>CM028137.1:334272500-336772500 GCA_016271365.2 Neoceratodus forsteri | reverse complement strand
GGGGAGTGACCAAGCTCAACTGAGCTCTGTTGGGACTGCTGCAGATTTGTTTGTGGGCAGAGAAAGGGAACAATGCAAGAGTCCTGTGCAAAAGGGCAGCCTGCAGCACTGAGAGAAACAGGACGAGACAGCGAGTGATGGAGAGGAGTGAGCGAACTCACCGGAGTGCTGTAAGGACTGCTGTGGATTTCTTTGTGGGCAGAAAAAGGCATCAATGCAGGCAGGGACCCAGTACAAAAGGCCAAACTGCAGCGGTGGGAGAAACAGTACGAGTGAGTGAGACAGGGGGACTGAGTGAGCTCAACGGAGCTCTAGCAGGGCTGCTGCAGATTTCTTTGTGGGCAGAAAAAGGTGCCAATGCAGGCAGGAGTCCCGTACAAAAGGGCCACTCGCAGCGCCAGGACAAACAGAATGAGCGCATGACAGAGAGAGACTGAGCGACCTCAATGGAGCTCTGTCGGGACAGCTGCGGATTTGTTTGTGGATAGACAAAGGTGCCAACACAGCCAGGAGCCCCATACACAAGCACAGCCTGCAGCACCAAGAGAAACAGAATGAGTGAGTGACAGAGCGGTAGTGACTGAGCTCAACGGAGCTCTATTGTGACAGCTGTGGATTTCTTTGTGGGCAGAAAATGTGTCAGCACAAGCAGCGGGCCAGTACAACAGGCCAGCTTGCAGCGTGGGCTGAAACGGCATGAGTGAGTGAGAGAGAGCAATTGAGCTGTGTGGGGACTGCAACAGATTTCTTTCTGGCCAGAATAAGCCACTAATGCAGGCAGGAGCCCAGTACAAAAGGGAAGCCTGCAGCGGCAGGAGACACAGACCGAGCGAGTAAGGGAGGAGGAGTGAGTGAACTCAGTGGAGCTCTGTTGGGACTGCTGCAGATTTCTTTGTGGGCAGAAAAAGGCAGCAATGCATGCAGGGTCCAGTACAAAAGGGCAGCCTGCAGTGGCGGGGAAACCAGAATGAGCGAGTGAGAGAAGGGGACTGAGTGAGCTCAACGGAGCTCTATTGTAACTGTAGCAAATTGCTTTGTGGGCAGAAGAAGGCGGCAACGCAGGCAGGAGCCCAATAGAAAAAGGCAGCCTGCAACGCCAGCAGAAACGGACTGAGTGAGTGACAGAAGGGGAGTAAGCGAGCTCAATGGAGCTTTGTCAGGACTGCTGCAGATTTATTTGTGGGCAGAAAAATGCACCAATAGAGCCAGGAGCCCAGTGCAAAAGGGCAGCCTGCAGCACCACGAGAAACAGAATGAGTGAGTAACACGGAGATTGAGCGACTTCAACAGAGCTCTGTCGGGACAGTTGTGGATTTTTTAGGGGACAGAAAAAGGTGCAAATGCAGGCAGGAGCCCAGTACAAAAGGGCAGCCTGCAGCACCGGGAGAAACACAATGAGCGAGTGAGAGAGAGAGGGAGTGGGCGAGTTCAATGGCGCTAACTGCAGAAAAAGATGGCAATGCAGACAGAAGCCCAGTACAAAAGGCCAGCCTGCAGCGCGGGCAGAAATGGAACAAGTGAGTGAGAGAGAGGAAGTCAGCAGGCTCAACAGACCTGTGTTGGGACTGCTGCAGATTTCTTTGTGGGCAGAAAAAGCCACCAACAGAGGTAGGAACCCAGTACAAAAGGGCACAGCCTGCAGCACCAGGAGAAACAGAATGAGCAAGTGAGAGAGGGGGAGTGAGCCACCTTAATGGAGCTCTGTTGGGACATCTGCATATTTCTTAGTGGCCAGAACAAGGTGCTAATGCAGGCAGGAGCCCAGTACAAAAGAGCAGCCTGCAGCACTGGGAGAAACAGACTGAGCAAGTGACACAGGGGCAGTGAGAGAGCTCAACAGACCAATGCAATCAACATTCGGCATTGACAAATGCTTGCTTAGATATTTTTTGTAAGCGGCTTTGCCCTTTGCTTTGAATCTGAAATGAGTTCCAATGGGAGTCAAGCACTTTTAACACTTTTTAGTGCCGCAGTAATAACACATTCCTGTGTGTCACATTATTGAGCGTATATACTGCAGTAACAGAAGTCAAAAATCATTTACTATCTTGCAGGATAATATGGAACTAATGAAGTGTTGGAACCTTATATATAAATATAATGAATAAGGTTCACATGTGTCAAATGAAAGGTATGTTATGTTGTAATAACACAAAAAATATGTAAATACAGAACTTATAGAAAAAGACAATACTAAAAACTGTTTTAAAAAAAAATTATGTATTAACAAGAAACTACAATTACTCCATGAGCAAGCTCCAGAAATGAGTGAAACATAAGGGAAATAAATACTAAAAACAAAAAAGCACAAATTACTGCGGACAATTACTCATGGAAGGGGCTGCCTATCCCTCATTTTGAAACCTCTGTCATATCACCCCTGTCTCTCCTTTGTTCAAGGGAGTCCAACTTAAGTTATCCTAGTCTTTCCTTATATGGCTTTTGGTGCAGGCCCTGTATCATCTTTGTAGCATTTCTCTGCACCGTCTCCAAGCTGTCTATGTCCTTCCTAAGGTGCAGCCTCCAGAACTGGACACAGTATTTTATGTGTATTCTCACCAGGGACCTATACAGTGGCAGTACCACCTCTTTCCTTTTGCTCATTATGCCCCTCCCGATGCATCCCAGCATGCCACTAGCCTTCAGTGCTGCCTTTTCACACTGTTTTGCCACCTTTAACTCATTATTACCTGGGCGGGCATTTTATGTTAGGTAAACAGTGGATAGTATGGTCTTCATATGAAGCTATTGGAAGTAGAGATGGGCAAAATCTGCAAATTTTGTTATGCGAAATAGTTTGCGAAATTTCACGTCGCGAAATATTTTGCGGGTGTGAAATGCGGAATTTTGCCTGTGAAATGCAGAATTTTGCCAGAGAATGGTGGAATTTCACCACTCACGGGTGAAATTCTGCTGTTCGAGGGTCAAATTCTGCATTTTGCACCCACTAAATATTTTGTAGAATGTGAATTTCACAAAATATTTTGTGTGGCAAAATTCGCGATTTTGCTTGAATTTTCCCGGTGAAATTAAATTTCACTACATCTCTAATTGAAAGTAATGAGTTAAATCCTATGATATAATGACACCCAGGTCCCTTTCCTGTTTGACTGCTGCTAGTTTCTCCCCCCCGCTAAATAGTGCTCACTTGCTGAGTTGCCTCTGCCTATTTGCATGGCTTTGCACTTTTTCGCACTGAATTACAATTGTCATGTTCTTAACCACATCTCTACCTTCTTTAGGTCTATTTCTATTTTCTTCACCCCCACTGGGGTATCTACTCTATTGCAAATCTTGGTGTCATCTGCAAATATTCACGCTTTCCTTTCCAATCCTTTGGCGATGTCACTAAAGAAAATATTGAAAAGCAGAGGTCCCAGCACTGATCCCTGAGGCAGCTTTGGGAGGCAGTATAGTGCAGTGGTTTAAGGATCTGAGCTGCAAATCTGGTGACATCCAGCAGACCAGACCTGGGTTTGAACCCAACAGCTTCCACTTGCATACTGTGTGACCCTGAGCAAGTCACTTAACTTCCCTGTGCTCCCAGGTCGCACCTGTAAAAAAGTTTTCAGCTTAGTGTGCTAGTCCTGGTTAAATAACTAACTCCTCTGGTCACCTCCCTCTCTTCAGACAATGCATCATTCACCTGCACCCTCTGCATCCTTCTGCCCAGCCAATTTCTTATCCAGTTTACCACACCATGCCCTACTCTCATGCTATCCAATTTATTTATCAGCCATCTGTGTGGGACAGCGTCGAATGCCTTACCAAAGTCCAAGTATACCCCATCCACTGCATCCCCGGTCCACTATCCTGGTGATCCAGTTGAAAAAGTTGATTAGATTAATTTGGCATGATCTGCCTGTTGTGAAGCTGTGCTGCTTTGTGTCCTGCTGCTCGCTTCCTTCCATAAACTCTAGTATCCTTTCTTTAAGTAGTGACTCCATCAATTTGCCTACCACAGAAGTGAGGCTGACTGGTCGGTAGTTACCTGTGTAACTACCCAGTCCCCTGGGGTTACTAGAATTCTAACACAGTTAGTGCTAAGCAGGTAGCAGGCAGCTGGTAGGGAGCTTATTAGGGGCTTCTTATACAATGACATCATTGTTTACTCAGCTAGCCTAAGAGAAGAATGATTATGTCATTCAGAACTCTCACAGCAGCATAACCTCTTTGTGTGTACAGCTGCTCTGGAGAGCCTTAGAATGTTCCATTGGTCTCAATGTGGAGGTGAGAGTGGCAGGAGGTCTGCCAGTGGGCTCTGAACTGAGGGCCCAGAACTTCTCACCCTAGTGTTGATTGCAATTTCCAGCTTCCAGTGAAGTGGTGGAGACCTTTCAACAGCCGGATTTCCTGATTTCTACTCCAAGCAAAATAGAAGGACTTGCTTTTCTTCAGTGGATCCAAGGGGCAATCCCCTGAAGATCCTTGGTTGTTTCAGATGCCTTTGGAAAGGACTTGTAGAGACTGTTTCTGATGAGCTACCCAGGGAAATGTATCATTTAGTACTCCCTGCCCAGTGGAAGGAGTAACTGGTCAATAAGTACTGTGTTTAGGAGACAAGTTCTCCACAATTTAAGGGATTCTTTTCTGGGGCGTGTGTGCCTTTAGAGAAGGCTAGATCACACCCTTCAGTGCCCCTAGTCCACACAGGTGCATGGAAGAAATGCCTAGTTCACTCCAGTGCGTGAAAGGGATTTAGTGCTTCACCCCGTGTGTGAAGAAAGTTCTGCATGTTCACCCCAGTGTGAGAAGAAGTGTTTAATGTCCACTCAGGTGCGTGGAAGAAATATCTAGTTCACCCAAGTGATGGAAAAGGATTTAATGCTTCACACCAGTGTGTGAAGAAAGTGCTTCACGTTTACCCCATTGTGTGAAGAAGTGTTTACATCCACCCAAGTGAGTGGAAGAAATGCCAAGTTCACCCAAGTGTGTGAAGAAAATGTTTGCTGTTCACCCAAGAAAGTGAAATATTCGGGTGTGTGGCTAGACCACGTATGTACACCAATTTGGGAATGGGAAGATGTTTTTGTTTCTCAAACTGTACTGCATACAAGGAGAGTTCGGGAAAGTTGTACCTGTTTTTGCCTTGACCAACCCGTGGAGGTCCACTACTTGCTTTTAGTTTGCCATCTGTAAAATAAAGTCATACTGCACAATCCCAGTTCCTGTTCTGGACATTCTGATTCTTGCTTCTGGTGTGGAATTACTGGGGACCCCTCAGCAGTTTAGATCTAGCATATGTCTAGCAACCTCTACCCTGGACCTGGGTTTAAATCTTACAAAGGTTCATGTGTTTTGTTCTTGTACCCCAACCCCTCTACCTCTAGAATGAGCCTGGTATACATCCTAACGCCAAGGGTGGTACCAACCTTTGAATTTTCTGCTAAAAGTAAATGTATGCCACATGTTGGTACTAGTGCCAGATTTAATGAGGGGTGTCCTACTTGCTATAAGTGGCATGGGGGTTACACCTGCCTCTTCCTTCTTCCTGATTTATGGAGAAGTACAACTGCTGCCCTCCTCCAATCTTTCAGGACCATCCCACTATTCAGGAACTTGGTGAATAGTTCAGCCAAAGGAGCTGCTAGTTCATGTGCCAGCTCCTTCAGGATTCTTGGGTGAATGTCGTCTGGGCCCATGGCCTTATCCACGTTTAGACTATTTAGTCCTTTTTGTACTTATTCTTCTGTTAAGGGGCTTGTATCCACCCCTGGTATTGGTATGTCTTTCTTTGTTAGTGTGGGTCCATTTACCATGTCTTCCTTCACGAAAACCAAACAGAAGTACTTATTTAGGACCACTGCTTTTGCACTGTCCTGCTTACCCCTCTGTTTTGTGAGTCTTACAGTTCTCCCTCTTTCTTTTTTTCTCACTGATATATCTAAAAAAGGTTTTGTCTCCCCTTTTTACTCCCTGAGCTATCCTTTCTTATGTTTCCACTTTGGTCTTCCTTATTACTTTATCTATCTCTCTCAGTTTCTCCTTATACGTTTCTTTGTCTTTTTCACATCTAGTGTCTTTGAATTTTCTGAAGACTATCTTTTTCTCCCTCACGTTAGTTGCCATGTCTCTTGTGAACCACAGTGGGTTTCTTCTCTTTTTTGCCTTGCTTATGTAACCCTCAGGGGGCGCTACCCTTAGGGCTACTACCCCTGTCTGCCCCCCCCCAGAGGCAGGTTGAGGGGCTCAGATCCATTGACGGGTGCCTTCACCCAGAGGTCGGGGTTAGCACAGTTACGACTACCACGGTTACAGCCCTCTGAGCTACTGCAACCCCCCCTTCATCCCACTAGTGACTCACACTGGGTAGCAGCGATTCTGTTCACCAGTACACTTACCCCACAGAAAATATAATCCAGCTCCCTTCGGGGACCCCCTGTAAAGTAAGGCACAGTTATGATGCAATCACCAAACAGCAGTTCACCATTAATGTACACAATAACCAGGATATAGCTGTACAAAACAATCTGATTTATTCAGGGGGGAAAACAACAAGGACAGGGGGAATCAAGTTGATTAGCTTATCACTATATTTATCTACCTAGGGCTCTGTGCACAGGCCTAATCCTACAGCTTATAGTCCCGGGGTACCCAAGCCCTAGCGGCTAGTCCACACGTGGCAGCTGGTTGGGGCCCTTAGCACACACAATCGTAAGCCCTGAGCAGGTCACAGTAAGAGGACTGTTCAGTTAAGTAAACACACTACAGGGAGCGACCCTGAATTAGTACTCACAAACCCCAACAAATGACGATTCCTGCACACTACCAGGATGGAACCTGACTTTCACCAGTCTTCTTTCACATTCATATGGTAACAAGCAACAGCAGAGGGGGTACCACACCAGGCAGCAGCAGCTGGGCTCTCCAGGCTTCTCTGTCATCAAAATACTGCAACAGAAACTTTCTCTTCACTTTTCCCGCGGACTGAGAGCAATTCAGCAATCTTCTCCAGTCCTCCAAACAGGTCGAGCCTGGTGGGTAGCCGTACAGAGCACAGCCTCCTCTGACCGCCAGCCAGCAGGTTTTCCGACTCCTTTCCTCAGGCAAATGGTCGCTAGGCCCTTCACGTGCGTCCCGCGTGAACAATTCCCAGTGCAGAAGCACAGAAGCTCCTCACTCCTCACCAGTCACAATGCATCTGAAGCTGGCAGCACCAAGCACTCCTTCCAGATTGGGCGCTACCCATTGCCATTGGCTGGCTGAACATGCCAGTCATTTCCTCTAGCCTTCAGTGGTGCAAAAAAGCACCATAGCCCATAATGCCGTTCCCAAATTACAAACAGTCCCGGTCAGTTAGCCCTGTAAGGTCCCAAGGTACTGATTGGCCCATTTAGCAGTTCTAGTCCATCATGGAGGAGGAAGTCAACACAGTCCCTTGCTGCAAAGGAAGGCAGGTTAAACAACTGCATTATTATTATTGTTTTACGTTATATTCAGCAAACCAGTACAGCTTTTCAGCAGAACTCCCTCTGCACCACTAGCGATGGCAGAAAGGAGCCATCACCTCAGCGACCCAGGCGGGACTCGGGCACACAACCCCACAGCCCTCCTCCAATCCAATTACCTACAGCTGCAACAAGCAGCCCTTAAAGAGACAGCTCACGGAGGCTTTTTAAAGCACTGACTGGCTTCCCAATTAAACGGCTTTAGCGCCGAACTCCAATCAGGCACGGAGCATTTACCCAAGCTCCAGGGGGCTTCCAGGAACCCCCATTTGCAAGGGGGTTACGCCTACCTTCCTGGTGCTTTGCTCCATGCTCATTGACATTGCTTCCTTCAGGTAAGCCCATGACATCTTACCCACCCCCCTCTTTTGGCATTCAAGGATACCTACCAGACTGTCCCTCATTTTTTGAAAATCTGCTTTTCTAAAATCTAGAACCTTTGTTTTTGAGTGACTGGTTTCCTCAAATGTGCTTATGTTGAACCAGATTGAGTGGTGTTCACTAGAACCTAGATGGTTCTCCACATATACGTCATGCACCTTATTGCAATTAGTAAGTATCAGATCCAGGACAGCTCCCCCCCATGTTGGTGTCCTGATGAGCTGCCTCAGATCTGCCTCCCACATGGCTGCCAGAATGCCCCTGTTCCCTGGTGATGTCACTGTTTATTGACCCCAATCTATATCTGGCAAACTGAAGTCCCCTACTAGAATAATTGTGCCCTTGTCAGCCATTTTATGTATTGTTTCCATTAGTTCTATATCCCCCCCTAACACCCTGTGCTGGGGGTCTATAGACAATGCCCACTCAATTGTTGTACTGTTTCCGGTGTTAATTGTTATCCACAGAGCCTCTGACTCACCTTGTGTCACCTGTACCTCTGTTGCACTTATTCCCTTTTTGATGTAAAAAGCAACCCTTCCCCACTTTTTTCCTTTTTGTTCCTCCTAAATAGGTTGAAGCCCAAGATGGCCATAGTTTTCTTATTTTTTTTTTTTTCTTTCTTTTTTCTCCCTCGGGGCTCCCTCACCCGGACTGGAGGTTCCAGCCCCCTGCTCTGCTCTCTGCCTCCTCCTGACCAGGCTTGCCCCCTAGGGTGGGGCCACCAGATGGGCTCTTCTTCCCCAAAGAACACCATCTCATGACCCTGGCTTTCCCCCAGGGTGGGGCCATGGGAGCGGGACCCCCACCTCCGGTGGACATTGTTTGCTACAGAGAGGTGGCAGAGATGGAGTCTGTCATCAATGGGCCCAACATTTTATTTTTGGTGCTATGGATCCCTGGTGGTGGGGACATGCAATGATGCCAGCATCCACCCAAGCCCCCTCAAGTGTGTAGTGCCAGCTGTGATGGCACCCCTGCCTCTGCCTGAGGTCTGCATGGCACCGGATACTCTTCCCCTTCCCCCCAGAGAAGGCAAGCAGTCCCTGGGACACTCCCTGACAATGGTCAGATGTCTCCCAGGTACATCAGCATGGAGAGACACTGACCGCATTGCTAAAATTGTTCACAAAGCAGGAGAAAACATTGATGTCCTGGTACACATAGGGGATAATTATCTCGCCAGCCGGTCAGTTGTGGAGACCAAGGAACACCTAACTAGGCTGGGTGACAAACTATCATCCATTTCAGCCGACATCTCCTTCTCTGAGATCCTGCCAGTCTGGGAGAGGGGGGCAGATGGACGGAAGGTCAGAGAAGGGGAGAAAGGGGAGCTAAACATGTGGCTCAAGGGCTGGTGCCAGGAAAAAGGACACAGATTTGTAGGGTACTGGCAACAGTTCTGGGAGCGAAAGTTCTTTAAATTTGATGGACTGCATCTGACTAAGGAGGGAGTCAGTGCATTGGGGCAGAAGTTTGATGTCTTTGCAGAATATTTAAACTAGCAAATGGGGAGAGGGGTGCAGCACCCTATACGTCAAATGGAAAGAACACCCCTCCCCCCTCAGCTAGTGGTCAAACAGAATTCAGCATGTTTGCAGTTCATTTGCATCACCAGGTAAGAAAAAGGTCTGTCTCCCCATACGATGCACAGGGAAATGCCAAACCTCACCCAACAACTAACACACCGAAATCTGGCCAATGGAAAATCATGTACACAAATGCTCATAGCCTGGGAAATAAGATCCCAGACCTGCAGGCAATAACGTCAGAGGCTAAACTGGACATAGTGGCAATCAGTGAGACGTAGTTTACCAGTAACCACACTTGGGAGACTTCAGTACCTGGCTATGTACTGTTCAGAAGAGACCGAGGTGCAAAAAGGGGGGGTGGAGTGGCCCTGTATGTCAATGAAAATATCAAAGCTACAGAAATTCAGAATACACATAAGGAGCCAGAAGAACAGTGGGTCACCCTGGAAACAGGAAATGGGACAACCATAAGAACTGGGGTTGTCTACAGGCCCCCAGACCAGGGGGAGGACATAGACACATTACTGTTAGAAGATATACAAAATAAGATAGCTGAACAGGAGGTTCTGATAATGGGAGACTTCAACATGCCAGATACAGATTGGTCAATACCAGCAGGAACATCTGCCAGAACTAGACACATGGTGGATTCCCTGCAGGGGGAGGGCCTCAAACAACTGGTACAACAACCCACAAGAGACAGAGCTATCCTAGATCTAGTACTGACTAACAGGGAAAGGATCACAAATCTCCAGGTAGAAGGTCACCTGGGGGCAGTGACCATCACATGGTATGGTTCAATTTGGCCACTACATCTAAATCATCCCATTCCAGAGGCAAAAATACGGACTTCAGAGGAGCTGACCTTGATAAGATGGCCAACAGAGTTAAGCTAGCCTGGCAAAAGAAACTCAGGTGAGGGTACAGGCAAAGTGGGCAAGCATTGAGGATGCAATACTTGAAACAACATCCCATTAAGTTAGACAGAAAATGAAGTGCAAAGAAGAAGAAACCACTTTGGTTCTCACATACAGTAGCAGAAAAGTCAAAGCCAAAGGCTGGTCTTCAGGAAATATAAGAGAACACAGTGGGATGAAGATAGGGAGGCATACCAAACTGCCCTAAGGGAAGCAGGGAAGGCAGTAAGGCAGGCAAAGTCCCAAACTGAGGAAGCACTAGCACGAACAGTAAAAGAAGGTGACAAGACTTTCTATAGATACATTAGTGAAAGGAGAAAGTCCAGAGGGGGTATTGCTAAGCTCAAAGGAGAAAAAGGGCATGTGAGGAGGAGGACCCTGTAAAAGTAGCTATCCTAAATAAATACTTTTGCTCAGTATTTACTGAAGAGAAGGTAGGGCAGGGCCCACAGCTCAGCACCATGGACACAGGGGGAAGGGAGGTGAGCACTACTCCCTTCACAAAAGAAAGGGACCTACAAGAGCTCACTAACCTCAGGGTGGACAAGGCAATGGGACCTGATGGCACACATCCCAGAGTACTTAAGGAGCTAAGGGTGGAACTAGCACAGCCATTAGCAGAACTGTTTAGTGAGTCTGAGCACAGGAGAGGTCCCAGAAAACTGGAGAAGGGCTCATGTGATCCCGCTCCACAAGAGTGGTAGCAAGGAGGAGGCAGGGAACTACAGACCAGTCAGTCTTACCTCAGTAGTGGGCAAGATTATGGAGGCACTCTTTAAGGAAAGGCTAGTGCAACACCTGGAATCCATAGGGGCACAGGATCCAAGACAGCATGGGTTTAAAAAGAAGGTCCTGTCAAACTAATCTCATAGATTTCTTTGACTGGGTAACCAGAGTGGTGGACCAAGGGGGAGCAGTTGATGTCGCCTACCTTGACTTCAGCAAAGCTTTCGACACTGTTCCACATAGAAGATTGATAAATAAGCTGGGTAGGCTCAGGGTGGGTCAGAAGTTGATCAACTGGGTGGCAAACTGGTTGACGGGCAGAAAACAGAGAGTGGTGGTAAATAGTATACAGTCAGAAGAGATGCAAGTCACAAGTGGAGTACCTCAGGGATCAGTCCTGGGGCCAGTCGTCTTCTATATCTTCATTAGTGACATTGCAGATGGACAAGAGGGTAAGGCTTGTCTGTTTGCAGATGACACCAAGATCTGCAACAGAGTAGATGATCCAGATGGGGTGGGCAGAATGAGAAGAGATCTGGATAAACTGGCAAAATGGTCAGAAGAGTGGCAACTGGTATTTAATGCAAGGAAGTGCAAGATCATGCACATAGGGAAAAGAAACCCTGAAGCCACCTATAGGCTGGGAGGGGAGTTGCTGGCAGTCACAAAGAAAGAAAGAGACTTGGGCGTCATCATCACCGATGACCTGAAATCATCCAAGAAGACCTCTAAAGCAGTAGGTAAGGCTAGGGGGATGTTAGGGTGTATTAGTAGGGGTATCACAAGTTGTAGGAGGGAGGTAATAATCCCTCTTTACAAGACACTGGTTAGGCCCCATCTGGAGTACTGTGTGCAATACTGGAGTCCACACCTTCACAAGGACATTAACCAAATTGAGGCAGTCCAGAGAAGGGCAACCAAAATGGTGCAGCGACTGCATCAGAAGACATATGAGGACAGATTAACGGAGCTCAATATGTATACCCTTGAGCAAACATTCAAACACATTAAGGACATTAACAAGGTGAAAGAGTCTAACATGTTTAAATATAAGAAAAATAGCAGGACAAGAGGACACAGGATGAGATTAGAGGGAGGCCAATTAAGGAGGAATGTGAGGAAATTCTTTTTGACAGAAAGAGTGGTGGATACATGGAACGGCCTACCTCAGGAAGTGGTGGATATAAATACAGTGCAGGGCTTCAAACAGGCATGGGATAGGCATAAGGGAGCAATACAGATGAGTATGAATAGAAAGGCCACTGACAGAGCAAAGGCCGATGGCACATTTATGTGGTAGAAAAAGAAATGGGCAGACTGGATGGGCCTTGCAGTCCTTATCTGCCGTCAACCTCTATGTTTCTATGTGTCTATGTGTGGCATCAGATACTCTTCCCCCCTCCCCCCAGAGAAGGCAAGCAGTCCCTGGGACACTCAATTCTTCTCCCCTGGCCAGCCCTCTGACTTCTGAGTCCGTCAATGAACCCGGTATGTCAGCACTGCAAGTGGACGCCTTGCCACTGCACTGGTGTGCCGGCCCCAGCCATGGTTTTCTGTGAACCATGTTTCTGTTACAGTCACCTACTACAGCTTATCTGCCTCCATTGTTGCCATGAGGTTGGGGATCTTGTTGGCTAGGCTCCGTCCATTTTAACCATTGCCCTCCATATCTGTCTCTCCCCTTCTGCTGGTGTATGTTCTTCCCCTATGGTGTTTCCCCTCATTTTGTTCTGATCATTTTTTATATGTTCTCTTATTCACATGTTGCTCTACCCCTACTTTTATAGCTGTGCTTGTGCCTAATAGTTCTGAATGCTTTGTTGTTGAGGGAGTGGTGACTGGCATGCTAGTGTGCACGAGTGTTGCCACCATCTCCTCAGTCCTTGGATGCGTTGTTGTTGGGGAAGTGGTGACTGGCATGCTAGTGTGTCCGAGTGCTGCCACCATCTCACCAGTCCTCAGGTTAAATGTCCCACGTAGACATTGAATTTCTGGCCTAGTGCTCTCACACTCTTCTTTGTTAGATGGAGGCCATCATACCTAAAGAATCCTCTCTCCCAGAAGTCCTGCCAGTCGCCGATGAAGTGATGACCCTTTGACTGGCACCGCCCATGGAGCCATGTTTCAAGTTCTGCTATTTACTTTTCTCTGATCTTCTGTGTATTTCCCCCTTTTACCCATACTGGCAGCACTTCTGAGAAGGCAAATGTGGACGAAAAGTGGACAACCTGTCACCTAGCAGGGCTAGGTGCTTCATGGCCTTCTCAATTGTTTGATCTGCTAGATCATTTGTCCCAAGATAGATTATAATGTTTGTGTCTAGCTTGTATAAGGAAGATGGCCTGCATCTGTCTGGGAAGGGGACCTCAGTCCTTAGTAAGAAGCTGGAATGCTTCAACAGAGAGCATTTAATCTGGCCATGGGGAAAGCCACGAGAGGACATGATATGAAACTGGAGGGGGGGGGGTAAATTAAAAGGTAACATGAGGATGTTTTTCTACACAGAGCAGGTGGTGGATACTTGGAACAGTCTGCCATAAGAGGTAGTGGGGGCAAGCACAGTGGAGCGGTTTAAGCATGCCTGGGACAGCCACAAGGGAACCTTAAAAGGGGAGGGAGTGATGAAAAGCCATTGATCACTTAGGGTCAGAGGACACATACATGTATAGGGCAAATGGGCAGACTTGATGGGTCTAGCGGTCCTTATCTGCTGACAGTTTCTATGTATCTATGAATTTATATGTGTTTTCTCCTCCGTTGCTCAACTTTCTTTCGACTCGGTCACTATCTCGTCAGAGAATGGTGTAAATCACTAGGGTTGTCAGATCTCACTATAGTTCTGGGTTCTGGTTCTGATCTAAAACTTTGCAAATAGTTCTAGGGTTCTCATCTTCTTTAGAATGTAAACGCTTTTATGTATAGGACTGAAGAGTAAAGAACAGACAAAGATAATGAGGGGGAAAAGAACATACATAAAAGGCATATTCTCTCAGCACAGCAACAATATTGTTTCACTGCACATGCAGAAAAGAGAAACACATTATACCTTTCAAAATGCAGAAGCCAAGTGTCATAGTTTCATGCGTTTGGCACATCTGCAAATGAGCAGCACATTCTCACACTCTCTCTCTCTCTCCGAAACATTCTAGGATTTTATTCCAAATAATTAGTTTGTTTTCCAGGTTGGCATTGCCAAAATGTCTGAACACAAAAATCATTTGATTTATTATCTAGAACCCTTAATAATTAGAAAACATGGGTGTTCTAGTTCTAAATTAGAACTCTAACCCCTGGGTTCTGAAAGGGTTTTAATCTTTTTAGAACTACTGTTGTTCTGATAACACCAGAAATGACATCATAGCATGGTGGAATTTACATCATAGAATGGTGGAACTGACATCAAAGAATAGTAGAAATGACATCAATGAATGGTGGAACTGACGTCAAAGAATGGTGAAACTAACATTAAAGAATGGTAGAACTGGACATCAAATAATGATGGAAATGACATTATAGAATAGTGAAACTGATTTACACAGTAACATAGAAACATGATGGCAGATAAAAACCAAAGGCCCATCCAGTCTGCCCCAAACCTCTACCTACACCTTACTGGTTTCATGCCTGATTGGATGATAACTTTATGTTCCTATTCCCCCTTCACTCACCACAACCCTCCTTCCCTGCACCATACCCCCTTAACAACAACTAGCCACCTGACACTATCCCAGCCTTCCTTGAAGCTGATATTAGACTGTATCTACACCACCTCCCTTGGTAATGAAGTCACTTTCCACCACCCTCTTGTTGAAGAAATATTTGCAGACATCACTCTTAAAGAGCTAGTGGAACCAAAACAGACAGAAAAATGATACAAATTGTAAGAAGTAGTCAGAAGTAACTTTTTATTTCTGAAGTATTTTCCTTTTTCCTATTGCTCATTAGAAAATTTTTTTAATGTAATAATACTGGGCCCTATGCACGATGCCAATTCACCTGTGAAAACCGGGCATGTTGGCATTGTGTGTGTGAATGTCATGGAGCAGTGGCCATGCAGCATTCATGACATAGGCGCACAGAGTTATGTGCTTGATCCCCCCAGTTGCATGGACAGCAATGCTCCAGGGGCATTCTGGGAGTGTCCAGCATTATGCAGTATGCACAAACCCATGTAGTTCTGGCCGCATAGGTGCGGAGTGAGACACAGGTTATGGCAGGGGGACCCTGCCATAACTCACTGTATGCCCCCATGGACACAGCCCGCCAGGCTCTGGGGAACTAGGACAGGGCTTGCCATGCTGCTCCTGACACTCTGGGCAGCTGGAGATGGCAGGGACGGCTGAAAGGACGAGTGCCCATCACTGGATGGGAGCAGCGGCACTGGGACGGGATGGTGCTGCGTGGGTCTAGGTACCTGCAATCTGCATGCACAGCTCCGGACCCATGCTTCCCTACATGAGGAATCCACTAAATGGTCAAGGGGGGCATCCCATTGGATGCCTGCCCAGGACAACGAGTCTGCCCCTGGCTACCCTGCAGAGTCCTATGTGCCAGGGGGGGTGGAGCTGCGGACAGGTCGCCGGCATTTGTGCATGCCGGTATGAGTGCACCTGTCCATGGGTGTGCAGTTGTGCAGGCGGGGTATGCAGTTTTTTCACATACCTGCATCTGAATAGTGCATAGCACCCATTGTGCTGGGTATGTGGAACAGCTCTCAGCGGACATATCTATCTCTTTTACCCTTACTACATCATCAAGATTGTGATCTCACTGACAGTGACATCACAGATGACTGACCTGGCAGCTACTAAATGGCTGTTTCTAAGCAGCAGTGACATCACAGTCAGTGAAGTTGCAGTGCTGAATTTGTAATGGGGCAACAGCGATAGGTATGTCTGCTGACAGGCAGAGCGCTATTCCATACATCACATATACTAACATCGGTAAACACAATCTTCTAATTAACCAAAGGGAAAAGAATAAGTACCTCAGACATTAAAGGTAATGGTTGACTGCTTTTAAAAACAAATATTAGTTTTAGGCAATAACTTTAAATTTCTCCCTACGAGTCTCCACCCATAACCCACATCACTGTATTGACACTGCTGGTAAATAGAACTTCTCTTTCTGTGGGAGGGCTTTGCCCGAGATACAGTGTGGAGAAATTGACTCCTCCCATATTCCACATAAAAGCCAGCCTTTACCAGCATCCCACGCTCAGAGTGTTTCAAACACCTGAGCTGCTGAGTGGCCTGTGTGGTGGTGCTTGTCGTTACCCCCTTTCTCTGTCTGCAGTCTGTCTCCTGCCTTGCTGTCTCATCTCCCATGCTTGGCCCCTTTTGCCTCTATGCTCTGCAACTTTCTCAGCATGCCCACCCCCCAGACTCCTGCCCTCCCTCTTGTCCGTTTATCTCCTGCTCAACTCTACTGTCCTGTCCTCAGTCCCCATACCTCTGACTTCTTCCATTTTCTTCCTCGCTCTGCTCTGACAGCCACATCCCTTTTGTTTTTCTTTTGGGGTCCCTCCACTGTTCGCTCTGTTTTCCTTTTTCATCCTTTCATTGCCATCTCCTTCTTCCAGGTCATCACGGGGCTGGAGTCTCTGCTGGCTCCAGCATATGCGCACTGCTTCCTCACCCGCTCCCATTCTGCACCTCTGCTGCAGTTCCCTTTACCAATGAACCATTTATGCCATCTTGTTTAGCTGATCAATTCCCCTAGGTCACAACTTCTGCATGAGGGTACTGAACCCCTTTCCTGTTTTGACTATAGTAGCCTTCTGATTTACCCAGTAGCCTGCAATTTTAATACAATTCTGCATTCCCCAGTCTCCTTGCTTATTTCCCTCATCAGCTAACATGAACCTTTGCATAGTCTGCTGCTTTCTAACATACATTCATTGTATTCTGAGTCCAGAAATATTGTCAAGTCATTTAGTTTCCATCACTACTTCCATTGAAACTCTACAATGTCAGTTATTCAGCTGCTCATCAAATATTATACCTCCCAATCTCTCAGCTTTTAAAAATCAAAGCACTGGCCATTAAAATTCATAGCAAATGACAAGAATGTGTAACACTCTCTTATTTCAAAGAATAATATGCCTACAAATAGTGGGCCCCCTACAGTTAGTGCTGAGGAATATTTCTACTGAGTTAGTTAAACAATTTAATAGTTTGTGTGTCCTGGAATAGCTCTAACGTTATTAAGAACATCAGTAAACCTTTGTGGAACAAGGGTAAATTTGAATGAAAGAGCATAGCGCTATGCAAAATTCATAGCAGTCCAGAGATATGCTTAGTTTCTCTAATACATGTCCTAAGAAGCACCTACTGATTAAATAAATTATCATTGAATTCTCTTCCCTATGACCAATCAATTCATAGAAATCAGAGCATTTAACCCTGGTATATGATAATTATTACAGTGACTGATTTATGGTGACCGCAGTTGTGGTTGGCATAAATCCGTCCAAGAACATATGTTTTGTTCAGGAAGCTTGTGACCCCACTATACTTAAGATAATCAATTCCAAGTCAGAGTTGATTTGGAGAGGGGGTGCAAGATCCTGAGAAAGCAGTACCAGGGTCCCGCGGTGACAGTACAGTGACCTGTCGCTGTGTCACTGTACTGTCGTTCATGGTAGCAGTGTTGGTGTTTGATCAGCATATGGTCTTGCTGCTGCACCCTAGCCTTCATCGCTCCTGCTTGCCTGACTCTTATCCTTTTCTGCTCTGTTTCTTGTTTCTGTTTCTAGCTGGCATCTCACCTCTGTATTATTATGTCTGCCTTATTTCATCTCCTAACCAGCCATTCCTCCTTACATTATTCTCGCCTGCTTTCCTTCTCCTCTCCTTCATTCACAGTTCCTGTTCCTCTTCCCTGCTTGCTATCTAGCCACTATTCCCTGCCTCTATTTCATCACTAAGTCAGCTTGACTGCTCTTTCCTTCCAAAGCCAATAAGAAACTGGTTACCCCTGATGATAGTCACTTATAAATTTATTTTGGTTCCATGAGATGAATTTATGAGTGACTGTCATCAGGAGTGGCCAGTTTCATTTTGGTTTTGGATTTTGATCTTTCACCTTCTGGACCCCACTTATTTTTGAATTGAAGCTACATCAGGAGGGAACCCACTTTGAACTTTCATCTTGCATTGCTCTTTACTTCCCTCACCAGCAGCCTTACTGACTCCATCTCCCTACCTCTTACCTTCAGGAGGTCTACTAGCATAGGTAGGGTTTGACTTCATCCACTAGAGGTGGGAGTCTGCACCTTTCAATCAACTAGCAACTTATCGAACTCTCTTCTCACTCCAATTTCATGCAATCATTCAACTCATCAGATGGCTAGACCTCATCTTTCAGAGGTGGGAGTCTGCACCTTTCAATCAATCAGCAACATATCAAGCTCATGTCTCATTGCAAATGCAAGCAATCAACTCATCATATCTCAGGGCTTGACTTCGTCTGCCAGAGGTGTTATTCTGCAACTTCACTGCTTGAGATGACTGCAGCCTACTGGGGTGTTCCATCATTGCAGATGTCTTGGAACTGACCAGGTACACTCCTCTGAATTGCAGTTCAAAGTTCTGTATTGGCACTATGAACTTTTTCACTCCTCCATTCTCCAGCTTCAGATTAGAAGAAGATCCTCAGGGTTCCCCACGGACTTCTTCCTATGCACATCTACTTCACAAAGACCTCTTAAGCCTTACTCTATAAAGGATATGTCTGTCCCCTGCCTTCTGTCTGATTCAAACATCTTGTCATCCAGACTTCAGCTTCTGTCCAGAAGCAGAAATAATACAACTGCTTGATAATTATTAAACATCAGCCCACTGGAGATCCTACATCTAGTCTGTTTGTCTCCAACCAGTTCCTGCTGCTTCTCTGGAATCGAGGATTCCTTAGTCAGCTCATGACTTTCCCATCTGATCTCCAATCTCATATCACTTCATTTGAGGTCTGCCTTTTCTCAGCCTGGTCCAGCCCCGGCTGACAATACTTACTCACCTTCCATTCTGCAACCATGATGCTGTTCTAATGCTTACCAACCATGTACACCCCATCCGTTGAGAGCTATTGACTCGACAAAACTCAGGTTCTACTTCTTCCTTTGCCTCTCCTCCTCTGCTTGTCTGTTCCAGTCTACTACAGTAATGATATCATCTATAGTAAGGAAAAAATACTTGCCATCATTTCTTATTCTGTCCTATGGTACACCGAAATTGCATGACATTCTTCAGAACTATTTTTGTTCTGTCAAAATCTAAAACTACATAATCAACCCAGACTCTGAAGAAACTGCTGTCCATGATGTTCTCGCTTCCAATGATATATTGATAGGCTGGACTCTTTATATATAAAAAGTTTTCTAAACTTCAATATGGAAGGACGCAGTTCTATTTATGATCAGTCCTTCTTCACTGAACTGCAGCTGCGTGAGCTTCTGTACTATGAACTGATATGAGCCAACTAAGTGCACAGATCGTCTAGAGCAATTCCCATTTCCCCTTTTCTTGATATGCATGATGGCTTCCTTCCTTTCTTCTGACATGCACAGATATCTAGACTCAGTGAACACGCAAAAGCATAGGTTTGCATTATATGATGAACAACGACTCCAGAGCTTTGGCCTCCTCTTATTGGCAGTTGTTGTGGCAATGCATATGCTCCACACTCCTCATCCAAAGTGTTCAACCAAACAGATGTTTGTCTTATAGCCCAGGATTCACTGCAGTGTCTGTAACTTATGGATATTCTGCTATCTCGAGCATTCCTGAAGCTCCTTCATTTTTTTTCAGGACTTCTTCAACATCTCTCCAAAACCCTCCCCATGGAAGCTGCTGCTCTTGTACAGACATATTTCTGGTCTGTGTACATCTTGCCTTATCACAGAGATTCCATCAGTAGACATCATCAAAAAGGTCAGGTTGATGTCCATCTCATCACATTGTTAATACTTTTCATGTCATGCCACTGCAAGCGAAGCTGCTGATTCTCATCTTGATTCCTTTCCAAGTCTTCATCGCATCTACTGTCATCAGACTTAGCCAACCCTTTTTTCTCCTCAAATCATCAATCTCATCATGACATAGCCTGCTATGGTCAGCGAGCCAAAGTCTCAAGCACCCACTCCAGTAATTATATCACCACTATGAAGAAATCATTCTCGTTTGTATCATCTAAGCAATCCATAGAAATTCCTCCATATCACATACTGCATTAATAACCTTCTGATTCAATGCAAGCTGAACCTCTCAGGTACTCGTCTTGGTGCATGCTCTCAAGCTTCTCGTGTTTCATGATCATCCAGTCAGTTTAAGAATTCTACTTCCACTGGTCATGTTTTGCATTCAAGTGCCATCCAACCTGAAAAGCATCACTTGAGACCATAAAGTAAATTTACCCAAACTCAGGTCTCCTGTCTTAGTATTACTTCATCATCATAAAAGCTTTTAGATGACTTCCTTTTCATGATCTGTATTTACTTGTGAAACTTGTGGCTTACTCAGCCATTGCTTATCTTTCTGTATCTTAGAGAGTTAACCTTACTCCAGCCTCTTTGAAATCTTCATTTGTCAAAACAAGAAAATCATTACATCCTGTTTCTGCCAACCTCAAGACCATCAGCCTTCAAAAAACGAGTTCATATTTCATCAACCTATGCATACCACGGTTGCTCCAAATCTTCTCAGCTTCCTCAGTCATGCAGCAATATCCTGCTCATGGTTCTTTGAGCACCTAAGAACTCTCCTTCAATGACTCAGACTAAGTTATTCTCCATTCTCAGGTCATTCCTTTAGGTCAAGCAGCATCTCCATCAAAAACAACATTCCTGCTCCTGATAGCAAGATTCTCGGAAGATGGACTCCTCATGCCAGCACAGATCATCTGCTAGCTGGAATAGGAAATCAGACAAGCTTTTACCATTATTTCCTCTTTGCATACCCAGAGGATAGGCAATTCAGTAACCATGAGACCTCAGAGATTTCATCCACAGAGAGTTTTTCCTGTCCTGTGTGTTACTGTTCACATTCTCCAGGAATTGGAGGAGGTAATCTCTTTTGGGCCTTCTATTCCCTATCATTGCCTGGTTCCTCTGCTGAGGATCAGAATAGAGAAAGGCCAAAACTAAGTTTACATAAGCACCAGGAGTCACGTGATGCTCTCAGGATGATTGAAACATAGAAACATAGAATTTGATGGCAGATAGGGACCGCTTGGCCCACCCAGTCTGCCCATTTCCCAACCTAATGGATAAGCTGCAGATCCTAGTTAACCAGCAGCCTACTTCTTTCTACCCCCACCCCCTAGAATTGCCTTATGACTGTCCCATGCATGCTTGAATTCAACCACTGCTTTTGACTCCACAACCTCCTCTGGAAGGCCGTTCCATGCATCCACAACCCTCTTTGTGAAAAAATACTTCCTTACATTACCTCTGAGCTGCCCCCCATCTTCAAATTATGCCCCTTGTTCTTTCACACCTCTTTTTTTGAAAGATGCTACCCTCTTGGACTTTGTTGATTCCCTTGAGGTACTTGAAAGTTTCTATCATGTCCCCCCTCTCCTTCCTTTCCTTGAGGCTATACATATTAAGCTCCTTTAGTCTCTCTCCATATGTCTTCTGGTGCAGACCCTGCATCATTTAGTTGCCCTCCCTCTGGACAGCTTCCATCTTGTCTATCCTTGGGAGATTGGGTCTCCAGAACTGCACACAGTACTCCAGATGGGGTCTCACCAGCTGTCTGTACAGAGGGATAACAAATTCCTGTTTTCTACTAGTGATGCCTCTCCCTATGCATCCCAGTATCCCCCCAGCCCTCCTTTCTGCCCTCTCACATTGCTTGCCCACCTTTAAGTCATCTGATGTGACTACCCCCAGGTCCCTTTCCATTTTTGTTGTTGTTAATATCTCACCCCCCATTGTGTACTCTTCCCCTGGGTTTTTGTTTCCCAGGTGCATTACCTTGCACTTCTTAGCATTGAATCTAAGCTGCCATACATTTGACCATTCCTCTAACATTGCCAAGTCCCTTCTTATCCTTTCCACCCCACCTTGTGCATCAACTCTGTTACAGATCTTTGTGTCATCTGCAAAGAGACATACTTTTCCTTTCAGTTCCTCTGCAGTGTCACTTATAAAGACATTGAAGAGGACTGGTCCTAATACTGAACCCTGCGGTACCCCACTAGTAACCCCCTTTCTTCAGAGTGGACTCCATTTACTATTACCCTCTGTGTCCTATTCTCCAGCCAATTCTTTGCAGGCTATCATCTTGGGACCACTCCCAGGCTGGCTAACCTGTATATTAATCTTTTGTGTGGGACTGTGTCAAATGCCTTGCTAAAGTCTAGGTAGGCCATGTCCACAGCCCCTCCCTGATCTACTACTTTGGTCACCCAGTCAAAGAAATCTATTAGATTCATCTGGCATGACCTTCCTGCTGTGAATCCATGCTGTCTTTGGTCGTGTGCCCCACTGGCCTCTAGGTACTTGACAATTCTTTCCTTCAGAAATGATTCCATCATTTTCCCTATCACTGGTCGTGCCTTCCTCTGCTCTGTGCCCTTAGCAGATAAAATTTGCTTTCTTTCACAGTCTTGCAGCCTCCCAGTTAACTGCTTTTACTAGTTGAGTATTTTTATGGGTGCTGGACATCTTGACTGATTGCATTTTGCCATGGATTCCCAGGATGTTGCAGAAACGCTGGAATTGACTGAAGCTCTGGCACTACCTCCTCAGCCGCACCCTCCTAGGAAAAGGCCTGCTTCTGACTCCACCTTGGATGCAGAAACTGAACCAA
Source organism: Neoceratodus forsteri (assembly GCA_016271365.2). NCBI lineage: Eukaryota > Metazoa > Chordata > Ceratodontiformes > Ceratodontidae > Neoceratodus > Neoceratodus forsteri. The sequence goes on along the minus strand of CM028137.1, from coordinate 336,749,683 downwards.
ACAAACTAGACTTGCTTCTGTCTGAAATGGCAGGTAATAAGCTTACCTTTACTAAAGACATGGAAGATTTTCAACTTTTTAAACTGACTCTAGAGGCATTCCATCACCATCTTGGCGACGCCAAAGTGCGCATAAGCTCCATTGAAGATTCACAGGCCAGGGACTAGAAGGAAATTCAAGATCTTAAGAAGTGGGTTACTAAGCTGAAAGCCCATGTGAAAGATCGAGATGCACATAGCCACAGGAACAATCTTGTTATTGATGGTATTCCTGAATGGGCCAAAGGAACTGATATGATGAATTTTGTCCAGAGTCTTTTGCAAGAGATCGTAGGTCCCCCCTCTTCTTGGCTCCTAGTTTGTCATCAAGTGAGCCCACCATTCCCTTCAGCCCCAACCTCCTCCGACAGGCAAGCCTCATGCCATTATACTCCGCTGCTTTAATTTCCAAGACAAGGTGCTCATCCTAGGGATGGGCCCATGATAAACAATCCCTTATGTGGAACGATCACCGCTATTACATATTCAGTGACACCACTAACCTGGTCAAAGAACAGCAGCTGATTTACAAAAATATCAAGCAGGAACTTTATAAAGCCAGAGTCAAGTTTTATATGTGGTACCAAGTCCGGCTTTTTGTCTCTACCTCTACCGGCGCTCTTCAATTCTCCTCCATTGAATATGCTTGCTTAGAGCTCCCTAAGCATTTACTGAATATTTTCCCTTCTGGTCCACATTAGCAATCTGGTCATGGGGATTCCTGAAATTTAGCGCCTGACCTTTTCATTTGGGTGCAAATGTGAACATTTTTATCTGCCTCTGTGTAATGCTGCTGTGCACATTCTTTGTTTTGAACAGTATTTGTTAAGATGACTGACTGCATGGTTTTTATTTTCTAATAGGTTCCATTTTCGCTGTCTATTTTAGCTTCTGTGATTTTGTCTTTTCACTGCTCCTCTTTCTGCAACTCTGTTGGACCACTGATAATATCTATTTTCAGTGGAACGGTCCTTGGTATAGCACTCTGCATGGCTACGCTCCTCTTTGAGTTCTCTTCCAGACTTCTGCTCCACATTTCACTCTCGTAGTTGTTATGGGTATGACGATAGACCCTTACTTCACCTGATATTGAAGCAATTCTAGCAGCAGGTGATCATTGTGGGAACACAGAAATTACCCTTTTGGGTACAGGGTGTTTTGATCTTAGATGGCAGGCGTGTGCAGGGGGGCCCACCTTGATCCTGGTCCCTCCTGTTAAAAGTGATAGTCCAACCAAATTTTAATAATTAGCGATATTTATTTTAATTCAGGAGTTGGCCGGACTCTGCCAGGAATGGGGTTTGGATGGGAGCAAGAGGGCATTCTGTGTGTTAGTGTGTCAGTGTGTCGGTGTGCTGTGTGCAATGGTCAGGTCAAGTCACCCCACTTGCCACACACAGAAGATATTGCTGGTCAGTCACACACACACTCACCGTGTCAGGTCTAAGTGTGTTGAGATGATCACCTTGTATAAGCAGAGCAGTTCTCCACAAAGTAGACCCAGCTACACTGGCAGTTGCAAAAACTGCAATAATTTGATCATCCTCCTAACACAGGGCACTCCATCCATGCCGGTTATTGGGCTGACTCTCCACACCAGTGGCAGACACTTTCTGTTACTCACTGTACAAGTAGATTGCATGGGGGATTTGTGCTGCATGCATGCAAGTTATTTTATTCATTGTCCCTGTTGAGTTTAATTTAGCAAGTAGCATTACAACCTTTTAGACTCAGAGCAGCAAGCAATGAAAACATAGGGGGCCCAGTCCACTCAAACTTTGTGTTTTTATATCAGTACAACTCGTTATGTTTCTAATTTGTCCAGCAGTGGTGGAGGACTGGGTTCTCTCCCCTCTGTTTTCATTGCATGCTGCTCTAGTGCACTGCAGCTGTGTCCATTTTTTGCCTGTGAGGAGATCAGAATGGCAGCTCGTATGATAATAATCCTTTTCCTAAACTGCCTTTTTTTTTTCACCAGGATAAGGCTCCATTGAGCAATGTCATTTTTAAAGAGATCCTGGGTAGGACAGCATACAAAATAAATGCAATATATGATTAAACAGCAAATACAGGTCTGTGGGTAGATTATGGCAGAATGTTAGGTGATAAAATAAATGTGAAAAAATATAGGATTTAGCAAAACAGAACAGTGATATAAATGGTTATAGCAAAAACAGAATAAGACGACAAATGAGCAACGTTTTGGAATACATTTGAATAGATCTGAAGAAGAACATATAACACATGGCTCATGATATCCTTAAGTACACATTAATCAGATGAGCAGTCATGTAATTACACCATTACACATATAGGATTCCCTACATAAATCTTCTATCAACAATTTAAATACGTACAGCTAACCAGGACAGTGAGTATGAGAGGGTTCTGCATAATGTTCCACAATATAGGGAATGATGCTACTTATTACTGCTTTACCATAATCAGTAGCGAACCTTGAAATGCCATAGAGGATATAGTTACTTTTCCTTAGTGAGTAACTGCTATGGGACTTATAGTAGTAAAGAGGTCTTAGATGTAATGTGGTACACCAATTGTAGCTACTTTACAAGCCCATATGTATAGGTTTTTGAGTCTCCTTGTAGCTAATGAGATCCATCCTATGGCTTCATATTGGGTACAATTGTGCATTCTTGGTGCCAGATCAGTGATGTATCTAAGGGCCCTATGATAGGGTACATCCAGTTTATTTACGTAAGACACAGAGTAGCGACCATATATTAAGTCAGTGTAATCCAGTAATGGGAGAAATGTAACTTGTACTAGCCTCTTTCAAGAGTTCTGCAGGAAGCAGTTCTTATTTCTGTAAAAGAAGCCTAGCCTAACTCTTATCTTTTTACATAATGCTTCTATTTGTGTTGAGAAGGACAATCTACTATCTATCCATGGTCTAATGTACTTTAAGTTGTTTTCTTTCTTGAGTATGTCATCTAGAAGGGCAGTTATTTTAGGGGCAGTAGCAGCAGAAGGGGCTTTATTAGTGGACGAGAAGAACATAATCTTAGTCTTTTCCATGTTTAGTAGTAATTATCCTGGTAGAGGTTTTTTTGTAATTTGTTGAATTCTAATTGGAGTTCAGTGTATACCTTGGGTATGATGGGCCTTGAGATATATAAGACAGTGTCATCATCAAAGAGGTGAATGGAAGCTTTTTTGACGTTTCTGTTTAGGTCATTGGTGTAGATCATGAATAACAGGGGCCCTAGAATTGGTCTATTGTGGTACTCTCCTTAATAGTGCTGTGCAGTAAGAAAAGGAGCATTGCTTGCTCACTTCTTGTGACTGCGGTATGGTGCATGGCTTGCAGGCAGTGGGCTGGCAAAAACTCCTAGAGGTTTGGTGGTCTTGGAAGAAGGGGATAATTAACAAAGGGGTTAAGTGCGAGCTGGGAGATCTGTTTTTAGAGAGTGTGAGAGAAATGGAAAGTGAGAAACAATCCACTTTACAAGAGAAGCAAATAATGCAATTTCATAAACAGTTACATTTTTAAAACCTTCTTGCTGGAAACAGTAACACCCTTATCACAGAATGCTTCATCCTGGTGTGCTATAACATATCTTACTTAGCTCAAAAATGCATGAAAATGCACCACTTACAGTGATGTTTTAAAAAATTTCCTTTGGGGGCATGCCCGCAGACCCCCCTCCAGCTTTGTGAGGATTTTGGCCCTCCTTATTCACTGACTCTGTGCATACCTCTGTCTTAGATATATAATTTACTGCTTTTCTCCCTTTCCCCTCTTTCCTCCCACTTTCTGTTTCATTTGTTCTCTTTTCCTTTCCTTTTACCAGCCTTATGTTAATTAGCAGCCTCTCTTCATAGCTTTCTCCTTTGTGCTTTATTGCTCGCCAAAGTCCTTAAGACATAACAAAATTTCATCACTATCTCCTTCCTTACTCTGTGCCTATATTTAATGTTTTTCAAGCTGCTTCTTATATTTGGGCTCCTAATTTTAATGACAGTTCCTGAATTCTTTTATTCTCCTTTGTTCCCCTTTTTATGTTTGCTTGTGTGCATGTGCAAGAAACATGTTGCAGCAGTGTGCTGCAGAAGCAGGTTGTGGAGGTGTGGCACTGCTGTGGCCAATACCCCCACTGCCTTTTGAGGCTTGGCCTGCTTTCCCCAATGTGGTGGCACGCTGCTGCTGACACTATTTCAGCCAGCATGCCACCACCTTCAAACATTTTAGCCGCTGCAATCAGGGGCCACCTCGTCATTGCAGCATCAGCCATTCCACTGCAATGAGGGAGCAACCCGTCATTGCAGGGTGGTACCTTGGATGTCCCCTACCAGTTTGCTGACAGGGAGTCCAGTCCCTGCCAGCATAATGTTCCCACCCCCAAGTTTCTGCTGTATGCTGAGGGGGTGCCCAATCCCCATTGGCATCATGTGCCCCCCCATCTTTCATTGCCGACAGGGTGCCCAATCCCTGTCAGCTTCAGTGCCCCTTTTCCAATTGAATTTTCCAATGGGGGAGCCCACTCCCCACCTGCATAATGCCCCCCCAATGAATTGTGTGATGAGGGGGGGCGCCAATCCCCCTTGGCTCTTCCTCCTGTATGTGCCAATGGGGGTGCCCAATCCCCCTTCAGCTACAGCCCCCCAAAACACTCAGGTGGCACACTGGGAGCCCACCCCAGTGTGCCAAATGTCCCTGTAAAAAGAAAAACTGTCCTGCAATGTTTTTCTTTTTTTAAAAACCCTGTAAAATGGAGGTCACGTGTTGGCAGCCTAAAGAACAGCAGCACTCGCCCGCTGTTAATTTTCGGTGATTAAACCCCAAAATCAAGCAGATAGACACCAGTCAACAGCCTTCACAAGCTTCAGAGACACAGTTGACACCAGTGATAATACTTACAAACTTGCAAAGATGGACATTTATATGAGGAAAGCACCTCCGTGACACTCTCTGCCACTGATGCCAGAGAAGGACAAGGCTGCAAAGCACCCAAAACAGCAAGCGGCAGGCACATCTAAACCTTAAATTTCAGCATCGGCCCTCTCGGAAGAGAGGCTTTTGGAAATAATGCAGCCACGGCAGAAAACAATCTTGGTAATTTCGGACGACCTGCAACAAATCAAAACTTCAGTACAGTCGCTTTCAATTCGTGTGGGAGACTCAGAGACCAAAATCATATCCCTGGAGAAAAAGAAGGGTAAAATGGATCAGGATATCATTCAAATGAGCCGAAGGGTGAAGAAGCTTGAAGACAAGCTGGAAAACTTAGAGGGTCGGAGCAGGAGAAATAACCTCCTGATCATCGGAGTGCCAGAAAAAGAAGAGAGCAATGCTCCAATACTTTTTCTACAGAAGCTGTGTGAGAGGATAGCTGGACCATCCCCAAATGGCACAACCTACATCATCGAGGGGGGGCATCGGGCCCTCTGCAATCCTCCACTTCCCGATTCTCCCCCCGACCCATAATCTTCAAGCTGCTGAATTTTCTTGACAAGCAGCATATTTTGGCCAAAATTAAAGATCTCCAGGAGGTTCTCTGGGAAGGACGTAAAATCTTTATAATGCAGGATCTCCTACAATCTGTCAGGCTGAAACAGCAGGAACTACACCCGACTGTCTCAAAACTCATAGCCACCGGGAAACCTTTCCGCATGAGATATCCAGCAGTTCTCCAAGTCAAATCTGGAGAGCAATGGCTCTCATTTGAGTCGCAAGAGCAAGCTGTTAAAGAATTTAAGACCCTGTTCCAAGATTTATTTAAGTGAAGAGGTTTCAGGGGTGCGTGTTGGAATTATACTTTGAGACTGGCTATATAATAATTCTGATTGTTTGGCCTGGGTTCGGTGAGACTGTGAATGCTGACTACAAGACCCCTAAGGTCACCAACTCCTTTTGGCTGAGAAATGGAATCCATCTGCAGAAACTGTATTTTTGTTCATCCCTCTAACCCTGTAAAGGTCACTTACACCTGGGTGTTCCAAGGGGAAGTGGCAGTTGAACATTGTGAGTGGTCGAGAAACACTTTCAAGAACCCAGGACATAGTGAAATTCTGATTTTCTTTTCCTCTTCTTTGCTGTTTTGATTGTTACTGGGTCACCCTCATTAAGATGGTTAAAGACGCTCTTGATGTAATGCGGAGTCACCCTTGGCATTGTCAGAGAACTGTTTTAAGCTCCAGGACATGTAGGGGCAGTTTAACTTCCTACTTCTCTTTAGTTATGAAGTGATTTTTTTCACAGGTTAAGACTGGCGACTAACATGCTGTTTCTCCTGGTAACTATTTTTAGTGCTGCGAGGTAATGCAGCATTCAAGACCTATTACTGATTGTGTTGAGTGTTCCTAGAGACTATAATGAATATTTTGAATATATAGCTATATTTTTCATTATTGTGTGTTAACATGGATTCTGTCTCTTAAACTGCAGGGGAGGGGCTAGAGCAGGAGGGTATGTAATGTGATGCAGGCTTGCGACATATCACCCACCGGGGAATGTTAAGTAGTGTGGTTTAATAGAACTGAGGTTTAGTACAATAGTGTGTTTATAGCTAAGTAGTTAAAACATTAAGTTGATTGTGGGTAACGAGGATTATGATTAGTGTGTTTAAGTTTCCCTTTTATTGGGATATTATATTAAAGGGGAGGGAAGAGCGAAGTGTGTTCAGGACCAATATCACTGAGGCAGGCAGCAGGGTCATTGCCACCGCTGTATACCTGTCATGAGTGGCCCTTTTAATTTCATAAGTTGGAATGTGAAGGGTGCCCAAGACCACTGTAAAAGACAAATTATACTTCAACACACCTTCAACATCTGAAGGTAGGGACTGCCTTCCTTCAAGAGACTCATCTCTGACAGGAGGATGTTAATTTATTCCGCAGAACATGGGTAGGGCAGGTATATGGATCAGGGAAATCCACTAGTAATGAAAGGAATTTCAATACTAATTGATAAAAAGACTTCTTTTACCTTGGAAAAAGAACTCCGGGGTCCTGATGGGTGGTATGTTATACTTTATGGCTTGTTAGAGACACAACAAGTAATATTAGGAGCTGCATATGGTCCAAACATCGATTCCCCCCATTTCTTTACACAGATGATAGGGTTGGTGGCTACAAAACCCCCCTAAATTGACTATTTTAGGGGGCAATTGGAACATCACTCCCCAACCTCACATGGACTGATCTGACTCCCAGAGACGGGGACTGTCTCCTGCACAAAGGGCTCTACATGAGCTCATGAAGGGAGTCGATCTCATAGGCGAGTTTTGAACCCTGAGGATCATTAATATGCCTTTTTTTCTTCCCCGCACAAAACATTCTCTAGAATTTACTTCCCTCCTCATGAGCTCCTTTGCCCTCCCGGGAGTTATTAGTTCTAATGTACACGCCAGGGTCATTTCTGACCGTTCCCCTGTATCCCTATTACTACTTGTAGGACCCGGAGTCAAGAGAGATGTCCTGTGGCGGTTAAATACTCAGCTGCTACAGAGGACTCATTCGCTACAACAGATCAAAGACTTCATCTTAAATTTCATGGAGATCAACAGGGGTTCAGTGAGTAAAAAAGATGTGGTTTGGGTGGTGTTAAAATGCGCATTGCGGGGAGAATGTATTTAAATGGCAGCCACAAAATATTGACAGTCTAAGCAACAGTTGGACTCCCTGCTTCACTCAATTAGTCAACTAGAGTGCATACTTACCTGGCACTCCCCGGATGAGGACTGAGTCAAGCTGCATGGCTTGCAGGCCCAATATCTCAACCTAATGTCACAGAAAGCCAAACTTACATTGAAACGTACAAAACTTCAATATCTAGATGAAGGGGAAAGAGCTAGTAAGTTACTGGCCATGTGGCTACAACAAGCCAAAGCATCTAGATTCATTCCGGGTATCAAGCCAGACAAAGATAAGCCAGTGGTCACAGCTCCTAGAGTGATAGCAGAGATTTTAAGGCAATACTATCAAAATCTTTACTCAGAGGACATAGCCAAACGCCCCTCTGAAACGGATATAACCAATTACCTCAGTACGATAGCCCTTCCTAAATTTTCTCCTCCCCAAATTATCTCCCTTCGTGGTCCCATTAACAACAGGGAAGTGGTGAGTTCTGTGGAACAACTCCCACTGGATAAATCCCTGGGCCCTGATGGTTTACCCAATAATCTCTATAAGACCTGCATAGCAGAATTAGCCTCGCTACTGACAGACATTTACAACTTCTGGTTCGATAAGGGTCTCTCAGAACTGGCCTTTTTTGGGGCCATAATTACTCTTATTCCTAAAAAAGGTAAGGACCCACACTACCAGAGAGTTATCTGCCTATCTCGCTGATTAATATGGATGTTAAACTCCTTGCCAAAATATTGGCTAATAGGTTGGGACCTATTTTGCTGACCATAATTGGCAAAGAACAAATTGGGTTTATGACTGGGAGATCTTCGGGCGACCACATGCGTAAATTAATGCACCTCCTCTCGGCGTCCAGGGACTCGGAATTTCCAATGGCTCTTGTGTCCTTGGACTCTGAGAAGGCTTTTGACAGAGTCTCATGGGACTTTCTATTCAGTGCCATGTCCCATTTTGGACTCCCTGTTGATTTTCTTAAATGGGTCAAATTATTATACTCTGCCCCCACAGCCCAAATTCAATGTAATGGTATTCTTTCTGAGTTCTTTCAATTTTACCAGGGTGCTAGACAGGGCTGCCCCTGTCTCCCCTTTTATTTAACATTTATTTGGAACCTTTGATCAGGAAGCTAATAACTTCCCCGACACTTCGGGGAATTCAGGTAGGGGAACGGTGGTACACCCTCTCATCTTATGCAGATTATTTGCTCTTGCATTTAGAAGACCCCTGGGAGTGCATTCAAGCTCTTTTGGATGAAATTGAAGCTTTCTCCACAATTTCCCACTATAAGCTTAACCTCTCCAAAACCAAGGTTTTCCCCTTAAATAACAGAGTATCTCTTGGAGATGTGATTGAGTTTGCCCTCTCATGGGAACCCAACTCTCTTTTGTACTTAGGAATACACGTGACCAGAGAAATTACTTCTATGATTAAAGATAACCTCTCTCTTGTTGATTACACTCAGGATGGATCTGGACAGATGGGGAGTTCTCCCATTGTCGCTCTGGGGGAGGATTAACACTGTAAAGATGAATGTGCTGCCTCATCTCCTGTACCCAATGGGTATGCTGGGTTGCTTCCTACCCATAAAATGGTTCACCAAGTTACAGTCCATGCTTAACGCATTTATGTGGCAGGGTAAAGGTGTTAGACGGTCGTACATCAAACGTACTGCACCAAAATGGCAAGGTGGGCTTGCTGTCCCATCTTTTTTTTCATACTGTTGCGCCCATCACATTAGCAGGCTGGCGCACTTGTTGCAGTAGGCACAGGCAGTTAACTTGCAAGACTATTCACCAATGTGGTTAGAAATTCAGAAATATTGGACAACCAAATACAAATGTTCCTTTCCCTCTTTACTATATGCCACCCCCCCCCCATGCAATTCCCAAACCTCTAAGGCATACCCCTTTAGGATGGTCTATTAAAGCACTACACCAGCTGCAATTACATATTTCCCTTAAGTGGCATACTTCTTTAGAGCAGCCAGTGCTGGGTAATCCTCATTTTAAAATTGACCATAACCCTATGCCATCGTTCTATTGGCCAATCCTTGTTGGGAAGAAAGCCTCGGATTTGTTTGTTGAAGGGGATATAAGTTCTTTTCCCACATTTCAAGAAAGAGTTAATGTACCAGAGAGAACCTTCTTTAAATTCTGACAGCTCAAAGAAGCACTTGTCTCCCATATGGGAAGAGTCCAGAATCCTTTGCCTTCTACTGCTGAATTATCTACAGTCTTACAATTGGCCAAGCAACCTCATGCAATATCCATAGTTTACAAAAAGATACAATCCCTAAATCCCAACTTGCCCCAGGGAGTCTGTTATTACTGGTCCCAGGAATTACCCTTAGGTATTGAAATAGATTTCTGGAAGAAAATCTGGTTTAACTCTTATAAATTTATTAAACAGGATAGACTGCGACTCATGCAATTTAATATCACGCACAACCTGTATTTTATACCAGTGAAGCTCTACAAACTGGGTAGACTGGCCTCTCTGGAATGTCCAAGTTGTGGAGATAGTCTGGGTACTTTGTACCACATGTTGTGGACTTGCTCAAAAGTACAGGTATTTTGGCAAACAATCAGATGTTCATTCAATCCAATCCTGGGTGTCAACCCATTATTCACTCCAGAAGTCTACTTATTGAATTATTTTCCCCATGGCACCCCTTAAAGTTAGGAAAACTCATATGGCTTTGATCTCTGCCACAGCAAAACTAATAATAATGAGACTCTGGAAGGACATCATATCCCCACCTGTCATGGAATGGCATAAGGAGACACTAATGGCACTCCAGTTGGAGAAACACATATTTTCAATGCGTAACAGGCATCTGACATATCAGAACAGATGGGGATCTTTATATGCCCTGCTCTTATCTGGAAACCCTAAGCACTTAATCCAAAGATCTTCCTCCTCAAGTGCTCCAGGGGATAAGCCTGTGAACAACACTTGGCTCTGGGTCAGTGCGGGAGGGAGATAAAAGTGAGGGGTGGGAAGGGATGGAGGGCAGGTGAGGAGGGGGAGTGCACCCCCTCCCAACTCTGGGTCTTACCTGGTCTTTCACCTTATTGTTATTGCTTAGAGTAATTATATTGTTCTAGACCGATACATACTGTAAAATAGGGTGGCCACTCACATTACCCAATTGTTATCCATCTTGTGGAGTTCTTATGTTAAATTGGAAAACTAAATAAAGTTCATTTAATTAAAAAAAAACCCTGTAAAACAGAAAACTGTCCCTCGTTGCGTTCGGCAGCCCTTCCCCTAACCCATGCCCCCCTCGTGCACCCTGCCTCCCCACACCCCTCACACCATACTTACCCAGAAGCCCAGTGCGAAGGATCTTCAGGACTGGGAAGACATCTGCACTCTTCAAAGCCGATCGCAAACTGAAGAAATGCCGGTAAGCTGTATAATGGCATAAATAGAGTTTTTTCAACTTTAGTGCGTTTTTCAGGCATTTTTGGGAATTTCAGCACCAAATTTTCAACATGGGGTTATTGGGACCACTCCTCATGAATTCAGCCACTGTCATGACATTATTCCTTCCCAAAAGGTAATTTCACGGTCACTGCACAGAATCACCTTTCTGGTCTGATTAATGAAATGACAGTGCCACTGTTCATGAGGTGGGCTTTCAAAAAGCCTATGTTGCAAATTTGGTGAAAAAATCTCCAAAAATAACTGTTTTACGAGTGTGCGTTGCGCAGTTTGCACGCATGCTCGTAACTTTGTGAATTTGTAATATTTTCACTCCAGATTTTCAATATTGCTATTTTTCCACACCTCCTAATGAACAGTACAGCTGTCATTTTGCACATCCTGGTCAAAATGTGTTTTCTCATTTCTGGAGCCAAATAGCGCGGTCACTATGGGAAATCAGTTTTCGGGACAGAGTGAGAAAATGACAGTGACACTGTTCATGAGCAGATGTCTTAAAATGCCTATGTTGAAAATTTGGTGACAAAAGTCCATAAAATGACTGTGTTACAAGTGTGTGTTGCGCAATTTCCACGCATCCTTGTAACTTTGCAAATTTGTAATATTTTCAAGCCAGATTTTCAACACTACCATTTTTTCACACCTCCTTATGAACAGTACAGCTGTCATTTTTCACATCCTGGCCAAAATGTGTTATCACACTTCCGGCGCAGAATAGCTCGGTTGCAGTGAGAAATCAGAGTTTGGGACAGATTAAGATCAAGCGAGTGAGAGAGGAGCCGTGAGCGAGCTCAGCTGAGCTCTGTTGGGACTGCTGTGGATTTCTCTGTGGGCAGAAAAAGGCACCAATGCAGGCAGGAGCCCAGGAGTGAACAAGCTCAACGGAGCTCTATCAGGACTGCTGTGGATTTCTTTGTGGCTAGAAAAAGGTGCCAACACAGGAAGGAGCCAAGTACCAAAGGGCAGCCTGCTGTGCCAGGAGAAACAGAACGAGTGAGTGCAAGAGGGAAAGGGGGAGTCAGCAAGCTCAGCGGAACTCTGTCGGGACTGCTGTGGATTTCTTTGTGGGCAGAAAAAGGTGCCAGCGCAGGCAGGAGCCCAGTACAAAAGGGCAATCTGCAGCGCCAGGAGAAACAGAATGAGCGAGTGAGAGAGGGGGAGTGAGCGACCTCAACAGAGCTCTGTCAGGACAGCTGTGAACTTCTTTGTGGGCAGAAAAACAGATCGAGCAAGTGAGTGGAGGAGTGAGCGAGCTCAACGGAGCTGTATCGGGATTGCTACAGATTTCTTTGTGGGCAGAAAAAGGTGCCAACGTAGGCAGGAGCCCAGTACAAAAGGGCAGCCTGCAGCTCCGGGAGAAGCAAAGCAAGCGAGTAAGAGAGAGGGAGTGAGCGAGCTCAATGGATCTCTGTCGGGACTGCTGCTGATTTCTTTCTGGGCAGAAAAAGGTGCCAACGCAAGCAGTAGCCCAGTACAAAAGGGAAGCCTGCAGCGTTGGAGAACTAGAATGAGGAGTGAGTGAGAGTGGGAGTGTGCGAGCTCAATGAGCACTGCCTGGACTTTAGAGTTGCTCCACCTCCTCCCAGGGTCCTCTGTAGTCCTATATTACAGCAGGGTCCCTGGAATGGAGGCAAAGCAATGATTGGATACTTTAGGATTGCTGTAATGATACAGATTCAGTAGTTCTGTTTATTTCTCTAACTGAGCCAAGTACTGAGCTATACTGTTATGATTGCTGTAATAATATATATTTATTTGTTCTGTTTATTTCTCTAACTGAGCTGAGTAATACTTGAAGTGCAATAGGATTTCTAATTGGGCTAAGTGAAACTATATGACAGCTGAGAACAAAAAGTATGCTAGCTGAGGGGTGAAAAACGGACAAAGAGGCTTTAGGATTGCTACAGTAATACAGTGTCTAATGGATGAGATTTGAGACTGAATTAACCCGGTTGGCAAGGGAGCAATAGGGGGACTAGTGTTGGGGGGAACAGGAATTTGAGTAAATAGGAGCCTAACAGTTATGGTAGGGTACAGAATCTGGGAGTAAGAGCCCATAATGGGGCGGGTGCCACATGTCAATAGGGCAGGCATCTTTGGAAGGGTGGTGCGGTGTACGGGGTGTGGGTCTGCCATGATCCTGGACTGGGCTTGGAGGACGAGGGGGTGCATGGTCTGTAGATGACTGGCTAGTTTGAGGGAGGAACTGTGGAGGTTAAGGAGGAGTCTAAATGGCAGGGCAGATGAGTATGGTAGGTATCCTGGCTGGGGGGGGAATAGGGGATGGCAAGGGGGGACAGAGGAAGAACAACTAGGGAGTGAAACTGATCCCAGCATCAGAGGCACTAACAGAAAAGACAGGAGAAGGAAGGGGGTACACAAGGCGAGGGGGAGGCCTTCTGATGTGGGAGGAAGAGACCACGAGGAGTACCAGGGGAGAGATCACATGGCTGTGGGTAGGAAGGGACCAGGGTGGTATGGAGGGGAACAAGTAGGAGGGGGAACTGATAGGGGAAAGAGATGTAGGAGGGCTATATACTAGGAATAGATTTGAATCTCTGCTATGGGAGAGAGAGGGGGAGCAGGAACATACTGAAGGGTGGGAGGACAAGTAGGGCATGAGAGGGATGACAACAGGTAGGGGAAGAGATAGTGAGGATTAAAGGGTAGAAAGGGGCTGGTAAGGAAGGAGGGGGTGGTGACTGGAGGAGAGAAGGCTACAGGAAGGGGTAGGATGGGAGGGGCATCACTATCGGGGTAGAAGGGAATGGGGGCTCTAAATCAACAACAGCAGGAATAGAAGAGGGGTTGGAAATCAGCAGGGGAGGAGGGAAGGGGAGGGGAGGTCAACATGGGAATCCCAGTAGGAAGTAATCAGGCTGGGAAGGGGTTCAAGGGGGATGGGAGGAATAAGACAGAGTAAAGGGGTGAGGCGGAAGTAGGGGGTACAGATACAGAAGTCACAGAGGGTACAGCTGGTGGGGGAAAGGGGCAAGGAAGAACGAATACAGGGGTGGTGGAAGGGGAATTAGAAGGGAAAGGGGGTAAGGAATGGGGGTACTCATCCTGGGGGATTCTATACTGAAAGGGGTAAGATGCAGTGGAAAGGGGGAAAGACATACCTGTATTTGGATTGAAGCTGTCCAGAGGTTGACTGCAGGAGGGGCAGGGCAGGCACCGCTCAAATGTGCAGCGAGGGTCAGGAAGAAACCTCATTTAGTGTTGCATGTGGGTACAAATGGCTTGGCGTGGGAGACTATGAAAGTAGTGAGAGGGAGGTTCAAGTAGTTGGGCAGGCAGTGTGAAGCAGTGGGAGAGTCGGTGGCATTCTCAGAGGTACTGCCAGTACCATGTGCAAGCATGGGGAGGAAGGGTAAGCTTGAGGAGTTCAATGAGTGGCTGAGGGATTGGTGTCACACCAAACATTATAGGTTAGTGACTAACTGGGGTAGGATCTGGGGGGAATAGAGACTTGTACATGGGGGGCAGGGTACACTTGAGCAGGAAGGGGAGGAGAGTATTAAAGGCAGAATTAGTGCCAGTCCAGTGGTGCTGAGGGTTGAGGCACTGGACGCCACACCTCACGCCATGCTGGTGACCTGGGTTCGGACATGAGCCCAGGCTGCCAGGGAACGGCAGGGGAGGGATAGGATTGAGCATCCGGAGGACTGCTCTCCTATCCCAGAGAGGGATCCAGGGACCCACCACTCTGTAGCGGCCCCTGGTGATGACCGGGGTTGCTACTAGAGCGGTGTAGTAAAGGGGGTGGAGTGCAGTGGACGTTGGCAAGCTGTGCCTAAGTGTCATTGCATGCCTGCACTCGGCAAAGGGGAGAAAATTGGAAAATGGGCTATGATCGGGCAGCATAAGCTTCCGACCCCTGGTGCCCGCCTCGAATGGTGCTTTCTCAACAGGATCCTGCTCAGGTAGGTCAACTAGGGAAGTTCCTCACCACTCCGCCATGGGGGGTAATCTGTGGAGGTGAGGAGGTCGGCCTGATGCCAGGGGCAGGGCTAGTGGGGTCGGTTGGGATGACCAAGCTGACCGTAGCCTGGGGAGAAAATATGTACAAAAACAAAAAGGCAGGATTAGAGGGGTATATCTCTGCTAAGGTGGATTTAAACTAGTGGGGGGGTGGCCAAAAGACTGAGGTTGGTAGAAAGGTCCGGACAGAGGAGTCTAATGAGCTCACCGCCCTACATATAGCTAAAGGTGGAGGCGTAGTAACCCTTGAAGGTGGTGGGCAGAGTGGTCTGAGTGTAATACAGAAGGCACCACCACCTGGTAAGAATAAGGAGGAGAAAGGGTGCGGACTACAGGGAGGAGGGACACAGGCCAAGGAGGAGAAGAGTGAGGAGAAGGAGGGGTACGGGTTGAAGGTGGTCTGACTAAATGGATAGAGAACTGGTTACAGGGGAGGGTGCAGAGGGTGGTGGTGGTGGGGGGGTAGCTCTCAGCACCCAGAGCAGTGACAAGCAGCATGCCGCTGGACCCGGTGCTATTTGGGCTCTTTATCTCCAATATAGCACACAGAGTGGGGAGCAGGGTTAGTCTGTTTGCACATTATACGAAACTTGGGGTGGTGGTGGACAAAGAGGACGGATGGCAAAAACTGCAGGGGGACATAACCAAACTAGAGACATGGGCAGTGGAGTGGCAGCTAGGATTCAGTGCAAAGAAGTGTAAGGTGATGCACTTCAAGGCTATGAACAAGAAGAGAGACTACTGGTTGAGGATCATAGAGGAGGAGAAGGACCTAGGAGTGTTGGTAACTGGGAGCATGAACAACTCGGCCCAGTGCAGCAACACAGCAGCTAAGGCAAACAGGATGTTGGGGTGCATCGCAAGGGGGTTCTCATCCAGACACAGGGATGTGATCCTACCTCTCTACAGATCATTGGTCACACCACAACTAGAGTACTGTGTGCAATACTGGAGGCCATACCTGTGGAGAGATATAAAGTTACTGGAGGGGGTGCAAAGGAGGGCAATACAAATGTTAAAGGGGATGGCAGGAAAGGAATATGAATTTAGGCTGAAGGAGCTGAATATGTACGCACTGGAGGAGAGGCGGGATGGAGGGATATGATTGAAGCGTTTAAATACCTGAGGGGTAAATAAACGTAGCACTGAGAGGGTGTTTAAACTGAGGAATGGAAGAGAGATGTGGCGGCATGGACTAAGGATGGACGGGGGACGTTTCAAGAGGGAAATGAGGAGGCACTACTTCCCTGAGAGGGTGTTGTCTAGTTGGAATGCGCTGCCAGAGGGGGTGGTAACATGTAGCTTTAAATAGCTTTAAGGAGGAGTGGGATAAAGAAAGAGGAAGAGTCAGGGAGGCAGGGGCTGAGGCAAGTGAGGCAGGAACTGAGGAGGAGGAGGCTGGGACAGCTGCAATTTAGGATGTTAGCTGCACACTCGTGCAGACTTACATAGACCGATTGGTGTGTTCTGCTGGCAGATTCGTATGTTTTTATGTATATTCATATGTAAAATCACAGTGACTCTGTTCATGAACAGAGGTCCTAAAATGCCTATGTTGAAAATTTGGTGACAAATGTCCATAAAATGACTCTGTTACAAGCGTGAGTTGTGCAGTTTCCATGCACCCTCGTAACTTCACAAATTTGTAGTACCAGATTTTCACCATCCGCATTTTTTCAGACCTCCTTATAAACAGTATAGCTGTCATTTTTCACATCCTTCCGGAAATATGCATTTACACATCTGTTGCAGAATACCACGGTTGCTGTGGGAAATCAACGTTCAGGACAGATTAAGAAAATCATAGTGACAATGTTCATGAGCAGAGGTCACAAAATGCCTATGTTGAAAATTTGGTGAAATAATTCCACTAAATGACTGTGTTACGTACATGCTTTGCAGTTTCCATGCACGCCTCAGAAGTTTGAGCATTTTTAATATTTTCACTACAGATTTTCAATATTGCCATCTCTTCACACCTTCCTATGAATGGTACAGCTGTCATTCTTCACATCCTGCCTGATCTGTGTTTTCGTACATCTGGCACACAATGGCACGGTCACTGTGGAAACTCAAATTTTGGGACACATTGACAAAATCATACTGCTACTGTTCATGAGAAGAGGTCCCAAATGCTTTCATGAGGTGGAGGCCACAAAATGGCCATGTTGAACATTTGTACTGCAAATACCAACAAATGTCAGGGGCGTTACGGTTTCTAACCATAACATCCCACCCTGTACAGACTGACAGGCATCAGAGGTGTGCCTTTCGATTGCCGACTGTAATGCTCATGCCATTCCAACCCCACCCCCCACACTGCAGCCACTGACAGACATCGAGCTGTGCCTTGGACTCTTCGGCCCCAGAGTTCGCTTCATTCTATATTGCACCCATTTCAGCATATGTTCTTATGGAGTGGGGGGGTGACTGTAAAGCCAAACATCCCAAAACACACTTCAACACTTCTCAGTGTCTGCAGGATAGGGTGAGGTGAAATGGCATGAACGTTATGGTCAACAACCCAAACACATTCCCCAAATGCCTGTCCATCTCTGCAGGGTGGAAGTGGGGTTGGCGTGAAGTTTAATACTTCACTGTCATGCCTACTCTGCATCTGTCTAACTCCTGCATTTCCAATGCTAATATCAGCAAGCAAACATTCGGTATTGACAAATGCTTGTTTGTTTTGGTTTTTTCTTTCCCTGTTGCCTTTTCGTCTCCCATCTCACTGTTTCACTTATCACCATGCCTTGTTATACCTTGAGTCACCTTCCTACCCAGCCCTTCTTCCACTCAGTCCTTATAAATTATAATCTTTTTCTTCCTGACTGTACTATGCCATGGGCAATATACCTTTTTCTTTACTATTTCTTCTTCAATTCTTCCTTATGCTCTTTATTCTCTGTTGCTCCCCTCTGCTGATATTCTTTTTCTATTTCTGGGCTCTCAGCTTCTTTTTTGTACTTTTTTTTAATTATAGGCTGTTAAAGGTATTTGGCTCCAGTTCCATTCAACTGGGGCATGGTTGCCAGGGAGATATAAGCCTGACTCGACACAATGGTCCTGCTAGCAAATAGTGGCCTAGAGCCACCTTTTGAAGTTTTACCCCTACCCCCCCTTCCGCTTTTGGACAGGGCAAACAGGGGACCTTCAGTTTATGTTGTTCCTTGTTCTTTGTATTGTTGTTTGTTCTTATACATGTTTGGTCTGGTTGGCTGTTGTATTTTTGTTATTGTTGGATTTTTCTGTTGATTGCTTGTTTTTTTTTACTTGAGAATTTATATGAGATGTACTGGCATGGGACCTATGTGGCTTTATCATACATTGTTCATAAATGGGTGTGTGCTTAACTTTTACCTAGGGCATGTATACTGGTTTTCTCACACTGGTTTGCATGGCCTTAACCCATTTGACATGCATTACTTGGAACATTAAGGGGGGGCAATTGAAAATGAAATGACTGCAGGTTCTTATCTTGCTACTCTCCAGGCAGACCCTGCAATGCTTCAAGAAACTCTTACTTTAAAAGCATAAGTACACCTTTTTCATAGACTGTGGGTTGGTCAAGTATTCGGGGTTAGTCATAATACCTGTAGAGCTGGTGTCATAATTTTGGTTTGGAGATCCCTCTGCTTCCAGATCCTACAGGAATACATCAATAGTGTGGGTAATTATCTCATTTTTCGTACTTTAGTAGGTCCACAAGAAATGCTGCTGAGTTGTATTTATGGTCCAAATACAGATGCCCCATCTTTCCTCACCAGTCTTCTGCATATCCTTTCCCCTCAAAACCATTTACCAAAAATATTTTTTTTATTGGGACTTTGAAATATTGATTCATCTCTGCACCAGGAATGGACATTCTGTCGAGGTTTACAATCTTCTGCAGTCTTAATTTTTGAACTGTCATTAAATAAATAATAACGTCCCCGGGACGTGTCTACGGCTTCTGAAGACAGGGAAGTATCTTAAAAGGTTCTTCTCTTTTATTTCTTTTGTTGATATTTTGAAAACTTGATGTAATTATTCTTGCCTTTAGGTGTTTGAAAATGCCTGTTATTTACAGTAACATCCATGTTTCCTACTGCTTTTCCTTTTAATAAGTGTTCCTTGTGCTGGAAAACTCTGTTTTTTTTTTTGTTTGAAAATCAATAAAAAAAGTTAAATCTAAAACAAAAATTACCAAAAATATTAATGGGAGATTGGAACCTCAGCATGGATGACACCATAGATAGATTGGGAGTGACCCATAAAGGTCTTTCTCTGGCCCAACGGACCCTTCAGGAACTACTTGACAACTGTGACATGATGGACATATGAAGGGTCCTCCATCCCACAGAAAGGGATTATACCTTTTATTCTTCTACTCACAGTACTCAGTCTAGATTAGATTACCCTCTTATCACTTCTTCTTTTATTCCCACAGTCCAGCATTGTGAGATGCACAGTAAAGTTATTTTGGACCACTCCCTAGTCGCTCTTTCTCTTTCCTTACTTCCCTCCACTGACAAAGACAAATATTGGAAACTCAATCATCATATTCTAAAGGATGATTGGTGTCTCAACAGGTTGAGACAGCTGACAGTTGACTTATTTACTCTTAAACCTACAGTACTTAACAGTCAACTGAAACTTGCTGGCATGCCTGTAAATGTATAGTTCTCGGAGAGCTTATTCGAATAGCTACCATCTGGAAGCATCGTAGATAAAAACAGCTCCAAGAACTTTTATTATCCATTCAGCAATTAGAGAAAACTATTACCTCCTCATCCCCTGATCATGATTGGCTTAGACTTAAAGGGACACATTCATGTACAATGGCATATTTTATTATTTTTATTATTATTTTTTATTTAGTTTTTGTTGACTAGGAAAGTGCACTAGACAAATTCTGCCTATTTTCAGGCATGACCCAGGGGAAGGGGATACAGATGAATGCTAACTGACTTTGAACCAGATTAAGCTGTTGGTGGTATTTTAGTGAATGAAGGGAAATTTGGCCAGTACACTGGGGAAATCCCCCTACTCTCGGACTGCAATGGGCGCTGCTGTGCTGCAGAGAGAGATGGAGGACTCCAGTCCAGGTTTGGTTGTGGAGCAGAAAGGATGCATGGTAGCAGCTCCAGGTCCTGAGTGTGGGTCTACTGATATGCAGAATCAGGGAGTAGACACTCAGCATCAAATAATAGATTCTGAAGGACAAAATGATCAACCAGAGTCAGAGGAGGACCTAATTCTACATGAACAATTGATACAGAAAAAGAAACATTTGACAGAGATGTTAAAGGCAGCAGAAAGTAACTTTCACTTGAAAAAATTACAATTGATGGAGGAGAGAATGAAACGCAAAAGATCTGTGGTAAGCCCTATTCATGAAGGGAATAAACGCTTACCTATTTCATTGACAAAAATGGATACCCCTGGACCATCTATATAGCAAACTTCAAACTCAACGCAGGATGATGGGGGAGAGATAGCTTTTAGTGGCTCTTCTGATGAATGGACTCTGGTAGGAGCCCTTCTTGATGCAGGTTGGATCCAACACAGCGATATGTGGGTACCTGATGCCGCAGTACCAATACCCGGAACAACAGAATTAACGTCTGAAATTAGGAGTGAGACACAGGAATGCTCCTCTAAAGTTTTGACAGCTAAATCTCAGTTTACAGCTAAGTCCCTGATTCAATCTACTGCCCTTGCGCAGGAAGCGAATGAGGCTACAGAAACAGAAACTACTCCAGACGCCGACAGCCAGTTTCATGCTCCCACCGTGCTACCCAAAGCCCTGTCAAATGCTCCCACTGTGTTACCCCAGGCCCTGTCAAACATCCACACTATGAACAGAGTACCTGAGCAAATGGAGGCACCAGCTGACAATATTGAAGATAACGCGGAAGAAAGACCAAATGCGGAGAAGGATCGGGGGAAACAATCCTATACAGGACTTTTTAGAAAACTGGCAGAAGCAGCAAAGAGAAGGTATTTAGTGTGATTAAGATACAAGGGGCTAGCACCAATACCTCCAGACAGGCTATGGGTGGGTAAATCCCTTATTCTTGATTCTGTGGGATTTTCCCCTGCAGATGTATATGCGTTTATACACGCACCAGGGGATAAAACTTATGATGTCAGCTTTTGTACCATGAAGGCATTGGATAAATTCTGGAGACTATATTATGAACTGAAAGACACAGACATTTGGAAAGTCATTATGGCTATCCCCATTACAAAACCTACTATTAAAACAGTAACCCTCTTGTTTAGAAATGAAGGGGTTAATATAAGTAACATTTTATTTTGGCTAGAAAAATGGTGTACAGTATTTGGCAAACATAAACCCATCATGGATCACAATGGATTCTGGACAGGGGGATGGACAATAAGGGTACAACTTCCCCAAACTGATATGGGGATACAGCATTTACCCAGCTCTTTTTTCAGGGGGATAGACAGAGGGATTTTATTTTATGCTGGGCAACCCAAGAGTTGTTTTAAATGTGGTTCATTAATGCATTTAAGTAATGAACGTGATCAGATTAAATGTTTACACTGTGGAATGTTATGACATTCAGCAAATAGATGCCAGGCCCCCCCAATTTGTAATTTATGTGGGGATAATGATCATACTTTTTCAGAGTGTCCATGGGCAGAACACAGTTTAGATGAAGTTTCTGACCATGAATTCTTTCCATCGCAGGCAAGAAAACCTTTTAACCCTACAGATTCATTTTCCTCTGGTAGAAGGAGGGGTAGAAGGGAAGGGGAAGAGGACCTAGTACAGAGAGGAGATTTCAGGCTTCATCCACCACTAGGCCAGAACCCCCTATTGTGTGACCAGTAACCCTTAGAGACCGTACTCCTACAGAAACAAGTAAGGGAAATAAAGATACACCCTTTACCACCCCTCAGAGTTCACCACCACGAAGGGGGCCAGCCCAGATGATTATGGGGGAAAAGAAGGGGAAAACTAAAGAGAAATCTCAGGAAGAGAGGTGTCAAAGGCCACAGGTTGAGGAGACATTAGGAGATTCTATACATGTGGGGAGTACACCTGTTTCTTCCAGAGAAGTACCACTATCACCACTTCCCCTAAGTAACAGATTTGGAATATTTTCAACACAGGGAGATCAGGTAGAAATGGCCCAACCCATGGAAGGCATAGATGGTACTTCAGGAGAGATTTTAGGTTTATCTCCAGTAGACATTTCTGACAGTCCAGTAGTTTTACCAGTTAGACAACTACAAAAGAGGGTGACACGCTCTAGTGGGAAAATTTTGAAACCCCTTCCCTGAGCCCTTTATTGTAAAAGTAGCCAGCCTGAATGTGAATAGTATAAAATCTGATGCAAAAAGGTTGGCTACTTATGGGGTATTATAGCATCTTAACTATGATGTATATTTTTTACAGGATAAGAGATTGCACTCTGAAAATGATATAGGGAAGGCATCTCAAGATTGGAAATGGGGAACTTCACAATGGTTGATAGGGACAGACACCTGTTGTGGGGTGGTTTTTTGTTTTATGACACTTAAAATCCAAGTTTTGAGACTGGTAGATTTAGGACCAGGCTGAGTGTTAATTCTAGATGTAATACTTAACTCGATATCCTGTCGGCTGATTAATATCTACGTGCCTCAAACTAAAGCTTTATGTGTTTCTATATTAAAAAAAAATACAACCTTATCTGCATACAAGCAGGCAAGTTATATGAGGAGGGGATTTTAATATAAACTTACAGGATAAAAATGTTTCTGGGAAACAATACTGTGATAAAACAATGCTTAAAACAATGGTGAAAGTAGCAGGCTTATAAGATGTTTGTCTACGCCCAAGAGGGAAGGCTCATCCAACCTTTTATAAAGGCCAGCTATCCTCCTGGATAGATTTCTTATTTATTAAATACCAAATTCCCTTAGTTAAAGTAGAAACAGTTCCAATAGAAACCTCTGACCATTGGTTAATTGGTTTTCAGATATCTACCCCTTTACAGAGAGAGACAGGCCGTGGTATTTGGAGATTGAACATCTCTATCCTGCAGGATGAAGAAGTGATCCAGCAGATAAAAATAATAATTAAGGATAAATTAACAACATCAGAATTTTATGAAAACTTCAGACTATGGTGGGAGGATTTTAAGAACTGTATGACAGGTTTTTTTAAAACCCTGGGTAAAACAAGAGCACAGACTTCTTATAAAGAATATTTACAGTTAAGGACAGCATTTAAGGATTTACTTTCCCAACAATATGAACAAAATGAAGATTTGTCAGCAGAAATTGAGATAATAAAGGGAAAAATGTGTCAGTATCAATATGATAGACTGATCTCTTTAACCAATGAGCAATCCTTTGGTATTCAGGGTACGGCAGCCCAGGTTAATCCATACTTTGCTAGTCAGGAGAGAAGAGAGAATACAATTATTCCTTCCTTATTGATAACAGGAGGTAGGGAAGTTTGAAGCAATGAAGAAATTATGGCAGAATTAGAAGACCATATTGAAACAACCTTTAAGTCCTCAAATGAAAATATAGAGACAATTGCCTCAGTGCTAAAAATAGCATCCCCTCCAAAACTTGATACTACACAGGCCAGAGATATGTTAAAACTTTTCACAATACAGGAAGGGGAGAAAGTAATAGCTAGTTTGAAGGCAAAAACCTCCCCTGGGTCAGACGGTTTGCCAGGTGAATTTTATCGGTCATTATGGTCCATTATGCCCACAGTATTGCTAAAACTATTTAATTCTTTTTTGGTGGACCAAATCTTACCTACCCAAATGTACGAAGGACTGCTAATTTATTTGTTTAAATCAGGTACATGAAATGATATTAATAATTGGCACCCTGTTACATTATTGAATGTAGATTTTAAACTTTTTGCAAAACTTGTGGGGAACTGTTTAGCTTTAGTATTGCCTGATTTATTACTTCCCACACAATTCTGTGCAGTGCCTGGGAGACGTCTGACAGATGCTTTGATTTACCTAAAATATTTAGTAGAGAAAGGTATTGGGACAGGAGGGTGCTTTACCTTTGATGAGCTATATAACTAGCTTGGACCAATCTAAGGCGTTTGATAAAGTTTTACGTAACTATCTATGGGAATGTCTTAGATGTTACGGTATTCCTGAAGACTTAGTACAATGGCTTCAGCTTTGTTATATCCTAGCTTATGTAAGACCATATGAAAATGGTAGATTAGGGAAGAAGATTGGGATTTACCAGGGGGTAAGACAAGGTTGTCCCTTGAGCCCCCCTGCTATATGGATTTTCTATAGATCCATTACTATGAATTCTCCAAAAGTCCCCTAGGATTTTCAGTATATCAATAACTGATTTACCAGTACACAAAGTAATAGCATACATGGATGATGTATGTCTGATTTTAAAGCACGAGAATTCTTTGCTTAGAGCATGTAACCTGATTCAGGAATTGGGGACAGTAACAGGGGCTTGCCTCAATTTAGAAAAAAAAAAAAAGTTTAAGTCTAAATGGGTTTCCCACAGGCCCTGTAACTTCTGGAGGTTTTCTACTAGCTAGAGTACCATATACAATTCTGGGGATTTATTATGGTGGTACAGACATGGCTAGGTATAATTGGGAACTGGCATTACAAACAGGTATCACAAAAGTGTTACATTGGAATAAGTGGAAAGTTTCCAAAAAAAAAGAATTTATTATATCAAAACATTTTTAATTCCGATTTTTTTATTTGTTTGTATGATTTTTCCTATTTCCATGAGCTTAGAAGTTAAACTAATGGGCTGTTTTTTTCAGTTATTTTTGGGGTAGCAGGTTGAACCCAATCAAACAAAAGGTATATATGGATATTCAGGATGGGGGAATGGGGAAGCCTAATCCAATCTTGTTTTTCTTTACAGTAATGCTATATACAAATATTTTGCCTATACTGAAAGGATGCTCACAAATGTGGGTGGCTTGGGGAACTCAAACATTGAAGGGGATATTAAAGGAGTGGCAATAGAATAGTTTTACCCATAAAAACAAACGTTGCCCTAGACTAGGAGCTCAGTGGGAAAAGGTTTTTTGATAAAATTAAATTATGGGGAGTTAGCTATGCTTCTGTATGGAAACTTTCAAGGAAAACTCTTTATTTAGAGATTCTACAATCCTGTTTTGAGGCAACCCCATTTCCAGATTTCACAGTCCAGGCAAAAAAACAGATTACAAAATTCATTACAGATGATCGAATACCAGCCCAAATGTGGGATCAGGTTTGGCTGAGTATTC
Source organism: Neoceratodus forsteri (assembly GCA_016271365.2). NCBI lineage: Eukaryota > Metazoa > Chordata > Ceratodontiformes > Ceratodontidae > Neoceratodus > Neoceratodus forsteri. The sequence goes on along the minus strand of CM028137.1, from coordinate 336,724,351 downwards.
ATGGGAGAATAAATGTCAAAGGAAATCAAAAACATAAATCCCTGGCAGAAAGGAACTGTTCCAGGATATCTTGTGAACATGTAATAGAAACTATGGATCATTTGTATTTTCAGTGCTCATATGTGTCACAGTTTTGGGATATAGTTAAAAATCGATGGAAAACAGTACCCTTTATTCCACCACTGCCAGGTTTAATGTACCATGGAATAATTCCCCCAGAGATGCAGTTTTTTTTCATAGCACATTAAGATTAATTATGGTTCATTTTTTATACTGGCTTTGGATCAGCAGATGTAGATTTACACTACAACAAACAACTATCCAGGCTTTGGAGCTATTTTTTATAATAGACTCTTGTCTTAAATGAATAAAACAGAAGGAGAGACAAAATTTGGATAAAAGGACTTGGAATGAAAGATGGAAACAATTTTCTTTTATTTAAAGTAGTGAACATTTCGAATGGAACTTAATATTAACAATGTCTTTAAGTTTTTGTGATTTTCTTTACATGAAGGCTGGTTATAAAAACTGAGGAAGGGGATATTTCCCTGGGGAAATATCAGATGAATTAAATTTCAGATTATATGTAATTTTTTATTTTTTCACTTTTTCACAAGTAGAACTTTGTATAATGCAATACGGTTTGTATAAAATGTATTGGTGATTTGCTGAGGGGGATCTGTTTTTTTGAGGGTTTTTCCTTTCTGTTTGTGGTTTACTGTATTGAAAATGTATTCCTTTTTCTTCCTTCTTTTTTTGACACAATGTAATGAGGATTGATATATGGCTTTGATCTGTTTTGTTTTCAATAAAAATTGCCCCTACTCTGCCGGTAGGGGGACCCTTGCGACCATAATGGAGGAGACATTTGCTGTTGGAATGGATGTGGAGGAGGTTGTGGAGACTGCTACTGTGGTCTGTGCAGAGATTTCAGTTACTGAACAGGCGGTTTTATGTGTTCCTGACATTAGCGATCCTGATTTTGGCACTGCAGCTATGGAGGAAGAAATTGATTTACCTGTGGGACTCGGTTCTTCGGAACCTTTACAAGCTGCTTCTGAGGATGTTTCTTCCAAGTTTTGTGCAAAGGGATCTGCTGGGGAAACTCAGCACCTGGGAGACTCTGCTGATGCTATACAGCGTCATGAAACTGCGACTGTTTCGCAAGTCGTTTGTGCCCATTTTTGTGTAGTCCGTAAGCCGGTGGTGGAAGTATGGGACTGGTCCATGAAGGATTCCCTCTGTAATGTGGGCTGGCTGCAATCACTGGATGGTCATTGGATTCCAAATACTGACTGGGATGACAAACAGAATGGAGTTTTGGCAAGATCAGAATTTTCGGATCCCAGCGAAGGCACCAGTTCCTCCGGGATCCTTCACCAGGTACTGTTGACTTTGGAAGATGTAGGCCAGCCATTGATTTCTGTGCAGGGTGCCTTTGTTTCACCACTGAACTCTTTCCCATCTGAAGCTCCACTTGTGTCAGGACTCTTTGACCACACCTTCATTACAAACTGCAAACTGTAACTGCGGGGTCCTCAGTTTCTGATCTGGTTCTTACACACCCTGTGAGACTGGATAGTCCTGTATTACCTGGGGCTTTGGGAAGGGGTTTACCCCTAGAAGGGAAGCTTCAGCAGGATGCGAGTGGTGGACCACTGGGTGATTCTTTTCCTATTGGTGTTTTGCCTACTACTGAGCACCACAATCAGTCCCCTACAGATGGAGGTCCCTCAGAGTCTTCTAATAGATGGGGGAAAGGGCCCAAGCTGGTGGACCTGTTCAAAAGTAAACTTGAACAGGCCCCCAGAAGAAATGCAGTATGCCTTCATTATAGGGGAGGTTTACCCGAACACCCTGATAGATAGTATGTAGCAAGATGACTCCTGAAAAGTTCCATGCAATTTTTGCCTATTGATGTTTATGCTTTAATCCATGTTTCTGGGTAAGATACCCTCGATGGGAGCACGACAATGCGCTCCCGACAACTCTTTCCGTGACAATCAACTCCCGACAGTTCATCCCCATGACAAATTCGCTCCTTGTGTACCAGCTCCCATCACATTCGCTCCCTCATGATTAATATGCAGCTACAACTATACTGTATATGTGATGAAGTCTGACTTACCTTTGTAGCTCAGGTGTATAGTAAAAGCATCCAGATCTTTATTAAGTCAAGGATTAAAATAGTTCAGTTAATGTAATCCATAAAAGCATCCATCTTTATTAAGTCAAGGCAAGGATTAAAAACCAAATTAGTAATCGAAGCAGTGTGTGACACCACAGAGGAACTCCTCCATAGTACGATCCTCACATTTTTCAAGAGTAAAAGTCAACCAATCTACACTGTCCTTGTATACTCTGTGGGATCCTATAGGTGGGTTATCAGCGATAAACTGTTCAATCTCAGAATCCCTTTTTTTTGTATTCCCCTGATCCCATCAACAAACTTCCACAACGTTGGTTGAGCCACAGAGAGTATGCTCTGCATACTTTTATGAAATGCTCCTACCACATTGTTTGTCTTTGCATGTTTGTCCCTTACACTGGCTGAGTGGTTCCACAGCTCAATACTGTATGGAGGTTGTCTATGGCCAGTGCCCCTTTGATTTCTTCTTCCCACCCAAGTGTCTTTGAAGTAGTCTATTACGGACTCAAGCTCTGGTGGAAAAATATTACGGGCTTCATCAGTTACTTCTTCAAATATAGGCACCACTTGTTCTGGGGGGTAGAAAGACAAAGTAGGCAAGTACTTGCACTTTAGTGCAAATTCTGCGTCTTGAGCATATTTGGTAGCCAACCCCTCCAACTGTATTTTTCAGTATACACAATGTGTAAGGTGGAAGAAGCAACTGATTTGTTTGGCACTGGGGAACACATTTTGAAATGCTGTTATTGATGCCCTCTTAAACTCTGTCATGACAAACTCTGGATTTAAGTTTGGATTTATGTCCTTTAATACCTGCAGCATGGGCTCATATGTCTCCATTCTCTTTCCAGGGAGCAGTGCATAGACAGCTGGCTGCATATTTTCAAACCTTTCACCAAGGATAACGTACATTTGATGGAACAGTGGTGGGGCCACATTAAATGTTCCATCAGCATACCAGTTTTTGGCGTTCTCTAGAAACCTTAAATTACTTTCTGAGAAGTCAGTGAGGAGAGCCAGTGGGATACTGGGATGCATAGGAAGGGGCATCACAAGTAGAAAAAGGGAAGTGGTTATCCCTCTGTACAGACAGTTGGTGAGACCCCATCTGGAGTACTGTGTGCAGCTTTGGAGACCTCATCTATGCAAGGACATAGACAGGATGGAAGCAGTCCAGAGGAGGGAAACTAAAATGGTGCAGGGTCTGCATCAGAAATCACATGAAGAGAGAATGAGAGAGCTTAATATGTATTCCCTTGATGATAGGAGGGACGGGGGGGCATGATAGACACGTTCAAGTACCTCCAGGGAATCAGCAAAGTCCAGGAGGGTAACATCTTTTAGAAAAAGAGATGTGTAAGAACAAGGGGACACAATTTAAAGATAGAGGGGGGACGGCTCAGGGGTAATGTGAGGAAATCTTTTTTCACAGAGAGAGTGGTGGATGCGTGGAACTGTCTTCCTGGGGAGGTTGTTGGGGCTAAAACAGTGGGAGAATTCAAACATGCATGGCACAGACACAAGGCAATTGTAGTGGGGGGTGGCAGGAAGTAGACTGTTGGTTAACTTGAATCTGCAGCTTATCCAGTAGGTAGGGAAATGGGCAGATTGGATGGGCCAAGTGGTCCTTATCTGCCATCAAAGTCTATGTTTCTATGTTACTTTCTGTTCCAAATATTAATATGTGGTCAGGTGAAGGACCACTGTCATAGAGCAGGAAATTGACAGTGGCATCACCAGAGTCTGACTTGTAAGTCTTGTAGTTTTCTGGTATTACAAGCTCTACAAGGTCTTTTGGGTTGGGAGGTGCACCATGTATGTGAACCTCTATATTGTTCGTTTCAAATTCCTGCCCACCAATTTACCTTGAGCTGCCAACGATACATTTTGTTTCGCATGCATTAGGACTTGGGCTGTGCTGTCCTGTGTTTGTGCAACTTGCTGTTTGGCTAAGTTAATTGCCTCACCCTTTTTGACTAATGCAGGGTCCGGGGCATGAGTATGCTGACTGCATCTGTACACAATTGTGGGATCTTCGTAGCTAGCTGTGTGTACTCTGGCATTACATCTTTTGGGTTTTTGCACAGCCTTCTCACACTACCAGATTGCTTTGCCTTGGAATCCGCGCTTGTGATGAGTATAAATAAAATTACACTCATCTACCAGCTTCTTCTTCTGTCAATTGGAGGTAAGGAAATGGCAAGCCATACTGTCAGGAGAAACAAACGAAGAAACCCACAGGCAGTTGTTTGGCGGTTTACATTGACAACTAATTGCTAATACCTGATAAATGAGCACAGCTTGTACAGTGATTTGTTGATTGATTCCACTGTAGCTTAATCTACTAAGCAATTATAGTGCTTCAGCAGTCTGTAAAGCATGGTCAGAGGATTTTCTCAGCTGGAGCGGGAGCGAGTTTGAATGGGAGTGAGTTAGAATGGGGGCGAATTTTACAGAAGCAAGTTGTTGGGAGCGACTTTGTAGGGAGCAAATTGATGGGAGCAAGACGTCATGTACCCACTTTCGACATTAGTTTTAGAACTAATGCTGGTTTAGAGAAATTTTGGGGTAGATATGACCACATTAAGAAAACACCATTATGGCTTCCTTTTTTTGCTATCCCTCTGATGAAACCTGCATTCTGAACAATCACGGTTATGTTTCGGAATGAGGGGGGTTAACATCAGTAATATTTGCCACTGGTTGTGAAATCGATGTGATGTCCTTGGTGCACCTGAAGCTATTGTGGATGATGATGGCCTCTGGACAGGTGGCTGGAAATTCAAGGTCAAACTTTTTCAAGTTAACTCTGAGGTCACTCATCTCCCTAATAGCTTCTTTTTAGGCAAGGACAGGGGAGTTCTGTTTTATGGAGGTCAACTGAGGACCTGCTGTAAATGTGGGGCTCGAACGCATTTGAGTAGTACCTGTGATATGTTGAAATGCTCCCTCTGTGGAGGGTATGGTCATCCGAGTGTGAATTGTGATAACATTTTCCAATGTAATTTATATGATGAGAAGGGTCACACCTACCATCAGTGTCCCTGGGCTGAAAGGAATAGGGCACAAGGGTGGGATCAAGAGAATTTAGTGCTAACCACCCAAGATAAGAGGGGAAGGCCAGAGCCTACTGCTCCCCATGCTGATTGTACTCCTGGACACAAGAATCCTGACCCACAGTAAGCACATGCTGAGACTAGGGAACAGGCTCAGGATCTGGCTTCTTCCAATGGGCAGGAGACAGAGATCCTGATTGACACAGGGCTTGACCAAACTTCACATCATATTCCAGATCCTGCCACTGCCACCACACTGGTTTTGAACATATCTAAGCCTGATCAAGACAGCCTGAAAGCTATTACGCCCCCCCAGCTGTCTGTTCAAGGCGGGTAACTAGAGCTCATGCTCGACAACACTTGGGTGATTCTGCTGTACTGTCCCAAAATCCTTTTAACCCCCTACAAGGAGAAGGAGAGATTACGAGCGTGAATCCAATACTTTACTGCACTCCGGGGTGGCCTCTGAATTTGAAGAAGAGGATAAACGCCCCCTGCGTAAGGTTAAGAAAAAGAGTAAAGGGCAGAAAAGAGAGGGAGGTTCAGGATGGTGATGGCTGATAGGTATGGGAGACTTTCCTTTTTGGGCTGTTTTTTTTTCTCTTCCCACTAGATGGCTTCCATTTCCATTGCCACCTTTAATGTCTGTAGTCTTAAATGCTACAAATGGAAATTGATGATCTTAGCATATTTACAGACTTCACAGGTGGATGTTTTTTCTTACAAGAAACCCGTACCTCTTCCATATCTGAAATAGCCCAATTAAAAAAAAGTTGGGTTTGGGGGCCTTCTTATTGGTCATTTGGGGAGGATTCTTCGGATGGCCTGGGAATTCTTTTTAAAAACCCTAATTTCTCCATCATTAGAGTTGAGGACATTTCCCCGGGTTGGGCTTTTGTGCTAGATTGCAAGCATCGGAATTTTGATTTCCGGTTTATTAATATCTATGCACCTCAGACTAAAGCACTGAGAATTGATTTGTTCACTGCAGTTAAGCCTTACCTTTATACTCGAAAACATATAATATGGGGTGGTGATTTCAACTGCAGTCTAGACACCCCCTTTCTGACCAAAAGAAGATTTATTGTGATTCCCATGCTCTCTGTTTTCTGGTTAAGGACACTTTCCTTTTAGATACTTATCGGACACTTTACAAGAGCTCTGGGACTACTTATCATAGACACATATACTCCACCAGAACTGATTATTTGTTTCAAAATATTGTCTCCCGGTGCGTGTTTTGTCATGACTCACTGAATCTTCAGACTATTTTCTGTTAATTGGGACGTATAACATGGGTTTTGCCCCCCAAATTATTTTCACATAATAGGTGGAAATTAAATGCTGTGGCCCTGTCACAGGTAGATGTCATGCATAGACTGGAAATTTTGTTAGCTGCCAGAATATCAGTCCTATGCATGTATACTGATACCTGGCAATGGGTGGATACTAAAAATTCTGTGAAAAGGCTTTTTGTTTCCTACGGCAGAGAGCAATCGACCTCAGATTATATGAATTATCTCGGCATTAGGAATCAGTTTTATAAACTGCTGTCTATTCCGGACAAGGACAGAGTTCAGTATATGCCTCAAATTGTGGAACTAAAAAAAACACATGATACAGTACCAGTATGACTGAACAAAATCTCTGGATGCCGAGATAAGATATGGTACTGTTATCTCCCCTGCATCTGACCCTTTCCTGGCCTGCAAACAGAGGTTAGATAAAACCCTGATATTTGGTCTCTATTATGCAACAGAAACCATTGAAAGAAGGGATGGGCATATGTTAAATTTGATTTGTGGTCATCCATTAAAGGAATTCTCTGATGAGAGGCAGGCAGGAGATGGGCTTGATACATTGCTCTCAACTCCCATGCCTTGCCTTTCCATCATGGATACTGAAATGTTACTTTCTCCCATTTCTAGGACAGAAATTTTGACTACCCTTACCACCTTGAAAACTGGGACATCTCCTGGACTTGATGCTTTAACTTATGTTTTTTACAATACATTTGTGTCGGAACTCAGTGTGATATTACATCATGTGTGTGATTATATTTTAAACCATGAAGGAGCTTCCCTACCAAGTTTTGGCACTGCAATTATTAGTTATATTTATAAAAAGGGGGACAAATTTTCATTTGAGAATTGAAGACCTGTTAGTCTTCTGAACTGTGACTACAAAATCCTGGCCAAAATCCTAAGTAATAGATTATTAAAAGTAGCACACACATTGATTGATGAGGCTCAGACTTGCTCTGTACCTCATAGAAACATCCAACATAACCTTTTCATTTTATGCAAACTGTTTAGTACTAAGAGCAATCAAAGTAATGTGGGTTTTATTATGGCCTTAGATCAGGCTAAGGCCTTCAATAGGGTGCGTTGTTTTTGTGGCAGGTTTTGGAATGGTACGGTATCCCCCCTTCTGTCATATCATGGGTTAAAATCTTGTATAAATATGCACAATGCATTCCATAGGTTAATGGCTTATTGGGGGCCCCCATTCCCTTTCAGATAGACGTGAGACGAGGGTGTCCTCTGAGTCCTCTTTTGTTTGTTTTTTCTTTGGACCCAATTCTCTGAGAGTTGAAATGGGACTCATGAATCTTAGGTTTATCCCCCAAATGTGATAGTCAGGTGGTTAAAGTTATTGCCTATGCTGATGATAAGTCATTGCTTGTGCGAAATGAGGACTCGGGTGTCCAGGCCTTACATTTATTTTCAAAATTTGCACTGCCCTCCGGAGTGTCCATAAATATGGATAAGAGTGTAGCCATTCCATTACAGCACGGGGGGGATCTGATCCACACTTTTGCAGGAATTAGGATTAGTACAAATCCTCAGAAAATTTGGGGGATTTGGTTTGGCATGCCAGATGCTGCTGGGATAAACAACTGAGTGCTTGTGAGGCTAAGGTCCAAATATGGAAAAACTGGAAACTGGGGAAAAAGAAGAGGGTTTTGTTGATTAAAAATATTTTGTTGCCATTCTTTATTTTCTTAAGTTCTGTATTTAGTCCCCCAGCACAATTTGAGGCTCTGCTCCTGAGTAATTTCTTTCAGATGTTATGGCACAGTCGGCTGAACCTGGTTAAAAGGGATATTACCTATAGACCATTGAATAAAGGTGGTTTGAGCATGATTAATCCGATTTGTTTTTTCCACACTATGTTTTTGGATGGCATTTCCAGATTTTATAAATTAGATGGACTATCAATTGGCCAGCAATTGGTTAAGGAGGCTTTACAACCATTTATGGATAAATCGCTTTTGCTACCCCCGAAAGTTTTACAACATTGGGCTTTGCCAGACTATGCTGTACCTTCCTTTAAAAAATTACAGCAATGGAAATTGGAGAACATTTTTTTTTTTAGTTTTGGCAGTTAACAGTTGTAACACAGAATCATTGGGTACCATTGTATAAAACCTTTACTCTTTCCGCACTCCACCCCTGGACAGACCCCTCAGGTTCTCAAACTCCTAACAGAACAACGCATACCAGCTTTCATGTGGGATGTTACCTGGCTTTGTTGCCATGGCAGATTGGAGGTTCGGGGTAATCTAAAACACAAGGCAGTACAGGAGAAGTACTGTCCACGGACCTCATGCCATGCGGTTGAAGAAATCTTACAGCACTTCATTTTTGAGTGCCCAGAGGTACAATGTTTTTGGCATGAATTAGGGCTTAAATGACATTGGCCCTTTGTCCACAGACTGAGTTACCAAACCTTGGTGTTGGAGGATTTCTCAGGAATAAGGAAGATATTTCATGCTGGCACATTAAGACTGATATTTGTTGTTATTATATAGTACTTACGGCAGAGCAGATGTCAGCTGGTGATACAACAGATGAAGTTACCCCCAGCAGTTTTGCTCTCTTGTATTGAATCTGCAATCTCTCAGGTTAAAGAGGACGATGGAAAAAATTTACAAGGGATACGATTTGTGTTTACTGGAGGAATGTGGGCTTTGTCACCTGATTGTTTTCAATAAAAGTTTATTATTTTTCACAAGGGACAGTTTTTGCTGTCGGGGAGTCTACCGTTTGGGACTGTAGGTTTTTTCTTTAGTATAGTTCTTTTTTGTATTAATTTCAGGTTGTTTGTATTACTTTCAAGGTTCTGTATAGGGAACGATTTCAGTTTTTTGTACTTTGCTGGGATTCACTGAGTTTCTTGTACAGTTTCTTGTTGTCCTTTTTGTGTTTATTTTTCTCCTTTCTGTAATATTCTGTGGTCACCATTATTGTCAGTGATGTAATGTATTTTTTGCTCTAATAAAATTCCCCTACTCTTTTCGAGACGTGCCATAGGATCTTTAACATCCAGCTGAACTACCACCAGAACAGGTAGATGGGACCTCGGTTTAATGTCTCCTCTGAATGATGGCACCTCAGGAGTGCAGCACCCCCCCTCATGGTGCACTGCAGTGTCAGTATTGGGATATTAACCCAAGTGCCTGGTGTGGGGCAAGAACCCACAACCTTCTGATCTCCCAGCCTCAGAGTCGAGCATGCAACCTGCTGAGCCACTGACCCAGAATCTTGTGATGTCAGTGACGATCAAGCAGTGTCTAACTGCATTGAGTTAAGCACTGCTTGATCATCACTGACATTACAAAGTTCTAAGAATGGCTCTAATGTAGTATTTATATTGCACAGACTCAGTCATCCATATCTCTGGACTGCGTCCAGCTACAAGTATGCCCAGTACCTCAATTAAAAAAACTTGTCATGGGCTTTAAAACTATGTATGCCACTGTACATGAATGTGTCTCTTTAATCAGGAAAGGGCTAAATATGCAGAACTTAACAGGGAACAAGTGGAACATGCCCTGTCATATTAGATCTAAAATGGATGATGCTCTTTTAACCTCCCCTAGAGAGATTGCAGCCAAATTTAAACTTTTTTTATGAAAACCTTTTCGCAGCAGCTGACCTACCCACAAACTGACTTTCCCACATAACAGCTTATCTTAAGTAAGCTCATCTTCCTTAATGAAATCCCCATTTGGTGGAGTCACTCCAAGCCCCTATCACTATTTTGGATGTTGAACAGGCCATTTCTTCTTTAACACCTGACAAAGCCATGGGTCCATACGGCTTCTCTCCCAATTTTTATATCACTCTTAAATCTGAATTGGCTCCCTATCTTGCAGATTTATACAAGTATTGCTATCAGTTGGATGTTCTCCCTCCCTCCCTCCTTTTTAGAAGCTCTTATTATCCTTACCCCCCAAACCTGGGATGGACCATTCTGATGTTGTTAATATTCAACCCATATCTCTTTTAAATGTTGATGTTAAAATCCTTTCCAAAATATTGGCTCATCATATTACCAATATCTGGCAAATTCTAATAGGTCACGAACAAATTGGTTTTATGCGAGGCCGACTTGTTTTGGACCAAAGGTGGAAAATCTTTCACCTCATTTCAGTGAACAGGGACTCTGATACACCAGTGGTGCAAGTCTCCCTGGATGCTGAAAAGGCTTTTGATCAGGTTTCCTGGCTATTTCTTTTTTGTACGCTCTCTGCTTTTGGTTTTCAGGATGGATTTGTTAAATGAATTACATTATTCTATTCCTGTCCTTCAGCTCAGATTGCCTGCAATGGAATTTTATCAAAGCCTTTCTTTCTGTATAAAAGTATGCACCAGGGATGCCCTTTATCTCCATATCTTTTTAATCTCTGTTTCAAACAGCTCACTAGACACATTTTTCAGCACCCTAACATTCATGAAATTTCTATTGGACCCTTCTTCTTTAAAATTTCCACAAATGCAGATGACATCTTGCACCGCCTATCCCACCAAGCGCAGTCCCTCCCAGTTGCCCTTCAAGCTTTAATGAATTTTGGATCTTTGTCTGGCCACAAATTAATTTTGTCCAAAACATAATTATTCCCCAAACATAAAACCTTTAAGAGTAACCTTCCTTCAGTAGTGACCAGATGTTGGTCATCCTGTGATCTTACTTATTTAGGGATACAAATTGCTACTAGCATTCCTTCCTTGATAGCATTGAATTCTTCTCACTTAATACGCACACTACAGGCCAATCTTTGCCATTGTCAAACATTACCGCTTTCCTTGTGGGGGAGGATTTCTGTCATTTGTATGAGTGTATTACCTAGAGTGTTATATCCTCTTAGTATGATTGGAATCCTCCTCCCACAAACATGGTTGCTTAAGCTTCAAAAGCTCCTTTCTGACTTTCTGTGGAAGGGTAAAAAACCCTGCATATCATATTTAAAAGGGGCCTTGTGGTGATCTCCAACTTCCACATATACGATGGTACTATCTAGTTGCTCAGGCGAGGAGATTTTTAGCTTGGTGTCTCCAGGATATGGGACATCTCCTACTCAATACTATCCACTTTGGAAAGATATCAAAGCATATCTTTGCAAACTTCATAGCCTCACTCCTCAGGCCTTACCTCACTTGTCATGGTTTAAACTGCCCCTCAACCTCTGTCACAACCTTATAGGTTGGGTTGGTCCTAATTAATCTGCAACTCTGTAAAGTCCTGAGTTATAGTCCTCAGAAGGATCTCTCCCAACCACTTCATCTTAATCCTAATGTTAAACTTGGCTATAAATCGATCCCCATATCTTTTTTACCTCAAGCCAGTTTGGATCAACTCACCCATATCACGTGGAATGACTGGTTCATCACCTAAAGTGAGTTCCAACAAACTTATACCCTTCCTCAGAATTGTATTTTCCCTTTTCTCCAATTCACCCACATGTTGCAAACTACCCTAGGTCCTCACCCTTGGCATTTCACTGATGGAACTTCCTATCACAATTTGTCTGGTCTTGTCACCAAAGACCACACTATTTCTGTATTGTACAAAGCGCTGACAGACCTGGTAGGTAAGAAACAACAACTTAAGTGTAATTACTGGAAGAAGGAATATCCCACAAATGTTTTTTTGAGAAGTCTTGCCCATGGTATTATATACACTGATACCTTAAATTAGACAAACTGCACCTTATGCAATATAAAATAGTGCATAACTTATGCTTGTCCCTGCAAAAGTTGTATAAGTTACGCCACCTCTCTAGTCTCCTTTATGGTCAATGTAATACCCAAGAGGGCTCTCTTCATCATATTTTGTGGGACTATGGTGCTTCTCGATACTTTTGGCAACAGATCCAGATATCTATACCCTTTATAGGGTTTGAAAAAGGCTTTTTCCCCAGAACTTTGTTTACCTGGTATAGATATAGACTCCCTGCTAGTTCCTCAGCATTATCACATGGTCCTTATTATGGCTGTGGTGAAGTTAGTCATTCTACTCCATTGGAAGGACCCCCCCCCCATATAAAGAATGGCATGCAGAAATGCCTTCAGTGCTATGAGTGGAGAAATCAATGACTAGCCTTTGACATGCTTTAAAGGGATATCAGCAAAGATGGGAAAAGCTACACACCCTTCTCTTGCTTACATGTTATACTGAGTGATTGTGTGGACCATTATTTTATGATGTTTTGTATAGATCCCCTTACTTCATTGTTGTTCCTTTTTATTTTCTTTATCTAGAATATTTTCATGGAGTTTTACAATGTTTAAATTCATAGCTAATTACTATGCACAACTGGTCCCCAATAACTTTACTATGTACTGTTTAAGTTTTTGCCACCCCTGATTGTTGTCGGATCTTTGTCGGATAATTGGTTGTTAGGTTCCAATACAGGACCTTACTTTGTTTCTTTCTTTTTTGTGCTTTTTTCTTTGGATGTGTTTCTTCATTACTATTACCTTTTTTGGTTGTTTTGTAATGTTTGTATCATGTTGTTGTTCTGAATAACATAAAGTGAGTTACAAAAAAAGTTTACATAAGCACCATAAGCTATTCACCAGGCATTGAATGAGAGGGCTTTGCCTGAGATTCAGTGTGGGGAATTAACTGTTCCCAGATTATACATAAAAGCCAAATTCTCCCAGCAACCCACGCTCAAAATGTTTTGAATACCCACTATCTTCCCCTGCCTGCTCCTCTTCCAGTACTCTTCTCATCCTTAGTGCCAGGCCTTCTATTCCCTATCGCTGCCTGGCTCCTCTACTTAGGGTGGGAATAGAGAAAAGTCAACGCTAAGTTTATGTAAGTGCCATACATTATTGCCCAGACATTGAACCTTTTTTATTCCCCTAAGGAACTTGTAGGTTTTTTTCATGTCCCCCCTCTCCCTCCTGTCCACCAGCATGTGCGTATTCAGATCCTTTAGCCTCTTCTCATTGGATCTGCCTTGTTGTCCCTATGTCATTTTAGTGACCCTGCACAGTACAGCCTGGCATCCTTGATGCCTTACTGTAAGCTTTGTTACATTGACCAGAGATTTTGAGGATGTAACTTATAATCACCCCAGATCCCTTTCCCGTCGTGGTGTCTTGGCTATCTGGACCCTCCCCCCCCCCAATCCATCCAGTACTCTGTGACTGGGTTGTTTTTTTTTTGCCACTTTTTTGCCAGTGTGCACTACCTTTTTCTTCTAGGCATTGCACTTCCATTGCTGGACCTTAGGCCATCTTTACAGTGTCCCTAGGTCCTTTCTCATTTCCCTTGACCTACTCCATGCTGTCCACCCTGCCACAGAACTTCATGTCATCTGCAAAGAGAAATATTTTGCCCCAGATTTTTCCATGACATTACTAATGAACATATTGATTAGGGCAGGACTGAGAGCCAATCCCTGTAGCACCCCAGTCATAACCCTCGTGTCTTTTAATTTGACGCTGCTTACCACTGTCCTTTGCTTTCTTCCACCCAGCCAGATCCCAATTCTCCTGATGGCCTTCCATCTTTTTCAGCAGCCTCCTGAGTGACACCAAATAAAAGGCCTTTCTGAAGTCTAGATATTGCACATCTACTGCCTGTCCCTTGTCCACTTCTCTTATCACCCAATCAAAGAACACCAACAGGTTGGTCTGGCATGATTTACCTGTCATAAACCCATGCTGTTTGGTATCCTACAATCCACTGATCTCCAGGTATCTGAGGTGTATAGGTAAGGGTTTTGACAGTAGGAGAAGTGAGGTCATTCTGTTCTGCCACCGTACAGGTCTCCGGTGAGGCCTCACATGGAGTACTGAACCAAGTTCTGAAGTTCTCACCTGAGGAAAGTTATTGAAAGGCTAGAGTCAGCATAGCAAAGGGTCACCTAGATAATCAGGTATCAGCCGGGCAGATCATATGATGATTGTATGGAAGCCCTAAATACATACTCATTGGATGCTGGGCAGGAGGGGGTACATGACTGAAACATATGTTTCTCATGGGCATAAAAAAGGTCAGTTGTGAGAACCTATTTACAAGGAATAAGAGTGTCATCACTAGGGGCATGACTGGAGGGTGGAAGGGGGTAAGTTCTTGAGAAGTGTGAGGAAGTTCTTCTTTACTGAGAGGGAGGTGGAACCATGGAACAGACTGCTGGCAGAAGTAGTGGGAACTGCTACTCTAAATGAGTTTAAACATGGTTGGGACAAGGCAAGAGGACTCATAATCCTCAGGAGGACTGAGGACTGGAAGACCAGGGGAAGGGGGAAACAACCTCCCAGCACAGTTGGTCAGTGGGGGTCAGGTGATATAGGAAGGGCAAACTTGATAGATCTTCAGTCTACTTCTGCTGTCAAATTCTGTTTCTATGTTTGTAGGTATTCCACTGCCTTTTGCTTCACCATTATTTCTAGGAGCTTACTCATAATTGAGAATAGACTAACTGGTCTGTAGTTACCCAGGTTCTCCCTCTCTCCCCCTTTGGATAGTAGTATTCCATCTGCAGATCTACAATCTTTAGGGACATCTCCCATCCCAGGGAGAATCTGAACTGATTTGCCAGTGGGGCTGCCAGTTCCAGCTAAAATTCCTTCAGCACTCTGGGATGTAAACCATCAGGACATGGAGTCTTTTCTAACATTTGCAGAGCCTGTCCACTGCAACCTCCACTCTATCTATTTTCCATATTCTCCTTTCTGATGCTTTCAACCAACTATCTGGTATACTGAGCAGAAGTTGTACGTGGTCTTTTGCCCACTACCTATGACCACCCTCTCCCCTTCGTTCAGCCTCATTATCCCCTTTAGTCTTCCTGTTTTTCCTGATGAATTATTATCCCTATGTTGCCTTCCTCTTTCCCTAAAGAATTCTTTGTCCCCATCTTTCACCCTTTCCACTATCTGCAACTTTGCTTCTGCTTTAGTCTTCTGCACTATTCTCTTTGCTTCCTTGGGTTTCTTCTGGTACTCCTTCCACTCTTCCTTCCACTGAGTTCACTTGAACCCACTGAAGGCTTTTCTCTTGGCCCTCATGGCCTCACCGCCTAGCCCACCTCCCTAAAAAAACAGATTTGCTTCTTGTAAGTAAGTAAGTAAGTAAATAAATCTTTATTTATACAGTGCCAATCCTGGAGGCTCTGGGCGCTTTATAAGGAGGTGTAAGAAACATGCAAAATTACATACAAGAAATACAAGGCCAGTAAAATAAGTACAGACTATTAAAATCAATAATAAGTAAAATAATAATAAGCATATATGGGCAGCCTGGATGGGCCTGGCATCCCTTATCTACTGACAGTATCTATGTATCAATGCTGTAGCTAACAAAAAAAAAGCTTCTTTAAAAAGGTGTGCTTTCAGACGCCCTCTTAAAAGCCTCCACTGATGGAGCCTCCCTCACAGATCTGGGGAATGAGTTCCAGAGTGCTGGGATGACCACCTCAAACACATGGTCACCTTAGGTTTTCAGCCTGGCCCCTGGAACTGTTAGGAAGTCCTTGGTGGAGCAGCGGAACGAACGCATCGGGAGGGCAGGGTTCAGGAGGTCACTCAGGTAGCCAGGGCCCGAGCCATATAGGGCCTTATAGGTGAGCAAGCCCACTTTGAAGATGATCCTCCATCTAATAAGCAGTCAGTGCAGGTCCCGCAGGATCAGGGTCATGTCACAGGACCTGGGAAGGCCCATCAGCAACCTGGACACAGCATTCTACACCAGCTGCAGTTGATGGAGGTTCCATCCACTGACCCTGAAGTAAAGAGCTTTACAGTAGTTTAGCCTTGATGTGACAAAGACGTGTACCAGCACGGGCAGGTCAGCAGGCAGAATTAGGTGTTTAATCCAGGCGACATTCCTTAGATGGCAAAATCCATTCTGGATGACAGATGACACCTGACCTTCAAGCATCAAACTGTCATCAAGGATGATGTCCAGATTTCTCATGCTAGTGACTGCCATCAACGGAGTGGGGCCAAGGAACAACCCTGTTCCTGACCCAGTAGCAGTCACATCACACCAGCGACCAGGCTCAATCACCAGTACCTCTGTCTTGCCGGGATTCAGTCACAGCCAGTTAGAGGACATCCAATCTTGGATCTGGGGTAAGCACTTATTTAGCACTTCCATGGCATTATTAATCCCGGGGCAAAAGACATATACAACTGGGTATCATCTGCACAACAGTGAAAATGCAGACTGTAACATATAATGAGCTCACCCAGGGGTACCACGTACACTGCAAACAGCACTGGTGACAAGATCGAGCCTTGAGGAATTCCACAAGGCAGGGGCTTCAGACAGGAAGAGAAATTCCCCATCACTACCTGTTGCATCTTGCCCGACAGAAAGGACTCAAACCAGTTGATAACAGTACTGGCGAGTCCACAATACTCTCTATGGCAATCCAGAAGCACAGCGTGGTCCACAGTGTGAAATGCTGAGGTGAGATCTAGGAGAATGAGAATTGCTCGAGCTCCTCTATCTCTAGCCCTGAGGATGTCATTTTGCACTCCGACCAAAGCCATTTCAGTGCTATGCCTTGCCCTAAACCCAGACTGGAATGGCTTGTAGATGTCAAAGACCGCAAGGTAGCTGCAGAGCCACCACCTTCTCAACAACCTTCCCCAAAAATGGGAGGTTGGACATGGGTTGATAATTTGCCAAGATATCAGGGTTGAGTGATGGTTTCTTCAGAAGGGGCTTCACCAATGCCTCCTTCAAGGTGTAGGAGGAGAACCCCTCCTAGAATGAGCACCGGGCTATCTTGGTGAACACTGGACCAACAGACTCTGCACATCCCACTAGGAGATGAGTCGGGTCTGGGTCCAGTTCATAAAAGATGGGCCACAACTTTGAGATTATCTCAATGATCTCAGCCACTCCCACTGGCCAAAACTCACCCCAAACAATAAGAGTGCCTTTGGTTATGCAAGACCCACCACTGCAGGGCTGATCTTGCCCCTCTGGGTAGATCACAAACCAAATGGAGGACACCCTGTCAAAGAAGAACTGAGCAAACTCCTCTCACAAGGTGACTGAAAATGCTATTTTTGGCTGCAGACAGGCAGGATGAAGTAGCCTGTCCACAGTCCAAAAGAGCAGAGCTGGTCTGTTCCTCCCTGCGGCAAGCTCCCTGGAAAGGAACTCTACCTTCTACGGTTGATTGCCCTTTGATATTCATGGTAGTGAACTCTCAAAGCCAGTTTATCCTCCTCGGACCAGTCCTCCTCCAAGAATACTCCAACTTCTGACCCTTGGTCTTTATCTCCTTGACAGTCCCATCAAACCACAGGGGTCTCAACTAAGAAGACCTGGGTCATATACGGACTGGTGTGATGGCGTTGAGTGTCTCAGAGACAGCACTATTACAGGCTGTCGCCACCTTGTCCATGCCAACCATACATGCAGAACTCACACCAGAAAAATCCACTAGCACCAAAAGTTCCTTTGGGGACAATCCCCTCATTGGGTGATATCAGACCATCTCAACAGGGGAAGGACTATTGGGAGGGCCTCAAATGAGAACTCCATCATGCAGTGTTCCAACCAAATGACTGGATCAATCCTGATGTCAGTGACCTCAAGTCCCAGTGGGAATACCAAATCCAATTCCAAGGCATGGCCTTGGTGGTGAGTTGCAGAAGCAACCACTTGTGCAAGGCCCAGTGATGTCATTATCTGGAGGAAGTCATAACCAAAATGTGAAAATTTGTCTTTGATCTGGGCGTTAAAATCACACAGCCATCCGGGTGACTTCAGTACCCTATCGGCGATGAAGTCTGTTGTGACTTCCTGCAGAAATTCTCCGTTGCACCCAGGGATTGGTACACGATGAGAATCCTGCAACCTGCACCTGGACCCCCATGCATTCAAATGATGAGGTAGAACCCACTGGGTACATGGAGAAGTTCAAGCTGGATCTAAAACTGATGGCAACACCCCCACCCCTGCATTCTCTCCTTGAGCAATGCACTATAGCGTACCCAGCCAGGACTGAAACCTCCAAAACTGGACCTGCGTCGTCCCCTTGCCAGGTCTCCATGATGCAAGCCAGATTGACTGAGAAGATCAAGTCCACCATAATTGCCATCTTGTTCCTCATTGATCTAGCATGGCATAGCACTGAGCTTTTTACTTTTGGCAACTTTTGTAATTCAGGAGCCTGTTACCTCCCATGTGGCCCCTTCACTGGTTCCCATGTAGCCTTGATCCCCAACTGCCCCACTCACCCTCTCTATTTTTTCCTTGATCAATGTTCTCATATCACCATTTTAAGGTCCAGTACCTTGGCCGTGGAAGATGATTGTGACTCCTTATGGCTATCTCAAACCACACAGAAACATAGTCGCTGGACCCCAGGGTAGTATATACATGGATATATACAGTATGTTAAGAAGTGGATTAGAGTTGTAGTTTATGCATGTGTGTATTGTAGTCCATTATATATGTAAGTTCCTGTCATGCACAGTAAGCTTTTCTTTGTGTTTGTCCAGTGATGTAAGACCACTATCTCTGCGTAGCATAAAAGATGGTCACTGAACTGACACACTATGTATAAGTCTCTCTCCGGCAGTGGCTCAATATATCACATTGGCAACGTGTCTATATTCTGTTCAATGGGGCTTCCTTATCTGTCCCTTTCTGCCTGACTACTTTAAACATCGTAAATTGCTCAGGTGCACACTCTGGCTACATATTTATCTAAAGAAAGAGAAAACAAAAAACAAAAGAGTGACTGAGCACTGTTTGGCTACTTTGATATGTTAAAAAACAAAGAACACAGCTGCCAGCTGAGCTCCACAAGGCACATTAATTATGGTTGGAAACTAAAACCTAAAATTCCTTTTTCCCGCTCACAGATTGACCACAGCAGTAAAAGAAGCTCAACAGCCTCTTGTGGCACACCAGAGCAACTGCATCACACACTAAGAAAAAAAAAAAGAGCCAGCAAACAACAGCTTTTTGTTTCCGTCATGGAGACTATAGCTGCTGCACCATCTACCGGGAAAATGACTGCAATTGGCAGAGTACCTGAATCTGTCGATTCCAAGGAAACATTTGATTTATATCTAGAGCATTTCCAGTGCTGGTTTAGGCAAACAAGACAACAGAAGTTGAACAAGTAGATGTCTTCTTTAGAGTCTTGCCACCACAGATTTATGCCCATCTATGGAATTTAACAGCCCCAGCTGACATCCTGACCCTGATATAATAGCAAGTCACTGAGACACTTGCACAGCATTTTAAACCCTAGGCCCTTCTCATTGCTGAATGGTACACCTTCTGTCATTACAACCAAGGGGAAGGGGAACCTATTGCTGACTACATCATCACAATAAAGCATCTAGCACACACTTGTGAGTTTGGCCAAGCCCTGGATGATGCTCTTCAGGATCGCTTTGTCTGTGGTCTGAGGGTAAGCTTACAGAAAAAGGTTTTACCAAGAAAAAAATACTAGACTTCAAGACAGCTTGTGACATTGCAATCACTATGGAGTATGGAGCTCGCTCTGAAAGGCTGCCAAGCACTGGTGGGACATTCTGAACCCCAAAGAAGCACAGTTCGCAAGGTTAACCATTCCTTAGAACAAAAGGAACATTCCACACCACGCAGTGGTCCATCACCAGTTTGTCAGCAACCTCAAATATTTAGGAAGCCAGCACCACAAGGAAATTCTGCAAAGTCAAAACCATTTCACCGATGTGGAGAAAACCACCATCAAAGCACATGCCAATTTCGACAAGAGAAATGCTGCAGCTGCGGAAAAGTGGGCCACATACAAAGGGTGTGCAAAAGTACATCACAGACTGCTACTGCATGTTATGTCACAGATGGGAGTACAACAACTGCAACAGAAGATGAGGCATTGCGTGTTCATGGTTTATGCAACATGGACACAAGCAGCAGAAATTGACCTCTAGCTTGAGCTAGCAGACAACCCAGTGAGCATGCAGCTAGACACCAAAGCATCAGTGTCTTTTGTGCCAGAGAACATCTACAGAGAGAAACTTCAGCAGTGCCCATTGCAACCATCATACAGTGGTGATCATATTCAGTTCTCAACTTACATGGGAGAGGAAATCCCTGTGCTGGGGGAAATCCAAGTGCCAGTCATGTACAAGGGAGGAACGTGGACCTTGCCTCTAGTGGTGGTACAAGGAGAAAGACCTGCATTACTAGGCAAAGACTGGCTCATGCAGATCAAATTGAACTGGGAAAAGATCTTCAGCTTAAATATGGTGACCAAAGCACCTCAAGGTGCCCTAAAGAAAGTACTGGACAAACATGGTCCTGTTTTCCAGGACATTTATGGCATGATCCAGAATTTCAAGGCAAAGATCTGAGTGCAACCGGAAGCCGCTCCAATTTTCAACAAGCCTCGACCAGTACCATATGCTTTAAGGAAGCAGTAGAGAAGGAACTGGACCATCTTGAAAGCCATGGTATCATCTCACAGGAAGGGAGAAGCATGGATTGGACCATGTAGTATGTTTTATGGATGATATCTTAGTAACAGCTCTGACAATCCTGGACCAAGTTCTGACCAGACTGCGATGGTATGGACTAAGAGTAAAGCTAGTAAAATGACAATTTCTGCAAAATTCTGTTGCGTACCTAGGTCACTGGATTGACACCCAAGGCCTACGCCCAACAGACAACAAGGTGGATGATATAGTCAAGGCACCTGCACCAACAAATGAAACAGAGTTAAGATTATTCTTAGGCCTCTTGAACTACTATGGATGGTTCCTAGCCCAACTGCCCACATTGTTGCAGCCACTCCATGACTTGCTGCAGAAAGAAGCTCAATGGAATTGGTCACAACAGTGTAAGAAAGCATTCCAGGCTTGCAAGAAATGTCTTCTAGGCAGCAAATGGTTATGGCACTATGACCCAGCCAAACCTCTGAGGCTGGCATGCAGTGCATCACCATATGGAGTGGGGGCTATCATATCTCATGTGTTACCTACTGGAGAGGAACACCCAATCGCTTTTGCTTCCTGGACCTTGTCCCCAAGTGAAAGAAACTATGCTCAGATCGAGAAAGAAGCCTTGAGCATCATTTTCTGTGTCAAGAAGTTCCATAAGTACTTGTATGGATAGAAATTCACTCTGCTAATGGATCATAAGCCTCTACTGGCAATTCTGGGGTCAAAGGCCACAATATCAACTCTCGCAGCACTCCAGATGACATGCACTGATGTCTGCTATGTCTCCTGACCTTCTTGGCCTGAGATGACTTTTCCCCAGCTTCTGCCAGGGGCCAGGAAAGCTTTGGGCTCTGCCCACCCCCCAGAGGAGGAGGAGAGCAGTCATATGGATGCTCAATCTTCTCCCCCCTTGCCAACCCTCCAGTAGCCCAAATTCACTTAAAAACCTAGGTTGTCGGCATCACAAGCGGTAGTGCTACCGATGCACCAGACGTCTGGTGACTTTGACTCCCCTTCCATTCCCTTAACTATTCTGTCTCTATGTGGAAAGCACTCCTACTAGCTGAGGCCCCAGGAAAGCGTCTAACTAACCATCCCTCCTGCTTTCCCTGAAACACAATCTTCTCTGCCCCTCTAATCATAGAATCCACTACTAGTACCTGCCTATCACTACTCCCTAACTTGAATCCTTCCCTCCCTCCCTTCTCCTGGGTCTTGCCCTATTAGCAGCTTCCTGATCCTGGTTGCCGACCAGCTCAGCACACCCCTTTGGTGGGGCAGATTTCTGCACCTCTGCCAATGATGCAAAGAGATTTGCAGTCTGTACATCATGGTCTTATATGGCACATAGAGTTACAGGCCTTAGCCCCACACTCCTCCCCACAACCCTCCAACCTCCAGGTTCTGTGGCTTTCTGGGGAAGTGGCATGGGTCAATTTATTTAGACTTCAGGCTTACAGCATTCAAGAGCATGCCACAAAACCCAGTGCTTCACCTCTAAGACAAGAGGCTTCATCAGTCTCTTGTCTTACAGGCAAAGCGCTGGGTTTTGTGTCATGCTCTCAGATGCTGTAAGCCTGAAGTCTAAATAAATTTTCCTTCAGAGTACCTATTTGTCTATATGAGCATCTTTTCACTTGAGTGCAGCCTGCATTGTGTTTTTCTGTGAATTTTGATGGCTAGTACCGTTATCCATAAGCGTGTGGCATCTTGTGTTCCTGAAGTGACTGGGGTGCCTGGATGCAGACCCCAGTTCAGTTGCTTACACTACAGGCGTGTTTCATCTGGCATTGCAGTCAACTGGGTTCTGAGCCATGCCTCTCATCATACTGTTTAGTCTCCCAACAGCCCCTTCTAACAGTTTATAATGCTAGGTTGGGACTACAGCATGACAGACAAGGGTTTAGGGCAAGCTTTAATGAAGAGAGTGATTAGGCCCCCCCACCCCACTGTGACTTTCTGTGGTATCTGTGTTAGCTCGCTTTTAAACATTACTATTAGGTTTCCTTTTATAACTATTTTCTGTCTTGTATTATTCCCAGAGTATTTTGATTCATTTTGCAATGTTTTCTGTGTTGAGAGTACCAATTTGACATGTACTGACTATCTTTATTAATTTCAATGGGTTGACCTCCCTACCAAGCCATGAGCTCCCACACTGATCTAGGTCTAGTTCTAAAAACTACCATTTATGAGCAAAATCTTACTGTCTGAATTCTGTGGATTAATTAGTGATGTAGCTAATGATTTAGTTAAGAAACACTAAAAACAACTTGTTATAAAAAGTTATTTAAAAACTAAGGTTTAAAAAATAACGTTTAATGATGCACCTAAAAAGACTATCTTGGTGCAGAAAATTTCAAATAAATAAAATACAGCAGGAAGTGGATACATACAGAGAAAATGCAGGGACAAAAAGATAGTAAAAAGGGAGATGCAGAACTCTATCTAGCTTTTTAAAATGATTGGACAACATGATATTGTGGACCAGCCTGGTGGTGCTGAGGGTTGAGGTGCTGGACGCCACACCTCGAGCCATGCCAGCGACCCGGGTTCGGGGATGGACTTGGGGAGCCGGGAGTCGGCAGGGGAGGGAGAGGATCAAGCATCTGAGGACAGCTCTCCTCTCCTCTCCCTGGGAGGGATCCTGGGGCTACTCGGTGCCCTCGCAACCCCCGATGGAGATCAGGAGTACAGCAGGGAGCACCAGCCAGACAAAGGGGTGGGAGTGCAGCATATGTCAGCAGGCTACCTTGGCGGGTGTCATGGCATGCTGCACTCCCAGGGGGAAAACATAACAGAAAATCCCTGACCAGGGATAGGCACTAGCACATCCATCCACCCAGCCACACTCCACCACGGTCATCCTCCATTGCTGGGCTGAACCCAACCTGGCCCGAATTAAGAGATAAAGTACCCTGGGAAGATAGGGTGGTCCTACCCCGGGGGGCTCAGAGCCGGGGGAATAGCCAGGTTGGTGCCAGGAATCTGGAGACCTCTCGAGCACGGAGGTAGAGCAGAGTGAAATGGAGGATGCCCAAGAGAGTTCCCCGGGTCAGTGCTAAAATAGAGTTAAAAAAAAAATGATAATGTGACCCTAAACATTTGTTGCATCACCTAAAATTCATACAAAAATAATTAAAACATGCCAGTTGTCTGTGCCTTTTTTCCAATGTTCTTCATGTATTAGAAAAAATTTCAGCATGATTTTTCTATATTTACAGCTCAGTTTTACATTCCATTCATGTCAGCTATTGTATTGCAATTTTAGATAGTTATTTAAAGCTCCTGTAAGATGGATGCCCTCCAATTACCTTAGGAACAATGGGTGGCACTACAGCTGATCAGCTGGTTTCAGTATGCAGAGCAAGCAAGCGTGGGTGCTGGAGAGAAGAGGGGGGTCATAAGGTGCTGCCAGGGTGGTGGGAAACTAGTTTTCTTGTAGTGCAACTATGTGCTTAGACGCTGGTCAGCTGTGGAGGTAGGTGAGTTGTGTCGGATGCTCATCTTGAGAGTTTTAAGTACTTAAAATAGAGAATGATGGATCAGCAACTGTGTGTTATAGATTTTTTTTTTATACACCTAGGTTTGTGATAACACATAAACCTGAAGAGCAACGTTCGAGAGGTATACGAAGTCATCACACACCGAGGGTGTGTAAAAAAATCCATAAGAGCACAGTTGTGAATTCTTTATTTTTTATAATTACTGGTGCAAGGGAGCACATGGCAAAGCTACTTAAGAGTTCACACACACACACTCACCAAACACACCACACACACCACACACACCACACACTCTTTCTCTCTCTCTCTCTCTCTCTTTCTCTTTCTCTTTTCTCTTTCTCTTTGTTTTTCTTTTAAAAATTAAGCTGCTGAACCATGCTTAAGTAGCAGTGTAGAAAGTCAGCCTGCCCCATCAAGCAGAGTCCCACTGGTGATTGCACAGGGTTAGACTTGTGATTTCCAAGCCCAACGACAGCCGGATCAACCATATACATTTTAGAAATCATAAATGTAACCCCCTGTTACCCGGGGTTACTAGAATTCCAGTAAGACCTAGTGGTAGGCAGGGAACGCAGCTTGTGAAACTCCAGTTAAATGGATTTCACACTGTCTCACTCTGTTCTCAGTCTCAGCTGAGACTGAGGGATGACATCATTTAGAACTGTTGTAGCTGCATAAGCCACACTGGAATGTTGCAGTTGGAGGTTAGAGTAGAACGTTGGGGAATTTGAAGTCAGTCTGTGAGTTGAGTAGAGTCTGTGCAGTCTGTAGAAGAGGTGCTCTGCTGCAAGCAGGCCACCAGAGCTCTAAGCTCTATCAAAGAGCTATTTTTTGTAGTATAGGTGTGTGTTCTCACCTGAAGAGGAACACAAGAAGAGCACATTGAAGTGGTGGAGACCGCATTCAGTGGTTCAGGGCCCCATCCCTGCGGGGATGGGGGGGAAGGAATCAGCCTGCTTCCAGGAACAACCCCCCTTGGTCCAGCTAGGGAAAAGAAGCTGCCTGATTTAAGTTCGTGATGAGGCACCAGAAGCTCTGGACGAGAGTTCTCTGAGGAGAAAATGCCTGTGGGGCACCTGCAACCAAGGGGTGAGTTTGCTCTGCTAAAGGACCATGTGTTTTCACCTGAATCAAGATGAAACTAAAGGGACTGTTACTGTGGGGTCAGGACAATACAGCCAAGTACAGTTTGGAAGATGTGGGGATTGGACTGCTTAACTCTGTGGGGGGTCTACAGTAATGGACACAACCACTTATTAAGTATGTTCAAGTTCAGCACAAATAGGATGTAAAGACAGTAGACTGAATGTGGCATACATTTAAAAAGAATCTACACAGCAAAGTGTTTTAAAGGATAAGGTGTTACAGTCCAGAGAAATGGCCAGGTATGAATTGTGGGAGTGAGAGGTGGGAGGCCCCCCATCAGTAGTAACCAAATTCACCTCTATGGATTTGCTCTGGGACACCTGTTGCTTTTTCTCAGGTACTTGGCCAGTGCCTGAGGAAAGTACCCAGACTTGGGATTGATGAGGAAGATTCCCTGATGGAGCAGAAGTGCTTATAAGTGGTTTAGGGAGCCACCAGTAAATGTTTCCATGCTATATGGAAAGTGTCCAAGTGGCTGGCAAGGGAGTCGAGCCAGGGAAAGCCCAGAGCAGTGTACAAGTTTGGGCTGTGTGCCCAGTGTGTTTTAGAGCTTGAGGGCTAAAGTGATGAGGATGTGTTCTGGTCTCCTTAAATCTACATTACCAGGAGTGTAGCCCTGTGGGGGTCCACCTATGCTTTGCTTATTCTGTTGGATGTGAAAAAAAGCCACACTTTAGAATCCCACTTCTGGTATTGGACATTACAGTTATTGCTTCCTTTGTCTGGAGTTACTTGGGTGCCCCTGTGCAGAATAGCCAAATCTAGCCAATGTGCCGAGTGACATATTCCTCCCCGAAGCCAGCCCACCAGGTAGAGCTGTCAAGATAGAAACGGCATACCTGGGTGGGGGTTACATAAAGGCAGGATCAACCAGATAAGTACTAAAAATAAAGAAATAATGAGTATAAAAGACTTACGAAGGGTAAACAGCCTGTTGCTCAAGCAGCTCATTGCTAAGTGACAAACAGAGCCGCCATGTTTGCTGAACTCTTCAGTCTGTCCACACAAGGAATAAGATCCAGTGAGGCAGTGTGACGAATGGAACTGACAGGGCAGTTAAAAGAAAATGCCATAATAACCAGGCAATCTGATTATTACAGCATTTGAAACACAGATCAATATCATGCATTAAAGAGGGTCACCAGTAATTTTATAGAAAATAATGCCTGTGCAGGTGTGTGTTATGAGGATTTTTCACACACCCGAGGTGTGTGAAAAATCCTCATAACAAAAACCTCACATAGGCATTATTTTTCATAATAACTGGTGCAAGATTCCAATAGAGGAAAAAATCATAATGTGTTGTAATAGAACAGAGCTTATTTTCTAAAGGAATTGAATGTGTTAACTGCAGATTGATTAACATTTTTCAAGACCAGCAACAAGAGGAGTTATTTAGCAAAAATAACAATTTTACAGAATTTGTTTAACTCTGTTGAAAACATTTTGTTACAGGATTGGGTTATGGCTCAGTCCAAAGACATCATTTCAGCTTGAACATTGGAATTAGAAGTGCGAGGTCAGGTCTCTTTCTGAGGGCGACGGTACTGAAAAATTGCTTCCCATTTTTTTCTTTTTTAGGTACGGTACCTACAGCAGTTTCCAGGAGAGACACTTATGATGATAGCAGAAAGGCAGCATATTAGTAGTGCTTTATTGTGTTAGCAGTGAGTAGAAATCCCATCTTGAGCAACTGTACTTTTGCATTTCAGAGTAGAGACAGTGCAAGGCAGAAAATGCTGTAATAACCTGATATTGAGTTATTACGGCATTTGAAAAGTAGACTGAAGTCAGTTGATATTGGGGGTGACCAGTTATTACAGTATTATCAAATTGTTGGTGCTGAAGGGGAGGAGGGTGGGACTGTGTTTCTAACAGAGAGTGGAGGGACAGGGTCTAGGATTTAAGGATTTGGGCTAGAGAAGAGGGTAGAAGTCTGTTTCCATTTTTTTAAACAGTATTTCCCAAATAGGTAGAAGATGAATAGTGCCACTATTCGTTATCTGGATCCAAATAATAAATAGCACATTATTTGTGGTATTCGGGAAATACCATTCATTACTTGCACACCTTACAATGGCAATGTGGTGCTTTAGATTTTTCTTGTGGTTCCTGGGTTCATTTTCTCCTTCACTAGCAAGAGGACTTCATATCCACATCGTAGAAATAATGCAGTTCCTCCACACAGAGAAAGATTCTAATGGGCTTGGTGACTGTTTTTTACAATCCCCTTGGATGCTGTACCTCCCCACAGAGTTCAACCCTCCCACAAGCCCCAAACAATAGCAAGCAGCACTCCAGTTAGCATCCACTTATAGTGCAGGTAAACACTAATGAACAATAGTTTCAGCAAAACACAACCTTATTTAGAAAATGAACCCTGTGAGGAGAGAAAAGGGTTAACTGAAAATATGAGGTGGGTGGTTGCAGACATCCTATATTCTGTCATCTTTCACAGGCTTGGACTCAGTATACGTGGCAGCTCTTACAGCAATGTGGCCAGTTTTATAGCTGGTTTTAGGCACCAGAGAACCCTGCGGTGCTGGGGGCCCCTTGCTCATGGGAACCCCCAATCAGAGACTTTTACCTTATTCATTTATAAATCATTTTTATCTTAATATACTTTTAAAACAGGAATTAAGGGTTGTGCAGCTCCTTCTGATGCAGCATTATGATGTCATGAAATGCCACACCAAGCTATGTCCCAGGTGTCACAAGCCCACTCCTGTGACAGGAGGTCAGGGAATACCCCTTCTCTGTCCTTTTAGCATGCTCGCTGCTTCACAACTGAACATACGCCAGAGAATCCCAGGGTTTCCTTTCTCCATGTGAGGGGGTGGAAATACAGTCTCAAGTTTGTGTTTCTGGGATAGAACCCTCTCAGTCACTGAACAATGAACCAGAAAGCCACAGGTGTGTATAGGCTTTGGGGGCCCTATATGCCCTATTATGTGTCTTTCCCCAGAAATGCAGAAACCAGTTCAAACCCCCACAGACTCCTCCTGAGACCTTTCATATTTCCTCCCCTGCTTTTGTCCACAGGGTCACTAGTGGTACTTCACTTTGGTAGAGTTTGGCCCTGAGAACAGTCACACAGGCATAATATAGTTTGAACAACCCTTCCCAAGGCAACACACACAAAAGACACTGGCAAAATTATCTTAAAAGTAAGCCAAAAAGCTTTACTAATTAATTCATAAAATGCAGTAAATAACCTAAAGACAGATAATTTTAGACATTGGTTACAGGATGTGGAAAATAAAAAGGAAGTATACAAAAAAAATGAAACTCTGAGAATTCTAGTTTGAAAATTCTACCTCAAGTCCTTAGCTGCTGAATTTGAAGTGCAAACTGTTCTTAAAAGTGGTAGCTGAAGTCTTGGCTCTCGGTCCAGGAGAAGTCTTGAGAAGAAATTGGCTCTGCTCTGTAAGCAGACAGGGTTCCCAAAAGCAAAAGGCTCAGATACAGTCTTGCACCCTTGTTTTATGGGGTTTCTCAAAGGGCAGGTCCAATGAATATTGACTTGCTCTGCAATTGGCTAGCATTCCATCTCCATGACTACACAACCAATCAACTTTTAGTATTTTATTTCAAAACAACAAATGTGCATTTCTGAATATGAGAGGGTAAAAAGGCTCAGAGGTCAGATAGTCTAAACCAGAATTTTAGGAAACCATCCATCCCCCCCCACCCTTTGAAATGGCTATAATTAAGCTACACTCAGTACAGCCATTTACGTAAATGGTAGCCCATTCAGCTGTAATGAGACTAAGTCAGTGTAGACTGGCAGAGACAAAAGGAAGCCAGATGAAATGGAACCCATAGATGCTGAGGGCTATTCAAACACAAATGGATGTGCCTGTTTCTAGCACTGCTTAATTATTCTTTTGTCTCCTTCTAAATGATTTAATTAAACTCTAGTCCCTGACTAGCAGCAAACAGCTTCTCTGCCTAATAACAAGAAATTATATCAGTTTTTTGGGCCCATGGCTTTTATTTGTACCCATGATCCCTTGCAAGTTTCACTGGGCCACCATGGGCATCTCTGATGCATTTCTCATATAAAATACCATGAAATATGATTAGACAAGTAAGGTATGGCCTTATCTCACCACACTCCTCCCTTCTTAACAGAACCCGGGGGGAACACGCCCCTTGTAGGTAGAGTTTCCACCAGTTCTGTCCCTTACTCTGATTGGTGGGATAGCCCATCTGCATTGGCATTAGCAGACCCTGACCTATGTTTAATGTCCATATCGTATGCCTTAGTGCAATGCTCCATCTAAGGAGTCTCCTATTCATCTTTCCCATTTGGTTTAGCCACACAAGAGGATTGTGGTCTGTCCACACCTCAAAGGGCCTCCCATAGAGGTAGGGCTCTAGCTTCTTAAGCGACACCAGGGCAAGGCATTCTTTTTCCACAGTGGAGTATGCCTGCTTCCAGGGAGGTAGTGTCCTACTTATGTACACAACTGGGTGATCTTTTCTCTGTTGGGATGTCTGACTAAGGACAGCACCAATCTCCACATCTGATTCATCTGTCTGCACAACAAATTGTCTAGTGTAGTCTGAGCTGGACAGCACAGAGACACTGCACAGCACAGCTTTTAGCTGGGTGAAGGCCCTGTTACATGTTGGGTCCCAGTTTACTTTCTTGGTTGCTTTTTCTTTAACAAGCTAGACAGGGGAGCTTCCAGGGTGCTGTAATTTGGTACAAATTTTCTGTAGTAGCCTGCAGTCCCCAGGAAGCTCCTGACCTGCTTCTGGCTCTCCGGTGTGGGCCATGTCTCAATGCCCTCTATCTTGGCCTGGTTTGGATATAGTTGTTCCTTCCCCACTACATGTTCCAAATATGATACCTCAGCCATGGCCACCTGTCACTTTTCAGCCTTCTGTATCCTGCCCAACACTTCCTTCAGATGGGACAGGTGTTCCTTCTAGCTGGCACTAAAAATGGCAATAATGTCCAGATAAGCCACTGCATACTCTTTAGTGCACTGTAACACCTGGTTGACTAACCTTTAGAATGTGGCAGGGGCATTCTTCATCCTCAAAGGCATCACCTTAAATTCAAACAGACCTATTGGGGTTACAAAGGCTGACCGTGCCCTAGCATACTTCTCAACCTCCTGCCTCATAAATCAGGGACAAGGCTTAAAAAAATCAGGGATAAAGGACCAAAATCAGGGACACTTCTTCAAAATTGGAGATATCCCTTCAGGAAGCTGGTAGAATAAAGGGCTTGGTGTAGCATGCATTATCTAAGGAAGAACAAGTCTGTAACTTTAATGTCTGACATTATTTTCTGCTTATAACCCCCACAGTTTGGTCACAGAAAGACAATTTTTAGGAGGGCAGAGTAAAATTTTGAGGCAAAATCATGGTCGTCTCTGAAAATCAGGGATAGTTGAGAGGTATGTTCCCTAGCTCTGGCAGTCAACTCCACCTGTCAGTACCCCTTTGTCAGCTCTGTGGTTGTTAGTTGGGCCACCCCCCCCAACTTGTCCAACAACTCATCTGTCTGGGGCATTGGGTGGGCATTGGACTATCTTGACTGCATTGAGTCCACAATAGTCCACACAAAAGTGGGTAGACTCATCCAACTTGGGGACAAGAACTACAGGCGAGGCCCAGGGATTGTGGGATTTCTGGATTACTCCTAACTCCAGCATTTTCTCCACCTCCTAATGTCCTTTAGAATGGCTTCAGACACCCAGTAAGCTGTCTGTCATATGGGCGCTTGCGTCCCTGTGTCCACATCATGGGTTGCTAAGGGAGTTCATCCAGGCTTGGCTATAAATAAGGGAGCAAAGTCCTCTAAAACCTCCCTCACTTTTTTTCATATGTACTGTGGTCAACTGGGGTGGCAGCTTGATTGTCTCCATTGATGACTCCCGCTTGCTTTCCTCTAGCAAGTCCAGGAGGGGGTCTTCTTCATCCGTCTCCTCCCCAGGACTACAAACTGCAAACACCATGTCAGCCCTATTTACATACAGCTTCATCATATTGACATGGTATGGGGAACTGACGGGTTGCTTTGGACCACCCCATAAGCTCCTTCAGCTTCTCCCTGAACTTAAGGGACATAGGATACTATGGGAGTCCCCTGGGTGGCATGCTTGCCTTCCCAGTCTTCCCAGATCATGTCTAGGGGCCCACACACCCTACGTCCATATGAGAGTTTGAAGGGGGAGAACCCTGTCGACTCTTGGGGCACCCCCCCCGTATGCGAACAACAGGTGTGGAAGGTATTTCTCTCAGTCCCTCCCATGCTGTCCAGCAAACACTTGGAGCATTATTTTTAGTGTACCATTAAAACGTTCCACAAACCCATTGGCTTGCGGGTGATAAGGTGTCATGTGTCTTTGCACCACCCCACAATTCTCCCACAAAGACTTCATCAGGTCTGACATAAAGGTAACCCCTTGATTAGTGGCAACCTCCTGCATAAACCTGACACAGGAAAAAATCCCTAGCAAGGCGTCTGCCACTTTGTCTGCCTTAACTGAGGAGAAGGCGACTGCCTCTGGGTATTGGGTGGCATAATCAACCACCATCAGTATAAACATTTTCCCAGAGGAGCTTGGAGTATTCAAGAGTCCCACAATACCCATTCCTACCCTCTGGAATGCCTCCTCCACAATGGGCAAGGAAAGTAAAGCAGCTTTTTTTTTTTTACTACCTGCCTTCCCTGTCTTTTGGCAAGGGTGACAAGACCTGCGATATTCCTTTACCTGCTGGGTGAGTTACAATAATAGAAATTTTGGACAAATCACCGCGCAAAGTAGCCGATACCCAGATGTCCAGACATGGGGCTATCATGAGCAACCTTGAGCAACTGCTCAAGATACCCCTGGGGAATGATAAGCTACCTGCTCATCACCACTCCCTCTGTCCTCATGTACTGTGTATACAACAGTCCATTGCCCCAAAATACCCTATGTCTCATGTCATCTCCCTGTGTCCCATCAGATTCTGCACAAGCCCACAGTTGCTCCAGACTAGGGTCAGTCCTCTGAGCAGTTGCAAAATCTTCACATTTTCTCAAAGCATGGGACATGTCCCCCTAAGTTCCTAAACCAGGCTCCATAGCTCTAGCATCAGGGCATTCAGAGTCACTGCGATCCCTAACTTTCTGACCATTTGTTACCCCTCCCTTCTCAGAGTAACCTTCTGTAGCTGTTTGGTGACTGGCTACTTGGAGAAGTCCTACATCCCTTTCAGTATTCTCCATTTCAGTAGACACAGGCTGGGGAACCAGCTTCCTATTCACTTCACAGGGGCTTCTGTGGGGTTCAGGGAATTACAAGCGGCCTTAGCCGTCTGACTGCAGGTAACTGTACACACCATCCCCTGCTGTAAATTATTCCCTATAATCACATCCAGGGTGAGATTGTCTGCACCTGCCACTGTTTTCACCCTCTCTCCTGTCTCACCCCAATCCTGGAGAACACTAGCTAGTGGTAGAGTTTTCTCCTCCACAGTGAATCCTCTCACAGTTACAAACTGATTAGGTATAAGTTTTTCAGGCTCAACCAAATCCCTTTTTACCAGGGTAAGAGATGCCCCTGTGTCCCTTAACCTATGGGTCTGCACCTCATTTACAGTAACCAGGTGTATGTGCTCCCTCATGTTCACAGGCATACTCTCAGGGATACACAGTGCACCCACCTCCTTTCGAGGTACACTTTGTCCACTCTGCACCTTTTTAGAACACTGTCTAGCAAGATGCCCTGGCTACTTACAAAACCAACATTCATCACTTTTTTTTCCAAGACATCCCTCCTTGGTAACTTGGGGCTTCCCCCATCTGCAAAAACATTGGGGGTTTTAGCTGCCCTGAAGGCACTTTTTTCCCCTTTTGCTCTGCAGCATCTGCTTTCCTCTCACTTTCTTTCTGAGCAGGTATGCTCCTGGCACAGCAATCCTAGAGCTCAGCATCAGCTGCTTGCTGTGCTGTTTTTTGATCCCGGTCCTCCAGCCTGGTTTTCAGCTCTTCTTGGCAAGCCCCAAAGAACTGCTCCAAAAGCACAACCTCCTCAATTTTCCCCACAGAGTTTGCTTCCACACTCTCCCACCAATGTTTTAAAACTGCCGTTTCTTTGTGGTGAGTTCCTCAAAGCTCATGTCAGGGATTTTTCGGAGTTTACGGAATTTAACCCTGTAGGCCTCAAGAGTTACTTCATACTTTTTAAATAAAGCAGTTTTAAGTTTCTCATAGTCTTTGCTGTCCTCATTGTCCATTTGGCCTAATGCCTCATGCCCTTTTCCAATAAGCAGCTGAAAGCTCCAGGACTCCCTGGGTATCTTGGCCTGGATGCAGACCTTTTCAAACGAATTAAAAAAAGCATCCGTATCCTCCCACCCTCCCTTTAAATTCAGCCATTAATTTGGAATTTAATTTATACCCCAGTCCTAGAGTTTCAGGTTCACCCCTGCCACTTACTTCCTCTGGTGCTGGTCATTGGAGTCTTAGCTTCTCCGGTATAAACTCCCTCTGGTGCTGCTTTTCCTCTGCCTCTCTCTGGTCTAGTTTTTCCTGCATCTCCAGTTCTAATGTTCTCTGCTTGAATTCCCTCTGCTGCTTGGCTTCAAGCTTTCTCTGCTCGAGTTCCAGTTTCCTCAACTCCAGCTGCAGCCTGATCCCTTCCAGCCCCAGCTCTGTGGTGGCCTTCCCCAGGTGCTGTGGCTCTGGCTTCCCTCTGATCTCGCTTTCCTCATCTCTGGGACTGGACACTGTGATGGCCCTTGGCATCCCCACACCCAGCATCTGGTCTTTTTCAGTCACCGGCTATGACTCAGTGCCCCAGGCTGCTGCCTGTTCATTGGCTTCCTCAATGACTTCCATGAGGTGCTTCTTACTGTGCCCCTCATACTGGACCCTTCTTTCCTGGCACAGCTGCTGCAGCTCTTCTACAGTATAGTCACTGTACTTGGAAGTCATCTTTCTTCCCTACACTACCACTAATCTGCCTTTTGCTTGCAGCAAAAAAAAAAAAAAACAGGATAGGAAACTATATCTTGTAACCAATGTTTCCTTTTCCAATTTTCTGCTCTCTTTGTGTGGTTGTTCAAACAGTTTGCCAGTCGCACCACTGCTCACCAAATCTGTCACAAGCCTACTCATGTGAGGTGGGATTCTCTGCTTCATAGCAAATACCTCTTGTGACAGGGGGTCAGGAATATCCCTTCACTGTCCTTTTAGCATGCTCGCTGTTTCACAACCGAATATATGCCAGAGAATCCCAGGCTTCCCTCTGTCCAAGAGAGTGGGTGCAAATACAATCTTGAGTCCATGTTCCTGGGATAGAACTCTCTCAGCCACTGCACAATGAACCAGAAAGTCACAGACATGTAAAGCCTTTGAGGGCCATATAACCCTATTATGTGTCTTTCCCCAGAATTGCAGAGATGGGTTCAAACCTCCACAGACTCCTCTTGAGACCTTTCATGTTTCCTCCCCTCCTTTCGTCCACAGGGTCCCTAGTGGTACATCTCTTTGGTAGTGTTTGGCCCTTAGAACAATCACACATGTGTAGTATAGTTTGAACAACCCTCCCCAAGGCAACACACACAAAAGACACTGGCAAAATTATCTTAAAAGTAAGCCAAAAAGCTTTACTAATTAATTAATAAATGTAGTAAATAACTTAAGGACAGATCATTTTAGACATTGGTTACAGGCTATGAAAATAAAATGGAGGCATACAAAAAAAAACTAAACTTTGAGAATTCAAGTTTGAAAATTCTACCTCAAGTCCTTAGGTGCTGAAAAGTGAAAAATGTTCTTAAAAGTGGTAGCCGAAGTCTTGGCTCTTGGTCCAGGAGAAGTCTTAAAATAAATTGTCTCTTCCCTGTAAGCAGACAGAGCCCCCAAATGCAAAAGGCCCAGATACAGTTTTGTATCCTTGTTTTATGGGGTTTCTCAAAGGACAGGTCCAGTGAATATTGACTTGCTCTGCAATTGGCTAGCATTCCATCTCCATGACTACACAACCAATCAGCTTTTAGTATTTTATTACAAATGTGCATTTCTGAATATGAGAGTAAAAAAAGGCTCAGAGGTCAGCTAGTCTAAACCAGAATTTTAGGAAACCATCCATCCCCCCTTGAAATGGCTGTAATTAAGCTACACTCAGTGCAGCCATTTATATAAATGGTAGCCCATTCAGCTGTAATGAAACTAAGTCAGTGTAGACTGGCAGAAAAAAAGGAAGCCAGATGAAATGACACCCATAGTTGCTGAGGGCTATTCAAACACAAATGGATATGCCTGCTTCCAGCTCTTGTCTCCTTCTAAATGATTTAATTAAACTCTAGTCCCTGACTAGCAGCAAACAGCTTCTCTGCCTAGTTACAAGAAATTACATCATATTTGGGGCCCATGTCTTTTCTTTGTACCCATGATACTTTGCAAGTTACACAGGGCCACCACAGGCGTCTCTGATGCATTTCTCACTTAAAATATCATGAAATACGATATGACAAATAAGGTATGGCCTTATCTCACTACACCAGTCAATAAGAAGCAGATGGTCAGCAATTGATGGGATGGATAGATGACCCCAAGGACTAGCATTACTGTCTCCCTCTAAAAAAATTAAATATTATTGGTTGTAAATAAAATAAAATAAAATGGTGCATACAGTATATGGGCTACAGTAAAACACATGGGGTAAAGGTGGGCCAAGTATGGGGAGGGCCCTTTGACTTCACTAATTCTGCTAGAGACCCCCCCAAAGCCTAATGCCAGCCCTGGCTGCTTTTATACCAGCACAGGCTGCCAAATGAAATGCATTCCCAGGCTGCCACTAAAAAGGCCCTTCCAGGCACTTCCTCAACACCCAGCCTGCCCCATACCACAAATGCAAAGTACATTGTTTAATTGTTGCTCACTTGTACTAAAGCTGCCCTCTCCACCTGGTACCAGTATTACCCCTTTGAACATTCTAGGAAGCTTACTTATTACTTGGCACCCAGTGGCTGAATCAATGGAGACCTATAGATACTGTAGTTGGTTAGCTGCAAATGGTGCACTTAAAATTAAACAGAGTAGCAACTGCTCAGAGACCCCTTCCCTCACCACCACCACCAACCCAAAGACCATGCAATTGCTAAAATGGCAGATCACAAATCTCAGTCCGGAGGTATTTGTAAATTCTTGGTCTGGTGGACAAAGGCAGTGAAATAGTTCCCAACTATGGTACACTTCCCTAGTAGCAGGGAGAAGCCCTGATCTTATTCATGGTTCCAGCACTGGTGGCTCCTCTCTCATGGTCCAAGGGTCTGGGACACAGTCTTCAGCAGTCTCCCTCATCCAGTCAGGCAGTCTCTTGCTTTGACTCACTCTCTGGCATCTGTGTCAGTGATTCGAAGGGAAGGTTTAGTTGTCCTTTGATTAGGTCACTGCATGTCTGCACCAATCCACACATCTAGGCCTCTGCACCTTCAGGACTGTAGCAGGCTAGCACTGATCTGTGGTGTCTACTAGCAAACCCTGCAGCAGTCATGGGTGATAGCTCTTTCTTGCTTTTTTGCCACTCTGGAGATGTTAAGCATTAACTGTTGTGCCGGCGAGCATGAGAATGCCTCCCTTTTCTCTCACTGAGAAAGTGGCTCTTTACTCATAGTTCATCACTCTGCAAATGCACAGTCTGTCATAGCTCTGCCTGAGTGCTCTCAAACAGTGGTCCTACTCAAACAAGATCTCTCCCAGATCCTAGTAAGAATCAGCTCAGCCCCTGCTCTTCCCTAAAAAAATGACAAGCCCCATTTATCCTCAGGTTTGTCAGTCATTCAAGGCAGTCCTGGAGCTCTGTTCCATGGCAGGCGACTGACTGATGGAAGAGTGTCTGAAGTAATTAGGTCCACCTGCAGTCCATGAACCCTTACAGCTCCCAGTGCAAGTGTTGCATTCAGGCTGGCTGCTAGTGCAACCGCTGTACCCTGTTGCCATGAGTATGGGGGTCAGACTGCACCAATATGGCAGTATCCTTGCTGTCTTGAGGGCACTGGTCCCAACATTCCCATTTCTGAAAGGGCTCCTGCTCTGGACATGTATTTGGCTGTATTAAGCATCTCTGCACATTATAGTCTGGTTTCAGTTAGGGCATGGATCAGGGAATCCACGATCTAATCGGTACCGAGCTCGCTCACTCCATTGGTGGCTGGCAGCTCACTTCGATGTACAATGGGAGTCGTCACTGAACAGTGGTGCAAGAGACACCAAAGAAAAGTCTGGTTCCTCTCCTCTGCAGCTCTGCTCCTATCCCCCTGCACTCAGTCCCAGTCCCTGGGGCCAGTGAGTGCTGCAAAAGTGGCAACAGTACTGCTGGGATCCATAGGCCAATTAGGTAAGCACCACTCCATCATCAGGAGTGGTTAAATTTACATATGTAACCCTCCCTATTGGGGGGGTTACCTGAACAACTGCTTGCCACCCTCCCAAGGCTCCCAAAACCAAGGCATTGTGTTGCTGTGAATACTGCAGCAACTGCCTCTCTCCCACTCGACCACGTGTGTGGTGGGCAGAGAAAGTACAGCTGTGCTGCAGGAATTGTTAGTGCCTCCTGCACCTTAATAAAGTCACAATTGCAGCTGTTTTTCTTTGGCTTCAGCCCTCCAATAATGGCAGTGGAAACTGGGAGCAAATAGGAACAGCACCACATCTTTGGCGCTCAAAGAGCAACCCAATCTCTTAGGCACCTTCTGCCAACAATGGCCCAGAGCAGGAATGCATGTACAGGGGCTCCTCCACAGCACTCTTAGCTCCTCCTGACCCTGCAAATCATGCAACACATGGGCCCACTACGCCACCACCAAAACAACACAATGGGCTAGTACTGTAGCCCAGAAGGCTACTAGGAGACCCGGGGCCAGCACACAAATAGAGGCAGCAAAATTAAATTGAAAGACTTTGGAGCACAGGGCTCCAACAAGGACATGGAAGCAGCCATCTTGTGCCCCTTGATCCTGTAATTCAGTCAATCAGAGGGCCATAAAGCCCTTGCAACAGGAGCCAAGGAATGTGGGCAGATGATGCAAATGGACCCTCCCTGATGTGTTGGTGGGCTAGGAAGTTGAATAGAAGGCCAGGACAGAGCAGAAGGACTCAGTGGTGTAGCCAGACAATGAAAATATATGCAATGTGACCAGATGGTTGCCCCAATTGATACTGCAAACACAATTCTTTGTGCGCTATGGCAATGTTTGTTGCCCCTCCCATACACTGGTAAAAAGCAATTATTATGCATTGCTACATCCAACACCCACATACCAAACCAGAGCCTGTACTGTTGTACAGTATGGTATTGTCCCTGGAAAGAAAAAATAATCTCAGTAGCCAACTCTTCTAGATTTGATTATCAAGTATGAAAGTACAGAAAGGGCCA
Source organism: Neoceratodus forsteri (assembly GCA_016271365.2). Lineage (NCBI taxonomy): Eukaryota > Metazoa > Chordata > Ceratodontiformes > Ceratodontidae > Neoceratodus > Neoceratodus forsteri. The sequence continues at coordinate 336,685,396 of CM028137.1, read as the reverse complement.
GCTGACCCTGTGTTGTGGGATGTGGAACAATGGCAACACTGGTGGGCAGACTGTATGGGCAGTTGGACCTTTTGTTACCATCATATTCTGTGTTTCTATGTTTCAGTGCAAAGCCCTGTTGTAACCCATTAAAATAAAATTGTGCACCATGGATTATACGTAGTAGGTCTCCCTACACACTTGGAAGGACTAATTGACAGCTCTGTCTGTTAAGTCAGGCACTGGAGTGAGAAAAATAAGTTTCTGGGCTCTCAACGAGCTCATGGCAGTTGGGGAGAGATTCAAAGGCGAGCAGACCTGCTGCTGTTTTGTAGAACTAAAGGCATAGCGAGGCCCAGATCTTGTGAGTCCTATCCTGGGATTATCTTTCCAAATACCATGAGCCTTATCCTGGTTTTTATATGTGCAACTGTGCCAGGAGGCACCTGCAGAACAAAGCTGCTGTGAGAGAATCAGAGACGTCAAAATTCTAAGAAAGCTGCAGAGCTGAGGAATTGGTGACAGAGACCTACATCATACTGGTTCTATGTGATAACAGCGAGCCGTGTTATCACGACAGGGCAGTGAAAACATTTTCACCACCCTGACATCCTTGGCGACGGAAGAACCGCCCAGGACTTAGTTGCTTTGCTTTCGTAGGGGGGCTAGCCCTCCTTCACCCCCACACACCCCTACTCAAGGATTCCCCAACTCCGGGGTGCATGTTGGGGGGCAAAAGCAAAAAGCAAGTTTCAGGCCAGGTGCAACAAAATTGCAGTAGCGCCTGGACCCAGACCCGAATCCAGTATCTCCCGCACCACAAGTGGAGGCCAACCCCTGATGCCACGGCGCAGCTTGGCAGCTGACTGCAGTGCCACCCCTACATTCCCACCACTCCCTCCCAGCCCACACTCACCGTGTTCACTCCCCTCCCCCAACGTATACATATAGCGACATCCTGTCGCTGCAATCGTCCACCCTACCACATCCAGTCACCCTACGTCCGCCCATTGCCATTTGGGCTTTTGCCAAAACGCATTGCTGTTTCAGACAGTGCCTTACTTCAGGTGACAACATCATAGGCTACCCATCATACCCAGGTTGATTCAGAGCCAAGTAAGGGGCCTGCTAACCCTTGTCTAGTGGGGTGGATTTGGGAAGAGGGAGCCACAGGGCATATGCCAAGAATATGTGGGTACTCTAGATCCAGAGGGGAGTTGGTCTGTGGGGGTCTCTTCTGGGGTTTGGGCTTCGTGGAAACAGGGAAGCTTCTGTGTAGTGGTTGAGTGACTGAAAGCTGAGTCAGAAAGGATGTGTCCTGAGAAGTGTGAGCCAGAAGGGCAAAGCTGCTGTGAGTCATCTAGGGCAAGTGCAAAGTATCTTCATCTCTAGACAGACCTCTGGGGCCTTGTACTGATTGCTGCCCGACCACCATCTGTGTGCGGGTTCTCATCCATGGGTTACGTGAGTGTAAGCATTGCTGGCCGGAGCTCTATGTTTCTTTGGATTACAATAACTTTCATTTTGGATTACAAAGTTATGTTTTCTAAATATTTGGAGTTTCTAGTTCTTTAAATTGTGCTAGCACACTCTAGCCTGTTTGGGGGCTAAATTGTAAGCTTGCTAACTTTTTCAGAAGTCCAACCATAGAACCTGGGCAGTGTAGGATTGTGGGAGGATGATGCAATCAGACCCACCCTGACGTACAGGCAGGATAGAGGGACCAATAGAAGGCCAGGACAGGGCAGAAGGACTAATGGACAACTCTTCCTGTCAAATCAGACACTGGAGTGGGAAAAATAAATTGCTGGCTTCATAAGGAGCTTATGGCAGTTGGGGAGACTCAGTGGTGAGCAGACCTGTTGCTGCTGCTTGATAGGCCTTGCCAGGGTCAGAATTTGTGAGTCCTATCCTGTGCTCATTCTTCCGAAATACTGTGAATCTTATCCTGGGGTTTTATCTGTGCAACTGTGCCAGGAGAGCACCTGCAGAATGAATCTGCTGTGAGAGAATCTAAGATGTCAAAATTCTGAGAAAGCTTAGGCCAGCCCATTGGTGCAGCAGTCAGGGCTTCTGCCTGCAACACTGACATCCTGGGTTTGGTAACAGACTTGAGAGTCAGAGGGCCGGCCAAGAGAAGGATCATGTGTCCCTGAGACTGCTCTCCTTCTCCAAGGGAAGCGGTATCAAGCATTCGGCATGAGACTGACCTCTGGGGGTGGCTGGAGGGTTGCAGCTACTGGGACCTGCATTGTTGGAGGTGGGATAGATGTTGACATCCGCACCCTTAATGTCATTGCACGTCCTTCCTCCTGGGGTCGAAGGCAAACATAGTGAGCTGAGCAGGATACCACCTGCCTCACGCCACAGGTCCTGCACCTCTGCAATGGCATGAACAGAGACAAATACCAGCGTCTGATAGGAGGTTGAGCCACCTTCCAGAGGCCCCACCCTAGGGGGTAAGCCAAGGTGTAGCCCCAGGATGGAAGCATCCCCAGGCTATGTACCAGCATCCAATAGGCGGTTGAGCTCCCTCTCATGACCCTGTTCTTTGGGGGCAAGCCAGAGTGCACCTCTGGCTTGAGTAAGTCAACGGGGAAGGGCGATGGGGCTGGACACTGGGCTGGGCTTATGGTTGCCAGTCCTAGGAAAAAGTGTGGTAAATGAAAAAAAAAATTCCGAGAAAGCTGCAGAGCTCAGAAACTGGTGGCAGAGACCTTCATCCAAGCCAGGTTTCTTTGGAGCCAAGTAAGGAGCCTGCTAACCATTATCTAGTAGGGTGGATTGGGCAACAGGGAGCCATGGGCCATGTGGTAAGAGTACATTGGTACTCTCAATCCAGAGGGGAGCTGGACCTTGGGAGTTGCTTCTGGGGTCCGGGCTCCTTGGAAACCAGAAAGCTGCTGTGTAGTGCTCCTGTGACTGAGAGCTGAGCCAGAATAGCTGTTCCCTGAGAGGTGTGAGCCAGAAGCGCAAGGCTGCTGGTAGTCACTTAGAGTAACTGCAAAATATCATTATGTCCAGGCCTCTAGGGCCTTGCCCTGATTGAAGCCTGTCCTGCTGCTAAGTGCTGGTTCCTGCCTCAACTGATCGTCTGCATCCATGGGTCACGTGAATGCTGGAGTTGCTGGCTGGGGCTTTGTTTTTCTTTAGATTACAATAAATTAAATTTTTGGTAAAAAAAAATTGGGATTTCCCAACATTTGCTCTGCTTGCACACTATGGCCTGTTGGGGAGGAGGGGGGGTAAATTACAAGCTTGCTAAATTTCATCAAGTGCACCACCAAAAGAACCATAACTACCAGGCCTGCACCAGGACTCTAGTGTAATTTCTGGGCACCCAGAGTCACTGATTCTTCTGTCATACTTGACCCACTTGACACCCCACCCCCACCTTTCCTTGTTAGTAAATATCTCCCTGGTTTCTACTGGGATCCCCCACCATGATCTCCCATCCTGTGAGTGTATTATTCTTCCAGGTGTTTCGTGGGATCCCCGTGAATACCCATCCAGTACCAACAACTATCTTCCTGGTGTCTAGTGGCACCAACCCCCGCCCCTGAACATCCACCAAGTGAAAGTAGATATCTCCCTAGCGTCTAGTGGCACCTTCCCCCAAACGTCTGTACCGTGTCTTGTAGAATATACATGATGTCCAGTGGTACCCCTCCCCCACCGAATGCCTAACCCATGCCTCATAGAATATCTCTTGTGTCCATTGGTACCTCCATCCCTACCCCCAGAATGTCTGTCAATGAACACCCTGCTAACAGTGGAGGTCCAGCAGCCCCCAACCCATCCTATCTGCTCCCAGAACACCACCCATGCAACCCTCCCTTAGCTGGGTCCCAGCAATGTTCCTGAAATCCCAATACAGTGACCAGCACAGTCCCCCTTTCACCTCCTTGGCCAGCTGTCATGTAAGCTGACAGTGTGTGCATATACAGTATACAGTACCAGAAGGGTGGTGTTCAGGGAATGGGCAGGATGGGTGGGAGGCTGCTGGACCACCGCCGTTTACCTGGCCATTCATTTATGGGCATTCAGAGGTGGGATCAGGAGTGCCACTGCACACCAAGGATATTGTACGAGGCACAGGACGGGTGCTGAGGGGGATGAAGACAGGGGTAACAGTGCACACCAGAGATATTCTACAAGACATGGGATGGGTGTTTGGGGAGATCCTTTGACACCAGGGGGAATGATACACCCATAGGGCAGGTGATTTTCTGGATGGGGTGCCAGTAGATGCCAGGGGATATTTATTACAATGGGATGGGTAACCGGGAGAGTGGGGGTGCCACTACACACCAGAAAGATATTTACTGACATGATACATAGATACATATAGCTACATCGAATATGACGGCAGATGCCCAGTTGTGTGTTTGTATTTTTTAGACCCTGTTTAATCCACGTCACAATCTCTGCTCTCCTTTACCCAACCCCCCCATTATTATCTTGTGCCGATCCCAGGTATTTTTGTACTTATTTACTGTTTTCACCTCCACTACCTCCTCTGGAAGGCTATTCCAGGTATCCACAACCCATTCAGTAAAAAAGTACTTCCTCATATCCCTCCTGAAATTACTCCCCCCAGCTTCATATCATGCCCCCTTGTTATAGAGCACCTTTTTCTCTGAACAATGCTCTCGTTCTGTACCTTATTAATCCATAAGGTATGCAAAGGTTTCTATCATATCCCCCTCCCTCCTTTCCTCCAGGGTATACATATTTAGCTCCTTTGGCCTTTCCTCATAGGGCTTTTGTTGCAGATCCTACATCATTTTTGTATCCTTTCTCTGGACCACCACCACTCTATGCCCTTTTGGAGATGTGGGGCTCAATTCTCAAAAATGCTGGCATGCTGCAAACTGATGTGTAAACACACACCCTTGTAGACCGGCATTCAGTGGCCAGCAATCGATTTCTATCATATTACCATGACATGAGTTAGACCAGCTTTTGTTGTTCTAACTTTGCAGACCTTTACGGGGTTTGCACCAATATTTGGTGCAAGTCACCATAAAAGGGGTATGGTGTCGGAAATGTTTGCAACCTTTGTGAATTGGGCGCAAGGTGTGGCATTATGTTCAGCATAGGGTCTGACACATGGCTTGTGCAAGCCCTGCATCAGACTTTGGAAATTGAGCCTGTGGTCTCCAGAACTGTACACAGTACTGAAGGTGGGGGTCTTACTAGTGATTTATATAGGGGCAGAACCACCTCTCTTTTCCTGCTGGAGATACCCCTACCTATGCACCCCAGCATCCCACTTGCTTTTCTGACTGTCTTATCACACTGCCTGGACACCTTTAATTATCTATCTATCTATCTATCTATCTATCTATCTATCTATCTATCTATCTATCTATTTATCTATCTATCTATCTATTTTGATTTGTGGCCCGTGGGATGGGTGATCAGGGAGCAGGGGGTACCATTAGTCACCAGGAAGCTCTACTGTGAAACAGGACAGGTGATTGGCAGGGTTCCACCCTCAGAACACACCAGTTCTGTCATTAGGGCGCTAGTAGGCAATTTCGCTGATCGCCCCCTGCCCTCCCTTGTGGGGGGCTGTGCCCCCCACAACCCACTTAAACAAAGATTACAACTCTAGGAGGGGCGGACCTCAGGGAGGGGAAGTGAATTTCAGTTTTTGGTGCCCTAATGATGTGCACACTAATGCCAGCACCCTGAATGGGTGCAGTGGATCGGGAGTGGGGGGTGCCAAGAGACACCAAGAAGATATTCACTATAATGGGATGGGTGACCGGAATGGTGTGGCAGGAATGCCACTAGACACTAGGGAGATGTTTAATAAAACAGAACAGGTGACCGGGGTTGATGGGTGCCACTAGATACCAGGGGGAGGTAGTCTATATACAGCATAGGAGATCAGGGGGTGGTGGGTGCCAATAGACAGTAGATAGAAGTGTTACAATATACAGGATGGATGATCGGGAGTGGGGTGCCACTGGGCTCCAGGGCTTTCATTCTCGCTGGTGTGCTGGCAATCAGGGTTGGGCAGCTGCAGTATAGCCATCCTGCCATTGGGAGGGTGGGGTTGTGGGCTTAGCACCTGGGTAAGTCAAGGTTTTCATAGGCAGTAAATAGCACCACTTTGGGTGCAGTTTACTGCTGTCACAAACCTTTCAAATGCCACCATGCCTGCATCCAGGAGTGGCCCCCCTCATTTGCATAGGTGCAGCATTATGTTAGCACTTGGGTACTAATGGGTTTTGTGTGCACTACAGAAGCTTCTGAATATAGACCTCTATTAGTTGACAGGTGGCTTACATTTCCATAAAATATTGCTTTAATATATAAAAACACTGTTTTGAAAATGCCTTCCCATAGACTACAATGGGGTGCATCCCCACGTTCTGCCAGGTTAAATGTCATAAAATGTTTGAGTGTGGGGGCAGCGGACCAGGAAATGGAAGGGAACGTCTGGCCATTGGTTTGGCCCTGTTTATAATCTCTTCCCTCCCAAAAAGGACTTTGAAATTTAGTCTTTCTTCGTATGGCTTCTGGTCTGCACCAGGTCCCATATGAAGAGAGACTAAAGGAGCTTAATAGGTATACCCTTGAGGAAAGGAGGGAGAGGGGGGACATGATAGAAACTTTCAAATACCTCAAGGGAATCAACAAAGTCCAAGAGGTTAGCATATTTCATAAAAAGAGATTTGCAAGAACAAGGGGACACAATTTGAAGATAGAGGGGGGATGACTCAGGGGTAATGTGAGGGAGTATGTTTTCTCAGAGAGGGTGGTGGACGCATGAAATGGTCTTCCTGAAGAGGTCTTGGAATCAAAAACAGTGGGGGAATTCAAGAATGCATGAGACAGACATAAGGCAATTCTGGTGGTGGGTAGGAGGAAGTAGGCTGTTGGTCAACTAGGATTTGCAGCTTATCCAAAAGATAAGGAAATGGGCAGATTGGGTGGGCCAAGTGGTCCTTATCTGCCGTCAAAGTCTATGTTTCTATGTTTTACGTTTGAAATATATTACAGTTTGTGGTAAGAATGATTAGTGCTGCTCTAAGGTAACAGGCTATAGAGTCCATTTGCAATTCACATAAAGATTTACATTTACTTTAACCTCCCTTAGTTTTATATAACCTTACAGTGCTTTACCTCTCTTTCTCTCTCTCGCTCTCTCTCTCTCTCACACTCACTCTTCCCCGTGATCTCTATGTATAACCTCACTGAGCATTCCTTAACCTCCCTTAGCCTCATGCAACCTTCCTGAGTTTACCTTCTACCACTCACTTTCTCCTATCTCTATGCATAACCTCCTTAATATCCTTTCTCTCTCTCTCTCTCTCTTTCCTATTTCTAGCATAACCTCTTGAGTGTTCCTAAACCTCCCTTAGTCTCACATAATTTCCAAGAACTTTCCATCTCTCTTTCTGCCTCTCTCTTATGTTTGTGCATAACCTCCCTGAGCATTCCTTAACCACCTTCGCCTCATGTAACCTCCCAGCACACACCAAATATGTGCTAAAATTGTCCATAGCATAATAGCACTTTATGTTAGTGTGTTTGTTATGAAGGGCAAATTATGAAACTAAATTCCTGTCATTTCCTGCAACTGCTGTTTGCCTAATACTGAGCCAAAGAAGTCGAGAGCACGGAAGCTGGCTGGTTACCAGCCCACTAGATCTTGTGACACACAATTTAAAGAAATGGAAACAAGTTGGCAGGCAGTTTATAGCTTCTGTGAAGTTTTTTTGTTTGGATGGTGTGTGTGTGTGTGTGTGTGTGTGTGTGTGTGTGTGTGTGTGTGTGTGTGTGTGTGTATTTATGTAGTTATTTTGTACTTTACAATGGAATGACCTAGAAATTGGTAATGCAGAGCTGGGAAGTAATTTATTTATTTAAAAGAGATTTACCAGGAAAGATATACTGAGCCACGAAGCTTGTTTCCAGAAAGCTTGTTTCCAGATGTGTCCTGGGGAAGGGGGGAGCAATAAGTACAAACAAGTAGAAGCACAGTAATAACAATTCAACAGTACACAGCATGTACAATAATATACATTACCAGTAATAACAATTCAACAGTACACAGCATGTACAGTAATACACATTACCAGTAATAACAATTCAGCAGTATACAGCATGTACAATAATACACCCACCAGAGCAAATAAAAATGCAGGTTAAACATCAGAAGTGCAAAGTACCCGGCACACACAAGATGGTAATGTCACAAAATAGGAAGGGATAAGAGCGAGAGTAAGTAGAGGAGGGTGAGAAAGAGAGGCAGGGGAAGGGTGAAAAAGTAAAGTATTGGTGAAAGTAAAAGAGAGAGGAGAGGAGAAGAGAACAGATTATGGTGGGCAGGGTGGGGTACTAGAGTGTAGAGGATTAGGAAGGGGTAGAAAGGGTGATTACTGGAGGTGGGAGTGAGTGAGAAAGAAGTACGGCAGTGAGAAGAAGCAGTGGAGGGGAAAGGAGGAGAGGAAGGGGGGTGAGGTGGAGTGGTGAGAAGTATAGAGGTCATATATAAGGAGACGTGTAGGGAAAGAAAGAAAAAAAGGAAGAAAGAAAGAAAGAAAGGAGGGAAGAAGAGTGTTTATAGCAGATGCCTCATCTAAGTCTGAACCCAAATATCTATATACTAGAAAACTCAGTATTTTACATTGTATAATTACCTATCAGCATTGCTGTTGAGACTCTGTTATCTAATCTTCTACATGACCTGTAATCCTTCTTAGTACTATTCCCCAGGATAAATGTTACGGATGGGTCTCAAGTCCTATTGCCTTGTTCAGGAGAGTTTGGTTCTACTGCACAGAGCATGGAAATGACAAAATTTAGCATTAGTATGGTAAGAAGAAACAGTTGCTATCTGATCAGATCCACAATGGCCAGGAGGATGTCATGGCTAATTCAAATGATTTACAGTTTTTAAAATGGATGAATGGTAACTGAAATCTGAAGTACTAATTCATGTTTCCTTCTTTGTTGTTTTGGGATTGTGAGGCTAAAAGATTTCCAGGATGTGATTCATCTTCTCCAGTACATGAAATTTACAGATCCATCTGCAGCACTGGTAAATTCCTTGCAGTCTGTGAAAAAAAGTGCTACAGAAATTAAGTACTTAGAGGATACTGACATAATAACGTCATTGGTTTAAGATGTTTGAGTGCTCTCCCTGGGATGTCAGTTCTCATCAGCTCCCATTCCTACAACTGCTGGATTGGGAGTTGGTGAGGCACATATATTATGGTGAGCATCCTGACTTCCTGAAAGTGGCACTTCTCAACCTTCAAGTTGAAGCCAAAGTGTTTTAATTTCGCAAGTGAAAATTCTCTCTAAATGGTTAGTACTGTATGTTGACAAATCCCAGAAGGTAGACATCCCCTTTGTCTTATTGCTTCTTTACAGAACAAATAATACAGCTAGTCTTACCACTAGCTAACTACATTACAGATGTACAACTAAAAGCCCATGAAATAATATTTAAAAAACTGGAGGGCCAAGTCCTCCTCCTAGCATTTACTGCCCTCAGAATGTTGAATTTTACCCATGTGTAAGAAGGTGTGGGTGCAGAAGGACTCAAATAACACCAACTGCTCGTGTGAAAGGTGTAGTGTGTGCATTGTTTTATTAAACACAGTCAATTATAAAGCAAAAAAAAATACACATCAGGATTCATTAAGTGTAACTAGGATGCACATTGACTTCTTTTCATGGCAGAACTCCAAATATAAATGATATTCAAGGAAAAAAAAAACTTGCTTCAACCTGGTATATTGCAATAGTAAGCAGGCACTGCTGATTTGCTTACATTTTTACCAGGGAATCACAGAGATTCTCTGCAGAGCACTGCCTGTGCTCATATCCTTTCAGAACAGGATTAACGTGAATCTGACTCTCTTACCCAGTAGGGCCTTATATATGGCATTTTACTCTGTATTATTCGGTTATGTTAGACACAAAAGGCTTATGCCCATATCGCATGTCTCCCACTACTAGTGGGTAACTCATTTTCTTTTAATCATACCCCAGTTAAGATGTCTGTCGAGTTTTGCTTTAAACTCTGTTACTGTGCTGGAGTTAATTATCTCTTTAGGGAGGGTGTTCCACATTCTGGAGCTGGATGATCATTTGACCTGCCACAATGTCTATGATTCTCTCCAGTCCAGATTTAGTAAAAGACATAGTACCGAGACAGCTCTTGTCCGGGTACTAAATGACCTCCTAATAGCGAGAGATCGAAGGACTTGTTCCAACTTGGTCCTTCTTGATCTCTCTGCAGCATTTGACACCATGGACCATGGTGTGCTATTGGAGCACTGGCGGTTTATCTGTGGGCTGTCTGGTACAGTCCTCAGTTGGTTTCAATCTTTCCTCGAGGGTAGGACTCAGAGGGTGATGCCTGGGATTTTTTCCTCTGCATCATTCCCCCTATCCTGTGGGGTGCCACAGGGCTCCATTTTGCCGCCCATGTTGTGTGCGGTGTTCATGCTGCTGTTAAGAGCGATTATTAGGCAGTACGGTCTGAGTTTTCACTGCTAAACAGATGATACTCAGCTGTACATGTCCTCTGTGCCTGGCCAAGATGATGCCTTTTCGGTCTTTAACAACTGTCTTGCCAAAATCCAGGACTGGATGAATGTGAGCTGGCTGTGGTTGAACCCAGAAAAAACTGAGGTGTTGGTTGTGGACCTGGGTCACTGGGAGGCAGGTTTGTTGGTGGGATCACCCTCGGGTTTGTGGCTTGGGGGTGTCCAGCTAACTACCTCAGACTGGGTGCGGAACCTGGGTGTTGTGTTTGATGACTGTTTGACACTTAAATCTCAGGTGCTGGCAGTTGTCAAAACTTCTTTTTACCATCTGAGGAACATCGCCCGGATGAAGCATCTGGTTCCTCCTGACAATCTTCCTACTTTGGTCCATGCTTTCGTTACCTCCTGCCTTGACTACTGCAATGCCCTTTCTCTTGGGCTACCGGGGGTTGAGATTCGCCACTTGTAGCAAGTGCAGAATGCGGCAGCCAGGCTATTGACTGGTTCTTCTAGGTCCAGTCATATAATGCCTGTGCTCCGTGGACTGCACTGGCTGCCAATTTTCTGGCAAATCACCTTCAAGGTCAGTTTGCTGACCTATAAGACCCTACATGATCAGGGACCTGGCTACCTGAAAGATCTCCTTTGTCCCTACTGTCCCTCCCCCTCTCTCTGATCCACTGATGAGGGATTGCTAGAGATTCCCAGGGTTCGTTTAAAAACTTCAGGGGCTAGATCTTTTAGTTTTATGGCCTCAACCCTGTGGAATTCTCTATCTCATCAGGTGCGAGATTGCCTGACTGTCCAAAGCTTTAAGGAGGCTTTAAAAACATATATTTTTAGCCTAGCATACAATGAGTTTTGAACACTGTTGTCAAGATTAATTTTAATATTGTTTTAATTATTTATTGATTTTATCATGTTATGTACAGGCACCTTGGTTTTGGAAAGGCGCCTTTTATAAATAAAGATTGATTTGATTTGATTTGATTCTTGCTGCTCTAATTGTAAAAAAGTTGTTTTCTCTTGTCAGTATTTACCTTATAGCAGCATATTTGTCTGTTATGACTCCTAAGGTTCATAGTTCTATTTGTGTACTGAATGCCATAGGGTTCTGCTAATTCTCTGTCTTGGAGGATTCTGAAGAGCTGAAGCATGTCCTCCCTGGCTCTTCTGTCTTCGAGGCTAACAAGCCCTGTTGTTTCTAATCTTGTTTCATATTTTCTATGCTAAAATTTAAACAAAGAAAAAAAAAACATTTTCTGTTGCTGAGTAGAGGTGGGAAAGCCAGGAATTTTTCACCTAGAGCCAAGCCAGAGCTAAGCCAGGGATCTGGCTTGACTCTACAAGCCAAAACATGAGCTGTGCCCTGGCTACTGCAGGCTGTTCATACGTAGAAGCTGAACATTTCAGACACTACACTAATTGCTCAGGCTGACAAAAATGCTAATTTTCACCCTAAGTGGGTTGAGCTGAGCCTAGCCAGGCACTAAGCTTGAGTCAGGTTCAAGCCTGCTCTGGCTTGCCAATTTCTCTTGCTGGGCATGGCACAAACTATTATAGAAAGAGCTGCCTGTCCTTTTGCAGGTGGAGCTTATTTGGTCAATGATACATCCTGTTGACACAAGATACAGCCTGTTAGCTTTGCTTGTGTTTTTCTGAGAGTTTAACTGAATCAGAGGGCTTGAGTTTTAGTTTCTTTCACAACAGAAAAACATTTCCTTTTGAAGCACTATTATGTTTTAAAACATGCATAAAGCATACATTCTTTGTGCCACCCTTTTCCTATAAACATCAAGTGTAGCCTGACTCTTTAGGATGGTACTGAGAATACTTCAAAGGAAAAAAAAACTGCTACATTAGCAAACAGTTTAAGAAAACAGTGTAAGATTGAAGAGGGAATTCTGCACCCAGATGGCCATTCTGAATGCCAGTTAGAAGGCTAAAACAGAGAGAAAAGACAAACAAATAAGTGGCAGCTGCAGCATGCCAAGACTAACGGGACACCAGAGAGGAATAACTTTTTCTTGGTTTCTTCAGTTACTGTTAAGCTAGCTAGCTTTCATTTTTATGTTCGCCGTGCATGCACACGCAGCGAACATCTTGCTATGAGAGTGGCTTTTGAGGGGTATGACACTGTGAGTCCAAAGCAGAGTGATCTACAGGGAGCCCATCTATGTCACACCAATCATCAGCCAGGCTGATCGTGACACTGTTCTGGCTTGCTGGGCGGAAACTTTGTGTATTTCAAATGAGAGAGCTAACCAATCATAGGTGGGCTCTTTCCTTTGATCTACATAACCTCCACTGAGCAAGCACAGCTGATCTGTTAAGATCAGCCTGTTTAGGTTGAATTACACCATGTAACAAAGAAAACAATCCAATGATGTCTGTTGCTGCCCCGCCCTTACTGTCCCCCCACCTGACCCTGCTACTCAGCACCCACCACTACACACACACACACACACACACACACACACACACACACACACATATAACACCAAGACTGGGGGTGCCCAATCCCCCAGTGTCACCACCTGAAATAAAGAAAACTGTCCCTCATATTTTTTTAAAAAATACACCCTGCAAAACAGAAAACCATCCATCGCTGGTTGTAGAAGCCGCCACCATAATTGCCAGCCCCACCCAAGCCCAACCCATGTTAATATTCTGGCATGGGGGTGCTCATTTCACATGATGGCTGCTACCCCTACCCTGCCCATTTCACTTATGCAGCACCAGAGAGCCCACCCCCAGTGCTGACAAACATAACACTGACACTGGTGGTGCCCAATCCCCCAGTGTCTCCACCTGAAATAAAGAAAACTGTCCCTCGTATATTTTTTTAAACCCTGTAAAAAAGTGAATTGTCTATTGATGTCTGTTAATATTCCAGTACAGGGGTGTACAGTACCATGTGCCAGCTGCTACTCCCCACTCTGCCCATTTTACTTATACAGCACCATGGAGCCCACCCCCAGTGCTGACAAACATAAATAACACTGGCTTGTAACTTTGGTAATTTTCAATATTTTGAAACGCCATAAATCTGAGAGCTGTAATTTTTCAAATCCTGGCCAAAATGTATTTTTGCATCCCAAAAGGTGATTTCTAGGACACAGTGCGAAAGCACCTGTCAGGCAGGAGTTGAAAATTTTCTCGACCCTTTTCATGAGGTGGGGTCATGGTATGGTTGTGTTGACATTTTGTGGTCAAAATATTAAAAAACAATAGTTATGAGCCTTCACTGACATTTACGAATGCAGGCTTGTAATTTTAGTAATTTTCAATATTTTAACCCCAAATTTTCAGCATAGCCATTTCTTCACAGCACGTCATAAATGTGACAGCTGTCATTTTTCAAATTCTGGTCAAAATATGTTTTTTCACTTGTGGCAAAAAATCACCATTTGGGCAGGATTTGAAAATGATCTCTGCCCTTGTCCATGAGGTGGGCTCATAACAAGGCTATTTGGGGGTCATAAGAAGGCTATGCGGAAAATAAATTTGGGGTACAAATATAAGAAAACAGCAAAGTTATGAGTCTACATTGCAATTTTTCAATGCGTGCTCGTAACTGTGGTAATTTTTTATATTTTGACCCAAACTTGTCCATTTTTTCATACCACCTGATGAATGTGACAGCTATCATTTCCCAGATCCTACCCAAAATGTTTTTTGACATTTGTGGCACAAAGTGTTTCAGTCATTGTTTTATAAATGACACCTGCCATGTTCAGAAGGAGTGGTTATATAAAGATAATGTTGAAAATTTGGGGTAAAAATGTGAAAAACCAACTAAAGTTATGAGGAAACGGTTTGTTACAACATTTACTCATAACTCTATTTTTTTGCAGATTTAGGCCACCAATGTTCAACATATTCCTTGTGTTACTCCACTTCCTAAACATGGCAGATGTCATTTTTCAAATCCCCTCCGAAACGTGTTTCAACAATTGCAAAGCAGAATCACCTTTCGGATGTGATTCAAAAAATCCCTTCTGTCTTGCTCATAATGTCAAGTCATAAAAAGATTGATGAACATTTTGGGTCAAAATATGGGAGGCCACTTAAAAGTAAAATATTGCTTCTCATTTTCCTTATCCTGAGTAATTATAATCTAACAATGTGTCAAAGCAGGACACCACTGACAATGGGATATCGTATCGCATTGGCTCTATCCTGGATTAGTAACTGCCACCACACCAAGCCCATCCCATGTTAATATTCTGGCATGGGGTGCCCAATCCCCATGCCAGCTGCTCCTCCCCACCCTGCCCATTTTACTTATGCAGCACCAGAGAGCTCACCCCCGGTGCTGCCAAACATAACACTGACATTGGTGGTGCCCAATCCCCCAGTGTCACCACCTGACATAAAGAAAACAATCCCTCACATTTTTTTAAACCCTGTAAAAAAACAAAAACGTCAATCGATGTCTGTTGCTGCCATTACTGTCCTCCCACCAAACTCTCCCACTCAGCACCCATCACCCTATATACCCCAAGCTCTTACTTACCCACTGGGGCTACAAAGCCATAATCCTGTCTGGACCACAGACAGATCTTCACTCTTCAATGCCAGGCTGCAAACCGAGGAAATCAGGTATGCAGTTCAATATATTTCTATGGGGTTTTGAACTTAGTTGCCTAACTTAGTAATTTTTCAATATTTTTGCCTCAAATTTTTTACATGCATTTGTTGGGACCTCACCTCCTGAACAACGTCAGTGAAATTAATCTGATCTCTCCTGAAAGGTGATTTTGCAGTCACTGCACATAATCACCTCTTGCGCAGGAGCTGACAATTTTTTCTGGCCTAGTTCATCAGGTGGGGTCACAAGAAGGCTATGTTGAAAATTTAGGGTAAAAATATTAAAAAACACAAAGTTATGAGCCTCCGTTGAAATTTACAAATGTAGGCTCATTACTTTGGTAATTTTCAATATTTTGAACCCTCATTTCCCACATGGCCGTTTCTTCACAGCACCCCATAAATGTTACAGCTTGCATTTTTCAAATCCTGGCCAAAATGTGTTCTTGCATCTCAGAGGGTGATTTTGCAATCACTGAGCAAAATAACCTTTTCAGCCGGAGTTGAAAATTTTCTTCACCCTTGTTCATGAGGTGGGGACATAAGAAGGCTATACTTGAAAATTTGGGATAAAAATATTAAAAAGCAACAAAGTTATGAGCCTGCATTGAAATTTATGAATGCAGGCTCGTAACATGGGTAATTTTCAATATTTTTACCCCAAATTTTCAACATGGCCATTTCTTCACAGCACCCCATAAATGTTATAGCTGTCATTTTTCAAATCCTGAACAAAATGTGTTTTTGCACTTGTTACGTGAAATCACCTTTTGGGCAGTATTTGAAAATGTTCTCCACTCTTGTTCATAAGGTGGGTTCAAAAGAAGGCTATGTGGGGTTATTTTTATTTTTATTTATTTTTTTATTTAAAATTTTGTTAACTGGGTAAAAAGCACTGGGCCAAATTGACACTTACTGTCATAAGAAGGCTTTGTTGAAAATTTGTGGTAAAAATATGAGGAAACAACATGGTTATAATAATAATAATTTTATTAATAGAGCGCAATCTCTAAAATCAAAGTGCTGTACAATTCATAAAAACATCAGAACATAATTCAATGTCCCGCGCAACCAGTATAGTGTTATGCTTGTGCAACTGTGTTAGTTTGGTTTTGGCCATTCACACTCTATTCCAGAGGAATTACCACCCTGTAGGAGTAGGAAAGGCAAGGAACCCTCGGAGAGGGTTCCACACCTAGAGGTGCTACAGGATGATTCCCGTGGCTAAAGGTACCTTAGGAATCCCTCTAAGGAGAGAGTGCTGCTGCTGGAGGAGGAGCGGAGGATGGTGGGGCAAAGAAAAAGTGCTTCACAATGAGGCTGAGAGGAACAGCTTATATAACTCAGGAAGTGGGGGTGGCTGGCTGCTTGGCTGTTGAACTCCAGGCATAGCCTTTCCAATTCAATTTCCTACACAGCCAGTATAGTGTTATACTTGTGCAACTGTGTTAGTTTGGGTATGGCCGTTCACACTCTATTCAGAGGAATTAGCACCTATAGAAGTACAAAGACAAGAACCCTAGGAGAGGAATTCCACCCTAGACATGCACGGGTGATTCCTGTGGCTAATAGTTGCACTATATGAATCCCTAAAAGAAATGTAGAAAATCATATCCCAAAGAAGGAGGTGACACAAAGCTTATGAGTAAGCAGTAACTGTGATGTAAGAGCAGTAACTGTAACATAGTAGTAGAGAAGCATAGGCAGTTTGATAATGTAATGGGTTGCTTAGTTTGATAACGTAATGAAATGCCCAGGCTTGTGTAGCATGATACTGATGGTTTGCATTAAGAATGAGGGGATCCTCTAAGGTGAGAGAGAATGCCAGGACATCCCCCACCTCCATCCAACAGTGGAACCTACCTAAAGAAACTAGGGGACACTACTATGCTAACTAACAGTTATGACCTGAAGCAATGGAGGAGAGAAAAAAACCCTATAAGGAGGAAATCTCTGGGGATCCAAGGCCTAGGTTGCCTTCCCTCTAGGCTTGGGATAGTTTATTTAGTGACAGCTCTACAGCTGCAAATTGGAAAACCCAATTAAAGGGAGGTGGAAAGTATTCCAGTTTGGAGGAAGGCTCTCACTCAAACCCTCTGTTGGGAAGGTTGCGAGAAAACTTTACAACAATACGTGCAACCAAGGTGCAGGAGGAGAGCACTGACTGCTGAAGCACTCACCTGGCCTACCCACCCTAAACTCAAACCAGGTGAACCAGAGGCAGCAGTAGGGAGAATGCAGTGAAGGTGCCTTGCCAGGGAAACCACTAAAGTCAATGGCTAACTGTGGGGAACACTAGAGCCAAAGGAGATTGTAGTAACCACCCATCACCACTAGTCTTAAATTCTACACCAGGAGCTGCTGTCGCATAGCAGCCAGCTAAAGCCAAGCCTGAGGTGAGGACATTCCCAGCTATGGGTCAGGTGAGAAGGATCCTGCCCCAAGTTGGACACGCTCAAGATGTGGACTAAATGCAAAGTGAGACCGTCAGCTGCAGGAAGCCTGCACCAGAACAGAATGGCTGGCATGCTCCAAAAATTGATTGAGAGCTGAAAAGCTGGTGAGCTGAATGAGCATGGTATGCTGAGATCGTAATGAGCATTGAGTGCTGAGACCTTGCAAGGTCAAATGCAGAATTGGGTGCAGCAGAATCCCAGAGGCTGAAGCCAAGGGGATGGCAGTAGGCATGAAGCAATGGTTTGCATAAGCAATAAGCAACAATTGCATAAGCGAGCATGGACCTGCACATAGGTCAGTAACAGAGTAGTAATGAGTGGACCTGCATGTAGGTCTGCATAACTTAGCAGCAATGAAACAGCACTGAATAGTGGGGCAAGCCAGCCAGGCATTGCAAAGCCAAATCAAGGTGACAAACTGAGGATTTTCGGTGTCGAAGACAAGATTTAAAACAGAAATACAGTTCTCCCTCGTTATAATGAACCCTCCCCAAATCCAAATATGTAGTTCGCTATAATGAGGATTCATTATAGCAAGAAATCAATACAAACTGTTGGGGAAAAAATAAGCACACATCAGTGTTATCATTAGTCTAATCTGTTTATGTAGCAAAAGGTTAAAAATAGTTTACAAAACCAAAACTCACTTTTAGAACATTTTTGTGCAGTACAGAAAAGTACAGTAAACTTAGAATTTTTTAAAGAATGTGTCCAGTGTTGTTTGCATCTGTCATTCTGCAGCACCTCATTTTTACACAGTGTTATTAGTTACTTAATTGAAGAAGCTATAGAGATGACACAAAAGGCTGCCGCTCCACGTACCTCAACCCGGTCTCTAGGCCAGCAATCCCAGCAGCTGCATGAACAGTCTCAGGCACACCTCCTGCTACCTCTGTTGAATCTTCCCTTTCATCATCGGATTCAGTAACTGCACGTGAACCTGTTTTGATTTCCTGGATGATTTCTGCATCTGTTATTGCATCTGATACTGGCAGAATGTCATCCTGCTCAAACCAATTCTGCAACTGGTCTCAAGCTTCCTGTCCAGTCCCCTCAATTGATCCCAAGCCAGCAGCAATTCTAACATCCTCCATGTCAGCATCTTGAGAGGACAACACAGGTGGATCAGGTGTTCTGACATCCTCATCCTCAAAGATTGGCCCTAGAGCATCTTGCCAGCAATTTGTAACTTTTGCTGCTGTTATTGAGTCCAAGGCAGTGCCCATTACATACATCATGTATTTTATGTTGTATCCCTTTAAGAAAATTACCAGCTCTGTACCACTGTCCCTGACTATGATTTCTCTGAGGAGTTGCTTCCGATAAAGCTTTTTTAGGTTCGCTATAATGCCTTTATCCATCGGTTCAATCATTGATGTGGTGTTGCTTGGAAGATACAAAACTTTAATTTTACCGTCTCTGCTTTTGAGTTCTTCAGCTTTAGGGTGTGCAGGGCATCGGTTGAGCAACAGTATTGCTTCGGTGACCATTCGCTTTTATCTGAGGAAGCGTCGAACAGATGGGACAAATTGGTGGTTGAACCAGTGCCTAAAAATTTCTCTGGTCATCCAGGTGTTAGTGCTGTGGTCATAAAAAAGGGGTAGTGAGTCTCTGTTTATGTGACGAAAGCACCTGGGATTGGCGTAGCACCCAGTGCATAGCGGCTTAAGTTTATGTTCTCCCATTGCATTTGTATACACTAGAACAGTAACCCAGTCCTTAAAGATTTTGTAGCCCTTAGAGGCATCTGTCTCGGTTCTTGCAGCTAGTGTTCAGTCAAGTAAGCATTTGTAAAATAGCCCTGTTTCATCGGCATTGTAGAGCTGGCAAGGTTCATAGTCCTCCTCCTCAAGAATGTCAATAAGTTTTGACATAAATTCTGCTGCACCTTGGTCATCTGCAGACCTCTGTTCATCGGCTATCTTTAGCTGCCGTATTCCGTATCACTGAAAATGCCAAAGCCAGCCAGGAGACGATTTGAAACTGCACTCCTCACCCAGAAAATGTCTTGCCAAAGATTCTGCCTTCTCTTTTAGTGCCAGAAATAGGCACACCAGAAGCCAGCTGACTTTCAAACCAAATTTTGACAGCTTGGTCCACATCAGCGTTACCAGCAAGACGCAGTTTTTTCCATTGCATACCATCCTTTTCCAGGCAATTGTCTGTAAAATCCCTCAGTGATTCTTCCTGGTTATGGAATGTGCAGATAGTGTACTTCAAGATTAAGAACTCTGCAACAAGTTTTGCTAGCCCTTCACCATTGTTCAAGCTTTCAATGATGGCTAGTTTTGTTTGTATATCAAGTGCCTTTCTTTTCTTGACGTATACCATGTGAAGCGAGTGGGACTTTAACTGAGCAGATACACAGAGACACAGAGTCATGGACTGGTGCTACTCTGGCTGCCATGAGGTGATTAAATAAAGTGAAGTACTGCAACTGGTGTACCTAATTGTGATTAATTGTTTTTAAAGTGAAATACTGCAACTGGTGTACCTAATTGTGATTAATTGTTTAACTAGTGCAACCGGTGTACCTAGCTGTGATATATTAAACAATTAAATAATGGTGTTGTGGACTTACCAGCAATTAGTTTAGATTGTAATGCAGCAGTATCTGTGATCAGACCACTAATAAATAAAAATCTGCACATTTTTAAGGTTTTTAAGGTTTTAAAGTGAGATTTTAAAGTGAATGCTTTCTGTGTATCAGGGTCCGATAATGGCATTCATTACAAGCGGGATTCGTTATAGCGAGATTCGTTATAGTGAAGGACAACTGTAATTAGCCACATAGGCCATGACTCCCCAAACACCTCCCAGTCCCCGCCGTAGGATAAACAAGGAAGCAATGGAAGGGCCGAGAACCATATGCAGATATTAAAGCTAGTTAATAGTCTCAGCAGGAGCTTTAGCTAACCTCAGAGAACAGCAGTGTATAGAGGGAATAACAAGATTGAACTGCATAACAAGGTTCAGAGCTTGAAGCAGGTGTACAAACATAGAAGCAGCATCTGTATTGAGTACACTGAGTTGCAAACTGCAATAAACATAAAATAAAGGAGGCACAACACTCAGAAAGCAGCTGTCACAGGCAGTGCAATGAATTGCAGCAATGAGGCAAGTAGAATGAATTAAGCATGACTGAGCAGTATAGCCAGGGTTCAGTGTGAGCCAGAATCAGGTGAAAGCAATTAGGTATGCAACATGGAAAGCAGCTATGGCTGAGATGAACACACAGATAATGTTTGTAGTTTCATTGCAAGGAATTTAAGTATTGTAACTGAAAGCAATTTGAGTTGTGAGTGACTGAAAGCAAGTAGTATGAGCTCTGGAGTAGCAGTATGCCAGGAGCTTAGAAACAAAGACCCCAAAAAAACAAAACCAAAGGCGCACAAACACAGAAAACAGGAAACAAAGTTAGAAGAAGCACACACAGCCAAAGGCAAAATACAAACCAGAGGCAGGAAAAAAACACAGAAATCCAGCAGACAAGCAGAAGCAGCCGGTGGGGGCCCAACCAGCTCAGAGGACAAACTGACAGAGCCTTCAGCTGCAATGTAAAAGTACTTCACAATGAGGCTGAGAGGAAATACTTTTATAGCTCAGGAAGTGGGAGTCACTGGCGCTTGGCCATTGAACTCCACGCATAGCCTTTCCAAATATCAAAACAGTTAAAAT
Organism: Neoceratodus forsteri; assembly: GCA_016271365.2. Taxonomy (NCBI): domain Eukaryota; kingdom Metazoa; phylum Chordata; order Ceratodontiformes; family Ceratodontidae; genus Neoceratodus; species Neoceratodus forsteri. The sequence continues at coordinate 336,664,170 of CM028137.1, read as the reverse complement.
CAAGTAGTAATGAGTAATGAATCTGCATTGCAATTTTTCAAAGCACTCTTGTAACTGTAGTCATTTTCAATATTTTGACCACAACTTTTCAACATAGCCATTTTCTTACACCACCTGATGAATGTGACAGCTGCCATTTCTCAAATCCTACCCAAAATGTGTTTTAACACTTGTGACACAAAATTATGTTTCAGATATTGTTTTATAAATGACACCTGCCACACTTAGGAGTGGTCATAAAAAGATTATGTTGAAAATTTGGGCCAAAAATGTGAGAAATCATAAGTTATGAGGAAACAAATTGTTCCAACATTCACTCATAACTTTATTTTTTGCAGATTTTGGTCCCTAATGTTCAACATATCCCCTGCGTTACCCTATCTCCTGAACATGGCAGGAGTCCTTTTTCAAATCCCCTCTAAAACTTGTTTCCACAGTTGCACAGTGAAATCACCTTTCAGATGGGATTTTAGAAATACCACCTGTCTTGATCATAATGTCAGGTCAGAAAAAGACTGATGGACATTTGGGGTCTAATGTGGGAGCCCACTTAAAAGTAGAATACTGATTCTCAACTGCCCTATCCTGGGTAATTACATGGTAACTATTTGTCAAAGCAGGACAGCACTGAAAATAAGATATTGCATCTCATCTGCTCTATCCTGGGTAAATATATAATACAAATGTGTACAAGCAAGACCTGGTACAACAACAATACCACCGGCAAACATTCAGCATTGACAAATTCTTCTTTTGCTATTATAATCACTGCTTAATAGGGCCCATGTGAACAGGACTGGTTACCGTTAACACCCTCACCTTCGAATAGGACCACCAACCCTATCACAGTCCCCCCTTCTCAAGAGGGAACCAGTCCTACTAAAGGACATCCTTATTATTATCTCTCTATCGATCACTAGTGAGGTCCCTCCTGGAGTATTGAGCTCAGTTAGTCCTCACCAAATGAAAGATAATGCCAAGCTGGTGACAGTGCAATGTAGAGTGACCAAAATTATTCAGGGCCAACAGGGCAGAACTTATGAGGAGCTGCTCAAGACACTGAACATGTACTCACCGAAGGCTAGATGAGAGAGGGAAGATATGCTAGAGACCTTCAAGTTCCTGAAAGGAATGAACAAGGTAAACTGTGAGGAACTATTTAACATAAGTAGCAGATCAAGAACACAGGGCATGAGTGGAAACTGATGGGGGGGTCAAGAGGAAAGTGAGAAAGTTTTATTTTACAGAAAGGGTGGTGATGCCATGGAACAAACTTCCAGCTGATGGGGTGGGCACCAAAACTATCAACGGTGTCAAAAATGGCTGGGACAGAGTGGAGGACTTAGTGGTTACTCAGATTGATAGCAGTAGGACAGGGAGCATGGAGGTGGATAGTGTGGGATAGAACCCTATATGGGCAATAAGTCCCAGGTATGTTAGAGTTCATGAGCAGACTGGATGGACCAGTGATTTCTTTCTTCTGTCATTGTGTCTATGATCCTATGTTTCAATTACTGTTCTGAGAACCTCCCAGAACCACTGTACATCCTAGATGCACACGCCAACAAATTACAGTCAATAGAATTCAGTATATTCAGACAACAGACACTTCAGGATACAATGTCAAACCCATATTAGGACATAAAATCAGCATTTTTGTTTTGAGAACCAGACTTGTGTATGACCATAAACTTAAACAGTTGTAAAGAGAGATACAGTCTTGTCACATGGGCATTTTTATCTTTTATTTGATTTAAGAAATGCAGGAGGTTATAATAAGTGATAAAAAAAAACTCAGCCCCCAACAAATAATATCTCAAAGCCTCTATTGCCCACTTAGTTGCCAACCACCCTTTTTCCACTGTAGAATATTTTGTGCTCCCTATCCTGCAGCTTACGGCTAATATACACAATGGCATGCTCACTGCCATCACTATGCTGATTCAGCAGGGCCCCAATAGCATTTTCAGATGCATCCACTTGCACCAGGAAGGGCTGTGTAAAATCAGGACTGCGCAACACAAGGGATGAGCACAATATGGATTCTAAAGTGCAAAAAGCTTCATTGCTCCTTTCAGGCCCTCTAACCTTGTTTGGCTGGTATTTCTTTGTTAATTCAGTTAGGAGAGCTGCTGGCTTTGTTTCTTTGTACGAGGTACTGGACTTCCCGCCACTGACTGGACTTTAGAAATTTCTGGCTTGATCAACCCATTCCCTAAAACATAATGCAGATAGTCTGTCTCCTACATGGCTAATGCACATTTTAAAGGGGTTGATAGTAAGCCCTGCTTCTTGAATAGCTCCAGTCACCTGCTGCAAATGGTGCATGTGGCTATCAAAGTCTTTACTGTAGATAACAATGTCATCCAGGTAGGTGGCACTGTAGGCTGAATGGGGGGAGAGAATCCAATCCATTAGCCTCTGAAAGGTGGCTGGATCCCCATGTAAACCAAATAGCATTGTTCTGAATTGGAAAAACCCTATTGTGGTAGAAAAGGCCATCTTTTCCCTGGAAGCGGAATCAAGGGTAATCTGCCAGTAACCTCTGGTTAGGTCTAGGGTGGAAATGTATTTTGCATCCCCCGGATGGTCAATTAAGTCATCTATCCTAGGCATAAAATAGTCATCAAACTTTGCCATTTCATTCACTTTACAAAAAGCAATACAAATTCTGATCCTTCCCTCCCTTTTGTCCACAATCACCATAGGTGAACACCAGTCACTTTTTGAAGGCTCGGTTATCCCCAAAGCTTACATATTTTTAAGCTCCTTGACAACCTGGGGTTTCAACCTTTCTGGGATTATGTATGACTTCTTTCCAATAGGGGCAGTAGCAGCTGTTTCTAGGTGGTACTGTACCCCTTTTGCACACCCTGGGACCATTCTGAAGGTTTTCTTCTTTTTTTCTTTTTAATTTTTTTTTATTTCAGTTTTTTATCACACGTAGACAGAAGAAATATTTTACACCTGAATTAGCAAAAGTGGTCAATTATATTCACAGTACAGACTGTGAAATCTTGTTGTCCTAGGATATTAGATACAGTAAAAACAAATTAAATTAGCTCACTACTTATTAACTTATTAAGAAAAGTCCATCTCCATGATCTTCCCCCATAAAAGAAATGAAGTCCCAGGATATAAGTGAGATGTTACATCATAATCGACCCGTCACCTGTTACCTGATATGGTTTGTTTTGATGTTGATTGCTATTAGTTATCCCTCTCACTTGTAAGGTCATGGGCAGAAATTAGGGTCCACCAAGGAATAGTGGAGAATCCATCTTTGCCATTTCTGCATGTGAGATGGACCTTTGTTCAGTATTTTAGCAATGAGTCTCTCTAATTGATATATATATATCATACATAATTGCTCTCCATTCCTGAACTGTAGGTGTTTGAGTTAACATCCAATGTTGAGTAATAGCTTTTTTAGCAGCTAGGAGACAAACTGGGAGCAGAGTGCTATACCATGGAGGGGCGTGGTCTGGGAAGATCCCCATTAAAAATTGCTCAGCTGGAAGTTCAATTGGTTCGCTAAATAGAGTTGAAAGCACTATTTGAAAAGGAAACCAAAATGGCATAAGCTTAGGACATAGCCAAAACACATGACCCAGTGAAGCCTCAGGGCATCCACAGTCCCTCCAGCATCTCCCATATTCATCCAGGAGGAAAAGAAGAATCTCCGGTGTCTGAAATTATTGAGAACGGCACTTCCACACAAATTTCCTCCAAAGGGAGGATGACATAGTCCTCACAACACTCAAAGCTGACCACAGCCATGTTTCTATAGGAACCTCTAAAGAGAGATCTCTATTCCACTCCCTCAATATTGAGGCAGTGGACTCAGATTGTTCATTCCTCAATTCTTTGTAGATAAGACCTATAACATGAGCCCCTAGGTTACCTCTGATTGTTTCTATGAATAGTTTTAGTAGGTCTGGGGTAGGGAAGGGCATCTTAACTTGAATAGTTCTATTACGCAAAATATGATTTCAGACTTGAAAATAATGGAACAAGTCTGAGTTACAAAGTGTATATTGAGATTGCAACTTTTCAAAGGGGAGAATTCCTTGCGGGGAGAGGAATTGGAAAACATGTGAAAGTCCCAACTCCCTCCAGGTGGAGAAAATGTGGCCCATATGGATAGGGACAAAGGTTTCATCTTCAGAAATTATCTTACAGTATTCGTATACTCTAAGGATTGGACCAGACCTTCTCATATGTTTCCATAATTTATAAGTTTGGGATGTTATATTTGTAAGGTCTGAGGCAGCAACAGATCTCTCTTACGATGAGAATAAAATTCTAATATCAAAAAGGTCATTCAAATGAAATTCTATGGATTTCCAAGGAGATCTGTAGGACTCTGTCAGCCATAGTATCACTATTCTTAAAAAGGCTACCTGGGCACATAAGCCAAATTCGTGAAAATTAAGACCCCCTGGGCCAGTGATAATTTTAAAATTGAGAGTCTAATTCTTGGTCACCCTTTGCCCCACAGGAATCCTGAGATCACTCTATTCCAGGATTTGAAGTAATATTTTGAGAGGGAAACGGGGATAGTCTGAAGCAAATATAGTATCCGGGGAAGAATATTTGTGCGGACAATCTCAATTCGTTGATGAAAGGGGAAAAAACCCTTAGCCCATTTATGTAAGTCTGACTGGATTTGCAATGTGAGAGGTTCATAATTAACTGTCTCCATAACCCCCGGGTCGAGTGATACCTGGAGGCCTAAATATTTTATTTTGGTTGACCTCCATCTGAAGGTATATGTCCTCCTTAATTGTGGAGAGGGAATAAAATTAAATGTTAGGATTCCGTTTTGGCGACATTTAATTTAAAGCCAGATATTGTTTCAAATAGAGACAATATTTTCCACATGGCTGGGATGGACACTGAGGGGGACAGAAGGGTCAACAATATGTTATCAGCAAACATGCTGATTTTGTATTCCTGTTGGCCGAATGGTATACCCTCAACCTGAGGCGAATTACAAAGAACAGATGCTAGGGGTTCGAGGCATAATGCAAAGAGGTACGGAGACAGGGGGCAACCCTGTCATGTTCCTCTACCCAAAGGGAGAGGAGGGGACAGTGTTCCATTGATTTGGACATAGGCTTGTGGTGATTTATAAAGATTTACTAAACATAAAATACATGAGGTGGGAAATTGAAATGCCCTAAGGGTGTCCCAGAGAAAAGGCCACGAGATGCGATCAAAGGCCTTCTCAGCATCAAGGCTAATGAATGTCGATGGGATTTTTCTGGAGCATATAAATTCCTGTAGGATCGGTGCTCTACGAATGTTATCCATGGTGCTTCTATTTTTAATAAAGCCTGATTGATCTGGATGTATTATGTGTGGCATAACAGATTCTAATCAAGAGGCCAAAATGGCCATATAGATTTTATAGTCAACATTAAGAATTGAGATAGGGTGATACGATCCCGGATCTGAGGGATCCTTATGTGGTTTAGGTATTGAAGCAATTGTTGCAAAGTCCCAGGAAGGGGGTGGCAGGCCACCCTGGGAGATTTCCTGAAATAGGGAGTATAGTTTAGGTGTTAGCTCCTTTGTAAATCTTTTGTACCACTCCAATGTATAGCCATCTGGGCCCGGGCACCGTCCTGATTTGAGATTTTTTTATTGCCTCCATTATTTCTAACGTCAAAATAGATTTTAATGTGTTAATTTGTAGGGGGGACAGGGAAGGGAAGTTGGTTTGTTTTAAAAAATATTGGGACTCACTTTGACCAGAAGACAGATCTGGGGAATATAATCCTCCATAGTAGTCTAAAAAAGCCTGTAGATTGTGATTATGTGAGTGATGTAATTTCCCAGTGGATAAGTTTTTAAGCTTCAGGATGGTAGAGGAGCATTTTGGGGTTTTTAATTTATGTGCTAGTTTCTTAATTCCCCTGGGGCCCCCTTCATGGACTGACTGTCGAAGGTAGAGTAAGGACTGCTGTATTTTATTGTCCATAATCTTCTGTAATGCAGCCTTTGTATCTCTAATTTGTTTTTAGAGATCTAAGTCCCCCTCTCTATATAACAACTGAAAATGTAATAGTTGGTTTGAAAGCTCTCGATACGTGGCCTCTCTTTCCTTGTGTTTTTAAGTCGTATATGCTATTATTTCTTCCTGGATTGTTGCCTTCATTGGTCCCATTGCATCACTTCAGAGTTATCTGGAGCTGTGTTTTCAGCAAAAAAAAGGGGGAGCCTGGTTTCAATATTTTTCTGGAATTCCTTGTCCGATAAAGTTAGCTGATTCAGTCTCCAGAGAGATTCCTTCCCTTCTCTACCCATGTCTAACTTCAAAATCAGGGGGTGATGATCAGATAATAGTTTTGGGCCAATTGAAATATCCTGAACTGAGGAGAGATGTTCACAAGTAGTCATAAAGTAGTCTAACCTAGAGTAGGATTTAAATCTTGGAGAATAATAAGTATAACCTGGGGTGAAGGGAAAGAGACGTCTCCACACATCTACAAGTCCCAGATGGTCAATAGTGTTTTTGAATTGTTTTGTAATAGTAGAGCTTCTATATTTCTGCTGATTGGAGCAGTCTAGGTATGGGGAAAAATTAGATTCAAATCTCCTCTCAAAATCAACTGGCCCTGGAGGTGATCCAATAGAAAAGACATGAAACCACGGAAGACGGTAAATTTCATTTGTGGGGGAAAATAAACACTTGCCAATGTAACCTGTTGACCATATAAGAGGCCCCTGATGATTACATATCGACCCTGGGCATCTATGTGTGCTTGTTATATTTCCATAGGAGTATTTTGGGGAATTAAAATAGCTGCCCCTCTCTTTCTTCCCTCCCCTTGGATTTGATGAGGCAACAACACGGAATCTCTTTCCCAGTTTAATTTAAGATGCTCCGTTTCTGAGAGGTGGGTCTCCTGAAGAAAAATAAGGTCTGAGGTATGTTTAGTAAGATATTGCATAAGACGAGCTCTTTTAATAGGATCATGGAGACCATTAATATTATGTGATATCATTTTATCTGGGTTAATGGACATTATTTTTGAGTTTTGAGATTCTAATTCTCTTTATGTTTTTTCCTCCCCCCCAAGATAAATAAAAGGACCACTTTCCAGACCATGCCCCTCCACGTGTCCCAATCCGGCTACCTGAAAGAAGCTATCCACTGACTGTAATTTGGCAAACCACTTAATAAAGTTTGTTTAATAAACATCATTTCTCTGTACATGTTTCCTCCCCCTTTCACATTCCCAATCTGGTAAAATCCCATCAATAACCTGTTTATAGGATAGCCCAGGAATAACTAGAAAACCAAGAACTTTGGCCTTAAGGCCATTTTATCGTAGTTTCAAATGACTATTAAAAACAGTTGTTAAACTAAAAAAAAACTAGAATCAAATGTTTCCTTATTAGAACAACTTTGTTATAACAGTTACTAACCCAAGTAACCCAAAACAAAACTATGTACAGTGTGATTCCCAATTGGGAGGTGCTCGAACTGAGCTCCCCCCTGTAACATCCTGTCCTGAATTCCACGAGGAATAGGAGAGGAATGTGAGGTTCTTAAACCAAGCCCAGGAACTGCAATTCCCAGGATCAGTAATAGATCCACAAAAGGAGTGATAGACATGTCACTCTGAGATGGAACCAGGGACACCTGAGTCATTTCCAAACCAACTGCCTGAGAGGCTAGCCGCCTTTATGTTTAAACAGTAGGCAAATTTTTTATGACATGGGGGGTCAAAAAGAGAGGTGTATTCTGTGTGGGCAACAAGGATTTGTTTTCATTAAGTTATTCAACCTTTTATCAAGGTGAGGATCACTTGTTATCTATAGGGGGTTCAATCAATAATATATGAGGTATATGACCAACTGTAAGTCTCTGTAATAGAATATTGCCCATCTTCTTAACAGAATTCCTTCCCATCCCCCCAGTTCAGGTTTTTTTTGTTTAAACGGTCCCATGCTCGTAATGTTACAATGTTAGCATGTTGGTGGAGTTCCAGTCTGGTAGTATATTCCAAATGTGATTAATATAACAAAAGTTGTAGATGACCTTTTCTGACAGTTATGGTTAGAGATGCAGCTAATTTTAAATCCGCCAGCGAAGTGGACACGAAGTGACCACTTCACGTTGGCAGAGCGCAAAGAGAAGTGGCCACCATAAAGTGCTCACTTTGCCTTCTCATTATGACTTCATGTTGTTATTCTGCCTTAATGCGAAGTAAGGCGAAGTGACAACAAAATAGGCAGCCCCCAACACATCACATGGCTTACAGTACTGTAAGTCACATGCTTTAGTCAGGCAGGAAGGAAGTGAGTCAAAGAAGCAGTTACTTTCACTTTCTCCTTTGCAGTTGTAGAGGGAGGAGGCTTTTTTGGTGAGAGAGGAGAGCAGTTTATTTCCCAGTGATTTTGTGCAGAAAAAAAAAGCCGCTTTTTTAAAAGCTACATCTTTATTTAGTTTTAGTATTGTGTTTGTGATTTGTTTTGGTACTGAATTTTTTTTAATAAGTTTTGTTTTGTTTTGTGCATGTGACTGTGTGTGTACGTGTCTGAGAGAGTGAGACTGAGTGCGGGTGAAGGATAGGTGTCGGGACTCATTGATAGTCGGGGACTTGTGTGGGATGGACCCTGGACAAGGAGAGTCTGTGGACCGTGGGCACGGGCAGAGGAGAGGAGTGCACACATATGGGGGTGTAGGGTGTTACTGGACCACTCCCGACTCTTGGGTGTTGCTTCCCCCCCTGTAGAAGCAGCAGCAGCAGCACCAGTGCCACTGGTGGCTGCTGCGCAGCCACCAACTCCACTACTACCACCACCACCAGTAGCAGCTGCAGGGGCTCCAGCATCACCACCTCCACAGCCACAAGTGGAGCCCCAGAAAAATGTAGGTGATCCAAGCAGTGTATCTGGTACCCCCCACAGCTCCCCAGTGTGGGAGTTTTTTAACTGTGTGGTGGGAGACAGCACAATCATTGTTTGCCATCTGAGTGGTGTGTTGGTGCATCGTGGCCCCCGGGGGACACATTTTGGGACAGGTGGCCAGTGCACGCACATGGCAAACCACCACAAGGCAGAGTGGCAGGCTGCCACCGAAGGGGCCGGGTGTCCATCTGCCAGCCCTTCTGTGGCAGTGGCTGAGGATGCTGGGGGTGAAGTTGTGCCTCGCTGCAGCAGCAGAAGGAGGGCAACTGCAACAGCTGCTCCACCACCACCACCGCCATCACAGCCACCAGTACCACCCTCTCCACCACCACCACTACCTGGGTTTCCAGCTGCAGTGGACCCCGCCACAGTGCCTGCAACACAAGCTGACATTGCTCTGGTGTGGGCAGCCCTAGAGGAGAACAGTGAGAGGGTGGGTGCTGTGCAGCAGCAGGTTGATCAAATCCAGCAATAGCAGCTGCAAATAGTGACAATGCTGCACTTGCTGCTTGAACACCACTGCATCCCCCATTAAGAGATTTTTTTCTCGACCCCCCACTACTGTGCTGTACTGTTTTTGTGTGGGTTTTTTTTGTTGTTTAATAATGGACATTTTCCCTTCTGTTGTTACAGTGCCTCAGTAATGTTTACTTTTTGTTTTGAAGTGCTTGTGGACAAGCCGTTGTGAGCAGTGCAAGTATGATGTGTAAAATTGCATGTGTGCAGTCAGTGTTGTTTCCTGCGTGTGTGTGTGTGTGTGTGTGTGTGTGTGTGTGTGTGTGTGTGTGACATCAGACATTTGTGCAGCATGTTGCAAACATATATTGCTGTTGCTGACTTGTTGCCGTGTTTATGCCATAAACAATAGCGAGCAGAATAAGATATATTTTATTATCACCATCATCATCAGTGGAGTAAGTGATACGATACTTTTTCAGAGGTGTCTGGCCAGAGTGAACCTTAGTCACATTATGTACTATACTGCACGCATAACTTTTAGGGGAGCATGTGTTTTTTGTGCTATGATCTCTGCAAAGTCATGTGTGCACTGTGAGTGACTGAGGTGAACAGTGACCCGATACCTCTGACAAAATATATCACTTAGTCTGCTGGTGCTGATGGTACCAATAAAATATACATCAGGTATTCTTTGTCATCTTTATCCTTGATACTGCAACAAGACTTACCATATATATGTTTGCATGAAGCTGGAGACTGTATGCACACACAGGAAAGAACACTGATGGCACACATGCAGTTTAGCACAACATACTCGCATTGCTCAGTCTTCATGCTGTTTGCAAAACACTTAAAATCCGATTCATGAGTCTCGACACAAAATAAACATTACTGAAGCTCTATAACTATTTTGCTTGTGAAATAGAGATGAAAGAGATTCACCAAGTTACAGCATTGCACCTGATATATGGGTTCCTTACTTCAAGGGGAATCTTTCTTGCTCCACATGTCCTTACATAGTGCAATACATTTCTGTGAAAAACGCCCATAATTTCATTACAGTGTGTCATGTCATGGAGGAATTCCCATTCAGAAAAGCCACACAGATTCTGCCCCCTTTCTTAGCAATGTTAGGATGTGATGCCAGGGAGAGCATGGGTGCGTGCTCCATTATAGTAGATGTCTGATAGTCTGGCAGCTTTCTGAATGTTTCTTTATGTTATACAAGTTTGTGGTGAAATGTGTAGGCACGTTTCCAGTAAGAAGAGCCTTGTTAGTGGAAACATGTCCACATTTCACCACAAAGTGAACCTTATAACATAAAGAAACATTCAGATAGCTGCTGGACATTCACTATAGTGGAGCACGCACCTGTGCACCCCCTGGCATCACGTCCTAATGTTGCTGAGAAAGGAGGGCAGAATTTGGGTGGCTTTTCTGAACAGGAATTCCTCCGTGATGTGACACACTGTAACGAAATTACGGGTGGTTTTCACAGAAATGTATTGTACTATGTGGAGCAAGAAAGATTCCCCTGGAAGTAAGGCGCCCACATATTAAGTTGGGTGCAACACCATAACTATGTAACATGGTGAATCTCTGTAAAGCAGCAGTGCAACAATCTGTTGAGAACTCTGATCTATATTTTTTAATGCTATGTTACAACTTCCTTTACTTACATCCTGACTCGAATGATACTATAATTTATAGTAGTTGAGTCTGCTGTACTACCTTTTTTCATGTGTGAAATAATGAAAGGAGCATTCCTTTTAATATGGTGCTGACCAGGTTTTTGTCAGTATTTTCCGCTGCTTTTCTCCATCACATCAGTTAGTTGTTATATATCACTTCTGTTGTAAATTAACAGTTATGCAGCAGGCAGTGTTTTATGACCCCACAGAGCAATATGTATTGAAAAGCAGCTGCAAATAAATACAAACCTGGTCAGAACAATATTGAAAGGTGTGGTGCTCATTTTTTTTTCATACATGACAAAAAGTAGTCAACTAAGTAAAGCAGACAGAAATTGTGAAAATAAGTGTATCATTCAAGTCATGACTCGGAGGTAACTAGTGGCTGGCAGTGTAAAGTAGCATACAGTTCAAAATTGTCACCCCATTCTTGCAATGCTGCTTTAATTGATAATGTCAGTATGGCATCATGAGCTCACAATCACACGACACACAAAATGCATCCGCCATGTGTCCAGAAAATTGACAAGTGGTAACAAAGTGAAATGGGATCGTTTCAGCACATACAAAGTTCCCCAGAATTAATGGCGCACTCAGTCATGCACGTAGTGGTGGCACAGAGTTCCCAAATTTTTTCTGCATGCCCACAATGCATTCGCCTTGTGTCCAGAAAATTGACAAGTGGTAACAAAGTGAAATGGGAGTGTTTCAGCACACACAAAGTCCCCCAGAATAAAATGATGACCGTGAGCGAACTGCTGCTGGTCCAATGTGTGCTGCGATTCGAGCAAATGCAATGTGATCATCTCAACTGGATGGAAGGGTGTCTTTTGTCTGTACACTAACAGTAGCGTTGGTGAGTTGATATATACTGTATATGTATATATATATATATATATATATATATATTAGTGTATTTTGTAGGTGAGGGGGGTTGACATGGACATGTACTCATGGTATTGTTCTGTATCACAGGTCACAGATACTGTTGGTGTACACATTCCAGTGCTCGATGAAAACTTTTTGCATAGAAATTTGAAATGGATAATTCTCAAGCACATGAAGGTAAGCATTTTTTTTTTTGAGGTGGGAAGAAGCATTTGCATGTTTGTCTGTAATGGCTTCTTATTTTGTTACTTCTTCACAGATTTCATCTGCATCCTTCTCGAGTCTGGTTGTTAATGATGGTCATGGTCATCTAATGAAATGACTTCTACATGTTGCATGTGTGGGGGGGGGCCTGATGTTGAAGAACTTGTTTGGATAAGGCCACTTTGACAAAACAACAAAGCATCAGGAATTTTCCTAAAAAAAGAAATGAATGACTTCTTACAGCTTAATTGTAATTTGTCCCTGGTTCTCAGTCTCAAGTCAAGTTACATTTCAAAACCACATCTTGTCAAGTAACACAACCTGTGTGCAACTTTTTCAACACTGTCATGGTCAGGGCTGCACAACCGCAAGTTCAGAGTACAGTGCATGAATGTTATCTTACAGAAATAGTTTTGGTGACGTACACATGTCACCTAGTTTATGAATCGTACTCAGTCGCATTTGCTGCAGTCTTTCCAAAACAATGAAATGGATGAAATAAAATCTTCATACTTACCAGAATGGATTTCAAATGGATATTCCATAGCTTCCTCTGTTCGGTACAGCTGCAGTACCATTCCCACCGAGTTTCAGCAAAGGAGAGTCTTTTTGTTAACCTGTAAAAAAAAACAAAATAAGTGTACCGTATGTGTTTGACCATTGCGGCTCTGAAAAGCTACAGAAAACAAAACATACAACTAAAGGAAGTGAAATAGCATAACAAACATTAGTACACTTACTCACTTTATGGTTTGAATATTAAGAAGCTTTGTGCCTGTGGCTGATGGATGTGGTCTCCTGTTCGATTCCCTCTGCCTTGGCATGGTAAATGTAAATGTAATGGGGAAATATTGTCTGAATGACACTGGTGGTGGGTGCAGGTGGTGATAGCTGCGGCACATGATGACATTCTCTGTTATATCTTCCTGCATCTGGTGGTTGTGGCAGTGGGTAAAATCAGTCTTGGTGGTGCTGGTGATCCGGGGGTGGATAGACTCATGCTCAGTGGTGGCAGTGGCTAACATAAGTCCCAGTGGTGATGGTCTGGGGGCAGACATATTCATGCTCAGAGGTGGCAGTGGCTAACATAAGTCCCGATGGTGGTGGTCCAGGGGCGGACATACTCATGCTCAGTGGTGGCAGTGGCTAACATCAGACCCGGTAGTGGTGGTCTGGGGCGGACATACTCATGCTCAGTGGTGGCAGTGGCTAACATCAGTCCTGGTGGTGGTGGTCCGGGGTCAGACGTACTCATGCTAGTGGTGGCAGTGGCTGACATCAGTCCCGGTATTGGTGGTCTGGGGGCGGACATACTTATGCTCAGTGGTGGCAGCGACTAACATCAGTCCCGGTGGTGGTGGTCCAGGGGGCGGACATACTCATGCTCAGTAGTGGCAGTGGCTAGCATCAGTCCCTCCTGGTGGTGGTGATCCGGGGTCAGACGTACTCATGCTCAGTGGTGGCAGTGGCTAACATCAGTCCCTCCCGGTGGTGGTGATCCGGGGTCAGATGTACTCATGCTAGTGGTGGCAGTGGCTAACATCAGTCCCAGTAGTGGTGGTCTGGGGGTGGACATACTCATGCTTAGTGGTGGCAGCGGCTAACATCAGTCCCGGTGGTGGTGGTTTGGGGGGACATACTCATGCTCAGTGCTGGCAGTGGCTAACATCAGTCCCGGTGGTGGTGGTCTGGGGCGGACATACTCACGCTCAGTGGTGGCAGTGGCTAACATCAGTCCTGGTGGTGGTCCGGGGTGGCACACTGCTTTTTAACAACTTCAGTTAAAACCTACCAACATTAACCACATCATCATCCTCATAAAGAAAGCTGCCCTCACAGTCATCTATGTCTGAAGTCTGACCATTGGGAAATTCTTTCTCCATTGTGTCATCATCTACATCAGTGGTGGACAGTTTCAGGCAGCCACTGCCAGTGTCACCAGGATGGTCCATTTCCACGTCACCAAAACCACCATGACTAGGCTGGGGTACGAATACCGAGGTTGTAGGCTGTGCTGGTATGTGCCTCTCTCATTCTTTTTAATGAATGTTAGCAAACTAACATTTGCAGGAGACAGGTTTGTCCAATGATCCCTGACTATTGCACCTGCTGAGCTGAATACCCTCTCAACACTTACACTGGAGGGTGGGCATGTGAGGTACTTCAGTGCCACTGCAGTCAGCTCTGGCCATTCACTGACCTTTCTACTCCAGTACAAAAGAGGATCTTCAGTTATTGTCAGATGCCTGCTTTCAGACAAATATGACTCAACCATTCTCTGTGCCGCACTAAGTCCAGTTGCTGATGCATCATCCTGTTCTCCCGAATCATTTATTTCACAAATACCCATTTGGGACAAAGCCTCCCAAAGTGGGTTGACGCCAGCCACTTTGGATGACAGACCACCTGGAACTGCAGTCTCCTTCCCCTTGCAGGATATTCTTGATGGTCCTCCAGGTACACCTTCATCCAGATTATGCTGCTGAGGTTTGCTGACCTTGGCATGTGACTTCTGTGCCCCATGAACCAAGCGCACCAGTTGATCACTGTTATTTTTTACCTATTCAGGCCCTCCCTCCAGTACTGATGCAATTCCACATTTGTATCGTGGGTCCAGCATTGTTGCTATGGCAAAGTTGTCACTATGCTGAATGCTCACAATGTGATGATTCTGGTTGAATACTGTCAGCATGTGTTGCAGCAACATACTGCTACCACTGTCTCCGGCAACATCAAGGCCATGCTATACATTCACCAATGTCTGCCTCAGCACCCGCAGCAGTGGAATTGATTGGCTAATGGAGTCAGACTTGCCACTCACCACCTGTGTGGCATGTTCAAAAGGCCACAAAATTGTTATTACAGAGTCCATGAGGCGCCACTGTTCCGTCGTCATAGACAAGGAGGCCCCGGAACTGTCACAGCTAGTGTGCATCACAAGATGGTCTGAGATGGCTTTGTATTGTTCATACAACCTCTCTGCCATGTATAAAGTGAATTTCCATCGGGTGACAACTTCCAGTTTCAAGCGGTGCTGAGGCAGGCGATTTTGTATCTGCAACTGCCGCAGTTGGTCATGGGCCTTTCCAGATTGTGAAAAGTGAGTGCAGATACATCGTGCAACGGTCAGCATTTCCTTTACATCAGGGTGCTGTAGAAACTCCTGCACCACAAGATTCAAACAATGGGCCATACATGTAACATGAAAAATAAACACCATTCATGATGCATCTCACCACATTTGACTCATTGTCACTTGCTATGAACCCAGCTCTCAGAGACAGGAGGTTTAGCCACGTGTCAATTTCAGTCAGTACCATGTCCAACATGTTCTCACTAGTGTGTGAACAGGTCACATTGTGCATAGCAATCGTTGCATGCTGTTGAATTCCTGGAAGATTGCTACCATGACAATCCACCTTACCGCACTGATTATTCACACTACCAACATCACAAACAACCCCCGGTACCTTCGCCCAGTGTGCAGTTATACACAAATATGAACTCCCCGCTGTTTTGCCACTTGTCCACATATCCATACTTAAATGGATGAATGGAGAGGAGGAATGTTGAAGGGCATGTCTTACTGAGTCAGACACAGTGTGGAACAACTCTGGGACAGCACGGGTAGAAAAGTATGTCTTGGATGGGACTTTCCATTTTGGACAGACACATGCAGCAAACCACTGGAACCCAGAATTCTCCACAAAGGAGAAGGGTAAAAGATCAGTTGCCAGCATTTCCGCTACAGCAGCATTAAGTTCACGTAACACTGTATGACTGGGGGTACTTCAGCTTATGCCCCAAAACACTCTGTAACGTGGGCTGACTTAAACATTTTACACTGGGTGTGATCAGAAATGGTTGTGCTCTGTGATGAATTGCATTGGCAGGGGGTGGAGTGTGGATGTTTGATGAAGATGGCTGCACAGGTGATGATGACAAACCCAGAAATGCAGTTATTTTGCCAGATTTGCCAACCGGGGTTGATGTACCACTTGCACTAGACATGCCACATTCACAACCACCACCACCACCAAAACTGCTACTCTCACCAGCACTGGACAACATTTCAAAGTCATTATGCTCCTCCACCTCATCTTGCCTGTAGTAATCCTCTGCTCTTATTACCTCACTACTGCACATGTTTAATTTACTACTGGACCTAACAGTCATGGAAGGAGATAACATGCTCGTTATGGTTGCTGATGAAGGCGAATGCCCCACTGTGGTATTAGCTGCCATCTTGTGCTGGGTCCACAATGCCATGTGCCTATTCTTAAGATGCATATGCTGTCCTCCTATGCCCAGATGGCTCACCTTTTTATCTCGACTCACACGTACATGGCAAACCTGGCAGATTGCAACTGACTCATCATTTGCATCTTGAACAAAAAAATCCCAAACAAGGGATCGTGATGCTCTACTTTTAACATGTCCATGATGCTGCTTATTTAACTCTGTTCTTTTAAGCACTGAAGTGGAGGGGGCACGTGATGTTTCGGGCACTGCACACCTGGACTGCAACTGACCACCATGACTACCTATCATCATTACTGGGTCATCATCATCAACTGAAACTGGTAAATCACAAGTTTTTACGGGGGATTCTTGCAAACAGACTCAGACACAGCCACCTTGAATTTCTTTTTCTCCGGTTCCCAACTGGGGTCAATTACATCATCATCATATTCATCAACGTCACATACATCCACATCTTCTGCTTGGATGCTGGCATGTGGACTGCATGCTGCAACAACAGCAACATCATCATCATCATCATCACATTCATCATCATCATCATCTACACCACCATCACCTGATATTTTTTCACCACACTGTGAATCACTGCTTGGAAAATGCATGACATTAACCACTACGGTGGACGGAATATCACATTGTATGCTATCATTGACATGATCATCAGAATCCTCAGGTTCAGTTACTGGGTTGTTACTGGGAAGTATGACATCATCTATGCTGCCACTCACTTGCACTGCTTCACACTCCACTATATTTTTGGATACGGTACACTGGTCAGAATTCGAACTTGAGGCACCAATACTAATACTACTACCACCACTAACACCACTAACACTAGCACCACCGGCTTGGAAAACATCATCTCCTCCAACTATGAGTGAAGCTACTGATTGGGCTGTAAAAAACATTGCAGGAGAAATACCTTTCCTCACATCAGCAATGCACTTCTGCGTCTGCATACTATCACGCCCACAGACTATCTTACTGGCAGCAGTGCCATGGCGAGACCAGATTTGCTTGCACGCCCTTTATGGGCATTTTGGGGGATCAACAACAATATTATAAACAAATTTAGATTTTGGTACGTTCACTCTCTGATTGGGGGGATGCTGGATGTGAAGCCAAAAAAGTAATTGTGGCTTCAGCAACAGAGACTGTCACGCAGTGAAAACAACTTCAGTAACCAGTGGTGCTGATAAGGTCACAAACAATCCCATCTGGTAAAAAATTCCTTTTGCCGGTGAGGGAGGGAGCACTGACTGCAGATTTTTATGGCAGTACAAGCAACAAAACAAAGAACAGATACCACGATTGCAGTACAAAATCAGGCAGCTGCAGTGGATAGCAGGTTCACACTGCTGCTCCTGTTATTACACTAGTCTGTGGCACAATAAAAGGTGAATTATTTGATGTCACACAACACTGCACACACACACACACACACAGAACAGTTTGTCTACAATGGTGAATGAGTAATGCGTAGCAAATTGAAAAGTTCAGTAATAAATATGCCATGTATTGTAATGTAAACAACCAGAAATTATGAACTGCTGCACCAGATCCACACAACCAGCAAGAACATTTCAACAATTACTGACAATATTACTGTGTGTACATTAACTCAGTCAGTTATATAACAAAAATATAACCAAAAACAAAGAAATCACTATTTCTCCAACTTAAATCTACCTACACCACAGATATGCCCCTCCTCCAAAGCACACTTTCACTGTCTTTCACTACACACACGCAATGTTGTACATTAACATTCAAAATCCACACAACAACAAAAACACTTGATAATATAAGCACAGGAGGGTTTCCTACAATCGATGAACTAAAGTTTGAGCCCCCCAAAAAATGAAAAAATGCTTTTTTAACAGGTTTTAGAAGGTTTCAATCATAGACAGCTCTCAGAGCACACTGTCTCCTACTGCTTCCTACACACACTACCCTGAACTGAGTCTGTGCAGATCAATATAGAGCCCATGTGACCTGAAATCCCATGAATCACTGCAAAATTGCCTTCAGAGCTCAAAAACAAGGCGAAGTGAGGCAAAGTGCGTTGTTTGCAATGCACTTCACCTTCACATTTTGGTGGAGTAGAGGTCTGGGAAGGTGGAGTAATGCAAAGTCATTGTTTTCAATGGACTTTGCGTTACTCATTATAACATGAAGTACTCTGCTTGTCATTTCGGAGCACTCCTCGAATCCGCCTTTGCTCCGCGAGAGTCCACTTCGCCTACCACTAATTATGGTTCTTATAAAGTGTTAATATGATTATGACCAATGTAGTGGGTTCAGTAATAGTGTAACAAACTGTGCCTGTAGTCCGTCCATCAGTTCTGATCCTTTATCCCCACGAAAGGTACCTTCCAAATGAACCCTCTCCCATTCCAAACGGGGGGGAGATTTTACCTGTTTATTCAGTTTATTGGGTAAACGGCAGAGGGGCATCAGGAGAGTCTGAGCATCGATGAAAGCAGCAGAAGGAAGGGGCAATAGTCTCCAAATGTGAGAGTTCTCTAGCTTGAGAGGTTTTCCCCGCCATCAGAGAGCAAACATAAATCCAAATGGCAACCTATGCTCAGATTTTTATAAGGATTTTGTTATATTGGTAAATTTATAGTGTTGCCTGGGCCATAGTGAGATGCTCTGGCCCCCCCACACACACCTCCTCGGCAGCTCGTCCTCCTCCATGCTCGCTCCTCACCCCCCCAACTATGAGGAGGTTAGGTTCAAAATTCAAATAAAGAAGGTAATAGGTTGTCAGTACCTCAGGGTAATTCAAGGAGTTATTGTAGGGTTCCCAAATTGCTGTAAGTGGTTCAGTATCACCTCAATTGGTAAAGTAGCTGATTGAGGTTGGTTTGAACAGCCTGTTTGGGACCCCGGCTCCTGCTGCGTTCTCATCAGCTCTGCAGTCTTCTTGGTAATAACTCCCCAATGTAAAAGATCTGCTGAGGCCTCCGATGCTGTGGTGTAGTTTTGTTGGCCCAAAGAAAGAAAAAACACAAGTTTAGCGGGGTAAGGGGTACGAAATCTTATTTTCTGTGAGTGTAGTATGGGAAATAATGGGCTGTAGTCTCAATGCTGCTTCTGGGTGTAGAGGGCATAATCATTATCAAACAGCACTCGTTGTTGGCCCCACATAACTTTGCCCTTCTGCCAGGCCTTTCTAAGGAGAGATTTATTTTCTTGGTAACTTAATAGGCGAATGACGAAGGAGTGAGGTCTAGCCCCGGGACGAGAGGGTTTAGGGCTTAAGGGCCCTCTCAACGTTTGAGCTGAAATTCTGGATCTAGTTCTAAGGCTAAGTGCAGGAAATAATCAGCGAAAGCTCTAGGATCGTTTCCATCTTCCTCTTCAGGAAGCCCAAAGACCCGAATATTTCTCCTTCTTCCTCTGTTCTCCGCATCTTCCTGCCAGATAGAAATTGCCAGCTGTTCAGTTGCAAGGGACTTAGCCGTTTCTTCAAGATCATCGAGCCTAGTGATGTTTAAAGATATTTGATGGTCAGCCTCTGCTACTTTGTTCTGTAAAGTGCCGATTTCATTTCTTATGTCATTCAGCGATTCACAGACCTCTCCCCTGAAGTCCGTGATCATTTGCAGGATGGTTTCAGAGTTCGGTTCTATGGATTTTTTAAGGCCCTTTGCTTTATTAGTTGCAGTCAATTTTTTTCTGGAGCTTAGTGTAGGCCTGGTTTGTTGTTCTCCTTCATCAGATAGTTGTTCCTCCACTTTGGTCGGTTCTGCTATGGGTTGGAACTTATTGCGGTTCTGTTTTGCCATGTTTTATTATTAGGGCACTAAGTCTCAAGTAGTAAGAGGGCAATTAGCCCCGAATTTTAATTATTTTAGTTTGTAGAATGCCTTTTTTAATGGATTCAGGCAGGAGCCTCTCAATACGCAGCTTCACCCAGGCATTCTGGAACCGGAAGTCCCTGAAGGTTTTCTTCTGATGCTTTACCACTTTCTGTATATCATTCAACTGAGTATTGCCCAGTTTTGTGTTAATCACAGTCTGAATATTCAGATTCCCCTCTAGACACTGATAAGCAACTTCAAGTCCTCCATCTTCCAGGTCTGTCAACATAATAAATGAAGGCTGAGGATTGGGTTCCACCCGGCCTTCAAAAAGAATGGCATGATAGATCTTGGTTTGGGCCCTTTTTCTAGGGGTTTTGAGTTCACATGTGAGACGTGACAAGACCAGTTTGTCTCACCACTGTAAATGGACCCTACCATTTTGCCAACAGCTTGTTTTCAATGATGGGTAGTAGCAACAACACCTTGTCCCCAGCTTGAAACACCTTCTTCCCAGTCCCTCTGTCATAATACCCTTTTTGAACCAGTTGTACCTGTGCACAGTTCTCATGAGCAGCTTTTACATATTTACCCAGCCTCTTCCTAAGGTTCACAATATACTGTGTCACCTCCAGTTTTTAGTCAAGTCGCTCTTCGCAAGTTTTTCTGAGCACATCAGGGGAGGCCCTGGGTTGTCTACCATACAAAAGTTCAAAAGGGGGAATACCCAGTAGAGACCTGTGGTACCTCACTGTATGCAAACAACAAATAAAGTAAGTATAAATCCCCATATTATGCACATACTTCTTAAATGTATGTTTAAAAGTCTGATTGCACCATTCGATTAGACCACCAGTCTGGGGATGTTACGGAGATATCTTCCCAGTAAACAGTACAGCTCTGGTACAGTTCTTTTAGGAAGGTAACATGGAAGTTGGATCCCTGGTCTGCCTCTTGTGGAATTCCCACCTGAATATACAATCTAGCCAACTCTTCTGCTATCTTGGGGGCTGTTACTGTCCTTTGTGGCACGGCTTCCAGGTATCTGTTATTGTAATCACACATCATTGGGATAAAATGATTCTGCCCGGCACTCTTTTGTAGTGGCCCCACAATATCCAAGGCCACCCTTTGAAAAGGGATATCTACTAAGGGTACAGGAATCATGGATACCTTATCCTTATAATTGACGAGGGCAACCTTCTGACATTGTTCCCAGGATATACAATAGTCTTCCACTTGCTTGTGGATACCAGACAAATAAACCACTGAAGCAGTCTACTCAGGATTTGATCCTTACCCTGATGTCCTGTGAGGGTTATACCATGGGCAAGGTACAATAACGCTGGATGAAATTTCTCAGGGACAGTAAGTTGGTCAACTTGTCCGTTTGTTTAGAGGACATTGACAGACCCTGTACAAAACACAATTTTTCAATTTATGCACAGTTTCACCTTCTATTTTGGGTTTTTGACCCATATTCACTAACTCAAACAGGTATTTCAATGTTACATCAACTTGTTGTTCCATTAACTGCCTGAGTAACTCTTAACAGATCAGGTAAACCATCAACAAGAGTCATAACTTATCAGTCTCTGATGATCTTTTTTCTTCCTATACCCACAGACATTCCGAGATTCACTTCTCTCATTTGGTTTCCTAATGTGGTTATGGGTATCAGATGGTTCAGAGTCATCAAATGGAAATATATCTCCCATATTAGGCTATTGTTTAGCCTAAGCCCTGGTAACTATGGCAGCTGAAAGTTCTTCAGCTACCACTAATGAGAAATTCAGAACATCGTGGCCTAGGACCACAAGTACAAATAAGGTATCCACCACAACCTTCATAGAATGGGCTACCTTTTTATGCACATGTTCACAGGAGCTGTTGGGTAATTCTTGGTGTCACCATGAAGACATAAAACCCCAGTGCCAGGCTTTCTTTTACAAGTATTTGGTACTAGATCTGTCCTCATTAAAGTTTGTTGCCTTCCAGAGTCAATCAGGGCAGGTATGACTTGCCCCTCAAGTTGTATGTCTGTCAGATACTGACCCCATTTGGGCAATGTCAGCATGGATGGTGCAGTCTGTTCCTTTGGTCATTTCTGGGGGATATGTCCCACTCGTTAACAATAACGACAAATAATTTCAAACAGAGGTACCATTGACCGACTAACCCCATTAATAGGTCTTGGCTCAGTCTTAGAAGTGGGAAAAGGAAATTGGCCCGTTGTTTCTCAGTGGACCTTGAGGAGTTGCGTGGCAAGTCAGCTGGAAATCTTTGGCCAGAGTGATTGCTTTCTCCCCTGTATCAGGATGATGTTCCTTGAACCGCATCTAGATGTTGTTTGGTAGAATCTGTAAAAACTGCTCCAAGATGAAAATCTTCAAAACTTGCAGGACCATCTTCAATTCTGGTTTCACCCACTTGTGGCATAGCTCTTGTAGTATAGTGTAGCTATTCCTGTATGAATCCTGCTGCTGGACTTCACTGCTCAAAACTGCTGGCAAGAAGTTTCTCCACAAATATTGTGCCTTTGTTGAATTGCTTTTGGATACTGTCCATGGAACTGTAAGCCAGTTGGGCTGGCCCAGTCAGGTAAGGCACTAATTTGATAGTCCATTGGTCTCGTGGTCACTGGCAGGCTCTGACAGCTGTTTTGAAAGCTGTAAAGTATGCTTCTATCTAAGCAATAGATCCCAAATTGGTTAGTTTAATGTCTTTCAAGCTGACACCTTCCCCCCCTCTATTGGCAGCAACTTGACCAGGCCCCTGAAGGAGTCTCATTGTTTCCAGCCGAGTCTCACTTCTGACTTATTTTTCTGCCAGCCATCATAAGAGTGCAGTGATGCTCTCAGGAGCTCCTTTAATTCCTTTACCTTCTGAATTAGGACGAGGGATCTGCTCAGGAACTTCTTTATTTCCTTTACCTTCCAAATCAGAAAGAGGGGATCTCCTCAGCCTGCTAAAACAAAGGTTGCTGGTGCTGCATTTGCTTTGGCCTGGCTCAAATCTCTTTGTCTCCTCTCCTTACCATACTTCTGGTAATCACATTACCAGTTTCACCAGGAACCATTAGTTCTGCCTCACTGGTTTCTTCCATCCACAGCATACCCTTCTGTGTTTGTTGGTCCTCTCGGTACTAGTTTTAGTTCCCTGACAGAGCTGTCCCCACTCTGCCTGGACCATCCTTGTCAGATCCCACTTGTGACATCAAATGTGAGAAGGTGTGGTTGCAGAAGGACTCAAACGAAACCAACTGCTCGTGTACAAGGCATAGAATATGCATTGTTTTGTCATTTATACAGCAAAAAAATACACATCAGGATTCATTAAGGATAAGTAGGATGCACATTGACTTCTCACAGCAGAACTCTAAATTAAAAAAAATAGTATTTAAAGAAAAAAAAAACTTGCTTCAACCTGGTGTATTTCAACTGTAAGCATGACACTACTGTTTTGATTACACTTTTACCACAGAGATTCTTTAGAGCACTGCCTGTGTTTACATCCTTTCAGTACAGCTTTAACATGAATCTGACCCTCTTACCCACTAGGGCCTTATATATGGCATTTTCTATGTTAAACTTTGAACAATGAAAAAAACATTTTCTGTTGCTGGATATGTTACATCACAGACTGTTATACAGAGAGTTGCCTGTCCTTTTGCAGGCAGAGCATTTGGTCAATTTCAGTTACAAAGGACACCATCCTGTTAACTTAAGCTATATACTTTTGGCTTTGCTTGTGTTTTTCTGAGAGTTCAACCAAGACTCCCAGTTTTACTTTTTTCCATATCAGGAAAAACATTTCCTTTAGAAGCAACATTATCTTTAAAACATGCATAAAGCTTACATTCTCAGTGCTACCTTTTCCTACCATATAAACATCAAGTGTAGTCTGACCCTTTAGACTGGCACTGAGAATATTTTAAAGGAAAAAGAAATGGCTAGAGTAGCAAACAGTTTAGGAGAACAGGGTAAGACTGAAGAGTGAATTCTGCACCCAGATGGCCAGTCTGAATGCAGTTAGAAGGACAGAACAGAAGGAAAAGAAAAACACATAAGTGGCCATTGGCAACATACCAAGGCTAGAGGGATGCCAGAAACGCATAACCTTTTCTTGTTTTCTTCTGTTACGGTTACACCAGCTAACTTTCAATCTTTTTCTATTGTAACCACTGCTAAACAGGGCTTGTGTGAACTGCACTGCTTTACTAATAATACCGCCATCTTCAGATAGGGCCACCAACCCTATCATTTCCTCTGCACACAAATCTGAGCATTAAATTACACCTAAATCCCTAATATAAAGTTTTATAGGTATTACAGTATATACAAATCATCATGAAGGGATTTAGGCTGGCCATGTTTTAAGCAGCACTGTAAGGTGTCAAAGGTATGATGGGTAGGCCTGCAAGTTCCATTTGGCCATTCTTGAAAACTGGTTGAACCCCACACATTCTCATTAGTCTGCCTCTGCACAGACAAAGCTGACAAATTTGCAAACTTTGCTTTGCAGTTCACACCATGTGAACAGCAAATTGAGAGGTCCCAGGTCCCAAGCTCCCAGCCATTACCAGCACACAGCACGTGCATGTTCTGTCTGGAGTCAGCAGCTAAATGCAGCACATGTGATGCTGCTTGCTGGTGCTGGTAGTCTAGTAAGGAGTGGGAGTACCAAACACCAGTGACTGGTGGAATTTGTCGTTGGTTTCCCCCACTGTTTTGCATGAAGACAGACTATTGGCCTGGCCAACTAGGACCCGCAACCAGCAGCAGCATTGACTGCGGTGCACTTGCTAGTTTCAGCAGCATGCGAGAGAGAGAGAGAGAGAGAGTGCAGACACTCAGAGCAGAAGCAGAACTGCTTAAAAAGTAAAATCTTTGTGTATACGGGGGGAAGGAGAGCATGTTTGGCTTGGGCTAGACAGGAAAGGACAGAGGAGACTGGGCTAGGCAGACTAACAAAAGAAGATACAAGGCAGAAGTTAAAGAAAATATTTAAAAAAAAACTAAGCAGAAAAAGAAAAGTTTGATTTGAGGGAAGGAAAGGACTAAGAGTAATCTTAGCCTTAGGGCTCTCCTGGAAGTCATATTCCTTAAAGTATCTCGGAATTGAACTTACAAGAAGCCCATCCTGCCTTCAAAAATTAAACTTAGACTCTCTGGTGCATACGATTACCCAGGATCTGATACGATGGTCCCTTCTTCCAATCTCCCTCTGAGGGAAAATCAATCTGGTGAAGATTAATATGTTTCCCCCCCTCTCTTCTACCCTCTCAATTTATTAAACATTTGGCTTCCTCTTTCCTGGTTTAAAAAAGTTCACAGTCTCATCACTGACTTTATCTGGTCTGTTAAGAGACTGAGAATGGCTATCTACAAGCTGGCTGCCCCAAAGGCCAGAGGGGATCTACGCCTTCCACATATTGGTCTTTACTACTGGGCCAGTTACGCTACAAAATATCTCCGATGGATCTTAGCGGCACCCTCTCAGTCAACCCCTTCTTTCTCACCAGTATGACTTCAAATTGAACTAGCGCAAATTAAATCCCAAAGTCTTTCCCTTTCCACGCTCCTATATACACAGCTAAAATGCCTCCCTTCCCCTTTACGAATTCCTCCCATTGCCACCTCCATAAGGGTGCACTCTCAACTTTGTTCATTCCTTAAGTATAACCATACTCAGGACCTGACACAAACCGTATGGGGTAACCCCAGTCTTAAGATAGATAGCAGGGTGCTTTCAGCACAGTGGCTGCCTCAATTAGGGATTGCCCACTTACTCACTTTGTAAAAGAGGATGGAACATGGCTTTCTTCCCCTGACATGATGAACAAATTCAGTATCCCGAACTCCATGGTTTTCAACGTTTTCCAAGTCAGGCATCTCCTGCTGAAGGTTTTTGGGAGGGCCCTTCCCCAATCAGCAAATATATCTTTCCACTCAGACTTGAGCCCATTGGTAGGGTTCCCAAAAGCTGTGTCCAAAACAAATTGCTGTCTATACGACTGGACTTACCTAGAATATTTTGGTCCAGTTGCTTTTTGGTCCTCTCATTTCCTTGATTTAACCATAAACTGGCCTACTTTGTGGCATACTTGCCACAAATTTGTGACCCAGGATAGGTGCCATCTAATGCAATTTCATATACTGCACAACCTGTATTACTCGCCACAAACACTGGCCAAATTTGGTACAGTGACTTCTTCCTTATGCACTCTATGCATGCAGGATGAGGGCACTCTGTTTCACATTTTTTGGTCTTGCCCAAAAGTGGTCCCCTTATTGGCTCTTATCAAGCAATGGGCGGATCCTCTCCTGGGCCTGGATGACCTATTCACTGAAGAAATATGCCTGCTAGGAGATTTTGCAGGGATTTCAGTTCTCAATCATAAGTATCATATAGCCTTAATATCAATGTCTGTCAAAAAGCTGGTACTGAGACACTGGAAAGATGGTGAGGACATCACCTACATTGAGTGGCTCAATGAGTTACTGGCAAATCTAAGAATGGAAAAGGCAATAGTGAGCCTTCATAACAGACCAAGCAAGATTTACAAAAATTTGGGGACCCCTACACTCTCTTTATTCCATATAAGATTTAGGATTGGTGCCTTATTTATAAACCAATGGTATAGCAAATGTTACTCTGTGCGAGGGGTTAGGGAGGGCAGGGAAGGGGTGGGTTAGAGATGGGGGATGTGGGTGGGATGAGGGATCTGTTAGATTACCATGTACATGTTTTTGGAATGTATGTAAACTGTGGATCCTTCTTATGTATCATATAACCTTAAAAAATGTTGAATTGAAAAAAAAAAGGAAAGGACTAAGAGGGCGTAGGTTTGGTGGGATGCATTGTGGGCAGGGGTGGGGTGGGAGGCCACTGGCCTATATTATTTAACATGTGAGTGAGATCAGAAAGTGGAGTGCATGACAAGAAAAAGAAAAAAGTCAAAACAAACAAGTAAATCCAATCACCTTCATCCAGGCACAAGGCGAGCACAGCCAGAGAAAGTGAACAAAAAGTGTTTTATTGACCTAGTTGGGAATAAAAAATAATCTCACTACCCTGTGTTCTAAAGTACTCCACACACCCAGCAGTGCTTTACTGTCCTATTTGGGATTGGGAATAAATTTCCCTGGGTTCACAGCTACTGGACGCAGCCACTAGTGCTTGCTGACCTATTTGGGAGGGACTGGGACTAACAGGCAATAGTACTTTGCTGACTTATTTAAGAATAAAAAATATTTCCATGTGTCCTAAATAACTCCACACACCAACCAGTGCTTTACTGGGACTGGAAAAATAGGGACTAGTGCTTTGTTGACCTATTCGGGAATAAAAAATATCTTCCTGTGTTCCGAAGTACTCCCTTTCAGGAGGCTACCCGAGTGGTAAGTGCCAATGATGGTGGGCTAAGCCAGATACTACCCTTTATTTCACTCATCAAGCTTAGACTGGAATACTGTATCTTGAGCCACAGTTTCTTGACAATGATGATGTCAGTGCTGCATCACTTGAGAGAAAAATGCTAAACACCTTCCTTAGTGACCAGAGCATTCTAAATATGTGCAAAGCTGAACATTACATTTTGGCCACACTTTTGGATTCCTTGCTTCAAGGACACAATTGAAACATTCTTCCAATCACATGACTTTAAGGATCTGGAATATTATCTGAACAATTAATTGAGAAAGTGTCAGCACATACACTTAAAAAAAATACTAAATCCTCAATGTCATAATGGCCACATTCAGAATCTGCACAAAAACTGGTGGAGAGGGAGGGAGCACAATCTGCCGCCATTGCTGCTGTTGTTGCTGGTACCACCACTACTGATGTTTTTGGCTGCCAAACACCAACCAGAACCTCTGCTACTACAGGGGTAACTGCTGCTGTACCACAAGAAGACAAACCACTGTGGGATATGCTGTCAGACTTTGGACTGATAAAGACAGCTGGAAAGGTTCAGTCAGCTATTGGGGTACCAGAAGTCCCTGCTGCAAAAATAGTGAATGATTACATGGAAGAGACTATGCATGTTGCTGCTGGGGAGAAACCATTACTCTACTGGCAATAGAAGAAATCCTTCTTTAACTGAGATTGCAACTGAAAACCTCAGTCGCCCACCCACCAGCACATATTCAGAGAAGGTTTTCAGAGCTGCTGAAGCAATAGAGAATGACAAAGGAATGTGCCTTTCCACAAAAAATGGAGAGAGGCTCACTTTTCTAAAAATGAACCTGCCACAATTCAAAAACACATACTGCCCAAGATCTAGGTAGGTGGACACTAGCACCCAGATGGCACGTCACACAGATGATGATGATGATGGCGAGGGATTCTGTTACCACTATCCACTAGCCTTTCCACCTGTCTTTCCTCCACTGGTGGGTCATCCTGTCTCCTTCTTCTGTTCTCTTCCTTAACTTCCATTCATTTTGAATCTCAAAAAAACATCTGCTGGTTCTTTCATGTGTCACTGAGGTCCAACCTCATAATATCCTCCAGATACAAACTGTTTTCATCCTAACCTGGAAAACAAAAGACTAGAATTAAAAAAAATGATGTTCCCATGTACTAACCCACCATTATGAGAATAAAAATAAAAAATCTCTGATCTTACTCCACCCTCCGACTCCAATTCCAAAACCCTGGGCTGCACCCTCTTACAAATACAATCTGCTCTCCACTGCTAGACCCTCAACCCCACAGCTGGTGTCATAAAGAAAAATTGCTGATGATATAATACTGTTAGGGGTCTTTTTTCATTATTTTGAGTATCTTTACAGGTAGGTGAAGGAGAGATATTGGCATATTTGGGCATCTGGTTGAAGGAGGATGGGAGTCAGTAGTCAGAGTGTGCTTGTTGCAAAGGCAAAACTTTTTTTGCACATATTGGGATTTAATTGCTGCATGCACTGCCACTTTAAGTTCAGGTTTAAATGGGATACTCTGCTTTGCACCCTCAAAGCCTTGACAAAGCGTGAGAAGCACAAAAACATTTGGCTGTTATGTGAGAGAGGGGCGGATCCTTTACCTGCTGCATGAACCTCATGTAACTGCCATTTGGATTGTTATTGTTTGGACTAATAAAAGAATTATCCTCAAGCAATAACATTTTGCACTCTCTACTTGGGTGGTGACTGGGAAGCCGAGCTTTCTGCTTTTTGTAAGTAGTCAGAGTGTGCTTGTTGCAAAGACGAAACAGGGATCCCGGGTATGGTCATTATCTTCACATCCAAGATTCCAAAAAGGTATGATATATTATATTATAAGTAATAACTATTGATTATGCAACAGGCCACATCATATTTTCAAATAAGCACTCAATTGCTGCCATCTTGGTGCCCCGTAGTTGACTGGCATTCCCCACCCTGGTCCCAAACTGGGCTCTACCTCTGAAAGACAAGAATATCAAAACACTGAAGTAAAAGTTGTAAAAAAAGCAAAAGTCAACTTCCTGCATGACAAACAACTCAGTGAATCCTTTAACCACTATCTCTCCACACTTGACAACGCCCACTGGGCGGCACTCCACCTCACCCCCCCCCACACTTCTCCCCCTGTGCATCCTGCCTCTGTTAAAACAAGCATGTGCTCAGCTGTATCACTGGAAATGCTACTAAACTGTGCAATGTATGAAATCATTCTGTGTAACTCTTAAGTCAGTGACCTGTATTCTCTAACCTAAATGCTCTGTCTGTCCTCAATGTGACGAGGTATCTTTGGAAATGAGCCTCTGGCTCAAAGGTTGTAAACCGATTATACAAAATAATAAATCATAATAATAACCCCCATCAGCTTTGGGGGAAACTTAACTCGCTACTAGGCAAGACCAAAAATTCAGATCCCATCACATTGCACCATGGCACTATCCAGACTAATGACCCAACTGAAGTGGCTAACATTTTCAACAACTTTTTTGGCAACCTCAAAAAATACAAACCTACCCCTCCTCTCCTATGCCCACCTCCCCCCTCATCATCCCCCCACCCCAACCCTAAAGGTAGGACTTTCCCTGACTTCTACTTCAAGGCCCTAAAACCTGCTGACACCAAAAGCTCATCCGTGGAATAACCCCAAACCCAGTAAAGGTGGTGATAGATTATAACATTCTTAAACTCTCCATCAATGTCTTGGCAGTCCCCATTATCAACCTACTGAACCATTCCCTCTGTTCTGGCTTCTTCCCCACCACCTGGAAAACTGCCACCATCAGACCCTTATTTAAGTTCAGGTCTAGAAACAAGGTGGGCAACTACCGTCCTATTTCCCTCCTTGACCCTCTTTCAAAAATTATAAAGAAGGTTGTGCACACTCAACTCGCTGACTACCTGGAATCCAACAACCTACTCTCTAGTACCCAGCATGGGTACAGGTCTGGGCACAGGACCAAAACAGCCCTGGTCCAGTTCACCAGCGAATCCATAAAGCTAATGACAAAAGCCAGTACACTGGCTCCGTTTTTGTCGACCTAATCAAGGCCTTCAACCTTGTGTACAACGCTCTCATCTTCAACACCCTAAAAGGCCTACATCTTTCTAATGATGCCATAAAATGGGTCAGTAGCTACCTCCAGGAGATCCCACATGACCACAATCAAGGCCACTCTCCTCAGAATGTCCAATTAAATATGGTGTCCCCAGGATCGATCCTGGGCCCCCTTCTTTTCTCGCTCTTCATAAATAACCTTCCCTCGATATGCCATTCCACTCAAATTTTCCTTTACACTGATGATGTGGCCCTTTTCTGCAGCAACAAAAACCCAGCAATGATGTTCTATACTCTGCGGTCTGATTTCATGAAGCTTTACTCCTGGTTCTCTGGTAACGGCCTTGTCCTCAACTCCAAAAAGACCAAGCTCATGATCTTCTCAGGACCCAGGAAAGCCCCAGCCCCTGGTTTTAAACTCCTCAACAGTTCTGGCAACCTCATTGAACAGGTGTCAGATTTCAAATACCTAGGTCTCCACCTTGACCCCCATCACTCATACAGTCTCCACATTGGTAACCTCATGAAGAAGGTACCTGTCAGACTTGGTCTGCTCTACAGGATTAGAAAGTTCCTCATCCCTGCATCCAGAATTCACCTCGCTAGCACTCTACTCCTGCCCCTTATCGAATACTTATCTATTGTCTTCTTTTCCCTGACCTCATCCCTCCTTTTCTCCAAACTTAGAGTCACACAGAACAGCATAGCACATTTCGTCACCAGTCTCCCCTGGAAAACACACCACTGCTCACTTTATTCCTCCCTCGAGTGGCCCACTCTAGAAGGGAGGTTCCATCTTAAGATGCCCTCCTTCCTACATAAGATATACCTCAATATTCTCCCCCCCGCCAGCATTATCTTCCTATTCCTACTCACAGCACCTGAGCATTTGATTAGAGGTGCCTCAAGTCTGGCTTTTGACACCCCTTTGTACAGGATTAAGAATGCCAGAACTCCATTACCTTCAAGGGAACAGAGCTTACAACAATCTACCTCCTGAAATCCAGGCTTGAGGGTCCATATACTCTTTCAACTTCTCCCTAAAGGAGCACATCCACCTATCGTCCACCCACAGCTGCCCTGATAGGCCTCCTCCATGGCCCTCTCGGTAAATCCCAGTGGCTCCTCCGCATCACCCACACTTTTCTTCTCCCACTGAGTGCACTAAAACTTCCTCCCTACACAATACCTGAAAACATTTCTGTTTATCGGTCTGCCTTCAGGACTACTCTTGTACAGTTTTAACCATGTAATATGCTAGTTTTATTTTGTACTTGTTAGTTCCTTGTACGTCTATACACCTGTATATATAGTGTACTTCTATACACCTGCATATATAATGTATTTACTTCATTGTATGTCATAGGTAGTTCATTGTATGTCCTATGTATTCCATTGGAATATGTATTTGTTCATCTATTGTATTCCTACACTGGGCGTTTGTGAAAATGGGCATTTTGCTCACATACCTTCCAGTATGCAAATGAAATTGATTGATTGATTGAAAAGTTATACACAGAATGCACTTTTGCATCACCCTGCTTCTGTGTTTCTGAAATGGGATTCCTGTGTGTTAAATCTGGACATTGCTTCTCTCTCTCCCAACAATCAGTGTGGCACTGGTATCAAGTGCAGTATCATGCCTGATGTTCGGTAGAGACTGACATCACACACTGAAATCCAGGATGGTGCTCACCTCTGCCACCACTGGTAACTGGCTGCAATCACTCTTGGTATTGTATTTCTTCCCTGGGAAGCCTTACCTGGGGGTCATGAGGGTACCATGGTGGTAGTAAGAAAAGGCAAGAAACCAATCTTGGGAAACCAGGAGAGATGTTTATGGAAATAAATCAGAAACACCAACATATGATTAAAAACAATCAAGATTATTTTGCAATTTCTTATAAAGATAAAAAGATACTGTATCTCATTACGTTCTGGGTGAGATACTAGTAACAAGGCAATACATTTGTGTTATGAAATTCTACTCATTTAGATATTCCCATCCACAAGTTCGATCTTACAAAATCAGTTATGCACTGGACAGGAAACACCTGGGAAGCTGATTGGTTGGCAGCATTTCATACCCATACTTATATTCCCTAATAATAGAATGGGTAAAAGCAAGACCACAGAGCAGGTGCTGTTTACCTACGCAAGATCCCTATGCCCTCTGAAAACCCTTCCTCACAGAAACCCTTCCCTCCAACTTCCTTAACAACAGAATTGGAAAAAAAAACTACTGTAACTGCTGTGAATGCCCCTGTAATCATAATAATTCGTAATACCTTCTAAGCCAGTTTAATGAATTATTTTGGAACGACTTCTGTCCAAGAAACTCCATGCATAGAAATCATTTCTACATCCCAGGACCTGTCTGTAATGCTTCTGACCCAAATCCTTAACTCCAGCATCACCGTTTTTCTTTTTCTCAAGCTGATAAAAAATAGAAACATAACATAGAAACATAGAATTTGATGGCAGATAAGGACCGCTTGGCCCACCCAGTCTGCCCATTTCCCTGCCTACTGGATAAGCTGCAGATCCTAGTTAACCAGCAGCCTACTTTTTCCTACCCCCATCCCCTAGAATTGCCTTATGACTGTCCCATGCATGCTTGAATTCCACCACTGTTTTTGACTCCATTCTCCTCCGGAAGGCCGCTCCATGCATCCACAACCCTCTGTGAAAAATACTCCTAATTACCTCTGAGCTGCCCTCTATCTTCAAATTGTGCCCCTTGTTCTTGCACACCTCTTTTTTGAAAGATGCTACCTCTTGGACTTTGTTGATTCCCTTGAGGTACTTGAAAGTTTCTATCATGTCCCCTCTCCTCCTTTCCTCGAGGCTATACATATTAAGCTTCTTTAGTCTCTTCATATGTCTCCGTGCAGACCCTGCACCATTTTAGTTGCCCTCCTCTGGACAGCTTCCATCCTGTCTATGTCTTTCTGAAGACTGGGTCTCCAGAACTGCACGCAGTACTCCAGATGGGGTCTGACCAGCTGTCTGTACAGAGGGATAATAACTTCTGTTTTCTACTGGTGATGCCTCTCCCTATGCATCCCAGTATCCCCCCAGCCCTCCTTGCTGCCCTCTCACATTGCTTGCCCACCTTTAGGTCATCTGATATGACTACCCCCAGGTCCCTTTCCATTTTTGTTGTTGTTAGTATCTCACCCCCCATTGTGTACTCTTCCCCTGGGTTTTTGTTTCCCAGGTGCATTACCTTGCACTTCTTAGCATTGAATCTTAAGCTGCCATACATTTGACCATTCCTCTAACCTTGCCAAGTCCCTTTTCATCCTTTCCACCCCACCTTGTGCATCAACTCTGTTGCAGATCTTTGTGTCATCTGCAAAGAGACATACTTTTCCTTCCAGTCCCTCTGCAATGTCGCTTATAAAGACATTGAAGAGGACCGGTCCTAATACTGAACCCTGCAGTACCCCACTAGTAACCCCCCTTTCATCAGAGTGGACTCCATTTACTATTACTCTCTGTGTCCTATTTTCCAGCCAATTTTTACCCAGGCTGTCATCTTGGGACCCACTCCCAGGCTAGCTAACTTGTATATTAATCTTTGTGTGGACTGTGTCAAATGCCTTGCTAAAGTCTAGGTAGGCCATGTCCACAGCCCCTCCTGATCTACTACTTTGGTCACCCAGTCAAAGAAATCTATCAGATTTGTCTGGCATGACCTTCCTGCTGTGAATCCATGCTGCTTGGGTCCTGTGCCCTCTGGCCTCTAGATACTTGACAATTCTTTCCTTTAGAAGTGATTCCATCATTTTCCCTACCACTGAGGTTAAACTAACAGGTCTGTAGTTTTCTGCTTCTGCCTTGCTCCCACTTTTGTGAAGGGAATCACATCTGCCCTCCTCCAGTCCTCGGGTACCACCCCATCCTCCCATGATTTGTTAAACAGGGTAGTCAGTGGTGTCACTAATTCTACCCTTAGTTCTTTAGAATTCTGGGATGAACTCATCAGGCCCCATTGCTTTGTCCACCTTCAGTTTTAAGAGTTCTTTCAGAACCCTTTCTTCTGTAAATGGGCTGGTATCAACTTCTGTATCCAGTGTGTTTCTACTGTTTGTTCTAGGTACCCCCTTCCTTTGTAAATACTGAGCAAAATATTTGTTTAGTATCTCTGCCTTTTCACAGTCTCCTCTGCCCCCCTCCCCTTTATTAAGCCTCACTATCCCTCCCTTGGTCTTCCTTCGCCCCTGATGTACCTATAAAGGTTTTAGCCCCTTCTTAACTGAGTTGGCTATTCTTTCCTCGGTTTGGGCCTTTGCTGTTCTGACTGCCTTCCCAGCTTCCTTTGCTTTAACTGATACAGTTCTCTGTCCTGCTCCTTCTGCATTCCTTGTACTTCCTGAAAGCTTTTTTTTCTTGAACCTTCACTGCTACTTCCTTTGAGAACCATAGTGGTTTCTTACATTGTTTAGTTTTGTTTATTTGCTTCACACAAAGGCTTGTTGCCTCTGTGATGGCAGTTTTATTATTCCCTCATTGTTCTTCCACCCTCCTTCCTGCCCATGTGCTAGTGCATTCCTTAGGCACTTACCATTTTGCAAAGTCAGCCCTCCTAAAGTCCAGTACCTTTGCCTTGTATGGCTTTGACTCTATTGCTGTGTTTATTGTGAACCATACTGTTCGATGGTCGCTAGTTCCCAGATGGCTACCCACTTCTACATCTGTGATCCTCTCTTCATCTCCATTTGAGAGAACCAGGTCTAAGATTGCTCCCAGTATTTCAAAGGTCTGTTTTATTCTAAACACGTAGATGTCTGTCTCAGGTCAAAATGTGCACCTGAAAGTCATTAAAATCATGTGTGAAGAAAACTCGAGTGAGATCCCGAGCCTGCGCATCAGTGGGCGCTCTAATGTGCATGCTCGGGATCTCGCCTGACTTTTTTCACAGAAGGTTTTAATGACTTTTGGGTGCGTGTTTTGACTTGAGAAGACATCTACAAGTTTAGAATAAAACAGACTTTTAGAAAACTGTCTTAATTTTTATCAGCTTCAGACAAAGAAAAACAACTGTGCTCAAGTCTAGGATTTCAGTGGGCGACATTACAGAGATGCATTTAATGTACAGATGCATCTGGTGCCTGAAATTTCAGGGACAGAACTTGTCTCAAAGTAATTAATTAAAATGGCTTAAAAAGGTATTATAATGTAGTATTACACCCACTTGGGGCATTTACATCAGTTAGTTTTATTTTTGTTTTAATTTTCAAGCTAAAAGGAAGCTGGTATTGACGTTACAGTAAACTGATTGGTTTTAATGTGTCAGTTATCATCAAAGTTGCTGCAGTTACCTGATTAATCACTCCAGCATAGGACTATTTTAGGTGCTAATGTACTTCCACAGTTTAAAAACAGTAAAAAAATTGTTACACTTGTGTTTGTGTCTGTTTTACTTTATTGTGGGTCCAGTGCATGATCACAATAACACACTCAGGGTGTGCTTTATCATAGGATATTGCACTTCTCAGGTGTGTAAGGCACTTGGCTTCACCTCATGCCTCACAATGCACCTGAGGCATGCCAATATCCTAAGATAAAGCACACCCTGCAATATGTTATTGCTTAATTATGAAATTGGTCAGGAAAAAACAGTGACCTGACTGGCTGAGGAGCTTGGAATGCAGTGCTGATATCATAGCACAATATCACTGGAAGAAGTAAGCAATAAGACATGATGGGGTGTGCATTAGACAGTTCTAATGCATGGCTAGGGGGATGTAGTGAGGCACGAGGCCACAGGCCGAGTGCGTCCAATCTAGCCGTGCATTGAATGCTGTCTATCACCCAAAGTAACTTATTGAGCTTATAAAATGGGCCTGTGTATTCTAAATGGGGTTCTAGTTTAGCTGTGCATTAGACACATCTAATGCACAGCTAACAACCAATCAGATTGCTTGAAATCCTTTTCCCTTTTATAAGGTCCAGTCACCTCAGCAGCCTCAGCACTGTTCCCCAAACCCTTCCCATCACCATATGGCTCACCCTTACATTGCTTTTCCTTATATTACTGGCTCCTGTTTCACCCCCCCACCCCAGTCCACAGACACAACCATGCGGCTATGCTGTAAACATACCTTTAACTAAATAAACATCTTCACTGTTTAACCTTTTTTTTTCAGGTTCCTACCTGTCCTGCTGTTCTGCGGCTGTTCCACTTATGGTTCTGTTCAGTGAGCAAAGCTGGCTGCTGAACACAACATTAATTCAACATCATCCACCCCCCAAAAAAAACAGCAACCACCGAGGTGCTGATCTCAAAAACAGAGGGAATATACATCCTGCCGTCCCAAAGGAAACCTGCCATCACACCGTGGTGCCAAAACAGAAAGTACCAAGATAAACGCTTACCTGCTCCATATAGTAAGGCATTTTTGCACTCTCTAATTTAATCTGCCGAGTGCGCTTTTTCGTGAGATAAGGCAAACAGGTCAGGAAGTGCAAAGATAAACACTGTTCATCCCTATACTAGCATTGAGCACCTTATAACTGCCCCACTTAAAACTGTCAAGTGTGTTTCTTTCATAAATCAAGCAGTTCAGGCAACTAGCACTAGGGTATGCAGAAGCCATGTAGCAGCAGCACTACCTGTTGGCTACAATCCAATACACTGAAACCTCAACAGGACTACTATTCTTTTTTTTCTCTTTTCCATTTTTCTAGTAATTTAAAGGGAAAAACTTTTATCTATTACATTGTGCTGGGATAACAGCACTTCGAGTGGTGAAGCACACCCACTTTGATGTTGTGCTTCACTCCACCCAAGGCTTACATTTTTATCCCAGCACAACATACACCTTGTTGTGCCTTTTGCTTAAATATCACTTTCTAAATAAATTACTGTAGTTTTTCTAGCCCTGGATCTTCTGGATGTTTGGCCATGTGAATACCCAAATAATTCAGAATGGATCAATTCTGTTTCAGTCCTGACTTTCTTTCCAACAATGTTTCACTTACAGTATCATTAGTCGGTGGTTCTGTTTGCTACAGTATACTCAGTACCTTTCTCTTGATTAGATACATAGATACATAGACACTGTCAGCAGATAAGGGCCTATGGCCCACCGCCTCTGCCCATTTGAGCTTGTAAGTTCACTTATGTTTTTCTAGAAGTCTATTGCCCCTCATCCCTGACCTCCAGAATTCCATTTTGTCTATCCCATGCATCCTTAAACCGATGATTGTCTCAGACCCCACCACTTCCTCTGGCAGAGTGTTCCACTTGTCCACCACACTTTCTGTGAAGAAATTCTTCCTCATGTTTCCTCGAATCACCGTCCCTCCAACTTCATCAAATGTCCTCTAGTCCTGGAACATCTTTTCACTGGGAAATAGTGTATTCCTGCACCCTGTTCCTCCCTGTAAGATACTTGCATGTGTCTCTATCATATCCCTCTCTCTCCTCTCCTCTAGGGAGTACATATTCAAGTTCTTCAGCCTGTCCTCATAGGACTTGTGATGTAATCCTGTACCATCTTTGTTGCCTTCCTCTGAACCTTCTCTACCCTGTCTATGTCCTTACGTAGGTAAGGTCTCCAGAACTGTACACTGTACTCCAGGTGGGGCCTCACTAGTGTCTTGTATAGTGGAATTATGACCTCTCTTTTCCTGTTGGTGATACCCCAGCCTATGCACCCCAGCATCCTATTTGCTTTACCTGCTGCCTTGTTGCATTGTTTCCCTACCTTGAGGTCACTAGTGATGATAATCCCAATGTCCCTTTCCTGCTTGGTGCATGCTATATCCTCACCCCCAACTGATATATATTTTCCAGGGTTTTGTGCTCTTATGCATTATCTTGAACTTTGCATTGAATTTCAACTGCCAAACCACTGACCATTCTTCAAGCTTCTGCAGGTCCCTCCTCATTCTGTCTATACTTCATTCTCATACTGTAAATTCACTTCATAGCCTGAAAACATCCTATGTTCATTAATCCCATTTATAAAATGGTAAGGAACAATACTGCATCTGGCCAGCTGGACACAGGACAGGAAAGAAATCTATGAGCCAGTAGAATTTTTAATACTCTCAGATGTTATTTTTTAACTTGTTTAGCCCACACATACAAACTGACACACATAGGAAAACCAGTATTGTAACTATGGAGAGAGTATTGCATAAACTCTACTAAATAAATTCAGATGCAAGCAGGGTCTAGATAATTTTTTGGGTGGAAGTCAAATACTTCCATGGGTTGAAATTTGAAGTCATTTCAGTTTAACTGAGTCAAAATACTCAAGCTGTCAATTTTTGGAAGTCAAAATAATTCCAGTCACCACATTTTGGAAGTCAAAATGCTTCAAATTCTCTAGTTTTCAAAGTTAACTCATTGCTCATCTGGATACCTTACTGTAATTTGTACTCCATGCTACATCCACATAAATACATTTCTTAATGATAGGAAAGGAAAACGTAAGCATGCAGTAATCATTTTCAGACAATGTGTTTATTTCATGAATTGTTCAGTTCTTGTACAGTAGACAATGCCATGCCATCAGTACCTTCAAATCATCGCTATGC
Organism: Neoceratodus forsteri; assembly: GCA_016271365.2. Lineage (NCBI taxonomy): Eukaryota > Metazoa > Chordata > Ceratodontiformes > Ceratodontidae > Neoceratodus > Neoceratodus forsteri. The sequence continues at coordinate 336,624,872 of CM028137.1, read as the reverse complement.
ATAGATTAGCAATAATCAGTTGTGTACTGTGTACAATATTATCTAGTGTAAACAGAGCTACTGACAGACACCATCTGACCAAAAGTGCTATATTGCAGAATTAGATTACGATGCATATCCCCAGTAAATCTCTATACTAAAAGAAGTGTGATTTCATTTAAAGTTATTAGTCATTTTGTAGCCTTGATTTCTCTATCTGTTCCAAAAAGCCTGTTTCAGTGAAGATTGCCGATGTCATCTGGGGACCTGTCAGCAAACTTATAGGACATGTGTATTTGTAAAGATCATGTATAATGTTTTTCATAAGTACAGGCAGCATGAGTCAGTAAGCATTGCTTTATATATAGTTTTTATATTAATGTTTACTGACTGGTGTCTGTTTTGCTTGTGAAAACCATTGCACGTGCTTTTAACTTTGAAGAAACAGGTCCTATAAACTTGCTGACAGGGATTAGTACACTGTGAGGTCCCTAGATGACATAATCAGCAGATCTTCACTGACACTTTGCTTTTATTGCACAGGTAGTGCAATCAAGGTTACAAATGTCTAATGACTTAAAACAAGTAACATAAAAATCTAGTTTTGGCATGAGATTGACTGGGAGTATGTTTATTCGAATCTGCAATGTGCACTTTGACGCTAGCAGCTCATTTAGTTGCTTGCAGATAGATGCCTGTTGCTAGCAGTATGCTAGGCTGCTGCCACCTACATTATGATTCATAGTGTGGTAGTCATTGATTGATTACTACCCATTGTTTATTTAGTTATAAAGTAAAACATTTAGTAATTTGTTATTACCATCACAACTCATTTTGGAAAACTGGGCTATTCTGCCAACTGGCACTGTGCTGCATCATAAATACTGTACAATGCAGTGGCACTGGCAATGCAAATAAACTGGCTAAATAAATCATCTTATTTTGTATAAATATTTTTTCACACTTATAACACCATTTATTTTAGTTAGATTACAATTTATTATGTAATGTATTACAAAATGTTTTCTCCACTTATAGCCTGGAAATTGAACTCAGAATATTGGGCTACCCAGCCACATATGGACATTCCAATGGAAAGAAAGGAAGTTTTGAGGTAAAACAAGATAAAACACCAGTAACAATCAGTACAAATGATGTGTGGTGGTATATAGAGCCTAGGACCTTCTTAAACATATGACAGAAGACCATGACAACTGAATCTGCAAGGGACTCCATATACTTAAGACAGGAGTCCCTGCTATATACTGCTCACCACCACATGCTATATTGAGTCGACTGCAAGGATCTTCTTAAACTTAAGACAGAAGATCTTGACAAAAGGACAACTGAATCTGCAAAGGACTCCATAAATTTAAAACAGTAGTCCTTGCTATAGCACAACACCATTTTCAATGGTTCAGTACAGTTTATTACAGTACTGTACTAATTTTGTGTTTCACCTTGTATTATCTCAAAGCTGCCTTTCTTTCTATTGTAAGTTTCCTATCTGGCCTATTGTTACCTGTGTGTTTTTGTTCCTGTTCCATTTCTAGACTGTAAGTGGAAATAACATAATTTATAACAAGGTAATTGAATTGTAGTATAGTGAAATATATGATGTTGTATAAAGTGAAAATGAAATATTTATCCCAAAATAACATGATGTATCTATCCAATGTATTTGGCTGGCCCTGCCTGGTGTTGTGTATATGTATGGTAATACACATCTTGGACAAATAGTCAAGTCCAACATGGGCACCTGCTTCAGCCTGCCAATGCCCAGGGGCATTGTGTGTGCATCGTCCATGAGATTTAACTGTACAGTCTCAGTCAAGGAACAGCTCTTTTAAAACCTACCTTACCATCCTAACTTGAACTTACTTAAGATGAAAGTGCTAAATGATAACATTCAAATTGGTAAGCCACAATTCTTATACTTTGAAACATAAAAACATTTGTAACTTGTAAGTGAACTTGCTGGTACCACAGGTGTTGGCACTTGGTTGGCACTTTGCAGAAATGGGGTGACTGATTCCTGCAGTGATGACATTTTTGATGCTCATCAAGGCAAAAAAATCAGTGTTTCAGTCAGTGCTAAAATGTGTTAAATATATAACACAGTGGCTAATGGCCTGGCAGGGTGTTGTCTTGCTGGGCATGCAAACCAGATTTTTGGTTATGGAGAATAGATTTGGGGGAGACAGAGTAATGCAGAGAAGTAGCCTTAGCACTGCAATTATCCCTGTATGACCCCATGATACATTTTATAACCCTTTCTTGCTTTATTTAATGTGACTGTGTCACATCCAGAACTTGCAAGCAATGTGAGGCAATGCAACCTGTTGTGCTCTTACTGTAGATGTAGTGTGTCTGCTAGTGTCACCATATATTGTCACCAACCAAGGTACAGCACACCATGTGATGTGAACAATAGATTATTTGTGTCTTCTTTTAACAATAAGCAACTAACTTTTCATTATCCAATTCCCTACCCTATTCCATTGTGTTCAGCAACTCCTGTACAGTCACGTAGCAGCATGTAACACAAAGTAAAAAACTTGTTGCTCACTTCACAGCTTTCAAGTGAATTTACTATTTAAAATAATTGGTTTTCAGATAATTGCTTCTGCCTGTGCAATGCAGCAGTATGTCTGACAGTAACTTGTATTTGGCCCAAAAAGTGCACCTGAACCTGGATCAAATGAGTCCAATCAGAAAGTTATGTAATTATTCGCTATTGTTGTCATCCATGTCCTCTATTATTTCCAGGAAATCCTCATCACCTAATTCACTATCTTCAGCCCTCCCCCCATCATGAGCACTTCTGTTACTACTGCTACCATGATAAACTGCAGTGGCACAACAGGTATTGCTATTAATACAGGGTGACATACTGACATAATCATTGTTTGATGTGCGGCTACCTCTGGATATGGCACAGCTGCCACAAGTATTGCTGCTTCTGCTACCAGAATACTAAGCCTGACTGTCTCTGTTTGGGACTTTGGCTTCTCCAGTCTCCTCCTTTTTGATTTTTGGCACAAAGACATATAGTGCCTTTTTTCTCTTTTTTCCAGCACTGCACAGATTTATCAACTTCAAACCAGAGAAGTCAGGCCCCATCTTTAGTTTCATTAGTAGCTCTAGGCTATCTTCTGTTAGTGAACAACGAAATTTTGTCTTTATCCTATTCTGCACATGAAACCACGCCACATTCTACAGATGTAAGCGGAATGCATAATGCGATATTGCATAATGTAGAATATGCTGGCATTGTATCAGAGTACTTTGAAATTACCCTTCTCATAAAATTGTCGGAACTAAGGTTCTATAGCAGCCCAGCATCATTGCCTTTGCTTTTGCCCAGTCTGAGCGGAGACAACTGTCATCTAGTAAAGGCTTGCATTCATGAATATTTGTCTCAGTATCATCTTGATCACTGTCATATTGTGTGTTGTTGGAACCAAAAGTTTCACAAACAATTTTAAACTTTTCTGAACACTGACTGTATTAGAGTCTACTATAGACTGTGGGTCAGTTAGATTGGCAATGGCATCCAGAAGAGTTTCTGTTTTAGAATCTGAGCACAACCTACAATTCATGTTGCTTATAAGAGTATTGAGATACTCCTCCCTCAGTTTTGAGAATTGTGTTGTCATCTTCTGTGAACACTTCAGTTCAATCTGAATGTCATCTTGCTGAGATTCCTGTATTTTCCAACATGCTGTCATTTGTCCACTATCACTAGTCTCAATTTCACATGCCTCTCGAAAAGCTGTCAGGATTGGGGCTGGCTCATTTTTCATGTTTTCTAACTCACCAATTGCACAGAGCACTTGCGGTTTCACATCCACATACAGCAGATCTTGCTTTTGAAAGGATTTACAAAGAGTTCCCATTACTTTAAGGATATCACAGAACATACATAGGACAGCTGCAAAAACATAAGTAGTGAGAAAAATGTGAAGGCCCTGAGCTGGGAGAATAGCAGGGTAACATTCATGCAGTACATTTACAGCATTTTGCATTGACAGACAACGCATGTTAATTGCTTCTTTCAGCTTTCCTTTTACTGTACCAATCACCCTTTACATATCTTCTAGCTTTGCCTGTCTAACAGCAGATGTACTGAAATAGGCATATGTACCATTAATATTACTCTGAAAGTCTTGTAGGTATCTAAATTGAGTAGCAGACTGTGAACAGGCCAAAGCCAATCTATGAGCCAAACAGTGGACATGAACCATAAAAGGTGAATGCAGTGAAGTCAAAAGTGTACCAACACCATTGGACCTGCCCATCATTACACTTGCCCATCACTACCTAACCCCACAAGTTTACTCATAACAAAGCCCAGGGCCTGACATCTGTTTACAATAGCCTCAGTTAAGTGATGTGCTGAACCATCCTTTGCCCTGATGTTTCTATTCTACTTCCTTCACTGACATATCGAATATACATTATTACAGTTTTGTGGAATGAAAGATCTGTGGATTCATCAACTAGCAAGCCAAACACGGAATTTTTAATGCTTCTTTTATGACTTTGCTATGTAATACTTTCACTATACTTCTCTGAACATCATGAACAGTGTAGTCACTTATATCATGTACTGAGCATTGACCTCCGGTCCAGCGAATGAAATCTAAAAGCTGGTTGACACTGCAGTTTGCCATATCTGTCTTTGCTGCAAAGTACACAGCTTTAAACAGATTACGTTCACTGTCTTTTACAAGTTTAATAGCTGAATCATTATCTTCTGAACTTTCTGCCTCATCATTGACACTAACTGCATGCAATCTCCTTCTAAGAATCTCTGCTTCCAGTGCTGTATGATGGTCCTTTGCCTGACTGTGCTTCCTGAGGGTTGATTTCTAACAATTTTCTAAAATAGGAACATTATTTTCTTGTAAATACTATGGAATTGGAGAAGAGGAGAATAAAACAGTAAATGTTAAGCTACTGTCTGCTTTTATGCACATAATGAAATAGCATACATCAATGAAATAAGGAAATAACAGATACGTAGAATGTACCATAAAGAGTAGATCTTTGAGGTGATCTCACTCAACAGGTGGATTCCAAGTGCACCATAGGAACTCTTCACCATCATGGGAGGACATTAAACACACCAGATTTTCATTAAGTGTACAACTTTGACTGCACATGTGACACTGCCAGCAATATCTCATCAGCCCGATTTAGTTGTGGATGGTCACTTACACACCTCCATCCACAAACCTTCCCACCATCAATCTGGTAAAGAAGGGATCAAAGCACAACTTGCAAGCCTTGGGAAGACCTTGGCAACTGAATCTGCCCGGGACTCCATAAACTTAAAACAGGAGACTTGGAACAAATGGCCAAGCCAAGGATCATCTTAAGCTCAAGACAGAAGACCTTGGCAACTGAATCTGCCCGGGACTCCGTAAACTTAAAACAGGAGTCTTTGCAGCACATCCATGCCAAAATCTGTATGGGCTCCTAAATACATCAAGACAGTAATACTCGGTGAAACAACTGTGTGGTACTACTGTCTATGTTACTCCAAGTGGCAGTCAGTTCTAGTTCAAACAAGGTGCTAAATCCGCCAACACTGCACAGCTCATCAGTGGAGAATGTGCTTGCAACTCGATGGTGGAAAAGAACTGAGGAGGGAGCAATGTACTGCAGATAATCTTCCATGTGGATTCCCATTTACTGACAGTGAAGTTCCTATGATTTTTATTGGTGCGACACTGATACCATACCTACCTGATGGCGAGATCACCACAAAAAGATCTATGTATGTTCTGTGCTATCCTACAAGTAGAAAATACTGCTGTGGAGACTTAATATTACACTCTGTAGAGACTGCAGGATTCTATCGGTTGCGCCTCCACTGTGCTATCTTCGCCTACAACTAAGTTATCAAATTTATTAGCATCTGTGTGGGAGGGACAGTGCAGTCCCAAAACACAGGTGACAAAGTCAGCATTCTTGAGGCATAAATTGTCATTTCTGTTACAAATTATTAATAAAATTACCAAGCCTTTACCAGATGAACTAAGATGATTATGAATTAAGCAATAAGGCATGAGGGAGGAGTGTTATGGTGGGATAACTGTCCTGCCCTCCTCTGGTGGGTTGAAGCATGAGGTATAATGAGTAGCAGAGTGCTTCTATCACTCAAGAAGGGCCATTAACTCACCTTATAAAATGGGAAGCTAAAACCTGTCTAGTTTTAGCTTCCATTTATATATGTAAGCAATAAGACACATTGACAGGGTGTGCATGGAACAGATTTTACCGCACGTCAGGGGCTAAAGGTACTCAGTCAAGGCCTCATGCCTTATTATGCCCTTGGCCATGTGGTAAAATCTGTTCTATGCACACCCTGTCAATGTGTCTTATTGCTTATGTAACAAACTCCCTGAAGTGCTGTATTGTGGTAATAAAATAGGTAATTATTTAGAAATGTGATGAATTTCTTAAAGTGGTTATTATGGCTTGGCTGTTGTGGTGGGATTATGTGCCAGCTATACAAAAAGCATCTGTCTGTCAATCAGAATTCAGCATCCTTTCTACCGATTTCAATATCAAATTATGAGATGTGTAGAAAAATGCTGAATTCTGATTGGCAGACAGATGCTTCCTGCTGGACTGTTATCACAGCACAACAGCCCAGCTGAAATAACCTGCTTAAAAATTCATAATGGTTTTCAAAAAAGGGCACATTTCATTAGCTCAATATTTATGGTGGGGTAACGGGTGGCCCTTCTCGGGTGGTGGAAGCACTTGGCTACCTACACCTCGTGCTTCAAACCATCTGAGGTGGGTGGGCTATTAACACCATAATTCTCTCTAGATGGTCATGATGTCACTGATGCCATGCCTTACCACTTAATTCACAACCACCACCACTGTTAACTGGAGAAGCCAAAGCCCATTTTGTGACAGCCAGTCAAGCTACTTGGAACCGTTACTTTCAGACATACTGCATACACATTAACACACCTGCACCTATAGTAGCAAATTTGTTTATGAGACGGCGATCTGAACGGCACACAGAGCAAAACATTTTCCCATTTCTTGCCTCCAGCCAATCAAATTCAGTTTCCCACTGATGTCTGTAATTATGCATAACATAGAGAATAATGTATGGGCAACCATACACAACAAGGCTGTGTTTCCATCGAGGGATTGAGATGACAGCATATGAACCTCGAGAGCGAAGCTCGAGAGGTCCATGCTGTCATCTCAACCCCGAGATGGAAACACATGCTGAGCTGTGTGTGGTTGACCAAATTTTATTTTTTATAGTATATGTTTTTTTACACTAGAGTGACAGACCATCACTGAAGTGAAACCAAAATATCTTGCTATTTCTTTGTTCTGCTCACATAACAAAATCAAATTTCCAGACTTTTGAAAGGTAAAAGGTATGACTTTAGGCACTGGGTGGTTAGTAAGTAGCTAGGTGTAGAATAAATGAGAAATTAAAAATTGTATGACCTTTGAACTGTGCATAACAACTGTTTGGAATGCGCATAATGGTTTAGAATGTGCTTAACAAGGATTTTGAGTAGGCTGATTTTTATACATAACAAAGGTTAACCATGTACTATAACAGATTTCATAGCATCTGATAACTGACTGTTCTTATTTCTAGTGTCACTGCATGATTTCTGAACCACTGATGACTCTGTGTGAATCTGAGAAGCTGCAGATTGTGGGATACACTCATAAGAAGAAAAAGAACAATCATCACTTTCGGATAACTGAAGTGTAGGAAACTCATCAGAATTACAAACTGAAGTTACAGCAAGGTTGCAGCTGTCACTTTCCATTTCAGTATTGGAATTGGAAGAACAATCAGCAGTTGGTCCATTCGCAGATGAACTCCCTCCAGAGTCAGTCGCAAGGCAGTTGTGGGACATATTTTTTATTAACCAGCAGTCTAATAAAGACATTGTGGTGGCGGTGGTTGTGGTGGTTCTCTTTTGGGTCTTTGAACCGGCTTGACATATTTGGTGTCACTGTGACAGTTCCTTCCCCAAAATTCATGTCATGAGGTGTTGTTTATGCACAGTTGGTTGTTGTCAGCCAGCAGGTTATCTAAAGCAATTATAAAAGTTGTTTCAACATGTGTACACTACTTCAGAAGCAATCACACAGGATTTTCGTCACATATTGACAAAACAAGTATGGAACCCCATTCCAATGTATGAGGTTAATGAAAGTTAATACATTTGCCAAGTGTTATGTTGTAAACCTTTGGGTGACCAGACCACCCTTGTTCTCAAGATAATTTATCTTAATAAAATCACACTGTAGGACTCTATTTCCAGGTCTGGACATTACGTTATTGCTTCATGCTTGGACTTACTGGGTACCCCTCCAGAAGATAGGTCTAGTATGGTCTCATCAGTCTCTCCCCTGGTTGGACCTGGTGGTAAATTCACAGCTTGTTCTGTAAACACAAACCCCTAAAACTCTACCTACTGAGCATGGTACACATGACCCAAGCCAGGGTTGGAACCATGTCTATGTTTAAGTGCATGGCAGCTATGTATGACACAAGAAAATAAGGGATGCCAGACTTTCTTGTTCTCCTCTCCTTTTTCAGACTCCAACCTCTACTTGACTGCATCTGTGTGTCCCTGGGTCCTCCAGTCAATATACTCATCTTTCCACATGACCCAGACGGAACAGTCCACTGCCAGCACTCTCAGTCCCAGTCTCAGACACAGTCCTCCAGTTACAAATTTAATTCCAGGCTGCTGCCTGGCCTGCTACCTGTGATGACTCGCCCATCACTCCCTCTCTCAGTCTCTCTCTCTGGCAAAAAGATGTTCTGAGGCTAGTTGAGTGAGTCACTGTGTCAGCACAGCACCTAGGCTAAAAGCTACTACTAGTAGTAGTACTACCACCTAGGCCAGCCTACAAATTAATACAGAACGATCAAGCACCAGGTGGCACATCCGCACCACTAGCCCAACTCCCAGGCAGTGCAGGTCCCAATGGTTCAATCGACAGACACTCTCACAGTCTCACAGTCTCACATCTCACCACTTGATCAGATTTGGGTACCCTGGCTGGCCTGTACTGATACCGTACTGCTGCCACACGGCTTTTTTTTTTTAAAATCCAATAATTGCTTCTTGCTTGACTCACTCTCACTCCACTCACTGGCTCAGGGTGGGCTGTGTGTGCTACTCTCTCTGTCCACTCTCTACTCTAGTACCCTCCTCGGCTTCCCACAGATTCCAGTACTGACTGACTTGTTGTGTCTGCTAGCCTACTGTCACCAGGCCTACTCTCTCTTGCTTGCAACTTGCAAGACAGTCAGACACTTTCCATTCTCCGTGTGTTCTCCCTCCCTGTAACCCGCCTCACTACTTTGGCGCCAAACTCTGATTACGCTGCTGCGCCTACACAAATATGTGCTGCTGAGCGGGTGAGGGGACTCCTCTGACTCCCATGGCAGCTGGATGGAAAGAGTAAACCAAATGATGTCCACACCATGAAAACCAGGCGTCAGCAGTAAATTACAGAAATATTACTGGACGCCAGTGACCCAGATAGTACATTTTTGGATGTGTTTAGCTGATTTTGGACGAAAATACATCCAAAAGGAGTTATCTGAAGGGCTGGATGAAGTCACCTTAGTAGTTTTTATGCACTATTTAGCAGGATGTGCTGTGATGTTTGTGCCACGATCCCAACCTTGCTGTGATGCCTGGTGGCACCCCAACTCAATTGCTCTCTCAGTAAGTCCAGCCTTAATAGTTTAAAAAATAGCTCACTTGACTTTTTATGCTACAGGTGTCATGAAGGAGGGCTCTGACGGGAAGCAGTGGATGAGAATCTGGCAGACAAGAATCTCATGCCACTCAGGATTACTTGGGTATCACATGCATAATAAGTAGCAAGTGTGTTTTGTGTTCTGATGCTGAGAATAAATACCACGTGTTCGGGATATGCTTGATGTGGAATTTCATCCAATGTTGAGTTTGTTGCGATGTTGAGTTTGTTATATATATTTATGGGGGGTGCGGGGTGAAAAGCCCCCCACATGAGGGGTGCAGCAAAACAATGTTCAGGTTCTGCTGTTTAGGAGACTGGGTGCTTGATGGACACTGCCAACTGTGTAGAGTGGTATGGGGTTACTTACATTTATGTACAATGTTTATATGGCCACCCACCATGCCACTTATCTAGATGAAACCCACAGAGGTGCTTTCTTCATTTTCTGTACTGCAAATAGACAATCTACAGTACAGAGAATGAAGAAATGATTGCTCTTGTCTGCAATTTCAAGCAAAGGAATTTTTAATTAGCATGACCAGGTCATACTACTCACTAACTAATCTGCCACATTGTTTTTTTTTTTTTTTTTTTCCAAGTGCTTATTTATTCTCCTATGGCCGCCTGTCTACCCCAGCTGTTCTTCTTGCATCCCATCAGCTGGGATCTGGCTGCTGTCTGTCTCGACCGGGACCGCTGACACCCTTATAGCCCCTTCGCTTACCACCTGCAGAGGGTGGCAGGGGTCCTAACTCACACCCAGATGGATCCAGCTCCGGGTGCCAGCGTCCCAAAGAATACTTCGCGAATGGCCATCAAGCCGTGGGGTGGCACCACTTTTCCCTATTCAGAGATGCCCGAGTTGGTGGGCGAGCAGTGATGCCAGCGGGCAAGCAAAGATGCCAGCGTCTGCACATGCCCACATCCAGGCATCTGCCCCGACTCTAGCCCTTAGTATGGTGTGCATCACACCTCCCAGCCTCCGCCCAGAGGCAGTCGGGCACCAACCATCACCGACCCCCGGAGAGGAGAGCAGTCCTCCGAATGCTCAATCTCTCTCCTCCCCTGCCAGACCCTGGCACCCTGGGCTCGCTCCTGAACCTGGGTCACTGGCGTGGTGCGAGGTGCTGTGCCTGCAACCAGTGCCTCTGCCCTCAGTGCCACCGGGCCAACTGCCACATTGTTGATATCTACATGAACCAGGGACTTCATTATACAGCTTAAACAGATTCTCCAATAGGACAAAAGTCTCTACTAAAATACAAGTAGGAGGAAGTATTTTATTATAAAGATACACAAATTATTTTTTCTATTAAAACTTTTAATAGATTTTTTTCATTGACCATTTTCTATGTGCAATAATACCTCCAGGGTTGGCGGTAGTGTACTATACGGACCTTCCAGGGACTAAGTCGTCTGTCCTCTTTATGCCCATGGGCAGTCTGGTGTCGCTTGATTGACACTGGGTGCTTCATGGACACTGTGTGCTTGATGTCAGTAAGCGACCTTCTATTCCTGTTGATGGGAGCTGCTTTCTGAGTGGTTCGGTGCTGGGACAAGGTAAGGTGTGTCCTGTTTGGGGTAGCTGTGATCATTTTGAACCATGTGTGCTGGAGGGTAGATCTCATAAGTGGGGTATACTCAGCTGATCAACTGAAGGAAGGCGAGGAAGGGGTCCAGGTGCATTGTGGAGGTATTTTTTTATGGACACAGTACTCAAAGAAGTAGGAGGCATAGAGGGTTTTCTGGGTACCTTGTCTGGGTAGGGATGCTTTCAAGGCATGCCAAGTAGATTCAGTGGTGCTGGTGTGGGCTCCAGTTTTGGGTTTGATAAAGCTTTCTTCGTGGTTCACCTGTTTGTGCCCGTATCCTAAAGACCCTATGGTGTGATAAGCTTTCCAGGAATCGTTATTATTTTTGTGCAGGTGAGACAAGTTGTTGGATAATAGGAAGGAGTGTAGTTGCTTTCCTGTTTTGACAATTTGGAAAAATCACTGTATGTTCTCACGTTTATCCCCCTAGGATCCACACACCATCACTGTGTCGACCGAGCTGATATTTTCATTTTCCGAGTTTGGACTCATCAGTCTCTACAGCCTTACCTGGTCCTCCAAGTATGTCATTGTCCTCTTGCAGGATGTTTATGCACACATCTCTGCAAAAGTCAACAATGGTTTGTGTGCTGCATATTGCAAGCTGGATTGTAACATACCTCTGTGAAAGGTCATAGATCCAGTAATAGGTTAATTTGACTATGTCTGGTATGGAGATGTGGGAGTGGGCAAACCATGATTCTGTTCTTATAGAAATAGTTTGTCTGCATCGGTAGTATGAGCAGACTCACTCCTTACTGTCAAGGGTGCATTTCCTTACCTTCAGCTGCAGTTGTCCAGCACAGCATTTACTGCATTGGTTGTACCGTTTTAGGAGTTTGTGGATATGCAGCCATTAGTGCAGGTCAGGTCATCCAGGTTTGAAGATTTGGTATAGGTTATCCTACCTCAGTGGTGTGTTATCTGCCATCCTGGTTTTTGGCTACCAACATCTGTGGGATTTTAGTTCATGGGCAGTATTTATGCAACTTTGTGTCATTGTCTGCACCTGCTTTACTTACTACTTACCTTTTGCCAGGTGCCAATTGTTGCCTATCTGACTTGCCATGTCAGATGGTTTGATTTCGCCACCATATGGTGAATGGGGGATCATGTCTAAAGTCTCGTTGTTGCACCAAAACTTCAGATGTGACTTCCTGTCTGCCATGACACCTGTAGCATAAAGTGCAACAGCTCCCACTTTTCACTGATGTTTACTGTTCACTGCTGTTAAACCTCCCTTCTCCCCACCACTGACTGACTGATTCACACACACACACACACACACACACACACACACACACTCCAGCGGTCAGCGGTCAATCAGGCTGCTCAACTGCTCACAAATGCAAAAAAAAAATTACACGGGAAATCCTCTAAAAGCTACGTTAACTGCAACTTATTGCTCCCTGCTTAATTCTTATGATCATTTTTCTCGATAGTTAAGTGGGATGTACTCAGCTAGTGTCTGTTAGGAGGTTGTGAGTAGAGATGTTGCAAATGTTATTTTGCCAGTGAAATCTAGCAAATCATGAATTTCACCCGTAGCAACATTTTGAAATTAAGCAATTTGAGGAGAACTTTCATCATCAATTTCATTGGTAAATTTCGCCTTGGCGGTACTTTAGGCAAATTAGGAGAAATTAGGCTTTGTTACATGATTTACTCTCTGTAGGTCACATGGGTGTCTGCAGTCAGGCTGGAAGTCACTAATTCTGCTTCATTTTGCTCGTGTTTCTGGCAAAGATAGTCAGAGAGCTGGGCAGCAGAGTAGTATATTAATATTGTGTTTCTACACATTCTGTGTGGTTTAAAAACAGTTAATTTCTTCATCGTTCTTTGGTAGGACTTCTTGTGTGTGTTTATATTTTCCGAGTGGTAGAATATAATGAGTTTGCGTGTGTGTGTGTTTTTGCGTGTGTGTGTGAGACTCATCACACTCTTTCTTTCTCTTTTTCTGCTATTTTCTTTTAGTAGCTCCGGTATTGCACGCTTTGAGAAATAGGTTCGCGATGGCACCTGCCATTTGGAGCAAACATTGGCCATCAAACGGTGGAATCCAGAATTCTCCATGAAGGAGAGCAGCAACAGGTCAATGGCCAACATTTCAGTGTTGGCAGCGTTCAGCTCACATGCAGCAGCAAGATTGGGGGGGGGGTACTTTGAGCTCCATGAGAGGATGAAGAAGCAGCATGACAGGCATTACCCCAAAACTGAAAGCACTACCTAAGTTAAACTATGTATTATCCAAAGATTCAAAAAAGAAGTAAATGTTCACTAGCAGCACTAGGGAACAAACTTTAGAATTTGAAGCAATTAGCTCTCAAAAATCAGATATTAAGAGGCTTTTGAATGGTTTATTGGCTGTGATGCACCACACTGAACTGCTCTCCAACTCGACAATATACTGTGCTGGAAACAGCCTGCATGTGGTATTTCAATTACTAACCCACAAATAATCACATTTGTGGCTATGACACCTTACCTGGTAAACAAAAACGAAGTATATCAATAAATAAATGCATTGCAAATTTCGCTTTTGAGCATAATTTCACAGGCGAAATTGAAAAACAGCAGTGAAATTGGTGAAATTTAGCAGTTAAGTGAAACTGCCACCCTTGGAGAAATTACACTTCACCTATGCAAAACATTTTACGTGTCTGCGAAATTCGCAACATATTTGCATAGTGAAATTTCGCATTTCACGCAACACTAGTTGTGAGCAAGTGTAACATACCCTTTTGGACTCAGCTCAGCTGTTTCTGGGGCCCTTGGGTCTTCCCTGGACACACCTCAAGGGGGCCAGCCTAGGTCCTCTGGCAGACAAGGGATATGGGAACAACAGGTGCGCATGGTGCCTCCACCTGGGGTAGCGATAGGGAATACCTGTAGAGAAATTGCAGGTGAACACCCCCCAGGAAAATATAGTAACTGCCCCTACTGAACCTTCCCCTCACAACAACAATTCCCACTTTTTGCAATGAGTCACAGTACCGGAATGCATACATTAATTGGAAAGGCTTTTGCCTGGAGTTCAGTGACCAAGCAGCCAGTCACTCCCACTTCCTGTGCTATATAAGCAGTTCCTCTCAGCCTCATTGTGAAGCAATTTTTCTTTGCAGTCAGAGGCTCTGTTGGTCTGTCTTCTGAGCTGTCTGGGGCCTACCTCCTCCCCACACACACACACTGCATGCTGTTTCTGTGTGTCTCTGCTGAACTTGGCGTTTGGTTTCCTGCTTCTGGTTTGTATCTTTCCTCCGGCTGTGTGCTTCCTTGTATTTTGTGTGACTTGTTTTAGTTTTGGCCTTGTTCCCTGTTTTCTGTTTGCTGTGTTTTGGTTTTGTCTTTTGGGACTTTGCTTCTAAGCTCTAACATACTGCTACTCAGACCTCATACTACTGTTTTCATTTACTTACAACTGCAGCCACTGCTACTGTTTACTCCTATTACTATTGTAACCAGTGCTTGTGTTTTTTACACTGTTGCTCACCACTCTCAACCTATTGCAATGCAACTGCAAACATTATCAGTATGTTTCAGCTCAACCATAGCTGCTCCATGTTGCATATTCAATTGCTTTCACCTGACGCAGGCTTACTTTGACCATAGCTATGCTGCTCATTCATGTTCTCATTCTACTTGCAGCTTCATTGCACTGCCTGGCTACACCTGCTTTCAGAGCATTGTGTCTCCATGTTTCATTGCAGTTTTGCAATTCTGTGTACTCCATACAAAGTGTTGCTTCTATATTTACTCAACATGTTCTACTCTGAGGTTAGCCAAAAAGCTTCTGCTGAGGCTGTTAAACTAGCTTTCATATCTGCATGTGGTCCTCGGCCTTCCATCACTTTCTTGTTTGTCCTGCGATGGGAACTGGGAAGTGTTTGGGAGTAGTGGCAGCATGTAGTATTTCTGTTCTAAATCCTGCCTTCGCGCTGAAAATCCTCAGAGTATTTGTCACCTTGATTTGACTTTTAAATACTGTCTGGCTTGCCCTATGTTATGCAGACCTACATGTGGGTCCACTTTTACTCTGTTTACTGACCTACGTACAGGTCCACACTTGCTTATGCAATCATTGCTCCTCTTACGTAAACCATTGCTTCATACCTACTGCCATCCCTCAGCTTAAGCCTCTGGGATTCTGCTGCACTCAGTTCTGCATTCGACCTTGCAAGGTCTCAGCACTCAATGTTCATTACGATCTTAGCACAATGTGCTCACCAGCTTTCAACTCTCAATCAATTTCTGGCGCATGCACATTTCTATTCTGGCGCAGTGTTCCTGCAGCCGATTGTCTCACTCTGCATTTAGTCCGCATCTCGAGCATGTCTAACTTGGGGTGGGATCCTTCTCACCTGGCTCATAACTGGGAATATCCTCACCCCGGGCTTGGCTTTAGCTGCCTGCTATGCGACAGCAGCTCCTGGTGTAGAATTTAAGACTAGTGGTGAAGGGTGGAAAAAGTTACCTTCTTTGGCTCTAGTGTTCCACTATAACAGTTAGCTATTGACTTTAGTGGTTTCCCTAGCAAGACACCTTCACCGCATTCTCCCTATGACTGTCTCTGGTTCACCTGGTTTGATTTAGGGCGGGTAGGCCAGATGAGTGCCTCAGCCGTCGTTGCTCTTCTTCTGCACCTTGGTTGCACATATTGTTGCAGTTTTCTCGCAACCTTCCATGGCATTCCTGCTAGAGAGTTTGAGTAAGAGCCTTCCTCCAAATTGGAATATTTTCCACCTCCCTTTAATTGGGTTTTCCAAATTGCAGCTGCAGAGCTGTCACTAAATAAACTATCCCAAGCCTGGAGGGAAGGCGACCTAGGCCTTGGATCCCCAGAGATTTCCTCCTCATAGGGTTTTTTCTCTCCTCCATTGCCTCAGGTCATGACTCTTAGTTAGCATAGTAGTGGCCCCTAGTTTCTTTAGGTAGGTTCTGCTGTTGGATGGAGGTGGAGGATGTCCTGCCATTCCCTCTCTTCTTAGGGATGCCCTAATCTCAACACAAACCATTAGTATCATGCTACGCAAACTTGGGCATTTCATTACATTATCAAACTGAGCATCTCATTACGTTATCAAACTGTCTATTCTTCTCTACTACTACTACGTCATAGTTACTGCTACTACATCACAGTTACTGCTTGCTTATATGCTTCATGTCGCCTCCTTCTTTGGGATATGATTGTACTACATTTCTTTTAGGGATTCCTAAGGTACCTTTAGCCACGGGAATCATCCCATTTCACCTCTAAGGGTGGAACCCTCTCTGAGGGTTCCTTGCCTTTCGTATCCCTACAGGGTGGTAATTCCTCTGGAATAGAGTGTGCGAATGGCCAAAACAAAACTAACACAGTTGCACAAGTATAACACTGTACTGGCTGCATAAGACAGTGAATTGGAAAGGCTTTGCCTGGAGTTCAGTGGCCAAGCAGCCAGCCACTCCCACTTCCTGAGCTATATAAGCAGTTCCTCTCAGCCTCATTGTGAATTATTTTTTCTTTGCCCTTCCATCCTCCCCTCCTCCTCCAGCACAGCACTTCTCTCTTTAGAGGGATTTCTAAGGTACCTTTAGCCACGGGAATCATTCCGTGGCACCTCTAGGGGTGGAACCCTCTCTGAGGGTTCCTTGCCTTTCGTACCCCTACAGGGTAGTAATTCCTCTGGAATAGACAGTGCAAACAGCCAAAACCAAACTAACGCAGTTGCACAAGCATAACACTATACTTGCTGCATAGGACAGTGAAGAATTAAAAGGTTTTATTTTGGGGGAAGGGGAAAAGGGGAGAAAAATAGTATAACAACTTTAACAACTGTTGCAACACTTTTACCTCACACAGTCTCCACCTCTTGCATACTGGTGCACCTGGCTTCACAATGGCAGCTGCCCACAAAGTCTATAAAGTCCTTTGGGTGGCTACAATACTGCCATGAAGACGGGAGATCTTTTGTTGCGGCCAATAACTTTTAACGAATGCAAAACTTTATGCCTGGGCTCAGCTTTAATCTTGGGCAGTACTGCCCAGGACTTAACGCTTTAATTCTGACTAGCTAGCTAGCTAAATAAAGACTACCACAAAGCCACAGCCCAGGGCACTTACAGTTCAGCAGTTCAAAGGGGGTAGCAGAAACTTGTTTCACAGTACCATGCTGGTATCAGGAATTGTTGGTGCACAAAGCAGCAACTGCCTGAAAAAATGAAAAATGCTGGTCTTCACCTACTAGGCCTTTCCAGTCTTCACTTTTGGGGCCTTTGTATGCATTGCTCACCTGGCAGGCCTCTCAACATCTTCCTCTCCAGTGGTCTCCTCTTCGTTGTGGGTACAGAGCAGACTGGTGATTACCCAGTCTGATGCTTGACACACACTTTTATCCACTGAAGATACTGTGGGATTAGACTGTGACTTATACAGTTTCTGCTTTTCACTGCCAAACTCTGCTGGCTCTTTCTGCCCTGCAGAGCAGTCAGTTCTCTCTCTCTGGCAGCAGATCTACAGTCTCTCACACTAGCTGCAGAGTCTAACTTTCTTGCATGCAGACACAGGTTCAAATCTCAGCAGCAGCTTTCCACTCTTAGTAACAAATTCACTCAGCCACAGGTTCAAATCTCATCCTGGGAACTTCTCACACAGTCCAGTTCCTTTCCTAGGGGCTATGACCTTTTCCAGGCATTCTGCAGCTTGTCCAATACTGTGGCCAGACAAGGCCTTTGACAAACAGGCAGGCCTTCACGGTTAGCAAGCCCACAGCAGTCTCTCTCTCTCACTCTCTCCCTGCACACTCTGGCTGCACACTCAGGAATCTCCCTTTGGCAGACAAACAGACCCTTTTATCAGTTTTTCAGCAGCCCCTACTGATTGGTTGCTGCAACTGCCCAGAAGGAAAAATGAATATTCATAGGGCTCCCTTAATGCCCTATTAGTTCCTCTTTTAGGCACCAAAAATTGTCCCTGTTTTCTCCCAGCAGTACCCTAGCAGTCCCAGAAGCCCTCTGCCCAGATCCTTGGCTCCTGATTTGCTGCGGTAATCCCAGGCTCTCAATCTGCCCTCTGACCTTATTCCCAGCAGCCCTTGCTTTTGTAGTCCCAAGGGTATGTCAAGTTTGTTTACATTTTTTTCCAAACTGCCTGCCCCACCTTTCTAAGTCCCTTGCAGCCAAACAGTTTAATTTTACTGTATCTTCCCCCACAGTTCTATGGCAACACCACTGCCCTTTAGACCCCTTGCAGAGTTAAATATTTTTTATTAGATTTCCTGCCTGTTGCTGCTGCTAAAACATGGTCCCCCTCAGGCAACAAGCAGGCCCAATAATATTTATAACCTATCTTCATTAATATTTGTGACATGCCCCAAAGCGCAATTGGTACTCTTTAAATAAATATTTTTGGGGCTTCTCAGGGGCCTCCTCCATGTCTCTGGGCCCTGATTTGCTTAAGATGGGGTCTGGCAGCACCAGTAAGGCTGTAGTTAAGCAGCAGCAAGAAAACAAACAGGTGCAACTGCGTGTGTGCGAACCACCAGCTTGCACATTCACGGAGCAGCAGCTTGGCCGTTCCACGCCTTTACTCCTTTGGCCCATCACACATGAAGAACATGTTGGGGGCCAGATGGAGAGTAGGGGCTCAAAGGAACCCAGGAATGGTGACAGTGAGGAATGCAGGGGCAAACCAGGAACCAAAACTACAAGCCCACAGAGTTGGGGGGCTTCCAAAAGCCACCACGGAGCGTAATCACAGGGATTGTAAGAGCAGCCAGTGAGAGCATGAACATGAATACAATGAGAGCTGACTCAGTTTTAATTTTAAATTCAAGCGGCTGCGTTACTGTGATGTTGCCAACCCTGTTTTGTTTACATTCTAAAATAAAGAAAAGCACTTGCCAGCACTCTTGTTCTCACACTTGTAAGTCCCCATTCCACCCGACAGCCTCACTGCTGAATGTCTCCCACTCACATGCTCACTTGTTTGCTCCTTGCTATGCCTTAGATTCATTTTCTGTGAAAGGATTTAAAACGAAAGTAATTCTAGTCATATATCATGGGGAGTGGCTCAAGACAGCAGTTAGCAGTAGCATACAAAAAACTACAACTACATTGGCCAAAGTAAGGTAAATGTCCTAAATCAAACAAGCAACAAAAAAAAAATTACATCAGGATCATGTAGGCATATTAGCTTCAGCCAGAAATTGTACTTTTTTTATTATTTAAACTTATTGGTTTAAATGATATATGTAATGTGTGTGTATATATATATATATATATATATATATTTATGCAACAGGGGTCAGGATAAAAACTGTAGAATAAAACCATTTATCTTCGCTACTATGGTAATAAATTTATTTATCCACATAGTAACTACATCATCACCCATTTATTCGCACAGTAACTACATCAGTAGCTCATTTATCTACACAGTTCTCTTCAGAATTCATTTAGAATGTTCGGCCTCAGAAGCAGTACTAACCATATTTAAATGTCAATAACTTAAAATGAAAAAAGATAACATGGTACTGTGAGCACGAAAATTGTTCAGCACAAAATTATCTATAAAATGAATAATGTTTCATTTATATAAACCCTGTATATTGTATATGGTTAGCAAGAAAACAGAAGAAAATGTAATTTTTTGTTCACTTTTTTGACAAACAAATATAAATAACTTTAAAACAAAAAATGATAGCATGGTACTGTGAGCACGAAAAGTGTTCAGCTCAAAATATCTACAAAATGAGTGGTGTTTCATTTATAGATACCATTTTTTTTTATAATTAGCAAAAAACAGCATAAAATTCAATTTTCTTTTCCCTTTTTTGACAAATTATTTACACCTACCAAAATCAAAATGTTCACACAACATCTAAACCTGTTGCATAAATGGGATATGCAGTGGTTCAGTGTGTGATAATGCATTTATTTTGTGCAGTTTCAAGTGACCTCTCGTAACTTCTACTCATGCCTTGGCACTCTTGAGGTTACTTGAGGTCACTGGAAACTGTACAAGATAAATGCATTATCACACACTGAACCGCTTTGCATATCCCTTTATTTATGCAATAGGTGTGGACATAAATCCTACATGATAAATCTTAGCTACTATGAAATACATTCAAAATTTTACATTTATACATAGTAGACGCATCATCACAGATTTATTCACATAGTAGATATGTCACAATCACTCGAAACTCATTTAGAATGTTCAGCTTCAGTACCAGTACTAACTATATTCAAATGTAGATAACTTTAAAATGAAAAAGATAGCATAGTGAAGTAAGCATGAAAGTTGTGCAGCACAAAATTATCTGCAAAATGAGTGGTATCTCATTTATAGATCCCTTGTAGATTTTTTATAATTAGCAAAAAAGAGCAGAAAATGCAATTTGTTTTTTCACTTTTTGACAAACATATGCAAAAAAAGATAAACAATCAAAGCAAATGTCCCTGCACTGACAGAAAGCATCCCTACTGCATAAATGAAATATACAACGGTGAGCTGTCAGATAAATGATTTATCTACACTCTTGCTGTTTGACCTCGGACATCTCACTCATGGTTTACATCACTCGTGAGGTTACCCGAGGTCAAACAGCACTTGTGTAGATAAATCATTTATCTGACAGCTCACCATTGTATATCCCTTATTTATATAGTCCCATTTTTAAGTGCAATGAGACATTCCAGGGATGTGGCCTCATGCCTTACTATGCCCCGGCTGTGCACTAGAAGTGTCTAATGCACACCCCGTCATGTCTTATTGCTTACTTGACAAAATCCCCAATGATGTCTCAACATCTTTTAAACATGAAAGGACATAATCAGAAAAAAGAGAAGTTATATGCAATTTCTTTCCAAGTTTTATAAAGTTAATTTGTTCCGTTTGTCCCAATGACTCAAAATAAGATCTGCAAGCTCAACAAAATAAAAAATAAAGTGACGGGACAGTGACATTGTTCCAAGCACAAAAGAAAAATAACGAAAAAGGTAAACAAACCTTAAAATTATTTAATTTAATTGAATATAATAACTGGACATCATTTTTAATGGGTGGGCCAGTTATTATTTATTTTATATTTATTTATTTTATTTATTTATTTTTGTTGACCAGGAAAGGAGGACTAGGCAATTCTGCCTATTTTCAGCCTCATGCCAGGGGGTTGGGGGGGTAGATGAGGTACAGATGCAACTGACTTACAGAACCATATTTAGCTGTTGGTGGTATTTTAGTGAATGGGGTAAATTTGGCCAGGACACAAGAGAAATTTCCCTACTCTTTTTGAGAAGTGCCATGGCATCCTTGTCATCTACCTGAACAGGTAGACAGGTAGCCAGGACCTAGGCTTAGCATTTCATCCAAAGACAGCACCTCGGGAGTGCAGCACCCCCCTCATGATGCACTACGGTGTCAGTATTGGATTTATGTAATAGGTGTGACATAAATCCTATGGCATAAATCTGAGCTACTATGAGATAAATTCAAAATGTTACATTTATACACATAGTAGACACATCATCACAGATTTTTTCACATAGTAGATATGTCACAATCACTCTGGAACTCATTTAGAATGTTCAGCCTCAGTACCAGTACTAACTATATTCAAATAAAATAACTTTTAAACGAAAAAGATAGCACAGTACTGTGAGCAGGAAAGCTGTGCAGCACAAAAGTATCTACAAAATGAGTGGCATTTCATAATAGATATCTTATAGATTTTTTATAATTAGCAAAAAAGAGCAGAAAATACAATTTTTTATTCACTTTTTTGACAAACATAAGCAAACAAAAATAAACAATCAAAAGCAAATGTCCCTGCACTGACAGAAAGCATCCTTATTGCATAAATGAAATATACAATCGTGAGATGTCAGATAAATGATTTATCTACACTTGTGCTGTTTGACCTCGGACATCTCACTCATGGCTTATGCCACTCGTGAGGTTACCTGAGGTCAGACATCATTTATCTGACAGCTCACCATTGAATATCCCTTATTTATCTTACATTCCTGGTGTGGGGCTGGAGCCCACAACCTTCTGGTCTTCCAGCCTCAAGGGCATGTGTGCAACCTGCTGAGCCACTAACACTGATCGGTTATTACAGCAAACAATCACCTTCCCTCATGTAACAGCAGCGGCGGTCTCAAGACAGTCTCGAGCACTGCATTCAGTGAGTTGGTAGTTTTTCAGTTTAAAAAAGGCATTGCTATAAACAATACAAACACGGTTCTATAAAAACTAAACTCAGTAACCCACTCGCTACTTGACACAAAAGTAGCATGTCTTGTTTAATTACTCGCTCACGACCAGCGCGACTCATAGAACGGCACATTGTGTTGTACTGTTTCCATGACAACCAGTAGCATCTGACTTCAGCTTACATTTTTTCTAGTATTAAAAATAGGAAATATACCTTTACTGCTGGTACCCTTGAGAGCATCGCCAGTTGATCTCCTTGTCCTACTCCCTTTCTTTCTGTCTCACTCTCAGACCATAAGTGAAGAAACCAGCATGACAAACATGGGGGATTGATGAAATAAAATATGGGTGGTGATTACTTGAATTTAATTCACACCCTCAAAGTATGATGTTTGAATAAACCCTCGAACTTTGCTATTATACAGCATCACCACCTCAGCTGTGAATTAAATTGTTGTCGACACACCACCCCATATATGATTTAGGAAGCCACATGCAAGATTCTGTAATCCTTTGCAGTAATTCCAAGTCACTAATAGAACACTTATTTCAATAATAACAGGTTTCCTATTAACATGAAATGTAGGGTACTAAAATTAATGTAATACAGATAAATGGGTTAGCATTAAAAAAGTTGATGGCAAGTTACATTTAAAATTTTAACATATAAATGTGGAACTGCAGGCATTTGATGCCTGTCTGATATGTATGAAAATATAGGACACAGTGGCCTGACTCGAATATTCCATTTACCTTCAGGAGTGAGGGGTCAGACCATAACTCACGGCGGCAGAGCCAGTTAGTGAGTTATGTAAGTTCTGCTCCACACAAGTGATGATAAATGTCATATTCTGAGTGAGGCCACTGTGTGTTCAGTGTATACAATGTATTTGAAATTATAGAACTTTCAGATTTGGACCCCCATATTCAAAAGGTTTGCAACTGGTGCAAAAATTGCACTAGCACTGCCACTGTTTAGCATATGTTTGCCATTTTTAGTTGGTAGTGATGCATCTGTCATTAGTGCTAGCACCCAAGCACAAAATGAATGTATGCAGTACCCGAACAGGGGGACAGTGACATGCATATGCAGTGCAGCTCTATATTTATAGTGGGGTCTAGCCACTAAAGTGTGGATTGCCTACGTGCCACATATCTGAGGTGTGCAGACAACCCTAAGTCAGAAAGCTGCACTGCGGGGGTCCAGCGGATGCCAAGCAGCATTCACAGCAGGTGCACAAGCCCCTTGTACACATGATCCCCCAGCCACCCATGCAGATATGTGCCATGGGTGGTCCAGGGGGTGTACCCCAACTCCACACAATTTATTAAGGCGTGGAATATTGGGCCTGAGGGACACAAGCTATGTGAAGGGGCACCTTGCCGTAACTTTTATGCACCTCCCCAAGAGATACCAGCCAGTCGAGGCTGCAATGGAACTCCCCTCCACACTGCTGCCCCAGTTCACTGGGCTGGCAGGGAGGGCTGAGGG
Source organism: Neoceratodus forsteri (assembly GCA_016271365.2). Taxonomy (NCBI): domain Eukaryota; kingdom Metazoa; phylum Chordata; order Ceratodontiformes; family Ceratodontidae; genus Neoceratodus; species Neoceratodus forsteri. The sequence continues at coordinate 336,600,823 of CM028137.1, read as the reverse complement.
CATCCAGTCAATCATTCACCCTTCGGTATCTTCTCACCAAGTCCATGATTTTCCAGGATCCCTTGCAAGCACAGTGGGGGATCCACTTTGGGACCCAGGATGGGCATCTGATTGGATTTCCACCTGAGTCCCACAACCCACTCCCATGCAGCTGCGCTCCACCCCCACACAGCTGCATGCTGGGGGGGGGATGGACAGGCAACCAACAATGGTGAATACTGGCTGGTGCTCACCTGTCCCAGGGTGCAGAGCTGCGCAGGCTCTGTACACACAAATCGTGCATACATCCCTCACATTCGTGAATAGAGCCCAGTCTAAACCTTGGGCAAACCACACACACACACCACAAAACAAAATGACATTCATTGTGTACCTGATGCAGGCAGTCATGCGGGATGAGGAGGAGTGGGCTATTGACCCCCCCCCCGGGGCCCCAGTGCAGGCCTCATAGGCACTATGCTGCAAACAGACAGTACTGTCCATGAGTCACATTTGAAGTACTCAGTGAATGACAGTGATGAACAAATCATGGGCCAGTACCAGCTCAACAGCCCCATGATCACACAGCTCTGTAAGCTGCTGCATGACCTGCTCTAGACAAGTACCCACCACGGCCATGCAGCATCCATAGAGCTCAATCTGACAGCAGCACTATGCTTCCTGGCCACTGGAACTTTCCAGACAGTGGTGGGGGAACACCACTGGTATTACACAGACTGCCACCAAATGCCTGTTGAGCTGGTTCCTAGATGCCCCTACCGGCCCATGCTTAGGAGTTCATTGTATTCCTCATCACACCAGCAGACAAACAGTATCTGTGCAGCAGTCCTACTGAGTTGCACACCTACCAACTGTACTGGGTGAATAGAGGTGGCTTCAACTCCGTCAACTGTCAGGTGGTGTGTGATGCAATAGGGTGCATCATCAGTGTCCTGACATGGTACCCTGGCAGCACTCATGACTCCTTCATCTGCCACAACTCCATCCTGTGTCAGAGGTTTGAAGGCAGGAATATACCAAGAGGGCACCTCATCAGCAAGTATATGCACAAGGCCTCTTCTCCCCCTTGGTGCCAGTGATGTCACCAGCCAATGCGCTTTAGCTACAGAGCTGACAGTGCATTTCCCCTGCATCCCTGGATCCTAACACCTGTCCAACGACCCACATCCATTGCAGAAGACAGGTACAATGCGGCACATATTGCTACACGCTGCGTCATCAAGTGCGTCTTTGGAATGCTCAAGATACGGTTCAAGTGCCTTGACTGTTCCAGTGGTGCCCTACAATATACCCCTCAGAAGGCCTGTGCCATATTTCTTGCCTGTAGCATATCAAATAACACGACACTCAACTGTGGGACACGCTTGCTGTCCTCTGAGGAAAATACTGCAGCCCATGCAGAGCCAATGAACCAGGAGATGAAGAAGCAGCATGACAGGCATTACTCCAGGCTGGCCAAGAGGTCATGGGAGTATAAAGCCCACCTCATCACAGACCTCATTGGATACAGACAGTGAGTACAGACCTCACAGAAGACTGTAATAAGTTCAAAACATGTATTATAGAAATGATAATAATGATCATGTTCATGAAAAAAAAAACAAAAGCACAAATAAAAAGCATTCTTTGAGGGGGGAAGGGGGCTGAAATGAAATATGCCATCCCAGCAGGGTGTAATGGGGACTGAAACAAAACAATATGCCATCTGTGGGGGGGTGGTAAAGGGGACTTAAACAAAATAATGTGCCATCCCTGCGGGGAGTGGGGTTAAACATAGAAACATAGATGATGATGGTAGAAAAGGACAGATGATGACAGCAGAAAAAACCAATGGTCTATTCTGTCTGCCCGAGTTCCCTACCTATCTCTATGATCTACTGTCCATCCGCGGTCCTAGCTCTTCCCTTCCTACCCCCTATTTTCCTTGCCAATTTTGTCACCCCAAGGGACTATTATACCCTTCATTCTGTCCCAGCCATGCTCAAAACCTTTAACTGTTTTAGTGTTCACCACTTTGGCTGGTAGACTGTTCCACAGTTCCACCACCCTTTCTGTGAAATAATACTTTCTCATGTTCCTCCCGAACATCCCTCCTGTCAGTTTCCACTCATGCCCTCATGATCTCAAACTACCATTCAGACTAAATACCGTAATTCCTTGCTGTTCACTTTCTTTATTCCTTTTAGGACCTTGAAGGTCTCTATCATATCTATCTTCTCCTTGTGGTCTCCAGTGAGTGGATCTATGCGATAATGGCGATCACGGAAAGGTGATCATCATTAGGGCGAATGTACATCGTCAAAAATCCATTTCGCCAATATACACTCCCGGCGCATGGCAAAAGGGTGCCAGGGACTTGCTATTTTTTTGTTTATGCGGGGACTGCATACCCTGCACCCCTTACCCTAAAGATTCTCAACTCTGGGGGTAAAAAAAATATTTTGCCGGACTGGCGCAAAAATCCAGAAGCGCCAGCACCAAACCTGCAATTCTCCAAACCCCTAGCTGCATGAACCCATCACACCACATGGCCAGCTCGGCAACCCACTGTTGCGCTACACCTCACAAACCCTCGCTTCCCTTCTGCCCATTGCATGGCATGCTCAACCCCCGTGTGTGCGTACATATAGTGACAGGATGTCGCTATACCTGTATTTGTCCCCATGTCCAGTAGCCCTGTGAGCAGGCACCACTACTGAGTCACCCTTTTTGTAAGCGCTCAACAGCGGTCACCCTTCTCATAGGATACCCTAGTGAGTACATGTTCAGTGCCTTAAGATGCTTCATGTAACACCTACCCTGTTGGCCCTGAATCATTTTTGTTACTTTGCGCTGCACTGTCTCCAGCCTGTTCCAGAACTGAGCATAGTACTCCAGGTGTGGCCTCACTAAAGATCTATAATGGGGTATTAGTATCTCCTTCCTCCTGCTATCAATACCCCTCCCTATGCACCCCAACTTCCTACTTGCCATACCTTAGGCTTTGCTGTACTGGCTTAATTGCTTGAGGGTGTCACTGATGATAACTCCTAGATCATGTCCCTCAGTCGTAGTGCTTTCCATCCAGTACTCTGTCTGTAGGTTCTTATTCTCTAGGTGCATTACCTAGCACTTTTTGGCACTGAACTTCCAAGTCAAACCTTAGACCACCCCTCTGACTTTTGTAAGTCATTCTGCATTTCCCTGATTCCCTCGTGGCTATTCACCCTCCCACAGAACTTTGTGCCATCTTTGAAGAGACACAACCAGCCCTGTATACCTTCTCCAATGTCACTAATGAACATATTGAAGAGGACTGGGCCCAGGACTGAAACCTGTAGCACCCTGCTCATCACTTCCCTTTCTCATGATTTGACTCCATTGTCCACAACCTTTTGCTGCCTACCCTTTAGCCAGTTTCCTACTCAGTTAATTATGTCCTAAGCCACACCCAGATCCTTCATCTTCTTTAGCAGCAGTCTGAGGGGCACCAAGTCAAAAGCCTTGCTGAAGTCAAAATAGAGCAAATCCACGGCATGTCCCCTATCCGATTCCCTCATCACCCAATCAGTGAAAACTATCAGGGTCCTCTGACAGGACCTCGCTGCCATGAATCCCTGCTGTTTACTATCATGGAGACCATCGCTTTCCTGGTAGTTCACAAGGTCTTCCTTGACCAGTGACTCCATCAGCTTCCCTTCAATGGAGGTCATTCAGACTGACAGGTTTGTAGTTCCCTGCTTGTTCCCTGTCCCCCCCCCCCGCCACGTAGCAGAATGACATCTGCTACCCTACCGTTCTTTGGAACTACCCTAGTCCATAGTGAGCTGTTGAACAGTTCTTCCAGAGGTTTGACCAGTTGCAAAACCAGTTCCCTGAGTATCCTCGGATGCAGCTCATCTGATCCCAGGGCCTTATCTCCCTTTAGAGCCACCAACCCTTTCTGGACCCTGGTCTCTTGTAAATACTGGCTGCCTCATCTCTGGGATCCCTTCATCTGCCATTTTGATGCCATTCTCAGGCAAGGGCCTGCCTTGCTCCCTGGTGAAAAGTGAGCAAAAATAATCATTAAGGATGCCAGCCTTTTGCCAGTCCTCTTCTATCACCCTACCCCCCCATAGTCTCATAGCCTAACGAGTCCCCCTCCCTTCTTTCTTTTTTCCCTAATATATTGGAAGAAATGTTTTTCTCTGCCCTTGATCCCTTCTGCGATATGTAGCTCTGTGCCAGCTTTTGCCTCCCTAACTGCCCTCTTTGCCTCCTTATTTTTTAGTTAAATGTTCTCCCCATTCTTCCTGCCCCTTGCTTTTCTTTGTACTTGTTGAAGGCCTTCTTCTTAGACCCCGCTGTTTCCCAGAGTTTAGAAGAGAATCGTAATGGTTTCTTAAACGTATTCCTTTTGGATACCATTCTCATACATAACTTGGATGCCTCGAGAATGGCCCCCTTTATTATCCCCCATTTTCTTCCACCCCACCCAAAATGTCTACCCTAGCTAACTTTTCACTGACCAGTTCCCTCAGCTTGCTGAAATCTGCCCCTCTAAAATCAAGGACTTCAGTTCTTGATTGGGGCTTTCAGGTCCTTAGAGTCAGTTTGAACTAAATTAAGTTATGGTCTTTGTTCCCTACTGGCTCCCCTACTCTCACTGCTCCTACCACCTCCCACCTGGTAAGCACCACTTCAAGGATGTCTGACTGCCTGGTAGGTTCCTTAACTAGCTGTACCAGGAAACAGTCCTGGAGTGCATTCAATAAGGCCTGACTTCTTGTGCTCCTTGCCACTGGAACATCCCAATCGATGTCTGGCAGGTTAAGATCGCCCACAACAACTACACCCCCCTTAGCTACCCCTCTTTCAAGTTATTCTGCAAGCTCTCGACCCTCTCTTCCCCTTGTCCTGGAGGTCTATAGACCACCCCCAAGCATAGTTTCTTGCCTGGGGCTGCCATGAGTTGCACTCACAGTGACTCTGACTCCCCATTTATACTCTTGAAGCCCCCATCCTCTTAAAGGGGAATGAAACAAAATAATATGCCATCCAAGCAAGGGGGGGCTTAAAGGGAGCTGATATAAAATAATATGCCATCTCATTGGGGTGTAAAACAAATAATACGCTATGCCAGTGGAGGGAGGGTTAAAGGGGCTGATGCAAAATAATATGCTATCCCAGCATGTGGTGGTGGTGAGGGTGTTAAAGGGATGAAACAAAATAATTTGCCATCCAGTATATGTGTGTGTGGGGGGTGGGACTTAAAGGAGTTGAACAAAATATCAAGCTATCCAAGGCAGGGGAAGGGCAGAAAAGAAAGTATCCATTCCAGCAAGGTTGGGTTAAAAGATGTTAAAACAAAATAACATACCATTCCAGTGGGGGCTGTAAAAGGGCTGAACAAAATATAAACCATCCTGGCAAGGGAGGGTTAAAGTGGGCTGAAACAAATAATATGCTATCCTCATGGTAGGATTTAAAGAGGCTGAAACAAAATAATATTCCATCCCTGCAAGGTGGGGTGGAGGGGGTTAAAGGGGGCTGAAAAAAAATGTCAGGCCATCCAGACTGGGGAAGGGGGCTAAAACAAAATGATACACTATCCCAGCAAGGGGAGATTTAATGAGGGCTGAAACAAAATAATATGCCATCCCAGCAGGTGGCTTAAATGGGGCTGAACAGAAATATTAGGCCATCCAGGCAGGAGATGGGGTAATCATGGGTAATGTAGGGTGCATAAGGTAGTCCATGTGGCATAGGACAGTGGGGGCAATATGCACCCTAGGTGCATCCGAGGCTACTTCTGCAGAGGTGGATGTTGTGCAAGCATTGTATCTGAGAGGGCAGTGGGGGGTCATCAGCCACTCAATGGGGAACAAGCGTGGGGACAGTAATAGCTGCCCACAGCTATAGTCTTGTGAGGTACTGAACCCATCAAGGAGCAAGTCATGGGCAGGGGTGTGCAGTGTTCTAGGCATCCTGGGTGTGCTCAGCATCCAGGGGCCTGTACTGTGGGAGGAGGCAGTACACCGATGCATCCACCTTGGGGTGACATTCCCCCCACTGGAACAGCTGGGGTCTGAGACTTGACTTCAGCTTACAGCACAGTGGCAGTCAGTTTATTTAAGCCTACATTCACTGACTGCCACAGTCCAACCAAGGCCGCCATGTTCTCCACATGGTTGGTCTCTGTACAGTGCTCGTTGTCCTGCAGCATGTGGCATATGCATGTCAGTTCAACCAGCATGCCCTGCTGTGTTCCCACAGCTGACTGCAGCAGCTGCTTAGTTTTCCACTTCCTGTTGTCTCTGTAGACTGTTCTGGGAGAAAGGGTCAGGCTGCACCTTGGGCTGTTATGTGGCCCAGGTTTGCACCATGGTAGGTGCTGCATGCTAATGTGGTGGCCAAGATGGCACAGTGGTGGCCGTGCTGGTGGGATTGGCCTGGGGGAGCAGGGCAGTGGTCGTGCTGGTGGTGGGTCCTGGGGTGGCACACCAGTGACTAGGCCAGTGGAATTGTCCTGAGGGGGCAAGGTAGTGGCCATGCTGGTAGTGGGATCTTGGGGTGGCACACCAGTGGCTGTGCCAAGGGTGGTGGTTGGGGGCAGCATGGCAAGGGCTGTGCTAGGGGGTGGCTGGATCCCATTGGTAGGGGGTCGGGAAGGAGCAGGCAACCCCCTCCTGATTCAAGTTAAATCCCTCTCTCCTCCACTTCTCCACAAAATTTCATCTTCATCGTCATTATACTGCTTCTGCTCACTGGAGTCCTATTGGGCCCCAACAGGGGTGGCCTGCAGGGGCAATCACTTTCATGATGGTCCCGGGCCATCTTTAGAGACAGTGTCCTTTACAACGGAGTGTGCTGTCAAGAGAAAAGAAAGATATTGCAGAGTAATGTACATACCTGTTTGCTGACAATGGTGGTATGCAGGCCCAGTGTAATGTCTGTCAACACCCATGCTGTCTCCACAGTGCAGTGCACTTACACTCCCCATGCCAAACATGCCACAAAACCCATCACCAGTGATGACACAGGCAATGACACACATGTGGTGCAGTAGGGGATTACACCACAAATGGCTACCCCATCAGGCTCTCTGGATACCAGCATATGGCCTATACCCATCGTGTAACACATCCATCAGTCAGGGGCTTCCCAGGGCACTGGGAGCCCAACATTAAAGCTGATAGAGCAGCCTACCTGGGATATCAAAAAGGGAGTGAAGAGGCAGACACGCACATGAGAATATTGCATGTAAATGTGGTGCACTATCTCTGTGTGTTCCCCATAAATATACCATGGAATGATCATGACATCCTGATGGGCCTATCCAACCCTGCTAATAGGTACACCATTACAGACAGGACAGGCAATGTAATGACCTGTGGTGTCCTATGAACCATGCAGGATGCATGACTATACCTGTGGTTGGATAGATGCACATACCACAGATCTGTGCATTACATCCCTTGCCTCCACTCTGCTTGTTCAGGCTTGACCACCAGAACCTTCCCTCCCCCCACACACTCCAATGTGCACACACACACATACACACAATATGATAGGGCAAATGCAGTCAGTCATATGGCTGTGCTGGTCCAACCTAGTTCTCATAGCTTCTGGTACACCGTTCACCTCCACAGCCATCAGGGTGGAGACTAACACCTCCTCTGTTTGGGCTAGGGGGACAGCAGCTCTTGGGTCACTTCTTGATGTCTTGTTCAGTGTCTCCCCTGACAGCATTTTCTGCCTCTATGGTCTCTTCCCAGGCTGCCCGGATTTCATTCCTGAATCGCCTCTTCCTGTCTACAAGCCCTCATGAGCCACATAGGCCTGGGCCAAGGCCAGACTCTCTTCCTCATCAAATTTATGCTTCCTTCAGCACTCTGAGTCATCTATGGCCCCTGTTGAAAATGGGGGAAAAAGAACAGCATTGAGGATTGCATACACACAGCAGAGCATAGAGCAAAGAGCAAAGTTACAGTGGGGTACAGGCTACATTGCCCCTGGCCGAGTCACATATGTGATCCTGCATGGCTTGTCCCAACACTCAGCAAGCTACCTGCCTAAAACAGTCCTTGACCATGTTCAGATATGGCAGTAGTCTAGTCCAGATACAGCATGAACCCTATTGTAGGCCATTCCACAATACACTGACCTCTGGCCACCTGCAGTTCCTCTGTGGAATCTGTGTGCTGCCTTTTGCTCCTTTTATATGCTCCAGGCACAATTCTGCATGCAAACAAATGAATACATTCCAGTAATGACATACAAATACTGAACTTGCTCTTCAACTGCAAACATTAGCTCATTTGCATGCAATGTTTGAATATTTGCCACAAGCGCTATCCTATTTGCATTAATGCTACATCCCCATGTAGCGCTAACATGACATCACACATCAAGAGTGACATCATGATGCAGCGGCGGCATGTGTGCTATTATGTTACACTATGGCATTGCACAGTGATGCTCTGGTCTGTGCATGCACACCAAGCACACATGCCACCCCATGTCTGCTGCATGCAGACTGCCCCCCAACTGGAAACATGCATAGCACTGTGCTTATCAATAATGCCAAAATGTGTTGCACAACAGCAGGTCACAGCCATAGAGCCAGGGACTTGCCACTAGCTTGGTGTGAGTGCTAGTACAAGGGACAGTTCCACAGTGGCTGACAGAAGGAGGACAGCATCAAGCAGAGGGACACCAGGTGGTCTGCAACACAGATGGCCAGGTTTGTTGACCTGGCGGTGGCCAGGAAGGATCAGCTACTGGTGTGAGAGGTTTGAGGCTGACAGTCCAAAGTATGAGGTGTGGGCCTCTGTGGGGAGGTACCTGGCACTGCGCACTGTGGTCACATGTACAGGAGACCAATGCAGGCACCATTTTGAGTACCTGTCCCACAAGGAGCCATGCTGTCTGCAGCAGCTGAAGGTGATGGTGGAGAGTGGCACTATGCCAAAGCCAGGTGAGTACAGACAGCTGTATTTATGGTGTGGGTTGTGGCCTGTGTGCAGTAACGTTTCCGTTCTAATTTACTTCTGGGTTACTGTTCTTGAGGGAATGTGAACTGTACCTGTGTGTTCCTGTTGTGTCCCCACTGTCCTGTGAGACCTGCTCTACTGTATATAGTCTGATCTTACTATTGCAGGTGTAGGGGACCACAGTCTCAGTAGAAGTCCCCAGTGCCCTATGCATTACAGGACCCCTTGTGAATCTTTGAACCATGCACCTGCCAGGGCAGCAAGGGTGGGTACTAACATATTGACATGGCTGCAGTGTCAGGATTGATGCTGTGTCATGTGACATGTGGTCTACATATAGCTGTGGTGGTAGGTGTACCCAGCAGTGCTTTGCAGAGGCCACTGTCTGCTCTGCATACACTGTCCGTGTTCAGTAGGATGGGTGACAGTACACATATGCCATGTAATGCATGGTGTATTATTATACTGCACAGCCTGTGCCACTCTTGGCCTGATCATTGTGCTGGGCTACAACTACGGTACAATGTCTGCCCCTATTGTCACACAAGTATGCTTCCTGTGCCCCTGTTGTATAAGACCTGATGCTACATGCATCATACTGCATACTATGAGGTGTATGTGGCCTGTAGCAGACATGTATGAGTATGTTGGACAGAGGTGGTGAGGATGGTTGGATATGGGCACTACACAGGCTTGTATATACAGTGCTAGATCATAGCTACAACAGTGAGATGCAGCCTTTCGGCTTCGCCTGGGCCATGGCACACCTGTCTGTGTGGGGTGCCACAGCTGTGCACAATGGTAGGACTAGATTTCTGTCCATCCCCACCAAGCACATGTGGCTGCTGGTGCACAGTAACACTATAAAGGTGTGTGTAATGTTTAGGGTTTATAGTACTGTGCCACGTGCTCCACTGCATGCTATTTATCACATCTCCTTTGTCCTTTTTCACAGATACCAGGATCCAGCAAGGCCAAGGAGATGGAACAGAGCCACCAGGACCAGCAGCAGTGAGAGGAGATGCCACGCTGTGATGAAGCTCAGTGTGACCAGCCCATGAAGTGACATTCCACAGACATGCATTCAAGTAAGTACCCTGCATTGTGTGTTTTGCCACCTGGGTTTTATGTCTATACTATGTTGCATGCTTCTGCAGTTGGATATGGATTTCCATGCATGTCTCACCAGGCTGCATGCATACTTGTGGGAGCAGCACCTATTCAGTTGTGGTTCAGGACACTCACCCATCCCTTGGGGCATTGTCCCACCACTGACACTGTGGTGTGTCAGGGTCTATGCAGTCTACAGATGTGCATGTCCTTGTGGCAGGCATGCTACTCTGTCTGTGTGTACTGTGCCTTGGCATGCTTTACACTGTGCAGTTGCACGTCCTCTGTGTCACCAGCCTGGTACACCAGGGTGCTGGAGGTAATGCTGTCAGCGCCAGGTTGTATGCTTGTGATTGTCTTTAAGGTCTGTTGTGTCACACGGTTGGGACTAGGTATGTGTATCTGTCTGGTGGAGGTAGGCAGAACCACTGTTGTACCAGTACACCACTGTGACATGCCATGTGTGTCATACAGCTCCCAGAGCAGTCTGCCCACAAGAATGCCATCACCAGTGCCTTATACACTGGATGTCATGCCATTGCATCACAACAGAGCTGGACTTAGGTGGCATGGGACCAATGGAGGGGGGAGGCATTGGTGGGCATTGCATGTACCTTATCATATGTGATTGACATTGAGATGCAAGTTAGTAGTTTATAACAAACACAGTGATGTCCAGAGTATGATTACTCCATGGTATATGGGTAGGGTCATGCATGCATTTGGACACATCTGGGTCTTCACAGTGCCAACGTCCTACACTGGCCCTGTGTGAGGGGAACCCTGTATGTATGGTGGAACCAGTGTCTGCTGGGATGGGGATGCCTCCAGGTGGCTCTGCATCTTGCACCAGTGATGTGTTGACCACTGCCATGGTATAGTGTGTAAGGTGCCCACCCATGTACAACAGCACTGCACACACTTGTTACCCCAGATGATTCACACATATAGAACTGTGCTCTGTGTACCACGTGTATGCCTGGGCCTGCACCTGTGACCAACCAGGGAACCAGGGTGGCTCATGGATGTCTGTTGTCCTGCTTGCCTGTACTGGCCTGTGTGCTGGATGGCTAGTGTGCAGGGTGCTTGATGTTTGTGGGTGTGGCTCCTAACCTCTTGAGCCATTAAATGGCCATAGCCGCTGGCTTGGCACTGCTGTTGTTTGTGCTGCGTTTCAGCAGCTGACATGCCTGTTGGTGTCATGTGTCCCTTGCATGGTTCAGTCATGCTCCTTTGCAGCATGGCACACTCATTGTATGTGTAGCCCTGTACTGTTTGAGTCCACAGTACTGTCTCTGGTATGCCACATATATTTAGTTGTGACTGCCAGACTCCCTCCAACTATTGTATGTATGGTATGGGGGCTTATGTGTTGGCTGGTTATACTTCTGTTATTCCACTCCTGTATATCCCTCTTCCTGTGTGCACAGCTGGCCAAGTTCAGTGTATTTCTTTCCATTGGTGCCGGGGTGCCACAGGAAGGTGACAAGATGCAATCCTTCGTGAGGCCCAGGATGATCTGCTGCACTGCCCAGTCTGCCTGCTATGGCTGCTAGTAGGGTGGCTGAGTGAGCTGTCAGCAGCAGCCACCATCACCACCTCCTGCTGTCCCTTGATGGGGCCTTGAAGAGTGATATTTTTATTTCTTAATGGTTAGGTGCCATTTTCTTTCCTAATGGGTGGGTGCCCTTCTTTTCTTAACCAATGGGTGCCCTTTTTTATTATAATTGGTAGGTAGGTACCCTGTTTTTTAATCTTGATGTGTGGGCACCCTGTTTATAATTTTCATGGGCGTTACCCATTTTCTTTGCCCACACACACACACTTTATACGGGCAGGCGCAATTTTCCTTCCCCCTTGTATGGGCAGTTGCCCACTTTCTTTTGTTCCCTTTTTATATGGGCAGTTACCCTTGTTTTGTGTGTTGTTGTTATTATTATTGTGTTGTTGTTTTTTAGGGCCGTTGCCTGTTTTATAAAGTATATTTTAATACCTATGCTGTTGTGTTGTGTGTCTTCCATTGGTGTCCTCCCCACATGCACAGCTGTCTCCTGTGTTCAGCACTATACTCAGTGCTATATTCAGTGCTGAACAACTGCATTGTGCTGTGATAGTGCTATCCATGCTGCACAAGTGCAATGCATTTGCACAGTGCATGTCCGCTGTACTCAGGCTCGATATTCAAAGGCGTATACACCTGGGCAATTTATCCGAATATCCCAATGACAGCGTGCAGGCACTGCTGCCTGAATATGGGGCCCTTGTTCTTTTAATGATGATTTGAACTGTTTCTCTTTGATTTCACTGCTGTTTTGAGTGCAGAAGAGGCCATTGTGATGTCATCAGGAATTGTTCAAGCTGTTCTCCCATTGGTTAAGTGCTCCTTTGTTACAAACATAAAGTGATGCTAGATAAAGATGACCCACCAAGAATGATGATAAACAAATTATCACCATTTTAGGTCTTCAGGCCATAGAAATAAATAACTGATCTGTAAGGCTTCATTTTCACCTACATCATATAAATATAATAGCACTCTTTAAATATGTAAATGATCTGCATATTAGGGTTGAGTAGGTGCTTTAATAATAAGCCCCTAATGTTGCACCTTAAGAGCGCGGCTGCCATTTGACCAAGTCAGCTGAAGATTAGCAAGCACAGAGTCAGTACCAGGATCTCTGGATCCTGTATTCAAGAGGGGCAAAGTTCTAGAAGGTTAAAAATAAGTTCACCAAAATGATTTTTTTTTTGCGCATCTATATTTATGTTTTCTTGTGCCTGCACAAGAAACAGCTTGTGGTAGAATGACATTTGAGAGGTGTGTCAGGGACAAGTCCAATGCAGAGCACTATACAATGGGCTCAACCCTAACAGACCAATGACCACACAAGCAGAGAGTGACGGTGGTTGGAATTTCACAGCGGGGAAGTGGCCGCACTTGAAAGAAATTAAGTGCTCCAATGAGAGCGCTTTCAGTTCTTTCATTTGCATAAGGGGGCTAGCAAGCAGATAGCTCTATCCCCTGTTCCCTGTCACCATTATTCAACAAGCCTAACCTCCCACCTCCCCCACCCAAGCAGGAATCCTCATCCCAAACATACCGGACTCCCATTGCAGCGTTTTTTTCCACTAACACAATGCTGGATGTAATACGCTGTTTGAGGCAGCATGTGCAGCCAAATCCCTGTTCCCTCCTGGTATCAGTGCTGTGGTATTCAATGTGGCAGTGTAATTATTTATTTTATTTTTATTTAAACTTTGGTAACCATGTAGGCCCACTGGAACCTTGCGGTCCCTTTTTCAGGGGCGACCTGGGTTTAGTTACATGTACCTAGAGCTAGGCTAGAGGGAGGGAAAAACCAATGCAAATGAAATGTACAGTGCAGCAAGGCTTACACGGAGTGCGTGAACAAACACAGTACAGAAACTGATACAACCAAAGCTTCAGACATTTGTAAGGTACAGACATACTGACAGTTGTAAAACTTATATAAGTGCAAAGGACAGTTCTACCACCAGACTGACAGACCCATCCGTCCATGTCCCACCATGCTTTTGCAAGGATATCACCCTGCATTTGGTCCTTTGGCAGGACCCTAGGTGAGGCAGAGGCACCGAGGCCCCTTCCCTAGGTGTGCTTTTAGCCCTTTCTTGAAGCCCTCAATGGTGGGGCTGTCTTGTATCTCTCTCTTTCAGGAGCTTGTTCCAGAGTTTGGGGAGGGTGACCTTGAGCGACCGTTGACCTAGGGATGATCTGGCCCCGGGGATTTCTAGGAGTGTCCAATCAGTGGATCCGAGCTCTCGTTTCATTGTCTTAGGAACAAGCAGGTCTCTCAACCCAAGAGGGGCCCTCACATGCCCCCACGCCACGCCGCACACACACAATCAAAAAAACTCAAAAACATCCCTACAGAGGGACGCTAACTGCTAAGGCAATAAATGCTGCCAATATGAACAACACTTGACAACACAGCACCCCAGAGAAAACTGTCCAACTGTCCACTTCACGCTTTTCACAGGAATTTCTTAACTGTGGCTTTGTAGCACAACTGACTCGCAAACTCCTTTACATTAAAAACAGTGTCCTATAACCAATTTGTGTTATTGAAAGGCTCACTGAAATCATAAATGTTGATTTGACTTCCCTTTAAAAGTAGAACGTGTAAAAAAACTCTCACATTTCAAGATATTATAGAATCCCACAGACCAGATCAGTGTTGGAATTTTAGGAGGTTTACCCTCCCACTCCCTCCCACTGCGTGCTGTCCACCTCATGCCCTCATTCCCCCACCAGCATTCATAATCCCTCCCGCTCCCTCCCACTGCATGCTGTCCACCCCAGACCCTCTGTTCCCCATCCCCATGCCAACATTGGGGTGCCTAATCCCTGTGTCAGCATTATCTAAACCACACACACATACACACACACACACACACACACACTAGGTGAGCCCACTCTCAGTGTCCAGAAATAAACAGGGTTAAAAAAAAGAAAACTGTCCCTTGATGTCTTTTTTAAAAGCCTGTAAAAAGAAAAATGGTCCTCAATCGTCTCCCCATACCCCTCCCTCATCCCCACCCTGCCTCTGCGCACCCACCTCCCCAACCCCCACCCATACTTAACCTCTGAGGTCAGTAGCTGTGATCTTCTGTGGACCGGGATGTGTCTGCACTCTGCAAAGCTGAACTTCAAACTGAGGAATCAAGGTAAGCACTGTATATGGCTGTCAATGGGGGTTTCAACTTATGTTGATATCACAGCCATTTTTAGGGATTTTGATCCCATATTTTCAACATGGGTTTTCTTGGGGCCCACCTCATGAACACTGGCACTGTCATTTCTTTACTCAGTCCAGAAAGGTGATTTCTCGGACGCTGCACGGAATAACCTTTCAGGATTAATTAACGAAATGACAGTGCCAGTATTCATGAGAAGAGGTCCCAAAATGCCCATGTTGAAAATTTGATCCAAAAAAATCCCAAAAATGACTGCATTACGAGTGTGCGTTGCGCAGTTACTACTTATGGTCATAACTTCACCAATTTTTAATATATTCACTTCACATTTTCAACATTGCCATTTTTTCATACCTCCTCATGAACAGTATAGCTGTCATTTTTCACATCCTGCCCAAAATGTGTTTTTGCACCTGTGTCACAGTGCAAAATCACCTTTCAGGATGAGTGAACAGAATAACATTGACACTATCTAATATATCCATTTCATCACACCACCTCTTGAACAGTACAGCTGTCATTTTTCACATCCTGCCAGTGATGGTGCCATGCCGCTCCCATACATGCACCCTCTCAGACATCTACCCGGCCTCTGACCCAATGTCTGCAGTGTCAGTGCGCCAACCCCAGCTGCAGCTAGATGCCAGGCATGCACCAACAACTGGTTGCCCCCTTTCCAAGAGAAGGAGAGCTGTCCCTGGGATGCTTGACTCTTCTCCTCCCCACTGACCCTCGGCAGCATGTGCTCACTCCTGAACACGGGTTGTCAGCGTGGTGCAAGGTGTGGTGTCCAGCACCTCAACCCTCAGGGCCACCAGGCCAGTGATACACCCCACATTTTCAACATAGCTTTCTTATTACCTGAGCTTCTGTATTCAAATGCTGTCCAAAATATGACAGCTTGTCAAAACATAGTTCAGACAGGCTTTTCCTCCCACCAGAAGTTAATGGTTACAGAAGCATTAAAAAAAAAGTATGCATTAAAAACAAAACTTTTAGGTGGAGGAGGGATTTGTATTTTTTATAGTTGGGGGCCTAAAATGAATCCCTGCTATTTTTGTAGATAGATTTTGTCATTTTTGCTAGAACAATGAATTTTTAAAAGTCATGAACCAAGAAAACGTGGATATTTTTATACTTTCATGAGTATGCTTTTATCAATCCCGTATATGCTTTTGCATGTTATTTTTGCTTTCTTGACAGTTTGAAGTGGTGGCAAATGATTAGGCACTAACAATTTGAAAATGAAGTGGATTTCATGGCTGTAGCTTGTGTTTTAACAGTTCAAGTTGTGTGGGGATTCTTTTTGATGTGGTTTGTCAAAAATGGGTCTTATTTTAACTAAAAATCAAAATTACTGAGTCACAAGTGGTGAAACTGGATGTGATCCTGGCAGACAGTGATGAGATTAGGGGCCTAGAGGTGACGGATCCATTGGTGTGGAGTGATCACACCACAGTCTGGTTCTTCCAGGACATAGGGGTGTAGGAAAGTTAAACAAGGACAGTAGTAACCGACTTTAGGGGTGCGGACTTCAGGGAGATGGGAAGGATCCTTAAGGATCATTTGGACAGGATAAGGCTGGATATGGATGCTGATAGCAGGTGGGAGATCATAAGAAGGGGAATACAGGAGGTTACCAGATCCTGCGCAAGGGAAAGGTGTAAGTTTGGTAAGGCCAGAAGACCCTGCTGGTGGACCTGGGAGGTTCAGGAAGTGGTGAGGGACAAGAAGGCGGCCTATAGGTGCTTCAAGTGCTCAAGGAGTGAAAGGGATCAGGGGGAGTATGAGCAGGCAGCCAAAAGAGTTACCAGGGTGGTGAGAGCAGCCAAGGTGAAAAAGGAGCAGTCCTTGGCCAGGTGGATCCAGAGGGGGGACAAGGGGTTCTTTAGATACATAGGGGAAAAAAGAAAGTTAAGGTGGCAGATCAGCAGGATAAAGATAGGGAAGGGGTGGGCACAGGAGGTGGGGGAACAGGCAGAGGTCCTAAATGAGTACTTTGCATCAGTTTTATCAGGGATGGAGGGCCAGGTGTCTTGCAGGGGAGCGGGAACAAACCGGAGGAAGGGATGGGACTGGTAGAGATCAGGGGCCATGACGAGATTGAGGAAAGAGAGTGGCCACCACGGACAGGTGGGGGACCAGCAGTACAGGGTGCAATGGGGGAGGAGATGGAGGCTGAAATCCCAGTAGAGAGAGTAAGGGAAGCCCTCAGGTCCCTTCGGACCGAGAAAGCACCTGAGCCAGATGAGATACATCCCAAGTGCTGAGGGAACTGGCGGATGTCTTGGCAGTCCCCCTGGTGAAGCTCTTTAACATCTCCCTGAGGACTGGATGGGTGCCCCAAGACTGTAGGGTGGCCCATGTCATGCCGAGCCACAAGGAGGATCAAGGGAGGAGGCAGGAAATTACAGGCCCGTTAGCCTGACGTCAGTGGTCAGAAAGGTGATGGAGGGTGTCATCAAGGATAGACTAGGGGGTTACTGGAGCAAAATGGGTATTTGGATGATAGGCAGCATGGCTTTGTCCCAGGAAGATCATATCAGACGAAACTTGTGGAGTTCTATGAATGGGTGACGAGGGCCCTGGACCAGGGTAGGCCGGTGGACGTCCTCTTTCTGGACTTCAGCAAGGCATTTGAGTTGGTACCCCCTAAAGGACTGCTGGTGAAACTGAAGAAAATTGGGGTAGGGAGACAGTTGTTAAGATGGATAGGAAATTGGCTCTCTGAGCATACTCAGAGGGTGGTGGTTGGGGGGACTAGCCTCACCCATACCTCTCAACTGTCACACATTTTGAGGTACGTCACTCATTTTACCTCTCAGAAACCCTTTGCCCTTCATGGGGAAGGTGATATTCCACATTCCCCACTGAGACTTTAAGCAGAAATTCATAATAATCTATTATGCTCAGTTATACAAAAACATTATGAACATTAGTGCACTGATAGCTATAGTGCTCTGAGCTTCCAGTGCCATGTTAGACGATATGTCACACATTTTGCTCATTTGTCACACATCGTGTCACACATTTTGGTGAAGAAAGGTTGAGAGGTATGGCCTCACCCTCAAGGTGGGTTACTAGTGAGGTGTCCCAGGGGTCAGTACTGGGGCCACTCCTGTTCAATGCCTATGTCTCAGACATAAGGAAAGGGATCAGGAGTAAAATGAGTCTCTTTGCAGATGATTCAAAGCTGGGTGCAGTGGTGGATGAGGAGGAGGGGAGGGTGGCCTTGCAGGAGGATCTGGAGGTGCTGGAAAGGTGGTCAGGAAAATGGAAACTAAAATTCAATGTGGGGAAGTGCAAGGTTCTGCACATGGGAGTCAGAAATCCAGGCCAGGGGGTATACCCTGGGAGGAGACAAAATTCAAGTCACAGAGGTTGAGAGAGACCTAGGGGTAGTAGTAGATGTCAAAATGAACAACTCAGAGACCTGTAGGAGGGCAGCAGCAAGGGCAGATATGATGCTGGGATGCATTGCCAGGGGGATTACCTCCAGAAAGGTGGAAGTGATCCTACCCCTGTACAACTGCTTGGTTAAGCCACACCTCGAGTATTGTGTGCAGTTTTGGAGACCACATCTAAAGAGGGATGTTACACTCTTAGAGAGGGTCCAAAGGAGGGCAACCAAAATGATCCAGGGCCTGGGGGAGAGGACCTATGAGGAGAGGCTCAGGAAGCTCAACATGTACACCCTGGAGGAGAGGATGGATGGGGGGGGGGACATGATAGAGGTCTTTAAGTACATAAAGGGGATCAATAAGGTGGGCCCAGTCAGGGTTCTCCAAAGGAAGGAGGAGGGGACAATGAGAGGGAACGGGTGTAAGCTGGAATGGAGCAGGCTTAGAGAGGAGAGGAGGAGGTGTTATTTCACTGAAAGGGTGGTGGAGCTATGGAATGTGCTGCCCAGGGAGCTGGTAGAGGCGGAGACTGTGGCCGGGTTTAAGAGGGGATGGGACAAGTACAGAGGGAGGGTAAATCTGACCAGGTCCAATGCAGGTGGCACATCTGCGACTGGAGATAGTATAACCCAAGGGGAAGGGGAGGACACCAAAATCGGCCCTCAGTGCAGGTGCTGAAAATCGAGCAGACTCGAAAGATCATTAGGCCTATTCTGCTGGCATTTTAGTATGTTAGTAAACCAAAGGCAGATATATAGTGTTCTATATAAAATGGTTCGAAGTTTGAAAACAGTGATGAGAGCATAAATAGAGAATAATGCCTGTGCAGGTGAGTGTTACAATGATTTTTCACACACTGAGGGTGTGTGAAAAATCACCAGAACACAGATCTTGCACAGGTATCATTTTTTTTAATTACTGGTGCAAGGGAGTGATTGCCACAGGTGCTGGAGCAGTTCTGCAAGACGCACACACACATACACACACTCTGCCTGTCTCCCTTTCAGCATGGCATTTATTCTTCACTTTAGTGTTTTTGTTTTGTTTTTTTACGTTGTACTGCGGACCACAATGTTAGTCAGCCATGGTTCGTTCCTGATGCAGCCACTGTCTCGCCTTGCTTGAGGAGTACAAATGGCAGGATCAACCAGATAGATTTTTTAACTTATCAAGGCAGGATCAACCAGCTAAATAATGTAATACATTAAAAATGTCTCTATATGACTCAGAAAGACAAAGGATCAGTGTGGTTCATCGGTTACAGGAAAATGGAGCTGCCATGTTTATTTAGCTGTTCGACCCATACACACACAGAGTAACAGCCAATGAAGTGGCGTGCAACAAATGACTGATGCTTGAGGACACTGCTACTGAAAGAAAAGTTTGAGAATGCCGTAATAACCGATTTTCAGGTTGTTATGACATTTCAAAGCAGTCGTTAAACCTTGTGCTAAAGGGGGTCACCAGTAATTATATAGAAATAATGCCTGTCCACAAAGAGTGGTAAAGGCATAAATAGAAATAATGTTGTGCTTTATGATTAGGTATGATGCAAAATTGCTTTTGTATTAGTTTTTTTTAAACCCAGTGATGATACCAAAAACACATGTCTAGTTTCTTTATATAAAATGGTTCCACATTTTGAAAACAAAGAGTGAGGAAGCATAAATAGAAATTATAATTTATATGATGTGAAAATGCTTTTGTCATAGGGTTGTTTTTTTTTTTTTTTGTGACTGAGTGACAAAACCAAAAGCAAATTTATGGTTTCTTACATAAAATAGGTCCACATTTTTGAAACAAAGAGTGGTTAAAGCATAAACAGTAACAATGTACTTTGTATGATTCTGTATGTGGCAAAAAATGTTTTTACCAGGCTTTTTTGTATGTTCTTTTCATGGTTTCTTACACAAAATCAGAGAGTGAAGAAAGCATAAATAGAAACAATGTCATTGTGTATGCTTCCATATGATACCGAAAAAAAACGTTCATCACTAGTGTAATGAAAACAAACAGAAATAATTTTATTTTTTATCATTCTGTATGAAGTGAAAATGCTTTTGCCATTTTTCTGTATGTTTGTAGTTAAGGTTTCTACTGTAAAACGGTGCCCTGTTTAAAAAAAAAAGAATAACAAAAGCATACAGTACACAGGATGTCATTTATGATTCTGCATGACACAAAAATGCTTTCATCAAATTTTGTTTTTTATGTTCATATTTAAAAAATTCTTTATATAAAAGGGTGCTGTATTTCCAAAAAAAAGAACAATGGAAGTATAAATAGAAAAAAAATTGTTGATTCTATATGATGCAAAAGTGCTGTATGGCCCACTGGCCCAATGCACATCCAGACAGAGTGTACTGCTGATTCGGGGATCCTGGCATGAAGGTGGTGATGACGCAGAGCTCAAAATATGTCAAATATTCTATTTTGTTTCATACAGGTCCCTGGAAATGAGAATGATTCCATTATCACCAAAGGAAAGGAAATTCATTGCAAAACATTACTTTAATGCAGACGTGAGGGTTGTAAAACACAAAGCGCACAAAGTAAGGAAATCAAAACAGGAGGGTTTGAAATCTTTGGAGTTTTGGCAAATCAGTGGTGTGGTGTTCCTTGGGGTTTTCAGCCCTAATGCTCACACCCCTCCCCCCAGTCCCTAGCCTTGTGGCCCAAGGACAAGCTACTGGTCAGGAGCTTGTGGTTATTGTGTCATGAAAATCATGAATGATCTTTTACTTTGTGTAGCACCCACAGAGCCCTGCGCAAAGAAAGTTAGGACTGATTTTGCTCTCCTGCTTCATGCCAAATTTTGTTGTGCAGGGCCCATGAAAAGAAACTTATGACTGATTCTGTGAGACTCATATGGAGAGACATAATTGACTAGCTCCAAGCACTAGACCTATGAGGCATGGAACCGGACCTGTAACTTGTGCTTGGGTCACAAGGCTAGGGGCTGGGGCAGTGGGTGGGCATCAGGGCTGAAAGCCCCAAGGAACACCACACCAACAATTTGTCAAAACTCCTAAGACTCCAAAACCCAACTTTTTCATTTCCATTATGTTCTTCAACCCTAATATATGCATTAACATCATTTTTTACATGCATATGCATGTATATATTAATAGATGTCTACCTGTCCTGAGGAAATAGTGCTGGCTACCAGATAGTGATGTTTAAAAAGGCTAGTTTAATTTGTCCTATTCATCAGTCTCCTCCTTGTTTTCAGTTTACTTTTGTAGAGTGGCACTGGATCATATGTACCTTAACACTGTTTCCCCAGTTGCCCAAATGGTTTATTTACTAGGGCAGACATTAGACACAGCAATCACAGCCGCTCAGATAGTGCATGGTGCCAGTGGCAAATGGGAATTCATAACAGTAGAAAAGCTACGTACACACACTCATGCAAATCCAGTTCCAAAGGAATACTGCAAGACACAAAGTACTAACAGTTGTTGCTCCTTTTTTATACTTCAGCAGAACCAGCAGACATCGAACAGATGGGCTACCAATCCAGCAGTGACCCCCAACGTTTTACGCTTGCACACTTTGTCAAGAGGATATTGAGCAGGCTCATTTACAACACTTAAATAGTCCATATTTAAAGAAACAGTGTTTAAAACTAAATTACTTGCTATGAGTGTGCCAGTGCTCAAAAACAATAAAAGCATAACATAACACCATACATACATCAGGATTATGCTACTACTGTGGATTCCTGTGTGACGAATATCCCGTAAATCATATGTGGTCTTTTGTAGCTATTGAAAAAAATCTAAATTGGACCAAGGGGTGGAAGCATGGACAACAAATTAGCCCAAATAGAACAATATGGGATTTTTAGGACTAAAGCCATGCTACCCTCAGGTCCTAATGATAAAATAGAGCTATTACCATATATATGAATAGTATGTATGGTGTTGAGCCTGTTTAGATGGGTTTTAGCAAGGCTATCTCTAGCATCAGTTTTTTGAGACATGAACTAAACTAAAGGTACATATGAAGGTATATGTGTAAATTACACTTTAACATTTGAAAAAAAAATTATATTTTTAACAAACATTTATTTGATTTTATAATTTATAGTTTAATATTGATCAGAGGTATGATTATTTATTAGTATGGTTTAGTATTTTGCCGAGAGTGAAATCTACAAGAAGCTGTGATACCCTTGTCTCTGGCATCCTATTGATTTCCCCTTGCTTTTGCCATCTGTTGCAAGGGGAAAAAACATCTGCATTTACTGTTTCCTAACTGTGCCAAAGCTCCCCTGTGTATTCCAGCCTGCTCTCATTGCTCCCGGTTACCAGAGCCTGACTGGTGTGAACGAGCAGAACATGCCACGAAGAAGGAGGGGCAGACCACTTCAAAAGATCCATGCTGCTCACAGTGCAAGCGTGATTGGCATGAGTGCTACTCGGTGGAAAAAGTTTCAGATTATTTGGAACGGTAACCCTAGATCTGTTTGATCCCCTACTGGTTTCTTTCTGGTGAGTAAGTGTTTTAAATTGTTTTTGAAGCTTTGTATTTGGTCTTTTATCTCACCAGAGGATTTCGTCATGTGGCTAAATAGACTAGCATTCTAAATTGTAGGAGGTTTTTAGCAGTTACATAAAATGGGGGCCTTAAATGTTTGGCTTTATTTTTTTCATTATGTTTAGTGTTATGTCCCATAATCAGAAATAAGGTAATAAGGCAGGACATTGATGATTTAATTCCAGAAGTTTATCTAAGACAACAGTGGAGGGGATCTCAGGAGGCTAAAACACAGCAAATGGGTTTTAAAAGAAGGAACTCCTTTTCTAGCGTTAGAGGTTCCATTTCAGGTGGGAATCATTGTAAAATGTATATGCATTTTAAGAGTTCAGATTTGAAAACTAATATTTGCTTTGTTTTACTAATGGGAAGAGATATTGAAACAAATCCAGGACCCTTCCCTCTTTCATTTAAATTAGTTTATGAAAACGCCAGGAGCCTTAAAAATAAGTTAGATATGATGAGAGCTTGGGAGGCTTTGGAGAACCCTGATATTTTAGCCCTGATAGAGACTTGGTTGACTTCTAAAATAAGTGAAGGGAAATTGAGCTACAGGGATACACCATGTATAGGAGAGACAGGGTACGGAAGATAGGAGGTGGGGTATTACTATACCTAAAATGGGAACTAGGCCAAACTACTATAGTCTACTCAGGAGAAGTTGGGATGATAGAATGTTTGTTGGTACACATCAAAAATTTAAGTATGGTATTGGGATAGATACAGGCTTCAGCAGTTCTACATTATACATAATATGTATTACACCCCTATGAAACTATATAGAATGGGTAAGTTAACACAATCTGCATGTACCAGATGTGGGGAGGAAGGCAGTGATATATATCATGTACTATGGGATTGTGCTAAGATTCAGCCCTTTTGGAGGGCAATTCGTGTCTCTCTATCACAAGCAGTAGGCCTAGATGTTTTCTTTTCACCCGAAATCTGTTTGCTGAATAATTTTCATAACGGTATGACTAAACAGCAGAAAATGTATATGGCTATAGTAACAGCTGCTGCAAAAGCTGTTATTCTGAAACACTGGAAGGATATTTCTGCTCAGTCTATGGTGAATGGTACAAAGAAGTTACACTTGCGTTACAGGTTGAATCCCATATCGCCAAGATGAGCAAGCAGGACCAAGGGTTGTATTCCCAGTGGGGTCTTTTAGATGCAGCCTGACATCATATGGCGCTCTGGGAGTCACCCATAGAAGGTATCCCCTCGGTAGGAAGTTCGAATGGGTTCATTGGCGTGTGAATGCTGTTATAAATAAATAATGGGTGAGGGGTGGGAGGTCTGTGGAGTTGTGTTTAGCAATTTTTTATAGGCATGTAAGTAGTAATAGTACAGGCTGGTTAATAGTACATATAATGCATCCATGATTATCCTGTAAATCTTCACCAGCTTAATGTTTGTTCACGGCACATGTAATGGATATGCCAATAAAGTAAAATGAATACAAAAAAAAATATATGGTATTGGGATTAATTTACTCCCCCCCAAAACATTAAAATAGCAGAATTTGATAAATTGGCTCATTTACTACAACAGCACACAATGGGATTGGACCTATTATTGGTAGGTGATTTTAACGCAGCATGGAATAAATTAAGAGGTAATGCCCTCAGGACTAGTCTTATTCCTTTAAACCTGAATTAAAATATTGCAGTTTCTACTAGGAAAACATATATCTCTAATGAAGGGAACATTCTGGACCTTGTTTTTACCTCCGATGGAATTAAAATCATAACAGTGACAGTGAAGCAACCCATATTCGGGGACCATTACTCTATTATTTGTGTAGGTGAAGTTATTGATAAAGGGGGAGTTCCTATTGTATGTATGTAAAATCTTATTTATACAGTAGTACAGCCATTAGGGTTCAAAGAATCCCTATTTACAAGGCGTACCCATGTGTACAAAAGTTCAAATAACAATAGCTACAATAATCATAGACGTTCAATACATAACATTCATGTTCAACTTATACATGTAACACAAATTTAAAAATACGCCTAACAACATGATATAAAAATCACAGACAATTTACATCAACTTGTGTAAAGGTATCATATGGAAATTTTAATTCTGGTCCTAGAGTAATAAGGCATCGAAACTTTAAAAGATATAATAAAGAAGCCTTCCTGTATGAATTAAGAAAAATCAGGTGGGACAGGTTGTTCCTGATCCCTGACTTGGATTGGGCTGTTGAGGAAGTCACCAAATTGTATGTTCAGGCTTGTGATAAAGTTGTCCCTTTTGAAACTAGTGTATATAAAAAAATAAATGTACCTTGGATTACTGATAAAATAAAACAATATTAGATATAAAGATAAATTATGGAAAAAAGCCAACAAAACATTGGATCCTAAGGACTGGGAAAAATACAAAAATGAGGGAAATAAACTTAAAACTAAAATTAGAATCTCAAAAAAACAATATTATAAAAACAAGGCTGAACGAAGTACTGATCCTTTGAAACAACGGTGGTGAGTAAGCAGCCCATCCAGATCAGGGAGGGAGACACCTTGCTGCCACCGTTCGACTCTGCAGAGAGGCTGAATCAATATTTCATTTCATTACCTGATATAGATATTACACAACAGACTTACACAGAGACTGGTATAAGGGAAAACTGGCCACCGAATAAAATAAAGTTCAGGTTTAAAGTTATTTCTTGTAGAGAGGTTAAGAACGAACTGAGGAAGCTCCACTTAAATAAAGCTCCTGGGCTAGATCAGTTAGAGAATAGGTTTTCAAAAGACTCTCTTGAGGTAATTGCCCCAATATTAGTCAGACTCCTAAATTGGAGCCTGATGGAAAAAAGGTTTCCAACCTTGTGGAAACAAGCAAAAATTGCCCCAATACACAAGGGATCTTCCCCTGTGGAGCCAACAAATTACAGGCCTATCTCATTGTTGTCTGATCTATCGAAGATCTTGGAGAGGTTGGTCCAGAGACAACTGAGCAGTTATTTAGAATAAAATTCTCTCCTGTCTTATTACCAGTCAGGATTTTGTAAAGGACATTCCACGAACACCGCACTCACCGATCTAATGGATAACATCACCTCCCACTTAAATAGGGGCAGGTTGGTGGGCGTGATGTTCATGGATCTCTCCAAGACATTTAATACTATAGACCATAGAATACTGTTTGAAAGAATGATGGGTTTAGGTATAGATTATGAAGCACTTCCTTGGTTTAAATCATACCTGACAGAAAGAGTCCAACAAGTATACATTGGCGAAACTTCATCAAAGCCAGTCCCTGTAAGGAGAGGAGTCCCCCAAGGCTCGATTCTGGGCCCCTTACTATTTATAATGTACATGAATGAGCTCCCAAAAGTAGCAGAGACCACGGTTTTGAGAAAGTATGCAGATGATACAGTACTACTGGCTTATGATGATTTCTTACAGGAAATGGAGAAAAGTCTTCAAAAGGACTTTAGTAGGATGGAAACATGGTTTTATCAGTCAGGGTTGGTTTTAAATAGTGAAAAAAAAAACAATACTATGGTTTTCCAGAGTAATGGGAACACCACTAATACCCCTAAGATTTTGATCCAAATGGCTAAAAATGAATCACTAAACCAAGCTGAGACACATAGGTAGTTGGGGGTTATTGTGGATCAGAATTTGACATTTGATTCTCACATAAAAAATCTTGTTTGTAAAACAAATAACAAATTAGGGGCCTTCCAGAGATCAAAATATTGTTTAAATCAGAAAATGAGAAAAGATATAATAAATCAGTTGATTATTCCATGTATTGAATATGGAATTCACATGTATGGTATGGCTAGCAGAGCCATTCAAGTTCTTTATAACAACTTGGCTAGATTCATATTATTTATTTATTTATTTATTTATTTATTGCAATTGTTTCACCAGGAAAGGCACACTGAGCAACTTAAATTGTGATTACCATATGCACCACTGTGAAATGTTCATGGCATTAAAATGGGTCCACTTAGAGCAAAAAATGGACCAAAAATGGTTAAAACAAATTCATTGGGTGGTACACAATCCAAGTCCGAAGTACCTTGTTGATAAAATTCCATATTCAATGCACATTCATAATTATAACCTAAGAGGCAAGGGGGGAAATAAATATGTCATGCCTAAAATATACAATAAATATGGTGACGACTTTTGGAATGAAGGTTATTAAACTTTGAGCCCCAATTGATGCAGAAAAGAAGCAAATTCCAAAAACTAAGCATTTCATGAGATTGATTGGTTATGATTTAAAAATGGAATGTATGTGCAATGGCTAATACATTTATTCTTGGAGGGATATGTCAGCCTGTAGAAGAATGTTTGTAGAGGTTCTCCCTAAAGTTCTAGGAATATAGTTATAACTTAAAGCCTTGAACTTAAATGTGTATTGTGTTGTCAATTACATGCTAGAATGTGAATTAACTTATTAGCTGTCCAATGTATGTTTTTAATGTATGATGTAACACTAAACTGTTTATTTGTTAATTTTTAAAACCTAAATGCAACAGGTCCATCTTGAAAATGGGTCTATGACCTTATGATGTAAAACATTTCTACCTGTATAAAAAATAAACTTTTACCTACCTACCTATTATAAAAAAAATGTATTTCTTTTTTTTTTTTTTTCCATATCAGTGTTTGTAGCTCCTTCGGTGGGCCACAACTGTCGTCCGCCAACCTACCAGATTCCAGGGTCTTTCTGGATCTTATGACACTGTGCATTTCCTGGTGGACCCCTGGAGCTGGCCTGGAGGCATCATCCTGCCACAGCCTCCAACCTTTTTCCTGTTTTACTCCCACATTACCCCGGGGCACCAGACAGAGAGGCACATGTGTGTGGAAGTGCACATGCACCCTCCTGCTCCTGAGATGGCCCCATCCTCTCTCCCCATTGGCCTAGTACCCTGACTCCCTCAGCTGCACTGCTGTCTAGCCTTCACCATGAGGCAGCCAAGTACCGAGGGAGGCTCAGGTCCCTCCCCGAAGAGGAGATGTGCCTGTCAGCAGCTCATCCTGCACCATCCCTTCCCCCCCCGTGCCGACCTCCGGTGACCCATGCTCACTCCTGAACATGGGTCATTGGCGTGGTGAGAGGTAAGGTATCCAGCGCCTTAGCCCTCTGCACCTCCGGGCCAGCCAAAACATTTTTTTCTCTTATGCTTTTATTGTTTTTAAGCACTGGCACACTCATTACATGCAATTTTAAACACTGTTTCTTTAAATATGTACTACTTTAGTGTTGTAAGTGATCCTGCTCAGTATCCTCTTAACAAAGTGCTCAAGTGTCAAACGTTGGGGGTCACTGCTGGGTTGGTATCCCATCTGTTCTATGTCTGCTGGTTCTGTTGAAGTATAATAAAGGAGCAACAACTGTTAGTACTTTGTGTATTGCAGTATTCCTTTGGAACTGGATTTGCGTGAGTTTGTATACATGGCTTTTCTACTGTTAGGGCAGACATTAGTTGAGACTTGTGGCATCCCTTTGATGTCCTTCTTTGCAATTTTAATTAATTCACATATACTGCATCATCTTTTACTTCCATATAATGTCTTATGGAAACCTGTAATGTGTATTAAAAAAGTTCATTTTCTCGAAGAAGGAACATCATTGCAGTGGCTGTGGTTCAGTTGGTTGCACGCTTGCCTCTGGGGATGGAAGATGAAAAAGCTGTGGGATTTAGTCCCACATCAGCAACTTTAGCTAATACCCAATACTGTAAACTGCAGTGTGGCACTAGGAGGTACTGCATTGTTAAGATGCCATCCTTTGGATGAGATGTTAAACTAAGACCCCTTCTACTCATCTGTGGCAGCTGTCCATGTGGAAGTTTATGGTCCGTGTATGGCACGTATTGGAAATACTGGCCAACATTTTCTCTGTCTATAAAACAGGTCCAAGTAATGCACTCTTTTCCCCCAGTACACATCTGAAAATGAGCTATCACAGCTCAGTGTGCTTGTTCTGGTCAGAAATTACAAAAAGTAAAAAAAAAAACATGATACCCTACAAAGGACTTTTCTGTACACAGACCCATAAAGTCCACATTTATTTCCTTGTCTAGCCTTTCTTTCTTTCTTTCTTTTTTTCTTTTTCTTCCTTCCTTCCTTCTGCTCTCTCTGTCCTTCTTTCTTTTTTTCTATAAATCAATAGGCCCACTGGAGCAAAAGATTTCCATTTTTAGGGGTGACCTGAAATTAGTTACTTAAAAAAATCCACACATAAGATCAAATATCAGCAGTAACAAAAGACATAAACAGTCACATAAATCGGTTATACAGTAAGAAAAACAGGAGAACAAGCATTTCAACAATAACGGAGTTCACAAGGAATGCAGGTCAATCACAGACATACCACACCAAAAGCAGCCAATCACTCGATTACATAGGTGTGTGAAGAAGCACTATGACTCGGAGATTAAGTGCCAAACTAATTTTTTATTGGGCACAAATTAATGTAAATTCTCTGGCAAACAGCAGATAGTTTGGAGCGGTTCCATGGCCAGAACTCCCAGTGCTTTACTAATTAGAGCTTTGCCAGTCTAGACATGTAACTCAGTGGAGTTAAACACTGAGGCATGATGAGTGGTTACCATGAGTCCATCTCTGCATGCCAAACTCAATAAGCAGAGGCAAAACCAGGATTTGGTAAGGGGGGGTGTTGCATCTAAAAAGTCCCTTTATTTGGTACTACTGTACAAAAAAAAACACTTTTATGAAAACATAATGGAAGTAAGATAAAAGACGGATTCTTGGCAGTAGGACCCCGCTGGCTATGCCAATGATGAGCACAGTTTACCATGGATAGGATGGGATTAGCAATTGGCCCATTAACCACCCACCCCTTGGAGAGTCTTACAGCAATTATAAAATGCAGGAAAGCATTTTTTTTTTTTAATTTACAAATATTTTTTTTTTCAATAACTTACTGACAGCTCTGATGCCTGCATTCCTGTATCCACAATGTAAGGCATTTGCAACCCATATAGATACCTTGAGGGTCCCAGCCAATCAGGATGCTGGATTTTCTGATGCATTCTATAATTTTCATTGCATGATCAGTGGGCTACTCATTTGGAACTGTGCAGAACAGTTTTCCATATGCAGATTTTGCAGAATTCCCACTGTTTGTAAAACTCCTCAAAATGTCATGGAAAATGCCACAGAAAATTCACATAATGCACACTTCTTTGTACAGTATGAGAAACAAATGCCTAGTCATAGCCTTTTTTAACACGACTCATACATTTTCCATTCTGGGTGAAAACAATGGCATGTAGTGGGAGCTTATTGGTCTCAGAGACTTTTAAGTGGATTTGGAGCTGGATTTTTAACCAAACAATCATCCTACATCCCTGACTCATGTGCCGATATCTTAGACCTCTTGAAAGGTTTCAGTATCACGCACATCTGCCACAAGGTATGGTGCAGTGTGATGGGTGCATTAAAATGACACATGTGTCAATGTGTGACATATGCATCATTATTTATGTATTTGTTTACACTCATTGCGCCGCCCCTCTCAGCCAGTCCTTGGTCGTGACATCAGAAAGCCTGCTGCACTCCAACCCTATCACCCTACACCTTCTCCTGGTACTTTTCTTGCACCCTACTTTGCTCTTGTGGCTCACCCCCTCAAAATGGGGCCCTTAGGCTCAGTAAGGACCCTCAGGAGTACTTAATCTAGTTACCAAGGGTAGAGCCCTGGTCGGTGGGGCGGGTTCTGCAGGGCAGCAGGGCTCTTATTCCGCAGGGTTGAGGGTTTTTCCTCCTGTTACTTCCTGGATCCAGGAAGACAACTCTCCTCCCTCAGGGAGAGGGTATCCTTTGTCCTACCACTTGATTCCCAGCTAGTGGAGGCCATGGGGCAGCAATGCTGAGAACATCCAGAAGTGCTTAGGATGTCAGCGGATGTGGCACATATGTGCACCACTGCACACAAACATGAGTGAGCATCATTGCACACCAAAATCCTGAGAAGAAAACAAAAAGAAGAAAAAAGCCTCAAATTGCTTGGCACCCCCCACAGGCCCAGCATGGCCCTAAGTGGCAGGCCACTCTCCAAACATGACTCTGCATAAGTGACAGATAACCAATAAGTCCAGTGGACAGGTCAGTGATGGGGCTGGGGGTGTCAGTGGGATGCAGGACAGAGGCACTCAACGTATTGATAAAAAATGGATAACTTTGGAACCACAAGGCCTAGAAATGTTATCCCCTTTTTTTTTTTAAAAGAAAGCTTGGAGTCAGCTTAGTTAATATACTGATGGAAAAGACTGCTGCAGTTACTACATATCAATATATAAAAACATAAAATGGTTCACTAAATGTTTAAAGCCCTGTTATTTTTAACAACATATTATATGGAGGCAGCATTTCCAAAGTGGATACGAGCAGAGCTGCAAACCTAGAGAACTGGGTTTGAATCCCACAGTCACCACTTGCATACTGTGTGACTGTGAACAAGTCGCTTAACTTCTCTGTGCTCCCAGCACAAACCTGGAAACAAGCCTTGGCCTACTGTGGTCAGTTCTGGAGACCTCACCTTAAAAAGGACATTGACCATTTGGAGATGGTGCAAAGAAGAGCTACTAAAATGGTGCAGGGTCTACACCATGAGACGTACAAGGTGCGACTCAGGGAGTTAAATTTATACTCCCTTGGGCAAAGAAGAAACAGAGGTGACATGATCAAAACATTTAAGTATGTGAAGGGGCTAAACACAATTCAGGTAGGTAATCTATTTCAGCATAACACAACAGCACAGACAAGGGCCATATTTTGAGGTTGGTGGGAGGTACGTTCAAAAGCAACCTCAGGAAGTACTTCTTTATGGAGAGAGTGGCGGAATCATGAAACAGCCTGCCCCACTAGTTGGTAGCATCAAAGACAATTAGAGATTTAAAACTTGCATGGGATAAACATTGCAGACAAGTGAGGTTGCAGGCAACATAGGGCAGGTAGTCCTTTTGGGCAGACTAGATGGATCATGCGGCCCCCATCTGCTGACATTTTTCTTATGTTCTTATGCTTTTCCAGGACAAAAATTTAAAAAATGAAATAGATAAAAAATAAAAATATGGACATGTATAGCTGTTGCAACACATGAGAACTGTATTATTAGGATCTAGTCATGTTGATCAGGCTCCAAGCTTTCATTTGACAAAAATTTACATTTCTACACCTAACACTTTAAATGTTACAGCTTTCAAAACAGTATTTTAAGCAGTATAAACTATCATAACAGATTACTTTTGGAAATGGTCAGAAGGCATTAGTGTTTTTCTTTAAAAAAATAGACATGCTGGCCCGGTGGTGCTGAGGATTGAGGCGCTGGACGCTACACCTGGCACCACACTGTTGGACCCGGTTTGTGGAAGGTGCCCAGGCCATCGGGGGCGTGTGTGGGAGGCTAGGAGGTGGATCAGCAGCCATCGGGCAGCTCTCCCCTTCCAAGTAGGGACTCAGCCATTTCTGCTGCAAGGCTGCCCCCGAGTGGAGGCTCAGTGATAGTGCAGTCGGGCATGACTAGGATAGGGAGGGTGCTGCGGGTCGCTGCATGTGCGTGCCTCCACATGCGTATGGGCACCCGCAGCAAGGCATGGGAAGAAAACTAAGAAAACATGAGTTGGCAGGCTCCATGATGGCTCTGCAGCACCCGTGCCAGCCCCTGGAGTCTAGATGTTGGTCTACGGGGGGGAGGAGGCTGACGCCCTTCACCCTTGGCCCTGCTATGGGGGGGTAACCCATGGGAGATTGCCAGGAGGGTCAGGTGCAGGGACTAGAGACTGAGCCCTGCTGAGGGGGGTCGGATCCACCTGCCAGCTCCACTCATGTGTCCCCGTCATCAGGTAAGGTGGGAGGTGACAACAGAGGCTAAACATCTAAATTGCAAAAAAACAAATAAAAAATTGACATACATCTGGCCAAGTGGCATGATGAGTTGAGGCAGGGGCCTCACTGCCAGCTGCACTGGTGAATCGGGTACGGGACTGAACTGGGGTCACCAGAGGCTGGCCGGAGAAAGAGGACTGAGTGTCCTATGATAGCTTTCCCCTTCAGGGAGGGGGGACAGTGCAACCTGTGCTTGATCACCACGTATCTGAGGCTGACTTATGGCGCAGTGATCACTTCCTGGTTGTCCAGGTACAGGTTACTCAAGTGTACTGGGTCTTTATGCAGTATATGCTCGCATGCATGCCGGTCTGAGGAAGCAAAAACACTCTAGGGTGGGGGGGTGACAAGAGAAAGCAGGTTGATGGAATGCACTTTGTAGGCTGTGCACCACCCACCCACCTAGGCACCCACCTACCCATGGTGATACAAGAGGTGGAAGGTGAGTCTTGGGGTAGGTGGGGTGATGGGGCCGGGGGCATGACTCCAGAAGGGGGCTGCCTGCAGGTAGACGGATAAACAAAGAATGAAAAAAAAAGGCACACTCTTTTCTAATTGTTAAATTTTTTTAACAATGTCCTGAATTTTTCCAACCAGAATTAGTGAGTGCAATGAATGGCGAAGTTAACCCTTTCTGTGCTGCAGGCTGATATATCAGTCCAGAATTCCTATACGTTCTAATTATGTTGACAACCAAAGGATTAAAGCATCCAGATACTTTCTTTTATCAAGTGCAGTCTGGCACATTCTGTCTCCTCAATTGATGAGATCTGGTCTTGTCAGGATATGCTAGCGTACAATATAGGTAATATGCTCCAAAAGGCATGTTAACTGAACAATAACGCAGAGGGCAAAGATCCCAAAAGGCATGTACCTGAACAATAACACAGAAGGCAAAGGTCTTTGTGCAAATGACACAACCACATCTAATCACATCACAGAACCTCACCCCACCACCTCCATTAAACTATCCCATCCCACCCCACCTCACCCCACCACAAAAGACAAACATCAACCACAGCAAAAATTTCAAAACCACACACTGATGAATACAACAGAAATAACACATAAAAACCAAAATAACACACTGGAAACAAAGGAAAATGACAGTGAAAAAGCTACAACATAGTAAGCAATCATCAAGCTGCTTTTTTCATAACTTTTTCATAGTGCTGGCCCAGTGGTGCTAAGGGTTGAGGTGCTGGACGCAACAACTTGTACCACATTGGCAAACCGGGTTTGGTTGTGGACTTGAGTTGTCAGGAGTCAGCCAGGGTGGGAGAGGATAGAGCATGTGGAGGACTGCTCTCCTCTTTCCAGAGAGGGAGGATTAAAGCACTCGGTGCTGGCTTTACCCTTAGTGTCAGCTGGGGGGTACAGCAGCCAGACACTATCAGGAAAGGGGGTGACGTGTTGGCTGCCAGCGTCCCATGTACAGCAGTGTTTGTGGGGACATCTAGGTGGCATTGCATGCCCACTCCATGGGTAAGGGAGGAAAAGTGGAAAAATGTATGCCTGGGCAGTGGCTGACATCCAGCCACCCAGTAGCCCTACATTTGTCGAATACCTTGGCCATGCTGCCTTTGTGCAAATGGTAAGTCCTGGCAGAAAATTGGGGAGACCGGGGCTGGGGTTACTGATGTATAGAGGGCTGCTCAAGGCCAGGGGAGAAAACAGCATGAAGTGTGAGTAAATAACTTCTTCTTAGAATCACAAAACATGCTGGTTGTTCCATCATGGCTGATAAGTGATAAAAAGGGGAAGTTGTGATGTCATCACTTCCTAAAAATCTTTGATTCTCATCTGGTTCTTAAAGCCACAGTACCATGAATTCAAGAGGTATGCACTCATTGAAGCTATCTTTTAAATACTCAGAATAATTTATCTTTAAACCCAAAATGATAAGAGGAATATGTCATTCAAAAGTATTGGCATTGTATCTCATAACATGTTTCGTAATGGTTGACAGCCCTCCGCTTTGCCTAGGCCAGTCAACCCATTGGTTGCCATGTTACTATGGTATGATATCTACTCCATCATGTTTTATTCCTTACATATCCTCTATACTCAATGTATCTTCAGGTCTGAATGGGGGAATCTAAAAGTCTGCAAATGTGCCATCTATATCTATCAGATTTGTTTGAAGATCCTGAGAATGGTAATGTCTCAATTTTACAGTAGAACTCTTGACCTTGAGTATGCTGCATTTAGCCAATAAGCTCCAAAATGGAGACAGCGTTGCATGGTTGTTTAACCATAGACATGAGTAGCGGCATATAAACTGCCAAATCCACCAGAGTTTCATGCCGAGTGCAACCTGAGCAAGCAGCTTAACTCTGCTTTGCTTCCAGTTCCCCAGCTGTAAAACTGGGGACAGGAACATGATCTCACTGATAAAGAAATGGGAAATCTCAGCTAGGTTGCCCTGAATAAATGAATTAAACAAAGGTTAGGTGAGAGGAATTAAGACCATAAGACCCATCTAGTTCACCTCCCTGGTATCCTAACAGCAATGGCAAAGGATCTAGACAGGATCTGCTTTTTTACCTCCTCTGGTAATCCATTCTGAAATTCTGTTGCTCTTTGAGTGAAATAATGTTTCTGTACCTCCCTCCTGACTGCCACATCCCCCCATCCTTCACTTAAAATCATACCCTTGGTTCTGCTACCCTTAATTCTGCTAAACAATCTGTTCTGGATTTGGTCTATTTTTGCTTGTCTCTGCATGATTTTAAATATCTCAGTCATAGCTCCCCTCAACCTTTATTTCTGAAGGGGAACAACCTCAGGTGACCCTGTCATTTCATAAGGAATGCCATCCATTCCCTAATCATCTTCAACAGGTCTGTAAACCGATGATCTAATAAATAAATAAATAAAATAAAATCTTTATAGCTCCGTGTTGCACATTTTCCATCTCCTTTATGTCCTTTCTGTAATGCAGTGACTACAACTGCACACAGAACTCGCATGTCTAACCAGTGTCTTGTATGGTAGTATTATCACCTCCTTCTCTGTACTATGTCTCCCCCTTTAATGGAACCTGACATTCTGTTGGGTTTGTTGCAGGGGTGTAACCAGGAATTTTAAACTCGTACTTGAGCATTGACATACTGTAACTGTTACCCCCTTCCCGCATAAACACAAACTGAAAGATGTGGTGCTCTGCCACACAAACATTGTCCCACCCTCATTTCAGTCAACAATATGTAGAAAGCCAATGAGCCTAATAGATACACAACATTTTATTTTATGCAACACACACACACACTACCAATCAGACAGAGGTTGGCTGTTTTTTAGTTACAATGTTTAAAATACAGTGTGATCTGTACCACATTAAGGGAGGCAGCCTTACAGAAGTCCATTCACACCACCAC
Organism: Neoceratodus forsteri; assembly: GCA_016271365.2. NCBI lineage: Eukaryota > Metazoa > Chordata > Ceratodontiformes > Ceratodontidae > Neoceratodus > Neoceratodus forsteri. Next base: position 336,564,800 of record CM028137.1, on the reverse strand, counting down.
TCATGCATACATCAATCAGGTCACTCATACAATCACGGCCTCAAAGTTTAGTTCCCACACATCTTCCAAAGATCATTCACAAATTTACACTAAAGCATCCAAAGAGGGGAAAAGCAGTTATTTATATATATCAGGCTCTGTCTGTGTTTGTTGCCCTGCCTGAGGCTCATGTTGCCCCTGGATTTTCCAGATTTTTACTGTACTCAGCAAAGTACACTGAGTATGCCTGCTGACACCCATGGTTTGCTGGCTGTGGCTGTGCACTGATTGGGTAATTCCAACAAAATAATAGAGTCACTGCTCTTGGAGCAGAGTCGTGGTATCAGAGATCAGTAACTGGATGCCCTCCAACAGGCTGGTGCTGAATCCATGAAAAACTGATCTGTTACTCGTGCACTTTGATCAGCAGGTCTGTGCACTTAGGAGCAATCTCAAGCTCTGCAACCTTGATGGGATTCAGTTTGAGGTTGATAGAAGGCGGTTTACAGTCTGGGAGTGGTTCTTGATGAGAGGCTGACACTAGAACCTCGGCGGTTCTTGAAGAGAAGCTGACACTAGAACCTCAGCGGTTCTTGATGAGAGAGGCTGATACTAGAACCTCAACGGTTCTTGATGAGAGGCTGACACTAGAACCTCTGTGGTTCTTGATGAGTTGCTGACACTAGAACCTCAGCGGTTGTTGATAAGAGGCTGACACTAGAACCTCAAGTGTCAGCAGTACTCTTGGGCTGATTTTACCATCTCAAAAAAGTTGCCAGTCTGTGTCCGTTTTTGGAACCTGTCAATCTGAGGATCTAGGTACAAGTTTACAGTACATCTCATTTCTCTTGGACTGCTGTAATGTGCTCTGCAGGGGCTTGTCTTGTAGCAAGATTCCAGATCCATCATCTGCAGCTTGTGCAGAAAGCAGCTGAGAAGTTCTTGACTTCTGTTCAGATGACAGATCATATTACCATCTCAGAACAGGTCCTACACTTGCTGCCTTCTAAGCAGTAAATTGACTATAAGTTTCTTTAGCTGTTATTTAAAGCACTGAATGACCTGGGCCTCCTCTGCCTACGCAGCCTCTAGACTGTGTATGTATTCAGGAGAACTACCATGTACATGGTCAGGGGCTTTTGAGTGTTCCGCATTCAAGATTAAAATCTACTGGTGCCTGGGCAGGGCATGGGTAAATGAGGCCTATCAGGTGGAGAAACAAAAACACACTGTGAGCCTGCAGAAGAATGCCTTTGAAAAAACAAGCATTTGTCAATGCCGAATGTTTGCTTGCTGGTATTAGCATTGGAAATGCAGGAGTTAGACAGATGCAGTGTAGGAATGGCAGTGAAGTATTGATCTTCACGCCAACCCACCTCCAACCTGCAGAGATAGATAGGCATTGGGGTATGAGATTAGGTTGTCGTCCATAACATTCATGCCATTTCACCTCACCTCACCCTGTCCTGCAGACACCGACAAGTGTTGAGGTGTGTCTTGGGGTGTTCGGCTTTACAGTCACACTCCATAAGGACATATGCTGAAATGGGTGCAATATAGGAGAATGGGGTGAACTCTGGGGCCGAGGTCCAAGGCACACCCCGATGCCTGTCACTGGCTGCAGGGTTGGGGAGGTGGAATGGCATGAGCATTATAGTCGGCAATCCAAAGGCACACCCACCCCTGATGCCTGTCAGTCTATACAGGGTGGGATGTTATTGTTAGAAACCCTAACACCCAGGGTGTTTGTTGGTATTTGCACTAAAAATTTTCAACATGGCCTTTTTGTGACCTCCACCTCATGAAAGCATTTGGGACCTCTTCTCATGAACAGTGGCACTGTGAGTTTGTAAATGTGTCCTGAACTTTGAGTTCCCACAGCGACCGTGCCATTGTGCGCCAGATGTACGAAAACACAGATCGGGCAGGATGTGAAGAATGACAGCTGCACCATTCTTAGGGAAGTGTGAAGAGATGGCAATGTTGAAAATCGGTAGTGAAAATAATAAAAATGCTAGCACTTCCAAGCGTGCATGGAAACTGCGCAACACATGTGCGTAACACAGTCATTTAGTGGAATTATTTCACCAACTTTTTAACATTGGCATTTTGTGACCTCTGCTCATGAACACTGTCAGTATGATTTTCTTAATCTGTCCTGAACATTGATTCCCCACAGCAACCATGCAATTGTGTGCCAGATGTGTAAATGCATATTTCAGGCAGGATGTAAAAAATGACAGCTGTACTGTTCATAAGGAGGTCTGAAAAAATGGCAATGTTGGAAATCTGGAGTGAAAGTACTACAGATTTGCGAAGTTATGAGGGTGTGTGGAAACTGCACAACGTACGCTTGTAACAGTTTTTTATGGACGTTTGTCACCAAATTTTCAACACAGGCATTTTAGGACCTCTGCTAATGAACAGAGTCGCTGTGATTTTACATATGAACATGCATAAGAACATACGAATCTGCCAGCAGATCAGACCAATCAGTCTATCTAAATCTGCTCGAGTGTGCAGCTAGCACCCTAGATTGCAGCTGCCCCAGCCTCCTCCCCCTCAGTTCCTCCCCCACTTATCACAGCCCCTGCCCCCCTGACTCTTCCTCTTGCGTTATCCCAGTCCTTTTTAAAGCTATTGACTGTCCTACATGTTACCACTGCCTCTGGCAGTGTATTCCAACTAGACACCATCCTCTCAGTGAAGTAGTGCCTCCTCATTTCCCTCTTGAAATGTCCCCCTTCCAACCTTAGTCCATGCCCCCTAGTCTCTCTTCCATGCCTCAGTTTAAACACCCCCTTGGTGCTAGGTTTATTTACAACCCTCAGGTATTTAAACACTTGAATCATATTCCCCCATCCCTCCTCTCCTCCAGTGTGTACATGTTCAGCTCGTTCAGCCTAACTTCATATTCCTTTCCTTCCATCCCCTTTAACATTTTTGTTGCCCTCCATTGCACCCCCTCCAGTAACTTTATATCTCTCCTCAGGTATGGCCTCCAGTATTGCACACGGTACTCCAGGTGCAGTCTGACCAATGATCTGTAGAGAGATGGGATCACATCCCTGTGTCTGGATGAGAATCCTCTTGCAATGCACCCCAGCATCCTGTTTGCCTTCGCTGCTGCTCTCCTACACTGGGCTGAGTTGTTCATGCTCCCAGTTACCAACATCCCTAGGTCCTTCTCCTTCTCTGTGATCCCCAACCTCACCCCCCCCCAACCAATAGTCCTTCTTCTGGTTCTTAGGCCAAAGTGCATCACCTTACACTTGTTTGCATTGAATCCTAGCTGCCACTCCACCGACCATGTCTCTAGGTTGGTTAGGTCCCCCTGCAGTTTTTCCCATCCATCCTCTTTGACCACCACTGCCCCCAATTTGGTATCACCTGCGAACAGACTAACCCTGCTCCCCATTCCATGTGCTATATTGGAGATAAAGAGCCCAAAAAGCACCGGGCCCAGCACTGACCCCTTCAGCACCCTGCTTGTCACTGCTCTAGGTGCTGAGAGCTCCCCCACCACCACCACCCTCTGCACCCTCCCCTGTAACCAGATCTCTATCCATTTAGTCGGCTTTTTTCCCATCCCCACTGCTTTCACCTTCCCCCCAGTCTCCCAAGAGGCACTGTATCAAAGGCCTTACTGAAGTCCAAGTGTAATAGGGTCTGTAACCCCTCCTTCCGTATACTACTGGATAGCGTTTAAACGCCTGGAGTATTATTGGATTTATAGGCTGAGATTTTGTTTGGTTACTGGGACTATAAATATCCTTCAAAATCTGTTGCAACAGTAACTCCTTTTCTCTCTGTCTGTACATTCCCTGTTGTCTCCTTTATTCTTTTTTTCCCCTACCATAGGGTGGCCTCCTATGTGTAGTCTTACTATCGCTAGATTTTTCTTTCCTTTCCTTCAATATTTTAAGTTCCATGCCACTCAGAAACTCTGTTTGGGTCTCTGTATAGCTATTTTCAGTATTCTACACGATCGTGCGCACGTTTGCACTGCACGACTGTGCGAATGTGCGACCGTGCGATAGTGCGCGGGCGCCGAAATCGCAACAAAAAGCCACTTTTGGCCACAATAATAAAAAACAAGCAATTCTTGCTTTCCTTGGCTAACGCTAGCATTTTTGGAAAAGAGAACACCCCTGGTTCATTTCTTTGAGGGCTACAAATAAAACTACTGCTGCTGTAAGCCCTATTCCAGCAAATTAACGGTAAAGCAGTGTCCTGTTGTTTTCAAAGTGTAGCCATTATGCCCAACTGCTTAGACGAGCCTGCAAGTAGAAATATAAGCTAGTTTAGCTTTCAGCTTAGTTGCTGCAGCACTGAAATGCAAACTTGTACTGTTAAGTTGTCTGAGCAAATAATGTTTCTATTAGGTCTACAAGATAAATAAATGAAACTTACTTTCAGTGGGTATGTGTGAAGCAGGCTTCCAGACCCTCCCCTCAGCATTCCATGTTTGTTATAGAGCCGGCCGGCCCCTTCTTCCCCCTTATTATAATGAATGCTGTTGGGAGGAGCCTGGGATACACAGAAATATTGTAAATAAAAGATATAAAGGCTTTTTATGTCTGCTTTAAAGCTGATTATGATTCAACTACTTAAAGAATGTTTATTTTAGTTTTGTAATTGTATTTAAGGCTGTATAAACAAGATAAACTAGCTAATTTTCTGTTAGGGAGGAGTTAGCCCTGTCATGTGACCCTCCTTCTGTATAAAGGAGAGGATTTCAAGTGAACAGATCAGAGTGTGGCTGGAAGGAGTTCCTGCCAGATGCCTAGCTGCCTTCTAGGTATGGTTCCTGTGGAGATGAAAACTGCTGAAATATTATAGTTTATGTATTTTTATTTATTTTCCATACTAAGTCCGTTTATGTTTGCCTGCTTAAAGGAATAAATTTATTTTGGTTTCTTCACATCCTGACTGTTTTCTGGACTCCTTTTTGATCCCATGTGCACACCAAGTACAGGACATGTACCACATGGCCCCTGTACAACTCTCTTGTCACCCAGTCATAATACTCTATTTGGCTGGTTTGACAAGAACTCCCTGAGACGAACCCCAGTTTGCCGCCCATCTTGGAGGCCATTGTTCTCTAGGAATGCCACCAGCCTCTGCTTCAGTATCGCCTCCATAAGCTTACCCACTATGGATGTGGGACTGACCGTCCAATAATTTCCTGGCTCCTCCCTAGGCCCACTCTTGTGTATGGGCTCCACATGGGCCACCCTCCAGTCCTGGGGCACACACCCCGTTTTCAGAGAGGTGTTGAATAGATCTGCCAGTGGCTCAACCAACAACTCTGTCATCTCCCTCAGCACCCTGGGGTTAGCCCAGTCTCTATGACTCCCCACTTTTGTTCTGCATCCATCCCCGGCCTTATATCCTGAAGTCTCCCTCACAGTATTGCTCCCATCCTCCCAAAGTCCACCCTACTAAAGTCCACCACTTTAGTGCCTGTGCCTCCTGCCTCCCTGCCCAGTGCGAGAACGAGCCACACTGTTTGTGGTCGCTACTCGCTAGTGGTCCTCCACTTTTACCTCCCTCACCACCTCCCCATTTGCCAGTACTAGGTTCAGAGTGCTACCAAGTCTTGTAGGCCCACTTATCAATTGCATCAGAAGGCTGTCCTGGAATGCATCAATGAGCACCTGCTCCCTGGTACTGCTAGTGACTTGGGTGCTCCTGTCAACCACTGGTAGGTTAAAATCCCACACTATCACCACACTCCCCCTTCTACAGGCCCTCCTTATCTGCTCTGCCAACTCCCCATCCAGTTCCCCAGATTAGGCTGGTGGTCTGTACACCACTCCCAGCCTCAGCTTTCTGCACTTAGAGTCCAGGAGTTGCACCCAAAGCGCCTCTGTCCTCTCCTCTTCTCCCTCCTCAGTTATGCATTTGATCCCCTCGATCACATAAAGTGCAACCCCTCCTTCCAAACCCCTGGTCCCTGCTGTATATCCTGTATCCCGGGATTGCTGAGTCCCAATCATGGTACTCTGTGGCCCAAGTCTCTGTCACTGCAGCAGTGTCCACCTTCCCCTCTGAAAGGAGTGCCTGAAGCTCTGCAATTTTGTTCCCCAAGCTTCTTGCATTGAGAGAGACCACCTTCCACCCGTACCCCTCCTTCTCCTCACTCTTCTCTTTGGCCTGTGTCCTTCCTCCCAGTAGTCCTCACCCTTTCTCCTCGTTATTCTTATCAGGTGGTGGTGCCTTCTGTATTACAATCAGACCACTCTGCCCGCCCTCTCCCAGGGTTACTACGCCTTTGCCTTTACCTATATCTGGAGGGGTGAGCTCATTAGGTTCCCCTGTCCGGATCTTTCTACCAACCTCAGTCTTTTGGCCACCCCCCACTAGTTTAAATCCACCTTAGTAGAGATACACCCCTCTAATTCCACTTTTAATACTCCCACCCCCTCCCAATGGTAGGTAAGTTACTTTTTCTATTACTTTCTATTATGTTTGAAAACTTGTTCCAGGAAGCTCTGTGCAGTCACTAGCAAGGATGGATAAGTACTAGAAAAAGTAATGCACCTGACAATTATAGTTACTTATTTCTTTCTAGACAAAAACAATACAAAAATAATAAACATTTTTTTAAAGTAATAGGTTAGTTACTTTCAAATAAATGTAATCAGTTACAGTTACATATTTCTTTTGTATAAAAATACATAAGTAATTGTAACTGTAAGGTGTATTACATTTTCCAGTACTACTCCATCCTTGCTAGTGACTGCACCGAGCTTTCTGGAACAAGTTTCCAAAAGTAACTTACCCAACACTGCCCCTCCCTGCTCAAGTGTAGCCTGTCTGCTGTGTACAAGTCACTATTCCCCCAGACCCTACCCCAGTTAGTCAGTAACCCATAATTTTTGGTGTGGCACCAATCCCTCGGCCACTCGTTGAAGTCCTCAATCCTACCCTTCCTTCCCATGCTTGCACATGGTACAAGGAGTACCTCAGAGAATGCCACCGACTCCCCCACGCTCTCACACTGCCTCCCAACTCCTAGAACCTCCCCCTCACTACTTCCACAGCCTGCCCTGCCAAGTCGTTTGTACCCACATGCAACAGTAAATGAGGTTTCTTCCTCCCCCTCGCTGCACATTTGAGCAGTACCTGCCCCTCCTGCAGTCAACCCAGAGATAACTTCAACCCAAATACAGCTGTGCCTTCCCCCTTTCTGCCCAGTCTCACCCCTTTCACTATAGAATCCCCCAGGGCAAGTACCCCCCCATCCCTTACCCCCTTTCCTTCTAATGCCCCTTCCAACACCCCAGTATTCATTCTTCCCTGTCCCTTACCCCAGCCAGTTGCACCCTCGGTGACTTCTGTATCTGCACCCCCTACTTCTGCCTCTCCCCTTTTCTCTGCCTTATTCCTCCCATCCCCCTTGAACCCCTTCCCAGCCTGACTACTTCCTACTGGGCTTCCCATGTTGACCTCCCCTCCTCCCCAGCTAATTTCCAACCCCTCTTCTATCACCATTGTTGTCAATTTAGAGCCCCCATTCCCTTCGACCCCGATAGTGATGCCCCCCACCCTTCCCCTTCCCATAGCCTTCTGTCCTCCAGTTACCCACCTCCTTTCTTACTAGCCCCCCTTCTACCCTTTGTCCTACTATCTCTTCCCTACCTCTTACCATCACTCTCATGCCCTGCTTGTCCTCCCCCTTCAGTATGTTCCTGCTCCCTCTCTCTCTCCCATAGCAGAGGCTCAAATCTATTCCTAGTCGATACCCTCCTACATCTCTTCCCCCTATTGGTTCCCCCCTCCTACTTGTTCTCCTCTGTGCCCCCCTGGTCCCACCCCTGGTCCGTCCCTACCCGCAGCCATCTGCTCTCTCCCCTGGTACTCCTCATGGTCTCTTCCTCTCCCATCAGGAGGCCCCCTCCCTCACCTTTGGCACCCCCTCCTTTCTCCTCTTTTTTCTGCTAGTGTCTCTGATACTGGGGTCAGTTTTAGTCCCTAGTTGTTCTTCCTCCGTCCCCTCTTGCCATCCCCTATCCCCCACCCCAGTCAGGATGCCTATCATACTCATCTGCCCTGCCACTTAGACTCCTCCCTAACCTCCACAGTTCCTCCTTCAAACTAGCCAATTGTCTACAGAGCATACACCTCCCCATCCTACAAGCTCAGTCCAGGACCATGGTGGACCCACACCCTGTACATCCCACCACCCTTCCAAAGATGCTGGCCCTATTGACACGTGGCACCTGCCCCATTTTGGCCCCATCTTATGTTATGGGCTCTTACTCCCGGTTTCTGTATCCTACTACAATTGTTAAGGCCCTATTAACTCAAATTCCTGTTCCCCCACCCCGTACTAGTCCCCCTACTGCCTCCTTGCCAACCAGGTTAATTCAGTCTCATATCTCATCCATTAGATACTATATTACTGTAGCAATCCTAAAGCCTCCTTGTCCACTTTTCACCCCTCAGCTACCACACCTTTTGTTCTCAGCCCTCAAAGTTTCACTTAGCCAAGTTAGAAATCGTATTGCACTCCAAGTGTTACTCAGCTCAGAGAAATAAACAGAATAAATAAATATGTATTATTACAGCAATCCTACAGTATAGCTCAGTACTTAGCTCAGTTAGAGAAATAAACAGAACAACTAAATCTGTATTATTACAGCAATCGTAAAAAAGTATCCAATCATTGCTTTGTCTCCACCCCAGAGACCCTGCTGTAATATAGGACCACACAGGACCCTGGGCAGGTGGATGGGCAACTCTAAAGTCCTGGGAGAGCTCCGTTGAGCTTATACACTCCCCCTCTCTCACTCACTCATTCTGTTTCTCCCGGCGCTGCAGGCTGCCCTTTTGACTGGGCTCCTGCCTGCATTGGCACCTTTTTCTGCCCACAAAGAAATCTGCAGCAGTCCCGACAGAGTTCCATTGAGGTCACTCACTCCCCTTCTCTCACTCGCTTTTTCTGTTTCTCCCAGCGCTGCAGGCTGCCCTTTTGTACTGGGCTCCTGCCTGTGTTGGCACCTTTTTCTGCCCACAAAGAAATCCGTAGCAGTCCCAACAGAGCTCCATTGAGCTCACTCACTCCCCCTCTTTCACTCACTCATTCTGTTTCTCCTGGCACTGCAGGCTGCCCTTTGTATTGGGCTCCTACCTGTGTTGGCACCTTTTTCTGCCCACAAAGAAATCCGCAGCAGTCCCAACACAGCTCTGTTGAGCTCGCTCACTTCCCCTTTCTCACTTGCTCATTCTGTTTCTCCTGGTGCTGCAAGTTGCCCTTTTGTACTGGGCTCCTGCCTGCATTGGTGCATTTTTCTGCCCACAAAGAAATCCGCAGCAGTCCCGACAGAGCTCCATTGAGCTCGCTCACTCCCCCTCTCTCACTCTCGCTCGTTCTGTTTCTCATGGCGCTGCAGGCTACCCTTTTGTACTGGGCTCCTATCTGCATTGGCACTTTTTTCTGCCCACAAAGAAATCCGTAGCCATCCCAACTGAGCTCTGTTGAGCTCGCTCACTCCCCCTCTCTCACTCGCTTGTTGTTAATCTGTCCCAAACACTGATTTCCCACTGCAACTGCACTATTTTGTGCCAGAAGTATGAAAACACATTTTGGCCAGGATGTGAAAAATGACAGCTGTACTGTTTATAAGAAGGTATGAAGAAATGCCAGTGTTGAAAATCTGGCATGAAAATATTGCAAATTTGCGAAGTTTCAAGGGTGCATGGAAACTGAGTAATGCAAGCTTGTAACACATTCATTTTATGGATTTTCATCACCAAATTTTCAACATAGGCATTTTAGGACCTCTGCTCAAGAACAGTGTCAATGTCAGTTTCTTAATCTGTCCCTAAAACTGATTTCCCACAGATACCATGCTATTTTGCGCCGGAAGTGCGACAACAGATTTCAGCCAGGATGTGTAAAATGACAGCTGTACTGTTCATAAGGAGGTGTGGAAAAATGCCAATGTTGAAAATCTGGAGCGAAAATATTACAAATTCACAAAGTTACGAGTGTGCATGGAAACTGCGCAATGCACGCTCGTAAAACAGTAATTCTTTTGATTTTTTTCACCAGATTTGCAACATAGGCTTTTTGAGAGTCCATCTCATGAACAGTGGCACTGTTGTTTCGTTAATCGGTCCTGAAAGGTGATTCCAAGCAGTGACCGTGAAATCACCTTTCAGGACTGAATAACACCATGACAATGACTGAATTCATGAGGAGGGGTCCCAATAACCCCATGTTGAAAATTTGGTGCCAAAATTCCCCAAAATGCCCAAGATATGCACCAAAGATGAAAAAACCCTATTTATGCCATTATACAGCTTACCGGCATTTCTTCAGTTCGCGGTCGGCTTTGAAGAGTGCAGACATGTTCCCGGTCAACCAAAGATCATCGTGCTGGGCTCCAGAGGTAAGGACGGAGTGAGAGGGGTGTGGGGAGGCAGGGTGCGCAGAGGGTGGGCTCAGGTTGGGGGAGGAGGCAGGAGAGACCGTAATGGACCATTTTCTTGTTTTATAGGTCAAAAAAAAAAAGACAATGTGGGTCAGTTTTCTTCTTTCGCAGGTGTTGTTTGGTACACTGATGTGGGCTCCCAGTGTACCACCTGCATTTGTGGGGAGGGGGCCAAAGCCGATGGGGATTGGGCACCCCATCGGCACAGAAATGGGTGGGGGACGCATGATGCTGAGGGGGATTGGGCATCCCCTCGGCACACAGCAGAAATCGAGGGTGGGAACATTATGCCGATGGGGAGTAGGCTCTCCCATCTGCAAACTGAACTGGGAAGGGGGACTGAAGCCAACAGGAATTGGGTCTCCATCGGCAAAGAAAGATTGTTGGGGGCACATGATGCCAAGAGGATTGGCACCCCCTCGGCCCTAACAGAAACTTGAGGAGTGGGGACATTATGCAGATGGGCACTGTGTCCCCATCAGCAAATGAAGGGGTCAGGGGCATGCTGACAGGGGATGGTATGCCGGCGTCGTCTCTGGGGTGGCATAGAACTGCCATGTTCCTGATACTGTTACACCAGGCAAGGTACCGCCTTGCAATGACGGGTCGCTCCCTCATTGCAGCAGAATTGCTGATGCTGCAATGATGAGACGGACCCTCATTGCAGCAGCCAAATTGTTTCAAGTTGGTGGCACTTCTGCAGAACCAGTGTCATCAGGACACTGGGCCTGCATTGGGTGCATACCACCAAACTCACAAATGCAGTGCTGGTATTGGCCGCCACACTGCCGCACCTCCACAACCCGCTTCTCTCCTAAGCTGCCGCATAATTTTTCTTGTGCATGCATGCAAGCAAACATAAAAATGCATAATATTATTGCTATTTACCATTCCATCAGGAAACTATGCTGTTCCTTCAGGACAGATGAAGCATAAAGACATATGCCAGGGGTTGGAACAAAAGTTTTTTAGCCACTACCATACAGGGCTGGTGGAGAGTAAAATCCAATGGTGCCACAAATGCTCTATAGACCCTACTAGCATACCTATTGAAATGTTACCTCTTCCAATGGTAGCTATTGGGGCTACTTAAAGGAAAGTTTTACTGGACAGATGCAAAATCATCCAGCATTTGGCTGTTGGGTTTGAGCCAATTTCCAGCCTTGTATACAGAGCTGAAGGGCCCCGTAGAAAAATAACTCAAATAAGAGCTAATGATCTGGATGGGGTCATCTGTCACTCTCTGAAACAGGCATGTTGGGAATAGAGCTTGCAAAACAAAGACAGCACCAGACCTCCAACAGCAAGTAAAAGCACTGTTTATTTGAAGTGCTAAATTAAAGTGCATAGCATAAAGTTGACATAAACATACAGAGTGGCTACCAGTCTGACAAGCACTCAACCAGTTTCACTGCTCCAGCAGCATTAACAGGAAAATTACAGATTCGTGGTTAGCTGTCCAATTTATGCATAAGTAAATTTAAAGTGACAGTAGTGAGATTTCTAAGTGCAACACATTCAAACAAACCATAAACCACCAAAGATGCATTAAGAACACATAATGCATTTCATAGAGGAGTTCAAAAAACTTTTATGTATATGAGCTACTAGTTTTTTTCATGAACCATTCTGTTTAAGAGGGACCTTCTACTGAAAAAATATTCTATTGGAAAAGCTTATCTTTTCCTTTGAATAATGAATTTCTGAATATAGTTTCCATCTACTTCTCAGACCCAACACACAGATCCCAGATACTCCTATTCAGTTTTCTTTCTGACTCATTTCGCCTTGCTACTTGGTCAAAGCTGGAAAAAGAAGAAAACAGATGTACATGTTATATCATGGCAAGCGAGATTACCTTCTGTCAGTAAAGGGGGCATTTTCAAAATGTTCATTCAATGCTGGGGGTATAAAGCCCCCAGGCATATTGTCCATACATCCTCTCTTTTCACTAATCTATTCTCTAAATCCCCACTCCCCTTTTACCAACAGAGACTTTGTCCAAGTCACAGCATTTGAAAGTGTGCCCTGTGGGGTCTGGCTGACTATCAACATGTTCTGCTACTGGATTATTGGGGTTATGCCTCAAAATAGACCTCAGACATTCACAGATTCTAACTTTGAAATTCTTCCCAGTCCTCCTCACATAAAATGCACCACCATACCTCTCAACCTCCTGCCTCATAAATCAGGGACAAGGCTTAAAAAAATCAGGGACAAAGGACCAAAATCAGGGACACATCTTCAAAATTGGTGATATCCACTCAGGAAACTGGCAGAATAAGGGGCTTAGTGTAAAATGTATTTTCTAAGGAAGAACAAGTCTGTAACTTTAATGTTTGACATTATTTTGTCCTAACAGCCCCCACTGTTTGGTCTGGGAAACACAATTTTTAGGAGGGACAGAGTAAAATTTTGAGGCAAAATCAGGGACGTCCCTGAAAATCAGGGACAGTTGAGAGGTATGTGCACCACATCCACAGTGGCCAGATACACGACATTCGCCGTGTCACAATGTATGAATATATTCTAATGCCATAGATTTTGTTAGCATTCATACTTGTAAACTTAGTGGTTTTGAACATCAAAATGCAAACTTTGCACCTTCCACATGCAATGTTCCCCTTGGGAAGGAGTGGCAGCCAAGTATCTGTTTGTTGCCTATTGGCTAGCTGAAAGCTGTGAACTAGAATGTCTGATAGGTTTGAACCTCATTTGTACATAATTTGGGGAGGCTGTGGTAGGTCTTGCTAGCAATAAAATTCAGTTTTTTTTTAATATCAGAGGGTTCAACATGCACATTGTGGCTGGAGAAGAACTGTGCTGTGATTAAAATAACATGCCAGTGGTTTGCACAGAATGTCGATGCTCTGCGAACTCACAGAGGATACATAGATAAATAGAATGTATCAGCTGATAATAACCCAGTATGCCATCCAGTCTGTCTATTACTTTGCCAGAGTCCACATCTGACCCAATGACAGACTGGATTTACTGAGTTGATTGCCCTAATGGCATCTCAGTAGCCCAACCCCCTTCCCAGGCTGTCAAGATGCAGCAGCAATATTAACACAACACAGTGATACATTAAAACATTTTCTTAAATACAGTGTATTTTTATGTTGCAAATACATCACTGAAAGTTGTGAACTAGAATGTATGATAGGCTGAACCTCATTTGTACATAACTTTAGGAGGCTGTGTGACATGGTTGCAGAGCACTGGATCAGTTCTGAGCACATGCCAGTTTTTTTCTACAATGTTTTTAATTGCCTGTGGCTGCCTGCAATAGGGAGTAACAAAATGCACTGGTCCAGACTTATTCTGTTGTGGTTTTGGCTTAATCACCAACAGGTCCCGCCTGTCCATTTCCCCAGGCGTGGGTATCTGCAGCCTGTATGTTTTATACTCACTGTAGCCTCTTTTTTTGAAACTTGCCACCATCTTCTCACTCCTGAACATATAATCTGCCAACTCCCTGCAGTTCCTAAGAATACGTAGAAACTGGGATTTTGGGATGCTCTGGATTGTGTGGCTGGGGTGGTAGCTTTGAGGCAGTATGGTGCAGTGGTTTAAAGCTCTGAGCTGCAAATCTGGTAACATCCAGCAGACCGGACTTGGGTTTGAATCCCACAGCTTCCACTTGCATACTGTGTGACTCTGAGCAAGTCACTTAACTTCCCTGTGCTCCCAGGTCGCTCCTGTAAAAAAGCTTTCAGCTTAGTGTGCTACTCCTGGTTAAACAACTAAAGAAAAAAATGCCACAGGTTTGTGTTCCTGTCAGTGCTTTTACAGTATAAATCCATGCTTACAGTACCATCTCTGTTCTTGCTGATAGCAAGATCTAGAATGCTGACTAATGTCTCACTATCACTATCTGGGACTGTGAACCTCAGGTGTGGGTTCAATCTTTCTAGGTAGTAGACAAATTTGTCCAGCTCATCTCTGACCCTTCCCCCCCACTCCAATATGTCTTCAGTGTATGCCCTCTTTATTGACAGAAGATAATCTTGCTTGAATTGATTTAACATGTATATCTGTTTTCTTATTTTTCCAGCTTTGACCAAGTAAGAAGGTGAACTGGGACAGAAAGGAAACTGAATGGGAGTATCTGGGATCTGTCTGTTAGGTCTGAGCAGTAGACGGAAACTATATCCAGAAATTCATTATTCAGATAAGTTTTTCCAACAGAATGTTTTTTCCAATAGAAGGTGTCTCTTAAACAGAACACTTCATGAAAAAAAAACTGTCAGCTCATATATAGAAAAGTTTTTTTGAACTCCTTTATGAAATGCATTGTTATGTGATTTTAATGCATCTTTTGGTGGTTTATGATTTGTGTGAATGTGTTACACATAGAAATTATACTACTGGCACTTTAAATTTACTTATGCATAAATTAGCCAGTTAACTATGAATCTGGGACTCCTGATGACGCTGCAGGGGCGGTGAGGCTGGTTGAGTCATTGTTTTTCAGCATGCTAGCCATTCTGTATGTTTATGCCAACTTTATGCTATGCACTTTAATTTAGCACTTTAAATAAACAGTGCTCTTACTTGCTGTTGGAGGTCTGGTGCCATCTTTATTTTGCAACACTGTTCATTTTTAGGCTGAGAACAGCCTACCTCCTGTAGATTCCTGCTGTTGTTTAATGCTAGAAATAGAAACTGTGGTGTACTATTGTCAATACAGGGTCACATACACAGTTGCTAATGGTGCTGATACAATTTTGGGGTGCAAAAAACTCTGCATTGCACCTCCAATAAAAACTGCCATGCACAAAAGTAAAACTTGTTTGCCATGGGGAACAGCCTTCCCACTGACTAGGTCATAATGTAAACAAAGGTTGCTTGATGTTTGTGGTCACAATTGTGGTTTTCATTTCTGACCATTGTAGCCCACTGAACAACCCCTCACAGGGTTTTGTGTATGGCATGGAGCCAGTTGCATGGCACAATGTCGTGAGCACAGCCTTGTGACACCAGCACTATCTATCCCCCCAACTCATCCCCCAACAACCTAGCCCTCACCTTAGTGCGTGCTTATAAGCCACTGAACTTGGCTACAGCAATCCTCCCTCATAGTCCAGTGGGTCCCATCCAAGAAATCCTGAGCACCAACTAACTCCTTCCTCTGCCGGAACTTTAGTCCTTGTTCACAAGCAGACTCCTCCCTCCTTTGGGTGGCACTGCAGCTTGCATCCTGGGTGCCACACCAGAGAGCCAATGAGCATAGATCAACAGCTCTTTAGCATGCTGGCATCTGCATTTCTATGGCTGCCTGAGCACTTTTCCCCATGCAGTCACAATACTCTGAGCAACTGCAAGGGGAAATGCTTGCAGTCAGCCCCATAGTGCGTGGCATGATGAGTTGCAAAGTGGAACAGTTGCACAAAGTGGTCATTCTGGATACTTTGCATCACTAAATTGTGACTGTGTATGGGTCCCCTGTATTTCCTGAGATGTGCAGAATAAAAAACATAAGTGGGAAATATTCAACTTGGGTCTGGCCTAATGGGGCGGGGTATGGTTACCACTCAAAATGCCAGTGACCCAGGTTTGGTAATGAGCCCAGGATCTCACAGAGCAGCCGGGGGAGGTGGTTTGAGCATTCTAGAGGATGCTCTCCTCCTCCAAGGAGGATGGACAGCATTCTCCATTGAAGTACGACCACCTGGGTGACCACAGATGGTGCTGCAGACAGAGGAAATTGTAGAAGGAAGGATGCAGCCTGGCTACGGAGCAAAGCCACCCAATTATGTGTGCTTGTGCACCACATAGCCCTCACTGGCTGCATCCAAGAGGGTGAGTGCAACAAAAAGGAAAATCCTGGAGTGCAACAGCACGGTGCTAATACAACCGGGCTCCTCCACTCTGACGGGCCATTGTTCTCTGCACCTGATGGACTGGAGGCGGACAATTTCCTGTCACACCTCCTGAAGGAATCCACCACGGAGTGGGATGCCCTGAGGTCAGCATCAGAGAAAGAGCCAAATGAGGCATAGGTGGACAGCTGACTGGACATATACAATATAGAAAAAATATAATACTGGCTTCAGTGTCCTCAACTGGCCTTATTCTCTATGAGTGCCTTCAGCCTTACCACCTTGGACCCTGATGTCAATACATCTAGAAGCCAGGCAAAATTAGTCTGGTCTGTAGAAGGATGGGAGACCTCCAAAGAATACCAGGTGCTGCAGGAAGAGGTACTGGTAGCTCTGCAGATTACACGTTAAAGAGGGATCCAGTCTATCTGCTCTGGTGGTCGTTCAGTTAGATATTAAAGATCCCATGGCACTTCACATAAAGAGGATGGGAATTTCACCAGTGTCCTGGCAAGTTTCCTCTATTCACTGATCTGTCAACAGGTTCACCTAGTTCAATACCAGTTGGTGTGCATCTGTGTCTCCCTCCCCCCAGGACAAATCTTAAAACTGGAAGTATTTCATAGGCCTTCTTTTCCTGTCAACAAAAACTAAATAAATAAATTGCCAAAATGTTCCTCTTCAGTTCCCTATTTATTTCCAGTGTCTTCATTTTTGCATGATATCCCCCACTAAAGTCTAATGCAGAACAAAGTTTGGCTGGATTTTACGAGACCATCCTGCTACCCCCACTTATGATCAATGTAAAATATATGGAGGGGGAATTTTTCAGAGCTTTGCATCTGTTTTCCAGATGCAACTGTGCACTTCTGTTAAAAACGTAAGACCACAAAAAAGTGGTCTAACTCTGTGGTGTAAGTACCACAGCAGCAACTAAAAAACGGTTGCAAGTACTGTAGTTGTGGCCAAAAGTGCCATAAACTGAAAAATGTCACACATGTGACAAGATGTATGAAAACATCCAGGTGCATTTGTGTAGATGCAGAACATGTCCAAAACATGAGCACAAGTGCTGTGTCCTGTGCTTTGAAATTCCCCCATGTTTTTTAAGATACTGTACACTGGTAGGTTTTACTAGCAACAAAATTCAGTTTTTTTTAATATCAGTGGGTTAAATATGCACATTGTAGCTGGAGGAGAGTTGTGCTGTGATTAAAATAACATGCCAGTGGTTTGCACAGAATATTGATACTCTGAGAACTCACAGAGGATACATAGTTAAATAGAATGTATCAGCTGATAATAACCCAGTATGCCATCCAGTCTGTCTATTTGCTAGAGTCCACATTTGACCCAATGACAGACTGGATTTACTGAGTTGATTGCCTTAATGGCATCTCAGTAGTCCCACCCCCTTCCCAGGCTGTCTAGATGCAGCAGCAATATTAACACAACACAGTGATACATTAAAATATTTTCTTAAATATAGTGTATTTTTCTGTTGCAAATACATTGCAAAACTAAAAATAATACAAAACACATTTTATAGTTCAAATAAATATTTAGGCTTTACTTATAACTTGTATTCCTGAAACCAGGATCTTGGGTGGGTTGCTTAAAGGACTTTGACTTTGCCCGCTGTTGTTGAACACTGTAACATAGTAATTTAAGGTCAGAAGGGACACTGGGTCTGTTTGATCCTCCCTCCACCCCACAAGCAGGGACCAACACGTATGCTGTGGAAACATTTACTAATTTAAGGAGTTTTCCCACCCTCCTCCCTACTAACCGAGTGCTAATGACATGAGAAAAGGCAGCCCACCCTGAAGGATCCACTTAAACTCCATAATATATTCAAAAGTAAATTTATTTCTTCAATGGGTAATAAAACACATAACAGCATCACAGTACTGAGAACAGCCCCGGCACATGATGATATCCTAGTGAAGGATGAAGTGCCAGGTGTGGTGCTGTTAAGTATTTATTTACCTGTTTAAACAATAAATGTATGTTTCAATATATTTTGGAGTTTAAGTGAATCTTTCTGGTGTGTGCTGCCTTTTTTAACTCTCACTGATGCATTTGAGTAACTGCAGCACCAGATGATCCTGGCGCTCGGTAGGTTGTGCTGAAGCCTGCTACCAAGGGTAACAAGTTAGCAAACCTATCTGATAACTGCTTGCTATTAGGGGACATCAATCTCCCTAAGATTGATTGGAAAGTGTGGCAGGGGGAAAGTAATTTAGAAAATTGATTTATTGATTTCTATATTAGTAACAACCTTGAGCAATTTGTTCAAAGTAATACTAGGAATGATAGCATACTCGACTTGGTTTTGAGTAACATAGAGGAGACCATAAGTGACATAGAAATACATCCCCCCTTGGGTGGCAGCGACCACAGTATGATCACTTTCTCAATCAAGGAGACTTCCATAAATGTTGTTGGGTGTACTGTACAGTAGTTAGGAATTATAAAAGGATGGATGTGGTGGGGATTAAACATCTGCTGGGGACATTGGAGTGGGAACATGAGTTAAAAGATATTGACATGGAAGAGGCATGGAAGAAGTTTAAGAGCAAAGTCCATCAGTGAATAGCTAGATATGCCCCTGTGACAAATAAATATAATAAGCGGGGTAGGGTTCCCATGTGGTTTTCATAAAACATTCAGAAATTAATATAAATAAGGAACAAAGCATATATGAAGAATAAAAAATGTCCCACTGCTGAAAAATCCAAAAAATATCTTGAGGCAGTAAAAAAACTGTAAGCAGGCTATAAAAAAGGCAAAAACAGAAGCAGAACAAATAGTAGCTAGAGCAATGGATAATGGAAAACAATTTTACAATTATATTGGGAGTCTTAGGACTGGAAATAAGCAATTAACCAGTATCATTGATGGGGAGTCTGTCATCACTAATGAAGTGGATATGGCAAATAAATTTAACGAATATTTATTGGCAGAGTTAGAGAAACATGATGTACTGAGCTCTGTTAATTGCAAAGTTGATAATGAGAGAGAAGATTTTGGGCAGACTGGATGGGCCTTGCGGTCCTTATCTGCTGTCAACTTCTATGTTTCTATGAACACAAGGGAGGAGGTGTATGAGAAGTTAAAAAGTTTAAATGTGACCAAATCATGTGGACCTGATGAAATTCATCTGGCATTCTT
Organism: Neoceratodus forsteri; assembly: GCA_016271365.2. Lineage (NCBI taxonomy): Eukaryota > Metazoa > Chordata > Ceratodontiformes > Ceratodontidae > Neoceratodus > Neoceratodus forsteri. The sequence goes on along the minus strand of CM028137.1, from coordinate 336,545,377 downwards.
GAGAAACTTTGCAGAGGAATTGTCTAGTCCACTTACATTATTATTTAATATGTCTCTAACCTCTGGTGTGGTTGTGCAGGATTGGAGGGTAGCTCACATAATTCCTATTTTTAAAAGAGAGGGTGAAAAAACACAGGTTAGTAATTATCGGCCTATAAGCATAACCTTTCAAATTGGTAAAATAATGGAGGGGTTTATTAAACAGTTTTTGCTTGAGGATTTAAAAAGGATAAAGTTTACAGATATAACCAGCATGGTTTTTGTCAGGGGAGGTCCTGTATCACTAATCTGATGGACTTCTTTGAACCAGTCACCCTTGCTCTGGATGAGGGGCTCCCAGTGGATGTGATATATTTGGATTATAGTAGAGCTTCTGATTCGATGTCACATCTTAGGTTATTAGAAGTTCTGGAAGAGATGGGGTTGGACACTGGTCTTATGGAATGGATCCAATCATGGCTTTCAAATAGGTTGCAGCAAGTCCAAATAAGAGGGTTTCTCTCTGAGTGGGGCACGGTGACCAGTGAGGTACCACAGGGATCAGTTTTGGGCCCTACCTTGTTTTCAATCTTTACAGCCAGTGTGCAGGGCTCTGAGAGTGTGTGGATTCAGAAATATGCAGATTATGCAAAAATAGGATCAATTGTAAACAGTGAAGAATCCATAAAGCAATTACAAGGGTTCCTGAATTATTTGCAACAATGGGCTATAGAGCATAGGCTTCTGTTTAATGTAAATAAGTGTAGCGTGATGCACCTCGGTCACAATAACTCTCAAGCTGAATACATATTAAATAACAAGACTTTGAGTGTTACTACTTGTGAGAAGGACTTGGGTGTATTTATTACCAACAATTTGGGGTTTGAACAACATAATTGGGAATCGATTAAGAAAGCAAATAGAATTATGAGTAACATTCTTAAGAATATCCACAGCAGGAAGGCGGAGATCCTGGTACTATTATATAGCACACTGGTCAGACCCACCTTGGAGTATGGTGCTCCCTTCTCAACTCCTCGGACTGTAGGTTTGGCAAAATCCTATGAGCGAGTGCAGAGGAGATTTACTAAGAAAGTTGCCCAGGTAAAGGATAAAGGTTACACTGAGAGACTGGAGACCCATGATCTTTTCTCCATGACATATAGGAGGGTAAGAGGTGATCTGATTTATGTATACAGAGCCCTCTTAGATGAAGGTCTGCTGGAATCAGCCGGCATATGTAAACAAACCATATCAGAAAGATCAACTAGAGGGCATAACAAACAAATAAAGGGTAATCTGTTCAGGACATCCACGAGAAGGGCTTGGTCCAATCAGAGAGTAGTAAACGAATGGAATACATTACCTAAAGAAGTGGAGAATGCACCAACACTTGGTACATTTAAAGCAAGGTTGGACAATTTTATGAGGAGTAGAAGTAGGGAGTTTTTCCACTAAACAGTGGCGAGTCTATTATGCCCCTTTTGGGACAATTGACTCATATTCAGTCCTATGACCTATGACCTATAACCAGTTATTCTGTTGGTATGCAGAATTTTGTTCTGGCTTAACTTGAAGGTCTGTGCTGTCTTCATTTCTCTGGTCTCCACTGTTGAAGAATGTTGTTTTTTCAGTCTAGCTGTTTGTCCTCTCCTACTGTCCTCCCAGTTTTTATGCTGTGATTCTCCATCAAGAAACAGGCTGCCCTGACAGCCACTACCTCACCTGACCTTGACAAAGTTACCACGGTACAAGAGCTGAGAGTACTGGCAGCTGTTTTCCCAATGGTGGTGTGGGCCTCCCCATCCCCATTTCTTTCCCCCTTGGCCACCCACCTCCAACTATCCACAACAGTGCCACACTTAGCCAGTGGGGAACCTCACAGGCAGATAACTTCCCCTGTGACAGCAGAGTGAACCCTCCAGGGCCATATTGCAGGGGTCGCAAGGGTCACTGATGCTGTGGAGCCGTGGCACCTCTTAACATGGTCAAAGATACAGTACCACCAGCAGCAGTCCTTAATCATGGTTGTTCCCCTACTGGTGTTCCAAGCTAACCCCTGAATCTGGTTCATCACATAAGGTTCAGGTCTGAACCCAGACAATACCACCCCCCCCCCAAATCCAGAGGTGTCTTAAATTAATATGAATCATCCAAGTTGAAGCCCCTTTTGATTTGGGGCCAAGGTCCTTGGAGAGGATAGCTTTATAACCTAACATCAGGCCTGGTTCAGATTCAGATCAACTCCCAACCAAAGCAGGTTGATTCAGATGTTGGCCCAAATTGTCTGGATCAAATTCCCCTAATCTAGATCAAAATCTGAACCAGGTCAAAGCTGCCTCCCCCATCCAATCCATTAGTGTATTTTCCTGGAAACCAATGCATGCAGAAAATCTGAAATCATGTCAGCAGTGTTGGAATTACACTATGGAGGCTTATAGGGTCCATGACTTTAAAAGTTTATTCCCTTTCAATTGCAAGTCAATGGCATTGACACAAGAGCTACAGGGGCTATCTGCAGAATGATGGGGCCCAGGTTCTGTGATTCCTACACTGAATATCAGAACAGGGGTCTGAGCATACAAGGGTATACTCCCCTGCTCCTAGGAGGCAAGATGACCAACTCGGCTGCATGGATTCCACCTGGGTGACCATAGGTGCTAGTGGAAGCGGAGTGGTTTGGGGAGAGAAAACGCCATCTGGTTCCACACGCTGGCACATGTCATGTACACATGGACATTTGAATCTGAAATGGTGGGATCCTGAGGGTTGTGGCAAAAAAAGAAAACATACAAGCTTGTCCAATAACATGGAGCAGTGCTCTCAACCCGGAACCAAAGTCTACACCATGGGAGCACCAGATTTGCACTCCTAAGGGAGTACAGAATCCTGAAGGCCCCACTATAAGGGGTAAGTTGTGGTTAAATTGGCTACCTGGGTGGTCAAGGTAACTGAGCTTGGATATGGCAGCGAGCCAAGGAGTTGTGGGTCTTAACCCAGGAGGGCTAAACGAATACATTTAAAACAAGCATTTGACAATGCTGAATGTTGTCTTGCTGGCATTGGCATTGGTAGTGCAGGAGTTAGAGAGATGCATAATAGGAATGGCAGTGAAGTATTGAACTGATGCCAACCCAACCCCCACCCTTTAGAGACTGACAGGTATTGGGGTGTGCCTTTGGGTCGTAAGCCATAACATTCAAGCCATTTCACCTCACCCTACCTTGCAGACACCGACAAGTGTTGCGGTGTGTCTTGGGGTCTTCGGGCCTTAAGCTCACCCCATTCCATAAGGAAATATGCTGAGATGGGTGCAGTATAGGAGAATGGGGTGAACTTTGTGGCCGAAGACTCCAATACAGCCCTCGATGCCTGTCACGAGCATGCATAGAAAGTGTGCAATGCATGCCTGTAACACAGTTAGTTTTGGGACTTTTTTAACCGTATTTTCAATGTGGGTATTTTGGGACCTCTGCTCATGAGCAGTGGCACTGTGATTTTGTTAATCTGTCCAGAAAGCTGATTTCGCACAGCGACCGCGCCATTGTGAGCCAGATGAGCAACAACACGTTTTGGGCAGGACGTGAAAAATAACAGCTGTACTGTTCATAAGGAGGTGGGAAAAAATAGCAATGTTGAAAATCTGGAGTGAAAATATTAAACATTATTGAAGTTATGAGCGTGTGTGGAAACTGCACAATGCACGCTCGTAATGCAATCATTCCGGGGAATTTTTTTACCAAATTTGTAACCCAGGCTTTTTGAGACCCCACCTCATGAACAGTGACACTGTCATTTTGTTAATCAGTCCTAAAAGGTGAATCCGTGCAGTGACTGCGAAATCACCTTTCTGGACTGAATAACAAAAACCGCTAATTCACTACTTAGGTGCATTAACCGTACGTTTATATCTAAGACAGAGGAATGTATTATCCCATTGTTTAAAGCATACATCAGACCATATACAGATTATGGGTTACCAGTGTGGAGTCCATACATGGTCAGGGACATTCAAGTGATTGAGGGAGTTCAGAGAAGGACAACAAAAATGGTGCCCCATTTAGCATCACTACCATATCCGGAGAGGCTTCAAAAAACAGGTCTACATTCACTGGAGTTTAGGCGCTCCAAGAGGTGATCTTCTGTTCTTATATAAAATTCTCAAATAGCCCTCTCTGATGGACAAATGTGGTATTGTTAAAACACAAAGAAAAATAGTACCTAGACTTCACAATCAACAACTAATGGTGTAAAGCAAAAACAAACAGGAGGCTTCATTTCTTCTTGGTAAGAACACATAGGCTCTGGAACCAGCTAACACAAGAGCTATTAGACTGTAATACCTTTGAATCCTTTAAAAAGGGCATTGATCATTGGCTCTCCAAAAACTACAACAAAGTCTAATTTCCCACAAATGTGGGGGACAATCAAGATAGGCTTCATAGCTTCCTTTTGTCCTCACTTACCTAGTAAACAAGATGACAGAGCATGTGTTCATGAGGTAGGGTCCCAAGAAGCCCTTGTTGAAAATCTGGAGCCCAAATTCAAAAAAAATGGCTGAGATAGCCATGCAAGTTGAACCCCCCCTCCCCATTGATGCCATTATATAGCCTACCAGCATTTCTTCATTTTGCAGTTTTGCTTTGAAGATTCCAGACACATCCTGCTCCACAGATAATCACAACACTGGACCTCCAGATCTAAGTATGGGGTGAGGGAGGTGCAGGAAAGTGGGTGCGTAGAGGGTGGGTGCAGGTTGGGGGTGCCGGGGACTACAAGGGACCGTTTCCTTTTTTACAGGAAAACAAAAATGGACATTGAGAGACAGTTTTCTTTCTTACGGGTGAACCAAAAAAATGTTTGCACACTGGGTGGGCTTCTAGTGTGCCAGTGAGTTTTGGAGGGATGATGGGCAACTGGGGTGGACTCCAGTGTGCCCATGAGTTTGAGGGGGCCTAATGCCCGATGGGGATTGGGCCCCATCAGCAAAGAAAGTGTGTATATATGGGGGGGGACTGATGTCGACAGGGATTGGGCCCCGTCAGCAAAGAAAGTATGTGGTGTGGGGGAACATGCCGACACAGGGGATTGGTCACCACAGATGTCGGTATGGGGATTGTGTGTGGTGTATGGCAGGAGCTACCTTATTTATAGAAAAGTTTCACCAGGAAAGGCAAGTTGGGGATGCATGTCATCTGCCGCTGCATGATGAGCTTGCCTCTGATTGCAGCGGCAGATTTCTTTCAACTTGGTGGCACTTTCCATAATTTCCACTTAAGCACTAGCATGCTTGCTAATTGGGGGATGAGAGTCGCACCCACTAAAGCGTGCCCTGCAGTCGCCAATACTGACATACCTCTCAATGTTGTATTACCGCAATCTGTTGCTTGCGCCTGCACACAAGACAACATAAAAATGAGTTTTCCTAAATATAAGAAAGCTAACATAAAAGGAAGAAGATTCAAGAGAAATATCAGGAAGAAATACTCAACACGTGCAGGTGACCTGGTCTGACGGACCCTCAGGTCCTCGGACCCCCATCTGACCTTGTTAAATATGTCTCTTTGTAACACCTGTACTAGCAGTACTAGGCTTGTGAAGGCTGACTACTTTGTATTCATGCTCCAGAAGAACACTAACCACCCCTCAAAGTTCTGGAAGGTCATCCATGCTCTCTTCTCCCCATCTCCCACCCCCCATTCTCAAGGTGGCACCGGTCCCTCTTCAATCACCTTATCTTTCATCTCTTTTTCACCATCTGTACTCTCTCCCTCCTTCCATTCACCTCCCCAATACCACTTCCCCTTCTGCCCCAACCCACTCCTCCCCCATCATCCCTTCTCATCCTCCTCCTTTACCACTCCCTCTGTGACCATTAAGGCCCTTCTTGCTCTTAATCCCACAAAGGAGGGAGGCGCGATTGACCCTAAACTCCTGTCTCTTTCCACCCTAGCCATTGCACTTCCCATCACTCATCTCCTCAACTGATCCTTGTAACTTGCCTCAGTCCCTGATCTGTGGAAGCAAATCACTGTCATCTCCCTTCCCATGGGGGTGGGAAGCATATCCTATGGATCACTAGGGCAGTATGAAGGGAGGGGGAGCTGGAGGTCATTGTACACCTGGGGACAAATGACTTGGCCAGGGATGAGTCAGAACCAGTGCAGGGGGAGTTTAGTGAGCTAGGAAGAAGTCTTATGGCAGGGGGAAGGTGAGGGAGCTGTACTCCAATGACTTCAACACATGGTTGAAGTAATGGTGCAGAGTAGAGTAGTATGGCTACATTGGGGACTGGAGGCTCACTTGAAAGGATAAGAGTCTGTACAGCAGTGAAAGCCTGTATCCATCCATGAGGGTGTAACGGTGTGGGATTAATTAAGATGGACAAAAATGCCAATAGGTGCAACCCACCTGGTTAAGTGGGAATTTTATTATAAAAAATAAATAACTCTTTCTTAAGTCTGGCACCTTCTTCAGTAGTCACGTCATCTTGAACCAGCTTGTTAGTGAAAACAGCAGTTTTTCAAAAGAAAACAAAAAGGAAAATAAAAATACATAAATGGTCTGCACTCAAAACTGTGGAACCTTCCTCCACCAGTGATCAGAAGTTACTGACCTAATCTAACTAACGGTAGCTTAGGAGAGGTTATTTATACCCTCCACCTGATCAAGTGATTAAGTTCCACATTTTTACAAACATAAACTTTTCAGAGGCAGAGAGAAACACAAATTTGTTCTTAACAAAATATACCACAGTGGCTATAATTTCCTTTATCATCATAATTAACAATAAACATCCTAAATTCTTGATTTGATTTCTTGTATAACCATCCCTTAGTTTGGACAGAATAAAAAGAGCCCACAAGGGGCCACCAGTCCCCTATAGTCCAAACATTGGAAGCTGAAACACTCCTCACAATTAAGCCTCAGAACCAGAACTGAGTTTAGCTTTAAGTTCTATGTTTAAGGTAAAGACTGATATTTTATTATTAACTAAATCTAAAAAGGCAAGGAATTAGTGTGTTTTTTGGTGGAAGGACTTCTTATGAAAAAGATAAAAAAAAGGGGGGGGGGGTGTTTAATAACTTTCCTGCAGTTTAAAAGTCAGAGTTGTTGCTCTGCAATAAGGGTAAACTCATTGGAACTGCCTGCCTAAGTCAAATCTCTTCATGACCCACTGGAACCCTTTGGGTTTTTAACCCCAGACACAGTAAACAGCAAAGCTCAAGGGACGACAAGTGAGGAGAGCAAACGCTGCTTATTTGAGACTAAGTCATCAGCTGTTGTTTTCTAAGCTGTCGGCTTAGTGTTTTTCCACAGACTGCAACAATCTTCAGAGAGCTACCTGCTCTCTCCAAATAGGCTGCAGAATGCGATTTTGGGCTAAAACCATCATTAATACCAAGGAGGACAGGTTACTAACATAACTTTTGTAATTATGAAATATTATTAAAGCAGCACGAACGTGCGCATGATCGCACAGTCGTGCGGCTTTAACAAGCATTCGAGCAGCAACAAACGGAAGGCATAGCTACTCGCAGGGGCTAAATACAAACTAGAGTTTGCTCCATTATCTCATAGGAACTACATCAAGGGGCATTATTCTATATATGTGAGGAGATAGTCCATACAGTTTCTTGTCTTATCTGAGAAGGTTCACTTCCTTATACTGAACAGATAAAACGTTCGTCTGACAGTATATATACAATATAAAACTTTCTCCTTCCAGAGAGAAACTTCCAAATACTCCAGAGGTGGGGGGGGGGTTGTATTAATAATTCTGTGTGCTAATGTATCATTTTGAAGGAAGAGAAATAAAAAGAAGGGAAAAGAATATAGAAGAAGATGGGGTGGGGGTTTATTAACTAATAAGAAGGTGGCCTGCCTCCTCATCGAGAAATAAAGGGACAGCTCCAGAAGAGGGAAAGAAAGATGGTTGCAAACTTAACCAAAAAGAAATGGTACATTAGTATGTGATAGGCAATAGTCCTGTCACAGAGGGAAACTACAGTTCTCAGTGGACGGTTTAAACACTACTTTGATGAAACATAGAAATATAGACGTTGATGGCAGATAAGGACCGTAAGGCCCATCCAGCCTGCCCATTTCTTTTTCTACCTTATGAATGTGCCAACAACCTTTGCTCTGTCAATGGTCTATCTATTCATACTCATCTGTATTGCTCCCTTATTCCTATCCCATGCATGTTTGAAGCCCTGCACCGTATTCATATCCACCACTTCCTGAGGAAGGCCATTCCATGCATCCACCACCCTTTCTGTGAAAAAGAACTTCCTCACATTACCCCTTAATCGGCCTCCCTCTAATCTCATGCTGTGTCCTCTTGTCCTGCTATTTTTCTTATATTGAAACATGTTAGACTCTTTCACCTTGTTAATGCCCTTAAGGTGTTTGAATGTTTCGATCATATCACCTCTCTCTCCTTTGCTCTAGGGTATACATATTGAGCTCCATTAATCTGTCCTCATATGTTTTCTGATGCAGTCTCTGCACCATTTTGGTTGCCTTCTCTGGACTGACTCAATTTGGTTAATGTCCTTGTGAAGGTGTGATCTTCAGTACTGCATGGAGTACTCCAGATGGGGCCTAACCAGTTTCTTGTAAAGAGGGATTATTACCTCCCTCTTACAACTTGTGATACCCCTACTAATACACCCCAACATCCCCCTAGCCTTACCTACTGCTTTAGTGGTCTTCTTGGATGATTTCAGGTCATCGGTGATGATGATGCCCAAGTCTCTTTCTTCCCCTTGTGACTGCCAGCAACTCCCCTCCCAGCCTATAGGTGGTTTCAGGGTTTCTCTTCCCTATGTGCATGATCTTGCACTTCTTTGCATTAAACTCCAGTTGCCACTCTTCCAACCATTTTGCTGGTTTATCCAGATCTCTTCTCATTCTGTCCACCCCATCTGGATCATCTACTCTGTTACAGATCTTGGTGTCATCTGCAAACAGACAAACCTTACCCTCCAGACCATCTGCAATGTCACTGATGAAGATATTGAAGAGGACTGGCCCCAGAACTGAACCCTGAGGTACCCCACTTGTGACCTGCATCTCTTCTGACTGTATGCCATTTACCACCACTCTCTGTTTTCTGCCCATCAACCAGTTTGCCACCCAGTTCACCAACTTCTGACCCACCCCGAGCCTACCCAGCTTATTAATCAATCTTCTATGTGAAACGGTATCGAAAGCATTGCTGAAGTCAAGGTAGGTGACATCAACTGCTCCCCTTGGTCCACCACTCTGGTTACCCAGTCAAAGAAATATATGAGATTAGTTTGACAGGACCTTCTTTTGTAAACTCATGCTGTCTTGGATCCTGTCCCCTATGGATTCCAGGTGTTGCACTATCCTTTCCTTAAGGAGTGCCTCCATAATCTTGCCCACTACTGAGGTAAGACTGACTGGTCTGTAGTTCTCTGCCTCCTCCCTGCTACCACTCTTGTGGAGCGGGATCACATGAGCCCTTCTCCAGTCTTCTGGGACCTCTCCTGTGCTCAGAGACTCACTAAACAGTTATGATATTGGCTCTGCTAGTACCACCCTTAGCTCCTTTAGTATTCTGGGATGTATGCCATCAGGCCCCATTGCTTTGTCCACCCTGAGCTGACTGAACTCTTGTAGGACCCTTTCTTTTGTGAAGGGTCTAGTGCACCCGTGTCCATGGTGCTCAGCTGTGGGCCCTGCCCTACCTTCTCTTCAGTAAATACTGAGCAGAAGTATCTATTTAGGATAGATGCTTTTACATGGCCCTCCTCCTCACATGCCCCCTTATCCCCTTTGAGCTTAGCAATACCCCCTCTGGACTTTCTCCTTTCACTAATGTATCTATAGAAAATCTTGTCACCTTCTTTTACTGTTTGTGCTAGTGTTTCCTCAGTTTGGGACTTTGCCTGCCTTACTGCCTTCCCTGCTTCCCTTAGGGCAGTTTGGTATGCCTCCCTATCTTCATCCCGCTGTGTTCCCTTACATTTCCTGAGGGCCAGCCTTTTGGCTCTGACCTTTTCTGCTACTGTATTTGAGAACCAAAGTGGTTTCCTTCTTTTTGCACTTCCTTTTCTGTCTAACACAATGGGATGTTGCTTCAAGTATTGCATCTTTAATGCTTGCCCACTTTGCCTGTACCCCCTCACCTGTGTTTCTTTTTGCCAGGGCTAGCTTAACTGTGTTGGCCAACTTATCAAAGTCAGCTCCTCTGAAGTCCCATATTTTTGCTTTGGAATGGGATGGTTTAGATGTAGTGGTCAAATTGAACCATACCATGTGATGGTCACTGGCCCCCAGGTGACCTTCTACCTGTAGATCTGTGATCCCTTCCCTGTTTGTCAGTACTAGATCTAGGATAGCCCTGTCTCTTGTGGGTTGTTGTACCAGTTGTTTGGCACCAGTAAAGGCAATGAACCTCTGTGTCAAGGAGGTAAGCAAAAGTGAAAGGAAGAGAATAATACTATGGTTCTCTAAAGAGGTAGCAGAAAAGGTAAAGGCTAAAAAGGCAGCATTCAGAAGGTACAAGAAGACCCACAGAAACAAGGATAGGGAAGTGTATCTGGTAAAACAGAGGGAGGCAGGCAAAGCAGTAAGGAGCGCAAAGGTGCAAAGTGAGGAGAGAATAACTCGGGGAATTTCAAAAGGGGGCAAGACGTTTTAGGTATGTTAGTGAGAAAAGGAAAACAAAGGGAGGAATTGTAAGATTAAAGGGGGAGGGGTAACTGTATGGAGGTGGATCAAGAAAAGGCAAACACCTTGAATAAATACTTCTGCTCAGTATTCACTGTAGAAGGTGAAGGGGAGGGGCCACAAAAAAGCATCAGGAGCTTTGGTGGGAGGGAAGTAGACATTAGTCCTTTCTCTGAGGAGGGAGTTCGGACAGCACTCACTAAAGGTGAATAAGGCTATAGGACCAGTCAGGGTGCATCCAAGAATGCTGCAGGCACTCAGAAATGTAGTGACTGCACCTTTGTAGACTTAGTTAACAGATCTCTGGAGACCGGAGTGGTCCCAGAAGACTGGAGAAGAGCAGATGTAGTCCCACTTCACAAAAGTGGTAACAAGAAAGAGGCAGGTAATTATAAGCCTGGCATTGAGGGTAAGTAAGTTAATGGAGACACTACTTTAGGAAAGGATAGTAGAATATATGTGGAATCCAATGGATTACAGGATCTAAGGCAGAATAGATTTGTAGGGGGGGAGGTTATGTCAAACAAATCTGATAGACTTCTTTGACTGGGTGACCAAGGAGATAAAGCAGGTTGGAGTGATGGATGTGGCCTACCTGGATTTCAGCAAGGCTTTAAACACCATTCCACATAGGAGACTGGTAAACAAGCTAAGTAGCATGAGCATGGGCAACAAGGTGGTAATCTGGGTAAGAAACTGACTAGGGAATAAGAGACAGAGAGTGGTAGTAAACAGGGTACACTTCGAGGAAGGGAGGGTGACCAGCTGTGTACCTCAGGGTTCTGCACTGTTACCATTCCTCTTTAATGTCTTTATCAATGACATAGCAGGAAGGCTGCAAGGGAAGGTCTGCCTCTTTGCGGATAACACCAAGATCAGCAACAAGGTAGACACACTGGGTGGGTGGATGGAAAGGATGGGCAGGGATCTAAAAACACTGGAGGATTTGTCAAGGGTTTGGCAGTTGGGTTTTAATACAAAAAAGTGCAACTATTGAATTTATGCCATAGAAATCCGGGGGCAGTGTACAAAATGAGTGGAATGATAATCACAATGACCAAGCTGGTAAGAGACCTAGGGGTAATTATATCAGATAACCTAAAGGTGGCCAGGCAATGAAACAAGGCAGTCAGGAGGCCTAGTGAGTTGCTGGGATGCGTAAGAAGGGGTATCATCAACAGATAAAGGAAGGTGGTGTTGTCCCTGTACACTGCCCCACCAATTTGGGGCTTTCCATAAGTGTCGCCCAGGGCTCTAGTAATGCCCACTGCCAGGTAGACATCCTGCATGGGATAGTAAATCCATGGTTGTTTGGTAATCCTGTTGATCTATGTGAGAGTGCCATGATGTGTCTCTGCACCTGCCCCTTTAAAACCACAGTCAGTGTGTATATAGTAAATGGTCTGGGCTGGGTTTGAGTGCTTCAGATCTTGTGACCAGCCAGGCACCATCCTGATTTGCTCCACTCTGCGGTCGATAGCAAAGCAGAGGGAGCTCTAACTGTTACTGTGAATATTTACTTTTACTTGTTATATAAAAATTAGAGTGCTCGTTTAACCTGCCTTTATTGCAGTTTATGCATCTAAATGGGAGCCACCATGTTTGGTCTGGGACTTCCAGGAATTTGGATCAGTTGGGACACAGGTGACCTCGAGGGTCCTTAGCTCAGATGTTGCATGGGAAAAAGCTGTAGTTCTTATAGTTTTACAGGTCGGTGCCTAAACTGATGAATGGGAGCACCAGAACTGTGACTGTCAGCCCCTCTAGCCAACCAAACTCCAGAAAATCCAGACTAGTTCAAGAACTGTTAGAAAAAAGGTCAGTTGCTGATAGAGTGGAGAGAGTGATCCACTCAAGCCATTGAGAGGCAGCTCCGGGAAAGGAACTGAGGAAAATTGGCAGGGAAAGGCCTGACTTGCCTCCTTGTTACTATTTTCAGCATTGGACTGCCTGATAGCAGCAAAATGGACTAATCCAAAAAACAATTTAAAACTGTAGGCACTTAGCCCCAAGACTCTGGAGTGTGCAGCTCGAGCTCTTGAACTGAGCTTTAGTGGAGCGTGCGGCCCCAGACTCCATTTAGGAACAGTTCAAGTCTATGGGGATTCTGGCCCAGGACAGGCCTAGTTTCCCCCAGCAGATGTCTCCGGTCCTGAGTCAGGGATTTGTGTTCAGAGATTGCCGTTTGCAGATTAAGAGGTTTGCGCAGCATATCAACTATAATAGCAACCGGCCTAAAACCGAATTGAGAGGTAGAGGAGTGAATGCTGTTTCCATTAAATGTGCTGAATGCTTATCATGGGTCAAAGCCTACTGTCCAGGGACTCCTGATTTCCAGAAAGGAGCCTACCTTTACCAGTGACTAAACTGTCTACCAGCTGGATGGGTCACCAGCAAATAAAACTGAACTTTGACAGAAGTATTTATCTGGTCTTGGGCTCATACCAAACCCATCCCAAGCTGCCTATTCTTGCACCAGTTGCTGTTTTATTGGTGAAAGACCAGCTTGGGGATCCAGCCCCTGTGCAGCAAGGAATCACAGGTTGCGGCCACCTGGAGGGAAAGGCCATGAAGCGGAAGTGATTTGTGCAGGCCCAGCTTCCCCATGCTCTTTAGTACTCTGCAACAGGTCTACATTTTGCCAGGCCATCTTCTACCAACTGATGTTGTGAGTAAATTCAGGGTAGCTCCCTACAACAGTTCTTTAAATCATTTTTTGGTACCATCTGATTTCGTCAGTGTGTTACAGGGTTACAGTGGACTGGGCCAACCAGATAAGGATACAAATAGCCAAGGTCTTTGTTATAGCATGCTTAACTGACTTTCTTTCCATCAAAAGCCCCAACAACATAAAAAAGAATCCAGCACTCCAAATTTAATGGATACAATTCAGTGAGAGCTTTATTATATAAATATGTTGTAAAAAAATGTAAATATTTACAACATTTAGTGAAAACATTTTTTTGCAAATAGCACAGACATTTCAGCTCATGCACCACAAATGTACTAGCCTCTGCGTTTCAGGGTAATGCAACCTCTTCCTTAGAAGGCATGACCAAAAGCAAAATAAACTGCTCCTCTTTTACTTTACATCAGACAGGTGTTCATTATTAAATTAAAACAAACAATTACACTCTCATAACAAACGTGCTAGTGAATAAACACTGCCTCCAAAGTGAAAGGGAACAACGATCTAGCTGCCAAACCAACTCTATTTAGTGATGAAAGCTGCAACTTAATTTATAGGAAAATTCTCCTCTTTAAAAAATTCACCACTGCTTGAGTGGCAGAATGACCAGCTCCCACACCACTAGGGCCCCAACAACAGCTGCAACCCCGGGCAATGTTCAAGATAGCCATCAACAGTCTGGGTATCCAGCAGCTGCAAGAGTGTACAGTAGGACTAAATGCATGCATGCAAAGTGCCCTGGTTTGAACCCAGTATAGTAATCATTTATCTAGATCTGCCCCTTTCCTTGTTCAAATCCCCCTTAATAAACAGATTTGTTTGTTTCAGTGTTACATTGCCTCACGAATATCTTATTGTCTGGATAAAGGTTAATGTGTCTGGGGGAAATGTATTTAAAAGTGCATGCCTGTTCTGAATACTGTTTTCAGGGAGTTCCAGGGGATTTGCTGAAGACCAAACCCTGGTGGTAAGTGCAAGGGGTGTGTGCATATTGTTAATGTCTATTGCTAACTGCATGTTAACTGCTGTAAAGGGCTATTCCTCATTACAAGGTATGTGGTCACTAGGTGGAGTTGTGGGTGGTTATAGCTTCCCAGAGGGCTATGCCAGGCTAGAAGATACCCCCACATACATTACTTTGGGTGGAGGCACCAAAATATTGTGGTTACTAAGGGAAAAGAAACCCGGGTAATTGTTACGTTTGAACCCAGGCCCCTCAACCTGTTGTCAGAAGTACAGGCAGTGGTAGTAACCCTAGATATAGCACCACCTAGGGATTACATCTTTGGAGGCACCACTGGGATTAGCACCACTTAGTGGCCAAATGAAGAAACTGTAACTAAACTTTTTATGGGTTCCACTGGAAGAATGGTTCAAGTGTTTTTGGGGATTACACCTACACCTCACGGGGATGATGATTGGGACACATGGATAGACTATGCCACTACATTGATGACTGAATGGCCAGGCACCAATGCTGAGATAAAGATGAAAATTAAAAAGCCTCCAAGGTCCTTCTTTGGACAAAATTCACTCATTAAGGTCCACTGAGCCCGATTCTTCCCCCCACTGATATTTAGATGCATTGGGCACTGTCTTTGATCTGCCAGAGGATGTAGACATGTTAAAGTGGGAGTTCAGGTCTACTGGGCAGCAAAAAGGGGAATTGTTATCCATTTATTTGATGAGGTTGGAAAAAGCCTTGTTAAGGGTTGCTTTCCCTGTTTATCAACAACTTGCCAATGTGACCCTTTACGCCGATGACGCTGTACTGTACAGATCATCTCATGATGTGGCACAGCTAAATCAACTTCTCAGCCGTGACCTCTCCCTACTGCAGAACTGGTTCCTGAGCAATCCCCTAGTCCTCAATGGGAAAAAACAAAGCTATCCTATTTGGACCCAAAAACCTGGGCCTTGATAGATCATGCTTATTGTCCCCCTATCTGTCCAATGGTCCCAAGGTAGAGATGGTAGATTGCATTAAATATCTTGGAGTGTGTATATAGATCAAGACTGTTCCTTCAAGGGTCATGTTGACCAACTAACCAAGACGCTTAACCAGAAACTTGGTCTCCTGTATTGTCTGAGTCCATTCCTCACTCAGACATCTAAGTTAAGGATAGCCACTGGCATGCTCTTGCCCACATTGTTCTATGGGGCCCCTGTGCTATTCTCACTGAGAAGCAGAGAGATGCAAAAACTGAGAACACTCTATCATAGGGTTGGGCGCTTTGCCATTGGGGCACCACCCCAAGAACACCACTGCAAAGTATTGCACTCACTGAACTGGCCTATTCTTGAGGGCAGATTAATGTACCATTCTCTTTGTCTGGCCTTCAAGCTGCAGCAAGCAAGTGCCTCCCCCCCAAGTCTGACTGGTATTATTATGCCTAAGCAAACTGTAAGAACCTTAAGGTCCTCTGACCATTAGCTCCTCCATGTCCCCAGAGTTCAGACATCTCAAGGGCTCCGATTGTTTGCAGCCTATATACCATCCCTCTGGAATGGCCTCCCTAATAATCTCCAAGAGTGCAGCTCCCTTGGAGGTTTTAAGAAAGGCCTCAAGACCCATCTGCTGGGACTAAGTCTCTGCTCATGTGACTGCTGAGCATCTGAACACTCCAATGGGCCACCTCATCAGCTATTGTCTGCCCCCAGGCTTGCCCTTGCCTTCCAATATTGTGCCTCTTACTATTCTGATAAGCTATGCATATTTGTTTTATTTTTCTGTAACTGTTTTATCCCTCATGCTGATTTTAAATTGTACCTAACTTGCTTGTGTATCATCTATTATGTCCCTATTGCATGTATGTATTACCCAATTGCTTGTGCTGTTCTTACTGTTTTTTCTTTGTATGTAATTGATCCCGAGTCACCTCTGAAAAGGGGACTGTTATGATCTCAGTGGGCCTAACCGGTTACCAAAATTTTAATAAATAAATAAATGAAAGGGAAGGTGTGGCTCCCCATGAGTTGAACCGGGTTAGGATGGATCAAGTCCTAACATCTGCTGAAGACCCCATTTCTTGTTGCTTCACCTGTGGCTGAGAGATCGTATAGATGATCCCCCTACTACATCGCTCTAATGCGAGAAGTGTGAACAGCTGAACAAAGACAAGATTGTGCTGACCATTGGGTTGATGTGACCCCTGCTTTCTCCGTCTCTGGCTGGGAAGTGGTCCCTGAAGAAGATCAGATACTTCAGTGTATGGAATGTACTATGCAGACGATAGAGTCTGAGGAGATTGTGAGCATTTCCCCACCAATGAGAGACCTGCTAAATAGGCTGGAGGCCCAGCTAGTTAAACTGTGTGATATGTTACAAAAACTTTTGAAGCACCCAGAGTCACACCTTGCCTGGCTAGGAAAAGGAGGGATATGGACAGGCCCTCTGCTATCGGTGTCCCATCACAATTTTCAACCATGCACCTGACACGACCCCACAGATGTAAGCCTAGGCCAACTCGTGATGCATAGTATCAACCTAAATGGTCTGAAAACAGTGTGATCTGCTACCACTGTGGAAAAGGACACATAAGGAAAGATTGCAAATCTAGAAAGAATCTAGAAAGGGTGGTAAGCAGGCTAATTGCAGAATTGCATCCTAAGTCACATACTTCCCGTAACTGCCTCTGATAAAGAAGATGATAAATCTTTATTTGAAGCTGAGATATCTGGGCCTAGTGAACCTGACCAAAGTATTGCTATTCCTGAAAGTGCTAGCAGTGTGCTAAATGATTCAAACATTGTTGACATACCCCTTGCTGATGAACCAGAGTCTACAGAACAAGAAAATTCAAGTGCTACTACAAATGCCAGTAATGCTTCCAACTCTGAACAATCAAAGAGTGCAGAGGTGCCCCTTTTGTCTGAAACTGTCTTGTTGCTGGACAATAAGCTGGGGCTGATCAACTCAAATGTAAATATTGAAAGGACTGTGCCTGTGCCCCCTGTACCTAGAAGATCAGAAAGAGTTGTCAAACCTGTAGTATGTTATACGTATGATTCTCCAGGAACGCCTGTAGACCTTCCTATGAATATGGTCCCTAATGGGGTGTATATTACAGCTAACTCCCTTCCTAAGATAGCATACACTGCAGCTTCTAAGTTAGTGATAAAACCTTTGAACCAATATACACATAGTCATTTTACAGAAATCCCAGAGTTAACTGACAAGTTCAAATTGCCAGCCATGTGGGTGCAGGTACAAGCAGTGGTAAAGAAAAGTGTAATGCATATAACTAACTGAGACAGTATGAAGATGAAAGATAAAATGTTGAAAGAAAAATGCAATTGTCTAGGTCATAACATTGTTTATAAAAATGTTATTTACAAGTAAAGCATGCTTTATTATAAATGTTAACAATGAAATTGTGCCATAATGTATATAGCAATTCATAGTTTCAACCTGTATATAGTAACAAATAGTATTACACTACATGAAAGTGATTATAGTGTATAGACTTGACATGGACCCCATGTTTCCTTGGCAGGAGAGAGTATAGCCCCCCCTAACAATTTGAGGCTTACCTTAAGTGTCTCCCAGGGCTCTAGTAATGCACACTGCCAGGTGGACATCCTGCATGGGATCGTAAGTCCATGGTTATTTGGTAATCTTGCTGATCTGCGTGAAAGTGCCATGTTGTGTCTCCAAGCCTGGCCCTTTTAAACCACAGCCAGTGTGTATACAGTAAATGGTCTGGGCTGAGTTCAAGTGCTTTAAAGCTCGCAACCGGTTGGGCACCATCCTGATTTGCTCCACTCTGCGGTCGATAGTAAAGCAGAGGGAGCTCTAACTATTACTGTAAATATTTACTTCTAACTTCATGTTATATATAAATTAGAGTGCTCATTTAACCTGCCTTTATTGCAGCTTATGCATCCAAATGGGAGCCACCATGTTTGGTCCAGGACTTCCAGGAATTTGGACCAATTGGAACACAGTGGACCTCGAGGGGTTCTTAGCTCAGGTGCCGTGTGGGAAAAAGCGGTAATTCTTGTAGTATTACGGGTTGGTGCCAAAAATGACGAATGGAAGCACCAGAACTGTGACTGACAACTCTTCTAGCCAACTGGACTCCAGAAAATCTGGACTAGTTCAAGAACTGTTGGAAAAATTTCAGTCGCTGTTAGAGTGGAGAGAGGGAGCAGCTCTAGCCATCAAGAGGTAGCTCCGGGAAAGGAGCTGAGGAGAATTGGCAGGGAAAGTCCTGACTTGCCTCCCTGTTACTATTTTTAGCATTGGACTGCCCCATAGCAGCAAAATGAACTAATCCAAAAAACAATTTAAAAATGTGGGCAGTTAACTTCAAGATTTTTGAGTGTGCAGCTCGAGCTCTTGAACTGAGAGGAGCTTTTGTGGAGTGTTCAGCCCAAGACTCCATGTAGGAGTCATTCAGGTCCGCGGGGTTCTGGCCCAGGACAGGCCTACTTTCCTCCGGTGGGTGTCTGCGGTCCTGAGTCGGGGATTTGTGTTCAGAGTCTGATGTTTTCAGACTGAGAGGTTTGCGCAGCATATCGTCTGTAATAGCAACCGGCCTAAAACCAAACTGAGAGGTAGAGGAGTGAATGCTGTTTCCATTAAATGTGCTGAATGCTTATCATGGGTCAAGACCTACTGTCCAGGGACTCCTGATTGCCAGAAAGGAGCTTACCTTTGCCAGTGACCGAACTGTCTGCCAGCTGGAGGGGCCACCTGCAAATAAAACTGAACTTTGCCAGAAGTGTTTATCCAGTCTTGGGCTCGTGCCAAACCCAGCCCAAGCCATCTATTCTTGCACCAGTTACTGTTTTCTCGGCGAGAGACCAGCTTGGGGATCCAGCCCCTGCACAGCAAGGAATCACAGGTTGCGGCCACCTGGAGGGAAAGGCCATGAAGAGGAGGTTAGTTGTGCAGGCCCAGCTTCCCCATGCTCTTCAGTACTCTGCAACAGGTTTGCATTTCGCCAGGCCATCTTCTACCAACTGATGTTGTGAGTAAATTCAGGATAGCTCCATGCAACAGCTCTTTAAATGATGTTGTGGTACCATCTGATTTCATCAGTGCATTACAGAGTTACAGTGGACTGGGACAACTGTCCGAGGATACAACTAGCCAAGGTCTTTGTTATTGCATATTTAACTGCCTTTCTTTCCATCAAGGGCCCCAACAATAGCTGCAACCCCGGGCAATGTTCAGGCTTGCCATCAGCATTCTGGGTACCCAGCAGCTGCAAGACTGTACAGTGGGACTTAATGCGTGCATACAAAGTGCCCTGGTTTGAACCCAGTATAGTAATCATTTATCTAGGTCTGCCCCTTTCCTTGTTCAAATCCCCCATAATAAATGGATTGGTTTGTTTCACTGTCACATTGCCTCATGAATATCTCATTGTCTGGGTGAAGATTAATGTGTCTGGGGGAAATGTATTTAAAAATGCATGCCCTGTTTTGAATACTGTTTTTAGGGAGTTCAAGGGAATTTGCTGAAGACCAGACCCTGGTGGTAAGTGCAAGGGGTGTGAGCATATTGTTAATATCTATTGCTAACTGCGTGTTAACTGCGTGGTCACTAGGTGGGTTTGTGGGTGGTTATAGCTTCATAGAGGGCTATACAAGGTTAGGTAGGTACCCCCACATACATTACTCTGGGTGAAGGTACCAAAATATTGTGGTTACTAAGGGAAAGGCAACCCAGTAATTGTTAAGTTTGAACCCTGTCCCCTCAACCTGTTGTCAGAAGTATAGGCAGGGTAATAACTCTAGATATAGTGGCCTGGGGTTACACCCGTATGTAGATCACTAGTAAGACCCCATCTTCACTACTGTGTCCAGTTCTGGAGACCAAACCTCAGAAAGGACACAGCGTGGTGGCAGTCCAGAAATATGCTAATAAAATGGTGCAGGGTCTGCATCATAAGCTCAATGAAGACAGGCTAAAGGAGCTCAATATGTACACACTGGAGGAGAGGAGCAAGAGAGGGGATATGACCTAGACCTCTAGATTCCTCACAGGGGTTAATAAGGTACAGAACTGGAGTATTTTTCAGAAAAAAAAGGTTCTCAAGAACAAGGGGACATGCTATGAAGATGGAGGGGGAAGGCTCAGGAGAGATATGAGGAAATACTTCTTCACTGAAGGAGTTCTGGATTCATGGAGCAGCCTTCCAGCTGAGGAAGTTGGAGTGAAAACAGTGGTGGGATTCAAAAACACTTGGTATAGGCACAAGGGAATCAAAGGGGTAAGTAAGGGGAAGGAAGAGACCGCATCATTGATCAAATGGGTATATGGGGAAAAAGAAGGTAAAAAAAAAGAGAATAATATGGGTAGACTGGATGGGCCATGTGGCCCTTATCTGCTGTCAGATTATGTTTCTATATTTCTATGGGACCCCTTCCCCTGGTAATTACTGTCCCATTTCCCTCCTACCCTCCCTGGCTAAACCTCATGAACACCTGACCCTTTCCCATCTCTTTACTTTCCTTTCCTTTCCTTGATGGCACCTCCTTCTTTACTCTTTTCCAATCTGGCTTCAGGAAATGCCACTCCCTCACCATCTCCCTCCTTAGGCTCACTGACTCTATCCTTTCTGGCATGGACTAGGGGCTGGTCATCTCCATCATCTTTGTCAGCCTGACCAAAGCCCTCAACACTGTTACCCACCCATCCTCCTGGGCAAGCTAAAAGTGGCTGAACTCTCCTCCTCTTCTGTTGAGTGTTTTTACTCACACCTGGAGGATAGGACCCAAGCTGCCCAGATTGGTGTTGCCATCTTTCTACCTCTCCCTATCTGCTCTGGCCTCCCCCAAGGATCCATCCTTGGCCCCATCTTATTCTCTATTTTCCTAAATGACCTTCCCCGCTTCTGCTCCTTTGTGTCCATTCATATGTACACAGGTGACATGGTTCTCTTTGTCTTTGATTCCTCTGCTTCTGACCTCAAGACTCACCTCAAACTGGATTTCAACAACTTTGAGCAATGACTTCAGGCCAACAAACTGTCTCTCAGTGTCAAACAAAAGGTCTCCATGACCTTTGTCAATAGCAGAGACTTGCCAAGCTTTCCCCTCCTCCTTTCTTCCAGACTACTTAATGGTGTTGTGATTCAGGATGCCTCCTCCTTTAAATACCTTGAGTATGGTTAGATTGTTTTCGAGGCTTCTCTACTCGCGTGAACACCATCCAAAAGAAGCTGTACCCAAAATTTGGGGCACTTTACAGGAACTACAGGAACAAAGCCAAGTATCCCGCTTCCTGCTTGTAGAGAGATCATCATGAAGATGAGTCTACCTGTCCTCGATTACAGTGACATTGTATATAGAACTGCTCCCAAATTCACCCTTGACAGGCTGGATCTCCTCTTTCACCCGTTGCTTTCCCCTGGATTGTCTCCCCAGCACCCGCCACTGTTCCCTGTATTCCTCCCTCTCCTTGTCCTCCCTTGTTGCCAGGTGTCTAGCACATTGGTGCCACCTTTGTCTCCAGATTCTGACTGGACTCCTTCCCCCCACCTTTCCTCCCTCCTTTTCTCCCCACGTTCCCCCTCTTACTCTCTCCACAGCTCTGACACCCACTCTCTCTCATTCTTCCCACTATAAAATCCTCTGCTGGTCCAGCTGCTTTCTCCTTCTGCTTCCCCAAATATTGGAGCACTCTCCCTGTTGCTGTTCGCAAGCTCCCTCTTCCCTATCACTAAATCCCTCCCCTGTGGCTTCACTACTCACTTCTGCAGTTGTCACTGATCCAAGGCTAATTCCACCCTTTCTATACTACTCTCTCACCTTACTGCCCTGGTTTATTGGTCCACGTTTTTCTTTGACTAGTCTCCACTGTACTTAGTCTGCCTTCCCTCCCTCATTTTGCTGCCAGTTGCAGTTTGCTGAACTGTTGCTATTGCTATGCTATGTTTTGCACTACTTACTTTATGCTCCATCTCAGTTGTGTACTGTACAATTTTTATTTACATAGAAACATAGAATTTGATGGCAGATAAGGACTATTTGGCCTATCCAGTCTGCTCATTTCTCCCTACCTACACTATTACATCAAACCATGCCTGATCTACAACTCTTTCTCCCTCCTCCTTCCTTTCCTCTATGATTCCTTTGTGCTTATCCCATGCATTCCTGAATCCCACCACTGTTTTTGTCCCCACCACCTCCACTGGAAGGCTGTTTCAGGAATCCGCCACTCCTTCTGTTAAGAAGTACTTCCTTACATCTTTCCTGAATCTACCCCTCCAGCTTCATAGCATGTCATTTTGTTGTTGAGCACGTTTTCTTCTGAAAAATACCCCCTCCTGTATCTTATTTCCCCCCGTGCGGTATTAATAGGTCTTTATCATATCTCACCTCTCCCTCCTCTGTTCTAGGGTGTACATATTGAAGTCCTTTAGTCTATCCTCATAGGGCTTTTGATGCAGACCCTGCACCATTTTAGTGTCCCTTCCTCTGGACCACCTCCACTCTGTCTGTCCTTCTGGAGATGTGGTCTCCAAAACTGGACACAATACTCTAGATGGGGTCTTACCAGTGATCTATACAGAGACAACCCACCGCCCTCTTCCTGCTGGTGATACCCCTCCCCATGCACCCCAGCATCCCACTTGCCCTCCCTACTGGCTTGTCTCACTGCCTGGCCACCTTTAGATCATCCAATATGAATACCCCCAGGTCTCTTTCCTGCTTGGTGGTCATCAATACCAGTCCACCCATTTTTTTCTCTGCTCCTGGGTTTCTGTGCTCTAAGAACACTATTCTGCACTTTTTCACATTGAAACCCAGCTGCCATAACCTTGACCTCTCCTCTAGTTTGCTCAAGTCTCTGCTAATCCTTTCCACACCAAGGGAGTGTCCACCCTATTGCAGATTTTGGTGTCATCTGCAAAGAGACAGACATTCCCTTCCAGATCCTCTGCAATGTTGTCACTTATAAAGACATTAAAAAGTACCAATCCCAGCACTGATCCATGAGGCACTGGTCACCCTCCATTCCTTGGTCTTAACTCTGTTTACCACCCTTCTCTGTCTCCCATCCCCTAACCAATTTCTTATACAGTTTACCACCTTTGAACTCACTCCTAAGCCACCCAGCTTGCTTACTAGTCTCCTATGTGGAACAGTGTCGAATGCCTTACTGAAGTCTAGGTAGGCCACCCTTATCTAGTTCCTTGGTCACCCAGTCAAAGAAATCTAACAGATTCATTTGACATGATCTCCCCCTTGTGAAACCATGCTGCCTTGGGTCTTGTAACCCACTGGATTCAAGATATTCCACAATCCTTTCCTGGAGTAGTGATTCCATTAACTTTCCCACCACTTATGTCAGGCTGATTGGCTTATAATTGCCAGCCTTCTTCCTGCTACCACGTTTGTGTAATGGGACTACATCCACCCTCCTCCAGTCCTCTGGAACCACTCTTGTTTCCAGTGAGCTGTTAAATAGAACTCTCAGGTGCAGCCAGTATTTCCCTGAGCTCCCTCAGTACTCTTGGATGCACCCCACCTGGCCCCATTGCTTTGTCCACTTTCAGATTAGCAAGTCCCTTCAGGACTGTCTCCTCCAAAAAAGGACTAGTGTCCTACCTCCCTCCCGCAAAACTTTTGTTACTTTTTTGTGACCCCTTTCCTTCTCCTTCCTCTGTGAACACTGAACAAAAGTATTTGTTCAGGATGTCTACCTTTTCCTGGTCCCCCTGTGTACAGTCCCTCCCTTCCCTTAACCTTACAATACCATCCCTTTTATTTATTTATTTAGTTTTTGTTTACCGGGTAAGTGCACCAGACAAATTCTGCTTATTTTTAGGCATGACCCGGGGGGAGGGGAATACAGATGAATGCCAACTGATCTTGAACCAGATTAAGCTGTTGGTGGTATTTTTTTTAGTTAATGGAGGAAATCTGGCCAGGACATCGAGGAAACTTCCCCTACTCTTTTTGATAAGTGCCACAGGATCTTTAACATCCACCTGAACTATCACCAGAACAGGCAGATGGGACCTCGGTTTAACGTCTCATCCGAAAGATGGCACCTCAGAAGTGCAGCACCACCCCCCCCCCATGCTGCACTACAGTGTCATTATTTGGATATTAACCCAAGTGCCTGGTGTGGGGATAGAATCCACAGCCTTCTGATCTCCCGGCCTCAGAGGTGAGTGCGCTACCTGCTGAGCCACTGACACCCCTGGTCTTCCTCTTTTCACTTACCTATCTGAAAAATGTCTTGTTCCCTTTCATTATCTCCTGGGCTATTCTCTCTTCAGTTTGTGACTTTGCACCCCTTACTTCTTTTCCCGCTTCCCTCTATTTCCTCTGATACACCTCCCTATCCTCTTCCCTCTAAGTCTCCCAATACCTTTTGAATGCTACCCATTTTGCTTTTGCCTTTTAAGCCACCTCTTTTGAGAACCATAGCAGTCTTTTTTTCCTCTTGCTTTTGCTCACTTGTTTGACGCAGAAGTTTCTTGCCTTTACTATGCTCCCTTTTATCTTTGCCCACTGTTCCTCCATCCCACCCTGATCACCCACCGCTGCTAGATCATCCCTGAGGCATTCAACCATCTTTTTAAGATCTGACCTTCTGAAGTCCATGACCCTCACCCCTGTGTGGGTTGACTCTGTAGCCGTCCTTATATTGAACCACACCGTACGGTGATCACTGGTCTCCAAGTGGCCTCCCACCTTGACGTCTGCAACACTGTCCCTGTTAGTGAGTACCAGATCCAGTATTTCCCCATTACAGTGGATTCACTGACTAGTTGCCTGAGGAATGCTGCCTGCAGAGAGTCCAGGATGTCCCTGCTTCTAGCTGAAGCCACTACAGTGAGGCTCCAATCCACATCTAGTGGGGTTGATGTCCCCATCAGAAGCACCTCCCCCTTTTCTGCCATCATGCTAATGGCTTCCAACAGTACTGTATCTAATTCCTCCCTCTGTGCTGGAGGTCTGTAGATTACTCTAGTATGAATAGTGGCTCCATTCCCCATCTCCAGGGAGATTCACAGTACTTCTGCCTCCCCCCTGTATTCCCTGTATCTCCATGGCTTTTATGCTTTCCCTCACATAAAGCATCACACCTCCTTTCCTTCCCACCTGGTTCTTCCTGAACAGAGTATATATAGAATAATGCATGCAGAAGTATGGTTAATGAGGATATCATTTATGGGTCTCCCCTTTTTCCCATTATGAAATCGTGTTATAATCTGTAGTTATAAAGGAGCATTTAAAGTGACAATAACATGTATGGTTTCCCTGGCTCTGTGCATGCGCCTGCTGCAGTTTGTTCCTGCCTGCCACTCGTTGCTTCCTTCTTGGCCAAAACTCAGCAGCCAGAGGAACTCGGCGGTAAGTTATTTTTTTTTTTTTAAAGTAATTTTCCACATATATGGGGCAAAGAAAACACACTTCCAATATTGCCAAAAACATTTTAAACCACTTAAAAATCTCTACATTGCTGTAAGAACCCTGTAAAAGAGGGGCTTATATTCCCATTTTAGGCATCCCTTTCCCCCTCCTACCCCATCCCCAGAGCTAGGGAATGTGTTAAGGTTCTGGAGGAAATTGCTGCCGGAGACCTCAAGGTGGCAGCAGAGGGTGGGTTTTCAGGGATATAAAAAGGGACAGACAGGAAGTATCAGGTCCTTTCCAGCCTGGGCATTAGGCCTGGGGCTGGAAGGGGGAGGCTGGAAGCGTAGTGCTAGGAGCAGATTAGGTGGCAAGTGAGGGAGCTCAGTGGTCCAGGAGGGCCAGTGGGGAAACCCCCCAAAAGAAGTACAGTTAGGATGGTTTTTCCATGTGCCAGGGTCGCCAAGGAGTTAGGGGATGGAGCTCTGTGGGGAATATGTAGCCAGGTCCTGCATCGATGGGGGTAGGGACAAGAGGTGACTTCGTAGGCCAGAAAAGTGTAGGAGCCCTTAATGACCCCTAGTAGGTGTACCCCTGATTGCCAGGGCTGGGAGGGCAGTGGCAGGGCCCACCCAGGAGGGGAGCCAGTGGCAGTGGCTTCCCGCATTCCAGGGGTTGAAGGGCGGCCTGGGGGGATAGAGGGAGCCGGAGGGCCTTTCATCCAACTTTGGGGCCTGCTTTGGAGGGGCAGGTTCTGGGGCACTGGTACATTGAGGTCCAGGTGGGTCACAGGCCATATGGCAGACCTTGGAGGGTAGTCCCCATGCTGGAGCTTAATACAAGACCAGGAGAAGTAAAGGGGACTTGGGACTGGCTGGAACCCTCGAGTAATTGTAACAGCAGAAACTGGAGCACTTGGGTCATCAATAGGAGGCAGTTCGACTGTAGCAGGGGGCCGGTATTGGAGTGGGGCTGTTTTTTGGGGGACTGCTGCACCATTGAGGGGTCAAGGAGAGGCTGAGCCAAGTGAAGGTGGCAGGTGCTGAAGTAGCACCGGGTACAGTGGCAACCATGGTAAGAGGGTCAGGGTCTGGGTATTCTGTAAAATTTCTGGAGCCTCTGAGGCATGGCCCAGTGCCCAGGGGTCCAGGTGGGGAAGACAGCTTGCTTTCCCACGCCAGACTGAGGGGAGGGTGACCAGTGCCAGTGAGAGTGACCCAGGTGAAAAAAGGAAAAAACAAAGTGTTGGCTTACCAGATTCATAGAAGCCAGGAGATTGCAGGGATCTGAGTTCGAGTAGGTCTCGGGTAGAGCATCCGAGCTAGAAAGAGAACAAAATAAATCCTTGCTTGTGACAGCCTGTATCCATCATTCTGCTGCCTCAGAATGTCCAGCCAGTTTTTTTGTGAAAGAGTTAAATAGCCCCATGGAGCTACTTTATTTACTTAAAGATGACACATGTGATCCCTGTATTGCTGGAAATCATTTGTATTACAGGTGCAGAATAAAAGCCAGTTTGGGGTGGAAATAGTGGTTATGTGCATTATTTAACTGAGAGGGGAAAGTAAATTAAATGAAATCCTTCTTTTCCCCTTTATCTTCAGTTTGATTAGTTTTCCATGAGTTACATTCCAGCTGCAGTGTTCATTCCAGTCTGGGTGGGACCGTAAGGGCTCCTGAAACAGCCGAGGTGCAGAACAGAGGTCCTAGTCCTGTGGGCAGCTTTGGGGAGGAAAAAATGAAATGCTGGTGGAGAAGGTAAAATGCACGAGTGTTGAAGACGACGGAGAGATAGAAATATGATTTTCCCTGCTTTACTGGAAGTGCATTGGTCTCGATGTTAGTGCTTGAGAGTGCCCCCCTTCTATTGACCCAGAGCACCAGCGAAAGAAAGTTATGCCTCTAGATGGAGGCATGGGGGGTTACATTGAAAATGTGGGTACTGCCGAAAATGGAACTGGATCACGGAGGCACCAGACATCTTGTATTTTCAATAATTGCTGTGGCGAAAAAGGGAAGACCCAGCAATTATATAAAATAAAATATAGGGTGGTGTTTAAACTCGAAGTTTACACCCCCCCCCCCATGTTAAATGCTTTAGTAAACCCCTCAAGCTTCGCTCTCGGTGTTTATGTAGCATCTAACACCTGGGAGGGGGGTGTAAACTTCTCATTACACACACCACCCCATACTTCATTCTATTTTTAGGCACAACTGAGGTGTGTGATGCCCCATAAACCCCGAGTATGAAGCCCAAGTGGTATATCTGGGCATTACACATCGAGGGTATGCATAAAATCCGAATTTCCACACTTTCCCATGTTTTATTTTTTATATTTACTGGTTACTACTGGTTAACTGAGAAATTGAGAGATGGAATCTGTTTCTGTGCAAAAGAACATTTATTTCACTTAAACAGAACAGAGTAAAACTATAAATAGTTGGTTGTAAGTTCTTATAATCATTTACAGTTTTACCCTTTTCTGTTTAAGTGAAATAAATGTTCTTCTCCACAGAAACAGATGCCGTCTTTCAATTTCTCAACCAGTAGTAACCAGTAAATATAAAAAAAATATGAGAAAGTGTGGAAATTCAGATTTTATGCACACCTTCGGTGTGCGATGCCCAGATAACAGCTGAACCATTTTTTCTAGAGAGCTTATATCACTATTTTTAAAAAGTGGTTTAACAGAATTCATTAAATTTTAAATATTTCTTTAAGGACTTCAAGCCCCGTTTCAGCTAGGAACCTGACGAGCGGTTTGTGAGTTAGAAGTATTGTATAAGCAGTCCAGTGACACAGAATGTAGAACTTATCTGGAGGGAAGCTTTTAGTGAAGAACAGTGATTTCAGATGTTGTTTTTTTTTTCCATAGCTTTTCTTTTTTGCAATTCAACTTTATTAAGATTTTTATATTCATCCACACACAAAAAACAAGTCCTACAGATTACAAACTACATCAGAATGCAGAACAGTAGATCAGAAATGGACAAATCCTTTGAAATCTACAGCCTACACAATATAGCAAAACGACTAAACAGCCAACCCTTTCCCCACCCCTACCCTACCCTTCCAGGCACACCGGGCAGACCTGCATGCCCATCAAGGTCCAGATTGTTGAAAGGCTATTTCTGTACTCCTCTTATCTTATGCAGGGGGACAGAAAAGCTAGAAGCTGGCAAGGGGTTAAGACAGGACATGAGGGGCTGTTCTGACAGTGGGCAAAAGTTCATAAAGAGGTTCCCGTCTAGTCTTATAAACATGAGACCTACCCTGGCGTTACAAAATATGTTTTTCCATCTCCAGGGCCATCAGGATTTCTTGGTGCCATTCCTTATACGACAGGGTAACCTCATCCAACCAATGTCGACAGATGATTAACCTTGCTGTTACAGCTGTCAGAGACACATAGGCTCTTCAAGCACCTATTAGTGCTTCCGGGAAAATACCAACCAGGCAGACCTTGGGTGTAAAGAAGGCATCAATCCCCAAATATGAACCCTGGAAAGATTGCATGGTGCGCCAAAAGGGCTTAACTTTGGGACAGTCCTACAGAATATGCTTTAAATGGCCATCCTCCGTACCACAATGAACAGAACAGGGCGACGCCTGTCTGCCCATTGTATGGAGCCTGGCAGGCGTAAAGTACAAGTTATGTAAAATACGAAATTGGAGGATATGATACCTGTCTTGTTTGATATATTTAAAAGATGTACCCACACCTTTCACAACGTCCCAACTTCCAGGTGGAGTTGTAGAGTCTGTCTCCAGTGATAACATATTCCCAGCAGACTAGCTGGGTCCCTCAACTGGAATGCCTTGTAAAAACCAGACACAGCATGAGGTTGTCTAGCTAGCAGGAGAAGGTCTGACAGGACTCCCCCATTGGGCTGTTGCCAGGGACGAGGGCCTAGGTGGGCCATGAGAGCCCTTGAAAGCTGCATATTTTCTGTAGCTTTTCTTCATCTGTTGTGAGTTTTTTTTTTTTTACATTGGCGATTTTCTGTGAGGAGCGCTAGCAGATTGCCAGCCCGAGGACACCTTCTCAGAGAGCTGCTGAGGGAGACTCGTGGCTGTTTCTGTCAACCGTGGTTTACAGAACTCCATAATTCACAAGTGTGAATTATGGAGTTTGTAGGGGTCTGCCAGTGGTGTTTTATTGACCATAACCAGTAAATACAGTCCAGTATGACCATGTCCCAGTCATGGTTTTCAGTGCACCATGACTCAGTAATGGCCACAATATCCAGGTTGGCCTCTGCCATTATAGCCTCTGTGTCTGGAATCGTATTTCCTAGACTTCTAGCATTTGCATACATGGCCTTCTAGATTTTGATTTCCCTTTGCTTATTGCCCCTGTTTTCCTTTTTGCCCTCCCTCCTTCACCTCTCTTTTTAATGCTTCTGTTTCTTTCCCCCTTTGTCTCTACCTGCTCCCTTTATTCATTTGCACCTTGGGGGATTCCTGTCCCTTCAGGTTCACCTTGCTGTGTGCTTCAGCCTGTGGGGGGAGGCAGCTTCTGACTCCCTGATTCCTTCAGCCACCCCCCCGGCTAGTTTAAATATATGCATGCATACAATTGTAGGCAGATAAGGACCAATACAGCCCACCTAGTCTGCCCCTGATACCCATTATCTATTGAGTATCCCCTTGCAAGGTGTCAGCATGGCTCAGTTGGTAGCACATCCGCCTCTGGACCAGAAAGACATGGGTTCTCATCCCACACCGGGATTGGACTTGCACCTAAAAATCGCTGGCATCTGAGTGCAGTATTGGGGGGTGCTGTACTGCTGGGGTGTGCCGTCCTTCGGATAAGATGTTAAACCGAGGTCCCTTCTGCCCATCCTGGTGTTGTCCTGGTGGGTGTCCAGGTGGAAGTAAAAGAACCCAGGGCATTCTTCACAAAGTGAAGGGAACATTCCTGGTGTCCTGGCCAACATTCCCCTTCCCATAAACCGGTTCATGCAATTATCCAGGCTGTGTGTGGGTGATGATGTGCGATATGGCCGCCACCACACATTCAGTCACTTCACTACCAGTCTAGCATTGCTTGTAAAAGCGCTTTGGATGTATGAAAAGCACTATATAAATGCTGATTCTTCTTCTTCTTCTTGCCCACCTCCAATAGTTGCCTGATTTCTCCTTTAACCACCCCCCCCAGCTAAGTCATCCCCATTCTCCACCCACCCTCAGGATCCCCTTGAGTCTGTCTCATGCATGCTTAAAACCAGATACAGTTTCAGCCCTTACCACCTCGTCTGGCAACCCATTCCAGGCATTCATCACCTCTCTCCATGAAAAGGTGCTTTCTTATATTCCCCTAAATTTTCCTCCCTCTATCTTCATGCCGTGACACCTAGTTATGTAGCCCTTTTTCCTCTGAAACAAGCATCCCTCATGTACCCTGTTAAACCCCTTTAGATATTTGTAAGTCTCAGTCATGTCCCCCCTCTCATGCCTTTCCTCCAAGGAGTACATACAGTATTTAGATCCCTTAGTCTGTCTTCCTATGTCCTCCCTTGCAGCCTGTGAATCATTCTGGTGGCCTTCCTTTTGACAGCATCCACCTTCTCAACATCCTTTTTCAGATGTGGCCTCTAGAACTGCACGCAGTACTCAGGTGAGGTCTGACCAATATCTTATACAGGGGAACAATGACCTACCTCCTTCATCTAGCAATACCCCACCCTATGCATCCCAACATTCTGTTGGCATTCCCTACAGCCTTTTAGCATGGACTTGTTGCCTTGAGGTCAGCTGTGATGATGACACTGAGGTCTCTTTCCTGCTCTGTGACTGTTATTTTTCCCCCCTGCTCATATTTTGCCCTGGGGTTCCTATGCCCCAAATGGATAATTTTACACGTTCCCACATTGAACCCCAGTCTCCACATACTGGACCACTGCTTCAGCTTTTTAAGGTCCTCCCTCATCCTGCCCACACCCTCCGATGTATCCACCCTATTGCAGATCTGCATGTCATCAGTGAAATAACATTTAAACTGTTCACTGAGAACTGTGGTTCCCCTCCCAGAGGGATGCAGTCTATCACCCCTATAGGCCCTTGTCCTCCCAGGTGGGACCCCAGTAGAGATGGGTGAAGTCACTTAACTCCGCTATGTGGAGTATTTCACATAGAACTGAAATTTCACAAAATTCTCTGCAATGCAAAGCAAATAATTATGCCTTTTTGGAGAACACAAAGTTGCCATGGGATCATATGGACTTCGTGTTACTTCACCTTTTTCTTTCGCTCCTGAAGGCAAATTTTGCAATGATTCATGGGATGGCAGGTCACATGGGCTCTATATTGGTTTGCACAGCCTCAGTTCAGCATAGTGTGTGTAGTGGAAAGCTGGAGTTAGTTAGCTCTCAGAGCTGTGAGATTCAAAGCTTCAAAAAACATTCAAAAAAGCAATTTACCTTTGGACTTTTGAGTCCAAATTTAGTACACCAAGTGTATTAAATCCTTGTGTGTTTGCATCATCAATCAGATATTGATTCAATGAGAATTCTGAATCTTAAATGAGTAGTTTCAGTGTCTATACTGACAGACAGTGCAGAAGTGTACTTTGGGGTTGGGGAAGGGGCGGATCTGTGGAGTAGAAGGAAGATTCGCAGAGCACAGTGTGAAAGACAGTCTTGCCAACTGTTGCTGGCTATTTAGTATTAGTGTGTTCAGTTCTGTACACAGTAACACTAGTAATTTTTGATAATGTTTTGCTGTTTACTGTGCATTTTTTCTATCTGTTTCGAAGACTGTGTTTTATTTTACAGAAGTGTTGCATGTTTTTGCTAAGCTTGTTATTTAACTCTGGCCTGTTTTGTATTCCTATGATTTTATATTGTGATTTCATATAGTGTAACCTGTTATCTGACTGTTTCTGTTTTGTAACCGCCTGAGTCGTGCCTGAAAATAGTCATTGCTATGGCTAGCGCACCTACCCAGTCATCAAAAACTAAATAAAAATAAATAAATAAACTTTCTGCATGTTAGCTTTAGTTTGTGTGCATGCCATCAAGTCATACACATTTTATTGCACCACCGTAACAGCAGTACTGGCAATTTCTGCGTTCATCTGTAGTATTTTTTTCCTGCTTCTATCTACAGCTGTAAATACTGCCCCCCCCCAAAAAAAAGAAGGTGTTGTTCCACTTTTGAATTTGTGAAGACTGTGGTTAATGTCTTGTTGTGCCTGTACGTCTATATTATTGCAAAATTTCCATCTCTAAGTCACTATTTTTTTTTGGCTTCCCATTCACCCAAAACCAAAGAAATATAACCTTGCTGTTAATTGTCTCTGTTCAGCATGTTGAAATTGCTGTCATTGTACCACTATTGTGTGTTTCCCCATAGTTCCATGAACACTCTCCCTCCAGTGCATATTACAGTATTTAAACAAATGAAAACAGACATACTAAAAAAAGTACCTATTGCAGTATTATCGGCATTGTATTGTCTTGTGAATTCTCTTTAATTTGCTATAGCAACCCCAAAAATTGGAAAAATCGCTTTTTGCGATAAACGTGTTTCTTTTGTTGATGACTGTCTGCGTAATCTAAAAAAAATGCCAGTGAAGACATGGTCAGGCAAAGCTAGTTCTGGCTGTGGTGCTGCTGCCAATAAGACTATTGCCTGTGTGCCTCCAAATACTAGCAGTGGAAGTTGTTATGATGATGAGGCAGGTTCATCAGGGGCTAGAAATATATAGTGTGGTTGTGAACATGGTACTACGCAGCAGAAAGGAAAGGTAGTAGTTGCTGCAAGTAGAGGGATTTCTGTGACTCAGTTTTTCTTGGCCAAATCAGTGGTATCAATATTGGTTGGAGATGCTGGTGGCACTGGTAGTAAAGCAAGTGACAGCATTGTGGATAACAGCATGAGTATTTCTACAGCCCAGGAAAAGTTATCAGGTCAGACAATTGTTGTGGTGTCGGAAGATTTGAGGGTAGTTGATGTCCTGCTTCCCACAGTAGTTGAACATAAGCCTGCTCATCAAGAGTCACAGTCTCATGTTTCCACAAATCCTCAGGTTAGGCCTTCCAAAGAATCAGATGGTGACGAAAAAAGTGTGGATGATGACAGTGAGGCTGAGGTTGTAATATCTCCACAGGATAGCATCCAAAGTGAATTTGTGGATTATGGTGGTGATGATGATAATGATAATGATGCAAGCAACCCTATATGAGAACCAGACAAAAAGAAAGTTAAGGTGGTTGTAGCTAAATGGTCTGTTAATAATTCACCCTCCCTTCAAAGTTCTGATGGAGCTGTGTCTGTGAATGACCCTGAAGTCATAATAGATTGTGAAGATGTTCAGTCAAAGTCAAAGTTTTCATCACACCAGAAATCATGCAGCACACCCTCCATTTCAGCTCCCAAAAAATTGCAGTCCCATATGCAGCAGCAACATCATGTGAAATGTAGGGCAGCCAAATCCCTAGTTTGGACGACAATTAATTAAGGGTGCGGAATATGTTTTTTTTGTAGTACCCATTGAGAGGTTTGTGACCATATAAAGTCACTTAACTCCAAATATTGACAGAGTTATGGCCTGTTGAAGTTACAGTATTACCCTGTGGGCCTAATTATGTTTTATTAGCTGCTTTTCTTAATGGCCACAATTAGTTAAAGGAGCGACATATGTTATTCTCGTAGTACCCCTTGAGACCTTTGTGACCATATAGAGATTGTCACTTAAGTACAAATATTGACAGAGTTATGGCTTCTTATACTTTCAATGTTATCCTATGGGAAACTGCATGCCCATGATGAACTCTTTTCCTCGACATCCTCCTCCTGAAGCACCAGCACCACATACCAGCCTCTGGCACCAGTGTACCAAGGATTAAACTGGTTTCAAATAAACTCAGAAATCTGGGAAAAAAGGATGACAAGCAGAAAACTCTTTCTTTTGCTAGTTTTGACTAGCACACTAAGCTACACAGTTCCTGCTCTAGCAAAGCGAAAGTCAAAGTGAAACTAGTTCACTGACTTCCTGCCTGATTCTCTTCCTGCCTGCATCATGTGACCTGTAGAAAGTCAGACATGTGATCTGTGGCCTGTTTCTCACAAACTTCACCTTCTCACAATGTAACCCAAAGTTAGGAAAGTGAAGTTCATCAAAGCCGAGTTTCAACCTTTGAATGGAAACTTTGCATAATGCTACGCAGATGTGAAGCTGATCACTTTGCATTATATACGCAGGTGTAGTAAAACTTCACTGCATCTCTAGTCCCCAGTTCCAATGTAGTCAAACTCTTCCTCTCTGCACTATTCCTTCAGCCATGAGTTGAACCTTCTAGTGTGGAGTTCCCTCTCCTACCCCCTGTCGTAGACAGGCAGCACCTCAGTGAAAGCCACTGAGCAAGCTGCCTTTTTATATTTATCACTTTTTATAATTATTATTGTTTTATAATTGTAAAATGACTGATGTAACATATTACTGCACTCTCCACAACCCCTATGCCACTGGACACGATTGGAAATGAGCCGTTAGCTCAGTATATTTTTCCTGGTTAAACTTTAGAAATGAATAACTAGATAAAACATAAATAAATATATGAATAAATAAATCAATAAATAACACAGTGGACACTTGGAACAGACTTCTAGAAGAGATGGTGTAAGCTGATGCTGTTTCTACCTTTAACATCAATCTCGAAAAAACACGTTGAAGTACAATTAGTGATGAATTTTCCCATTGAATTGATGGGGGAAGAGCCTAATGGGCCAGTGGTCTTCTTTCTTTACTAAAACTGCATGTTCATATGTCTGGTCAATGTCCTCATAACGTGGAAGGATATTTGTAGCTTTCTAAGAAAGTTATTTGCAATTTGAAGTGTAGTCTTTGTAAATAGAGTGGCAAGTTTGGGTCCTTTATGACATCCCCCTCCCGCCCATGTATCATCTTGATTGCCCTGTCCAAGGCAATAATTACTTCCTTTAGTTAAATGGTGACACTATCTTTCCCAAACAGATTCTGGCCTGTCCAGTGGATCCAGCATTAGTACTATGTTCTGCCACCTGGCAGACAGATACTTGTGTGAGCACTGGAATCTCACACTTGGACCTGGTGGGAGGGGCTAGGCAAATTGTGAAGGCATTTGATTTGGGGGGGGGGGTTCAGGATGTCCAGAATTTCCTCACCCCCTGTCTGCTGACCAAGAAGCAGTATTAGGGTTGCCTATGAAGTCAGCTGCTAACCTGCTGTCAGGACTGGAGGAAGAACATAGCCGTGGTGACATATGGTCATCGGGGTGGGGGACAGGGAGTGTAATCAGAGATAAATGTAATAATAAAAAACACAGCAGCAGTGGTACTGTTCAAAACAATGCTGATCCAGGTTCAGAAGCAAGCCCAGAATGTCTGAGGCTGGCGAGGGGGGGGATGATCAAGCATCCCAAGGGTTACTCTCCTCTGGGGACGAAAAACAGCAGGCATTGCTGCACTACAGGCACCTACAGCAGGTGTCCTCAGGTAGCAGCGTAGTCACAGTAGATTATTTTGGATAGAGGACACTGACTGGTGCCATGCATGGCAACACATCTGTGTGAGCATGCATACATAGAAACATGATGGCAGAAAAGGACCGCCTGGCCCACCAAGTCTGCCCAAGGTGCCTAGCAGGAGGCTAGGACTTCCTTCCACACCTACTTGTCTCTGTGGCCTCCTCTTCCCCTCACCAATCCCGCTTCCGATACCAGACCCATTTGGCCGGCCCAAGCTCTCTTAAAGCCCTTTACAGTGACCTTCCCTATCACTTCCTATGGGACTTCATTCCATTTTTCCATCAGTCTTTCAGTGAAAAGTTCTTCCTGGTGTTTCCCCTAAACCTGCCTCCCTCTATCTGTAGCATATGTCCCCTGGTCCTCTTGTGCTCCTTTAGTTTAAAAAGTCCCTCTTCTGGTTCTCTGTTTATCCCCTTCATATACTTAAAGATCTCAATCACACCCCCCATCCCTTCTGTGCTCCAGGGAGTACATTCCCAGTTCACTCAATCTATCTTCATGTGTCAGGTGACTAAGCCCAGCCACCATCTTAGTTGCTCTTCTCTGCACCGTCTCCAGCCTTTCCTCATCTTTTTTCAGGAACGGTCTCTAGAATTGCACCTCATAGTCCAACTGTGGTCTGACCAGCTGTTGATATAAGGGGATGAAAACCTCTCTCTTCCTGCTAGTGAATCCCCTCCTGATGCAGCTTAACATCCTGCTAGCCTTGGCTACCACCTGCCCGCATTGTTTAGCTACCCTTAGGTCCCTGGACATAATAATTCCCAGGTCCTTCTCCTCCTCAGCCTCTTTCAGTGCCAGACCCCCCAGGTAGTAAGTCTAATTTTCATTTCTCCTCTGCAAGTGCATGATTTTGCACTTTTTTACATTAAAGGCCAATTTCCATCTTTTGGACCAAGCCTCCAATAATCCTAGGTCCGTGTGCATATTCTCTCTCTCCCCTCCTGGTTTTCCACCCCTTTGCAGATCTTCATGTCATCCGCTAAGAGATACACCCTATCCCTTAGACCCTTAGTTATATCCACCATGAATATATTAAACAGCAGTGGACCCAACACTGACCCCTGGAGAACCCCGCTTGTGACCCTTCCTTCCCCTGAGGCGACACCATTTACTATTACCTTCTGATTCCTATCAGTTAGCCAGTTGTGCACCCATCTAACTACCCTCACCCCCAGTCCCAGTCCATCCAATTTATAGATCAGTCCCCCATGTGGAATGGAATCAAATGCCTTCCTAAAGTCAAGATATGCAATATCCCCTGATCCACCTTGGTACACTTCCCTAGTGACCCCGTCGAAGAACTCTATTAAATTTGTTTGACAGGACCTCCCCTAAGTCAATACATACTGATGCCTATCAATAAGTTTATTGTCCTTCAAATACTGCTGAATCCTGCCCTTCAGTAACTTTTCCATAATTTTGCCAACTATGGATGTTAAGCTCACAGGCCTTTAGTTACCTACCTCTTCTCTATTATCCCACTTATGAAGAGGGACGACGTTTGCCATCCTCCCATCTTCTGGGACCTCCCCATCTCCAGGGACCTGCTAAAAAGAGCTGCTAAGGGAGCTGCCAGAATCTCCCTAAGTTCCCTCAGCACCATAGGATGCACCCCATCTGGCCCATAACCTTGTCCACTCATAGTTGCTCCAACTCTCTCAAGACTGCCTCCTCCTTGAACGGGCTTGTATCAACCCCTATCTTTACCTTAACTCCTGTAATGTCTGCAAAATCTCCTTCCCCCTCTACCCAAATACCGAGCAAAAGAATTTATTTAATAACTGCACCTTATCCCCATCAACCTTCATTAAGACCCCCTCCTTATTTCTAAGTCTGTTTATCCCCCTACCAGTTTTCCTCCTCTCACTGACATACCTAAAAAAAGCTTTGTCTCCAGTCTTGACTGACCTGGCAATCTCCTCTTCTGTTCTGGCCTGCATACATGGCATCCTTGCCACCAGTATGTGGTGGGTGAAAACAAACCAGAAAAACCCAGAGCAGGCAGACAGCACCAACAGCTCTCAGTCTCTGCAGAACCCATTGGACTGTGCCATAACCACACATAAGGCAGACCTGACGGGACCTGCCACCACCTCCAAAGGAATCCACCACAGCTGCAGTGGCTGAGCTATAAATTCTTCCGGAAAGAGGATCTAACAGCCAGAGATGGGAAGCACAGGTATTGGGGGGTGGAGGGTAATCGAGCACAATGCTGGGGGGAGTAAAAAAATATAAAAAACATAATTTACAAAAAATTAACCAAAACTTTTGTATGGTAAATTGAAAAGTCAACTGACAAACATATCAGCTCTACTTGGCTGGCAGGCATAGTAATTAATTTAGCTTAGCTTATCTGCTCTTTTGTGTTATATTTTAACAATGATCCAGTATGAGTGTGTTACTGACAATTGTTCATATTGTAATTAGATTTGTTAATATTTTCATTCATGTATTCAAAAATCAATTTTAATTTGTTGTTTCATTACTTTTTAAAATATGTTGTGATACTCCAGTATGAAAAATACTACAGTATATGAAACAACATTGTTATAGTGACAATGTTTTGGTATCACTTTATGTTTCAGAGCATGGCTTGTATGATAGTTATTTGATAATAACAGTATAATGACAGAGTAACTATTGGTATTACCATGTAACATAAATGTAATACGTGGATAATTTCATGTTAACTGATATTATGTAGTTAAATAACTATTTCTACAGTTACATGGTAATACCAGCCAAGTTATAATACTTGTATCCTACAATTAGAATGAAACTACCTACTCACTGCACATACATTACATGGCAATACCAGTAGTTACCCTGTTATTACACATTTACTACCAGATAATTACCATGTAACCTGTGCCCTGAAACATAAAGAGATACCAATGTTTTAATTAAACACACTCCATTTCAAAATATATAGTTTACCACTTCAAAAGGATCTGGGCCTTTTTTTATAGATAACTGAAAAAATCAGCTTCAGAAAAAAATATATTTATAATTAAAGGTAAAATAAATTACTGAGCTTGTACAGTGACGTTGAAAGAATCATTTGAATCTATTTAACCAATAAAATCTTACCCTTTTCCCTACAACACTATTTGCACTTCTACACTAGCTCACTTCCAAGTACACAAACCCAGCCCCCCCCAATAAATTGAATTTAAAATTGAATGTATCCAATTAGTGGTATGCTGATTGTCTTCTTTACCCTCTCTCCAGTTCCACACTGGTGTCTCTCTCTCCCCTGTTCCATCAGGCAAACTCATCTCAAAGGTTCTCTATTACGGGTCATAAACACCTCGTTATCCAAAAACAGGATTAATAATATCCCAGGACTCCTCCTTCCTCCTCACTCCCTCGGGGACTTTGCAAATACATTTTGACAAGTAAAATGTGTGGTTTCAGACACCTGGGCAATAAGACCTCCCCTCCACTGTCATCATCCTCAACCTTTTAATTTTGCATTTGCAAATTGATAATAAACATTGGTTAAGAGAACAAACACAAGAGCTCATTACTTTAATGTGCATGTTTATTACGAGCAGTCTCACCTCACTAACGGCTACTGATTGTTCTCTCACCCTAGTGGTGCTGTAGATGATAATGGCTTTCCCCAGCTGCTACAATTAGTTTTCACTTAATAAGTGGGTGCTATGTGGGGAAGAAGAATATATGGTTTTCAAAAATATTTCTCAAGAAAGCTCTTTGTCAGACTTTTGACAAACACAACAGCTAAGAGGAGTTACGGTTATGGCATCAGTATCTACAGTAACAGAATCACACCATTAAACCAAGTGCTGGTTTTCAAGATGCAAAGGGATGCAAGGACAAAGGGGTACTCTATGTAACTAAAGGAAGAAGATTCAACAGGAACATCAGGAAAAACTGCCAGACCAACCTAATAGTTTTCTTTGACTGGGTAACAAAGGAGATCGACAAGGGCCACGCGGTGGACTTGTTGTACTTTGACCTCAGTAAGGCCTTTGATTCAGTACCACACAAGAGATTGCTTAAAAAAATGGAAGACATGGATACAGCTAAAATGCTAGTGAGCTGGGTGGGTAACTGGCTAGCAGTAAGGTGACAGAGGGTGATGGTCAATGGGGTTAAATCAGAAGAGAGGGGTGTAATGAGTGGGGTTCCACAGGGATGAGTCCTGGGTCCAGTCCTCTTCAACATGTTCATCAGTGACATTGGTGAAGGGATCCAAAGCAAGTTGTGTCTCTTTGCAGACAACACAAAACTGTATGAGAGGGTGGCTAGTGAAGAAGGAATAAAGAATATGCAGAAGGACCTGCAAAAGCTAGAGGGATGATCAAAGGTCTGGCAGGTAAAATTCAACACAAAAAAAAAAAGCAAGGTAATGCACCTGGGGAAAAAGGATTCTATGTGATAATGGCAAAGGACAACCCTATGATGGAGTACTGGATGGGAGGTGGCAGACTTAGCACTGCAGACAAGAAATGGGATCCGAGAGTTATCATCAGCAACTCCCTTAAACACGCAAGTTAGTGCAATAAGGCCTATAGCAAGGCCAACATGATGCTGGGATGTACTGGAGGGGGACTGATAGTATGAGAAAAGATGCAATACTACCTCTTTACAGATCCCTGGTGAGGCCTCACCTAGAGTACTGCGTCCAGTTCTGGAATCCTTACCTCAGAAAAGTCAAGGATAGGTTAGAGACAGTGCAACGCAGAGGGGCAGAGGGAATCTTTCTATACTCCTTCCTCTATAGACTGTAATCCACTTTTAATTTCACTACTACAAGGGAGTTTCTATATCTTTCTCTTCTATGCACATATATTTTTATGCCATGGTTAAACCTCTAAGTGTTGGATAAATAGTCTTATGGGTGTTTTTTGGTTTTATATATTTCTTTATGTCCTTGGCTGGGGGGGTTGTGCCTTTGTTTTCCCCTTCCAGCCAGCCATCATGGCCACTGCCTTGGTCGTGGCCAGAGCTCACCTCCCTGCTGCAGCTCTTCCCAGGCCACATCGCAGTGGGTACTCACTCCACCACTGCGGAGACCTGGAGGGAGGGCCCAGGAGGGAACTGACTTGGGTGCATCTGTGGTGGTGCCATCGGGGCAGCCGTCATGCTGCCGAGGAATTTTTTTTTCCTTAGGTATCAGTAGTCTCCCTCCGGCGCTGGCATGCAATGGTGTCAATGATGCTGCAATGCACACTTCCATAAGTCACATACCAGATGCCATCCCTTTCTGTTGGCCCCGAGCTGCAAAGCCAGCCTCTGCCAGGAGCTGGCACCTTGGCGGTCCTACCCACCCACCCTCCCCGGAGGAGGACAGCTGTCCCGGGATGTTCAATCCTCCTCTCCAGGCTGACCCCCAGTGATCTGTGGCCACTTCCAAACATGGGTCATCGGCATAGCCCAAGGTGTGGCGTATAGTGCCTCAACCCTCAGCACCACCAGGCTGGCCCCTATGGGTGTTTTTGGTCACTTACATGGATTTTTAGTTGGAGATGGATTTCATATGTTACAAAATACTTGTATAAGTATACTCCCCATCTAAAGCAATGTGTCAACCTGTCATGTTGATTATTTAGGGATATGGGAGACTAACACTTGAGATGGTTGTTTTCAATAGTTATGTCCTTAACATTTGTGCATATTCTTTATTCTGTCTGTAATTTCAAGCATAAAATTACAATAAAAACATTATAAAAAAAAATGATTCAGGGATAGCAAGGTAAATCGTATAAAGAGTGCCTCAGGGCACTAAATTTGTACTCACTGGAAACCAGAAGGGAGAGGGGAGATATGACTGAGACTTTCAAATTCCTTAAGGGAATTAATAAAGTGAACTGCGGTGAATTATTTAGCCTGAATACCAACTCACGGTG
Source organism: Neoceratodus forsteri (assembly GCA_016271365.2). Lineage (NCBI taxonomy): Eukaryota > Metazoa > Chordata > Ceratodontiformes > Ceratodontidae > Neoceratodus > Neoceratodus forsteri. The sequence continues at coordinate 336,503,290 of CM028137.1, read as the reverse complement.
ATGAGGACATGAGTGGAAGTTGGCATACGGGAGGTTCAGGAGGGACGTGGGGAAGAATTTCTTATTAAAAAGGGTGGTGGAATCCTGGAACAGTCTGCCAGATGAGGGGGTGGGACTGAACACAGTGAGGGGGTTCAAACAGACCTGGGATAAAATGATGGGAATAGTGATTACCTGGGCCAACTGGACCAGTGAAGAAAAGAGGGATAGGTCTGAGAGGGCTAGAACCCTGGGGGAACATTAGGTTCAGAGAAAGGTTCCAGGGATTTAGAGAACTTGGGCAGACTGAATGGATTATTGGTCTTTTTCCACCATCATTGTTTATGTTTCTATGTTTCTGTATTGCTAGAAATGGCAGGCAGCATAATACAGTGTGAGTAAAATACACACAGACTACATATGATGTAGGGTGGCAAACATGAACAGACTGCAAGAGCATGTGGTATCAGCTAGAAACATAGACTTTGTTGACAGATAAGGACTGCTTGGCCCACCCAGTTGGCTAATTTTGATACTGATATTATAGTAACCTTATTCTTTAATAAAAAAAATAATAATTAAAACAAAAACCAAAAAAATTGGAGTAACATTGAAGCACACACTCAACAAGTACTTTGAAGAAAATGGAGTGACAGGGTATTCCCAGTGAGATGGTGTGAGTAAGGAACTCAATTGACCACTGGTCTTCTTTGCACCCTAAATGTATGTATGTGTGTATGTATTTACAGACATTATGTATGTCTGTGTGTGTATGTAAGTAGATGTGTGTGTGTGTATTGTGTGTTCGTGTGTATATGCATGTATATGTATGTGTGTGCAACTATATATGTGTGTATGAGTGTATATATGTGTAATGTATGTACATATTTATATGTGTATGTACATATGTATGTACAGTACTTATGTATGTATATGCTGAATGTGTCTATGTATGTATGCTTGTATATATGCATGCACATCTTATCTGCAAAAGTACATACAGTACTTAAGTATGTATATGTTGCATGTGTGTGTATGTATGTATGAATGCATGCATGTCTTAGCTACAGAAGTCTGAAAATGAGAAATTAAAAAGATTTTGGTTTCCAGAAAACAATTAAGTTGGCCACATCAAAACTCAAGATGTACAAATATCACCCCAAAATTTGAACTTCAGGACCTTACAGATTTTATTACTGAGGACATTTTCATCAACAAGAAAACACCCCCTCAAGCTTCATCTGTTCAAGTTGCTTATACCTGCTGTGAAGCCATAATTCTCTGCTTGTGGTATCACAACTTATTGCCATGGAAAGTATTCTAACATCACAAGCAGGGGATTATGACATCATGGCAGGAAGATCAATAGGAGCAGAAGAAGTCTAAGGGGCAAAGAGCCTGTTTTCATGCAAATGTCTTTCATGATAAAGAATGGAATGTCAAGAAATTAAACTTTTTTTGGTAGTAGATTTGATGAGATCTAAGTCCTGTCGATACCAGCAGCATTTTGTTTACATAACACTGGCAAATCACTTGTATCACAAAGATTGTATGAAGTGTTGCATGTTGGGGCTTTGGTGGCATGAAATATGATCAGGGCCCCAGTTTACTGGAATTCTGCGGTTGCAGCAATGGCCACAGAAATCAGAGCTGACCGCAGAAATCAGTGCTGGCTGCAGAAATTGGGAAAACCAACCACACGGCCACAGAAATTCTAGCTATGCTATGCAATCACACAATGCAAGGGCATAGCTACTGATATGTTAAGTATGCCATGGCATACATACCCATTAGAAGGGGCAACAAACTAATACCGCCCGCTACAAAGCTGAAAAGCCAGTGGCTGTCTGGCATTTTGACTCGTGCTGGCTCTTGTTACATAACTCTATCCAGCCAGTATTGTTTGGGGGGGGGGGACTGCAGCAAGAGTAGGTCCACAGCAGTTATGATTTACTGCTGTGTAGGGGTAGGTGTGGCTAGCTCAGCCATGTTAATTTTTCACTGTGAGGCTGCTCACGGTGCACACTGAATCCCTGGAAGATGAATTTGGAAGGAAGAACTGGAAGGTGAGCTGTAGTCAAGAAGTGAGAAGATTCAGTGGTACCTGTGGGGGTGGCATCGATCTCGATGTGGTAGCAGGGATCGGAGGAGGAGCTGATTGCAGAAACATGTGGCTGGCAGCAGACTGAGCAGAGGACTCAATCTCCACTGGTGGACATTGAACACAGTTTTGATTTGTGGGCCACAGATCTGTACCTGAAAGTGTGACAGTAATTTCTTGGCAGATTTGAACCTGCAGCCTAAGCGGTGGCATCAAGCTCAATTTGTAAGGAGGGTCAAGCTGCTCAGCTGCACCAGAGTTGGGGACCAGGGTATACTAGAACTGGAGCAAGTAGGTAAGGAAAAAAATCGGAATGGAGAGTTGTAATGATTGCTGCTATACATAAGTGAAATGAGGGTCACTAACTGAAGAACACCACCACCCCTGAGTTGCTGGGAGAAGAGAACATGCTAACCAAGGTTACTCCAGCCTAATAAGAATGGCTTGCTTGCATTTTTTAGTGTGTCCCCAAAAGAAAAATCAGGAGTCAACAAATCCTACAGACACTGCAAGTTACACCCTCCTTCACTATTATAGGAAGACAATCCCCCCTCAACACACAAATTTGCACACTGCACACATGTTTGTCGCAAGGCAGTTGGTGTATTCATAGTTTAAAAAAAATAATAATCTAAAAGAACGTTGATCAAAATGAGAAAAAAATTAAAATGGCTTTCAAGTTGGAGTCTCTCTTTATATCTGCTAACTGTAAATATAAATCAGAAGAAATCCAAGCAGAATTTGCCTTCTGTGTGGTTTTAGCCGAGTGTACATGTCCTTCTCCGATTACACCTAGGAGAACAGCAAAGGCCACCAATGTCCAGAAGAAAAACAGATGAGCCTTCAAATTCAAGGTGGGAGAGAAAAGTCATTAAAAGAGAACACTGATGCCCATGGCTGTGCCAGGTTTGGGCTATTGCAGTTTAATATTTGTGGTAAGAAAACTACATACTGTAAAATGGCCTGCTGTTCCACTTTCAATGTAGCAGAGTGATTGTACGAAGGCAGTCAAAGGGTTAACTACGATCTAATCCCCTTGAAGGTATGTTGTTTAACCACGATTTATCTGCCACAGAATGGCAGCAGAATCAGCAGTTGTTCTGCTGCAGAAAGTATGATGTCCTGCCGCAGAATGCAGGTTCACTTTGCCGCAGTAAACACAGGGCCCTCAATATGATTAACCTAGCAGCACTCTGCAGGCCACACATACCTCTCAACTATCCCTGATTTTCAGGGATTTCCCTGATTGGTTTTCTCCTACTTGCTCCCCCCAGCACCCCACTGTTTTGTGTCCCCCAGGTGTCCCTGGTGCCTACTGGTCTCACCTCCCACTGCCAGCTTCCAACTTCAGGCTATCTGGGTGGTCCATCCTCCTCTCTGTTACAGTTTGCCCCTGCCTGGTGATTCCTTGGCTGCAACAAGAAAACAAAGGTACTTTCAACAGTTCGTGAGAATAGTTGGAGTGGGGGTAGCACCAGTGTGCTGAAGGGTCGGAGGAGTGTAAGGAGTGCATAGAGACCATTATCTGGTATATTGGAGCATGCTGTTTCCCATTTTCTCCACACACACACCTCCTGCCTCCTTCAAGGCTCATCCCTAGTGCAGCACAACATTGTGACGTCACTATTCTGCGCACAACAAGGATGTTGCATGCTTGGGTTTCCATGCATAACAGCATTCCACCATAAACTGTAAACCAGTCCTGTACTATGCTTTTAAAATATTCAGGCACTTAGCTCAAGGAGGTACCAGTGTTTAAACAGCTTGATCCATGGTTAAAGCCAATTGAATGTCACTGTTATAGATAAACACAACCAGTCACTTAACTGTTTGATGTGTTTTTTTACTTGCAGTATATTTAGTCCAGTCACCATACTCCCAAAACATCAAGACCATCCATTCTTGTTTTCTGACTTTAAACTGAATTCTGGCTTTGATTTGTACCAAAAGTCAGTTTAAGGTCAGAGAACAAGCATTAAAAAAGATGCTCCAATGTGCTGAAGGGGGCAGAGCATTGAGTAAGAAAGTGGAAGGGATCGAGTGGCCAGACCCTCAGGGACAAATTATGATCCATTCTCTTCCTTGGGGGGCATAATTTAAAAAATTTGGAAGTGCCATGGAAGGACCCCCATACAGGTAAGACAACTTCCTGTTACTGGATTCTCTGAGACAGAAAGAGCATGAAAGGTGTTCTTTAAGTGATGTGAACCTGGTATTAAGATCTGTAATTAATACTCAGGCTGGGGGGACATGAGCCCCCGTCTCAGTATTTTGTACTTGTTGGGCTCAATTTTCAAAACAAGAACTTTGGCGCAAGGTGCCTGTGCCAAACAGATTTGACAGAAGTGGTACCGTGCATCAAAGTCTGCAGCAATCCAGATTTTCAAACTCAGGCTGTGTTGAAATTGGGATGCCATGTGCCAAAGTCACCCTGCACCACCCTTGCAGCAGAAATGCCCATGCACCAGGTCACAAGGTTGCTTGCACCATGGAGGGGTTGCACCATCCCCTTTTTGGGAATTTTAGAAGCCCCAATGTGGTCACAACAGGGGGTTGACTTTAGACCAGCCAGAAGGTGGTCTAAGGGCCCTGCACCACTACTGAGCAGGGAGGTGATTGGGGAGTCCTGCAAGAAGGGGACTGAAGACAGAGGGAGCAGTGAGGGTGCCATTGGGAAACAGGGGCATGGAGGAACTGTAAGGTCATTGAGGAAGCACTCGGTGGAGGTGCCATGCTCTGTGACACACAGTCAATTGCCTCAAGAAGAAGGGGGTGGGCAGGGACAGAGCATGACCCAGATGAAAACAGGCCTGGCACTTTCCCCAGAGGACCCATAGACCCTAACATGTGGTGGGTGGTACTGACAGCAGGTTGTAGGGTGCAGGCAGTAGATAGGTACATTCCCTGGGCACTGCAATAGTCCCCTGGTACATAGAAGGGAGAGAGGGGACATGATAGAAATGTTCAAGTACCTCAAGGGAATCAACAAAGTCCAAGAGGGTAGCATCTTTCAGAAAAAGAAATGTGCAAGAACAAGGGGGCACAATTTGAAGATAGAGGGGGGACGGCTCAGAGGTAATGTGAGGAAGTATTTTTTCACAGAGAGGGTTGTGGATGCATAGAACAGCCTCCCTGAGCAGGTCGTGGAGTCAAGAACAGTGAGGGAATTCAAGAATGCATGGGACAGACATAAGCAGTCCTAGTGGAGGTAGGAGGAAGTAAGCTGTTGGTTAACTAGGATCTGCAGCTTATCTGTTAGGCAGGAAAATGGGCAGACTAGGTGGGCCAAGCAGTCCTTATCTGCCTTCAAATTCTATGTTTCTATGTTTCTAAGCCCCCTGCATAGTGGAAGTTGGATGCCCAACTACACTGCTGGGGTCTGTGGGTCCTCTTGGGCAAATGCCAGGCCTGTTTCCATCTGGGGTCCAGGTCATGCTCTGTTTCTGGCCACCCCTCCCCCATTAAAGCCGATTGGCTCTGTGTCACGGAGCATGGCACATATGCTGGGGGCCTCCTTAATACCCTCACACTGCTGCCATGTCCCCGTCACACCCATGGCATCCCCACTGCTCCCTCTGCCCCATCTTCTCTCTCTTTGTAAGCATTGTAACCCTCCCAGCCTTCGAGGCTTGGCAACGGTTGTGCCACATGGGGGGGGAGGCTTGATGGGACCCTCTGTCAAACTTCTGAGGTGTGGCAACTGTTTGATACAACCTTCAGCTGTGCCAGCTCTTGGGACTTTGGTGCAGGGACACCCCACTTTTATAAAATATGGCACAGAGTCTCTGACATACCTAGAGTTTGCTGCAGCCATTGATCAGTGCAACTTGTGTCAATCTAAGGACCAACTGAAAACTGAACCCATTATGTATTAACTGGCTTTTCAAAATTCTGTTCAACAGGACTACTATAATAAGTTCTAGGTGCCCTTTCAAACTTCAAGTGCCCCCCCACACTTTTTGCAACATTCCAACACCCTTGCCTGAACATTTATGTCACCGAAGATGAATACTGATCAAATACTGTACTTATGAGAAAGTACTCATGCAGTCCTAAGATTTACCCTATTGGTCAATGTACATTTTGCCTGCCCTGACCAGAATTGGATGCAGTATTCCAAGTGTGGTCTGACAAAGACAAAAAATTGCTGGTTCCATGCATGCACTGCCAGAGAGTTGCAGCCGCTGTACAGTAGAAAATATAGAACAACACAGGGAGCGGCACACATATGACAGAAAAAACAGCTAGAATTAAAAATAAGTATGTGGAAATGTATTGCCCTCAACAAAAAAGAGGCAGCACAACCACCCCAACTCTTCAAGTCAGCTATGTGACTTTTCCTCATGGGTCGTAGTTCGGTGCCAGAAGCCAGACATTTCAATTGTAATTTTAAAGTGACAGATGCCAATTACTGAACAACATGCCTCATTATATATATTTACACTAGGAAAGGGTTTGGTAGTGCACACACATAATACAAGCCACATATATAATATTGTGGAAATGCTTAATACCAAAAGAGATTTGTGGGGTAATCTTTCAAAGAATTCATAATGTAAGTACATATGTACACTGACTTCAGGACTAAAACCCCCAACTCACTGTGGGATACCACATGAGGGATAAGGTGCTTAAAGGTCCTCACAAAAAAAGGGAACACCAATTAAATGACAGATAATGCAACATACCCTAAAAATCGAACAAATAACCAAGAAGGTGAAAATACTTAAAGTTGATGAAACAGGAAAAAGAGAAAAAAAACTGGGTCTGGAAGAGGGACATGGGGTGGAAGAACTGACAGGAGGGGTCAAGGGTAAAAAAGAGGAGGATTATGTGGCATCAAAGCTGCAACTAAGTGGGTCCCGGAGATGAAGAAGCTAGCATTTAGTAGCAAAAGGATCCTGAAAGGGCGGCTGCCCTAAAGATTGATAAGGCCCCAGGACCATATGGGTTACATCTGAGGATATTCAAGGAATTGGCAGCAGAACTGGCTGATCCCCTAGTAGGTCTATTCAACAGCTCTCTAAGGACAGGGGTGGTTCTGAAGGATTGGAGGGCAGTGGGCATACTTCTGGTCCATGGGGGGTGGGTCAAGGAACAAGCATGGAACTACAGACCTGTCAGTTTTACCTCTGTTGTAGGAAAACTGATGCAGTCAGTGGTCAAAGAGGATCTCGTTGACTTCTTGGAGAGCAACAGTCTCCAGGATAGTAAGCAGTATGGATTTGTGGCAGGAAGGTATTGTCAGACTAACCTGATCATTTTCTTTGACTGGGCAATGAGGGAACTGGATAGGGGCCATGCTATGGATTTGCTCTACTTTGACTTCAACAGGACATTTGACTTGGTACACCATAGATGCCTGCTGAAAAAGTTGAGGATCTGGGTGCAGCTAAGGTCATAGTAAACTGGGTAAGCAACTGGCTAAAGGCGAGGCAGCAGAGGGTTGTGGTCAGTGGGGTTAATTCAGAAAAGAGGGTGGTCATAAGTGGGGTTTCACAGGGATCTGTCCTGGTTTAGGTCCTCTTCAACATGCTCATCGGTGACACTGTTAAGGGGATCCAGAGCTGGCTGTGTCTCTTCACAGATGACATTAAGCTCTGTGGGAGGCTGGATAGGGATAAGGAATAAAGGAAATGCAGAGACACTTGCAAAAGCTGGAGGGGTGGTCAAGGGTTTGGCAGTTGAATTTCAACCCCAAAAAGTGCAAGAAGATGCACCTAGGAAACAAAAACCCCAGGATGGTTTTATGTGATTTGAGTGAGGGAAAATGAGCGAGAACAAAATGAGTGTGTGCACATCGGCGAATACCAAAACAGCGACTTGCACTACAGGGAGGACCAAAAACAGTAACAATCCTTAACATTCTCTCCAGTGGTGGTATGTACTTAACTTTATGTAGGGGGCTACGACCCCCAGCACCCCCATGACTATTATAATCAACTCCAAGGGGCCTGACACTGGGGTACAGGGGAAAACTCAAAAGGGGGTTACTCGAAGGGGTAAATCAAGTCGTCAGGGACAGAATGTTGGGGGGCAACCTGCGGATGGAGGGGGAGTGGGGAGTACAATGTCAGGAGGTTGGGGGAACATGACAAAAAAAAACTAAGGCACACAAACAACATCAAAAAACATTCCCACCCACTTAGCTTAGTCCGAATCCAAGTCCTCCCAGTTCCACCCTAGAGGCAGTGACTGACACCACAACATCAACTGGCCAGCAGAGAACTGCCTGGCCAAATAACCTGCTATACCCTCATTCACTTCTGTAGCTCCCCATCATAATCACTCTGTTCTTACCCCCGCTGTACTTTCTGTTTGAACAGTGTTGGAAATGGAAAATTCCAACACCATTGATGCAGGATCGAACATGCTTGACAGGGGACATATTTCCTCATTATATGTTGCATTTTTAAACTAAATTTAATGAGTTTTATGCCTTTTTGGGAATACAGTTTAAACAGGAGCAGTCCTTCCCCATGTTACTCCTGGAACTGAGTCACACTTTTAATTTCACTCCCAGAACAGACATCCCTTGCGCGCATGCACACACACACACACATCATTTCAATCACTGTTTGTGAATAATGTGGAACAGGGTGTTTAAAATCATGTGTAAGGTGCTGCTAGAGAAGCTCTTCAATTAGCACTCCAGGTTTGCATAAATCTTTTGTTACTAGGCCTCTTGAATGTGCCAACCTCAAATGGAAATTACCTGGCTAAGGAATTCTGTAACGGATAAAAAAAACAAAAAGCAAACCCTAAATATATTTGTGGCTATCAAAAAAACATGTATTGACCATTATTGGGTTGTTATTTTAGAAAAGATTCTAAAGCAAGCTCAGGATGCTGGGAAACAGGTGGCCAGGGACATAAAGTGCTGCTAGCGGCAGCATGTTCCCAATATGGGAGACGCTGCACTTTCCCAGCATCAGCCCTGCAGTCATACCCTGCAGAGTTTTGTCTACAGCCACAGGGGAAGATGCATGCTGGCAAGGCCTCCTGCTGGATGCATGCATGCAGTGCTATCATGAGTTGTGAGAGCCTGTAGGGTAAGTGGAAGGAAAACACGGAGGTGTAAAAACTGAAAAATTTGCGGACGATACCAAGACAGCAAGCAGAGAAAATACAGTGGAAAACCAGTGATTACTCCACAGTGATCTGAATTGTCTTCACAAAGTGGCCCGTGACATAGAGGATAATGTATGTTCAACGACAAACAACAACGCTATGCTTGCATCAAGTGGATAACCATGGCAAATCAGTTAAACCTTGAGAAGCGTAGCTCGAGAGGTTTCTCTGAGTTGCCATGGTATCCACGAGATGGTATGCGTTTGCGTTATTATCGGCAAAAATAGTTTATCTTTTATAGTGTATGGTAACTGAACTATTGCACGAAATTTAGCTTTGCACATGAAAAGCTGTAACCCTGACATGAAACTACTTCTTTTTTGTCTTACCTTACCTAAGGAGTTGAGATCAAGTGCAAGCAGCTCAAAATTTATTCATTTTGACACACAAACTGACGGTTGCTACACTCAGGCTTAGAGTACACTCTTGCTGCCATTCTGAGACAGACTCTCGTTTACTGCTGCCTAGAAATGCCGCTTACATGAGGAGTAACTGTGTATGCTGTGAAGACTGTTTTAAATCTTGTGAACATTTGCACAGTCACGTGGGTAGAGGCAGGTCGTGACAGTTCTTTTTTTTGTGACACCATTGAAGTGACGTCTGAATGACAGTATAACAACATCATGACATTTGATCAGTGGTATACCAGCTCTGGGAAATGATGGATTTTGCTATGTAACTGCGTTCTACCATACATTATAATAAAATTAAATTCAACCTTGACAAATGTGATGTATTCCATTTGGGGGGAGCAGGGTTTGAATATTCATTAGGCAGAAGTCCACTAAAAAACAACAAGTCAGAGGGAGCATTTGGGGGTTATAATAGATGAAGATCTAAAAAAAATACAGCACAACAGGGAGGCAGTGACAAAAAAGCTTACCAAATAATAGATGCCATACAAAGAAGTTTTGAGAGCAGGGAGGTTTGATGTCATTTTTCAGGTAATTGATGAGGCCATGTGAAGTGCTGTGTCCAGTACTGGTCGCCATATCTCAGAATGGATGTTGCAAGAGTGAAGGGGGTGCAGTGGATAATGACTAAAATTATGAGAGGTCTTGGCAGACTAAGCTATGAGCATTGAAGGAAGGAGATGAATCTATTTTCCCTTGAAAAGAGTGCAAGAGGGGATATGATAATGGTACACTTAAGCAATAAGGTATGGCAGGGCTTGGGTTATTGGGGATTTACCTATGCCTCGTGTGGTGCATCTCAAGGTGCAGCCAAGTGACCTAATCACACTACAAATATGGTAGATAATCCCCCAGTTACCTATTACTGCAATTATACAATTGATCAATGTGTAAAATACATTTATAAAGTGTTTAATTATGTTTTTTTAAATGCCCTTCCTCTGTCGTGGGTTATCACAGGATGTACCCATGGGTAATGACCTTAACTGACCAATCAAGTTCCAGGTTTTTTTTAAGTCCATTGTATAATATTGGATGTACTGCATTTAAAATTAAAGGGTAAAACATCAGTAACTAGGGTCCCCAATTATTAACTAGTGGGCTCACATTTCAATAATCAAAAAAGAAGGAATTTCTTTCCCCAAAATCAGTTACCATGTGGAACTCATTGCTGCCTCATAAAAGGTGGGATTTTCAAACGTCAAAAAATGGATGCAACTCCTAGTTACACCAGTGTCAGAAACTGCCCTCGTATATCTAGACCATGATCTTATTGGAGCTATTTTTCAAAAGTTGGACTTATCTGCAGAATTTCTAGTGATTTTATGGTAGTTAAAATCCAGTTTTGGATAGAAAATGCTAGACATAGATGTAAATGATAGACCAGGCAACACTCAATCTGAAAACTGTGCCCCAGCACATATATTGACCTTGGTGCAATTTGTCTTATATCCAGAGTTGCACAATAGAAAATTTAATCTAGGCATAAGCTTTGAAAATCCCCCAGCAGTCTCCTGTAACTCTGTAGATTCTTTTAAACATAAACTAGATGAGTATATGAATGACCAAGGAACTGACGAATATGAGCACTGAAAAGATATAAACAGACAAGATAAACTTCTTTGGTTTCCTTCTGACCATATTAACCTATAAACCTATGAAAAATCTTGCCACTATCAGAATGACAGTTGCTTGCACTCTCAGGCCTCACACCATGAGGACCTCACTAGAATTCAATCCAGAGGGGTTGTGGTGATGATGTGACTGGAAGGCAACAATGGAATACAGCCTGAGGACTGGTGGACAGTGGTGGAGGGCAAAAAGCTAAAAAAAATAGTATTTGTGGTCTTGCTGCCCATTGGTACAGATGGCAATTTGGGTTCAGGAGCAGACTTGGGCACTTAACGTTGCACAGACATAGGCTGGGGTGCTGGCAATGGCAGGGTATCCAAACCCAGTTCTGAGGGAACTGGATAGGGGCCATGCTATGGATTTGCTCTACAGCACTTCGACCTCAGGAAGGCTTTTGACTCGGTACCCCACAGATGTTTGCTGAAAAAGATGGAGGATCTGGGTGCAGCTAAGGTCATTGTAAACTGGGTAACTAACTAGCTAAAGGGGAGGCAGCAGAAAGTAGTGGGCAGTGGGGTTAAATCAGAAGAGAGGGTAGCCATGAGTGGGGTTTCACAGAAATCTGTTCTGGTTTAGGTCCTCTTCAACACGCTCATCGTTGACACTGTTGAGGGGATCCAGAGCTGGCTGTGTCTCTTCACAGATGACATTAAGCTCTGTGGGAGACTGGCTAGGGATAAGGAATAAAGGAAATTCAGAGACACTTGCAAAAGCTGGAGGGGTGGTCAAGGGTTTGGCAGTTGAAATTCAACACCAAAAAGTGCAAGGAGATGCACATAGGAAACAAGAACGCCTGGACAGAGTACCGGATGGGAAGGATGAGACTCAGTTCCATGGCTGAGGAACAAGACCTTGGAGTTGTCATCAGTGACTCCCTAAAGCAGTCAAGTCAGTGCAACAAGGCTTATAGCAAGGCAAGTAGGATGCACAGATTTATTGAGAGGGGTATTGATGACAGAAACAGGGAGGTAATACTTCCCCAGTTTAGAGCCTTGGTGAGGACACACCTGGTGTACTGCTTCCAGTTCTGTGGGTCCTCGCCTCATGAATGATAGGGATAGGCTTAAGATGGTGCAGTGCAGGGTAACAAAAATAGTTCAGGGCCAGCAGGACATGTCTTATGAGGAGCACCTCAAGGTGCTGAACATATACTCGCTGGAGACCAGAAGGGAGTAGGGATACATGATAGAGACCTTCAGATTCCTAAAAGAGGTTAACAGGATGGACCTGAATATCAGCTTGTGGTCATGTGGTCATGAGTGGAACCCAGCAGGAGGGAGGTTAAGGAGGGATGTAAGGAAATACTATTTTACAGAAAGGATGGTGGGGCCGTGGAATAGGCTGCCTGCCGAGGTGATGGGTGCAAAAACCTTTCATGGTTTTAAGCTTGGCTGGGACAGAATAAAGGGCATAGTGGTTGTTCAGGACATCAGAATCAGGGAGGAGAATGGGGTGGGGGGTTCAGAGGGCGAGCACCCTGCAGGAACAGTAGGCCTCAGGGCTAAATAGGGACATCTGGAAGACTGGAGAGATCGTTTGGTCTCTGTCTGCCATCATTGTCTCTTTCTAAGTTCCTGCTATGGAGAAAGAAGGGAGGAAAACAGAATGGCAAAGAAGAAATCAAACTTACAAGTGATGAAGAGAATTTAATGAATTAATAAAGAAGGGGTAATATGTAACTAAAAAAAAGTAAATTGCATAACAAATAGTGTCGGAAGACAGTGACAAAATACATTTATCCTACAAGCTAAGAATGTTACATACAATAAGAGCAACAGTAAACATACACATCACAAATTGCCAGTGCAGATGCCAAACTGAAGTTGATTACATCTGAAAAATAACAAGATAATCAAAATCATATCTCAATACATTACTTAACTGAAAACATTTCATGTCTTACAATAAGTGAGTGAGTTAGTGAGTGAGTGAGCGAGCGAGCGAACGAGTGAGTGAGTGAGTGAGTGAGTGAGTGAGTGAGTCTGTGAGTGAGTTAGTTGTTGACCAAATAAGTACACTGGTCCACAGGACCTTTTCAGGAACGAACGACCCAGACCTAGGTAAATGAAGAAAAGGGTGGGTAAGACAAACATGGTTATAAACAATCTGGAAAACACATTTTCAAGAGTAGGAAAGTCCGGGAGCAAAGTACATATAAAAAAAGTAAACAAGACGTTGGATACAATTTCAATAATGGGGAGTACATTCTTAATATCTTGGTATCATGAACCCAAAGGGGAATTACAAAAAAAGGGATTATGTCTAAATGGATATTTAGACTTAAGTGATGCAGAGCATGTAGACTGAAAATCCATGTGTATTCCCATTGGAGTAGATTTTGGACACCGTCCTCTCCTCTTTTAGACAGCTTCAGATGATAACTACCCATTAAGCCTAGAGATCCATGGGGATTCTTTGTTGATGGGATTTGAAGTGATAGCCATGGGAAGAAACTGCTTGTTCATGTAAAATAGTCTGAGCAAGGCCTTCTGCTGGCGATGAAGTGCTTGTTTACAGGGCAATCCTCTTCTTCGGACAGCATTGAAAATGGAAAATTCCAACACCATTGATTCAGAATCGAACACGCTTGACAGGGGACACATTTCCTCATTGTATGTTGCATTTTTACACTTAATTGAATGCATTTTATGCCTTTAGGGGAATATAGTTTACACAGGAGCAGTCCTTCTCCATTTTACTCCTGGAATTGAGTTACACTTTTAATTTTACTCTCAGAACAGACATCCCCTGCACCCTCCCCCATTTCCATCACTGTTTGTGAATGATGTGGAACAGGGTGCTTAAAATCACACATAAGGTGCTGCTAGAGAAGCTCTTCAATTAGCGCATCAGGTATGCTCAAATTTGTTGTTACGAAGCCCCTGGAGTGTGCTAACCGCAAATGGAAATTACCTGCATAAAGAATTCTGTAACAAATAATAAAAATTAAATATATTTGTAGCTGTCAAAAAAGACCTGTGTTGACCTTCACTGGGGTGTTATTTTAGAAAAGATTCTGAAGCAAGCCCAGGATGCTGGGATACAGGTGGCCAGGGACATAAAGTGTTGCTATCGGCAGCATGTTCTTGATACGTTGGGAGGTGATGCAGTTTCCCAGCATCAGCCCTGTAGTCATACCCCGCAGAGTTCTGTCTACAGTTACTGGGGAAGCTGCATGCTGGTGAGGCCACCTACTGGATGCATGCATGCAGTGCAATAATGGGTGGTGGGAGCTGGTAGGATAAATGGCGGGTTAAAAACTGAAAAATTTGTGGATGATAGCAAGACAGCGAGCAAAGATGATACAGCAAAAAAACAGTGACTACTCCACAGTGATCTGGATAGTCTTCACAAAGGGGCCAGTGACAATAAAATTAAATTCAGCCTTGACAAGTGTGATGTATTCCATTTGGGGGAAAAAACAGGGTTTGAATATTCATTAGGTGAAAGTCCACTAAAAAACAACAAGTCAGGGGGAGGATTTGGGGGTTATAATAGATGAGGATCTAAAACAATACAGCACAACAGGGAGGCAGTGACAAAAAGCTCACCAAATAATAGGTAGCATAAAAAGAAGTTTTGTGAGCAAAGAGGTCTTGATGTCATTGCTCAGGTTATTGATGAAACCACGTAGAGTGCTGTGTCCAGTATTTGTCATCACATCTCAGAAAGGGATGTCGCAAAAGTGAATAGAGTGCAGTGGAGAACGATTAAAATCACAAGAGGTCTTGGCGAACTCAGCTACCTGTATGAGCATTGAAGGAATTAGTTGAATCTATCTCCCCCTGAGAGAAGGAGTGCAAGAAGGGATATAATAATGATATTCTTAAGCAATAAGGCGTAATAGGGTGTGGGTTATTGGGGATTTTCGTATGCCTCGTGTGGTGTATCTCAAGGTGCAGGCAAGGGACTTATTCACATGACAAATACGGTAGATAATCCCCCAGTTACCCATTACTCCAATTATACAATAGTCCTATGTGTAAAATACATTTATAATGTGTTAAATTACATTTTTTTTAAATGCCCTTCCTCTGTTGTGGGTTATCACAGGATGTACCCACGGGTAATGACCTTAACTGACCAATCAAGTTAAAGGGTTTTTTATGTCCATTGTATACTATGGGATGCACTGCATTTAAAATTAAAGGGTAGAACATCAGTAAGTAGGGTCCCCAATTATTAACTAGTGGGCTCACATTTCAATAATGAAAAAAGAAGGAATTTCTTTCCCCAAAGATCGGTTGCCAAGTGGAACTTATTGCTGCCACACAAAAGGTGGGAGCCCCACTGGGGGTTGGGGGACCTTGTAGGGAGGGAGGAGGAGGAGGGGCAAATAACGGTGCCCTGGGAAGATACTGATTATCAAACAGACTTGATCGACCATGGGGCCTAATCTGCTGGCTTCTTAGGAAGTTAGTATTTTCAAAAGTCATAAAATGGATGCAACTCCTAGTTATGCCAGTGTCAGAAACTGCCCTGGTATGTCTAGATCATGATCTGTCTTGTTGAAGCTATTTTTTTTTAATCCCCATCCTTGTCAGCCTATGTTCATGTCAACCCCTCAGCCCCATCCCCCAACCATGCAGGGCTACCTCCCTTCTTCCCCCATGGCTTACCCTACATGGCAGGGTGGCAGGGATACCTCAACCTGCCAGTAACAGATCCAGTTCGGGGAAGTGCCTGCTGATGGGGCTGGCACCTGCAGGGATCTGCAGTCATCCAACTAGCCCAGGGCCCTTTTCTCCTCCATTTTTCCCCCCATTGGAGGAGGAGCGTGCAGTGTCAGCAGTGGCAGAGCTATACGCACTTCTGTCCACAGTTCACCAGCTGCCTGCTCCGGCTCCACCCTACTGCATGCGGGATCTGGTGCTCCGACACCCAGCCACTGCTAGGTGTCAGACATACGCCAATCTCTGTTTCCCTCCCTTCCCTGGAGAGGAAAGCTGCCCTCTGGATGCTCAATCCTCTCCCACTTCAGCCAATCCCCGGCAACCCGCTCGCACCTCGAACACGGGTCCCCATCATAGCAGGAGGTAAGGCATGATGCCTCAGCCCTTCACGCCACTGGGCTAGCTCTAGCTATTTTTCAAAAGTTGGACTTATCCACAGAATTTCTAGTGATTTTATGGTAGTTTATATCCAGTTTTGGATAGAAAATGCTAGACATAGATGTAAATGATAGACCAGGTAACTTTTAATCTGAAAATTGTGCCCCAGCACATATATTGACCTTGGAGCAATTTGGCTTATATCCAAAGTTGCACAATAGAAAATTTAATCTAGACATAAGCTTTGAAAATTCCCCTAGGAGTCTCCTGTAGCTCCATAAATTCTTTTAAACATAAACTAGATGAATAAATGAACCACCAGGGAACTGACGGACATGAGCACTGAAAAGATGTAAACAGACAAGATAAACTTCTTTGGTTTCCTTCTGACCATATTAACCTATAAACCTATAAAAAATCTTGCTGCTGTCAGAATGACAGTTGCTTGTACTCTCAGGCCTCCCACCATGAGGACCTCACTGGGATTCAATCCAGATGGTTGGCGGTGACAATGTGACTGGAAGGCCACTATAAAATACGCAACTTCTGAAGTAGAGTGCACTCCTGAAAGAATCACAATAACAACTGCAAGTCCCAATTTGAAAAATTTATTGGTTACTTGCCCCCAGTTTGGCTGCAAGTCATTCATCTTAGTGAAGAGGTCATCGTCCACCAGGGTGGATGACGATCTTTTCACTAAGGTGAATGGCTTGCAGCCACACTGGGAAAGTAGCCAATAAATTCTTCAAATCAGAACTTGCAGTTGTTATTGTGATTCTTTCAGGTGTGCACTCTACTTTGGAAGTTGTGTTTGCCGTTCAGGACTGGCCGTCCCTTTGGATGCACCCCCTAGATATACTGGAGCACGGGACATCCCTTTTGGAACACTATAGAATACAGCTTGAATAAGCCTGAGGACTGGTGGACAGTGGTGGAGGGCAAAAAGCTAAACAATTTTGGTCGTGCTGCCCCATTGCTCCAGATGGCAGTCTGGGTTCAGGAGCAGACTTGGGCACTCAGCATGGCACACAGGCTGGGGTGCTGTCAACAGCAGGGCTTCCAACCCCAGGAGAGGATGGCACTGCTTGTCAGCACTGCTTGAAACTTGTGGAAGGCCAAGGAGTTTGTTACCACCCCTACTACCCAGGTGAACAGCTGCTGCATCGGAGGCCAATGCCCGACTATCTGGCACCATCATGTGGGTGGAGAGAGTGGAAAATCAAGAAAAGCTGGTAGCCATCTGAGTGACAGTCTATGAACTCTTGGGGACCCGTGCCATGAAGCTTACTGACAACCAGATCCTGGTCATCAAGTAGGAGAGATCATCAGGGCCCTGTTGTGTGGGAACGATGGTGGCAGTATGGTAGCAGATCGGGCGGGCTGATTTCCCAAACCAGAAGAGGAAGTGCACCGGAAAGGAGAAAAAACTATACAGAAAACAAAGACTTACATTTGTTCTTCAGTTAGTATTTAATTAATTAATGAATGTACTTATTTCACTTTGTTGATCGGGTAAGTACACTGGCACGAATGCCTTTTTCAGGCACGGCCCAGGTACATAAGCACAGGTAATACATCAGACACAACATTATATGCAGTATTCGTTTACATTGCATCTCATAGTAGGTGTGCAGCCAAGGGAAGCTCATCGAATTTTTGATATAACTAGCAATATAAAAAGGGCAAGGAAATCCCTATGTCTTGATTGGCTGAGACTAGATTCTAGCCCAGGCAGTAAGAGATTCCCACCAATGGCTAAAAACAAGTCCCTACCAAATAGGGCAACTCACAGAATTCATAAGCCACTTACTTCCTAATTTCCATCACAAACATGGCTGCAGCCTATACTCATATACAAAAAACCCCTCAGCTATGCCCTAAAACTAAAGGCCATTAAATTAAATAAAGTAAGTAAATAATTTTAAGTTATTTACACTCATATACCCACATACATACACACACAAATTTTAAAAATCAAGTACTATTCAGAGTTTCCATTGCTGGTGTTTCATTGATGACCATGACAAACCCCTCCTATCCCTATCACTTTGGCAGAGAATTCATTGCTCCTTACCTGGCAACAGATACAGTTGAAGTTCTGGCTCCACTTGAGGCCTGTGTGTGTATGCCAGTGGAACTCTGAAGAATTTTGAAATTGTGTATTCTATGTTACCATTCTTATTTTGTATGTGTGTGTGTGTGTGGGGGGGGGTGTGTGCTACTACTGGAATAATGCAAAGCTTTGAATTCTTCTATTCCATGGTAAACAATCACACAGTGTATTGAGTGGGAAGAAAGACAGATCACTGACAGGTGAAAAACATCTGTGGAGGGACTATTTTACATTGTTCAGCAACATTTTATGTATATTTTTTGTGGCTTTGAAAGCTTTTAGAATGTTCTTTTTTTAAGTTGCCTATGGGCCCATTTTATATAAGCAATAAGATATGGCTGGGTGTTGGTAGTACTGAGATAACTGCACACCTAGAGGCTGAAGGCATTCAACCTGTGGCCACATGCCTCACTATGCCTCTGGATGTGTGGGTTTCTCAGTACTACCAACACCCAGCCATATCTTATTGCTTGCATCAATAACTTCAGCTAGCCCTTCTACTCTCCTTAAAAGCCCCCCTTGCTTTTTTAACGCTCACTCATTCTTTTGCTCCAGCCCAACTGTCACCGACTGCTATTGCAGTCATTTTTATACTATATATTGTTGCTTTGACTTATTTTGTATTTTAAGCTTTATTGCTAGTACATTGTTCTTTTTAAATATTGCACTGTATTTTCTATATTTTTGCATTCCTTATTACTCTGTAACACCCCTCCCCCCAGTGACACCTGGAAACAGGCCTCAGCTCAGTGTGCCTACCTGACTAAAACAAATAAATACATACATGCATACATATGAATGAATGACTGCATAAATAAATAAATAAATAACTGATGTAAGAAGCAACAGCCTGAGGGAATTCTTACGTTCCGTTGTACTACACCTAGGGCCAAGAAATCTGGGTTGCACATGCGCTCTGCGTGTCATGAAGGTGGACAGCACAGCCAAGGAGAAAGATCTACTGTAAGATCTGTTGTGGATCTAAGCGGCAGCCAGAAGTGGGCAGCTGCCATCCATAAAGCAAACACAGTCCAAGGATGTATTAGGAGGGGGTAAGGAGCAGGTCAGTAGTGGTCATCCTCCCCCTGTACAAGGCCTTACATACTGTGTCTGATTCTGAACATCACAGTACAGAAATGACATTGAAGTGATCAAGAGGCTATGGCATAGGTCCGTAAGGCTGACTAGTGGCTTAGGAAGCAAAAGCAGTGCACAGAGACTGGACACACACAAATTACTTAGCCAAGGGAAGAGAGGACTGAGAAGGGGCACGATCATGATTTTCAAAATACAAAAGAGGACTAACAGGGTAGAGAATTAACAGATGCTTGAGCTGGTTCAGGGCATTGTACGACCTCACAGGGCACACTGGATAGACTGAAAGGCCTTCATCTGCTGACCATTTTCTATGTCTAGAGATTGTACAGTTGCCACCTGTCCACTTCTGGACAGGATACGTGGGTTGTTATGGTCCTTATTTGCAGTAACGTCATTTCACCAGAATCACAGTGTTTGCGAAGTCCCATTTCAACAGAATCAAAGGGATTGCAAAGCTCAACCACCCCTAATGTTATACAAATAAATGCAAGGGAAACCTTGTTTTAGGGATTCCTAGGGGTTACAAGGAAATTGTAGGGGTCTGAACCACAACTCCTGTTCATAAGCGATGCCTCTGCTTATCTGGGCATCCTGTTTTGTTCAGCTGTACAGGAGTCTGGTTTTCGAGCCACTGTAAGTGCTCACATGTAGTACTCTTGGAACAGATTGCATCAAATCATTCACTGTTGTGACTGCATGCCCAGGTAACAGACACATTCTGAGATGTTAAACAGACTTTTGTTTGTAAAACCAATCAGTCTAGGAGGTGTAAAGTAAGGCTATTATGACCATTAGCAGTAAATTAACCTAATCTTTTCCACTATACGTTTAAGCATGGTATTTTACTGCTATGATAAGAAACAGTATTATAAATATTACCTACTGTATATATGCTCTCCCAATTTCATTTTTGTATCTGCCCTATATTCTTGATATGTTTAAAACCTGTTTTTTGTTGTTAAATTATTAATCTAAGTTTTTATTGCCATTGTCACTACATTGAATCTCTCTTTCCTGTGTACTTAGCAAATACTGTCTTCAGTTTTCATACTAGGATGCACATTCTGTTACCTCAGTTGCACCATTCCGGAACATTCAAATGAATAGTGTGGAAGGGTGTGAGGGCCCTGTGTGACTTATCTCGTGAAATGTCTTGGAAATAGAAATATAGTAGCATAGACCATGTTGGCAGAAAAAGACCACTGGTTCATCCAGCCTGCTCTATCAAACCCTAACCTACCCAGAGATCCATTGACTAGATGCTGTTTTTTGCCCTCGCTTCTCCCACCTGTGCCCCACTGCTAACTCCCTGAGTAACTATTAAGCAGTTAACTCTGTCCCAGCCGTGCTTGAACCCACTAATGGTTCTTGCACCCACCACCTCTGCTGGTAGGCTGGTCCATGACTCAACCTCTCTCTCTGTAAAATAAAACTTTTTCATATTCCTTGAAAAGAAATTAATTGAAAAGAAAGAGCAGTGGCTGTTGAGATAAAGGGAACACAGAGTGTACTTTTGAGGGCACCACCAACCTAGAGAATTAACTTACCAGAAATTAGTCAACGTGTATCAGAATACGTGACTGATAGAGAATGAAAAATGGGATGGTATTTAAAGAATAAAAGATTTGTATCCCTTTTAAAGTCTTCTCTGACATTACAAATGGCTTTAGAGAAGGAGGAGTAATGTACTCAGCAGTCATAAAAAGGGGTGACGCTATGCGCAGAGGCTGGGGTGAGGTTTAGTATCCAGTTTTCCCCTCATCCAAGAGTGGCGTCCCTAAGTGACTGCAAACAGAACTAGAAGGCATGTCAAACTGGGGGGGGATAAGAAGGACATTAATATGATGGGGCAGCAGAGGAGCACACAGGGGGCCTTGCATCCCGATGTCTGCACAACCACAGGTGACAGCTTTGGGCAGTCCATCGATGGATGTACCAGGGCCCTCCGGGCACAACATGTCCCTACACCAAGGAGGCCAACCTGGGTTTCTTAACAGTTCTCAGGGTACAGGGAAAAACATACAGTATTTATAATTAGCATGGCACCTCCACCTGGGGAATATTACAGAGTGTGCCTCACGACCCTCAAGTACTGACCTTACTGAGCAAGGCAGCAGTAACTCTTGATGGTACTAGCTTGGTGTAGATGGATCCCTGGTTAAATCAGGCTATGGCATGAGGAAAAGATTTAGAGTCAATTAACCAGTAGTTTCGATATTTTTTCTGTCTTTGGTTTCGATATTTTTCTGTTTACTCTCTGGTTCCTCTCTCCTACCAATAAATAGAGGAGGCAGGGCATTACACTTAACAAAGAACTTGCTTCAAACAGAGTAATTTGTTGCAAAGACTTGTGCAGATACTTATTCAGTGGAGGAATAACACAGCCAGAGCACTGACAGCAACCCCTGCTGAGAACCAAAATACAGCATTATTTACATGTCCTGAGTCCATAAACAGAGAGAGTGAAATTCATCAGCAGCAACCATACTTTACAGTTTATTGGTCCTCCTCATGGCCATGAGCAAACCAAGGCTTTGGGGTGGGGTTGCTGGGAGTGCTAGTACATTTCAGTACCAACAGTTTTACAAACAAGCCTGTTGAAGCAGTGAAAGCGCTACTTCCGAAGACTAGGGGAGAGACTTAGGGTGCACTCAGCTTCCCTGGCCTTTTCTGAGGTCCTCCCTTTGTGGGGCAGGGATTATGAGGAGAATGACTGAGAAAGGAAGAGATTGAGGAGTTTAATGGGTGGTTGAAGGGATGGTGTCAGGAGGAGGAGAACCACTTTGTAAGGGACTGGGGGGGGCTCCTGGGAGAGAAGGCTCTCAAGGGTGATAGCTTTATCTAACAAGAGAGGGAACGTGAGCTGGGTTAAAATTGTAATGTCTGCTTTGAAGGACAGTTAAATTTTTATTTTTTAATTTATTTTAAATTTGTTAACCGGGTTGGGACACTGGGCAAAACCCTTTTTCAGATCCGACCCATACAGTCAACAATAAAAAACATATTCAATCACATAACAAACAATTAATGCAAACAAATAAAAACATCAATATATAACAAATAATATTTAAATTTAACATTAAACCCAGTTACAGAGTTGTTGGTTCGAAGAGAAAAGGGTAAATCATTCCACAAGTGGGCAGCAGATGATACAAATGAACGGAAACCAGAATTACACTTATTAGCAAATGTTTTCAAAATGATTCCTTGATTCGAGCATAACTGCAGAGAGGTTGAGGCCGGGAGAACCACTTAGGAAGGAGAGCAAGTGGGAAACCTAGCTAGGCCTCCCACAGAAATGGGGCTAGGAACACTGGAAAGAGTAACAGCAAGGCAGGAGTTCATGATCGGCTAAGAAAGGAGGCCAGGGAGGAGCGACCGCTAAGCTGGTAAAAAAATAGGAAAAATGGAATATAAGGGGGAATGGGCAGACTAGATGGGCTAGGAAGGTCCTTTTCTGCCGACACATGTCTATTAATCTATGAATCTAAAGGAGGTTGAGAGAGATGATAAAGGGGAGGAGCAATAAAAGATTGGAGGGGTTTGGGCATAGGATGGAAGGTGGTCTGCCTTAATGCCAGGAGCCTTGAAAACAAAATTAGTGAGCTCCAGGCAATAGTGGTTGATGTGGGATTGGGCCTTGAAGCCATTAGAGAAACTTGGGCCACAGGGAATAATGACTGGGACCTGATGGTCCCAGGTTACCCTATGTGTAGGCAACATAGAGGGAAAGGCAAAGCAGGAGTGGTAGCCCTCTATGTCAGGGAAGCCATTGAGGTGGCAGAGGATAGGTCTATCAGGGAAGGGAACGGGGTAAAACAATTGTGGCAATTTCACCTCACGACAGCATCAGGCAAGAAATCGAGCATGTGGTGGTCTATAGACCATTGGGAGAGGGGGACAAGTGCAGCAGGGAACTTGGGGTAGAAATAAAGAAGGGAGCTTCAATGGGGAGGCAGTGGTAGTGGGGGATCTCAACCTGCCAGGCATTGATTGGGACATTCCAGCAGCTTGGAGTACTAAAAGTCAGGCTCTTCTAGATACGTTGCAGGACTGCATGCTGGTGCAACTGGTCAGGGAACCCAGAAGGCAGGCTGCCATTCTTGATGTGGTGCTCACCGACTTGGAAATGGTAGATGTAGTGACGGTGGGGGAACCACTACAGTCCAATGACCATAACACCATATGGTTCGAACTGGCCCTTGGCCCCAACATACACTTTTCAAAGGCTCAAGTCCTGGATTTCAGGAGAACAGATTTTAACCAGATGAGGGAATTAGTCCAGGGTAGAATGGTTGGGGTGGACGGAATCAGGGATGTGAAGGAAAGGTGAGGAGAAATTAAAGGGGCTACTCTTGAAGCAACAAAGTCAGGCTTGAGGATGGTCACTAGAAACTAGACAGGTACAAGAGACCAATTTGGCTCTCTAAGAAGGTCAGAGAGGTGGTGAGGGACAAGAAAAAGGCCTTCATCAGATACAAGGAGAAGCAGGGGTATGAAGAAAGGAAGGAATGAGTACCTGGTGAAATCAAGGGAGGCCAAAACGGCAGTCAAGATGTCAAAGGAGATACAGAGCTGCATATTGAGGAGGGTGTTAATTGTGGAGAAAAATGTTTTTCAGATGTATTAGGGGAAAAAAGAACAATAGGAAGAGGAGGAATTACTAGGCCAACAAAGGGGGTGGGGTAATAGAGGAGGCCATGTAGAAGGCAGCCATTCTTAACTACTTCTACTCAGTTTTCAAAGTGGAGAATTCAGGTAGCAGGCCTTAACCAGACAGTGGCATAAAGACTGCTGATAGGGGATCCCAGAAATGAGGGGATAACATTTACAAGTGAAAGGATCAAAAAAAGGCTGTCAGCCCTGAAGGTATATAAGATCCCGAGACTGGACAGGATGCATCCGAGGGTGCCCAGGGAACTTGCATTGGAATTGGCTGAACCCCTAGCAGGGCAGTTCAATACATCAATTCAATTAGGAGTGGTTCCAAAAGGCACCGGGTCATAATGTCACAGACATTATGCCGCGTATTCGTCGGCGCTGTTAGCGCAATTTATGCCATGCGGCATAACTCTATTCCCCATTGCGGGGGTCTGCCCCCCGTACCCCCCACTAAAGATTCTTAACTCCGGGAAGGGGTCCAACTCTGGGAGTGCACACAGTCTTTAAAAATATAAAATTTCTGGGACCAGGAATTAAACCTGGTCCCAGATGCAGTGCCTGGGTTCCTGCTGCTGTGGCTCTGTTCAGTGAGTCACAGCAGCTGCTTGGCAGAACCCACTCCCAGCAGAGGTCTTATCTTTTCCCTGGAGTTGAAAATCTTTAGTAGGGGGTTCAGGGGGTGAAGCCCCCATGGGGAAGGTGCGGGAGAGCACGCCTGACATAAAATAAAAACATAGATCTCGGGACCCCTCTTGCAGTTCGCCACGTGTGTACATCACCGAAATTCATTTTCAGTGATCTACACTTGCCCAAACTGCGATCGCTATTCCGTGATCGCCGTTATCACATGGAACCCCTTAAAGCAGAAGGGAGGAATGCTAGTGCTTGTCGTGGCCAGCCCAGAGGGACATTAATAGTTAAATTGGAAATGTTTAGGAGGTGGAACTGTAATCTCTACATTTGTAGGAGGTGAAACTGTCATGCCTCCAGTTTGTTTATTTATTTATTTATTTAATCATTTCAAATATGGTGACCGGGACAGGCACACGGAGCCAAATCTCGGTTCCATGTGCAACATGAGGGAAGGGGCAGTAGGGTAGAGAATGCAGAATATGATAAATTGAGTGCAAAATTTGCAAAATTGGGTAGAAACAACAAAGTGTGCAAAATAAAGCACCATATGTGGGGAGACAAAATACACAAAAATAAGGATGTGCAAAAAAAATGCAAAATGTAACTAAAGTAAAAATTTATAACAAATGCTATTGCAAGAATTGATGAGGACGGGCAGACTGAGTAAATATATAAACAAATTCTTTACACAGTTTTTAGAAAAAGTCTTAATTAACAAAAGTGAGAATGGGGTGGAGGAGCAGAAGAGAACCTAAATGGCACTGGGGGTAGCTACAGTTGCAGGAATGGGGGGTACTGATCATGAAGGAGAGACCTGGCGAATGGAATAGAGGAGAGGAGAGGGACAGGCAGAGTGAAGTTATTCTATAAAATAGGGATATGAATGGAGGAAAAACTGGCCAGTAGAGGTTTTACAGTGAGGGTGGAAAAGTTGTAGGCATCAGAGGAGCAGAAGTGGTAGGAGGGTGGAATAGCGAGGAGAGGGGAGGAGAGGAGGGCAGATAGGTAGGATGGGAAGGGCAAGAACCAGTATTTAGAAAGATAAGAGCAGTGAAGGAGATATTGAGATTCAAGGTGGGGGGGGGGAGGCTGAGATAAAGAGAACAGTGATCAAAATTAGGTAACATACTAGTGTATACCCATTGCCCAATCAACATACAGTGATTAAATTATGCAATGGTAAAATAATTACTGTTATTCAGCTCAGTGATGCATTGGGGGGGGGGGGGGTAAGGAGCAGGACAAGAGAAAGACCCACCCCAACACACACAAATGGTATGTTTTCTGTGAGATTTGAGTTCTGGTAAAATGACATTAGGAATATGACAGGGTTGCAAGTCAAAATAATATTCATACTGACTAAGGATTCTTTCTTTGGTGGTGGAGGTGGGGGGAACACAAAACAGCTCCCAACAAACCATGGCAACTGTGCTCTCGAAAATAAACAGGCCACTCATGGCAAATATCATTAAGTAACCAAACTTCCGAGTAGAATAATAATGAAAGTGTAACACAGATGTTAGGATTCTTTCTGGTAATCTAGTTTTAAACCTTTTTTTTTTGCTAGCCAAACATTTGTGCACACAATTAATTTGGTTGTCAGCCAGATATTTTTCTTTAAATGTAACTTTTTCTCTCTTAATTCTGCTTCGTTTTTTTTTTCTTCTGACTGGTGACCTCCCAGTCCTGTTGGCCCCTAGCTCCTGGCCTTCTTCCTCCATGGGTCTCCCCCCACCTCAATGGCAAGATTGGAAGGCGTTCCCCAATTCCCCTCTAAGGAACACTTCTGATTGGGTGGGGGGTTCATGGTGTAGAGCCCAAGTGTGCCAGCTATCCCCCTGACAGAAGCAGGCATTTTTCTTCATCATTAGTCACAGCTCTCCTGGTGCTGCACATATCCTCTGTGGTCATGTGCGCACATATACATGGCAGTGTTTGCCTGCCATTTGCTAGCTCCCCAGCCCACTGCAAGGGGTGTCTACAGTGCCAAGCTGCAGCATCAACCCCTCCTGAATCTGAGAGGACCTGCTAAAAGAGACTCACCATGAAGCTAAGGCTTTAGGAAGGCCTCTTAAACAAAAGGTAGAAACACAGAACACAATGGCAGAAAAAGGTCCACAGACCCCTTAAGTTTGCACAACTCTACCTAATACTCTTATGACCCTAATGGCCATCTTCCTCCCTTTTCCCCTCCCCCTTTCCACCTCCTTCATCCCTTATCAGGCTTTTATACTTGTTCCACCCACATTTGAATCCACTCCTTGTTTTAGTACAGACTACATCCTCTGTCAGTCCATTGCAGTTGTCCACTACTCTTTCTGTGAAAAACTACTTGTGTACATCCTTCCTCAATAAAGCCTGCCAGCTGGTTCTTGGGGACAGCTACCTGACCCACACCTGTACTCTATACTCCGAGACAGGGTGGCTACCTGTACATCTCCTTTATAAATGTCAAGCTTGCCTACTAGATAAAAAATCCTTATTAGGACATACACCGGAGACCAGCTCAAACCTCTTAAGTACAGTCAGCCCTCTGCTAACAGCAGAAGCACTATTAAAAGGGGACTTTGGGTGCCTTTCAAGAGCACATTGTTAGCCCAAAGAACCCTTTTCTTTCAGGGGCCTAGGCTGATCAATGACCTCCCTGCTGATGTATCTGGCAGTGTGAAGATTAACCAGTTTAAACGTGGCTTACGCTTCTATCTTGCCAACGAGTCACACTGTGGCTGTTCCCTTTAAGCTTGATGAAGCCATCTCCAGTTCTCCTTTCCCCCATATGTCTTTACCCCATGTCCCTGTACTTACCCCAACCCACTCCTCCCCCCCCTCCCACGTCCACATTCCCTCTATGTTTTTTCCTGTACAAAGTCACCTCAGGTTGCTTCTAATCTCCTATGCTCCAAACCTGGGCTTAGCCCTGAACCGTTGTCTCTTTCGCAATGAAGGGCCGTACCACACTTCTGAGGAGTTGGGTTTCATGGACACTGTCTTCTATGCACTAGAGAACAGAAAGTACATGGGGCAGTGTTTATGGATCTAACAAAAGCCTTTGACACTGCAGACCATTTATTATTGTTCAAAATGTCTGAAAGGGCACCGGCTCTGAGGTGTTGAAATGGTTTGGATCATATCCACAGAATAGATTTCAAGTGGTGGCATCAGGGTGGTACATTGTCAAGTATTAGTACCGTTTGAAAAGAGGCTCTCAAGAAAACAATCCTGGACCCCTTCTGTTTGTTCTTCTCACTGATGAGTTATCCTAATTCTTTTCCTCTGTTACCATCAAAATGTATGCAGCTGACGCAATCCTGTTTTTCTTTTTCTAGCCTATGACCAGCAAGATGTCCAATCAACACTTCTGTCTGAATTTAACAAACAGGAACACTGGCTTGTTCAAAATAAGCTAATTTTGAATGCCAAAAAAAAAAACGTCAATGCCATTCAAATTAGGGGGAAAAACAGTACTTTAACAAGTGAATTGAATATATATTCAGTTAATGGGTCTAACATTGAACCAGTTAATTCATATAAATATCTGGGCCTTTGGTTTAATTCTGAGGTAAAATTTGATGAGTATATCAATAAAACTTGTGTAAAGGTTTCCCAGAATTTAGGGGCTCTTTGCAAGGATAAGCATTGCATGACAAAGCATACTGTAGTATGGCAAAATTGGCATCGTTGGACATTTTTTCCATGATCGACTATGGTAGTGTAATCTGTCATATGGCAGACAAAGGTAGTTTGCAGAAATTGGATTGACTACACTACTATTTAGTAAGGGTTTGTGCTGGGCCTTGTTGGCCCACCCACAATGATACCCCACTGCACGTGTCTTTTGTAACTTGATTGGACTGTCTTGCAATCAGGGGAGAGACCATTATACATTGTTTTGGTATAAGTGCATGGCAAGTTATGCACCATCTTATTTACATAATAGATTAACTCCAATGACCTCTAAATATTCATGATGGGAAGTTACAGGCAGTGGCCAAATCTCATTATGGCATGATGTCATTTAACTTTATTGCAACTCCATCATGGAATTCCCTACCTCCCAGGTTGCGATATTTGCCTACATATAAAAGTTTTATAGCAGCACTTGTAAAAATGGTGTGTATTTGGATGTGAATATACTTAATTGTGGTTTGTGTTGTACTGTACTTTTACTAATTGTACATAATGTATTTTGTTTATTTTATCCTATTGTAACACGAGTTGTGCACAAGACATTCCTGAAAAAAGGCTTTGCCTAGTACCATATCCTATTTAAATATAAATAAACTTCAACTTCAATCAATTTTACAAAAAAAAAAGATTGGGCACAATCAAAAATAAGTATATAGTGTCTCAAGGATTACCTCTTATGGATATTTGGATGTGTCTCCTCTTGTTTTCTTTTGGGACCAGCACCTCTTTCTCTCTCTCCCTACCTCCCTCCTCCTCTCTCTCTCTCTCTCTCTCTCTCTCTCTCCTGCATTCAATATCATCAGCTCTTTTCTTTTGTCCCCACCCCCAAATTGAAGAAGATTAAAAGATGAGATGTATTTGTTTTTACAGTTTATTTTCCAAAGATGGCCAGTTAAGATGCAACATCTTGTCTCCAGTAGGCTCCAACTTCTGCCTTTATCTGCAGCTGAGTGGACTGGAGCACTGGTGGGGTAAGTGACTCACCCAAGATCACAGAGGAAGTATTTGGCTGGGGGAGACTGAACCTATCTCCTGGTTTCCAAGCTGGTGCTTTGATTACTAGACCACGCTGCCATCTTTTGAATATATTGCTAACTAATATACAGCTGTGTGGACAGCAGTTTTATTTCAAACTGTATCCATCACCATCGGCTGGGCAGCCATGTAAACGGACTGTGCCATATTAGCAGGCTCGGCCTATATAAATAAAGTGAAATTAATAAACAGGCTCACTCTGATTCAAAAGCAATTATTATTTTTCAACACTTTTGAAGGCTTGCAAAAGCAAAGGAAATAAGGGGTTGCTTGTGAGGGTGGAAATGTTTGCGGCGCAGTTAAGGGTGTAAGATACATAAACATTGGGTTTCCAGTTACACATTTCCTAATTAAATAAGGCATAGTGTTACCAAAAATCTGAAAAAGCAAAGAAAAAAAAATATTTATCAAAAACTATCTTACTTTTTTAAAGCAGCACTGCAATGAAATTGGGCAAAATCATTGAACCTACTTTTTTTCACTAGAAAATATTCTAGGCATATTCCTGTTTTAATTGGTGGTAAAATGTTCTAGTAATACCAAACCTTGAGTATTTTAATAAATGTTTTAATTTTTTTTTTGTTTGAGAAAAAAAGACAGCCACCACATTTGGCTAAGAAGTAGCCTTATAAACCTGGCAAATGTTAGGATCAAGAAGATAAGAACAAAAAATCATTGCGTGCAACATCGGAGGTACCTAGAAAAGTATATTTGACAAGTATGCTAATATTTTATTAATTGTAGCTGAAACAAGCTTTTTGAAAGACGTTTCATTGCACTGCTGCTTTAATATTGATACATAACATTATTACATCAATGCAATCATTTATATATTGATATATGGAAATCGCTTTAATGTCAGACTATCAATATGAAAAATATATATATCAATACTACTTTTGAACAGCAAAAAATATGTATCCATATACATGTCTTCTAGAACACACATTGACATGTACTGACATGTCTCATCACATGAAAACTGCATTGATTTGTTCTATTCCATGCCGCTAGGCCACGCACCCACCCTTGGCCTGACAGTGTGGAGCCCTCACTATTTCTAGCCTGCAGGCTCCTCACCTCCCTTGGTTACCATATAGTTGCACTGGACTATGAATGCATTGTATTATGTATAAGACAAGGCCTTCTTGAGGTGGCATACTACCAACTCATATCATGCATTGTTTTAGCTGCCAATTGTATAGGTCTTAACCACTCATTAGGTAAATATGTCGATAGCTCTGCCCTGTTTTAGCTACCAAATGTATAGGCATTAACCAATGCTCATTGTACTTATACTCTGTATGATTGCTCACCCACATTTATTTTATGTATGTACTGTATGACTGCCTATGTTTTATTCTGATGTGGAGTCTTTGGAAACGAGTCTATGACTCAAAGGGTTGTAATTCCAATTTCCTAAATAAATAAATAAATAAAATATTAATTTTGCTCTGACTCCAAGCTTCCATATAAAAACAACATTACGTTTCTAGCCCTAACTGTTCAAAAGATAATTTCTTTAAACTGGGCTGACTTTAGAACCGATACAGCCAGAAACTTAATTTTTTTTTTAATGTAAGCATGGAGTCATCTATGTTGGTATATCCTGCAGTCAAAGAAAAGCATTCTCAGTTCAGCCCCTGAGAACGAGAATATATAAGCTATCACTATCATAGTACATGACTGTCAATGGAGAGATTAGCCTGACAAAAGGGCCCAACATTTCATGTGTTGAAAAATAAAATTAAAATAAGTCCCAACTAATGGATTTGTCAGAGAGGCCTTTATGCCATACTTTACACGGTCACAACAAGGTATTTTTACGTTTGTTTGCTCTTGCACAAGAAATGTTTTGTTAAATGAATGGTGTTTCAGAGATGTGTCACTGCCACCCCATTGCAGCTGAAGCAGCAAGGGGCTTGGCAGTCCAGGCCAATGACCACACAATCTGGTCGTGACACTACTCACTGCTTGCTGTGCAGAAAATGTGTGTACTTGAAAGGAGTCAGCCACTCCTATCAGGCAGCAGCTGACTCATTTCATTTACATGAGGCTACCAAGTAAACAGCTTAGTGGATTGGAATCTTAGCAACCGCCATTTTATCCCATCTGTTTGTATAGCTTTAAACCCTGTCTGCTCATGTGCCTGCCTCTTTGTTGCTGCATACAGTAACACTGGCCTTCAAACTGTACAGCAAATGGTCAGAATATGTATCATTTTCATATTTCAAAGAACAGATTTAAGAATAGTGGCATTATACTAGTAGTTTAAGTGATATAAAATGGTTGTATTTAATGTAGAATATATTCATGGAGTAGTGGTAACTTTAGGAATAAAATGCATATCGCTGTGAAAAGTTCATAACATTTCAGAGGTAACATGATGCTTGCCCTTGCTCCATCCAATTCCTCCCATCCCTGGCACTACCACAGTCTGAAAGGCTCCACTGTCACTCACCCAGCTGTTCACCACCGAGTTGCCAATTTGCATCCCCTCTACTCAGCATCCCATGAGCCTGCCATCGAGCAGCAGCAACAGTGAAGCTAGAGAATTAAGTTTTGGGAGAGCTGCAGTACCTCCAGGAACAGCTAGGGCACCACTGGGTGCCAATGGAGAGAGAAACCCTATGAACGAGTGCATTAGTGCTATGGAGAATGGAGAAGTAAGAATAGACCATGGTTACTGTCAATCCAGCAACCAAAGCAACAGCAGCGAGAGGTGTTCGCAGGTAGGATCAACACCTGACAGCTTTGGGAAGAAGCAGGCTATCTGCGCAGTAATCACTGGGTAGCCTATTGTTTACATTTCTTTGGTTCCTTTGCATTTATTTTCCACTTCTATTAGGATCCATCTTCCAGAGATGAAAGTTACAAGGATGTGCTCAGGTAGCCACAGAGGCGGTGTTTCTATTGCTACTGGACGCGTGTTGCGAAGGAAATGATGGGCCCCCAATTGGCCTGAATGACTCAAGTCTGTGCACTATCAAAACACCTACACAGCAAATACATGCAAGCAAATGTTCAGCATTGACAAATACTTCTTAGAATAATGTTTACTTATACAATAATAGTTTAACAGTTCCCCACTAGACACTGTCCAGGTCATGCATACATACATACTGTATAGGGACAGAGAAAAGCCACACACTAGCACTTTAAAAACATTCTCCTCAACCTTACTGCAATTTTCCTGTTACAGTCATTCCTCACTTATTTTTAAGTTTTATACCTTTTAAAAAATGGCTTTGTGATAGTGACTCCGCCCGCAAAAAACTGATTTAGTGGTGTCTGTTCTTTAAGAGGCTGAATGAAAATGGTAAAGGGTGGCTTATGTAAGTGTCCCTCTCAATGATCACTGTCCTATCACTGTTCTTTTTAATCTGCCCCTTTCACCATACTGAGAATCACGCCTCTCTAAAAGTGACCAATGGGACCAATTTTAACAGGAAAATATATACTGCCAGCAGAAAAAGACCTTGCATCTATGCAGACTGCTCTGTGAGATAGTACATGCCCCCAACATAAAATCTGACTGACCTCTCTCCTTCCTCTGCCCCCACCAATCCCTTGACCCTCCCTTTGTACCAATCCTTCCCCCTCTCAAAGCTCTCCACCATTTTCACAATGACCAGTGCTTTGGCTTTTTTGGGTATCTTGTTCCACCCCTCCACCACCCTGTCTGTAAAGGAGTACTGTCTTATGCCCCTACTGAGCATCTCCCATCAGTCTCTTACTGTTCCCCCAGTATGTGTGTTTCTGGTGGTTGTGAGAAGCCCTCTGGAGTTCAACATGCTAATACCCTTCATGTATGTGAATTTTTCAGTACTACCTCCCTTCCCTTCTGGCCTCCAAAAAGCATATGTTGAGGTACTCTAATCTTTGTTCATATGTCCTTCCCTGTTGCCCTGTATCATTTCGTGTTCCTGCCTTAGCGCTGCCTCCATCTTGTTGATGTCCTTTTTTATGTGCAGGTTCCAGAATTGTATGCTGTACTCCTATCGTGGTTCCACTAGAGTCCTGTACTGTATGAAGGCATTATAGTGCAGTCGTTTTGGGCTCTGAACTGCAAACCTGGAGACCTGGGTTTGAATCCCACGGCCTCCTCAGAGGAGGCTAATAAGTTGGGTAGCTCAGGGTTGGGAAGCAAACTAGTAAACTGGGTGGAAAATTGGCTGGAGGATAGAACGCAGAGGGTGGTGGTAAATGGGGTGCCCTCCATAGAAGGACCGGTGACAAGTAGGGTACCTCAGGGGTCAGTATTGGGACCCATACTATTCAACATAAGGTATGTAGGTAACATTTGTATTCATAAAATAATGACTATGGATAACTCCACTGAGCAGCAGCTCATTTACAGTGAGGTCCAAAGTGTCAGATCCAGTTACTCTTACATTTGTTATACCTTGGTCATATCAAAGACATTAGACTCAACATATCACTCTAAGACTAAACATAATGACATTTACAATAACAACTACATTTTCATATATCCTCACACAGCTTAACAAGCAATACAGTCAATATTTACAAAATATATCCAAAGTGCAAATTTTCAGTATTCTAGATGTTCTATAAACATAAACATTGGGGACATCTCAGAAGACCTGAATGGGAAGGTGTGTCTGTTCAGAGATGGCACGAAGATTTGGAACAGGGTGATACAATGGGAGGGGTGAAAAAGATGAGGGATGATCTAGTGAAACTGCAGGAGTGGTCAGGGAAGTGGCAATTGCAATTCAATGCACAAAATTGCAAAATTATGCACATAGGGAATATAAACCCAAGGGCAAAATACTGGCTTGGGGGGGGATTAGAAGTAACAGAACAGGAGGGGACCTATGGATCACTATTTTGGATAACCTGAAAGTGGGGAATCAATGCAGTAAGGCAATAGGGAAGGCGCACAAAATGTTGGCATGTATAGGGAGGGGCTTTACAAGCAGGAGGAGAGAGGTAATCATGCCTTTATACAAAACTATGGTCTGACCTCATCTGGAATATGGGGTCCAGTTCTGGAGGCCACACTTGCAAGAGGACAGAGACTGGTTGGAAAGGGTTCAGAAAAAGGGCAACCAAGATGGTTCAAGGGCTGCACAGGAGGACATACGAGGAGCAGTTAGAGGAATTAAATTTATACACACTGGAGATGAGGAGGGAAAGGGGGGGGTATGGTTGAAACCTTTAAATATCTGAAGGGAATAAACAAGGTGAGGAAGGGCAGCATATTCAGGATGAATGAAAATAAAACAACGAGGGGACATGCATTCAAGCTGGAGGGGGGCAGGTTTGGAGGAAATACGAAGGGGAAGTTCTTCACTGAGAGAGTGATAGGTCCTTGGAATAGGCTACCAGAAGGGGTGGTGGGGGTAGACTTGGTGAGCAAATTCAAGAGGGCTTGGGATGACTACATGGGACTAAATAAAGGCAAAAAATGGCACAGAGGGGAGGGGGTAAGATAAAAGGACAGAGGGGGGTTTGGGCAGACTGGATAGGCCACTGGGTCCTTTTCTGCCATCA
This sequence comes from Neoceratodus forsteri, assembly GCA_016271365.2. Lineage (NCBI taxonomy): Eukaryota > Metazoa > Chordata > Ceratodontiformes > Ceratodontidae > Neoceratodus > Neoceratodus forsteri. The sequence continues at coordinate 336,468,235 of CM028137.1, read as the reverse complement.
GGTTTCTATGTTTCTATACTGTGTGAACCTGACCAAGTCACTTAACCTTCCTTGTGCTTCCAGGTTGTACCTGGAAACAAGCTTCAGCTTAGTGTGCCTTTCCTGGTTAAACAATTTCCCCTTTCCCAGCACATTGACAATATGACCTTCTTTTTTTCTGCTTATGAACCTCCTAACAATACTTCCCAGCATCCCCTTGGCCTTCTCAATTGCCTTATCACATTGTGTTGATTATCTGAGGCTGCTGAAGTCTTAGTCGATGCAGGACCCCCAAACACTCATTGCTCTGATGGCAAGAAGCATGACTCCCTTCCTCCTTGACATTTCTTTTGTTTGCCCTGAGATCTCAGAAACTGAGCCTTCTCCACCCTTCCTGTTTTACATCGAATATCTGGAGTTGTTTTCTGGGGGCTTTGGGTGGTGGACAGACACAAATCCTGTCTTCTTGAGGCTCATTTTTGCAAAACGGTGAGATATTTCTAATCAACAAAAACTAATTAAATCAATAAATATTCTCAATGCACAAGACAGTGCCTTGAATTGGGGTGGGGGGGGTGAGGCTGTGAATAAGAATACAATGAGAAAGAATGGTGATATGTGTGGTGGGTCAAAATGATATGTCGGAGTAGCCTCGCCAGCTAATGAGGGATGATCTGATGGGAGATAGAAGGGACATGGGTGGGACAGAGGGGGCTATATAAAGGAAAACGTGACCTTCCTCTCCTCTCTCAGCTATGCAGGACAATTAAATTTGATCTCTTTTGGTTTGTCCTGCATCCTTGTGACTTTAGCAGCTGTCCTCTGTACCCTTTTGACTATAATAATATCCTTCCTGAGATAAGGCAACCAAAACAGGGAGCCATAGTCAATCTGTGGATGCACATACAGTAGATACATAGGTACTGTATGTTGGTAGTAAGATTTCTGATGAGCAACTGGTAACGTTTTATAATTAATGGTCTCCATTTTTTCCCATTGACAAAACCGTGTGTTAAATGCTGTAACACCTGAGTAGGTGTTACGGCATTCACACGCTCCCTTTCAACAACAAAGCACTCGAGACAACTAACTAAACATAGCACGAGCTTCTACCTGTCCCTGTCACCTCAAGCGGCACTGACTGAAAAACACACTTCTCGGGCATTACCTCCATACCAAATAGCCTCCAGCAGTCTCACGTTGCCTAGAAGTAAAAAAAAAAAAAAGTTAAGCCGATTCCAAACAGCAAACAAAACCAAAAGACAAAAGTTCATTGAAGAGCGGAAAACGCACACAATTCAGAAAACAAAAAGTGACCTCAGTCTTTTCAACGGAGACCTTCAATTATATAAAAATGAAATGTAATAAACTGAATTTAATACACACCTTGTTGTTGATGGTATTCATAAACACCCTCGGGTCAGCCTCGGGTTTATGTGCCATCCAACAACTCGGGTGTGTGTTAAATTCTCATAACACACTTCTCCCCATACTTTATCCTATATATCTTATTGATTTTAAGACCAACAAAGCCTTATTGGGAGCATTTTTACAATGTCATGTTATTTTTAAGTTTTTTGTAATCATGATCCTGAGGTCTTTTTCTTCATTTATTTTCTGTGGTGGTTTTCCATCTATTGTATAATCTAGGCCCATGTTTGCTCTTCCTAGATGTAATGTGTCTCATTTCTCGTGGCTGAACTTTCTTCCCTCTTTATTCGCCCAGTCAACTAGACAGCTGAAGTCCTACTACATAGTCAAATGTTGTTCAACAATTTCTATTGGATCCCCCCCAACATTGAGTTGTCAGCTCATTTGACACACTCATTTCTAATACTTGTTCTAGTATCTGAGATGTAAAGATGTGTCGGTATGAGGCCAAGCACTGAGCCCTGTGGGACAAAGTTTGTCACCCTACCGTTATCAGATTGATACCCCTTGATTCTCACCCTCCATGTCCTATTCCTTAGCCAGTTCCCTACCCAGGATATTATGGCATTTGAGAAACCTATAACCTCTAATTTCTTTACCTGTAATGTATGGAGATCAAGGTAGATGGCGTTGCTAAAATCAGGATACCTGTGTCCTGTGCAAAACTAGCTAGTTTGCAGAAACATAATAAATAGGCAACTGTGGATCAGCATTTAATGAAATTATATTGCTGATGATCTCCAAATCCCCATTTCTTTGTGTCCGTCTAAAATGGGATCCTTAATGCAAAGGGCTGACAAATCACAATGTACTTACCCTCCTCAGTCACTGGGGACCTGTAGAGTCACAGTAGTATCTGTTAGTCAGCAAAAAATATCACCATATAGTTTTTTAGCAAACATGTATCTCTGACACCCTTAAATTTATCAGCAGTATATTTTTTATTTCTTCAGCTAGATGCAAAACAACTTGTATTACTAATTTTGTAATTGATGACTCAAGACAATAAAGATGGCCGCTACTGTTAGTTTTAAAAAAAGTTCTCCCCTTGAGGTTACTTTTTAACTGCATATGCTAGATTCTCACTGTACATGTATTAGTATAGTACTAGGACACATTTCTAAAGGTAAACAGTACACATAACACCAAGATATTTATTGCATTCACAGAAGGTGTGGCAAGCATGCAGGAGCATTTACAACTTTCAAAATAACATGGGCTCGGTTTTCAAAGCCCAGATTTTGACGCAAGGTGCCTGCGTCAAAGAGAATTGATGCAAGGGGTACCTTGCATCAAAACCTGCAGCATTCCCAATTTTCAAATGCAGACTGCATTGAAATCAGGTGCCCTTGCACCGATCTGGCCCTGTGCCAGCCCTACACTTAACGTGGGGGTGCGGCATGGCACAAGGGAACCTTGCACCTTGGCGGTGTTGCAATATCTCCATATGTGCGATTCTGAAAGAGCAGCAATGGGTGCAGGACTCATCAGGAATTAGACCAGCCTAGAGCTGGTCTAACTACCAGTGCACCACTCCAGGGGATGGTGCTGGGTGGGAGGTGCTTCATCTGTGCCACACGGTACTAAGGCGTGGTCCGCGGAACACAACAACTGCTACACACAGCAAGTAGCAGTACCCTACTGGGGCAGATTTGTGCCCTCTGATGCCTACCTCCCCAACAGCCAGTCATACTACTGCCCCTTCCACTCAGCCCTGGACTGTCACCGTGGCATCACAGTTCCCTTCCCCATCATGGGTCTGTCACCATCCTTCCCCCCAGCCGACCTGTCCTGTCCTCTGCTATCCCTGCTGGCCACCTTGGCACAAGGCCGCTTTTATTACTTGCACAGCTGAAGAGACACCAGTGGCACAAGTCCTTCAGTTGTCGCTGAGCTACTCTGTTGTTCATAGCATTGAAAACATCATAAATGTAGCCATATTTAAGTTATGTAAAAAGAATCTCAAGGGGTCCATCAAGCAGTATCCCTGTCACTGAAATATCACTATGCATTTCACCAGGTAAAATGTGATGCTGCCTTTTGTCTATTGTGCACACCCCCTTGCATGGTACTTTGACGTGGTGATATTCCATCTGTAAATCCATACACATAACAGCTGATGCCAGCATCAGTCATCAGTGATATGCAGGCATAGAGGTGATGGCATTTCACCCAGTTCAGACTGTCAAGGATTTTAACTCCAACTGGTTACGCCAACTGTAAAGGCTAAGCTCAAAAGCCAAATAAACTGAATGCAGCAAAGAGATCCCTGCAAAGAAGAAGTTCTCCCACCCAAAGAAACAGATCCCGAAGCAGGCAGAGGATGCAGCACATCTCATATACCAGCAGCAGCTCCCCTGGGGACACCCCTGTAAAGACCTCTAATCGATACGAGCCACTGGAGGGGCTGATACCCGCTGCCTTGGACCTAACTCAGCCTTCCAAAGCACTGCCTGAGGTGAATGTGCCCAACCATGATCTCCTGGCATATTGGGCACCCCTCTGTTGCGAATGGGCAGACTGTGTCAGCAAAGGGGTAGAGGGCTGATTGCTAAAAGACCTAGCATCTCCCACTCCTGTTGGCCCAGAGCTTGATCAGTAAGTAAAAAAAGGACCCCAAGGTCTGAACCCGCTCTAAGCTACCATTCCTCTAGATCGTTTGCAAAACTACTGTAGATCACCTCGTACCCACTAAAGGTAAAGACAATGGGCAATACCCTCAACCCTGCAATGAACTGACACTGCTATCAGATGGTGGATCTGATTGAATGGGCAACAATTGAAAAAGCCATAGCCTGAAACGCACATTGTGCATTATGGGATTTTTGCTGACATTTAGAGTTCCTGCCAGAGTATACTTTGGATTATAGATTTGGCAAACATGTGTGTGTGTGGGGGAGAATATCACAACTATAGTTACTCCTCTTGGGTGATGTACAGTTCTGTTCTTCCACTCAGGGTTAAAGAGGCTGCTGCCTTGCATCAATATGCGGCTATGTCACATATGGATATAGCACCTGTCACTAAACCACTCGCACTGCAGCAGCGAAATAGGGTCAGATACACTAATTCTCCCCCCTGAGCATAGATCAGATTTTTAGAAAAGCCCGTCTATATCTATGCACTCTAGAGAACCCCAAGGCAGCATGCACTGCGTGGTAAAAGGGAAGCAACATGCAAGTGCTAAGTAGGGAGCCTCGACCTATAAATAGTCCCCATAATGAGGATGTACTGTCATTCTGTGATTAGGGCAGCACTCTAATGACGGGCAACCCCAGAGTAACCCAAATGAGGCTCACAAAGCTCGGGTAGTTCAGAAAGCCCACATTTTGGATATCTCAAACCTGAAATGGGGGCAATCAAGCCCAAGACCAGGTCATCAATTATGAAGAGGCCCCTGAGTATTATGTTAATGAAAAGAAAAGTAAAAACTGAAATGTTGAATGAGAAATGCATCCTATGGTTAATTTACTTGTTAATGCTTTTTCCACCCACGAGGTGCTCCTCAAACCACGGGCAAGCAGTAGACAGGCTAGCTTGGTTATTAAGAGGAGACACCACTTTAGACAGATGCTTGAAAGTTTGATCAAATATAGAAATGTTAATTGCTGGTTTTAAGGTTACTTTTATTGCTGCGGATAGGAGCAGGTGTTCTAACCCGCACAGTTATGGTTACGGCCTGGGGTTCAACAGGACAAATATAGAATTAGCAAAACCAGCACACCATATGAGCCTCAGACAGGGGGGCACAGCCCTCAAAAAAGAAGAAAAGAAAGGGATAGAGATAAAATAATGGAGTAAGTATTTAGTCAAGGTATACAAAAAGGCAAAAGGTTCTAAGAGGTGGTACAGGGGCAGAAAGGCAGGGGAAGACAAATGGGAACTGGCATATAAATATCCTGCACAAAGGGGCAATGTGGAAAGCAGTACACCAATGAAATCCAAAAGAACAGCAAGAACCAGAAATGACTGACATTCAGGTTCTCAAGGCCATCACATGGAATGTGAGGGGTCTTAGGTCACCTATAAAAAGAAAAAAAGTCCTCAACAGATTAAAACAACTAAGGACACAAGTTACCTTTGTTCAGGAAACCAAACTTATAGAATCAGAAAATAAGAAGCTCAAAAGGGAATGGGTGGGTTGGGAGGTGCACAGTGCTGGTAGAACAGCAAACAGAGGGGTGTCAATATTATGCCACGAGCAACTGAAATAGAAACTAATGGAACATAGGTCTGACAGAGAAGGGAGATGGGTCTTGGCAAAGGTGACTGCCCCAATGAGCCCCTTAGTTCTGGCAAACATTTATGCCCCTAACGAAGACTAACCTGATTTTTATAACCTACTCTCACAAGCCATTGCAGACATGGCCCCAGATGCTGCAGAAATTCTATTGGGGGGGGGGGATTGCAATCTCGCTCTAGACCACTACATGGACTGCTCAAACGCCAAGCCTGAACCGCATGTGCATTCCAAAAAGGTCCTGAAGGACATGTTACTCCTCCATACCTTGCAAGATGCCTGGTGACTAAAACACCCAACTGAGAAGGATTTCACATACTTCTCAGCTGCTAATAACACAGCTAGTAGATTGGACTATTGGTTCACATCCAGAAAACTACCCCCCAAGAGTTAGATGCCCCCATGTACATCTCTGACTACGCCCCCTTAACAGTAACCATCACAGTGAACCCACCCTCCTCTAAATCAACTAGTTGGAGAATGGATCCACTGCTGCTGCAGGATGCAGACATTAGGGAGTGGCTAAGTAAAGAAACCAAAAACTACTTTTTTGGATAATCCGCAGGGGTCTGCATCCCCAGCAACAATTTGGGAGGCCTGTAAGGCAACAATAAGAGGGAAAATCATGGGTTTTGCAGCACGCCACAGGAAAAAGAGGGAGAAAGAGACAAGGGACTTAGAAAGGCAATTAGAGGCAAAAGAGAAGCTTTGCAAAAATAAATCAGGGCTCCTTAAAAACCAAGAACTGATATATGAAATAATTTCCCTGAGAATGCAGCTGAATTTGAAATTTGATTTGATTTGATTTGATTTGAATGTTCTGGCCACAAGGAAGGCTGAATGCCAAATCCTGAGAACCCAGCATAAATATTGGGCCCAAGGGGAAAAATCAGGTAAATTGTTGGCCTACCGACTTAAAAATCTACAAGCCAGAAGGCACATTGCACAGCTAAGCAATTGTAAAGGCGAGCTACAAGACACACCCAAAGCAATAAACCAAGTCATGGAGGAATTTTACAGAAAATTATACAGTTTCCATGTAGTGTGGGACCAACAAAAGTTTACAGCCTTCCTAGGTGGCCTTAAGACTCGGAAACTCTCAGATGCCCAGAGAGACACACTAGAGGCCCCCTTCAGTACACTAGAACTGGGCACTGCTTTCTCCAAAATGGTTCCACACAAAGCACCAGGAGGGGATGGCTTTTCTGCAGATTTTTACAAGTTAGTGCAGGAATCTGTCTTCTCCCCAATACTGAGCATGTTAACTGAATCTCTAGGAAAAGGAAGGCTCCCAGAAACTATGTGGGAGGCAGTCATCATGGTACTCCCTAAGGCAGGCAAACACCCAACCCTTCCTGTCAGCTACAGACCCATCTCTTTAAGTAACGCTGACACCAAAATCCTGGCAAAGGCACCGGCAACCCACCTGGAAAAGGTCACTCCCTCACTGATAGATCCCTCACAAGTGGGATTTGTCAAAGGCTGCACAAGTACTGACCACCTAACAGTATTGGCCAAACTAATACAGAGTGCAAATGCCTTGCCCACCCCAGCAGCAGCTACAGTATCTCAACTCATTTTGAAAAATCATTTGATTCCCTAGAATGGGATTTCTTACATGCTATACTACAACACTGTCATTTTGGGGAGTCTTTCACGGGCTGGGTTATAGAATGACCCCAAGACCAGGATTCTTGCAAATAATACCATGTCAGATCCATTTAACTTGTATAGAGGAACCAGGCAGGAATGCCCACTCTCTCCTATGTTATTTGTGTTAGCGGTGGAGGCCCTTGCTAGTGCACTGAGGGAGCACCCACATATACAAGATCTGGAAGTAGGGGGAAAAGCATACCATACAATGATGTATGCAGACGACTGTTTGATCCTAACCCAAGATATGGAGGTGTGCACACCGCACATCCTAGAACTCCTGAACACTTCTGCAAACATATCAGGGTTACGCATTAACAAAGGCAAAACAGAAGTGCTGCCTCTGAACAACCTAGCTACACGAGAGATGGCATCCGCAGTGAACCTAGGGTGGGCCAGTCAGGGAATAAAGTATCTAGGGGTCACGATAACCCACAAGATTAGTAAACTGGTTGACCAAAAGTTCGTAACTCTAATAAACAGCCTTCAGTCTGAGCTAGACAGGTGTAAACACCTTATTTTCGCTATGCCAGGCAGGATTGCAGCTAAAAAAATGATGCTAGCTCCAAATGTTTTCTATCTCCTAGCACATATACTGGTGGCAATACCATGGAAATGGTTTCAAAAAATAGATGCCATGATTGGGAAATTCCTATGGGACTTGACCGTCCCCAGGTACAGCAGGGCCAAGCTCAGGGCCTCCAAGTATATGGGAGGTTGGGACCTCCCTCATCTTCAACACTACGCTTATGCATTCTCAGTAGCAAAAACCTGCATGATGTTTCAAGACCTGGGGCCCGACAAGTCGACCTGGATAGATATAGAATCCGATGTGCTCCAAGGTCCAAACCTAGCCACCTGCCTAGATGCCCCACTCCCTCAACCAGCCAAAAAATGGCACACAATAGAAGCAGCCCATGTGGCCTGGCACAAAGCAGGCCAGATCACAAGTTCATGTCTGGATCTAGGGGGGGTACAACACTATATGGAATAACCCACAATGGCTTATAGACAATCAGCACCCAGGGTGGGGGAATTGGAAAAGCAAGGTGATCACTTGGGTTAAGGACAGTCAGATGGCTGGTAGCCAAACTATGGACTCCTTTGCTTCCCTCCAAGAATGATACAACCTGCCAGGGAAGAATTTCTGGAAATACCTACAGCAGAGGCACCTACACTAAGAAAGAATTACAAAAGTTGCTTATGCTCGAGGTGTAAGGTGACAGGAAAGGAAAGAATGCAGAAACTCCCCTTGCAGACCTGGGTTAAGAAATCCAAAGACCTAGAAGGATTAGTGTATAGGCAGATGGGGGATAGTGCCCCAGACCCAAAACTGAAGGCCAAGTTAAGATGGCAAAACTCCTTGAACCAAAATATTACTGACAAACAGTGGAAACATTGCTGGGCATAGGCCCATAAAGCATGTAAGGACCCACGTAGGTTGCTGATACAAAACAAAATTATGCACGTATGGTATTGTACCTCTACCCAACTAAAATCCATGGGGCTGACCCAAAGTGACCACTGCTGGAGGTGTAACGCAGATGGGGCTGAGTTGACACACATCCTATGGCATTGTCCTCCAGTCCTGCCTCTATGGACGAAGGTTATTACATGTTCTTCAAGGATACTGGGACACATCAGATCCCCCTATCCACTGGATCGCTAATACTAGAGTTGGGGATGGGAGATCTTGGTATTCCAACCCAGCGCAATCTGTGGCTAGTACAGGCCTCAGTAGTAGTAAAGAGACTCATCCTTAGAAGGTGGCATACTACTGACATTCCAACCCTTAGAAAATGGCTACTGGCCATGGAAAGTTGGCCACCTTCACAAAGTTATCATTCTTTGCTGCTGGTAACATCAGGGAATACCAAGAGAGATGGTCACCATTCATTCAATTCGTAACAAGCCAATACAATAACACTGGGGCCCTACAAAGTAAAGACTTGCTGATGCCTCCTTGAAAGCACAGGAAACCCTATGGAACAACCCCCCACACTGTTGGCACCCATTACATAAAGCCACCCCCCCCCCCGCCGAGAGGCAGATAGTAAATTAGCATCTAGAAACATGCACCCCTTCTCCTCCAACCAAGAAGCCTTCCAAAGTGCAACCTATGTGAACCTGAAAATGTCTTCTTGGCTGGGTAGGAAATTCAGAACCTAGGAAATGGATGTTAACAACCTGGTTATTTTGAATTGCATACCTGATGACTTACAACATTCTGTACAAAATCTCTTGTCTATGAAAAACTGTATAACGCTCAATGAATGCATAATGTTGTAATAATGTTGGACAATTACGATGTTTGAATATTTTTGTATATCTCTGAATCTCAATGAAAAGATTAACTGTAAAAAAAAAAAAACAACCTGTAAGGCCTGGATGTATAGGAGGTAACTGGGAGAGAGAGGGATAGAGTCAGAATATCTGGGGATGTGTGTGTGCCACTGCCCTGTCACCCATATATAGCAGGAAGATCTTAGGGGGCATCTGCACTGTGGCTCTGATGTCAGGTTAGTACGAACAGCTTAGACTGTGGTGGAACAAAGGGATGTCATATGTGGGCAACACAAAACTATATTCTGTTCTGCCCTTCCCCCCATCAGAGCTCCTGGTGGTACCACTAGAGGGTATGTGGAAATACAGCACATATGGTATAGCTTTCCATGGTGTTGATCCCCCGACACAGCTCTGCCTGCAGCTTGTCTGCAGCATGAGGCTTGTGTACCCTTACTGGCATGTTTATTTAATGTTGGATCCTGGGGCCAGATTATCAATGGGCAGGAGATGACAGCAGCCTCTGTCAAATCCCTCCCACATGCCACCTGTTTGGTACGCTACTCTGCTTGCAGCAGCCATGGGGAATTTGGTACCAGGACCCGTAATGTATGAAAATCTGGTGCAGGGTATCTGGTGCATCCAGCTTTTCCACAAGCGGGGGTTCAGCGCACCTTGCGGCAATCTACAGGGCACTTGAAAATTAAACCCATATCTCTATCAGGAGTAACCTAAAATAAAACTACAGTATGGTCCTCTCCGGAAGGCACTTTGGAAAATACAGTGTCTCCCTATAGATAACATTAAACCTTAGCTATAGATGTTGGAGGCATATAAGGTTTCTAAACATACTACAGTTCCTCTGCTATAGGTAATTTGGATTATGCAGAATCTCTATAAACACTACACTACACTACTGTAAGGTGCCATTGGGGATAGGGTCTGCCCAGGGTGAAAGCCCCCCTGGATGCCATGGGAGAACCGGGTACTACTACCTCATAATGCCACCAGGTCACCATTAATATACTGGTGGCAACCTGGTGGCATTATAAAGTAGGTCACCATTAATATCCCACTGGCGCCTGGGTTCATGATGTCTCTAGTTCAATGTAAGGGAGGGGGGTTGTAGCAATTGATAGAAATAGTGTGGTGTCTCCACCCAGATAATGAATACAATGGGCTTGGTGACTGTGCGTTACAACCCCCTAGGATACTGTACCTATACACCTCTACACTATGGTCACACAGCCCGTGGACTTATACAGTGGCTATACAGTCACCACTGAGCATGCACTTAAAAGGGAACAGTCAGCAGTAAGAGCTCCTCTACTCCCAATTTGCCCTTTGTGTGCAAAACTTTTGATTTGTTTTACTTACTGTATACTGAAATATAATAGATTGTGTCAGTCCAACTTTGCTTACTTCCAGGATGATATTTTCTGTAACTACAAGTTCCATAATCCCCTGCAACTGACATGAGAGCAGGGCTGCAGTAGTGGGACATTCTATAGTCTGCAGTGCATGTTAGGGTTTATATAAGCTTTGATCTTTAGTTTACTGTCCCGCTGTCCTCCTGGGCTTCGGTACAGTCACAGAAGACCATAGTTGCACCTGGGAGAAAAGATGGACAAGAAAACATCTGATCAGCGCTTATAAAAGCTCTAATGGACTGCATGTTATTGAATCTCCCACTGCTGCAGCCCTACTCTGAAGTCAGCTGGAGGGGATTCTGGGATTTGTAGTTACAGAAATTTTAAGCCTGGAAATAAGCAAAATTAGTCTGACACAATCTACTATACTTCTGTAAACATTAAGTTAAAAAGAAAGTTTTTTGCACACAAAGTGCAATTAGATCTTAGCTCTATTACACTTGGATGTGCTGATTGTTCCCCATTGAACTCTATAATGGCTAGCAGCAATAACTCCAAAAACTAAACACAGCTTTGTTAGGGTCAGAAACACCCTAAATAGGAAGGGAGGATGAAATAAGCAGAATTATATGGCTGACCTTCCAGTGCCCAACTTAGGCCCAGCCTCAACACAAGGCTGTTCTTCAATACCCTACACAGGCACAGTCAAAACAGTTTCCTAATTCCTAGACTTTCTTTAAAAATGCTCTGTTAGTCACATCCCTCATATGCAGCCCTCCTCTACTAACCAATGCACAATGCAGCATTGCTTGTCCTCTCCAGTACTGGAGGAGCTGCCCTCTCCCCACTGACACCAGTGCTTTTACCTTTTAAACCTTGAAGGAAGCTCCCAAGGTACACAGCTGTGGAACTGCTGTAAGTCTGTTGTGTTGCACATGCTTGGCCAATAGTGGTGCACCTTACATTACAGCTTAACAAACTCAGTGAAACTGGTGAAAAGAACCAACCCAAAGGCCATACAACCACAAAAAGCAAGCCCAGACATCAAACAGAGGTATCTGCAACTTCCAGCCAGCTCACTGAATCCAATAAATGCATCTCCAACAATTACTGCAGATTCCCTGTTGCAGGGGCAATCTATGATTTTACTTGTGTTTCTGTTATACCAGGATCTACCTCACTTTGCAGTGTTTTACTGTTGCAGCTTCTGATGATCTATCTCAAGTGGTCACTCCTCAGTCTTCCCCCTTACTCTCCTTCTAGCTGTGCATCAGAGAGACATTGTCACTCAAAAGTTTAGTTGTCCTCCTGTTTAATCAGGCCACAATAGATCCACGTCACCCCCATGATGAGGCCTCCAGTCCTGAGGGGTGGTGACAGCCTAGTAGAAGGAGTCCACTGGAAACAGGGAGATGGCAGAAAGTTACAGACCTGTCAGCCTGAAGTCGGTGGTAAGCAAGGTTATGGAACCAATATTGAAGGAAAGGATAGGAGAATACCTTGTTACCAGTAACCTGCAGGATCAGAGGCAGCATGGTTTCACGGGGGGTCCTGCAGGCAAACCTGATTGAGTTCTTTGATTGGGTAACCAGGCAAGTAGATCAGGGAGGAGTGGTAGACATGGCCTACCTAGATTTCAGCAAGGCCTTTGACACCGTTCCACATAGAAGGCTGTTAAAGAAGCTGGGGAGCCTAGGAGTGGGTCCTAAGGTGGTAAAATGGGTGGGAAATTGGCAATAGGACTCAGAGGGTGGTGGTAAATGGCATCCACTCTGGAGTAGGTAAAGTGACCAGTGGGGTACCACAAGGATCAGTATTAGGGCCAGTACTCTTCAATGTCTTCATTAGTAACATTGCAGAGGGGCTGGAAGGGAAGGTTGGCAGATTACACAAAACTCTGAGTGGACACACCAGGAGGGGTGGAAAAAATGAGAAATGATCTAAAGAAACTGGAAGAGTGGTCAAGGGTTTGGCAGGTGGGTTTTAACACAAAGATGTGTAAAATTATGCACATGGGGCACAAGAACCAGAGAGCAACATACCAAATGGGAGGAGAGGTATTAATAGTTACAGAACAGTAAAGGGACCGGGGGGTGATAATTTCTGATGACCTGAAGGTGGCAAAGCAGTGCGACAAGGCAGTGGGGAAAGCTGGCAGGATGCTGGGTTGCATAGGAAGGGGAATCACCAGCAGGAAGAGAGAGGTAATAATATATAGAATAATGCATGGGGAAGTGTGTATAACAAGGATTTTATGCACACCAGAGATGTGCGATACCCCATTAACCCAGAGGGAGAAGCCTGACAGGTTTATCAGGGCATCACACATAGAGGGTGTGCATAAAATCTGAGTTTGAACACTTCCCCATGTTTTTTTTTATATATTTACTGGTTTATGAATTTTGTGGACTCACTAGTCTCCGTGAGGTACTTCGTAAAAAGCTGTACTGCATGTCACTTTTAGTTTTTTTAAGTGTATTTTTATTTTCTTTCTCCTCGATGAATTTTTCATGGTCTTACTCATTAGCTGGTGGAAAGCGTGATGAAGTTGCCATTTTGTAGGGTGTTCAGATGATAATTTTGTTAGAAAACTGTGCCCTGTTTTTCTTTCTTTTAGTCGGCAAGCTTTCTGTCATTTGTGCTGGTGGTTTTCTTGAGACAATGAGCGCGACCTGCCAGTGCGAGGACAAAGCATGGTACAGGTGTCCAGCTGGCATGAAAGCTATTTTAAGATTTTTTATAAAAGGTGGATAACCAAACTCCATTATACACAGTCCATCATTCCCATATGTGTATGATGTAGTTGGTGAGGTTCAGCCAATGGTTGATAATGGGCACTAACCAGTAAATATACCACTATACAGATCACTGGTGAGGCCACACTTCGAGTACTGTGTACACTACTGGAGGCCCCACCTCCAGAAGGATTTAGAGAGATTGAAGGCAGTACAAAGGAGGGCAACCAAAATGGTGCATGGCCTGCACCAAAAGCCCTATGGGGAGAGGATCAAGGAACTGAATATGTACTGCCTGGAAGAAAGGAGGGAAATGGGGTGTATGATAGAAACATTCAGATACCTCACAGGTAAAAATAAGGTGCAAGAATAAAGCATATTTCACAGAAAAAGATGCTTGAGGACAAGGGGCCACACTATGAAGACAGAAGGGGGGGAAGGCTCAGGGGTAATGTGAGGTCTTTCTAATACTCACACTGGCTAAAGTCCAGGAATATCTTATTCTCTCCCAGCTCTCTCCATTTCTTGCTTAAACCTCCTTCTTCACTTCTTTCAGTGTTGTTTTCCTTGTTTCCATATTGCTGTATTATTTCTGCACTTTGTACCTTGGCTCTGTTCTGTTTTCTTCCCACCGCCACCCTTCCCCCAATGCATCAGAAAAAGAGTTGATACCAGATCAGTATTACTTTTCTGGTAAAACGTTTGAAATAAACAGATCAATTAATACATACATAAGTATTAGGAAGATGCTAGCGCATATTTCTGATGGTAAAAAATAGCACCACATCAAAATGTTTACTTAATCCATAGTGGACCTGGTCAGAGAACTGGGAGTCTTTAAAACTTCAACCACCCATATAAAGCCGGCCCAGTGTCATGGAGGGCTGAGGCATCCGTGCCTTACCTCCTGCCACGACGGTGACTCATGTTCGCAGTGCAAGCAGAGTGCTGGTGAGGGAGAGGATCGAGCATCCGGAGGACTGCTCTGTTCTCCTCTCCCAGGAAGGGAGGACTGGTGCTGCTGAACAACTGCCCCCAGGTGGAGGCTTGAGGATATTGCGGGACTGTTGGGTGTCAAAAAGGGTGAGGGTGCTGCAAGACTTCTTCAGCAATGCACACACCTCCATGCATGCCCATTGATGTGTGCTCCCCTGTACTGGGAAGGGAAGGGGAGAGAAAGTAGAAAAAAATAGCCCAGGCTGCAGATGACAACCAACCCCCACAGGCTCCATACCCAGTGGCCGGGCACTGCCACAGCCCTGTGGCAGAGAGTGTAGGTGAAGGTAAGTCCTGGGGGAGCTGGGGTGACAGGGCAGAGGGGGGCAGTTAGATGGGGGCAGCCAGGGGAGACGAGGCGATAAAAAGTATATTAAAAAAAAACTTACATAGGTTCAGGATCAAAATACAATGAAAAGAAAAACAGATATGTTTTCATCAGAAATACATTATTAATAAAAAAAAAAACATATGAAGGTATTTTTTTCCACTAACAAACACTGCTGCTTTAAAGGACCTCTACAAAAATGATATATTGTATACTGTTTTATGCACAATTCAAATTAATCAGTCAACCAACCAATTGAAAGGCTTTGCCTGCAGTTCAGTGGGCTGGAGCAATCAGCCATGCCCCTGCCTGAGCTATATAAGTCAGCACCTTCCAGCTTCACTCAAAAGCACTTTTCCGTTGCTGCAGCGGGAGGCTCTACCAGAGCTCTTCCTCCCTCCTTTTTTCTCATGCATTTGCTTCCGGCTTTCCCTTGTGCTTTGAACTTTCTGCTTGGTTTGTGCTGGTGTTCCTGCTTGCTTTGTGCCTCTCCAGCTTTCTAGGTCAGTTTTTTTTTTCACTTTCTACCCCCTGGTTGCTGTTCATGCTTCTCTGTCTCCTGTTCCTGCTGCTCTCTGTCCCTGTTCCTGTGTTTTTTCCGTTTGTTCTTTTTGGGCTTTTTAGTTTTTCCCAATGTGTCCTGCCTTCATATTTGCTTGCCTTGTGCTATTCAGGCCCCCTTTTTACTGTTTTTTTCCATAACTTTAGCAATCTCAGTTTCAAGTACAATCCTGATTAGTCTGACACTCCTTCACTTTTCTGGCTGTTGTTCACGCAGCAGCACTGCTCCTAAGTTTGTTCCCACATACTCCTGCTCTCCTAGCAGTTTTATTTGTTTATACTGCCTCAGCCTATCTGCCTCATAATGTATCAACAACTAACACTAACCTCCCTCCTGGAACTGGTTGGCATACATTCCTAATTCAGTATATAATTTGTATTAAGGGCCTCACTGAAGATGAGCCTGGCTCAAATGAGTTTTTCCTATTCATTTGTATAATGAATAACATTTTTTACTACTACTACTACTACTAGTAACTACTAGTACATGCTGTAACATTCTGTCTGATTCATTGTCCTAGTTGTCCTTTTATTTCTCACCTGCGCCTGGCTGTCAGACTCTACACGGCTAATACTACTTCTTCATTCAGCTTAGCAAGCAGCATTCTGCGTATCTATGTTTCGTTGCTTTCATGTGCTCATGATCGTCAGGCTTACCATGGCCTCCAACTACTACTCATTCAGATGCATGCCAACCACAATCATAACCGTAACCACAACCATAATATGTCTCAGAACTTGCCCTGTAGCCAATGGCCTTGCTCTGCACCCATGACGTTCACATCTTGAGGATGTAAACCTCAGGGCGGAGTCCTTCTGTTTTTGCCCTTCGTGTGGGAATTTCCTCACTCTGAGTGGAGCTTTAGCCATGCAAACGTATTTGGTGGCACCTTTTGATGTAGAATTTAAGACTTCAACTGCCAAAGGGTGGGGCCCTTAAGCCCAAGGGGGCTCCTTAACTGTGCAGACCAAGTCAGCAGCACCATCATTGTAAGCTATTCTCCCTACAACCTCCTAAGGTTCACTTGGTCTCCATGGCCTCTGCTTCCCTGCCCCTTTAAACATTTGGCTTACTCTCTAGGCCTCCCTCATGGAGGCCAGAAGAGTGCCTTTTAGCAGTTGTTGCTCTTCTCCTCCCACCTTGGATGATGGGTCTCCTCGCTTCAGAGTCTCCCTTTGCTGCAAAGTTCGCTCGCAGCCCCCTCATGGCATTCCCATTAGAGGGATAGAGTGAAAGCCCTTCCACTAAAAATTTTCTTCTGAATTGGGTCTCTAAATTGCAGTAGCCAAGCTTTCACTAAATGTATGCCAAGCTGGAGGGAAGGTGACCTAGGCCTTGGATCCCCAGAGGTTTTCTCCTCATAGGGGTTTTTTCATGTCCTCTGTGCTGAAGATCATAAAAGCTAGGTAGTCCATACTATAGTATATTTCTATTAGTTTACCCAGGTAGGTTTCCTCTGTTGGATGGAGTTGGATGGTAGCCCTCCTTAATTGCTGTTCCCTCTCCTTTGGAAGTCATGCCCTCTGCTTCTGCTTTGATATCTATCAGTTTTGCTCATCTCAGTCTGTGTCTGTTTCCAGTTGTCACTGGCTGTCGTCAATCTGTGCTCCTCAGCCTGCATGTTCAACGCATGATGCTCAGTACTTCCTTTTGGGCCCCTTCCTAAGGTACTTTTAGCCTCGGCTTTCACAGTACCTCTACAGGGTGGTAGTTCTCATGGAACAGAGAGTGCGAACGGCCAAAGTTTATCAACAGTTGCACAAGCATAACTCCACACTAAGTTGTGTAAGCCCATTGAATTGAAAGGCTATGCCTGCAGTTCAAAGGGCTGGAGCAATCAGCCATGCCCCCTGCCTGAGCTATGTAAGTCAGTACTGTCCAGTTTCACTCAGAAGTATTTTTTCTTTGCCCCACCATCCTCCCCTCCTCCTCCTCCAGCAGCACTACTCTGTGTGCGGGGCTCATAACTAAGGTACCTTTAGCTAAGAGAATCCTTCCGATGTCACCTCTAAGGGTGGAACCATCCATGAGGGTTCCTTGCCTTCATAGTACCCTTACAGGGTGGTAGTTCCAGTGGAACAGAGAGTGTGAACAGCCAATGTTTATCAACTGTTGCACAAGCATAACTCAACACTAAGTTGCGTAAGCCATTGAATCAATCACTCAATTAATAAATAAATGATGTACTGATGTAGCAGACTCCATCCTTCCATGCTGCTGTGAGCATAGCCAGTCCCATCCCCCTAACTAGTTACCTGCTCTTATTAAAACCAGCTATGCAGGTGCTATAGTCAAGCTTTTCTCTTAGCTCTTTGGAGTTTTTTTTTCTGGCATGTCTACAGAGTGCAGAATCACACTGTAATGCCCTCCATCTGAACTGAGCCAGTCACAGTGAGGGCTGCTTAAAAGGGTCAACAGCGGGGTCCATAAATATGGAATCAAGGGTTAGCTGCACCATTTGGAAAATGTATGCATGGAACTCTTCAAACCTGGGAATAGATTTTCCTGGCAAGAGAACACTATGGGTTTAACAGTTCCTATTATGTTTTATTAAAAGGTATCATATGCTGCAAGCATTTCAGTTTCTAACAATGCAGTGCTTGTAATGATACTGTTTGAACCAAATACAGGTGTGCATCATTATTTATAGAGGTAATTTTTGCACTTTATTTGTGACAAGGGTCTGGCCAGATGCAATATGTCATGAACAGAGACCTTTTCAAAACATCTTTCTTATTTCAGCAGCATTTATTTCCACGAAATATCTCAAAATTGTATCACATATCATTTCAGCTTTCACAAGCAGAGCCCATGGCTGGCTGGTTTCAAGATAGCTACTCCAGCTTAAAGCCTATACAGACCCACAAACATTAAGACACACACACACACATTCAAACACACACATGCACATTCGGATACACACACACACACACACACATATGAATATATGCAAACACACACAAAATCCACATATGCAAACCCACACATACACGCACCCCAACAATTATACACTCCCTTACTCAG
Organism: Neoceratodus forsteri; assembly: GCA_016271365.2. NCBI lineage: Eukaryota > Metazoa > Chordata > Ceratodontiformes > Ceratodontidae > Neoceratodus > Neoceratodus forsteri. The sequence continues at coordinate 336,449,634 of CM028137.1, read as the reverse complement.
ATATATCTGAACACATGCACACGCACACTTATACATGCACATACACTGCACACACACTCACAAACAGCTGCACTGCATGTATAGCCACACTCTTATACTTAGACATTTGCAACTGTGCGCACACACACACACACACACACACACGTGCATGCAGAGAATTCATTATTGAAATTAAAAGTTTTATATTTCGGAGGTAATGGGTTAGTGGAAAACAGCAATCATACCTTCCCCCCCCCACAAGGGTTGAGAGTATGTACACTTTGTTGGGCAGAGACAATGGCAATACAATGCAATACAATTCAAATCAATTTATTCTTGTTATTGAAAGCCCCCCCCCCACACACACACACACATACATGGTACTTGGTGGGATGCTGACAGAAGTAGATGTTTGCCCATAGAGACTGTCACTCACACCATGGGGTGATCATTGTCTAGTACCCCAAATGTCTATCAAGTTCTTTTTGAAGATTTCAAACTTGATTATATCACCTAGATATTGAGGTAACCTGTTCCATAATCTTGGTGCCTTTCAGTGAAGTAATTTTCTCTTCTATTTGTTTCAGCCCTATGTATCTCATTCTGTTTATTATGCGACCTCAGACTGACAGGCCTATTATTAAATGTTAAATTATATACTGTTACTGTGTCTGGATTATGTAATATATGAAATAGTTGTAAAAGATCCCCTCTAGTCCTTCTGAGTTCCAGAGTCATCATATTTCATTCATTTAACCTAACACAGTAAGGTTTATATTTTAATCTAGGGATGAGCTTTGTGGCCCTTCTTTGCACTCCTTCCAAAAGTTTGATGTCCAGTAGCTGATATGGTGCCCAGAAGGGAGAACCACTATCCACATGTGATCGTACATACATCCTGTAGAGTCACATTAGACAGTCTTTGTTCCTGGTAACAAAGGACTTCCAAATGATGTTAATGAACTTGTTTGCTGTCTGCATAGTTTTCCTGATGTGGTTGTACATACCCAAGTTGTCATCAAAATTATAACGCCTACATCCCTTTCTGTTTCAACTGATAATAACAAGGTTGTGTTATTTAGCACATAAGATTTTCTTGGGTTTGGTCATCTCAAGTGTAAAACTGGGCTCACCTATGTTGGTGCGACAAACTTTTTGTCGATACCGACATGGGAGCAGGGAATCCGCCACCTGACTTTACAGCACCAGGCAGTGTGGCTCCCCAATTGCAGAGTGCCAAACCACTCTTCAAGGAAAACTGTTGTTTTGTTTTGGGGGGGGGCTATGCTCCCCCCCCCCCCCCCGGACAAACTCCGGGTGGGCTGTGCATGTTGGGGGAAAGAGGAAAAACTGTTGGGGGCCAAAAGTCGACCTGACAGTGGGTGACCAGAAATCAAGGTCGCCCCTGTCAGGGTTGGCAAAAGTGAGTCGCTATAAATGCGGTGACATAAACACGTTGCTGTTGTAATGGCATACCATAAAGCTGTACATTTGTCTAAGTTGAATTCCATTTTATTCCTGGAAGCCCAAATTTTGATGGATTTCAATTCTTTAACCAGAGAAAGATATTTTTCCTCTCTGCTCACATCACATCTAATTTTGGTATTGTGTGTAAATTTAACAGTTTGGTTAGTTAGCCCATGGTGAAGATTGCATATGAAATTACTGAATAAAAATGGACCCAGGATGGACCCCTAGGGGACCCCACTAGTTGCTGGTTTAACAGAGGAAATTGTGTTCTTCCCATTAGCCATGAGTTCACCCAATTTATTAGACAATGACTGTACCCCATGTTTGTTAGTTTTTGTATTAATTCTAAGTGAGGTATCTTGTCGGAGGCCTTTTTAAAGTCCAGGAATATTACATCCATGGGTCGTCCTGCATCCAAGCTAGCACTAAGTCATAAAAAGTTATGAGGTTTGTTGAGCAGGATCTGCCATGGATGAATCCATGTTGGGTATTGTCATTCAGTTCCTTGATGGCACGTTCGGCCTCAAATTTAGTTTTTACTAATTTTTCCATCAGTTTGGCTGGTACATAGGTAAGGCTTCTTGGCCTGTAGTTTCCTGATATTGACTTACTACCCTTTTTGTATATGGGAACCACCACCATTTTCTTCCAGTCAGAAGGTACTATCCCTGAACTGAGAAATTTGTTAAATATTAGCGTTAATGGTCTACTTAGTGGAACTGTCGAAATGGAAATAAAATAAGGAAAAAAAAGAGTTTTTTGTTACAACAGTAAAAATAGTTCCTCCATTTATGCAGTGCAATACAGTGTATTTCTCTTGGTTGGCACTAGAGGCTCCCACCCGATATACTGCTAAGGGTTGGTCAGGTCACCCCACTCTGTCACACACACTGTATGAGTTTTTGCTCAGGTATGGTTCTCGCAGTCCATCACCCACAGACAGACACTGTGAAGTGCTTCAGGTTTGTTCCCCTCCCCACTGACTGTCACCCACCCACACACACACACACAGTGCAGAGGTTCTAAATTAATGTTTTTTCCACTAAGAAGGATGGTTTGTGAGGGAGTGAGGCAGTGAACGTGTCCCTCCTCAGCTGCCATAGTGCAGAACATTTTTCCCTCACAGCGCATCTTTCAAGGGAAGGGAAGATTTCTAGTGCATCTGGAATGACCGTGTGCTTTACAAAGGAATCCGATTCTGTGCACAGTGGGTCATAGTTCAGGTGATGGTCTGTCAGTTGTGAGGGGATGCATGGCCATCGGGGGAAGCGCAGCTGTCACCAAGGATGGGACAAAGCTGCTTCTGCACTGATGATAAATCAGCAGGGCACCTGCGGATTGGTGACTTCCGATAAGCTTTTCTGGAGAAAAAGTAAGGCACTGTGTCTCAATTTTTGTGAGGTGGAGAAAGATGTAACTGTTCTGGCAAGTACTGTGCCACTGCTCTCCCAGTGCAGCTCTCGTGGTCCCGTCATATGCTGCCTGAATAGCTGCAGCGGGACAGCGGTGGTAGGCACTGATTCAGCATGTGCTGTGTTTTCCTTGGCACAAATAGCGCTGTCTGTACAGTTATGTCCTGATAAGGACACGGCTGGAAACTGGTATCAACCAATCATGATTAAGGAAAATTTTCCACCCATTTTATAATGTTTGATATTCCCCTGTCTAAACTGAATATAAACAGGTCCAATTTTTTTTTATCTCTGGTGGGACATTTAATCCTCTGTTCCAAGCCCAAAGAAAGCAAAGAGTTGACAAAGTTTGTTTCAGTGTTTGAGCTACCAATTAGTTGATCCCAGTTAATACCTGGGAAGTTAAAATCCCCCATTATAATAACATCAGGTGATTTAGCAAACAATGATATTTCTTTTATTATTTGTTTATTGTATTTGAGAGTACTTGATGGTGGTCTGTAGCAAATCCCAATGGTTAGATTTTTCCTATTGTTTAGGTATAATTGTATTCAAAGGCTCTCTGTATCTGTGGTTGGATTGTCCTCCACGGTAACTTCAGCACCCTCATATATTTGGTAAAGACACAGACACCCCCTCCCTTCTTTGACACTCTAATTTTGCAGGACAATTTGTAGCCGGGAATTTCCCTAGACCATGGACTGGTCTCATCCCACCATGTCTCTGTGATGGCAACAGAATCTATACTATCCCTATGCATAATTAGCGCCAGCTCTGATTTCTTTTTATAATCTTTAAACTTCTTGCATTTGTGAGAAGAAATTTATATTCTTTAATTTGTTTGGTACTGGGTTTACTGTTATCCGGTGAAATGGTAGTTTCCCTATTACCCCCTACTGTGAGTTTAAAGTCCTGGTAATGAACTCCTCGATTTTTTTGCCTAATATTGCACTTCCTCATCTACTTAAGTGTCGACCATCCCAGCTGTACAAACTATAATCACGGTCAAATCTTTCCCAATGGGTAAGGCACTGTATTCCTTTTTCAGGTGTCCATTTTCTGATCCATTCATTAATTGATTTAGTTTTATTATGTTTATATCGGCCCGCCCTTGTGGCTGGAAGAATTTCTGAAAACGTATCTCACAGCCCCGGGTATGAGATATGTTTTTTTTGGAATTACACACACACAAATTCCAGACTTGCCTGGGCTGCCTTCACAAGCACCCTTTGGATTCTGTCTTCACCCTCCAGTTGCCAGTGTAACCTAGGCAGGAACCAGCACAGCACTTGTCAATAGCCAAAAGCCCTGGCTGGCTTGGAACCAGGGCTCTACCCAAAGTCTTTGCAGCCATCGCTGCATGTTTCCCCTGTCACTGGGCCACTCCAGTGTCTTCTGGGGCCAAGGCAGAGGGGCAGAGAGAAGCAGCAGTATTTTGGGATTTTCCCATATCCAGGAGCCAAAGAGGGCCAGGGAATGGAAAACAGAGACGTGCCACAGCATTTTGGGCTGCCACACATGTGAAGATGCACAACATGGAGCTGAAGCTCTGATGTCAGTATTAGGTCTGAGTGCCCGCTCCAATTGCAATTTGGCTCTGGGGGAGGAAGTGGAGCCAGGATCCAGGAGCAGTAGCATCATTGGGCACAATCTAAATGGTTTCCTGGCCCATTGCAGGCAGCGGGTTGAGAAACCAGAAAGGAAGTATAGTGCACATGCACACCAACAGGGAGAGTGGTGTAGATGGCTGCCTCCTACTCGGAGGGATTCGACTCTAAAATGAGCGGAGTGCTCAGTTTAAACAGCACATCCCAGCCTCAGAACATGAACTAGGGTCAAGATATGATGAAAACAACAATGGGGAACTTTAAATAAAGAGGCAGCAAGCTGACAAAGTTGAACTCAGTCAAGTAAACAAAGATGGCCACCCCCTGACTCCAGAGACTGCAGAGCACCATGGGAAGGGGTCAGAGCTGGGGACAAACTTTGAACGTGAATCTCAGTCAATTGGGAGCCAGCTCGTGCTAAAGACAGTTTGTTTGGGAATAAGGCTGACCAATCAAGCATCAAGTTTCTTACAGAATAAAAGGGGCCATTTTGAAAGCTCAAGAGGAGGTCAAGCAGCAAAAGGAGTAACGGTGTGTCAAGGTGTAAGACGGCGTGTTTGTTTGTCCAGGCAATGCTGACCTGGCATACTTGTGTATGTGTAAAAAAAAGCAGTTTCCAACAAAACTACAGTTTTAAAGGCAAGTTGGAGCTGGGGTTCTCCTGACCCACAATAGACTTTTCCCCTCTGGGGGAGCAGCTCCTACAGTGTCTCCAGTCCAGTATTTCCAGTGCTTCTGTCTGAGTTTCTGAAATATTTAGGATGTTTAATGGGGTGCACTGAAAGGAAGGAGGAGTGATGAGTGGGGTTCCTCAGGGGTCCGTGTTGGGACCCATACTGTTTAACATATACATTGGGGACATTTCAGAGGGCCTGAATGGGAAGGTGTGTCTGTTCATAGACGACATGAAAATCTGTAACAGGGTAGACATAGTGAGGGGAGGGGGTTGAAAGAATGAAGGAGGATCTGACCAAGCTGGAGGAGTGGTCCTGGAAGTGGCAGTTGCAATTCAACGTGCAAAACATTTTTAAGTATGCACATGGGGCATAAAAACCCAAGGGCAAAATACTGGCTGGGGGGGGAGGGGGGATCTAGAGGTTACAGATCAGGAAAGGGACCTGGGGATCACCATTTCAGATAACCTGAAGGTTAGGAACCAATGCAATATGGCAGTGGGAAAGGCAACCCGAATGTTGGCATGCATATGGAAGGGCTTCACAAGCAGGTAAAAGGAGGTGATCATGCCACTATATAAAGCCATGGTCAGACCACATCTGGAATACGGGGTCCGATTCTGGAGGTCACACTTACAGGGTGACAGGGACAGGTTGGAGAAGGTCCAGAGAAGAGCAATCAAGATGGTTCAAGGGCTACACGGGAGGATATATGAGGAATGGCTGAAGGAACTAAACTTGTACACACTGGAGATGAGGCAGAAAAGTGGGGGATATGTTAGAAACCTTTAAATATCTGAAGGGAATAAACAGAGTGAGGGAAGGTAGCATATTCAGGATGAGGGACACACATTCAAGCTGGACGGGGTAGATTTAGAGGAGATGTAGGAGGACAGTTCTTCACAGAGAGGGTAGTAAGTCCATGGACTAGGCTGCCAGAATTGGTGGTGGGGGTAGATTCAGTGATCAAATTAAAGAGGGATTGGGGCAATTACATGGGGCTAAATAAAAGTAAAAGGGCATGGAACAGAGGGTGTAAGATGAACTAGATGGGGGGAGGGGATATCTGGGCAGACTGGATGGGCCAAGGGGAATTTTTCTGCTGGCAAATTTCTATGTTTCTATGTTTATAATTAATCAAATTCTTGAGATAATCTCCATGCCTTGCCATTTTTGTTGTGATATATACACTTTGAGATGGCAATGATTTTAAATTACATGATATGTATCAAAACTGTATTATTGTATTAATATGTATTTGAATGTTTTAATAATTTTTTCTGTATCTATCGTTTCTAACACTTTCAACTTTTAATTATTTATTTATTAATACATCCCACCACTTGTGTAGTGTCTCATGTGGATATCACCTTTTACCTTTATAAACAGATGTTAGAGTGTTCGCTTTATGCCTTTGACAAAGGAGAGCTGTTTTCTGAAACACATCAGGTGTTCAGAGCTGTTTTTTATGTGGCACTGAATAAAGCAAGCACCTTTGCACTACACTTTATCTGAGTGAACACCTGTTCTTCCAGTGATGGGTGAGTGGCTGATTTTCTGACTGTTACATTTGCCAGACCCCCACGACACACCCATGTTGCCCAACACCCCACGGACATGGGCAGCTGAGCAACACATGCACCATGCGCACACCATATGTTGTAGTACATCACACACGAGAAGCAGGACAGACAGTGAGAGCTAGACATCAATGGTGGATATCTGATGGAACACTGTGGGCACAACAGGTATAAGGAAAGCAACCGTGATGGATGGTGGACCTCATGCCATACAGACAGCACAACACAAGGGCCAACATGTAGCCACCCCCCCAGCTGCATTCTGCATAAACACAGGACATGCAGACCACCAACATGGGAAGGGCAGCAGTGGTGGTTGCCCCACCCCATATACTGTAGAAATGATGCATTTGTGTGGGACACAGTGAATGTCATCGGGGATTTTTGATGGACTGCATCTGACTAAGGAGGGAGTCAGTGCATTGGGGCAGAAGTTTGATGCCGTTGCAGAATATTTAAACTAGCAATTGGGGAGAGGGGGTGCAGCACCCCATACATCGAATGGTGAGAACACTCCCTCCCCCCTCAGCTAGTGGTCAAACAGGAGTTCAGCATGTTTGTAGTTCATTTGCATCACCAGGTAAGGAAAAAAGTCTGGCTCCTCATATGACGCACATGGGAAACGCCAGACCTCTTCCAACAACTAACCCACCGAAATCTGGCCAATGGAAAATCATGTACACAAATGGTCGCAGTGTGGAAAACAAGATGCCAGATCTGCAGGCAATAATAACAGAGGCTAAACTGGACATAGTAGCAATTAGTGAGACATGGTTTACCAGTAATCACACTTGGGAGACTTCAGTACCTGGCTATATACTGTTCAGAAGAGATTGAGGTGCAAAAAGGGGGGGTGGAGTGGCCCTGTATGTCAATGAAAACATCAAAGCTACAGAAATTCAGAATACACATAAGGAGCCAGAAGAACTGTGGGTCACCCTGGAAACGGGAAATGGGACAGCCATATGAACTGGGGTTGTCTACAGGCCCCCAGACCAGGGGGAGGACATAGACACATTACTGTTAGAAGATATACAAAACATGACAGCTAAAGGGGAGGTTATTTTTTTGAGGGGGGACTCCTCCACCAGGTATCCACCCTGGTCACGCCCAGTCTTCCACCAACTGTCACCTAGGACACGCCGAGTACCCCCGGTAATTCCTGGAGGGCAGGGCTGCAAAGCTGGGACCCCCTATCCAGCCCCCGCAGAACCAGTAACTAGTTGGGTGGACCCCAGTGGCAGTGGCTAATTGAAGCCCCAAGAAAGGCTTCATAGAGGTGGAGGTGCCCATTTTTCCCCTCTTTTAATTCTTCCGAAGAGTCATATGTGCAATGACATCAATGCACTAATGTGCAGATGTCTGCCGACTCTTCTCCCAGTGTAGATGCTCGCGGTCTGCTGAACACCCAGCCTCCACTGGGTGTCAGTACAGTGTGGTGCATGACCCTTACCCACCCTGAAGGAAGGAGAGCTGTCGCAGGACGCTCAATCTTCCCTTCCCCCTGCCAACTCCCAGCAACCCGAGTCCGTTCCCGAACCTGGGTTGCCGGCGTGGCACGAGGTGTGGCGTCCAGCACCTCAACCCTCAGTGCCACCAGGCTGGCCCTAAAGGGCAGGTTCTGATAATGGGAGGCTTCAACATGCCAGATACAGATTGGTCAATACCAGCAAGAACATCTGCCAGAACTAGACACATGGTGGATTTCCTGCACGGGGAGGGCCTCAAACAACTGGTACAACAAGTCACAAGAAACAGGGCTATCCTAGATCTAGTACTGACTAACAGGGAAAGGATCACAGATCTCCAGGTAGAAGGTCACCTGGGAGCCAGTGACCATCACATGGTATGGTTCAATTTGGCCACTAGAACTAAATCACCCCATTCCAAGGCAAAAATATGGGACTTCAGAGGAGCTGACTTTGATAAGATGGCCAACAGAGTTAAGCTAGCCCTGGCAAAAAGAAATACAAGTGAGGGGGTACAGGCAACATGGGCAAGCATTAAGGATGCAATACTTGAAGCAACATCCCATTGTGTTAGAGAGAAAAGGAAGTGCAAAAGAAGAAGGAAATCACCTCGGTTCTCAAAAACAGTAGCAGAAAAGGTCAGAGCCAAAAGGCTGGCCTTCAGGAAATATAAGTAACACAGCGGGATGAAGTCAGGGAGGCATGCCAAACTTCCCTAAGGGAAGCAGGGAAGGCAGTAAGGCAGGCAAAGGCCCAAACTGAGGAAACACTAGCACAAACAGTAAAAGAAGGTGACAAGACTTTCTATAGATACATTAGTGAAAGGAGAAAGTCCAGAGGGGGTATTGCTAAGATCAAAGGAGATAAGGGTGTGTGTGAGGAGGAGGACCATGTAAAAGCATCTATCCTAAATAGATACTTCTGATCAGTATTTACTGAAGAGAGGGTAGGGCAGGGCCCACAGCTCAGTGCCATGGACACGGGGGGGAGGGAGGTGTGCACTAGTCCTTCCACAAAAGAAAGGGTCCTACAAGAGCTCGATAAGCTCAGGATGGACAAGGCAATGGGATCTGATGGCATATATCCCAGGGTACTAAAGGAATTAAGGGTAGAACTAGCAGAGCCATTATCAAAGCTGTTTAGTGAGTCTCTGACCACAGGAGAGGTCCCAGAAGACTGGAGAAGTGCTCATGTGATCCCGCTCCACAAGAATGGTAGCAGGGAGGAGGCAGGGAACTACAGACCAGTCAGTCTTACCTCAGTAGTGGGCAAGATTATGGAGGCACTCCTTAAGGAAAGGATAGTGCAACACCTGGAATCCATAGGAGCACAGGATCCAAGACAGCATGGGTTTACAAAGGAAGGTCCTGTCAAAATAATCTCATAGATTTCTTTGACTGGGTAACCAGAGTAGTGGACCAAGGGGAGCAGTTGATGTCACATACCTTGACTTCAGCAAAAGCTTCTGATACTGCTCCACATAGAAGATTGATTAATAAGCTGGGTAGGCTAGGTGGGTCAGAAGTTGGTCAACTGGGTGGCAAACTGGTTGACGGACAGAAAACAGAGACTGGTGGTAAACTGTATACAGTCAGAAGAGATGCAAGTCACAAGTGGGGTACCTCAGGGATTATCCCTGGGCCAGTCCTCTTCAATATCTTTATCAATGACATTGCAGATGGACTGGAGGGTAAGGTTTGTCTGTTTGCAGATGACACCAAGATCTGCAACAGAGTAGATGATCCAGATGGGGTGGGCAGAATGAGATGAGATCTGGATAAACTAGCAAAATGGTTGGAAGAGTGGCAACTGGAGTTTAATGCAAAGAAGTGCAAGATCATGCACATAGGGAAGAGAAACCCTGAAGCCACCAATAGGCTAGGGGGGGAGTTGCTGGCAGTCACAAGGGAAGAAAAAGGTTTGGGCATCATCATCACTGATGACCTGAAATCATCCAAGCAGACCACTAAAGCAGTAGGTAAGGCTAGGGGGATGTTGGGGTGTATTAGTAGGGATATCACAAGTCAGAAGAGGGAGGTAATAATCCCTCTTTACAAGACACTGGTTAGGCCCCATCTAGAGTACTGCATGCAGTACTGGAGGCCACACCTTCACAAGGACATTAACTAAGCTGAGGCAGTCCAGAGAAGGTCAACCAAACTGGTGCAGGGTCTGCATCAGAAAACATATGAGGACAGATAAACGGAGCTCAATATGTATACCCTAGAGCAAAGGAGAGAGAGAGGTGATATGATCGAAACATTCAAACACTTTAAGGGTGTTAAAAGGTGAGAGTCTAACATGTTTCAATATAAGCAGAATCGCAGGACAAGAGGAGACAGCATGAGATTAGAGGGAGGCCGATTAAGGAGTAATGTGAGGAAGTTCTTTTCACAGAAAGGGTGGTAGATGCATGGAATGGCCTACCTCAGGAAGTGGTGGATATGAATACAGTGCAGGGCTTCAAACAGGCATGGGACAGGCATAAGGGAGCAATACAGATGAGTATGAATAGGCCATTGACAGAGCAAAGGCCGATGGCACATTCATAAGGCAGAAAAAGAAATGAGTAGACTGGATGGGCCTTGCGGTCCTTATCTGCCATCACTTTCTATGTTTCTATGTTTCTATCTCAGCCTGTATTGCCTAGGTGCATAACATGGACCAGCTGCCACATATGTCCTGCACATGCAACAGGGCTGCAATGCTGCATGACAGACTACACAGCACATGAATGCTGAAGCAAGGGCTGTGCAATATGTGTGTACACAATGTGTGACATTACTATGAATGATGCTATGGTGCTTGTACGGTTGCCACATTGTCTTCCATGATGCATACAGACACCATAGGAGAATCCTGGAACATTCATTAGCCATCTGTGACACCAGTCTTTGCAGCACTGCTCTCCGGCATTGGCACTGATGGCAGCCAGGCATACCACAGTACATCCGTGCCAGTGCTGACACAGTTACATAGATACGCTGTATCATCATATGCTGTGGTACATTGGAATGTGTCCATGCTGAGCCCAACATAGGCAGTTATGCAGCACCTATGGCAACACTGTTACCACAGTACATACACAATGACTACACAACAATCCCCCTTGTAAATGTACCCCCCCCGGTACACTGTGCAGACAGTGCAGTGTACGTGCCATGCCATACACAGGGCTACATCGGGTGCCACAGTACAGTTGACAGGCTTGTATGCATGGAACACTCTGCAAAGCTAGATGGCACAGAAGATGACCCCAAGATCTGCAATAGGGTTGACACTCCAGGGGGAGTGGAGAAGATGAGGAAATACTTAGCCAAGCTGGAAGAGTGGTCAAGAGTGTGGCACCCCAGATTCAATGCCAAGAAGTGCCAGATTATGCACTTGGGGAGCACTTGGGGAGGAAAGAACCCAGGGGAGGAATACATGATGGGGGGGGGGTACTAACAACAACCAAACTGGAAAGGGACCTGGGGATAGTCATAACAGATGTTCTAAAAAATAGCCAAACAATGTGAGAAGGCAGTGTGGAAAGTCAGGAGGATGCTGGAGTGCATAGGCAGAGGTATCACCAATAGAAAACAGAAGGTGGTGATGCCGCTGTACAGGCAGTTGGTGAGGCCTCATCTGGAGTACTGCATGCAGTTCTGGAGACCTTGTCTCCGAAAGGACATTGACCGGGTGGAGGCAGTCCAGAGAAGGGCAATGAAAATGGTGCAGGGGCTACACCAGAAACCATACAAGGAGAGATTGAGGGAACTCAGTATGTATACACTGGAGGAAAGTAGGAAGGGGGGATATGATAGAGACATTCAAATACCTCAAGTGGATCAATAAAGTTCAAGAGGGCAGCAGCTTTCAGAAAAGAAGATTTGTAAGAACAAGGGGTCACAGTATGAGGCTGGAGGGAGAAAGACTCAGGGGCAATGTGAGGAAGTATTTATTTTCACAGAAAGGGTGATGGATGCATGGAATAGCCTTCCTGAGGATGTTGTGGGGCAGCAACAGTATGCAAATTCAAGAATGTATTGGACAGGCAGAAGGCAATACTAGGGGCGAGGAGGAGGTAGGCTGCAGATCAGCTAGAACCTGGAGTTTATACAGTAGGTAGGGAAATGGGCAGACTAGGTGGGCCAGGCGGTCCTTATCTGCCATCAAATTTTATGTTTTATGTTCTATGTTTCTACAGCATGGCACATGTGTAGACAGTGCACAGTGCATCACACTGGCAGTAGACATGACTAGCCCAGTAATCTGCATGCCAAATGCATGATGAATGTACATTAACCAGCATCAATATGGTGCACATGGGGCCTGGATATGCAGTATGCAATCAAATGGGAACATACCTGTGTGTCACACCCTATCTGGGCCTACTGGTGCATCTCTGCCTGGGACTACTAAACCTCTGATTGTCCCAGAACTAGTGCCTCTGTATGGCTGCCTGTTGCCCCTCTCTGCCTGGTCACTGCCACTGTGACCTCCTAGGCCAAGGCTGTTGATGGCCCTCGTCCTTCTCTGGTTAGTCCATGCACATTCAAACTTCTCCTTGTCCTTGGCCTGTGATGCCTCATCCCTGCTGCTGGAGCTATGGAGACATGGAATACAGAAAAGTCTGTAAGTGAATGACAGGGCACTAAGGGGCACAACAGGTATGTGCCCTGCACACCCATATTGCACACCTAGCATCTAACACAGAACACTGCTCAGACAGGTACAGGACAATATATGGCATGTGGTTTGGCAATACTGGCACTACTGTACATACAGTGGTGTAGATATGAACGGTATTACATCGCAACAGTGACGGGAATACAGCAAAGACCATCACAGTGACATTTTTGGCAGCTCGCTGTGATGGTCTGCTGGGTTCCCGACACTGTTGCCTCTGGGGTGTTCGCCCCCCCCAAACCAACTCCGACTCGGATTTGGCATGGGGGTGTGGCAGTGAAGCACCCCACAGAAAACACTAGTTCCCCCAGCGATGGCACGATACCAGTTGGCGACGCTGTGCTGATGGTTGTCAAATTCTGTGTTGCCGCGGCATGGTGGAACCGATATGAACATGCTGCACACATGAATGGTGCCCCACATTGTATCACCTCATCTGGAGGGACCACAGTTGGACATCAGGCATAGTGCACATGTCATACTATCCACAGAATAAACACTGTAGTGAATATATGGCACACACATAGCCACCTGTGTACTGTATGAATTGTGCACCTTGATGCGTACTGTAGGTGTCCATGGCTGTAGGTGTAAAAAACACATTATTGTGTCTCAGGGTATGTCCAGTGGTACCTGATCCCCAGTCATGGTTGTAACACTGCACAGCTATGTGCCATAATATGCAGAGCACTATTGTGTACACACCCCGTATACTTCTCCCAACCAGGTCCTGACCTTTTCTGCAAGGCAGAGCTTATAGTGGTCTGCAGCTAATGGGACACAATACACCCCTGTCCACCACTGATTGATGGTATTATCCATTGACAGGACTTTTCATAGCAAGATGGAGTGCCTGTGACACTCAATGTCCACATTGCTTGGGATCATAAATCTGTGCAACTGTCCCACAAATGGCACATAACCTGTCCAGTGTGGAGGGAATGTGCAGCTTTCATGAAGCACAGGTTCAGAGATATGAATAAGCATGCCTAATTGTGGGGTATACTAGGTCTGGAACGTGGTCATGTAGTAGTCCAGCAGCAGTAACATTTGTATGAAATGCAGGTACAGAACTATGTGTAACCCCTCTTTGGGGGCTTACCTTCATTGCCCCACGTTTCTCCCCATTTTCCTGTGCCAGCTGGTTTGCCTCCATTTTCTTCCTGTTTGCTGGCTGGTTTCCCTGTCACTCCCCCAGTCCCCTGTACTCCCCCGTGTTTGTATTTAGCCCTTTTTTGGGCTTAAATCCTAAACCACGAGTCCCCGGTGGTTTTCAGAGAAGCCGGTGATCGTGCATGTGCTAGAAGGTGCCTTTGATGTTTCTGACTACCGTTGCGGTCAAAATGAGAGATGTCTGTCAGTCCCGGAACCCGTAGTGTGCTAAATGGGGACTGGAGACCTGAAGGAGTTGGGCCAAAGCCTCATCAATATTTTAAAATAAAGTTTAGAATCAGGGGATGAACAAGGGTTCATGAATCATTCATGAGCCCTCATGAATATTAATGAGGTTGTTGCCTGTCGTTTAGGGGGACAGAGTTTCGGCGGCAGTGACAGCAAAAGTACTAGGAGTTATTGCACAAGAGTGGTCTTGTTTGATGGGGCAGTTGGGGCTACAATCTGGTGGGGGGGGGTCTGTGAAAATAAAGGATTGTGTTGGGCTGCCCCAGTCTTGTATAGGGGAGAAACTGCCCTAAACTGTATGGGACTCCATATAAATAAATGGAGCTGACATTGTTGTGACTCTTGACCCCTCTCTAGCAGCCAATCAGTGATCAAGGTGCCCAAACTTGACTCAAGAGGACTCCTGGGAAAAGACGGGGACTAATTCAGGTGCCTAGATCATGCCCCAACAAACGAGCAGTGGTTCGCCTTCACCATAGTATCTAGTATTTAAAGGTCATGCTCTGGATGTACAACAGTCATCTAACTCAGAATCGGATTAGCCATTGTCACACCATCCATACATCATGACAAGTTGGATATTCCATCTCCTCAAACGTTCATCTATAATATCGACTTCCTGCTCATTGACCTCAAACAGGACTCTTCGACCAGCAACATCAGACCGAACTCTTGGACATAATCATACCTAAACCTAAGTGACAATTAAGATTATTCTCCTCTTAGTATCAATCAATCAATCAATATCTTTCTTTAGCCAGGCAGAACGCCATTGAGCAGGGCTCATTTACAAGATGGATCTGGTATGCTCAGAGGATGGGCAGATCAGTAGCCATGGGTCCTCGGAGGTTCCCCCTAAGGGGGGGGTGTTCCTCTCCTGCATGCTACTGATCACACTATCTGGAGCTGGAGGATGTAGTCACTTCGCTGTTTCTTTTTGGGCCTTTAGTCTGACACCTACCCAGCGTCCTACAGAGGGTGGGTTGCAGAGAAGTGCCAAAGCTCATGTCATAAACACCAAGCGCATACCAGTCAGTTCATAAGTCTACACAAGCACCAAACTATGTACCCTACATTGAATTGGAAGGCTATAGCCTGATTTTCAATGGGGGGGGAATAGCTCCTCCCCCACCCCCTATTTAAACATCAGGCTGCCTCTCGCTCTGCTTCGAGTGTTTTGGCGATGCCCTCCATCCTCCTCTGCCTCCTCCTCCTTCTCCAGCTCTCCTGTCTCTCTCTCTCTCTCTCTATCTCTCTCAGTTGGGCTTTAATTCTGACACCTACCCAGCATTCTACAGAGGGTGGGATGCGGAGAAGCACCAACGCTAATGTCATAAACACCAAGCATATACCAGTCAGCTCATAAGTCTATACAAGCACCAAACTATGTACCCCACATTGAACTATAGCAATAGCACCATTTGTTTTAGTTCACTGTGAAGCTATATCCATCAGGAACTATATTATAAATATTGGGTGTTTTCATATTTCAGTGTTGCTTTGCACTAAGTGTTTGGAATACAGTATAATGTACAAAACAAATGTATAATATATAGAGTTGATTTTTCAATGCCATTTTTATTCCAGTACAGCAACTGGATTCAAAATAAGTTTGCATATAATGTTAAACATTGTATGGATTCTTGCATGTTTGTATTTATGTAAAATTACAATAAAATATTTAACAAAGATATAGATAGATAGATAGATAGATAGATAGATAGATAGATAGATAGATAGATAGATAGATAGATGGATGGGTGCTCTATCCAAAAAGGCTCAGAGTGCCTTTCACAGAAAGACAAAATAAATAAACACACAGTAACAAACAAATGGATCCAACAAATAACTTGAGTAAATAATTAAATTGACAGAAAATGTGGTCTTCTTAAATAAAAAGGTTTTCAGAGAGCCCTTACCATCCTCTACCATGCAGGCAGAATGCATGCCGAGGGCAGAGAATGCCACAAGACCTGTGTGGCCACCATAAATGCCCTATCCCCCTACAGCTTGAGATGTGATTAGGGGACCACTAACTAAAAAGCCCAGATTGGTGGATTTAAAAGTGTGGATAGGGGAAAAAGGGGGCAGGAGATGTTAAGGTAGTCAGGATCCAGACTGTGTAGGGCCTTGAATGCCAATAAACATTTCTTAAGATCTCACTCAGTAGCAACACGTACACAGCAAACAACATGGGTGCCTGAATCGAGCTTTGAGGAATGCCATAGTCAAGCACAGTGGATCCAGAGATAGAATTACCCAGAGAAAGAACTACCCAGAGTCACTTGTTATCTACTCCCAGAAATGTAGGATTTGAACCAGCAATACTGGTGAGTCCCATAAAGCTCCTCAGGTGATCCAACAGCACACTATTATCCGCCATGTAAAATACTAACATGAGACCTAAAAGGACCAAGATGAAGCAAAGTCCTTGATCCCTCACAGTGAAGAAATCATGAAGAAGTCTAACTAGAGCAGTCTTAGCACTGCGGTGGGGCCTTAACACTAAATTGTGAGGCCCATAGATGTTATTAAGCTCCAGACAAGCCTCAAGCTGTGCCGCCACCACCTTCTCAATAAACCCAGAAAGGGAAGGTTCAAGACAGATCTCTAATTCACAAGCTCATCTGATCTAAATATGGTTTCTTCAGGAGAGGAACACACACAGCCCTTTTCAGACCTGCAGAAAAATTCCCTGCTGCAATGAAAACCTGACAATTTTGATGAAGACTAACCTTAGGGAATCATGGCAATCAAGCAGCAACCATGTTGGTCCAGGGTCCAAGATACAGCATGTGGGGTGTACCCCTGAGACATCTTAGAGTATCTTCTCTTCTCTTCTACAGCTGGATGGATCTCAGTCCAGGGTGGCAGGTCATCTTCACCCTTCATTGACTGGGTACTGTCAGTCCATGAATGGCCACTTGAGGAGATCCCTGTCCAAATTTATGACACCTTGTCATGAAAGAATTGGTTAATTCTTTGCATTTCTTTGCAGCAAATGCTTGATCAGGTCATAGGCTGGGGGATTAATCAAACTGTCTATGATGCAAAAGAGCTGACCCAGCTGATTCTTGCTTGCAGCAATCACCCTCGATAAGAACTCAGTTTTTTTAAAGTGATTGTTCACTGATACACACTGTAGTGATCTCTGAGTGTCAACATGTCCTCCTCAGATTAAAACCTCCACCAAAGAATGCTCTAACTTCCATTCCTTAGTCTTCAACTTTCTCAGGTCATCGCAGTACCATGGGGAGCTGCAACATAATGTCAAGGGATAGACACAGTAATGTTCCAGGAAATCTAAGACAGCTGGAAGATACAGGTTATGGCCCTCCACAGCCTTCTTGGTGCCCTGAACACAAGCAGTTTTCATGCCTGTGATATCCAGTACTGCCTGGAGTCTGCAAAGCTCCAAATTACTGTTATGTTTAGGCCTAGGGCAATACTGGACCATGTGCACTTGGAAGGTATAGATGGAATTTGACAACAGATAAGGACTGCTTTGTCCACCCAGTCTGCCCATTTGTCCCTGCCCATGCTGTCACTGCAGACCCGTCTTGATCTCTCGCTCCCTCCCCCATTGCTTCTCAACTAAGATTCCCTTGTGCCTATACCATGCATGTTTGAAAGTCACCACTGTTTTCACCCTAAACACCTTTGATGGAAGACTGTTCCACACATCCACCATTCTTACAGTGAAGAAGTACTTCCTTACATCTCTCTTAATTTTCCAGCTTTACTGCATGTCACCTTGTGCTCATGCATCTTTTCTCCTGAAAAATACTCCCTTCCTGTACCTTGTTCAATCCTGTGAGGTATTTATAATTTCTATCATGTTCCTCCTCTCCCTCCTGTCTTCCAGGGTATACATATTGAGATCCTTTAGTCTCTCCTCACAAGGGTTCTGATGCAGCCCCTATACCACTTTTTCCAGATAGATCATTAAATGAAAGATAGATGATCCACCCTTTCATGAAGCAGTAGGGATACTCCTCAAGACACCAGCAACCCTGGTTCAGTTACAAGCTAGGGTCATTGGGGTCTGGCCAGGAGAAGGATCAAGTGTTATTTATTATTGTATCTGTAATTTGGTGAGCAGGAGAGGCACACTGAGCCAAGGCTCATTTCCAGGTGCAACCCAAGGCTCATTTCCAGGTGCAGAGTACAATACATGAGGCAAGTCAATAGTGCAGCATTCGGTAATTGCATTGGTACAGAAATTAGTAGGTACAAAAATAAAATCATATAGACAAGTGCAGTGCAGTCACAGTACAAAATGAGATCCAGATTCAAGTGCAAGGGAACACAACAATTGACAGTGAAGAGTGGAGAAAATGTGATGATCCCTGGAACAGAGGAAGCAGGAATCAGGGGGTAATTGGGAGAGGAAAGAGGAGAAGTAGGAGGGAAGGGAACCAAACCAGTATTTAGATGAGAAGGAGATACAGTGAGCCTGGCAATGTGAGGGTAAAGGGAGTATGGATAGAGAAGCATAGAGGGATCAGTGATGACTACCGGGGGGAGGGGGGTTGTAGCAAAGCAGAGGTTGTCCAGTCTGGCAAGGGAAGTGGAGAGGGCAATGCCAATAGACTACATCCGCATAACCAAAGACAGGGAGCACCATTTTTGGTAACAAGCTCCTTGCAGACTTGCACAGGTAAGCAGTTTTTGTTGCAGTACAGGGCACCAGACTTGGGATGGAGTTTAGCATGGATGGTATCAATTTAGGCAGAGAAGTCAAGCTTACTGTCAAGCCACACACTGTCGTACCTGAAAGACTGCACCACTTCAAGGGAGGTGCCATCCAGCATGGTGAAAAGTGGAGTGGCAATTAGCCTGGCCAGTTTTTGATTGGTTCCAAAGGTCATGGACACTGTTTTTTTTTAGTGCTGACCATGAGTTGGTTTGATTGGAACCAGTGCAAAATATTGCTGAAGTCCTGCTAGAGCAGGTCTTCAACAGCTGCAGCAGGGGATCTGGAGGCGAAGATAACTGTGTCATCAGCATACATGTGAATATGCAAGTTGGCACAGGCAGAGGGGAGGTCATTCAGAAAGATGAAGAAGAGAATGGGGCCCAGGATGGAGCCCTGGGGGACTCCAGCCTGGTTGGGTAGTATAGGTGACAGAATGCCTTCTACCTGTACCGATTGTTGACAGCACATGAGATAGGAATAGAACCAACCAATTGCAGACGTTGAGAGGCCAGCAGAGCTCAACTTGTCCAGAAGGAGTGGCTGATACACCAAAATTTATGGCTTTGGCCAGATCAATGAAAATCACGGTTGTAATGTGCACCTGATCCATCCTGGAGAAGGTGAAATCAGTGACAGGCAACAGGGAGGAAATGGTGGAATGGTGCTTCTGGAAGCCAGACAGGAAGGGGGAATGGAAGTTAGAGGATGAGAGATAATTAAGCAGTCTGGAATGTACCAGTTTCTCTTGCAGTTTTGAGAGGGAGGGGAGAAGTAACACTGTGTGGAAGTTGCCAGGGGAAACATAGAAACCCCCCACTAGAATTGCCTCATGTATGTCCCATGCATTCTTGAATTCACCCACTGTTTTTGGCTGCATGACCTCCTCAGGAAGGCTATTCCATGCACCCACAACCTTCTCCATGAAAAAATACTTCCTCACATTACCTCTGAACCGTCCCCCCTCTATCTTCAAATTGTGCCCTCTTGTTCTTGCACCTCTCTTTTTCTGAAAGATGCTACCCTCTTGGACTTTGTTGATTCTCTTGAGGTACTTGAAAGTATCTACCACATCTCTCTCTCCCTCCTTTCCTCAAGGGTATACATAGTAAGCTCCTTTAGTCTCTCTTCGTATGTCTTCTGGTGCAGATCCTGCACCATTTTGGTTGCCCTCCTCTGGACAGCCTCCACCCTGTCTATGTCTTTGTAGAGATGGGGTCTCCAGAACTGCACATAATACTCCAGATAGGGTCTCACCAACTGTCTGTACAGAGGGATAACAATGTCCTGTTTTCTACTGGTGATGCCTCTCCCTATGCATCCCAGTATCCCTCCAGCCCTCCTTACTGCCTTCTCTCATTGCTTGCCCACCTTTAGGTCATCTGATATAACTACCCCAGGTCCATTTCCATTTTTTTTGCTGTCAGTATCTCACCCACCATTGTGTACTCTTCCCCTGGGTTTTTGTTTCCCAGGTGCATTACTTTGCACTTCTTTGCATTGAATCTAAGCTGCCATACATTTGACCATTCCTCCAGCCTTGCCAAGTCTCTTCTCATCCTTTCCACCCCACCTTGTGTATCTACCCTGCTGCAGATCTTTGTGTCATCTGCAAACAGACATATTTTTCCTTCCAGTCCCTCTGCAATGTCACTTATAAAGACATTAAAAAGGACTGGACCCAATTCTGAACCCAGCAGTACCCCACTAGTAACCCCCCTTCTTCACTGTAGACTCTGTTTACTATTACCCTCTGCGTCCTGTTGTCCAGCCAATGTTTTACCCAGGCTACCACCCTGGGACCCACTCCCAGGCTGGCTAATTTGTTTATTAATCTTTTGTGTGGGACTGTGTCAAATGCCTTGTGTAATCCCCCTACAAATGGGGGTTCCCAGAAGCTTTCCGAGAGCTTGTCTAGATGCTTCTTGCCTGGTTGCTGTTCGGAGTAAGGCCACTGAATGCGGGCATGGTGAGTGCTTTTACAGCCTCCTGTACTGTCTCTTTAAGAGCTGCCTAAGTGCAGTCATAATTACTCCGAAGGGGGGATTCGAGTGTTTCTATGCTCGAGTCCCACCTGGGATGCTGGAAATAGCTCCATTCTGCCATCACTAAGTATGCAGAGGGAGGTCTGCTGAAGGATGTAACTATTTGCTGGAAATAACTTACAGTAATAATGATAATGTAGTTGTTCTAACCTGCCTTCTTTGCAGCAAAAACTGTTCTGATTACCTCCTTCATTTTGGTCCCGAACTGCCGAATTGGACCAATCAGTACATCGGAACTCTAGATCGAGCCGGCTGACCAATGAGGACTTAGCTAGTAATCCTGGGAAGTAAAGTATTTTTGCACCAATTGGGACAGGTCTCATAGCCTAGTGTCTGCAGCCCACCTATGGGAACGGATGGTGTGCGAGTGAGAAGGCTGCCCCCACCACTGCCTGAGAGGCAGAGACGTTGTGACTGTGGAGCTGAAGGGAGCTCTGAGCTTCTGCGCCGTTGAGTGTTTGCGCGGGAAGTGCATGAGAAGCCTAGTCGGACGTTTCCCATAGCCAGAAAGCTTCGGACTAAATCCACTGGCGTACGGTCAAAGGAGGCTGTGTATAAACCCAGCTACCTACCAGGCTCAACCTGTAGAGGACTGGAGAATCTGTTGAATCACGCTCGGTCTGTCAGGAAAGTTGAAGCTGCAGTGAAACGCCCGCGTAGCTGTGAGTTCGGTCGAGTTCAGGGAGCAGCTGCCTGGTATGGTACCCCTCTGTTGTTTTCCATATAAATGTGTGAGGAAGCCTTGAAGCTCAGGCTCAGCCCTGCAAAGGGTGAAAGAGTGGTTCTCTGTTGGAGTTGTGAGTACTAAATCAGGTTTGCTCCTGCTAAAGGTTATAAACCAAGACACAGTTGTTTTGTTGTATTGCAGACTGTACTAATTGAGCTTCCTGGCTTCATCTAAGCTTCATAGGAATTGAAGGCTCTTTGTGTCAGGGCCCCAACCAGCTGCATCGAGGAACTAGCCATTAGGGGCTTGGGTACCTATTGACAGTAACTGATAGGTTTAGGCCTGCACAGAGCCCTAGGTAGTTCAATATATTTTATAGTGGTAAGTCAATCACCCTGATTTCCCTGGTCCTTGTTATCTCCCTCAAATAAATCAAATTGTTTGTTTTGCAACTGTACCCTGGCTGGTTTGTGTCTTACTGGGATATACTGCACAGTGAATATTTGATAACTGTACTTACTTTTCAGGGGTCCCGAGGTGAGCTGAGTGGTTGAGCCAGGGGTAAGTGTTCAGGGAGAGCATTGTAATTAATCCATGTGGGCCACTAGTGGGAAGAAGGGGGGTTGCAGTTACCCAGAGGGCTGTGACCGAGTCAACCTTGATTGTCTTAACCCCGACCTCTGGGTGGAAGCACCTGTCAACGGATCTGGACCCCTTACCCTGTCTCAGCTGAGACAGGCAGGGGTGGTAGCCCTTAGGATAGTGCCCCTGGGGTTTACAAATTGGAGGCACCGCTGGGATTATCGTCCCTAGTGGCCAAGTGAGTGAAGTGCATACAAAATGGAAAGACTGGAAGGGGACATTTTGGCAAAAATTAAGTTGGATCCTATTAAGACAATGGTACACAAACTGATGGGGTGGGGTGAAGCCGAAGAGCTGGACTCCCAGAGAATTGTGTTACTGTTAGATGTGCCCCTGGGAACCCCAACAGCTGATGTTATTTCTACAGTCGAGCGTGTTAAATGTTTGGGCAAAGTGGAGGTAAAGGGGGCGTATGGCTGACCTGCTCGACCAGACACTGCAGGTGCTACTTTTGTGCTGCATGGCCATCGACCCCGAGAGGGTACCTCCAGTGATTTACCTGGAGGGCGCCCCACAGGGGTGGAGACTAGTTCATATTCGGAGTGGGTCAGTCACTCCTGGGGGTTCCCCCCAGACTAATAGTTATAAAGATAAACTGCTTAAATTGCTGGCTGTGGAGGACAGGACTACCCAGGAATTGCTGCAAGCATTGGATCTGTCTAGTGATGCTACCCCCCATGTCTCCCCAGGTACCTCCCCCTGTTCCCCCAAGAGTTCTATTTTGGCTCCACTGCCCTTACTGGTCCCTCCTATACAGCTCGATTCTTACCGTAGGCTGAAACCTTTTTCTGGCACAGTGCCAGTGTCTACAAGGGAGGATGACTTGGAAGCATGGATGGACTACGCCACCCCCTTAGTTCAAGAGTGGCAATGCTCTGAGGGGGAGAAAAGGAAACGATTTATGGAGAGTTTGCGGGGCCCTGCTTTAGAAGCCATTAGGTTCTTGCAGGCTACCAACCCGGAAGCCACCGCAGGAGAGTACTTTTCTGCTTTGAAGGGGATATTTGGGAGTACAGAGACTGGGGAAGACTTATTAAGGAAATTCAGGTCTGCCAAGCAGTGGAGAAATGAGAAGCTGTCTGCCTTTGTTACTAGGTGGAGCGGGCTTTGCAGAAGGCCTATAGAAAAGGGGAGATCACAGCCACGGCCCTGAACCAGGTCAGGTTGGAACATGTTTTGAAGTCTGCTAGATTTTCTATTGTAATATTGTTAAAGCTTAAGTTGCATGATCAATGGGCTGCCCCACCTGAATACTGTCAATAGATGAGGGAAATTAGAGAAGTGTGGAGACTGATGAGGAGTGGTGGGAACCCTATGTGGGGGCTGTGAACCCAAGCCAGACCCCTGAGTCTAGTGCCCCCAAAGAGACCCATTTTTCAGGAAAGCCTGATGAGTCCCCAGATTTTACAGGTGATGTGGGGGTGCGAGCTATTTCCTGTAATCCCCAAGTAGAAAGTGAGTTGAGGGCCGAGGTCAGAAATTTACGAGAACTGGTGAGGGACTTGAAGCGATCCACCATCTACCCTGTTAGGTCTGGGGAGCCTGAGTTATCCAGAAACCAATGCCCTGGCCCAGGGGAACCCTCTCATCCCCTGCAGGGCCCCCAGCAGACAAGATGCCCCCCTCCCAATAGAGACCCCCAGGACCCCAGGTTCTGTTACCATTGTGGGGGAGGATGGACACTTTCAGCCTGAGTACCACATGCTGGAGAATTTAAGGAAAATCAACAGCAAACTGATCACTTGGCATCGCAGGGCCCACGTCCGACCCCCCAGGAAAAGCTTTGTGACCTGGGCCAATGTCCAAGCAACTGTCAATGCTGCACCCCCCCGAATGGTCTGATGTGGTCGGGCCCTCGATGGAGGCCCCAGTGCGAGTAAATGGGATTCCCACCCAAGCTATATTAGACAGTGGTTCTCAGGTAACCATCATGTTTCAGGACTGGTATCAGACACATCTACCTGGGGTGCCCCTACAACCCTTGGATGGTCTACATGTGTGGGGATTGAGTGACGAGGCTTATCCCTACTTGGGGTATATCCGGATCTGGTTGTCATTCCTTACTTCTGTGGCTGGAGTGGACGAACAGGTGGAAACCTTATCTTTAGTTTGCCCCCCCCACTGGACTGTATGATGGGGTACCCCTGTTGATTGGGACAAATGCTCATATGTTTGGACGACTAGCCCAGTTGTGTTCAGAAAAGCAAGCATTCAGAACCGGGTGAGCCCTAAGAATACCCGCTGTGATCCAAAAGGCTGTTGAAACTCAGAAGAAGGTTATCCAGGAGGAACCTGAAGGCCCGGTGGGTGTAGTATGGAGAAAGGATCCGACACCGGTGACACTTGTCCCGAATGCTCAATGTGTTCTGCACGGGGAAGTCTGACTGAAAACCGATGTTAAGAATAAGTTGTTGATGTTGGATGCGCCTGGGGAGGGAAGATTACCTGGGGGAGTGTT
This sequence comes from Neoceratodus forsteri, assembly GCA_016271365.2. Classification (NCBI taxonomy): domain Eukaryota; kingdom Metazoa; phylum Chordata; order Ceratodontiformes; family Ceratodontidae; genus Neoceratodus; species Neoceratodus forsteri. The sequence goes on along the minus strand of CM028137.1, from coordinate 336,424,863 downwards.
GGTCAAACCCAGTATCTTGATGGCTAGAGCTCATGCTTACGTTAAGAAGGTGATGGTTCAAGTGCATAATGTGTCCGACAAAGAGATTCAAATAAGAATAGGGTGTACCTTGGCAAGTGTACATTGTGCAGATACTGCAGTGCTGCCCAATAGCAAGGGTTCCAGGAAAGATAACAGAGTTACTCCTGACTTGTTTGATTTCAGTGACTCCCCGTTGCCTGCTGAATGGAAAATGAGGATCAGTGAGAAGCTTGCCAAAAGAGACCAGATTTTTCCCTGAAAGAATGGGATGTGGGATGTGTGCAAGGGGTTGAGCACCACATCCGGCTGCATGACGAAAGGCCTTTCTGAAAGAAATCCCGGCGCCTGGCCCCGGCTAACATAGACGATGTGAGGTGGCATCTGCACAAGATGCTTGCTGCTGGTGTGATACAAGAGTCCAGGAGGCCCTATGCCTCCCCCATTGTAGTAGTGAGAAAAAAGAATGGGGAGGTTCAGATGTGTGTAGACTACTGCACTTTGAATCGGCGGACCACCCCAGACCAGTATACCATGCCACACACACAGGACACATTGGATTGTTTAAATGGCAATAAGTGGTTCTCTGTGTTGGACCTCCACAGCGGGTACTGCCAGATCCCGATGGCCCCAGAGGACAGAGAGAGAAGACCGCATTTATTTGCTCCCTAGGTTTCTATGAGTTTATTCAGATGCCTCAAGGGATTTCAGGTGCCCCAGCTACCTTTCAGTGCCTGATGGAACATGCTGTGGGGGACATGAATTTGCTTGAGTGTTTGGTTTACTTAGATAATGTCATAGTGTTTGCCAGCTCGTTGGAAGAACATGAACATCGATTGTTCAAGGTCCTGGATCGGCTGGGGGATTTTGGTCTCAAGCTATCTACAGACAAGGCCAATTGTTCCAAACTTCTGTGAAGAATGTGGGCCACATAGTATCCACTGAAGGCATAAAAACTGACCCCAGCAAAGTGGAGGCTTTGACTACTTGGCTTTAGCCGAAGAATTTGAAAGAGCTGCAACGGTTCCTGGGGTTTTGTGGATATTATAGGCGGTTTGTCAAAGATTATTCTTGAGTGATCCGCTCCCTCCTCAACCTTACTCAGGGGTACCCTCCCACACACAAAAAGTATAAGAAAGTTGTGCACTCTGAGATGGAGAAGAAGTATTTTTGGCCGAATGATGTGTTTGGAAACCACTGGACTACTGAGTGTGAGGAAGCTTTCCATGACATCATATATCAACTTACCCGTGCCCCAGTGCTGGCCTATGCTGACCCGGCCAAGCCGTACGTTCTCCATATTGACGCCAGTCTACAAGGATTGGGGGCTGTGTTATATCAGGAGCACTCGAACAGTCACAGATCTGTAGCTTTTGCCAGCAGAAGTCTGACTCCTTCAGAAAAAAATTATCCAGTGCACAAACTAGAGTTCCTGGCTCTGAAGTGGGCCATTGTTGATCAATTTCATGACTATTTGTACAGTGCCAAGATACTGGTAAAGACTGATAACAATCCTCTGACCTATGTGCAGACCTCAGCCAAGTTGGATGCTACTGGCCATAGGTGGTTTTCTGCATTGGCTACCTATGACTATCCTGTTGAGTACAGAGCAGGTTTAAACCATATAGATGTGGATGCTCTCTCTCGGAGGCCTATGCCACAAACTGACTGGGTCAGGTTGTCAGAACCTGACATAAGAGCCCTTTGCCAAAAATTTGACAAGGAGGAACAGGTGTCTCCTGATGTTGTAGACTGCACGGTGGATTGCTTGGGGCCATCTGAGAACTGCATACCTGCCGCTTACTGTCATTGTTCTGCATTAGACACTAGTTCGTTGCCCCAGTTCAACAATGATAGTCTCCAATGGGCTCATTCCTGAGACCCCATGATAAAAGCTGCCGTGGAGGCTTTGCAGGCCGGGAGGGACGTGTCCAAGTTGCGGTCCACTGACCTGAGAACTGCCTTGTTATACAAAGAAGGGTCAAAGTTAAAACTGAATAACCAACTATTATACAGAGAGAGACTGTGGATAAGGAAGGCCAGGTAGACAAACAACAACTGGTGCTGCCCACTGCTTTTAGAGAACTGGTCTTGAGATCCCTGCATAATCACATGGGGCATCTTGGCATAGATCGAACTCTTGACCTGGTACGGACCCGATTCTACTGGCCAAAAATGAGTGCAGATGTAGAGCAGTATGTCAAGACCTGTGGCCACTGTTTGCAAAGAAAAGCCCTACCTCAGAGAGCTGCCCCCATGGTCAATATCACTACCAGTGCCCCAATGGAACTGGTCTGCATTGATTTCCTGAGTTTAGAATCAGATCTAAAAAACAACAGTAACATATTGGTAGTCACTAATCATTTTACCCAGTACGCACAGGCTTTTCCTACTAAAGATCAGAAAGCAACCACGGTGGCTAAAGTACTTGTTGAGAACTTCTTTGTCCAATATGGGGCCCCCCAGAGGATCCATTCCGACCAGGGGCGGGACTTTGAGAGCCGCTTGATTAAAGAAATGTTATCTTTGTGGGGAGTACGAAAATCAAGAACTACCCCATACCATCCCAAGGGAGCTCCCCAACCTGAAAAGTTTAACCACACATTGCTTGATATGTTGGGCACACTGCAACCTAAAGGCAAGCCTAGATGGAGCCAGCAGATTAGCACCCTGGTTCATGCTTATAACTGTACCAAAAGTGATGCCACTGGATTTTCCCTGTACAGGCTGATGTTTGGGAAAGAGGCTAGACTGCCAGTGGATGTGTGTTTCGGGGTTTCCCCTGATGGGGTACAAGCAGAAAATCATCTACAGTATGTACAGAAGTTGAAGGCCCAATTGAACCATGCCTACCAACTGGCCCAGACTATGGCTGCTAAACGAAACCTGGCCAACAAGGAGAGGTATGATAAGAAAGTGAAAACAATGGAACTGAGAGAAGGAGATAGAGTGCTATTGAGGAATTTGGGACTGCATGGCAAACATAAGATTGCTGACAGATGGCATCATCTCCCTCATATTGTTGTGGGAAAACTGGCAGATTTACCTGTATATAAAGTACACCCTGTAGTAAAGTTGAGTTATGAATCTCTGGGTCAGCCTGTGGACCTGCCCTTAAATGTGGTCCATAAAGGGTTGTATGTGTCCCCGACCTCCTTGCCTAAGTTAGCCTTGGGGGATAACTCCAGTCTGTTAGTATTGCCCTTGGAGTGTGGTACCCCTACCCCAGTTAGCCTGCCAGTAGCTGAAAGGGAAGGACCTCCCTCTTTTCAGGTGTCATGGGCAGAGAGTAATGACCTGATTTAAAAAGAAAAAGGTTATGTGTGTGTGTAATGTTGCATAAGCTGTAGTAAACTGTGAATACAGTATCCATGCATGTAGTTTAAAGCGTGACATAATGTTAATTAAACTGTTTGCCTTAAAGTGATTTACGGGTAACTACTTGGCATGGACGTCAAGTTCCTTTCAGGCCAGGAGATGGTGTAACCCCCTACAAATGGGGTTCCCAGAAGCTTTCGGAGCTTGCCTAGATGCTTCATGCCTGGTTGCTATTCGAGTAAGGCCGTTGAATCGCGGGCATGGCGAGTGCTTTACAGCCTCCAGTACTGTCTCTTTAAGAGCTGCCTAAGTGCAGCCATAATTACTCCGAAGGGGGTGTTCGAGTGTTTCTATGCTCGAGTCCCACCTGGGATGCTGGAAATAGCTCCATTCTGCCATCGCTAAGTATGCAGAGGGAGGTCTGCTGAAGAATGTAACTATTTGCTGGAAATAACTTACAGTAATAATGATAATGTAGTTGTTCTAACCTGCCTTCTTTGCAGCAAAGACTGTGCTGATTATCTCCTCCATTTTGGTCCCGAACTGTCGAATTGGACCAATTAGTACATCGGAACTCTAGATCGAGCCGGCTGACCAATGAGGACTTAGCTAGTAATCCTGGGAAGTAAAGTCTGACCAAGGGTGCCTTTTTGTGCCAATTGGGACAGGTCTCATAGCCTGGTGTCTGCAGTCCACCTATGGGAAAGGATGGCGTGTGAGTGAGAAGGTTGCCCCCCACTGCCTGAGAGGCAGAGACATTGTGACTGTGGAGCTGAAGGAAGCTCTGAGCTTCTGCGCCATTGAGTGTTCATGCGGGAAGTGCATGAGAGGCCTAGTCGGCCCTTTCCCATAGCCAGAAAGCTTCGGGACTAAATCCGCTAGTGTGCAGCCAGAGGAGGCTGTGTATAAACCCAGCTACCTACCAGGCTCAACCTGTAGAGGACTGGAGAATCTGCTGAATCGTGCTCGGTCTGTCAGGAAAGTTGAAGCTGCAGTGAAACGCCCTCGTAGCTGTGAGTTCAGTCGAGTTCAGGGAGCAGCTGCCTGGTATGGTACCCCCTCTGTTGTTTTCCATATAAATGTGTGAGGAAGCCATTGAAGCTCAGGCTCAGCCCTGCAAAGGGTGAAAGAGTGGTTCTCTGTTGGAGTTGTGAGTACTAAATCAGGTTTGCTCCCTGCTAAAGGTTATAAACCAAGACACAGTTGTTTTGTTGTATTGCAGACTGTACTAATTGAGCTTCCTGGCTTCATCTAAGCTTCATAGGAATTGAAGGCTCCTTTGTGTCAGGGCCCCAACCAGCTGCATCGAGGAACTAGCCATTAGGGCTTGGGTACCCATAGACAGTAACTGATAGGTTTAGGCCTGTGCACAGAGCCCTAGGTAGTTAAATATATTTTATAGTGGTAAGTCAATCACCCTGATTTTCCCCGATCCTTGTTATCTTCCCTCAAATAAATCAGATTGTTTGTTTTGCAACTGTACTCTGACTGGTTTGTATCTTACTGGGGACATACTGCACAGTGAATATTTGATAACTGTACCTTACTTTCCAGGGGGTCCCCGGAGTGAGCTGAGTGGTTCGAGCCGGGGGGTAAGTGTTCAGGGGGACAGCATTGTAATTAATCCATGTGGGCCACTAGTGGGAAGAAGGGGGGGTTGCAGTAACCCAGAGGGCTGTGACTGAGTCAACCTTAACTGTCTTAACCCCGACCTCTGGGTGGAGGCACCAGTCAATGGATCTGGGCCCCTTACCCTATCTCAGCTGAGACAGGCAGGGGTGGTAGCCCTTAGGATAGAGCCCCTGGGGGTTACACTTGCTAAAGTCTACTGTAGATAGGCCATGTACATAGCCCCTCCCTGGTCTACTACTTTGGTCACTCAGTCAAAGAAATTGATTAGATTCACCTGACATGACCTTCCCACTATGAATCCATGCTGCCTTGGGTCCTGTGCCCCACTGGCCACTAGATACTCAACAATTCTTTCCTTTGAAAGTGATTCCATCATTTTTTCTACCACTGAGATCAAACTGAAAGATCTGTAGTTTGCTGCCTCTGTCTTGCTCCCACCTTTGTAAAAGGGAATCACATCCACTCTCCTACAGTCCTCAGGTACCACACCATCCTCCCATGATTTGTTAAAAAGGGTAGTCACTGGTGTTACTGGTTCTCCCCTTAGTTATTTTAGAACTCTGAGGTGAATCCCATCAGACCTCATTGCTTTGTCCACCTTCAGTTTTAAGAGTTCTTTCAGAACCCTTTCTTCTATGAAAGGACCGATATCGACTACCTATCCAGAGTGCTTCTATTGACTGGATTAGGTACCTCCTCATTTTCTTCTTTTGTGAATACTGAGCAGAAGTATTCGTTCAGTATCCCTGCTTTTTCACTGTCCCTGTCTGCCCACCCACCCTCCTCTTTATTTAACCTCAGTATCCCTCCCTTTGTCTTTCTTCATTCCCTAATGTACCTATAAAAGGTTTTATCCCCCTTCTTAACCAAATTGGCTATCATTTCCTCGGTTTGGGCCTTTACTATTCTGACTGCCTTACCTGCTTCCTTCTGCTTTAACTGGTACAGTTCGTCCTGCTTCTTCTGTGTTTCCGCATACTTCCTGAATGCTATTTTTCTCCCTGGGGCTTACCTCTTGCCTCATGTCACTCCCCCCCCCCCTTGTAAAGTAGAATAACTTTGGCCTGCTTCCAGGACTGGGGAACAGCACAGACGAAGAAGGAAAGGCTGAGCAGATGAGAGAGGAGAGAAGAGAAGCAATGGCAGGAGCTGAGAAGTGGAGGAGTTTGGGGTCCATCCCGAAGGGTGCTATCCTCCTTCATGATGGGATGCTCGCTGTCTCCACCACACTACTGCCATGTAGGTGACCATGGGTGCAAGTAGGATGAATGCAGAGTGGGTATATGGATATTTGTTGGGCTCAAGGATGTCATGTCATCATGAGCATGTTCCAGTCCTCATGAGCCATTCGTGTACCAATGTCCCAAGAACAATCACCTGACCCAGCAGGGTGGAGGGAAGCTCCATCCCAGGCTCCACACTGCTGACTGCAGCACACATCTCAAGCAGCTGGCTAAAAGTGTCTTGAGGGACCCTTGGGCAGGCTCTGATGACTTTTGAGCCCCACCACTGGTGGAAAGTGACATGAGACAAGAGGTAAGCCCCAGGGAAGATGATACTATAGCTGTGAGGAGTTTCTCAGAAGTGGGCCAGTGAAAGCAGAAGAGGGCATAAACAGAAAGTTATAACACAATGAAAAAGATGGAAAGATAGAAATACAGATAGATAGATAGATAGATAGATAGATAGATAGATAGATAGATAGATAGATAGATACATAGATACATAGAAAGATAGACAGACAGATAGAAAATATAACCCACTGATAATACCAGGATTTGAGCATACCACCAACAGCTTTGTCTCGCCTGTAGCTGTGGCTAAGGATTGCACTTGGAGGAGAGACTGTGATATCATCTTGAAGGTATAAATCTTGTGGTTTGACATCTACGTCTGCTTTCTTCATTATGAGAATAATGTCCCAAGGCTTGGCCCATGTGACTCAAACTACCAAAGCCTCAGGCTTTTCTGTCTCTATTATAATGCCCAGATTCATGTTCTGCATTTTGTTCTCCCTCCTTGTTTGAATACAATCTTTCAGAAACCTTTTGATTTCTTTCTGATATTTGACACAAGCTGCAATTTCTCACAATACAGCTGAGTGAAAAAAGAGCAGAACCTAGGTTTCATGCTTTGCTTTTTGAATGGGAACTAGGACAACAAACTGTGATACATGTGATTCCTGAGCACGCTGTTGAAATGGTCCAAGCCCTCTAAATGAAGCACTGGTAGTAACTGGGGTTGAATTACCATTTAGTTACTATATTTATTGTTTGTTGACCTGGTAAACTCATCCAAGGGACCTTTTTCAGTCATGACCTGGGCCTAGATAAGCAAAGAATAAGGGTAGTAACAGCAATGAGCTACATGGCAACCACAGAGCTGAAGAATACATTTCCAAAAAATAACTGGATAAACAGACAAGAAAATTGATGTAATCAGGATACAATTACAACGAAGTAGCACAAATATCAAGAATTAGCATGCGGTTGTCATTGGTTTCTATAATGAAAACAACAGTGCTAACACAGCAGATTTATACAGGCAAAAAGATCAGCTCAACATCGTATGTGACACAGCTGCAGAGAGATCCATTCAGTATTTGATCCAAGAGCTGTGATTTAAAGAGATAGTGGAATGACTGTACTAGCTGAGTCCATTTCCTGACTTTTTTTTTAAAGAGGAGGTCTATCCACAAGCAAAACAAAAAAATAATGTACTTCACATCACCAGAACTTAACTGTAAATGTGCTACTTTTTTTTTTTTACTGTATCATCCCTGGCCACTGAGTAGGACCTCCTTCGCCTTGCCATCAATGCCCATATTTCAAGTCCCTTGAGGCCCTGCCAGCCAGATTCCAAAGCCCCCTTCAGCCCAACCATGACACACTGTTGTGCTGCCTCACAGGCATGCCTCCAGGGGTTGGAGTTGTCCTCAGCTCCTTGACTGCCTTCCCCCACACAATATCTGGCTATACACAGTGAAGGTGCAGCCAGAGGTATCCCTGGATGCTGGTGGCATGGGCCCGAGATGGCTGTGGGAGGAGGAGGGATGTTTCATACTCATTAGAGCTGTTTTACTACTTTTGGGCCCCACCTTCCCCCAAGAGTGTGGTACCATTAGCAGGCACTGGCATGCCTGATGCTACTGCCGAAAGCAGCGCTCCAGATTAATTTGCACCTCCCACTATAGTCACCATGGCGGCAGTATAGCCGCAGAATGTGGATACCTCCCCCCTCCAGAAAAGGAGAGCATCCGATGGTATGCTCAAGTCCTCCTCCCCTGGCTGACCCTCCAATGGCTTTGTCTCATACTAGCATACATACTAGCATTTTTGGGATAGAAGTGGTGCAGTATACTTCTAGTCTACCATCCACCAGGAGATAAGAATGTTTTCCTGCAGAAAGTTGCGGACTTCATTGTCGACCTGCCAGTGGGAGCCCCCAGATGGTTGGTTCTGGGGGATTTCAATGCCTGGGTCAGCGATGAACTCTCGCAGTTTGGTCAGGACTTCCTCCAGCTAATGACTTTGCTGGGCTTCACGAAGATTTTTCCTCCCCGACCCATACTGGTGATCATGCATTGGACTTGGTGTTTCTCCTGGGGATGGAGAAATCTGATTTGGTGGTGGAACCAGTCGGGTGGTCTGACCATCACACCACTGGGTTCAGTTTTGAGGCCACCTCCAGTAGGCCAGCCCCTATGGAGATGGTCTGGTACTGCCCTTTGAGGGGTGCTTCACCAGATGGCCTGATGGCAGTACTGGACCTATGGGGTTTACCAAGTGAATGCACGGATCCAGGGTACCTGGTACTTACCTATAATAAGGCAGTGATAGAGGAACTGGATTCCATTGCTCCTGTTCATGTTCATTCCCCCACTCTTCGCCCTAAGTCTCCTTGGTTTGATGAGACTTTGAGGGAGTTGAGGAGAGTGGGAGGAAGGCTAGAGAGGTGCTGGCAGAAATCCAGCCTGGAGTCCGACAGACTTAGTTTGATGGACCATTACGTGGTCTATCAATCAGCAATTACCCATGAGAAGACAGTATCCCTGTCCAGGAAGATTGCTGCTGCACAGAATCGACCAGCTCAGCTCTTCTGGACTGTGGACAGATTGTGCAATCCAACCTGTCTTCAGTCTGAAAGTGCCTTTTCTCAAGAACGGTGTGAGGAGTTTGCTCGATTCTTTTCAGATAAGGTTGCTGCAATCAGATCGGGCATCCGCTTGACCCTCCTTAATGGGAGCTGTGATGGTCAGCAGATGTCAGATGCCCAGTTTTTGTGGTGTAACTTCAGCCTCCTTATGATCAATGACATTGTGATGATCATTCAGTCATTGCATCTGACCAACTGTAGTTTGGACCCAGGCCACACATGTCTCCTAGTGGGCTGTGTGGATAAAATCGGTCCGGTCCTTGCTGAGATAGTCTGGATGCCCTTGGAGAAGGAGATCTTTTCTGATCCTCTAAAGGATGCCATGGTTCAGCCCCTTCTTAAAAAATCCTCCTTGGACCCAGACTGTCTGGCTAACTACAGGCATGTCTCTAACCTGCCCTTTGTGGGTAAGGTAATTGAGAAGGTGGTTGTGTAGCAGCTGGATGGTCATTTGACCAGCCACAATGTCTATGATTCTCTCCAGTCCAGATTTAGGAAGAGACATATCACCGAGACAGCCCTTGTCTGGGTACTTAATGACCTCCTAATAGCGAGAGATCGAAGGACCCGTTCCATCTTGGTCCTTCTAGATCTCTCTGTGGCATTTGACATCGTAGACCATGGTGTGCTATTGGGGCACCTGCAGTTTATCTGTGGACTGCCTGTATGGTCCTCAGATGGTTTGGATCTTTCCTAGAGGGTAGAAACCAGAGGGTGGTGTCCGGGATTTTTTTCTCAGCATCACTCCCCCATCCTGTGGGGTGCTGCAGGGTTCCATTTTGGCACCCATGTTGTTTGCAGTGTATATGCTGCCATTGGGAGCAATTATTAGGCAGTATGCTTGAGTTTTCACTGCTATGCAGATGACACTCAGCTATACATGTCCTTTGTACCTGGCCAGGATGCTGCCGTTTCAGTTTTTAACAACTGCCTCACTGAAATCCAGGACTGGATGAATGGGAGTTGGCTGTGGTTAAACCCAGAAAAACTGAGGTGTTGGTTGTGGACCCAGGTTGTCGGGAAGCAGGTTTGTTGGCTGGATCACCTTTAGGTTTATGGCTTGGGGGTGTACAGCTAACTACCTCAGACCGGATGCGGAACCTGGGCGTTATGTTTGATGACTGAGACACTTAAATTGCACATGACGGCAGTTGTCAAAACCTTTTTTTTACCATCTGAGGAATATTGCCCTGGTGAAACACCTGGTTCCTTCTGACAATCTTCCAACTTTGGTCCACGCCTTCGTTACCTCCCGCCTTGACTATTGCAACTCCCTTTACCTTGGGTTACCGGGGGTTGATATCAGCCACCTGCAGCTCATGCTGAATGTGGCAGCCAGGCAATTGACTGGTTCATCTAGGACCAGTCATATAATGCCTGTGCTTCACGAACTGCACTGGGTGCCAGTACAGTGGTGGATCACCTTCAAGGTTGGTTTGCTGACCTATAAGGCCCTACACAATCAGGGACCTGGTTACCTGCAAGCTCTCCTTCATTCCTGCTGTCCCTCCTGCTCTCTCTGATCCACTGACGAGGGATTGCTAGAGAGTCCCAGGGTCCATTTACAGACATCCAGAGCCAGGTCTTTTAGTTTTGTGGCCCCATTCCTGTGGAATTCTCTTCCTCGTCAGGTGCGAGATTGCCCGACCGTCCAAAGTTTTAAAACAGTATTGAAGACCTTTCTTTTTAGTCTGGCATATGCTGATTTTTAGTGTTGCAGCCATGGGTTTTTAATATGTTTATTATGGTTTTTATTAATTGTTTCAATTTTTAATGAACTTCGTACAAGCACCTTGGTTTTTGAAAGGTTCTTTTTTATAAATAAAGATTAATTCATTCATTCAAGCAGGCATGTATCCATAGATGTCATCCCCTCACTATCTCAGCAATGAGATATCAGTTTCCCTTGTATCATCTATTTATCAGTCTCAGTTTTGAAACCCAAACCCAAGTCATCGACATTGTGAGCAGTACCACTACCACTGTGCCAGTAGGCTGGCCATTAATTGCACTACATTTACTACATTTGACAAAAACAATGAATTTCAGGCCAATACCTTTGTTGTTATTGAGGGTATTTACTTTTAAATTAGATTTTTTTCCCCTTACAGTCAAGTCCATCTACAGCTGAGCCTTATTCTGGAGCCGAACTCAAAATACCCTGCTTGTGACATCACAGTCATTCCCACAGCAACAGACTGTCATGTCACACGCAGGGCACTTTTTGTATTTTGTGTGACTCAAAATCTACAGTATGTGCTTGAGGCAAAAAGAGAACAACAGGATATGATTAAAACATATAAATGCCTCCACGGGGCAAATAAAGTGGAGCACAGACTGATTGGGAACACAAGCACCAGTGACAAATCCATGAAGCTGGCAGGGGGAAGGTTTAAGACACATACCAGTGTAACTACCCAGTCCTCTAGGATTACTAGAATCCCCTCAGTATCAGTGCTAGGCAGGGAGAGACAGTTAGTGATTAACTAGTTAAATGGGGTTTTCACCTAAACTAGTTAAATGGGGTTTTCACCTGCTCACTCTTTTGTTTACTTGGCTTCAGCTGAGATGAAAGTGATGAGCTCATTTGGAACTGTTGCAGCAGCATAAGCTTTTGCCAGCTGTGAGGAGGGAGTTTAGAATCTTGAGATGGTAGTCAGTGGGAGTCTGTAGTTGGAAGTGAGAGGAGTAAGAACTACTCACCTGAGGGCTCTGAGGAGGGCACTGCTTTCTCACCCTAGTCCTGATATTCTCCAGTTTGCCAAGAAAAGTGGTGGAAACCGTTGTCTACAGCAGGATCTGCTAATTTTCATTCCTGGAGGGGTAAAAAGGACTGCTAGTGGATGGATCCAAGGGGCAGTTCCCTTGTTGATCCAGGATGTTTTGAAGCTGCCTGAAATGTCTAACAGTGAGTAGAATCTGACTTTTTGCTGCAGAAAGCAAATACCTGTGCTGTTGTGTTCTCTAGCTAAAAGGGAAATGCACAACTTTTCTGTTCAGAAGAGACTGTTCTCATTTAATGCCCAGAGGTATGACTATATCACATTGTTTGTGACTTTAGTTCTTCCACTACTAGTGTAGTATTTTAAATGCTGGATGCCAAAGTTTCATTCAATTAAGCATTTTTCCAAGTGTGTTCAAGATGTTTAAGGTGTAATTCTGAAGAATGGCTGGGTATGGATTTGGGAGTAAAGGGTGGGCAGACCCCCATCTGAAGTAACCAGTTGAGGACTACAGGTTCAATAAGGTGCCTGGTTACTTTAGACATAGGGCCAATGTCTGAAGAAAATGTTAACCCCTGAAGTGGGCTATGCTAGTTATTAGCAAAATGTATGTTCAGTTGTGGCCAGTGCCACTAGAAGCAATTTCAGTTGTGGCCAGTGCCACTGGAAGAAATGTTAAATGTCCTATGCAATATGGGAATACAAGGTGAAAGTGTTCTGTTAGTAAATATGTTTTTAGTTGTGGCCAGTGCCATTGTAAGAAATGTTCAATGTCCTATGCTATATGAGAATACAAGTGAAAGATGTTTGATGTCCTACAGTGTGGGATTATAAAGAGTTTTCTGTCAGATACAGTCATTTTGTTGTTCTGCAATTTCTAGTGCCACAATGTGTAAACCTTGGGGGTCCACCCTTGCTTTAGAGAACATCTTTTGGAATAAAGTCACATTCTACAACTTCATCTATGGTTTGGACAGTTGTGTTATTGCTTTCTGTGTGGAGTTACTGGGTACCCCTCCAGAAGTATAGATCTAGCATAGCCCTAGCAAAAAGTTCTCTTTCCCCAGGACATGGTTTTGTAGATACTGAAAAGGTCATGTTGCTTTTGTACACCCCAACCCCTTGATCTCTAGAGTAATGAGCCTGGCATTCAATCCAAAAGCTAGGGACGGTACCATTTCTAAATGTGTTCCAAGTGTCTGTGTCGAGTTAAGAGTGCCAGGGGTAGCTAGCTGTGTATAGTAGTGGGGGGTGGTTACAACAAATGGGGGCTCATCTGGTGATGTTTAATTTGGGGAGAGAACAAAGATTTTTGCTGAGGGTATTTCTAGCATCTTTCTGTCTGGTAGCGGTGTAGCCCAAGCAGAAAGGAAGCTTTGGACAAGGATTTTTGCCCAGAAAAGTGCTATACAAATGCGCTGCTTGTGTGCCTTCCAGTACAGTGAAAGAACAGAGTGATGCCTGTGTGTTTTCCGCTTGTAATGGACAGTAAAGCATTGAAGTGTGCATCCTGGTCTCTGCATCAAAAGTGCTTAAAGAACTTTTAAAATGCAATTTTCAAGTGCCAGAAGTATCGTGGACTTCTAGGAACAGACTCAGATATGTGGCATGAAAGTTTCATGTGCTTAGTGTGCAAACTGGGAGAGTCACTAGAGAAATTGTCCAGAAACTGTGGAAACAGTTGTCAAAATGGCACTCCCGGAGCTTAAAATTGCAGCCGAGAAAAAAAGTTACAGTTTGCAGTTCAAATTTGCTCCTGCTCAGTGATCGCCATGAAGGAAGAGCAGGTGAAGGGAGAGAGAGAGAGTCCCGTCTGGCCAGCGTCTGTGTGCTGCAGAGTGTTCAAGGAGGAGAGAGAGAGAGACAGTCGTGCAAGCTGGTTAGACCAGGATCAACCATTGAGGGGCTTGTGAGCATTCTAAACTTTAGTAAACAGACCAGTACAGTGTAATTTTGGGCTCAATTTGTTGTCCGACCGACTGGAGAGTGATCAAGGCATTCGTGGCTACGATCAGCAGGAACGCCATCCCATTTCACCCCAGAGGCCTTCCTAGAATCAGCAGCAGGCTGATTTTTGTGCAAAGAAGGACTGCAAGTTGTAGAAGCAGGGCAACAAGCAGAAATTCTGAGCATAGACTGTGAGCAATGATAAATGGTTTTACCAACAGTAAATTTTTCTAAGCAGTAGGACTGTGAGTAGTATATGGACAATGCAGCAAACAAGCAGTCCTATGCAAAGGTAGACTGTGGGGCTTACAAGTGATTTTGAGCATGTGTAAATAGAATTTTCCTGAATTAATGCTGATCGCAAAGTTTAGTTACCAGTTTAAATTTGTATGAATGTGCTGAAATGTACTAGCAGAGCAATTGATTGTGGTTTAAAGTAAATTCAGTTGCCAGAAAGGTCGGAAACACAGTTTTGAGAAAATTGAACAGACTTTGATGCATGAGAAAAGTTACCAATGCCATTACATAGGGGGGGTCAGCAATGTAAACACAGCAGCAGGGAGCCATTTTGTGAGACAACATGTGGAAAGTGAGCAATTCGGTAACAAAAAGTTTGCATGTTTGCTTTCAGACATGGCATTGGGAACTCTGCACTACTCGGATCATGCCCAAGCGATGATCGCCGAGGACGTGGCAGCACTAAGAGAGGTTGAGAGAGCCTATTGTGGTGACAGGTTACCCCGAGATGAAGCAATCCCTAGCTATCCAGTGAGACTGTGCATAGTGTATCTAAAGGCTATGAGGGATGTGTTTCTGATACCCCATTGTTCAGACTGCCTTGTGAAGTTTGGAATAAGCAGGGGTGCTGCACCAGAGAGGGGAACAAGAATTCAATTGGCTCCCACATGGACCTTGGCAGGGGGACCCTGCCAGTAGCAGCATGTAACACCAGGTTGAACCTGTTGAGGAAAGTTCTTCAGAGTGTGTTACAGAAGGAGAAAGTAAAACTGATGTTGATCCACTGCAAGAGCAGGAACGGAGAGAGGTTTCCATGCCTATGTCCCAGATGGACAATGTAACAGAGGGATCAGTTGACCTGTGGAATCAGAGTCTGAGTCCTAGTCTAGTGGGAGTGGATGAATTGCAAGAGACATTGAATTGGAAGTTGTCTGCCTCTGTGCCTAGTGAAGAATGGAATGTCTCAGGAGTGAGGACGTTTGCTCACTTTTGGGCACAGATAATGAGTGAGGAAGAGGAGGATGAAGAAGGGTATCTTCGTGTTGAGGGCCACTGTGAGTCACCTCAAGATCTTGCCTCAGAGGAGCCAGAGACAGTTGGAGAAGGCTCTGGCAATTTGTCCACAGACATAGTGGGGGACAAGTTCTTTCATTCTTTGAGTTTGAAACTCTGGCTCAACCAGGACTGGCCACCCCAAGCTAGGGCGAGGGCTGCAGACTAATAAAGGGTAGTAAGGAGGAGAAACTGATACATAGGAGGGCTGATGCCACATATGGGAAGTTCTTTCCTGCCTTTCCTCACCAAGTCTGGGAGGAAATCGAACAGAACAAGCAATCCTGGCTAATGGAAGGGTCAAGTAAGAATGTGCACCCTGGTGCAGCAGAATGTGTAATGGACAAAATCATAAGTGATCCCCTTAAATTCTGGAGACTGGGCAGGACTCTGTTTATGGACACTGTGCGAATTGTGGATGGAGCTGGGATTGAGACATTTCACAACATCTACTTGGAATGCCTAGATGGTGTCACAGTCCTCGCCCCACGCGCTGAGTGGTACTACCCTTAATGGTGCCACTCCCTGTGAATATGCCCAGCATACCTAAAAGAAGCTAGCAGTGGCAGGACAGTGTCTGTCATCTGAAGCAGCAGTATCTATAGAAGAAGAAGCAGCTCTTCTGGTATTCCAGGATTTCTTCAGGTGTATCCAGATTCATCCACCCAGCAGTTTTCCTGTTTCATCGTCTGGCCTTCCAGAGGACATCAGCCCAACAGTGTTCCTGTTTCATTGTTTGATTTTCCACATGGCATCAACCCAGCAGTTTTCCTGTTCCATCGTTTGGTTTTCCAGATAAATCAACCAAACCGTTTTCCTATTTCATCATTTGTTTTTTCTGAGGACATCAACCCAGCAAAAGGGAGATGGTCCTCAGCTCGTAGAAGTAAGGTGATCCTTTGTTTTCATTCTTCAAGTAGCTGGTAAGAAAATGTTTTATTTACATTAACTGACATTGCACAACACAGCCTACATTTGAAGACTATCCACAGAACTTTAATTTTCATCAAAGACTCTCCCCATGGATCGCAGTTCTATACAGGCCCTGTCCTGTCCAAGAACTGTTCTTCAGCAGGCTTCGGCCTAGGAAAGACTCTTTAATGGACAATGCCTATGGGCAACAGTGATATTACCATTAGCTGGGACATTGTAGGGAATCCCATCCCCAAATGTGTCATATAAATGTCTTCTTTCTGTTTTTACTTTTGTACTTTTATAGAAAAAAAATTTGGGGGGTTCTTTAGTGTTAAATGGAGGTTTAGGTACTGTGTGGAATGCAGAATGTGCTTTTGTGTTTTTCTTCTCTTGCAGGTTTTCCAGAGGAAGAAAAGAAGAACACAAGAGGATGTTGGAGCTCATCTAAGTTCCCCTTTTCTTAGTGTTTTTAGAACTGTTTATGGTTAACAGGGTGTTAATATGTTTTTCTTCACAGGTGTGAATTTTTGGGAAATTAAATGCAATGTAGTGTGCGTTTCCTTTGTTGTTCACAGGTACCCTGGGAAGCTTTGGGGGGATAGGTTCTCCAGTAGGTAGTCTAAGTCAGATTGATTTTCACTAGAGGGCTAGGGGGATAGGCAGTCTGCTGGTCCTGAGCCAAACAGGGGTCACCAGTGCTGTCTATTAGGGCACGCTTCAAGCAGTTTTCTTGGAGCCACTAAAACTCCATAGGTAAATCATAGGATAGGGGCTGAAGTTTCATCAGCCAGCCTCTGTTCCTTTAGTGTTACCTCCCCGTGCCTGGCACATGATAGGGAAGAAGTAGCGCTACCTCCCGGTAGGTAACATGGAGGGTAGGATGGCCAGGACTTTGTGCAAGGAGTTTTCTCCATGACCCATCAGGGTGGCCACATGTTAGATCTGCTGTGCTCACTGGGGCTTGAGATAAATAGTCTCAGCATTGATCAAGTTGTTTGGTCTGCTCATTGCATGGTGAAGTTCCGGTTCGAGGCTCCCCTTGATAGCCTTTCCTCTGCAGATATGGTCAGCTATCGCCCTTTGAGGAGGTTGACCCCTGAGGGTTTTTTGGCAGTGGCTAACCTATCTAGTGTGGACAGTGCATGCACTAGGGGTGTGTGCATGGCAGTGGATGCCAATAACAAGGCGCTGTCTGGTGCGCTTGACTCCCTCGCACCAGCCCGTGTATGACCCAGATCTTCTCACTTGAGGTCCCCTTGGTATGATGGGGAGCTCAAGGCGATGAAGACTTTGGGTCAGAGATTAGAGCACTGCTGGTGAAAGTCCAGCCTGGAGGTAGACAAACTGGCCCTACATGTGCACTACAGTGCATACCAGAGGGCAATCAACCATAAGAAGGCAGAATTCCTGTCCAGGGAGATTGTTGCCGGGAGGAACTGACCAACTGTGCTCTTTCATAGTGTGGACAGGCTTCTCCATCCTTCCTGTCTACAGCTGAAGGCAGCCTTTTCGAATGCATTGTGTGAGGAGTTTGTTCGGTTCTTTTCGGACTGGGTGTCTGCCATCAGGCAGGGGGTTCCACCAGTGGAACAGAATTTGGCCGACAGTGGTCGCCATGGGTGACCAGAGAGCATTGCACCTGGTTGGGGTGAGTTTAGACAGGTGGAGGTGGCTGAGGTCAGTGAGATTGCCTCCAAGCTTCGGCACACCTTTTGTGAACTGGACCTGGTGCCAACTCGCTTCTTAATGAGATGTGTTGACTCCATTGGTGGTGTTTGCCTTGATTGTCCAGTGCTCCTTGTCAGAGGGGGTCTTCCCTGACGTCTTGAAGGAGGCATTGGTGAGATCCCTTCTGAAAAAAATATTGTTGGACCCTGATGTCAAGGCAAATTACCATCCTATCTCCAATCTCCCATTTTTGGGTAAGATTGTGAAGAAAGTGGTGGCACTTCAGCTTGAGGAGCATCTCGTGGCCCATGATCTGTATGAGCCGCTCCAGTCTGGGTTTTGTGTGAGGCATAGCACAGAAACTGCGCTAGTTTGGGTACATAATGACCTCCTTAGGGCTAGAGATTGAGGGAAGGGGACAATTCTTGTTCTTCTCAATCTCTCTTCAGCATTTGACACGGTGGACCATTGAGTGTTACTTGACCGCCTAAGGAAATTCTGCGGGCTTGCCGGCACTGTCATCTGCTGGTTTGAATCTTTTTTATCTAACAGGAAGCAGAGGGTAGTGATGGGGAATTTCTCCTCCTCCCCTGGCCACCTGACATGCAGAGTTCCCCAGGGTTCAGTCGTGTCGCCGATGTTGTTTTTTGTGTATATGCTGCCCCTGGGAGAGCTCATTAGGAAGTACAGTCTGGGTTTTCACTGCTATGCTGATGATACCCAGCTGTACCTTTCCTTTGCCCCTGGAACATCTTGCACAGTGGAAGTGCTTAATAACTGCCTTGCTGAGATCAATGACTGGATGGCCTACAGCTGGTTGCGACTGAACCCCAGTAAGACAGAGGTACTGGTGGTGGAGTTGAACAGAGTGCGTGATAGGTTGGCTTCTGGTGCAGAGACAGGGCTTTGTCTTGGCTCTGTACCACTGAAGGCCTCCCCTAGGGTGCATGATCTGGGCGTTATTCTTGACAGCAGATTGACACTTGAGTTTCAGGTGGTGTCCGTTGCCCATACCAGCTTTTATCATCTGAGGAATATCACCAGGATAAAGCCACTAGTTCCACCAGTGGACCTCCCCACTTTGGTGCATACCTTCGTGACATCCAGGCTTGACTACTGTAATGCAATCTACCTCGGGGTCTCTGGGGGTACCCTGCACCTACTGCAGCTGGTGCAGAATGCGGCAGTGAGGCTGTTGACAAGACAGCCTAAGTATTGTCACATCACTCCAGTGCTGCGTCAGCTGCACTGGCTACCGGTTAGGTGGAGGGTCCTCTTTAAGGTGGGTTTGCTTACCTTTAAGGCCCTACATGAACTGGGCCCTGGCTACCTGAAGGACCTTCTTGCACCTGCTGTCTCGGTCCACTCCCTCCACTCCTCCTCCTCTAGGGGCCTCCTTGCAATTCTCAGGACGAGGTTAAAACTGCTGGCAAAGAGCATTTAGTGTCACCACCCCGGGCCTGTGGAATTTGCTTCCTTTAGCCATCAGGGAGGCCCCTTCTGTGGAGGTATTTAAGGCCCTCTTCAAGGCCTTCTTGTATAATCAGGCCTTCCTGGACTGTGTTTTATAATCCCTACCTGTCTTTTAGAAATCAATGCTTAATTTAGGTTTTAGCAATTCTGAATTTAGTTGTTGAGGGTAATAAATTCTGTTTTAACTGTTTAGAATATTGTATACAAAAGTTTATTATTGTGTTGTTCTGTATTTATTTGATTGATGTACAGCGCCCAGATCCTCTGGGATGGGCGTCTTTTAAATAAACATGCCTTGCCTTGCCTAGTGCCAGATGGAGATATGACTGCGGACAGACATTCCTCTGGTTGTGGTGAGCGTAACCACCCAGTCCCCTGGGGTTACTAGAATCTCCTCAGTATAAGTGCTAGGCAGGGACAGGCAGCTGGTGATTAACTAGTTAAATGGGTTTTTCACCTGCTTACTCTTTTGTTTACTTAACTTCAGCTGAGATGAAAGTGATGAGTGCATTTCGAACTCTCAAAGCAGCATAAGCCTTTGCCAGCTGTGAGGAGGGAGTTAGGAATCTTGAGATGATCGTGGGAAGAGTCAGTGTGAGTCTGTGGTTGGAAGTGAGAGGAGTGAGAACTGCTCAGCTGAGGGTTCTGATGAGGGCCTTGCTTTCTCACCCTAGCCCTGATATTCTCCAGTTTGCTAAAAGAAGTGGTGGAAACTATTGTCTACAGCACGATCTCCTGATTTTCATTCCTGGAGGGGGGAAAAGACTGCTAGTGGATGGATCCAAGGGGCAATCCCTTGTTGCTCCAGGATGTTTTGAAGCTGCCTGAAATGTCTAACAGTGAGTAGGATCTGACTTTTTGCTGCAGAAAGCAAGTACCTATGCTGTTGTGTTCTCTGGCTAAAAGGGAAATGCACAACTTTTCTGTTCCGAAGTATGAGACTGCTCTCATTTAAAGTTGACTGAAATGTGTGATGTCCAGAGGCATGACTACATCACATTGTTCATGACTTTAGTTCTTCCACTACCAGTGTAGAGTTTTAAAAGCTGGATGCCAAAGTGTCATTCAATTAAGCATTTTTCTAAGTGTGTTAAAGATGTTAAAGGTGTAACTCTGAAGAATATCTGGGCATGGATTTGGGTGCAAAGGGTGGGCAGACCCCCATCTGGAGTAACCAGTTCAGAACTGCAGTTCAGTAAGGGCGCCTGGTTACTTTAGACGTTGGGCCAATGTTTGAACAGGATTTTAACCCCTGAAGAGGGTTGTGCTAGCTATTAGCAAAACGTATGTTCACATGTGGCCAGTGCCACTAGAAGCAATTTTAGTTGTGGCAAGTGCCACTGTAAGAAATGTTCACTATCCTATGCTATATGGGAATACAAGTGCAAGATGTTCAATGCCCTACAATGTGGGATTACGAAGAGTTTTCTGTCAGATACAGTCATTTTGCTGTTCTGCAAGTACCTAGTGTCATTATGTGTAAACCTTCGGGGTCCACCCTTGCTTTAGAGAACATCTTCTGGAATAAAGTCACACTCTAGAACCCCATCTATGGTTTGGACAGTTGTGTTATTGCTTCCTGTGTGGAGTTACTGGGTACCCCTCCAGAAGTATAGATCTAGCATAGCCCTAGCAAAAAGTTCTCTCCCCAGGACATGGTTTTGTAGATACCTAATAGGTCATGTTGCTTTTGTACATCCCCATACCTTGATCTCTAGAGTAATGAGCCTGGCATACATTCCCAAAGCTAGGGATGGTACTATTTCTAAATGTTTTCTCAGTGTCTGTGCCCAGTTAAGGGTGCCAGGGGTAGCTAACTGTGTAAAGTAGCCGGGGGAGGGATTACACCAGCAAGTACGTTTTTATGGAGAGGGAGATGGAGAGGTGCTATGAGCTGGTGGAGGAAGAGGTGATCTGTGCGAAACCCATAGGGAGATTCAGACAAGGATGGGACAGATATAAGGGCTTGCTAAAGACCTCACCAGAAAGGAAGCAGGAAGGGAGAAGTGAAGAGCTTCTAGGGCTCTCTGATTCAATGTTAGTTAGGTAGGAATGTTCAGACATGATGAGCCATAGGGCCTTTTTCTGCCAACAGATTCTATGTTTTATTATTTGCTGTTTATGGTCACTTTGGCCAGCCAGCCCTCTGGCTCCTCCTGGTAGCCTTGAAGCCCCATCTTTACTCACTTTCTGGAGTTCTTTAAGATTGCCTTCCCCCATGTCTGGGAAATCGGCATGGGTGTTCGTTTCCACTCCTCCAGCAACATACAATTTGATAAAGAAGGGCATGGTAGCTTGGGGCCTGAAAGTGCCAGTATCTGCCCATCATCCTGATGGAGTAATGAATGAGTTTGTCCACTGAAACCTGTCACTGCTGTGCATCATGGAAAGTGCCAGAGAGACTGTTACCCCTTCCCCAACTTGTGTGATGCCATGTGCATGCTGCTGCATGCTGATACTCTGCAGCACCTTTAGAGGAGATGCACCATGTAGCCTAGCTGCAGGGGTTGCCTTAGCAGTGGCTAGATAGTGCCCCTTCCCCTGAACAGGAAGCCCTATGACCTACAGCACCCACAGTCATGGAACACCGGTATACTGTTACATGGGTGACTGAGAATGAGTGACTTGCATATGAGCAGCTCAGTGTCACAGCCCGTAATGTGAGCTACCCTGAAAGGGTAGCAACGGGTGAAGAACCAGGTGATTGGAAAGACAGGAGGGGGAATGGAACAGGATAGCAGGTATGTGAGAGGTAGTGCAGTGAGAGGCTGCCGAGCTGGCCGTGTGGTGTGGTGGTGAGGGTGGCTGGCTACAGTGGGGAGGGTGCAGGGTTCAGGGCTAGGGAGGCACACAGTACTTTTGCATTTTGCTGATGGGAGTTGGTTTTTTTACAAGTTTCACCCCTCCCCAACATGCACCCCCCTGGAGTTGAGAATCTTTAGTAATGCGGTGTGGGGGGCACAGTCCTCCACATAAAAATACATTTGTTTTTGCCCACATGTCTTCACTGGGAGTGTACATTGGTGTTCTGGTTTTTCGATGATGTACACTCACTATAATGGCAATCGCTATTTGGCGATCCCCATTATGACATGGAACCTGGAACACCTGATCTTAGAAGACTCAGCCTTAGCTGTAAGTAAAGTTTGTGGGGCAAAGATCCAGTTTTCATTTAGATGTCATTAGCAATAAAGAACAAAATGACTTCAAATTCAAAGGGTTTGGTACCATTTTATAATAACATTCCATTGATTTGTTTCCAGTTTATTTCCCCAGGATATCCCAGGTGGGATGCAGCTTCTCATTTCCAGTGATATCCTGATGATGGCAACTGATTTATTTTGCACTTGACCAGAGACCCTCTTTGAAAAGTCAGTTTCCACTTTACTATATCGTTCCATAAACATAAGGGCTTGAATTTTTAAAGGTTTGAACGTACTACTTGCTGTTATTCTGCCTCAGCTGCATTGATGCAAAAAAACCAAAATGTTTGCGTGCAATTTTTAAACGTTTTGATGCATTTGCAGCAACACGTTGCACACTGTACTGCAAAAAAGTATGCAGGTATTGTTAATTTTATGCATGCATAATTTTTGCTGCACAGCAAGTGGGACTTGCAGCATGAGGACCACCAGGTTACGTCATCAGGGGTGTCCACGCTGGGTCAACCATTGAGAGCTACTGAGAGCTGTGGACTTTAGTTTAATCTATTTTATTTATTTTAAAGTTTAATAGTTAAAGTTTAACAGTTATTGTTAATTTGCGGTCCTTTTCATCAACCTCGTTGACTGCGTTATTTTGGGACATCTGCTGAATACCAAGGGCTGAATACATTAGTTGAACATGCTAGTTTTCTTCTAGCGCTGCACGATTAGAGCTGGAAGATCGAAGGGATTTGCTGTAACCTGCCTGAGATTGGTGTGGTGGGCCCTTACTGCTGTTACCAGGACTTGTGGTGTTGCAATCTGCTGCAATCTGCCGGAAGAAGTGGAGGAAGCATGGTTGGATTAGCGAGCTCAAGTGGGGCTCGTTGTGGGCTCGTAGTGCTGGGTGGGGACCTGCCTTGTTCCTTCGGGAGCTGCGGCTGCCGTTTCGGTCCTTGACCAGGCAGAAGTCACCTTGTTTGATCTCTGGGGAGCTAGAGGGAAACTGAGGTCTCTCCTAAGCTGCCTTGGGGGTCAGCCATGGAGCTGGGTCACTGAGGCATCTGTAGCCATAGGTCGTGGGCTGATCGGGGGGCGTTTGGCTTCTGGTGGGGAAGGGGTCTATTTGAACATCCGTTATTGCACTCCTTGAGAGATCTGCCTGTCCTGAGTTTCCTTGAACGTTTGAATAGGATAAAGATCAAGCTGAACAGTGTGGATTTGCTGCCGTGAGGATTGTGTTGGATGCCACCTAAATCTTTTGTCTGGATGTAATCAGTATCTTTAGAGAATCTGACTTGCTGTTTCTCCCTGCCTTTGTCCTGGATATACAGGTGATGAGAGTGCTGTGCACACTGTTTTATTTCTTCAGACAGTTATGGATTAATCCGTGGATTAATTTACGAAGGGTCCCCCACCATGTGAGGTGGTATTGGGGGTATATACAGTACTTTTTTAAGTTATTCTGATATACTGGTGATTCTGCTGGATTTGCATGCACGAGAGGTGCTGCATCGAGGTCATAACGCAGATTTCTTTCTTTTTATTTTAATTATCAGCTCTAGTTAGTTATTTTTTAGTTCTCCCCCACTACTATTCTTTGTCGTGGTAGTGAGAGCATCACATTTTTTCAGCTCGGGTTTATTATTCAGCAACTTTTGAAGACACTGGACATTGCATCTTATTGGACGATAATGGATGCTTTAATTTGTTATTGTATTTTATTGTTATTTGGGGTTATATTTTGGGTTGGGGTTTTATTTTATATTTTCTCTTTAATGTGTAATATTGTTTGATTTTGGTTGTTCCCCCTCTGTGACAGAGAGTGGAGGAGTGATTTCTTATTTATAGTTTTGATATTGATAGGTTTATTTTTGTTTATACATTTTTTGTTTTTTTCCTTTAGTTAATTTGTTTAATGATAATGTGTTGGAGAGGTTTAGCAATGGTTGGGTGTTATTCCCCCACCAGGCTCAGGGAATTGCATCCCTTTGAATGTCCCTCATTGTCATCCGACACCTATTTTAGGTGTCATGTGTTGGACATTCTTAGGAAGCGTAGGCGAAGGTGGAGAGCTGGGCCTGGTGGGGGACAGGAGGGGGTGGGCGATTGGGGTTTTGGGGTCCAGGAGATGCCCTGGGGTGAAATGGGGTCAGGATAGAGGTTATTCCTGTCTTGTCCCCATACCCAAGGGTTCCGATGTTAATGGACAGGTGCCGAGGTCTTCCCCGACAGCTCATCCTACCTTGGCAGTGTTATGCAATGCCAGATCTATTAAAAACAAGACAGCTATTATAGCTGATCTTGTTGGATCAACTGATCTGGCTTGCATCACTGAGATCTGGCTGGATGAAAATCCAGGCCCTATATTGACCTCGGCAATTCCAGCCTGGTTCTCGGTGATACACCGTCCAAGGTTGGATCGTAGGGGCGGAGGTGTGGCCATTATGTTTAAGGCTGAGCTGGGCCTTGTAGATGTGTCATTGGGAAGTACCAAATCCTTAGAATATATCCTGGGAGAGGGTGTAGACTGTGGGATTCTCCTCGTTTATCATCCACCAGGTGACAGTGGAGAATTCCTGCAGGAGATAGGAGACTTCATCGTCGACTTGGTGTTGAGGTTCCCCAGATTGATAGTTCTGGGGGACTTCAATGCCTGGGTCGATGATGAACTCTCACATTTTGGCCCAAATCTCCTCCAGCTGATGATTACGCTGGGCCTAACACAGGTGGTTACCTCCTCAACCCATATAGGGGGTCATTCATTGGATCTGATCTTTCTTTTGGGTATGGAGATCGCTGACTTGGGGGTGGAACCTGTCAGCTGGTCTGACCATCACACCATAAGATTCAGTTTCAAGGCCCCCCCAATAGGTCTGCCCCTACGGAGATGGTCTGGTACCGCCCTTTAAGGGGTATTAACCCCAGTGACCTAACAGCAGTACTGGATCTATTGAGCTTGTCGGGTGAATACATCAGTCCAGATGATCTCTTACTAGCCTATAATAAGGCTGTGGGAGATGCTCTGGACAAAATTGTTCCTGTTCGTGTTCGGCCTCTTGCCCTCCGTCCAAGAAGCCCTTGGTTTGAAGACTCCTTGAAGGAGTTAAGGCGAGTTGGCCGAAGGCTGGAGAGAGCCTGGCGGAAGTCAGGCCATGATGCTGACAGGCTTAGGTTGATGGCACATTATGATAGCTATCAATCAGAAATCACTTGTAAGAAGGCAGAGTTCCTGTCCAGAGAGATTTCTGCTGCACAAAATCGACTGGCTCAGCTTTTCTGGACCGTGGACAGATTGTGCAATCCAATTTGTCTTCAGCCCAGAGAAGCCTTTTCTCAGCTAAGATGCGAGGAGTTCTCTCAGTTTTTTGCAGATAAGGTTGTCAGCATCAGGTCTGGCAGTGGTCCGACCTCTCCTATGGGGGACTGCGGTGGTCGACGGGAAGTGGCATGCCCTCGGTCTGTCTGGTCAGACTTTCGCCGGCTGGAGTTCAGGACATTGTGAAGATCATCCAAACAATGCAACCAACTAGTTGTAGTTTGGATCCGGGCCCTACACCTCTTTTAGTAGGATGTGTAGAAGTTATCTGCCCGATCCTTGCTGACATTGTCTGGAAGTCTTTGGAGAGGGGGGACTTTCCTGACCCCCTTAAGGAGGAGATCATTCGACCACTCCTTAAAAAATCCTCCTTGGATCCAGATTGTCTAGCTAACTACCGGCCTATCTCTAACCTGCCATTTGTTGGTAAAGTTATTGAAAAGGCAGTTGCATTGCAACTGGATGATCATCTTATAACTCACAATGTCTATGATACTCTCCAGTCTGGCTTTAGGAAGAGGCATAGCACGGAGACTGCCCTTGTCCGGGTATTGAGCGACCTTCTAATGGCTAGAGATCAAAAGGCATGCACCATTCTGGTCCTTATCGATCTCTCTGCTGCATTTGACACTGTAGACCATGGAGTGCTGTTGGAGCGCCTGGGGTTTTTTTGTGGGCTGTCTGGTACAGTCCTCAAATGGTTTCATTCTTACCTCACGGACAGGTCCCAGAGAGTTGCCACTGGAATTTATTCCTCTGGCGCTCACTCCCTGCCTTGTGGGGTACCACAGGGCTCCATTTTAGCTCCCAAGCTGTTTGCAGTGTATATGCTGCCATTGGGAGAAATCATCAGGCGATACAGTCTTGGTTTTCACTGCTATGCAGGTGATACTCAGCTGTATCTGTCCTTTCTCCCTGGTCAGGGCGATGCACTCTCTGTGCTGAATAACTGCCTTGTGGAGATCAGACTTTGGATGAGTTCCAGCTGGCTGAGACTGAATCTGGACAAGACTGAGGTATTGGTAGTGGACCCAGGTCATCCGGGGGTGAGTTTGAGAGTTGGACAACCATCAGGTTTGTTACTCGGTGGTATACCACTCTCTACCTCTGATCAGGTGCGAAATCTGGGTGTTATTTTTGATGACGGTCTGACCCTAAAATCTCAGGTGTCAGCTCTCATCAAATCCTCTTTTTACCATCTGAGGAATATTGCCAGGGTGAAACACCCGGTTCCTCCGGGTGATCTTCCAACATTGGTCCATGCCTTTGTCACTACCCGTCTGGACTACTGCAATTCCCTCTACCAAGGGCTACCTGGGGTTGATATCCACCGCCTGCAGCTGGTGTAGAACGTGGCAGCCAGGCTTTTGACTGGGACTTCTAGAATCAGTCATATTATGCCTGTGCTCCACGGACTGCACTGGCTGCCTGTTTGGTGGCGGATCACCTTTAAGGTTGGCTTACTAACCTTTAAAGCCCTAGATGATCAGGGACCCAGTTATCTGAAAGATCTGATTCCCTACTGCCCCCTCCATCCTCTCCATTCCACCAATGAGGGATTGCTGGAGATTCCCAGGGTTTGATTAAAACCACCAGAATCTCTTGCTTTTGCTTTTTCCGCACCAACCCTGTGGAATTCTCTACCTCGTTGGTTGAGAGAATGCCCAACCATCTATAGTTTTAAGGTTGGTTTAAAAACATATTTATTTAGTTTAACTTTTATCTAGTCATGGCTGACATATTTTAATGTATGAAAAATGTTATTATTGTGTATATGTTTTATGTACAGCGTCTTGGATTTGAAAGGCGCTATATAAATAAAGTTGGATTGGATTGGATTGGATGAAGTTAGACCACCTTACTAGTGCAATTGCAGCAATGTCATGCAATAATTTTCTTGGAAAATCTAGCCCACTCTTTTTGAACAATACTTATGCAATAATAACTGTGAAGTCAGTCATTTTCAAGGGCCTCTCAACCAGCTGGGGATGGATGGCATAAGTGGCAGCCAGGGGACACCTCCCTCCAGCCAGTCGTTAACCCCAGGAAATGACCAGCTTTGAGGTTGTTAGTGCATTTATAAGTCTACTCACAATAACAACTTTTGATTTTACAGTTACTTACTATTCCAGTTTTAACAGTGTGGTGAGAGCTGTGTGGCATAAGAACATCGATGTTGTGTACTGCACAGCAACAGTTGGCAGGAGAATCAGTCATTTCTAAGATGTTAATGGCTAATCCAGTAGTCAATCAGAAGCCTTACTAGACTAATGAATATTTAATCAAACTTGTAATATTTACCAGGGAACACATTTCTTATTTTTTTCACTTACTTTCTCCAGGATTTGCAGTACTGGAGAATAGTGGAGTCCTCTAAATGTCTACGTATCTGCCACTGTTTGAATAGTTTTCATAGGCTATATTCATAAAGTTTTGCAAGGTTGTATGCCTTCTTTAGTGTGGTACATCCCATCTTTGTATTCCTGTTTAGGTTATGCCCTCTAATGTTGTTTTTCCTTTGCCTTTGCAGTACTTTTGTCTACTTTTCCTGAAGCCTGTATTACGGATCGCGTGAGAGTCATGCGATGCTTTTGATCAAACAAAGCTCTTCCTTCAGTTGCGCATGAGGTACTCTTGTTTCTGTAAGAGTGTTTCATGGGCTGACCTGCTGTAACAGGTTCCTTGCTGACCACTCACATCGCCAACATTTAGAAGACAAAAATTATTTTAAAGGAAAAAAAGTTACGCGATGTATAACAATTTTCTGAGTCTGGTTGTTATGACTCTTATGGATCTAAGAGGGTCTCCTCTTGTATCCTGAGGGTGACAGAACTGCACACCTTCGGCTCACAGTCCTCTCTTCCAAAGAATGCACAAGGAGACACTCATATCCAGAAGAGGCCCTCCAACCAGACCCATAAACATATATACAAAGCTTTCATCAGGGAATTCGTACTTTATGGAGCACTTCTTATAACTTCATTGTACTTACGAGGAAACTGACTGTGATTTTACAAACACAGCAGTTATGAGCTCTGTTGGGGTGGTCACCATATTTATTTATTTAGTTAGTTTTTGTTGACCAGGTAAGTGCACTAGACAGACTCTGCCTATTTTCAGGCATGACTCTGGGGAGGGAGATACAGGTGAATGCCATCTGACCTTGAACCAGATTAAGCTGTTGGTGGTGTTTTTAGTGAATGGGGGGAAATTGGCCAGGGCACTGGGGAAATTCCCCTACTCTTTTTCGAGAAGTGGTATGGGATCTTTAACATCCACCTGAACTACCACCAGAACAGGCTGATGGGACCTCGGTTTAACATCTCATCTGAAAGACAGCACCTCAGGAGTGCAGCACTCCCCCTCATGCTGCACTACAGTGTCAGTATTGGGCTATTAGCCCAAGTGCCTGGTGTGGGGACAGAACCCACAACCTTCTGATCTCTCAGCCTCAGAGGTGAGTGTGCTATCTGCTGAGCCACTGACACTACACAAAAAAGATGCAGCAACTGTACACATAAATATATTAGAAATCATATGAAGATTGCTGTTTTTTTTAATGGAACTTGAGTTCAAAATCAAAATGTTTGACTGTAGAAAATTATAGAAACACCTGTAAGCAGAAATGGACTGTGCCAACAAAACCTAGAACTATGTGCATGAGATGCCCTGTTATGATTATAACAATACCTGGAACGTTTAGAAATAAACAATACTGATTGGCTCAGAATATGTCATGATTTATAACAGTTCAGTACAGTGATCTGGATTTTCAAAAGAGCCAGACATGGATGCCAATGCATGCTGTGTTCGATCCCTGCTTTTATTTTAGAAAGTGTAGGATTTGGACACAAATGCATGCTGTGGTTATGGTTGCGTTCCTGGTTCCATTTTCAAAAGGGCCAAACATGGATGCAAATGTATGCTGTGGCTATGGTTGGAACCCTGCTTCCATTTTCAAAATGGGCTGGGCATGGGCATAAATGTGTGCTGTGGCTATGGTTTTATCCCTGCTTCTATTTTCAAAAGGGCCAGACATGGATGCAAGTGCATGCTGTAGCTATGGATGCATTACTGCTTCTATTTTCAAAAGGACCAAACATGGATGCAAATGTGTGCTGTGGCTATGGTTGCATCCCTGCATCCATTTTCAAAGTACTGGACATAAATGTGTGCTGTGGCTGTGGTTACATCCCTGCCTCCATTTTCAAAAGGGCCAGACATGGATGCAAATGCATGCTGTGGCTGAAACCATTACAGTTTTCCCTCTCCTGCATCTTCACAAATCAGGTATGGGGTGGGCCTCAGGGTTGTCAACCATAATGCTCACTCCATTCCATCATTAAAGAAGAGATGTGTGTAGTACTTGAAAACGGGGTGAATGCTGGGGTTGACAACCCCAAGGCCTATCCCACACCTGATTTGTGAAGATGCAGGAGAGGGTAAACCACAGTGGTTTCTCTTATTGTTGCCTGCAGGGTGGGAATGGGATGTTAGGGTGGAAACTCTAATGTCACATTTCCTTACTTTTGTCAGTTTAAGCCTAACTGGTGAATTTATGACTTTTTTTGCAATGAAGTTCCTTCCTTTTTTAGACAGTATAATCAAATCCTCATTTGCCTGCGGGAGTGCAGGGCCCTCTGGGCCCTGCACTCCCACCCCAATAGATAGATATATATACGTGTATGTTGCTGTGGAAGTCCAGGGTCCTATTTGTAGGACAACAGCAACCAAACTGACAGCATCACTTTCTTATTACTCCACTTCATGTACCCAGTACTGAAACTGTTCAAGTCCCTGCCAAAACATCATTCTGCAACACTGCAATTTCATTCCATGCTACAAGTGTGAAAAGACAGTTTGGCCAAGATTTGAAAACTGACGGCTGTCAGGTTCATTAGGTGATGTGAAATAATGGCTAAGTTGAAAATTTGTGGTCAAAATATTTAAAATTACCAAAGTTACGAGCAAGGGTAAAAAAAATTTCAATGGATGCACATAAACCCCAAAGTTTCAACATACCCTTCCTATGACCCCACCTCATGAATAAGAGTGGTGAAATATAGGTTGTAGGTTCTAGCCCCACACCAGACAGTTGGGGTAACTCACAATACTGACATTGTAGAGCAGGATAAGGGGGATGCTACAGTCCTGAGATGCTGTCTTTCGGATGAGACATTAAACCGTGGTCCCATCTGCCTGTTCTGGTGGTTGCTCAAGTGGAAGTTAAATATCCCAAGGCACTTCTCAAAAAGTGTAGGGGGATTTTTATAAGGAAATAACATCATTACAAATCAGAAACATCATTTACATGTGTAATAACAAAAACAAAATAAAAAATTAAAATGCTCACAAATTTCTGGAGTTTAAAATAAGTCTAAAGCAAATAAAAAATCTTTACAGGGAAAAAAACAATGAAAAGAGAAAAGAAAAATCATGTCTTCAATAGACACATTAAATTCACTTCCCTCAGTTTAGAACATAACAATCACTTTAAGAGTGTCTCAGACTGTGGTACTTATTTAAACTTAACAAAAACTTGAAAAACCTTTCCACCATTTGTACACTTTGTTTGATGCAGTAAGGGAAGTATGTTTCAGATAAACAGAATTCATGGCTTGTTCCGCTAAGATACTAAAGGTTTCATAAGACATTATCCACTGTTGCCATACCCACTGGTATCTGGCCTGCCACTAATAAAATGTTAAACAACAGAAAAAGATAGCTAAAGTCCGTTTATAATATTTTTGCATAAGTGAGAATAATTCCCTAGTATTACCATTCCATAGTTTAACTTAGTTAACCATCCCAAATTCCATTTCCTAGCAATATATTCCCATAAGCGTTTCACATAGGAACAATTAAACAAAAAATGAGCCATTGTTTCTTTCGTGGCCTGACAAGTATTATATGGGCAGTTTCTTTTATCCTGAGCTTTGTATTTGCAATATCTCTGGATATTTAATCTGCCATATGCTGATAACCAAAGGATGTCCCACATATGGGTGGGAATCTAATCATTGTTTAATTGTGCCAAAACTTTTTTCCTCAAAAGTGTGTGTGGGGGGGCAATTATTAAACTCAGGTTCTACAGGATAGATTCTGGACATAATAAGCTTATATAGCTGGGTTCCTGAATTCTGAATAATTTGTAATTTAGTCAAACACCATTTAGGTAATTTTTGTGCTACTGGTTTAAAATAACCTAGAATTTATAAGCACGGGGATACCTTAGGTGGGGAATCCCCCCATAACTGGAAAAAACCTGACAAGTTATTCTGAATCTATTTATATGGTAAGGTATTAGAGGGCTGCAGACCCAGTTAGATGGTTTGAGAACTAAATATAGAAGAAAGTTATAGGATCAACCATGCCCAAACTTCCTTTTTGGTAAATAAGTGAAGCCTCTGTTAATGGGATTCAGTCTGCTTCCCCATAACATCTGAAAAAAGCAGCTACATAGCCTAGTTTCAAAATTAGATGGGGAGGACAAATCATAACAGTATATAGTAGGCATGGAATAAGAAATTGCTTGATAATTTGAATTTTCTTGATTTTAGATAATTTTCACCCCTTTCATCCTGAAACTTTGTTCTCCGCAATACTCAAGGCCAAGTCCCAATTATAGAGTGGGATATTTTGTTGGACCAAATGTAATACCTAGTATTTTCATAGGTTCATTGGAAATCTGAATACCAGAAATAGACAAGGGGAATGGCAAAGGGACCCTATAAACAGACCCTTACATTTATCCATATTCAACCTGGAATTTGACACACATGAATATAAATGCATTTCATGCAAAAAATGAAGGGATATGGGTATAATCTGAGAATAATAGGCACATGTTATCAGCATAAGCTGGTACTTTTAGATCAACCATCCTTTTATTCCTGAGAGACCCTGCAATTTAGTGCTATAGATTAATCTCCTAAGAAAGGGGTCTAGGGTAAAAATATAGGGAAGGGGACACAAAGGGCACTCTTGCCTAACACCTGTTGAAATTTGTAAGCTAGAAGTAATGTGCCCTTGTATTACCGGTTTTACCAAGGCTGAAGAATAAAGTAATTCTACCCATTTTATAAATTCTGGAGGGATACCATGCCATACCGTTCTAAGGTAACAGATAGGAAAGGGTGGTAGACCTGGTTGAAGGCCTTACTCTGATCCAATGAAAGAAGACATCCCTGTTTCCGCTGGAGATAAAAATATTCAATTAAATCTCTAAAAATTATTAAAGCATGTTGAATTTTACAATGGGAAAGCTACAAAATTGAGAAGGATGGATAAGAATACTTGCCATTTTCCTTAATTTTTTATTTAAAATTTGAGACAGGATTTTAAAGTCTGCGTTTGATATAGTGATGAGCCTCCAATGCTGAACTTTTTTCCTCTCTCCCACTTTAAATAAGAAGACTATTAAACCTGTAGTGAAATAAGTTGGAACTACTTCTAAACATGCTGCAAGTTCCTTAGCAAAATATTTATAGAATTCATAGGGAAGGCCATCAGAACCTGAAGATGTCCCCAACTTGAGGGGTTTTATTATGTCTTCCGTTTCAGTTGCTAAAATAGGAAGGGTCAGTTCCTTTATTTCTCCAGGAGGAGTGGCTGTTTGGACTTCCTGTAAATATGCCTTTATGGTAAAAATTTGAGGGGGCTGATCCATTGTATGAGACTGTAAATATTTAGAAATAATCTCCTATAGACCGTCATCAGATTTCAGTTTATTCCCTACCTCATCTGTTAAGCTATGGAATGCCATTGCCTCTTTTCTGTCCTTACAGGCCTCAAAAGGGTCACCAATCCTTGTCTTTTGGGTGCCATGTTGGAGTTCCACTCTGATGGTTTTGGCACTATCAAATTGGTACACCTTCATTTGATGTTTTAACTGGTCTATTTGTGCCAAGTAGACATATCTAGAACTAGTTGCTAAGTAAATAAATACTGAAATTGATTACGTAGCTGTAAATATTTCAAGAATTTAGTTTGTTCCTTTTGTTTCCCACCATTTTTAAACCATTTTATTATATCTGCCTTGATGTCCACCCACCAATCTCCCACATCTTCATAGAGGTCACACACCAAAGTCCTAGCTCATAATAGACGTAAAATTCCCTTCTGCACAATTGGGTCTGACAAGACCGATACGTTTTTCCTCCATCTATTTTCCTATTCTTGTGTGTGGAATGATTCTGAAAACTAATTTTTAACATTAAACAATCAGTAAATTCCAGAGGATGGATTTCTAACTAAGGAGTGGGTATGATTTTGGAAACAAAAAAAAAAGATCTATAAAGGATATTAACTTCCCTCTTCTGTAAGTATAAGTAGGCCCCCAAATCTGGTTATTCGTGCAATCCATAAGGTCAGCTATCTCTATACAGATTTTAGGGCATTTGAATCACAATAAGTTTTCTTACCCTCTAAATGGCTTCCTATTTTGGAGGTTTCACAATTAAAGTCACCACCTAAAACAATAATATTGGAGATAACCAAATAAGGCTGCAGGGTAGAAAGGAAGGATACCCTTTCTGCTTTCATTTTAGGCCCATAAGTAGTAATAAATCTATAAAGGGAATAATGCCATATACCATCAATAATCAATAATTTTCCTGAGATTAGATCTATTAATGTTGTCAATGAAAAAGAAAATGAGTTAAAAACTATGCCTACTCCCATCAGCTCTATATGAGCTGAAAGACAAGTAAGAGGGGCCCCAGCACCAGTCTACTGAGGACATCCAGGTTTCCTGAAAAAGCAAATATCAAATTTGTTATCATGTATGCATTGGAAAACTGCCTGTCTTTTAACATAATTTATTAGACTGCAGGTGTTAACTGAGACTAAGCAGCGTTTCCCCATTAGTTAGTAGCTGTTAAATGTCAAGAACTTTTTTTCTCTTTCCTTTCCTTTATATCCTAGAGCTTCTGTACTGGTTGACATGTTTTCTGGGGCATGAGAATGTGAATCAGAGTCCCCAGTTTCCATATCAGAGTCACTGCAGTTTGCGATCAATACTGCAAAAGAATTTTCAATTTCCACTTTAGGTGTGTTGGGGGAAGGGGGAGGTTTGGATTTCCTAGAAGACCTTCTCCAGGGCAAAGGAGTAGGTTTAGAAGGAGGTGGAGGCATGGAAGCCAAGGCCTCCTGCTTCCCTTTAGGTGGGTCTTGGTAGCATAGAGGGGGAAATTCTAAGGCTTTATGAGTGATGAGACTCACAGACCCAGACTTGTATTTAGTTTCTGAGATTTCCACAGGTGTCTCTGGGGTCAGCTCCTGGGGATTTTCACTAGGTAGGGAAGTATCCTGTGAGTTGGCCTTTGGTTTTGCTTGTTTAGGGGTAGTAGCTGCATCCTGGGCCATTTGAATCAATAGGTTGGGATTAATGAAAGTGGCCTTATTTTTTGCTGCCCATGGACATTCAGAAAAACATGTCCTAACTTCTCACATAAGTCACATCTAGTGAGCTTTGCACATTGGTGGCTAATGTGGTCTGTTTCTCCACAGTTGTCACAGTGTGGCATGTTGCACACACTGGATAAGTGAGTATGGAAATCACATTTATAGCATGCATGGAGTTGACCCACATCAAAACATACCCCTTGATCTTTCTACCTAACATAAAGGAATTTGAAATATGATCAATTCCATCTTCCGTCTGTCGCAGCTTAACTTTGTATTTCCAGCCTCCTGTCCAAACAAGTTCAGTGTCGAGAATTGCCTCAGGAGCACTGAGAACCTTACATTTCTGGCTAAGCCGGTAAGTAATGTCTTCCATATGCACTCCCTCATTTTGAAACATGACGTAACAAACTTAATTAGAAGTTTAGTTAAAGGAATCACTAAAAAGGGGGTCCAGAGTGAGAAGAATTTCAACTGATTATATCAATGCCAAAATAGTTCTAATGCATAAAAAGACCGAAAACTTACATCATAGTTGTCTTCACCGGAAATATTAATAAAAGCAAATACTTCTTTTGGTGTAAAATGCAGGGAACTTTAAGAAGAGTCTTTTCTACATACTGCCTATCTGATCTAGTTTCTAAACTATCTTTATATCTAATTTTGACATCGTTCCTCTTGGGGCTGCCTCTTTTTTGGTTTTTTGAAAAAGTTCAGACAGTAGAGGTCTATGTGAGAGCAAAGACTCCTCTGGTTGTTTGTCCTTGTCTTCATCTTCCTTTTGTGTGTTGTGGCGCACCCTTTCCTATTTCTCCATTTGGGGGGAGGGCTGAAGTGGCCTTAGACCCCTTGCACACAAGTATAGGAGAGGTAATATCTTTAGTGTAATTTGTGTCCTCCATTTTAACATAGTCCTGGTCAGATTAAACTTCTTTTTCCAAGGGGTTAGATTCTAGGGGAACAAGTGTTGCAGGTACCTGATTCTGAATCGCTGGGTGTCATTCAGGTGATGCCTGGGCAAGAGTGTAATTTGGACCAAATCTGGATCAGACAGCCACTTTCCATAAGGCATTTTTTTCCATCCAGCTTTGGCCAAGACCTTCTCAGGGGACCATTAAGAAAAGGGGTCTGAGATTTGTGGCTGAATAGAAAAGGCAGCCTGTATTGCAGCAGCAGTTGTCTATTGTTGTTTAGCCTCTCCCGGTATGGAGGGAGTATCATCAGAAGACTCATCACTAGAGTTAGGTAAATCAGATGGATTGTCTCATTTTAATAGAGTGAGAGCCGTTCTTTTATTCTTAATGTCCTCTCTCACTACTGTTTCATGAGATGAACCACTTGCAGTAAATGAAAACACAGTCACTCCCGCTTGACTTACTGCATCTGTTTGATAAACAATTTGATCTGAGAAAGATAGGGGAGTTTCCCTTGGTAATTTGTTAGTACTAGTACTGCTAGTAGCCATAACCGCAATGTCCTGTATAGGTTTTGTCTATGTAACTCTTCGTTTATCAAGGAGTTTCCTTCGGTAAGAATATTGGGAATCCCCTCCGAAGTTTTGTCAGGGTTACAGATTGATACTTGGGAAATAAACATTTGTTTACTGGGTGCTGTTTTTGGAGGCCTCTGCAAGCCAAGCCCCACCCAGGATATTAAGTTTTCTTCATTAAAACCCATTTTAGCTATCTCCAGCAGCTCTAGGCACACACTGAATTCAGAGCTATCACTGCCAGCCACGTTCTGTTTAAATAGAGACTTAGGAGAAAAGTTTACCTGGGGTTCAGCAGAGTTGAGGGCCGCCTGAGCAGCAGCATTCTTTGATGCTACTGTGTCATCGGGAGATGAGTGTGAGCTGACATTTGGATCGGTCGAGTTGACAGGAATGTTCTCAGCTTGGAGTTTTGCAATCTTGAACTGTAGCTGCACTTTATAATGTTTGTGTCTCATTTCTTGGCAGCAAATTTTAGCAGCATCTCTTTTTGCAGATTACCTCTGTTCTCCTGTAAGTTCTTGGTGATATTTACAAAATCCATAGCAACACCACTTTTATTTAGAAGTACTTCCATACTTGAATCTTCTGTAGAGACAAAAACCTAATTTCCTAGGTCGCCTTTATGTATTTCAGTGAAATCAGTTGCATTGTCAATGACCTCTTGAGATAATAGAGCAGAGGAGGTGGAGGAGGTCTGCCCTTCTGCCTCTGAAATGTCCATCCCCTTCGGTGTCTCACTCAGAGTGGCCATCCTAGCAAGACAGCCAGCAACTCCCCTACTGGCAAGTAGGGGAATTTCCTTGGTGTCCTGGACAAATTCCCCCATTCACTAAAATACCACAGGCAGCTTAATCTGGTTCAGTTTCAGTTGGCTGCCATCTGTAGCCCCCCCACCCCGTCACCCCTGAAAAAGAAGCTTCTAGTCTCAGTGGGCCTACCCGGTCAACAAAATTCAATAAATAAACAAATAAATATATAAATGAATAAATATTTCAAATCCCTCCTGAAAGGTGATTTTGTCAAGTGACAGCAAAATTGCCTTTCAGGCTGGATTAGCGTAATTCCCCTAGCATTGACATGAGGTGGGGTGTCAAAAAGGCCATGTTGAAAATCTTGTGTCAAAATACATAAAATAGCAAAGTTATGCATCAAAGTTGAAAACCCTATTGAAGTACATTAAACCACATTTACCTTACGTTCTCATATTGAAGTCGGCAGTTCCAGCAGCAAGACGTGTCTTCCATCAGAGAGTGGATCTTCACCCTGGGACCTGTTCAGGTGAGTGACGGTGTGTAGGGTGTGTGGGGGTGCAGGGTGGTGGATGCTTAGTGGGAGATTGGGGTGGGGGGCTTGAATCGATGAGGGGCCATTTTCTTTTTTACAGTTTTTTTTTTTAA
Organism: Neoceratodus forsteri; assembly: GCA_016271365.2. Classification (NCBI taxonomy): domain Eukaryota; kingdom Metazoa; phylum Chordata; order Ceratodontiformes; family Ceratodontidae; genus Neoceratodus; species Neoceratodus forsteri. The sequence continues at coordinate 336,386,968 of CM028137.1, read as the reverse complement.
AAGACATCAATGGACCATTTTCTTTATTTAAGATTGAAGGGTGGGGGTACCACTAGACACCAGAGAACACAAAAATTAAAAGGGTTGGTGATCAGAGAGTGGGAGGTGCCACTAGACACCAGGGCATAATAAAATAATTACTGGGACAGCGATCGGAGGGTGGGGGTAAAACTAGACACCAGGGAAAGATTACATTATTACACGGACTGTGATTAGAGGATGGAGGTGCCACTAGACACCAGGGCATAATAAAATAATTCCTAGGACAGTGATTGGAGGATGGAGAGGTGCCACTAGACACCAGGGAAAATGCAATAAATATGGTGATGGTTGGGGGGCCACTAGACACCAGGGCATAATAAAATAATTACTGGGTCGGTGATCAGAGGGTGTGGGGTTCAAGAAAAAAATTACATAGTTATGGGGACAGCGATCAAAGACTTGAGGCATCACTAGACACCAGAGCATAATAAACTAATAATAGGGATGGTGCTTGGAGGTTGGGGGTTCCACTAGACACCAGGGATAGATTGCATTATTACAGGGATGGTGATTGGAGGGTAGGGGCACCACTAGACACCAGGGCATAATAAAATAGTTACTGGGATGGTAATTGGAAGGTGGGGGTGCTACTAGACACCAGGACATAATAAAATAATTATGGGGACAGCAACCGGAGGTTGGGGGTGCCACTGGACACCAGAGAAAGATTATACTACTACAAGGATGTCGATCAGAGGGTGGGAGCACCACTAGATACCAGGGCGTAATAAAATAATAATGGGGACAGCGATCGGAGGTTGGGGGGTGCACTAGACATCACTGAAAGATTACATTATTATAGGGATGGTGATCAGAGGGTGGGGGTGTCACTAGACACCAGTGTATAGTAAAATAATTACTAAGACAGTGATCTGAGGGCACAGAGGGCACAACTAGACACCAGGACATAATACAATTTATTGGACTGTGATCAGATGGTGGGGGATGCTGCTAGACACCAGAAAAAAATACAGTAATTATGGGGATGGGTGGGAAGTGCCACTAGACACCAGGGAAAAACAAACAAATCACAGGGATGGTGATCAGAAGATTGGGGGCACCACTAGACACCTGGGAAAAATAACATACAAAAATCAAATGAACATTTTCATATGAACGCAAGTATCAAATGAAAATTTTCACATGAACAAAAATAGCATATAAAAGTTTTCATTTGAATGTAAATATTGTACAAAGATTTTTGTAAGAACAAAAATCTCATATGAAAATTTTGTTTGAATGAAAATATTATACAGAAGTTTTCATTTGAATGAAAATATCACAATCCTTTTTCATTTAGGCCATACAATAAAAGTGGAAGCAAGTCAAGATATAAGATTTAAAATGTAAAACAAACCACATTTATGGGTCATTTTTCCAATAGTTAGGTGCAGAATCCACCTAACAAAGTCCCGATGAGCAAGATAGATGTCTTGGTCTCTCTGCAGGATGTCAGTTTTGTGAGTTTCAATTTATTTATTTTTTTTAAAGAAAACAAGATGGTGGCAAATGAAAAAGGATTTTTTTTCCCCTCATGAAAAAGGATTGAACCCATATGAAAAGGATTATTTGTTTAATTTCATACAGCTATCTAGAAGAGCTTGCTGATTATGCCCAGAACCAAAATTTTAAAAATTAATAACTCTGGAGCGGAATAATATTGTTTCACCAAACCACAAAAAGGCACTACTGTGGGCAAGACCATTTCTTACTCTTAAAATTTCAGACTAAAATTCCAAACCATCTGAGAGCTACAGCCCAACAAAAAAAAAACAGTAACCCCCCCCCCCATCACTTTTTTCACTATCCGCAGCTTGGAATCTGCACATCCAACCAAAACAAATGTTGATGCATCAAGAGCTCTACCCCATGAGAACATGCATGCAGAACTTCATTCAAATCTGGTAAACAGTTGCAAAGTTATTAAACTGAAAAATGTGGAGATTAACATTAAAGTGCCAACTCAACCCTAACCATAGGGACACAACCATGAACTTATAATATATAAACACATACACGTATATTCTTTGCAAAAAAGTTTGTTAATGCACCAGTTAGGGTAACTTAATGCCACAAAAGTAGGGAAATGTGGTGTTAGGGTTTCCAACCCTAACTCCCAACCCCCCAAGCAAATGGGTCTCCAAAGTCTTTTTGAATCAGTGGTGGGGTCTTCCTTGGGGTTGTCAACCCTAATGCCCACCACCCCAACCCATAGCCTCCAGTCTGAAGCACAAGGTATAGCTCCAAGCCAATGCCTCTTAGTGATGCACTCTTCAAAGGTAGAGAAGTATGTCTTGCTACATGTTGTCAATACAGTTTGATGTAGCTTTCTTCACACAGGGCCCTACAGCCTCTGCCTGCAGAAAGGAGACCATGTGAGACATTGTTTGCTCGGGGAGTGGGGAGAGCATTAGGGTTGGGGTTTGTTTGCTCAGGGAGAGGGGTGAGCATTAGGGTTGACAACCCTAAGGAAGACCCTCCACTGATTTGCCAAGAGTCTGGAGATCCAAAACCCTATTTTTTTTTCCTTTTGCTACTTGGGGGATGGTGAGTTAGGGTTGGAAACCTTAATATCACATTTCCTTACTTTTGTGGCATTAGGCAACCCTAACTGGTGCATTAACAAAATTTTTTAAAAATAATTTTTCTTTTTGAGATAGCAGAATTGCATCCTCCTTCATGCAGGACCCCAATGTGCAGATGTGCAGAGCCCTTTGGGCCCTGTTCAATGGGAAGACTCTATCTGCCTTCAAACATTGACATTTCACACAATCACTCTTTTTTTATTATTTAGTTTTAACCCCAAATTTTCAATATAGTCATTTTATGACTGCCCTTACTAACATGACATTTAGCATTTGTATTTATAGTATATTAGCTGAAATTGCCAGGTGGGTGACTGGGAAGGGGGAATGGTACCAGGAGTGGGCAACCCAATTAACTTAAAGGAGAAGCACTTTGATTTCAGGGGACCTAAGTGCTTGCAGCTAAGAAGAATAGTATCTCTGGCTACTACTAACAGTGCCACAAGTTGTAACCCCCTTTTTTTCAGTTTAGTACTATGGATAAAGTGCACTGGCAATGTTCATTTTAGTTTCACACCATATGGATAATGACACACATCTTGACCCGCTGTGAAATACAGTAACTAAGAAGTGTAGCAAACTACTAATCCTGACCCATTCATAATTTTCAAATGCATGAAACACAATTTCATTTATATTTAAGTGAATGTCTGAATGTTATTCATACAAGAACAACCTCTTATTCTGAGTTGCGAGCAGCACGGTAATCACTGTAATGAAGTAAATGTTAAACTGTAAGTTATCTTCCTCATTTCTCCAAATTGTGAGCACTCACACTAATGCTATATTTTTATTTCAGTGTTTCTATTTTCATTCATAGCATATTGATACTAGTTCATCAATTTCAATTTTAGTGACAGGGTGGCTATGTAACTGAAATTCATATAATCAGCTTACAAAGTGTGTTCTACTTCAGGTGAATAATGCCAAAATGCAGCTTTTTTTTTCTCATTTTTTTGTAGTGATACTCTCATTTCACTTTGTATGGTCTTCTTCAATATTGTTTGCCTTAATGGATTGTTCATTGTATATAGGAAATGTACCATTTGGGATGCGTGCCGTTGTGTGACAGTTTGTGTATGGGTGGGTGCAAATTTCTTGTTTCTGTATTATGATTGCCACTGTTACACAGATTGTACATACTCAATATTTGCAGCCTGTTATGATATCATAGAATCATAGAAATTGGTGGCAGAAAAGGACCCTTTGTCCCATCAAGTCTGCCCCTCCCTCTCCTCCCCCTTAGTCCACCCTCCACCCACTTAGGGCTCCTCCCAGAAACCCCATGTGCCTGTCCCATTCTTTTATGAAGCCTGCCACAGTATCAGCACTCACCACCTCCTCTAGCAGCCTGTTCCAGGATTCCACCACTCTCTCAGTGAAGAAGCATCCCTCACGTTTCCCCTAAAATTCCTCCCCTGTAGTCTCAGGCTGTGCCCATGCATTTTGAAGACTATTTTCCTCTGAAATAATCTCCCCACCTCCACCTTATGGATCCCTTTGATGTACTTAAAGGTCTCAATCATGTCTCTCCTCTCCCTTCTGGTCACCAATATGTATAGCCACAATTCACTGCATCTCTGTTCATATGGCTTGTCTTCCAGCCCCAGCACCATTTTGTTCACTCATCTCTGAACCCTTTCTACCAACTCTATGTCCTTCTGGAGGTAAGGCCTCCAGAACTGGACACCGTACTTGAGATGCGGCCTCACCAAGACTTGGTACAGTGGTGTCAGGACCTCCTTTCTGCTGCTTGTAACTCCACTACCTATACTTGCCAGCATTCTGTATGTCCTCCCTATGGCTCTGGTGCACTGCTTCCCCTCTTTTAGGTCACTGGTGACTGTTATCCCCAGATCCCTTTCTTGATCTGTGCTCCTGATATTCTCCCCCCAATCATGTGTTATACCTATGGGTTCCTGTTGCCCATGTGCATTATCATACACTTCTTGGTGTTGAAATTCAGCTTCCAGCCATCCACCCACTGTTCCACAGTCCCCAGGTACTTCCGCATATCTTCTGTACCCCCTGCTGTGTCTACTCTATGGCAGATTTTCAGATCATCTGCAAATAGGGCCACATGTCCTTTGAGGTTGTCCGCTATGTCTAATATGTAGATATTGAAAAGGGACGGCCTCAGCACTGACCCTTGGGGGACCCCACTCATCGCTTCCTTTGTCCCTGAGTGCACCCCATTCACCACCACCCTCTGGGTCCTGTCTGATAGCCAGCTTTCCACTCATCTGGTTCTTTTTGTCACCCACCCCTAGGCTTTCCAGTTTATAGACAAACCTTCTATGAGGCATGGTGTTGAAGGCTTTGCTGAAATCCAGGTAGGCCACATCCACCATGCACCCTTGGTCCAGCACCTATGTCACCCAGTTGAAGAATTCTATTAAACTGGTCTGGCATGACCTCCCTCTAGTAAACCCATGCTGCTTATCATCCACCAACCTATTAGCTTCCAGGTAGATCTTCACCCATTTCCTTATGAGTGCCTCCATGACCTTGCCCGCCACCATGGTGAGGCTGACCAAGCAGTTGTTCTCCCTCAGCTCCCTGCTTCCCCCTTTGTGTATAGGAGCTACAACCACTTACCTCCAGTCCTCCAGCACCATGCCAGAGTCTAGGGACAGGCTGAACAGCTTCACTAGAGGCACAGCCAACTCATCTTTTAGCTCCCGGATCACCCTCAGGTGGAGTCCATCCAACCCCATAGCCTTGTCCACCTTTAGCCTGCCTAGTTCTTCCCTGACTCTCTCCATGCTAAATGGTCCCTGTCCATCCCTACATTCCTCACCTTCCCCCTTAGTTCCGGTCCCTTCCTCCCCACCCCCTCCTCCTCTATAAACACTGAGCAGAAGTACTTGTTTAGTTCTTCTGCTTTTCCCTGTCCCTTCTGTAAAGACCCACCATCCCCTCAGCTTTGAAATTCCTTGACCGACCTTTCTGCTGTCCCCCACATCCCTAAAAAAGGTTTTATTCCCTCCCTTTACCTGTGATGCTATCCTCTCCTCTGTGGTTGCCTTTGTTCTCCTGATAACTTTCCTAGCTAGCCTCCTCATTTCCCTATAAGCCTTCTTGTCCTCTTCGTTCTGAGTTTTTTTGTATTTCTTGAATGCCCACCTCCTGCTCCCAACCACCTTTGTCACATCCTCGCTGAGCCAGAGGGGCCTGTTGCACCTTGTCAATTTGCTTACCATCCTAATGCACATTAAGGTGACCTCCTTCACCCTGTCTCTGATAACCCCCCATTGTTCTACCACTGTCAAACATCTTGAGATAATTAGTAAAATGAAGATTTATTTGTAGTGTCCTTATGCCAGTATTCACTGACCACCTTCCAGATTAATTTTGGTTAAATGTAATTATATTAATTTAATTTAATTAAATTTGTGTTCTGAACTTGTTCAATAGGATATCAAACATCTATTCAAAAGACCCCACTGAGCATGTTCAGAAGCGAAATCTCAAATCCTTATAACATGGGAATGGATTAATATCTTTTTACCAAACCAAGGAAAGGCACCAGTCTAGGGAAAGCTCTTTCTAACCTAAACATTTCAGACCAAAATTCCAAATTGTCTGGGCTGTAGGTTATGACAAAAAAACAGCAAAAACCCTGATTTTTCCTAAAAACACACTATTTATATTTCAGAATCTGCACATCAGACTGGAACAAAACTTGGCAAATCAAGAGATCTTTCATAGCAAACTATGCATGCAAAATGTTGTGCACTTCCATTGAACAGGAGCAAAGTTATTAAGGTGCAGAGTTAGGGGTTTAACATTAAACAGCCTATTCAACCTAACTATAGCAGCGCTACCACGCCACTATAATACTGTATGTGGATGTATACACTGTACATTGCACAACATTTTACATAATATACATATATATATTAGAAGCAAAAAACTCAGTTTAATGCATTAGTTAGGGTTGTTCCACAGCGACAAAAGTGAGGAAATTCGATGTTAGAGTTGAAACCCCCATTGCACCCACCCCTCCACCCTGCCCCCAGCTGGCATCCAGGGTGTGCGTTGGGTCATAAACCCTAACTCTCACTCTGTCACATGTGTAAAAAGCTGAGGTGGTGAACTATAGGAGAATGGGTTGAGAGTTGGGACCAATGACCCCAACGCACACCCGATGTTGGCTGGGGGCAGGGTGTGGTGGGTGCAAGGGTTTTTTTCAACCCTAACATCAAATTTCCTCACTTTTGTTGCTGTGGAACAACCCTAACTGATGCATTAAACTGAGTTTTTTGCCTCTAATTTTCCTTCTTTTTGAGAATCTGCAGTAGAAATAGTGAATGAAATGTGGTGGTGGGAGTGTGGGGCCCAAAATGCAACTGCTAATGGTTGCAAATATGGTGAAGGAAACATAAATGGTAAAGGAAACGTTAATAGAAATGCAAGTGCAAAGTGACGCCAAAGCGAACAGTGAGGCAAACGGACATTGAAGTGCATACAAAACCACAACTAGTAATGCGAACAGTGATGGCAGTGGTATTTTAAATGGAAATGTTAAGTGTCACAGCAATAAGAACGTGAAAGGGAACAGAAATGGAAAGGCGCATGCGAGCGCACATATAAACACAAACCGTAATGTGCACAGCCCTGGTACCACAATAGTAAACGCAAATGGTAAAGTTAACGTGAAGAATAATGCCAAAGGAAACAGAAACAGGAATGGAGGCACGTACAGAAATGCAAAACGTAACGTGCATGGTCATGGAACCGCAATTGTTAACACAAATGGTAAGGGTAACAGCAACAATAATGCCAAAGGAAAGAGAAATGCAAATGCAAGCAAGTACAGAAATGCAAACCGTTATGTGCACGGTCATGGTACCACAATTGTAAATGCAAATAGTAAAAGTAACAGCAAAAATAACGTCAAAGGAAACAGAAACGAAACAGAAATGCAAGCGCGTATGAAAATGCAAACTGTAACGCACGTGGAGAGTACTGCAATTGCAAATGAAACTGGTAATGGTAACAGTAACAATAATGCCAAAAGACACAAAAATGCAGACGCAAGCGAAAATGCAAACCGTAACACACATGGTGACGTAGACGGTAATGGTGCCACAAACAGTAACGGAAACGCAACTGGAAATGCTAACTGGCACAGTAACAAAAGGGCACACCCTTCTTTTCCCCAAAAAATGCGTTGGAAAACACAGTAAAAACAAAGAATGTATACATAACAATGGGCCTCGGAGCAGAAAATGAGGACTTGGAATATTTAATTGCTTATATCTCAGGAACCGTACAATGTAGAAAAAAATGTAAATATCATATGAATTATGACTTTCCTGGCTAGTTTTGTACTTGGCCTCAAATAGGGGGTTAAGCAATTTTGCGATGAAAAGTCCGTATCTCGCACCATTTCCGAGATACGGGCCCCGAAAGGCGCAACGGCACCGTAATGTTATCCATTGGTAAAAAGCGTTCATTTCGCAGTCCCGTCACTGTGCTGCCCTGTAATATTTTTTCACCAAACAACCAAAAGGCACATCAGTGGGATGTTAGCTTTCTTCCCTCCAAATTTCAGCCCAAAAGACCATACCATTATTTTTCAGCAGGGCGGCAAAGGATTCCTGTAATGCAGCGGACGCCGTAATGTTATCCTATGGGAAAAAGTGTCAAATTTGGAGTGCCATAACTTTGCCACCCTGTAATATTATTTCACCAAAACACTGAAAGGCACATCTGTGAGATGTTGGCTGCATTCCCTGCAAATTTCAGCCCAAAAGACCAAACCGTTCTTTTGCAGCAGGGTGGCAAAGAATTGCTGTCATTTTGCCATAGCCTGGAAAAGTAGTGTTGCAATTTGCAAATTTGTGACACTTTCGTGAGTGCAATGATACTTTGTGAAAGTACTTTTTCCAGAAACTTGAAAACATATTTCTAGGGTGTTTAACCTCAAAATAAAGACATGCCTAGTATCCTCAGGGTCCGACTAGGTAAACACAAAAAGAATTGTGTTGCTAGAGGGTCCCAAATTTAAATGCCAAGCATTTTTCTGATCATCAATTGAAAACAAAAGGGTGGGTTTGCGAAAGTAAAAGAGTCATTTGCGAAAGTGTTGAACTTTTTGTTAACTTTTCCCATTGACTTATAATGGAAACTTGTTTTTTGAATAACTTTTGAACCGTTCAATATTTCTTCATGAAATTTTCAAAAGGCACATCTGGGACCTGGCTGCATGTTTCCTGAAGTTTTCAGACCAGTCACGCAAACTGTGTGACCTGTAGGTGAGAGCAAAGAAATCGCAAAAAAGAGTAATTGCACAATTGGTTGTTGCTTAATAACTCCGCAGCTGTATATCTGACCAGTACAAAACTAGGCAGATCCTAAGCTTTACCACGCCCAATTGTACATACCAAATATCAGGTAAATCCATTGAATGATGGCAAAGTTATTAAGGTGCAAAATTTGACCCTTTAACCTTAAAAGTGCTACTCAATCCTAACTGTGGTAGCACTACCGTGCTACCATAATATACATATGTATGTGTGTACATGTATATATAGTATATATATATATATATATATATATATATTTATACAATAGGGGAGGGAGTTTCTAGAGTGTGATAAATGACGTTGATATCAGCACTGTGATGATAAATGCCATTTATCCATACTGTGCTTATGTCATCACTCACTCACTACAACCTGCATTCTAAATGAAACTGCTTCAGTTTCTCTTTCTCACTGAGGCCTGCAAGTTACTCAATTAGCATTGCAAAGTATGCTCACCTGTGTGCTGTAGTGTTTCTGAGACTCCCAGACCATTAATGTGCTGATCAGCTTCACTATAGCCTACATTCTAAATGAAACTGGTTCAGTTTATCTTTCTCACTGAGGCTTGCAAGCTACTCAATTACCATGGCAAAGGAAACTCACCTGTGTGCTATGGTGTTTCTAAGATTCCCAGCCCATTCAGAAGAACTCACACACAATCACACCACACACAGAAAGAGCAGAAAGCACACAGAAAAAGAACACAGGAAAATTATTTCAAAAGCTCCCACCCCTATTGTAAAAATAGCACACATGATGTGCAGATCATGTGCTATGGAAAATATTCTCACTCCTGCAGAGTGAGCACTGGATACTCTCACTCGTGCCTTTGGCACTCGTGAGTACAGAGCTCACTCTGCAGGAGTGAGAATATTTTCCATATTGCACTTCTGCCCATCATGTATCATATATGTGTACATATATATATATATATATATATATATACACACACATAATATATATATGTGTGTGTGTGTATGTATCTTATAGGGGGCTGTCGCTCCCATACAGTTAGGGTTGTACAGGCAATTCAATGTTAAACTCCAGTTTTTGCACTTTAATAACTTTGCAGCTGTTCAATGGATTTGCACAAAAATTTGCATGCACAGTCTTGTATGGTAGATCTCAGAATGTATCATGTTTTCTTCCAGTCAGATGTGTGGATTTTGAAATACAGGTAAAGCAAAAAGTGATTTTTTTCGTGATTTTTCCCCCCATTGGTTTGAATGGGTCTTCTGTCAATTTGGCTAATACCCAGACTGTTAAGAATGTTGGTCTGGAACTTTTTGGGTAGAAAGGGGCTGGCCTAAAGATGTGCCTTTTGCTTGTTTGGTGAAAAAATATGAATCCGTTCCTAAGTTATTTAATTTGTAAATTTTGAATAACTGGTTCTGAGCATGCTCAGTAAGCATCAAAAATAGCTGTATGAAATGAAAAAATAATTATTTTTTCATATTGACATCACCCCTTTTCATGAGGGGAAAATCCTTTTTTGTTTGGCCAGCATCTTGTATTCTGGTATTCCCTAAGGAAAATCAAAATTTCAAAAGCCACAAAAATGACATTCTAGAGAGCAACCAACACATATATCTTGCCTACTGGGACCCCCTACCTGGATTCTGCAGTTAACTGTTGGAGAAATGCCCTTAAAATTTTATTTTTTTTTAAATTAGAAATCTGTTTTCATGTTTCGTGATACAAAAAAGAATCTTTTTTTTGTATGACATTATCCTTTTTCAAGAGGGAAAAATCCTTTTTGTATGACACGTCGATGTATTTCAATAGGGTTTTCAACTATGTGGCATAACTTTGCCATTGCTGCATACTTTGAGATCAAATTTTCAACATGGCCTTTTTGGGATCCCACCTCAGGAACAATGTTGGTGGGATTACACAAATCCATCTGAAAAGGTGATTTTGTGGTCACTTTGTGAAATCACCTTTCAAGTGAGATTTGAAACTCAAGGCCCTGCACTTCCATTCATTCATAGATGCATACATCCATGCTGGTGTGGATGCGCAGGGCCCTCAGGGCCCTGTGCTCTGTTGAATGACTTGTTAAAGAGCTCCTGATGATATCTGTCTTTTTTGTGGTCCTGACGCCTTGAGATGCATTTTTTAATAAGGTAGTTGTTACTTTGTATTTTACAGTTTCTGTTCCTCGTTCTGAGTACAATGGTCATGCCACCCACTCCCTGTATGGTTTTCCCAGTTTGCCAACAGTTGCCAGGCTAAATAACAACTTACGTCATTTGTATGTGTGCTTCACTGAACGTAGCTCACACACTGGGACAGAACACAAAGGCTGTCATCCTGAGCCCCTGCTGAATGAAAAGACCGCATAAGTAGTTTCAGGCTCTGAGCACATTTCAGTCCCCTCCCAACTAAGGATCTTGCTTCATTCCATTCCAGGTTAAAAAAAAAAAAGCAAAACACAGCTGAATAAAAACAGATTTGGGCAAACAGAAGCTCAGGTTGTGAATGCTTGTTCTACTTCAGTTTAAAACACTGGAGTGCTTCTATTTTATGCTCTCACTACCTCACTCCTAATATGCGCTGTTGGCAGTGCGAACACTGAAAAATAAGATCAGACTGGTCCAGACATATCTCTACGCTGACTTATATCCATGCACAGGCAATGGAGCAAACCTGGGTATTGGGTAAATCACATGGTCGATTGGTGCTTGTCCCTGGTTACTTTGGTTGTTTTGTCTACATCAGTGCTGCTGTTGTTAGCAGGTGACAGTCACTCTGTTGGTAAGATCTTAGCCATAGAGATACACCTGGACCAGGCTGATCTTAGTTTTTAGTGCTCACACTACCAACAGCACAAATTTGGAGGGGGTAGTGAGAACAGATGTCAGTGCATAACATAGAAGCGCTCTAGTGTTTTAAACTGAAGTAAAACGAACGTTCACAAACAGCTTTTGTTTGCACTGATTGAGTTTCATTCAGCTGTGTTTCATTTTTTTGTTTGTTGGTTTTTATGGCTGCGGGCAGAGCCTACAGCTATATTGGTATCTGTAGCTGGAAAATAGAGCATCATGGAACACATGTTTTGGACTTTTCAATGTATCCTTCCATGCCAACTGAAATAAAGTACTCTCTTCTTTCTGTTAAGAATGTTGGAGACATAACTCCAAGCTGCTTAGCAGATGCCATTAGAAAACTGAAGCAGCTTGTTAAATATTTGTTAAATATCGGCTACCTATTAAACTGGAGATTTGTTTACCCCTTCAGAATGCAACAACTTGTACATTTAAATACTTAGCATTTACACAGCTTCATGCTACTAGTTTCACTTGAGAATGTATTGTCCTTCAAGAAAGATTCATACCTCATAAATGTCACCCTTTCCCAGCAAATCTATGATTTACACTGTTTTTTACCCTCTAAATACACTATCTGATAAGACCGTCTCAGATATTTGCCAAGTATTCAGTGAACTACCCAGACTAAATATTTAGCATTCAGCAGGCATTTTCTATTATGCTTTTTGGGAAAAAATATATTGAGCTACAGCAAACACACGCACACACACACACACACACACTCACTCTCTGTACACACCGTCCTCATGGTCACAACATTCAAAATAAATACTGTATTCAAATATGTTATAAAACAATAAAGGATCTGTTTGTTTATGTCAGTGAGCCCAGTGAAGTTCAGTTTAGAGTAGATTTCCTTTAAATATTTCTTATCCTATATTTTGTATCCTGGATACACACACACACACATACACACACACATTCTGTACACACCATCCTCATGGCCTCAACATTCAAAATAAATACCACATTCTAATATGTTATAAAACAATAATTATAAAATGGAGAGGAGAAATCCTGGAAGCTGATTGGCTGAACCAGACTTTGACCTGTGACAATATGTCACAATATTGTCACAGTCCAAAATTGATTACCAAGACCAGCCATTTACAAACACTTTAGGGACATTTTATAATTGCAATAATGCACTCCAAGGTGTGGTAAATCCTGGAACCTGATTGGCTGTCTGCCCTTGGCAACAGTGAGGTTATCTGAGCACAACCTCACTGTATTGATTTGTTGTTGCATTGTTTGCATTTTCTCTTAAGAAACAAAGATTTATTGGCACACTAAAAATCTACCAAAACATGTTTTAATTTTTTTTTTTTATTTTGTATAACAATGAGCCATTGTATAATAGCAATAATGCACTTCAGGGTGTGGGTTGTGCTGGGATAACCTCACTTCTGGGACATTGGATGCACTCGGCCTGTAGTCTCATGCCCAGCCACCCAGGCATGATGTTATCCCAGCATGATCCACACCGTCTCCTGCATTATTGCTTAAAGAAACTGTTTGTTTATGTCAGTGTACACAGTGAAGTTCAGTTTAGAGTAGATTTCCTTTAAATATTTCTTATCCTATATTTTGTATCTTGGATAGCACAGGGGAGATGCTACATCTCATTGTCATAGGGATCTTCGTTTACACATTTTTGCACTGTATTTACTCAGGCTGTCTCAGATTAGATGCAATATCTTGTTTTCAGTGGGATCATGATTTTACTATTTTGATAATGTATTTCTTCAGGGTAGCCTAGTCCAGGGCCCCCATATTCAAAGGAGATGTGTGGTGCATCCTGGCAGAACAGGGAGATGTGCTGCACAGCTCAAACAATGCACTGCAGTATGATATTCAAATGTGCAGGATGCGCTGACCACAAGGGAATGGGCCAGGGTGCACACAAATAGTATGCCGTGCAAATCAAGGGTGTGTTCCCATGCATATGCTGTGCTGCGGCATACTCAGTGGGAATGCACCCCTCACAGTCCAGAGTAGCATGGACCACAGTTAGGCCATGAATATCTGGTCTAACCTGGCCAACCACCCACAGGAGGGCTGCAGAAGTGCACCCAGGTGCACAGCAGCCTGACTGCCCTGGTGGACTAGAGGTACCCCCCCCCAATCGGTGATTGATCCAACTCCATCCCCAAAGAGGAAAATACGGTCCATATCCATAGCATAGAGGACCACCACCCACCACCTTGGTATGTAGACACCCCCGCTCCCCCATACCTTACCTGTTGTGGAGACTGGCACTGCCCTCCACACCCTGCCATGACCAGCTGCTGACTGCACTGGACCAGAGCCAGGGACCTGCAATCCGGAATGGCTCAAGTGGCTATACCATGCATTAGGGCACTACACAAGCTGTGGACCCACCAGTGTATGCAGCCAAATGTATGTCCCTGGCAAATCATAAGAGGGAATTGACATACCTCCAATGCATGCCTTGTTGATGTTGTATCTTCCTGCTGTCATACACCACTGCAGGCCCACAGTCTGCCCCGTTCCTCTATGTAAAATGCTACCCTTCAGACTGCTGAGGTATCCTGGGTGCCATGGGATGCAGTATCCTGCAATGCCATTTGCAGTGTATGCTCCAGGCTATGGATAGTGCATCCGTGGTTCCCCGATTGTAAAAACAAATGGGAGGTCAGCTGTAACATGCCTGTTCCAGGACCTGTGTGAGTGGGTACAGCATCGGCTGTCACCCACACTGAGCAGTACAATGGTGCCAGGATGATGGATCCACATGTGAGTGCCTGAGGTGTATGCCCACTGGGCATTATCGCCCGCACACAGCTCATGCCTATGTAGGACACATTCCAGTGTCCTACTGCCAGTGCTCTGCCACCCAAAAATAAGATGCCATTTCTTCTGTGAACTATCCAGGCTAAATATATAGCAATCAGCAGGCATATTCTAGGAAAATACATTGTAAAAATGTGTAAAAGGAAGACCACATTGAAACTGCCTCTCAGCAGATCTGCATTGTGCAAATTCATTAGAAATAATGGTTAAAAGCATCCCAAAAGCTCTCCACAGCTATATCAGCTCTGACCAGAGTTTGTTTAACCTGGAATGGAATGAAGCAAGGTCCTTAGTTGGAAGGAGACTGAAATGTGCTCAGAGCCTGAAACTACTTCTGTGGTCTTTTCATTCAGCTGGGACTCAGGAAGACAGACTTTGTGTTCTGTCCCAGAGTGTGAGCTATGTTCAGTGAAGCACACCTATGAATGACATAAATTGCAATTTAGCCTGATAGCCATTGGTAAACCATGGGAAAACCATACAGGGAGTGGGTGGCATGACCACTGCAGTCAGAATGAGGAACAGAAACTGTTAAATACAAAGTAACAGCAACCCTTTTAAAAATGTGTCTCAATGTGTCAGGATCCACAAAAAAGACAGATGTCATCAGGAGCTCTTTAACAAGCCATTCAACCAAGCACAGGGCCCATAGAGTGCTGCGCATCCACACCAACATGGATATATGCATCTATGGAGGAATGGAAGTGCAGGGCCTAGAGGGCCCTGTGTTTCCATAGGCAAATGGATATGTTCACACATGTCCCGACAGGACCTGTGTGAATGAGAATATGTTTATAGGACCTGAGTGAATGAGAATACAATTATACTATCTCAAAAAGTAAGGCACTGTCTGTCTGTCTGTCTATCTAATATATTCTTCCCAAAAAAAACTTTGTTAATGCTCCTGTTAGGGTTCACATTAAACTAACAAAAGTAGGGAAATGTGGTGTTAGGGTTCCCAACCCTAGCACCCACCCCCACCCTCCAGGCAGCAAAAGGAAAAACCATTACAGTTTCACCTCTCCTGAGTCTTTGCAAATCAGGCTGGTGGTGTTCTTTGGGGTTGTCAACCCTAATGCTCACCCCATTCTCATATACTCTGCACCTCTCAGCTACTTTACTGATGGAATATGGTGAGCGTTAGGGTTGACAAAGGCCTGATTTGTCAAGACTCAGGAGAGTGAAACCATAATGTTTTTTTCTTTTGCTGCCTGCAGGGTGGTTCTGGAGTGTTAGGGTTGGTAACCATAACACCACATTCCCTTACTTTTGTCGGTTTAATGTGAACCCTAACAGGTGCATTAACAAAGTTTTTTTGCAAAGAATATATTAGATAGACAGACAGACAGATAGATAGATATACTGTAATACAATGTAGGTAAGAGTCAAACCTGACAGATAAATGATTTATTTTAGCCACTGAAGAATTTTAAATGAAGAAAAAAATGCATGCTAATTTAAGCATTTATCATCACTTTTGACATGTCACAAAGGAACCTTTAACCGACGGAAAAGCAGCTTTAACTGCTGCAATCAAAACACCACAGTGAAATCAAACAGAAACAGTTAAAGTTTCATAGAAAGAGTAAGTGTAAAAGCTTTACAATTTAAAATACATTTCATCAACTGGACACACAACAGCTTGGCTCAAAACATGCTACAGTACTCATCATTACTTGTGAGGGGTCAGGAGTTATATTGTTCACTTGTGGCTCTACAACACTTGAGTTATTGTTCTTCTCCCTTACCCGTGAAGATAAATGGTATATTTTGAGTCAGGGCTTTACGTATCCCCTCTGCATTGACAAGGACTTGTAGACTTTCTCAACTCACCACATATACTTTATTAAATTGATACTGTAAATGTACTGCCAAATCACAAACTCCTTGTGACTCATGTTACATATTTAGTGTAAGTGGCTGTAGTTTTAAATCTGTCTGTGAAAAATAATATAGTCCACATAGAAACAGACAATGTCAGCAGAAAAAGACCACCAGTCCCTCCAGTCTGTCCTTTTTAACCCTGTCTTGAATTTCATTACTCATAACTTCCCATCACAATTATAACACAATTGCATTTGAATCATTTTAAAATTATGCTATTATTTTAATTTGACAGTCATTTGAATTGCAATGTACAGTATTATAATTATAATTATAATGGGATGTGGATTGTATCATTTCACAGAAAGATTAAAAATCCAACCTCTAAAACTGAAGAAGTGACAAGAGTCACAAAATGTTTGTGCTTTGGCAGTAAATCTATAACATCAATTTAATATAGAGTGTGATGAGTTGAGAAAGTCCATCAGTAGTTGATGATGTCTGATTGAACTGGGGGTGGGGCATACTCCTCACTACATTCACTACATGATCCAAGGCTTCAAAGAGTTACTCTTTTGTTCTTTGCCCAACTTAAAATACTGTATGCAATTTATCTTCATGTGTGAGGAGGCAGGACTATTGTGACAAAGCCACAAGTTAGCAGAGAAAGTACTGTCATCTCACAAAATAAGATAAATTGCATATTTTGAGTTAGAACATTGTATATTTAATTTATACATCAGTTGCCTTGTTTAGATGTTATCATTTCACCAGCAAAGCATCACAGAGTTTGTACTCTTTTACAAGGACATTATGGGTTTTAAGATCAAAGTAGACCAGAAGAGTTCCACACAATAAAAGTTCATAAAATACAAGACACATTTAAACAGTTAGCAGCAAATTAGTCACTGTTTTAAATCTGCTTTTTGTTTAAAGATTTAAATGTTTCTCTTTGATTCCAGCTTCTGGCATGAGTGATGCACAACACTATTGTGATGTCATCAGAACCATCAAAGCTGTTTGTGTATCTGGTAGCGAATCTCAGGGACCACTGTGGTCAGGGGGAGGGTAGAACTATGGTGCTGGGTGACCTTAACATGCCAGGGGTTGATTGGGGAACTATGGCATCCTTATTGACAAGGGAGCAGCACCAGCTGGACATCTTCCAGGATGCATTCCTTTACCAACTGGTGGCTGACCCGATGAGGGATGATCGTATTCTAGATGTGGTCCGATAGGATGGTGATCTGGTTAGGAACCTAGTAGTAGGGGACCCACTGGTGGGGAGTGATCATGTCACGGTTTGGTTTTCCCTAGACCTGGGGGGAGGGGGAAATTGCACTAACATGGTGGTGGTTGACTTTAGGGGTGTGGACTTTAAGGGTATGGAGGAGATCCTCAAGGGGTACTTGGAGGGAATCAGACTGGAAATGGACACAGAAAGCAAGTGGGAAATTATTAAAAGAGAGCTCCTGGAAGATACCAAGGCCTGCAGAAAGGTCTGACACAAGTTTGGTAGAGCCAGAAAGCCAAACTGGTGGACCAGGGAGGTCCAGGAGGTGGTAAGGGAGAAAAGAGTTGCTTATAGACTATACAAGCGCTCGCGTGGGGTCATGGACAGGAGGTAGTATGATATGATATCCAAAAAGGCAACCAGGGTGGCGAGACCGGCCTAGGCGAGGATGGAGCAGAGGTTTGCACTGGGGATCAGAAGCGGGGTAAAAGGGTTCTTTAGGTATAACAGGGAAAGAAGCAAAGAGAAGGGGCATTTAGCAGACTGAGGTCAGGGAGTGGGTGGGCCGAGGAGACCGGGGAGCAGGTGGAGGTACTTAATGAATACTTTGCCTCAGTCTTCACTAGAGACGATGGAGGGTCAACACCTTTCAGGGGGAGGCAGGCAAGGAATGAGGAAGGGAGGAGGTCACGGATGTTGAAATTCCTGTTAGTAGGGTGAGGGAAGCCCATAAGTCCCTGAAAACAGATAAGGCACCGGGTCTGGGTGGCCTTCATCCCAGGCAGATGTCCTTGCTGCACCTCTGGTGGACCTTTTCAACTCCTCCCTTCTGACAGGGTGGGTGCCTCAGGATTGGAGGATGGCTTATGTCTTGCCTATCCACAAAAGCGGCCCACAGGAAGAGCCGGTAACTACAGGCCTGTTAGCCTGATGTCGGTGGTAGGTAAAATAATGGAGGCCATCTTGAAAGAGAGGCTAGAGGTGTTTCTGGAGACACATAGCCATCTGTATGATCACCAACATGGCTTAGTTCTGGGCAGATGGTGTCAGACTAACCTTGTGGAGTTCTATGACTGGGTGACAAAGGCACTGGACCAGGGCAGGCTGGTGGATGTCCCCTTTCTAGACTTCAGCAAGGCATTTGATTTGGTGTAACACCCTGGGTTGCTGGAGAAGCTAGGGGACATGGGGGTGGGGGAAAGGATGGTTAGGTGGATAGGACACTGGCTGACTGGGCAGTTTCAGAAGGTAGTGGTCGGGGGGAGGGATCATCTCCTAGGAGGATCATTAGCACAGTCCCACAAGGGTCAGTGCTGGGTCCACTCCTGTTTAATGCTTACATCTCAGACATCAGGGATGGTATCAGGACTGAGATGAGCTTCTTTGCTGATGACTCAAAGCTGGATCTAGTGGTGGATGGGGAGGAGGGTAGAAGAGCCCTACAGGGGGACCTGGAGGTTCTGGAGAGGTGGTCATGCACCTGGAAACTGAGGTTTAATGCCAATAAATGCAGTGTTCTCCACTTGGGGCTTAGGAACCCAGCTCATGATTAAATTTTTGGGTGGGGAGGAACTGTAGGTTTCAGGAGGGGAAAAGGATCTTGGAGTGATTGTGGATGCCAAAATGAATAACTCTGAGCAGTGTAGGTGGGCTGCGGCTAAAGCAAATAAAATGCTCGGGTGCATCGCCAGTGGGATAATCTTGAGGAGACAAGAGGTGCTTCTCCCTCTGAATAACTGCCTGGTTATACCACACCTAGAGTACTGCATGCAGTTTTGGTGCCCGTACTTGAAAAAGGATATTGTACTTCTCAAAAGGGTCCAGAGGAGGGTGACCAGGATGATATAGAGACTGGGAGAAGATCCTATGAGGAGAGACTTGAGGAACTCAACTTGTACTCCCTGGAGGAGAGGAGGGACAGAGAGGATGTGATTGAGGTCTTTAAATATCTAAAGGGAATAAATAGGGTCAGCCTAAGTAAGGTGTTCCAGCTAAGGGAGGAGGGGACCACCAGGGGGCACTCCATGAGGCTGGTTGGCGGGAGGCTTGGGGAAGACTAGGAGACACTACTTCACCGAGAGGGTGGTGGACCCCTGGAATGCACTGCCTGTGGAACTAGTGGCTGTTACAGTGGAGGGATCCAAGAGGGACTGGGACAGGTATGAGGGGAAGTTAACACTGAGTAATGCCAGACCTGGAGGTGTAACTCCAGTGTGAGATGTGGTCAGGGGGGATTTACGGGGGAGGTGGAGAGGGCAGCAACGGTGTCCTGACCAGGTGCTGATTTTTGAGCAGACTGGATAGACCATTAGACCTACTCTGCTGGCATCTTAGTATGTTAGTAATTGTTTTCACATCAACCATGTGCTGTATGTGAGAGACGTAACTTAAATTTTCTGTTTTCGTCTGGTTATACAATTGTGCTTAAAGTTAGGAATTGAAAAATTGTGTTAATAAGGCCTCCACAGGATGTCTTCTCTTGTATAAGAGACTCTGAGCATGAGGTTTGTGAAAGTGAACAGTGAAGCAAAGTTGAGATAAAGCAAAGTTTAAACTCTCACAACTTCCAACAGTAAAAAGGACCTCAGTTGACCCTGGTGAATGATATAAATAGGATATCCAATAGGCCTCATGAAGTAAGCCATACAGTCAGACAAAAATGTGTACCTCAATAGAACTTTAGTTAGGGATGGGTGAACTGGCTCTGGGTGCAATTCTGAAGCCATCTCCGGGCCAGGCTGACTCAGCTCTGACCAGGAAAACAGAGCCTCTCGTGGCTCGGCCCAGTTTGCCAAGTTGACCTGGTTCAGAAGTGTGATCCAGTCCAGAATAACACTCTCACCACTAGTACTGCATGGAAGAGGCAGTGGCGGGTGCAGAAAAGTGCAGGAAAAAATTGTTTATTTTTTCCCCAATCTCTGCCGAAAACTCCCGAGTCCCTGTACCATCACATGACCAACAAAGGGAAACACTCGTGATCCTGGGGCACTGAAGGGAGCCAACCAATGAGGTTCTGTGTTCTGTGATTGACACATGTTCTAGCCAATCCTCTGCATCAGCAACCACAGGACCCCCCCCAGGAAACCAAGTATTGAGCACATTTCAGGCTTTGCAGTCAATGGAGACAGGTGTGTGTGTGTGTGTGTGTGTGTGTTAGAGAGGGAGAGGGACAGAAGGAAAGAAGGACAGAAGGAGAGTTGAGACTAAGAGACCAATAAATTCAACAGCAGAGTGCTGTTGCCATTGCAGCAGACTGAGAGCACTTATTACAAAAAGGATTATTTTTGTTAGAAAGAAAGAGAGAGAGAGCAGAGAGAGAGAAATGAACTGAAGAGCAGTGTGCAGAGTAGACAGCTGTAGATTGCAGATGTTGCAGACTCCACAGTAAAATGATAAAACACCCATTTATGTTAGTCAAAGAGAGAGACTGAGTATATAGAGAGAGAGAGGGGCCAACAAATTTTACAGTCAGATAGGGCATGAGGACTCTGACCAAAGGTCACAGTGCCTAGGTAATTTTGAGGAGGGGACTTATAGTGCTGTAGATTTTAAAGGGGGTGTCACCCACATCTCAGATTCTGTGTTGTCCATCTCTGTGCTGTCCTGAAAGGTCATACTGCCCTAGACTCTATGTTGCCTAACTCTGTGCCTGAAGTACTACTAGGTCAAATAGTGCCTCATGAATGTTGAGAAGGAGATGTCACATCTCAGACTTTGTGTTGCCCACCTCTGTGCCTGAACTACTACTAGGTCGTATAGTGCCTCACATATTTTGAGAGGGGGGCATCACATCTCAAACTTTGTGTTGCCCATCTCTGTGCCATAGTGCCATACAGATTGTGAAGTGGGGGCATCACATCTCAGACTCTGTGTTGTCCATATTTGTGCCTGAACTACTACTAGCTCATATAATGCCTCAAGTATTTTGAGAGGAGGATGTCACGTCTCAGACTCTGTTGCCCATCTCTGTGCCATAGTGCCATACAAATTGTGAAGGGGTCATCACGTCTCAGACTCTGTGTTGCCCATCGCTGTGCCTGCTAGGTCATATAGTGCCTCACATATTTTGAGAGGGGGGTGTCACATCTCAGACTCTGTATTGCCCAACTCTGTGCCTGAACTACTACTAGCTCATATAATGCCTCAAGTATTTTGAGAGGAGGGTGTCACGTCTCAGACTCTGTTGCCCATCTCTGTGCCATAGTGCTGTACAGATTGTGAAGGGGGCATCACATCTCAGACTCTGTGTTGCCCATCGCTGTCCCTTCTAGGTCATATAGTGCCTCACATATTTTGAGAGGGGGTGCCACATCTCAGAGTCTGTGTTGCCCATCTCTGTACCATAGTGCCATTCAAAATGTGAAGGGGGGGGTGTCACACCTCAGACTCTGTGTTGCTCATCTCTGTGCCTGAACTACTACTAGGTCATAGTGACATACAGATTTGTGAAGGGGTGGAGTCACGTGTTTCTGTAGCAGTTTTTGTGAGTTTCAGTGTTACTGAATCTTATGTTTGACACCACTTAATTTTGGGGTGTAACCCTGTCTTCTGTTTCACATCACTTAGTTATGAATCACGCCACTTAATTTTCAGGTGCAACCCTGTTCATGGAATCTTCTGTTTCGCGTCACTTAGTCACAATCCTCACAAATCACGCCACTTAATTTTTGGGTACAACCCTGTTTGTTTACTGAATCTTCTGTTTCACATCCATGTTTAAGTAAGCCATTTTGTCTGCGTATTTCTGTAGCACTTTTAGTGATTTCAGTGTTATTGAATCTTGTTTGCCATTTAATTTTTGGGTGCAACCCTGTATATGAGTCTTCTCTTCAATGTCATTTAGTCACGAATCACACCACTTAATTTTTAGGAGCAGCCCTGTTCATGGAATCTTCTGTTTCACATCACTTAGCCATGAGCCTCACGAATCATGCCACTCAATTTTTGGGTGCAACTCTGTTTGTTTACTGAATCTTCTGTTTCACATCAGTGTTAAAAGTAAGCCATTTTTATATTTGTTTGCACGCATGTGCAAGAAACATAGTGCCATCATTCGAGTTTTCCAGAGGTGTGTCAGCCTCTTCCAATTCAGTCAGTGTGTTTGCAGGCACGGTCTCAGTGCACCAATCACTGCTCCAGCTGTCTATGACAGCTGAAAATGCAGTGGCATACAGTTGAAAGGGAGAGCTCCACTTCAGTGAGCAGAGCTCCTCCCAACACACACGCACGCATATTGCGTGCTGATGCGCTTCTCCCCCACGCACATAATATAGCCGGCGGGTGCCCAATCCCATCGGCTCCAGCTCCCCCAAAACAGCAGTTACAGCTGCCACGCTTGGGAGCCCACCCCAGCATGGCACACATCGGTACGGCCAACGGGGTGCCTAACTCTGTCAGCTCCAGCCCCCAAATAGCCTTACAGCTGCCACGTTAGAGCCCACCCCAGCATGGCACTAGCTCAGTATGGCCGACGGGGTTCCCAATCCTTGCCGGCTACAGACCCCAAACATCCTTTCCAGCTGCCGTTGCTGGGAGCCTACCCCAGCGTGGCAAACGCCCCACGTCTGCCTTAACAATTTAAAATAAACAATCTGTAAATAAAAAATGGTCCCTCGCAGTCTCCCTACCCCACCCGCACCCACCCACTGCACCCTGCCTCCCCCACACCCCTCACCCCATCTTACCTCTGGAGTCTGGACGACAATCTTTGGTGGACTGGAACACGCCTGCGCTCTTCAAAGCCCGACCCTTGAACTGAGAAATGCCGGTGCTGTATAATGTAATAGATAGGGTTTTTCAACTTTGCATATCTCGGGCATTTTTTGGAATTTTTGCACCAAATTTTCAACATGGGGTTTTTGGGACCCCTGCTCATGAATGCTGTCACTGTCATGGCGTTATTCGAGCTCGAAGGGTGATTTTGGAGTCACTGCATGAAATCACCTTTTGGGACCGATTAATGAAACAACACTGCCAGGGTTCATAAGGTGGGCTCTCAAGAAGCCTATTTTGAAAATTTGGTGAAATAAATCCAAAAAATGACTGTTTTACGAGCGTGCGTTGCGCAGTTCCTATGCATGCTCGTAAGTTCGCAAATGTTCAATATTTTCACTCCAGATGTTCAACATTGCCATTTTACCACACCTTCTTATGAGTAGTACAGCTTTCATTTTTCACATCTCACCCAAAACGTGTTTCCGCCCATGTAGCGCACGATGGTGCAGTCGGTGTGCGAAATCAATGTACAGGACAAATTAAGAAAATCACAGTGATGCTGTTCATGAGCAGAGGTCTTAAAATGACTATGTTGAAAATTTGGTGAAGCAAATTCCTAAAAATGACTGTTTCACGAGCATGCGTTGCAGAGTTCCTACGCACGCTCGTAAGTTCACAAATTTTCAATATTTCCACTCCAGATTTTCAACATTGCCATTTTACCACACCTCCTTATGAGCAGTATAGCTGTCATTTTTCACATCTCACCCACAACGTGTTTCCGCCCATGTAGCGCACAATGGTGCAGTCGGTGTTCGAAATCAATGTATGGGACACATTAAGAAAATCACAGTGACACTGGTCATGAGCAGAGGTGTTAAAATGGCTATGTTGAAAATTTGGTGAAAAATTCTAAAATGACTGTTTTAGGGCAGCGTTACGCAGTTCCTCACGCGCTGGCAAGTTTAGAATTTGTAATTTTGCACACCAGATTTTCAACAGTGCCATTTTACCACACTTCCTTATGAGCAGTGCAGCTACCATTTTCCACATCTCGCCCAAATTTGTTTCCGCGCATGTGGCGCATATGGTACAGTTGGTGTGCAAAACAATGTTTGGGACAGATTAAGAAAATCACAGTGACACGTCATGAGCAGAGGTCTTAAAATGGCTATGTTGAAAATTTGGTGACAAAACTCCATAAAATTACTGTGTTACAGTGAGTATTATGCAGTTTCCATGCACCCTCGTAAGTTCATGAATTTGTAATATTTTCAGTCCAGATTTCACCAGTGGCATTTTCCACCTCTTATGAACAGTGCGGCTGTCATTTTCCACAACATGGCCGAAATGTGTTTCACACTTTCAGTGCAGAAATGCATGGTCGCTGTGAAATCATTGTTGAGGACAGATAAAGAAAATCACACTGACACTGTTCATGATCGGAGGTCCCAAAATGCCTGTGTTAACAATCTGCTGTAAAAAATCCCCAAACTAGTTACATACGGTTGTCGTTGCACAGTTTCTATACTGCCGCTGGTGACGTCACCAGTTTTTTAAGATTTTCACACCAGATTTTCAACATTGCCATTTTTACACTTCCCCATGAACAGTACCGCTGTCATTTTCATATCCTGTTGGAATGTGTTTTTGCACCTGTGGTGTCAAATGCCGTAGTCACTGTGCAAAAGCAGTTTTCAGCTAACAAACTGTTATTGCCACTGTTCATGAGGTGGGGGTCACAAAAAACCATGTTGAAAATTTGGAGTGAAAATACCAACGAATGCCTAAGGCGTTAGGGTTTCTGACCATAACGCCCCACCCTGTAGAGAATGACAGGCATCAGGGGTGTGACTTGGGATTCTTGCCTGTAATGCTCATACCATTCCACCCCACCCACACCCTGCAGCCAGTGAGAGGCATCAAGGTGTGCCTCGGACTCTTCGACCCAAAGCACCATTCTCCTATACGCATCCATCTCACTGTATTTCCTGATGGGTAGAGTGCAGCATAAGGACAAAGACCCCAAGGCACACTGTGACACTTGTCAGTGTCTGCAGGATAGGGTGTGGTGAAATGGCATGGTCGTTATGCCTGACGACCCAAAGGCACACCCTAATGCCTGTCACTCTCTGCAGGGTGGTGGTGGGGTTGGCTTCAGTTCAGTACTTCGTTGCCATTCTTATTATGCAGCTCTGTAACTTCTACACTACCAATGCCAATGCCAGCAAGCAAACATTAGGCATTGACAAATGCTTGTTGGTCTTGGGTTTACCACCTAATTCACTCTCTCAACCCTCCCTCCCATTTCCCTTTCTCAGTCCTCCCTCACCTAGGCCTTCCCTCAGTCAAATCCACTCATACCACTCTCCACTCTCCTCCCCTCCCCTTACCAGTGCTATACACCCACTGGGCTAACCAGCTGACTCCTAGCACTCCACCCTTTTCTATAGCTACTTTTAACTGCCATCCTTCTTCATACCCCCTACTGCCTCTGCTACCTGACAAAGCCTACTCTCATGGCTGCAGCCACAACTTATAAGTTAGGTCAGTCCTCTTTCCACACCTCACAGCCTCGTCTTTCCTAAACCTACTTCTCACACCATTTATAAACCTTTCTTTAACCATTAAGATACTAAGAAAATGCAATATGTGCTAATTTGATTTCCTTCTTGCTATGTAATGCAATGTACAGTAAGGTTGTATTATTCTCTACTGAGTGTTTGTGTTATCTGATGTATTGTCACCCACTTTTACTGACGTGGAACCTTTGAAAAAGAACACATTGCTCAAAGGTTATTTCCAAATAATTAATTAAATAAATACATTTTGTCAGTGTCTTTCTGTAGCACTTTTAGTGATTTTCAGTGTTATTGAATCTTCTGTTTAATGCCATTTAGTTTTAGGGTGCAAACCTGTACATGAATCATCTGTTCAAAGTCACTTTGTTGATTCACACCACTTAATTTTTGGGTGCAACCCTGTTCACAGAATCTTCTGTTTCACCACACTTAGTCACAATCCTCACAAATCGCACCACTTAATTTTCGGGTGAAACCCTGTTTTTTTGCTGAATCTTCTGTTTCACATCCGTGTTTACGTAAGCCATTTTGTCAGTGTCTTTCTGTAGCACTATCAATGATTTTCAGTGTTATTCAAATCTTCTGTTTGGCATCACTTAATTTTTTAGGTGCAACCCTATACATAAATCTTCTCTTTCATGCCACTTAGTCACGAATCGTGCCCCTTAATTTTTGGGTACCCTGCCCTGACCTCCTTGTTCAGTGACACATTACTGCAGTACCGGTGACTGCTATATATTTCTTTTTTATTGCTGTTGGCTGCTTGCTGATCAAATGGCATGAAAATACAGGCACAATTTTTTTTTTTTAAAAGGTTACATGTAAGCAATAAGACATAACAGGGTGTGTGTTAGACACTTTAACACATGGCTAGGAGGCATAGTGAGGCACGAGGCCACCGGCCAAGTGCATCCAGTCTCCTAGCCATGTGTTAAAGTGTCTAACACACAGACTCTGGAGTGGCTTATTGCTCTTATGAAATGGGCATCTACATTTTAGATGCATTTAAAAATTAAAATTATTACGATTAAGTAAAAAAAAAGTGATTTTTGGGTCTTTATTTTAAATAAAATAGTTCCTCTGCCTGGATTTTTTTAGACTAAAAGTTTGTCCTACTTTGGCCTCCATAGCTGCACGAAGTGAGAGGAAAGCCAGCATTCTAAAGGGCATGGCAGCACCTGTTATAGAGTACATGGAGCATCACAGAGTGGGAGCAACTGTTTTCTGTGAGAACGGAGTACTTGAAGACACGTAAATAATGGAGGATGGTATTTTAATTTTTTTGGTGAAATAGTAGAGGCTTTTTTGGGGGGGAGGGTGCATGAGGAAAGTGAGCCTATGATGCGGTGCGGCAGCAAAGCTTATATGTCAGCAGGGTGACTGAGCGAGCGGGTGGATTACGAGAGAACGATTGCGATTGTGGCAGTTTTTTTTTTAAATGATGCAGGTTGTGCATTTCATTTCAAGATGTGCAAGTGAGTGATTGATGTTTCTTGGGCGGTTAGCTTCACAGTAAGGGTGGCATCGCTTGTGGCACAAAACAAGATGGCAGCTATTTGATTTGTGAACATACTTTGTGGGCTGCATCACCCATATCAATGCCCAGTGGGCATTGCCTGGTCTTATTCTTGTGTTGTTAAACACTTTAGCACACAGTCAGTGGCCAATGAGAAAGCTTGAATTTCAATGTCCATTTCATAATTTATTTTAACAGAGGGATCTAAAAAAATAATACTGATGCATTTCTACTACTCAAATACATTAAAATAGATCTACAAATCATCAGAGTATATCAAAGTAATTCAGAACCTTTTGGAAAAAAATCAGAGTCGGAATCAGAACTGGGTCACAGCCAATCCGCCCATCCCTAGCTTTAGTACATGTGGCTCTTCTGCACTCCATTACATCTTGCTAGACACGATGGAGAGCAACATTCTAAAGTTAATAAATGGCCTATTTTGTGGCAGGCTGTGGAATATCACATATATATTTTTGTACATATATTTTGCAAAAAACTTTGTTAATGCACTAGTTAGGGTTAAAGTGACATAGGTAGGGAAATATGGTGCTAGGGTTTGCAACCCTAACACCCCCCCCTCCAGCCAGCACAGCAGGTGTGATGTGTGCCTTGCGGTTCTCAAGCCTAACGCTCAACCATTGTCATACACTGTACACATCTGACCTTATTTATGGATGGAATGGGGTGAGGTTAGGCTTGAGAACTCCTAAGACACACCCCACAACTGCTGCTGCTGCTGGGGAAATAGGGTTAAACCCTAATGTCACATTTCCATGCTTTTGTCACTTTAAAACTAACTAGTGCATTAACGCATTTTTTTGCAATTTATTTACTTCATTTTTGAGGTAGTATAATCATATCCTTATTTGTCTGACGGAGTGCAGGGCCCTGCACTCCCAGTCATACATACTTTTTCAGATAATGTAATCGTATCCTTATTTTCTTGTGTGAGCACAGAGCCCTCCAGGCCCTGTACTCCCATCCCTGCATTGATGTGCATATATGTAATGGTGTGAAAGTACATGGCCTTCTGAGCCCTGCACTTCCACTTGTACCACAACAGCAAGCAAACTCAGCATAGCCTTCTTATTACCCTACCTCATTAAGCCAGCAGTGAAAGTTTTCAAATCTCTGCCAAATAGTGATATTCACACCATCGCAATATCATGCCATGTCAGAGGCAGAAAAACACATTTTGGTGAAGATTTGAGAAATGGCAGCTGTCATGTTCCTGAACTGATGTAAAGAAATGGCTACGTTGAAAGTCTGGTGCAATAATATTGTCAAGAGCAAAAGTTATGAGCAAGCATAGTGTAATATAAATAGATGTGCATATTTTCGTCATTATAACATATTTTGATCCAAAATTATTAACATACTTTTCTTATCACTCCACTGCATGAACAAGAGCAGTAAAAATTTGCAAATCCTGTCCAAAGGGTGATTTCACCAATTGGCTGTTAATCTGCCTTTCGGACAGGATTTGGGTAATTTCACTGAAAGAGGTAGCAAAGTTATGCACTAAAGCTGGTGCTCCCCTGTTCTATATAGTGTCATTTTTATTATACCTATCTATCTATCTATCTATCTGTCTGTCTGTCTGTCTGTCTGTCTGTCTGTCTGTCTGTCTATCTATCTACACAGACAGAGATAGAAATAGAAATAAAAGAAAAAGATGGTACATCAACGGTGTACAGTGGTGACCCCGTCCTGCAAAGGCTTCTACCCTTTATGCTTTGCCTTTCCTGGTGTCTAGAGGACCCCCGACTATCCTATGACATCATTTGCATCCTGAAAAGAACAGAAGTGTCTGTTGTTTATTTGCTTGTTTGTTTTTTTTGCAGCTTAAAAAAAAGAAAAAAATAATGCCCCCTTAAATATATATATATTATGGCTAGATGTTTTCTGTGTAGCCCTGGTGTCTGGTGGTACCCCCCCCCTCCGATTTCCATTATATATATTTTTTTATATATTTCCCTGGTGTCCAGTGATACCCTCTACCTTCCCCTGCCCAACCAAATCATTTTTATCCCTGGTGTCCAGTGGCACGCCCACCACACCCTCTGATTCCTGTTGGCATGTTACTGATTGTTTGCCCTGGTGTCTAGTGGTACCCCCCCCCACCCTGTCATGTCCTAAGCATCCTGGAAGTAAGAAAAAGGTCCCTTAATGTCTTGATTTTTTTTTTATTTGAAATGAAAGTCTACTGGTGATGCTCATCCACCCCCTCACCCGACCTCCCACTGTGCACTCACCTAGACCCCCACACACACCCTCACTCACCTGAACTGGTCCCACCATGAAAAGCCACTCTCTGATTGAAGACACGTCTTGCTGCTAGAACCAGCAACTGCTGTATGAGAAATAAGGTAACTGCGGTTCAAGGTATTTCAATGGAATTTTTGACCACAGTTACCTCATGTCTCATATATTTTCCTTTTTCGTTTAACCAGATTCTTTTTTTTTTTGTTCCAGGAATCTATCCTAGAGACTAAAATTCCCATTGAAAACAACTGGAGCTTTAAAATGTAATAACTTTGTAACAGATTAATATGTTTTCACCAAACAAGCAAAAAGCACTTCTGTTATTCAAGCCCTTTCCATCCTGAACATTTCGCACCAAAATTCCAAACCATCTGGGCACAAAGCGATAGAAAAAAAAAATAGTGAAAAATGCCAATTTTTAATCATTTTGTACTATCCGGACCTTGGAACCTACACATCCAACTGGAACAAAACTTGGCACTTCATAAGATCTGCCCCACAAGACTACTCATGCACAATTTCATGGAAATCCATCAAACAGTTGTGAAGTTATTAAAGTGCCTATATATATACTTTTTTATTTAGCTTTTGTTGACCAGGTAAGTACACTAGACAAAACATATGCCTATTTTCCGGCATGACCCAGGATATAGATATATCCTTATTGCTAAGCAAGCAACATTGATAGTAACATTGTACAGGAAATAAATGGCTTAGTGCATGTGTGTTTAAGCACTAGAGATGACAGAGTGTGCATATGATGATACAATCACATGCCTCTGCTGTGATATTAGGCATGAGGTGCAGCTGAGAGATGTTAAATGTACCTGACAAGTGCCATTTTATCACCATAACAGCACACCCTGAAGTGTATTTTCCCACTTACAAAATGACATTTAAATATTTGATATAAAATGAAGAACAATAAGAAGTAATTATTTTAAAAATGTGAAAATTAGGACCTTTTATTAAAATATGCTTCCATTTTACCTTTGAAGACAAAAAATAGTTCATATTCTGTTACTTGGGAAGGTAGCTAAAAACAATAAAAGACAATAAAAACCATGTGTGGTGTGCATTTGCACATAAACAAATTGCCTTATTTGCATTTCAAACCAATATAGGTATTTTAATGGAAGTGTGTTCAAAATGGTTGAGTCTGTCTCTTTGTATTGGGGTACCTATCTCCTGAAAACACCCGTACATGATTCAAATGTGTTTGGTTTTATTAACTTCAGTAATATATCTAAAGTAGTTTGGATCCTCCTCTCCCTATGTAACATAGAGGATAATGTACTGTCCTCTATCAGTAACTGGTCTATTAACCATCGAGAGGTCACCAGGGCGACCATGTAAATCTTGAGCGCGAAGCTCAAGAAGTTTAAGTCACCATGGCAACCTCGAGATGGTTAATAGTAATCAGTTGCCGAAAGAGGGACCATACATTGTTTTTTATACTGTATGGTTCCAAGAAAGATTGAAGAGCTCTCCTTACTTTTTAAATAAGTCACCGCCACGGCCGTTCAGTAATTCTATCACCACTGTGTGCATCCGTCGGTTCCTAAGAGGAAAAAAATGTGTGCACATGTGCTGACTGTTCCCAGTTGTTAACCCATCGATATGACGTACCATCGATGGGTTAACAAGGATGAAATGTCACATCAATGGGTTAACAACACTGGGAAATGATGATTTTTGTAGGTTAACAACGTTCTACCATACATTATTGTGTTTTCCTACCCTTCCTCTCTTTGTTTACACAGAATTACTGTATTACCCCCTTTCCACGCCCTCTTTCTTTTTCTTTGCCTTTCCTCACATTCAACAAATGGAATGTTTACCATGGAATATAGGGATTCAAAATTGTGCACAATTCCAGTGTCAGAATGTTCCTCTCCCTAATCTACTATACACACTGGCACACACACACAAAATAAAAACCTCACGTGGAGCCAGAGCCTCAGTTTTATCTCTGGCAGGGTAAGAAGCAGGGATTTTTCTGGTAAGCAAGTAAAGATAGGAGGAGGAGTTTTCATGGTCAAAAGAGGAACACACTAGTAATGAAAACTACGAACAGTTCTTCATTTGTTCTTATTTGTTTATGTGTGTAAGGTAAGTGTGATGATTAGGGAAGTAACCTTTAATTTCTTTCCAGGGTAATTTTATTTTTAAGGCATAACTGAAGGTTTTTCATAATTAAAGATGACAGATGTTTGTAATGGAAGGTTAGTTCTGAGTGTAGAGGGGCTGATTTGCTCATTGTGTGATGTGGCTACTAACAATTCTGGCCCAAACAGACAAGTACTCCCCACTGCTGGGTTTGCTAGTTTAATGCAGCACCAGAAAAACAGCACCACCCCATCTGAACCCATTTAGTACCACTAAAGGAAACCAAACTAACAAGGCAGTTAGAAAAAAATGAAAAAAAATGTTTTTATTTCCTAAACTGATATATAGGTGGTCAGCCCCTCATAGAAACACAAGGAAGGATAGCAAAACTCTGACCATTTTTGTTAAGGCGTCATCAGGGAATGAAAGGATAGAACAAAAAGACAGATATTTTAGTACAAGTTTTCAAAGTTACAGTGCATGCAAAATGTGCAACATTTCATAAACCTCAGAGTGTGAAACAACTCACAACTAAAATATTATTGAAAATATGGAAACTGTGCTCATGAAACAATACTGAAAAAAAAACATTAGCAGAGCAGTAGGGACAAGAATATCTAGAATAATTATGTGTAATTAGGCGTGCTCAATATATTGGTAGCCTAAAAAAACAAATGGGTTGTCCATTCCAGACAAGGATGAGATAATCATGCATAATAAATAATTGGTGATGAGAACTGCAAAGAAAGTGAGAAAAGCAAGTCACAACAATGCACAGATACTGAAACCACATCAATACCAGTCCCAGGGCAAAAGCAAAATTAAATAAATGGTGTGGTTCTGAAGGAGTGATAAGGTATCACAATGATATGGAGTACAGGTTATTAAAATGAATGTTGCCAGTGGAGGACAGACTAGTATAGGAAACAAGGGGGGGTAGGGGGAGAATGAAGTAAAAAACAGCTATGTGGTGCCAGATGAAAAATAAAAAAACATATCCAGTATCACATATGAAATGCTCCTATTTATTCAAAATTTTTAAAAAAATGGACAGTAGTCCAAAAGAAAAGGATAAGTACACAGGGTACAATGATGTAGAAAAGGGAACCAATGTGATGTGATGTGCGAAAATGTTCCATTTTTGGAAAATTTCCAAAATGGACAAAAGTCAAGGACAATTACATAGAATGGACACATGGTACAACTTATCAATATAGGAACCTGTAAGTCGGCCAATACTGATCATATAAAACAGGTCAAGGTCCAAAACAATCACAAAATGGACAGTCTACTGAAGGGTCATAAATCCAATATTGGACATGCCAAATATAGCACAAGGAAAAAGGAGGGAGAGTGAATATGGAAAAAGGGCAACTAGTTGTATTAATTGCCGACCAAGGCAAGTTTAAGAAAAAGAAATTGCAACGAAAATATTACAGCAACAATATGTATACTGTTAACAAATATATAGAAACACAGAAATATAGAATCTGATGGCAGATAAGAACCGTTTGGCCCACCTAGTCTGCCCATTTCCCTACCTGATGAAGAAGCTGCAGATTCTAGTTAACCAACAACTTACTTCCTCCTACCCCCCCACTAGAATTGTTTATATCTGTCCCATGCATTCTTGAATTATCCCACTGTTTTTGACTCCATAACCTCCTCAGGATTGCTGTTCCATGCATCCACAACCTTCTCTGTGAAAAAATACTTTCTAACATTACCTCTGAGCCATCCCCCCTCTTTCTTCAAATTGTGTCCCCTTGTTCTTGCACATCTCTTTTTCTGAAAGATGCTACCCTCTTGGACTTTGTTAATTCCCTTGAGGTACTTGAAAGTTTCTACCATGTCCCCCTCTCCCTCCTTTCCTCGAGGGTATACATATTAAGCTGCTTTAGTCTCTCTTCATATGTCTTCTGGTGTAGACCCTGCACCATTTTGGTTGCCCTCCTCTGAACAGCCTCCATTCTGTCTATGTCTTTGCGGAGATAGGATCTCCAGAACTACACACAGTACTCCAGATGGGTCTCACCAACTGTCTGTACAGAGGGATAACAACTTCCTGCTTTCTACTGTTGATGCCTCTCCCTATGCATCCCAGTATCCCCCCAGCCCTTCTTACTGCCTTCTCACATTGCTTGCCCACCTTTAAGCCATCTGATATAATTACTCCTAGGTCCCTTTTGATTTTTGTTGTTGTTAGTATCTCACCCCCCACTGTGTACTCTTCCCCTGGGAAACCACTGGGGAACCAGAAGAAGGAAACCACTTTGGTTCCCAAAAACAGTAGCAGAAGAGATCAGAGCCAAAAGGCTGACCTTCAGAAAATATAAGGGAACACAGCGGGATAAAGAAAGGGAGGCATACCAAACTTCCCTAAGGGAAGCAGGGAAGGCAGTAAGACAGGCAAAGGCCCAAACTGAGGAAACACTAACACGAACAGTAAAAGAAGGTGACAAGACTTTCAATAGATATATTAGTGAAAAGAGAAAGTCCAGAGGGGGTATTGCTAAAATCAAAGGAGATAAGGGGGCATGTGAGAAGGAGGACCACATAAAAGCATCTATCCTAAATAGATACTTCTGCTATGTATTTACTGAAGAGAAGGTAGGGCAGGGCCCACAGCTCAGCACCATGGACAGAGGGGGGAGGGAGGGAGGTATGCACTAGTCTCTTCACAAAAGAAAGGGTCCTACAAGAGCTCAATAAGCTCAGGGTGGACAAGGCAATGCAACCTGATGGCATACATCCCAGGGTACTAAAGGAGCTAAGGTTGGACTAGCAGAGCCATTGTCATAACTGTTTAGTGAGTCTTTGAGCACAGGAGAGGTTCCAGAAGACTGGAGAAGGGCTCATATGATCCTGCTCCACAAGAGTGGTAGCAGGGAGGAGACAGGGAACTACAGACCAGTCAGTCTTATCTCAGTAGTGGGCAAGATTATGAAGGCACTCCTTAAGGAAAGGATCATGCAACACCTGGAATCCATAGGAGCACAGGATCCAAGACAGCATGGGTTTACAAAAGGAAGGTCCTGTCAAACTAATCTCCTAGATTTCTTTGACTGGGTAACCAGAGTGGTGGACCAAGGGGGAGCAGTTGATGTTGCCTACCTTGACTGAATGATGGGCAAAAAACACAGAGTGGTGGTAAATGGTATACAGTCAGAAGAGATGCAAGTCACAAGTGGGGTACCTCAGGGATCAGTCCTGGGGCCAGTTCTCGTCAATATCTTCATCAGTGACATTGCAGATGGACTGGAGGATAAGGTTTGTCTGTTTGCAGATGACACCAAGATCTGCAACAGAGTACTGTAAATGATCCAGATGGGGTGGACAGAATGAGAAGAGATCTGCATAAACTAGCAAAATGGTCAGAAGAGTGGCAGCTGGGGTTTAATGCAAAGAAGTGCAAGATCATGCACATAGGGAAGAGAAACCCTGAAGCCACCTATAGGCTGGGAGGGGAGTTGCTGGCAGTCATAAGGGAAGAAAGAGACTTGGGCATCATCATCTCCAATGACCTGAAATCATCCAAGCAGACTACTAAAGCAGTAGGTAAGGCTAGGAGGGTGTTGGGGTGTATTAGTAGATGTATCACAAGTCGGAAGAGGGAGGTAATAATCCCTCTTTACAAGATGCTGGTTAGGCCCCATCTGGAGTACTGTGTGCAGTACTGGAGGCCTCACCTTCACAAGGACATTAACCAAATTGAGGCAGTCCAGAGAAAGGCAACCAAAATGGTGCAGGGGCTGCATCAGAAAACATATGAGGACAGATTAACAGAGCTCAATATTTATACCCTAGAGCAAAGGAGGGAGAGAGGTGATATGATCGAAACATTCAACCACCTTAAGGGCATTAACAAGGTGAAAGAGTCTAACATGTTTCAATATAAGAAAAATAGCAGGCCAAGAGAACACAGCATGAGATTAGAGGGAGGCTGATTAAGGGGTAATGTGAGGAAATTCTTTTTCACAGAAAGGGTGGTGAATGCATGGAACGGCCTACCTCAGGAAGTGGTGGTTATGAATACAGTGCAGGGCTTCAAACAGGCATGGGATAGGAATAAGGGAGCAATACAGATGAGTATGAATAGATAGGCCATTGACAGAGCAAAGGCCAATTGCACATTTATAAGGTAGAAAAAGAAATGGACAGACTGTATGGGCCTTGCAGTCCTTATGTGCCATCAACTTCTATGTCTCTATGTTTTTGCTTCCCAGGTGCATTACCTTGCACTTCTTTGCATTGAATCTGAGCTGCCATACATTTGACCATTCCTCCAACCTTTCCAAGTCCCTTTTCATCCTTTCCACCCCACCTTGTGTATCAACCCTGTTGCAGATCTTTGTGTCATCTGCAGAGAGACATATTTTTCCTTCCAGGTGCTCTCCAATGTCACTTAAAAAGACATTAAAGAGGACCGGTCCCAGTACTGAACCCTGCAGTACTCCGCTAGTAACCCTCCTTTCTTCACTGTGGACTCCGTTTACTATTATCCCTTGCGTTCTGTTGTCCAGCAAATTTTTTATCCAGGCTACCACCTTGGGATTAACTCCAAGGATGGCTAACTTGTATATTAATCTTTTGTGTGGGACTGTGTCAAATGTCTTGCTAAAATCTAGGTAGGCCATATTCACAGCCCTTCCTGGTCTATTGCTTTAGTCACCCAGTCAAAGAAATCTATTAGGTTCATCTGACACGACCTTCCCGCTGTGAATCCATGCTGCCTTGGGTCCTGTGCCCCACTGGCCTCTAGGTACTCAACAATTATAATATACTATAATAATAATAATATACAGGAAACCACATATAAACAAATTATGTCATATATTATAATTTGTGATCTTAAAGGGCTGCATTCAGTAATGAAACTCATAAATATGGAACTCATAAAAACTGCACATCATAGCTGGCCTGCCATTGCAGTGGTATGGCATCTGCATGTGACCCCGACATTCTGGGCTTGGGAATGGACCCAGGAGTTGGAGGATCAGCCAGGCGGAGAAGGACTGAATGCCCAATGGGTGGCTCTCCATCTCCGGGGGGGTGTCCAGCATGTCAGCTGTCCCTGTTGGAGGCTAGAGGTTCCACAATGACAGGTGCCAGGTTATGTCAGAGGCAGGACAGATGCTAGACATCATTGCACATCCCACCTCCAAGTGGGAACATTGCAGCATCGAAAAAGCCAGCTCCCAGGTATGGCGCCCTGCTCTGCTGCCATATCCACTGCCACCAGTGCCAGCCGGGGGGGTAAGCCACCACTTGCTGGTAGTATCCATTGGGGGGTGCCTGCCCAGCAGCCCTGCCCAGGGAGGCAAGTCTGGGCATGGGGAGATGGTAGGTGGGGGTAGGGGCTGAGCTCCAGTGGCATTCAGTGCCGGGCCAAAAAAAACCCAAAACTGCTCATTATGAGAACTGCAATTACAGGAATGCTCTCAGTTCAATATTATCAATTATACCTGGTCCCCACAAGGCACCAGGTTTGAATATCCAAAAGGACTCCCTTCTGGATATAATAAGTTCAAAGTCACATCCCCATGGACCCAACATCCCCATGGACCCAGCTCTACCTTCTTTATCCCACAAAACTAAAAGGTATGCTGTTCAGTTTCAGCCACATCTTTAAGGTGCCTGAACAAAGCATTGTGTTCATCTTTGTTTTCAGTTGAACTCAAATGTTCATCAATAAGGACCTTTAGTGCTTGTTTTGTTCTGCCCACGTAAAAACAACTGCAAGTGAAGCTAGCTAGGTAAATGACACCATGGGTGCTGAAGTTGGTAAATCAAGTATTCTGCAGAGCTCCACATTGTCAATTACATTTGGGTATTGTGCACCCCTACTAGGGGAAAATGGCACAGTCCAAAAGACTTAGAATGTTGGTCACATGAGGATTCCAGACAGCAACTACTCTCCAGTTTGAACTGTGCAGTCAAAAGGAAACATCTCTCAAGCTTCTCTGAAGAAACCTTCAACTTTTAACCTTGGAACTGCAATTTTGCATCGCAGGTTGGGTATACCTGGTGACAGGGAGCATCCCTAACTTAAAATAATAATGCCTGTTAAGCTGCGGCTTTCACATTGACTAACCTGCTCTCCCAATTTCCACTGCCTGTGCTTGGATCAGGGGCCATATCTACCATATTTTTTAGGGTGTGTATTTTTCTCAGGTCTCCGATATATTAAAACAAGCATGTGTCAATCCCAAATGTTGTCTCGCTGGCATTGGTAGTGCAGGAGTTAGAGATGCATGATAGGAATGGCAGTGAAGTATTGAACTGACAACAACCCTACCCCCCACCTTGCAGAGATTGACAGGAGTTGGGGCGTGCCTTTGGGTCATCAGCTATAACACTCATGCCATTTTACCTCACCCTACCCTGTAGACACTGACAAGTGTCATGGTGTGCTTTGGGGTCTTTGGGCCTTATGCTTACCCCATTCCATAAGAAAATATGCTGAGATGGGTGCAGTATAGGAGAATGGGGTGTACTTTAGGACCGAACACTCCAAGGCATACCTCAATGCCTGTCAGTGGCTGCAAGGTGGGGGTGGAGGTGGAATGGCATGAGCATTACAGCCAATGATCCCAAGTCACACCCTTGATGTCTGTCAGTCTTTACAGAGTGGGATGTTACAGTTGGAAACCCTAATGCTGTAGGCATTTGTTGGTATTTTCACTCCAGATTTTCAACATGAACTTTTTGTGACCCTAGCTCATGAAGAGTAGCACTATCAGTTTGTTAGCCGAAAGGTGGTTTTGCACAGCCACTATGCCATTTGGCAACACAGGCACGAAAACACAGTTTGGGCAGGATGTGAAAAATGACAACTGTATTGTTCATGAGGAGGTTTAAAAAAATGGCAAGGCTGAAAATCTGGAGTGAAAATATGAAAAATTGGTGAAGTCATGAGCAGGCATAGAAACTGCACAACACACATCCGTAACCCAATTATTTTGGGAATTTTTTTAACCACATTTTCAACATAGGCATTTTGGGACCTCCCCTCATGAACAATGGCACTGTGATTTTGTTAATTTGTCCCAAAGTTGATTTCCCACAGCGACAATGCCATTGTGCACTACAGGTGCGAAAACACATTTTGGGCAGGATGGGAAAAATGGCAGCTGTACTGTTCATAAGGAGATGTGAAAAAATGCCAGTGTTGAAAATCTGGCATGAAAATATTGCAAATTTGTGAAGTTACAAGGGTGCATGGAAACTGCCAATGAGCACTTGTAACACAGTCATTTTATGGACTTGTCACCAAATTTTCAACATAGGCATTTTGGGACCTCTGCTCATGAACAGTATCACCATCATTTTCTCAAACTGTCCTGAAAACTGATTTCACACAGCGACCACGCTATTCTGCGCCGGATGTGAGAAAACACATTTCAGATAGGATATGTAAAATGATAGCTGTACTATTCACAAGGAGGTGTGGAAAAATGTCAGTTCTGAAAATCTGTAGTGAAAATATTGCAAATTCACAAAGTTACAAGCGTGCATGGAAACTTCACAATGCATGCTTGTAAAACAGCCATTTTTTTGAATTTTTGTCACCAAATCTGCAACATAGGCTTTTTGAGAGCCCCTCTCATGAACAGTGGCACTGTAGTTTAATTAATCAGTCCTGAAAGGTGATTCCACGCAGTGACTGCGAAATCACCTTCGGGACCAAATAACTCCATGACAGTGACTGAATTCATGAGGAGGGGTCCCAATAACCCCATGTTAAAAATTTGGTGCCAAAATTCCCAAAAATGCCTGAGATATGCACCAAAGTTAAAAAAAACCTATTTATGCCATTATACAGCTTGCCGACATTTATTCAGTTGCTGTCGGCTTTGAAGAGTGCAGACGTGTTCCCGGTCCACCGAAGATCATCGCACCATGCTCCGGAGGTAAGTATGGGGTGAGTGGAGTGTGGGGAGGCAGGGTGTGCAGAGGGTGGGTGTGGGTTGGAGATGGGGCCACCGGAGTCAATGAGGGACCATTTTCTGCTTTGCAGGTTTAAAAAAAAAACATTGCAGGATCATTTTTTTTTTACGGGGCATTTGGCACACTGGGGCGGGCTCCCAATGGGCCACCTAAGTGTTTTTGGGGGTTCTGTAGCTGATGGGGATTGAGCACCCCATTGGCACAAAACAAATGGGGGGGCATTATGCCGATGGGGAGTGGGCTCCCCTGTTGGCAAATTAAACTGGGAAGGGGGACATGATGCAGAGGGGGGATTGGGCACCCCCTTGGCACACACTTTAAATTGGAGGGAGGGTTGCATTATGCTGACGGGGAGTGGGCTCCCCCATCGGCAAATGAAGTGGGTCGGGGCACTCTGCGGTAGCATGCCACCATGTTTTGTAAAGTGGTTCACCAGGAAAGGCACGCTGCTGTGTGAGAAGCTTGGCTCTCATTGCAGTGGACCTTTTCTTTGATCTGGTGGCCAGTTTATGTGTTGCTGGTGTAAGCGCCTGAAGCTGCCTTACTGGGGAATGAGGGACGAACCTACTGATGTGTGCCCTGCATTCGCCCACAGTGACTGCACCTCCAAATCTGCTACTAATGCAATATGTTGGCTGCGCAAGTGCGAGACAACATAAAAAAAGGGTGTGGATTTTTCTCAGGTCTCTGATATATTAAATAAATAAATGTTCTTCAGGAAAGTACTTGTTTAATTTTGGGGTATTCTAGTCAGGGCACTCCTGGTGGTCCCCCTCATTCTCTGGACATCGGTTCACCCCTCTTCAGTTTTAGTGTTGATTGGTAGCTTTTTTTTGCCTCCCTTTATGTCTTTTTATCTCAGGCAAAGAAAGCCCATGCCTCTCAGTTATCCCTGATTTTCAGGGACATCCTTATTTCTTCCTGAGAGATTCCCTCTGTCCCTCCTGGAGAGTGTGTTTTCTGTCCCTGCAATGTGGGTTTTGCAGTATAGGAGTTTGACAGGCTTTGGTGATTTTTGTGTTCATGTGCTCCTGACTGTTAGCAGAACAGGACATTGAGGTGTGTGCTATGGGTCATTTTGCATTTTTCAGGGCTCCTTTTGAGCCACAAACTTGTCCAACATTTTTACACCATTTAAGAACATTGGCCATGAGTTCCTTTTTTACCCAAT
Organism: Neoceratodus forsteri; assembly: GCA_016271365.2. NCBI lineage: Eukaryota > Metazoa > Chordata > Ceratodontiformes > Ceratodontidae > Neoceratodus > Neoceratodus forsteri. The sequence continues at coordinate 336,346,013 of CM028137.1, read as the reverse complement.
GGTCTTTCCAGCACTCAGTTTATGCGTCTGAGCTGCACACAAGTCCCTCTGGCATGTTGACATCCCTCATGCATGTGCACACCCAGAGAGTGCATGCATCTGTAGTACAAAATGTGGCAGCTCTTTTCTGCATCACATCTGAAACTCTGCAAATGTTTTTCTAAGCACAGTATAGTATGTCACTGTTTTTATTTTGTGTATCTTTTTCTCAGTTTGGATCATGTCCAGGGAACCAAGAAAACATTGATCCTATCTCTTGGTCCTTATGAAATATTATTAAGTATAAATAAGGAGGGAATTGACTGTCTTATAGTTGAATTACTTACAATGAAGTTAGTGGTAGGAGTCTTCTATGCACCCCCCAAAACTAAAAATAAATCATTTGATATACTAGCAGAATTAATCTTAGAAAATATAAAAGATAAACATATGATTCTGACAGGTGATTTTAATGCAGACTGGTTTCAGAATTGAGGTAAAAAATTGGAAAATAGTTTTGCTATTTTGGGGCTAAATCAAATTATTCAAAAGCCCACTAGCCACACAAAAAATGGAGATCAGGGTTCAGTCTTGGATTTATTCTTTGAGTCTCAGGATTTATTTTATTTATTTATTTATTTGCTTTTGTTTACCAATTAAGCACACTAGACAACCAAGTGCCTATTTTTCGGGTGCGACCTGGGAGAATTACAAAGATACATTCAAGATTACAAAGATACAATCAGGTACAACAGGAAAACAATAAGAGCAGGTATAAGTAAAGGCAACAGTCATAAGCATGGTCAATGCAGCAAACATCAGGGGACATTTACCTAGCCGGTGGGAGAAAGATAAATCACAGTACAAGGAGGCAGGCAGCAAGCTGAGTTTAACAGGCAACAAGGCTTTGCAGGCTAGGGGTTGTAAAGTATGCCGGCAGTTTTCAAAGGGAGAATAGGAGAGGCCAGTGAATAACCCAGAGGAATAGAACACATGGCATATGCATAAATTGATACAGTAGAGCCAGGGAGGATCCATCACAATCGGTTCTTTGATCACAGTATGTTTCACTGGCAGGGAAGGTCAGGAGACCCAACACACAAAAGCAGTCAGGAAACAGAGTGACATGCAGCAGAGTAAAAAATTGGGATGTATTACCGTTAAATTTGGGGGACCATAACCCCATAATTTGTAATATTGAGATACAACATTTTATTTTTCAGCAGCCAAGTACATATTGGTGTAGAGACTTCAATGGGTTTAATGAGTGATTTTTTATAAATCATTTGAAGCAAATTCATTGGGAGAGAATATGTCTGATACCAGACATAGAATTGGCTATACAGGAATTTAATGACATGTTACTGAACGTAATTCAGTACTATGCTCCGTTAGCAAGGAAAACTAAAAGAAACAAGGAAGATCCATGGATTACTGATAATATAAAAAAATACTTAAGGATAAGAGACAGAACATAGAAAAGGGCTAGAAAAACTAAAAAGGTAGAAGACCGGAATATTTTTAAGGAATGGAGGAACAAATGTAAAAGTATAATTAAAAATGCAAAAAACAAATACCATTGGAATAAAATAATACTTCAGATTTTAAGCAATTTTGGAAGTTTATTACAGATTTAAAATCTCCAAACAAAATTGTTAATAATATAAGTTTGGTGCAAGAAAAGAAGCTAGTGACCGATACAAAGGATGTAGCAAATATTTTCAATACCTATTTTTTGGATCTATCAGATCTAAACTTATTAAAGTTAACTTCTAATGTATTAGATTCTATCCCAGTAAAGGACAGGGCAGTTGTTTTAAATAAAAAATTTAGATTTGAGGTAATATATGAGAACGACATAGTGAAAGAATTACAAAATTTAAATTCAAATAAATCTGGAGGTATTGATGGTATAGAGGCTCTTATTTTTGAAGTTGGGTGTGCAAGTGCTGTAATAGCTCCTGTTATAACCTATTTGCATAATTGGAGCCTGAGTAGTTCTACTGTTCCTGAAATTTGGAAAATGGGAAAGATTATTCCCATTTACAAAGGAGGTGATAAAACAACTCCCTCAAATTATTGGACAATAGCTCTTTTGCCAATTTTATCAAAGATCTTAGAACACAGAATGCATGAGCAGCTGAATTATTATTTTGAATCTAATGTCATATTAACAGACAATCAATTTGGTGGTAACATCTATGAACCAAGGGAATAGTACTGGGGCGGTGTTTGTGGATCTCAGTAAGGCTTTTGATTTGGTTCAGCATAAATTACTTTTGGAAAAGTTAAGGGCTATAGGGATTCAGGGGCAAATGTTGCAATGGTTAAAGTCATATTTCACCAATCGTCAGCAATGTGTAGCATGCAGAATCTCTGTGTCGGGCCCTGGAAAACTGGAGAGGGGTGTTCCCAGGACTCGATTCTGGGACCATTATTATTTAACATATATGTTAATGATCTTGTTCATGTTATTAGATATAGTGAAGTGAGACTGTATGCAGATGATACTGTGCTGGTGACGTCTGCTGACAATCTCACAGATATGATAGATGAACTTCAGCATGATCTGCTTCAAATGGAAAAATGGATGAGTGATTCTGGCCTTCTTCTTAACTCGAAAAAAGCAGTATGTTGTTTTCAGTAGGTCAACACAGGAGAAATGGGCGTAAGATGCAATTATATCTTCAAGATGGAACAGAAATCAAAAATGTACCTACATATAGATATTTAGGATTTCAAGTAGATGCTAGGATGTCATATACAGAGCACATATCAGTTCAGACTAAAAAAGTAAATAGGAGACTAGGGGCTCTCAGAAGAGTAGTGGGTAGTTTACCATTGGTAGCTAGAGAACGGTTGGTTAAACAGATGCTTTTATCAGTATTGGAATATGGTTCCATAATTTATATGAATTTGACCCCAACAGCTTTAAATTTGATTAATCAAACTTATTATAGGATAGGAAAATTTGCTATTGGTAATGGTACAAACTTGCACCATTGTGTAATTTATAGAAACTTAAATTGGCTTTAACCAGAGGCTAATAGAAATTATCTTTGGCTTAATACATGTCATAAGATATTACATAAAAAATATAATCATCCATTGTATAAACAAGTAAAAAGAAAATTAAATAACAAAATATACATCAAAACAGGGAATGTATTAAATAATATTCCAATGTACAGAAGTTTTAATAGATTGGGAGATAGTACACTTCAGAATAGTATAGCATGAAGTTGGAATAAACTGCCAGAACCACTGAAGACAAATACTAATTTTTTTAAATTTAAAAATATTTTGTCTGACTGTTTGAAGTCTTCTTGTACATGTTTTTAAAGTAATTTGTGTAGATGTGATTTCTTTTGTATTTTTGTATTCTTTTGTATTAGTATTTGTTAATTGTTTAATGTTTGGCACAACAAACTAAATGCAGGACTTTGTTGTAAACGGGACTTTGTCCCAACAAATGTTATTTCCTGTGAAAAAATAAATTTTAATCAATCAATCAATCATGTATTAATCCAGTGGAGCCTGTCTCCATTTAGACCTTTCTCATATAGCCTGGAAACAAAAAAATCAGTTCTGCAAATGTGTTTGTGCTCAAATAATCAAAACCAAATATAGAAAATTGAAATCAACCCCTCTAGGGGAACTGGTAGGATCCACTACCATTATGCCCATTCAGTGAGAAAGGTCTGAGGCAGCTTGGCACTTCTAACAGGGCTTTTTAAGAAACTATCACTCTGCACATTGGTACTAGGCTCCAACTTAAATAGTCTGCTTGGGCTAGTTTCGGATATTTGGGACACTGATAACTTAGTGTAAAACTAGTGTCGCCACCTTACAGTGCTCTCATTATTTTGTAAAAGGCTGGATGCAAAAGTAACGAAAGATTGCATACATTTGGAACATTCCAGCCATGCAGAGTTATTTCTCATTGGCATCAGGGCTGCATTAATTTAGATGGTGTCTGTAGGCTGGAAAATTCATGCGCCCCTCCCCCCAACATGGCTTAATTCAGAGGATGGCAACATTGCATACAGTACCGTCTTTTTGTTGTTTGCATGATTCCTGTATAAACCATCTTTTTCACTGCACCACTTTGACCACAACTTTTGTTCTTGGAGTGCAGTTTTGTTTTTGCTTATGGATCAAGTTTGTTACTGCAGCTCCATCTCAGAGGACCAGTACCGCGCATTTTTCTGTGTTACAGGCTTTGGATATTTGACATCTTGGCTGCTAAATAAGATGCCATTACCGTGGTGTCTGCCTAACTACTAGCTGCCTAGCTAGAGCCCAACCAGTTTCCTTTGCACAGAACATAGTTTGATTTTATTGCTGTAAGGTTTTGGTGGTTTCTTTACTGATTTGTTAATCAGCCATGCGTCGCTTCGGCATTTCACTAATCACTCTCTCTCTCCCTTGTGTGCAATGGTTGTTTGAAAAGCCATCGGTATAATTTGTATATTGACTACTTTATTTCTGCCCTTTCTTTGGCCCACCAAGGCACGAGCACTGACTCCGACTCAAAGCCAGAAATTGTGGATGAAACATAACAAGAACAAACCCGGAGCACAGGCAGAGACTTTGAAAGGATGGTAGCACCTATTAGATGGAGGAAGGGTACAGTATTTTCTCCGAGGATTTTTAAGTCAGCTCAGCCTTGAGTTGCATGAATCAGTGAAAAATCAGTTTCTTCAGACTAAAAAAGCTGAAAATAGGTGAAACTAACTTACTACAATTGTGTCTTACTGTCCAAACTGAATCAATGCTAAATCACCGTCTGTAAGAAAGAAAAGCTGCCTGAAATGTGGCCTTCTTATATACACTTGGCAAAGCATTCCCATGGCCGCTGTAAGAAATTTGGCACCAGTGGGATTTTGAAATCCAAATCCACTGCTGATTGGGAAGGTTCAGCACCATGTCAGTAAGTGATGGAACAGGACCGGGAGGCAGGGACATTTGCTGTGGGTGGGAGGGGGGAACAAGAGACAACTCAACAAGCATTTTTTCATTGGAGACATGGTGGAAGGGAGAAAGGAGAAAGGGGAGCCAAATGATGGTATGGGGCCACAGCAGGAGTCAGGATAGGCTTTGTTGTTTTTTGCTGGAGGCAGACTCTGACTTATCATGCTAGTTAAACCTGTGCTGTGAGTGTGTGTATGTGTGTGTGTGTGTGTGTGTGTGTATGTGTGCATGCATGCGTGCGTACATGCTTGTGTGTGTGTGTGTGTGTGTGTGTGTGTGTGTGCAGTGTGCCACAAGGCCAGGTTCCCAGCACTTAGTGGACTCAGGCAGCACCAGCAGAAACTATGAACAAGCAGTCAAAAACATACATCTTAGGGCCTATTCACAGTTGCCCCTAAACAGCCGGCACCCCTCGACTGCATCCTACTTAGCCTATGCATAAAAACTGCCCTGATTGGTATCATGGCATATCAGAGACCTCTCTCTTTTTTTGGGAGATGTAAGACCTGCAAAAATTTGATGAGACTTTTTCACATGGGTTCCTTTGCCTCTTTATGTTTTCTCAAGCTAATATGTCTCGTATGGTTCCTCAGCCGTCAGACCAGTGAGCTGGGGGTGGTGCACCTGGTGTATCAGTTGGCAGTGGCAGTCAGAATTACATAGTTACTCAATATTGCTCTTAGGAGAGCCTTAGGACCCTGATGTTCTGCAGGACATCCCTTCAGACATACCCAACCCTAATCCGGGCCCCTCGGGTGAGGGAGGGCCCACATAGGCACGTCCAGGTGTGCTGCATCAGGACAAAGATGCTATTATAGATCTGCAGGCAGTCCCTGACCTCCTGACCATACTCAGGCTCAGGATTAGGATATCGGGGATTTGGGGGTAAAATCCTAATCCAAAGCAGTTACTCAATGGTAAGGCAGGGGACTGGACAGAGCCGAAGAGCAGGATTTGCTATCCCTCCCATGCTTGATTCTGAGTCATAGAAAAATAGATTCAGAGATTCATAGACATGTGTTGGCAGAAAAGAACCTTTCTGGCCCATCGAGTCTGTCTGAGGATGAGTCTTTGTCTTTTTTGATATCTGAGGTCCTTGTAGCTCAATATGGGGGCAATCCATGGAGGCAGTGGATGTCAACTTTATCCTGTCCATGTCCTTCTCCACTCCAAAGATTTTTTCTGAACTTACTCACTCTGACCAAGTTATTGAGCAATGATGGACAGGTGAGGACAAAAGAAAACTCTTACAAGTGGATGACCCCCCCCCCCAACAGTTGAGGAAGTTCATAATTTTCTCAGACACACCACTATGCCCATTGAAAGGTTCTTGGCCTTCACAGATTCGCACATCAGCAAGTGGATGCTGTGGGCAGAAGAGACTTCTCCTCCACCGGTGCAAACCTGCTCTCCTCCTAGGCCTCCTTTACTGTTGACAGAGCCTTGAACTTGTGGGTTGTGACCCTGAGCAGCTTTGTTCCTCCAGATGCAGAGGGGTGGGCATGTTGTAGTTGGTATCCATGACCTCCACCTTCCTTAGGGATGCCACAGTGAGAATCATATGCATGTCAGCTCACTCCATCTTTCATATTGTGTCAGCTATGCAAGGTAGGTGGCTTTAAGGGAGGCTTGTTGTTTGTTTCTGGCCTGGATGATATTTTGAAGGATATCCAGGATAAGAGTCACCTTACAGTGTCACAACACAGCAAGGTCATATGACCTCCAAAGGCAAGGGAGGTAGCTGACAGAGCCAGCTTCTGAAAGGGTCTTCATTCCTTTTGGAACTTCAGGAACCAGAGGATTAAGGAGTCTATTCTGGTTTCAAGAGCAATTTTAGCAGAGGAGCCCTTGCCTGATGCACCGCAGATGCAGGGCGGAAAGTGGGCACCTCACTATGAGAATATGCTGTAAAAGCCCATCTCTGTCTCCCTTCCCTTGATGAAGAGCTGTACAATTTTTACACAAGTCCAGACCAGATTTCTTCAGATGCTCGGATTTGGGAAATTCTAGTTCTACGTTATGCAATTTTCAACTCTCCCCTCAAAGGGCCATTTTTATTGCTGTCCCCAGTTCCAATGGATCCCGTAAAGAGACAATCGGTGTCATGGACACTTGACTACCTATCCCAGTTTGGGGAAATAGCTCCTTTGCTCCCCTGCAAGCTGGCCAGGGATTCTGCTCAATCTATTTTGTAGTTCACAGGACATCAGGGGGTTTTCAGGCCTATCCTGGATCTGAAACACCAAAGCAGGTCTTTTCGCCTTGTGGTTTTCAGATGGAGTCCCTGCGTTCAACCATCTGAGCTGTCCAACCAGGGTTTATCTGGCTTCCATAGATCTTAAGGATACGTATTTCCTCATTCCCATCCATCTGGCTCATCAGAGGTTTCTCAGGTTCACAATCCTAGGACAGCACTTCCAGTAGGGGGTGCTCCATTTTGGACTGGCAACTGCCCCCAGGGTTTTTCTCGAAGGTGCTCATAGTCCTGGTGACTCAACCCCTCAGGAGGGACATAATTTCTGTCCCTTCCCAGATCTTCTGTTCATTCAAACACAGTCTGTGCCATTGGCTAGGACGTCAGCGACCTGGACTCTGGAGGTTGGAGTCCCATGGTTGGGTGGTGAAGCCAGAGAAAAGCTTTTTCACTGTCACAATCTTTGAACAATTGGGAACAGTATTCAAGGAGGACTGGGGCAAGGCCTTCTTGTCCTATCCTGGAAGGAGTCTCTTGGGAGAAGTCTGATGGCTGAAGAGCCAATCGCTGGCTTCAGCTCACCGCATGCTTCAAATTCTGGGCCTCATGTTGGTGGTGATAGGTCTAGTCCCGTGGACTTCTTTTTTTTTTCACATGGCTCCTAAAAATGGGGTTTTCTTTGAGGCTGGAATCTGATATCAGAGGCTTGTCAGCAAGGATATTTTGCTCCGGGGGAGTGGATGTTGAACCTAGAGGTGTTCGACCTTCTGTGTAGGTTCAGTCATCCTCAGATCAACCTATTCGCCTCTGGCCACAATGCCAAAATTCAATGGCTCTTCAGCCACTACCAGTGCTGCATGAGGAAGCAGTGGACACTCTGTTACAAGAGCAGAGTTTCAACAGAGCATACACCTTCCATTCTTTGCCTCTCCCCTCCAAGGCCATGCACAAAATAAAGCACTCAAGAGGAAACTTTATGCAAATTGCTCCAGAGTTACCCAAAAGGCTGTGATTCTTGGACTTAGTGAACCTGGCTGAACACGCATTTTTTTGCCTTCCAGTTCAAGTGGACCTCCTCTCAAAGGCGCCATTCTGCACCCAAATCCAGGAGTGATGCAGCTCTCAACCTGGCTACTGACAGGAAAAGTCTCCTGAAACAAGATTTCTCTAAGAAGGTGGCAGACAACCTATGGCTGCCAGGAAGACTGCTATGTCAGTGGTTTATGCTCACATATGGATCACCTTTTTCTCCTTAGGCCAGGAGAAGGAAAGAAATGTGGCTTTCAAAAGCTTCAGTTCCACGGATTTTGGATTTCCTACAGGAAGGGGTGGGAAAAGGGTTGGCCTTGGTCACCCTGAGGGGTTAGGTGTCAGCGCAGGGAGCCTTCTTGGGTATATCCCTTGGGGCTGTCTGGGAGGTTGTTCATTTTTCTGCGGGTCATCAACAGAGGTTGACCTCTGTTCCATTCTCTGGTTCCTCAATGGGATCTGAATTTGGTTCTGAATGCTGTCTCTCTATGGAGCATTTCTAACCATTTTCATCGGTACGGTTAGGTGGGCTGTCATACAAGGTGTGTTTTTTGGTCACTATGTGCTCTGCCAGACGGCTTAGCAAGCTGCAGTCCTTGCCCACAAAGAACCATCCCTTGTCGTGCATAAAGACAAGGTGGTGCTTAGATCGGTCCCATCCTTCATTCCAAAGGTTCTCACAGGCTTTCATGTGCAGAAAATCTGTCTCTTGTCTTCTGTCTGCAGGCTTCTCACCCAAAGGAGAAGGAGTGCCACAAGTTGGATTTGCAATGGGCCATTAGGACATACCTTAGATGGACTGATGACTTCTAGAAATCAGATTGGCCAAGTATGGACAAAGAGCCTCTAAGGCCACCCTATCTAGGTAGGTGAGGTCCTGTATTACCAAGGTTTATGTCACAGTAAAGAGGCCTCTGGCTCTCATCAAGGCTCACTCTACCAGAGCTATGGCCACTTACTGGGCGGAGAGAGGTGAGACATCTGTTTTAGAGTTGTGTAAGGCAGCTGTGTGGTCATTCATCCACAATTTGACAAAACATTACAAGTTGGATGTTCAAAGTTCTGCTGTTGCAGCCTTTGGTCTCAGAGTTTTGCAGGCGGTGGTTAGCAGGTCAATTCTTTTTCTTATACGTGATTGATGTAGGGGACAATATTCTCCCTCACCCAGTTTTCTTCATGGATAATACTTCTTAGAACCTAAGTGTAATGAGTACCCATTGACAATGTAGAGCACTATAGAAAAAATAAATTTCTTCATACTTACCATAATTTCCTTTTCAGTTAGCTCCTACATTGTCAGTGGGTCCCACTCGTGAGTCTCGCTCCTGCAGAATATTGTCCGGTATGCCAGCATGGGAATGCCCGTTTTCCTGTTATAATGTCTGTTTTGTAAGCCTGTCTGGACTGCCCTCTTTAGTTTACCTGCTGTGCCTGTGTTTGTTTGGATATAAAAAAATTTACATAATAGTAATAAGGAGAGCAATTCCACATCAGTGTTAGCTGCTATTACATGGGTTCAATAGGTTCAATTTTGATTTCAACCAAGGATGCTTTCTTTTGTTGCAGGTGAGTGCTTACACTGCTTGCAGTCAAGGTTCAGGGTTCAAGATTCAATTTTATTTTGCAGTATGTATATAAACAAGTATTTGTCAATGCTGAATGTTTGCTTGCTGGCATTGGCATTGGTGGGGTGTGCCTTTGGATTGTCAGGCATAACGGCCACGTCATTTCACCACACCCTATCCTGCAGACACTGACAAGTGTCACGGTGTGCCTTGGGTGTTTGGCCGTTATGCTCACCCCATTACATCAGGAGATATGGTGAGATGGACGCAGTACAGGAGAATGGGGTGAACTTTGGGGCCGAAGAGTCCAAGGCACACCTCGATGCCTCTCACTGGCAGCAGGGTGTTGGTTGGGGTGGAATGGTATAAGCATTACAGGCGGCAATCCCAAGTCACACGCCGGATGCCTGTCAGTTTCTACAGGGTGGGGCGTTATAGTCAGAAACCCTAATGCCTCAGGCGTTCGCTGGTATTTTCACCCCAAATTTTCAACATGGGTTTTTTGTGACCCCCACCTTATGAACAGTGGCAATATCAGTTTGTTAGGTGAAAGCTGATTTTGCACAGTGACTACAGCATTTGGAACCACAGATGCGAAAACACGTTTCGAACAGGATGTAAAAAATGACAGCTGTACTGTTCATGGGGAGGTGTAAAAAATGGCAATGTTGAAAATCTGCAGTGAAAATAGTAAAAAAACTGGTGAAGTCACGAGCGTGTGTAGAAAGTGTGCAACGCACACCCTTAATGTAATTAGTTTGGGGATTTTTTACAGCAGATTGTCAACACGGGCATTTTGGGACCTCCGCTTATGAACCGTGCCACTGTGATTTTCTTAATCTGTCCCGAACAGTGATTTCCACAGCAACCATGCATTTCTGCGCAGAAAGTGTGAAAACAAATTTCAGTCATGTTGTGAAAAATTACAGCTGTACTGTTCATAAGGAAGTGTGGAAAAATGCCAGTGGTGAAAATCTGGACTGAAAATATTACAAATTCATGAACTTACGAGGGTATGTGGAAACAGCGCAATGCTCGCTCCTAACACAGTCATTTCATGGACTTTTGTCACCAAATTTCCAACATAGCCATTTTAAGACCTCTGCTCATGAACAGTGTCACTGTGATTTTCTTAATCTGTCCCAAACATTGATTTCGCACTTCGACTGAACCATTGTGCGCTACATGCACGGAAACACATTTTGGGGGAGATGTGAAAAATGACAGCTGTACTGCTCATAAGGAGGTGTGGTAAAATGGCAATGTTGAAAATCTGGAGTGCAAATACTAACAATTCACAAACTTATGAGCGTGCATAGGAACTGTGCAATGCACACTCGCAAAACAGGAATTTTTGGGAATTTTTTTAGCCAAATTTTCAACATAGCCATTTTAAGAACTCTGCTCATGAACAGTGTCACTGTGATTTTCTGTCCCAAACATTGATTTCGCACTTCGACTGAACCATTGTGCGCTACATGCGCGGAAACACATTTTGAGGGAAATGTGAAAAATGACAGCTGTACTGCTCATATGGAGGTGTGGTAAAATGACAATGTTGAAAATCTGGAGTGCAAATATTAAAAATTTGCAAACTTATGAATGTGTGTAGTAACTGCGCAACACACGCTCTTAAAACAGTCATTTTGGGGAATTTTCCCCCCAAATTTTCAACATAGGGTTTTTGGGGGCCTACCTCATGAACTGTGATACTGTCATTTCGTACATCAGTCCCGAAAGGTGGTTTTGTGCAGTGACCGCGAAATTACATTTCGGGACTGAATAACAAAATGACAGTGACAGCAATCATGAGGTGGGGTCCCAAAAACCCCATGTTGAAAATTTGGTGAACAAATTCCAGAAATGCCTGAGATATGCATCAAAGTTGAAAAACTCCTCTTTATTCCATTATGTAGCTTACTGGCATTTCCTCAGTTTGTGGTCGGCTTTGAAGAGTGCAGACATGTTCCCGGTCCATCGACAATCATCACACCAGACTCCGGAGGTAAGTATGGGGTGAGGGGAGTGTGGAGAGGCAGGGTGCACAGTGGGTGGGTGCTGGTGGGGGTGGAAGTAAAGACAGTCACCGATGAACAGTTCTTTCTTTCTAGGTTTTATTTTACTTTTAGAAAGACGATGCAGGACATTTGTCATACTGGGGTGGGCTCCCAGCATGGCAGCTGGAAGTTTTTATGGGGGGCCAGCAGAGCTGATGGGGGATTGGGCACCCCCATTGGCCATAGAGAGCTTTGCCATGCTGGGGTGGGCTCCCAGTGTGGCACCTGGAAGTGTGTTTGAGGGGGCAGCAGACGGACGTTTGCCATGCTGGGGTGGGCTCCCAGCGTGGCACCTGGAAGGCTGTTTGGGGGGCAGTGGAGCAGACAGGGGATTGGGCACCCCCATCAGCCATGCTGTGTGTGTGGGGGGAGCACGTGAGCACACTGGGGTGGTCTCCCAGCATGCTAATTGTTGGGGAAGAGAGGAGCTGTCTATGACAGCTCTTGCACTGCAGTGCCGATGTGGAGGCACTTTGCATACTGCCGACAGTGGCAGCATGCAAATTGCCTACAACGCTGCAGCTCATTCTTTCAACTGTACGCTGCTGCATTTTCAAAAGCTGGCATAGACAGCTCTTACATTCTTTGGCGCGATGGGGCCGAGCCTGCAAAAGGCAGCAGGGCATTGGAAGTAGGGAGGCACACCTATGAATTCTCGTATGGTGGCACTATGTTTCTTGCACATGCGTGCAAGCAAACATAAAAATGTTACACACATCATAAAAGAAATAAAAGCAAGAAATATCATAAAAGAATTACTTAAAGTTCACTTTCGCAATATTATGCCTAGCTTCATAGATAAAAACATTTTAAATGTATAGCCAAAATGTCATACATTACATTTGCCTTTTTACATGCTACATTATCCTTTGTGCAAAGTTTCCTAGTTTGAATAAAAATGATTCAGACTAGGTAGATAACAATGATAATGCCCTCTTCAACATATTGTTTCCTTTGATTTCATTCAAAAAAGGTTGTATCCATTTAGCTCTTTCCTTATCTAACTGAGGACATTCCAGTAACAAATGTATAACAGTTAAGCAAACATTATCATTACATCTGCAGGAATTAAATTCCCTAACTTGCCATAATCCCTTCCAATAATTTTCCAGACATTCCATCCTTAACTTACAAATGGCTTTCCTATGTTAGACATTTTCACAGTAAACTAAGTATTTCTCTGTGGAAAAGATCATTTTGATATTTGTTAATAGGTTTAATTCCCAGGAATCATGAATAGCTGCTAAATTTTGCTGTATTACTATAGCTGTTGTTCTTCGTAGGGCTACGTCCCTAAGCTTCTGATAATGACCATCTATTGTCATGCAGTTCTTGTTATGTTGCTTGCATGCATGTGCAAGAAACATAGTGCCATCATCCAAGTTTTCGGAGGTGTGGCACCCCGTCTTCCAATTCAGTCAGTGAGTTTGCAGGCGTGGTTGCAGCTCTCCAATGACTGCTGCAGCTGTCTATTACAGCATCAAAAATGCAGTGGCATACAGTTGAAAGGGAGAGCTCCACTTCAGTGAGCAGTGCTCTCCCCCCCCACACATGCACGCAAGCACATATATTGCGTGCTGATGCGCTCCCTCCCCCCACACTGTATGGCCGACAGGGGTGCCCAATCCCCCATCAGCTCCACGTCCCCCCAACAAAAGCTGTCCAGGTGCCATGTTGGAGCCCACCCCAGCCGTGGCAAAAATGTTATAAGCCAGCGGGGTGCCCAATCCCCGTTGGCTCCGTACTGCGCCCCCTCACCCCAAAAGCCTTTCAGGTGCCACGCTGGGAGCCCACCCCAGCATGGCAAATCTTATTATGCGATGGGGTGCCCAATCCCCTGTCAGCTCCAGCCCCCCAAACAGCCTTTCCAGCTGCCATGCTGGGAGCCCATCCCAGCGTGGCAAAGCGTCCCACGTCCGTCTTAATTTAAAAAACCATAAATAAAAAAAAAAAGTCCCTTGCAGTCTCACTGCCCCACCGCACCCACCCACTGCGCACCCTGCCTCCCTCACCCCATACTTACCTCTGGGCTTGGCACGCGATCATCGGTGGACGGGAACCGTCTACATTCTTCAAAGCCGACCGCCCGAACTGAGGAAATGCCGATAAGCTGTATAATGGAATAAATAGGTTTTTTTCAACTTTGTTGCATATCTCAGGCATTTTGGGGAATTTTGGGCCCAAATTTTCAACATGGGGTTTTTGGGACCCCTCCTCATGAATTCTTGCACTGTCATGGCGTTAATCAGGCCCGAAGGGTGATTTTGCCATCACTGTGCGAAATCACCTTTCGGGGCTGATTAATGAAATAACACTGCCAGTGTTCATATGGTGGGCTCTCAAAAAGCCTATGTTGAAAATTTGGTGAAAAAATTCCTAAAAGTGACTGTTTTACTAGCGCGCATTCGCCAGTTCTGCTTGTCTTCGATAAGTTTCGCGAATTTTCAATATTTTCCTCCAGATTTCCAACATTGCCATTTTACCACACCTTCTTATGAGCAGTACAGTTGCCATTTTTCATCTTGTCCAAAACGTGTTTCTCGCCCATGTAGCGCACAATGGGCGCGGTCGGTGTCTTGAAATCCATGTATGGGACACATTAAGAAAATCACAGTGACACTGTTCATGAGCAGAGGTCTTAAAATGGCTATGTTGAAAATTTGGTGAAAAAATTCTAAAATGACTGCTTTCACGGCGTGCGTTAATATAGCGGACCTTCACATAGCGGCTTCGTGAAGTTCGCGAATTTTCAATATTTGCACTCCAATGACTTCCAAATACCTAAGCAGCACATACAAGCAAGCAACATTCGGCATTGACAAATGCTTGTTTTGTTAATAATCTGTTTTTCTTTCAAATTGATATTGCCCATTAGACCGTGCAACACATGAACTTTGGAACATGAATCTTGAACAATCACTTTTACTTATCTGATGAGGTAGACCACTGTTTATTATGTTTTATTCTGGCTAGAGTGATATCTGTATAGACAGTTAATCATGTACTTTGGTGTCAATTTGACTGATATGGCATTTATTTCATATTTAGAGGCACTGTGAGGACAATAGTGAGTGGACAGTTGCTGCTGTCTGGAGTCCTCATGTGCCCAACATTCTAAGTCTTTTCGACTGAGCCATTTTTCCCTAGTAGGGGTGCACAGTACACAAGTGTAATGAATACCCATTGACAATGTAGGAGCTAACAGAAAAGGAATTTACAGTAAGTATGAAGAAATTTCTTCTATCTCATACTCCTTGGTGCCACTAATCATGCAAAAAGTTTTACTTTGTCATTTTTTTTTCTGCCCCATGATCCTCCATTCAGATGTCAGCCCTGCCTCACCTGCCATCCCCTATGCCCAGGCTTACCTCCCTGGATAGGGCCACTGGGTGGGCTACCCACCCCATGGATACTGTAGGCAAGCTCCTGGCTTATCCCCCAGGTCGGGGCCATGGGAGCGGGACCCCCCCCCAGCAGACATCAGAGGCAGTAGAGACAGCAGTAGAGCAGAGTGTCTTGTCCAGGGGCTGGCATTTTGTGAATGCTGGATTTCTGAGGGTGGGAACATGCAATGATGTCCAGCATCCGTCCCGACCCTCCAGATAATGGTGCCGGCCAAAGAGGTACCCCTGGCCTCCACCAGGGGTCCACAAAGTGCAGGATACTCTTCCCCTTCCCCCCAGAAAAGGAGAGCAGTCCCCAGGACACTCAATCCCTTTCTCCCTAGCCAGCCTCCAACTCCAGAGTCCGTCACCAAACCCGGGATGTCAGCAATGCAAGCGGATGCCCTGCTGCTCTCCGGCAGGCTGGCAAAAATTTTACTTTTCCAAAAAGTTCCACAATTGGAACAGTGGCCTCAAGGGAAGCACCCCCAAGGAGGCATTGGTAACCGATTACTTGTTTGTTTTTTCTCAGTATTTTGGAGACTGTGTACCAACATATCACCAGGGTTAGATCCTTTCCTAAATACCATCATGGGTGTATTATTAGAGATGCCATTCAGTGCCGGTTCTGTGGACAATTCTTGGTGATGATTTCCCTTATGTTGCCTAACTCAAGTGAGTACCGGAAGATGAAACTGACTCCGTCACCTGGTGTATTCATTTTTTGTATCTGTACTGTAGCAGTTCTGACCTCAAGGTTTGCCTCACTTCATCACAAATGCTGCTAATCAGTTCAGTACCATAAACCTGATAGAAAACATTGCTGCATCTCTGCTGAACTCTGTTCTAAGGTCTTATTTTCCAAATAGTTCCTCCTGACCCTGAGAAACTTTGGTTTTATTGATGGCGTGGCATGGGTGGCAACTGCTTGAGTGGAGGACACTGTTTCTATCATTACATATTCTAAACAGATCTGTTGATATAGTACCCTACCCTGTGGTGTCTTGAATATATCCAGATCCAAAAATTATATTTTCCAGGGAAGAGATATAGCCACAGACCTCAGGTTGGGATTCATTTGTTCCAGAAATGTATCAAATGATTGCAGTTCCTCCACCCCTTCACACACCACACCAACAGTATATTGCCAATAAATCGACACCAGAGTTCCACCTAGTGGTGAAACAGATTAACTACGGATCATACACAACTTCTGTTTGCCCAAGCCAAGGTACCTATGCTGGTTTGACCTTCACTGGCAACATTCATTTTAGTGACCTCTGTTCCATACTGTTGTGACACCTTATCACCCCCCAAGAACCACACAATTTAAGTTCACTTTTGCCTTGGGACCAGTATTCATGTGGTTTTGGTATCTGTGTATTGTTGTGACTTGATCTTCATACTTTCTCTGCAGTCCTTATCACAAATATTTATTGTGCATGACTACCTTACCCCTGTCTGGATTGGACAACCCATTTTTTGGGGGGGGGCTACCAATATATTGACTGTGGCTCGTTGCACATAACTGTACCAGGTATTCTTGTCCCTAGTGCTCTTCAAATGTTTTTTCAGTAGTGTTTCATGGGCACAGTTTGCACATTTTCAATAATGATGTGAAGTACACATTAAGCATGGGGCTTAAATGTTAGCTGCCACCCCTTTAAGAGCAATTAGAACTCACATGTTATTTATTGCACTGCCTGGCAGTGCCATGTAAGACCTGTCAGTCTGGAGCTAGACCTAATGAAGAGAACATGTCTGCTGTACAGAATAAACACCATTTTCTTCATTTATTTCTGTGTCTGTCTCAGTATTTCATACAGTCCAGCAGCAAGGCCCTTATACTAGCAACAGATGGGCCTGGCATAACAGAAAGAAGGTAAGGGCCCTTAAAGGACACCTAAATAGGCAGATTTTTAAAATTGTACTTTTGACATCATTATTACTCCACATTGTAGGCAATCTGTGTTTGAGCCGTATCCTACCTGATGTTTAGTCCTGGCATTCATCGTATTTCCACGGTCACATTTGTAAAATAACCCCCTTCATGCAGAAATCTCTCTACTCACTTCCATCTGTAGTTGTGAGCACGTACCCGATCATGTGCACACAATGCAGACTGATGACGCAATTGGAGTCATAATCGGCGAGCGGGAACAGTGTTCAGTATGCCGCTTCTGTAAAATCATGTCACTGAGCCCATATTACAGATTTTTGAATAAAAATGCAGAGTTTCATTTATTGCTGTCTGTCCAAATCATAATAATGACATGCATTTTGTGTTATTGGCAAACCTGTACTAGTAGCTGTTCATGATCGATTTTTCCCTCATGTCATGGCAATATGTTAGTTACTTGCAAAAGCCTATACAGTGTCGGTCATATGCTACCCCGTTAACCCATAGCAGAAGCACATGGTTTTCGGTGGTGGACAATGTTTATGAAGTCACTGTTTTACTTGCTGCTGCTGCTCAACTATCACATCGAGGTTTATTCTGTCAGTGCCACTGTGGGGGTTATTCAACGTTCCTTTGTTTCTTATGGATAATTTTAGAATTAAATATGTGCAGATCAGTTATGTGGTTAGGGATAAGATATTTTTTAATGTGCAGTTGTAAACAGCCCACATTGTCCTTATATTCATTTCCTGGTCACTGCCGTGTGTGGCTGCAGTGCCTAACATTTGTGGGAGGAATCATGAAGGACTGAACTAAACTATTAATTATTTTCTGAATTTATTATTATGTCAGCAGTATGTAAATCAATAAAATATATTTTTAGAAAACTTCCTGTTGTTTTTTTTTTTTAACATGTCTTAAATGTTTTTTATATTTGTCAATAGTAAACCAATGGACAATTTGGAGGGAAATGCATCACATGTTGATAGTTTCACCGTTGGTCCATTTGATGTTATATTTGCTGAAAGATTTGCAATACGTGGTGTATATTACTGTGTAACAGACCAGTAATTTTTCTCTAGCAGTTTGTGAGATTGTTTGGCCCAGCCCACATACAGAATGTTGGCCAATGAGGCAGCAGCATAGTTTGACTGGCATGGCCAGCTGGTTGTTATGGAAAATATCAACCTGGTCAGTACATTGAGAGAAATTGCTGACCAGTTATTATATGCTGATAAAGTGACAGTTATTGAAGTATTCTTCACTTTCTATATTTAAGTACATTACTTTTATACTGTCAGTTGAATTCATTTTGCTTAAAAATTACATATTGTGTGGTATATGACTGCAAAAATAAATGCTGAAAGGGCTGTGGTCTTCATTTCTGTTTTTTTCCAAAGGAAGCCAAGGCTAGGAAGGCTTGGGTGCATTTCTGCCGGCGTAAAAATGTTAAGCCTTCACAATATAGTGAATTTCCTCATCTCACTTTGAACGTTTTGCATATGATCATGATCCAATCAAATCAGCAGCACTGGCTGGGACAATGCCAAACCAAAACTGAAGGTCGATGCAGTACCATCCATCTTCCAACCATCTGGCCAGTTGGAGTCAAGTACAAAACCACTGCAGCACTCTGCATATCTGAAGAGAAGTCGAATACAGATATGGGAATTGTTATTTAATTGTTAACTGCAATGTGTAGTGGTGGCATTTGGTGATCTGCTTTACCAGTGACAATAGCTGATAATCAAGCGATGTGTACCTGGTGATGGCTGAGTCCAATATTAACAGTTTTGAACTAGATAGATACTGCGCCAATGGGTTTGGAATACATAACTACAAGAACACAGAATAACATTTAGGCATATAGTGAATGACACATAACTGTGTAGCTATAAGATGGCTGAATAGAATTGTTGTAGTTTGATCTACTGAACTTAATGAAGATCACAGCCAGAACCAGTCTGGCAAGGTATAACAGAAGTTCAAATTAAGTACAAATGCAGTACAGATTATGGTTCAGCCATAGCTATGGCTACGTAAGTGGGAGTACAGAAGTTGGCAGACAGGTAGGTATGTCGCTAGGTAGAGAAGTGGGGGTGGGGGTAGGTGGAAGATGATGGAATGAGTAGGCAAAGGAAGATGTGTGAGGAGAAAGGTCTGGTGGTGCCTCACCCCTACAGTATGCTGATAACCCTGCCTTCAGAAGGCAGGGGTCAAGCAACAGAGAAAGGGAGCAGATTGTGGCAGCGACAGCTAGAGCACAATCTGAGGGAAGCATCTCAAAGGCGAATATGCTGTGGAAGAACAGAACAGAGACAGAAAAGTTGATAGAGAAGAGAACATGGATAACATCACTTCAGGATGTGTAGAAGTGGAGGGAAGAGTTTGGTTAATTGTGTAATGATAGTGTAGGGATTGGCCCTTGGTACAACTTTGGATGATTGAGAAATCACAGTAACAGAACAATAGAAGGTCTGAATGGAATGAATTGGAGGAAGGGAAGGAATGCTGATTTGTAGGTGGGTGGTGGTGGAGCAGCATCAGGGGCATTGCAAATGTACTGAGAGGGGTAGGGTTTGTCACTGGCTTACAGGGTGGAGTTATGGAGGGTTGTAGAAGGAACAGACAGGTGCATGGAAGATTTTAAGGGCAGAGCTGATGGAGCAGTAGGAGGAGGATGAGTCACAAATTTAGGAGAGGATGAAATTCCACATTTTTGGGGATGCATAGAGATTAATGTGATTGGCCGATGAGGATGGCTCTGCGGGGTACCATAGGAGTGAATGAGTCAGATGATGTGAGTGAGTGAGTGAGTGAGTGAGTGAGTGAGTGAGTGAGTGACAGGGAGTGGTGGTGTTATAAATGAGGGGGTGAGGTAGGAATGGAGTTCAGCCAGAAATTGCTGTTATGTTAATTAAGGGCAGTGGTTCACTCATCTGTTAGTAAGACAGTGGAAGGATAGGGCATGATAGAGTTCACAGTGGTGGGTGCAAGAGGGACCATCAAGCAGAAAATGGCACAAGGAATTGAAGTGGATATCCACTCTTTCCTGGGAGGACTTGGCAGCATCACTGTACACTACATCACAGTACTTGAAGATGGGCAGGATCATGTTCTGAACAACTCGACGCCTACCTGTACAGGTGATAGAACTACAGTTGCTGAACAGAGCACCAATGTTGTGGCACAGTTCTGTTTAGATGGTGTTAATATGTGTAAATAAATGTAGGTGTTGATCCTGCATAACTCCTACATAGCTAATGGATGATGTGTCCACAACTGAAGTCCCATCAACGTTGTGGAACGTGGTTAAAGAGGGAAACCTATAGCATCTCTGCATTGTGCCAAAGGTCCTGGAGACATTGTCTTTGTCATTCAGAAACAGTTGATGGTTATCAAACCAGAGTTGAACCTTGTTAAAGGTTTGCTGCAAGCTGGATTTAACCTCAGCTGGGCAACAGCCATATGCATGCAGTACTGTCTCATCGGCATATATGTATATGGCGGTGACAGAGGAGGTCGTTTGGTAAGATGGTGAATAATAGGGGCTCTAGCACTGATCAATGAGGGATTCCAGTATTAATCTGCAGTGGAGGTGAAATGACAGCAGAGATCATGGCTGATTGGGTTCTACCTGTCAGGTATGCATTAAAATAGCTAGTGGCTGAAGAAGCTATGGCAGCTGTTGAGAGTGAGTTAAAGAGGAGGGAGTAGGAAACAGTGACAAAAGCCGTGGCGAAGTGGACAAAGATGGCAACAGTGATTTGGCTATTCTGCATCCCATTAAGGATAGTCAGTGACCCGAAGTAAGGAGGTAGTGGTGTGGTCATGTTTCCTGAAGCCATATTGTAAATGGGTGAAGTGGTAGGTGTCGGTTGGAAATGAGATAAGCTGTGAGATGACAAGGTGTTAGTTCAATTCAGGTATGGTAGGGATGAGACAGATAGGGCAGTTATGTGCAGTGTGACATTGGTAGCTGCCTTTGTGAAGAGGCAAGACCACAGCATGTTTCCATGGGGTAGGGGCAGAGATAGTAGAAGATGACAGGTTTAGTATTGGGTGGGGTAGACAATGGCCTAGGCAGAGAGAGTAGTTATGGGTGTAGGCCATCTGGGGAGGAGCCTTTTGAGGGGTTGATAGTGAAGATGGCCTGTACCTTGTCATTCAGTCAGACTGTATAAAAGGACAAAAGGTGATGGGAGTAGGGGGGAGTAGAGGTACCATTGGATAGAGGAGAGGAGTGAGGATATGAAGGGATGGATTTCAGTAGCTCAGTGTCACAGGTGGTATAGTTCAGCAATAAGGCACAACAGGGTGTGGGTTATTTAAGCAATAAGGCATAAAAGGGTGTGGGTTATAGGGGGTTTACTCATGCCTTGTGTGGTGTGTCACAAGGTGCAGCCCAGTGACTTAACCATAGAAGAAGTGTGTAAATAAAGGAATAATGCATGACAGGGTGTGTGTCGTGCTGGGATAATGCCATGCCTGGGATGTTGGGCATGAGGCCCCAGGCTGAGTGCGTCCAATGCCCCATGTGTGGCATTATCCCAGCACGACACACAACCTGGACTGCATTATTCCTATTATATAATGGCTTGTTGTTATATATAAAAAAATAAACAAATAATTTTAAAGAATGTCCAAGGCCTTGAGACAGGGAGGGTACCTAGGCATTGGCGAGAGGCACATGTGGTGCCAATCCATAAAGGGGTGGTTGAGGGAAGTAGCAGGTAACTATAGACCCATCAGTTTGACCTCAGTGGTGGGAAAATTAAATGGACAGTATATTAAAGGAACGATTGGGGGTTTACTTGGAGGAGGTGGGAGGCCTGGATAGTCAGCAACATGGGTTTGTGCAAGGTAGATCATGTCAAACCAATCTTGTGGAGTTCTACAAATGGGTAACATCAGAACTGGACAGGGGAAAGCCTGTGGATGTATTATATTTGGACTTCAGCAAGGCGTTTGACTCTGTCCCCCACAGTGGTCTGGTGGAGAAACTGATGGGGTTGGGAGTAGGCCCTTTGATGGTCAAATGGATTGAAAACTGGCTAGCTGGACACACTCAGAGAGTAGTGGTCGGTGGGGAGCTCTCGAACCCTAGAGAGGTCGGTAGTGGGGTACCGCAGGGCTCAGTCCTGGGTCCAATCCTGTTTAATGCATACATATCGGACATGAGGAAGGGTATAGGGTGTGAAATGAGTCTCTTCGCTGACAATTCCAAGATGGGAGCAGTAGTTGAGGGGGAAGAGGGGAGGTTGGCCCTGCAAGTGGACCTGGACACCCTGGAAAGTTGGGCTCACGCATGGAAATTAAATTTCAATATCACCAAGTGCAAGGTGTACATCTTGGGCGGGGAAACCCTAAACACAGGTACACCCTGGGAGGGGAGGCGCTGGTGGCCTCAACAGGAGAAAAAGACCTAGGGGTCATGGTGGATGCGTGTATGAATAACTCTGAGCAGTGCAGGAGAGCGGCTAGCAAGGCAAACAGGATGTTGGGATGCATCATAAGGGTCATCACCTCTAGGAGCAGGAAATGTGGTCCCTCTGCATAAGGGGGAGGGAGGCGGGAGGAAGTGGGAAGTTACAGGCCCATGAGCTTGACATCAGTGGTAGGCAAGCTCATGGAGAAGCTAGTAAAAGGCAGGATCACCAGCTAGCTGAAGACAAATGGCCTGATGAATCCAAGACAACATGGTTTTCTAGGGGCAGATCCTGTTAAACAAATTTGATAGAGTTTTTTGATGAGGTCACCAAGGAAATAGATCAAGGTAGAGAGGTAAATATAGCTTATTTGGATTTCAGAAAGGCGTTTGACTCAGTGCCTCATGGGGGGCTGCTGTGTAAAATGGCAGGACTGGGGATGGGGCAGAGGGTAGACAAATGGGTGGGAAACTGGCTGGGGAAAAGGAGGCACAGGGTCATAATAAATGGGGTGGCATCTGGGGAAGGCAAGATCACGATCTGGGTCCCCCAGGGATCAGTGCTGGGGCCCCTACTGTTCAATATATTCATAGGAGACATCATGGCGGGCCTTGAAGGAGGTGTGAGTATGTTTGCGGACAATATCAAAATCTACAATATGGTGGACACAGAGGAAGGGGTGGAACAAATGCAGAGAGATTTGGGGAGACTTGAGGCATGGTCAAAAAGCTGGCAGCTTGAATTCAATGCAGAAAAATGTAAAATCATGCATCTGGGCTACAGAAATCAGAAGGCAGGATACCGTATGGGGGGCAGAGAGCTGGAGGAGACAGAGCAAGAAAGGGACCTAGGAATCATTATATCTGGGGACCAGAAGATGGAAGGGCAGTGCGGGAGGGCAGTAGCCAGGGGGAGTGGAATGCTGGGATGCTTCAGAGGGGGGGGTCACCAGTAGGAATAGGGAGGTCATAGTACCCTTGTACACCCATTTGGTTAGACCACATTTGGAGTAAAGAGTCCAGTTCTGGAGGCCATACCTCAGGAAGGATGTGGGGAGGATAGAGAGGGTTCAGAGGAGAGCAACAGAAATGGTAAAAGGGTTAAGCCGCCTATCCTATGAAGAAAGGCTGAGAGATTTGAACATGTACTCCCTGAAGCAGAGGCGGGAGAGGGGGGACATGATCGAGATCTTCAAGTACCTTAAGGGTATAAACAAAGTGCCAGGGTGGAGCATCTTCAAGCTGAAAGGATGTCAGAGGATGAGGGGGCATGGTCTGCAGGTGGAGAGAGCACAGTTCAGGGGCAACATTAGAAAATACTATTACTCTGAGAGTCATAGAAAAGTGGAACAGATTCCCAGAAGCAGTCGTTGGAGAGGAAACAGTGGAGGGATTCAAAAGGGCATGGGACAACCACATGGGAGTGTTAAAGGGGGGGAGACAGAGGTCCAAGCAGATAGCTGGGCAAATGGGCAGATTTGGTGGGCCTAGTTCAGTCCTTTTCTGCTATCACACTTCTATGAATCTATGAATCTAAATGATTCTGCCGTTGTACAATGCACTGGTTAGACCACACCTTAAATACTGTGTACAGTACTAGAGACCACACTTGAAGAGGGACATACAGCTCCTGGAGAGGGTACAGAAGAGGGTAACTAAGATGATACGAGGACTAGGGAATAAATAGGGTAAACACGGAGGTGATCTTTATACTAAAGCAGGGAGGTTTCACCAGAGGGCATGGTTTGAAGTTGGAAGGTAGAAGGGTGAGGGGGAAAGAGGAGGAGGTTTTCACTGGGAGGGTGGTGGATCCTTGAAATGCATTGCCTGGCAAGCTGGTTCAGAGATCCACAGTGGAAGGCTTCAAGAGAGGGTGGGACAGACACAGAAAGCAGATGTATCAGATGATGGCCTGGCCCGGTGGGGGGGGTGGGGATGGATGATAGGGGTTTCTGGAACACAAGGGAGGGTAGGGCCTCGGTACCCAACGAGGGATCTGAGGTTCAAGCAGACTCGATAGACCATAAGGCCTAATCTGCTGGCAATTAGTATGTTAATGTTTTTATTAGCATGCAAAAATATTTTTGTTTCTCAAGAGGAGATGAAAAAAAGATATCTAGCTTCAAATGGTCATCTGCATTGGTTCAAGGTCATGTGACTAGATCTGTGGCATTATGCTGTGATAACGCCATGGGTCCAGCCCCAAACTGACCAATCACAGTCCAAGATTCTTTGTTGCCATTGTATAATGCCCAATAACTCACACCCTGGAGTGAGTTATTGCGAGTATACATTGGACCCATGTGTAAAATAAATGTAAAATGTGTTTACTTATGTTTTCTATAAATGCAATTCCTCAGCCATGGACACTGCAGTATTTATTAACAGACAGTTAGTGTAACCCCTGATCATGCCTTATTTCTTAATTTACGTGACTTGTTATATGTCACCATTGTGAATATATGCTCACCCTGCCACCATCAGGTTGACCAGCATCACTGTTGAACTTTATCCTTTATTGCATTATTTTATCACTTAACTTTTTTGATTGATGTCATATTACTAAAATATTTTTATCTATGCACAGGCATTACATGAAGTCCTTTCAAAGATCCCACATCTCACAGAACAAACCAATACAGACACCGCTTCAACATCTTATGCTGTCCCCATGTCACCATCATTTCATTCAGCGGAGAACACTGTGGACATGGTACAATGTGATGATAAAGTCGATGAACTGCACACTTGTCGAAGTTCCAGATGTTGGCAGTCATGAATTGCCAATAAATATGATTACTGCAGTACCGGAGCAGGACACACCACTTGACTTGTCTGTGCCTCACAATCTATGTTACGTAGATGCAACATCTATTGATGAAACTATTACGTATGAATGTCACTTTAGACCTTCATGAAGTTAGTGTTGAAGACATTGGTACAGGTTCTCTTAATGTTTCAACAGTTTCTATAACAGATCCTCAATATTCACAGTTCGCAGACAAAGTCACACCTGCATCAACCAGGAGCACCAAGTGCCAAGCAAATCTCAAAATGAAGTGTCGCTCGCGTGGCACACAAACTGACAAGTTTAAAACAAAATGCTTCTGTGCCCCTACATTTGTACAAACATATGATGCGGTGATTCAGTGTAATCTGGATGCAGAAATGGGCACAAATTCAACTGATGGAAGCCTAGCTTTTGACGATCCTTTTCTTAGTAGTGATGAGAGCTTATCTTCAAACGATCACATCGTTTCTGACAGTGATTCAGACTATCTTCCTAATATACATCTGCCACATCGATCGACTGAGACACCATCTGCATCACTATTGTCTTCAGAGTCTTTTCATCCAGCTGAACAGAAATATTTTATGGTATCCGAACGTAACCTTGCAACACTGTTGCAAAGGTGTCGTAAATGCTTCTCGAACATAACACCCAAAGTGAAACAAACTGTGGGGACAATGATAATTATATCATGTGAGTGTCCAAAGGGACAAATATTTGACTGGCAAAGTCAAGATTGTAGTGGAACAATGCCATGGGGAACATCACAATGTGCTCTGCCATTTTTTGCAGTGGTATAACTCCATCCAAGGCTCTTCGACTGGTGAAGTTTCTCAATATGCCGGATCTATCATTAGTCACGTACCACAAGATTCAGCATTCGTACATTATTCCTGCGGTGAACAATGTATGGCAGCACGAGCAGGATAAGATGCTGACTGAGCTTCAGGAAAAAAAACATATTTTGGGTGGTGATGGGCGGTGTGATTCACCTGGCCATTCAGCTAAATACAGACTTTATACGTTAATGAATCTGGAAAGCATAAAAGTTCTTTGCATCGAGCTGGTCCAGGTTAGTATCCATAAATTACAGTATTAATATCCAAACCATATTCTGTGTATGGTATACTGTGTTATCATCATGGTGTTATTCCTGTTTCCAGAGTTCACAGGTCAAAAATTCCACTGCCATGGAGGCAGGAAGGCCTTAAGCGTGACATTGAATTTCTACATGATCGTGGCTGTACGATAGCCAGTATCATCACAGACCATCATGTACAGGTTAAATCCTTCATGAAGAAGAACCATCCAGCAATCAGTCACCAGTTAGACATCTGGCATATGGCCAAGGGTACTAATATCACAAATTTCATCACAATACTGTTGTGGTCATTGAGCAGAATAGTAATGTATTTCCATGCTTTTTGACTTTGAGCACTTCTGTAAACAAATTTGTGTGACAGTGGTGTTTCACACCCTGTAGTGCCCAGTGCTTCACTGTGCAAATTGCACAAGCTTTTCCCGACAGTGTGTGTGTGTGTGTGTGTGTGTGTGTGTGTGTGTGTCACTTCATTTCTGTCCTGCTATGGTGTGATACATTTATCCCAAACCATTAATGAAAACAAAAAATGTATCTGATTGTTGTTTACCAGGACAGTGTCTCTCTCACACACACATCTCATAAAAGGTATGCCTTTCAAGAAGCACCCGGTGTCACAAACATGTTAGGCAGGATGTGGTCTGTGTTGCATGAATAAGTGTAATGTGAAATATTGTTCTACAGCATGTCTCTTGTGATATGTGTGTGTGACAAAGTGTCCTGGTCAGCACAACCATCCTACATGGTTTTCTATGGTGTTAGAACATTAAGATTGTGTTTTCCAGCCAGTCCAGTGGCGTGGAGGGATGAGGAATCTTACCGTACTTTCTGCCACGCTGGCGACCTGTGTTCTTGGTGCCAGTGTGTTGTTGGGGGTCGGCAGGGGTGGAAGAGGATCGAGCGGACGGAAGACAGCTATACTCTCCTGGGGAGTGGTGGGAAGGAGTCCGCTGCTGGAGTGACCCCTAGTAGTGGATGTGGAATGATGCAATGGAACCATACAATGTTGGTGGAAGAGAGCTTGACGCCATGTGTGCTGCATGCGGAACTGAGCGCGGCTCTGACATTGGCATCATTGCACGCCTTGTCTCCACGCTCAGTGGGGGCAAAGAAAAATGGAGGAGAAACAGTGTCGACTGGCAGAATGAAGCTGGTCTCCACGCTGCACTGGGACAGCTGGCACATCAGCTGGCAGAGGCTATGGCCAGTATGACGTCCAGTGGCAGTGATGGGGTGGAAGGGGGCTGGTGCATGGTGAGGTGGGAGTATAGAGCAAAAAAAAAAGAATGGATTGTGTTTTTGTTTGGCATGGTGTCGCAGGTTCAGGTTGTCTAGCTGTGAATTGGGTGACAGGAGTGGGCACAGAATGTTGGCAGGACATCCAGTGGCCAAGGATTGAACATCCGAGTACTGCTGTCCTTCTTGGGGGGACGGGAGGTAGTAGTGTCCTGTACAACACTGACATTTAGCAGAGTCAGGTTGTACCAAACACGCGATGCAAATTTGTCAGTGGGGCATGAAGGACAATGGTTTATACTCCTGAGGCCAGATATTCACACTGCGCCAGGCAGGGTCACAAGCCTTGACGCAGCACAACTGGTTTGATCCAGGGCATAGTCCAGGCAATATTCAACGGTGCGGCGCCATGGCTTAGCATCATTGAATATGACACTGGAGGTGCACGCACAGTGCATGGCACAGTGGCACTGTGCCAGTGCAAAAGGCAGGTGGGGAACAGGGTGATGCGCCAGCGCAACTGCGGGTGCACTAGGCGCATCAACTGCGATATTCAGTGCTGGACATGCAAATTAGGCCATTATGCATGCAAGGTGCAAATGGGGCCATTTGCATGTCATTATGGCCCCATTTGCATGCGGTGCACTGATCCCCGGTGACTTCTGCCTGGCACCCTGCCATGCTGCAGCCATCGGGGACCGACGCCCCCTGCCCCTTGGCGGGCAACGCACCCCATTGCCTGATCACGGGCATATGTTTAAAATATCCGTGGTGGTCCAGTGAACCCAATCCCTGCCCGATTATGGGCAAAGTAAATAAATGTCCCTGGTGGTCCAGCGGTACCCCCCTCCCCAACTGCCCAGTGAGCCCTGCTACCCTGCAACCCCCCCAGTGGGTGGCGGTGGCAGCTCCCCACTCGTAAGCTGCCCAGCTGCCCACTGACTGACAGCATACAGTACATTTTGGGACTGTGTAGTACAGTACGGTCTGTACGCCCATTGGCCCACGATTGGGCAGAGACGGTCATCACAAACAGAAAAAAACAATTAAGCTATATGACATGGCAGGGTGTGTGTAGTGGTTGGCTTCTGGCACTCGTAGGGTGTGTCATGAGGCATCACCGAGTGCCTTCACTTCAACACTATGAGAAGTGCCATTACCCCACCACAATGTACACCACCTGGTGTCACCACGCTTGTAAAATGTCAACAAGATTTTTTTTTTGGGGGGGGTTGAGTAAATGCCCAAAATCAACAAAGTCCAAAACGGTATCATCTTTCAGCAAAAATAGATGTACAATAACAAGTGGACGCAATTTGAAGATAAAGGGGTGGATGGTGGACACGTGGAACATCCTTCCTGAAGAGGCCATGTGGTCAAACAGTGGGGGACTTCAAGAATGCATGGGACACACATAAGGCACATTTTTTTGGGTAGCAAGAAGGACGCTGTTGGCTAACTAGGATCTGCAGGTTATCCAATCTGTGGGGAAGTGGGCAGACTAGGTCAGCCCAGGGGTCATTATGTGTCATCAAAGTATATGTTGCTGTGTTTCCAATTATTTCCTGAGCATTGTGATTTAACTATATACTGTGCTGTCCGCACACAGGAGTTGGAAAAAAACTGGAAAATCATTCAAAGAAAAAAAACTGTGGAGACATACGATTGTGGATCAAGTCCATAACAAATCACATGTTCTGGTGTGCTACAACAAGTGGAGGTGACTCAGCCATTGTTATTTAAAAATGGGACAGAGTACTAAATCACATCTCCGACATGCATATCGGACATGGTCATCTATTTCCATCATGCTTGCACGGTCCTCTAGAAGAGGACAAAGGATGGATTAGACAAGGTAAATAAGCAGCTAAACAAATTTATAATGTTAATCACTGTGGTGTGCATTCATTGCTTCCCAGCGCATCATCTGGCTGTACATCAGTTCAATAAACCACTTTTGTAGTGGCTCAATTTGATGATATTGTGACCCATTATCAAATGGTTACAAATGGCGTAACTTTAATTGCACCAAAATACATGGTGCAAGCATCAAACTATGCCACTATTTGAGACATACAGCATTCTGCAAAGCAGCCTGTGACATGTGTGCCACAGTGTACATGCACCACAAGTTACAACCTCAACCACCCACCTGACAGTGCAAGATCACCCAACACTACCCACCCCTACACAGCCAGCGAGTGGCACAGCCCACCTATCAGTGACGTGGCCAGCTGCTGAATGCGATCCATCTGAGCGTGTACTGTACATGGCATGTGCTCAATGAATGAATGACAGTTCATTCATTGAGCATGTACTATGTAATGTACTACACACTAAGACATCGGTCAGTCCGCAGCTGCACACGGTGGTGACAGATGTGGTGTGCCAGTAGCGAGCTGGGTATGGATGGTGGGTGGGTTTGTCTAGTGCTGCCAGGTGGGGATGTGGTACTGCACTAGTATACCATGGAAACAATTCCATATGTTCAACATGTGTACATACGAGGGAGTGGGATAGCAAGGTGTGCACAGTGTCAGGTATGTGGTATCACCTCACATACTAGTACTTTGAATGATCATATTATGCTTTTATAAAATGCATAGACAGTTTTTATTTACACTTAATCATTGCAGGTACCAGACCACACAAGTTGATAAGCAAGGTAGTGTCCAGCTCCTACCTACTGCGTGACCTGAGACAGGTGTCACTGATTTATCAAACTTATGCTCTTGAAGTATTCCACAGCATAGTTTGTCACTTCACTTGCAAGTTTTCTCACTATTTTTTCCCTGCAATGAACACTCGGTAAGAAATTTATTTCAAAAAGAAACACATTTCATGACTGGCAACATATTTCTGTGACAGCTGATGTTTATGAGTATTCATTAGTGATGAGGAATATCTTTACAACCATTGAAGATCACATATGTTGATCATGGGGGTATATGTAAGCAATAAGGCATGAAAGGGTTGGTGTAAACCATATTTTACAGTGTGCCCAATGGTGTAGTAATGCACGAGGCCAAAGGATGAGTGAACTCGGCCACTGTCCGTGCTGTTAAATTTACAGACATCTCTGACAGCCTTATTGGAGTTATAAAATTGGCTCTTTCTTTGTTTTTACTTTTCAGTACTGTGAAAAGCATTTTTATATGTAGAAGACACAGATTTGCTTGTGTGCATGTGTGGTAAAATAGTCCCTCCACCCAGTACTGATGTCACTGATCAAACATATGCTGTTTAAGTGTTTCACAGCGTAGTTTGTAACTGGGCAAAGTACATATGATTAGTCCTGATTGTACATTCACTGTAAATGGTGCTCTAAATGGTTCTACATGACGTGAAATCCAGTGTCATTGGTGGTCACAAACCAATGCATTGCATTTTCATACATTCCTGAGGTAATGTGGTTCTGGTGTCGGTTCAATCGGCCAACAATCAGTTGTGTAATTTGCTATGGAAGCAATATGCAGAAGCAGTGATAGACTTGGGCCATGGTGATAGTTGCTAGTAACACAGTAGCAACAGCCAATAATATTGTCAGTACTTTTGTGTGCTACATGCTATTGACACCATTCACATATGTCATACCAAACATGACTGCAGGCCAATTCTATTGTTTATTATCCCAAACAGACACATGACAGCTGCCCTACATTTTAATGAAACTGTAACTCGCGGGCAGGCGTTGACCTCTGAAGGTGATCTTCGGTTCAAAGTCGCGTTTCCAAAGGCCAAGAAAGGGGAGGAGGCAGTAGTTAAACCAATTAAAATTGTGACAATATATGGTAAGTTTAGCAGAATTGTGAAATGTGATGTCACAGGTTCATAACAGATCACATCACTTATGTTAACATATTAACAACAGAGTTATGTGCGTTACTCAGGGTTGATAAATTTATGAATGACCTTCTTGAACACTAGGCACTTGAGTTAAATCTGAATAGTGACACGGTAGTACAGAATGAGGATGTGCTGCTCTCCTGAGGTGCCGTCTTTCAGATAAGATGTTAAACTGAGTTCCCATCTGCGGGTTATGGTGGTAGATCAGGTGGTGCCCAAGCCCCGATGCCACCACCACCTCATATTTGCAGCCCCCCAGGGTACACTGGAAGTAACCCTTCGCCGGGTTGGTTCCCCACCTATGAGGGAGATAATCGCCGGTCGTGGACGGCAGCACACGCTACTTTGCCATGGTGCAGCTGAGATGGATCTGGCCTGCATTGGGTGGCTCAGCATCAATGGGAGACAGTGACACCTGACCAGTGTGGGAACGTGTATTTGGGTTCCCACAGCAGGGTATACTAACAGTTCTCAGTGTTAGTGGGTTAAGACTGTCCTCTGTATATCGGATACTGGTTTGACAAATGTATGTACTGTACATCCCCCATGTTGTGCAAGTCCATTAATTTGATTACCACAGTCCTCTACACTGTTGCTATACAGGGCACATGTAAGTGCAGCAACACTATGCAACAGCACAGCAGTTATGCATAGTTTAAATCAACTGTCTTATCTGTGAATGTATTAGTTTCAGATTACATAAATAGCTTAATTATCATTATCTCAGATCTCTGCCTAACAACTGTGATGTATTACAAAGGCTAGCCTGCTCGGTGGTGCTGGACGCCACACCTCGAGCCACACCGGTGACCCAGGTTCGGGACCGAGCTCGGAGAGTCGGGGGCTGGCAGTGGAGGGACAGGAATGTCCCTGTAAATGAAGAAAACATTCACATGTATACTTTTAACACTTTTCTTTTGTAATATTTTTTTATAATAGCAATAAGGCACTCCCATAAGTTACATTAACAGTCAGTTAAGATTGAGGCAAAATAGCTATTTCATGCCTCTGCTTTTTCGAAATCACCTCCCAGTAATGTTCCACTCCCCCCCATCCTCCCAATCCCATGCTGTGCCCTCCTCCTTTCTGCAAAATACCTAAAGAAGGTTTTTTCGCCCCTCGTTGCCTGCTATGCTATCCTCTCCTCAGTGGCCTCCTTATCCCTCCTAATGTTTTTCCCTGCCTGCTTTCTTTTTTCCCCTGTAGGTTTCCCTGTCCTCATCCTTTTGTGTCCTCTTATATGTCTTGAATGCTCTAGTCTTCTCCTTGACCCCTAACGCCACCTCTCTAGTGAACCACAGAGGTCTTTTCTGTCTTCTATTCTTTCTTACCCTTCTTATACATGAGTCCATGGCTTTAAATACCCCCCTCTCTTGATGGCTGCCCATAATTCCTCCACCCCTTGCACATCCCCTATCCTCAACATTTCTTCCATGACTACCTTCCTCATTCCATGAAAATCAGCCTTCCTGAAGTCCATTATCTTGGTTCTGGTCCTCACCTTCACCCTGCCCACTGTCACCCTGAATCTGACAGCCCTGTGGTCACTGTTGCCAAGGTCTTCCCCATCTCCACCTCCTCTACACTGTCCCCATTTGCGAGGACCACATCCAACAGGTTTACACCCATAGTGGGCTCACTGACCCTTAGCTGCATGAATATGCACTGAACAGCATCTAAGATGACCCTGCTTCTTGCGAAGATTGCTGTCTCAGACTCCCACGTGATGTCTGGAAGGTTTAAGTCTCCAACTAGCACAATTTCCCCTTTCCTTTCCATCCTCACTATGGATTCCACAAAGTGTCTACCCCAAAGTGCAGGTTTTCCCCCTGTTCTCTGTGTTGGGTGACCCACAATAAGTCTGTTTCCCCCTCCTCATCATGGCCTTCCATGGCTCCAATCCCTTCCCTGACATCTAATGCTCCCCTACCCCCTTCCCCTCCCGATCCTTCCTAAACTAACGATACCCTGGAATCACCGTCTCCCAGGCATGGTGCTCATCCAACCAAGTCTCACTCACTGCTACAATGTGTAGGTTCTCCTCCATCATGGTGGCCTCCAGTTCTCACATTGTGTTTGAAAAGTTTGAAAAAAAAATGTATGCCAAAGTCTGAAAAAATGATAGTAATTGCTTTTACTGACTGAATGAATTTTAAAGCAACATTTTCTGTCACAGGATATGTTTGCCCTATTTTACATGAGGTGGTCACCCTACGACAGCAGTTCCCTTCATATGCAAAGGCTAAAACACTGTTTGAGAACATGGACATTCCATCACCTGTCGCTTCTCGGTTCAACCACCCAAGCAAAACAGAACTCTTGCAGAAACATCATTCACATTTCTCACTGAAGGCAGCATGCAGTGATGCTAACCATCAATTGGGAAATTAATTTGTGGTAATAAAAGACAGATGCAATAATCTGTGAAGTGATGAAGACAGCTTATTGCTGAAATATAATCCAACTGTGATATTATCCTTTTTATTATCATTTTGAACCACATGATTCAAGTTTTACAATGACTTTTACGGCATTAACAATTGTGATGATCTGCTTATGGCAAACAGTCACCAGAATGACACATTTATGTTGAGTTTATTGTATACTGAAGCTGTTCATTCTCTTCAGTAACATCAATTGATCTGGCAGTGTATTCAAAGTGGCAACCACACATGGACTTCAGCCAGTTATTTGTGAAGTAACCCCACCGTTCACCTCCCACTCACCCCACCACCACCTCTGTGCCATCTGTTGCTAGTTACTGTTCTTTGCAGGTGATGGCACCAATGTGTAAATCAATACTGTATATGTCGCCTTACCATTCACTGGTGAGGTGGTACGGACCAGACGAAGACCTGGAGGGAAATGGTGCCAGGACATGGCTAATCCCTGCCTTGTTCCCATACCAAAGGCACAGCAGATGATGCTGGTCAGGAGTGTAGGTCTTCCCAGCATCTCATCCAACAAGGACAGTGGGAGGTGGTCAACATCTCATCTGTCTGGACGGATTCCAACAAACAGGAATTCGTGGACATTGTGAAGATTGTGTAGACTCTGTGCCCAACCTGTTGTAGTTTTCATCCGTGCTCTACCTCCCTTTTAGCGGGTTGTGTAGATATCATCTGCCTGATCCTTGTCACTCCGTAAAAAACCTTCCTTGGATCCCATTAATCCATCCAACTGGGATCTCCATAACTGCACACAGTACTCCTGATGGGGTCTCACCAAGTGTCTGTACAGAGTGATAACAACTTCCTATTTTGTACTGGTGATGCCTCTCCCTATGCATCCCAGTATCCCGCAAGCCCTCCTTACTGGCTTCTCAAATTGCTTAACCACCTTAAGGTCATCTGATATGACTACCCCCAAGTCCCTTTCCATTTTGTTGTTGTTATTATCTCACCACCCATTGTGTACTGTTCCCTGTGTTGTTCTTTTTCATGTGCATTACTTTGTATTTCTTGGCATTGAATGTAAGCTGCTATACATTTCACCATTCTGCCAACCTCGCTAAGTCATGAAAAAGGTACCCCATTAGAAACCCCTTTTTCCAGAAGTGGACTCCATTTACTATTGCACCTATCGTCCACTGTTTCCACCAAATTTTCACCCAGGTGACCACATTGGACACACTCACAGTGTGGCTAACTTGTATAGTATTCTTTTGTGTGTGACTCTGTTAAATGCCTTGCTAAATTCTGGGTCAGCCATGTTTACAGCCCCTCCCTGGTATACTGATTTGATCACCCAGTCAAGTAAATGTATAACATTTGTCTGACACGACCTTCCAGATGTGAATCCATGATGTAGTGGCACATGTGCCCCAATGGACTCTAGGAACTCAACAATTGTTTCCTTCAGAAGTGATTCCACAATTTTCCTTACCATTGAGTTCAAACTAACAGATCTGTACTGTTCTGCCTCTGTCTTGCTCCCACTTTTGTGAAGGGGAATCCCATCCACCCTATTCCAGTCCTCAGGTACCACACCATCCTCCCATGATTGGTCATACTATACAAAGAAGACAAGGGTGATTAACTGTGACTTAACTGAACGTACCATTTATTGGTTACTTTACTGACAGAATTAACAACAGTATGCCAATATGGTACTAAGAGAAAACCTTCATTTCAGGAATAGCTAGGCACTAATACATGAGTATCATGTCATTGTTTTAAAGACTGCTGCAGGTAGCCATGTGTCATCATTTGGAACATTGTTGTATTATGTTAAAGAAGATGTGTAAGTAAACATTTTTCTCTGTTATCTGTCTGGTTACAAATTGCTGTTTTATAGAGTGCAAACGCAAGAAGCACATTCATGTTCTCTTACTTAATAAGGGGAGGATGACTATTACTTTACTGGTGAGAAAAATACACTTACACTGAGGACATGCAACACGTATAGTGCTGCCTTAGCTGTCTTACCAATGCGTAAATCATTTGCTACATATGGTATAAAAAATGACATAGTAGTCATGCCACCAGACTGCTCATAAAACTGTGTTTACTGTGTCTTGCTTACTTCACGGTACATACACCTTCCAACTCCCAGCAACCTCCAAACAGCCTCTGCACTGACCCATGTACTCCATGGCATTGCATCACAACATGGCTGCCTACATGGTAAGGGAGTTGGTGGCTCTATATACAGGTAGTGAGCAAGACCCAATTAACAAAATTTTACAAGTATTGTTACATGTATTCACAACCATATCTACAAATATGAGTCAATAAAACCAAGATGGGTAACTGTAGCATGATACTATTCATAAACATCAGCAGAAACACGAAACCGTTTAATCAATAATCATGTTTTTGGACTTTGAAAAGAAAGGTAACATTTGTTATTGGGAGGGGTGATTGTAAAGTACTAAAGGATTCCATACACGATGCTAATGTTCGTGTTGATACTGCTCTTTTACTTGTTGTTGTCCTGGTGCAGGGCAGAAGCCTGTGTAGTTGTCTGATGGAAATGCGCTTCTAATGGCCATTACAACACATGATGGCAAAATCTTCCGATTCCAGCATCCAAGATGTTTCCAAATCCAGCGAACAAAGCGCCTATAAGCAGCATGACGATAGGTCCTGAGATAAAGATGTAGGAAGAAGAAGATATTAGTTGATGCATTAGTTGTGAGCCATTGTACTCTGTGTCACTGTGAATTAAACTATCAAAAATTAAAAAAAAAATGGATATAACAGGCACACCTTCAAGAGTGAATGTAAGCACAGAATTGCATGCTATCAATATATATGGATAGTATAAACATATGGTGGGTATTGGTTTGCACTATTCCGTATTATACAATGCTGTGTGAAAATCCTGTAACCTCATTGGTAAAAACATGTCACATGACCATGGGTAAATACTGCATAACCCACGGCTGAGGAATGGCATTTATATAAAAACATGGGTCCATTGTATAATCGCAATTAGGCACTCCAGGGTGTGAGTTATTTAAGCAATATACCATGGCAGGGAGTGCGTATATTGGTGGGTTTACCACGCCTGGGGTGGTTTGAGGTCATGGGGCACAGCAGTGACCTAATCACACCAGAAGTGGTAAATCCACCCATATACCCACTCCCTGTCATGGTATATTGCTATTAGACAATGTTCAACTTGTTTTTTTGTTTTTATAGTGACATAAAAGTTTTACAATGGGTATACTGGAGGATTTACCACAGTCATGTGATCTGTTTTGACCAATGAGGTTACAGGATTTTCATACCACCTTGTATAATGGAGATTTATCCACTTCTTGTGTGGTTAAGTCACTCAGATGTGCCTCATGACACACCACACAAAGCGTAGGTAAATCATCATTATACCATGTAGCTCGAACTACAACCAATGAGATGGGCAGGCTGGCACCTTACCTCCATTATAAATGTACTGCTAATCAGTGCAAAAGGTGCCAGCCGCATCTGTAAAAAAAAAACATTTGATACAGAAATAACGGAACTGTGCACACCATCTTGTTTCCCCGCTAAGCGGAGAGCATAAAACAGCAGTTCCCTACAACGGAAAAGCAAAACAAAAACCTTTAAAGAAACAATGATTGAAACTAGAAAAACCCTGTTTCCCCCCCCTTTAAAAAAAAACAACTTTGTTTAATCACAATAAGCTACTTGGGGGATCTGGGTTATCAGGGGATTTACCATGACTGGCAAGGATTTACCCACTTGGCTGCACCTCATGGGCAAACCACTCCAGCCGTGGTAAATCCCCTGATAACCAACACACCCGTGTGGCTTATTGCTTAAATAATCCATGCCCTGTTGTGCCTTATTGCTTAAATCACTTTTGTTTTATAGTTGTACTATGAGACACACACAGTCACTTAATCACCCTCTACTAGTACGTTTCCCTATGATAGGCCTACAGGGTGCAGAGGACAAGTAACTTTGAGGGTCACTTCATGAAGCATGAACGACCGGTGTTTATAGTGGTGAACAATATGCAAGTAAATGTAATAATAGATATACTGGTAGATGAAAAAGAACATAGAATTTACTGGAATGCGATCAATGCAGTAGCGGTAATGCATGACACTGAAGCATGATGTAATCAGACCAATCTCGTGTCCCTGTTTTGCATGTAGTGTGGGGGGGAGACATGATTTTGCACAGTGCAGGCTACTGTGTTCCACAGGGTAGTGTGTCCAGCCAGCCACGCTGCCTTAATGTCAAAATGGAAAGCCACATGTGGTGGTGCACCGTAGAAGCATGAGTCAGCAGTGCTGGACTTAGGTCTTGACGAATGGTGGAAACACATCTAGAACTGCATCAACTACTTTGATCACCGTCTGTGCTGATTAACATTTAGCACATGGCAAAAAAAAAACACACCAGAAACCTGTACATGTGACCATGCGGTCCATAGCCTGTACAACAGGGATAACAGAGAACGGTTGGACCACCAAACACAAAATCATGGTGGTAGGGTGGGGTAATGAAATTTTCCCATACATGCCTGCCCAGGGTGTAAACAGTGGCAGGATGCTGTTAAGGAGTGTAAGTGCTACAGAGGACTTACCCATGGCTCAGCAACGTGAACACGCACAGCCTTGTGCTTCTAGAACAAAGTAGGTTAGTGTGTTGAGCACTGACTTAACGATTATGTCATAGGGATGACATGAGTTAGGAACAAAATGTGCATCTTTTAAAAAATGAAGATTATATGTGAACACGGTTATTTGGGTAACCAAAATACTATGACTGCTAACAGCTCTATGA
Organism: Neoceratodus forsteri; assembly: GCA_016271365.2. Taxonomy (NCBI): domain Eukaryota; kingdom Metazoa; phylum Chordata; order Ceratodontiformes; family Ceratodontidae; genus Neoceratodus; species Neoceratodus forsteri. The sequence goes on along the minus strand of CM028137.1, from coordinate 336,307,291 downwards.
TGACAGTTCAACAGCAATGTTGTCAACCATCAACACAGGGTCAGATTTATGTTGTCCGCAATTTGCAGTTCACATAAATCGGACTGCAGAATGTGGCTGTTGACTCAGTGAGGGGTGCAGGAACAGTAGACAGAGTGCCGTACTATGGTGAGGACTGTTACAACTAACATGTTGATATTGTTGGCATCGACATGTTGGCTGTAATAGTGTCACTGTACAGGGTGCATACCATTCATAACTTGTTTTGTATGGTGCATGGAATGGACTTCATGTGTCTTTAAAAAAGAAAACGTAATCTCAGTATTGTACTGACACAGTTACTAAATAATGCATAACCAGAACTTACTCATTCAATGGTATGTCATCATCGAAAGGACCCTCAGATTCATAATACTTGTAGTATGAGACAGTTATCACATTATGATTTAAGCAATTGTCCTGGAACATTTCCAGTTCAGTTATGCAGGAGACATCATCATCATTGTCATCAAAGTGTGCTTTCACAATGGCTATTTCAGTGCAGCACGAACATTCTGCCTCTGTATCCATGGCTTCACACCCACCACATTCACACCTGCATAAGGAGAAGTAAAACAAAAGTACACATTTAATATCAATGTTACACAAAGAAGAACAGTACAACAATAAATGCAGCTCAAGTGCCAACAAAGGCATAGTAGTAAGCTACAGCAGATGCCTGGTAGTGACTTTACTAAACATAAATGCATCACTCAGTTTCATTGTGATGCATGAGGGTGCAGCTCGAGTGACTTCAAACTAACTGAGGCATGCTTTAATGCCAAGGATATGCACGGCCAGACGTGTGTGTTACTGCACTCATCAAATAACAGCCCAGGAAGAGAGTAAAAAAAAAAAAAAACTCTTACAATTTACTTTACATTGGATGATTTCTACAGGTCACAGTAAAACACAGAACGAAGTTCCTGCTGGCATGTTGCTGCATCAGTAGTGTTGATGCTTGCTACACCATCAATCTGGGTTCGGTGGTGAGCAAGGGTTGATGGAGGGCCGGCAGGGGATAAGCATTGAGTGCATGATGGGATGCTTTCATTTGCTATGATAAAACAACCTTGGTGACCACTGGTGGTGGTGCAGTCAGAGGCAGCAGATGCGTAGAGATTGGCAGACAAGGAAAATCACACCGTACATTTCTTACATTGGCCCTTATACCACGCCGATGTCTGCAGGGGGTGTGAGAAGAAAAAAAAAAAAGGAAATTGAAGTTGGTAGATGGATCACAGCATCAGCAATCGAAGGAACCAGTTGAGGGAGCTGAAGGTGTGCACTTCCACAGTAAGTCTGGAGGGGACAGGGAGACAGTCCTCAACCACATGCAGTCTCTAAAGATTTTATGGTTTTCACATTTACCTACCTACACCTACTCCTTGGGCCTTGTATATGCCATATAGCATCGGAATCATCCATTGATGAACCTGACCCAAAATGGGCAAACAGACTCAGTGAGTTAATACGCTAAAGCGATGCAGACAGGGAATGCATGTGGGGGACATTAATGCACACCATAACTGGTTTACCTCAGTCAGGCAACCCCTTGTGCCTTACAATTCAGCCGTGGTGCACATCACTCACCCAATATGGCCAAGTTATGATGTGGGTCATGGAGTGTATCACATGTACAAAACTATGAATAAAGGATATAACATTTTGTTTCTATAATTCTGTTTCTCCTGCTGCCTAGGCATCATTCAGGGGTACCCACGGGGATGTTCCTCTCACTCCCTGTCTGAACCATTGCAATGCCCAGGACATCCCCGGATGACTTGGTAGGCCCAGCCCCTATTCACAGTCCGTCGTGGGTTCACCCTCCATTGGCGAACAGTACCAGGATTATAGGAACCTACCTTGTCACCTGGTCACAGGGCCAACATTGGGATGTGGGCATGCCTCAGGGGTCTCCATCATCTCACCAGGCAGCCAGAGTGTTTTCTGCACTTAGCAGATCACCGAGGAGCTGGGACATGCAATGTCGGCATGCACAATGAGCACCAGCTGCCAGACTCCTGCCCAAACATAGCCCCACAAGACTGTGCTGCACCCGACAGATGCCGGGTGCCCCCAAGGAGGGGAGAGCTGTCCTCTGGATGCTCAGTCCCTTTCCTCACCTGCCACTCCAGAATAACCACGTCTCGTTCCCAAACCAGGCTTGCCAGTGTGTCGCAAGGTGTGGCATACAGCACCGCAAACCTCAGCACCACCGGTCAGGCCTAAGGATATTAAATGTAATCAAATTTAATTATTAACATAAATCAACATCCTCTCTTCAATTTCCACTGGGTCCATCTTTACTACTACTGCTGCTGTCAGAGTCAATGGAATGAGCATTGGCTGGCGGAGCCTGGTGACGTGGGGGTTAAAACATATAGGGTTGTATTAAAAATGACATGTATAGATCAAGATCAGGTAGGTCAGCAGCATCTGCCTGAGTATCCAGCGAGTACGCCATCTTGACTAGAAACTACCATCAGCACCTGCACATGAAGTACATAACACTGATTAGAAATATGATGATAGTACTGGAACCAGCATTCATATAGTTTTCAACATTGATTGAAAAATTAATTACAAAACCAGAAAATGTTTTTAATTAACAGGATTGGTTGTAAGTGGTTCGTTACAAGTGTGTAACAAATAGCTGAGACTAGAAAATACATTTATAATACACATTATACAATGGGGTATGGAAATCCTGTAACCTCATTGGTCAAAACACATCACATGACTGTGAGAAAAATCCTCCAGTATACCCACTGTAAAAGTTTTATATCACTATAAACACACACAAAAAAAAAAAACAGAGTTGAACTTTGTATAATACCAATATACCATGACAGGGAGTGGGTATATGGGTGGATTAACGACATGTGCTGCAGTTAACGCACTCAGCTGCACCTCATGACCGGGCCACACCATAAGTGGTAAATCCACCAATATACTCACTTCCTGTCATAGTATATTGCTTAAATATACAATGGGGTATAAAAATACTGTAAACTCATTGGTCAAAAGACATGTACGTACTTGCTTATAGTGTGGATCTCTGTATTATAAGTGGGGACTGTAGTTAGTGTGTTACACAATTACATATCACTAAATACAAGAACTGTAAAGACATGTCCCATTTTGTGATGCATACATAAACCACAGCACAGCACAAGACAGTTGCAGGGACAACACACCCTATCAATATGCTGTCTTCACTGTGTGATACAACAATCCCTTCTGAATACTTGAATCAGCATTTTGTTTTGCACTATGTAGTTCTATTGTGTCTTTCTCATTGACAGTCCAAATCACTATTGCATTGTTCAATGGATACTTGGGAGACATCGTGTGACTGTCTATGTCAACAATGACATTGTCACTGTAAGTGTCTAACAACTCTGTGGGACAGTAACACTGTGTGACTCCACAACCAGAAAGACAACAGAAGTGGTGTGGAACACACAGTGAGACACTGTCCTTGTGGGAAGGAGGGACAAAATTAGTGACAGTATCCAAAATGTGTCCTGCTTAGGTGGGCACACAGATAGTGACAGATTACTTGTGGTTGTAAAGTGACACGGGTAATGGGTCTTGATGAGGTAAGCAACACAAACACTCACAGTGTCATAGTCGGGAGGTGTACACACACAACAACACTGTCATGTGCACTGTTATGACAATAACATAGTATGGTACTACAGTATCCATAATACAACATGACATGCCACCAAAATGTGAAAGAAGCATCACATCACCATGTTGTATCATGGTATATAGATGAATCCCAATCGGTATGACACATTATTGTACTATAAAAAAAGTTTTCAAACATCAACAATAAATTACAGTTGCAGACACTGAGGTAAGATAATGAAGAAAAGTGACCCCCCCCACACACACACACACACACATTGATGACTTTACTTGACCAAGTAAGATTCAACATCTGTTTTATTGATGGTAACAAAAACAAAATGTGTTGCTGTCCATGGACTACTGCTAAATAATACCACAGTTTCTTCCTCACGTATGCACATACTTATTTGTTATTCAATGCTAACTAAATGTATGTCTACCAATGTTAGCCAATGGTGATAAACGTTTTAAAACCAATTAGACGTATTTGCTTTGCTTCTCATTCCAAAAACAATTTTATGCAGCACTGCATACGAAAAAAAGGACTAAATAGAGGCATTACAGCTTCCAAGTAATAATCATTAGTTGCCCACTGTACCACATTGACATGAGGTATGCATTAAACAGGGTTCTATACCTCCTCAGTGCCTACAATCAAAACAAGCTGTGGAAAATCATGCGTTCAATATTAAAAATTAATAGGAACCATACAGGGAGTGAACAATATCATTACCAGTATTATAATGATGTACAGAAAAGGGGAGAAACATACAAGTTTTCCAACAAGAAGCAGGCTTCTGGCGACTTCTGTAATGGGCAGGCTGCTACTGTGATTCCGATTATGTAATCACATTCAGATTGACCCCGACGATCTGGCACTTGCAAAGGTCACAGAAGCAGCCATGCATGAAAGAAAAACACAGATTTGCGATGCCAGAAACATGGGGAAAGTGCTAAATTGTGAGCGGTGCAACGGGTCAACGGGGAAACACAGCCAAGAAATAAATGAGCATGACATCACTCTTGACCTTCTTCTACCAACAGGCAAGGTACAAAAGTATGTCAATTGGCTATATAAAACTTATTTAGGTGTCCTTTAATGGCAGACCAACACCAAAACACCACACGTGGTGGAGAATGTGGCCCTTCTTCTGCCCAGACCCCATCTCACTTGCCTGGGTCGCTTGGTACCCCAAGTCATTTGTATGGTCCTTAGTGGCAGACTAACACCAAAACGCCACAATATTATAGTTGTGAATTGTTTCACATTCTAAGGTTGATGAAATGTTGCATGTTTTACATACACGATCACTTTACAAACTTGTATCTTAATATGGGTCATTTTGTGCTAGCCTTTCTCTCCCTGATGACACTTTAGCAAAACTGGTCAGAGTTTTGTTGTCCTGCCTTGCATCTCTGTGAGGGGCTGATGATCTATGCAGCAGGTTATGAAATAAAAACACTTTTTTTGTATTCTTTCTTCCTTGTTAGTTTGTTTTCCTTTATTGGTACTAATTGGGCTTGGATGGGGTAGTGCTGTTTTTCTGGTGTCGCATAGTAATAATTCTGGTCAGGTTTAGGACAGGTTTGACAGTGAATTATGCTGTATTAATGCACAGTTACGTGACTGATTTTACCCAGTTAAGTTTCTTTGATTTCTGGACCCATTTTATAGATATATATATATAATACATGGATGGATCTTTTTCCCCGTAGATGTGGTTAACAGTTAGTTCCCTGTATACCCTTCCCCTGTCTATGCAATTACAAAAAAAACTAACAGTAGCCCTCTAAATGTATACAGTATATATAAGAAAAAGGGTAAGTTTGCTATACTTGGTCTAATATTGGGTTTTTGACTGGTTACAGTAAATATATGTATTTAAATTGTGATTCATACTGATGTAGTTTTATTTTTATTTGTCTTTGTCATATGTTTTTTAAACAATGTAATGACCTTGAGTGGATCAATAAACTACTACTACTACTACTACTACTACAACTATTACTACTACATACTCAGAAATAAACCCATTGAGGGGCTAACCGAGTCATAAAGCCACTCAACCTTCAAGTATGTGCCTTTATGATCTGGTTATCCCCTCTATAAGTTTATAGTATATGGGTGCTGCCTATTGTGCATGGATTTCAGCTACTGCTGAAATCTTGTTGTAGTACAGTTCAAAGATCAAAAAAGTTGTTGTACTATCGTTCTGACGCCATAGCGATAGTACAACAACTTTTTACCCTTGACCTGCTGCTTGATTGGCTCAGACGAGGCTCTCTAGAAAAAAAAAAAACATGGTGGCACGATTTAGCTAGCGCCGGGCAGCGGAGCCACCGACTTTGAAATCGGGAGTCGGGACACGGACAGCCATACATGACTCCCTTTCTGAACACACTATTTCTTTTTTTTCTCCCCGATTTTAAAAGTAAGTGATGTGCAGAGGAGAAACTGACAAGCCGGATGGAGCATAAGCGGGAACAGGAGCTAGCAGGAGCACCAGACGGAATGGGAGCAGCGCCTACAGCAAGCAATGAAAAAAAATAATGTAAAACAAAAAAAAAACATATACTATATAAAATAGTGGATGGTTGAACATCCACAACTAAGTCTGGTTCCCATCTTGGGCAGTTGATGACATCAGTGAGACCTCTCGAGCTTCGCTCTCGAGGTCTCTGTGATGTCATCAACTCCCTCAATGGAAACACAGCCTTGTTGTGGATGTTCACCCATCCACTATTCTATATACTTTATCTGGTTATCCCCTCTATAAGTTTACTCTGTCTGGTTATCCCCTCTATAAATTTATTTCCTTGTATTCCAAAACACATGGAAATAAATAGACCCACTCAACAATTTGAGAATAAGTATTTTTATTTTTCACAAATGCATTCTATGAGCATTTCATTACTTCAAAATGTATTGGTTCTTATGCTGAACACTTCCTCCAGAAGAATGTTGTATGCCTAAATATAAACAAAATCATAACTTTTCTTTGTCCACCATAAGGTTATTTAAATAGATGCAGTTCACTTCATACTAGTATTACATTCACACACATTCTGGAAGCCAGTTCAGCCCCTTCCTCCCACCCACACTGCCGCCCCTGCCCACCTACGTTACCCCACTGGACCTCCACCCGGTGAGGAGACAGAACTCTGGGGAGGGCAGCACCCCACCACCCCCAGGAGAGAGAACAGCCTGATGGCTCACTCAATCCCACTCCTCTCGCCCCCTCCATGCCAGCACCCCGACGACCGGAGATCGATCCTGAACTCAGGTCACTGGCGCAGCATGAGGTAAGACATCCAGTGCCTCAACCCTCAGCACCACCTTGCCGGCAGTGGCCATAAAGTTCTAGGGCTCAAAAATCACCTCATGGGTAGGTACTCAGTTGGCTAGTAAGTATCGGAATGTGATAGCTTCTCAGGATAATTATTTTTCTTCAAGCAACTCTAGGATTATCTCTCTGCCACAAAAGCTTTATGAAGGTCCTTTTTACCTTGCCAAACCACTGTGGATGAATTGATATGACCTAGCAATGCTTGATATAAGAACAGTAAATGAGGCCCGGCCCTCATTTTCAAGGTCTCTGTTTTTGCCCGAAAGAAATATTGACAAGTTCTACCAACCACTGAAGATGATAAGATGCTGTATATTCTTTGAGTGTTTAAATGTACCATTAAATTCAATTTGATAGTAATACTTAAGCCAACATGTTTTAACTGAGTTGAAATTTGCACTGGGATCAGAGTAGAAAAGGTATCAACAGTTAAAGGGGAAAAGACAAAATTACAGTCTTGTATTGATTGAATTTGTTACCAGTTAGTTGTGAGAACCTGGCAGTCTCTCTCACTATAGCAGAAACTGAAATGCCTGCATCTGTTCATATGCATCCTGAAGAGACCTGCATGAATGAGGGTATGATTCCACTATCCCCAAAAGAAAGGAAATTCTTTGCAAAATACTTCATTAATGCACCAGTTAGGGTTCAAGTTAATGCCACAAAAGTAGAGAAATGTTGTATTAGGGTTTTCAACCCTAACTGCCTACTCCAACCCCCCAAGCAGCAAAAGGAAAACACATTAGGGTTGTGGGTCTCCATAATCTTTGCAAATCAGTGGGGTTGTCAATCCTACTGCACAGCCCATTCCCTGAGCAAGTCAGAACACTGCAGGCTTGCTGCCCTATTTGATGGCCGGCCTGCAGCAGCAGCGGAGAGCAAGAGAGGGATCGAGCAGTGAGAGGGAGCTCGTCAGAGCTCTGGGACTGGGACTGAACTTTTAAATTTTATTTTCGGCACCGAAACGCTGCTGGCTTGCTGCCCTATTTAATGGGTGGCCTGCAGCAGTGCTGGAGAGTGAGAGAGGGATTGAGCAGTGACAGGGAGCTCATCAGAGCTCTGGGACTCAACCTATAGACAGCAAGAGGGCGCCATCAGAGCTCTGGGACTAAACCTATATTTTCTCCTCCCGCCCACCCACCCCACACCGCCACCTTTTAAATAGCCTTTATGGGCTGGTAAGAGGAGGAGTTCTCTGGAGGTGGACAAATCAGGACTTCTACTTTAATAAAGCTATCATTCTGGGGCAAGTAAGGAAATTCATGGAGATGCAAGTGGGGCTGTGATATTACAGGCAGCTGGGGGTGAAACAGAGCAAAGATATACTATTTGATTGCTACAGAATGATATTATAGTAACTGAGGGGTAAAACAGTGCTAAGTATACTTTATGACTGCTGTGAAAACTGTTAGAACTTATTAGAACTGTTTAGTTGCTAAATGCTGTAGTAAGCTGTTAGTATCTCTTAGAACTGTTTAGTTACTAAAGTCTTTACCTAGATTAGGAACTAGTTATGAGGGCTGTGTTGTATCTGTTCAACTGTAAGGGGCTGTAAGACTTGATCATAGACCACACCAATATGGCTACTTGGAGAAGGGTGAGGGGTATTACCCCAGGGGGAGTAGACCAGGCCAATGGGGGAAGTCTGAATTTTTATGGACAAGGACAACTGGGGGGGCTTCCAGCCATCAGGACTGGCATATTTCGAAGGAGTATAGGCTGCACGGGCTATGGTGTGGTGATAATACTTAATTAGGCCTGACAGGTAGGAGGTTTCCCACTCTGCAGGCAGCTTTTGTAGATCAGGGGTGAGTTAAACTAGCTAAGGATGCAACTGGGGGTGTTGGGGTGGGTGATGAAGGATAATGGGGGAGTGAGGGACAAGAGGGAAGTGTTGGTGGAAGACGGGGACAAGTTTCATCCAACAGGAGAGGAGAAACTACAGAAGGAGGATATTTCCACAGCAGTAGGAAGGTGACAGGGGGTGTCCAGAGGGAACCAAGAGGGGTGGTAGGAAGGAGAGGGCATTGGGAGGGCGGACTAAGGCTCACAAATCATTTAAACCTGATACACCTGTTGGTAGAAGAAGGTTGAGGGGAGTGAGAGGATGCAAATGATTAGACATCATCAATGCTAAGACAGGGAACTGGTAGAGCTAAGAACTTAGAAACCAGACAGGAAAAGGTGACACAGGAGATGGAGACTTCTAGGAGATCAGAAGGCACTGAGGCAAATACGGCTCAGGAGGGGTGCAAGATGGTAGGTTCAGGAAAAGGAAGGAGGAAACCATATATTGTGGGCCCAACTTCACATGGGAAAGACAAACATGGGGGTTCAGCAGGAAAACAGTTATGCACCCCTCATCACACTGACAGGGGCAGGAAGCGACTGCAAGGAACCACTGGAGGAAGGAGGAAGGAGGAGGAGCAAGGAGGTTAGGAGACACTCCCCCGGAGGAGGGCTCAAGGGCACAGAAGCAGGGAGACAAGGGAGAAGTTCTCTTGGGAGCTGGGAAATTGCCCAAAAAATGGGGAGGCCCTTTTGGGGACACACCTGGAGGAGACACAAGTTAAAGAAGGAAAAGAGAAGGTGGGGGTTAGGATGGAGGGGAAAAGGGGCAGGGGGCTAGGGGAGGAGTCTGTGCTCCATGGGGAGATACTGGGTTGGTCCCAAGCATCACTGGTGAAAGAAAAGAGACTAAGGGGGATGGGTCGGTGAGGAAGAAGATCTGGGGACAGGGGAGTCTCTTGCTCCAGGGGGACAAACTGCCACTGTCCACAGTGATCCAGCAGGATGTAATGGAACCAAGGGGGTCATGTCAAAGAGAGATATGGGTTGGAGCAGGGGGAATGGACAAGGTTCGGGCAGGAGGGAGAGAGGAGGGGACAAGCAGGAAAATGGAGGGGGTGGGGACACAGAGATAGCGAGCAGAAACGGGGATAAGGAGGCAGTGAGGGTGCTGCTTTTGGGTGACTCCATTACTAGGGGGAATCAGGTGAAGGGGAAGGGGAGGAGGACTTCCTGTGGTGTTAAGTCAAGGAGTATACCTGGCCTGGCGGTGCATCAGGCAAAACATCACATCTATTCTCTAGGGCAGGAGTGCGGTGGCACCCCTGACATATTAATACATCTAGGTACTAATTATATACATAGGAGCAGTGAGCTGGAGATACAAGCTAGGTTTAGGGAGCTGGCCAGAATGTGTCAGGATGTGGGGTGCTCGGTCTCCTTCTCTGAGATCCTTCCGGTGCCCAGGGCCAATGTAGAAAGCAAGCAGAAGATACAGGATATAAATGCATGGCTCTGCAGATGGTGCGCGACCAGGGGACATGGGTGGGTAGGGGAATAGGGAGCAACCTGGGAGGACAAGGATCTGTTCACTAAGGACAGGCTCCACCTTAGCAATGAGGGAAAAGAGGTCCTGCAGCTGAGACTGGCAGAGTTCATCCACTCCAAGTGGGGTTTAAACTTGTGAGGGGGGGAGGGAGAAGGGAAGGCCCTGGCCTTCCCCCACAGGCAGAGGGGAGGGGGTCACAGGGCAGGAGCAACAAATAGTGCAAGTGTTGGTCCTGGTAGGCTGAAGGCAAGGTGGCCTCAAGGTGGGGGAAAAGAAGGCAAGGGGATGGGTTTGAGGGTGGTCCTGATAAATGCCAGGAGCATGGAAAATAAGATGCCAGAGCTGCAGGTGCTGATGGTGGAGGGGGGTGTGTGGATGTGGTGGCAGTCACGGAGATGTGGGCCTCATCCAGACATGACTGGGACCTAAAACATACTTGGGTACACTCACTTGCAGAAGGGATGGGGGGAAGGAAGGGGAGGGGGTGGCTTTTATCATTAGGGATAGCATAGCAATATGCAAGGTGGAGGAAGCAGGGGATCAGGTAGAGGCTTTTTGGGTCACCCTGCAGGCTCAGGGTGGAAAATGGGTGAAGATGGGGGTGGTATATAGACCCCCTGGGCAGGAGGAAGAACAGGAGGATGGCCTGATGGCTAATCTTAAGGACCACTGTGGTGGAGGAAAGGACATCACTGTGGTGATGTGGGACCTAAATATGCCAGGAGCAGATTGGGGAACCATGGTGTCCTCAATGAGCAAGGAGCAGCGCCTGTTAGATGTCTTCCAGGATGCATTCCTTACCCAGCTGGTGACAGAGCCAACGAGGGAGGGGCACATCCTGGATGTGGTCCTGTTAGACGGGGAGCTCATCAGGGACCTGGCTGTTGGGGACCCACTGGCGGGTAGTGACCATGCCACAGTTTGGTTCTCCCTAGAACTAGGGGGCAAGGTAGAGCACACAAGAAAAACTGTGATGGATTTCAGAGGGGTGAACTTTGGGGGCCTGAAGCGGATCCTGAGGGGCTATCTAGAAGGGATCAGGCCAAGCATGGGCATGGAGGCACGATGGGAATTAATAAAGATAGGGCTCCTGGAGGCTACCAAGGCCTGCACGAGGGAAAGACGTAAGGGGGGCAAAGCTAGGAAGCCGAGTTGGTGGATGAAGGCAGTCCAGGATGCAGTAAGGGAGAAAAAGTCTGCCTATAGTCGTTGTAAAGGCTCTCAGGGGGCCTATATCCAAGGAGGAGTATGATATGGCAGCCAGGAGGGTCACCAGGGTGGTGTGATTGGCTAAGGTGGGGGTGGAGCTGAGATTGGCACAGGGGATGAAAAGGGGAGAAACGGGTTCTTTAGCTACATCAGGAAAAGAAGAAGAAAGAGGAAGGGGCAGATCAGTCAGCTCAGGATGGGGGGTTGGTGGGTGGGTGGAAGAGGTGGGAGAGAAGGCGGAGGTACAAAATGAATTTTTTGCCTCTGTATTCACCAAGGAGTGGATGAGAACAGCACTGGTAGGAGAGGAGGCATGGGATACGGTGATCGAAGAGGGGGAAAAGGATGAGGAAATACACAAAGGTAGGGTGTTGAATGCACTCAAGGCCCTAAAAGGGGACAAGGCACTGCCTCGGCGATCCACTCCCAGGGTGCTCAGGAGCTGGCAGATACTCTGGCCACCCTCTAGCAGATCTTTTTAACTCCTCCCTGCAGTCTGGGTGGGTACCTCAGGACTGGAGAATGGCCCACATTGTGCCTATCCACAAGGGGGGCCCACAAGAGGAGCCGGGTAACTATAGGCCGGTTAGACTGACGTAGGTAGTAGGCAAAGTGATGGACAGCATCCTGAAGGAAAGGATAGAGGGGGTGCTGAGGGCTCGGGGTCACATAGACATTCACCAGCATAGCTTTATTAATGGTAGATCATGCCAGACAGATCTGGTGGAGTTCTATGAAGGGGTGATAAGGGCACAGGATCAGGGCAGGCCAGTGGATGTCCTCTTTCTGGACTTCAGCAGGGTTTGACTCCATACCACATCATCGGCTACGGAGAAGCTGGAGAGTATGGGGGTGGGGGATGGGCAGATGGATAGGAAACTGGCTGGCAGAGTGGGTACAGAGTGTGAGGGTGGGGGGTCTCATCCTCAAGGTTAGTCACAAGTGGGGTACCACAGGGGTCAGTGCTGAGTCCACTCCCATTTAATCCCTATGTCATGGACATCAGAAATGGTATAAGGAGCAGGATGAGTCTCTTTGCGGATGTCTCTAAACTGTGGGCTGTGGTGGATGAGGAGGAGGGAAAGTTGGACCTCCAGGAGGACCTGAAGACTCTAGGGAGGTGGTCAAGAATCTGGAAACTAAAGTTTAATGCTGCGAAATGCAGGGTTCTTCACCTGGGAGCCAAAAACCCGACTCATACATACACCTTGGGGGGGAGACATTGTAGGTTTCAAGGGGAGAGGGCCGAAGGGTGGTAGTGGACGCCAAAATGAACAACTCAGTGCACTGTAGAAGGGTGGCAGCACAAGAAAATAAAATGCTGGGGTGCCTAGCCAGGGGATAACCTCAAGGAGTAGTGAGGTACTCCTTCCACTGTACAATAGTCTGGTTAGTCCGCACCTTGAGTACTGCGTGCAGTTTTGGTGTCCCTACTTAAAGAAGGACATTACGTTACTGGAGAGGGTACAGAGGAGAGTGACTAGGATGGTACTGGGGCTTGGAGAAATGCACTATGAGGAGCAACTTGGGGAGCTCAACCTATACTCATTGGAGGAGAGAAGAGACAGGGAGGATATGATAGAGGTTTTCAAGTATCTCAAGGGGGTCACTAGGGTAAGCCTTGAGGGGGTCCTACAGCTAAGGGAACCGGGGGCCAATAGTGGACATCCCATGAAGCTGGATGGGGGGAGGTTGAGGGGGGGAAACAAGGAGGCGCTACTTCACTGAGAGAGTGGTGTAGCCCTGGAATGCATTGTCCAGAGAGCTGATGGCTGCTACTACTATGGTGGAGGAGTTCAAGAAGGGCTGGGGTAGGTGCAGGGGAGGGTACATCCAGGAGCCCTGTTGAGAAATAGCGGTCCTTATGTGGGTGGGCAGGAGGGCTAAAAATCAGTGCCCGGCATAGCACTGACCATCGAGCAGACTCGATAGACCATAGGGCCTATTCTGCTGGCTTCATAGTATGTTAGTATGTTAGATATGATCTCCTTCCTTCATGCAGCGCTACAACAGATTCTGTTGGCAATATGTGGCGAGACATACTTCTCTGCCTTTGAAGACTGTATCACTATGAGGCACTGGCTTAGAGCTGTACTTTGTGCTTCAGACAGGAGGCTACAGACTGGGGGGAGGGGGAGCATTAGGCTTGACAACCTCAAAAAAGACCCCCAAATATTTACCGAAAATCATTACTTAAATGGCTGCATCTTTTCAAAATAAAAGCACAGCTGCTCATACACAACTGGATGGATGCAGACAGAGGCGCAGCATGCATTTAAGTCTGCATATAACCTTTTTGAAACTCACCCCCATAGTCCTTCTTCTTCTATGAATCCATGTTTCTATTTAAGAGTAGAACTGCTCAAAGGTGAATTGCCCTGAACCTGTAAGTCCTTTCCTCTGTAAAATTGATTGTTAGTTCTAATTCTGTAATTGTTCATCTTTACTGGCCTTTGAGCTATCTCATTGGGTGTTTCTGATCTGCACGTTGTTGATAAGTACTGTTTTAGAACTCTGTGATGTTTATGTCCCTTTTAACCACATAATTCTATAGTAGAACAAAAAATGCAGTGTGCCAACTGCCCAAGAACTTTACAAGGATGTAAACTACACCTAGGTGAGGCTAGGGTGCTCCACACCATGGTATTCCAATCAATGGGTGAAAAACTGGTGCAGAGCTCAGGGATTTGGCTTCACTGGGGACTGGGGGTCCACCTGGAGTGATGTAGGCCTATACTGGCAGATGAGCTGCATCTGTCTAGGAGTGGAACCAGGATCATAGGTAATAGGTTTAAATGCTTCATTGGCAAACATTTAAACTAGCCAAGGGGGGAGGCACTGGAAAGGTGCAGGGAAATTCTACCCCAAAAAGTCAGGGTAGTAAGTGAGGTAAACACCAAGATAGAGATGTTGATAGGGAGAAGGGCAGGGGTAAATGGAGAAAGTGAGAAAGGCAATAAGGACAGAGATGGGGCAAAAAGGAATAAGGCCATCAGGAAATGGAGGGTAATGAGTACCAATGCCAGTAGTGTGGGCAACAAGCTCCCTGAACTGGTGGCCTTGATGGAAGAGGGATGCCTGGATATCGTAGTAGTCACAGAAACATGATACACAGAGAACCATGACTGGGATGTTAACATACCAGGGTACATAACCTACAGGAGAGACAGGGAGGGGAGAAGAGGAGGAGGAGTAGCTCTCTATGTAAAGAAAGGGATAAAAGCAACTGAACAAAAGAGTAAACAGGGAGGAGAGGAGGCACTGTGGGTCACCTTAGAGACTGGAAATGGCACCACAATCCGCACAGGAGTTGTATACAGACCCCCATGTCAGGGGGAGGGAATGGACAAGGATATGATAGAAGGCATTCTTAGGATGGCAGAGAAAGGGGAGATACTGTTGATGGGAGACTTGAACTTGAATATGCCAGATGTTAACTGGAGCACATTTGCTGCAGCCACATCCAAGAGCAGGGCCATTCTCGATGCCCTACAGGTGGCATGCCTCAGACAGCTAGTTTCAGAACCCACTCATGAGGGAGCAGTCTTAGACCTCATACTATCACATGGGGATAGTGAGAGGATCTCAGATCTAGAAGTGGGTTGTCATCTGGGGACAAGTGACCATCAAACAGTGTGGTTCACAATAAACTCAGCTACAGAATCAAGCCATACAAAAGTGAGGGTACTGGACTTCAAGAGGGCTGAATTTGGCAAGATGGGAGAGTGCCTTAGAAAATCACTAGCAAACAGGCTAGAAGGAGGGGTGGAGCAACAATGGGGAAACATCAAAACTGCCATCACAGAGGCAACAAGCCTTTGTGTCAAGCAAATAAACAAATCAAAATAAAAGAAAAAGCCACTATGGTTCTCAAAAGAGGTGGCAGGGAAAGTCAGGGAGAAAAAGATAGCATTCAGGAAGTATAAGAAAATACAGAAGGAGCAGGACATAGAGCTGTACCAGTTAAGGAAGAAGGAAGCAGGGAGGGAAGTCAGAATAGCAAAGGCCCAAACTGAGGAAAAGATAGCCAACTTGGTTAAGAAGGGGGATAAAACATTTTAGAGGTACATCAGGGAGCATAACATGACAAAGGGAGGGATAGTGAGGCTGAATAGAATGGACGGTGGATGGGCAGAGAGGCACAGTGAAAAAGCAGGGATACTGAACGAATATTTCTGCTCAGTATTCGCAACAGAGGAGGAAGGGGAGTTGCCTAATCCAATTAACAGAAGCACTCTTGATGGGGGGGGGGTTGATCCCAGTCCTTTCACAGAAGAAAGGGTTCTGAAAGAACCCTAAAACTGAAGGTGGACAAAGCAATGGGGCCTGATTTGAATTCACCCCAGAATTCTAAAAGAATTAAGGGGAAAACTAGTGAAACCACTGACTACCCTTTTTAACAAATCATGGGAGGATGGTGTGGTACCTGAGGACTGGAGGAAGGCGGATGTGATTCCCCTTCACAAAAGTGGGACCAAGACAAGGGCAGGAAACTACAGACCTGTCAGTTTGACCTCTGTGGTAGGGGAAAGTGATGGAAAGAATTGTTGAATACATAGAGGCCAGTGGAGCACAGGACCCAAGGCAACATGGATTCACAGCGGGAAGGTCACGTCAAACAAATCTAAATTATTTCTTTGACTGGGTGACCAAAGTAGTAGACCAGGAAGGGGCTGTGGACATGGCCTACCTAGACTTTAGCAAGGCATTTGACACAGTCCCACATAAAAGATTAATAGTCAAATTAACCAGCCTGGGAGTGGGTCCCAGGGTAGCCTGTAAAACATTGGCTGGACAACAGGACATAGAAGGTAATTGTAAATGGAGTCCACTGAAGAAAGATGGGTTACTAGTGGGTACCGAGGGTTCAGTACTGGGTCCAGTCCTTTTAGTGTCTTTATAAGTGACATTGCAGAGGGACTGAAGGAAAAGTATGCCTCTTGCAGATGACACAAAGATCTGCAACAGGGTTGATACAAGGTGGTGTGGAAAGGATGAGAAGGACTTGGCAAGGTTGGTGGAATGGTCAGAAGTATGGCAGCTGATTCAATGCAAAGAAGTGTAAATAATGCACCTGGGAAACAAAACCCAGGGGAAGATTACACAATAGGGGGGAGGTAGTAACAACAACAAAAATGGAAAGGGACCTGGGGGTAATCATATCAGATGACCATAAGTTTGGCAAGCAATTTTTGAAGGCAGTAGGGAGGGCTGGGGGTATACTGGGATGTATAGGGAGAGGCATCACCAGCAGAAAACAGGAAGTTGTTATCCCTCTGTACAGACAGTTGGTGAGAACCCATCTGGAATACTGCGTCCAGTTCTGGAGACCCCATCTCTGTAAGGACATAGACAGGATAGAGGCAGTGCAGAGGAGGGCAACTAAAATGGTACAGGGTCTGCAAGGGAAGACATACGAGGAGAGACTAAAGGAGCTTAATATGTATACCCTTGAAGAAAAGAGGGAGAGGGGGGACATGATAGAAACTTTTAAGTACCTCAGTGGAATCAACAAAATCCAAGAGGGTAGCATCTTTCAGAAAAAGAGATGTGCAAGAACAAGGGGACACAATTTAAAGATGGGGGGGTTCAGGGCAATGTAAGGAAGTATTTTTTTCACAGAGAGGTGGTAGACGATGGAACAGCCTTCCTGAGGAGGTTGTAGGGTCTAAAACTGTGGAAGAATTCAAGAATACATAGGACAGACATAAGGCAACTCTTGTGGGGGGGAAGAAATAGGCTGTTGGTTAATTAGGATCTGCAGCTTATACTGTAGGTAGGGAAATGGGCAGACTAGGTGGACCGAGCGGTCCTTATGTGCCGTCAAAGTCTATGTTTCTATCATGCAGTTCTAAAATTGTCTGTATCATAACAGTGTGAGTCAGAAACACCCAGTGAATTTACCTAAAGGCCTGATGAGGTGATGTTAAGCACGGGCGAACCAAGCAGCCCCTACAGACACCAGCAGAGTGGGGAACATTGTAGTAGAAAATGTAAGCAGAGATCAGCTTGAAATGCAGAAAGTGTCAACATAAAAACCAAAATTTTTGTTACTTTTGTACTTAAAGTATTTTGATCACTTTTTGGACGTGGGGTGGGCTGGGGGGAGGGGGCAGTGGGAGAGGTGAAGAGGGCACTGCGAGTATTTCTGATTGAAGTGCCATTAGGTCTAAAAGCAGTCCTGAAGACCAGTAAGATGAAACAATACCAGAATGAAAAACTGGTATCCAAAAAGCAGCTTCTCTGGAAAAAAAACAGACTTGTAGGTAACATGCAGTTTTCCTTTAGAGGAGAATCATAAGAAACACAGAAACCCTTTGGTTTATTACAATGGAGGATGGTGAAAACCCCAGTTCAAAGTACCCGAATCAAATGCTTTAAAAATGGATTGTGACTTTTTTCCAAAAAATGTAAACTACTAGCCCTGGATAAAGACCCTTTGCATTTGTGTAATCAAACAGAAACTAGGTACTTTGAATATACACTTGGATCCACTGCCGTTATCGCCCTATTCACTCCCAATTTGAGGATCATCATGGCTCAGTGTGTGTTTGCTCTTCAGTTCACACATCAGTGGAATGCTTTGACTCCTTATATCCCAGTCTCCCAGTCACTGTGTGGTATTAGAGACTCTGTATTTACTTTCTCAAAGCTACAGGTTGATTGCGTTAATGGTATGTGAATTTAGGGCC
This sequence comes from Neoceratodus forsteri, assembly GCA_016271365.2. Lineage (NCBI taxonomy): Eukaryota > Metazoa > Chordata > Ceratodontiformes > Ceratodontidae > Neoceratodus > Neoceratodus forsteri. Next base: position 336,289,046 of record CM028137.1, on the reverse strand, counting down.
AGCCACCAAGTGTTCCTGTATTTAGCTGTCTCTATATTTCATGATAAAGTACATCCAATTATACATAATAAGTCTGTAAAAGCATCAAGGGGTTCTGGTGACATTTATCTAAGTAAGCAAGGCTTTTCACTAGAAAAAAATGAAAAAACAAAAAAAAAACTAGAATTGCAGACCAGTAAAAGTAAAGAGTTTTACATAAGCTGACATTTCATATAACAGCAGTAAATCAAGAACATACAATTTTGCTATCATTTTTTTCTTGTACTATTTTGAGTTAGCTCTATTTAGTGTATTGAATATGTAGCATTCTTACAGTTTATGTACTTATAGCATATAATAAAAGCTCGACAGTAGAATCCTGGCATCATACCAATATTTGACCAGCAATCACTCACAGGTGCAGTCTCAGAATTTCAAATATCAAAAACCTTATTTGCTTAGTTCAATCTCCAAACATTAGTTGCCCTGACCACTGACCAGGAGTGTAAAGCATGAGTGGTTTATGAGTGGTTTATATTTGTCACTAAAACGCCAAGACGCCATTATAGCCATACATGTGTACTTTTGGTGAATCTTACACTATCATTCTCAGTACTGGCGGCTCAACCTGTACCTCCTCCAGTGCCCCTGACAGTCTCTTCTATTTTTTGTTCATTTTTGGGGTCCGTTGGTAAATTTAAATACTGTAGAAGCACTGCTGTAGAAAACTACCATTTGCGACCTTAGAATAGGACAGTTCCATAAGAAATGACATATAGGGTAAGTCCATCAGTGCATCAGTAGAACTACTACTGTTTGGGAAATGAACATGGCTCATCGGGGGCTGGCCAGGGAAGTAAGGATAGAGTGTATGTGGGACTGCTCTCCTCCCTTGGGGTGAGGGGCCTATGTGACTCACTACAAGACAGTCACTGGGCAGAGGCCAGTTGGTAGCGTGTGTGAGCACATCAATAGGGGAAGGGACTGCCATCAGAGCTCTACATATATGTATGCATACACATGCGTGATTGTATGTTGGCACCCTGTGGAAAATAATAATAATAATAATTTTATTTATTAAGTGCAATTCAACTAACATCAAAGTGCTGTACAATCACAACACACTCTAAAACATCTTATAACACATAAAAAATGTAAAAACTTGAAAAAACATTCATAAAATATACTAAAACAGATAGTCCAAATCACAAATCAGGGAAAGCACACACATAGAGATCGGTTTTTAAGGCAGTTTTAAAGCTCTCCACTGTCTGGCACTCTCGTATCCGAAAAACAAGTGGATGTAATACCCTGGTATGATCCAGCACCCCCTGAAGGCACTACATGACTGAAATGGCAGGCCAGCCACCACTATGTGTAGTCCTGGGTAAATGATGGATAACCTGGAAGCCCACAAGAATTTATTTATTTATTTATTTGTTTATTTATTTATTTATTTATTTATTTATTTATGTCTTTGATAACCAGGTGGGTGCACTGATCCAATGGACCATTTCCAGGCACGACACGGGCCACTAACATGGCACAATGAGTAAAGCATATACAAGTAGCATGACAGTATAGCAGGCATCACAATTAGGTGAAAGAAGCAAGGCACATAGGGATAAATGCATAGATTGAATTACAGTAGGTATAAGGTACAGTAAACAAGTCAGTAATCAGGTAAATGCGCAGATTACAATCAGGTGATACACAGTTACAATATAACAGTCAGCAGAAGGTAAGTGCTATGTTGTAGGCAGGAGGGAAGAGAGTACAGAATGAGGCAGGGGGAGCAGGCAGCACTAGCTAAGGAGACAGTGCCTCTAGAGGGGTAGTACCCCACAACAGGGGAAGGGAGAGTTAGAAGGATGAGGATGCCCACTTACCCAGGTGGACAAGAGCATCTGGCTTCTGACAGCAGCCAGGCCTTGAGGTGAATTTTGAAAGAGGGGTGAGAGTTGGTCGAGCAGAGCGATATAGGGAGCTTATTCCATAGGGAGGGGCGAAGAAGGAGAGGGCTTTACTGCCCATGTCAGAGGAGACTCTTGGGACTTCCTGAGGGGGGACAGATGATACTCAGAGGCCCCTTGATGCCACTCTGCCCATGAGGAGGGATGAGAATGGGGACAAGTGGCTGCCTCTGAGGGAGTTGTCTATTATACAGACAAGAGCATAGCTGAACCACCCTTGGAGTGGGAGCCATCTAGTGACTGGTACAAGTTACAGTGATGGGTAGAGTAGAAAGACTGGAGCACAAAACAACAGATACTGTTGTAAACTGAGTTGAGCCTGGAGCGCAGTGCAGAGAACACCTGGGAATAAATGGGGGAGCAGTAGGCAATAAGGAGGAGAAGATTGCCTTTCACAATTGCTAGGCATGCCTCCTAGGCCATAAACTGTTTTAGATGGTAGGCAGCCCCTAGCTTCTGGTTTACCCTGTGCACGACATTGTTGACATGTTCCATGAACTCAAGGGAGGGGTCCAGGGTAACACCTAGGTATTTAAAACTGGGAACTTTTTTTTGGGGGTGGGGGCTTTCCAGTGTAAGCAATAGGAGAGAGGAATTAGATTTGGTGACCTTGGAGATGAATGGTTTGGACCCGAATAGCAAAGATTGTGTTTACTTTCCATTAAACAAAAGCCTGTTAGAAAGAAACCAATTATAGGCAGCACCATAGTTAACAGTTAGGATGGAGGATATGTTCATGTACAGAAGCACCTCACAGGAGAGGCTCTCAGTGGGAAAGGAGTTTATAAATATGGAATATAGCAGGGGGCCCAGGATGGAGCCCTGAGGGACCCCTGTGGAGACAGGCAGGGCAGGGGAGGAGGCTGCACCAATGTTAACTGATTGGGACCTGCCCATGATATAGCTTCAGAATCAAGAGAAGGTCTCATTGGAGCAGCCAAGGCAGAGAAGAATAGAGTGGAGGAGGGGGTGATTGACAAGATCAAAGGCCTTTTGTCAGATCCACAAATACAGCACCTGTGGCCTTAGCCAAGTCCATGTTTCTGAGGACATGATTTGTGAAGTGTGCTAAGACTGATGTGGTGCTATGGTGCTTACAGAACCCGTGTTGTTGGGGGCACAGCAGGTTATATTTTCCAAGATGCTCAGAGAGCTGTAAGTGCACAATTTTCCCCAGTAGTTTGCTCAGGTGGGGGAGGATGAAGATGGGCCTGTAGTTGTTGGAGGAAAGGGGATCCCTTGCTTTGAATATCGGCAATACATTGACATGCTTCCAGGATTCAGGCATTGCAGATGTGGACAGGGTCAGGTTGAAAATGAAGGTGAGGGGTTCAACAATATCAGGAGAGATGAGACTAAGAAAAGAAGGGGGGAAAACCATCACTGTCAGGGCCGCCCCTGGTGGGGAGGGACTTCATGAGCTTGAGAGTATCACTGAGGCAGATGGCTCTAAAGTAGAAAGGGGGAGGACAGGGAGTGCTGGCTGGGGAGGAGCATTTCACCTGACCACCAGGACAAGGAGGTGGATGGGACGAAACTTTACTGAGGTAGGCAGAGAGGTCAGAAACCTTTTTGTTAAAGGTCTGTACAATCTCTGCAGGCTCAGTCAGAGGGCTGGAGGGGGAGGCAAGTTGGATGATTGGGCTGTGTCCAAGGATTAAGCAAGGAGCCAATAGAAGCCAAGAAACGATGGGGGTCACTAAGGTTATCTCTTTGTAAGTAAAGGTAGAACTTACATTTCAGAGAATTGGTCGTTTGCTTACAGATGTTACATAGACATCTGTAATCATTCCAGAGTTGGGGAAGGGGGCGTTTTGTAGGTTTTCCACTTGCTGTCCCTCTCTTTCATCAGAGCCAGTAATTCTTTGGAGATCCAGAGGGTGCAGCCCCCTATCACCCTATGAGTGGTGAGCGGGAAGTGGAGGTCCTGGACTCAGAGGAGGACATCTGTGAAAAAGCTGACTGCAGATGATACATCTGTAAGGGAGTAGAGGGCTGCCCAACTGATCACTCTGACATCTTCAAGGAGACTGGTGGTATCCAGGCAGTTAAAGTTTCTGAAGGACATGCATTTGGGGGTGCTTGGTCTTGGTGGATCAGATAAAGTAAGATGATGAAAGTCAGTGACAGGCTGAGGATGTGCCAAAGGGCAAGGGGATGAAGCAGTAGAAGCACAGAATGGGAAAAAAAAAGAAATGATGAATCAGCAGTACCCAAGTATAAGGATGTAAGCTCCTGTAGATAATTAGGAAATTCTTGTTAAAAAAACAGAGATTATACAATTTCTAATATGCACTGGAGGCTATTGACTCTGCCAATGCTGCTGCCCTGCTCTGATGGCAACTGCAGGAGATTCTGGGATTTGTAGTTACAGAAAATGTCTGATTGAAAGTCAGCAGAATCAGTCAGATACAATCTACTATACTGTAGTAAACAGTAATTAAAAAAAAATGTTTTGCACACAAAGTGCAAATTGGGACCAGCCCACTTGGATGTTAGGCTCATAGTGTTGTTTCCCTTTAAACCTCTATTTTGCAGCCCCTTGTATCTCAGCCATCCTGGAACCTAGGGATCTGCAATTTGGCATGCATACCCTTTCCGAAAGTATTGTAAGACCTATCAAATTTGACATAGCTCAGTTTGGTACTTGTGAAGATACAGGGTGTATGAAAACATAAAACAAATCTGATACCTGAAAGTGTTTTTAGGTGCATTGGAGTTTGACTAACAATAAGGCATTTTGGTGACTTGGGAACAAAAAAGGGTTATTTTAAAAATGATTACCTTTTTAAAATTTCATTGTGAGCACATGCCCAGAAGCTCAAGGAAAATACAGCTATTTTGCACTGTACATTATACAGGCGAAAAAAACCCAACATTTTTAACATTATGACTGCAGCTGTACATACTGTAATCATGACCAAAACTTGCAATATATTTTTCCTATTGAGATGCTGAAATATGTTTCACCAGCACCTATGGGGGAAAAAACACTTGCTTGATTTAGTCGTGGTTGCAGTACATACAGTAACCAAGATTGAATAATTGTGATGTTTTTTCCTATAGGTGTAATGAAAATCTGTCTGTACCTGTAGGAAAAAAGAGGGCCATCCGGAGACCAGCTCCAGTGGCCCTTCATTTAGCACCCCCATCTGTCACCAGGATCCTGACCTGGTGTAGGACAGTATCAAGCAAAACTAAAATTGCAAACTGTCAATGGATGCCCAACCTCAGTGGCTCACCACCCCCCCCCACGCTTCTTCTGACACCAGGATCACAACCCCAGTATCAGACATTGTTAATTAAAAAATAAAGGCAACCACCAGGAGCCCAACCTCAATGGCTCACTAACACCTCACCCCACCCCAAGATTAGGCCAATGGGAGCCCCCCCAGTGCTGTAATTATCTCTACCCCACCCCTACACCTTCTGACACTGGGTGCTCAATCTTAGTGTCAGATCCATTGTTGTGCATCGAAACAAAATCACAGTGCAGCCACCTGGAGCCCACCCCAGTGACATACCCCTCACATACCCCTTCCCCCACGGGCTGGCCGGCACTGGGATACCAATCCTGTTGCAACCAAATCCCATCACCCCTTCTCCTCTGGTAGCCAGCACAAACCTTTGTCTCAATGCCTTGGCTGGCCACCATGAATCAGTTGCAACCGTGATTAAGTCTATGATCACTGTGTATATTTCATTAATCCCAATTTGTGATAAATATTTCAGACCTGATTTCATGATATACATGCATATGTGTACATCTATTTCATCCTTAGCCATTGGCTTTGTTTCAAATCATGGCCAGTTGAGGAGATGAGTGGAGGGTTTGTGCTGGCCACTATTGGTGGGAGATTGATGAGGTTGGGGAATTCATTAGATGCCAAGGACTTTTAAATGGGTGCAGTGTGTGAGGTCTGCTAGACACCAAGGATACTTAACCATGGAGCAGGGTGTGGAAGGGGCCACTGGATGCCAGGAATATTTAGACATGGGGTAGGGTATCCCCAGTGGACAACTCTCGACTCCAGGGATAGTTATACATGGGGCATGGTGTGCTGGAGGGTTACTGTTGGAAGCCAGGAACATCTGGAATGGTCAATGGTATGGGAATGGGTTGTCACTGGATGCCAGGGATACTTGCAAAAGGATCAAGGTGTAAGGGGGCCAGCAAGGATACCTGCAACTGGTCTGAGTATAGTAGCCCTAAGCAGTGTGAGGGTCCCTGTAATGAGTACACACAGGCAATACAGAGAGTTGAAAGGAAAGCTGGAGTCAGTATTCCATACAAATCAATTAATACTGGGGATATTAAACTTGTAAAAATACCCGCACAAGGACGAGGTGCTCCAGAAATGTCAAATTAATGGTACAGTACTAGTAAAAGTTCTGGCACTCTCACCTCTAATAAAAACATCGGACATTCAGTTAACTTTTTAAATCACATTTATTGCAAAATAAAAAAAGGGTGCCACAAGGCATGCATACAGAATGATCTGACATGTTTTAGACATCATTGTGTCCTTTATCAAATACAGGGGATAGTTAACAAGAAGGTTTCAGTGAGAGAGCATCTACATAGATTTTATTTGTAAAATTTGACCAGTTAAGGCACACTAAGCTGTTACAGCTTATTTCCAGGTGCATCCGGGGGGGATGAGTTACATGGACCTGTTTTATTGATGGAGAATGTTGCCCATAACACTGGGGAAACTGCCCTAGTCTTGGGAAGGTGGCTCTGGTAGCCCATTTTTACAAGATGGAGGATCCTGGTAATATGGAGGAGGAGGAGGACAGAGACCTGCCGACTGGAGGTCAGTCCTTGACCCCAGTCGCTGTTTTGCAAGAGGATATCTTGACTGACACAGTGTTAAATGATAATGCTGTGGCAGAGAAGCCTGACACAGTGGATATGACTGATACTGAGATGCAGCAGACCATGAGTCCTTACCTCAGGTTATGTTTGAGGCTGCTGTGGTCCAGGCTGCTGAAGAACATTTAGATGCCGAACTGTAGTGGAGGAAAAATTATTTTCTGCACATGATGGCTGATGATGAGGAGAGATACAATAAACTTACAAGGGATTGAAAACATGGTGTTGTCCAGTAACAAGTGAAACTTCTGCGCCTTTGTCCCAAACCAGCAGTTTTCATTTTGACAGTGCCAGCCAGAGTAATGACACTCAGCTACATGCCCCAAAAATCAAAGTGAACCTCTGACATCCTGACAGCTACTGGCATCAGCTTTTGGAGTGAAACATAACACAGTCCCTGAACCCTGGTCACCAGTGAGAGCTCTGCTAGAAGCGGGTTGGAAATAAAATGCCACCGGCAAATGGTGTCAAGATCCAGCCTGGGAATTATCTCAGAACTCCACACAAGGTGGATAATGGGTTACTGACAGCTCTTCCTGCGAGTTTGGGGATGCTGTGCTGCCTTTTTGTCCTAATGGAAGATTTTGATAAGGTGTGTGTGCCAATAACTCGAGGGATATGGATCTTGTGAGCTCAGGTGAGAATAATTTTTCAGCTACTGTTGGGACTATATCTCACACGGAGGAGCAGCCGCAAGTTACTAATCATTAATTACATGCAGCAGGGTAATTACACTGTAGCTACATGTTTGTTGCATGCAACTATATTGGAGTTGCAATGCTGTTACAGTGTAATTACACTTTACGTACAGTGTAATTAACTGACACTTAAAGTGTAATACCTTGGAGTTCATGGTGCGGCCCTACGTTCAGGATTTCCCCTGCACTTGTTTTTTCTGTGTTTCCTTTACAGTGGGAACTGGTCTTACTGTCACAGTGCCAAATACATACTGCTTCAAACAATAAGCCGGGCACTCCTGAATGTACAGCTGCCAGTTTATCTGAGAGTCTGTGTCCTTGTGGGACTTTGGGGGAGGAGAAAAGGGACACCCTGGGGACTCAGCACTTCTGCCAACTGTCGGTGACCCTGCTGTACACGAAGTATGGTCTGATACAGATACTGTTTCTTCCTTCCTGAACTAGTTTCTTCTTTCCTGAACTAGTGGCCTTGATGGAAGAGGGACACCTGGATATTGTGGCAGTCACAGAAATATGGTACACAGAGAATCATGCCTGGGATGTCAACATATCGGGGTACACAATCTACAGGAGGGACAGGGAGGGTAAAAGAGGAGGAATAGCTCTCTACATAAGGTAAGGGATCAAAGCAATGGAACTAAAGGGTAAACATGGAGGGGAGGAGGCACTGTGGGCCACCTTGGAGACAGGAAATGGCACCACAATTTGAATAGGGGTTGTATACTGATCCCTGTCTCAGAGGAAGGAAATGGACAAGGAAATGATAGGAGGCAGCCTAAGAAAGGCAGAAAAAGGGGAGATATTGTTGATGGGGGACCTGAATAAGCCAGATATTAATGAGCACATTTACTGCAGCCACATTCAAGAGTGGAGTCATTCTCAATGTCCTAGAGGGGGCATGCCTCAGACAGCCAGTGTTGGCACCCACTCGGGAGGGAGCAGTCTTAGACCTGGTACTCTCAAATGGGGATTGAAAAAGGATCTCAGATTTACAAGTGGGTAGCCATCTGGGAACAAGCGACCACCAGACAGTGTGAGTCATGATAAACACAGCTGTAGAGTCAAGCCATAAAAAAGCAATGGTACTGAAATTTCGGAGGACTGACTTTGGCAGAATGGGAGAGTGTCTAAGGAATGTACTAGCAAAAGGGCAGGAAGGAGGGGTGGAGGAATAATGGGGAAAAATCAAAACTGCCATCACAGAGGCAATAAGCCATTGGGTGAAGCAAATAAACAAAACAAAACAAAGGAAAAAAACACTATGCTTCTCAAAAGAGGTGGCGGGGAAAGTTGGGGAGACAAAGACAGCATTCAGGAAGTATAAGAAATCACAGAAGGAGCAGCATTCAGGAAGTATAAGGAATCACAGAATGAGCAGGACAGAGACCTGTATCAGTTAAAGCAGAAGGAAGTGGGGAAGGCAGTCAGAATAGCAAAGGCCCAAACCGAGGAAAAGATAGCCAACTCAGTTAAGAAGGGGGATGAAACCTTTTATAGGTACATTAGGGAGCAAAGAAAGACAAAGGGAGGGATAGTGAGGCTTAATAAAGGGAGGGGTGGGTAGAGGGTGACAGTGAAAAGGCAGAGATACTGAATGAATACTTTTGTTCAGTATTCACAAAAGAAGAGAAGAAGGATGTATCTAAACCAAACAACAGAAACACTCTGGATGGGGGGGTCAATACCAGTCCATTCACTGAAGAAAGGGCCCTAAAAGAACTCCTTAAACTCAAGGTGGGCAGGGCAATGGGGCCTGACGGGATTCACCACAGAATTTTATAAGAACTAAGAGGAGAACTAGTGACACCACTGACTACCCTTTTTAACAAATCATGGGAAGATGGTGTGGTACCTGAGGACTGGAGGAAGGCGGATGTAATTCCCCTTCACAAAAGTGGGAGAAGGGCAGTGGCAGGAAACTACAGACCTGTTGGTTTGACCTCAGTGGTAGACAAAATGATGGAATCGCTTCTGAAAGAAAGAATTATTGCATACCTAGAGGCCAGCGGGGCACAGGACCCAAGGCAGCATGGATTCAGAGCAGGAAGGTCATGTCAGGTGAATCTAATAGATATCTTTGACTGGGTGACCAAAGTAGTAGACCAGGGAGGGGCTGTGGACATGGCTTACCTAGACATTAGCAAGGCATTTGACACAGTCCCACACAAAAGATTAATATACAAGTTAGCCAGCCTGGGAGTGGGTCCCATGGTGGTAGTCTGGGAAAAAAAATGGCTGGACAACAGGACGCAGTGGGTAATAGTAAATGGAATCCACTCTGAAGAAAGGGGGGGTTACTAGTGGGATACCGGAGGTCCAATACTGGGGCCAGTCCTCTTTAATGCCTTTATAAGTGACATTGCAGAGGAACTAGAAGGAAAAGTATGCCTCTTTGCAGATGACACAAAGATCTGCAACAGGGTTGATACACAAGGGGGGATGGAAAGGGTAAGAAGGGACTTAGCAAGGTTGGAGGAATGGTCATAATTATGGCAGCTTAGATTCAATGTGAAGAAGTTCAAAGTAATGCACCTGGGAAACAAAAACCAAGGGGGAAGAGTACACAATGGGGGGGGGGTACTAACAACAACAAAAATGGAAAGGGACCTGAGGGTATTCTTATCAGATGACCTAAAGGTAGGCAGGCAATGTAAGAAGGCAATAAGAAGGGCTGGGGGATACTGAGATGCATAGGGAGAGGCATCACCAGTAGAAAACAGAAAGTTGTCATCCCTCTGTACAGACAGTTGGTGAGACCTCATCTGGAGTACTGCATGCAGTTCTAGAGACCCCATCTCCACAAGGACAGAGACAGGAAGGAGGCAGTCCAGAGTAGGGCTACTAAAATGGTGCAGGGTCTGCACCAGAAACCATATGAAGAGAGACTAAAGAAGCTTAATATGCATACCCTCGAGGAAAGGAGGGAGTGGGGGGACATGATAGAAACTTTCAGGTACCTCAAGCGAATCAACAAAGTCCAAGAGGGCTGCATCTTTCAGAAAAAGAGATGTGCAAGAACAAGGGGGCACAATTTGAAGATAGAGGGGGAACAGCTCAGGGGCAGCATGAAGAAGTACTTTTTCACACAGATGGTGGCGAATGCCTTCCTGAGGAAGTTGTGGGGTCAAAAACAGTGTGGGAATTCAAGAATGCATGGGACAGACATAAGGCAATTATAGTGGGAGGTAGGAGGAAGTAGGCTGTTGGTAAACTAGAATCTGCAGCTTATACAAAGGTAGGGAAATGGGTAGTCTGGGTGGGCCAAGTGGCCCTTAACTGCCATCAAAGTTTGTGTTTCTATGTTTCCATACAACCTACTGATACTCTTTCTGCCTCTCATGCACAGTTTCCTTTTTATGTTGGCTTGCACCTGTGCGCCAGCCAACATCTTGCGGTAGTAGCAGATTTCGGAGGTGTGTCCGTGTGGGCAAATGCAGGGCACGCTTTAGTAGGTGCATCCCTTATTCCCCAATAAGCTAGCATGCAAGCACTGGTGCACAAAATATGCTAAATGTCATGACATGCAAGGAAAGTGCCACTGCAATGAGACAAGCTCATCATGCAGCGGCACAACACGCCTCCTGACGTGCATTTCTTGGTGAAGTATTTCAATAAACATGGTGGCAACTGCCACTGCCTGCCACACAATGCCGACTTCAGGGGTGCCCAATTCCCCTGTTGGCATGCTAAATAACACCCCACAAGACTATGTGGCACACTGGGAGCTCACCCCAGTGTGCCTCCCTGTAATCAAAGCCGACAGTCATCGGTATGTTCCACTCCGCCCCCATTCTGTGCCACACTGGGAGTCCACCCCAGTTTGGCCGACATCACCCCCCAAAGTCATGGGACACACTGGGAGCCCACCCCAGTGTGCAGAACAGTTTTGCACACCTGTAAAAAAGAAACCTGTCCATGGTGTTCTTTTCCTTTTTTTTTTAAGTACCTGAAAGAAAAAAATGGTCCTGCGCTGTCTGTGGCACACCCCGCCCAACCTGTGCCCACCCTCTGCGGACCCATCTACCCACACCCCCGACCCCATACTTACCTCTGGAGCTCAGCACGACGATCTTCGGTGGACCGGGAACACGTCTGTACTCTTCAAAGCTGACAGTGAACTGAAGAAATGTCGATAAGCTGTATAATGGCATAAATAGTTTTTTTTTTTTAATTTAGGTGCATATCTCAGCCATTGTTTGGAATTTTGCCTCCAAATTTTCAACATGGGGTGCTTGAGACCTCACCTTATGAACACATTCACTGCCATCTTGTTACTCAGCTCTGAAAGGTCATTTCGCAGTCACTACGTGAAATCACCTTTCAGGACCGATTAATAGAATGACAATGCCACTGTTCATGAGATGGGGTCCCAAAAACCCTATCTTGCAAATTTGGTGGAAAATTTCAAAAAAATGACAGTGTTACAAGAGTATGTTGTGCAGTTTCACTGCACACTCGTAACTTTGATCATTTTTAATATTTTCATTCCAGAGTTTCAGCATTGCCCTTTTTTAATAATAATAATAATAATTTTATTTATAAGGCGCCTTTCCATTACCAAGGCGCCATACATAAATAACAAATCAAAACAGTAAAAATCATTAAGAAATACAATTAAAACAAAACAATCATAACAGTCAGTGTTCTAAAAATGCAGTTTCCCATAAAAAAAGTCTTCAAACCTCTCTTAAAGCCCTCCACAGAAGTGCACTCCTGCAACCGACGGGGTAGAGAGTTCCAAAGGGTGGGGACCGCATACGCATACGCAAATGCCCGAGCACACAAAGATTTCAAATTCACCCTTGGAACCTCTAGCAACCCCTTGTCAGCCAAACGGGGTGATCATTTCAGGTCATAAGGAACCAGATGTTCTTTCAGATAGCCTGGGCCCATATTGTGTAGAGCTTTGAAAGTCAACAAGCCGACTTTAAAGGTGATCCACCAAAGAATTGGCAGCTAGTGCAGTTCGCGTAGCAACGGAGTAATGTGACAGGATCTGCTAGAACCTGTCAAAAGCTGGGCTGCAGCATTCTGCACTAGCTGCAGGTGACGGATTTCAACCCCTGAAAGCTCTAGGTAAAGGGAGTTGCAATAATCCAAGCGCGAGGACACGAAGGCATGAACTAATGTTGGTAGGTCGGCAGATGGAACAAGATGCCGGATCCTGGCAATGTTCCTAAGATGGTAAAAGGAAGTCTTAACGACTGCCGACACCTGTGAGTGCAGTGTCAGCCCGTCGTCAAGAACCACCCCCAGGTTCTGTACCTGTTCAGAGGTTGGGAGAGAAATGCCTCCAAGAAAAATTCTGGAAGGTGCATCAACACCAGACCTCCCTATCTGACAACCCGGGTCCACAACCAGTACCTCAGTCTTATCAGAATTCAACCTCAGCCAGCTAGAATTCATCCACTCCTGGATTTCAGTTAGACAGCTATTAAAGACTGAGAGAGCTCCAATCTGGTTGGGGCCAAAAGAAAGGTAGAGCTGGGTATCATCTGCATAACAGTGAAACCTCAGCCCATACCTTCTTACAAAGTCTCCAATGGGTAGCATATACACCGCAGATAACATGGGTGACAATACTGAACCCTGGGGCACCCCATAAGACAAAGCCATTGAATCTGAGGAAAAAACCCCGGACACAACTCTTTGTGATCTTCCAATGAGGAATGATGAGAACCATCTTAAGATGGTTCCAGATATTCCACAGAACAGCCTCAGGCATTCTATCAACACCATGTGATCTACGGTGTCAAAGACTGAAGAAAGGTCGAGGAGAGCCAAAATGGAATGACTCTTCCAATCTCTAGCTATCAAGAGATCATTGAGTACCAAAACCAGCGCTGTCTCTGTACTATGTCTTTTACGGAAACTGGACTGGAGGGGTTCATAGACGTCATGGATGGTCAAATGGTCTTCCAGTTGTGCAGCCACTACTTTCTCAATCACCTTCCCAATAAAGGGAAGGTTAGAGATAGGTCTGTAGTTTTCCAGACAGTCAGCATCCGCAGTAGCTTTCTTCAAGAGGCGTGTCACCACCGCCTCTTTCACACCTTCTGATGAACAGTATAGCTGTCATTTTTCACTTCCTGCCCAAAATGTGTTTTTGCGCATGTGGCGCACAATGGCGCGGTCGCTGTGCAAAATTAATGTTCAGGACACATTAGCAAAATCACAGTGACACTGTTCATGAGTGGAGGTCCTAAAATGACTATGTTGAAAATTTGCTAAAAAAAGTACCCAAAATAATTGCGTTATGGGTGTGCATTGTGCAGTTTCTATCCACGCTTGTGACGTCACCAATTTCCCATATTTTCACTCCAGATTTTCACCATTGTCATTTTATGCACCTCCTTATGAATAGTATAGCTGTCATTTTTCACATCCTGCCCAAAATGTGTTTTTGCACGTGTCACACAATGGCGCAGTCGCTATGGGAAATCAATGTTTGGGCCAGATTAACAAAATCACAGTGATACTGTTTATCACCGGAGTTCCCAAAATGCCTATGTTTAAAATTTGGTTAAACAAATCCTCAAAATAATTGTGTTACAGGCATGCATTGCACAGTTTCTATGCACACTCATGATGCACACTCATGATGTCACCAATTTGTCATATTTTCACTCCAGATTTTCAACAATGCCATTTTTTTACACCTCCTCATGCACAATGCAGCTGGCATTTTTCACATCCTATCCAAAATGTGTTTTCACACCTGTGGTGCCAAAATGCACACTCACGGTACAAAATCAGCTTTCGGCAAACAAACTCATAGTGCCACTGCTCATGAGGTGGGGTCACAAACAGCCCATGTTGAAAATTTGGAGTGAAAATACCAACAAATGCCCTGGGCATTAGGGTTTCCACCTGTAATGCCCCACCCTGTACAGACTGACAGGCATCAGGGGTATGACTTGGCATTGTCGGTTGTAATGCTCACGCCATTCCACCCCCACCCTGCAGCCACATGTGACGAGGTGTGCTTTGGACTCTTCTGCCCCAATGTTCACCCCATTCTCCTCCTCTGCACCCATGTCAGTATATTTGCTTATGAAATGGGGTGAGCATAAGGCCCGAGGAACCCAAGGCACATTGTGGCACTTGTCAGTCTCTGCTGGGTAGGGTGGGTGAAAAGGCATGTGCGTTATGGCCAATGACACAAAGGCACAACCCAATGCCTGTCACTGTCTGCATGGTGGAGCTGGGATCGGCGTCACTTCACTACATCACTGCCAATCCTATTATGCATCTCTCTAACACCTGCACTACCAATGCTAGTGCCAGCAAGCCAACATTCAGCATTGACAAATGCTTGTTCTGTTAATGCTGCCGGACCTCCAGCTATCAAGCTATACAGGCTCTGCTAGTAATAAAAAAAAAACAGACACTGAACTTTCTAGCAGGGGATGGCATGGAAGGGAGGGGAAAGACTTTGTAGCAGATGAGTCTGAACCAGGACCTAGCACCAGTTCTGCTGCACCTGGACCCAGTACTGGTTCCATAGGAGACACTGGACAAACTTATACTGATCTTTTTCAGCATAAATACTGAACCTACTCCATGTCAGCATGCGGTTCAGCTTAGATACAAGGGTGGTTTGCAAGAACACCCAGATAGGGTGTATGTGATATGTACTCTTTTGAAAGATTCTATGCATTTTTTGCTTCTGAACTGTATGTGCTAATTCATATGTCAGGGGAAAATACCTTTGTTATTAGTTTTAAAATGATGAAGTTGCTGGAACATTTTCAGGGGTCCTTTTGTAGGAATTCTGTTGACAAAAACAATGATTAAACATTTTATAATATTGTTTTGTATTGAAGGAGTTAATGTGGGGGACATCTCCTTTGGGCTAAAACAGAGGTGTGAGGCTCTAGGACATCCTAATCCCATTATGGGCACTGACCATGTCTGGACAGATGGATGGTGTTTCAATGTTAAGCACAGAACCACTGAAACAGGGGTACTTATTTGCAGCACGGGGTGAATATGTCGCATAGCAGAATGCCGTGCGACTTAATCACTTTACATGATTTCATGAAATCTTTTGTTCTGAGGGGCGCTCCACCCCCCACCCCACCCCTGTTATGAGGGGCTGCACCCCCGAACCCCCCCACTTAGGATTCTAACTCCGGGGGTCCAACACAGAGTGCACAGGTCTACAAAGCATAATGCATTATGCGCCGACATTATGACCGGGATGCTTATTTGTCAGGCAGTTTTAGGGCTGCAATGGGTGTAGACCTGCAAACCTCTTGCTAAGAAAAAAGGACTCAGCACATTCCTTCCAACCGAACAACATGTTGGAATTGCACCACAGTTGCCTCCGCATCCGTGAAGCACTCCACTCGCTGTCTCCATTGGCAGTCACACTGCACTATTTTTACTCTGTCAGCAGTCACAATGGAACACGGCACACTATGCCATGTCCAAGATGGCCACCAAACTGTATGCGCATATGGCACTACTAGCGCACGCAGAGTAGAGTGTGGTGGCCATCTTGTACACAGCAGAAAGTGCCGTGTTCCACTGTGATTGCATATTTTTTTTTCAATTAAAGATATCCCCCCGCCACTCCCTCTCAGCACCTGCCACTCCATACCTTCCCCCAAGAAACATAAGAGTAACATTGGGGGTGCCCAGTCCCACAGTGTCACGATCAGGACTCCACAGTGTTGTTTTTTTTTAATATCCCCCCAACCCGACCCTCCCACTCAGTACTCACCACCCCACCCCCAAAAACATGAGTGACACTGAGGGTGCTCAGTCCCCCAGTGTCATTTTCTGAAATCCAGGTGTTTTTTTTTTATTATTTAACCTTGTAAAAGGAAAACCATCCATCAATGTCTTTTGAGGTCATTCCTGTCCACCCATCCAACCCTCCCACTCAGCACCCACCACACTACACCCGTACCAAGCCCTTACTTACCCATCACGGTCCAACGTCGTATCCTCTCTGGACTGCAGACATGTCTTCACTCTTTAAAGCCAGACTGCAAACTGAAGAAACACACATGCAGTTCAATGTATTTCAATGGTGTTTTGAGCTTAGTAGCATAACTTGGACATTTTTGCATATTTTTGGCCCAAACTTTCAACATGCCTTTTTTGGGAACCCACCTCATGAACAATTGCAATGACATCAGGAAAATCTGTCCCAAAAGATGATTTCACAGTCCCTGCATGAAATCACCTTTCAGGCAGGACTTGAAAGATTTCTCTATCCTTGTTCATGAGGTGGGGTCATAAGAAAATTTGGTGTAAAAATATTAAAAAACAACAAAGTTATGAGCCTACTTTGAATTTTGAGAATGCAGGATTATAACTTTGATAATTAATTTTACCACAAATTTATAACATAGCCATACCTTTACAGCACCTCATGAATGTGACAGCTGTCATTTTTCAAATCCTAGCCAAAACATTTTTTCACATTCCAAAAGGTGAGTTTGCGGTCCCTGCACAAAATCACCTTTTGTACAGGAGTTGAAACTCTTCTCTGCCCTTTTTCACGAGGCAGAGTCACAAGAAGGCTATGTTCTAAATTTGGTGTAAAAATATTTAAAAAAAAGTTATGATGCTATGTTGAATTTTGCAAATGCAGGCTCGTAACTTTGGTAATATTCAATATTTTTACCCCAAATTTTCAACATAGCCATTTCTTTACAGTATCTCATGAATGTGACAGCTGTCATTTGTCAGCTCCTGCCCAAAATGTGTTTTTGCATCCTGAAAGTTGAATTCATAGTCTGCATGAAATCACCTTTAGGCAAGGAGTTGAACATTTTCTCTGCCCTTCTTCATGAGGCAGGGTCATAATAAGACTATGTTGAAAATTTGGTGTCAAAATATCACAAAACAACAAATGTATGAGCCTGCATTACATTTTGCTAATGCAGCTGCATAACTTTGGTAATTGTCAATATTTTACACACATTCCTTGACTGCAGCCCTATCAGCTCTGGCCAGAGTTTTTTTTTGTGTGGGGGGGGGCACGACAGAGGAGTTTGTTTATATACCGGACAGCCTATGGTATGATATAAATGTGGTGCACAAATACTTCTGAGCTGGACCTGTGACCAAGTCCATTGTGGTCTCTGTGGAGAATTTGGTCATGTTAGCATGTCCTGTAAAATATACATCAGAGTAACCTCTGTGATGGAAAAAGGGCATACTTTTCACCATTGCCCATGGGCTAACTAGAAACAGGGAAGAAGGGGCTGACATAAAGCAGGATTACATAATGAATATAGCATAAAATGAAGTAGCTGGAAAGTGAGATCTGGGACAACCTGTTCATAGACCTGAGATACCCCCCAGAAGACATGAGATACAAACATGCAAACACACAAAATTGCCAGAAGATACAGGCCATCTGGTCTATCTAGTCTGCCTGAATGTGCAGCATTTCAGTCCATTAGACTGCAGCTGCCCTCCTCCCTCATATGTCTTCCCCCATCTCCCACTCCCCCCCATTTGTACCCTCCCTTTGAATCTGTCCCACCTCCTCTTGAAGCTCCCCAGCACTCTGCAGTGATACAACTTCCTCTGGCAGACCGTTCCACCCTCCCACCACCCTTTCTGTGAAATAGTGCCTCTTCAGTTCCCTCTTGAACCTGCCCCTTTCCAACTTCATGAATTGTCCCATGGTTTCCCTCCCACCCTTCAGATTGAACATATACCTGGTGTCTACTCTGTTTAAACCCTTCAGGTACCTGAAGGTCTCAATCATATCACCTCTCTCCCTTCTTTCCTCCAGAATGTACATATTGAGCTCTCTCAGTCTTTCCTCATATGGTCTGTCCCCCAACCCCAGGATCATTTTCATTGCCCTGCGCTGTACCCCCTCCAGTAGTTTGATGTCCCTTTTCAAGTAGGGGCACCAGAAGTGCACGCAGTACTCTAGGTGCAGTCTCACCAGGGATCTGCATAACAGTAAGATGACCTCCCCACTCCTAAATGTAATGCCCCTTGCTATGCACCCTAGCATCCTGTTTGTGTTCACTGCTGCCTTCCTGCACTGAGCAGAGTGGTTAATCTCCCCAGTTATCAGCACTCCCAGATCCTTCTTCCCCTCCTTGGATTTTGTTAACGGGACACCCTCCAGCCAGTAATTGTGTCCTGGGTTCTTGCCTCCTAAATGCATCACTTTGCACTTGTTGGCATTGAAACCAAGCTGCCAAGTGTGAGACCATTCCTCCAGTTTTGCCAAATCCTCCCGAAGTACTTTTGCTCCTTCCCCCCTCCCTCCATGTACCTTGGCACCAATCTTTGTGTAGTCTGCGAAGAGATTGACCTTGCTGTTAATCCCTACTGCAATGTCAGCTATGAAAATGTTAAACAGAACTGGTTCCAGCACCGAGCCCTGTGGTACACCACTTGTTACTACCCTGGGTTCAGAGATGCCCCCCCCCAATACTACCTTCTGCTGTCTACCCTGCAGCCAGTTCTCGACCCATCTGACCAGTTTCCTCCCTGCTCCCAGACACTTCAACTTGCAGGTCAGCCTACCATGTGGCACTGAGTCAAAGGCCTTGCTGAAATCCAGGTAGGAGACATCCACCACATGTCCCCTGTCCAGTACCCTTGTAACCCAGTCATAAAAATCAACCAAGTTCATCTGACAGGATCTGCCTGAGACAAATACATGCTGCCTGCTGTCCTGGAGATTGTTATCCTCAAGAAATTGACAATCCCCTTTCACTGTGGTTGGAGACTCAGAGCAAACTGATCCACTTTTCTGCCTCCTGTTGCCAGTAACACCATATAATCTGTAGCATGTGCTGTGCTTGGACGTGATGGTCCTCCGGATACCTCAGTCCTTGAAAATCACCCTGGTCCACTATCTACTGGTCTTTTGCAGTCTGATATCTCTGATGTAACTCACACAGTGGCACCCCAAAGGAAGGATCATGTGTCAGAGGCTTAAACTGAAGGACAGTCTGCACTTCATATACAGGAAGAGTCATCTATGTTCCAGCAGGAAAAGGTTATAGTACCACCATGGGAGGAGGAGAGTGTGCCCGTGATAAACCAGGAACAGGACTGGGAGATAATATCGAACACACAAAAAAGACACCACACATTCCAGAGCCAGGAGAGTGACTCACCCTCCACTGAAGATATGCAATAAATAGCACAGGTACAGTTTTCACTGCAAACATATTTACTTTACTTTAAATTCAGAGTTTACAAAAGAAAAAGTGAGGGAAGGCACAATAACTGCATGCAAGGAGATAATACCCCCTGACAACATGAATGTTGTGTCGGAGACAAAGAGCATTGTGGGGCAAGCAGCCCCAACTCCTGTTCTTTTGGATAATCAGTTTGAGTTGTTACATGGTTCCAAATATTGGGGAGATTCTGAGGATGGAATAGAGTCTGATGCCTCGTCTACTAAATCATCTTGATCATATCCAAAACTGGTGTCTTCTGAAACAGAGGAAGAGAAGTGACCTCCTATGGAGCAAAGAAGAGGGAAAAAAAAGAATTTATACAGTGACACAGGCAAGGAAAATGACATTCATTTCACTAAACTACCACTATGTATTGGGGCCCCAATACTGCTGTACATTTTGCCTCTTTAAATGTTTGTAGTGTGAAAAATCAAAGACGGAGGCAGACTACTTTGGCTTTTCTAGAGTAGGTCCAGTATTTTTTTAACGAGAAATATACCTGCCTTCACTATATGATATTAAACAATCACAGAAAGATAGGATATGGGACCCCTTTTACTGGACCTTTGGGGAGGGCAGGAATGATAGGGTGTGTATTCTTTCTAATGGCTTACAGTTTTCTCTAAATAGACTGCTGGATATATGTCCAAGGAGGTCCCTTCTTTTGGACATCATTTTACATGAAGAGTGGCATTGTTTGGTAAATATTTATGCCCCACAAATACAATTTTCATCTAGTCACACTGAGTTGTTTAATTAGTTCAACTTACTTGTATACCTCTAGGCAGGTGGTTTTTTGTGGGGATTTTAATTGCTCAATGGATGGTGTGCAAGGAATTTCAACTAATAAAAACATATATTGTGATTAAAATTTTCTGAAACACCTGATTACTGGTTTTGGCTTAAATTGATGGATATAGGGTACAGCATCAAACTGGAAATTTATCCACACAAACTCATTGTTTTGTTCGTATCTGGTACTGCAAGCCTCTCTGGGGTGTAGTATTTGCCTTGTAAATTTCAGATCATGTTCTCCATGTGGTACTTTACACAATGTTTCTTCCCCACCCTTCCAAAGGTGAATCATTGAAAATTAAATGTGAATTTATTATCTGAAGATAAGACCAAAGTGGCAGTATGAGATTTTTTTGAGGCTAGGAAATCTGTGTTTTGTGGGTATGACTTCCTTCTAGAATCATTTGATGATACTAAAAAGAATCTTCAAGTGCTTTTTAGGCAACTGGGAATGTCTAAAGAATGGAAAAATATTTAAGGCACATAGATCTTAGACCCAAATTTTATTCTGAGACTAATTCTGTCTACTATGTATTGCTGCTGTTTTTATATTTGTTGATTGTTCTGGTTGCCCATGTAAATGGGTCTTTGGCCCATGGTCTTATCCAGATTTTAAATAAACAAAACAAACAAACAAACTTTACAAACAGTTGTCGCTGACAATGGCACTAAAAGGAATTCACTCCACCCTGATTCAAAGCTTGAAAGAAGAAATGAGGAAGACCCTTTTCAAGCTTGGAAAGCAAGGTTGCACACTACTAGAGTGGAGAGCATACTTAATAGTGTCGGTTAGAGAATATCTGAGATTCAGGACGTTCTCCAGGATGCTGAGCATTTCCTTAATCTATGGAAACTAAACACTGTTCTACAGAACTTATGGGTACCATTTTGAATTCTATTATTTTTGATGTGTCATCTGAAGATCAGAAAACACAGATGTTAGTCCCTATTTCTGTTTCTGAAGTCACCAATGTTATTAAAAGTTAAAGTTGTCTCTTGGCCCCTGGGGAAGACTGGTTACCAAATAAACTCTTTGTATTCTTTTGCGAATGTTCTGTTGGAGTTCACAGCCATTGTTTTTCAATCTGTTCTGGACTCTAGGACTTGCAGTACTTCTTCTGGTATTTCATCAATAACTTTTTTTATTTAAAAAGGACAATCGAGAGTCCCTGATATACTGGTGACCTGTAAGTCTTTTGAATTCAAATTTATCCTGACCAAATTATTACATAAACATTTACAAGCTATAGCGCACCATCTGATCAGGTCAGCCCAGACATGCTCCATTCCAGGAAGATCCATATATGAGAATTTGTGAATTCTGAGAGATGTGGTAGAACTGGGTACACAAAGGAAGGTTGCTGGTTGGGTTTTGTCATTAGACCAGCAGAAAGCTTTTGATAGTATACTGCATGATTACTTTTTTCTCTTGTCTTGTTATGCTATTCCTGTTCAATTTATTGGGTGAATTAGGATCTTGTATGCTAATGCATTTACAGTTCCTACTATCAATGGGTATAAGGGAAATGAACTTGCAGTCTGTAGAGGGGGCAGTGGAGGTTGTCCTTTAAGTCCATTGTTAGATGTGCTTTGTTTAGATCCCCTTTGTTAGGTATATACAGCAGTGTGGTTCAATAAAAGGTATTCCACACCCCATAGATGGCACCCAATTATCCATTATGGCTTACGAGAAGGGCATTTGCCTTTCTTGGTGGATGAAGCATCAGGAGTGGCAGCTATGGATACTTTATAGAAATGTACAAAGATTTCAGGATGTGAGATTAATAGATCTAAAAGTATTAGGATTCTGATCGGTTGTATTCAGTCCACTCAGGAGAGCATTGCAGGAATTTAAATTTCTGAATGATCAGTATGGGTCTTGGGTGTTCTCTTTGGTCTGCAAAATGTACCCCAAGAAAATTGGACTGAGAAGTTAGATATTTGTAATAGGAAAGTCCAACAATGGAAAAGTTGCACATTGTCCAAACTGAAGAGAGTGATCTTAATTAAAAAGTGTCTTCTTCTGTTTCTTTTTTTTTATTTCTGTTCCCATGTTTTCCCCTACCACAGCAACTAAACCATGTTTAATGAGTCTTTTTATTCAACTACTGTGGGGCAACCAACTAAACCCAGTGTGAAGGGGGTAACATACCTGCCAATTAAAGGAGGAGGCCTTAACATGATTCACCCAGTAGTGTTTTTTCACTCTGTTTCTTGCAACTCCTTTGCCCCAGCAGGTCATTCTTGAAATGATGTGTGGTTTCCCTAGTGGTCTCAGGTCATTAGACATGTTTATGGAAATGGGTAAATATGTATCCCTTAGGTGACTAAATTATTATTCCTTCCTGATTATGTGGTACCAGGAAAATGGGAATTTGGAAGTTGGTGAGACACCAAGTTCAGACTTTCTCTAGAGCTACCCTTTATGCTGAGATAGTGCAATACATTTCGGGCTGAACCAACTTTCAAACATTGTAGATCTGATAGGTTTCAACTAGCAGTAACTCAATTACTAGATTCCCCCTATCCCTTGGCAGATGTGGGATGTAAATTAGCTCTGCTGCCATGGGAGACTATCAGTGAGAGGAAATAATAAACATACATGTATTGAAGAAGGCATGTGCCCTAGATGTTCTGATCAGCTGGAATCCACTGAACATTCTTTGTTAGATTGCAATTATGTTAAAAGTTTTTGATCCTTTGTAGCACTACGGTGGAAAATGCCATGGCTTGAGAGACTCTTGTATGAAAGCATGTTGCTGGGTGGTTTTCTGCACAGTCCAGAGCCTATAATAAAGGTACTTTGATTGTTTTCTTTGCTTGCCTAAATTCTATTTGTGGCAGGCACAATGATAATTAGTACTACAACAGCTAGATTGCTTGTATATTTCCATTGTTCAAATGGTAGAAAAGACTATGCATATACTTATACTGAGGCAAATTAACATGTTTTCTGTCACACATGTGGATGCACTGTGGAAATCCTTCTCTTGACTGTAACTGTGAATATTGGAATGAAACTTGAAATGTGTTTCTGTTTTAGGCTTGGTAGGGGTATAGAAGTACTAACAACTAATTGTATCATGTTTGACTGTTTAATTTTTTTTTTCCTTTTCTTTAAAAAAAAGTTTATCTTTTGTTCTCTATGATTTTTTTATATCTTTTATTTTATGGTGTGTTTTGTTCCCTGATTTTTCTTTATGGTCTGTTATGATGGTTTTGATATGACACTACAGTATGTTTTCTTTTAATAAAATACCCTCTACTCACAACACAAAAGTCAGGATGAGAGATGTTGCATACCGTATGTCACAGTTGCCCACAAGAGCTAGAAACTCAGGCACATCTGTTTCTGGACTGCTGTTGTGTATAGGGTTTTGGGGGATTTTCAGCTGGGCAATGGACTTGGTCTGTGGTGTCTGTATGCCTTCTGACTGTTTGGTATCTGGATTTCCACCTCCAGGGTGGTCTACTTTGCATCCAGACATGGTTGGGGTTCTCTACTGTTTTGAAGTTTTGTATCTGGCAGTCGAGATGTGTTTTCTCAATGTAATAACAGATGGTGGCTTATTCAGAGTTACTGGGGCCTGATTCCAAGACGGGCAATGCCAGCGTAAGGTGAGACATGGCAAACTCCATGGCATATCTCGCGACTTATGCCATGCATTACACCATTGGAATTCCAAGTGGTGACTTGCACCATGGCGGATGCGGGTTGCAACAACAGCCGGTTATGCTACCTGCTACCCTGCAGCCCACAACGCCTTGACGCAAGTGCAGGTTGTGACAGTAACATTGTCCAATTCCAGGAGGGTGGCTGTCGTAACCTGTCATTGCAATTCTGAAAGGCGCAGTGGTTTACCATTCTTACGGCAGCTCGGAGCTGTCCTAAGTGGCATCCGACGGCTGGCACTGTCAGGTGCTGCCATGCAGTGCCTCAGCAGTGGTGCCATACTGCCCCCAAGCCCCCACAAATACACCCCTTCCCCAACCCCCGATCGTCAGGGACCCATGGGGGTCCAATCCATGGTGTGCCCCCCATGCCCCCTGGTGTGTGCTGTGGTGGTCTGGGGTGGGGGGCTTCAGGGGGCTGCCTGTCACCTGCAGTGATTTGTGACATGTGGGCATACACACCATACACATGGCGTTAGCCTATGCATGGCATATCCCCCATGTCGCAAGTGCCGGGACCCTGCCACTCTTGGAATATGGCATGGAGGTAAATGGCATAACTCGCAGCCACCTGCAAGTTACGCTATTCACCCTGGAATCACCCCCATGGTCTTTTGTCTGTATGGCTTTGCGTACAGTCAAGCAAAAGGGTAAGTACTTTTCTGCCTCTAAAGTTTATACTTGTGGTAGATCTTTCCAGACTTTTCTTTGGCTTCCTAAAATGTATCTGATGTTTATGTTGTAGTAAGGGTGGCCACTGGTAGGGTTTCTTTTCCGCTTTTATGTTTGGTATATTTCCAGTTGCACCCAGTTTGAGGATATTTCTGGCTTAATACATATCTGTTTTTTTCCTAAGTTTTCATTTTGTATAGGTATGTTCTTTTTTTGTTTGTTTGTCTGTCTGTCTTTTCTTTGTTTTGGACAGTTTCTGATTCTGAATTGGAATGTGTTGTTTTGATTTCTGTGTTTATGTTTTACTAAAAAGAAATTCCCCTACTCTCAATCCTATTAGGTTAGAAATTACTTACCTTCTCAGAAAGAAAGGTGGATTGCATACGCTTCATCCCATAGCTTCCTTTTATTCTATTTTTATGTTGCCTTGCATGCATGAGCAAGCAACGTCTTGTGGAAGTATTAGCACAGTGAGAGGTGTGTCAGTGTTGGCGAATGCAGGGCACGCTTTAGTAGGTGTAGCCCTCATTCCCCAATTAGCCAACATGCTAGCGCTGACACAAGAATTATGTAAAGTGCCACCAACTTGAAAGAAATCTGCCGCTGCAATCAGAGACAAGCTCATCATGCACCGGCAGACATGACACGCCTCCCGTATGTGCCATTCCTGGTGAAACATTTCAGTAAACATGGTGGTGGCAGCAGGACGCAATCCGCAAATAAAGCCAACATCAGGGGTTCAGTCCCCGTGTCAGCATATCCCCAACCCCCCACATTATGTGGCACACTGAGAGCCCACACCAGTGTGCCACTAGTCACACAAAGCTGACCATGCCAGCATGTTTCTTGCCCCACCCCCATTGTGTGGCACACTGGGAGCCCACCCCAGTGTGCCCAACATTCCCCTAAAGTCATGGGGCATGCTCGGAGGCCGCCCCACTGTGCCCAACAAATCGTGTTGCAATGTCCTTTTTTTTACCTGAAAAAAAGAAAATGGTCCCCCATTTTCCATGGCGTCCCCTTCACCCAACCTGCACCCACCCTCAGTGCACCCCTCTCTGCGCACCCCCCTCCCCACACACACCCTGACCCCATACTTACCTCTGGAGGTTCAGCGCTGTGATCTTCAGTGGAGTGGGAACACATCTGGACTCTTCAAAACCAAACTACAAAATGAAGTAATGCCAGTAAGCTGTTTAATGGCATCAATGGGGGGGGGGTCAATTTAGGTGGCTATCGCAGCCATTTTTTTAATTCTGGCTCCAAATGTTCAACATGGGGGTCTTGGGACACCACCTCATAAACTCATGCACTGTCATCTCATTACACAGTCCTGAAAGGTGATTTTGTGGTCACTGCATGGAATCACCTTTCAGGACTGATTAATGAAATGACAGTGCCACTGTTTAAGAAGTGGAGTCCCAAAAAGCCTATGTTGCAAATTTGGTGAACAAATTCCTAAAAATGACTGTGTTATAAGTGTGCATTGCACAGTTTCCATGCACGCTTGTAACTTTGACAATTTTTTATATTTTTACTCCAGATTTTCAACATTTTCATTTTTCACACCTCCTTCTGAAAGTACAGCTGTCATTTTTCAAATCTTGCCCAAAATGTGTTTTCACACATCTGGCACACAATGGCGCGGTTGCTGTGGGAAATCATCTTTTGGTACAGATTAACAAAATCACAGTACCATTGTTCATGAGCGGAGGTCCCAAAATGCCTATGTGCAAAATTCGGTTAAAAAAATTCCCAAAATAACTGCGTTACGGGTGTGCATTGTACAGTTTCTACACACGCCCGTGATCACCAATTTTTCATATTTTCACTTCAGATTTCAGCATTGCCATTTTTTTACACCTCCTCATGAACAGTACAGTTGTCATTTTTCACATCCTGCCCAAAATGTGCTTTCACACCAGTGGCACCAAATGGCGCAGTCGCTGTGCAAAATCACCTTTCGGCTAATGAACTGATAGTGCCACTGCTCAAGAGGTGGGGTCACAAAAAGCCTATGTTGAAAATTTGGAGTGAAAATACCAACAAACACCTGGGACATTAGGGTTTCCAACCTTAACGCCCCACTCTGTAGAGACTGACAGATGTCAGGGAGTGTGACTTGGTATTGTCGGCTGTAATGCTCATACCATTCCACCCCCACCCCCACCCTGCAGCCAGTGACAGGCATCGAGATGTGCCTTGGACTCTTCGGCCCCAAAGTTCACCCCATTCTCCTATATTGCACCCATCTTAGCATATTTCCTTATGGAATGTGGTGAGCATCAGGCCCAAAGACCCCAAGGCACACCTCAACACTTGTCAGTGTCTGCAGGGTAGGGTGAGGTGAAATGGCGTGAGCATTATGGCCAATGCCCCAGAGGCACACCCCAATGCCTGTTAGTCTCTGCAGGGTGGGGTTGGGGTTGGCATCAGTTCAATACTTCACTGCCATTCCTATTATGCATCGCTCTAACCCCTGCACTACCAATGCCAGTGCCAGCAAGACAACATTCGGCATTGACAAATGCGTGTTATACATGGAACACTCAGGAAAGGTTTACAGATTACTCAGACTTTGGCTGGTATTTGAATTCAGGCTAACTTAGCTCCTTACCTCAGCAACTGGAAGAGATCTCCATCAAAGGTTTAAAAAATCTGGGCCGGCCTGCCGGCGCAGCGTTAGTTTCGCTTATGGCCTAGCGACGGGTTTGAGACGGACTCGGGTAGCTGGAGGGCCAGCTGGGGGAGGAGGATTGAGCACCCAACGGCTGCTCTCCTCCTCCAGGGGGGTGGGTGGGGATGCAAGTCCCGCTGCAACACCGCCACCTGGGTGACCACAGGTGGAGGTGCAGCGAGACTGCACAAAGCAGGGAGGGATGGATGTCTGCCGGGAGCCGGAGCGTCAGGCACGTCATGACGTGCTCTGCCCCTAGGCTCCCCGAGAGTGCGACGTCCTGAGGGTAGGGAAGAAAACCAGAAAATACCCCACCAGACTCCTGGTAGACGGAGCTCCTGGCCACGATCCCCAATGCCCCTACCGACGCCAGTACCAGCATCCCCCGACGAAACTCAAGTCACGTCAGGGTGTAAGGGCCCCCACCCCATACCCGCCTGGGGGGTAGAACCAAGGATCCATGGGGGGGATGGACTGCACTGACGTCGGCTAGTAGGAGCAGGGACGAACCAGGCCGCTGGAGACTCCAGAAGGAGCAGGACATTTGGACACTGAAGAAGCTTGGTAAATGGGGTTTCTCCAAACATTAGGTGGAGACTGTATTCAGGAGGCAAACTTATGACAAGATTTTTGTGAAAACAGGAACTACAGAACCTGAATTTAAAGGATGTTTACCAGCCAAGGTCCTCTTAGTATTAGATCAGTTAATATACAGGCAAATACCATAAAATATGTTGTGTGTTTTGTGGTTGAGTTCCTGTGGCAGATTGGAGGTAACGGAAAATAAGAAGCACAAATCAGTAGAGGAATTATATTGTCCTTACCCGGATTGAGGGGATGATACTGAAACTATGGAACACTTTCTTTTGACCTGTCCTTTTGTGCAAGGGTTCCAAAAGGTGTTACCTACCAGATGGAGATTTCCATGGTTAACAATATTCACCTGCAAAGGTGCAGTATCGTTGGATTTCCTTTAGAAGCACGGATATATAATAAAAGCACTCATACTATTGTTCACTTGTCTGAAGTACTATCTTTGGCAAGCAAGATGTCAGTGGGTGCTACAGCAAATAAGGTCTCCATATAGATCTAGTAGTAGGATGTGTGAAACTGCTTTGAAAGAAATTTATTTTAGGGAAAACTAAAGCCTAAGTCTGTCTGAATTCTAATCTTTGTGGAAAGAAGTAACTTGATTGTCTTAGATGAATGGCTTGGGTCATGTTTGTAGAATTCCTTGTTTTCTTTTTTGTGAAATCTGTTTATGAAAATGGTATAATTTTCCAGGCTGATTGCTTAACCCTTTTATTTTGCTGGTTTCTCTATTTACACATGAAGATCACATACGTTTTATTTGCCTTTGATTTTGCTTAAACAGAAAATGTTTATTTGATTTTCTTTTAATAAAATTCCTCTAATCTTCACTGATAAGTGTTATGGGATCTTTTACTTCCACGGGACAGTGACCAGAGATGGGCAGAGGGACCTTGCATCTCAACGATGCAGTACCCCCTTTGATTAGTATTCCCTTTGTACTGCACTACAGGGACAGTTATGGGCATTACCCTAAGTGCCTGGTGTGCTTATACTGACTGCACATCAACACCACCACCGCGAACGGCAGTACAGTGACACAGCGATGGATCACTGTACTTTCATCACGGGACCCTGGCACTGTATCCTGGGGTCTTGCACCCCTCCCCAAATCAAATCCAGCTCAGAGTTGATTATCTGTAGTGGGGGTTGTGGGGGCAGAGCCCCCCACTGGGGAGATTCAGGGGCGAAGCCCCCTGAAGAAAACACAGTGTTCCCAGATGAATTTTGCTGACTGTAATTGCGGTCAGCATATATCCATCACTGTAACGTCGGTTGACAAATTATTTGTCGACAGGCATCATAGAACCCCTGGTGTAGGGCTAGAATCCAGGACCTTCCAATCTTCTGGCCCAAGGGGTGAGCATGCTACCTACTGAGCCACTTACACGGTGCATATATATCTGAGCTGCTCATGCAGCAGCCTTTGGAAACTGGGAATTTGAGGAAGTGTGTAGGGGGAGAGGGAGAAGGAGAGATAAACTGTTGAATATTTCCGGCTCTAAGAAGGAGAATTCTAAATACCCTGTATCAATTATAAAACAGCAGGATCACGGGATATCTAAAGACTTCCTGTAGGATTAGGTCTCATAAGTTCCATCTGAATTTTAACTTTAAAGAGATAACCAGATAGTAGGTGATGTAACTAAAATTCACTTTAACCACTGTATAATGGACAAAGTAGGGACTTTATCAGACTGTGTTTTGAGTAGTTTACATATTTTACTCAGCTGTATCTGTTAATATGGTACCAAACATTCCTGCTGAAAACAGTGACCAATGACCAATCCTCTTAGCCAGCCCTGTGTTTGTGATTCCTCTTTTTCATAATCAGCTTTTGGCTTTCAGCTGTAAATAAGTCTGCTTTCACCCTCTCCCTCTCTTCCTCTATCTCTTTCTGTCTCACGTGTGTGTGTGCGTGTGTGTGTGTTACATAGGAAAGAATGTTGGCCTGATATCAGAAGGAAGGACCTGTGTGGCAGTGAAAGCTTGGGAACTACAACCAAGGCCTCAGGAATTCTACGATTCCATAATCACAGAATTTTCTGCCGAACTTGCATCATGTCACAGAATATGTGTAGTGCTGTGGAATTCATTACTGCTGGTGAATATTCATTAAAACATGCATTTTTTTCCATTGTGCCAGGTTCCCATGCCCTCCTTGTTTATCCTTAATCCACATCTCTATGCTCAGCATGTGACATAATCATGACATCACATCATATTTTGGCCAATGACAGGGCGGCATTCTACCACGGAAATGAATGAATCATGTCATAGGAATCAACAAACATTGCTGCAGAAGCCTAGGAGCCCTGCCACAGATATCAGGGTTGAAGTATATTGGAGAACTAGAGGCACCAACTACAACATCTTTGTACAATGTATATTGGCTGAATAAAATGTAGAAACTATTTCATGCTTTGTGAACACACAAGTGTAAATGTATCCATTTATGATGCGGTTATGTCCCTAGGTATATAACTCAAACACCTAATGCTCTGCTTTACAAGGGCCACTGCTTCAGTAAGACAACTCAAGGGCAAGGCAATTTATTTGTTTGGTACCCAATTGATAAGGCTCTGGGCACCATACAGCACATCAGAAAATACAACAGATTACAGAAAGTTAGGATTACAAAAAATATAAATTATAGATTTTAACAAATTAAAACAGTTTTAGTCAGACCCAAACACTATATTACATTTTTTTTTAACATTAAACTTTTTATTGAAAATTTCATCAGCAAACAACAACAAACACCAAGGGTAATCATTGGTAATACATCACAGCATGAAAAGGCATACTAAACAATCAAACAGTACACAATAAACAATACAGAAACAATTCATAGTATATAGAAGTAAATGTCCATAGATCTATAAATGCTCTAGAAAACATACAAGCAAGCTTATTGCATTACTATTCTAAGATGACATCTTGGCCAAATAGGCCATCGCTGCCACTACCACAGCCAAGTGACTTAGTTAGAAATTAATATGGAGGACCTCTGAACCCCCAGCCTTCAGTGATTGGTTATTAGTCATGGGCCAATTAACCTCTGTACAATGGCTGTTGAATGTGGCCATGGAGCAAATGGATCAATATTCAGTAGCCTGGACTCCCTTCCTAAAGCTTTAGAAAGGTTGCCTCCCCAATCAATTTCGATTCTGGATCCTGCTGAGAACCCTAGGGTTTTCCATTAGATATCAATCCCTGTCACATATGGTCCTAGATTGTGTCTCACTCACTAACCCCATGAAAGAAAACTAAAACATTTTTAATAAACCTTTAAAGGGACATTGTCAACCCCTTTAGGCCTCAAACTGTCCCTAGCTAAAAAAAAACATATTTTAAGATTGTGTGCATTCTATAGAATATGGTGATGTGGCTGGAAGTGTGATTCTGATTCTTTTTTTTCTTTTTAAAAGTGTAAAACAGACTGCCCACTATACTGGTGTTATGACACCAAAATGTGTTTGTTTACATTCCTTAATCAACTCCAACTGCATCTTTCCTGGACTTGGGAACACCCCAACACAATCTAGCCACTCAAGATGCAGTGGGAGCTGAGGGGGACTATTGCATCATGAGTGGCTGCACCACTTGGGGGTGTTTCTAATATTCAGGAAGTGAACAATAGGAACAGATCAGGAATTTGAAATAATACAAGGTTGGGTATAATTACCATGCATTTCAGTTCTACTACGAAATGAGGCAGATTAAAAGCCCAGCAACACCAATGAGTTTTAGAGCAGGTAAGTAATCATAAAATGTGGGTTTTCAACATGAAATAATATGATGCAAAAAGGGTTGACAGTGTCCCTTTAAAAGCATTTGCTAATCAGGCTCTCTGAATATCTAGAAGAAGAAAGTCATACCATAATGGGGCCACTACCCCAAAAACTCGATCTCCCGAAGATTTCAACCAGAAGCAAGGGACTCTCAAAAGACCCACATCAGATGAATAAAGGAGGTGAATGGGATGGTATTCAGACAGGAGTTCTTTTAATTAGCCCGGGTGAAGACCATGCAAGGCTTTGTAGGCCAACAGCTAGTGCACCGTACATAGTACTGGCACGCTATACTAGGACCGCACAGCTCCAGCAATCAGATGGGATGTGGCATCCCACACCAGCTACAAGAAAGGTACCAACCCCACAGATAGCCCTAAGTAAAGAGCATTGCAGTACTCCCATCTCAAAGTAACAAAGACAAGGACCAGTGTCTCCAGGTTGGCTGACACTAGACAGACTTTAATCTGGGTGATATTATGCAGATGAAAACAGCTGTTGCAGTCTTCAACCCACACCTGAAGTTTCAGTGTACGCCCACAGTGCACAACAATGTCCATATTCCACATCCTATCCATAGCTCCTAGTGTGGCCCCATTTAAAGATTGTTGATGGGAATCATCACTATTCATTATCAGCCCAGCCTGGTTTCATCTGTACCACCTAAAAGATCAGTTCAAAGAGCCATGTAAAGGCCCTCCAAAATGCTCCTCTCCGCCCACCCCAATATTTATTGATGTATACAGTATACAGCAAAATATTAGCACCATTCTGCCCCTTGACTCTTTGTAGTGCCCATGCATGCAAAGGGGCAAACTCAACGTCTGTGGCTAGCATCCCCTTATCCACCGTCTAAGTCTCCTGCTGTTGCCATGCACTGTCTTGTACTGTTAGTAATGTGCATGGGTGTGTTGTTTTGGAACTAGCATATACTACTGTAAGGCAAGGCAAATTTTATTTGTTTGACATCCTATCCATAAGGCTCAGGGCACTTTACAACAATAAAGACACAATAACATGTATAAACAATAAATTTGTAAACAAATATTGGGTCAGCCCACTTCCTTACATTTATTGTTCTTCTCACCCCCTCCATGTTCCCCTCCCCCCTTTCTGATTAGGTAACTGGGTATGAGGAATAAGGATAACTCTTACATGGTTCATTGTTGGTTAACATTATATATTTTAATGAAATATTTCAAAGTGAGAGTGCTTGGAAAGATGACTGGTTTGAAAAATGTGGACAGTTTTTTTGTTTTTTTTTATCTGTATTCAGTGGTTCAAGACTGTTTTTTTAAGATGGACCACCTCCTATTTATTCTTTGATTCTGGAAATAAAGTTTAATTATAAAAAATAAATATGTAAAAAAATATAAAACGAATGTGTACAAATATACTGCCCTATAACATAACTCAAGTGCTTTGTGTGCCCTATTGTGCTAAGGTGCCCCTAGGAAAATGAGTTTCTGTATCTCATGAACTATTCTGCCATTTGTTGAATGCATATTACAAAAAAAAAATCACAGACATAGCGTTGCTCTGTGTTATTTTTATTGTAATGCTCGCTCATTTATATTATTACTGTAACAGAAACTGGTCCTGCACCTGCTTTCCTTCTGTAACCTGCTGTACTCCTACGCCCAGGTCCCAACAGGAAAGAGGTCATGTAATTTATCTCCGCTTGCCTGTCTGGTTTTAATCTCTCTCTCTCTGTCTCAAATACATGCATAAACACACTTACACACGTGTGCATGTGTTTCCTGGCAGCCAGGACTCGCCTTCTTTCAGTCCCTGAACAAGTCGGGTTTATTGTGAAAGCCATAGTGTGAATTCTGAAGGCTGACTTAACTCCCCTTGCAGCTCCCCAGTCCCCACCGATCCGCGTCGAACTTTCGGTTCCCCCTCTTCTCGTTTAACACTTGTCTCTCGCAGCCTGCTGTGCGAGGAGGGATGCGGAGGGAGCCACGCTGCGCCCTTAATCATTTTCTTAGTACTTGATTTGCATATTCCTCGCCTGATTAGGGAGGGAGGAGGGATTCTGTTTGAGTGCTGCCTGACTTCTTTCTGTGGAGAGGGGGTGAGGGGCTCTGATGTGGAGTATAAAACACAGGAGTCTGCCTCCTACATCATGACATGTACATCATCGTGACAAGAGGCGTCCTCAAGAAGGGAGCAAGAACTCTCTAAGAACTTTGCAAGAACTTTTTGTGAAGTCTGCATTGACTTTAAGACTGCAGCACTAAGAATTTTTCAGTAATCGTGAGAACTTTGAACTGACGTCGCGGTTACTCCGGATAGCTTGTTTTCTATTTTCCTGCAGCAGCTTTGACCCATATCTCTAGTTTGGCCTCTCCAGCTCGTCACATTTGGTTCCTTTTGTTGGGTTCTAGTCCCCCTGCCGGTGTTGGTTGGCCCGGTGGTAGGTTCTGGGTGCTGATAATATGAGGACTTGTTTGGCCTTCTGCATTTCTGTTCTCCTACACCTTTCTCGATGGACCACCGTTGGACACGCGTCCAGGATCAAATCTTCATCACTGCCCATCCAGTCCGAGGTGGACCCCCATCCTTCCAAGGCAATATCAGGTAACCTGCAGAGCATGACTCCTACATTCTATTGTCACTTTCAGCTTTTAGAAAAGGGGATAGACCTCTAAAACTTTGAAATGAACTGACCATACTTTTGTTTCCCAGACGGTATTGTTTTAAATAACATCACAATAGACTTGTAACGTTGTCATGTAAATCTCCGCGCTCCCTGTAGCCGGAACATTTTGGCCTTTGACAGGTAACGGTCATAGGACGTGGTGTCTGTGCAGCCTGACGAATTGCCTTCAGATCCCGTTAATAACTCGCAGTTCCTTTATGCCGCATAAGAGATATGGTATAGCATTTGTGCAGGGGTCTGATCTCTATACACAACTTAGCTGCGGGGTTTTAGGAGCTGCCGGTGCAGCACATATAAAGATGGGGCACCTACCCATTCCCAGGCACTAGAGCTACAGTCAGATTCTTCAGAAAAAAAAAGATTGTTCAACTAATGCCACACAGTAATAGTTTCCTGACGTGTTATTTCCCTTTTTCAAGACTTGCCTTTGGTTCTAGTTATTTGTGCTGCTTTTTTTGCACTTTATTTCTGAGGCAAGGGGTTGGAAAGTATGCCATGTGCGTGATTTCTGCTACACTTACAGACTGATAGACAGACAGACATGGGGAGAGAGATGGATGAAAATTTCAAATTGCTTTTATAAATTTCTTGGTAGAAAATAACATTACTGGCGAAAAGATGGGGTAGTGGTTTGGGGATTACCTGGTTAACAGCAACTGTTTACAATGAAAAGCAGTGGGGAGGAAACGTTAACTAGAACAAAGGCACAGAGAACTGGGGTATACAGTCTGTCTGTCTGTCTATCTATCTCTGGTACTAGAGACACACACACATTTCACGAGGTAAATGGTGTTATTTTTGTTGGTGACCTACCACATATCAAAATAACATGTCATATTGATGTTAGATACAGTATATCAAAATTGGAAGTAACATGCTGAGAATATAATAATGCAGTATTTTAACCAATGACAGAGTAGTTTAGCAATATTCGATAACATCAGAATGGAGTTATGCTGCATTCTAAACATGCATTCCAACCAGAGCATTGCAATACAAATAAACAGCTGATGCTTTTTTTTTTAAACCTGAATTCTATATTCTTGGGATCCCAATCCTAATTTGGTGGTGCAGAGAAATATCTGTTACATATAATTCCAGTGATGGTAAAAAAAAAAAAAAAAAATTGGAACTCAAAAACTAGAAGAATTCAGATCTAATGTCTTACCCAGAGTGGAACACAAGTATTTTGGATTCTATTCAGACAGAGCACGTGATTGCCAGTATGAGTTACAAACATAATACTGATGTCAAAGGTATGTCCAAGTTAGAAGGAGGGAGATTAAAACAAAACAAAAATACATTAGGAAGTATTAATTTATGGAAAGGATGGCGCATGGGTGGAATAATCTTCCAGACAAGTTTGTGAAAGTAAATACAATAGCAGTGTTTAAGAAAAATCAGGATGCATATAAATGAGTTATCACAAAGGAGAATGTTGGAGGGGAAGGAGAGGCTGGGAGGAAATAAATAGATTCTGAGTTGGAGAATCTTGGGACAGACTGGATGGACTCCAATGGTCTTTCTCTTCCCTTTTCTAGTTCTGTGTTTCTATATATGGAGATGGGTTCCTCTGCAGCTACAGCTGAGACACAAACTAATCTCCGGAAGTCTTAAGCAGCAATACATGTTGCACAGCCAGCTTTGTATCAGTACTTTTTAATTCCATCATAGGGCACCCTTGCCTTTTTTGAAAGATGCCATTCTCCCCATTTTGAATCAGTAGCAACATCTTTTTGGATCTGGGAGCAGTGTTTTAAATATGCTTATTCCAGCTTTTTGATATTCTCATTTGTTTTTGAACACCCAATGTCCCATAAGGCCAGGAGCAGTGTCTGTTGCATGCTAGTTCACATTAGTTCCAAGAAAAGTGATATTAGACAATAGATTCATAAATACAGCTGATAATACTGATGAAAGTCTAGGGATAGCCAGTAAGAAGGGCATCTTAAAAGATTAGAGAAAATGAGTGATCTAAAATGAGATTTAAAGGTGTATGATTAAAATCAGCACTGTTAAAGGCACTGCTGCTTTTGTATTAGTTTAACTTTTAATACCAGTTGTTTGTCTTATATGAATTCTATATTTAAATAAGGTAGATTTTAAATAGGATTAGATTATCTAATAATGCATACTTATTTATAAAATGTATAAGAAAAATATTGTACTCCCACGGATGCAACTGTAGCCCCCTCCCATTCTAGGGATAAAAGTGACAACCCATTTTCAGAGAAGGCAGCTTGCACCAAAAACTTTACCAGTCCACTTACTTAACATCCAGATCTGAGGTGACCTCCCAGGCAGCCAACAATCAAGATCAGAGGGCTAAAACATAAACGATAGGGCAACTAGTCCACAATGACACAAATAGAAGATCTACAGTGGTGGGACGCAGTCACAAACATAGATCCATTAATTTTACACAGTTCATATCACTTTGAGCCTTCAGGCAGGATGGCACGCGCAGTACATACTTGTTAAGAAATCTCACTTCAGAGCTAGAATCTTGTTACTTTCCCACTGGACAAATCCTCTCAAAAGTGTAATTAAAAATGCTGTATTTTAAACACCCCAGGGACTTTTCCAGATGTGATTTCATTTTGGTTGTGACTGCAATCCTTTCAGGTACAGTATCTGAAATTTTTGTTTCTTTTTT
The DNA here is from genome assembly GCA_016271365.2 of Neoceratodus forsteri. Taxonomy (NCBI): domain Eukaryota; kingdom Metazoa; phylum Chordata; order Ceratodontiformes; family Ceratodontidae; genus Neoceratodus; species Neoceratodus forsteri. Next base: position 336,251,819 of record CM028137.1, on the reverse strand, counting down.
TTTTTGGTTTGTTTGTTTTTCCCCCCTTGTTTGGGTTATTCTATATATTACTACATCCAATGGAGCAACTCTTTGCAGAATAAGAGTGGTTTCATGCGTGTTTTGTTCCGGCAAGAACAGCAAAGCGAAGCTGAGCTGTTCCGGCTGGAACAAAATGCAAGTAAAAACACTCTTATCCAGCAACGAGTGGCAATGGGGGATGTATTAAAATATTATAGATCGAGGGAGCACCTCATGTTATTTAAAAGGAAAAAATCTGGGAATATGCCCATTTCCAGGACATCTGTGCATGAGACACTCTTCATAGAATAAGAGTGTCTCATGCGCAGGGGAAGAGTGTTCTGATTGGTCAGAAGTGCTCCCTCGATCTATAATATTGCTACCACTGAGTGTTCAGACTGCGTTCTGAAGGTTAAAAACAGTTTCACACTAGGCATCTTCGCCCAGACTTAGGGGGTATCCTGCAGCTGAGAGGTACACCAGGGGACCCTTCCTTCAGTTAAGAAGCTGCTCAGTAGGTGGCCTCAGTCCTCCACAGAATCACAGTCCTGGGACATCTCACCCATTAAGTGGTGGTCCAGGTCCTACACCCAGCTAGGCAGTAGCGTGACTACTGGGTTTGACCTCTCCAGACTCACACTTAGGCAGCCTCTAATTATGAAATGCCCTCCCCACGGGGGAGGGGGTGTACCAGTTTCAAACAACAGTTAAAAACTTATTCTTAGACTTTAATCAGTTCAAATTGCTTTTAGTCCAAAGGCATTTTGTCACTTATAGTTCTCACTGTTCTGAGAGTTTAGGAAGGCTATCCCCCAACAGGGACTGCTGTACAAGTGACTTGTTGCTCAGAAGATATGGAACAGGATAAGTCTTAATGAGCTGCAGGCAGGATGCTACCCTCTCACAGACTATCAGGAGCCAGGGACAAATGTACCTTATGCTGAGTGACACCATCCCCATCCCTGGAGGGTTAACCCTTTAGGGTTCAGAGACCCAGACACGTCACTTGACCATGTATTATTCCGCAACAACCAGACACCTACAGCTTTTTCCCGTACATACTACTTTTGCACTCATTGCATAAGTGTGATAACACACTTTAGAGTGTGTAGTCACTTCTGATACATATGCTTTTTAGATGGTTGAATGCAGTTGGCTTTCCCTTGTGCCTCACAACACTCCTGAAGTGTGTATATATCAAAATGCAACTGCACACCCTGTCATGAGTTATCACCTACATAGCACATGGTTAGGCCTTTTTTCCTATAGGAAAACCCATGCATACTTCTCCATATCACATACTTCTAACTCCATATTGCATTCAATAAAAAAAAGTTTTAAAATAATCTAATTTTTTGGCTACCCTAATGTGTTTTATAAAACAAACAAAAGACAAAGTAATATATATATATATATATATGTGTGTGTGTGTGTGTATGCGATATTCCATGGCCCAAATGAAAATATTACTGATATTTTTTCCTGGGTGCTTTTTGACCTTATGGCATCTTGAGTGGCACTGTATTTAGGGACATGGCATGTCAGATTTTGAAACATGAAGCATGCAACAGCTCCAGTGCGATTCCCTATAGATCTGCTGCTTTATGTATAAGCCACAGATCCCTGTATGAAGCAAGCTTCAGGTCTGACCCCATGCCCAGCAGATCTGCTTCTTCACATGGGGACCACAGGGCCCTGCACAAAGCAAGCTACAGGTGTGTGATCTGCCTGATAGGTGTGCTGCTTTAGCTAAGGCCCACAGAGTTCTGCTCAAAGCAAGATACAGGTCTGTGCCCCTGCCGAATGGGTCTGCTGCTTCATGCAGGGCCATGCAGCCTCTTTGCAATGAAATCTATAGGTGTCAGTTGTTATACATCTTTTTCAGAAAGTAAGGAAATTATTTGCAAAAAATTACATTAATATATATGGTAGGGTTAAAGCACAAAACACAAAAGTAGAGAAATAATAACTTAGGAGAAAAAGTGCTTGGAAGCTTCATAAATCTGTGGCGTGCCATTCGTTAGGGTTAGAATTATTGCAAAAACCAGACCACTTGGATATTTCTTCTGTCCTAGCATCCTTTTATGGATCCCATATTCTAATTTCCCTGCAAACTGCCTTTTTAGTATGTTAACTCCAAGTGCTCTAAGTGGACGATATCTTAACTTTGGTAAGTATCTTATCAGACAAAATAAAATAGTGACACAGCAGTGCCTGGATAGAGGGTGCCAAAGTTAGGGTAACACCAGTGCTGCACCCTGAGATCATTCCAAAACAGAGGAACACCACACTTTGGATCCCTGCTTTTTATGCTTCAGCCTTAACAGATACATTAACATAGTTCCAAACCCTGAGAACACCACATCACACCACAGATCTGCCAAGGTATCAGGGATGCTTTACCCTAATTTTTCAATTTTCTGACTTTTAATGTCATAACTCAAATATATTTCATACACACACACACACACACACACACACCAGGAGAGGGGGGTAAAATGATAAGATAACAAATATATCTTAGGTAGTGACGTCAGTAACAGCAACATCTCAAAAAAACATTGCTGTTACTGTTGCCATAGTGGATATTTTTGATGTCACTGTCATCACAGTGGACTACTGAACCAATCAGAGAGCAGCTTTTATAATGTTGATGACATCACAATGCTTAGTGCAGCACTGAAGAGAGCTGTTAAAATCAAAGAAAAGCAGCAAAATCTTCAAACTGCAGATTTAAAAGATATAACTTGACCTCCACTGTTGTATATATCAAATATTTACTAGCCTGACTCAAAATAGGCAATTTATCATCACTTGTTAGAGGACAAGACTTTAATAACTCACTCATGGCTCTGGTACTCATGAATTATAGTCTTGCCCCCTCACACTTGAAGATAAAATGCATATTTTGAGTCAGCCCATTGCAAATCCTATTTTATATATATATATATATATATATTCTGTGTTAGGATTGAAAGCCCCCCTTGCACCCCTCAGCCTGCCCCCCCAGCCAGCATCGGGGTGTGTGTTGGGGTCGTTGGCCCTAACTCTCACCCCATCACATGTGTAAACAAGCTGAGCTTTAGGAGAATGGGGTGAAAGTTAAGACCGATGACCCCAATGCACACCCCGATGCTGGTTGGAGGGGCGGGCTGGGGGGGTGCAAGAGGGGGCTTTCAACCCTAACACCGGATTTCCTCACTTTTGTCACTGTGTATTAACTCTAACTGATGCATTAAATGGAGTTTTTTTGTCATGAATTTCCCTTCTTTTTGAGAAGGAGGACTATAAATAGTGAATAGAATGCGGTGGTGGGAGCACGGGCCCTTTGGACCCCGCGCTTCCACCACGTGATGTCTTGTGGCATAGTAACAGTAACTGCAATACAAATGCAAGTGCTAATGGTTATGCACTTGGTGATGCAAACATAAATGGTAATGCAAACTTTAATAGAAATGCAAGCTCAAAGTGACGCCAAAGTGAACAGTGAAGCAAATGGAGATGCAAGCACGTACGGAAATGTAACTGGTAACATGCACAATCACGGTACTGCTATTGTAAATGCAAATGTTAACTGTTACAGCAACAATAATACCAAAGGGAACAGAAACAGAAAGGCAAGCGCGTACAGAAATGCAAAGCATAATGTGCACGGTTATGGTATCACAATTGCAAAAAGCAAATGGTAACAGTAACAGCAAAAATAAGGCCAAAGGAAACAGAAATGGAAAGGCAATTGCGTACGGGAAAGCAAACCATAATGCGTATGGTCACTGTACCACAGCTGAAAATGCAAATGGTAATGGTAACAGCTAAAATAACGCCAAAGGAAACAGAAATGGAAACGCGAATGCAAGCACGTACAAAAACGCAAACCGTTACACGCATGGTCATGGTACCACAGTTGTAAACGCAAATGGTAATGGTAACAGCAACAATCACGCCAAAGGAAACAGAAATGCAAATGCAAGCACGTATGGAAATGCAAACCGTAATGCGCACAGTCACGGTACTGCAATTGCAAATGCTAATGGTAATGGTAACAGCAACAATAATGCCAAAGGAAACAGAAACCGAAATGCAAGTGCGTATGGAAATGCAAACCGTAACGCGCATGGTCACGGTACCACAATTGGAAATGCAAATGGTAATGGTAACAGCAACGATAACGCCAAAGGAAACAGAAATGCAAGTGCATATGAAAATGCAAACCGTAATGCGCATGGGCACGGGAACACAATTGTAAATGCAAATGGTAATGGTAACAACAACGATGACACAAAATGAAAGACAAACACAAACACAAACGGAAGGGCAGCCACAAACACAAATAGTAATGCGCACGGTGACGCAAAGTGAAACAGAAACAGAAACAGTACTGTAGACACAAATGGTAAGAGTAACGCAAACAGAAATGTAAAGAATAACACACATGGTGGCGTACACGGGAACGCTAATGCAAATGGGTACAGAAACGCAAGTGGAAATGCTATGTGTAACAGTAACTGGAGTGCACACCCTGGTTTTCCCCAACAGCTGCATAGAAAAACACAGTGAGTACAAAGAATGTATGCATAATAATGGGGCTCGGAGCAGAAAATGAGGAGTTGGAATACTAAATTGCTTATATCTCAGGAACCGTACGACATAGAAAAAAAAATAAATTTTGCATGAATTATGAATTTCACGGCTAGTTTTGTACTTAGTCTCTATTTAGGGGGCTAAGCATTTTTCTGATGAAAAGTCCGTATCTCACACCGTTTCCGAGATACGGGCCCGAAAGGTGCGGCAAACGCCACAATGTTAGTCTTTGGGAAAAAGCATCAAATTCAGAGTACTGTAACTTTCCATCTGTGCAATAATTTGTCATCAAACTAACAAAAGGCACATCTGTGAAATGTTGGTTTCCTTCTTTCCAAATTTCAGCCCAAAAGATCAAACCGTTGTTTTGCAGCAGGGTGGCAAAGAATTCCTGTTATTTTGGGCATAGTGTTGCAAAATAGTGTCGCAAATCACAACACTTTCGCAAATGAAATCATGAATGTGTCATGAGTGCGACACTACTTTGCAACACTACTTTTTCCAAAAATTTTAAAAACATATTTCTGGGGTGTTTAACCACCCAAAAAAGACATGGCTAGCATTGTCAGGGTCCGACTAGGTGAACACAAAAAGAACTGTGTCCCTAGAGCGTCCCAAATTTAAATGCCAAGCATTTCTGTAACCACTAACTAAAAAAAAAATGGCTGACTCACGACACTACAGGAGTCATTTGCAACTCTAAAAGCTACATTTGAGACACTGTTGAACTTTTTAACTTTACCCATTGACTGTAATGGAAAAATTGTTTTTTGAATAACTTTTGAACCGTTCAATATTTTTTCACAAAATCTTCAAAAGGCACATTGGGAATACTGGCTGCACGTTCCCTGAAGTTTTTGGACTGGTCGCACAAACCATGCGACCTGTAGGCACTAGCAAAAAATGCGCAAAAAAAGTAATTGCGCGAACGAATGTTTTAATAACTTCGCGGCTGTATATCCAACCAGTACAAAAGTTGGCAGATCCCAAGATCTACGGTTATGCCACGTCTGCCAAATTTCAGGCAAATCCGTTGCATGATGGCAAAGTTATTAAGGTGCAAAGTTTCACCATTTAACCTTAAATGGGGTACTGAACCCTAACTATGGTAGCGCTACCGTGTACTATTATATATATATATATATATATATATATATATATATACACACACACACACACACACACACACATATACATTAAATACATACATGGGATTTTTCCAAATAGATGTGGTTAGCAGTTATTTTGCTGTATATCCTTACGCTGCTTAGACAATTGCTATTAAAACGAACAGTAACTGACCAAATTTATTATGCAAAATAAAAGTTAGGTAAGTTCGGTATACTTGGAAATAAACCCATCAACGGGGCTAACCAGATCATAAAACAACTCATCCTTCAGGCTTCAGGCTCAAGGCTATATGGTCTGCTTAGCACCTTCCCCCAGTTGGTTTATTTCCTTGCATACAACACTTACCCATAATTTATTGTATATTTAGCAATATATATGTATGTATTTATTTAGCTATGCAACTGGGATGTACTGTTAAATAACAAAATAAAAAGTGTTACCTTGACTCAACATGGCAAGATATCATTATTTTGCAAAGTAGGGTATGTCACAATGCATACTGAACCAATCAGAGAGCAGCTTTCACAATGATGATGACATCATAATAGCCACATTCAGCACTGAAGCCAACAGTTGAAATCAAATAAAATCAGTAACATTTTTATATATAAAGCTGATTTAAAAGGTAAAACTTATGAACTTATGAATTGATGTTGTATAAATCAAACACAAAATAGCTTGGATCAAAGTTCAGAGTGTACACTTTGTCCTAATTTGTGAGGGTGCAGGACTTTCATAACTCACTTGTGGCTCTGTGACTCGTGAGCTATGGTCCTGCCCTCTCAGTCATGAAAAAATATAGCAAATTTTGAGTCAGGTCATTATGTATCCCAAATGTATAGATATATATATATATATATATATAGATTGATATATAAAAATATATATATATATATATATATATATATATATATATATAGATATATAAATATATATATAGATATATATATAGATAGATTTATAGATAGATAGATCGGCAATAGACTAACTTAAAATATTCAATTTATCTTCATGTGAGAGAGCTTAGCCAATATAGGCAATTTTATATGAGCATTTTGCATTCTATTCATAGTTTACTTTTGCCCCACTTTCCCTCCTGTTCTACTTGTATATTTCACTGACCATCTATAGTTATTATTATCTCTGTCATAGCTCCATGCTAAAGGAGTGGGGGGGGGATGGCAGTAACTAATAAAAATTATTGGCCTTGTTCACAAAAGGTGCAGCTGGGATACGTGCCGTGTAACTCCAGCACATTGCGTATCCGTACTCGGCCACACACACTGTGCCCCTCCATGCACTATTCCTGTCCCCATTATGCCCCCCATGTGGCTGGCCTGGGACCAGCACGGGGACATGTCCGCATGCTGCACCATTCACAAAGGTGCAATGCCTTGCATAGGGGGGCTGTGATGGCTACATCTTCCAGAGGGCAGCTGTAAAAGTTATGCTCCCCCCAGGATACTGATGCACATCACGTAGGAGATGGCGGGAGTCATTGGACCCCACCGCATGGAGGCCACCCCTGCTGTAGGGCACACAGAGTGGACTGGGGCAGACATCTGTGGTACACCCTCCATTGTGCAGTCAATGCAGTTTGTGCCAGCTGCCAACATGGCACCCCACGGGTGCAAGGGATCCTAGGGCTGATGATTGGCTGCCATCCCAGGTCCACTGCTCCACACCCTCCTGCCCCCTGTGAACCTGCACGCCAGGGGGTGGGTTACAGAAGGGAGCTGGGCGAGGTCCACTCTTTAGTGAATGTGGTCCCCACATGGATCTCCAGCAGGTGTGGAGCTGCACGGGGGGGATACATGCCTTTGGCACATATCCCTCCTGCGTTAGTGAATAGACCCCATCATGAATTGTATGTTGATTTGGTATTGAGATTAAGAGACACCAATATCCATAATTTTAGATAAAGATCTCCAACAAATGCACATCTCAAGCGACATTAATATGTATGAAATCTTTGAAACTTTGCATATCATTTTGCCATACTGGTTATGAACAGTTGCTGTGTTCTATATGAGCGTCTCTCTTCACATTCAGGGCTTGATTCTCAGCGGTTGATGCAGGCTTGCGACAAGCCCTGCATCAAACCCAGCGTTGCGCCATACACCGTGACGCACGTTGCACTGGATTCTCAAAGGTCGAGCGCATTTGTGACATTACTCCCTTTATGGCAGCTTGTACCAAATATTTGGTGCAAACCTCATGAAAAGGTCACAGGACTGATGCAAAGTTAGACCAGCAAAAAGCTGGTCTAACTCACGGCATGTGGTACACAAGATCGCGAATCTCGACTGTCGGCCAGGGAATGCCGCGAGCCCCATGCATCATCTGTTCAGCACACCTGGGGCTTGTGGCACTCCAACACCTCTGAGAATCGAGCCCTCGATGTTTATTATAGGTTTTGATCTTGGTCAGCAGTGCTAGGATACTATATATAGAACATTATGATTGGTTTTGGTTTATACATATGTACTGGAATTTATTAAATATGCCAGCAGTGACATATGTGATTTATTTTATTTTCACTCTTAAACAGTAGGGAACATTTTTTATATCACTTCAGACAATGCAATAGCAGACCTCAGTAATGTATATGGTATGCTGCAGCACTGCATTCTCTGAAACAAAACTTTTTTGTGTTGAGTCATTATATGATTCAGTTGTCAAGTTATACACTTGTTTTAATTCATTACATGTTGTGGATTTGTGACACTATAAATTTATCAGACAGACACAGGTTTGATGTCTCTGATGAAACCTACTAGCATGTAGGTGAAACAACAGATGTCTTGTCCATGACACAATCAGTCAGTGCCAGCGCACTGTATGCAGCTGGACAGGGTGAAGCCTTCTATTTTGCACTGTGAGAGGATGTGTCAATAAACAGTAAGAAACTATTCCTAACTACTGTTTTGCTACCAGTTCTTGCTTTTGGGTGTTTTTTTCCTTATTTGTTATAACACTTTTTATCTTGCTATTGATCAGTACACGCGTGTTGCATAAATATATAATAATAACTAGTGAGCAGTTTTAATGCTTGGATAACCAGTTTGTAAAATGCATTACAATAGCCTGGTTATAATTATGTGTTACAACAGGGCAGATGTAATTGCTTCTGTCAATCAAGTTTGCGCTGTGAGCGGTACAAGCACTAGTCACATAACTTGGATGTGCACACACACACATACACACACCATGCATTATTCTCTAGTTATAGGACATGCACTAGGGTTCCCTCCCATTACAATTAACAGAGTTAGGGACTTTTCCACTCATAATAAACAATGACTGAACTGGTGATCTCTCTCCTTATAATATGCAAAGTTCAGAACTATACCGGGGTCTTCCTTTTACAAAACAGAGTTAGGGACTGCACTAGGGGCATTCCCCCTTTTAATACAGAGAGTAGAGTTAGTGACTATACTAAGGGTCTCTCTCCTTATAATACAAAGTGTTAGTGACTGCACTAGGGTCTCTCTCCTTGTAATGCACAGAGTTACTGACTGTACTAGAGGTTTCTCCACTTATAGTATAGAGTTATTGACTGTACTAAGGGTCCCCCCTTTGTAATAGAGAGTGACTGTAGAATGGGTCTTTCTACTTACAATTAAGAGAGTTAGTGACTGTACTAAGGGTCTCTCCCCTGATACTACAGACTTAGTGGTGTATCTAATTAAAATACAGAGAATTAGGGACTGTACTAAGGGTCTCTGTCCTTATAATGCACAGTTAGGGACTGTACGAGGGGTCTCTCTTGTAATACAGGGAGTTAGTGACTATACTAAGGGTCTCTCCAATGTTAATACAGTACAGAGCTTCAGGGACTGTACTAGGGCTCTCTCTTCTCATAAAATGGAGAGTTAGGGAGTATACTGGGGGCCTCTCTTCTTATACGACAGAGAGTTACTGATTGTACTAGGGGTCTCTCCCCCCATTAATACATAAGCAATAAACCACAACAGGGTATGGGGTTATAGGCATTTAATCCATGCCTGGGGTGTGTTGTGAGGCACCTGTGCAGGGAACTTTCATCTTTTTCACATCTCTGCAGATTACTCACAATTCGTAGTATGTGTCAGTATGTCTACAGACTGTTGACTGGCTGCAGTTCAGTAAGTCGCACAGAGACCCCACAAAGTTTCCACCTTGCCAGTGCTGTTCTGCATTGCGACAGAATACAGACATTCTTGCACTCATCACTCCTGTACCAGTTGTTGAGGAGCACTGGGAAGACATTTTCGATGCGACTGTACTTTTGAAGCCATTCCTGTGACAATGCAGGGCAGCGGGGGGTGGAGGGGGCCATATGTTTAACCATGACTGAGGTGCTGACAGTGCTGGACTTATTGGTGAACATGTGAGTACTCTTTATTTAAGTACTGCCATTTTTTTCACTGTGCCACTACTAGTAGCTGTATGTGCTGTACTGACATTGCTACAGTTCACAGATATAGCAGCATTGTGACATATCCCTGGGTAGTCAAAACAGTACGCACGCCTCTTTATGGTTCACAACCTCAGTTCAATACTGGAAAGGGACACAGTAGGGTTTGTCTGACTGGCACCAGTGGGTGCATCTTCAGTTTCTACCTTTTCCTGTGGACTGCACCTCACACGTAAGTGATGTGGGCAGTCCGATGGACTTTCAACCCTGCAACTGACTAGTTGATTGCAGCTCTCTCTCATATCAGCCATTCCACTAGCAACCAGCCAGACAACAAAGAGGTCGCCACCTGAGGAACAACGATTTCTGCTGCAGTTTCGCTCCTCACGTTATCCTCGGCTAACAACTGGCGTTCATTGCTTGATGCAGCACTTGAGATGGGGGCCCCCTCGTAACCTTTTATTTTTTTTCACTTGTCGCACAATGGCTTCCCATTAGGAAACTTGTTTTTCAGCTAGTGGTGTACATTTGCATGTCCAAATAAGGAACAATTACTCTCCATTTCATTTTCCAATACCACGCTCTGCTCAGCTTGCTTACCAAATAAAAACATGACTGCTTTGTTAAACAAGCAGAGCAGACTGCTTTATTTTTAAATCCTCTTTATTATTTTCCAAAATTTAGACAAACACACATATACCTGGCAAGCCAGGGTACACAGTCCCAAACTGACTGTGAGAACTATATATAAACCCATATATACATACACAGCACAGGGAACCACCCTCCAACATTTTCTTATACATGTACAGCGTTTTGTCTCAAAGTAACAGGGTCAGTAAATAAATTTGATCAAGAGAAACTCAACCCCTTTAGCCCATCTCCTGTTTCTCCCATGAGGGCATCAAATAATGAACTCTTCTTTGGGTATAACCCCTCAAGGTGGTATCTCCTTGCTGTGTCCCCTGGAAAGAGAGAGTCCCCATCCCATCACCTATCTTTGCAGACCAAGAGCATCCAGCTAATTATTTATGCATACACTATAATCCTTTCACAATAACATTTTATCTAACCACACAAACCAAAATCCTTCTAAACATCTCTGCAACATAATCCAGCATAGCTTTCTCCGGCTAATCACATCTCGACAGACAAGCCTGAGTCCGAGCAGTTTTACTCTGTAGTGAGTAAATTGCATCCACTTTTGACCATCTATTAGTATATAACCCTTTCTTACCCTCCAAGGCAAGATACCTCTGTATTTTACCCAAAGTCCCAACAAGATCTCTCACCCACTGATCATATGTATACACCTGATCATCTTTCCAATGTTGCAGTACAAAAGATTTGACAATCGCTGTCATTAAAGAAAGGTGATATTTAGGTGTACTGCCTGAAACCTGTGAAAAATCACCTATGATACAGATCTCTGGAGTTATGAATTCTGAGTAATCCATCAGTGGGTCCATACGCTGTTTGATTTCAGCCCAGAGGGGTGCAATTTTACTACACTCCCACAACACATGTAAAAGATCCTCTGTTTCAGATTCACATGTAAAGCACAGGTCTGTCTGTCTGAGGTGTCTATCATATAGTTTTACAGGGGGTAAAATACATATTAGAGACAATAAAATATTGCATACTCTTATACTTGGGTATGGATAGGTACTTATTACTCTTCCATATATTATCCCAGTTCAGAGTCCCAGGGGCCATCGTCCTGACCCAATATGCCACTTTTACAGGAGAGTTCAGACTAAAATGATCCAAGAGCACTTTGTGTACCTGTGACAAAACTTTAGATAATGTATCAACATCCTTCAAATTATCCCAAGTGAAGGAACTATCCGTAAAATCCCCTAACCTTTTCCCTATCCCTTCTAACATACGTGTGATTTGCAGTCTCCTGAAAAAATGATATTCCTTCAGATCCAGCTGGGAGGACCACTCTATTACCCTGAATCACATCCCTTATCTTCAGGCCTATTAACTGCGCTGCCCACTTTTTAGTAATTACTTGATCCCCAATTAGTAAATTAGGATTGCCCAACACAGGTTGGTCTCTAGCCTTCATTTGGTTCCTTCTCTGGACTGGAGTAAGGAATGACCACCAGGCTCCTGCTGATTTCACAATTGGATTCCAGGATATCTTCTTAGGGCACCTTCCTATATTAGCAAATAAAAATGCCTCCGCCGAGAGTCCAGAGTCCTTTAACATTTGCCTCTCAATTTGTAACCAAGTTGGTACATAGGACTCCCCTTCTAAACTTCTACTCCATCGAATCATGAGCCCCAACTGTCCCGCCACATAGTATACATGAAGATCAGGCAGTTTAATCCCTCCCATCACATATGGCAGACACAAAATGCTGTGCTTTTTCCAAGGAGGTTTAGCATCCCATAGAAATTCCGATAGGGAGCTTCTTACTTCTATTAAACCAAATTATGGGTATGCAATATGGGGCTAAATATATGGGATACAGTAACCTGGATAATAAATTCATCTTGATAAGACCCAATCTAGCCATAAAATTCAAAGGGAACTTGTTCCATCTTACCATATCCCCCCTAATCTTTGACAGTACCCCCTCCATATTTAATGCAGCACCCTCTTCAATAGTAGGAGTAATCCAAACACCCAGATATTTCAGTTTATCCACCTTCCATTCTACCTGTAACGGTGCAAAATCTGCTCTACATACATAGGGTGTCAAAGGCATAATCTGAGTCTTAGCCAAATTTAGTTTATAATTCACAGCTTTAGAGTATTTCTCTATTAAATCTGTTGTTCTTTTAAAACTTCTTGCCAGGTCTTGTAAGTGGAGAAGTATATCATCAGCGAAAACTGAAAATATTAGCTCCCACCCCGCAATGTTAATCCCCTTTATTTGTGCATCAATATTAATAGCTTTCAAGCAGAGCAGACTGCTTTGATCCCTCCCCTCTGTGAACAGGTTTTCTGAAAGCTGAGGAACACAATCCGGGAGGTGAACCATGGATTAAATAGAGAATTTAATCCACAGCCACCTGACACCTTCTCTCCAATCAGACTTCTTGCTTAAGGTAACCCATGTTATAAAGAAAGTTAATGAATGCTGATGTATGCTCTTAAACCCCAAGGCTTGCTTCATGTCTCTAGATGAATCCTGTTAAATCCTGTTGACCTTATGTCATTAATAACTGACTATTGTTCCCTTTTTTGCTTCCCTGATGTACCTCTAAATATATTCAGTACGGACTTACCGTGTATGTATTTAACCCTGGATCGCCCCTGAAAAAGGGACTTCTATTATTACTGTGCCTACCCAGTTAACAAAAGTTCAATAACTAAATAAATAAATTACTACTGGTCTTTCTCCATATAATTCAGAGAGTTAGTGACTGTATTAGGGGTCCCTCACCTTTCTTAGTGACTGTACTAGGGGTCTGTCTCATAATACAGAGTTAGTGACTGTACTAGGGACCTCTCCCCTCATAATACAGAGAGTTAGTGACTATACAAGTGGTCTCTCCACTTATAATATCGAGAGTTAGGGACTCTACTAGGGACCTCTCTCCTTGTAATACAGAGAGTTAAGGAGTTCACAGGTGTTTCTCTCCTTATAATACAGTTAGTGAAATATAGAGAGTTAGGGAGTTCACTGGTGTTTTTCTCCTTATAATACAGTTAGTGACTGTACTAGGGGTCATTCTCCTTGTAATACAAAGAGTTACTAACTATAGTAAGGGGTCTCTCTACTTATAACACAGACAGTTAGGAACTATACTAAGGGTCTGTCCCTTTATAATACAGAGAGTTAGGAACTGTACTAGGGGTCTGTCTCGTTACAATACAGAGAGTTAGGGAGTATACTGGTGTTTCTCTCCTTATAATACAGAGGGTTAGTGACTGTACGAGGTGCCTCTCTTCTTATAATACAGAGAGTTAGGGAGTTTACTGGTGTCTTTCCTTATCATACACAGAGTTAGTGATTGTACTAGGGGTCTTTCTCCTTGTAATACAGGGAGTTAGTGACTGTAGTAGGGGTCTCTCTCCTTATAATACAGAGAGTTAGTGACTGTACTAGGTGTCTTTCTCCTTACAGTATAGAGTTTGTGATTGTACTTGGGGTCTCTCCTTATAATACAGAGAGTTAGGGACTGTACTGGGGCCTTTCTCTCCTTATACAGGGTTTTAAATAATTGATAAGCAGTTTTTTCCTTGGGACAATACTAACTGTACAGAAAGTATTTATATAGGTTTTCTAGAAGTGTTATGTTTGTTAAACACGGTGAGGCAAGTACTATATATTTTCACAATGTTTTAGCACTTTTATGAGCAAAATGCTAATCAAATTTTAGAGTTAAATAAAACCCTGTTATAATACAGAGTGTTAGGGACTGTACTGGGGGTCTCTCTCCTTATAATACAGAGAGTTAGTGACTGTACCAGGTGCCTTTCCCCTTACAGTACAGAGAGTTAGTTATTGTACTAGGGGTCTCTCCTTATAATACAGAAAGTTAGGGACTGTACTGGGGCCTCTCTCTCCTTATAATTCAGAGAGTTAGGGACTGTACTAGGAGTCTTTCTCTTTATGATGCAGATTTACCAGGGTTTTCTCTACTTATAACACAGAGAGTTAGTGACCATACTAAGGGTCTCTCTCCTTATAATGCAGAGTTAGGGACTGTACTACGGGTCTCTCCCCTTATATTACAGAGAGTTAAGAAATTGACTAGGGGTCTTTCTCCTTATAATACAGATGCACTGGGTGTTCTCTCCTTATAATACAGAGAGTTAGTGACTGTAGAAGGGATCTCTTCACTTATAATACAGAGGTATTGACTGCACTTGTGGTTTCTCAAAATGGAGAGTTAGGGATTGTACTAGTGGTTTCACTGCTTATAATGCAGATAGTGACTATACTAGGGGTCTGTGTTCCCTTATAATACAGAGCTAAGGACTGTACTAGGAGTCTCTCTTGTAATACAGAGAATCAGAGACTGTACTAGAGATGTCTCTCCTAATATAGAGAGTTAGTGACTTTACTAGGGGTCTCTGTCCTTGTAATACAGAATTAGTGACTATACTAGGTGTCTCCTTATAATACAGAGAGTTAGGGAACGTGCTAGAGTCTCTCTTATAATACAGAGATTTAGTGACTGTACTAGGGGTCTCTCCCCTTGTAATACAGAAAGATAGGGACTGTACTAAGGGTCTCTCCTCTTCTAATACAGAGAGTTAGGGAATATACTGATGTCTCTTTCCTTATAACGCAGTTAGTGACTGCACTGGGGTTTTTCGCCTTGTAATACAGAGAGTCAGTGACTGTAGTAGGGGTCTCTCTCCTTATAATACATAGAGTTAGTGACTGTTCCAGGGGTCTCTCTCATTATGCTATGGACAGGGACTTTATAGGGATTTCTCTATTTATAATACAAAGTTAGTGACTGTAGTAGTAGGGGTCTTTCTCCTTATAATACTGAGAGTTAGTGATTGTATTGGGGGTCTCTCTCCTTGTAAGATAGAGTTAGAGACTTTATTAGGGGTCTCTCTCTCTCTCCTTATAATGCAGAGTGCTAGTGACTGTATTAGAGGTCTTCCTCCTTGTAATACAGAGTTAGGGATTGTACTGTAGTCTCTCTCATAATACAGAGAGTTAATGACAGTACTAGGGACTGATCCCCTTATAATACAGTGACTTAGTGGCTACACTAGCGGTCTCTCCCTTTATAATACAGAAAGTTAGGAACTGTACTACAGTAGGTGTCTCTCCCCTTGTAATACAGAAAGTTAGGAACTGTACTAGAGGTCTCTCTTCTTATAATACAGAGAGTTAAGGAGTATACTGGTATCTTTGTCCTTATAATAAGTTAGTGACTGTACTAGGGGTCTTTCTTCTTGTAATGAAGAGAGTCAGTGACTATAGTAGGGGGTCTCTCTCCTTATAATACAGAGAGTTAGTGACTATACTAGGGGTCTGTATCCATGTAGTACAGAGAGTTAGTGACTGGGTCTCTCCCCCTTATAATGCAGAGGGTTAGTGTTCTAAGGTTCTGTCTCATTATACTACAGAGAATTAGGGATTATACTGTGGTCTCTCTCTTATAATACAGAGTTAGTGACTGTAGTAGGGGTCTTTCTCCTTACAATACCTAGAACAAGGGACTGTACTAGGGGTCTACCTCCTTATAATACAGAGTTAGTGACTGTAATAGGAGTCTCTCTACTTGTAATACAGCGAGTTTGCGATAGTAGGGGTCTCTCTCCCTATAAGACAAAGAGTTAATGACTGTACTGGGGTATTTCTCCTTATAATACAGAGAGTGACTGTACATGGGGTCTTTCTCTTTATAATACAGAGAGTTAAGGACTGTACTAGGGTTCTGTCTTCTTATAATACAGAGAGTTAGGAACTGTACTAGGGTTCTGTCTTCTTATAATACTGAGAGCTGGGAGTGTACTAGGGTTCTATCTTCTTATAATACAGAGAGTTAGGGACTGTATTAGGGGTCTGTCTTCTTAAAATACAGAGTTATTGGTGGTACTAGGGGTCTCTCCCCTTGTAATACAGAGAGTTAGTTATTGTTCTGCTGGTCTTCTTCCTTATCATACTGAGGGTTAATGACATAACTAGGGAGTCCGTCCCCTTTTAATACAAAACTAGTGACTGTACTAGTGGTGCCTCCTCTTATAATACAGAAAGTTAGGGACTGTAATAGGGGTCTCTCCTCTTATCATACAGACAGTTAGGGGCTGTGCTAGGTGTCTCTCTCTCTCCTTATAATGCAGATTTACTGAGTTTTCTCTACTTGCAATGTAAGCATTAATCACCGGCAGAGGAGGCCTCTACCGGGGATTAATGCCCGCTGGGGGGGCGTTGTTGCGGCGAAGCCCGAGGTTTCAACCCCGCAGGGCATTAATCATCGGTACAGGCCGACGCTGCCGTGATTAATGTTCTGTAACACGGACAAGCTGGTATACTAGGGACAAGCAGAGTCATTAAGAAAAAGGCGCTGGAGACTGAGGCGATCTTCATAGACTTTATTGTTACTTTATAACACGGCATTATTGAGGGCTCTACGAGGGCGCCCCGCAATAGGTGCATCGCCGTCACGTGGTACAGGAGCTGCCATGTTGCTGTGCTGGGAAGCGCGTTCACGACTCCAACACGGCATCATTTCTCATAATGCCGTGTTGGTCTTGCGCATTCCGGCCCAACACGGCATTATTCTCATAATACCATGTTGCTCTTGCGGCGTTCCAGGCCCAACACGGCGTATATGAAATAATGCCGTGTTGAAATAAATGAACACGCTTCTGAGCACAGCAACACGGCATTATCGGCTCACAATGCCGTTGCTCCTGCACCACGTGCAGGATTTGCCAGTACTCATCTCGGCGCCTCCCAGAGCCTTCAATAATGCCGTGTTACAAACAGAGTTAATGACTGTACTAGAGGTTTCTCCCCTTATATTACGGAGATTTAAGGAATTGACTAGGCGTCTTTCTCCTTATAATACAGATACACTAGGGGGTTCTCTCCTTATAATAGAGAGAGTTAATGACTGTATTATGGGTCTCTTCCCTTATAATATAGAATTATTGACTTTATTCATGATTTTGGTCCTTATAATGCAGAGAGTTAAGGACTGTACTAGTGGTTTCATACCTTATAATGCAGAGAGTTAGTGACTATGCTAGGGATTTCTTCTCTTATAATACGGAGAGTTAAGGACTGTACTGAGATTCTCTTTATCCTTGTAATACAGAGAATTAGAAACTGTACTGGGGTCTCTCTCCTTATAATACAGAGAGTTAGACACCATACTGGGGCCTCTCTTCTTATAATGCTGAGAGGTAGGGACTGTACTAGGGGTCTCTCCTCTTGTAATACAGAGAGTTAGATACTGTACTAGGGATCTTCTTATAATACAGAGGGGTAGTGACTATACTAGGGGACTCTCCCCTTATAAAAAAGAGAGTTAGGGACTGTACTAGTGGTCTCTCCCCCTTATAATACATAGAGTTAGTGACTGTTCTGCTGTCCCTTCTCCTTAAAATTCAGAGAGTTAGTGACTGTACCAGGGGGTCTTCCCCTTTTTAATAAGAATTAGTGACTGTACTAGTTGTGCCTCTCCTTATAAATACAGAAAGTTAGGGATGGTACTAGGGTCTCTCTCCTTATAATTCAGAGAGTTATGGACTGTAATATGGTTCTCTCATCTTATAATACACAGAGAATACTGGTTGGGCAAACATACACACCCAGCCTGTGCTGCCACTGAGAGGTTTAGATTCCGATTGACCTCAAGAGTGATGCTTGAGCGGTCAACAGGAATCCAAACCTCAAGGTGGCAGCACAGGCCGGTTGGACATGGTTTTGCCCAACCAGTATTTTTATACTGTATAAAGCAATCACTGGTAAAAGTTTTAAATAAAGTTCAACACAAGTGAATACTTTGTTTTTTGTTTTGCTTTACTGTTATTAAATTACTGTGAATGAGAAGTTGTCCCGCTCACAGACGTTCTAACACACTGAGTAAACTGTTGAAAAACTGAATGAATTAATAACATTTTAAATGTAAACTGCTGTTTAGAACTTGCAAAGCTGGTATAACGGGCCAAAATATTGATAAATAAGTAATGTCCATACTTGAAGCCCTCTTGTTTGCATGCTGGTGTTGAGTCCTGTTAGTTTTGCATGTGGAGATTGAAAATGAAAATACTCTGTGAGTGCACTGCTTCTCGATGTGGTTTTCTTTTTTTGTGGTGTTCATGTTTACTAATTTTTTTTATTTACTCTGGCTGTATTTTGCATAGCGACTTCCTCTTATAGCTTCAGCTGAACACTGCCCTCTACCTGTGTTCCTGCTCTCTTTTGGAAACACTACAGTGGCCATCTCGACAGTTCCATTGTGATTTGAGTGAGATGGCCACGTGGTTCTTTTCAGGTGTAGTGAATGGCTAGATGGGCTTGTGAACTTTTTTTCTTATGGAAAATGGTTAGGGGTGCGTGAAAAAAAGCGAAAGTCAGACTTTTCGCTTCCGCGATAGTTCAGAAATCATTTTGCCAACTTTTGCAGAAATGTTGCCTAAAACTGTGGAATAAATGTAAGAAATGCAGATTAATGTATTAAACTGCAGGAAATAATTCTGCAGCATTGATCACTGTCAGTGTTCAGTTCTGTGGCTCCCCCCCCCACAGTTTAATTCATTAACACCCCCCCACTCCCTGGTCCCTGGCCCCTGGCCCCTGGTTTCTTGTGCCTCCCCTGGTACTGATCATCAGCTCCATATAACAAAAATTATTGTGTCCAGTCCCCGCACCCATCCGCTGATCACCCCTCTGTATATATAAAATAATAATATTCTCAATCCTCATTCCCTGGAGCCTAGTAACCACCCCCCCCCACCTGACAATCACTGGCCCTATATAAAAAAATACCCTCATTCCCCAGTGTCTAGTGGTCCTACCACCCACTGATCACTGGCCCTATAGAAAAAAACATTTTGGTGTCCAGTCCCTCCCAGCCACTGATTGCCCTTCCATATAAAAAAATAAAATATTCTTTCCTCATTCCCTGGTGTCTAGTGGACACCCCCCCACCCTGGCAAGTAGTCCATCTCCACCCTGCTCCCCCCATCCATTCCCAATCCTGAGTGGGTAACCAGCACAGCTCTCCTCCATGGCTGGTTGCTCACTGAGCTGAATGAATGAGACTGTGCTTCACGCGCTCATTCATTGCAGCTCCCGGTCATCTTACAGCAGTTTTCAGGGGATAGAGAAGGGGAGTGGGCTGTTCCAGTCACCCACGGGGTGGCGGGATGGGGAGAATGGCGCTGTTCCCTCCATCCCACCCACTCTGCCGGCGACCAGAACAGCCCCCTCCCCTTCTCTACCCCCTGGAAACTATGCTGCAAGATGACTGGGAGCTGCAGTGAATGAGTGTGTGCATTCATTCATTCAGCCAAAGGGGCAGCCAGCCATGGAGGAGAGAGGAGGGTTGCCCTGGTTGCCCGCTTGGGGTTGGGATGGTGGGGAGCGGGGTGGTGATGGACTGCCTGTCAGGGTCGGGTGGGGGGTTCACTAGACACCAGGGAATGAGAAAATAATATATATATTTTTTATATATGGAGAGCGATTGAGAGGCTGGAGTGAAGGTATTGACACCAAAGTTTTTTTTTCTATGGGGCTGGCAATCGGTGGGTGGGGGGCCACTAGACACCAGGGAATGAGGGTATTTTTCTTCTATCGGCACAGTGATCAGCAGGTGGGGGGCCACTAGACACCAGGAAATGATGATTGAGGATATTATTATTTTGTATATGTTGAGGCGTTCTGCGGGTGGGTGAGGGAACTGGACACAACAATTTTTGTTATATGGAGCTGGTGATCAGTGGGGAGGGGGGCACAGGAAACCAGGGCCAGGGGTCAGCAATTGGCAGGGGAAGGGGGGCTGTATCACTAAATATAGTAAATAATACATTAAACTGCAGATGGAATAAATTCCGCAGTTTAATGTACTATTACGCAGTTCAGACCAAAAATTCAGTGGAAAAGAGTGAAAATCCACAGAAAATGTCAGAATGTACGATCTCGCCATAGGCAAACATGCAGAAACTTTCGCAGAGCTTCAGAAATTCCCCGAAAGTTCCAGCAAGGTGGAATTTGCAACTTTCACCCACCCCTACACGTGGTTGTACCCCAGAAGGCTACAACCGCATTCCATGATCTTTGCATTGTTGTACAACAGCATTCTGCCTAGGAGGAAAATCCAGGCAGAATAGCATTCCTCTATACACTATAAAGAATTATTGACTGTACTAGGGGTCTCTCCCCCTTATAATACAGAGAGTTAGTAATTGTTCTATGGGTCTTTCTTCTTAAAACATAAGACAGTTAGTGACAGTGCTGGGGGTCTCCTCCCTTTTAATGCAGAATTAGCGACTGTATTAGTGGTGTCTTTACTTATAATACAGAGAGTTAGGGACTATACTAGGGTTCTCTCTCTCTTTATAATACAGAGAGTGACTGTACTAGGGGTCTCTCTCCTTATAATACAGAGTGAGACTGTACTAGCGGGCTCTTCTCTTATAATACAGAGAGTTAGGGACTGTACTAGGGGTCTCTGTCCTTATAATACAGAGAGGCACTGTAGTAGTGGTCTCTCCTCCTATAATACAGATAGTTAGGGACTGTATTTGGGTCTCTCTTCTTATAATGCAGAGAGTTGGGGACTGTACTTGGGGTCTTTCTCCTTGTGATACTGAGAGTTAGTGACTATAGTAGGGGTCCTACTCTTTATAATACAGAGAGGCAGTGACTGTACTAGGTGATCTCTCTTTACAATACTGAATTAGTGACTGTACTTGAGGTGTCTCTCCGTATAATACAGAGAGGCAGTGACTGTACTAGGTGATCTCTCATTACAATACTGAATTAGTGACTGTACTTGAGGTGTCTCTCCGTATAATACAGAAAGGCAGTGACTGTACTAGGTGATCTCTCATTACAATACTGAATTAGTGACTGTGCTTGAGGTGTCTCTCCGTATAATACAGAGAGGCAGTGACTGTACTAGGTGATCTCTCATTACAATACTGAATTAGTGACTGTACTTGAGGTGTCTCTCCTTATAATACAGAGAGTTAATGAGTGTACTAGGTGTCTCTCCCCTAATAATACATGGAGTTAGTGGCTGTAGTAGGGGTCTCTCCTTATAATACAGAAAGTTAGCGATTGTACTGGGGGTCTCTCTCATTTTAATACAGAGAGTTAGCGACTGTACTGGGGACTCTCTCCTTATGTGACTGTACTAGGGGTCGCTGTCATTATAATACAGAGTAAGTGACTTACTAGGGGTCTTTACGCTTATAATGCAGAGTTAGTGACTGTATTGGGGTCTCTTTCCTTGTAATTCTAAAAGTTATGAACTGTACTAGTGGTATCTCTCATTATAATACATAGTGTAAAGATATGAAATAGATATCAGCAACGTTTGCTGCTCTGTGTCTTTTTGCATTGTGTCTTATTCCTGATCTGTCTCCTTTATTATTTTGCAGGCTGTTCTTTTGGGGGAAAACTCTACGCACTTGAAGACTCCTGGCACCCTGACCTAGGCGAACCCTTTGGAGTGATGCACTGTGTGGTGTGCTACTGTGAACCAGTATGTATAGAATTGTTCCTGTAGTGTGAAAGTCCTCTGTCCTCTAATGTGTTACATGACTTCAAGTATATCTCTCTGTTTCCTCTTTTCAACTGTTTTTTTTTTATTCCAAGTACTGAGATATAGTCACTCGCCAGCCTAGAGTCATGGTGTCATACATAGAAACATAGAAGTTGACGGCAGATAAGGACCGCCGGGACCATCCAGTCTGCCCATTAGTTTGTATCTACCTGCTGTTTGAGCCATAAGGCTCTGCTCTGTCCTTGATCTATTTATACCCCTTCATCTGTATTGCTCCCATGATCGCCATCTTCCTTGTGTAAACACAGAGGGCCTGATTTTGAAATGCCCGAGAATGCCACATGCCCCTGGTGTGATGAACATATGGCACACGGGGCTTGTGGCATTCTTCTGGCAGAGAACGGGACTTTCTATCCCATGCACCAAATTGCTGCAAGTTAGAACACCTTTTTGTTGTCTGACTCGCGGCAATCCTGAGGGCCATTTTTACGGAGATTGCACCAGATATATGGTGCAAATTGCTGTAAATAATGAAAACTGTCACAGCTGCGCCTGGTATTGTAAGATTGGGCACAGCTATGGTGAAGGGGTTTGGTGCACCACCAAATCTTAAGTGTGGCCAGCTCTGCACCACCCTTTGAAAATCTGACCCAGAATCTCTCACCATGTCCAGCTTTAGGTCAATTGCATTATGGAAGCGAGTGGCTTGACTTCTAGGGAGACAGCTTACAGATTGCCCTGTGCCTGGCATTTATGCTGCGTTGCCAGCTGACCAGGAAGTGTTATGTATGCTGATTGTGAAGGCAGTCTCTTGCCTGATGTCTCTCCAAGTCAGAACACTGATGCAGCTGTGGCCACATTGTCAGGGTGTTGAACATATGAGGGGAAAATGGATATTCCTAAATCAACAGTGTTTTCCTTAGTACATGCCCTGATTTGCATGCAGGTAACAAAATATTCCATAAATTTCCACTGATATATCTGTGCTTTGTAGTTTTTATATTTCACTTGGATGCATCGCAAGGAGGAGATGAGCAGGATAGGGGAAGTAATCCTGCCTCTTTACAAGGTAGTGACCAGTCCCTCCTGGAGTACTGCATGCATTTTTGGCCTCCTCATTACAACAAGGACACTGAGGCAGTTGAGAGGGTGTGACACAGGGCCACTTAATGGCTCAAGGGTATGGAAGACAAATGCCATGCTGAAAGACTGGTGGCACATAATAAGTTCATATCAGAGCTGAGGAGGCTGAGAGAGGAAAGGAGGGGCACATGATCTCCATCTTCCGCATAGTCAGGGGTATCAACGAGATTGAGCAGAGAGATGTTTGATCTGTTGTCCTCCAGCAGGAGACAGAGACCTGCCCTGAAGCTCAGAGGTGCTCCGTTCAGGAGTCACATACTGTACATTCTGAAGCACATCTTCTCCCAACGGGTGGTGACCTTGCTGAACTGCCTACTGTTAGACACAGTGAGCACAAAGACAGTACAGGCCTTGAAGAGAAGCCGGAACAAATGTCTGCTTACCAGGGAAATCATTGGATGTCTTGAGCAGTGGAGTGGGCAAAGAATCCGTTTAAATTAGTACTTGTTTGCCCAACACGCTGATTCATATGTACTCGTGAAACAGGTGGTCAGATGTGATGGACCTAGAGTCCTTTCCCATTTAAAATTACTAAGTATGTTACAGTGTATTTCTCTACTAGAGAAGGCATCAAATGAATCACCGTCTTGAGACTGCTAAACATCATCAGCTGCTTTGTGGTCTCTGGAATTTTTCTTGTAAATTACTTGGCTCTTATCTTCATTATTTAAAAATCCAGGCCAATCAAGAGTATGCTCACGTACAAAAAAAATATTATAATAATTTGGCTGAAGAAGAAATGAAGGAAGTTTTACATTAATAACCTTCATTTCCTGCCTGTTGGCTTGTCATTTGGAAATGAGGGTGTCTCATTGCTTTGGCATTTGCAAAGTTCCATACCTAAAAAAACAAGAAAAGAAATCTTTGTGTTGGAAGCACTGTCAGATCTTAAAGCAGCAGTACTGAGCAAGAGATTGTTTTAGATAACATAGTCTGCAGTCTGCACAAAGACATCAACATGCCCATATTTTTTTTTCATTTAATTTAATTTCGTTCCAGGACGGAGATGTGTGCTTTGATGTTTTAAAATGTTCCTTTTGTCTTGCTGTGCCCACCATGATGAAACTAAACTTCTTGCTGTGGTGCCATCCTGTTAACCATACGAAACGTATGCTACCACTGTCTAAGTACAGCTGCAGCACGAATCTAGTATGTGAAATAAAGAAGTAACCTCACGGAGGCCTCCCAATGGTGCAGGTGGTGTCATGCTCCCACGTGGTGACCCAAGTTTGACAGCGGACTTGGGAGCAGGCTGGGCAACCTGAGGTGGCTGGGGAGGAGCTGCCACTTAGCAGCACTTTGAGACAGGGAAGATCGGCACTAGGTTCCACCACTGCAACCAGTCATGTGGTAGGCCAGGGAGCTTGTTTCTTCCATAGAGGATGCTGTGTGCCTAGGAAGCCTGCCAAGGCTCTGCCTGGTGCCATGTAGTGTTTGCCAGAAAAACCCTGTGACCAGCTAGCTAACTATATTACAGACATTGGTAGTCTCTCAGGCTTCATCCTGTGTGGCTCCCCGCAGCCAAGGCAGCAGGTGAAGCGGAGTTTCCAGGTTGGTACAGCACTGTGATCAGAATGAAGGAGTCAGGTCAGTGGCTTAGGGCCAAAAAGCTTGACTGAGAAAAAAAAGTAACCTCATTACATTTTTTGTAGACTGTCAGGCAGTACAGTTTTCACATATAGCTCTCTGAAATGCAAACCGATGGAACACAGTTCTGTACAAAGCTATCCTTTTTTTTCACCCAGGAAGTTCAGGCGGGGGTTGGTGGCTAAGGATGACCCAAATGCTGAAGTTTTATTTAATGAATGTGTCAAAATGTGGCACTTTTACCTTCAGAGTAGTCCAGTCAAACTTCTAGGCCATTTCAGATCACTTTGACCTTCAGCCAAATAATTAAATACAATAACAATCTGGCCCTTCCTAGGTGGCAAGGGCTAGTTTTACAGCCACCTCTTTTCCCACCCCAGTCACTTTCTGCCCTTCTTTCCCCACCTCAGTCATCTTGGCATTGTGCCAGGTGTTGAGTTTTTGTTTGTAAAGAAACTGACATGAGGAATGGGGGTGGTTGGAAGAGGTTGGGATTGACTGGAGTGGGCAACGGACGGTGAAGGAGTGTCTCTTACTCTCTTTTTTAGCCTGATAGACCCCCATACCAAGGATTTGAAATATCTTTGACCAAACTGTCAAAGCCAGCAGGAAGCTAGGTGGTACAAATCAAAGCCAAACCGAAGCTGCCCATTTTTACATTTGCTTACCTGTATTGGTGGTTAGCTGTTTGTAATTGTCCTATTTTGAAAATGTATGGTTTATTACTAAATTAAGCTACTGAACACTTTAGGGGATTATTATAAGGAGCTAAAATGTATTTGGCATAATTCTGCCTAAAGTTTTTAATCTAATTACTATATGGGAAGGACATTTCTATAACTGGTGACTGACACACTAATTAGCTGTGGGTGCTATTGTACTAAATTATACCCAGCTCTAGCCATTGATATAATTTAAAGGGGGAGTACTCCAGTGTACAGCATGCAGTGTTGGGTAAGTTACTTTTTCTATTACTTTCTATTACTTTTGGAAAATTGCTCCAGAAAGCTCTGTGCAGTTACTAGCAAGGATGGAGAAGTACTAGAAAATATAATACAACTTACAGTTACAGTTACTTCTTTGTTTTGATACAAAAGTAATACGTAATGGCAACTGATTACATTTATTTGAAAGTAACTAGTAACTAACCTATTACTTTCAAATAAATGTAATATGCTATAGTTACTTATTAGTTTTGTATGGGTTCAGAGATCCACAGTGGAGGGCTTCAAGAGAGGGTGGGACAGACACAGAAAGTGGATGTATCAGATGATGGCCTGGCCCAGGGGGGTGGGGATGGATGATAGGGGTTTCTGGAACACAAGGGGGGAGGGCCTCAGCACCCAACTAGGGATCTGAGGTTCGAGCAGACTTGATAGACCGTAAGGCCTAATCTGCTGGCAATTAATATGTTAGTATGTATATAGAATAAATGATGGATATGTGTGAGTTACAATGCAATAATTCAGTCAAGGGCTTCATGGAACATGATAATCCACAAGGCCAAAGGCGAATTGGATTGTAAAGTTCCATAGACCCTGAGATTGAATTGTCATCTTATAACTCACACTGGCATATCATTTTATTTTTTATATTTAGGGATATTTCACTGGTGAAAGAAAAGAGACTAAGGGGGACGGGTCAGTGAGGAGGAAGATCTGGGGACGGGGGGTCCCTTGATCCAGGGGTATAAACTACCACTGTCCACAGTGATCCAGCAGGATGTAATGGAACTAAGGGGGTCAGGTCAAAGAGAGATATGGGTTGGAGCAGGGGGACGGACAAGGTTCAGGCAGGAGGAGGAGGAGAGGAGACAAGCAGGAAAATGGAGGGGAAGGGGAGACACAGAGATAGCAAGTAGAAACGAGGATAAGGAGGCAGTGAGGGTGCTGCTTTTGGGTGACTCCATGATGAGGGGGATCAGATGGAGGGGGGCCTTCCTGTGGTGTTAAGTCAAGGAGAATACCTACAGTAGCCTGACGGTGCATCAGGCAAAACCTCACATCTATTCTCTAGTGCAGGAGTATGGTGGCACCCCTGACATATTTATTCACCTAGGTACTAATGGTATACATGGGAACAGTGAGCTGGAGATACAAGCTAGGTTTAGGGAGCTGGCCAGAGTGTGTCAGGATGTGGTGTGCTCAGTCTCCTTCTCTGAGATCCTTCCGGTGCCCAGGGCCAGTGTAGAAAACAAGCAGAAGATACAGGATATAAATGCATGGCTCTGCAGATGGTGTGAGACCAGGGGACATGGGTGGCTAGGAGAATGGGGAGCAACCTGGGAGGACAAGGATCTGTTCACTGAGGACAGGCTTCACCTTAGCAATGAGGGAAAAGAGGTATATCAGAGCATGACCTACACACTGATTTGTGTTATCTTTTACATAAAATACGTCATTTGACCACAGGGGAGCAGAAGGACACCAGACATAAGGGACCTCAGATTCCATATATTCCAAGATTAGAAGTTAGTGCCCCCCAAACTTTGTTCTTACATTGCAGGTTGTAAGGTTTTCCCTTCCCGTGACATTATCTAATGCTCACAACTCTGTGTGTATCCCAGAATACCATGGGGCTAATGTTAGCTATGGGTTGTGGCCATAGGTGGTGGAAGGGTCTGAAAAGTGGTAGGGCTAAAGATGTAAGGGGTACAGTAAATCCCACCCCCGAGGTTGAGAGGGTTCACATATACCTTTGTTTTTTTTATCAACCAAATTTGTAATATGTGGAGTAACTAAACTCCCTCCCACCAACTGACAGCATCTCCCAGTGCCTAGTTCCTTGAAGCCAATGCCCTTACCCCATGAAGGCCTGGCCCTCTATTTTCATTTCTAAAGTTTGACCACTGTGCTTTAACTCAGTAGGCCATGACCCCAGCCAACCACTAACAACACTACTCAGGCCTTCCCTCTCCAAAATTCTTCTGACACCTTGCAAGCCACAAAAAAAATGATTAGTAAGACTGTTTACTGTCTGTGCTGCATTTTAAAGGCACAGTCCTCCATAGTAGTAAATAAACATGACTGCAAAAATGATAGGCCAGATCATACCACTTCTGAAAGTGGCAGGGCTGTGGCCACTGTGGCTCCCCCTGTTTCAGCACCTATAGGCTGTGGCCCCAGGAGACTCATCTGAAGCCTGGTGTAATGATAACCACGACTGGGAGTTGGCCATACCTGGCTACAACATATTCAGAAGAGACAGGGCAGGCAGGAAGGGAGGAGGAGTGGCACTGTATGTGAAAAATGACATAAGGGCCACAGAGATCCAGGAGGAATAAAATGGGGGAGAGATACTGTGGGTTAAGCTGGAAAGGAAAATGGGGCCAGCCATCCGCACAGGTGTGGTCTATAGACCACCAGCCCAGAGGAAGAAACAGATAGGAGTTGATGCTAGCCATCCAGAGGATGGCAAGACAAGGTGAGGTAGTACTGGTTGGAGACTTCAATATTCCAGACGTGGACTGGAGCATCCCAGCAGCAGCATCAACTAGGAGCAGATTTATCCTGACTCTCTTCAGGGTGCCTTCCTCAAGCAACTGGTCATGGAACCAACTCAGCAGAAGGCAATACTGGACCTTGTGCTCACAAACAGTGACAGTGTGATGGGGGTAAGAGTGGGTGAGCACCTGGGGAACAGTGACCACCAGTCACTGTGGTTTGAAATCACAGAAAGAGCAGAACCAAACCACACAAAAACACGTATCTTGGATTTTAGGGGGGCAAACTTTGGGAAAATGGGGAGATACTTGAAAGAGGCATCAAGGGGACTGGGGCAGGAATCAAGGGTTGAGGAACAGTGGGAAGTATTTAAAATGGGGATTACAAGAACAACAGAATTATGTATTAAGCAGGTTAGCAAGAGGAAAAGGAAGAGGAGACCATTATGGTTTTCCAAAGAGGTAGCAAAGAAAGTGAAAGCCAAAAAGATTGCATTCAGGAAATACAAAAAGACACAGGCAGAAGGGGATAGGGAGAAGTACCAGGAGAAGCAAAGGGAGGCAGGGAGGTCAGTAAGGGAAGCCAAAGCTCAGACAGAAGAACACATTGCAAAATCAGTGGGTAGAGGGGACAAAACCTTTTACAGGTACATAAGTGAGAAAAGAAAGGCAAAGGGAGGGATAGTGAGACTGAAGGGGGAGGATGGGGCTGTGTGAGGATGACAACAGTAAAGCTGACATATTGAACAGGTATTTTGCTCAGTCTTTACTGAGGAAGAGGAGGGTAATGGGTCTGAACGGAGTACAAGGGGTGAGAATGGTGCAGAAATGGACACAAGTCCCTTTACACGAGAAAGGGTCCTGAAGGAACTGGAAGTAATAAGAGTTGATAAAGCAATGGGGTCAGATGGGGTGCACCCCAGGGTCCTTAAAGAACTAAGAGAGGTGGTGGCTGAACCTCTTGCTATCCTGTTTAGCCGATCACTAGAAACAGGGGAGGTACCCAAAGACTGGAGGATAGCAGATGTAGTCCCCTTATACAAAAGTGGGAACAAAGAGGAAGCGGGGAACTACAGACCAGTCAGCCTCACCTCGGTAGTGGGGAAAATCATGGAAGCACTACTGAAGGAGAGATTGGTGGAACATCTTGTTGTCAATGGACTACAGGACCCAAGGCAGCATGGTTTCACTAGGGAAGGTCATGTCAGACCAACCTCATTGAATTTTTGACTGGGTGACTAGGGAAGTGGATCAGGGAGCAGTGGACATGGCCTATCTGGACTTCAGCAAGGCCTTTGACACTGTGCCATAGAAGACTATTGCACAAACTGGGGAATATGGGTGTGGGCAGGACAGTAGTGCAGTGGGTAGGTAACTGGCTGGGCAGCAGGATACAGAGGGTGGTGGTAAATGGCCATCACTCAGAGGGAAGAGTGACCAGTGGGGTACCACAGGGATCAGTGCTGGGACCTGTACTATTCAATATCTTCATCAGTGACATTGTGCAGGACCTAGAAGGCAGAATTCACTGTTCGCTGATGACACAAAGCTCTGTAACAGAGTAGACACACCAGAGGGTGTAGACAGAATGAGAAGGGACCTGCAGAAACTTGAAGAATGGTCAGGGGTTTGGCAGTTGAGATTCAATGCAAGGAAGTGCAAGATAATGCATATAGGGGCACAAAACCCTGGCACAATATATCAGTTGAGGGTTAAGGATATAGCATGCACCAAGCAGGAAAGGGATCTTGGGGTTATCATCTCTGATGACCTCAAGGCAGAGAAACAGTGTGACAAGGCAGCAGGTAAAGCAAATGGGATGCTGGGATGCATAGGCAGGAGCATCACCAGCAGGAAAAGGAGGTCATAATTCCACCTATACAAGACACTAGTGAGGCCACCTGGAGTACACTGGCAGTTCTGGAGACCTTACCTCGTAAGGACATAGACAGGGTAGAGAAGGTTCAGAGGAGGGCAACAAAGATGGTGCATGGATTGCATCACAAGTCCTATGAGGACAGGTTGAAGGCACTGAACATGTACTCCCTGGAGGAGAGGAGGGAGGGGATATGATAGAGACATACAAGTATCTTACAGGGAGGAACAGGGTGCAGGAATGCACTATTTTTAAGCGAAAAAGATGTTCCAGGACTAGAGGCATGGGATGAAGTTGGAGGAGGACGATTCAGAGGAAACGTGAGGAAGAATTTCTTCACAGAACAGGTGGTGGACAAGTGGAACACCCTGCCAGAGGAAGTGGTGGGGGCTGAAACAATCACGGGATTTAAGAATGCATGGGATAGACATAAAGGAATTCTGGAGGTCAGGGGTAAGGGGCAACAGACTTCTTGGAAAACATAAACTGAACTTACAGACTTAAATGGGCAGACTGGGTGGGCCATAGGCCCTTATCTGCCGACACTGTCTGTGTATCTATGTATCTGTATGTATGACATGTATGAGCATTTCCAAGCTCTGATCCACCAATCACTGGTCCCACTGTACTCCTGAGGCTGAGTACAGATCTTTTTTCCCATGCTCTGTTTCTGGTCCTCCATCCCTTGGTCCCTACTGCATCCTCCTCCCTGCTACATCATTCACCTTCTAATTGATTCATCACTTATTTTCCACTTGCCCAGAATCACACATGGAGGTGGGAGGCTTGCTGTGTAGGTTTATGGTGCCTACGGGAGGGAGGGCTGATAGGGATGGGGTATTTTCCTCAGTTTTTTCTCCCAAAGTGCTGTTGTGCAATGATGTACAAGCTTGCATGCCTTGGTGCACATGTGTGCCAGGGTCTTTCGGCTGCCCTTCTGGTGCACTCGCATGTGCCAAGACCTGGCCTCTGCCCTTTGGCAATTTTGCAGTGAGATGCAGAGTCCCTCCAACCTAAGACAGGAAAGCTGTCCCTGGGACACTTTATCTGCCATCCCATGGCCAGCCTCTGATGATTCATGCTCATTCCTGAACCCAGGTTACCAGCATCACAAGTGGCAGCCCTACCCAACGGTCTGACTAAGTACAGCTCTCTAACATGAAATGGCATGTCAGTTTTCAATTTCAGTTCTTGGAATTGCTCTCTTTCTACTTAAGGACTTGCCGTTTAAGTACCCTCCCAGTGTGTGACATGATGTTGAAATGTACGGGCTAGATTTTTAAAGCTCTTCAGGGGTTGGGGGGAGGGACTATTGCAGCATGTTTTTGCCCCATTTGTGTGAACAGTGCCAGAAATTGAGTTCACTTTAGCTGGAGTACCCCAGAACTGAATAAACGTTCGGGTGCAGTGCACAGTTGCCATGATTTGCTGTGCTAACGCATGTATCAGAAAAATAAGGCATGCATCATTCATTTGACGCAAGCAACTGTAACTCACAGAAAGGGTTCCAAATGCATCAGCAAGTTTGAAAATGGCCTTCTGACAATTTAGCACATCTTGGATGATACAGGTGGTCCTCAAAATCAGGTAATTCTCCAGCATCCTCCCCTTTGGAAATTCAGCTAAGTCTATGTCTCCCCTTTGGTGATTTCACAGTCTAAAATATTGAGATCATGTGCTGCATGATGTCATCTGTTTTTCATTTAAATGTACTTCTCTAGAAGTCCAGCATCTTTCTCACTGTGCCTCCTTCCTGGCCAAATACTGGTTTGCAACTGTTACCACTTTCCTCTCCTTAGCAGTGCCTTCCTGTCCTCTTGCTCCCCCCCCCCATCATCCCCTGCTTGTTCCTTTTATATTTCTTGCTGTAAATCTTCCACAGGCCAGTCTGCTTTCTCTGCTACCTTCCAGCACTGTGGGACAGCCTCCCTCTCCCCATCCATCTCTCATCCTCCTTGCACTCTCTTGAACCACTCTCGCTGGCATCTTCCTCTTCTCTCCACATTTCAACAGCCCACACCCTCTTCAGCCCTCAGCATTTACTCATTTGGCCTTTTACCCTTCAGAGTACTCTGTAATTTGAGTTTTACACCACCATGCTTCTGTTACAAATATCTTGACAAATGTTGGCGTCACACTTCCGAAGAGCCCCATCATGTCTACTTTTCATAACTAACATACTTTGTTGACTGTTTTTTTTTTTTCAATTTTTCTAGGATTTATTTCTTGTACCTTGCTTTTCCTGTTCACATACATGCTCCCATTGTTGTTGCTTTATTTGTTTTGCTGTTTTGCTTACTGCTCACACCTGGAAACGAGCTCCAACTCAGTGTTCCTATCTCTGCCGCCAAATGTTAAATAATTAAATAAATATGAAAAATTCAGTAAACAAATAGCGAAAAAAGGAAGGGGTGAAATATATTAATATATTTATATGCCCCAATTAATCCATATTTAACTGTACCTGAATACATAACTCTGAAGTGTAGCACAGATACGTCAGCAGATTATGCTTGGAGTCCTGTACACAGGCAATGACATCAAAAGTCTGCAGTGCTGGTTCTGGGAAGAAGAAAACAGTGCAGCATGTTGTCTATAACAAGCAAACAATACCAACAGAGTGTTTGCATTAACTTATATTTAGGTAACAGCTAATTATGGATCGTTTTCATAGGTGCTGGAATCTATGGGTGCAGAGGCGCTGCAGCCTTCCCACTTTTGCCCATGAGCATTCAAAGTGCCCCTTTGCTTCCAGAAACAACTTTTTTATCCTGTGCCCTTTTAAACTTCAGCACCCCCATGTTCCTCCATATTCTGGTACCCATGATCATTTTGGGGTGTTGCATATTTTGAAAATCACAACAGTAAACATAGAAACATAGAAACATAGAATTTGACGGCAGATAAGGACCGCTTGTCCCACCCAGTCTGCCCATTTCCCTACCTAGTGGATAAGCTGCAGATCCTAGTTAACCAGCAGCCTACTTCTTCCTACCCTCACCCCCTAGAATTGCCTTATGACTGTCCCATGCATGCTTGAATTCCACCACTGTTTTTGACTCCACAACCTCCTCCAGAAGGCCGTTCCATGCATCCACAACCCTCTCTGTGAAAAATACTTCCTTAAATTACCTCTGAGCCGCCCCCATCTTCAAATTGTGCCCCTTGTTCTTGCACACCTCTTTTTTTGAAAGATGCTACCTTCTTGGACTTTGCTGATTCCCTTGAGGTACTTGAAAGTTTCTATCATGTCCCCCCTCTCCCTCCTTTCCTCGAGGCTATACATATTAAGCTCCTTAAGTCTCTCTTCATATGTCTTCTGGTGCAGACCCTGCACCATTTTAGTTGCCCTCCTCTGGAGAGGTTCCATCCTGTCTATGTCTTTGTGGAGATTGGGTCTCCAGAACTGCATGCAGTACTCCAGATGGGGTCTCACCAGCTGTCTGTACAGAGGGATAATAACTTCCTGTTTTCTACTGGTGATGCCTCTCCCTATGCATCCCAGTATCCCCCAGCCCTCCTTGCTGCCCTCTCACATTGCTTGCCCACCTTTAGGTCATCTGATATGACTACCCCAGGTCCCTTTCCATTTTGTTGTTGTTAGTATCTCACCCCCATTGTGTACTCTTCCCTGGGTTTTGTTTCCTAGGTGCATTACCTTGTACTTCTTAGCATTGAATCTAAGCTGCCATACATTTGACCATTCCTCTAACCTTGCCAAGTCCCTTCTCATCCTTTCCACCCCACCTTGTGCATCAACTCCGTTGCAGATCTTTGTGTCATCTGCAAAGAGACATACTTTTCCTTCCAGTCCCTCTGCAATGTTGCTTATAAAGACATTGAAGAGGACCAGTCCTAATACTGAACCCTGCGGTACCCCACTAGTAACCCCCCTTTCTTCAGAGTGGACTCCATTTACTATTACTCTCTATGTCCTATTTTCCAGCCAATTCTTTACCCAGGCTGTCATCTTGGGACCCACTCCCAGGCTGACTAACTTGTATATTAATCTTTTGTGTGGGACTGTGTCAAATGCCTTGCTAAAGTCTAGGTAGGCCATGTCACAGCCCTCCCTGATCTACTACTTTGGTCACCCAGTCAAAGAAATCTATCAGATTTGTCTGGCATGACCTTCCCCTGTGAATCCATGCTGCCTTGGGTCCTGTGCCCTCTGGCCTCTAGATACGACAATTCTTTCATTCAGAAGTGATTCCATCATTTTCCCTACCACTGAGGTTAAACTAACAGGTCTGTAGTTTCCTGCTTCTGCCTTGCTCCCACTTTTGTGAAGCGGAATCACATCTGCCCTCCTCCAGTCCTCGGGTACCACCCCTTCCTCCCATGATTTGTTAAAGAGGGTAGTCAGTGGTGTCACTAGTTCTCCCCTTAGTTCTTTTAGAATTCTGGGAAGAAGAACAAGCAGCAGTAGTTTTGCTGTCATTCCTTGTCCTTTTCAGCTCCTT
This sequence comes from Neoceratodus forsteri, assembly GCA_016271365.2. Lineage (NCBI taxonomy): Eukaryota > Metazoa > Chordata > Ceratodontiformes > Ceratodontidae > Neoceratodus > Neoceratodus forsteri. Next base: position 336,217,026 of record CM028137.1, on the reverse strand, counting down.
GTTTCTTCTCCCATTGCCATCAAGGCTTATTTCTAAGTCACCCCTGACATTTGTCTGCTTTTATTCCTTTGTTATGCAGAAGGAGGTGTTTTAAGAAGACAAAAAGGAGTTGTAAATGGTCAGGTCATTCTTAAATCTCTCTCTGTCTCTCTGGGACTACGCTGTATTGGAGGAAAAGAGTGATTCCTTATAACAGCTACTTAGTATGTCATCATGTCATGCTGTTAAGCCAATCTTAGGGCAGAGGTTGCCTTTCAGATCTTCAATCACCACACATTAGCCAGAGGGCAATGTGCCACTGTCCATTGTTTCCCAATTAGCAAGTGATTAGTAGCTGTCAGGGAACAAATACACATTTGGGCCCAGCATTCAAAAGACTTTTTTTTTTTTTGTTAATTGTTGTTGCCATAGGCACCGAATAGCCAAAAACATTTATCCAGGTTTTTTAGCAGCACCCTCCACCCATCCCCCACCTCCAAATCCTACTACCAACAACAGCAAACCCTTCTCTTTCTTTTAATTCTCAGCAGTTAGGTGCCATTTGTGGAATGAGAGACGCAACTGTAATTGTTTACCACAAAAGAAAAACATACTTGTTGCCTGAGTGAAGTGATGTGCTCTTTTCCTTATTGCTCAGCTCCCAAAAATCAGAACCAGATGCTCTGAACAGGCAGACACCCATCAAGTGCCATAATAACCCTTCCAACTGAGCACTGAAAGGTTTCGCAAGTCCTGTCCTGCATGCTGGCCGCAGTTTAAATCCAGGCTTAGGAAAAAGATGGAATATATAAAGGAAAGGGAGCATTGTTTAACCAGGAGTAGCACACTAAGCTGAAGCTTGTTTCCAGATGTGACCTGGGAGCACAAGAAGTTAAGTGACTTGCTCAGGATCACACAGTATGCACCTAAGCAGCTGTGAGATTCAAACCCAGGTCTGCAGATCTGCAGCTCAGAGCCTTAACCTACTGCACTATACTGCCTTAAGGCATAACATAAGACAGAGTGTGAGTAAAGCCATGCTAATACCCCACGGGACAGGTCAAGGATCTCTGTTCGGAGTAAGGGGGTCAGCCAGTAGTAGGGCATAGAGACATGCTGCCTATTGAATAACTGATATTTCAAAAATGGCACTTCAGCAAGAGCGTATGTGTGTGGTCGGACTTCCATACCACCCCTTTGGTCTCAGTGTGGGTGTGGGGCTTAAATCACTATTTGGAGCAGTGACAGCATTTGGGGAGTTAAAATATGGCTCATATCAAACCCGTTAGTGTAACATTTGATTGTCATAACAGGAAGCTGTTGGACAAAAACCTAATCAAAAGTACACATTTCTGCAATATGGTAGCTAAAAATTGTCATTAAAAGTATTTTTTTACCATTTGGTTTCCTTTCTTCTGATGTCAGAGCAGATGTATTGCTCTGGACTCAACAGCAAGCAGAAGGGGGAGGGTTTCATTTCTGGTCAAGATGCACTTGTTCTCCATGTCGAGCATGGTGGCCCTGTCCTTGCTCTGGAGTGTGTCATTCAAATTCTAAACTGGTTTTAGCTAAAACAAAACAAAACAAAAAAAGTTTGGCTTTCTCTGCTGTGCTATGTTATCCCACCCTGTGTGACCTCATTCTTCCAACAGTGAGAAAGCAGGATTTTGTTATGCCCATTTTATGAATGCAGCGTTAATTGCTCAGTGGGTGGTGTGCTTGTAGCTGGGGCCTGAAAATTGCAAGGTCATGGATTCTAGTCCCAAACCAGGAACTTAGGCTAATACCCAATACTGTCACTGTAGTACTAGTGCTGCACTGCAGAGGGTGGGGCTGCACTGCTGCAGTGTCATCCTTTGGATAAGATGGTAAACTGAGGTCAATCCTGTCCATCTCAGGTCACTGTGGAGAAGTTAATGATTCCATGGCACTTATCGAAGAAGAGTAGGGAATTGTCCCAGTGTCCAGGCCAACATTCCCCATTAATAAAACAAATCCATGCAGGCTGGTTTATCTGCATGGTAGTAGCATTACTACTCAAGGCACTGGTGACAGAGCTTCAGGAACAAGCCTGGAACATCAAGGGCCAGCTGGCTGGAGGGGCACTTAGCATCCTAGAGGATGCTTTCCTTGTCTGTGGATGGGATGTAATGAACTCAGCTCTGATACCACCACCAGGATAAACTTCGGTGGTCGTGCAGAGCAGAGCCACTTGGGGGGGGGGGAGTGGAGTAAGCACCTCTTGATGGCAATGTAGCCATGCACTGCCATGAATGCCTGGTCATCTGCGCCCTTGAGGAGTTCCTGCAACTGTGAAGGGAATAAACAAAGTTTCATCATCCTGGCTGCTGCCAGATAAGACTGGGATCTCGCTGCAGGCTTCGCATCGCGGACTAGGCTCCCTGCTCCACCGAGAAATACTTTTGAAGGGGAATGGGTGCCCCCAATTGCCCTGTCATGGGGGGGGAGTTTTAAGCCCAGACATTTAAATAGTATGGAATGAGTACCTACAGATGGTGAGTGATGGAAGTAGGGGAGGGATCCCAGAAAAGAAGGAAGCCAGAGAAGAAAGGGGCATACACAGAGGTTAAAAAAAATTGCATGTGTGCATGTAAAACCCCCCCTCCCCCTTGCAGGAAGTATTTGGAAATGAGTTGTCATATTTCAGCAAGCGGTTCCTGATCAAAATTTTCAAATAAAGAAATAGCTTTATCCTCTCACATTGGTCCATTTCTCTGTGTGCTGATTGGTTATTCTAAATAAGCAGCACACTGGCAATGCAGGGTAAAGTTAGAAATGTCACTGCACCCATGGAAAGGCTGGATAAACTCCAATTATACAGCCTAGAGAAGAGAACTTTAAAGAGCGACATGGTCGCAGTGTTCCAAATACTAAAAAGAGTAGACAGGGTGGATCTTGTCTGACCAAATAACTTTAATTTTCCAGGTCCAGATTTAGTCCTGCAGTTTTCACCACTGGAAATGTGTTTTCTGTGGTGGGCTAGGTAGTATTAGTCCAATCTTCCATGAACTCTATTGTTTCAGTTACTTGCTTTACGCCTACCTGTAAGCAAGCCTGTATTACAGAGTGCTGGCAGCATAGCCTAAAGATTAGAGTAACAAGCTGTGAATGAGTTTGGTACATCCAGCAGACTGGGTTTGCTTCCCACTACCACCACTTGCATACTATGTGACGCTGAGCAAGTCACATAACCTCCCCAGTCCTCCTGAGTCACCCCTGAAAACAGGCCTTGTGCCTGGTGGGCCTGCCTGGTTACCAAAGAATAAAGCTTCAGATATTACAGAGATGCTTGCCTGCAGTGTTGGCTAATCAGGATAAATCCTCAAGTGCAACAAACGTCACACCAGCAGACCAGATAGGTCTTGTGAGTCTTTGACCAGCTATAGCACCCAAGCTCATACCTCTCAAGTGTCCCTGATTTTGTGTCAAAATAATCCTCAGTCCATTGTAAATTTAACATTTTTGTGACTGAAAGGTTGGAATCTGAAGCATAAAATATTATCAGACATAAAGGCTACAGTCTTTTTCTCCTTCAGAAAATGCTTTTCATACTAAGCCCCATAATGTAGCATGCTTTCTGAGCTGCTGTTGACAATTTGTATACGGTATCCCTGACTTTGATCATTTACTCCTGGTTGTGTAAGGCCCTGGGGCTAGATTTTCAAACCCTTAAGGGACTAAGTCCCATGATGCAGCCCCTACAGTGGGATAAAATCTCTGCAAGTGCGGAGATTTGTACTTTCAGCCAGTGCAGCTGCAGGGAATGTTACACCTGGTCCCACCAGGCATAATATTTTGGCACAGCTGTGCTGAGAAAATGACCACAAGCTGCCATAAATCATGGAGCCAGTCATAAACCAGCTCCACCTTTGAGAATACTGCAGCTACGGGAAAAACTGTGGCTCTGCAAGCGGAGACCCACAGCTGTGAAAATTTCAGGGGCTTCAAAAACCCAGCTCCTGATTTGTAAGACAGGAGGTTGAGAGGTATGCCTAAACTTTAAACCTCACCAGCAGCTAGAAGAGCATCTAGGCAGCTGAGGTGACAAACTGCCCAGTTAGTTGCAGATCCCTGTGTCTGCACTTATGACTGCTGCATGTTGCTAGAGCTTCATGTTGTTTAATTTGATGGTCACGGACTCACATGATTGTGAGAGTGGAGGTAGGGTGTGGCTAAAAAGAAAGGGATGGGTATATGGTGTTGGCACGGGGTCAAAATGTCTCAAGACATTATGCCGCATGCAAAAATTGTGCTGCCAATACAGCGTGATTTCTTGCATGTGGCATAATTCTTTTTATTTCAGGGGGCTCCACCCCCAAACCCCCCTTCCCAATAAGGATTCTCAACTCCGGGGAGGGGAGGGTTTCAACATGAAATCACACAAAGTGCAAAAAATAAAAGTTTCTGGGACCAGGAATCAAACCCAGTCCCAAGTGAGTGGGTTCCTTGCTGCAGTGGCTCACTCCATTGAGCCACAGCAGTTGCTTGGTGGAACCTCATCCCAGCAGAGGTCTTATCCTCTGCCTGGGATAGTGTGAGTGGTACAATACTGCATACAGCAGTATTCGTAGTATTACACCACTCGCTGTCTTGTACAGCGCTATTCTGGGTTAGCGCTAATGTCATGCACTATGAAGCACACAACATTATGACCTGATAGGTATGGGGAATTTGGTTTTGGGGATGAATCAAAGGTGGCAACCCTAAGTGGGTGGAGCATACATAGTTCTTTGTGATGGTGAGTGCAAGCAGTAAAGTTATATGTACTCCAAATGGGAAGGGGGGGATAAGGGAAAATATTAGCAAGCATTACTTGTTTAGGGTCACCCTCCCCGGTCTGGGGGTATGTAGGATGGAACAGTCAATTAGGGAGGGGGCCTTAGACAAAGAAACTGAAAAAACACTCACTTGACCTCCAAGCCTGAGGTGACCTCTGGGGCTCCACTGACATGTGGCAGGGCTAATGGAGGAGCTACAGAAAGGAAGGGGTTAGCAGAACTTAGAAACATAACAAAGACAAATGTCCAAATGAGGTTAATGCAGACTGGATCCTTTTATTCTTCCAGCATGAGCTCACATGGAAAGCTGTTACATTCTCACACTTCTGGGCATATATTTCAGCCGGCATAGTTTATTTTCGGTCACCTTGTCACCACAGAGTGAACATTTCCTTTTGCTCTTGGTTGGCTTCAACCCTGCTGGGGTACTTTCACTAGTGCATATTGTCACCGATAGAGGCACTAGTGCTCTTGGAGTCCACCATTCCAGGCAGAAACTGGTGGGGACTTCCTGGGCATCTCCTAGCTTATTTATCATTTTTACTGGACACTTGGCAGACTTCACAGTTCCAGCACTGACACTGTGCAGCACTTCTCAAGCCTGTGAAGGACTTCCTAACACACTCTGACTTCACACACAGTCTATTCCTCTACACTTCTCTCACAACTTTTTCCTCTTTTACACAAGGACACTTTGCCCAAGTGGGCATCATGTCTGATGCTTACTGACAATACCCAGACCTTTCTTGGGGCCATCCAGCCCACACTTCATTCCCTAAGGTAAACTCCGGTTTTCTGACAGGAGTTTTGCAACTTGAAAGTCCCTGTTCCTCTTTTGGGAAGGGAGGGCACAAATGAATGCCAAACCAGTCACTTTAAATGTAAAATACAGCATGAACATCACCGCAGATCATTTGCCCATAGAACTCCTTGGGACCAACTTCCTCTCAGACAGACCTCTATTTCTTTCTTCAAATGCACTTTTTCTCCTGCTGGAGAGGGGGCATCCCCATTTCAAGGGCTCACTTTGACAGCAGCCACCCCGAGCGAGTACTTTTCTCGGCACCAGGCTCTAAGAGGAAACTTTCAGGACAGCGGGAGCTGGCACTGTGTGCCAGGAGCAAGCCTCCCACCAACTCACAGACTCTAGTCCCTGTAATTCAGCACACACCACCAACTCCTCCCCTTTGGAATGCCAGGTCAGACCAACTGACCCAGTCCTCCAAGGGCATAGAAAGCTGGCACACCCTAGAGGTCCGCAGACACTTATAAAGTTCATTACATAGCTACTGAGGGGGGCTATACTTCATACAGAGGGTAATCAGTATGTGGAGTAGCCTACTGGACAGATTCCTGGGGCAGAATGACACTGGCGGTTACACAGCATGAGTAGGGGTAGTAATCTGGCTATGTTCATATGTGTCAGTGCCGGCCTGCCAGCACAGCAGTAGCACTACTGCTTAGGGAACAAGCCTTGGTAGCAGGAGGCTAACTGGGGAGGATGGCTGAGCATACCATAAATACTCACCTGTCCAGGGGTGGGAGGGCTTCTAGTCTCTGCCGTAATACTGCCACCTGGGTGACCACAGGGGGTATTGTAGGCTGGAGTCAGTATCAGGGAGGGGGTCCTCATTGCTCTGATGCCACGGTGTCAGTTGCACTTCCCTAGTGATGCTAGAGGGCAGAAAGAAACAAGCATTTGTCAATGCCGAATGTTTGCTTGAGACATTGGCATTGGTAGTATAGGAGTTAGAGAGCTGCATAATGGGAATGGCAGTGAAGTATTGAACTGAAGCCAACCCCACCACCACCCTGTAGAGACTGGCAGACATTGGGGTGTGCCTTTGGGTCGTCAGGCATAACGGCCATGCCATTTCACCACACCCTACCCTGCAGACACTGACAAGTGTCATGGTGTGCCTTGAGGTTTTTGGCCCTTATGCTCACCCCATTCCATCAGGAAATACGGTGAGATGGGTCCTGTATAGGAGAGTGGGGTGAACTTTGGGGCCGAAAAAGTCCAAGGCACACCTCGATGCCTCTCACTGGCTGCAGGGTGTGGAATGGTATGAGCATTACAGGCGAGAATCCCAGGTCACACTCCTGATGCCTCTCAATCTCTACAGGCTGGGGCATTATGGTCGGAAACCCTAATGCCTCAGACGTTCGTTGGCATTCTCACTCCAAATTTTCATCATGTTTTGTTTTGTGACCCCCACCTTATGAACAGTGGCAATATCAGTTTGTTAGCTGAAAGCTGATTTCGCACAGTGACTACGCCATTTAGCACCACAGGTGCGAAAACACATTTCGAACAGGATGTGAAAAATTACAGCTGTACTGTTCATGGGGAAGTGCAAAAAATGGCAATGTTGAAATTCTGCAGTGAAAATATAAAAAAACTGGTGAAGCTCATGCTTACAAAAAATGCGCAACGACAACTGTAATGCAATTCGCTTGGGATTTTTATGCAGATTGTCAACACAGGGATTTTGTAATCTCCACTCATGAACAGTGTCACTATGATTTTCTTAATCTGTCCCGAACAGTGATTTCCCACAGCAACCATGCATTTCTGCGCTGGAAGTGCAAAAACACATTTCGGCCATGGTGTGAAAAATGACAGCTGTACTGTTCATAAGGAAGTGTGGAAAAATGCCAGTGGTGAAAATCTGGACTGAAAATATGAGAAATCCATGAAGTTACGAGGGTTCTTGGAAACTACGCAATGGTCGCTCGTAACACAGTCATTTTATGGACGGATTTCAACAAATTTTTAACATACCCATTTTAACACCTCTGCTCATGAAGAGTGTCACTGTGATTTTCTTAATCTGTCCCGAACATTGATTACTTTTTCGACTGCGCCATTAGCACTTCATGGGCGGAAACATGTTTTAGCTGGATGTGAAAAAATAACAGCTGTGCTGCTCATAAGGAGGTGTGGTAAAAATAGCAATGCTGAAAATATGGAGTGAAAAATATAGAAAATTCGCGAACTTTAGTGCAGCAAAGGAACAGCACAATGCATGCTCGTAAAACAGTAATTTTAGGGAATTTTTTCACTAAATTTTAACATAGCCATTTTAACATCTCTGCTCATGAACAGTGTCATTGTGATTTTCTTAATCTGTCCCAAACATTGATTTCGCACACCAACTGCGCCATTGTGAGCTACATGCGCGGAAACACATTTTGGGTCAGATGTGAGAAATGACAGCTGTACTGCTCATAAGGAGGTATGGTAAAATGGCAATGCTGAAAATCCGGAGTGAACATATTGAAAATTTGCAAACTTACAAGCGTGTGTAGGAACAATGCAACGCATGCTCATAAAACAGTAATTTTTGGGAATTTTTTCACCAAATTTTCAACATAGGGTTTTTGGGGGCCTACCTCATGAACTGTGACACTGTCATTTCATAAATCGGTCCCAAAAGGTGGTTCTACGCAGTGACTGCAAAATCACCTTCGCCGATTAATGCCATGACAGTGATAGAATTCATGAAGTGGGGTCCCAAAAACCCCATGTTGAAAATTTGGTGAAAAAAATTCCCCAAAATGCCCGAGATATGCACTAAAGTTGAAAAAAAAACTATTTATTACATTATACAGCTTACCAGCATTTTCTCAGTTCGCAGTTAGTTTTGAAGAGTGCAGACGGGTTCCCGGTCCACCGAAGATTGTCGCGCCGAGCTCCGGAGGTAAGTATGGGGTGAGGAGGGGGTGTGGAGGCAGGGTGCGCAGTGGGTGGGCATGGGTGGGGAGATTGGGTCAGGACAGTCAGCGAGGGAAGGTTTTTTCTTTCAGGTTTTTTTTTTTTTTACTTAGACGACGCAGGACATTTGCCACGCTGGGGTGGGCTCCCAGCATGGCAGCTGGAAGGCTGTTTGGGGTGGGCTGTAGAGCCAACGGGGGATTGGGCACCCCTGTCGGTCATACGATCTGTTGCTACGCTAGGCTGGGCTCCCAGCGTAGCACCTTGTAGTCTCTTGGGGGGGCACGGGGGGACAGTGAAGCTGATGGGGATTGGGCACCCCAATCAGCCATATGATTGCTGCCACGCTGGGGTGGGCTCCCAGCGTGGCATCTGGAACTCTGTTGGGGGGGAGCGCAGCACAGCCAACAGGGGATTGGGCATCCCCGTGGGCTATACAGTGTGTGTGTGGGGGGGGGAGCTCGCATGAACATGTGATATCTTATCACTGCTCACTGAGGCGTAGCTCTCCCTTTTAACTGTACGGACACTGCATTTTCAACTGCTGTCATAGACAGCTGCAGTGTTCATTGGAGAACTGTGGCCGCGCCTGCAAACACACTGACTGAATTGGAAGATGGCTGCCACACCTCCAGAAACTTGGATGATGGCACTATGTTTCTTGCACATGCGTGCAAGCAAACATAAAAATGAAAAAAATCCCACAACCTCACAGGAAGCCATCTGCCACCCTTTTGCAGGTCCCGCACCGCCATTCTTGGCTCTCGCTCTCCAACCGAAGCTCAACTCTGTCCAGGGATGAGAGGTAGGCCCCCAGACCAGCCATTCTATATGTGTGTGTGTGTGGGGGGGGTTATCTGTGGAGGAACAAGCAGAGAGGTAAGTCCTGGGGAAGGCGGGATGGAGCTGGACAGTGCAGCGGAACAAAGGGGGACAGTCAAGAGCTCAGGGGAAAAAGAATGCAAATATAAGTATTCTTATTAGGTACAGTCACTGCTACGAGGCAGGAGGGGGAGGACAAGATGAACCCTCCGTCCTTTCCCCTATCTTGATTGGTACTGAGCCAGGCTTTAAATTGCATAAAACTGGAGGAGATGGTGGCGAGAGAGATGAACTGTTAGGGAATAAAAAGAGGTGTACAGCTAAGTATTGTCAGCATGGAAGTGATAGCCCTAAACCACCTGATGATGCAGCTGTGCTTCTGTGCTGGCAACCAGAGTCTGGGAGCAGACACAAGGAGCTGGAAGTGTGCAGCCATGGCTAGTGAGTGCTGCTGACAGCAGCGCAATCCATTCTGAGAGGGGGTAATGTTGGGCTCCATTAGTGCTTCATGAACCCTCTGTGTTGAGCCACCTTGGTTTGAGACTGGGCTTGCTCAATGTTCCAGTGGAGTGTGGAGGGAGGGATCTATTTAGATGAGCGCATTAAACTCCAGCCACTATCAGCCACCATGTTAGGGAGCCGGCCATTGGTCAGGATCTTGCTTGATGCCCAGGGAGGGGACAGACCCCTCCCCACTGGAGGCCCATCATGGGAACTGAACAATGAGGGACAGCAGTGGAGAAGCTAGTGGACTGAAGGGGCTGGGTGTTTGTACCCGGACCAGGAGAGGTTAGGCATGTGGTATTGGATAGGGTAGAAAAACCTTGAATGAAAAAAAGAAGTGGTGACCAAAATATACTGGGAGATGAGTCATCTGAGGGGAAGACAGTAGATTGTAAAGAGAAGAGTATCACACAAAGAGACCCCAGTTACATAATGCAGGAGGCGGTGGGGTGATCAGGAGAAACCACTCTCAGAGACAAAAGGAAGACTAACTGAAGAAGTACAGTAGGAATGGAACCAATGCAGGAGGGGACCAGTAACATCAGCATAGTGTTCAAGCAGTGGAGCAGGTTGGATTGCTCAACAGTAACAAAATCAGCACAGATCACTCCCCCTCCAACTGTGTACACTGTACCCAGCATTCCACTGAAAACTGATTACTATTCTTTCTTCACAGCATCGAAATCGGAGAGGGAAAGTCTTTGGTAAAGTAAGCTGTAAGAACATAAAACACGACTGCCCAGAGCCACCGTGTAGTGACCCAGTTCTACTGCCTGGACACTGCTGTAAGACTTGTGCAAAAGGTAAGGAACACAGACACTTCCAACTTCCCCATCCCTACACCTCCAGCCTTCAGCAAAGACATCCCAGGTGGCCTCCCGTTACTCCAGTGGTCCACAGAGTAAGGATCAAACAGTGGTCTATAGAAAGGAAAATCCTAAGTCAGAACCTTGTCCTAAAGCAGAAATAAAAATGAGCAGACGACGGTGTGTGGCACAGAAGTATTGCTACCAGTCACAATGATGGGGATCCAGTTACAGGAGTGAACTAGAGTCATTTGGGGCAAGCCAGGGAAAGGAGGATTGAACATCTCTGGGACAGCTCTCCTCCTTCTAGTGGGGAAATATGTGTCAAGCAGAGTGATCACCCCCTGTGTCAGGCAGAGTGGTCTCACCCTAACGGGGGCTGGGTGGACAGCAGTTGGACCACCAGCAGGGGAGAAAAACTGCCAGATAGTGACTTAAATGCACATCTGCACATGCACGTCATGGCAAGGCTGGTGTCCCAGGGAGGTAAACAACATAGGAGAAAAGCTTCAGTCCATTGAGGTTAATGCTGGCAACCCGCAAAGGACAAGTTGGTCCTGGCAAGTGGTGTTTATATGTAAAGTCCTTGAAAAGGTAGGTGATGGGGCTTGGGTGATGCCATCGGGAGCTGGGTGGATGAGAGGAGTCAAGAGAAAGCTTGACAAAAAAAAAAAATTGAAAATGAGTTCTCCTGCATGGAGAACTGGCATTCGAATTTATCAATATGGCAGTATGCCCAATACTCAAGAAAGGTGAAGGACCAACAGCATCAGAGACTGAAGCCTTCTGTTTATCCACAGTGAGAGGAACAATGGGGGACAGGTACAGCGCTGGCTTTCCTGCACTGTTATGCATTTAGTGCTGGTGAAAGGTGGGGGGCTGATACCACTGGAGACCGACACCCCTGTTTCACTTTCAACACCACTCTGCCACACCAACCCTCATGGCTTGCCCAATGACGAGGCACAGCATGAATAAGGATAACATTTTGGCAGCTAAGCTTGGATGACAGTCCAAACTCAGATTGGGTGTAGTCACAAGCATGGGTCAGAAGGAGCTCAAGACAGACGACCTCAAGTCCTTTACTCCACCACAACACTAGAGAAACAGAAGTTGTCAACATAAAAAGGCACCATTCAGTCTGCCCTGCCCTATGTATTGTTGTTTTTGAGGGGCACTAGGGACCTCTGACAATGCTACTACATTATGTGTGCTGCATTCTTATTTTCCCCACTGGCCTGTCTGCAGAGTGGTAGTTTTACCACCTGTGACACCAGTGACCCAGGTTCAGGACCAAGCCTGAGTTGCTTTAAGATGGTGGGAGGAGAAGGACTGAACACCCCAGAAGATGCTGTCCTCTTCCACTTGGGTTGCAGTCCAATCCCCGCTGCTTGAGCACCACCTGGGGCAGCCTAGATGATGTAAACTTAGCATTGTGATGATATAAGCTTAGCAGGGACAGCAGTGAGAAGAGAGACGCAAGAGGCTTTGTAGCACACATGCCTATTCCATGCCTAGCTGTGCACTCAGAGCCAGTGTCTCAGGGAAGAATAACTTAGGGAAGGAAAACCGCTCCCTACACAGAAGGATGACACCTGCACATGCTGGCCCTGCACTGCCTGCCCAGCATGAAAGAGCCCTACTGTCATCATAATCATTCACTCTGAGTGGTGGTGAGGGTGGTGGTTCCAGCTCCCCCATCAGCTCAATTGTGGGAGGGGTACCCCGCAGTTAAGGGGGGGGCTCTTTTGGGTCCTGGTATGGTGACCAGGCTGGCTGGTAGGTGGGCTTGGGGAAAGGCAAGCTAGGTGAAGAAAATGAACTAATTAAAAATCTTCTTTTCCCTGGTGGTCTAGTGGTTGCATATGTGTGTGTGTGTGGTTGACATACTTATTGCTTGTGTGGTATGGTGGGGGCAGCTTGTGGTACTGTTGGGACTCTGCAACAGAGTAGATGATCCAGATGGGGTGGGCAGAATGAGAAGAGATCTGGATAAACTAGCAAAATGGTCAGAAGAGTGGCAACTGGGATTTAATGCAAAGAAGTGCAAAATCATGCACATAGGGAAGAGAAACCCTGAAGCCACTTATAGGCTGGGAGGGAGTTGCTAACGTCACAAGGAAGAAAGAGACTTGGGCATCATCATCACTGATGACCTAAAATCATCCAAGCAGACCCCAAGCAGTAGGTAAGGCTAGGGGGTGTTAGGGTGTATTAGTAGGGGGTATCAAAAGTCGTAAGAGGGAGGTACAATCCTCCAGGCGAAGACATTGGTTAGGCCCCATCTGGCACTATGCAGTGCATTGGAGGCTACACCTTCACAAGGACATTATCCAAATTGGAGGCAGTCCAGAGAAGGGCAACCAAATGGTGCAGGGACTGCATCAGAAGACATATGAGGACAGATTAACGGAGCTCAATATGTATACCCTTGAGCAAAGGAGGAGAGAGGTGATATGATCGAGACATTTAAACACCTTAAGGGCATAAACAAGGTGAAAGAGTCTTATGTGTTTAAATATAAGAAAAATTGCAGGACAAGAGGACACAGCATGAGATTGAGGGAGGTCGATTAAGGGGAAATGAGAAATTCTTTCACAGAAAGGGTGGTAGATGCATGGAATAGCTTATCACAAGAAGTGGTATTATGAATACAGTGCAGGGCTTCAAACAGGCATGGGATAGGCATAAGGGAGCAATACAAATGACTATGAATAGATGGTACTGACAGAGCAAAGGCCGATGGCACATTTATAAGGTAGAAAAAGAAATGGGCAGACTGGATGGGCCTTGCGGTCCTTATCTGCCGTCAACTTCTATGTTTCTATGTTTCTATGTTTCTATGTTTCTATGTTTCTTAATGATACAGACACTAATGCTTGGCCTATTACCATTGTGAGGGGGAGAGGCTCTCACACCTCCCAAAACAGGTACTGTGGCAGCCTGGAGTGGGAGGGACTAATGTAAGCAAATGTGACGTGTTGTGACAGGCTGGCGTGGGTGAGACTAATATGAGCAAGCATCAAAGGTTGTATGATAGCCTATAGGGTGCAAACAAAAGCCAATCTGGAATATGGAAGACTAAAACTATGAGTTTTTGTTCACATACAGCTCACTCCATGCTACTTCTGAAGAAGGCAGAGCCACTCTTTGATGGGTTTGAGTATTTCCAGGATAAAGAAGATGAACTTCACAAGACCTACAATGACCGCTCTTATATCAGCTCTGAAGACGTCTCTCAGGATGATAGTCGCACAGGTATCAGTCACCTCCTTTCCGAATTCTCCTTTGATTTTGTACTGCTGACAAAAGTGAATACTTTCTCCAGTTTTTGTCTAAATGTGCCAGCACTGAACTGCAGAACTCCACTGATGGTACTGAGCATGTCAGCTTCCACACATAGTGCATTGTAAATATCGGCTTAATCTGGTGACATACACAACAGCTGAATTTGGTGACGTAAACACAATCTCAATCCAATGAAATAAACACTGACTCAATCTGGTGATGGCTGATTGTGGGAAGAGTTTATATTTTCTGGTAAAGAGGGGGCATTTATCACTGAGGAATTACCATTCTTGTCAACTGACCCAGATTAGGGGTGATTTCCCTCATTTTACCTCTCAGAACCATTCTGTCCATATCTCTCAACTGTCCCACATTAGGGGAGATGCCCCTCATTTTACCCCTTGGAACTCCTTTATCCATACCTCTAAACTGTCCCACATTTGGAGGGACATCCCTTATTTACCACTCAGAATCTCTCTATCCATACATCTCAGGTTCTCAGCTGTCCCTCACTAGGAAGGGCTTCACTCATTTTAACCCCTCAGAACCCCTCTGTCCATTCCTATCAACTGCCTCACATTAGGAGGGACACTTGTCATTTTATCCCTCAGAACTCCTCTTTCCATACTTCTTAACTGTCCCATATTAGGGGAGACATCCCTAATTTTACCCCTCAGAAACCCTCTATTCATACCTTTCAACTGTCACCACATTACAGGGGACATCCCTCATTTTACCACTCAGAAACCCACTGTCCTTATCTCTTAACTGTCACACATTATGGGGAACATTCTTCATTTTTCCACTCAGAACCCCTCTGTCGATACCTTTTAACTGTCCCACATTACCATGGACACTCTCCTCATTTACCACTCAGAACCCTTCAGTCCATATCTCTTAACTGTCCCACATTATCGGGGATAGCCCTCATTTTACCATTCAGAACCTCTCTGCCCATACTTCTGAACTATCCTACATTATGGGGGACATCCTTATTTTACTCCTCAGAACCCCTCAGTCCATACCTCTCAATTGTCACCTTATTATGGGGGACGCCCCTCATTTTATCACTCAGAACCCCTCTGTCCATACCTCTGAACTGTTTCACATTACAGAGGACATCCCTCATTTTACCTCTCAGAATCCCTCAGTCCATACCTCTCAACTGTCCTATATTTAGAAGGAAGGCCCTCGTTTTAACACTCAGAACTCCCTCTATCCCTACCTCTAACAGTCCCACATCAAGAGGGATATCCTTCACTTTACCACTCCGAAACCCTCTTTCCATACCTCTGAACTGTCCCATATCAGATGGAATGATGGCCTTTTCCTTTTTTTTTTACCCCTCAGAGTCCTGTCATCCTACTCCCCCCTTGCTCCCTCTCTCCTGGGATTCGGCGGCTAGGGTGGAGCCTGGCTATGGAGTGCCTTCTTCTTGCTTGACTCTGAAGATGCTTTTCCAGGTTTGACTCCCATTGCCCAGTTTTCTATCTGGACTGCTGAGTGAGGCGTGCCCCTTGCCCTTCTTGCTGTCCCGTGGGCTGAGGGTTGAGGCATCTGTTCTATGAGGTTGTTCTCCCAAATGCCAAGAGTCCCTCCCCTGAGACCACTGTGAGTAATTACCTCTGAATCTCTGTGTTTTGAGTTCAACAAAGTCCATTTCAGTCAGACTTGCAGTGCTGAGGTTAGACTACAGTTGTGGGTATCCACACCAGTGCAGTAATGAGGTGAGTAACTGTTCTGGGATTGAAACTCAGAACCTTGGCCCATTAAATGCCTGCCATGACCCTCTCCAGCAAGCTGTTAGTCAAGGGAGGAACTGGGAAGATCAAATCTTGATTCAGGAAAGGGGGAACAACTGAAAAGAACACTCAAAATACTGCAGTGGTATTGAATAACAGATTTACTTGTTTTTAATTTTTGACCAGATACAGTAAGTCCATCAACTGGCAGGCCAGTACTTGATAGTGAAGCATTAGTCAGTATTCCTAATGAAGCAGAATCTAAAAGAAGCTTCATTCCCCTTTCTCAGTATTTTTAAAGCTCTGGCAAAACACAAGAATTAGAAGCGAAACATATGGTTGTTATTTGGATTTGCTGAAAGGTCATTTTTAAAATGTTCTAATAAAATGTTGTGGCTTATGTTATTTATTTTGTTTTCAGATTTTGTTTCCTTGCTGACTGGGGCCTCGGAGAACTGGTTTCCGACTTCAGGGGGCGTGGCTAGAGCAAGACTCACACTTGTCCGCTCAAACCTCATCTTCTCCATCAACTACGAAAGGTAGGATGTCTGTAAAAGTACTTACATACTCATACATACACATAGTACACTTACAGTATAGTACACACATATACAAATACAGAAGTCAGAGGGTGAATAAGACAGACTTATGGTCATTGTCTAACTTCTACTATGTTCCTATACCACTCACACATGCATATGCATCACTATCAGGATCGAGCACTCTGTGTGAGATTTCTGTTTACTAAGAGACAAATTGGAGAACTTACCATTTTATTACGTTGTGTTCCTACAGTATCCTGCAGAATAGCTCAGCAAAACTAATTACACTTATACATACACACAGCACACACGTGTCATGCATTTGTGCATACCAACAGTCACAGTTATGTTCACATGCAAGCGCACCTATTCATACACACATTTAACCCCTACAGCTGCTGACACAGTGACATCCTCCCACCCACACAGACAGCTGTGCATTTACTCCCATTGACACACACCCATATACACAGCTATGCATTCACACCAACACAAAACCCGCACACAGCTATGCAGTCAATGTCACATGCAAACATAATGCACACACACACACACGCAGTGCTTGCAAGCACACACATCTACAGTATTTGCCTGCAAAGATGCCACACTCACAAGTGCATGCTCGCGTGGTGGGGAGGTGGGACTGTAGCCCCCGTGGTGTAATGTAAAAAGTTAGCTAGCAGTCTCAGTGGCTCAGCTGATAACACTCTTGTCTCTTTTCCAACAAAATAAGATGATTGTAGATTCAAGTCCCTCAGTAGGCACTTAGGTTAGTACCCAATGCTGGCATTGTGCTTCTGCTATGTTGGAGGTGATATCCTTCAAACGAAGCATTAAACTCAGGACTCTTGTGCCCATCTCTGATGGCTGCCCAGGTGGCAGTAAAAGAATCTCTGGCACGTTTCTTAAAACACGGGTTAAATGGACTTGTAGAAGATTCTGATTCCATATTTGTTTTAAGTAATTTAATAATTTTATTTATTCAACAAATTAAAGTTATTAGCCACTTAATTAGCCAGAGCCAGCCAATGTTTCGTTGCCCGTGGCAACTTCCTCAGGGCCAACACTGGTCTTGATGCAGTTTACACTATTGCTTGCTCCTATTTAGGGGGTCACGTACTTTAACATTTCTCTTTCCTTGGAGGCTACTGAACTGCTACGATTTCCACTTGTAGCATTTGGAGTCATCTGCTGCTGCACCTCCGTGTAGCGAGGTAGCTTGTTAGAGGCTGGGTCCATTTGTCATGTAAAACACAAAAGGCTATGGTAGTCTGTATGAAATATTGTCAAAAGGGGGGGATTAGAGCAGGGCCACGAAACATTGTCTAGCTTTGGTTTATTAAGTGGTTGATAACTTTAATTTTTTGATAAAATATTATAATTGAATAATAAATTATATGGAGTCAGAGTCTTCCATAGCCCCATTAACCTGTGTCTATGTGGCACCACTGAGGTGGGCTCCTCCAATTTATTCAGTCATTCTTGCCCCATCACAATAGGGCAGAGCTATCAGATTCCACCCTCCCCCCACTTGGACAGTACTTTTCTTAAGAGTAGGGAAGTTAGCTCGGTGCCCTGCTGGCCAGCATTCTCTCGCTCAGTTTCAAAGGTTCATACAATAGGGCTGTGTGTTTGAGTTGCACATGTCTTGGCTGTTGCAGGTATAGCCCATACAGTCCCTGTGCCACCAGTTTCTAACTCACTGCTTTGTAAAGCACTTTGTAATATGTTATGTATAAAAGGCACCATATAAAACCAAATGCTATTCTGTTTCTAACTAAAATAAGCACTGCTGTTTTTATTATCACTTTTTAAGGTCACACTTTCTTAGTCAAATTCCTTTCTTTGTTTTCAAATGGCAGACTCAGTCGCCCGACACGAGTTCGTTTCACAGACCACGATGGAACTGTTTTGTTTGAGCATCCAGTCCAGAAGATGGCATCCCCACAAAGCAACATGGTAACTCAGAATTATTTCCATGATTCTCTGATCACACAAGTTCTTTCAGGTGCCTCAGGGACAGTGGGAGTCAAATGTGACTTTACTCCGCCTTTAAATGTCCACCAACCCTCCACCCGAACTCCGACTATTTTACATTAAAATCTGACACCAACGTCTTCACTGGTACTCAAGCATTAAAACATGGTCGGGGTTTGGGTTACCCTCTCATAGTCTAATGACTGGAGTGGTCATGAGGCATGAGGCAAAGCTAAGTACCAAATTTGGTTAGTTTTTTTTTTAACCAGATATCTACACTAAACATATAAATGTCTAATTTTAGGTATGATCTAGAGAACACAAATGAAACAACACTGCAGCAAAAGTCAGAATGGCAAAAACAGCACAACTGAATAAACAAAGCAGCCACAAACTACAAATTACAGTATATTAAACAATTAGAAACATGAGCAACAATAACAACAAATAATGTTTTTGTTATTTTCCTTTTATTGAAATAAGAATAACATAGAGAGTGCATCATATAGAATAGTACAGAGAATACAATTCTGCTGTGAAGGATCAAAGGTGTCCTACATAGTAATCAATTATTATTACACTAAGAAGATAGTGCAGATGCTGTGGTAAGAACTCATCAAGCACTTTGAACAGTCTTTTAGGGTTGACCATGCCCATACTTTTGTACAGTGACCTTTCCTAGATATATTAAGAACCCAGAAGTGTGTCTGAGTTTTTGCCCTGAATAAGCCCCCATCCTCGGTCACCCTGAAAAAGGGACTTCTAGTCTCAGTGGGCCTACCAGGTCAACAAAATTCAATAAATAAATTAAAAAGCAAAATAATAATAGCAGGGCATTATCCTGTTCAGAGTTTTTTCACATGTCCATCTTGTACAAGAATTAACTCTGAGTATGTTAAAACCTGACCTTAAGGAACAAAATCTTGTATAACATTCACAATACGCAGTATAGCGCAATGGTTTAGAGCTCTGAGTTGCAAACCTGGAGACCTGGGTTTGAATCCCACAGCCTCCACTTGCATACTCTGTGACCCTGAGCAAGTCACTTAACTTCCTTGTGCTCCCAGGTCGCACCTGTAAACAAGCTTTCAGCTTAGTGTGTCTTTCCTGGTAAAACAAAGGTTAAAAAAAAAAGAATATGAAAAAAATATTAACTAGACAAACAGGTCCTGCATGACAAAAACTATGCTGGTAGCAGTTAGGCAGTCAAGTGTGGGTATCAGCAGAGGAGGCCTGTAAATATGTTCTCAGGGCAGTTCTGAATAGAGGATGTGAGGGGCTACTTCGAATAGACTCAGGTAATGTACTGTATTCCAAAACTTATGAGTCAAAGAGGTTTGTGACCAGCTCTTCCATCTTAGTGGTGCATTTAGGTACATGAAGCAAGGACTTGTCATTGAATCTAAGGGAGTAAGCCTGATGGCAACAGTGGAGTAGGGCAGCAATAGAAACAGAGGTAGATGATCAAAGAAGCTTGTCAGTAAAACACTCAAGGGCATATGAGCTCCTAGCATATAAAGATTGCCATTCTAAGGTAACATATAGATAATAGTGATGTGTGAAATGATTTGAAGACTGGGCAAAACAACATATATTATTATAAGTCATATATCCTATTTTGCTGTGACACTTTTTTTTTTATTTCCAGCTTCTGTTTTTCACCCCACAGTCCACCCAGGTGGGGCTTTTTGGTCATATCCCTGACCCTGTTTGCTCTGTGATCTGCCTTAATCTGACCCGGTCCCTATGATCCCCATGGCTCCCCCCCATAGTGGGGCTGGTCAGGGAAGGGACATCCTTCCCCCACCTCAAGATCCATATCTATTGCTGGGTCCTGGTCAGGCAGCAGCGTGAAACTGAGGGCTGGCAGGGAGGATGTCACAGAGCCTGGGCCAAACTATGTTTCCACATGTTCTCCTTTCCCAGACCCCTGATGACATGGAGGATGCATGTGTGTGGAGGTGCACATGTGCTTCAGAACCTGCAGGTTCTTCCACCCTGCCTGACCGCAATCTACCTCCCTTGAGCTCTGTACTACCACCAGGCCTCTACCCAGTGGCAGCCAAGAGCCGGGACAACCCACCCACCTAGTCTGGGAGAGGTGAGCTGCCAAGTGGGCGCTTGATCCTTGCTGAACCCTCCCTCCCTCCCTGCTGACCCCCAGCAAACCCAGCTCATTCCCAAACTCGGGTCACAGGCAAGGTAAGAGGTAAAGTCCTACTGAGTCATAGCCCTCTATGTCACCAGGCCAGAGTTTGCCATGGCACATTTGAAGTATTACCAAAGTATCAGAGACCACAGTTTAGGCTGGGCAGCAGGACCCCTTTAGCAATGGCAAATCAAGCTTTTGGGATGAGTATATGCCCAGCTGTAATCTCTAGGGTTGATGTTACCAAAGCTCAACAACCTCTGGTCATGTCTTAGTGCTCTTACTGAAGTGAAATGTTTTCTCTTTTTTTTTTTTTTAAATCATTGTTTTTATATTAAGAATAATTCAAAAGCACCAAGGCCCTTATTACATCACAATTCCTTTATTTTTGTTAGAAGGCATTATTCATTCTGACCTGAACCAGATCAGGAGATACAAACGAGAGTTGCACCAGAAATCAGAACCAGGAGGCTATTGAAGCACGAAGTGCAGAGGATACTGTACTTTTAAAAACTAGGTGACAAAAAATTCTGTTGCAGCAGAATGTCATTGGAAATATGATCTTAACATACGAGGATGGCACAGTTCTTCAACAAATTCTGAAATAGCACAGCTGCCTAGGATTGTAGTAAGGAGAGGGGACAAACTGGATGGATTTATCTAGTTTTAAATGCTTCTGACGACACAAGGAAACTTCACAAAATATCATTTATAATACCAATGCCTGGAATTACCAAAATCTGATCCATCTACAGATTTAAAATTTCGGAATAATCCAATTCCGGCTCCGAGTCTGATGTGAAATCAGAATCCTAAATCCTGGTTCCTAATAATAATTTTATTCCTTTCAGACTACTATAAATCTTACTGATGGAAGGCCTTTTGGCACATGGTGCAAGATGCCAGTGTGGCCATTTGGGTAAGATAAGGGACTGCTTTACAACTCCTTTTAGTAGGAGGCAAATCGAAATCGATTCCAAGTCAAAAATCTGATTCTGTGCTTCCATTTTCTGAATTAGGATTTTGGGATTTAGAATCTTGCAATCCTAGTTTCTAACATTGGACCAGAATCTGATTAAATCCGATTCCATTTTCCAGTCATCCTTACTATTTAGACAGAATTCAGCTTGTAATTCAGATATTTCCTTTTCCCTTTTGTTAAGGATATTTACATAAAAACAGGATTCCCTTTCAGTTGGTCAGCATCTGTTCTGGCTTCTTGTCTGCAACTGACTTTATAATCCTCTGCCTGTGATGTCACAATCATTTCTTCAGCAGCCAGTTGTGAAATCAAAGGAGAGGTTTATGATGTTACCTGTAGGCACATAGTCAGTGGAGGTAGAGCCCAAGTGACACTGATCCTGTTTTCATGAACATTTCCTAAGTAATAATGTAAGAGAGGAATGTACTATGCGTATGAAATATAAGCTGAACTGTGTGAAATAATGTTGTCCCGGAGTGTCAGAGGATCTTTAAAGGGTAACAATCACCACCAAAGGCCCCCACACTCAAGTGTGGGACTGGTCTCAATGTGCACTTGTGTGCAAAAACATTTTGGTTTACTTACTGTTTACAGTGGCATAGTAGCTTGTTTCCAACTAATTTTGCTTAGTTGTTGGTGGCCATCTTCTGTTACTATAAATCCTAGAATTCCCTGCAGATGGCAGCAGAGCTGTAGGCAGCAGTGAGAAGATTCAATAGCCTGCAGTGCATGCTAGGCTCTGATCTTTTGTTTGCTGGTCCCACTGTCCTCCATGGACTACTATGTACAGTCACAGAGGACTGTACTTAGCCCCTGGAGAAAAACAGTCTCAGAAAACATCTAATTAGAGATAATAAAAGCTCTAACATGCAATGCAGGTTATTGAATCTCACTGCTGCCTACTGCTCCGATGTCAGCTGCAGGGGATTCTGGGATTTCACATAAGAGGAGAAGTCAGCCTACAACAAAGCAAAATTAGTTTTATATACAGTATCAGTGTGCAAAGCAGAGCCACTAAGGGAGAGCCTGGTGTTCCAGTGACAAAAATTCACACCAGTAATGACAGCAGTCACATGTCATAATAGTGATTGCAAAACAGCGATTGCTATTATGATGAGTGTATATCGCCAAAAAGTAAATTAGCAATATACACTTTAAGGCAACCCGACATCTGGATATCAAAAAGTGTTTTCGGAGGCTATGTTCCCCCCGTACCCCTCAGCTGTGGCACTCAATTTTGGCCCGGTCCCAAAACCCAGTACCTGCTCTGCCAGAGCTAGCCTCCCACACCACCGTGCCACATGGCTAACTCGACAGCAGCAGGTACTCTAGTCCCTGAAAACCCCTTCCCTGTCCCCCTCCTTCCCCTTGCTATTCCCTCCTTCCATTTGCTCTTCCATATAGTCGCTGTCCCATACCCTTGCTATTCTGCAGGCTAGTCCAGAATAATAGCGCCCAAAATGAGTCGCTATTTTTGTAGTCACTCATTTTGAGAATCTGTTATTACGTGATACTATCACAGCACTCACCCTCTTTTGTTCTGAATCAAATAAACAGTCCTGGAGCCAATGATTTCTTCAGATTTTCATTTAACATTAATTTAAAGTGCATAGTGCAAGTGCAATTAAAAGCATTCAAACACCGTAGTGGGGATCAGCCAGAAATCATCTGATGTTTCACCAGAAAATGGCTTTATCAAAAGTGATAGAACAGTAAGAGGGTGAGTGCCATGAATGCTTTCATTACTCTTATATACAGTAGTTTATTGCACTACAGTAAACAGTAAGTAAACCAAAATGTGTTTGCCCACAAAGTGCACATTAGGACCAACACCAATCTTGAGTGTGGGGTCCTTTGTGCTGACTGTTCCACTTTAAGCTCGACAGTAGAAACAGCATCAACTGACATCACTTGTTCCGCAAGACTGCTCCAAATGTCCACTAGTCATTCATTGAAGTAGGTCTTCCTGATGTTCCCCTTGAATCTTCCATCAATCTGTTTTCAGCTAGCAGATCTTTTAGATTCAGTAGCTACGCATCTGTGTTTGTGAGTGAGGAAGCAACTATCTGAAGCAATTTTTCTTGGTTTCATAGATCTGTGGGATGTGGAGGAATCTGCACAAGTCCAATATTCGATTGCTGAAATCTGAGCTCCTCCAAGTGACCCTGGTGACACAAGCACGACGGGAGGGTGAAATCCAGGGTAAAATCATCAAGCATCGCGCACTATTTGCCGGTAAGGACCCTTTTCACACTCACCAACTACGCAGGGCAAAAGAGAGCAAACTTTTCAAAGTTATCTACTGTGCTAAGCTGGACTGATGATGTAAGACAACTTACAACTAAACTGTGTGTGAGCAAACCCCCAAACAAGTTGGAGCTGGAACATTTACTTAAAAAAATGTATATATATATTATAGGGGCATGTCCGTGCCCCTATAGTTAGGGTTGAGTAGCCTGTTTAACGTTAAACCTCAAATTTCGCACTTTAATAACTTTATAGCTGATCAATGGATTTGCATAAAATTTGGAATATGCTGTCCTGTGGGGTAGATCACTTGATATGGCAAGTTTCTTTCCAGTCGGATGTACGGATTCTGAGATCCAGATTGTGCAAAAACCTTACAAGTCACCATTGTTTGCATTTTTTTCCTCATCGTGTTGCACCCAGATGGTGTGGAATTGTGGTGTGATTTGTTTTGTGGTACAACCAGCTTGGGTAATAGAACTGTGATGTTTAGTTTGGTGAAAAAATATTAATCTGTTGCAAAGTTATTACATTTTTAAGTTCCCATTGTTTTCAATGGGAATTCCCTGGTCCAAATTGGAGGGATAAAGTTCGACCAAGGATTGACCTCACGAAAAAGGATTCTTTCTCGCGTGATCCATTCCTTTTTCATGAGAAAAATTCCTTTTTTGTGAGCTGCCATCTTGTTTTTTTTTTTCTTCCACCAGCTACAAAAGGTGGAAAATACATAAAACTGATGAGATTTTTAAAATCAAACATCAGAACCTAGCTAAACTGGACCCGTTTAGCTAGATTCTGGTGTTTGTTTTTGATAGTTGTGCCCACAAATGCCTTTTCTGGGCATCCAAAATCCCAGGCAACCCAGACAGGCAAGCAGCAGCCGGTACCACTAAAGCTGAAACTTTACACATGAGCTGGTACAACAATTTTGTAGAACAACAAAAGTTGCCCCTCTCCCATTCTCTGACCAGTGAGTCAACTTCATGATCACTAGGCTGGGATAGGATATTAGGGAGCTGTTGGCTTGTGACTGTCCCAGGAAAGGGGGACAGAAGGAGAGGCTAGGTACCCCCCAGGCAGACTGAGACTTAGATAACCTCCTCTGCAGGGGGACTCCAGGCTTACCCATCTCCCCCTCAGCTGCGATTGCTTCCAGCCAGCAGTGAAATGCCATCTGAAAACCTTTTACCTTTAATATTCTGGAGACCCCATTCTACACTTGCAATTGCAGCAGCGCAGCTTTCTATGGGCAAATATGCTCCCCCTTCTGCTGACACACAAAAAACAAGCACACTAGTATACAGTATGCATTTGTCAATGCCAAAATGTCTGTTTGCTTGTGTTTGCCATGTACCTGCTGAGCACAGATAGTGCAGAGGTTAATATAAACACATTAATAATGAGTTACAGTGGTGAAACTATGATAATTGGGAAAATAACAGGTTCAGATATAACATTGGTTTCTTAGACTGAGACCTTGAATTTTCATCCCCCACCCTCCGATCGCTGTCCTCATAATATTTGATTCAGTCCCTGGTGACTAATGGCACCCCCCACCCTCTGATCGCTGACCCTGTAATTTTTAATTAATTCCCTGGTGTCTAGTGGTACCCCCCCACCCTCCAATCTCTGTCCCTGTAATTCTTGCCTGAAATAAAGAAAACGGTCCCTCAATGTTTTTTTTTTTGTTAAACTTGTGAGAAAAAAAAAGGTCCCTCATCATCTCAGCCACCCCCCTCCCTATCCTGACCCTCCCACTGAGCACCCAACATTCCTCCCCCCCCTTACCCTGTTCTTCCCACTGGAGGTTGTAGGCTGTCATCTTCTGTGGACCAGGACACATCTGCACTCTTCAAAGCCAAACCGTGAACTGAGAAATTAAGGTAAGTGCTGTATAACGTATTTCAATTTCATTTTGAACTTATGTTCATAACTCTTCCATTTTTTGGACTTTTTTCACCCAATTTCGAATATGGCCTTTTTGGGACCCCACCTCATGAACACTGCAACAGTCATTTCGTTAATTAACCCTGGAAGGTGATTTTGCGGTTGCTGTGCAAAATCACCTTTTGGGACAGAATAACAAAATTTCACCACCAGTGTTCATGAGGTGTGGTCACATGAAGGTCATGTTGAAAATTTGGTGAAAAGAATCTTAAAAATGGCCGAGTTACGTGCGTGTGTTCATTGAGATTTTTATACGCATGCGCATAACTTTGATAATTTTCATTATTTAGAGTCCAAATTTTCAACATAACCATTTTTTCACACCACCTCATGAGCAGTACAGCTGTCACTTTTCACATCTTGTCCAAAATGTGTTTTCACACCTGTGGCATGAAATGGCATTTTGGCACAGATTTAAACATTTTCACCTATGGAGTTGATGAGGTGGGGTCATAAGAAGACTATGTTGAAAATTTGGGGTCAAAATATGAAAAAATGCCAAAGTTATGACCATTCGTTGCCATTTTCACTATACCTACTCATAACTTCGGAAATGTTAAATATTTTTATCACAGATTTTCAACATAGCCTTTTTATTACCCCACCTCATGTATGTCACAGCTGTCATTTTTCAGATCCTTGATAAAATGTGTTTTCGCATCTGTGTCGCGGAATGGCATTGCAGTTGCACAGAATTATGTTTTGGTGGGATTAAAAAATTTTCTGCACCAGGTACATGAGGTGGGGTAACAAGGTGGCTATGCTGACAATTTTGTCACTGTTGTCCTATAAATGGAAGCGGAGAGCCCATAGAGCCCTGTGCTTCCGCAGCTATGTACATTAATGCTCCAGTTAGGGTCAACGTGATGAAAGTTGGGAAATGAGGCATTAGGGTTTCCATAACACCCCACCCTCCCAAACCAGGCAGGAGAGCAGTTGTGGGTTGTGCCTTGGGCTTCTCAAGCCTAATGCTTACCCCATTCTCATAAAGTCTACACATCTGACCTGGCAGTAGTTAAAGCAGGAGAGTTGAGACAGCCCAACCGACCACCCCTATGTTTTGTTTCTTACATCTGAGGCTTTGTCTGGATGCCAGGATTTACCTGGAAATGAGCTGTCACATCTCAGTGTGGCTTGCCTGGTCAAAAATTGAAAACAAATAAATCAAAATTAGACTGCACAGTTACACTAAAGGATGGCAATAGGCTTTCAGTGGTTAGCAGGTTCAGATTGTAACTTGAAATAGCCTTTCTGAACTGGAGCTGTACACTCCTAACCAAGCTGCTTATCAATAAAAGTGGCTGCAAAAAAAAGCTGCTTTTGCTAATTGACAGCAGGCATTACTAGTTAAACACCAGCGCTGCTCGTTAAATGTCCGCTGATCATCAACCAGCTGTTGTGTAACAGAAAGCTACAACAGGGCTGCACATACTGCCATACAAATAAATGTCATTTTGTAACAAAAACAGAAAAAGTTGAATAAAAAAAGGAACAAGTGTCAAGGTGGTCTCAGCTCATACTGAAAAACATTTGTCCCTCGGGTTGAAAAAGTAGGCAGTGAGACCCTGAGCCTATAACTTCAGCCATTTCCCCTACTGTCAGTCACTTTTTCACGCTCGGGGCTATAGATTTATATGTTTATTTATTTAAATATTGTATACAGGATAATCCCACTAAGATGAAACATTTTAACTCAACATTGTAGTTTAAGGTTGGAAGGGACTACCAGCAGGTTTTCCCCCTCCCCCTTCCCACTTCAGAAGCAGAGATTAAGAAGTATAGTACTGTATAGGAATCTCATTTACAGGTCTGTCTTGCTGATTACAACAGAGATACAGTTACAAACACCAGACACATTGAATAATACATCATTTGGGTATGCTTAGAAAGAATTAACAGCAAGTGCAAGCACACTTATAAAGTTTTTTTTTCAGTTTACAGCAGTGGAAACTGATTCGTGGAGAGTTAGTCAGGTGGGATGCGAGAAAGTTTTTCTTCACAGTGCATGTTGGGGGTGAATGGAATATATATATATATATATATATATATATATATATATATATATGTGTGTGTATATATATATGTGTGTGTATATATATATATATATATATATATATATATATATATCATAGTGTATGAGTGACCATCACAACAATGCTCTGTTTTCTTCAAGGGAAGTGATGACATCATAGAGACCTCAAGAGCAAAGCTCGAGGAGTATAGGAGGGACGGGGGGGCATGATTGAAACCTTTAAGTACATGAAAGGAATAAACAAGACAGGTACAGAGGGGCTGTTCAGAGTAAGGGAGGGGAGAGACACCAGGGGCCATGATATGAGACTGTATGGAGGAAGGTTCAGGAGGGACCTGAGGAGACACTTTTTTACAGAGAGGGTAGTAGCTGGGTGGAATGCATTACCTGCAGAAGTGTATCTAGTAGAACAGTGGACTGCTTCAAAGGGGATGGAACAGGACAAGGGGGGTCAATGGAGGGAAGGATGGAAGGGAGGGAGGAGGGCAGCTGCAGAATAAGGGGTGCTAGCTGCACATTCAAGCAGACTTGATAGACCTCTAGGCCTTTATCTGCTGGCACATTTCGTATGTTCGTATGTTAGAGAGGCCTCTATGAGGCCATCACTTCCCAAGATGGAAACGCAGTCTTAGTTGTGGATGGTCACCCATCCATTGTTTCATATAGTGTGTGATTCAAGAGAGAAGGTTTACAGATGTAGCCCCCATGTTAATTAAGGGTTTACCTTCATTAAGTTGTCCCACTCACGCTCGTTCCAGCACCTCGGTGTGACTCAGATCGTGTTGGTCCTCAGAATCCCTCATTCACGCTCCTTATGGTCTGTGGCAACAATGTTTATTTTTAAAAGAAGAAAACAAGTGATGAAGTTCAGTTTGGTAATAAACTATCTGTGGCTGTCCATTTCCAAACTGTTTCGGTCCAGTGCTTGGCACTCACTAAATGGCATCACCATTTTTCCCCAAGTTTTGTGCTTTGATCCACATTTTCAGTCAATGTGGTGGTGGCAGCTCAAGGCTGAGATGTTGTTATGATTTCACTGTGACATCAGAACGATACCATAACAACTTTTTGTGACCTTTGAACTGCACCATAACATATAGAATAGTGTATGGTTGTCCATACACAACAAAGCTATGTTGCCATATCGAGGGGATGTGATGATGTCATACTGACCTCGAGAGTGAAGCTCGAGGAGGTCAGTTTAACGGCAACATCCGAATGTTTAACTTATAGATTGTGTATGGACAACCATATACTGTTTTATATAGTATATGGTTCTCCAAAACATCGAAACTTTCTCAAGGTTTCATACCTTGTGATGACGCTACCTCTCCTCCGTTCAGTCCCGCTCTGCTCCTGAATCCGGTTCCATGGCAGTCCTGCTCTGATCCTGCCACCCATGATTTATAGCACCCAGTAATTTAGAACAAAACAAAAAAAAGACAGACTGGTAGTTTTGACACATGGCGCTGACTGAGAAAGTCTGTGCCCAAACTATCTTAGATTACTGTCCACATTGTCTGCTCGCCCGACCACTCGCTAAGAGAATCTGCCATTTTAGAATACATTTTTAAAATCACTTCTTGTTTCCACCAATCAGGTAGAAGCTCAAGGGGCAAAAGTTGTTGTACTATCGATGTGAGGTCAGAACGATAGTACAACTTTTGTGACCTTTGAACTGCCCTACAACAGGATTTGGAAAACCATCGTTTTTCATCCACAACAAACCCTTACCATATACTATATGAAAATTCTGTGCATGGAAATTCATACACAATAGGAAGTAACCATACATTATAAGGGAACAGTGGGACCCACATGCAGACGAGGGGAAGCAACACCAGGGGAACAGGACGACAATCAGCCACTAGGACTATCAAGCTCCAAATCCAGCACAGCAATAGGCTGAACATGGACCTGGGCAGGGAAATGGGCCTACTGGATGGACTTCTAGGTCTTCTTTTGCCAACACAATCTATGTTCCTATGTTTCTCAGACAAAGGAAAGGAACTGATACTGTGCAGTTCTAGAGAAAGAAGAAAGTTTCCCACAGTAAGCCTAAATTCCAGTTTATATTACAATAATGTAATACACCAGTGGAAAAAAATTCCACCGAATAAAAAGTAGTATCAGTAATATGTCTTAAAATGTGGAATTGGAAATAAGAGATTTACGTTACTGCAATTGTGATAAATTCATTCAAAATGGAAAGCATTATCAGTGCTGATAATATGCATTCAGAAAAAGCAACATATTACCCTGGCAGTATATAGATCACAGGTGCCATATACAGAAGTAACATTATCACATCTACTGTATGGTATGGCATAGTAAAACATTTAACCAATGGGTGAGTAGCTTTGTGATGTTACAGAGGCCCTGTACTGCATTCAGACTTCAACAGCTGAACTCACTGGAAAGAGTACATTATATCTCCCATAAAAGGGTGCATTTAAAAAAGTGACCCATTTCAAAATGGTGTGGTTCAAACAGTATATGTAATGTGCAGTGCTGTGATCAATTTGGCACAGTTAATGTGTTGGTGGATTTGTCCAACATTCTGAAACAAAGTCAGGTGTCTGTTAACAAAGTCTTTTCCTACTGTACAGTGCCATGATTCTGTGTCTTTAAATGCTACACCTTGTTCAGAATATTAACTCCTCTTTAAAACATTGGCAGAGACGTTCAGCTCCATTCTGACTTCTTCGGACCCGGATCACGTTGGGTTAGGGGGGATTGCCATGCTGACCCTGAGCGATATGGACAACAATCTGCACTTCATACTCCTGATGGAAGGGCTCCTGGACAAGGGGGACAAAGGTATGAGATTATGATGGGAACTTTTCTTTGGGGCTTGACACCATTTAAAACAAGGTCTTCACCACTTCCTCCAAGGCACTCTAAAATATGGGGGCAGGTGGCTGGAACTACCATTGGAAATCACTTCTCAAAGCCACTATTTTCGTGTTATGGTATTAAAAGAACTGAATCTTCCCAAACTCTGTATTGGTATTCAAACTCTTAGCCCAGTCAACATTTTGCTTTTGTGTCTGTGTTGTTTTTGGAAGTCTACGTATTACAGTTGTGCATAGGTAAGTTTGTGTTGTGTGCGTTTTGACGGGTTGTGCATGAGGCTGTGTTATGTGTATTTGTGCAGTGTATGAATTATTCTTGTGTCTTTTTATGTACATTTTATTTATATGTATGTGTTGTGTGTTTTTGTGAGCGTTTTGTGTGCATTTCTGTTGGGTTGTGTCAAGAGTGGCAGACATTGCATGGCAGAGCTTGTGTTGTATGTTTGCATTTGTGTTGTGTGTTTTTGTGAGTGATCTGTGTTAGGCTGTATTGTGTGTGAGTATGTATTGTGTGGGTATGTGTGTGAGATTTGTTTTGCTTTATGATGATGTTATTTGTGCATACAGAGGCACCAGCCAGGATGCGGTGCAGTAATGCTGCAGTATATCACACAATGCTGCAGTATACAGCAGGGAACCGTGTAAGTCAATGGCAATTAAACCCTTTTGTCATGCAGTATTTTGTGACATAGCAAGTTACTGCATTGCATTATGGTTGGCTTCACTGTATGTGCTTCTCAGTGTGTACTTATGTATTACAGCTACTTGAGGATCTAATGATTTGATGAACTGCACAATCCAGTTTGGTGTTGCTTTACTGGGTCATGGTTTAGTTGGGGAGGAGAAATTAATTTTATTCCTGTCTTGTGAAACAAATGAGATGTATGATTTGAAGACATGGGTTTGCTATTTCCATTCCATTCCATTCAATTGTTTCAAACCATCCAGAACTGAGATCAGCTATTAGCCAAAAAGGTTCAGTGCCACTTAACATTGGCTGCACTGGGGTAGTTGGGGCACATTTGTTCATTTTGGATTCGCAGAAGATACTTCAATATAAGTGAAAACCAGTTGAAATCCATCATGCCTGTAAAGTAAGGTTAGAGAGTACCTAGTGGAGTCATCTCTGTAAAAGGGTATCCCCATCAAAACAGTGGTGCAATAAACTCAATAGACTAAAGGACTTCTTTCCACTTCTGGCAGTGTATTCCACCAAGCCAGAGGGTGGTAGCAGGGTGGAACACACTGCCAGAGGGAGCAGTCAACCATAGCTCAGTTGGGGGATTTAAAGGGGGGGGTAAAGTCAAGGGGAAAGTTAAGGTGACCGGGAAGGGGGACGAGCAACAAGTAGCAAATGTGCATGTGCTCCAAAATGAGCAGACGTCATAGACCACTGTGCGTTCCTCTACTGGCATTTTCCTCTGTTTATGTGTATTTCTAGGTGTCTGCATCCCTCATTTGGCAGCACATCCACCACTGGGCCAGAAGGCCATGGGCTCTAGTCCCACCCCAGGATTGTGCTTTATACCATGGATGCTGGCATCTGACTGCAGTACTAGGGTAATGCTGTGCTGTCAAGGTGTGCCATCCATCAGATGAGAGGTTAAACTGAGGTCCCTTCTTAACATTTCTGGTGCTGTCCTGGTGGGTGTCCAGGTGGAAGTCAAAGGACCCAAGGTGCTTTTTGTAAGAGACGGGGATGTTATTTGGAGTCCTCGTCAACATTCCCCTTCCCATAAAATTAGTTCATTCATTTGTCCAAGGCTGTGTGCGGGTTGTGATGTGCAAAATGGGCAACCACAACATGTTTGCAGTCACTTCACTATCAGTCTCTAATTGTTTGTAGAGCACTTCGGGATAAAATGTGTATGAAACTCACTCTATAAATGCATATTTTTCTTGCTTTTTTCTAAGAATTTCTCTCTTTCTGCTTTCATTTTCCCATAAGGAAAATTCTAAGCTACCCCCCCCCCCAAAAAAAAAGCATATTTTGACTTTAGCTCAAATAATGAGCTACCCGCCATGTTGTACAACACTTCCTCTGGTGATAGGGTAGTAACACCACTTAGTATTCTAAAGTCAACACTCACCACCACAATAGAACACTGCTTCGCTGCTTTCATGCAATATTTTTATTTCATCAATGTGCAAAAGACTGCACAACTTGACTAGTTTCAGATCAAGCCCTTCTTCAAAAGGCCTTTTGAAGAAGGACTTGATCCGAAATTAGTCAAGGTGTGCAGTCTTTTTGGCACGTTGATGAAATAAAAATATTGCATGAAAGCAGCGAGCAGCGTGTTCTATTGTGGTGGTGAGTACTGGACTTTTGAAATACTGTTTAGCTGTTGTCTAGAAGCACCCCGGACTAGTGCAACATTCTGTTGAGAAGAGATAGTAACACCACTAGTTGCTCCCACCTAAGTTGTTCACCCTCCATATCCCCAGTCTCCCTATTTGAAGGGGGAGCACACCTTTTCATGAAGAATACCC
The DNA here is from genome assembly GCA_016271365.2 of Neoceratodus forsteri. Lineage (NCBI taxonomy): Eukaryota > Metazoa > Chordata > Ceratodontiformes > Ceratodontidae > Neoceratodus > Neoceratodus forsteri. The sequence continues at coordinate 336,184,147 of CM028137.1, read as the reverse complement.
TCCCAACTCCCCCCATACCTCCCACCCCAGTCTGTTACATAAAGACCCAAGCAAGAAACCCCAGCAGTCATGGGGATTCGACCCTATGACAGAGGGCCAGATCTGCATTTGTGGCCTATGGAAGGAGAGCACTGCTGTGTCAGAACAACAAATCACCCCACTACCTGGCAGTCACTCGACTGACACTGTGTGAAAGGGTAGTGGGCCAGTGTTCAGAACCTGCTCCCTGATAGCACTGGGAAACACGAGGGGTATTATCACTAGCAGCTATGATCAAGATCCTTTTATCTTCTATAATACTTCACATGGAGGAGATTAAGTCAACACATACTGGGAAGGGATCTGTCACTTTTATGTGTCTTAACCAAGAACTAGCAGGGAACACAAGGCTGCTGTACTTGTCCTTTCATTCCATGGCATATTGCTTTTCTCTTAAATTACAGACCATCCACTGGCACCAATTCTCGTCCGTCTGTCTCACCAGAACAGAGTGCTACGTGAAATCCGAGCGAACATCACAGCACAGGTAAGGGCACACTCACTGTTTGAAACCTCAATCCCTAATAAACACATAACACTGGGCCCTCCACATCTCCATTTTGCACACTGCTGAATTAGTTCAGGCTGTTTGGTCCTGCTGAGGTATGCCATAAGTGGAGACAACTAGAAACACATGTCAGCTGATGAGTAACATGCATTCCCATTCCTGAAACCTCATGGTGTTCCATTCTTCCATATATCATTATAAAATACTGTATATGTAGATAGCCAGGTCTCACAGCTGAGCACTTGTTTGAATTTTGATTGGCTGAGAAACTGTGTGTACACCAGCAGTTGCTGCTCTGCTCCAGTTAGTGTTTTTTTTTTTAATGGTCTCACCTTGTCTTTTTTATTTATTTAACTTTTAAAATTATGTGGCTGGGAAAGGCACACTGAGCCAAAGCCTGTTTTCAGTCTGGAAGCATAAAGGGGTTATGTGACTTGCTCAGGGTCACACAATATGCAAGTGGCAGTTGTGGGATTCAAACCCAGGCCTTCTAGGTCTTAATTTTCATAGCCTGTTGCTCTCACTTCTAGGCTATACAGCCTCCCCCCGCCTTCCACCCCAGCACTGAGGGTTGCCAGCACTGCTATGAAAAAAATAAAATTACACTGGCAGAATTCCTATAAAAGTCTGAATTTTGTTTCTGCGAAATTTCAGAATGCACTTTGGCAACTTTCACAAAATGAATGTATTATTGCAGATTGATCATATTAAATTGCAGACTGGAATTCCACAGAACTGTCATAATGCTGCTTATGTGTACCGTTCCACAGTTCAGCCAGAAAAATTTGGTGAAACAGGGTAAAAATTCACAGAGCACATTTGGAGAATTCAGAGTTTGCCAAAGTTAAAATTTCAGAAAATGTTGCAAAATTTGCAAAATGTTGTGACATTTTGGGAAATAAGAATTTGCAGTTTCTGCCCAGTGCTAGTTGCCATGGCTGCACCTTCCTCTGGCTGGGAGGATGGGTAAGCTTCCGCCTTCCACATCCGTTGCCAGGCATCGCTGTTTATTGTATCAGAAGTGGAACTGCTTAGGAGTGGAGGAGCATAGACATTTGCACCTGTCAACATTTATGTACAAATGCTATAAGAGTTCAATACATGAGTACATTTCTTGTAGCTTAATTAAGAGAACAGTAAAGCCAGGCTTGAAATCAGTTGAGAACATTGAATATGTCATACCCAACATGAAATTTAATGTAGATAGAGCTTCGTTTACCTATCAAGGCCCTTATGTAGGGCATTGTTTGCCTTTGTACTGTGTTTGAGACCCATTCTGATCCTGTAATTATACAAAAGATCTATGGTTAGTACATCTCTTAGGGTGGTAGACCTTTTCCCAGTTACTCAAATTATGATAAGGGTAATATATTAAGAGTTTTCAAATGATGGTTATTTATTGACTGTGCAAGAAATTAAAAATGAGGGAGGCACACTCAAAAATATATTGAATTCCACACTATTTATAGGTTTATAGCCAGTGAGTTTTAAGCTTCAGTCCCAATGTTTCACTATAATTTGATGGCTTCTTCAGGGGTTAGCTTTTATTTTCTTCTCCTAGGGAATCAAACATAAAATACAATTATTTAGTATATATCCATATTAAGGTTACATAATATAATATAGGTAAACAGCATTACTGGGTTTATGTAATCTGTTAGCTCCTTTTTTCTTGGTAAACCCTCATATTATTATTTTTTTGTGCGTTTGTTTATAATGCCTAAAAAACAATACATGTTTCTTTCAGTACTCTTTGTTATGCAGTTTAGATTATTTTCACCCTTGTGAGTAACACACGCGCCTCCACCATCACCCTGTGGTCAATGTGTCTTGTCTTATTTTATTTTAAACTTTCACTACCCCTTTTGCTGTGACACAGCCATGCTGCTGCCAGTCAGGTCCAAAGTGCTGTAAACACCTAGTTAATGGTCTACTTTTTGCACTTCTGCTGCCAAGTCACTCTTTGTGTTTTTCATTCGCTCTGACATATACAAAATGGTAACAATTAGGTCCAGTGATTCACTGTCAACGTTTTGCAAAAATTCCCTTAAGGAGATACCAAAATGTTCTTGAAAACTGACAGACAGAAGGTACCGAAAGAAACATGTATTATTTGTTCGGCATTATGAGCAAAAAGATAAGATGAGCATTTACCAGGAAATAAGGAGGTGATTGTATAAACTCAGTAATGCTTTTGACCTATGTTATATTATGCAACCTTATTATAGATATGTACTAAATAATTTCATGTTTAATTTTTTAGGTGAAGAATATAAATGCTATCCCTGAAGAAGTCATCAGATTAGGGTGAAACACTGGAGATGAAGCTTAATAAACTCACTGGCTATAAACTTACAAATAGTGTGAAAATTAATATATTTTTGGAGAGCGCTCCTGCCACCCACACACTTTTTGTCACATGTAGCACTATTTTGGGGGCAGCTCTGGAATAAGTACCTAAAAGACTTTCATCATTTCCTGTAACACACTCTGGACTTATATGCAAGTAGTAATCCACACATGCAGCATGTACGTGTTCCAAACACAATTTATTCAATGAGAAATGCAAGTATCCTTTAAATTCTTGTTTAGTAGGGATCTAAATGAATTATTAGCTATTGCTTTCCTGATTTCTGGGAGTAAGCTGTTCCATTCTTTGGCTACCCACCAGTTTAATTTAATTTTCCCGTATGAGTTAGATGCCATAGGAATACCCCCCCCAACCACCACCACCACCTCCACCACCTATTTTTTATCTCCCTGAAGTTATGAGTATGCCTAGATACTTCAACAGGATCGGATTCAGGAAGCTCAACTTTTCCCTTGTATATTTTAAAGGCTGTTCTTGCTCTCAGTTTTTGCCTCCTAAGTTCCAAGGAATCCCATTATAGGTAACTGTACATTGAACAAGGATGTCTATCGTAAGCGTAACCTAATACAAATCTTGTTAAGCTATACATTCTATCTAGTTGTTGTAGCACTGTGTGAGCAGCGTGCTGGTATACAATGCTTCCGTATTCAAGAACAGGTAGCAGAAGAGGTGTCGCTATAATTTTCCTTGTTTATTTGGGGATAAAAAATGCTTTTCTTCTCAAGGCTCTAAGTTGTTTGTTTACCTTTTTGACAGTATTGTTTATATGTAGATCAAATTTCAGTGCACTGTCTATAGTTACTGCTAGGTATTTATATTCATTGGTGCTGGTTGATGTTTGACCGTTTAGTGTTGTGATGTTTCATTTAGTTTCGACTTTTTTATTTTTCGACCTATTGTGCCTGAACATCATTGCCTGAGTTTTCTTGACACTTAGCACCATATTTGAATTTATTTCTGGAGGCAGTTAAAATCATGCTGCAAATTCTGTTCTAATTCCTTGTGAGAAGCTGCTGTTCCTATTAATGCAGTGTCATCCACATACGGTTTTATTTCAGACCTTGTAATATGGGTGGGGAGGTCATTCACGTAAATTTGAAACAACAGAGGACCCAAAATGGAGCCCTGTGCAACACCTCTTCTCAAAATTTATGAGTTGGAAAGCATACCATTTGCAGAGACCTGCTGCTTTCTATTAGATAAGTACAAATGAAACTATGTTTTGGCTCTTCCTGATATTCCTATCCTTTCAAGTCTTTCTGTTAGCATCGTGTGATTTACTAAATCAAAGGCCTTGGAGAGGTCAATGAATACTGCACCCATGAACTCTCCCATATTTAAACCAGAAACTATTATATTTACAAAGTCCATGAGGGCAGTACCCATCAACCTCTCTGCTCTGAATACAGATTGGTGCTTGGACAACAACACGTATTTGTCAAGGTATTCATTTATTTGTTTCCCGATCAATCTTTCAGAAATTTTGGACACCTTGGAGAATAATGCTACTGGTCAGTAATTTGATGGCTTGTTCTAATCTCTCCCTTTAAAAATGGCTACTACCTTGGCCAGTTTCCAATCTTCTGGATAAATACCTCCAGTAAACATCTATTGAATAATTTTGTCAGGAGAGGTGTTATTATTTTAACCGAATATTTCAAGAACTTTGCTCCTATCTGATCCAGACTGTTGACCTTCTTTGCATTCAAGTTTGTATCACTTTCTGTACGGTACCAGGTCAGTAGAGCGGTTCAAGAATAGTGCTGTAAGAACCACGCTGTGTAAAGCGTGAAATCATTTAGAGCAACAGGGTATAATAGCAGTAGGGAATTACTGCTACCTGTCACTCTGCACTGATACCTGGAAGGGATCTAGTTGCTGTGTGTGTGGTGCCCGGTCAAGCCGCTCCCATGGTAGACTGGCTAAGGCACCAGCACATGGCAAGGGTGGAGACCTGGGACCACAGTTTGGTTCCCCCCAAGTCTCCTGGTGTTGCAACCTTTTTTTGTGTGTGTGGTTTTTTTTTTGTTTTTTTTAGAAAATTGAATTTTCCCCCTCCCAGGTTTCTCCCCACCCCCGAAGTTCACCCCCCTTGGAGTTGGTTATCTTAAGTCCGTGGGAGTGTGGGGGGTGAAGTCTATTAGTTTTAATGGTGTGCACTTTTTGTGTTGTGGTCTCTGTTTCTACTAACGTTATTTTGGCGCACAACGTTTTGCTTGTGGCATTGATTGCCATGCTGCTTTTGTTTGCAGCAATATGACCCCATGCCTTTCAGTACCTCACACTGTTTAATTACTTTGAAATAAAAATTTGGGTGATTTTGGTTAGTTTTGTTCTCATTACTTAATTCATTGTTTATTACTTTTTTTTGGCTATTATTTTCTCTCCTCAGTGCAGTTCTCCATCTGGAGGGTGCCCCCAGCCCCATTCTTCAGCATCCACCAGCTGGCGCTGGCACTTATTCCCAGGGCTTGCCCCCCACCGGTGAGGCTGGTGGGGTTCTCCAACCCCTGCCAGAGACCAGATCCAGTGTGACTAGTGCCATGGCTAGCTGGGAGCGAGGCCTGTGAGGCATCCTCCTTCATCCACCACACTGCTTTTTCCCATTTTTCGTGCCCCCTTGCAGGTTCACAGCATGCAGTGATGCCTACAATGAGGTCATGCATGCTTCCATGCTCACCCTCATCATGCGTCTGCCTTGCTCCTGCCCCACATTGTTGTGGCTCCATGTTGCTGAGCCCTAGCCTCTGCTAGGGGTCAGACATGCACCAGCTGCTGATCCCGCCCTCCCTGGAGATGGAGAGCAGCCTGTCGGACACTCGATCCATCTCCTCCCCTGCCAACCCATGGCGGCCCATGCTCGTTCCCGAACACGGGTCGCCGGCACAGCACAAGCTGTGGCATACAGCGCCTCAACCCTCTGCACCACTAGGCTGGCATTGTTTGTTACTTTTGATAAGTGTCCTTGGTCTAGAATATTTATGCCAGGTAGTGTACAGAAGTAGTTATTTAGCAGGTCCACGGTCTCAGTTGCTGTCAGATCTTTCCCCTTTTTGTCCTGGATGTTTGTGTTAGCTTTAGAGACTGATGAGCCTTCTAATGATTTAAATAAGTTCCAGTAAGGAGATGGATTTGTACTTTCTTCTATTTTTGTTTTGAAGTGGTGTTTTTTTGCTTTCCTGATCTGGCTCCTGCATTTGTTAAAAACACCAAAACAAAAATGCACTCGCACTTCACAGCCAGGAGTAGTTACCTCTCCAGTGAAGATACTGATGTCAAGATGGATTCCAATCAAGTTTATTTATTGTGAACAAAATTCAATTGTAAATTAATGACTGTAAGGTAAGCGATACACTGTGCTGGAAGGTCTGCATTCAGGTGCTCCAGTGCTTCACCATATGAGGTTTCATCAGGCAGTTGAGCCTTCTTCAGGAATCAGCTTTGAGCCTCCATCAGCAATGAACACAAGGGTGAAAGTGGTGAGGTACTCTGGGGTACAGTGTGCTGCCACATCTTCAAATCAAGCCATACATTTAATAAGTGCCCTTATGCTCATCTCAAACATTGTACCTCCACTTTTTTTGACCACTTTGACCCCTGAATGGTCACATAGGCAAACCACTAGGAATCACCCTTAAGTCTCCATTGCAAAATGTTCCTGAACCTCATTGAATCTGTGACAGCCTTATTTTGAACTGGCTCCAAACTGTTTGCTCTTTTTCCCTTTTGCAGTTAAGCTTTTCAACATTCTTTCCTGACTGAAAAATGATAGCCAGGTCTCACCTTCCTGGAGCATTGTGAATAGTTTGGAATGTTTTGTTTCTGACTTCTATTTGTGTTACATTGTTCTGGTTAATCAGTTTGTCTCCTGTCTCCAATAGGATCCAGACTTTGCTGAGGTGCTCACCGACCTCTCCACCCGGGAGATGTTTTGGCTTTCCCATGGCCAGCTGGAAATCTCTGTGGAAACTGAGGGCAGGGATACCCGAAGGATATTTGGTTATATCACTGGCAAGAAGACTTGTGACAGTAAGTAACCATTTAGTATCCTAACATGGTTGTCCATTTAGGAGAGCACTGTTAGTATTTCATATAAATCCTTTATTTACTGATTGCAACTATGCAAATACAGTTGATTTTTATAGACTATATACAGTATAAAAATCTGAATAAAAATTGTTTATAATTAAGCATATCCCAAAAACCACCTAGTCATGAAAGTCCTGTAATAACAAATAGATTCCAGGCACATATTTGATTGATTTCACACCAATTTCACGAACCTTCAGATACAAACATTAATGGCAGGAAACCTAGCATTCTGATTGACTGACTCACATCCTACAAGGGTTAAGTTGTTGCTGGCAGCCTTCATGGACAATGTAACAATTAGTAGTTAAACTATAAACCACATGAATTAAATAACAATAATAATAATAATAATTCCATAATAACATTAAGGCACTCCAGAGGCTGGGTTACCTTTCTTTATCTAACCCTAAGAGCATGTGGCACTTGGCTTCATCTCGTGCCTTGAGACTGTTGGGGCTAGATTTATTAATGGTAACCCAACCCCTGGTCATGCCCTAATGCATAATTTACAATCCGTTCTCAATCCTTATAGCATCATTGGAAGATAGATAACCACATAGGAGAACAAAAAATGAGCCATCATGTGCAAAATAACCCAACAATTAAATGCAATTGTGTGCCTTTGACTTTTTTGGTGTATCTAGCCAGAATACTTACTGGTGCATGCTATGGTGTTTTTTTCTTTAAAACTGATTTATTATTAACTTTTATTTTGCCAGGCAAGATCCTATAGAGATTCTTTTTCAAGTGAGACCTGGGCAACATTGCATGCTTAATCTATAAATGACATGCATATATGCATCACACAGTCGTACAGACTATCAGTGCAAGACTGTAATAAAGGTCTTTATTTCTATATCTATTTAATTTTTGTAATTTACCTTGACAGTTGGCAAGGACAAGATTACGGAGAGAAACCTTACAAAATGCATACCCATGTTTTGTGGCTGTGTGCAAATATTTGGTTATTGGTTGTTTTTTTATTTGTAATTTCCGACTAGAAAAAGGAACTGCGACAGCTCATTTCCAGGTGTGTCCAGAGGGTGGGTCACATGAATCTGTTTTATTGACAGGGGGATGTTGGCCATGACACAGAGGAAACTCCCCTACTCTTCTCAGTAGGCGGTATGGGATCTTTAACTGCCACCTGGACAGTGGCCAGATGTGGGCAGAAGGGATCTCAGTTTAATTTCTCATACAGAAGACAGGTTACAGATCAGGAAAGGTATGCTGATGGCATGTGTAAGCTAGGGGCCCTGCGGGGTGGGGGTAGGGGGACTTCCCAGTATGTCCTGGGTGCCTGCCTGTGTTTTGGGGTTTGGAGCAGGGTACCAGGTGGGGACCTGGGGCATGAGGCACCAAGAACTTACACACTTGATCAATAATGGGATGTCCAGACTGACACTACAAGGTGATGGTTTAGTTTATTGACAGGTACAGTCAGCTAGTCAAAAGGGACCAACTGAAAGTACACCCATGAATAGATGAGCAGTAGATGGACAGTAAGCTCTAAGTAGCCAATTTTTCCAATGCTCAGCAACTTTGAGGATTTGACAGGGGAGGAGTGTCATTTCCAGTTCACAACTATGCTAATTAGGGGATAGGTCCCTTTCCAGTTGTGCTGATGCAGAATCATCCATTCTAAATTAGCACAGAGTTTAAATATTCAACTCACAGGGCACGATTCACAAAGCATACACAGGGGTGAAGGGTGGACCAGATCACACAAAGGCCCTCATCTTCATAGATGCAGAGGCCTCCAAAGTTCCACAGTCAAACATTAGGAGTGTGGGAATAGTGACCCTGGCCCAAGCCATTCCTGAACCAGTCGGCAGATCTATACAGGCGGTGGGGTTGTGGTTAGTCAGGGAAGTGTAGCTGCACTCCACAGCTATGCATAACATGATGTATGTACAGCACAGGCTTCTGGGAGGGCATGCAAACTAAGCTAGTGGAACATCTGTCAGAAGTTATGCCCCCCTCCCGGATATGGTATAGAAGACTGAGAGGTATGCCCACTAGCAAGATTTTTGTTTTTTTTGGGGGGTAATATTTATTCTAAGGGGATACAGCAGTCCAGATGAACTACAATATCCAACAATTTCTTGTTCATGTGAAGCAGGGATTCCACCCTCTGGCTGACTGGATGTCTGGCCCAGCTACACCCCCCCCCCTTTCGGGAACACTCCTTGCACCTGCAAACAAGGGCTGTAGATTGTACCAGATGGGGAGTACAGCTATGCAAACCAGCACTGTGTGAACGGTGTGTATGGTGCCTCCGCAGTTGATCAAACCTTTAGTCAGGCATTACATTTATTTCTATGGGATGGGGAAGCACATGTGTCCCCAGTTTAAGACAGGCTATTGCTTCCTTTGAGTCATTAGGATTTGGGGGGAATATAAGAGCCCTAAGCTTAATCTCTAACATGCATACATGACTTTATTTCTTCTTTTTTCCTAAGCTATCCAGAGTGTCCTCTCTGGAGGAGATGCCCTGTCACCAACCAAAACTGGAGCTGTCGGTTCTGCTAAGCTAACTTTGCATGACAACGGCACCCTAGAGTATCAGGTATGCCACCCTTTTAACTAATTAAAGAAAACATTTGTTCATGTGGTTGGGGGGAAGAGAGCTGAGATCAAAACCAACAGACTATATATATAGACCCTGTCTGTTATAGAACAGAATGACAACAGTAAAGCTTCTGTGCTGAGGACTGAAGTTAAAATTGTCAAACAACAGGAATACTTTTTGTCACCTGAAGCCAAGTTTCTCAGCAAATAGGTGTCCAGTTAACACACTTATTTGTATACCATGCATACAGGCACACAGTGTGCTCAGCTGTGTACATGCACCAGTCTTTCCAAATCACTAAATGCAAAATGGTGACTGGCCAAGTTGGGTTGTCCTACAAACTTCCAACCCTTTGAAACAATCTACTGGCAGAGATTTTGTCAGCCTCCATAAGATCTACACTTAAAGCTCAATTCCAGGCAATTGTCAGACAATTCTTCTGTTGTTGTTAGCACTCTTTTTGGATTTCTGGATTGTTTTTATCAGTTTGTCACTTGTCATTAATGCAGCTATTTTACCATTTCACTTATTCAACTTTGTTATTTAATATACTCACAGACTAACACTATTTTTCACATCTAAAATGTTACTTTTTGTTTAAACATTGTGTATTTCTATTTGTAACCCTTCCCCCTGGACAGATCTGAAAATGAGCTGGTCCCAGCTCAGCATTCTTTTCCTGGTGGAAAATCTTTAAAAAAGTAAATAAATAAATGAATGTGCATAGCTACACATGTGTTTGTACACACACACACACACACACACACACACAGGGTCATAGACACTTGGACATGGACACAGACACAGTCATAGGTACTCAGACATGGACACAAACACACACAGTCATAGACACTCAGACAACACAGACATGCACAGTCATATACACTTGGACATGGACACAGACACACACAGTCACAGGCACTCAGACATGGTCACAGATGCACACAATCATAGACACTCAGACCATAGACACAAACACAGACAATCATATTCACTCAGACATGGACACAAACACATACAGTCATAGACACTCAGACATGCACAGTCATATACACTTGGACATGGACACAGACACACAGTCATAGGCACTCAGACATGGTCACAGATGCACACAATCATAGACATTCAGACCATAGACACAAAAACAGACAATCATATTCACTCAGACATGGACACAGACACACACAGTCATGGACACTTGGACATAGTCAGAAATACTTGGGCATGGATGCACATAGTCACAAACACTCAGACATGCACACAGGCACACACAATCATAGACATTTGGACATGGACAAAGACATGCACTGTTATGGACACACAGTCATAGACATGGACATGGACATGTACACACACATAGACAAGGACATGGACATGTACACACACAGTCATAGACATGGACATGGACATGTACACACAGTCATAGACAAGGACATGGACATGTACACATACAGTCACAGATACTGGATATGCACACAGGCACACACAGTCACAGACTCTTGGACATGGACACAAACACAGACAGTCACAGACACTCAAACATGGACACAGGTACACACAGTTATAGGGACCTGGACATGGAGACAGACAGACACACAGTCATAAACACTCAGACATGGACACAGATACATGCAGTCATAGATATGGACATGAACATAGACAGTCATAGATACTGGACATGCACATAGGGACACACAGTCACAGACACTTTGACATGGACACGGACACAGGCAGTCATAGACATTCAGACATGGACAAAGGCACACACAGTCATAGGCACTTGCACATGGAGAGAGAGACACACACACTGTCATAGAGACATAGACACAGACACACAAAGTCATGGACACTCAGACATGAACACACACACACAGTGCTATATGAATACTGATACTAGTAACTGTCCTACAAGACACCTTGAGGGGTTCCCAGAGGGAAAGGAATAAAGGGCTGTGATGATGATGATGATGGTGGTGATGATACGCAACCATGTCATGTAGAATAAGGATGGCTTTAGGTTTCAACAGATTTCTTTTGCTCTAGATTCAAGTGGCGGGCACTTCCAGTGAGGTGATCGAAATTACCTTGGAGACTAAACCCCGTCGAAAGAACAAGCGTAATGTCGTCTATGACATGACGCATGACTTCAAGGATGGTCTAGTAAGTAATTCTTGTTCTTAAATAAACAAAGCAAAAAGATAACAACTGCCCACAGCTGGGGCTAGGCAAGTTGGAGACTGGAGGAGCAGTCTTAGGATGTGCTGAAACCCTCAAACCACACATTTCTATATTCAGGGGCACTGAGCCAACCTCTCAGCCCCCAATCCACACTTTAACAGTGATATGGAAATGATGTGCCTGGTGGTGGTAACTTGTGTGACCCTGCTGGGCTGAAGTGGGCTTAAGTGACTTTATCAGGTTTCTGCTGACAGGAGTGTTTCTCTAGCATGCAGTGTGGGAAGGCAACACCCTTTCGACGTAGGAAAGAGTAAACTCTGGGTGGTAAAAAGAGGACATCTCACTTAATAATGGACAGAAGAGAAGTATCAATGCCACCATGTACTGTAGGACAGCACCCTCTCCATGTGGAAATTGGGTTGAACCTGGCTTGAGGAAACAAGGGACATCCCACTACATGAGGGTCAACTGATATTAATCCAAGTGTGCAGTTTGGGACAGTGCCTTCTCCATTTGGGACAGAGGGGACTCCTGTTCATATTAATAGGGATGCCCTAACTACTGAGGGACAGCTAAAAGGTATGCATCACACTGTACAATGTAGACTACAAAGCACACACTCCAAGTAGAACATAGGGAACCCCAGATGGAATAAGGGGGATGTTGCACTTAGTGAGAGACAGCTTAGAGCTACGAATCCCACAGTACAATGTGGAATACACAGCCCCCTCTCCATGTGGGTGAAGGGAACCCCAGAGGGTATAAAGAGGGATGTACCGCCTCAAGGGACAGCTGAGAGGTATGGGAGACTTAGATCTCTATGCCTATCCAATCCAGAGGTTGATTGCCAGTGGGGTAGACTTATGGTGGTGGAAATGTAGACACCTAGGGCACTGTTTTAGAAGATTTTGTTTTGCTGCTGTTTGGTACCCTGAAGCATATATGGGACATGTACACTGCTGGTGAGTGTTTTGGATCCCTAGCAGGAAGTTTGTCTCCCTAGCAACTATAAAAGGCAGTGAAGAGCTAAAAGACTACATCACACTTAATAGATTGCCTCATGACCAGGAGATGTAAAAATGCCACATCTTGGTGCACCATAGGAGCTCAATGCACTCAATACTAAAATCTGATTTCTATTGTCTGGTAATGAAGCCAAGACCACCACATTTATAGCACTTATGACCCAAGTCAAGATTCAATCCCAGGGACCCCAACAGGGGAAGACTACACATGCCATAAGTATTTGGGACACATAGTTCTCTAAGTAGTGTAGTGAACTAGAAGAGGGCCAGCAGCATGTAGAGACCCCGTCCAAGCGTCCTTTTTTTCTGACTTCTCTGTATTTCCTTTCCGCAGGCTAGGGGGATGTGGGACCGCCTGAATGCCCGGGATATCCATATGATCCTACAAAATGAACTGTTTCTCAATGTTGCCACCAAGGAGTTTGAGGAGGGAGAGGTCCGTGGTCAGATTAGCACTTTACTCTACAGTGGCCTGCAGGCTCGTTACCGGGGTATGTACATTCCAGAGCTAAGTAAGCAATAATACATGATGAGGTGTGCTATATCTTGGGATATCATCCCATCTCAGGTGCATTGTGAGGCTTCAACAACCTGAGAAGGGATGATATCCCACAATATTGCACACCTTGGAGTGTATTACTGTGATTATGAAATGGATCCATTTTCAGATTAATGAAAAAACTTTGATGTTAGTTGTAAAAATATTTTATAATTTTTGTTGTTCAATGGCATAGCCTACTTGTTTACTGCTGACATAATCTACTTGTTTACTGCAGGCATGACTGGGATTATGTATCGAGATATCATCTGTGTCAAATGCGGTCTCAGACAATCAGATTTGTTTATTTATTTATTTATTATTTGTTTCAAAGGTTTTACCAGGAAAGACATACTGACTTGGTATCAACTTGTTTCCAGATGCATCCTAGGGGGAAGGGAAGTGAGGAAAACAGAACAGATACAAAATGCACAGTACAAAATACATAGAAAGAAACTACATATGTCAAAATAAACAAGACAAAATGCTTAAGAATAAATTGCTTGCCAGTAAGTTACCATACAGTAAACTGTGGAACTGGCGAAAGAACATTAAATAGAAACCAACACATCAAAATAGTAAACAGAGGGAATAACTAATGCTAGGGAATTGGGGATGTGATGAAAGTCAGTGATTAGTGAGTCGCAGGTGAAAAGAGTTCAACCCAGTGCCAGAAGCAACTGCAGGAGTGAGTAAAGAACTCACAGAGGAGAGATTTAGGGCCAAAAAGGAAGGAGCAGAGAAAACATAAGGGAGAACAGAACCCCATAGTTTAGGGAAACGAAATGAGAAGGCAGCTTGACTAGCAGTAGATTTAAATTGAGAGAGAGCAAAACAGTGAGATCAAGCATTGTGAAGAGAGCAATACAGTTAAGGACCATGATCATCCATTTTATAATAAGTTTGCTCTTCCATATATCATAAATGAATTTCCTCCAGCAGACCCTCATGGAAGGGCATAGTAAAATTGCTCCTGGTGGAAGAGGCTGAAAATGGAGTAGCTCTAATTTCTCTCCATAGTCAGCAACCCTACACCATTGCCTACAGTTACTTTGTTAGGCGAGACTTGGACTGGAGAAGATGTGAGCTCCACTACAGACAGTGCCCCTACACCATCATCTACAGTGACTTCTGTTGGGAGGAGGTGGAACTGGAGCAGTCCACAATCAACTAACAATATTTGTATCCTCCCACCCCGGTGCTCTTTATCACTGACCAAGGAAAGCCTTGTTAGAGACCCAGAAAGTGACAAAGCCTGCGATGATATTCCAGCCGTTAGTGCTGGAGACCCAAATTGCTGTGTCCCCATTACTCCCAAGTAAGAGACAGGATAGGCAATCTGTGTAACATCAACTGTAAAATGAGTGGTTGAATGTATTTGGATGCAGAATGTGAAGAATGCGTGGGATTCTCCATGCATGCTTTGGATCTCAGAAACACCAGCTACCCTCCAAATTCCTCACATCCAGTACTGCTTGCAGGTTGTTTGGCTAGAAATCAAACACAGATGTGCTCAGACCTGTACATCACGGGGTGTGCCATCCCACAACAGTGCCACAGTAGCTGAAAGCCAGTGGCAGGTGCACCTCTGGTCACTCATGACAACTGTTACTCAAGAAAGGGAGCATGTTGTAGGTAAGTGATTGGGTCTTATATAGGGATGGATATTGCCACCCACACACCCAGGCTAGATTGACTCACATAATCTGAGTCAAATTCTTAGGGATCTGGGCCAGCATCCCAAATTGGCAACAGCCTGCCTCATTCATTCCTTGTCTATTCAGGCTGCGATCCAAAATTTATTTATTTTTAATACTATATTTGTCCAGGAAGGCACACTGAGCTTATATAATGGTACAGTGAAATACAGCAGCCAGTAAAAGGGTTACAGGGACCGTACAATGAAATGGGGGAGGAAACAAAATTTCACTGTCAGAGAGAGCGAGGAGGACTTGTTCACTCTTGGTGAGTGCTCAGTAAGATGTTTTTGGTAAAGGAAATTCCAAATTCAAAGCATCATGAGCAGCAGTATGAAAATTATCATGCTGATGGGAAGGAAGCACAAGAAATTTGGGGGGATGGGAGATAAGAACACAGTCCATCAAGATCTGTGAGGGAGTTGACTGGCTTCAGCAGAACTAAAAAACAACAAAGAGATCGAAGACAGAAAAAAGCTTCTGACTTTGTCATTTTGTGTTTTATTAGTGGCAGCTGGGGTGGTCCCACAGGGCAGAAAATAGAAACCTGCTATTAATATCGAAGATTACAAAGTTAAAAAAACAAACCGCAACCAAATAATTTCAAGTTTTAAATATACCTTGCAAACAGAAAACTGAATAGCAAGCACAACATAATAAAATGGTAAGCAAATAATTTTGTTTTACACATTGCAAATATAGAACTGAATAGTAAACACACCATGAGAAAACTTAAAATATTTCAGTTATTGCCGAAAATATTTGAAAGATGTTTTTTTCCCATAGACTAACATTGATTAGACAAGAGTAATTTCTAAGTAAGACATTTGAAACAAACTGTGTTTTAATATATGGATCATCAATTTAATAGTGTAGTAAATCATACCATTTTTTTTCAGTAATACTATCACTCCCGAAGTGATAATACCACACTTCGAGAGAGATAATACTATCATTCAGGTCTGGTAATAATATTGTTCGGGACCTGAACGATAGTATTACCAGCAAAACAGAACAGCGCATGCGCTAGTTTCCCTCCTGACATCTTGACAGCGTGCTGTCCAATTGGCCACTTAACCCTGTATGGGCAGGTAGAGCAAAACAAAAAACATGGCAGCTCTCTCGCTTGCTAAGTGAGAGAAATTCTCAGCGTTTGTTGCAGCGTTTTTCTTGCCTCTTTACTGCCTAGTGCAGTCTCATTTTCACCGTGGAGTAGTATCCAACCCATTAATGTGACTATCAGGAACGCAAGGCAACAACTGCCTTCTCCTAACTCATCGCCCAGGGCCATCAGCTGAAACCACCTCGCAAACATTGTGGTCAGTGCTGTAACCTTTACTCTGCTCTCATAGTCCTACCAAAAACTTTCTAAACCACATCCATATATTAAAAAAAATAATGCTTATGTACAGGTGCATTACCGGCGAGTGAGACCGTCTCGAGGTTCTGGACATGGAAACCTCTCGAGCTTCGCTGTCACGGTTCCTGCTGTCCAGAACCTCTCAATGGTATTACTCGCCGGTAATGCACCGGTACATATCCATTATTCTCTTTTTTATTTACTGCATTACTAGCCATGGTTCCCATAAAGAACAGATGACCTAAACTCTTACCACACTGTTCTGATGTCAGAATTTTGATATCCCGTCATTCTGATGTCACAAAGATGGGATACCTGTATCCTAGTATTTGGCACCAGACACACTTCTAGGTTATAAATAATAATGGTTATATAATAAAATAAGCAAACGATTGGCAGTCATTCATAACAAGGATGGGATTCCTCACACCTCTCAATCCCTGACCTCATAAATCAGGGAGAAAGGACCAAAGTCAGGTACACATCCTAAAAGCTGGTGATATCCACCCAGGAAGCTGGTACAATAAGGGAGTTAGTGCAAAAAGCATTTCCTGAAGAACAAGTCGGTGACTTTAACATTTGGCATAATTTTGTGCTAACAATTCACACTGTTCTGTCATGGAAATACACATTTTAGGAGGGACCAGAAAATTTTGATGCAAAATCAGGGTCATCACTGAAAATTAGAAACATTTGAGAGAGGCATCCCAGCATTGCTGGTGATATATAACCTCGCGAGCTTAATTTTTTGCAATTTATTATTATACTGTGTAAGTTTATAGATACTGAGAAATTTTTGTTATGGTATATGAGTGTTATCTCATGCAGGACCATGAAGCTGAGTGGTTCTGTCTGCTTAAACTGTGCAAGAATGATGTTCTTATACCATTAGTGGCATATCGTACAGAACAGATAAAGTTATTATAAGTGAGAGTGATCTATATATAAGATTTATGCTTGATTTTTTTTATTTAAAAAATACACGCGTAATGCTCCCCTGCCTCTAAAGTGAAACACTCCACTTAAATGTTCCCATACAATATGACAGCTGTGCACAGGATTAGAGGCCCAGCAGTTATGAGTACTGATTGGCTGAAATCACATAAGTGACTGAATCTACAGTATTTTATAATGTCACCAGAATCCCCCATGATGGGTGCACCACCCTGTCCTGTAGCAGTGCCTGCCTACTACTCTAATTTGTTTCTTTCTTAAAATTGCAGTAGAAATTACTGGCTAAAAACCTGCAAACCATCAGCAAACTTTCCATGCCAGAAATTATGTGCAGCCTCTTTAAGGTATTAGAACAATGGCCCCAGAGCCACAGTTGTGCAAAACAGCTTTCATGAAATTTAAACACAGTCTCTGTCCCACTGAGAACAGCAGCACCTAAACAAACCCTGAAATAGGCCTGGAACCCTGTACTCCATTCTATAGCCAATAGCGTGCACCATGTCCATTTGTGGCAAGGGACAGTTTCTATGCTGCTGAGATGGAGAGAGAAGTCACTGATGCAGTGTTTCACATCTTACCCTGGAGGTAACCTCAGAGCTAACATCTCTGTGACAAGGGCCAGAACATTCTTCTGCAGCTTAGTCATGCTGAGACTAGTGATGAGTATAGTTTTGCAGAGAAATGGAGTACTGTAATTCACAGGAGAGAATAAGTCGGCATTTTAACCAGTCCCTGCCCTGGCCACTGACTCCATCCCCACGTAACACTGACACACCTATGGGCTGACAGCTTATTCCAGGAAATGTGTCATAAATTCTCCTAAACTCTGTCTGAGGTTGCCTACAAATTATTTTTTTATAAAAAAAAAATAGTTTCATTATGCCAAAAAATGAACTCTTTCCTTTTTTTTTGTTAATCATATCTTTAAGCGTTCTATGTCTCCCAACTGGCCACCTCCTAGACGGTGACCCCTATTCCCATCATCCACCATCCTGCAACGTACCCCAGATTCTTTTACCTCCATGGGAGCGTGGATACCTCGGGTGGTGACGTTGTGGAGCCCGTGGGGTTGCTGTCTGTCATCCAGTCAGGGTTCTTTTCCCCAATTTTTCTTCCCATTCCCAGGCCATCACAAGTGCAATGAGATGGGTGTGCTCCATTAAAACACTGCACGCTCTCTGCGTTTGTGCTTGGCCAGTCAGGAGATGGTCACTGCTGCACCACCCAGCCTCTGTTATGTGGTGACCAAGTAGTGACTCAGACTGTCCCTCTCCTGAAAGGAGGAGAGCCATGACTGGACGCTTGATCTTTCTTTCCCAGCTGATCCCCGAGCAACCCTGGCCTACTCAGAACATGGGTTGCCAGGATCGCATGGGTTACCTCAGCCCGCCATGCCAATGGGCCAGCAGAAATACACTCTTTCTTTTTAAATATCATGTTGGATGTGGAACCAGGCAAAAAAATGTGTTTCTTTTTAGCCTTCCCCTGTCTTCCCTACCATAATGATTAGAATAACTACAACAACACCGTTACTCCAGACAAGAGGGTGGGTAAGTGGTTACCTTAAGCTGAAGCTAGTGCTATCTCTTGGTCAGTCAGCAGGGCACATGCAACTGTTTGGTGGCCCTTGCTGTCCATTTCTGGGAACCACATGAACCTCATCTCACCTCACCTTGGTCCCAAGCTGGCCCATGTTCCCCTCACAGAACCTTATTATGGTTGGTGGGGAAGCTTTCTCCTCTGCTGTAGCCTTCATCTGGAGCTGCCTTCCTGCTTCTCCATTCCCCATTGATTCATCCCCCCC
Source organism: Neoceratodus forsteri (assembly GCA_016271365.2). Classification (NCBI taxonomy): domain Eukaryota; kingdom Metazoa; phylum Chordata; order Ceratodontiformes; family Ceratodontidae; genus Neoceratodus; species Neoceratodus forsteri. The sequence goes on along the minus strand of CM028137.1, from coordinate 336,165,009 downwards.
CCAATTCAAATCCCACCTAAAAACACACATTTTCTTGGGTCAGTTGTGGCTGCTTGTCTTCCTGCCTGACCACCAGATATGTACAGCCTGTACTCAAGCAGTGTAAATGAAGCCAGAAAACATGTACCAAACTTAATTTCATAGATTTCCATCATTCAAGTTTGGGTTATGTATGTTGCCTTCCTTAAAAAACAAGTAAAATACCCACAGCTGCCAGTGCTCAGACAGCACATAAATTAAGTACCGGCTGGTCTTGTCCAGCCATCAGACACTTCTATTTTTAGAATTTAGAATAAAAAACATAAAATATGATGGCAGAAAAGGACCACTTGGCCCACCCAGTCTGCCCAGATGTTCCCTGTCTAGTCCCGTTTCCACAGAACCTATCTGGTCTCTGTCTACTCTTCTGCCTCTCTGCCTCCAATCTAATATACCCCCATGTCTATTCCATGCATGCTTGAAGCCCTTTACTGTTCCATCCTCCACCACATTTGCTGGCAGTCTGTTCCAAGTGTCTACTACCCTTTCAGTGAATAAATATTTCCAGACATCAGTTCTGAATTTCCCCTCCTGCAGCTTCACTGCATGCCCCCAGTCTTGGTGTGTGTTCTTATTTGTGAGACTCCCCACTTGTACCCTATTCACCCCTTGGAGGTACTTGTAAGTTTCTGTCATGTCACCTCTCTTTCTCCTCACTCCAAGGTGTACATGTGGAGATCCCTCAGTGTGTCTTCATATGGCTTCTAATGCAAACCATGCTTCATTTTAGTTGCCCTCCTCTGGAATGCCTCTACTCTGTCTATGTCCTTTCTAATTAGTGGTTAAACTGGAAATATGTAGGTGGGTAAACTCTCACATTTAGACTTCTTGGTGGCAGAACTGTCATTTCTAGGTGGTGGAACTCTCCTATAGTAATCAATGAAGAAAGATGACAGAGGTGGTGGAACTGTCATACAGTTTTTCAAGAGGGGGTGGAACTGAGTTCCTGCAGGCTCCTACCAAATTTAACCCCTGTTTCTGAGGTGTAGTCTCCAAAACTGAATACAGTACTCTTGGTGTGGCCGTACCAACAAGTTATTCAACGGCAGCACCACTTAACTCCTCCTGCTGGAGATTCCTCTCTGTATGTACCCTAGCATCCCATTAGCCCTACCCACTGCCTTGTCATACTGACCTGCCACCTTGAGGGCCTCAGGTATAACAATCCTGATGTTCCTTTCCTGTCTAGAGACTGTTAGTACCTCTCCCCCCATTCTGTACTCAGTGCGGGGGTTCCTATGCCCTAGGTGCATGATTTTGCACTTCTTGGCATTGAACCCCAACTGCCAAGTTTTAGACCATTCTTTGATTTTCCCAAGATCCCTGTGCATTTTCCGCCCCCTCCTGAGTGTCCACCCTATTGCAGATTTTAGTGTCAGGTGCACAAAGGCGTACCACGTCTTCCAGCTTTCCTGCAATGCTCCCTATAATGATATTGAAGAAGAATGATCCCAGTACTGAGTCCCGTGGTACCCCACTGGTCACACTCCTCTCCCCAGAATGAGTGCCATTTACCTCCATGCTCTGCCTCCTATTCTTTGGGGCTCGAACGTCTGCCTGCTTTGCTGTTTACATCATAGCAGAGATGTGACTTAGAGAAATAAATTATTAAATTTGTCTAAACCTGCAGGAGCGCTTTCTGGTTTTGCTCTTGGGTCTTCTATCCTTTAACCAGTTTCTATCCCAATTTACCACTACGGATCCCACTCGTATGCTGGTCAGCTTTTTAATCAGTTTCCCATGCAGCACCATGTCAAACGCCTTACTAAAGTCCAGATAGGCCACATCCACTGCACTCTCTTGATCAATTTCCCTGGTTACCCAGTCAAAAAAATAATTTAGATTCATTTGGCCCCCCTGAGAATCTCCACTGTAAGTCGAGTAGTGAGCTGGAGAGCCCCATACCTTTTTTCCCAGGCTGTCTGAATTGGGCCAGTAGTGTTGATGTCTCAGTGAAGCCCACATTAGCTGCTGATCTGTAATTGGGGGCAGTCCATGATCCTCAACATGAGTGGCCAGCAGGTGGCAGGCAGTCTTCCTCCTTGGCAATGATTCCTTCCCCACTATCAAGGCTAACTCAGCAGTCCCAGTTCATGCTGCTTAGTGCTCTGCAGCAGACTTCTCTTTGTGTGAACTGCGACCTGTAGATGCAAATCACAGAGATCAGCTGGGTAACTAGTCTGCTATAGCTCAGAGCATTAATTTGTACTGGACCAGAACCGGTAAGCAATTCTCATTACAGAAGAAAGTATAGTCAAAGAGAAGCAGCATGGCGCACTAGCTGCATGCCCTGCCCACATTGAGGACTGTGCCTCCCCCTACCCCATTAAAGACTGGCACCAGTGATGACTCCATTATCACTACTAGCACAATTTAGACAGACTGCGAAAAGATGTACCGATCATTGACTCAGCTAGTACGGTGGAGGTCTAAATTCTGACAAAACAAAGAAAGACTCATGAAGTGATATAAGTGGGCAGCATCTGGGTGCCACTGAGTGGGGGTGTTTCAATCCTTAGAGGATCCGTTTTCCTTAATTTGTAGGTGGATATTTAAATGTTTTACAAAGATTGATGTAAAACACTTAAATAAATAGAAGGACAGAAAACAAATCTATCCTGAAACAGCGATTTGTTCTGCAGAATGTATTTTTATTTTGAGGTTGCAGCTTGTGCCATTCATTAGAATATATATATATATGTAATAGATAACCCACTCTAGGGTGTGCGTTTGCGTCAACCACCCAAGGCATGTGTATATCAGAGTACGACCACACACTCTTGAGTTGGTTATCTATCTTATAACATGGCAAAATTGTTTTGGAGGGGGGTAAAAGTACAGGAGTGCGGTTATGCTCTGATATACGCATGGCCATGTGATGGTCTTTGTCCATTGCCATTGATTCCTTTATCTAGCGCATTTTATAAATATATATATATTTTAATTTTCAGTTTTTCATTCCAGGGTTTATAACCCACCTTTGTAGCCTGTCTAATCAGCATTTAGCTATCCCCACTTGATTTCACAGTGCCTTTCTTTATGACATCACAGAGCTCACCATGACTTGATGTCACAATCACAGCAATTGTGAGAAGGGTTGCTTGGAATCTGCAGAAGAGGTCTGGATTTGTCAGATTCTGACTCAATTTTCTAATTTGCAGAGAATCCTAAATCCTAAACTGAATCCTAAAACCAATTTTTATGTAGAAATATAAGATTTAGGATTTCAAATCCAATTCTGATTTTTAGGTCCTATTAGGATTTGGAATAGAAGCTGATTAGGATTTTGACGTTTCTAATATCCTAAATCCAAAAATAGGATCGGAATCATCCAGTTTCGAGCATCTCTAATTGTGAGGTTGGTTGGGGCGGTCAGATGCTTTTTTGAAAGACTCAGTGAAATATGTGCTCCATTATTGGAAATATTTAGTAGACCAAGAACAGGAGAAGGTTAAAAAAAAAACTAGAAAATGTTGAAGTTAAACATAATTGTTGCAGTTCTAATTGTTTTAAATTTATTATGTCAGTAGAGAGATTCACATTCAGTACCGTGTAATGAATTTATACTATGGAGACTCTCTAAAGTTCATTGGAATATAGCTAGTATGCACAATGCTACATAAAATCAGTAATCATTTTGTTTTATAAAGTGCATGTACAATACATCTCGAGGTACTGTGCAGTGCACAGGACAGTTATGTTAAGAACAGTTAAATGGGTTTGCCCAGCTGGCTCCATGGCACCGAGTGATGGGACATCGCTCGTGATCAGGGTTTGTACCCCAAGCCCAGACATCAGGAGTGGAGACTGACAGGGAAGGAGTAAGAGTGTCCTCTGTATGCTTCCCTCTTAGGAGGGCAGGTTGTACTGGACTTTACTAGCAACTTCTGGAGGTGGCTAGCAGAGGCATTCTAGTCAGTATTGACCACCACACGTTGCTGAATGTCCCCACCCTCAGGACTCTGTTGTGTATGCACGAATATGGGAGGTGGGAGGGCCGAGAAAAGTGGAAATCGCCTGTCCAGCTACTGGATGACATCTGCCTTGTATACCCCATGCCACTTAGCCTCTCTCATCATTCCTTCCAATCCTCTTAGCCCCCTGCATTCCCCGGTCAAGGTAGCAGAACCGTCTCCCCTCCTCTGCATCCCACTGGGAAGGGGGCCTCCTGGCAGGGTTACACCAGGTCTACCGGGGATGTGGGACTAGTGGGGACTGAGCAGGTGGCAACGAGGAATGGCCCGGGGTGCTGAGGTTAAAAGCACTGCAGCCCAAAGGAGTGGTTGGCCAGAAGAGCAGGCAAGGCAGAAAAAAATAAATAAATAAAAAAGGGGGTTCACCCGATGGCCCAGTGGATGCGCACCACACTTCCGTAGTGGCAACCTGGGTTCAGGAGTGAGCTCCAAGAGTAGGATCACTGTAGTCCTGGGGTGGGGAGGGTTGCTGAGCACATCATGAACCTGCACAGGGATGGAGGTGCCCAATAATACACTGCAGTGGCTCCTCACAGTGGACATGGGAAGATTGCTCCTCTGCGAGGGGTGGTACATGACCAGAGTGTGCTGCAATGTGTGAGGCCAGCAGTAGGCACTGTCAGTACCATAAGAGGTGGGAGGGTCCTAGGGAAACAACGAAGAAAATAAAAACAATACCTATGTGCATCAGCACACCTCAGTGACATCACCGGTACTCTTGGGTCCTGCCCCATCAACAAACCCGTTGGGGGGAGGTGCTGGATGAGACTAAGAGACAGCCAGGGACATGCCTGAAGACAGGCCTTAGGTTGCAGACTGGAGACAAAACAGCTATGTGAAAAGGAAAAAAAAATGTTGAAAAGAGGATCTTTCCAGTGGTGAGGCATTAGTATGTAGTGCTGCCATCTGGGAGACCCAGGTTCATCTGGGGAAATCCATAGTTCATGGATTACTCCTTTAATTATAACAGATGTTTAATAAAAAAAAGCTAAAGCAGACTCAGTATCTGTTCAATATCCCATCCATCTAGTATCATCAATAATCTGCTGACACTCAGTCTATCATACTGCCTCACTGCAAAAGTATTTTGGGACAAATGGCCGTCTCCTTCCCCTGCCCTCCCTCTAGAATAATTTACCCCCTCAACCTTGGCGCACCTCCTCTTACCACACATGTAAACAGCTCCTAACAGCTCACTTTAGGCTATCCTGTTTCTGCTCCTTTTTCCTCTCTGGCCAGCCAATTCACTTTTTAGGGGCTGCTGGGTTTTGTACCCCTCTCTGGCCACTCAGTATTATCCTCGTTATTCTGTACCTTATTTACTATGTATGTCATAATTCCATGCCATGGAACCATTGCTGCTTGCATCTTTTAAACTCATACTATGTTCCATTTGTACCAGCTTATACTGTATTGATACTATTATTCTGTTTTTACCTGTAAGATGTATTCTTCTATCTGCCCTCCCCCCAGGTCACATCTGGAAACAAGCCTTGGTTCAATGTGCCTTGGCCACCAATTTTTAAATAAATAAAATGAATAAATATTAAAGAAAAAAGGCATCATACAAGATAGGAGAAAAAGGACAATGTAAAATAGAAAAACAAAAAGGTAATGGAGGCACAAAATGTTCATAATGGCATGAAATGCTGTTTTGATATTGGCTAAGATTGATAACTGGGAGGTGAATAGGACAAGGTTCTAACAAACAATCAGTTTACCATGCAATTAATACTATTCTAGTCAAAATGTTATGTCAGAGGGGCTGGACGTTTGAGCAGCAGCAGCAGGGGTGCCACTCATGACACTGGAGACCCGGGTTTGAGAATCAGCGTGAAACACTGGGGGCTAGCTGGGGCTGGGATCACCAAACAACTCCTCCAGGATAGAGAGTAGTGTGCACCACACTGCTAGTGCCACCTGGGCATGATGAGGTGGCAGTGCAACTGAAGCCACACAGAAGGGATGGGGAACACAGTCTGATGTTGGCATAACTGCATGTGTGCAGTTGCATACCCAGGAAGTCATCTGCCAGCAGCATCTGTAGAGACGGGAGAAAGACTGGTATAAACCCCCGAGTGCAGCACGATGATGGTCTGGCACCCACAGTCCACCTACTGGTGACCCTTCTCAATTATATCCAAAATTAAAGGGGCTTGGGCAACCCTTGACGGCCCCGCCATGAGGTTTCCGGTGTTGGAGCATGGAGGAGGTGATAGTCTTGGAGGTAGTGTTCAGCCCTTCCAGCCATCAGGTCACCCGTCAGAACGCACCCGTCATTAGGGCACCACAAGGGGAAATTCGCCGTCCCTTCCCCAAGGTCCACCCCGGAATTAGAATAATTAGAAGGGGGACATGGGGCTTCCACAAAGAAGAGGGGACAATAAAATCGGGACTTGGCACCCTAATGACAAGGCGCATTCCGACAGGCGTGTTCCGAGGGTGGAACCATGGTTCACAGGACTAAGGGGACCTATCAGATAGTGGTAAGGTGGTGACGCAGGAGGAGAAAAACCTTTATAGACAAAAAAATGCGCCAGTGTATCAGTGTACGTCTGAATTGTATTCCAATGTATATCTGACCTGTACACAGGTGTGTTGTGTTTTTACTTAAGTGTCTGTCTTTCTCTGTTCTCAGAGCTGCCAAGTCCCCTGGCAGGGCGTTTTGTTATCCCTCCGGTGAGGACCAGTTCTGCTGGGCACGCTTGGCTCTCCCTGGATGACCACTGTCACCTGCACTATGAGATCGTTGTGGCGGGGCTCAGCAAGTCTGATGATGTCACCATCAATGCCCACCTTCATGGGTTCGCTGAAATTGGAGAGGTGGACGAGAGCAGCAGCAAGGAACACAAACGACTTCTGAAAGGTTTCTATGGGTCAGAGGTAAGTAAAGCCATTTTGAGTAAATGCCATCTGGACTGGCATCTACTCAAGGAAGCATTGAGGGAGCCCAGTATTGCTGCTCTCTCAATCTGTTCAGCAGGTGTCACGGTGTGACAGCGTGACTAGGAGAGGGTGTCACTGTAAGGCAATGTGTCTAGGAAAAAGTGTCACTGTGCTCCATAGTGGGGGGGGGGTCACCGTATGTGTTTTGGAGCACTCTGCTGGGAACAGGCCATGACAACCTGTAATTGCTCCTCGCACTGTTAGTTGGTGAAGTGTCTAGCAATCAGAGTCACTGCATGATTGCTTGGATACTGGCAGGATTTTTCAGTCTTAAGTGCAGCGTCCGTCTGCCTAAATTTTGTATCACAAGATTCTGACTGTGTCCAACAGGAAATGCTAGATGATCATTTAGATTGCATTTCTGTCCACACAAATTTGCATCAGAAGTTATTTAATATTGATTTTCTATTTTTTTTACGAAAAAATAGCAGTTGGCGGCAGGAGTCAAATCTCATAATTAGGGCTGTACATTTGTCATGGATAATTTTGGAAACAATTATGGCATTGTCATGGTCAAAATGACAAAAATCATGGAAATCATAACAAATGTCATTAAAAGTCATGGGTCCGTTGTTTGTTAAACACATTACCTCTGTTATAACATTGTTTTTTTTTTATGCACATGTCAGGAAAGATTAAAATGTTTTAATAAAAGTTATCTTGGTAGGCTGGCCCAGTGGCAGGATACAGTGCATTGTACTACCATCTGGGAGATTGGAGCAGGGGTGTAAGCTCGAGAATCCCACGTGGGGCCGATTAGGGACTAAGCACATTGCTGTGCTGAAGTAAAAGTAAGAAGTGTTGGTCCAATAAAAGGTATCAAACCTTCCATCCTCTCCTGTGGTGAAGTACAAATTTATGGATCAGTCATTTGCAAACAAAAAAGACCTGTTTTTTTTTATTGAAAGTGCTAAAAATCATGGTGTTGTCATAGAAAATACCCCCCAAAATATTAGACTGACATTATAGATCAAGAGAGTGCTCCAAACCAATCAGAACGCTCCTTTCGTCTGCATGAGGCATTATTATTCTGTGAAGAGTGTTTCAGACGCAGCTACCCTGGAAACGGACATGTTCGGATAAGTTTTTTTTTTAAATATATTATCGATCAAGCTTGATCGATAATATATTAATACCACTGCCGAGACCATTCTTAAGGTTGTTGGAGTAGTCTCATGTACGTCCTTAGGGCATTAGAACAGCTTACCAGTTCTCACACCCTAAGAATGCATGTGAGACACAACCATAAGAGTGGTCTTGGCAGCAGTATTGACATACGTGGAAAATGGCAGCAATCATTGGGTTGTTTTTTGTTTCTTTGTTTCTTTGTTTTTGATAACCGGGTAAGTGCGCTAGACCTCAGAAATGCCTATTTTCAGACATGACCCAGGAGAGTACAAAGCATATAGCATATACAGACAAACTTACAAGAAGACATGATACATTCAAATGCAGGCAACTTACAAAAGGTAAAGAGCATGTACAGAATACCAGGAGACAGGTACTATTATTACAGTCAAATGAATGAGTAGAGATGGCAATTGTGTACAGAAGTGGCAGTACATAAAATAACAATTAATACAAGCGGTTGCAAAATACACATCAGAGGTACATATTTGATTCCAATGGGCAACAAATTCAGATTACACTTCTAGGAACTGTCACAGTACAGAGGCCTAGAGCAGTATATTAAGTAACATGTAAGGCAATGCCATAGGGCAACAAAGTTCTGTCCCATGGAGGTAGGTTTGAAGGAGTGGAGGACTAAAATGAATAGCTACATAAGTGCTAAGAGAGTCATAAAGAGGCGGGGCCAGTGGGTACAATGGGCGCCAAGAAAGGGAAAAGCAGGTGTATTGGCTGGAGGCCAAAAATCATGGTGTTTTCAATTAAAGTGGTAAAAATGATGGTGTTGTCAAGGAGAATGACAAAATTATGGAGTAAAAAATTATGATATTGGTAACTTCCATGACTTCTATGACAAAGGTACTGCTGTACTCATAACATTCTAAAAAGTCTGAATTCAAGGTATTCGCTTCTTTATTACTGAAGTACTTTGCAGGAAAACAGTCTTTCTTCCTCTTACACTTCAACTGTCCTTGCTGCTTTTTCTGCTTTGAAGTCATAATCCTTTGCTGTGACATCACAACCTGTTGCCAAGGAAATGATTCTGATGTCACCCGCAGAGGATTAGAAGCCCCAAATTCAGTACTGTCCGTGTGTACTGCACATGAAATTGCGCATGGCTGGCTTGCGAGCAATATTCAGACAGTTAGCATGCTTAGACCGTAAAAGTTGTGCACATACTCCCCCTCATGAGGGGCTGTGTTGGTCACAATCTTGGGGGATTGCTCAGCATTGGTGAGTGAGGGCCAGGGAAGTGGGGGTTGAAACTCCTGGGTGGGTGGGATAGGAAGGGTTGCTGAATGTCATTAAGGGGTTGGGGGACCACTGTACACCAGGGAATGTGTATACCACACTGGAGTGTGGTGATCAGGGTGTGGGAGGGACTACTAGACACCTGGGAATGTGTATACCACACTGGGGAGTGGTGACTAGGGCAGGAGAAACTGTGTGAAGGGATAAGGGTAGGGTTTTGGCAGCATCAAACAGAGCTGGGACAGAGGTTATTTAGCACTGCCAAAACCTTTGAATATACTGCTACACCCTGTATGCAAGGAAGATTCCTCATTTGCATGGGTGCAGTGGTATATTCCATGCAGTTCTACTGACAGGTCAGCACCTCGCACCAGGGACCTTTAAATATGGCCCTACCCCATTCGATCATACTATGTACGGATAGCGCAACACTAACATAGGGCCACGCTAAGCTTTTGAATACGGGGCGCTATGACTTAAAAGTAGGAAAAGCAGCAGGGAGAGGTAAAGTCTAAATGACAAAGTTTGTTTTCATGTACATATCTTTAGTAGTAAAGAATAAAATGTCCAAAAATGCAAGTTTTGGGTGCATTTTGTGTTACTGAACTCAGCTTAAGGTAATTTTAGCAAAAAAATCAGAAAATCGCTTTAAGATACAAATTGGAAACTGCACCTTTTTGTCACAAGCAGATGCACTCTCCGATAATTAGGTACCCAAACTTAGGAAGCACGTAGGCAGACACAAATGTAGTTGAGTCTGTATCCATCCCCTTTTTCCTTTTTTTTTTGCTTTCTGTTTATGCTTCCCTGTCTGTAACTGCCCACATCCAACCCTAGCTGGCAACCTTCCAGCCTCACTCACACCTTCTTTGTCTCCAATCCTTTCCTCCATACCTAAGACTGCCCCCCCAAGGTGGGGTGGAAAGGACTGGGGCAGGTTCCCTCCCAAACAACTCCGTTTTAGAGGCAGGATGGGCACTCGGCACGTCAGTGTATAACAGAACCACGTGGCCTCACCCTGCGATGTAGCATATTGTTTTTTACTGTTCATCCTTTCCTCCTCTCAGAGATGCTGGCTGTGCTTTGCCTGGTGAATGTGCACACACAAGACATGGCTATGTCCTGACGAGCCAGTGACATCCCCCTCACCTACCTGAGATAACCCTGCCTGCACCACCACCCGTTGTCGCCTAGCTGATTTTCACATGACGGGGTGTACTATCCCCCTCCTCCTGAGAAGGGGAGCATTGTTTGTTATGCTCAGTCCTTCTCCCATGGCTGGATTTCAAATTAACTGGGCTCACTCTTGAACCTGGGTCACTAGCTTCAGGACTGGTAGTGGTACTGCTGTTCCAAGAGAGGAAGCACAAGTAAGCACAGAAACAGATATAGAGACAGTGGTCCTCTCATGTTGGCATGCCTATGTGTGCCTACACTTGGGTATTCCCAGCCCTGTTCTGGATAGAGAAGAAATCCTAAGAGGAAAAAATGGCCAGTCCATTTGGAGTATGAAAGCACAGGTGAACCCTGGGGCCCAGCAGCACCCTTGATTCCCACCTAGATTGTGCACCCAAAGGAGAGGAGTCACTTCAGAGTGCTCCATCATGGGGGGGCAGTGGAAACAACGATCATAGGTGACTAGCAGATGGGGATGAAAGGTCACATAGTGGAATTGAGGGACGTGACTGGTAGAAGGAGCATAAATACAGGATGGAAAATAAAAGAAACAGTGAACTGGAACCACTACAGTACCTGCTTGGTTTCCTGGTTATAAAATCCTTTTATGAGAATTCACCCAGTGCACTGCAAGCTGTTTTAAAGTTAGGAACAACTAACCCATCTCTTTAAGATCAACATGAGACAACTGGTGTGAGGGTCTGACTCTATTCTGAAACCCAGGGAGAAATATTTTAAAAAAGAAAAGCACCCATTTCAAGGTGTATGGAGCATTTCTGGAGTCTCAGCCTGGGTTTAATCCAAATTCACAACTAAATTGCACATACCTCAAGCTGTCATGCATTGCAGGGAATGGATAAAGTGACTTTGACAGCTTTTCAATTAAAATATGCACTTAATAACATAGACGGCACAGCCAAGATGAGCCAACAGCATTTGGTTACCATTTAGGAACATATTTTATGTCCTACATCAGATTATTTTTTTGAGAAACGTTATTTTGAGCAACCTTCCCCACTTAATCAGTCTCCATTTTTTCAAAGATGCCTTGTTTTTCTTTTCTTTCTTCCTTCTCTCCCCATCCTCTTCATTTAGGCTCAGGGAGTCCTTAAAGACCTTAGTCCTGAACTTCTCCGACACCTGGCCCAGGGCACGGCATTCATCCAAGTCAGCACCAAAGTGAACCCCAAAGGAGAAATCAGGGGCCGGGTATGTATGACGCTGCATTGTACTGTATAACATGCACGTCACTGTCCATCTTGGGATAGTGAGTAACACAGTTGGAACTAGGGTGTGCAGGGACCAAATAGTAGTTTCCGATTTGGGAGCCATTCCTGAATAGGAGACTACTCGTATGCGGGAAGTACTGTTCATTCCCAATTAACAAAAAAAAAACATCCTTTCCCCACCCCTACTGAGCTGACTGCAAACCCCAGTCATTAAAAATTTACCCCATCCCCCAACCTGTTTTCTACACCCAGTCCCACCCTCCTCACCCCCAGTGCCCACGCAACATTTGTAAAATCATTGTAATATTATTTTTCCTCCCACAGTGGACGATCAACAAACCTGCCCACACCCAGGGACAGAGGCCATGTTGTACAACAAAAAGCACTTGTTTGTGCTTTATATTAATATTTTTCCAAGCATCCCCCATCCCCACACCTTGGCAGCACCCTTATAATACCAGTCTCCTCTCCTCCCTTGCACCCAAGTAGTGGGCGACAAGGCGACCTGCAGAACCTGCCCTTCTCTATGGCCAGCCGCCTTGTAATGAATGAACATGTTCACACTGTCTGTACAGAAACCCAGCTGCTCACATGACCAGCTGTGTTTCTGCAGAGACAGATTAAGTATGTTAGTTCATTAAAAGGCGACCAGCCATACAGGAAGGCAGGTTGTGCCAGTGGCCTTGGAGTACTGCTACTTGGGTGCTGAGGGGGAGTGTAGTATTATAAGGGTGCTACCAGGGTGGAGGGATGGTGAAAGACTTGGGAAATATTATTCTTTAGAACAAACAGGCGCTTTTGTTTGCACAACATGACGGCCAGCTGTGGAGGTGGGCAGGTTTTACGTTGTCCACTGAGGGAGGAAAATAACATGATAATTATTTTGATAATTCTATACATGTTATGTGGGTGCTGGGGAGAGTGAGATTGAGTGCAGACAATGGTGAAGGGGTGGAAAAAATGTTTAATGGCTCGAGTTTGCAGTGAGCTCAGCAAGGGTGGGGGAAAGGTGTTCTTTTGTAGGTCTTTTTGTTGTTTTTAAAGCACAGTTCAAATCTGAATACCTAATACCAGAATATTTGGCCACCAAATACTGAATATTTGGCCGAATATTCTGGAAAATATATCTGCACAGCACTAGTTGGAACCAGGCTGATTGTTTTCAGTCAAAAGTTCAAGAGAATATATGTGTAAAAACATCTTCACTTTTCTTATCTTGTGGCCACTACACCAGGTTTTTTTAGTGCCCACAGCTCACATAATGGTAGCCTTTTCATTTAGTTGTGCAGGGTAGGCACCTAAATCCTAGCAGCCACATAGCCACTTAAGCCTAATTTGTAGTGGCCATTAATGATTGTGAAGTGGTAATGACTGCTGGGCCACTAGATTTTTTACAGCCTATTTATTCAGGGTCATTATTTATCAATAATTACTGGAGACCCCCTATATCAACCTTAAACCAGCACTATTTAAACTCCATAATACATGGCTATGACATCAAAACTGTGTATTATGGAATTTCATGGCACCATGCTCACCCTAGTCACAATGAGTTTATTCCAGTCCCCCCAAAACACTTTTTTTTTTTTTTTACTTAGCTGGTTGATCCTGCCATTTCTACCACGCTTCTGAGTTTAAAATAAACAGAAACACACAGTGTTGAGCCACTGTCCATTTTTGCTGCTTGATCATTACTCATCCTGGTGAAAAAGACCATGTAGTGAGTCTCTGGTTAACTTACAATCAAAAGCATCTTAGAAATAACAGGATCAACCAGATAAGTAAACAAATGACAAATGAAGTGGTTTGGGAGGTGGAGGGTTTGGTGACAACACACACAGGGGGCAGAATACTAGTATTGTTAGTGTTTTAAACAGTGGAGATCTAGTGTGCAGATGGGGATGGGGACACAAAAATCAGTAATAATACAAAATAAAACATAGGAAGTAGTTATCATTCATTATTTCTTACACACCCCTGGTGTGTGATGTCTGCAGAATACTCTTGAGCTTCACTTTTGAGGTACATAGATATCAAACCTCAATTGTGTAACAAAAAATGTATGGTATACCACTTCCTATGCATTATTCTAAATGTTATAATCTGTTATTCACCTAAACTGTATACGTTAATGCATATATATATATATTATATAAATATAGATTATATATATATATTATAATGGTGCGGTAGCGCCACTATTACTAGGGTTGAGTAAGCATATCTATGGTAAACCCTGATAGTTGCTCCTTAATAACCCAGCTGTCCCTAGACAGAATAACCTGAAATGTGGCATGCTTATAGTACATGATATGATCTCTGGATCCTGTTCATTTGGCAGTGGGTTTAGCTGTTGAAATGTTCTCAAAGGTTGAAAATACATGATAATATAGTTTCTAAGACCTTTTATTTTCTCACTGCTAGCACAAAAACGGCTGCAAGTTGCAACCTGAAATATTCCTTAGAGTTTGGTCCAAGGATGATTCTTTGATAGGTGTCTCTACTAAGAAATGTTGTAGTTTTTAAATTATTAAACAAACCAGAATGCTGTGTTTGTCTAATCTTACTTTTTTTCACAACTAGATTGTTTTGCAGAAATGACGTATGTTGGTTTCTTGAATAGGCAATCATTTTTGTGATATAAGACTGCTTTTGTGAGCCTTAGTGGTCAGCCTTACACCCTACACCCTATGTTATCTTTGCACTGACTGTGTACATGTCAAATTTCACATTTTTCTGTCCAGTAAATGCCTGCTATTAAGATGTGAAAATTGGGGTTTAACAAAAAAGTACCCAATCAATATTAATACTATAGAGGCTCTACCACATCCTCTAATAATAGACAATTATACTTGCCATGGGTGTATGTTTGTTGGGAAAGGTAGTTAGGCACTCTTCCAGTGTGTGCTGAGGTCAGAGGCTGCAGGCGGCATGGCCTGGTATTAAAAGTGAAAAGCTTAGAAAATACAGCACTGTGCATTTGTGAGTAAGTATAGGCACAACATATAACCACATTTGTCTGATCAGAGAGCAGTATTTGTGCTGTCTATCTTGACCCATTTGATAAATTTATCTATGAGGTAGCTTAAAATATGACTGTTATTCAGCGTAGAGTGTTGCTGTCATTGTTTCCTTGTGACTAGTGACTGAGTGAAGCCAAGTCAGCTTGCAAGGGAGTAGTGACATCAACAGTCAACAGTAATAACATTCATAATTTTAAGGACTGCCCAATGTCCACCATGAGATTCTAATAACATAGCTATTAGTAAAATAACATAGCTAGCTACTGGATAAATAGCATTGAAAACTGCTGCCAAAATTACACTTTTTTTTAAAACTTATTTTACTAGCAGCTATGGTGAGAAGTAAAATAACCCATTTTATTATACAAATTTATTTTCCCACCTATGGTACACATATAAGTATTATTTAGTACATTATATGATTTTGGTAAACTTAAAATATTTCTGTAACTTCTAATAGTTTGCCCTTTATATATATATTTTTTTTAATTCACACAAAACATTTATTGTGAAAATAATATAATCAGAAGCAGGGGACAGAGTTCACATATTAGATGATAAGTTTTTGTGCTGCTTCTCTGTGCTTGAGTCATTGATTAAATCACACCAGGGAGTCAAACGGTACAGTTTTTGCATGTCCTTTTACTGCTTGCAGGAAGGATGAGTTGGATGGAGTACATTTGAGCAACGCATCTATCTTCACTGTTTGTTCTGTGGAGAACCAGGTTGATGTCTGTGCCCAAATTGTACTGGTAAATGCATTGTGGTCATACAAGGAGTCTTCCTATTGAGAAGATGGGCAGAGGTATTGGGGTTGGGGTCAGGGTGGGGGGAGATACAGAGTGCCAGATGGTATAGTGTGGACCTTTATGGTTTGAGCAAGGAATTCTGGGCCAAGAGATTCTGGTTCAAATCCCACCACAACCATGAGCCCACTCTGTGACTTTGAGCAAGTCACTTGACCTTCTGGTACTTTAGTACACCCAAGCATGTAAAACAGGGGTTGAAGAGGAGAACACACACACACACACACACACACACACACACACACACACACACACATCACACATCTTGGTCAGGCTATACTAGATAATGAAAAGTAAAACAATGTACAAATAAAATAAAACACTGGAGAAGAGATAGGGAACTTGTATGCACTGCCAAAAAGTCTGAGCACACACACCTCACCACTAAAAAAGTCTCAGCAGATATATCATTAGCCTAGATAGAAACACATGGATTACACATGCAAAATGTTGGCTGCCTTCGTCCCCACCACTGCTGCTGCTCCGTAAGTTTTTAACCTTTTCGAAACTAATAGACTGTTTATAGCACTAACATATATGTGCTGAGACTTTTTTGGTGGGGAGGCATGTGTGCCCAGACTGTTTGGATGTGCATTTGTTCTGTCACTGGCACTCGGAGCCACTGATTTTTGTGAACCTGAATGCATTGCCATCCAGTTACCAGGAGGGGCACAGCTAAGTAGAAATGGCAATATTAGATCTCGTTTCACTGGAGGTTGTTTAGCAGTATTCAGGAAGACTGTGGGGTGAGGCAAGCAGGGTTAGATATGCACTGATGCTTGTCCTTACTATAGATCAAGGGAGCACAACTGGCCAAGTAGAGAGCTCATTTCCCCTGCATGTAAGGCACTCTTATTCCATGAAGAGTGCTCACGCGCAGATGTCCTGAAAACAGGCTCATTCAGGGAAGGGATTTTACTTTTGTAATTTTTATTGATTGGCCTCAGTCAATAATATATTAAAGAAAATACAAAAATCACACATGCCCCCACAATGCAAAGCATCATGAGCTGCATATGCAAATCACCACAGAATGTTATGCTGGTCCAACTTTAAGCAGAATTGCATGGTGCCGAAAGGCCTCTCACACAGTTTGCAAAGGATGCTAACAGAAGACATAGACACGTGTTTCGTCCTACCAGGACTCATCAGTATGCCTCATCTATTTGACACCCCAGTGGAATGGACCAGCTACCCCTAAGGCAGTGTGCCTGGGATATATTAGTGGTGAACCATTAAAATAAAAACTATTTAAAGACAAAGAACCTCTGTGCGTAAACACTGAGGCAAGGGTTACCCAAAGGGCATTTGGCTGGGAAGCCAAGTTTCAAGAAAATACAAAATCACACATGTCCCCACAATGCAAAGCATCATAAGCTGCATATGCAAATCACCACAGAATGTTATGCTGGTCCAACTTTAAGCAGAATTGCATGGTGCCGAAAGGCCTCTCACACAGTTTGCAAAGGGTGCTAACAGAAAACATAGACACGTGTTTCGTCCTACCAGGACTCATCAGTATGCCGCGTCTATTTGACACCCCAGTGGAATGGACCAGCTACCCCTAAGGCAGTGTGCCTGGGATATATTGTGGTGAACCCATTAAAATAAAAAACTATTTAAAAGACAAAGAACCTCTGTGCGTAAACACTGAGGCAAGGGTTACCCCAAAGGGCATTTGGCTGGGAAGCCAAGTTTCAAGAAAATACAAAAATCACACATGTTAACAGAAGACTCTATGTCTTCTGTTAGCACCCTTAGCAAACTGTGTGAGAGGCCTTTCGGCACCATGCAATTCTGCTTAAAGTTGGACCAGCATAACATTCTGTGGTGATTTGCATATGCAGCTCATGATGCTTTGCATTGTGGGGGCATGTGTGATTTTTCGGCACCATGCAATTCTGCTTAAAGTTGGACCAGCATAACATTCTGTGGTGATTTGCATATGCATGCAGATGCTTTGCATTGTGGGGGCATGTGTGTTTGTATTTTCTTGAAACTGGCTTCCCAGCCAAATGCCTTTGGTAACCCTTGCCTCAGTGTTTACGCACAGAGGTTCTTTGTCTTTAAATAGTTTTTATTTTAATGGGTTCACCACAATATATCCCAGGCACACTGCCTTAGGGGTAGCTGGTCCATTCCACTGGGGTGTCAAATAGACAAGGCATACTGATGAGTCCTGGTAGGATGAAACACATGTCTATGTCTTCTGTTAGCACCTTTGCAAACTGTGAGGCCTTCTCGCACCATGCAATTCTGCTTAAAGTTGGACCAGCATAACATTCTGTGGTGATTTGCATATGCAGCTCATGATGCTTTGCATTGTGGGGGCATGTGTGTTTTGTATTTTCTTGAAACTTGGCTTCCCAGCCAAATGCCCTTTGGGGTAACCCTTGCCTCAGTGTTTACGCACAGAGGTTCTTTGTCTTCTTAATAATATATTAATACTGCTGCAGAGCCGTCCCAGCAGGTGCAAGAGTGATCTCACGTTCTTAGTTGATCAGAATCACTCACCTTAGGTTTGCTGTTCTCATACCCTAAGAATGCATGTGATATCACAACAGTAAGAGTGGTCTGCAAGACAGTATTAACATAAACCCAAAGTCATGATGGTCCAGAATTTGACTGCTGAAGATTAATGCAAAGAAATGCACATCAGACTAAAGAACCTGAAAATAGAATACAGGATGGGGTGGGGGGAGAGGGAGGTGGAAAAGACAAAAGAGGCAAGGGATCTGCGGGTTATCATCTCTGATAACCCATTCTTAACACTCTGCTTCGATGGTGGCAATGCAAACAAGATGTTAGGTTGCATTGGCAGGGGAATAAACAGTAGGCATAATAAGGTGATACTGCACCTGTACAGATCCTTTTTGGCAAGCCAGCACATAGAGTATTGCATGCAGCTACAAAATCCACACCTGAAGGATAGGGACATGGTGAAGATAGTACAGAGAAGGGCCCATAAATGATTCAGGGGCAGCAGTGAGGGTCCTATGAGGAAATGTTACAGGACTAGAACATGTACTCACTAGAGGCCTGGAGGAAGTGGAGGAACATGATGTAGATATTTAGGTTTCTGCAAGGGCTAAACAAAGCTAACAGTAATGCGGTATTTGCCTCCAGAGTAAATACTCATACTAGATGTAACACAAAGGAAACTGGTTAGAGCGAAGTTTAAAAAGGACATGAAGAATTGTTTCTTCACAGTGAGAGTGGTGGCAATATGGAACAGACTACCTAGTGAGGTAGCCTGTGTAAAAACAATGGTTGGCTTCAAGCAGGGGCTGGATAGGCACATGGCACATGGGATATGGGAGGAAGAGGAAAAATGGCGAGACTACTGACCATTGGGGGCTCAGTCTCAGTGGTTAGATAGGGCAAAGGGCAGACTTCATTGATCAGTAGGCTGCCTTCTTCTTCCAACAGTTTTCTACATTTCTATGCTTCGTGCCCTTTTGCCATTTCCTAGGTGCACATCCCCAACAGCTGTGAGGCGGGCCGACTGATGCCGGGTGAAATGGAACCAGAATATGAATACGACACCTTTGAAGAGTCCAAAACTGACCCAGAGGAGCTAAAAAAGGACCAGAATTCTTGCTTCTTTGAGGGTCATTACCGGGCCCATGGAGCCAGATGGGCCCCAGAGTATGACAAGAAGTGCTCTGTCTGCAGCTGTCAGGTACGTACCTCGTGGACTTCAGTTACTTTGGTCCCTAGTCAATCAACATGCTGGGAGAAAGGGGTATGAAACAAAAGTATGGAGATTAAATACATGACTGAACAAAAAAAGTAGGTAAATTAAGCAATTTAACCAAAGGTTTCCTTAAGAAGTATCTAAAAGGAAAAGTAGAGTCATACTCTGTGCTTACTTTTTTTCCATATACATAGACCTGGGTTTTTAGGAATCCTGGCACAGGTGCAGGTCCCAATTTCAGTGTGTGCCTGTGGCAGGATAAATGTGGCAAAACATTTGACAGCTATTTTCAAATGTGTTGCCATAATTGTGGTAGTTGATACTGCTTTATGGTAAAATATTGATGCATGCAGCACATACTGACAAAGTGACATTATAAGGCTACCAAATGCACCACACGCCACAGCCAATGTGCTCACACATTACTACCTTCTAGATAGCCTAGCTTACAACCATAAGTGTCAGGGATGCAGCATAGCCATGCCACAAATCCATGACACGTGGCTGAAAAATCCAGCCCATAATTCCTGAAGAACTTTCTAACTATATCATGCATGCTCATCATCTATTTAAAGTTACCCTTTTATCATATGTGCTGCCCATATGCTACTGAAACACTCTGGTTTGGATTTGTAACACTGAAAAACAAACTTCAAAAAATTGCCCCAAGAGTTGACCCAAGCCAGTTGAAAAACAATAAAAAAAAAACAATAACCCCTAGAAACTGCTGGTTCTTGAAAGCAAAAAGTAAATATATTCCCCCTAATGATGTCTGAGTACTTTGAAACGTAAAGGAGAAATTAGCATATTGTTACCAAGAAAAATGTACATATATGCTTATTGCCAGGTATAAAAAGGCCGTAGGAAAGAAGAGCTGATTTCAGTTCAGATTAGGCATGGATAATGTTAGCTCATTCCCTCTGTATAATACATACAGAGAGACAGAACCTTACTGAAGAAAAAGGCCCATTGGTCCATCCAGTCTGCTCAACGCTATCAATTATTTGTGTGTAGAGATCTACAAAGTTGTCAAAATTCACTTCATGAAAAAAATTAGTGAATTTTGGCAAATTCGCTTCGCCAGCAACTGCAGTTCATGTAGTTAATCAACCAGCAAGTTGGTCAAATTTGCACAGTGAATCTACATGAATTGCCAGTCGTGTTGTTCATTGTGTGAATTTGTGTAATTTGCAGGTGGAAAACTCCTCACATCTCTAACTGTAATAAAAAACCTCCCCCACCCACTGTGCTGTAATACCGCCTCCTCCCACCTCCTATAGTCATAAATAACCCCCTCTTTTCCCCCGATGGCACCCTCCTCTTCCCACCATGGTGAATTTCAACTCAAAGTAATACAAGCAAGCACATGACGTAAGTGCAGTACACCCTTCCCCCACCCATGCACCAAACACAATCCTCCCGCCACCCCCACTTGAGTCCCATCACCAGCTCCATGAGTCATCATAACACTCCCCTCCCATCTCTGCTGGAATCTTCATCTCTCCTGTCTTGGGGAATTTCCACTCAAATTAATATGAACAACCACATGACATAAGTGCAGTACACCCCCCATGTTTACCAAACACACTCCCCCCACTGTCCCCCACCTGAGTCCCACTACCAGGTACATTAGTCATCATAACACCCCTAATCAACCCCCTCTGGCCCCCACCACCCTTCTCCCCCACCAGCACCCAAAAAAAATGCACTCTGTAAAAATGAAAATGGTCCCCCGGTGCAGAGCATCTGCCCTGTTCTGTGTCCAGTCAGTAATTGCACAAGTGTATGATTGAATGCTGATGTCCTTGCTCCTAGTAAAACCTGACTGGCTAGATTCTAAGTGACCTTACCATTCTCTGAGCAGGTATTCACCTTCAAAAAAGGTTTTGACCATTCTAAGTGATCTCATCATCCTCAGAGCAGGAGTCCTCCATCCAAACAAAGTTTTGACCTTTCCAAGTGACCTCACTATCCTCAGAGCAGGTATCCTCCACCCAAACAAGGTTCCAATTATGCTAGATGACTTCACCATCCTCAGAGCAGATGTGTTTTACCCAAGAAAGGCTCCAGATCCTTCTAAATGACTTCACTATCCTCAGGTTATCCTTTATTCAAACAAGATTCCAGAGGCTCATAACCCTGCTGGCTCCATGGAGTTGCTCAAAACTGTAACACCTTCTGTGCGACCTACCATCAGAGCTCTGACTAGAAAATATATTTAACTGGCTAGCAAAATTAGGATTAATCACACTTTTCTCAGCATGGCAAATGTTTTTCCACAACTGATGATTCATATCCCTCTCTCTCTCTCTCTCTATTCCAGAAGAGAACAGTGATCTGTGACCCCATCATCTGTCAGCCCTTAAACTGCACTCGTACAATCCATCCTGAGGATAAATGCTGCCCTATGTGTGAAGGTATTTACATAGAAACATTGAAATTGTCAGCAGATAAGGGCCTTTGGCCCACCTAGTCTGCCATATTACCCTATTAAAGGGGGAGGGCTGTCAGAGAGATACTTGCACTAATGATAACTGCTTAAAATTCCACACAGCAATAGTTACAGTTACCAAAGCCTCTAGTAGTCTGAATTATCAAGTGGTTGGAGAATGCCTGCTGTTTGACTGGCTGGTTCTGGGTCGCCCCTGAAAAAGTGACCTCTGGTTCCAGTGGACCTACCCGGTTACCAAAATGAAATAAATAAGAACCATTCCACACTGTGGCGATATGTCACAGTAACCCCACAGCCTGGAAAATGTCCCCACCAGTGTTTTTTTATGTAGCTGTAATCCATTTGATAATAGCAATAATATACTTCAGAATGTGTGTTATCATTTGGGACAACGTCACTTCTCGGGCTTGTTCAAGGTACTTGTCTATGCCTTGTGCATCTCAATGCACTATAGGTGTGTATTACCCCGTAGTAACGTACCCCATAATCTATTACTGCTTAGATAAAAACCAAAGGCTAGATTCCCATAGCTTTTAGCATGAGCTATTTGGTTGCTCCAGCAAAAATGAACATTTGTTTTATCCCTACCAGTAATCTCCCTGTTCAAAATTTTTAGAGACCAATTTTGACTCAGTATATTAGCCACTAGGAGTGGGCAAATGAAGGAATAATGCACAACACACATGTGCTGGGATAAAGTCAGGCCTTCAATAACTGAGAAGTGATGTTACTCCACCATAAGACACACCATGGAGTGCATTATGCCTATTATACAATAGTTCCTTTGTTGAAAATAAAGGAAAAACATAGAACATATATTTTTTCCTGTTTCAACATTAGGACATAAAGTAGTCCCTTTTACTTAAATCAGCTAACTCCTATTTTGGTAATGGTTACAGCAGTATAATAGTGACTATTCTGATTTACATACAGAAACAAGGAATTCTGGGTACATTATAAAGTTAAATTTTCTTTACGCAGCAGTGCAGATCTCCTACTTTGGTAGTGGTGACTGCAGTATAACAATTAATATGTACAATACATTTATGTAGCAAGGCATTGTGGGTACAATAAAAAGCTGTCTTCATTTTTCATAGTTGGATGTGCAGTCTCCTATTTTTGTAATGGTTACAACAATATGAGATCTCAGATGTTTATTTTCAAAATAAAGCATTGTATTTACACTACGTAGTCTCCTATTTCTGTAGTGAGTACAGAAATATAATAGCCTGCATGCTAATTTATATAGTGAGGAATTGTGGGTACAGTAAATAGCTAATTTTTCTCTCTCCCTACTGATGACAATTGGTCATGTGTGTGCTGGGACTAGATCCGTGATGTTATGCTGGGATAACACAGGTTCAGCCCCAGACTGACCAGTCAGAGCCCAGCATTCTTTCTTGCCATTGTCTAATATCTTATTTCAAATATTCAGCCAAATATTCATATTTGGGGTTCCAAAATATTCAGAAATGTGGTTTTCGTATTTGTTATTCATGTGCCTGTAGAGGAAAATAATTAAAGAAAAGGCCCCCCAACTTCCTCCCTTGCCCAATAGTTTGAACTACAAACTCGTCTCCCCACCCTCTACTACAAGCGCAATCCCACCTCCCCCAGCACCACTAATTGTAAGGTTTTAATAAAACAAACTCCCATAATGGGTGAGCAGCACAACCTGCCTACCTTCTTAGCCATCCACTGTCTCATATAGCACTTTTACTTTGTTAGAAAGCCAACGTATTTCCACACACCCCGGCAGCAGCACTCAACTCCCTCCTTCCCCGCCTCCAGGATCCACATTTTCTAAACAGAAGAGGAACCCCCAGGTACAGCAAAGGAGACTAACACAACCCCACCTCCTCCACAGATGGTCACCTTCTTGTGAATGGAAGCACTCCCGCACTTGCCCACATGGTAAAACATCAGATCTCAGCTGTTTTACTCTGCAAGCAAGTTCTGGTGTATTTCTATTCACAAGAAGGAGACTGGCCATGGAGGAGGGTGGGTTGTGTCTGTTGCCTTTGCCACACTGGGGTGGTTCTTTTGTTTAGAAAATGTGGGTGCTGTGGCCTGGGGAGCAATGTAGAAGTTAGGTGCTGCTGCCATGGTAGGGTGATGAGTAGAACTAAACTGTTTAACAAAGGAAAGCACTAGATGAGATGGCAACTGGACGTGGATGCAGACAGATTGTGCCAGTCACCCATCTAGGGAGATTTTGTTGGTTAAAACCTTAAATTGTGGGTACGAGGGGGTTGGGCTTCTAGCAGAGAGTTGGGGGGATGGGGGTTGGGAGAATAGTGGGGACTGTTTCTTTCTTTTTTTTATTTCCCAATTACCAACAGGCACAAGTAGTGCCACTATTCATTATTCATATCTGAATAACATATAGTGCATTATTTGTGGTATTCAGAAAACACTGTTACTCACACACTTTTTTAGCCACTGAGCCATTTGGCTTTTTAAAAAAAAATAATTTTGCTTAAAAAAAAAGTATTAACCACAGGCTAATGGGCTAATGCTTTTATTTCATGTTAGTAAATATCTATTTAAAAAAAATGGCTAAAATTGCTAAATGGCTATAACAAATGAGTTGGTAGCTAAAAAATAGAAGTTCATCCAAATGCTAAGTACTTTTGGTGTCTGGGACCAACACTGGTAAGTTTATAGCTTGTGTAAAATCTGTTGAAATTCTGGACAAGAAATTATCCACCACCCTTCTCACCCCACCCCAACACACACACACACACACACACACAGAGCAAGCATATTAAAATGTGCTGGAGTGAACAAATTGCCTATGCAAATATTTTTGAAACTTGACCCCTGGGTGCGTATCCACTTGCTAAAGCAAATGATAAGTCATTGGACCTGAATGAGAAGGATCCAGACTGACTGTGGCGTATGATGAAATGAACCTCATTCTCTTAAACCAGGTGATCTCATAAAAAAATAAGATATACACAGGACAGAAATGGCACTTAAAAAAGCAAGCTGTACTTCCTAGAGGTTCTGCAGGATGGTCCTTACCCACAAGTGTCTGCATCCTTCCTTCCGAGTAACATGTACAGATGTTACAGTGTGTAAGACCCGAACCTTGCCTGGTGTGGGGTAATGTGTGGATTGTTGGTTTCTGAGCCCCTGCGTCACGAGTGGAATTTAATTGGATCTGGCTCCGTCAGCTGCTAGAAGTTTGTTTCACCTTTTTGTTTAAAGACCATCAGGTGCCAGCAGTAGCTTTTTTGGGGGGGGGAGTTATTGTTGAATTTCATTTAGGAAAGAGGATAACAGCAGAAGAGCAATGCAAACATAAACTTATTGGGGAAGGTTTCACTTTGTCCCCAGTTCCCCCAGTACTCCCTACCACCACTACCACCACCGCCTCCTTCACATCTAGAGTGCACTGCAGTCCTCAGCCTTGGCTCATGAAGGCATAATCAGCAGTTTCTACCAATACTAAGCCAAAAGGGTGCCCACTTGTGGTGCAGGAACCTGATACACCTGTGGAGTGACCAATCCCAAACTCAGCAAACATTCCAAACCAGTTGTACTCAGATAGGTGAACAGAAGAACAGAGTCCCAGTCAGTTGTTAAGTTGCAATGCACATTTATTTATTAGTGCTATGAAAAGATCTGAAAATGTACAACAGTGCATCACCATGCAAAATTAATGCTAGTTCTGTTGCAGCTAGTAAATAGGCTCCTCCACAGAACAGGGTGTCCTAGTAGTTTGGGCCAACACTGGTCCCATGTAATGCTTGGAATGTGGTCATGGAAAAGTGCTGGGGAGCAGCATGCTGTAGTTATTCTTCCTGGCTAACTCAACAAGAAGCTTGAGGTTACTCCCAAACTTGGACCTCCTGTGTGGCAAATGCTGAGCACCCCACCCCTGGACAACCAAACACAAGTCCTTTAAAAGCATCAAGTATGCCAGCTTAAGAATGTGTTTGTAAACAAAATATCTGCCAGCACAGTAATCTGGGAGAAAAGAGCAACCCCCCGGAAACCCACCTGCCAGTCAGGCAGGTGCAGATGCATCACAGAGGTTATCTACTGTTTACACACCACCTGCCAGATGATCACAGTGCCATCAGCTATGAAGGTCTCTGTTCACCCACCCTCCCAGGTAGAGGAAAGATGTCACCATGATGGTCCAGATTAGTGGAGTGGGGAAAATAGGGAAAACAGGGACTACAAAAAGAAATGTACAAAATTGGCAAGTTTAAGTCATCTGTGCCATTTCTGTAAAATAATTATTGATCTTGTAGTTCACTTCTCAAAAAGCACTTCACTAATCCACCTGGTCCCCCCCACCCAAGCGACCCTCCCAGTTAGTGTTTTATAATAGTAAGCACATTGTCTATAACTTTAAAAGACACATGATGGTTTTTGTTGGCACTCTGTAACTTGCATGATAAACTGCTGCCAGTCACCATCTCACAGGTTGCTGTAAACGTCATCTTTTTTGCTGTATGCCTATGTGCACTGCCGATATTGTGGCAGCGCACACACATACAGTAAGTGATAGAAGTGTGCATGCAGCATTTTTTTGTGGAAGTTATAGAGTGCTGAAAGAACATCACACGTGTCTTTTAAGGTAACATTTGCTTATTACTGTGACTTTATGCTCTAATTCAGAGGGTAACTTTGGGAAGGAGGGGCGAGTGAAATAGTGAATTTCGGCTTTAAAACTATAGATCACACCTGCACTGTGGGGAAAATAATGGCACAAGGTATTATCACTGGATAAGTTGGGTCTTGATAGGTCACAAGCTTTCTTGCATCTTATGTTCATATGTTCTTATGGAAGCCCTGAGACAGCATTTCTCCCAGCATGCCCTGGTGCACCAATCTCCCTGGCAACTAAGACGTCATGGCATAGAGAGTGGTGCAAGGTTCTCCATACGGGATTCTGGAGGACCTGTTTTAAATTATACTTAATAATTTAAGTAATGTAACTACTGTAGATGTTAATTAATAAGACCTTTAGCTGCAGAAACATAGCTTGGCAGCATTTTTTCAGACTAAAACTTGGGTGCACCACTTTTGCTTTTTAATTTGTTTATTCTCCCATTCTAGTTGGGTCCCTATACCCTATCTAGAGCTTACTCCAACTTCTTTCAATCCCACAGTTTTACCCCTTGTGGTGGCGTCTGCCCGTGCCAGATTCATAACTCTCACTTGCTGAGGAGCTGAAGGGTAGAGGCAGGAGAACCTTGACTGTAGAAGGCAGCTAGCAGCAGAGAGTGGAGGGTCAGGGCCTGACTCTGCTTGCAGTTATCCAGCTCACTCCAGGACTTGTCCTTTGTTCTTGTGTCCCACTCCCACAGGACACTGGCATGCAAGAAGTTCCAAGCGTGAGCAGTCAAGGGTGTCGTGCACAGCCTGGCCAATGTTTTCTCTCCCCCATGTGTCCTCTGCTACACTACCGCCTCTGGTCATCCAGGTGGCAGTATAGCAGTGGGAAACCCATCCCTCTCTCCCTGAAGAAGGAGAACGTCCTTAGGCATAGTTAATCCTCCTTCCCCTGGCAGGTCTCTGATACCTTGAGCTCATTCCTGAAGTCAGGTCGCCAAGGTCACAAGCAGTAGAGCTACCACCTCTCTGGTGGACCAGCTGCTGGTATAACACTTTTAGAGAAGAAGGCCACCTATCTGGGACTCTGTATCCTGTGCAGAAGGATCACTGTGTACAATGTCTGTAACTGAATCACACACTAACAGAAAAATAACAGATATGGCTCACATTCATCATTTCCTCACTGCCAAAAATGGCAATAAATTAACATGATCGTGTGACTCATTACAGGTCCCTACCTATTCTAGGACACAGGTGGTTAAAGCCGGTTGCTCTGCCCTACTGCTGCTTCTAAACACTCAATTGATCTTCTTCAGAATGGATTCAGTAAAAATGCCTTTGTGTACAGTCATCATGCCATTAGGATTACTGTGTGATCCGTGGTTTCTTACCAGGGGTTAGAATATACTTTCTTTCAGAGAGATGTAGGCAACTGTTCAATGTTGCCATTTTGTCAGCTCAGCTGGGTTATATATCCAGAACATGTACAAAAGGAGCCAAAGGAAACTTGAACTGGCTGTTGCAATCCCTGCCACACACGGAGTAATTTTTTACTAAAAAAGCAACTTTGGGTCTACTGCTGAGAAGGGAAGGCAAAGTGTGTGTGCTTTGCAGTCTCAAAATATCACGTGTTGTGTGAACATTTCTAGGAAGATATAATTTAGGCCATATGGTAGTCAGGTGAAACATACATATATACAATTGTATCTAAGTCAGAAGAGGACTTATGTGGTCTCAGCATCATATTTGTTTGTTTTTTGTCCACTGGTAAAGAAGGTCTGGGAAATATTTTCCTGTGGTGTGTGGCTTGCCATGTTGGTCATATGTGGGCATGCAGGGATGTTGGTGCAACAATGGACCAGCGATTTTTCCTCCAGCTCCTGGTATTTTTCCCAAGGGTGTTGGAATGCAGTGACATGCATGCATGCATGCCTGGTATCTGGCGGCTGCTTCTCTCCCCTTCTATGTGATTGTACTGTGCTGCCCCCCTGGCCTCCACCAGGTGGCAATGGAACAGCACGATTCTGTGCCCTCACTCCCCCAGGAAGGAGAGCTGTCCTGAGGGTGCTTGATCCACCCTCCCTTGGCCAGCCCCCTAATCAATCCTAGTCAAGTGGTAGCATGACTGCTGCACTACTGAGAAAGCTTGTGCCATAGGATTTTCAATGCCCACCTGAACAACAACCATAAGGAGCAAATGGGATCCCAGTTTGATGGCTGATCTAAAAGATGGCCCCTCACAACAGCACAGCATCCCCTTAACAACATGTTGGGTAGAGTGACTCCCTGCAGATCTACCAACATCACTTCCAGCAGCATCTGGTGTTTGTTGGAGGTCTCACATCTGACTAAAAACCCAGCCTGACCTTGCTGTACTTCTGAGATCAGATGGGATCAGGCTGCATAGCGGCACTAGGGGAGCTCAGTTTTGCCACCAGTATTATGAGGTGAAACATACTGAAAGTTATACATGTGTATCGCCAGAATATGAATTCCCGAGTTCCATGAATAATGAGGCACTCGAACCCCTGCACCAAATATAGAGTTTGTCACTGTTCTCAGCTACTTAAGAAATTTTCAGAAACAAACAAAAAATTCTAGCCCTCCTCATGTGGCTAGCGCAAGTTCCTGGGCCAAACCACCCCCACTCAGTCATTTCCAACCATCTACCCTTTTTCCCTGTTGGCCCCCAAATAGTTTTGTTTACAAAAATGATGAGGCCCTTTTTAAAGCTTTGGATGCAGGACTGGTGGTAGATGTTCTGCTGCAGCTGCATCATTGCAAATGAACCAAACTGTCTGAGCGAGATTTTCAAATATTTTGGTGCATTTGTGACATTTTGCCTAGTTTATGACAGCAAATAATGCCTACGTCATTTTTGATGCACGGTTAATTTTTTATGTGCAGCATGAGACACCTGCGGCATGATTTTACCCCAAGTTTTATATGGTCTGCCAGTCATGTTGCAAGTAACATAATTATTACAAAATTATGACAGAGTTCTTTGAAAACTCAGCCCAGCATCTGTACAAGTAGCCTCCCCCAATTCACCAAATAGTCATTTTAATTGTTGACCCCCCTTCCTAACCCTGATCTATAATTTCAGGGGGCAAGAGGCCAATAGTAGTTAGATCCTGGGTAACACAGACCCTTCCCTCTCTGCAGCATAATGCTTTATTGTAATGTATTAGAAGCAATGGAGAGAACAAGCACGGGACTGGTAAGGAGGACAGTAGAGCAATCTGTGTCACAATTGATCCTAGGCAGACAAACTCTAGGCAGAATTGGAGGAGGGGCAGGTTAGGGAGGTGGGGATAATTTTAAATGTATCATCGGCTCCTGGCACAGTGGCAGGGGCCAGCATTGTTTAATAAAGTGCTTTGCTGGGGGGGGGCAACAGGAAAGTGGGTGGAGGGAAGGAAATAACTGGGGTGGGTGTGGCCCACGAACTGGCTCAGACCACGTTGAGAGGGCTAGGGGCTTTTTAATATTTTTGGCCCTGAGTATTGAGCATTCCAGTGTGCCAAGTATTGGAAAAAATTTATCTGCACACCCCAACTATATGTGTCCAAGTTAGAAGATGATTTAAAGAAACAAAAAATGTCATCAGAAAGGCTCAGAGCAGTCTTCCCTATTTTACGCTATTCCTTTCCTGAGGCCTATTGTCTGGTCAAAGTTATTGCCCTCACCTTCCCCATTGCTGTGTTGCTTACCCCTCTGTAACTATTAAGCCTTTTAGTAAGTGTTTCAAACCATTAATGGTTTTTGAACCCATCGCCTTTCAGGCCATTGTCACTACATTTTCATCCAGAAGTCAATAACCTGTCACAAATGCCACTCCGCTAGTGTTTCTCAATCCCATAGTTGCTTCTTCAGGGTGCAAAGAGGAGGCTCAGCTCTGAAAACCTTGCAACTCAAAATTTTTCATTCAAAATGGATCTCTTCAATTTCAGCCAGAGTCCTGCTCTGGGATCTAGTGCTATGAGCTCCTCATAGAGTTTCATCCAGCTAGCGTTGCTTGCTGCATTGTGCTGCTGCACTGAAAATGACTCTTTGGGTCCTTTCTGCTGAGACGAGCACTTTGTGTGTCTGCAAGCCACCGAGCCTCCCCCACTGGAGGGCCAGCTTCTAGATTTGACACCTACAGACAAACTTGCTAGATATGTTTTGTATGAAATATGAGGCATACTTGTACTTTACTGGGGATTTCTTCCCACAGAGGTTAAATCTGTACTGGAAGGTTTTTCTGGCAGCCACATCCCAGCATGTGTTATAATAACAATGACAGCAGTGAAACACACACATCCACAATCCAAGACAAATGGCAAGCTACCCCTGTACCACATAGAAACATAGAGTTTGATGGCAGTTAAGGACTGCTTGGCCCACCTAGTCAGCCCATTTTCCCAACGTACTGTAACACTGCAGACCCTACTGATCTATGGCTTTACCTCCCCTTTTCCCTACCACTAAGGTTCTCTTTTGCCTATCCCATGCCTTCTTGAATCCCTTTACAGTTTTTGCCAGACAGATACTGGGTCTCCTATGTCTGCAAGAGTGCTTTCTCCTGTTCTGTGGGCAAGAGAGCTGGTAAGAGAAGCTGAGTGAATCAGGCACACAAAGGGCTTAAGAAGACATGTCTAACCATAAGAGACACAACACCTACAAATACAGTCTAAACATACTACAAGTCCTGTTGAAGAGCAACTCTGCACTTCTACATGTACTCTCACAAACATGATGTTTCAGCTATAAAAATTTATTAGAGAATACTTTTTTTATTTTCAGATTTCTTTTCCAGGATTTACTGTATAACACACTTTAGTAGTTCATACAAAAAGTCGTTATAAAAGGTATTAGCCTATACCCAATTGATCTCATAGTTCCTGTGTTTACAACACTGTAATGCTTACCATGACAACAGACTGATGTCGCTGTCAGTAACTGTGAGGTCAGTTGGAAACAGATGCTTTTTGAAAGACTCAGTAAAATATGCCCTGCATTATCTAAAATATGTAGTAGACAAAAAACAAAAGGTACTTAAAATAAGTTAAACATAATTATTGAAAATCCAATAGTTTTAAGCTTTTTTTTTTTTTTTTTGCAGAGCGTTGCTCTTTAAATGTTTCTTTTTTTAATGAAACTTGGATTTCAGATCAAAATGATTACTAAAAATTAGGACCCCTCCCCTGGTGGAAAGTGAATGTAGAACTTTAGAATTTGGGAACTGCCTGTTATAACAGAGCAATGTACCTGTCCAGGAATGTTTTGAAATCAGCGATCCTAATTGGTTAAAAATGATGTCATGACTTCTAAATGATAAACTGTGAGTTGATACTATGCCTGTGTCATTCCAACAGAGAAGAAAAAGACAAAAGAAGTTAGGAAGAATGACAGGGGTGACGAACAAGCTGAAGGTCAGTGGGTGACAATTGATTTTTATTTTCGATTCCTCAGTTCCACATGGCAATGTGAGGCTTGCAGTAGCCATGCTTATGGCATATTGACCCTATCTGTGCTGAACTCTTTTTTTCTTTTCATCACAGGCTGCTACTTTGAGGGTGACAGGAAGTGGCACTCGGCCGGAACAGTATGGCACCCCTTCGTGCCTCCCTTTGGGTACATCAAATGTGCAGTCTGTGCTTGCAAGGTAGGACTTCTTGTGGCCTTGGGTTGTTGCCACCAATGTCAACAGGCAGGAATGAGTCAGGCACAAGAGTTGATGGGGAAATAAAGGCTAGCCCTTCCCCCTCCATATTTTAATAGGTGTATGTTTTCCAGTGTGATGTGGGCCCAAACCAGACTCCAGTCCATAGTCCTAGGAGAAAATACTGAGTAGGAATGACGTAAGCTTAAAGTCTGTTGTCATGAGTTAGTAACATGAACAAAAACAGACAGAAAATGTTCTCAATTTTTAAAAACAGCCAGGTGCTACTTTTTATTTCTGAAGCATTTGTAGTTTCCATTTTACTCATTAGAATGTTTTCTCCCTGAGAGTATTACAGAACTGCTGACACCTCTGGAAAACCTTTAAAAACATAATTTCTAGGGACATGGATATAGTTTCCTATCCACACATTGGCAGTTCCACTAGAAGTGCCGATTTGTCAGAACAGCTTTAAAGAGCAACTGACACCTCCAGAAAAACTTTTAAAAACAAAATAGTCTGACTAAATTGATCATATATTTTACATTAGTTTTGTATTTCTCCTACCCATGATTTATTACTGAGGGTATGTACATGAAAACAGGATTTTTGCCCTGTGCAAGTTCATCAGCTCCTATTGCTTAGTCCAAACATGATGTCATAATAATAATAATAATAAATCTTTATTTATATGGTGCCTTTCTATAACCATAACAAATAATCATAACATCAGTCATTATAAATACTTAAAAACAAATATTACAGTTAAAAACAGAATATAAATCAGTCACCGAATGCTTTCATCCACAAATAGGTTTTAAGAACCTGTTTAAATCCCTCCATGGTTGCGCATTCTCATAGCTGATGGGGTAGAGAATTCCAGAGGGTAGGGGCCATGTGCATGAATGCCCGGGCCCCAGAATATTTTAAACAAACCCTCGGAATCTCTAGCAACCCCTCGTCAGCTGAGAGGAGCGACCACCCAGGGGAGTAAGGGACCAGAGGCTCTTTCAGGTAGTCTGGGCCCAGTCCGTGTAAGGCTTTATACATCAGAAGTCTGACTTTAAAGGTGATCCACCACTGTACTGGCAGCCAGTGCAGTTCACGCAGCACCAGAGAAATATGACAGGACCAAGAAGTTCCCTTCAATAACCAGATCGCAGCATTCTGCACCAGCTGCAAGTGGCAGATATCCACCCCAGGTAGCCCTAGGTAAAGGGAATTGCAGTAATCCAAGTATGAGAACACAAAGGCATGGACCAATGAGGGGAGGTCACCAGATGGAACAAGATGCTTAACCCTGAAGATATTCCTCAGATGGTAGAAAGAGGATTTGACGACTGCCGACACCTGCGAGTGCAGTGTCAGCCCTTCATCAAAAATTACCTCCCAGGTTTCACACCTGTTCAGAGGTCAGGAGTGATAAGCCTCCAAGAAAAAGACCTGAGGGCAAACCTACCCCCAACCTCCCTATCCGGTGCCCTGGGTCCACAACCAGCACCTCAGTCTTTTCCAAGTTCAACTTCAACTAGCTCGAATTCATCCAGTCCTGGATTTTGGTGAGGCAGTTATTAAATGCTGAGACAGCTTTATCCTGGTTGGGTGTGAAAGAAAGGTAGAGCTGGGTAACATCAGCATAGCAGTGAAACCTCAGCCCATACCTTCTTACAATGCCTCTGAGGGGAAGCATATACACTGCGAACAACATTGGGGACAACACCGATCCCTGAGGCACCCCACATGACAGAGGAACTGGGTCAGAGGAATAAATCCCTGACCCCACCCTCTGAGTTTTTCCAGTGAGGAAAGATGTAAACCACCCGAGGACTGTACCAAGCAGACCACAGGTGAATCTCAGACAAGTGAGTAAGACCCCATGGCCCACAGTGTTGAATGCTGATGAGAGATTGAGAAGAACCAAAATGGAGCGGTCAGGAGATTATTTAGCACCAAAACTAGAGCCGTCTCAGTACTGTGCCTCTTTCAGAAACCGGACTGAAGAGGTTCATAGATGTCATGGATGATCAAATGGTTCTCCAGTTGTATAGCCACTACTTTCTCAATTATCTTCCCTATAAAGGGAAGGTTTGAGATTTGTCTGTAGTTCACATGACAGTCTGGGTCCAAAGAAGCTTTTTTCAGGAGGGGTGTTACCACCGCCTCCTTCAGGCATAATAGCCTGCTTGTAACATCACAGTTATTACCTTGACAACAGACTGTGACATCACAACAGAGGATTATGACTTCAAGTGAGGATTTAGCTGTATGTGCAGATGGACTGCAAGGGATAAAGATCCTGCTTCCATGCAAATTTCCTCAGCAGTATATAATTGAGAGGGGAATTCTATAGAGAATTTGTGAACTACAAGCTGAATTGTGTCTAAATATTAAGTTTAAATATGTTTTCCAAAGTTTTTCCAAAGGTGTCAGTAGCTCTTTAAGCTAAGCTCCTCCCACCATCTGGGTGGTACATCTTCCAGCTCCATTCTGTAACATTAGATCTTCCTTTCCGCTGCAAGAGTTTGGGCTCCTCTTTCACAATTCTGTACATTGTAGGGCCTAAGGTATGCCACTAGCGATTCTCCTTATTTCTTCAAAGGTTTCTTCAGTATTACTTCTTTCTTCAGTTCTGCTCCTGCCTTGGTGACGGAAAGTGGAACACAAAGAAGCAAAATCAGCTCCTGGCTTCAAATTTTGCATCATGTGCCGACAGAATATCCCTTAGAGTTCATCTGTCCCAGCAGCTCATTCCTGATTTTAGGTCACAATCTTTCATTGTGATATCTCTAGTGTTTCATGGGAATAACTGTGATGTCACAAGCAGAGCATTATGACCTCAGGTGAGAAATGAGCACCTGAATAGAAAAACTGTTAAGGAACAAAGATCCTGTTTTCATGCAAATTATATACGTAATGGGAAGGGGAACAAAGACTTAATTTGAAATACATTTATTTATGTAGTTTTTGTTAACCAGGTAAGAGCATTAGGCATACAACGCCTATTTTTAAGCTAGACATGGGACAGCACTACCTATATGACAAATACAGGATTGTAAAACACAGCAAGTACAGCACAATCTACTGTTCGCCATGGAGGAACATTTTTTTGTTTCTCATTTTGCAGATTATCCTTGTTCTGCCAACAAAATTCATGCTAAGAAAATGAATTCGTCTGTTGTTATTCCATTCTGTCTCTTCAGTGATTTTTGTATAAATGTATCTACTCTATCCTGCTGCTCTATTCGACCATAGAGAAACCTTCATGTTTAATATATCTAGTACATGTTTGGGGAGACTAATGAGACCTAATCTGTGTAATGATTCCTTACGGAATGTGCAATAAGTATTCTGTCACTTTTAAAATGTATGGTACCATAGTGTGAATTTGTATTTTATGATAATATTGTAATCTTTTTATGATTGAACAATAAAAGACTATTAACTAACAAAAGTACAGCACACATTTACATAATAAAGGGACTTACTGCACAATTGCATCAGATACAGCAGTGATAGGTAATAGCAATGTTTAACCCTTACAAAAAGCATGAAGACACTAAAGTGTGCCTAAATGTAGTGTTTTAATAAGTTCTCCTGGAGGTGTTGTTTGCCCTTTAAGTGTAATTTGAAGAGTAGTACTTAACCAGGATGGTAGCATATCTAGTTATGTTCCCTTTCATGCCTCCTCAGCACTGTAACCCATTTGGCAACACCTGAGTGGTTCTCCTTAGGCAGATCAGATGTAACAGTTGATGAGGTCACAATGCTGATGAGATATGATGAGTAACAGAACTACATATTGAAACACAGAAACAAACTGTAGCATTTGACAGCTGATAAGGACCACTAGGCCCATGCAGTCTGCCCATTTCTCCCTACCTACATTATTACTGCAGACTGTGCCCAATCTACTACTACTAAAGGTCATACTAAAAGTGTGCAGAGCGTAGAAGGCTGTATGCTCATAGATGCTCTGAACCATGTATCTGTAATAAAATAGTTAATTCCTGTCCAATATGTATCCATCTAATTTATTCTTGACATCGTTCTTATCTTTATTAAATATTATATCAGTTGGTAACTTATTTCATATGTTTACTATACGTTGAGTATAGAATTCTTTTTTTGTGTGTGTTTGTAATTTCAATGGTCTGATTTGCATTGGATACCCTCTAATGCATGCATTATCATTTTTTAATTCTACTCCGAGGTCACTAATTAAATAATCATCCTGCATAATATCGTAGCATAATAATAAATCACCCTTTTCCTTCTTGTCTCTAAGATCACCAGATTTAGGTGTTTAAGATGACTGATATAAATGAGATCTTTAAGGTCATATATCATTTTTGTGGACCTATGCTGAATACTCTTTATGCTGCATATTTTTCCCTTATGTACTGTAGTAGACACCAAACTTGGCTGCCATGATCAAGAGTAGGTCTTACATATGCTCTGTAAAGGGGCATAATGACATCTGCTCCTGTGCTCTTAAAGTTCTATCTAATTGACCACAGTTTTTGGTTCGCTTTGACTATCTGTGCGGTACAATGATCCAAAGAATCTAATTTTTGATTAATTCTAACACTCAGATTTCATTCATGGTGGGTCTCCTTGAGGATATTATTCCCTAATTTGTATGAATATTTTATTGGTTGATTTCCTAGATGCAGGACACAATACTTTTCAGAATTAAGGGTCATTCCCCAAGTGACAACTACAGCTCTTTCTCCCTTCGCTCCCTTCCTTTCCACTGTAATTCATTATGCCATGCTAGCCCTCGGGTAGTGTGCTGTTCAATATATCACACCCAGTACTGTCAGATAGAAAATCTTATATTTAGCAAAGGGGGGGTGTCCTTCAGATAGAAAAAGTAACAGTTGACTGCTTTTAAAGGTTTGCAGTGTACCTGCACTTTGGTACTGTTTTGTAGACTGAAAGCTCTGTCTCAGGCAGCTGCTCAGAAGATTGATTTCCTTGGGGGAATGAATTTGCATAGTGCACTTAAACAGCCCCTGATACTGTTGAGGAGAACATTAACAAATGTACAATTTAGACACAATTCAGTTTAAATTGCATTTAGTTTCTATATCTCACCCCCCCCCCTTTTCTTTATGGATGAAGACAGCAGCATGGAAATATGACTACTGTCTCTAGACGTCTTTTGCTCTGGCTGCTTGTCTACACCAGACATCATAATCTTTGATTTATGTCATCATAATTATCTCCACAGCAACAGGTTGTGATATCTTAAACAGAACTGGGATGCCAGGTGTATACTAGCTAGAGCAGATAGGGCAGAGATTTGGTTTTCATGCAAATATCCCTAGTAATAAAGAGATAAGGGTGAAAATTACTGTAAAGAAATTATGAAATATAAGCTGAATAGTGTCTAAATATACATTTTTTCCAGTGTTGCCACAATAGTGTCAGGAGCCCTTTAATATAAAAGCCCATGTGGGCTGGAATTTATTGGTGAGAAGGGGAAGGAAGTGGGGTGTTACTACAATGCAGGGAATACCGGAGAATTGTTGCTGAGATTAGAAGGATAAAAAATAAACAGTCAGCCAGTAAATTGGGTGGGCTACTTTATTTAAGATTCTTTTTTAAACTACTTTATTGACACATTCCAAGTTCTTGACAACTGGTACATGTTTATTTTTTCAAAATTTGTGCTATAATACATCTGTCGTATTTTGTAGTCAGCCACATTATATGCATGTTGTTGTGTCTTCACTTGTAAAACAAATAACATAGTAACATAGTGATTTAAGGTTGGAAGGTCCCTTAGGTCCACTGCCCCCCTCTCCTCCCTCCCCGCTTCATAAGCAGGGATGAAGCACTGTGCTCTGCAAATATGTTCTAATTTATAGGGATTTTCCAGCCACCCTATTTCGAATACTTCCTGATTCCCTTAGTAAGCAGATATTTGTCCAGGCTTATCTTGAAGGTCTGTACTTTCTTCAAATTCACTGTCACCCAAGATAGGCTGTTCCTTGGTGCCCCGGAGATAGCGTGCCCTACTAAGGTAACTTTATCCATGAAATTAGTACATCTTAGCTACAGGGTATAAAAGTTCAGAAAATACTAATTGCGATCCAATATTCAGATTTAGGAATTTAGGACCTTCCGAATCCTCCTCTGATTTAAATCCTGAAAGGATCTCAAAATCTGAATCAAATTTGGATTTGAAATCCTAAATCCTAAATTCCTATGCAAATATAGGTTTTAGGATTCATTTTAGGAATAAAGATTTTCAGGCTGAAGTTCCAAAAATCCTAAATCTGAAAATCAGGAGAGAATCCAATAAATCCGATTCCATTCAGAGGGTTCCCAGCAACCCCTCTTCAGGGCTTGTCCCCATGTCCTGCTGGAGGACACCAGATCAGACTTCACTGTCTCGATACAGTACAATGTCAGTATAACCTGAGCCTCACATTTACATCGTTGTTAATTCCAAATAAACTAGTAAACATAGGCATGTTTCTTTAACTGACAATGTCTCTCTCCCTCCCCTCCCTTTCTTTTAGGGAGCAACTGGTGAAGTTCACTGTGAGAAGGTGCAATGCCCACGGCTTACCTGCAGTAAACCTACCAGATCGAACCCCTCCAGCTGCTGCAAAGAGTGTCCAGGTAGGTAAATCCTTCTGGGATGTCTCCCTTAGTCCTTTCTATCACTCTTATTGTTTTCTCTCTCTCTCTTTATCCCTTCCCCTTCCCTCCCTCTCTCTCTCCCTCTCTCAGGCATGCTTCCGTGTAGCTCAGTGTCTGCTACATCAAACTTCGGCCCCCACAGTGAATCCACCTGGTGTCATCAGACTCAAGAAGGCTTTCCAACTTCTACATGATGGCAGCTCATGTGGAAGTCAGATAGCTTTTGAGAGTCGATGCTTACTGTGTAGGAGCATTGACTGTGGGAGAGCTCATAGTACTCTAGTCCCAGCCTCTCCCATCAAGAGTCACTGTAGGCAATGGTGTAGGAATGCTGGCTACAGTGGTGCGCATAGCAATTCAAGTCATAGAACTAACCCAATGGAGATCACAGTGGAAAATGTTGAAAGTGACTGAAGTAGCCTATGCTGTACGGAGTTTACTGTTTCTTCAGTCCCAGCCTCATCCAACTGGAATCACCATACTCTAGCAGTGGAGTACAAGTCTTAGAAATCTATGTTGTATAGTGAGATCATAACTGCTTTAGTTCTAAATTGTAGTGAGGAAGAAATAATGTACCCTGCTGGGAACTGAACCCAGGCTCCAGAGTGCCATCCCAGTGCTCTAACCACAGAGCTACACGCTCACATGGTTGGACCTGGGGTTCCAGGACACACTTTATTTTGCTGGTATTGCATATACTGCAACTAGGAATAATCAAAATGACAATTAGATGTTTTGGTACAGGATTAGCCACTGCTAAGCAATTTAAATCACATTAGTAAGTATTTATGATTTAAATTGCTTAGCAGTGGCTAATTCTGCACTAAAAACATCTAATTGTCATCTTGATTATTCCTAGTTGCAGAATGTGCAATACCAGAGAAAGGAAATATGTCTGGGCACCCCAGATCCAACCATGTGAGCCTGTAGCTCAGTGGCTAGAGTACCAGGATGGTATTCTGGGGGCCTGGGTTCAGTTCCCAGTTGGTCACATTATTTTATTTTTCACTACAATTTGTGATTTAAATTGCTAGCAGGGGCTAATTCTGCGTTAGTCCTAGTCACTCCAAACAAAAATCCCCCCTCACCCAAGTATGTACATGTACTTTACACAATGACTATTACAGCCTAACCCTTTTGGAGCCTAATCCCATCCGATCTCAGAACCTAAGCCAGATCAGTAGTCTGATGCGAGACCTCCAGCAAACACCAGGTGCTGCAGGAAGTGGTGTTGGTAGCTCTGCAGGGGGCACTCTCCCCTTGGTTACAAGTAACCATATTGATGCCCCAACATAGTGTTAGGGGAACAGTGTGCTGTTGTGAGGTACCATCTTTGGGACACCAATCAGTACGTCCTCTAATACAGCCAACAAAAACAAACAAGCATAATAACAATTAAATGAGTCTATTCCCATGCATATTCTCAATGAATGGCTCAGCGTCTGATAGCATTTGGATCTTAATCCCCCCTTCCCTACATAACCACATAAATCTAAACACCATTGATTAGGGATGTTGCAGTCATTAGGACAAACGAATTCACAGCTGTCCACTCAGGTCATCTGCACCGGCACCTTAACTTTACTTCATGATGGGGTGAGCACACCCCAGCCTTAACTCTCTAAAACAAATCCTCTTGTTTTTTCTATTCCCATTAGCCGCTGAGAAAACCCCAGTCGATCCTTCAGAGATGATGCAAGCAGATGGTCCAAGAGCCTGCAAATTTGGGAGACATTGGTACCTGAGCAGCGAGCAGTGGCACCCAGAGGTTCCCCCCTTCGGAGAGATGAAATGTATTACCTGCTGCTGTGATGTGAGCAAACATTGTCTGCTTTGTGGGAAAGACTTGTTTTTTGAGGGGGGAGGTCATTTATAAAATCTTCATGTGCCTGTCCTTTCCTACCTTGTATATATACACTTAGCTTTACAGTTGTTCTTGTCTATGTAGGTTTTAGCCTGCAAGTAACTATTCCTGCCAGACTATGTTAACCTGTTGACTGCTGCTATCCTTTTGGGATGCCCATACAAATGAGATGCTGCATCTCATTGGGGCCTCCTGGTTGTAGTAGTTTTAAATAAGGAAACGTAATGATGGGAAAACAGGCCAGTTTTAATTAGTGCCAAGCTAGAACTGAGATAAGGCATTTGACAACAATGCACGTGGCACTTTCATGAATTACTGGTTACCACTACTTCCCTAACAGGTACGTGCAGGCTGAAAATATGTGTGTGATCACAACCAGCATGACTCTAACTTTGCTTCATCTCTGTCAATCACCATGAAAGCCCTGAATATGCCCTCCCTTCCCTTCTCCCTTCATTGCATGAGACCTGTGCCTTGAATAATGAGTGAGGATTAAAAGTAGTAAGTTACTTTCCAACTTCTAACAGCTTCTCTTTATATTGTTCTCTTTAGAATGGCGTGACCAAGTGCCAGCGTGAGCAGTGTCCAGTACTCACCTGTGATAAGATCATCAAACGGACTGACAAATGTTGTCCAGAGTGTGCAGGTAAGAGATGTCTGTCCTCATGCTTAGGTTATCTATTCTTCATTTGGCAGAATATCTCTCTTTTTTTACCACACAGAGCTCCCTCTGTCCTACACAGAAAGGATGCTGTCCAGCACTGAATAGAGGAGTTCATATCTCCAAGTTGTCTGACATTTAGTGAGATGCATGTCCCTTCTTGGAATGCCAGCACTACAGTGACAGTTTTGCCGTAATGGACAGTACAGTGACAATAGCGATGGGTCACTGTAGTGTTGGTGTGGGACCCTGGCACTGCTTTCTGGGGGTCTTGCATCCCTTCCCTGAATCAACTCCAGCTCAGAGTTGATTATTTTAGTATGTGGGTGCAAGGGGTAAAACCCTCCACATGCTGGGGGTTGGGGGTCGAAGCCCCTGAAGAAAACACAGTCTGCAGTGACCAGCTTTATGCCGACTGCAATTGCGGTCGACATAAATGTGTCGCTGTAATGTTGGTCAGCAATGAATTTGTCAGCCGACTGTCCTGGATCCTCCCTTCTTTTACCTACCCGAGTCCCACCTGTTCCACATGGAGAAGATACTACTGTCCCAGAATGCAAAATGGGATTTCACACCACTCACCCATCCCTCATTAGGTGGGCTGTCCTTCTTTAACCTCCTCATCTGACTCTACAAACAGTGGGAAAGGACTGCTCCTGTGTAAAATATACCATTAAGAAATTAAAATGCATGGCCACCCTATGGCCTAATGTGCTGCCGTACCAGTGACCCTTGTTCAGGAATGGATTCAGGTGCTGGCCAGGTGGCCTGCTGGAGGCTGGGAGGTGGTGCTGTGCTGCAGTGCCACCAGCTGGGGAGGCTAGGTTCTGGATTTCAGCACCACAGTGATTGTTGTGGAAGGACAGGGAGCTTGCGTTGCTACAGGGGACATCCGCATGCATGTGAGCCAGCAGTATTACCCAGTGCCATGGGATAATGGAGGGACAAAACTAAAATGTGGGGTAAAAAGCACGGTATCATGGGGATGGTTAGGACTTGGGCCCTGCATGGGGGATCCCCACCAGTGCGAGTGGTGGAGCAAGCAGAGGAGTGGGCTGGGAGCTCCACCATGGGGGAATACGCTTGGGCCTGGGGACTAGGTGGATGACACCTGAAAAAGCTATATAAAAATAAATAAATAATGTACGAAGGTGTGCCATATAATGTGTACATATACAACATATTCTAGAGAACCATACTCCTAGACCACAGACAGTGTTGAAATTATGGAAGGACCAGATGGGCCTGGCCACCATACTGAAATTCTAAAGTGAGCTGCTTTAGCTCAAGCAACATTGACATTTATTTATAATTACATGTGGGAACCATTTAAAGATGTGTCCCCTCTGGCACACTGATAACCTGAGTTCATGCCCTGAGCCTGCATCATCAGGAGGCTGACAGGGAGAGGGATG
The DNA here is from genome assembly GCA_016271365.2 of Neoceratodus forsteri. Taxonomy (NCBI): domain Eukaryota; kingdom Metazoa; phylum Chordata; order Ceratodontiformes; family Ceratodontidae; genus Neoceratodus; species Neoceratodus forsteri. Next base: position 336,122,472 of record CM028137.1, on the reverse strand, counting down.
TTCTCCTCCTAGGAAGAGAGGGATGGCTGTGTTGCAGTAGGGGTTCCAAGTAGAGAAAAGCACAAAATACCTCTCAAATCCCTTGATAAAGCTCACACAAGTGGGCGAAATGATCATCGTGTGTTCCTTTTTTACCCTGGGGGTTTGTACCCTGTGCCTTCTATAATAAAGCCTGCATTTTAAACTGAAGTATATGGCTTGTGGACAATCCAGTCCTTTTTGTATTTGAGCGAGGTCTTTTGTGCTTTTGTATACATGTTGTTTTGACCTTACACTCTGCTAGCTCCAGGCAGTGGCTCTGTTTTGGATTTGTTCCTAGTAGAGGCTTAGTGAGATAACGTCATTGGTAGCATGGCTGCCCATGAACTGCCAGAGACCTCCCCTTCCCCTGACCACTGCTACAGGTGCATGCACATAAGGGGAGGTGGGTGGGCACCACTACAAGGGACAAAGGTCCCCCTATGGCTTCCTGAGGTTTCATTCATTCTACCCAGTCCTGTAGCGCACTGGTTCCAGATCCCTCAGCCAGTGCTCGTCCACATGAGAACTGTACTTTTTGTTGATGGTAACAAAGAGCCCTCCAGATGGACTGGAACATGGTAGGGGTGGTGACATCAATGAGGGAGACTGGCAGTGGTGGAATTGAGAAGCAGGTAGTGAGTCTGATGGGTAGTGTGGGGCCTTTTTGGAAAGAATTGAAGGAGTTGGATATCAGAGAGCAGCAGGAAGATGATAAAGATTGTTCCAATAGAACAGAGCAAGACAGGACAGGATAGGACAGAACAGGACAGGAGAGGCTAGCGTAGGGTAGGGTAGAATATTTATTTATAAGCATTTTTTTTTCATATATAGTTTATGCTCCTCCACAGGCTCCACAGGGGCAATGACCCCTCCCTCAGAGAGGTTCATCCTCCAGTCCGATCCCCAGTTCATCCACCCCTTGAGGTTACCCCGTGGATTCCCCCTCCACAGCAGGGCCAGGTGGGAGGTGCCGGCGTTCCTCCACCACCCGGTACTTCAAATCTGATGGCAGGGAGTGGACTCGTCAGCGCGATCAGGCCATCATGGGTCCTGTGGAGCCCCGGCATTTTTCTGTGTTCTCCCAAGCCCACACATCCCAACATGATGCACACATGTGGAGGCATGTGTATGCACACCGATGGATGCCCCACCCTACCAGTCACTCCGGTAACCACCTACGCCTGTCACCGGACCTCCATCCAGTGGCGGAGGGACTATGGGTGGCAACCCCCCCTTCCCAGGAGAGGATAGCTAGTGCTCTATCCAGTTCCCACCCTCCTCCCAATGCTGGCACCCTGGCAGCCCAAGGTTGTTCACAAACCTGAGTCACCGGCGTAGCATGCGGTAAGACATCCAGCACCTCAGCCCTCAGTGCCACCGGGCCAGCTTATTTATAAGCATTTTATGAGAAATAGCATTCTAAGCTGGTAACAGCTAGTTTCCAGATGCATCCTGAGGGGGAAGTTCAGGGCAATGCAGTAACTACAATGTCAAGGTTACAAGAGAGTGCATTAACAAAGACAGCAATAAAGCTGACCATAAGAACGTTGGTGCAAAATAGGGCAAAAATGTCTTATAATACATTGCTGAAAAAGGGGATGTGCATGTAGACCAACAGAGGCAAATATAAACTTGTGCAACTATTAGAGAAAGGAATACAGGGGAATATTGCAAATTAAAGCATATTTGAACCTTTCAGAGAACATAATTGAGATAAGATGGTTATGTGTAGTTGCAAACATGGGTGGTGTGGTCATAGAGAAGGTCTTTCAGAGTTGCATGGGAAGGAGTAGAACACGTAAGAAGTGAAAGGCTAGACCAGAGCTGGGATAACCTAAAGTCAAAAACGGATTGTCCCGCAGATGATTTCACTCATGGGAGAGAGTGAGAGGAAGACCCAACATTTCAGAAGGAGTAGGAAGGGGTCGAGAGACTGTCGAGTAGAGAGCTGAAATAGGAGAGAAAATGCCAAACCAGAATTTAGAGATAAATGAAGCACAGTTGACAAGAAGTCTGCCCTCAAGAGAAGGAAGAGAGAGAAATGTATAGAGAGAGAAGTGATAAGTGTGTGGGGCAGGGGCAGTCAAGGGTAAAGTAACAGAAGAAGTTAGAAAGAGGATCTAGTCTGGCGAGGGTAGATTTTGGGGCAGGACTATATGCTACATCCCTGTGATCAAAAGTTGGGAGGATTATCTTAATGACAATCTCATGATGGGCAGGGAGTGAGATACAGGTTTTATACTTGAATAGTGCAGCAAGTTTTGGATGGAATTTCTTATGGATGGAGTCTGCAGGGGAGAAGTCATGGTGCCCATCTAGCCACACCCCAAGACACTTGAAAGAGGCAACCTCCTTCAGGGGGACCATTCAGGGTCGTGAAGATTAGAAGGGAGCTACTAATTCTGGCCAGTGCCAAAGGTCATAGTAACTATTCATATATTTATTTACTTACTTATTGCTTTGGGTGTAAGCTGATTCGACCTGAACCAGAATTGGACATTGTAGAGTCCTGCTAGAGCCAAGCAACCAGATCAGGTGGAGAAGGGCCAGAGTACAGTGTCATCTACATTCATGATTACATTTGAGGAGGCACACACTTTGGGGAGGTCACTGAGGAAATATGAGACAGGCTGGATCCAAGGAAAGAGCCTTGAAGGATGAACTGATTGAGAGTGGGAAGGGGGGAACAGAATAGGATTTGGAATTATGTCTTTCATACACACTATATCTCAAAGTGCTTTGCAAACCTGTGAGCAGGATGCTGGCAGTGCCGTGACGATTCATATTCAAACATGACAGCAGCATTTACAAGCACTCACAACATCCTACCACAGCCAGTGCCAGCCATAAAGAATTATGCCACAAACATCAGTCTCCCACATGGTAGCACATCACGCTATCTCTGGCACCACTAAGTCAGATTCCCCCACAATTCTGACCACATCCTCCACTGGATGGTCCTGTTTGTAGTCCATGAAGTGATCCCCTCTGTCTTACATGGAAGATGGCCCAGCTCCACATGGCACAAGTGGCACAGCCCTCGACCCCTGCCTCACAAATCAGGGGAAAGGCTTAAAAAAGTCAGGAGATAAATGATTAAAATCAGGAAAACCTCTTAAAAATAGCAAGTTTACCAGCTCATGAAGTTGCTGCAATAAACGACTTAGTGATGAACCCCTTTTCTGAAGGAGCACTAGACTGTAATGCTAATGTCTGGCATAATTATGCGAATCAATCTTCAGTGACAAAAAATACCAAGGAATGTGTGCAGATCCCGCCTCATTTCAATATGTTGGGCATATGTTATTGCGAGACCTTGGTCTGAAGGTATTTTCATTTGCTGAAGTCAGGGAGATGAAACCTATATTAATAAGTAAATTACAATTAATATTATTACTAAACCAAAAAAATACCATAACAGAAAAAAACTGATGTAAAATTAAGTGGCTATCAAAGTCTTGGTTGCCATATTGTGAAACGATGAGATCTGCTTAGTATCCAGTGCCAAAATGAGGAGGGACTGAGAAAATTTGTGAGGCCAAGTCTGGAACATCGCTAAAATACAAGGAAGGTTGAGAAAACTGATTGCTCTGTTAAAAAATTTAAACATAACTGGCCCACTGGTGCAGTGGTTGGATTTCTGCTTGTGACACCAATGACCCGAGATCAGATGCAAGCTCGGGGAGTTAGAGGGCCAGCCAAGGGGAGGAGGATTGAGCATCCAATGGACTGCTCTCCTCCGGGGGGGGGGCACTTGGTCGGTGAACGATTCCTAGTGGAGGCTTGGGGTCAGCACAGGTGAGGCTTAGCAGTTCTGAGAGATGTGCCAGATATGAGTACATGTGCCCCTACGTCATTGCATGCCACACCTCCCACCGCAGGGGTACAAAAGCTGACCCACGGCCAACCGCTGAACCACCCCCACCCCCACAAAGCTGAGCCTGGAGACTCCCACAGCTGCCAGACTAATGATGTGGCTCTGCTCGAAGGGGATACGGCCCTGCCCTGAGGGGCAATCCAGGGTGCATGCCGGCAGAGGCAAGCAAGGTCTCGAGGGATGGAGGGGGCCGAGGTGAAGAGGGTCGAGGAGTCACAAAAAACATTATTTAAACATCCAGTTACTCTCAAATATGTAGTCACAGAGGGGTGTGAGACTGACAACTGCATTTGACTTGGATACTTTGTTTATTTTCCACAGGCGCTGTCACCGAAGAGAAGGAGAGATGGAAGGATGAAGAGGCAAAGAGCAATGGCTGGTGATTCTGAGCATCTTGCAGCAGACGTGGCGCTTTAACCATGGGACATCTTCAAAGGCGTGGGAGAAGTATGCGTCAAAGTTTGTTGGAATCCCCTAGTGCCAAAGGCTCTACAATGCAACCAAACTGGATTCACCACCTCAAAGGAGCTAAGACTAAGCACTGACTGTCTTCAGTGGAACAATCTGCCACTGCTGTTGAGAGAGTCAGCACTCAACAGGCAACAATAGAAGGAACAGTCACTTTTTATTTTTTGGGGAATACTGACTGTGGATCTAACACCCTTCTCAAAATAAGAACACAGCCCTAGTTCGGCTATGTAAAAATGAGGGAGAAACACTTTAATTTATTACTTCCGGATTAAAAAAGACAATCGGAATATAGCTATTTAATTTAAAGGGAAAAAAAAACACTTTTAGTTGGAAACGTCTGGGTTAACAAAAGTCACGTGATCAAAGACACTGATGTGTACATATGTGTGTGTTTGTGTTTGGGGGAGATGCGAACATCACTCTATAGTATGAGGTGTGCGTGGCCCTAGAGCACAACATGTTTATCAATGTGTAAATGGAAATGCCTTTCCTTAAGTAATGAAATCTATTCAGACACGCAATGTGGGAAAAATCAAACGATACCTCAGCTAGACAGGATGAGACTTCTTCAGAAACGAACAAACAAATCACGACAGCTGGAAAGGAGATGTGAGCAGGAAGGTGCTGAGAAGGAAAATGGAGACAAACACAGCTGGGCAAAGAACTGCCAAGCAAACAAAAGCAAACTAGCTAGGGACTTGAAAGGAAGGTTGTTTAATCTTGCCTTGATTTCATTTTTGTTTTTCAGTTTGCTGTGATGCTTGCATTTGCAAATTCTAGGTCTCTGAAGATTTCTTTATGGATGGGAGGAAGGGGACAGGGACATGTGGGGTGGGAGGAAGATGAATGAATTGAGCTGTGGGAGGGCTGCCTTTTTGAATGCAAAATGACAGCAAATTACTGTGGCATTCTTCTGAAGCCTTGCACAAATGGGTATCTTAGCTGGAAGTCTTTGTAATGCAACATGGGGAGGAGAGGAGTGGTAGGACCCTTTCTGGGAAATAATTTAAGTGGGAAGATGGAAGGGTGGTCCCATTCCAAGTGGACCACCTCTGAGACTGTAAAGATTTGCAACCCCAACCCCTCCTATCCACATGGGGCTTTATCAGAACTGGAAATCTTTATATACAGAGAGAAAGTTGGGCTTGTTCTCTACTTAGAGGCCTTTCTGTAGATGACCAGGAAATTACCAACTGATTGATCTAGCTAACAATTTCAGTTCTGCTGGGGAGACAAAAAACCCCACCTTGGTCTCTGTAGGGACAGCTAATCACTGTGCAAGGTTCAGTCCAGATCAGATTATGTCATGCAGCTAGAGACTTAGAATCATTACTGTTCCAGTCAATGTTGCATGGGGTTTTGTGTGTTACCATACAATGCTTTGTAAATATGATCCCTAACGTTATGACCCTTGATAAGGTAACATTTTAACCCACTGAAAGGTAGCAGCCCACACAGTCTCAGAGCTTCAGAACTGGAGCAGGCATTGTTGGCATATTTTGTGTTGATAGTCCAGGATGTGGCTTAAAGTGTATGTGTGTTTGGGGGGGCACTGGGTGTCAAGTTGCCTGCTGAGGACTTAGGTTTGCACCCTGAGTCTGGGTGGTCAGGAATGTACTGGGTGGAATAGGAGAAAGCATCTGTGAAGAAACATACCTCCTCCATGGCAGATAGATTTCCAGTCCTGCTATCTGACTGCCCCTGGTGGCCAAGGGACTTGTGGCCCAGGGATCATTCATCAATTTAAAGGGGTTTTTACACTACTGGATCTTCACCGTTGCCAGCAGTGCAGATCAGTTGCACCTATGAAGAACCGGTAGTGTAAAGAGGTGCCAGAGCATTGCAAGCTGCTCCGTTGTGGCAAAATGTGTTCCCTGGTTTGTTGGGAATGCAGACCAGAGTGCACCGGTGCTGGCGTTTTTTTGCAAGCATGTAAAAATGCTGCTTCACCTTCACTGATGCACTCCTATTCACAGACCCCTCCACCAGAAATGCCCTCAAAATGGGGGAAGGCCACCAGGAATGCTGCATCACTGCAGCATGTAAAAGAAAAGGGTGACAGTGCGAGTGGAGTGGAGCAAGGCAACTGAAGATGGCAATGCTCCAGGTGAGAGTAATGTAAAAGCCCCTTAAGACATGCATTGTGAGAGAGAAAGTCGAGGGAGCATCCTGACTTTCAAAGTGACATCTTGGATGATGCTACTGGACTGGCTGGCACTAGGGATGGTAGAAAAGCATCAAATTCTGTAGCTGGAGGCAGACAGATGAAATCCACACAACACCCACATCCTGCTTAGGCTATCCCGTAGTGCAGCTCTCAGTATCAGGGCCCTGTCTTGGTCCTCATTGGTTTCTGTCTCCCAAATGGGTGAGGGTGGGTCCCATCACAAGAGACAAGCCACCTGGGACATGGCTGCAATGTCAGCTAGTGGTTCTTAGCATCGTGGAAAAGTTTCTAAGGATGGCAGAGGCTCAGTAGATGGAAGGAGAAGGCTCGATGAAATATGTAAGAAAGAAAAAAAAATGGCACTGAACAGTGAAACAGGAGAGCCAGGTTCAAATCTCACTCCACGCACTGACTCGCTGTGTGATCCTGAGCAAGTCAGTTGACCTCCCTGTTCTTCAGTAAGCCAAGTTTAAAACTGTGTAGAAGCAGGACCCTGTTGTAAATGAGGTACAGCTGTAGTTTCTTAGGTAAAGAAAAAAATGTCAAAAATGTAGCAGAACTCCCACCCAGCAGAATGCCCACGTTAACATTTTAGCCTGATGTGCTAGCCAAGTAATACTCCAGAAGTGAATTATATGAAGAATATCTTCCAAAAACCAGGGGTTGAGCTGAGGTCTGATGTCAAGCAGACAGAAACCTGTTAGGTGTCCAGAAGGTTCAGCACAACCTTCATTGTGCAGTTGTTGCTGATATCGAATGGAAGCCCTGTACTGTACTGTATTGCACCCCATGTAAATGTTTGAAACTTTACTTCTGCTTTAATTTTAAAAATACAGTCGGGAACATCTTCTGTTGACACCTCTGTTGGCATGGCAGTAAGGAATGTTTTTTTTTCCCTCTGTGAAATAGTTAACAGTTTAAACAAACTCCAGCATGGCTCCAGATGGCCACATTAGGTAATGTGTTACGCTCCTGTGCATGCAGCCCAAGCTTGGGGGGAAAACTTAGGAGCTAAGCAGGTAGCAGAGAGAGGCTGGGGAGACAGTACCATGTGACACATCACAAGTGCTCCAGGCTGGAGTGGGGTGGAAAGGTGCCAAGCTCTGCTGCCCTAGTGAACCCTGTGGTAGGCCAGGGAACTTGCCTTCTCTTCAGGGACATGCTACATGCTAGCATGGCCAGCTGGGGTGCTGCCTGGTGCCATGTGGGTAGGGTGCAGGGTCCAAGGGCAAAAAAAAAAACCTGTGCACACCAGTCACCAAGTATGACAGCGCCAGTACTCTCAGGTATCACCCCATGTTGATTCCCATTGGCATGAGAGTGGGGAAAGTGGTGAATAAGACCAGGAGCTGAAAAACAAAGGCCTGGTGTTTGGTATAGGTGGTGGCCAGGGGCCACAGAGCAGTACTAAAAAAGAAAAACCTCAAACAAAAGGCATGGTTACCCAATGTCCACCACTGGTGATAGTAATGGAGAATCCCTCAGTGTCTGCAGAATCATCCACAGCCCAAAATGCATAAATAGACTTTCGAGGCTGTCCCAGCACACAGTACCACTGTGTCACACTGCAGATTGTGATTCATCGTGCCTTACCTGTCCCTCTATAAGAGAAATGTCCCTAATGTGTACTGCTTAGAAATAATCCCCCATCCTACATGGTACATTCAGACAGAAGCAGAGGTGAAAGGTGCTGCTACTGATTGATCAAGGGGTGTGGGGTGTGAAGTGAGGGTAATCTGGATGTATTTAGCAGTTTTGTCTGTCTGAACCAGAGCCCAGTCCATGATTTTGAAATGAAAACCATTTCTGTTTTTCCCCGATTTGCAACATTTTTGTCATCCATTTTCTGAGGCGTTATTTCAAGTATGTATTTCCAGGGTACCTTGTGACCAAAGCCCATATGATATCACTTTCTCTTGCACTTCACTACTTGCTCCCCAGTGACATTTCCCCACTCCCCATTTTAGATATTAAAGACTGAGGACCTTACTCGAAGTCTTAACCACTTTAAACCATCGGGTACCTTGGGACACAACTGAGTCATGCTCAACAGGTGTTGAGAGCCCAAGAGGGGCACGGACCACCATGCAAATGGCATGCACAGTCCCTACAGACCCAGCTTTACACTGCAGCATCCTCCTCTGGGCACATGTGGCACAACAAGTCAGGTGGAACCTGTCCCCTTATGGACATCAAAAGGACCACCACACCACAACAACTGAGGCTGAGGGGCCACAGAGGGAAAGAACTTCTGAACCAGCAGGGACCAGAAATATTGGGTTGGGAATTAGGGAGGAAGGGACACGTGTGGCGGGGGGGGGGCATTGCTGCAGCACAGCACTGGAGCCAGACCCCTGTCCTCATGCTGTGCCATTGTCTCAGGCACACACGAGACCTTTGCCTTATTGCAGACTCCCTTTTTTTGGGTGGTGATTAGCTTACCATTTATTTACCCAGGATAGCCCAGCAGAGATGAAATATCTCAGTTTTCATAGGGTCTGGTTTCTGTTCATATTTACAACTGGGGAACTGAAGCAGTGAGAGGTTAAAATACTTTTTCAGGGTCACACAGCAAGTTAGTGGCTCTGGTGGGATTTTTAACCTGGCCCACCCAGTGCATAAGCATGTGGTTCTAGCCACTTGTCCATTCTACCTCAGTTGGCATGAGGTTAGGATGTTTGCATTGCACCATGGTCACAAGGAACTCCTCTCCTCTTCCATCTGGGGCCACTGTTGTTGGGCGTTTCAGGTTGCAGCACAAGTCTGCCAGTGTGAACCACCAGTTTTGTGCCAGCCCCCCAACTATGGGCTTTGACTCGAGCCCTGAGAGCAGTATTTGCACTGACACTTTATTATTGTCTGATTGTTGGTGGTGGAGAAGTGTATATATGAGTTAGAGAGGAGCAAAGATGTTGGTAAAAAAGCAAGATCTGGTGTACCCAGTGAGTTGGGTTAATTCAAACTGAAACTGAATTTCATGATCCCTATGCAGTTTAATTCTGTTCATGGGATTCCTATATTTTATTTCATTTCATTTTTATTTTATACTGAAAAATCTGTGGACTAAAAACCCACATTCACAGATGTCCAGTGTAACAAATACATACAGTATACAAAATAAACAGTAGACAAAATACAAAAGACAAATAAATACAATCATCTAAAAAGTCAATTATTACATTTACACACAGAATTTGTAAACATAAAACTCCTTAAGGTTATCTTAAAGCTGGACATTTTAGGAGAGCTAACAACAGTACCGGGGAGTTTGTTATAGATAATAATAGGAGAGAAGGTTAAGTAAGTAAGTAAGTAAAAATTTATTTTTTTAAGCGCTTTTCAAAGCCAAAGCGCTGTACAAATAGAAACAATTAAAATACATACATATAACATAAAATAACAATATAATCACAATAAAATCACTCTCCATATGCCTTTTTAAATAAATAAGTTTTTAATTCTAACTTAAAACTCTCAACGGTCAGGCAGCTTCGTATCCGTTAAGGAATTCTGGGCAAACTTAGTATGATGTAAAGGAACCATAAACAAAGGTCTGCTTTGCATTCTTGTATTACATTGTACTGCATGCTCATTTCTAGGAAAAAAATGTAGTAATACTGTTAGAAAACAAACCCAGATGAATTTTATGCAGAAACAATAAAGAACAAAAATTAAAACAGTCAAAGATAAGCAATTAAAGATCAACTGCAGCTATAGTATATATACAATAATGGCTGGGGAGATGGTTATAACGAGAATGTTGGACAACCCCAAGGTGTGGGATGCCACATAAACCCTGAAAGCGAAGCTTGAGGGGTTTGTACAGGCATCCCAAACCAAGGGGGTGTCTAACATTCGAATTTCACACACCTCCCCAACTTTTAGTTTATATAATTGCTGGGGAATGCTTTTTCGCCTCAGCAGTTATATAAAATACAGTTAAATTAACTTACTGCCGATTCCAACTGGCGGCGAACTGCGGCTTGCTGTGTGGTAAAGAGGACTGGAAGAGTGCTTTTTGCGCATGCTCACACACGTTATAACCCATGGGTTATAATGGAAAATTATAACCCCCTTCCCCTATGGGAAAAAGCGGGCGCCAGTTATTATAACCATATTACAAACTTTACTCCTTTTCCCTAACACAAGGATAACCAGACCTTATTTATTACTTGTGAAATGAAGAAATTGCCATTTGTCATGCTCAGATACTATTTTAATTCTCTATTTGATGGTTTCACAGAAAATCTCTGACATTTTTGACCAGCTAGCAGAATCTTGGGTGAGTGCTGATTCCATTCAAGCAAGAATTACATAATCCTCAAGTTCCTAGCAGCTCAGTGCCTGGAACTTGAGGAAAACTATGTCATTCTTGCTTGAATGGAATCTGCACTCACCCAAGGTTCTACTAGCAGGTCAAATAATGTCTGAGAGATTTTCTGTGAAACCATCAAATAGGAGAGCATTAAAAATAGTATCTGAGCATGACAAATGGCGATTTCTTCATTTCACATGTAATAAATAAGGTCTGGTTGTCCTTGTGTTAGGGAAAAGGGGTAACATTTGTAATATGTTTATCATATAGCTGCAGTTGATATTTAAATGAATTATATAATAAACAGTGATGTGTGGACTTAGGGTAACCTGTGGCAAACTGGATAATACTGTGATAAGTTTACGGTAATTTAGCTATACAATGTGAATACTACCTTGTAACTACAGCTGTTTGGAATATGGAATTCCACCGGTGGAATCCATGTAAAATGGCAATTCCGCTTCTAAATGCTTTTCAGTCTTTATTTTTCAATTCTGCAGAATTCCAAAAAGCATTTCTATATGAGCCTAAATGAAGCCATGGTTTATGTATTCCACTGAGTACTATTACATGGTTTATGTAATGTAAAAAAAAAAATCTGCTTCTGGAATTTCAGAATTCTGCAGATTTAGGTGGAACTGTCCTAACTTCCAAAGAATTCCAATGGACACAGAACAGCTCTGCTTGTAAATCATGTATGAACCAACAAGGCTCTGGAGCAGGCATTCTGATTCGAAGTAGAATTGTGTAGAATGTAGAAGGTTGCACTACTTCTGTGACAAAACTAAAACTAAAAAAAAAATTTGTCAAATTTCACCCAAACAGCGGAAGTCAGAGAAATCCAAACAAGGGTGAGCCGAATTCTGAGACAGGCAACCAAAATCATGAGACATGTTAGCTGTTTTATAACACATACACCAAAACAGTCTAAGAAACAGAGAGGGGGCAGCAATATGTGGACAGTGGATTTATTATTTGCTGTCAGGAAACTGAAACAAAAGGAAAGGGGGAAATCTACTATTTTCTTGCAAGTTAAAATTAATGTTTTACACATATTTAATTCACAGACAAAAGTGAAATTAAAAGCAACCACAAACCTGAATAAATTTGAATGTTCTGGGGTCTCACCCTTTCGTAATCGTAGTATTGCATCCAGTTTGTTTAAATTCAGATCTGAATGGAATAGTTCAGGCTTATCTTTCCTTCCCAGAGCAAAATCTCATCTGGGTAAAAAAAAGAAAAAATCAGTAGCTGTAAGAGTGAACTGTTCTGGTGTTACAATGTAAATGTTTTCCTCTCTAGGTCTGTAGGAGAAAAAACTGTAATTTCTAAGGGGGTGGAACTCCACTGTAGTATTCAATGCAGACAGGTAACAGAAGACCAGGAATTCTCATGCAGTTTTTCTAAAGGGGATCAGGCCAGGGTTCCTGTGGGTTTACCCCAGTTTAACCCTATAACTGCTGTGACTGTATGCAGCCTTTCAATGAGGGGAATTAAAATGTGTAAAACTGCTCCTGGGGTGGGTGTCTCAAACCTGATCACTGAGACACCAATGCAAATTCTGCCATTTAGGCTGTCGCTTTGGCATGGGACTAGTACGGACCCTCATGTAGCAATACCCAATTTGGGTGTACGTTTAAGAATGTACTCTGAGAGATCATCTGAATGTAAATAATGTAAATGCTTTGTTTGACCATTTTTGTTTCCTTCTCAAATGTTGAAATTTTTGTTTGTACTTTTTTGTTTTAATTTATCTACTTTGTGACTGAGTTGCTGGTGTAAAGGCTTCTCTGACCTGTAAAATATTATTATTGCAGACGGTGTATTTATTGAATACTGAAATAAAAAAATGGCCATAAAATAGCTGCCTTTTCACTCTCATTTGGGTGCGAGACTGATAACTGGGGAGGAAAGAAACAGGAATTCCTTGACCCACCCTGGTAACACTGCTGGTTTGAAACAAAGTATGCAAAACATGGTTTTAATAAACAGTGTTCAAATTCTGATTGGGACTTAGTGCAATAATCTTCTGGTAATGCTATGTTGTGGGGAGTCAGTACTCTGGATTCAGTTCAGCAGTAGGGTGAACCAAAAATAAGAGTACTGTGATTGCTAAGCTGTTTGAGTTTTTAGAAGCTAACGTAACAGCCTAGGGAATGGGGCAGCAACTAACCAACAAATTAGTTTTAGTGTTAGACTATCTAAGATGAGGCATCCAGGTTAAAAATCTGATGTTGGCAAAACAGTAGGGCTACTGTTCACGACAGCGGAGACCCAGGTTCTGGAATGAGCCAGGCTCATCTGATCCCAGCTACAGGGAGGAAGATCAAACATTCTGGTGACAACAAACAGGAATGGTTGGGAGCATAGTGGTACAGGACAAGATGCACTTATGGGCTGAGCAGGCCCCAAACAATGAACAGAATCAGGAAATAAGCACATTCCAGCACAAAACCACAATGCAGGCAAAAGTATAGCCAGGGGGCCCCCTGAAGTTCCACCTGACCAAAGGCCCTCAGCACCTGGTCTGTGGTTGGTTATCCATCCCTCACCATGTCAGGCATGTATATCTGTGTATTTTGTTGCTCTCCTTGACTTGAATGCTTTTGCTTGTGCTTTTTGCCTGTAATGTGGTTTTACGCTGATACTATCCTTATAAGTTGGATAGTATTGGATAATACACCAAAGCTCAGATTTCAGATGTCAACAAATAGTGTTCACATCCTAGAATGGATCTGTTTTAGTAGGATCCCCTTTATGAATTCAGCAGATCCAATGGTTGGATCCATAGAGTTGACTGGTGACTCTATTAAACCAGTGGATTTGATAGATCTGGCTTAGGCTACTAGAATCTGACTTTGGATGATTGGATCTGACCTCAGATACATAAATATTCAATCTTGGATCCTAGATCTGAGTTTGGCTGGATAGTTGCCAGATCCTAGGTAAGATACCAGCACTATCCAATGAAGGCTAGTCAGTTTTATTAAAGCACTGTCCTAGCACCACTAATCTATTCCCACAAAGGGGCTTGAGGTACCTGATTACCCCATGATGGGGTGTAAGCCATGGAGTAAAGTGGAAGGGTAAGTCCAAGAGAAGCCAGGTGATGGGGCTAGGGCCAGTAGAAGGGGACAAGTTGGAGATATGAACCAAAAAAAAAAGAAAAAGAAAACTAATAGATTAAAGGACGAATAAATTGTACAGACATTAGTATGAGTGATCAAGAAAAAGACATGGACATCACTGTAAGCAACAAATTAAAATGGGAGACAAGCCACTGCAGAGCTGCTGAATAGAATCCCTCTGAAACTGCAAGGTGTCTCAGGAGAAAGACTGGAGCCACTGGGAAACAAAAACCCAGGGGAAGAGTACACAATGGGGGGGGGTATTAACAACAACAAAAATGGATAGGGACCTGGGACCTGGTGGTAGTCTTATCAGGTGACCTAAAGGTAAGCAAGCAATGTGAGAAGGCAGTAAGGAGGGCTGGAAGGATACTGGGATGTATAGGGAGAGGCATCACCACTAGAAAGCAGGAAGTTGCTATCCCTTTGTAAAGACAGTTGGTGAGACCCTATCTGGAGTACTGCATGCAGTTCTGGAGACCCCATCTCCGCAAGGACATAAAGGACATAAACAGGACAGAAGCAGTCCAGAGGAGGGCAACTAAATGGTGCAAAGTCTCCACTAGAAGCCATATGGAGAGAAATTAAAGGAGCTTAATATGTATACCCTTGAGGAAAGGGGGGGGGACATGATAGAAACTTTCAAGTACCTCAAGGGAATCAACAAAGTCCAAGACAGTAGCATATCTCAGAAAAAGAGATGTGCAAGAACAAGGGGACACAATTTGAAGACAGAGGGGGAATGGCTCAGGGGCAATATGAGGAAGTATTTTTTTCACAGAGAGGGTGGTGGATACATGGAACAGCCTTCCTGAGGAGGTCATGGGGTCAAAAACAGAGGGGGAATTCACAAATACATGGGACGGAAATAAGGCAATTCTTTTGGCAGGTAGGAAGAAGTAGACTGTTGGTTAACTAGGATCTGCAGCTTATCCAATAGGTAGGGAAGTGGGCAGACTAGGTGGGCCAAGCGGTCCTTATCTGCCGTCATAGTCTATGTCTCTATGTTTCTATGTTTCACTGTTAAATAAATCTAGGATACAGCAGGAAGGGTTATGATCTACAGAACAAAATCCAAAAGTCTGGGTGCAGTTATAACAATATTTTATTGAATAAACTTTTAAGCATACAGTAGCACTCATCTCAATTTCCACCAATGTTTTGCTCGAACCTGTGAGAGTTTTTTCAAGGCATCTTTTGGGTTTTGTTTTGTAGATCTTGAGCCCTGCTTCCTGCTGTGCCCAAATACAATCCTTACCTGTAATAAAGAGATTTTCTGGTTGCTAGAATAAACTTCACAGTTAACATCAGCAGAAATCAGCTATACAGAATTTCAGGACCTTTTGTTTTTATGTTTACGTGTGCATGCATGTGCAGCAAACGTAGTTATGAAGAACGGCATTTCAGAGGTATGTTTGCAGCTCAAGCTACAATGGGTTCACCATTGATAGACCAATGACTAGGCTTTTTGGTCATGACACTACTCATTGCTTGGTGTATGGAAACTGCATGTAGTTGATAGGAGCTGGCCACTCCTATCAGATAGCAGCTGGCTCATTTCATTTACATAACACTGCCCAGCAACCAGTTGAGCAGTGCAAAGGGGAGATCTCTCTCTCTACCCCCTCCTCTCTCTCTCCCTCTCTCTCTCTATAGCAACACAAACAACTTATTTTATTCCAGGTCAGTCTGCAGGACTTCATGCAAAAGAAAATTCAACACAACAGAATGGGCGCAATGGATAAGTCCCTAGGTTTTCTATGGTACCATTGCAGCAGAAAAATTCCCTCTAAATTTTCACAGCACTGGAACTTGCTACCATCCTCAGATCTTCTGTTGGGGTGACTATAGAACTGACCGAGGAATTTGCCATTGCATAGTGCTGCTCATTGAAGAGCAATGCAGTGTTTGAGTGTGCAGTGCCTTGAAATACAATGTTGGCTTTTGACTGTAGTAGTTAAGTAGTAAAACAGTTTATCCTGTATTTCCAGAAAAGGATAGCCCAACTGAGCCAAGGCTTATTTACAATTACAGTGGGGTCACAGGTACCGAAAAACAGTTTCATAATTTAAAATACTAGTTACAAACATACAGAATAATATAAAAGTAACACAATAAATGACATCATATAAATTATTCTCAACATGGTTTTGGCAACACATCATTATTTATGAGCCATGTTTTTAAAGAGCTCCAGGGTATTGTTCCCTTTAGGGGTCTTCTTAGATGGCTTAGCAGGATGTTCCATAATTTAGGGCCCATGCGGAGAAAAATTGAACTACCCTTGACGGTTATCATGACTGGTTCAGTGAGTTCAATAACCCCTGCAGTACATAAACCTTCTTTTACATTTCTTTTCTTCACCAAATCAAATAGTCGGGCACATTTTTAAGGAAACACTTAGAAATCAAATAAATCATATGAAGATTTCGATGCTCAGTTAACTCGATCCAATTTAAAGCTCTATAAAGGGAACAATGGTGCATGCCCTGTGGGGCATCAAGAATGGACTGCACAAACCTATTTATTTGTTATATCCAGTCTGTGCAGCACACTTTTTCAGGCTCCCCCATACACCATGTCCCCATAATCAAAAAAGTGGATCACTTCTGAATTTACAATTTGCTGCCTAGCATATAGTGGAATACAATTTCTTATTTAACTTCCTAATTAGAAAATCAACATATGTATCCCATTTACATTGAGAATCAACCCAAATTCCCAGATATTTATAGGAATTGACATGGTTCAGGATGCAGTTGTCTTGTGTTTTTATATTCAAGGTTTGTTTACTGATTCCTAGTTTATTACTAAACAACATAACTTTGATTTCGTAGGGTTTAATACTAACCCGCGCTCATGAAAATTAATCTGGAACCTATTGAAATCATCTTGCAACTTTTCTTGAATCTGACTAACAGACTTACCCTCATATATAATATAGTATACATTATAATTTGAATGTTTATCTGGTGTCAACTGTGCTGTGTCGGTGTCTTGCGCATCATGTAAAGTTTGCCTTAGTAGCTTGCGTAGGCATTTCAAAACAGTTCAGAGTAGCATTGCAAAATGGACTCTGAGGCCAGCCACACATTCATGTTTTGAGGAGCTGACACCTGACGCATCGTAACTCCAGCTTGTTGAAGAACGGTAAGTGTGGTGACTAGTCTTTTCAAAATTACCACACTTGTACTCACACACTGTTAACAGCTGTGTGCTGCCTTACTGTATATTGCTGTGACCTTCCTTAAAGCAACAGCACTGCCTAAGACTGTGACTGTCTTGGTGGGTGACCGTGGGCCGGCGATGGTCAAGTCAGGTTAGGCAAGGTGGACTCTGAGATCTCTGGTCCTGAATCCTGTGGTCTGTCCTCTGCCAGGTCCCCCCCCCCCAAAAAAAAGTCCCTGATGCAATTTCCTCGACCTCCTAAGGCTGTGACTGTCTCAGTGGTTTGGGTCAGTGATGGTCAGCTAAGGTGGGTCAGTGATGGTCTTAGGTCCTGTAGCCTGTGGTTTGCAAGGACTGCCAACTCTTCATCCAGTCTTCCCTAGCTCTACTCCAAAATTGGCTTGGCTGACCTTCAGCTTGTGACAGCTTTAGGCTAACATCTGTCTCCCTCTCACTTGTTAATCTGATACTCTGTATGGCTTTGTGAAAGCAACTGCCTCTTCCTCCTGACAGCTCAGCTGTGACTAAGCTGCTGCTGTGCTGCAAAAAAAGCAAGCATTTGTCAATGCCAAATGTTGTGTTACTGGCATTGGCATTGGTAGTGCAGGAGTTAGAGAGATGCATAATAGGAATAGCAGTGAACTAGTGAACTGACGCCAACCCAACCCCCACCCTGCAGAGACTGACAGGCATTGGGGTTTGCCTTTGGGTCATCGGCCATAACGCTTACGCCATTTCAACTCACCCTACCCTGCAGACACTGAGAAGTGTCACAGTGTGCCTAGGGGTCTTCGGGACTTACACTCACCCCATTCCATAAGAAAATACGGTGAGATGGGTGCAGTATAGAAGAATGGGGTGAACTTTGGGGCCAAAGAGTCCAAGGCACACCTTGATGCCTGTCACTGGCTGCAGGGTGGGGGTGGAATGGTGTGAGCATTACAGCCGACAATCCCAAGTCACACCACTGATGCCTGTCTGTCTCTACAGGGTGGGGCGTTATGACTGGAAACCCTAATGCCCTGAGCATTTGTTGGTATTTTCACTCCAAATTTTCAACATGGGCCTTTTGTGACCCCACCTCATGAACAGTGGTACTATCAGTTTGTTAGCGGAAAGGTGATTTTGCCCAGCGACTGCGACATTTGGCGCCACATGCGTGAAAACACATTTTGGGCAGGATGTGAAAAATGACAGCTCTACTGTTCATGAGGAGGTGTAAAAAAGTGACAATGTTGAAAATCTGGAGTGAAAATATGAAAAATTGGTGAAGTCATGAGTGTGCGTAGAACCTGTGCAACACACACCCGTAATGCAATTATTGGGGGGATTTTGTTAACTAAATTTTCAACATAGGCATTTTAGGACCTCTGCTCATGAAAAGTGTCACTGTGATTTTGTCAATCTGTCCCGAACATTGATTTCCCACAGAGACTGCACCATTGTGCGCCACATGTGCAAAAACTCAATTTGGGCAGGAGATAAAAATGACAGCTGCGCTGTTCATAAGAAGGTGTAAAAAAATAGCAATGTTGAAAATCTGGAGTGAAAATATGAAAAATTGGTGAAGTCACGAGCGTGCGTAGAAACTGTGCAATGCATGCCCATAATGCAATTATTTGGAGGATTTTTTTAACCAAATTTTCAACGTAGGCATTTTGGGACCTCTGCTCATGAACAGTGTCACTGTAACTTTGTCAATCTGTCCTGAACATTAATTTTCCACAGCGATCACGGCATTGTGCGCCACATGCGTGAAAACACATTTTGGGCAGGATGTGAAAAATGACAGCTGTACTGTTCATAAGGAGGTGTGAAAAAATGGCAATGTTGAAAATCTGGAGTGAAAATTTTAAAAATTGTTGAAGTTACAAGGTAGCATGGAAACTGTGCAACTCATGCTCATAACACAGACATTTTTTGGAATTGTTTCACCAGATTTGCAAGATAGGCTTTTTGGGACCCCACCTCATGAACAGTGGCACTGTCATTTCATTAATTGGTCCTGAAAGGTGATTCCATACAGTGACTGTGACATGATCTTTCGGGACCGAATAACGAGACGACAGTACATGTGTTCATGAGGTGGAGTTCCAAGAATCCCATGTTGATAGTTTGGAGCCAAAATTCAAAAAAAATGGCTGGAGATATCCACCTAAGTTGACCCTTCCCCCCATTAAAGCCATTATACAGCTTACCGGCATTTCTTCAGTTCACGGTCGGCTTTGCAGAGTCCAGATGTGTTCCCGCTCCACCGAAGATCGCAGTGCCAGACCTTCAGAGATAAATATAGGGTGAGGGGTGTGTGTGGGGAGGTGGCGTGCGCAGAGACTGGGTGTGAGTTGGGGAGGGGGTACCACGGACAACGGACCATTTTCTTTTTTTCAGGTACAAAAAAAATGGACACTGTGCCGTGGGACAGCTTTTTTTCTTTACAGCTGAAAGAAAGCAAATGTTGGGTACATTGGGTTGGGCTCCCAGTGCCCCATGACTTTCAGGGAGGCCTGATGTTGGCAACACTGGGGTAGGCTCTCAGTGTGCCATACAATGGGGTGGGGTGGGGTGGGGTCTGGGGCAGGAACGTGCCATTGTGGTCAGCTTACTGTGAGCAGCAGCACACTGTGGTGGCTCCAATGTGCCACACAATGTGGGGGGCAGACATGCCGGCATGGAGATTGCACCCTCAGTGTTGGCTTCCTTTGGGGATTGTGTGGTGTGGGTCCACCTCCATTGTTATCGTAATGTTTCACCAGGAAAGGCACCTCAGGAGGCATGTCATCTGTGCCACTGCATGATGAGCTTGTCTCTGATTGCAGTGGCACCTTTCTTACAAGTTGTGTCCCTTTACATAATTCTTGTGTCAGCGCTTGCATGCTGGCTTATTGAGGAATGAGGGAAGCACCTACTAAAGCATGTCCTGTATTCACCAGCACTGACACAACTCTGGAATGTGCTACTAGCACAAGATGTTGCTTATGTGCATGCAAGCCAACATAAAAACTGCTGCTGACACTTGGATGTCGTGCATCCACAAATCTGTGCTCACTCTTTCCACCTGACACCAGCACAGGCTCACAGCAGGCAGCACATGGGGCTTCTAATTTCTTCTGTCTGTGTGACCAACTGTAAGGGAAGGGAGAGTCAGTTAAGTTTCACTCAAGCATCATTCAGTGTGGCATCAAGACAGACCAATTACACTCACTGCACTGGTGACAGTCAACAGTCAAGAGAGCACTTGTCTTCAATTTTCACAGATGCAATGCTGTATAGTCAGAGTGTCAGACAGTAAATTCAGTTGATCTAAACAATGGTGAGCGGTCAGTGTATTAGCCAGGCAGGAAAGGAGTGCGAGGAGGCTAGCAGTGCAACAAGCCCAGGTAGCAGCAGTGGAGCCCTGAGACATCAGCAGACCAGGACTTCACTTCTCCATCCAGATTCTAGACAGAGCATGGTGCTTCACAGGCTCTCCTTGTGGGGCACAGTGCACACTCACATGAATTAGTCACTTATTGAGGCAGGTAAAACAAGCATTTGTCAATGCCGAATGTTTGCTTGCTGGCATTGGCATTGGTAGTGTAGAAGTTGCAGAGCTGCATAATAGGAATGGCAGCGAAGTATTGAACTGAAGCCAACCCCACCACCACCCTGCAGAGAGTGACAGGCATTGGGGTGTGCCTTTGGGTTGTCAGGCATAACGACCACACCATTTCACCACACCTTACTCTGCAGACACTGACAAGTGTCACGGTGTGCCTTGGGGTCTTTGGCCCTTATGCGCACCCCATTCCATCAGGAAATATGGTGAGATGGGTGCAGTATAGGAGAATGGGGTGAAGTTTGGGCCCGAAGAGTCTGAGGCACACCTTGATGCCTCTCACTGGCTGCAGGGTGTGGGGGTGGAATGGTATGAGCATGACAGGCAAGAATCCCAAGTCACACCCCTAATGCCTGTAATTCTCTACAGGGTGGGGCGTTATGGTCGGAAACCCTAACGCCTCAGGCATTTGTTGGTATTTTCACTCCAAATTTTCAACTTGTTTTTTTTGTGACCCCTACCTCATGAACAGTGGCAATATCAGTTTGTTAGCTGAAAACTGCTTTTGCACAGCGACTATGTCATTTGGCACCACAGGGGCAAAACACATTCGAACAGGATGTGAAAATGACAGCGGTACTGTTCATGGGAGGTGTAAAATGGCAATGTTGAAAATCTGCTAATAATCTTAAAAACTGGTTAAGTCTGAGCGTGCATAGAAACTGTGCAACGACACACTGTAATGTAACTAGTTTGGGGATTTTACAGCAGATTGTTAACACAGGCATTTTGGGACCTCGATCATGAACAGTATCAGTGTGATTTTCTTTATCTGTCCCAAACAATGATTTCCACAGTGACCACACATTTCTGTGCTGAAAGCGTGAAAACACATTTCGGCCATGTTGTGGAAAATGACAGCTGTACTGTTCATAAGGAGGTGTGGAAAAATGCCACTGGTGAAAATCTGGACTGAAAATATTATAAATTCATGTACTTATGAGGGTGCGTGGAAACTGCGCAATGCTCACTTGTAACACAGTCATTTTATGGAGTTTTGTCACCAAATTTTCAACATAGCCATTTTAAGACCTCTGCTCATGACCAGTGTCACTGTGATTTTCTTAATCTGTCCCAAACATTGTTTTCGCACACCGACTGTACCATTGAGCGCTACATGTGCGGAAACACATTTTGGGCGAGATGTGAAAAATGGTAGCTGTACTGCTCATAAGGAAGTGCGGAAATGGCACTGTTGAAAAATCTGGTGCAATATTACAACACGCAAACTTAGCAGCGTATGTGAGGAACCGCGAAACGTGCGCTCCTAAAACAGTCATTTTTGGGAATTTTTTCACCAAATTTTCAACATAGCCATTTTAAGACCTCTGCTCATGAACTGTGTCACTGTGATTTTCTTCATGTGTCCTGTACATTGATTTCGCACATCGACTGCGCCATTGTGCGCTACATGGGCGGAAATACATTTTGGGTGAGATGTGAAAAATGACAGCTGTACTGCTCATAAGAAGGTGTGGTAAAATGGCAATGTTGAAAATCTGGAGTGAAAACAACAGTTATTTTTAGGAATTTTTCCACCAAATTTTCAAAATAGGCTTTTTGAGAGCCCACTTTATGAACACTGGCAGTGTTGTTTCGTTAATCATTCCGGAAAGGTGATTTTGCGCAGTGGCTGTGAAATCACCCATCAGGCCTGAGTAATGCCATGACAGTGCAAGAATTCATGAGGAGGGGTCCCAAAAATCCCACGTTGAAAATTTGGTACAAAAATTCCAAAAAATGCCTGAGATATGCAACAAAGTTGGAAAAAAACTATCTATCCCATTATACAGCATTTCCTCAGTTCGCGGTTGGCTTTGAAGAGTGCAGATGTGTTCCCGGTCCACCGAAGATCATCGCGCCAGACTCTGGAGGTAAATATGGGGTGGGGTGTGGGGAGGCAGGTGCGCAGTGGGTGGAGTGCGGGTTGTGGGGGGGCAGGGAGCCTGTGAGGACCGTTTTTTCTTTACAGGTTTTTTGTTTTAAAAGATGACGGGGCGTTTGCCGCTTAGAGTGGGCTCCCAGCGTGGCAGAAAGACGGCTGGGGGCGGAGCTGACAGGGATTGGGCACCCCATCACCATGGCATCTGTTGCCACGCTGGGGTGGGCTCCCAGCATGGCACCCTGTACTGGAGGAGACACAGATATAGAGCGATGAAGTTGGGCACCGTCGACTTTATCTGAGCGAGCCAGCCGCCTGGGTGGTCACCTACGCAGGCTATGAAACTGTGTTTCGGGGTGCAGCACAGCCGATGGGGATTGGGCACCCCATCGCTATACAGTGCGTGCGTTGGGAGGGGGAGCAGCAGCAGCATGTGTGTGTGTGTGGGGAGCGCGCATGAGCAGGCGATATCTGATCGCTGCTCAATGAAGCGTAGCTCCCCCTTTCAACTGTATGCCACTGCATTTTGGAGCTGTCATAGACAGCTCCAGCAGGCATTGGAGAACTGTGGCCGCGCCTGCAATCACACTGACTGAACTGGAAGAGGGCTGACACACCTCCGAAAACTCTGATGATGGCACTATGTTTCTTGCACAGTCGTGCAAGCAAACAAAAATTACATATTACTGTTTTTAACTGGCATTTACATGTTCAATCCTTCAGCATTTCTTTTAAATGTGGCAACAACAGTAGCACTGCCTTTGGGCCTAGGCCTACTGGTGGAGGCTGGGCAGCATTATAGACTAGTAGGACTACTCTTTACCTATCTAAAACCCAGTGAGCCAGAAACTCTGACTGGCTCCCTAAGTTTTAGGTAGGTAAAAAAACAAAATAACTGTTTGCAACTGATAACTATTAGTCTTTAAAGATCAAGTGTCAGTGTTTTACAGATTTACAATAAACGCAGGAATGCAAGCCCCTGTGACATGATTAGTGTTTCCTGAAAATATCATGCTGTTTGGTTTTGTGGCTTTCTTTAAATCAGCATCTGTTAATGTGCTCTGCAGTAACTGAAAACTGTGGAAAAACAGTGAAGATTTTTCTGTCCCTATCAGTGAGTAATGACATTATTCCTGTCCAGCCTGTTGCTGCAACAATGAAGTCCTTGTAACACGGCATTAATAGTAGTACGTAAATAGTACACACTGATTGGAGGAAACAGGTAACGTGACCAGAACGTAGCCGTTCATTAATTCCCTAGATATGCACGGCTGCGTTTGAAATATAACAAAACCAACATGCAGTATTAGAGAAAGTGGTTGCGTGTGGGTGGCAGTACTGTTGTATTTTTCACAGTCAGCGAAACCCGTCGTTAACGATCTCACTAGTTCCGGTAGTAGCATCACTGATCTGAGAAATTCCAATGTTACACTTGCCATGTTACAAGTGCATTATTCTCCTCGACAGGAGGGCATTTCCCAGGAATTAATGCATGGTTGGGTAGTGGGAAGCATCCCCCCCCCAACCATGCATTAATTCCTGGGAAATGCCCTCCTGTCTCACTGATTAATGCTTACGTAGTAGCTGTTGCACTTCCCAGTCAGAGCAATCTGTAGCGCTAATTGTCTTTACTCCAAGTGAGCTACTAACCCATCTGGTTTGTGTTTAGATAGATTAGGTTACAATCTATCATTCTGTTCTCATAAAGAGTTGGTCATTTGTGTTTCAGTGGGTAACTGAAGTGGTATAAATGAATGTTTGTGAGAAATCTCCTGTCTGTATCACAGCTGAGTTCTGTCACATAAAAACTCTGCATCGATTTTTGCCTATATAAACCCAGGGTTGTTTAATGGATATAAAGTAAATCTAAAGTTTATTAAGTCATAGAAGTACGTTGTCCTTGATGTAGCCTCCACACATATATTCATGTAAGAATGATATTGTTGTTATGTCAGATTGACAAACAGGTGTCTGCCACTCTTTACTATTCAGGAACATGTACTGTATGAACTCACAAAATTAATTTCTCTGAAGGATTCTTTGTGGAAATACATCATGTATGTGTGTAACTAGGCATACTATATGTCATCCTGATGCCCCTGTCTTTTGCCCTTCAGTTGATGCTACTGCACCCTGCTTCTCTCTGCCCCCTCCAGTCAGGGCCGATACCACCTGTTGCCCCCTGTTCCAGTCTTCACAGACTGGACTGCTATGCTCTGCTAAGCCTTAGAGTCCCAGGGCCTCTGTCTCCACAGTTGGGGCTGCTGCACCATGCTACCCTCTGTCCCCGCCCTATAACGCAAGATGAAAATGTTCGTTTTTTCTTTTGAGCAGCTTGGGTAGTGTACCAAAGGATCTGACTCTGGTGGCAGGGAGCAGCATGGTGCAACAACCCTAACTGTGGAAGCAAGAGGCTCTATGGTGCAGCAGGGCACAGTGGTGGCAGGGGGCAGAGGACAGCTTAGTACAGAAGTTTTGACTGTGGGGCAAGACACAGTGGGGCATCAGGGTGCAGCAGCTCTGACTGTGAGACAAGGTGCTCATGTTGCATCTGCCCTGCCCATTTGGGACGATGCAGGGTGCAGCAAAATCCCCATCTTTTGTTGCCCTTGTGCAGCATGGTGTCACGTTCTATAAAAACAGCAGCTCTATCGTAATGTGTCATCTGTAACATAAAATAAATTCATAATGTTTGGCATGTTGCTGATCTCCTGCTCTAAGCTCTACTCATGGCCTTCTTCTCTGGCTGTCCACCCGTTTCCATTTTTGCTGCAAGCTGGCTGCACATCTCCTTCTGCAGGAGACAAAATCAGTGAACTACCTTTTCCATCATACCTACAGTGTTCTCCGGTCTGACACGCTGCCAGAAATGAAGCAGGGGAAAATTCAATTTCAGTTTTAGTTGTTTGGTCATAGACCATTACATTCTTACATACCAGTCAGTAAAAATATACAAACAGACACATTCTACAACCTTTTTAACACACATTTCTTATGAGTATGATAAATATATTAGCAGCATACATATATACTATATTAAATAGTCACATTCAAATACATATACAGTGGCGTGAAAAAGTATTTGCCCCCTTCCTGATTTTCTCTATTATTGCATATTTGTCACAATGGATGTTTTCAGGTCTTTAGAGAAATGTAATATTAGATAAGGAACCTGAGTGAACAAATAACACTTGTTTTTTTTTATTTCACTATTTAATGAAAAAGTTAACCAACACCAACTGGCACTGTGTGAAAAGTAATTGCCCCTTACACTTAATAACTGGTTATGCCACATTTAGCTGCAATGACTGCAACCAAACACTTCCTATAATTCAATATCAGTCTTTCACATCGCTGTGGAGGAATTTTAACCCACTCTTCCTCGCAGAACTGCTTTAATTCAGTAACACTTGGTAGGTTTTCGAGCATGAAGTGCTCGTTTCAGGTCCCACAGCACCTCTGTTGGGTTTAAGTCTGGACTTTGACTAGACCACTCCAAAACTTTAATTTTACTTCTTTTAGCCATTCTGATGTGGACTTGCTTTGTGTTTTGGATCATTGTCTTGCTGCATGACCCAACTACGCTTCAGCTTCAGCTGACGGAAGGATGACTGGACATTCTCCTTAAGAATTTTCTGGTACAGAGCAGAATTCATGGTTCCTTTAATTATAGCAAGTCATCCAGGTCCTTAGGCAGCAAAGCATCCCCACACCATCACACTACCACCACCATGTTTGACTGTTGGTATGGTGTTCTTACTGTGGAATGCTGTGTTTGCTTTATGCGAGACATTATGGGATCCATGTTGTCCAAAAGTTCCACTTTGGACTCATCTCTCCATAGAACATTTTCCCAAAAGGCTTGTGGATCATCCAGGTGCTTCTTACAAATGAGAGACGAGCATTTATGTTCTTCTTGTTAGCAGTGGCTCGCCTTGCTACTCTCACATGAAGCCTATTTTTGCCCAGTCTCTTTCTGATTGTGGAGTCATGAACACTGACCTTAGCTGAGGCAAGAGAAGCCTGCAGTTCTTGATGTTGTTTAGGATCCTTTGAGACTTCTTGGATGATTTTACACTGCGCCTTGGAGTAATTTTGGCAGGCTGCCCACTCCTGGGAAGGTTCACTACTGTTCCAAGTGTTCTCCATTTGGAGATTATGGCTCTCACTGTGGTTCGATGGAGTCCCAGAGCCTTAGAAATAGCTTTGTAACCCTTTCCAGACTGATAGAGGGCAACAATTTTTTTCTGATCTTTCAGGAACTTCCTTTGATCATGGCATAATGTGCTTGTTGAATCTTTGTGCTGGCAACGTGACTCTGATGGTAGGGCCAAAATAAGTGAGATTTATATTGAGCAGGGCTGGCTGTAATCAAGCCTGGCTGTGTTCAATCAGCTGACTCTAATTATCCCTTTAATTGGATTGATTTAACTGGGGGCAATTACTTTTTCACACACTGCCAGTTGGTGTTGGTTAACTTTTTTCATTAAATAAATGAAATAAGTAAAAAAAAAAAGTGTTATTTGTTCACTCAGGTTCCCTTTATCTAATATTATATTTTGTCTAAAGACCTGAAAACATCCAGTGTGACAAATATGCAATAATAGAGAAAATCAGGAAGGGGGCAAATACTTTTTCACGCCACTGTAAATAAGAATCATTAGCTGTATTTCAAGTGTATTGCTGAAATGGCTTTAAGATAACCTGCTACCCAGTTTATAATTTGCTCATCCTCTGTAGTAAACATTTGGCATAATAATACGTATTTATTTTGTATTTGTATTTCTGCCCACAGTGGGCTTAACCAGTGTGCCCTAGGCTTACTATACCACAAGCATGTAAACATTACATGTTGTAGGTTTTCAACCTCTTTTTGTGTACATGTACAAAATGTTGCCAACTGCTCAGAGAGTTTTTTATGTTTGCTTGCGCATGTGGCAAGACACATTATGTGACAGCTTAGGAGAGAAGCGGGTTGTGGAGGTGCGGCACACTGGCTTCCAATGGGGCACTGCATTTAGGGGCTTGGCACTGGTGGACCAGTGCAGTCCCAGTGTCTTGATGACACTGATTCTACAGAAGTGCCACCAAGTTAAAACGTTTTCGCTGCTGCAATCAGGGGCTGCCTTGTCATTGCAGCGTCAGCCATTTTGCTGCAATGAGGGAGTGACCCGTCATTGAAGGGCAGTACCTTGTTATCCGTATGCCGCCACTGACCCAGTACATTTGCTGACGGGGAGCCCACTCCCTGTCAGCACACCGTAACCCCCCCCATTTGTTGTGTGTCGAGGGGGTGCCCAATCCCCCTCGGCAGCATGTGCTCCCCAACAGTATTTCTTTGCTGATGGGGGCCCCAATCCCTGCCGGCTTCAGTCCCTTCCAGTTCAATTTGCCAATAGGGGAGCCCACTTCCCATCAGCATAATGTCCCCCAGTTTGCTGTGTGCCAAGGGGGTGCCCAATCCCCCTCGGCTCTCCCCCACACTGGTATGTGCCGACGGGAGTGCCCAATTCCCCATTGGCTACAGCCTCCCAAAAAAACACTCAGGTGGCAGGCTGGAAGCCCACCCCAGCATGCCAAATGTCCCTGAAAAAAAAAATAGCCCCACAATCTTTTTTAGCACCTGTAAAACAGAAAATGGTCCCGCGTAGAGTTGGGTTGCCCTTCACCCAACCTGCACCCACCCCCTGCACACCCCACCTCCCCACACCCCCTTACCTGATACACGCATCGGAGCCCAGCGCGGCGATCTTCGGTGGACCGGGAACGCCTGCACCCTTCAAAGCCAACCAATGAACTGAAGAAATGCCAGTAAGCTGTATAATGGCATAAATAGGATTTTTTCAACTTTGGTGCATATCTCGGGCATTTTTGGGAATTTTGACACCAAATTTTCAACATGGGGTTCTTGGGACCCCTCCTCATGAATTCAGTCACTGTCATTGTGTTATTCGGTCCCGAAAGGTGATTTCACGGTCACTGTATGGAATCACATTTCAGGACTGAGTAACAAAAGGACAGTGCCACTGTTCATGAGGTGGGCTCTCAAAAGGCCTATGTTGCAAATCTGGTGAAGAAAATCCAAAAAATGACTCTTTTACGAGCGTGCATTGCGCAGTTTCCACGCACGCTCATAACTTCATGAATTTGTAATATTTTCAGTCCAGATGTTCAACACTGGCATTTTTTCACACCTCCTTATGAACAGTACAGCTGTCATTTTACACATCCTGGCCAAAATGTGTTTTTGCACTTCTGGCGCAGAATCACGCGGTCGCTGTGGGACATCAGTGTTCGGGACAGATTAAGAAAATGACAGTGATGCTTTTCATGAGCAGAGATCCTAAAATGCCTATGTTGAAAATTTGGTGACGAAAGTCCATAAAATGACTGTGTTACATACTTGCGTTGCACTGTTTCCACGCACCCTTGTAACTTCGCAAATATGTAATATTTTCACGCCAGATTTTCAACACTGCCATTTTTTCACACCTCCTTATGAACAGTACAGCTGTCATTTTTCACATCCTGACTGAAATGTGTTTTTGCATTTCTGGCGCAGACTAGCACGGTCACTGTGGGAAATCAGTGTTTGGGACAGATTAAGATCGAGCGAGTGAGAGAGAGGGAGTGAACAAGCTCAACTGAGCTCTGTTGGGACTGCTGCAGATTTCTTTGTGGGCAGAAAAAGGTGCCAATGCAGGCAGAAGTCCAGTACAAAAGGGCAGCCTGCAGCACCAGGAGAAACAGAATGAAAGAGTGGAGAGAGCGGGAGTGAGCAAGCTCAATGAAGCTCTGCCGGACTTTAGAGTTGCCCACCCTCCCGCCCAGAGTCCTCTGTGGTCCTATATTACAGCAGGGTCTCTGGGGTGGAGTTAAAGCAATGATTGGATACTTTGAGGAGATTTAGTTGTTCTGTTTATTTCTCTAACTAAGCTAAGTACTGAGCTCTGCTGTTATGATTGCTGTAATAATACATATTTATTTGTTCTGTTTATTTCTCTAACTGAGCTGAGTAATACTTGGAGTGCAATAAGATTTCTAACTGGGCTAATGGAAATTACATGAGAGCTAAGAACAAAAAGGTAACTGATGGGTGAAAAACGGACAAGGAGACTTTAGGATTGGTACAGTAATACAGCATCTAACGGATGAGATTTGAGACTGAATTACCCTGGTTGGCAAGGGGTCAGTAGGGGGACTAGTGTTGGGGGGGACAGGAATTTGAGTAAATAGGGGCCCAACAGTTGTAGTATGGTACAGAACCTGGGAGTAAGAGCTCATATCATAAGATGGGGGCCAAAATGGGGCAGGTGCCACATGTCAATAGGGTGGGCATCTTTGGAAGGGTGGTGGGGTGTACAGGGTGTGGGTCCGCCATGATCCTGGACTGGGCTTGGAGGATGGGGGGTGTATGGTCTGTAGACAACTGGCAAGTTTGAGGGAGGAACTGTGAAGGTTAGGGAGCAGTCTAAGTGACAGGGCAGATGAGTATGGTAGGCATCCTGGCAGGGGGTGGGGAATAGAGGATGGCACGGGGAAGGAGGACGAATAACTAGGGACTGAAACCGACCCCAGTATCAGAGGCACTAGTAGAAAAGAGAGGACAAGGGAGGGGGTGCCCATGGTGAGGGGGGCCCTCCTGTTGGGGGAGGAAGAGACCACAAGGAGTACTAGGGGAGATAGCAGATGGCTGCGGGTAGGGAGGGACCAGGGGTGGCACGGAGGGGAACAAGTAGGAGGGGGAACCGACAGGGGGAAGAGATGTAGGAGGGGTATCAACTAGGAATAGATTTGAGCCTCTGCTATATGGCAGAGACAGGGGGAGCAGGAACATACTGAAGGGGGAGGACAAGCGGGGTATGAGAGGGATGGCAACAGCTAGGGGAAGAGATAGTGAGGACGAAAGGGTAGAAGACGGGCTAGTAAGGAAGGAGGGGGTGGTGACTAGAGGAGAGAAGGCTGCGTAAGGGAGAAGAATGGGAGGGGCGTCACTATCGGGGTAGAAGAGAATAGGGGCTCTAAATCAACAACTGTGGGGATAGGAGAGGGGTTGGACATCAGCAGGGGAGGAGGGGACGTTGACATGGGAAGCCCAGTAGGAAGCTGTCAGGCTGGGAAGTGGATCAAGGAGGATGGGAGGACTAAGGTAGAGAAAAGGGGTGAGGTGGAAGTAGGGGGTACAGATACAGAAGTCACAGAGGGTGCAGCTGGTGGAGGTAAGGGGCAGGGAAGATCGAATACTGGGTTGGTGGAAGAGGCATTAGAAGGAAAAGGGGCTAAGGGATGGGGGGTACTCATCCAAGGGGATTGTATACTGAAAGGGGTGAGATGGGGGAAGGGGGAAGCACAGCTGTATTTGGGTTGAAGCTATCGCCAGGTTGACTGCAGGAGGGGCACAGCAGGCACTGTTCAAGTGTGCATCAAGGGAGAGGAAGAAACCTCACTTACTGTTGCATGTGGGTACAAACGACTTGGCGGGGGAGACTGTGGAAGTAGTGAGGGGGAGGTTCAAGTAGTTGGGCAGGCAGTGTGAGGGGGTGGGGGAGTCGGTGGAATTCTCAGAGTTACTCCCCGTACCATGTGCAAGCATGGGGAGGAAGGGTAGGATTGAGGAGTTTAACGAGGGGCAGAGGGATTGGTGCCACACCAGAAATTATGGGTTAGTGATTAACTGGGGTAGAGTGTGGGGCAATAGTGACTTGTATGCAGGGGAGAGGGTACACTTGAGCAGGAAGGGAAGGGAAGTATCAAAGGCAGGATTAGAGGAGTATATCTCTAGTAAGGTGGATTTAAACTAGTAAGGGGGGTGGCCAAAAGACTGAGGTTAGTAGAAAGGTCCGGAAAGGGGAGCCTAATGAACTCACCCCCCCTAGATATAGGTAAAGGCAGAGGCATAGTAACCCTGGGAGAGGGCAGGCAGAGTGGTCTGAGTGTAATACAGAAGGCACCACCACCCGGTAAGAATAAGGAGGAGAAAGGGTGCTGACTACAGGGAGGAGGGACACAGGACAAGGAGGAGAAGAGGGAGGAGAAGGAGGGGTATGGGTGGAAGGTGGTCTCTCTCAATGCAAGAAGCCTGGGGAACAAAACTGCAGAGCTTCAGGCGCTCCTTTCAGAGGGAAAGGTGAACATTGCTGCAGTGACAGAGACTTGGGCCACAGAGTACCATAATTGGGGCTTGGCAATCCTGGAATACAGGATATACAGGAGGGACGGGGGTTGGAGGGGGGGGGTGCACTCTATGTGAGGGAAGGGATTAAATGGATAAGGATGAGGAAGAAGAGGAGAGGACATAGGTGCTTTGGGTGCAGCTCCTGGACTCCAAGGGCAGAAAGATGAGGCTGGGAGTGGTGTACAGGCCACCAGCCCAATCCAGGGAACTGGATGGGGAGTTGGCAGAGCAAATAAGGAGGGTGTGTAGAAGGGGGAGCATGGTGATATTGGGGGAGATTTTAACTTACCAGGGGTTGACTGAAGCACCCCGTCACTAGCAGAACCAGGGAGCAGGTGCCCCTTGATGCATTCCAGGATGACCTTCTCACGCAATTGGTAAGTGGGCCTACAAGGCTTGGTAGCACTCTGGACCTAGTACTGGCAAATGGGGAGGGGGTGAGAGAGGTAAGGGTGGAGGACCCACTAGCAGGTAGTGACCACCAAACAGTGTGGCTTTTTGTTGCGCTGTGCAGGGAAACAGGAAACATGGGCACTAAGGTGGTGGACTTTATTAGGGTGGACTTTGGGAGGATGGGAGCAATACTGCAAGGAAGACTCCAGGATATAAGGCCGGGGATGGATGCAGAACAAAAGTGGGGAGTCATAAAGACTGGGCTAACAGAGGCCACAGTAGCCTGCACCAGGGCCAGGAGTAAGAAGAGCAGATGAGAAACCATGCTGGCTGAACAAGGAAGTGCTGCAAGGGGTGAGGGCAAAGACAGCTGCATACCGGAAGTACAGGAGAATAGGGAAGGCAGAAGATAAGGAGGCTTTCGGGAGTTGGTCAAGGGAGGTTGCCAGGATGGTAAAAAAACCTAAGGCCTCCAGACAATTAAGTTCCGCACAGGGCGTAAAAGTAAGGAAAAATTACTTTTTTAGGTACGTCAGGGAAAAGAGGAAGTGCAAGGAACATATTGTGAGAATAAAGTGAGAAGGGGATTGGCTGGAAAAGGGGAAGGAGCAAGTGGAAATTCTAAATGAGTACTTCTGCTCCATTTTCACTAAGGAGAGGGATCGTCCACTACCAGAATGGGCTGGGGAGGTGGGGAGGAGGTGATGGACAAAGTGATCACATGAAGTAGGGTGCTAGAGGGGATGAGGGCAGTAAGGGTGGACAAGGCACCAAGTCCCAATGCCATCCACCCCAGGGTGCTGAGGGAGATGGCGGAGCTGTTGGCTGAGCCATTGGCAGATCTGTTCAGCACCTTCCTGGAAATGGGGTGTGTGCCCCAGAATTGAAGAGTGGCCCATGTGGTGCCCATACACAAGAGTGGGCCTAGGGAAGAGCCAGAAAATGATCGGCTGGTAAGTCTCACTTCCATAGTGGGTAAGCTTATGGAGCCAATA
This sequence comes from Neoceratodus forsteri, assembly GCA_016271365.2. Classification (NCBI taxonomy): domain Eukaryota; kingdom Metazoa; phylum Chordata; order Ceratodontiformes; family Ceratodontidae; genus Neoceratodus; species Neoceratodus forsteri. The sequence continues at coordinate 336,089,285 of CM028137.1, read as the reverse complement.
CTGAAGGAGAGGCTGGTGGCATTCCTAGACAGTAATGGCCTCCAAGATGGGCAGCAACATGGGTTGGTCTCAGGGAGGTCTTGTCAAACCAGCCTAACAGTGTATTGTGACTGGGTGACAAGAGAGTTGGACAACGGCCATGCGGTACATGTCCTGTACTTGGACTTCAATAAGGCCTTAGATACGGTGCCTCATGGGAGACTGGGGGGAAGCTGATGGCAGTGGGGGTGGGGAAAAAGCTGACTAAATGGATACAGAACTGGTTACAGGGGATGGTGTAGAGGGTGGTGGTGGTGGTGGAGCTCTCGGCACCCAGAGCAGTGACAAGCGGGGTGCCGCAGGGGTCAGTGCTGGGCCCTGTGCTATTTTGGCCTTTATCTCCAATACAGCATACAGAGTGGGGAGCAGGGTTAGTCTATTCACAGATTATACCAACTTGGGGGTGGTGGTGGACGAACAGGACAGATGGGGAAAACTGCAAGGGGACCTAACCAAACTAGAAACATGGTCGGTGGAGTGGCAGCTAGGATTCAATGCAAAGAAGTGTAAGGTGATGAACTTCAGGGCTAAGAACCAGAAGAGAGACTATTGGTTGGGGATCAGAGAGGAGGAGGAGAAGGACCTAGGGGTCTTGGTAACTGGGACCTTGAACAACTCAGCCCACTGCACAATAGCAACAGCGAAGGCAAACAGGATGCTGGGATGCATCACAAGGGGGTTCTCATCCAGACACAGGGATGTGATCCTACCTCTCTACAGATCATTGGTCAGACTGCACCTAGAGTATTATGTGCAATACTGGAGGCCATACCTGAGGAGAGATATAAAGTTACTGGAGGGGGTGCAAAGGAGGGCAGCAAAAATGTTAAAGGGGATGGAAGGAAAGAAATATGAAGTTAGGCTGAAGGACCTGAACATGTACACACTGGAGGAGAGGAGGGATGGGGGGATATGATTGAAGCATTTAAATACCTGAGGGGTAAATAAACTTAGCACCGAGGGGGTGTTTAAACTGAGGAGTGGAAGAGAGATGAGTGGGCATGGACTAAGGTTGAAAGGGGAACGTTTCAAGAGGGAAATGAGGAGGCACTACTTCTCTGAGAGGGTGATGTCTAGTTGAGTGCGCTGCCGGAGGGGGTGGTAACATGTAGGACAGTCAATAGCTTTAAGAAGGAGTGGGATAAAGCAAGAGGAAGACTCGGCGGGTGTAGGGGCTGGGACAAGCGGGGGAGGAACTGAGGGGGAAGAGGCTGGGGCAGCTGCAATCTAGGGTGTTAGCTGCACTCTTGGACAGACTTACATAGACCGACTGGTGTGTTCTGCTGGCAAATTCGTATGTTCGTATGTAAAATCACAGTGACTCTGTTCATGAGCAGAGGTCCTAAAATGCCAAATTGAAAATTTGGTGACAAATGTCCATAAAATGACTGTTACAAGTGTGTGTGATGCAGTTTCCATGCACCCTGGTAACTTCACAAATTTGTAGTATTTTTTACTCCAGATTATCAACATTGCCATTTTTTAAGACCTCCTTATGAACAGTACAGCTGTCATTTTTCAAATCCTGCCCGAAATATGCTTTTATACATCCGGCGCAGAATACCACGGTGCTGTAGGAAATCAATGTTCAGGACAGATTAAGAAAATCATAGTGACAGTGTTCATGAACAGATGTCACAAAATGCCTATGTTGAAAATTTGGTGAAATAATTCCATTAAATGACTGTGTTACATGCATGCATTGTGCAGTTTCCACATACTCTTGGAAGTTTGAGCATTTTTAATACTTTCACTACAGATTTTCAACATTGCCATCTCTTAACACCTCCCTATGAATGGTACAGCTGTCATTCTTCACATCCTGCCCAATCTGTGCTTTTGTATATCTGGCGCACAATGGCACAGTCGCTGTGGGAAACTCAAATTTTGGGACACATTGACAAAATCAGAGTGCCACTGTTCATGAGAAGAGGTCCCAAATGCTTTCATGAGGTGGGGGCCACAAAATATCCATGTTGAAAATTTGTACTGCAAATACCAACACATGCCGGGGCATTACGGTTTCTAACCATAACGTCCCACCCTGTACAGACTGACAGGCATCAGGGGTGTGCCTTTGGATTGCCGACTGTAATGCTCATACCATTCAACCCACCCCCCACCCTGTAGCCACTGACAGGCATCAAGCTGTGCCTTGGACTCTTCGGCCCCACAGTTCACCCCATTCTATATTGCACCCATTTTAGCATATGTCCATATGGAGTGGGGTGACTGTAAAGCTGAACACCCCAAAGCACACCTCAATACTTGTTAGTGTCTGCAGGATAGGGTAAGGTGAAATGGCATGAAGATTATGGGCGACAACCCAAACGCATGCCCAATGCCTGTCCAGCTCTGCAGGGTGGAGGTGGGTTTGGCGTGAAGTTCAATACTTCACTGCCATTCCTACTCTGCATCTGTCTAACTTCTGCATTTCCAATGCTAATACCAGCAAGCAAACATTCGGCATTGACAAATGCTTGTATTATCTAGCTTTCATAACATTACTTTTAAAGAGCTCCATTCTGTATCTTGAGTATAACTTCCTTAGAGTAAGATCCGTTAGAATATCCAGATAATATCTGTATATGTGTCTGTTGTCATTATATTCCAACCATGGAGAGATTTTAAGTAAAGTTATTGCTTCCATGTCTTTTCCTTCATTAATATTTACTATCGTCTAGGTATTGTATGTCTTGTATTTTGCAGTAATCAGAATTCCTTTACTAACATAATTACTTAGCTGATTTAAACCATACTCCTGAAGAGCAGTATGTACTCTATTGAGTCATTGTGACTGCTTACAGCCCAGAGTGTACCATTTGGACTTTTCCATCAGACACTCGAATGGTAATCTATGTGAATCCATCATTAGCACTTTAACCCAATAATGTATTTTTCTGCCCTCAGCCAGATCCTTTAATCTTACTGAACCTACTTCTGCTCGAATCGGGGTGCTGGTACTGAGTTACCCAATCCCAAAGCTGTTCTGTATAATTTAGTTAAGGGAGTTTCTAATAGCCCTATCTTTTCTATGTCACAGATTTCAATCTGAAAAAGGGCCTGGGAAAAAATATTTAGCTTTAACTGCTTCCATAAAGGGTATTATTGAATTGCCACCATATTAACTATTAAATTTAGATAGTGCCCCTGCAGTTTGATTAAGTTTCATTAATACACCCTTAACATGTTTAGTTTGCTAGCCATCATTCGATACAGTTAAGCCAAGATAGACATATGTTTCAACTGCCTTTATTTTATTAGTTCCTACTTTCCAAGTTTTATTTATATTATTTGATCCAAAAATTAATACCCGACTTTTATTTTCATTAATCTTCAAATTGTATGTTTGGGCATATTCATTCAAGATATCTAATTGTTGTTGTAGTCCTGATTACGATAGTGCAAATAATGCCACATCATCAGCATGTGCTGATGCTGAGCAGTGTCTTTTGTCAATTTGTGGAGAGTCTGTAGCTGATTTCCAGAGCTGTAAAAGGAGTTGATCAAAATATATACAAAAATGCAGTGGCGCAGTGACACAGCCCTGTCTAACACCTTTGTTGGTAGAGAAATTTGTAGAAAACTGGCCACTTATCCCTACTTTAATTTGTGCCCAAGTATTGTTGTACAGTTCTCTTATAATGCTAATTCATTCTGGTTGAATTCCCTTTGAAACATTATTTTCCATAAACTGACTCTGGACATATTATCAAAGGCTGAGCTAAAATCAGTAAAAGCCACATATCAATCATTTTTGTTTTCTTAAAGTGACATATTTTTCATATAGATGTAAAAGAATAAAGCAATTATCTGTAGTGCAATAACCAGGCTGAAAGCTTGCTTGTAATGCTATCAGACCTCCCAGTTGATTTATTTGTTCAGTTAGTCTATCAAGAATTATTTTTGAAAATATTTTCCCATTAACATCTAATAGAGAGATGGGCCTGTAAATTTTTGGGTCACTCTTATTATCTTTTTTCTATATTGACATAATGGTGGCACCCTTCCATGCATCTGGTATATCTCTCTCTTTGCTATGCACAACTTAAAGTATGGCCTAAGTATTCTGGTCCATAAGAATGGAAATGCAAGGAAGGCCTCTGGGGGAATAAGATCAGGGCCAGAGGCTTTCTTCCTTTTCAAGGAGACTATTGCTAGGTACACTTCATTGGCTGAAAAAGGTTTAAAGTCAAATCTCTTCATTGTGTATTCCCACTGTGGAACATCCTCACTACTATCTGGGTCATAAAAAAGTTTTGTATAATATTCAGTCCATTGGTCGGAAGCATCACTTGTGCTTGACAGACGAATCCCCGACATCCCGCACAGCGACGGCATTATACTGGCACCGGTTTAGTGCCATCACAAAAGAAAGTGCTTTTTGCGGGGGGGGACTGTGCCCCCTGCACCCCCACATTTAATTATAATCAACTCCAGGTTGGAGTTGTTCCAGGGAGGGGACAGAACACCAGAAGAAGCCATGTCAGTGAAAACCGAGTATTACAGTGACTGTCGCCATAATGGTCTGTTTTCAGGTTTCACTGTCGTAGTGTGGCTTTCAAGGGGGGCCACCACCATTGGTCTATTGTAATATATGTATCAATGTGAAATTTAGTATTATTTGTTCCCCTTGCTATCAAAAGCCAAAAATAATGTTAATCTTTCTTATTATATTATATCAAGCATTTGATTCCATTGTCTTGCTTGATATTGTTTTTGTTTGTCTTTTTGGACTGCTTTATATTTTTCTCTAGCTTTATTTAATGTTCTGATCTTACTCTTATCCCCAGAGAGTTTAATATGTTTTATTAACTATGTAAGACTCTTCTTTTCTCTATAACATTCGTGATAAAACCAAGTTATGGGGCATTTACCACAGATTTCATTTGGTCTAGTTTATACAATAACCTTCTTACCTCATTAAAACAATTCACTAGCATATCTTGCAATTCACTAATGTCAGCTCCATACAATGTAGTAGGAGCCATAAAGACTGCATATCCTGTAGCAATAAGAAAATATTTTCCATACTCCCCATATTCCATCTAACTTTTGTTACATTTCATATTTCTATGCCACGTACCCTGTTTGCGTTTGTATTATTTTTAGTAGTTGTTTTACCCCAATTTAGAATGAGCGGGAGGTGATCACTTTCTCCCTTTACTAAGATTTCCAGGGATGCCCAATTATCCATTGGTCAGTTCCAAAAGAAGAAATCAAATATGGATGGTCCTAGTGTATTATAGTGTGTGTAGTTACCTTGTTCATCTCCCTTTACTCTACCATTTATGGGTGCTAGATTATAGGTTGTCAAACATTCTGTAAGCTTTCCACCAGCGCAGTTTGTTTTTAGATCTAATGTAGATCTGTGGAATTTATCAACTTCCTTGTGCAGCCAGTTATGTACATCATTTTCCATGTAGCCATCAAACTTACCTATCCTCCCATTGAAGTCCCCACAATGCAGAATATTATCACAGTCTGTTGTGGCCCAGCTTCTATGTATTAGTAGGTCTAATTCTTCTCATATTGATGGGTAACATTATTTTGAATTAGAAGAAGGTACAGTATATAGGTGTTAATTAGGCAAAATTTAAATTGCGCTATCTGTACCAGAAAAGCTTGAGCAAAAGAAGCACTACTAATGGAATGTACTGTTAGATCTTGATCAGTCTTAATCCATCTCATGAAATCACCAGATGGTCTGCCCGACTTTACTACTTTGTTCCCACGTGCATGGAAATTGCTATATCCATTTAGAGAAATATCCATTTCTCCAGTATGCCAGGTTTCCTGCAAGCATATGATGTGATGTTATGTAATAAACCTTTTCCATTTGGTATCAGAAAACTTTCTTAACATGCCAACAATATCCCATGAGAGTAGAGAAAGCAATGTGTTTGTTTTTGTCCCTGCACTAATATCCAGAGAATATGTCTCTTTTAGTCAATCCTCCTTTCCAGACAGTACTGCAGCTCTACTGTTGGTAGTAACATTCTACATTACATAATCAGGTTGCATAATTCATTGATTTATTGAGATATGCTCAGGGTAAACATGGTCCTTATGTATTAACCTATCAGTTTCCATTTGAACAGACTTTTTTCCCCATTATTTTCAACAATATGAAACCCCATTTTGGCCAGTATATTTATGCTGTCCATTAAGTTATCATACAAACCAATGGATCTTACTGTTAATAGAAGCTGATCACATACTAAATCAGTCCCTGCTGGGAGAACTGAAACAATGTCATCATTCTCCATAGAGATATTGAGTAAATGTTCAAATAAATCTTGTAGAATGAGTTTTAATTTATAGTTAGTTTCTTCTGAGAACCTTCTAAGTCTGAACAGAAGTACAGATCTGAAAACTTTCTTCTTATCTTCATCGATCTCATTGTGAGCTCCTTTATTTTGTGTGTTTTTCAAAGTATTAGTATCGATTATGTGTATACCTGCTTCATCTAGGATCGTGGCCTTGTGTAAGATCAGCTCAGCACCCTCAGTTTCCTGGAGTAGTACATCAATTTGACCTGCATTATTCTCACTATCCCATCTGTATGTCTTTAATATTCTAATTTTTGTTGTTGGAATTTGCAAGAAATGGGTAAATAGGTTTAATAATGCATTTTTCAATTTCCCTGCATTCTCATTCGGAAGTGCTTTGAACCCAAAAATACTAATTTGTGAAAATGTTCCTTTCTTAGGACAGTTTTTTCCATTGAGCATACCTCTATTAATGTATTTAGTAGTACATCCAAACTTTCAAAGTGCATCGTTGTTTAATCATATATGATTTGCTGTATGAGGAGAGACACAGAAGGTATATATCTATATATATATATATATATATATATCTATATCTATATATATATATATACTATATCCTCATCCTTATCATTTAGAATTTTGATAAAGTCAGTTTCAATTATCTTCACAGCAGTAGCTACCTTTAGTAGGTGCACAATCTTTGTCTTGTCCCATGTTATACGATAGAGGGACATTATAGCACATTTATCAGTGTCAATCATTTTTTGTGGCTCATGCTCAAGGGGGGAAGAAGGACCATCAATAATCTTCTGATCATTTGATTGCCTACCAGAACCTGTTTCATTACACCAGTTTCTCCAGTCCTGTCTTATAGCTTTTAATTCTGCTTCAAATGAACTAAACATTTTAATCTGATGTTTCATAGTTGCTTTTCCTTCCATTTGGTCCACATTAATTTCTAGTGTGGTTTTGGGCAAAGAACTCCCTTGTTCAAGGGGAGCACTTTTAATGTTTGGATATCTATCTTGGATTTTTACCTCCTGTTTTTCCTATTATGAAATATCATTCTGCAATTTATGTTCAGTACTAATTTTGTTGCTAGAATCATGGCCAATTTCAAGGTCTGGAAGGACACTTTGATAGTTTTCATTTGCTTCTTCAACGCTATCAGCTGTATTTATTTATTTTGATATTTTTTTTCCTTCCTCTGTTCTTTTGTTTAGCTTTAATTGAAGTTGCAATGTATATTGATGGAAAGCCAGGCCTATTCTGAACTGACCTTTCAATAATCAGTGTGGGAGAACCTTCTTGTGTTACAGTCTTATTTAGTTTTTCCAAGATATCTTCCAGCCTAAAACTGTTTAAAACAATATTTTCTTTAAGTGTCTCAACCTCATTTTTTTAACTATTACCAGCTGATCCAGAATCATAAGGTGTGCAGCATAAGGGTTTCTCATAAAGCTCTTAACATCTTCACTCAAGCCATATGGATATGTACGTACTGCCTCTGTTGTTTGATTTTTGACCCCATAATCTATATTATGGGGAGTATCATTCAGGATATTTTTATCAGTTTTATTTAAAATATCCATTTTTTTTTAAATTAGAGACAGTAGTTTTCAGTTCCTCAATTATCCCCTTGAGATCCACATTTCTCAGTGAGGCAATTGTGCCCTCCCCTAGCTTGCTCTATAATGGAGACTTCTGGGGAGAAAGCAAAGGACAGTGATGAGCCTTGTGTTGAATTTTGATGTATAGGAGTAGAGAAATCAATTGAATTGTTCAGGTCCACTGTATTTTTAGGTCTTCTCTCATCCTTATACACATAATCAATTATCTGGCTCACAAATTTTTTTTACATCATCAACCATCCCCATCTTATTTTCCTGTATGTTAGAACTGACAGAGCTAAAAATCTTTGGTGTAGACGATAGGCACGTATAGTCTAGATCCTATAAGATATTATTATTTGTTCCTCCTTGTTTTTGTGCCTTTTTAGTTGAGATCAGCCTTCTCTCTCTCTCTCTCTTATAATCCTGGCTTTATCAAAATGCTCATTAATTTTGGTTTGTTTAGTTTGTTTCGGTTGCTTGGTTTATTTAATTGTTTAATTTGTTTGTCTCCTTTTCCTTTATTATGCTTTGCTCTGATTGTTTCAACCTTTTTTATTCTCTTACATCTACTCTTATTCAATTTTAATAAAATTTTATGAGCATGTCAATCAATTTTTTCAATCAATCAATCAATTTTATTTGTATACTGGAAGGTATGTAAGCACAAATGTCTATTTTCACAAACATCCAGTGTAGGAAATACAACAGATGAACAAATACATAGGCCAATGGAATACATAGGAATACATACAAGGAACTACCTACCACATACAATGAAATAAATACATTATATATACAGATGTATATAAGTACATTACATATACAGGTGTATAGAAGTACAAGGAACTAACAAGTGCAAAATAAAACTAGCATATTACATGGGTAAAATTGTACAAGAGTCAACCAGAAGGCAAACTGATAAACAGAAATGTTATCAGGTATTGTATAGGAAATTTTAGTGCACTCGGTGGGGAGAAAAAAAAGTGTGGGTGATGCGGCGGGGGAGAGACAGCTGCTGGGATTTACCCAGAGGGCTATGGAGGAGGCCTATCAGGGCTGCTGCAGGTGGATGATAGGAGGGTGTGCTCCTTTAGGGAGGAGTTGAAAGAGTATATGGACCAACAAGACTAGATTTTGGGGGGTAGATTGTTGTAAAGCTTTGTTCCCTTGAAGGTAATGGAGTTCTGGGCATGCTTAGTCCTGTAGAAAGGGGTGTCAAAAGCCAAACTTGAGGCACTCCTAGTCAAACGCCCAGGTACTGCGAGTGGGAATAGGGAGATAACGCTAGGGAGATAAAACTGTTGGATGAGGAGATTATACTTTTTAAAGTAATATGCCCTTTAATTTTCAGTATTTAAGCTGGCTAATTGGGGACAGACCACACCACTTAATGAAGCATAACTTGTGAGATGCGAAGTACCAGGATATTGTACTGTAGTACACACACCTCTTTTGAATAAACAGTGCAGCATTTACTTTCCTGTATTTATTCTGGTTTATGTTTAGTTTCATTCTGAAGCAGGAGAAGCCTCTATGCTACAGATAAGCTTCACCTATGCCCAGAAGGGAAAGAGTTTCTGACATACTGTACAGGATAAATCAAGTGGAGTGGAAGGCTTTAAACTAGGTCTGGGGTGGGCAAGGGTAGGTGTAGAAAAACAACCATGCCCCATTCAAGTACTGAGGGTGAAAAGGTCAGCAGTATGATGCCTAAAGCAGAGAGGGAGAAAAACACAGATAGCAAGTGTGCACAGTGCAATAAACAAAACAGATAAGCAGAATGGTTCATTTCTTTAGGCAAACTATGATGTTGTAGGACTCACAGAGAACCATTGGAAGGAGAAAATAAGCTGTGATGCAAGCTTAGAGGAGTACAGTCTCTTTAGGAGGGACATGGAGAGTCAGAGAGATGGAGAGGTTGTGTGCTATGTCAAGGCTAGGATTGATGCAAGGAAGAAATGGGAGTCAGGAGGTATGGGATCCATAGAGAAAGCTTGTGTTTAGAATTAGGATACATGAGAGGCACAAATACAATTTGAGGAGTAATGCCTATCCCCAGCTTCATGAGAGATCATTTTATAAACTAAATTACAGGTTTGAATGTTTTAGTGCTGCGCCCAAGGATCGATATTTGCACCCCTTGTCTCTGAAGGTGTATCTCTAAACCCTTACATAAAGGGAAACTTCCTATCTGGCTGACTGGCTGTTGTTCTTGTATGTTGCATTCTTCACTTTCTCCACTAGATGACATTCTGCACCTGGTTACTGAGTCTGTATATATTACATCATGTTCTCTTTTTTCCTCACCACCAGATGGCTGTCTGCATCTGGTCTCACAGCAGAGACCCCATCCACATTGTCAGTGTAATATTTGTAGCTTCTAGATATTGAAACACATTGCTAGAGTTGTACCAAATACTTATTTTTTGGGTTGGTTATCGGTGGAGGATACTTGCATTGCTCTCAGTGTTGATTCTACTGAACTACTGACAAAATGCCTGACACCTCAGTCTCAGAATTCCCCTAGAGGTCTTAACTTCAACTCACAAACTGTCGACTGGAATCCTAATGTATGAATCCCACATATTACAGTTAAGAACTTGCAAGTAGTATATCAGAGCAGAACATGAAGTTGTTTTAATTATTCTTTTTGTTAAGGATTTTTAAATTACAATACAACAAAAATGTACAACAACAAAACATTAGTACCTATATTCAGTGAACATTGTACAGTGCCTAAAAAGATCACTGCTAAAACTAGAACATAAAGAAGTGCCTCAGGATTTCAGGTTATTTAAAAATGGGGACCATATCAAGTTAAATTTATCGAGTCTATCCAACACAGAATAACTTGTATATTCATTTTGAGCTAAGGAGCTCATATTATCCTACCAGGCAACCATTCTGATAGGGTCTTTGCTCTTTCAGTTCTGTAGAATTATTATTTTTAAGCATAGAGAAGCCAGCAATGTCCTAGAATTATTATAAGGTACTGCAAGGGTAATCTTAATATTTCTTAAAATCCATAATTCTGGATTGTAAAGTAGATTAAAGCCAGCAATATCTGAGCAAATTAATCAAATATTAGTCCAGGTGTTCTGTAATTCCAGATCATGTAACCTAGGCAAACATTTGGAGGTCTGCATCTCCAGCATAGACTTTCAATAGCAAGACACATCACTTCCATTTTTAAAGAATTTCAATAAAAGTAATGTAGGATCTCAAATTGAACAAGATGACCCTATACATTTTTACATGATTTATAGACTGTAGACCAAAGTTTATTGCCACATTAGGTAAAATAGAAATATTAAAATCTTTTTCCCATTTGGTTTTGGCATCTGATATAAGGGAGTTGTGTTTTCACTTGTCGGGTATCTACATACAATATCAGATCTTTTAGGAATATTACTTAGTTTAAGGAACTGATCCCATTCTGGGGATTTGGGGAGGGAGGGAGTTCATTGAGCATGGTAAGTTCTTTTCTAAGTTATCTCAAGTTGTAGATAGATGCAAAATTCAAAATTGTGGAGTCCGAATTTCAATTTGATTTGGTCGAATGAACAAAGTGTGTTTGTATCAATATCAATGAGCTCCCAGATATTTTATATATATATATATATATATATATATATATATATATATATATATAATATTTTTGCTAGACTTTAGAATTATGTTAACATTTAAATTCAATCTTGGGTTGTCCCTAAGCAGTATTAGTCTAGGTGAAAATTAGTCACACTCTTTAATTCCTTTACTTTTTTAAAGACCCAAATAATGCTTTTCGACAAGGGTGGGATGATAAGTATTTTGAAGTTTCAATGAATAGGAAATCCAATAATTTGTGAGGGTTGGGTAGTTGATGCTCAACTGATACCCACATAGGGGACTGAGGGCTTAACTTTGTTGGGAACTTAAACCTGACTTGCTTTAAAAAGAATGATTCATGGTATCTTTGCCATCAAGGAAGTTCCATTCCACTTTCTTCCCATGGTTTTCAGAGTTTAGCCAGACTAATTCTGGGGAGTTTATTATTTCAGATAAATTTGAGGAATATTCTTTTTAATTTCCCAAACCAGTCCAGGCTAATGAATACAGGGACAGTATTTAGAATATTAAAGCTCTTGGGGGCTATGATTAATTTAATTGAGTTTGTTTTACACCACAATGAAAGGTAAGGTTTATCCCATTTGATGAGATGATTTAAAATTTCTTTCACGAGATTATCTAGGTTACTGGCTATTACTTTAGAAGATCCACACAGATAGTGACACCTAAATATTTTAAACCTTCGTTAGGCCAATTAAGCTGCAGGCATTTTTTCTTTGTATATAGGTAACTGTTGGGCACCTTTATTCAGCAATAAGGCTTCTGATTTGCACCAACTTATTTGTAAACCAGTAAATACACCAAACTCGGAAAGTATGCATTTAAGTATGCTAACGGATGAAATGGGTTCTTCTAGGGTAAGAGGCAGATCATCTGCACATACATATATCTTGTTTTGTGCCTTTCCTATTTCCACGCCCTTTATTTATTTGCAGTCAACAGTCTTTCTGATCAGAGGCTTGATAGCAGTTATAAATAGGGCAGGGGAGAGAGGACAACCTTGTCTGGTTCCCTTTTGCAGGGGAAGTAGGATGATGTGACCACATTTGCTGTCACAAAAGAGTGAACTCCTTTATATAGGGTAGATATTCAGGCTCTGAATGATTCTCCACAATCAAAGCATTTAAGGCAACAATCTAAAAAATTCTGGTCTAGAGAATCAAATGCCTTATTCATATCAATGGATAATGCTATTGATGGGAATTTATTGCTTTTAGAATTCCATAAGGTAGACATAAGCCTGAGGACATTATCTACTCCTCATCTATTTTTAAGAAAACCAACTTGCTCCTTGTCTATTACAGATATAAGTAAGTTCTGGATCCTTTCAACTAGTAATTTGGACAGGATCTTGAAATCATTATTCAAAAGAGATATGGGGCTATAATTGATACTGTATAAATGATCTTTACCTTTTGTGAAGAACAGTGATGCAAGTTTTCTTATAGTTGGTGGAAATTGACCAGTGAATAATGATTCATTAAACGGTTGTGTAAGAAATGTTGAAATTTCTGTGGCCAGTATTTAATAAATATCACTTCAGAATCCATCAGGTCCTGAATAATTAACAGAAGGGAGTTTATTTATGACATTCTCAAGTTCTTGGTTTGTTATTGATTTATGTATGACCAATCCATGAGTTTTCAAAATTGTTGGAAGTTTAATTTTAGATAAGTATTCAAATATTTTCTCCTTAAGATTATTACAAGAGCAAGTATAAATGGATTTGAAAAAAGGTTTGGAACTGGTTATTGATTTCTTTAGGGTAGATTACGCTTTTGCTGGTCTTCAACATTATTCCAGCAATAGTGTTTCTGGATAATCTATTTTTTAGGCTAAAAGTTTATTAACTTTTTTCTCCTGATTTCAAATACTTCTGATTTGTCTTAAAAAGAGCATATTCTGTTTTGCTACTGGGAATAATGTTAATTTATTTTAATAAAATTATTGTTTGTAATAGGTGAGCGTTATTTTTAGGATCAGCATTGTGATCTAATTCCAGTTTCTTATGAGCAGAATAAATAACAATTTGTCTACTCAATGAGGCTTTGAAAGCTTCTCAGATCATTCCATTATTTACCTCTATGTTAATATTAATTGCAAAATAGCACTTAGCTTCTTTTTTTAGCCCAATCCTAAAGTCAGGGTGTTTCAGCAGGGAGTAACTTGATCTTCATTTGTGAGAGGAGTTGTTTTGGGGTTGAGGTCAAGCGTAAGCTTATAGTGTGTGGGATCTGAAAGTAGGGATGTGAGGGTCTGAGGTTTTAAATGGTTCTTATATGCCATCAAAGGTTCTAATCCAAGTCTTATCAGAACTTTCAGAACCTCTTAGTTTAAAAATTGAAAAAACTGTTTTAAACAACATTGTCCATCCTTAAGCTGTGATTAGTGAAGGGAAAGAAACCTTAAACAGTCTAGGAGTGTAACTGCACTACCTACAATCTCCTTGTGGGTCTTTCTACCTCCACCGCCAGCCTACTTCCTAGATATAGACCTTCTGGAGGAGTATATTAAGTTTCAATATCAATGTTTTCAAAGTTATCAGAACCCTATTAGAACCAGAAAAAGGGTTCTGATAAGGTTATTTTACAGAAAAAAGGCGCAGGTTCTAGATAGCTCCAAACTTATCTGAATAGTTCTCCCATCCCTATTTGATATCACCTATCACAGCATTGGATATATAGTTACACCAGCTTTAGCAGACACAAATATAGTGTACCCTGCTATAGTGGGGTTGGGGGGGACTTGTTTAACCAGGAAAGGCACACTAAGCCAAAGCTTGTTTCCAGATGTGACCTGGGAGCACAAGGAAGTTAAGTGACTTGCTCAGAGTCACACAGTATGCAAGTGGGAGTTGATGGGATTCAAACCCAGGTCTTCAGGTTTGCAGCTCAGTGCCCTTAACTACTATGCTATGCTGCCTCCCTCCCTATAGCAGTTGTGGGAATGAGAACAAAATGAATAATTCTTCCCTTTTGAATGCAGTCTCCAGGAATCTTCAAGGTTCTAGTTTTTGATGAGACCATTAAGAGTCTCAAACAGATGTAAATTGTGGTTACATAGAGAAACAGTGCATTTCTCCAAAAGGGGATCTAAGACAGCATTAAAAGCATCCCCTAAGATTATATCATGATCACATATGGAGGCTGTTTCTGGTAAGATATCTGAGAAAAACTGAGTCTGGTTGAAGTTGGTAGCATATACAGTATGTTGAATAGAATTATTTTCTGACTATCTTTAGAAACAAACAACAATTGCCATCTGCCTTGTGGGTCAGGAGGATGATGGGTTTGGATACATTTTTTTTTTTTGAGTAGAAGCAATTATGGAGAACTTCTACCACATATTTCCTTTTCCATTTATCTGTGTCATTTGCAATAAGGTTAGTTTCCTGGGTTAGGGCAATACCAGTATATTTAGATTTTAAATAATTAAGAATTTTTTTTTCTTTTTATTGGTGATGCCAAAATATTCATATTTCATGAAACAACATTAATAATATTCATTATGTGGCAGTATAGAAAATATTGTAAATCCTAGTGTAACCCCTAGATGGTGCTATCCCAAGGGATACTACCCCTGCCTGCTTGGCTAGTAGCAGGTTAAGGGGCCTGAGTTCTGAAATGGGGGCCTTCACCTGGAGGTCAGGGTTGGTAATGGTCAAGCTAACCTGGGCACAGCCCTCTGGGACACTGTAACCTCCCTCTTTCCTTACTAGTGGCCGGAGCAATACATAATAATTAGTTTCACAATACCCTGTTTGCACTTACCACCAGGGATTTCCTCTGGCTCAACCCTGGGAACCCCCTGTAAAACAAGGTTATACATAGCAAATAACAGCAGTACAGTACTCTTGCACAAACTGGAACCACAGTCAGGGTAAATACAAAAAAGAGTTAGATCTGATTTATTTAAGGGACTTAAACAAGGGAGGGGCGTAATCAGGTTAATTTGCTTAAAGGCTGTATCAATCAAACAGTTTTGCATGCACTGCAGGGCCCATAAACAGTCACACACTCTGGATACTCAGATGGAGAATGGTGGGCTAGCCAGGAACATTGCAGCTGGTTGGGGCCCTGTGATGGAAGAAAACAACATGCGCCACACACATTAATTGTAATCCAGAGCCGGAGGGCTCAGTTTTTGAAAAGAAAACAGCAAGACAATCAGATGATACAGTTTTAGATTAGGCTGTTGTTGCAGTCAGCTACCCTGATGACTACTCACAGTACCCAAGACTGGACACAGGCTGGATGAAAATTGAGACTGCAGATGGTTGATCTGGAGTGCTAGGAGAAGCAGGGCCCACATGATTCGCCGAGGTGTCGTTCCTGTTCAAGTGTGGAACAGGGGGCTGATCCCCAGACAGGTCTCTCATCAATGGCTTTCTCAGTGCAGCGGGTAGTCAGGCTGGGCCAGTGTGGCAAGGCTCAGGCCAAATGGAGACAAATTTGGATACAGTTCATTTTGGGCTTGATACAGCTTCCAGCAAGCAGAACACAGTTCACTCGGTGGGGAACCAAATCATGACCCACTAACAACTCACAGCACATTTACATGTAAGAAAATTCGACTGTACCAGGCAAACTGCTCTCCGATCATGATCACAAAGTCTCTGAACAAACCGGGGATTCAAAAGCAGCTGGAAATCCTGACAGTCTGATCACATTCAACAAAATCTTCGGTCTTCTTCAGGTATGAGCCTGGTAAAAAAAATCAGTGGCTTACTTCATTCTCACAAACTTGGATTTAGTCCGAAATAATTCTCTTCTCTATCTCTCAGGGGCAGCAGGCAGACATGCAGGCCACAACTCAGGCCTTTCCACAGTTCTCCCATGTAAAACTACTCAGACAGCTGCTTGACTTTCTCAAGCTATTGCTTCTTCAGCTTCCAACTTAGATCTGACTCAACTGCCAGCAAGCCTGGGAATTTCCTCAAGATCCAAAAGGTTCAGTTGGCTGATTCATCTGTCAGTCACAACAGGAGCTCCCCCTTCAAGTGCAAAAAGGCACCAAAAGCCCCAAACTACAATTCCTACAGATTCTGACTCTAGACAGCTCCTGTAGTCTGGCTACATTTTAGGTCCCACCAGTACTGATTGGTCCAATTCGCAGTCCAGGACCAAGATAGTGGAGATAAACAAAACAGTCCTTGCTGCAAAGATGGCAGGTTAGACAAACTACATTATCATTATCACTCTAAATGATTTTGAGCAAATAGTTACATCTTTCAACAGAGTTCCCTCTCAGATTACTTATGACTGCAATCCAGGCAGCTCTTAAAGAGACAGTACACAGAGGCTATGCAGGCACTCTCTGGTAATCACATGTAAACTGCTAAAACGCAGGACACCAGCCTGGCAGTGAGCATTTAGGCACGCTCAAGGAAGACTTTTCGGGAACCTCCATTTGTAGGAGGGTTACACCCTTCCCTGCCTGGAGAAAACTTAGCATCTGCGTCAAGTCTGTACCATCACAATATTAAAAATGCAAAGTATATGAGACATTTATACCATTAGCATGTTATGCAAGTGACATCTGATGCATCAGTCAGCCTAAACTTATACCTTTTACTATACATATTCTCTACACTTCACAATACTATATCCATTCTGACAATACATCATGCATATTTCACACAGGTAATTTACACATTACTATGCAGAATCATGTAATAACTTCTTGTGCATTGAACAATGTAAGAGGGGGCCCTTCCCTATCAGCTAACTTGGGGCTAGATGGGGCAGAGGCACCATGTCTATAAGGTAGAACAATCAGCCTGGAATTGGCACATAGGCTCAGTTTAGGCAGTGAAATCTGAGAGACATAAACCCCTTTGTGGACCATATTGAGAGGCAAATCCACTGGACTCCCAAGAGAATCATAACTGAAATGTACTATTGGCTTGACAGCTTGACGAGTCATTCTGAGGGAGACAACTACAGTCGCTGTACTCTCAGCACTGGTCTGGGATTCTTGTCACTTGTGAGAGGTGCCTCTGCCTGGATGGGAACATCTAAACTTGGGGCATTGTCGGCTCCTTGCTCTACAGGCTCTGTTTCTACAACACTTGACTCATTTTGTGAAGGCTCAGGCACAATCAAGCTTTGAGGCATGGAAGTGGGGTGGTCAGCACTCTCATAGTTTTCTTCAAGTTCTGGTATGTCAACAGAAAGACTCAAACACTCAGCTCCTTCTTCAGGCAAATCATACAGTTCCACAATACACAGAGACTCAACATCTTCAGACGTGATACTTTGCACTTCACTTTCTGGAAGCACTGGCGGTGGGTAAGGCAGTCCAGAAGGCCCAGCTTCATTCTCACAATTAGTCATAGGGTGGCCTCGAAACAGCTCACTCAACTCATATGAGGGGTAATAGGCATTGTCACATTCACTTTCATCCGAGGTGGACTGACAGTTACTATCATTCTAAACCTGCTGCGGGGGAACCTTGAACTTGTAACTACTGGGGTAGGTTGAATCTGTCTTTTTCTTGCAGCAGCATGAGTCACCAGCCCAGGGGAATCAATTTCTGAGTTCAGCCTCAGAGTATGACTTGGCGATGTTAGCAAGTGGTAACGGAGCGTGGTCTTGACAGCTTTGTAATTATTCTCTGGGCGCTTCTTGTACACGGGTCAATCTTCCAACTTTCCAACTACTACATGGGGGGAGATGGTGCCACCGATCAGCAATTTTGTGTTTGAAATGCAGTCCCAAATTGCGTAACAACACACGGTCTCCAGATTGAAGCTCTTGAGCCTTTACTTTTTCATCATGCCGGTCTTTGTTGGCTAGATTTCTCCTGGTGGCCATTGTCTGGGCCAGTTGATAGGCATGGTTCAATTGAGCTTTCAGTTTTTGTACATATTGTAGGTAGTTTTTGGCTCGGACCCCATCTGGAGTGACCCCAAAGCAAACATCAACTGGCAGCCGGGCCTCTCTCCCCAACATGAGGAGGTAGGGGGAGAACCCGGTAGCATAATTTTTCATGCAATTGTATGCCTGTACCAAGGTGCTAATCTGCTGGCTCCATTTATGCTTGTCTTTTGGGTGGAGGGTATCCAGCATGTCTAGCAGGGTGCAGTTAAATCGTTCTGGTTGATGATCTCCCTGTGGGTGATAGGGTGGTTCTTGACTTCCACACCCCCATAGAGAGGGCATTTCTTTGATTAGTTGACTCTCAAAGTCTCTACCCTGGTCAGAGTGGATCCACTGGGGCACCATAGTGGATGAAGAAATTTTCCACTAGCACCTTGGCCACAGTAGATGCCTTTTGATCTTTGGTGGGAAAAGCTTGTGCATACTGTGTGAAATGATCCATAACCACTAACACATTGCCAATGTTCTGCTGATCAGGTTCTAAACACAAAAAGTCTATGCAGACTAGTTCCATGGGAGTGCTGGTAGTAATATTAACAAGGGGGGGGGCAGCCCTCTGAGGCAGGGCTTTTCTTTGCAGGCAGCGACTACAAATGTTTACATGGTGCTCAACGTCAGCCCTCATTTTGGGCCAGTAGAAGCGAGATCGTACCAGGTCAAGGGTTCTGTCATTACCGAAGTGCTCCATGTGAATGTGGAGGGACCTCAGTACCAAATCTTTAAAGGCCATGGGCAGGACTAGTTGCTGCTTGTCTACTTTGCCACTACAACCTACTGTCTCTCTATACAACAACTGATTGAGCAACTTCAATCTGGGGCGTTCTTTAAGCAATAAAGCAGTTTGCAAGTCAGTGGAACGTAACTTAGACATCCTTCTTTGCATGCAGGGCATCGAGTGCTGGCTGAATCATAGGATCTTGGGATTGAGCCCACTGAAAGCTGTCATTGTCAAATTGAGGTAGTGCACTAATACCTAGAGCAGAGAAGTGGCAATAAGCAGTGGGTATGTAGGTGTCAGAAGGGCCCAAATAATCTACCAGACAGTCCATTGTGTCCGCAGACATCTGTTCATCTCTATCAAACTTTTGGCATAATGCTCAGATGTCATATTCGGACAGCCTGACCCAATCACTCTTGGAAGTGGGCCTTCATGATAGGGCATCAGCATCAATATGGTTTAGGCCTGGTCTGTATTCGACAGCACAATCATAGGTTAATAATGCAGAAAGCCACCAGTGCCCAGTGGCATCTAAGTTTGCTGAAGTCTGTACATAGGACAATGGGTTATTGTCAGTCTTCACCAATATCTTTGCCCCATAGAGGTATTCATGAAACTGGTCAACGATGGCCCATTTTAGCACAAGGAATTCCAACTTATGTACAGGGTAGTTTTGCTCTGATAGGGTCAAGCTCCTACCAGCGAAAGCCACTGGTCTCAAACCATCCTCAGGGTCTTGATATAGCACAGTCCTAGATCCTGCAGATTAGCGTCAGTATGCAGCATATAGGGTTTGGTGGGGTCAGCATAGGCGAGGATGGGGGTGTGGGTGAGCTGGTATATGATTTTGCGTAAGGTTGCTTCACAGTTAGGCATCCAGCGGGGCCTGAAGAGTTCACCTCGGGGGGAAGTATACTTTTTCTGGTTCTTTAATGGCCCCTTTTTTGTATTTACGATTGGTAGGAGAGTAACCCTGGGTAAGGTTCAAGAGTGGGCAAATCACCTTGGAATAGTCTTTTATGAACCTGCGGTAGTAGCCACAGAACCCCAGGAAACGTTGTAGTTCTTTCAGATTATGGGGCTGGGGCCAAGTAGTCAGTGCTTCAACCTTACTGGGATCAGTCTCTATCCCTTTTGTAGATACTTTGTGCCCCACATACTTCATAGAGGTTTGGAAAAACTGGCACTTGTCAATGGACAGATTGAGGCTGAAGTCTTCCAGTTGGTCTAGAACTTTAAACAGTTGGTTCTCATGCTCCTCTAAGGTGCTCCCAAACACAATGACATTGTCCAAGTACTCCAGGCATTCCAGCAAATTCATATCTCCCACCACACGTTCCATCAGTCACTGAAAGGTGGACGGAGTGCCCAATATCCCTTGTGGCATCCTCAGAAACTCGTAGAACCCCAATGGACAGAAGAAGGCTGTTTTCTCACGGTCTTCCGGGGCCATCGGGATCTGGTAGTATCCACTGCAAAGATCCAACACCAAGAACCATTTGCTCCCATTCAAGCAGTCCAGGGCATCTTGTATAAGAGGCATAGTGTATTGGTCTGGGATGGTCTGCTGGTTCAGGGTTCGATAATCAACACACATCCTCACAGACCCATTCTTCTTAGGCACAACCACAACGGGAGAGGCGTGTGGGCTCCTGGATTCTTGTATCATGCCAGCAGTGAGCGTTTCCTGTAAGTGTCTTCTCACATCATCTATGTCTGCTGGGGCTAGGCGTCGGGACCTCTCTCGAAATGGACATTCATCGTGCAGGCATATGTGATGTTCCGCACCCTGGACACATCCCATATCCCATTCCTTCAACAAAAACACTTGGGTAAGTCTCTTCCTAATTCTAGCCTTCCATTCTGTTGGTAATGGGGAGTCACCTAAGTCAAACAAGTCTGGGGTCACTCTCTCCTTCTCACCAGTGTGCCTGTTACTGGGTAATTCTGCAGTGTCTGTGCAGTGTACCATAGCTAGGGTGCACTCTCTGTTCACCCGGATCTCCCGATCTGACACATTGTGAATCTAGACCATAACTTGTCATGCATAGGCATGGGCATGAGCAGGCAAGATGCTGGGCTTGACCAATAATCCTTCTGGCAATTTTCCATCACCGGGTGCATCCAACATCAGTATTTTGTTCTTGACATCTTTCTGGAGATGGACCTCCCCTTGAATGGTACACTGGGCATTAGGGGCCAGTACCATTGAATCGGGATCCTTCTTCCACACAATTCCCATCAGTTCATCCTGGGTCTACTTCCTCGGGTTTCTGTTGCAAATCAGAGGCCCTCTTGATCACAGTGGGAATTCTCAGGGCCCTCCCTGTCCATTGCCCTTGTTTCTTGTGTCAGAGTTGCTCCAGTCTCCCAAACATGTGGGCGTTTGTCCCAATTAATAGGGGGACCCTATCATACAGTCCGGTGGGGGGACACACTAGGGTCAGTGTCTCTACATGCTCCTCTATGCCAGTGACAGTTTCAGGAAAAGACAACCAGTGGTGGGCATATCCTAGATATGGATAAGACTTGTCACTCAGCCCCCACACATGTAGGCTTTCCAGGGATTGTAAGAGCACATCAGATAAGTGTTTGTCATGCCATTCCTGAAACACAATGGTCACTTGAGACCCACTGTCAAGCACAGCCAGAGTAGGAATACCATTCACAGCCACATTAGTCTCCATTGAAGGGCCCACTATCTTGGACCAGTCTGGAGGGACAACAGCAGGGGCCTGGACAGACGATTTAGCCACAGAGGGGTTTGAGTTAGGATGGCCAAAGCTTTTATTGCAGTCATTTCGTGCACCCCTTGACCACTGACTCTTTTTCCGAAGCTCTCCTTGAAGCTGGCTCACCACTTTTTCTAAGTCCTTCTGAGACTGGCATTACCTCTTCATATGCCCATCTTTGCCATAATTGTGACAAATGACATGCTCTCTGGGCATCCTTGGGGAAAACATAGCAGGGAATGCTGGAACATTGATGAGAGACTGTGATCTGACTTCTGTGGGTAGTGTACCATGTTTCAAAAGTTCCTTTAGGGTGGCAGTCAATTCCTTGAGCTCAGCCGAGAAGCCACCCCCAGTAGAGGATGTCTGAGGGTGGACCCCCACCACCATAACAGTCACATTCTGACAGGGACCAGGGTCTCTGTCAGCAGGGGATACCTTAGCGAACGCACCCAGTTGTGCTTCTCTGACTTCCTTCAGCAACTCCTACCCCCACCATTTAGCCCACGGCGGGACACTCTTAGTGGTCTCCATTTGGGAAGGGCCTTCTGGTGCCATGATCACTTGGGCTGCACTCACCCCATAATTACAATCTCCCTCTTCACCTTCTACCTCCCGGAGTTTTTTTTATCAAGTCACAGCAGTCAGGTGGGTTACCTCACCTATCCTGGAGTTTTAACTGGATAATCTGCAGCTTAGAATGCTTGGCATGTTACAGTATGTGCCCCAATCTCACATGGTTCAAATCACTAGCTGCTACCCCACCTTTCCAGTAAGCCTTCTGCAGAGCTCTTACTAGGCGAGTAACATACGCAGACAAACTTCCCCCTTCCATTGTTTGGTACCTTGAAATTTTCACATCAAAGTCTCCCCTGACTCAATGCTCCCAAAATTGCCTTCAAGTACAGGTAGGGTACTTCTGAGCAGATGCATCAGGGTTCGTGGACCTCAAAAATGTAATGTCTTGAAGGGTGGGGCCCCTCAAACTTTCTAGGATTCTTTTACTCTTCTCAGCCTCCACACACTGCCACTCAGGTACCAAGGGGGCAACATAGTCGATCCAGGTCTCCCAGTCATCCCTTCCCTGGGCGGTGGGAAGGGTGCCCGAGAAGATTCTCAGCCTTCGGTAGGAGTCGTGACTAATGGCAGGTACAGATAAAGGGGCCAGCATTAGCATGGGCACAGAAGGCGGGGCAGTAACAGGTGGTGGAGTGGGAGGGGGTGTTGGGGAAAGAACACCACCAGGTGGCAAGAACAGTTTCTTAAAGTCCTCTGCGGTTTTCTCTTCCTCCAACAACAACTTAGCAAATTTCTCCTCAAAAGTCTCAAATAATGGTGGGCACTCATCCTCCCCAGGGTCTGTACTGTCTTTTGTTATCACTGTCCAGGCGGCTGCGACCCTTTGTGATGCAATAGTCTGTGGCACTTTAGAGCTGTCCATGAGGTCACTATACTCTATCAAAGCTATGAAAGTTTGGGCGATCAAATCAGCCTGCTGACCCACCACCACAGGGTTTTTTAAACATTCAACTTTGGAGAGTGCTCTCTCTACAGTGTCATTTTTGGTACCCAGGAGAATATCCAGTATAAGCAGAGCATTTTGGGGGTCGATCTCCTGCCCAGTACACCACCCCACCAACTGGTGTACAGCCATTTCTACTGGGGTAGCCATTAATCTATAACAATAATGCATAATTTTTGGCCACTAGGAGGCACAAAATCCCAGCAGTGAGCCTCCAAAATGTAACCCCTAGGAGGCTCTATCCCAAGGGCTACTATTCCTGCCTGTTTGGCTAGTAGCAGGTTAAGGAGCCTGAGTTCTGAAATGGGTGCCTCCACCCAGAGGTCAAGGTTGGTAGTGGTCAAGCTAACCTGAGCACAGCCCTCCAGGTCACTGTAATCCCCCTCTTTCCTTACTAGTGGCCAGAACAATACACAACAATCACTTTCACAATACCTGTGATACATCACACAAGTACCCACACTGTTTGCACTTACCACCAGGGCTTTCCTCTAGCTCGACCATGGGAACCCCCTGTAAAACAAGGTTATACACAGCAAATAACACCAGTACAGTACTCTTGCATAAACTGGAACCACAGTCAGGGTAAATGCAAAAAAGAGTTAGATCTGATTTATTTAAGGGACTTATACAAGAGAGGGGTATAATCAGGTTAATTTGCTTAAAGGCTATATCAATCATAGAAACATAGAAACATAGAATTTGACGGCAGATAAGGACAGCTTGGCCCACCTAGTCTGCCTATTTCCCTACCTAACGGATAAGCTGCAGATCCTAGTTAACCAACAGCCTAAGCCATTCCATGGTAAGCCATGGAATGGCTTACCACAGGAAGTGGTGGCTATGAATACAGTGCAGGGCTTCAAACAGGCATGGGATAGGCATAAGGGAGCAATACAAATGACTATGAATAGATAGGCCATTGACAGAGCAAAGGCCGATGGCACATTTATAAGGTAGAAAAAGAAATGGGCAGACTGGATGGGCCTTGCGGTCCTTATCTGCCGTCAACTTCTAGTTTCTACTTCTCCTACCCCCACTAGAATTGCCTTATGTCTGTCCCATGCATTCTTGAATTCCCCACTGTTTTTACCTCTCGACCTCCCTCAGAAAGGCTGTTCCATGTATCCATAACCCTCTTTGTGAAGAAATACTTTCTCACATTACCTCTGAGCCATCCACCCTCTATCTTCAAATTGTGCCCCCTTGTTTTTGCACATCTCTTTATCTGAAAGATGCTACCCTCTTGCACTTTGTTGAATCTCTTGAGGTATCTGAAAGTTTCTATCATGTCCCCCTCTCCCTCCTTTCCTCGAGGCTATACATCTTTAGTTCCTTTAGTCTTTCTTCATATGTTTTCTGATGCAGACCCTGCATCATTTTGGTTGCCCTCCTCTGGACAGCCTCCACCATATCTATGTCTTTGCAGAGATGGGGTCTCCAGAACTGTACACAGTACTCCAGATGTGGTCTTACCAACTGTCTGTACAGAGGGCCAACAACTTCCTGTTTTCTACTGGTGATGCCTCTCCCTATGCATCCCATTATCCCCCCAGCCCGCCTTACTGCCTTCTCACATTGCTGGTCCACCTTTAGGTCATCTGATATGACTACCCCCAGGTCCCTTTCCATTTTTGTTATTGTCAGTATCTCACCCCCCATTGTGTACTCTTCCCTTGGGTTTTTGTTTCCCAGGTGTGTTACTTTGCACTTCTTTGCATTGAATCTAAGCTGCCATATATTTGACCATTCCTCTAACTTTGCCAAGTCCCTTTTCATCCTTTCCACCCCACCTTGTGTATCAACCCTGTTGCAGATCTTTGTGTCATCTACAAAGAGACATACTTTTCCTTCCAGTCCCTCTGCAATGTCACTTATAAAGCCATTAAAAAGGACCGGCCTCAGTACTGAAACCTGCGGTACCCCACTAGTAACCCTCCTTTCTTCACTGTGGACTCC
Source organism: Neoceratodus forsteri (assembly GCA_016271365.2). Classification (NCBI taxonomy): domain Eukaryota; kingdom Metazoa; phylum Chordata; order Ceratodontiformes; family Ceratodontidae; genus Neoceratodus; species Neoceratodus forsteri. Next base: position 336,063,934 of record CM028137.1, on the reverse strand, counting down.
ATTTACTATTACCCACTGTGTCCTGTTGTACAACCAGTGTTTTACCCAGGCTACCACCCTAGGACCCACTCCTAGGCTGGCTTATTTGTTTATTAATCTTTTGTGCGGGACTGTGTCAAATGCCTTGCTAAAGTCTTGGTAGGCCATGTCCACAGCCCCTCCCTGGTCTACTGCTTTGGTCACCCAGTCAAAGAAATCAATTAGATTTGTCTGACATGACCTTCCCGCTGTGAATCCATGCTGCCTGGGGTCCTGTGCCCCACTGACCTCTAGGTACTCAACAGTTCTTTCCTTCAGAAGTGATTCCATCATTTTCCCTACCGCTGAGGTCAAACTGACAGGTCTATAGTTTCCTGCCTCCGTCTTGCTCCCACTTTTGTGAAAGTGAATCACATCCACTCTCCTCCAGTCCTCAGGCACCACCCCATCCTCCCATGATTTATTTAAAAGGGTAGTCAGTGGTGTTACTAGTTCTTCCCTTAGTTCTTTTAAAATTCTGGGGTAAATCCCATCAGGCACCATTGCTTTATCCACCTTCGGTTTTAAGAGTTCTTTCAGAACCCTTTCTTCTGTGAAAGGACTAATATCAACCCCCCTATCCAGAGTGCTTCTATTGACCGGATTAGGTATTTCCCCCTGCTTTTCCATTGTGAATACTGAGCAGAAGTATTCATTCAGTATCCTTGCTTTTTCACTGTCACTCTCTGCCCAACCACCTTCCTCTTTGTTCAGCCTCAGTATCACTGCCTTAGTCTTTCTTTGCTCCCTATTGTACCTATAAAAGGTTTTATCCACCTTCTTAACCGAGTTGGCTATCTTTTCCTCGGTTTGGGCCTTTGCTATTCTGACTGCCTGGCCCGCTTCCTTCTGCTTTAACTGGTACAGTTCTCTGTCCTGCTCCTTCTGTGTTTCCTTATACTTCCTGAATGCTATCTTTTTTCCCTTACCTTCCTGCCACTTCTTTTGAGAACCATAGTGTTTTTTCTTTTGTTTTGATTTGTTTATTTGCTTCACACAAAGATTTGCTGCCTCTGTGATGGCGGTTTTGATGTTTCCCCATTGTTGCTCCACCCTACCTTCTTGCCTGTTTGCTAGTGCTTTTCTGAGGCACTCACCCATTTTGTAAAAATCAGCCCTCCTGAAGTCCAGTACCTTCACTTTTGTGTGGCTTGACTCTACAGCTAAGTTTATCGTGAACCACACTATTTGATGGTCACTTGTTCCCAGATGGCTACCCACTTCAAGATCAGAGATCCTCTCTCCATCCCCATTTCAGAGTACCAGGTCTAAGATTGCTCTCTCCTGAGTGCATTCCAAAACTAGCTGTCTGAGGCATGCCCCCTGTATAGCATCGAGAATGGCCCTGCTCTTGGATGTGGCTGCAGCAAAGGTGCTCCAGTCAACATCTGGCATATTCAGGTCCCCCATCAGCAACATCTCCTCTTGTTCATTTCCTCCCCTGAGACGGGGGTCTGTATACAACCCCTGTGCGGATTGTGGAGCCATTTCCAGTCTCCAGGGTGACCCACAGTGCCACCTCTCCTCCCTGTTTACCCTTTAGTTCTGTTGCTTTTATCCCTTCCCTTACATAGAGAGCTACTCCTCCTCCTCTTCTTCCCTTCCTGTCCCTCCTGTAGATTGTGTACCCTGGTATGTTGACATCCCAGTCATGGTTCTCTGTGTACCATGTTTCTGTGACTGCCACAATATCCAGGCATCCCTCTTCCATCAAGGCCACCATTTCAGGGAGCTTTTTACCTAGACTACAGGCATTGGTACTCATTACCATCCATTTTTTTATGGGTTTATTTATTTTTGCCCCAACCCTGTCCCTACTGCCTTTGTCATTTTCTCCATTTACCCCTGCCCTTCTCCCTATCGACTGCTCTATTTTGGTGTTTACCTCACTAATTACCCTGATTTTTTGGGGGGCTAGGATTTCCCTTCCCCTCTTCGGTGCCTCCCCCCCTTGGCTAGTTTAAATGCTTGCCACTAAAGCATTTAAACCTATCACCTAGGATCCTGGTTCCCTCCAGGATAGATGCAGACCATCGCACCTGTATAAGCCTGCATCCCTCCAGGTGGAGCCCCAGTCCCCAATGAAGCCAAATCCCTGAGTTCTGCACCAGCTTTTCAACCAGTCATTAAATCTCATGGTGCGGAGTGCCCTAGCCTCATCCATGCCATAGACAGGTAGCACTTCCAAGAAAGTTACCGTATGTGCTACTTGTCTAAGGCCCTTCCCCAACTCCACAAACTCCTGTTGCACTGCTCTGATCCCATTCTCAGCCAGGTCATTCGTCCCTAGGGTGGATAATGACATCCAGCTCCCTCCCTTGCCGCTGCTCATGATCCTGAGGATTCGTTTCCTGTCCCTCCAAGCCTTGGCGCTGGGCAGGCACCTCACCTCCCTTTTCCCTCCCTCCCCCAGTTCTACCCCACTAACAATTGAGTCCCCCACCAGGAGTTGTTTCCTTCCCCTGTGGGGTACTGGGCCACCCTCCTGTGGGTCTCCATTGTAGAGGTTCCCAGCATCCTCCTTGCTCTCCACTGCAGGTGCCTCCATAGAGGAACCATGCTTCGCCAGAGTGGTGAATGAATTGTGAAGAGGCACAGCTGGAGGCATGCACCTCTGTTCCACCACCATCACCCTCCCTGAGTCCACCATGGTCCAACCACTCCTCTTTCTTGGCAACCTCTGAGGTAGTGATGGTGGCCTGGGTGTGGGAACAGGTTTCCCAAGTCCTTGCCAGGTCAGCATGGAGATGAACAACCTCCTCCCTCAGACCAGAGAGGTGCCTGCAAATAGGGAAGCAATGCAGTTTCCAGAATGTCTCCCAGAAGATTGCTGCTCCACAGCCAGTGCATTGCACCACTCCTCACATCAAACAGTTATGCATACACTTCAGGGTCCATAAACACTCACACACTCTGGGTACCCAGATGCAGAATGTTGGGCTAGCCAGGAATGTTGCAGCTGGTTGAGGCCCTGTAATGGAGGAAAACAACATGCACCACACACACTAATTATAATCCGGAGCCGGAGGGCTCTTTTCGTGAAAAGAAAACAACAGAACAATCAGATGACACACTTTTAGATTAGGCTGTTGTTGCAGGGAGCTACCCTGATGATTACTCACGATACCCAAGACTGGACACAGGCTGGACGAAAATTGAGACTGCAGGTGCTTGATCTGGAGTGCTAAGAGAAGCAGGGCCCACACGATTCACCGAGGCATTGTTCCTGTTCAAGCGTGAAGCAGGGGGCTGAGCCCCAGGAAGGTCTCTCATCAATGGCTTTCTCTGTGCAGTGGGTAGTCTGGCTGGGCCAGTGTGGCAAGGCCCAGGCCAAATGGAGACAATTTCAGATACAGTCAGTTTTGGGCTTGATACAGCTTCTAGCAAGCAGAGCACAGTTTCACACAGCGGGGAACCAAATCACAACCCACTAACAACTAACAGCACATTTACATGTAAGGAAATTCTACTGTACCAGGCAAACCACTCTCTGGTCACGATCGCAAAGTCTCTGTACAAGGAATTCAAAAGCAGCTGGAAATCCTAACAGGCTGATTGCATACAGCAAAATCTTCAGTCTTCTTCAGGTATGAGCTTGGTAAAAAATCAGTGGCTTACTTCGTTCTCACAAACTTGGATTTAGTCCGAAATAATTCTCTTCTCTCCCTCTCAGGGGCAGCAGGCAGACATGCAGGCCTCAGCTCAAGCTTTTCAGCAGTTCTCCCACAGAAAACTACCCAGATGGCTGCTTGACTTTCTCAAGCTATTGCTTCTTCAGCTCCCAACTTAGATCTGACTCAACTGCCAGCAAGCCTGGGAATTTCCCCAAGATGCAAAAGGTTTGGTTGGCTGATTCATCTGTCAGTCACAACAGGAGCTCCCCCTTCAGGTGCAAAAAGGCGCCAAAACCCCCAAACTAAAATTCCTACAGATTCTGACTCCAGACAACTCCTGTAGTCCAGCTCCATTTTAGGTCCCACCAGTAGTGGTTGGTCCAATTCAGCAGTCCTGGACCAAGATAGTGGAGATAAACAAAACAGTCCTTGCTGCAAAGAAGGCAGGTTAGACAAACTACATTATCATTGTCACTCTAAATGATTTTCAGCAAATAGTTACATCTTTCAATAGAGCTCCCCTCTCAGATTACTTATGACTGCAATCCAGGCAGCTCTTAAAGAGACAGTACACAGAGGCTATACAGGCACTCTCTGGCAATCACATTTAAACTGGTAAAACGCAGGACACCAACCTGGCAGTGAGCATTTAGGCATGCTCAAGGAAGACTTTTTGGGAACCCCCATTTGTAGGGGGGTTACACTAGTACTTATATCACTTTACAAATGACTCAAGCTTTGAGATATCTTATATACATTCTGTGTCAGAAACCTTATTATTTTTCTGTTAAAGGAAGTTATTTGTAAATCCAAGTTTGTTTTTAAAACCACAAGAGTGAATAAAGTTCACCAAACTGGGAACATATCTATTCTTTAAACCTACACAATGATACAGTCAGAATATTGGCAGTAGTAAAAAGCAGAGTAAATGCAGCATGCCAGTTAACTTAGCAAAATTGTATTGTCAAGCTTAGAGGTACTCTATAAGCATATCATTTCCCTAAAAATAAGTTATAGAATGAAAATGACATTAAACTGAAACCTAAAAACATGCAAAATATTATAATCAATGAGCAATCCAAATACTATAGAATTATTGAAGTAACAGAAATAAACTGGGAAGATTTCTCAAGATGGTATACCTAGAACTCCGTTTTAAGACAAGCAGAGGTTAGTCATCAGTACTTAGTCTGTATAACACTTATGAAATATAGCTATATGAGTGAGGAGCCTAAAACATTATAATAGGCACAATCAGTTTATGATTTAAGCTAATTAAGAAATTCCAAGTAATAAGAGGCACTAGTGATGTCCAACAATATAATACCCTTAACACCTTTTGGTTGCCTAGGTTTTTATATTTCTGATCAAAGGTGACATGAGATTAGTCTGATTAGGGGTGCCAAAACTGTCATCTGGCATTAAAGGGGGACAGTCAGCACAAAGGGCCCCACACTCAAGCATGAGGCTGTACCAATGTGGACCCTGTGTGCAAAGATTTTTTTTGTTCACTGACTGCTCACTGTAGTATAGTTGATTGTATCAGACTTATTTTGCTTACTTCTAGGCTGACATCTTCTGTTACTAGAAATCCCAGAATCCCCTACAGCTGACATCAGAGCAGTACAGCAGCACTGGATGATTTGATAGACTCCTTTAGTGGAGCTCTTAGGAGATGATGAGGAGTAGCATCTACAGTTACAACTGTTAGAGAGGGGTGTTAGCTTTTAAGGAGAGTGGTCTCCAGAATAAGTGAACGCAGATAACGAAATATGTAGAAAAAGAGCTGGGCATCACAGCATACTGACAAATGATTTTAAGCTAGTCACATTTAAAATGTTGTTCATTACAAAAAGTTTAAAAAGCAGCAGTACATCCCAAAAATCACCAATGTTTCACAACTAACTCGATGCTTTATCAAGGTTGATAAAGCATCATGTCAGATGTGAAATGTTTGTGGTTTCATAGTTTCATAGTCAGATACGAGTTCTGTGAACAATTTGTCCTTTATGAACTCGCCACCTGTTACTCCTATAGGTGGTACATATATTTTTCCCCATATGTTGATCTAATCTGTTTTTTAAATTCCTTGATATTATTACTTTCAACTACATATGGTGGTAATATGTTCCAGTTTTGAATAATCCTTCATGTAAAAAAATCACATCTTTTCTTCATTCTGCTAATTTCACCATCTAGTCTGAATCCATGAGATCTTGTTCTTTTATTTATTTCTTGTCTTCTACTGATACCAATGCTTTCCATCACCACTCATCATATATAGCTCTAAATAGAAGACACAAGTCACCTCTAAGTAGTTTATATTCTGCTGAGTATAGGTCTAGAAATTTTAATCTGTTATTATATGACAGTTCTCGTAGCCCTCTTATTTTGTTAGTTTTCTTTGAACTGCCTCTTTTAGCTTCTTACCTTTAGCTGTACTTGCCACTGTAAACTGGGAGCAGTATTCAATAAGTGGTCTTACCAAAGTTGTGTGTAGGGGTATCATAATTTTAGATTCTCTACTCTTTATATTAGATACTATACATCCCAATAGTTTATGACATTTTTTAACAGTTATACTGGTATGAATATCTGTTGTTAATTTATTTATCATTACTGTTCCTAGGTCTCTTTCTTCAGTAGTGACTTCTATTTCCTGATTATCTATGTAATAGCTACGAATAAGATTTCTAGCCCCAAAATGCATTACTTTGCATTTGGAAATATTAAACTGCATTTTATTTTCCTAAGTCCAGACAGTCAGTTTGTCAAGATTGTCCTGAAGTTTTTGTCTGTCTTGAGGAGATTGTACTAAGGCGCCTAATTTGCAATTGTCTGCATATTTAGTTAATCATGCATTGTTTGTCCTTTGCAGAGTACTAACCAAGATGTTGAACAGTATGGGACCCAGAATTGAGCCCTGTGGGACCCCACTGGTCACCTCTCCCCACTCCAAGCAAAAACCCCTAATCACAACTCTCAGTGTCCTGTCTTCCACCCATGATATTATCCAGTTTATGCTATTATCCAACTTAATCTTATATAGGTGTTCAATAAGTTTTTTATAAGATACTTTGTCAAATGCTTTTGCAAAGTCTAAGTATATGAAATCCACTGGTATCCCTTGCTCCATTGCTGCACTAACCGATTTGAAGAAGGATATCAGGTTAGTAAGGCATGATCTCTCCTTAGTGAACCCATGTTGGGAGATGTCTGTTATTCCTTCTTTTACCATATGATCCAAGATTCTGTTGTGTATTACTCTTTCTAATATTTTTCCTAACACTGAGGTCAGGCTTATAGGCTTATAATTTTTAACTTCTGATCTACTTACTGTTTTATGTATTGATGTTATAAGTGCTTTTCTCCATTCAGGAATTACTTTCCCACTTTGTATTGATAAATTAAAAAGGTGTGTAATTGGTCCCACAAGTTCAGGTAACAATCCCTATAAAAGCCCAGGTGTTATTCTATCTGGGCCCACTGATCCATTATGTTTAAGCCTTTTAATAATGGTTTTAATTTCTGCTTCTGTAATAAGTATACAATTGTCAGCTAGGGTGTTTGTTGGTTTCTGTATTGTCTCTTTGGGTTCATACACTGTTAGAAAACAAGTATTCAGTTCAGTAGCTATATCTACTTCCTCAGTTAATGTACCTTTATCTGTATTTATTGGTCCTATCTCATTATGTTTCCCTCGTAATGTCCCAATATAATTATAAAATTGTTTTTTAATATCTTTAACCTTGTCAATGAGGTTTAATTCCATGTTTCTTTTGGATTTTCTAATCATGCTTTTTAATTTTTTATTACAACATTTTATTTTTAGTTTTAAACAGTCTGATTTTTCTTGAATTTTTTGAATAACCCTTTTTTTCCTTTTAATTAATTTCATGATATTTCTATTCTACCAAGGGGGTTGTCTTTTATTCTTATTATACTTATTGATATTTGGAACCCATGTATCTATACAATAATCCAATTTGCACTTTATTCTATTCCATGTATTATTAAGATCTATGTTTTGCAAATCCTTTTGCCAATCCTAATTTGCTAAATATTCCTTAATGTTCTTATCGTTAGCTTTTTATAGTTTTTATAAAAATTGCTTTCCCTTTTGTTACTGTAAGTCCTGACCTGTAGTTGAATCCTATGATTTAAATGATCACTATTCCCAAGAGGTGGCATTGTTTTAATTCCATAAATGTTATTACATCCATTTGTTAATACTAGGTCTAATATGTTAGTCCCTCTTGTGGGTTGACTCACTAATTGATCTAAACTGTTATAATATACAGTAGCAGCCACAGACACTGCCAGATATTTCCTGAAATTTCGGTGATATTTCCAGAAATATCTATTACTTTCTGCATTTCCTCAGTAGGGGCAACAGAGAGAGAAACTCTTCAGAAATTTTGTGAAATAGCTGGAAATAGCTGGCAATGTCTCTGGCTACTACTGTGTAGTCTATGAATCTATTTTCTAAATAATTACTACCTTCTAGAGTATCCCAATTTATGGTTGGAAAATTTAAGTCACCCATTATTATTGTATCTTGAGTTATTATATTTTTCCATGTAATTTATAAATTGTTCACTTTCTTCTCTGTCCATGCATGGAGGCCTATATCCTAATCCCAATGTTAAGTTTTTGTTTATCATTTTTATTTGAGCCCAGACAAATTCATATTTTTCCCCAGGTTTTAAGAGTTCACAAGGTTTTAGTTTTTCTTTAATGTATAACACTACTCCCCCACCATGTCTATCACTCCTATTTTTTTGTATGTTAATGTACCCATGTATGTTCATATTCCAATCTGTATCATTATACCAGGACTCTGTGATCCCAGCTATACCAATACTATTTTTGTTCAATATATAAGTAAGTTCCTCAATCTTGTTTCTTGGACTGCTTGTGTTTAATAAAATTATTTTTAGATCTGTAGTGTCATAATGTTTCACATGTCTCAGCACAACCATTTCTTTTCTTTTGTTCAAGTTAACTTTTTGTTTCTGTGTTTCTAGAGAGTTTCTTGAAATGTTTCTCTCCCCCTTATTATCTAGTTTAAAGAGTGATTGATATGTTCCACTATATGTTTCCCCAATAGTCTACTCCCTCTCCTGCTTAAATGCAGGCCATCCCAGCAATACAATTCATGCTTCTCATAAAAAGTTTCCCAATGTGTAAGACATTTTAGATTTTGTTGGAGACACCATTTCTGTAACCAGTTATTAATGCATCTTATCTTATAGTTTTGTATACTGTCTAATTTTGGTATAGGGAGGATTTCTGATATTACAATTTCACTACGCAAATCTATGCACTTGTTCATGAAGGCAATATAATCTTCCTGAATCTTTCTGATAGGTTCATTCAGGACATTGTCCCAGCATGTACAATAACCAAAGGGGTTTCCCTTGCATTTTGAATTATGTCGGGTATCATTCTTGTAATATCAGTTATTCTGGCTCCTCTAAAGCTTGAAAGTGTTCTGTTATGTTTGTCTTGATTACATATGTCTCTATCCAAATATATTACTATTGAGTCTCCCAAAACTAGAATTTCTCTTTGCATTATGATTTCTTTATTCATAACTTCATTTTCTTCTGCAATAGTACTCTCTAAGGAAATTAAATTATTTGGTGATGGTAAATTATTTACTGTTGTAATTGGTACTTGTTCTGTTATCATATTAATATTGCCTCCTGTATTAATTATCCCTTTTCCATTGTTAGTTTCACTGAGTAAAATTTGATTAAATCCAGCCATTGTTGTTTTTGATATTGTCACTGGGTTATCACTTTCTGTAGTGTCATCATGATTCATCTCATTGTTACTAAGGGGGTCAAATTGATTCATAAGAGGTATATAAAATTTGCTAGCCATCCTTCCCTTTTTAGCCGCCCTGTTTGATTGTACTTGAAACCAATCATTTGGACTATTTTCCTATGTCTCCTCCTGCATATTTCACTTTTTATTTACTCTTTGTTTGGTCTCAGAATTACTTTCTGGATGGTTTGTTTTTTTCTTTAATCCCTTCCAGTGTTTGTATGTTAGTCTCAAGCCCATTATGTATCCCCAGTACTTCTGAAGTAGTCATTGTACAGTTAATATCCCTTTTATGAAGTCTACTACTCATAAGCTGTTGACTTTCTTCTAGTGCTTCTAGTCTAACATGAAATAACTTTATTTCATTTGCCATAAGTATGTTGTCTTCACATTTATTGCAGATAAATTCTTGGGGAATATCTCTTTTTCTGTTTATTTGAAACATGTACAGTTTTCACATATTATACATGTTATTCTATCTACCATCAGCACTGTTTGCACCATGTTTATTTTGCAACTGAGTACCTCTTGAAGAGTATAGAGAAAAGAAAAAGGGTATTTGAATTTAAAAGTAAATAAATAGACAGTTTCACACAAACCTAACTTTACTATCAATGCAGTATGTGCTTAGCATGTTATAAATTATCCCACTGTTGCAAGGCAGATAAGGCTTATATTCTTTGTACTCTGAGTTTTATTTTGCAAGGTACTACCTCTTTCTACTGCTCCTCTGTTCCTGTTTACAGTTAGTTCTTAAAGCTAGGCAGTTACTACAGCTTATTCATATTTTAAAGTACTCCTTTGTTGTGCATTAAGCAAATGCCAGAATAATTCTATTGCAAACTTTCAATATGCCTTTTACTTTTCTGTTCTTTCCAACTGTATCTCTTACTTTTCCTGTGCTGCTCTGTTTTCACTCCAAACACTCCCAACATGTCTAACACGCGCGTTGAGACACGCTTGTCTCTGACTCGTATCGCGCCCCATGTGTACACTCACCCCACTCGCTAGCGCAGTCTATTTGTACTGACAGAACCAGGTAGACTGCATGTCTACTTCTGGTTACAGCAAGTGTGAGACGCTAATCTTAAAAATACAAAACTCCTAAAAGCTGCTCAGTGAGCAGTAACACCACAGTGCTGGAAATCCGGTTATCAGTGTCAAATTGCAATATTTATTTGGTCACAGTCTTAGTTATATAGCACAACAATAAAGGCATATTGCATCTAAAATCTCTTTCACTCCTGTAGCCACAGGTTCGAAACCTGCCTCTCACCAAAGGTTAGTGTACTCCAGCTCAGCTGAGCTCTTTTGATCACCCTGCTCACTAGTGCAGTCTATTTGTGCTGCCAGAACCAGGTAGGCTGCATGTCTACTTCTGGTTATAGTGAGTGTGAGAAGCTAATCTTAAAAATACAAAACTCTTAAAAGCTGCTCAGTGAGCAGTAACACCACAGTGCTGGAAATCCTGTTATCAGTGTCAAATTGCAATATTTATTTGGTCACAGTCTTAGTTATATGGCACAACAATTAAGGTATATTACATCTAAAATCTCTTTCACTCCTGTAGCCACAGGTTTGAAACTTGCCTCTCACCAGAGGCTTGTGTACTCCAGCTCAGCTGTGCTCTTTTTTGGGTGGAATTGCTGCTGCTTTTTAAACTTTTGGTAATAAACAGTATTTTAAACATGATTAGCTTAAAGTCATTTGTCAGTATGCTGTGATGCCCAGCTTTTCTAGAAATTTCTGATTTTTTTTTTTTGCCAGAGCTCCAGCTATTTGTTTCGAGCTGCCATGTTTTCTAGCCATTGAAACAGATAACGAAATATGTTTGAAGACAACGTTTTAAGTGCCTATTTTTTCTTGGTGAAATGGGAAAACATGGATCTGGTTCAGAACAGTTAATAGCATTGTCAAAAACATAGACTGAGATGTTTTAACTGACAGAGTTGGTTCGTGTACAGAAGGATTTCAATCAGTTTCAGACAGGAAGGCCAGAGTACTATCTTCAAAAGTTATAGTAAGAAATTTGATAATTCAGATGAGAAAGAACACATTTCACTAGTGCACAATGAAACAAAAAAATAATATTTTTTATAGAGATATGCTGCTGTGGAACTGAGGAGTTGGGAAAGCATTTGTAGACATAGGTAGCATAGAAGTGATGGATTAGCGACATGTTTTACGAGTACTAACTGAGTTTTTTTGTAATTTAACAAAACTGCTGGGCAAAATATCTGGTACCAGTACTCAATTTACATACGATTGATGGATACATATTCAAACCTAAATTTGCTAGGCTGTTACAGGAAGATTAGTTTCCAGATGTGTGTCCATCTCTTTAGCCTGGAAAAAAGGTGTCTATAAATTATTTTTTGACAGTGAGTTTGCTGCAGATCTATTGTAGGTGGTAGCATTGGTAAATACTTTGTTCTGCCCCTAAATTTGAAATTGTGGATATTTTTTCTGACAATTGTAGGAATTTGAGGATTGTTAAAACTAGCTTCCCTTTTTTGATTAGATATTAGCTTTTCTGCATATATCAGTTGAAGGTCAAAGATGGTCACAGATGCTGTAGAATTAGACTTTTTCTGGGCAGGATGCTGCTGATTCAGGCTATGCTTGAGCTGGAGGAGCTTTCATGACACTGCCCCTACTCCCCACACTCATGTAATGATTAGATCCACTGGCAGAGAAAGTTTCCCAGAAAATTTCTGTCATTTGCTATGCCTCCTCCGAGGTGTTACATGTGTACACCCCCCTTTTGATTTATAAGCAACCTGGGTATTTCATGTAGTACTGAATACCCATGTTCTGCCATTCTGCTCTAATGTCTGAAAAGGCTTTTCTTTTGCTAACAAGTTCCAGTGAATAGTCCTGAAAAATATAACTTATGCCACTTCCACTTGTCAGATTTCTTGTCTCTGTCAACTTTTAAAATTTCCTACTTGATAGAAAACTGGAGAAAATTAACAATGGTGGATCTGGGTCTCTGGCCCTGCTTAGGATGTTTTGTAAAAGATCTGTGGGCATGTTCAATGTCCAGTGGTCATGGCCACTGGTAGTTTAAAACTGAAGGAATGAAATTCTGTAAAAAGTTTTCACCCTCTGCTCCCTCTAGTACTCCTACAATTCACAGCTTATTTTGCCTACTCCCATTCTCAAGATTGTCAAGATTGTCAGTCTTAAAGGGATACTGTCAGCTTTTGGTGATTATTTTTGTAACAATTGTAACCTGGTGCGTCATTCCATCTGTATGCTCTGTAATGGCATATCTATCACTAGTGTTACAAAAAAGAAATCACAATTTTGCATTATTTTTAGAAAAACCATAATGTTGCCATCCTGACCTATATCCAAACAGTCTGTTACTCCTGCATGCTCCATTGTGTACTCATTCTTGAGCAAGGTTTTTTTCTTTGAGTTAAATGGAAAAAATGAAAGATTGATCTTTTGTGAGCTGCCCAAACTAAGTGGCTTTGTAAAACAAGCAGTCTATGTAGTTGAAATCTGGCTTTGAAATGTGAAGCCACAACTCCAGGCATGAGCATCACTGGGGGTGAAAGTTATGGGAGAGCTGCTGGCCAAGCAGGAGGTGGTGTTGATCTCAGTAGAATTAGTTGTTATCTAGAGTATATGGACCCAGGAAAATCCAGGTTCCCAATGTATCTGCCCAAGGCTAATAGTGGAGTCAAGAGGGGTTTTGGCTGGGACTCTCACCAATATCTTTTAGAACTCCTCACATTCAAGAATAATTTCAGAAGACTATAAAACAGAAATTCTTATTGCCCTATTCAAGAAGGAGCCAATGTCAGATCTATGTAATTACAGATCTGTGAGCCTTACTGCCAGTGCTTGGAAATGTGCTTGAGTTAATCATAAAAGATGTACTGGTTCAACAAATGGTGGAAAATGGAAGGTCTTGAACAATTAGCATGGTTTCACAAAAGGAAGATCCTGCCAAACTAATCACATTGCCCTCTTGTGAGAGGTAATTTGGGAGGTGGACCAGGTCCCAGGGGTATATGTAGTCCATCTGGACCTCACCAAGACTGCTAACACTGTAGCACATGGAAAACCCACAGAGACAGAACTAGCAATGTACAGAGTCCAAGAAGTGTACAGGAGGTGGACGACAAATTGTCTGACAGGTAGGAAACAGCATGGTGGTGGATGGTCACAATTCAGAGTGGTGGGATGTGCTGAGTGGAGCACCTCAGGGGTCTGTGCTGGGTCTAATGCTCTGCGACATCTTTATTAATTATCTGAAGGGGTGGCGTCAACATCAAGTAGAGGAAGTTTGCTGAGGATGACATTAAATTTGCAAGAACAGTGGACACACCAGAGGAAGATGATGCACTACAGGGAGACTTGTACACATTCAGAGTATGTGCTGAGAAATGAGGGTTTAGATTTAATGTCAGTGAAATGTAAGGTACTACACCTAAAGACAAAGAATCAGGGTCACACATATACAGTACCTTGTGTTGAGCAACAGCAGGCAGCACACAACAAGGCAAAATATCTGGGTATAACTGTGGACAGTAGGTTGAAGTCATGCAGGCAGTGTGCTGCCACAGTCAGTAAAGCAAATGCAATGTTTGGATTATTAGGATGGTGATAAGAAGCAGGTCAAGGGAAGTTATCCTCACCTGTACATGGCCTTGGGTTGACCACACCTGGAGTACTGTGACCAGTTCTGGTCAACACAATACAGAAAGGACATTGAAGAGATCAAGAGGGTTTAGCACAGGGCCTCCAAAATAAAAATTTATTTGTTATTTTTAACCACAAAAGGCTCACTAAGCTGTAATATCTTGTTTCTAGGTGCATTGTGAGGGGTGGGTTACGTGGACCTGTTTTAGTAATGAAGAATGCTGCTCATGACAGCAGGGACCCCCCTTCCCACACACACACACACACACCCCACTCTTCTTCAATAAGTGGCATGAGATATTGTTATATGGTTATCACAAAGAGCACAAGTTTGGAAAGTTACTGAGAAGCTGAGCAAGGCTTAAGAAAGACAGGCCTGTTCTTTAAGGGGTTCCACCATGAGGGGTGGACAAGTGGAACACCCTGCCAGAGGAAGTGGTGGGGGCTGAAACAATCACGGGATTTAAGAATGCATGGGATAGACATAAAGGAATTCTGGCGGTCAGGGGTAAGGGGCAACAGACTTCTAGGAAAACATAAACTGAACTTACAAGCTCAAATGGGCAGACTGGATGGGCCATAGGCCCTTATCTGCTGACACTGTCTATGTATCTATGTATCAATGTATCTATGTATCAAGCCTGTAGTAAGAGTCAGAAAGCACTGCATTTTCCTTTGGAACTCATTTTGAGAGAAAAAGAAATGTCCATCTGGAAAAAGCTGAATGAGTTTCATAAGCCTTTGTTATGTCTTTCTAAGGATCTTTTGATTTTTTAAATCAAAAGGTTGTGGTTTGTGCTCCCAAAGAATGCTTGCATATCTTAGCTACAATGACCTGCAACCAAGCTTGAGTTCAACTGGATAAGAACATGTCCTGTTGCAGAGATGTATCTTCACACCCAAACTGATTCTGGTCCCAAAAATTCTTGAAGCTGCTCCAAGATTCAGTGATTAATATTGAATATGCAGTTTATACACATACAGTAAGATGTATTTAAAATGTATGTATTATCTGATAACAGCAACTGGTTTTTGCACATGTGCAACTATACTGTAAATGAAGCCAGAAAAACTATCAGAACATAAATGATAGCATTTCAGAGACCCTGATGATCTTTTGCTGGTGTACAAATATCCCCTGTGGCTCAGGGGGAGAGATAGTCATAGAGGAAGGAGCAGCAGATCACATGGAGCAGTACCACAACCTCAAGGTGTAGCCTTACTAATTAAAGAGCATTATGATTGCGTTGAAATATCAGATAAAATTAAAAATCCAGATGTTAATATCCAATCAGTTTGGGTGAAACTTATAACAGGCATAGAAGACATTATAGTGGGTGTCTGTTATAGACCCCCAAGTGTTGACATCTCTTAAACAGAAGGCATCATAACTGAATTTGAAAATGCCTGTGAGTATGGTCCCATGTTATGCAAGGGGGACTTTAACTTGGGTGACATATTTTGGGATAAAGGATTTGCCCTTACTAGGCAAAAAACTATTAGCTTGTTCTAAACAATTAAATGTTAAACAATGCATATTAGTTCCTACTAGGGGGAATAATATCTTAGATTTAGTATTTCACAACAGTCATCTAAATATTCAATATGTCACTATTTCAGCCCCTATTTATAATAGTGACCATAGTTCAGTAAACTTTTCTTTAAATCAGACAGTTATTCTCAATTGTAATAATAATTCCATTATTTATCATTATAACAAAGCAGACTTAGTAAGCATTTCTACAGTGCTAAGTGGCATTAACTGGGATTACATTATGACTTCATCTAACCCAGAGAAAAGTTGGGACTTTTTTAAAAATACATTATTACGTTTAAGAGATAAATTTATTCCACCCTCCATCAAGTTAGGCCAAAATAAATTAAGACCAAAATGGTTGACTAAAAATATTCAATGCATTCTAAGACAAAAAGAAAAGAACTATTCTATTTATTTAAAATCTAGGACAAAAGAGTATTGGACATCATATCTTAATATTCAAAAGAAAAATAAACTTATGATATGGAAAGCAAAAAGGAATTGGGAAATGCATCTGGCTAAAAATGCGAGTAGAGATAACTGCAAGATGTTTTATTCTTATGTAAATTTGTTAAAAAAGCCTTAATGTCAGGTCGGACCCCTCTTGGATGATTCTAAACTAAGTCATAACCGATTAGATATGGCTAAAATCTTAAATCAAAGATTTTTCGAAGTATATAGTCATAAAACTATACAAAATAAGGTCATAGTTAATGTTACAAATTAATCTTTGATCAAATTAACTGATAATATGAAACTGGAGAAACTTAAACAACTAAAAAACAAATATCCTTCTGGTCCTGACAATATTAGTGGACATTTATTATATTTATTTTCTAATGATATAGCCCATCCCCTATGTTTATTTTTTGAACACTGTCTGATGTATCAGTTCATACCTAAAGAATGGAAGTCTGCCTATGTTATCCCTATATAAAAAAAAGATCACGTTCAACTGGGAAAACTATAAGCCTATCAGTTTGACATCGTCTGTCTGTAAAATATTAGAGAGTCTAATCAAGGATCTTATTAGTAATACATTAAATACTGTTGATCCGGAGCAACATGGGTTTAAAAAGGGTAGAGGGTGTTTAAGCAACTGGATGTGCTTTTACGAAAATATTAGTAAAAATATTGACCATGGTCCTCCTTGGGATATAATTTATCTCAATTTTAGCAAAGCTTTTGACGGGATGGCTCATCACTCTTTAATAGTTTAATTGTTTGATACTAATATTAATAAATACATCATTGCCTGGATATATACTTGGTTAGATCAAAGAACACAGAGGGTTTTGATCAATGGTCTTTTGTCCACATCCCGATGTGTTAGTAGTGGTATTCCTCAGGGATCTGTATTGGGCCCCTGTTTATTTTTACTTTTTATTGCAGATTTTACAAAAAATTGCAAGTCTAGTTCAATTAAATATGCAGATGATGTAAAACTTGGTGGGCCCTGTTGCAGTGATGAAAATATATCCATAATACAGCAGGATTTAAATAATATATCGAATTGGGTTAGTGCTTGAGGTATGCGTTTAAATGTATCTAAATGTAAAGTGATGCATGTTGGACCTAATAACCCTCTGGCTACATATATGTTAAATGGATTTCCACTTGAAATCACTGTTGATGAAAAAGACATGGGGATATATATATATCAGATGATTTAGGACATAATAAATAAATGAGGCAATTCAGAAAGCAAATCGGGTAATATGGTCCATTAAGAAAAACATTAGATCCAGAGACCCACGGATAATGTTGCCATTGTATAGAGCCTATGCTAGACCCCACTTGGAATATTCATCACAATTATGAAATCCATATAAAAAGAGCGAGATTGCTTCTCTTGAAAAAATACAGAAGAGATTCACAAAAAATATCAAAGGAGTTTCCAAATGTCCATACGAACTGCATCTAGAAAAGTTAAATCTGATGCTCCTATCACCAAGATGTCTATAAGGAGACTTAATCTACATGTACGACATAATAAATGACCCGCATCGGTTTTGTCAAATGGGTTTTGAATTTAAAAATAATATATATAATACTAGGAGTCATCCACTACAGATTTATAGGCCTAAATTTGTTCATGTTTCTAGAAAAAATTATTATACTCAAAGAATTATAAATTCCTGGAATAATCTACATTTGAAATTGTTAAAAGTATTGACAAAAAACTTTAAAACTCACCTTGGCCGGCCGCTCATCAAGCGCATGGTGATTGGATTTCTAAGCTTGTGGCACTTGGTGACCGGGTTGAATGGACTCAGGTCACTGGAGAGCAGCTGGGGAGTAGGCTTGAGCATCCTCGACTGCTCGCCCACTCAGGGGAGGAAGGGACATGATTCACTGTCTGCCGCCTCCTGGCGGAGGCCGGAGAGAGCAGCAGCATAAGCGAGCCTCATTGCATATGGGGCATGGTGAACATCAGCTTTGCCTAGACGTTTGTGGCACACCACATCCTCAGGGAGAAAAGCAGAAATCCTGGCCTTCTGGCCTGCCGGATGGTGGCTGCCAGGCTCCTGCCAACCCAAGATGCCCTGACGCCCCCGAATCCACCTCAGCAGCACCCATGGACTGATTGCCTAGTGCGCTGGCTGCCCCTCCCGGCACCTTCCCCCTCAGAGGAGGGGGACCCACCCGGTGAAGGGATACGCCGGGCCACCCCGGGCCGGCTGTGATCTGAGGTGAGAGGTAGGGGGTCAGGGCGAGGGGGGTTGGAAGAGTCATGAGCAGCCGGAAGGAGAGGCAGGCCAGTGGGTAAGTAAGGAGCAAAAAAAAAAACTCACCTTGACAAATTGATATTTAATAAATCAAACTTGGGGTACTATAATTGATAAAGTGCAGTTATGGGCTATACAGCCTCCTTTGCACTACTTTACCTTAGAAACCTTGGAAATGTTCCTGTCCATCTCATGTTTGAAGAAGAGGCATCAGTATCACGTATCAGAAAGTTAGTGTGAATGTCCACAAAGTAGGTGGATGAGCTTGCTCAGCTACCCTGTGGTCCACCTGCAGACCACTCAACAGGGTCCTCTACCAGGGGAGAAGGGAGGCTTGGGAATACGTATAGTTGGCTGACACAGGAGGATGAAGTTGCTGCCTCTCACCCTGCTTACCCACTAGGGCCTGGAATTCCCACCCATGCTTGCCCCAGATGTCTTCCTCTCAGCATTCTGCCCGTGGCAAAGTATGATTGTCTTCCAAGGTGTCTGGGGTGTATCCTCCAGAGACCCTGCCAAGGAGAACAAGGTACAGGTGGAAGAACAGGTAGGCAGGGGAGCAGAAACCTGGAGAGAGTGGTGACCAGGGACTTCCTGTAGTAGTGGTAGCTTTTTATTTCTTTGTGGTGCCCATTCCCTGAAGCTCAGGGTGCCATTACAAGAGACAATGATGATAAACATATCAAATAACAAATAAATCCCACATTATAAATTAAATAACACTCTGAACTATGGTATATTAAAATATAAATAAATAGCAGCTATTTAAAAACCTCACTAGGGATGGCAAAGCGAGACTCTCCCTCCCCATAAGCCTGTGCAAACAAGTAGATTTTAAGACTCCTTTTAAAGGCCTCCACTGAGGGGGCCTCCCTTGTGGCCCTCAAGAGGGAATTCCAAAGGGCTGGACCCACAACCTCAAAGGTTCGGTCTTCTGAGGTTTTTAACCTGTCCCTGGGAATGACCACGAGGCGCTACTCAGTGGAGCGTAGAGGGTTTGTGGGCTTGCAAGGATACAGGAGATCACTCAAGTAACCAGGGCCCAGCTATGTAGGGCCTTGTAAGTCTGTAACCCAACTTTAAAGGAGGTACACCACTTAACTGTTAGCCAGTGCCGATTACACAGCACCGGGGAGATATGTCTAGACCTCAAAAGGCTAGTGAGCAACCTAGCAGCTGTGTTTTGCACAAACTGCAGGTGACACAGTGTACCTCCACTGGCCCCAAGGTGTTATCCTGTTATAAGAGTGAAGCAATATGGGAGAGTCAGTAAAAGTGAGTGGAAAAGTGCAAATGCGTCTTGGGCAATGTGGTTTTTATAGCGAATGGTTGTTTGAGCGAGGTGCTACTGGAAGAAAGTGACTCGTGAGTAGTGCTGTTGTGGGAGGAGCCATTGAGCTGCCACTTTGGCATAGTAGTTAGAGTAGCTGGCTGTGTTTGTGTAAGGTGCCTTCGACCTGAGTTCTAGGCTGGGTGTTTCTGTTTTCCTTTTTTCTTTTTTAGTTATGATGTGTTGTGCTGTTGTATTCTCCCCCTCCCCCTCCCCCACTTGGATCTTGAATTTGCAGTTGCCCTCTTCTCTGAGTTTGCTCCCCTTCTGTGTTGCCTCCCCAGTGAAAATCCCCCTCGAGGTTCCCCCTTCTTGGGTGCATCTACACATAGTTCATTATTTAATTTAAAGAGGTTGTGGGGGTGAAGCCTCCCCACAATAGAGGAATGCGATAGTTGCCCCACAAAAGTCAGTGCAGCAGTGTTGTAGCACCATGACTATCGCTGTAGTGTGCCATCGCTGTATGAGCAGGCGCTATTTTGAAGTTGCTGTTTTTGCTGTAGCTCTTTTGTTTTCACTATATTCATATAGAACCCCCCCCCAAGGTATAGAGCATTATTGTAGTCCAGCTACAAGGTCCCAAAACATGCACCAGTGAGAACAAGTCATTTGGGGAGATAAAGAATTTAATCTGGCAGATGTTCCTAAAATGGTAAAAGCCATTCCAGACTAGTACTGAAACTTGAGCCTCAAATGTCAACCCCTCATCCAGAATGACTCCCAGATTCCTCACCTTTATAGCAGCCACAAGCCTAGAGGAGCTGAGCTGAAACCCCGTCTCCTTTTTGGTATCTGCTACTCCCCACTTTTGACCATGCTCAGTCACCAGTACTTCAGTTTTTATCTGGGTTAAGTCTCAGCCAACTGGATGACACCCAGTCCTGGATCTCAGCCATGCACTTATTCAACACATTCATCACACCAGGTATCTCAAGTGCAAAAGCCAGATTGAGCTGAGTATAATCCACATAGCAGTGAAACTCAGCTCTATACTGTCTAATGATCCCCCCCCCCTCCCCGGGACAGTGTGTACATTGCGAACAACATGGGTGAAAGGACTTCCCCCTAGGGTACCTCACATTACAGGTCCATTTGGAGCAAGGAAAAACTTCTCATAGCTACACCCTATGTCCTGCCCATGAGGTAGGACTCAACCGACAGATGCCTTTGATGGTGAGTGCTATATACAGTACTCCCTGATATAATTCAATAACAACCCATGGTCCACGGTGTCAAATGCTGGGGACAGGTCTCGGAAAACAAGAACTGATTCTTTCCCCCCAGCTCTGACCCTGAGCAGGTAATTATGCACGCTGCAAAGGAGCCTCCTGACCCTCCTTAGGCATAAAGAAACTCAAATAAGGGAGTAGTCTGTTCCCATGAAGGCCATAAACATACAAGGTGCATAGGAATTAATCACCCCTCACCAAAATCTGAATTAAGGCATAAAAAGTTCATTTACGTGCATGCTATAAAAGCATCTTAGACTCACTAACATATAAGGGTGTCCAAAATACCCCTTCCTCAGGGTGAACGGCTCTCTAATGGCTATTTATCTTACACTCACTTCATTTATGTTACTTATTGTGTACTTTCAAAGTCTGATTAATAACATCTCTTGTTTCCTCCAGTATTTTTCATTTCATCAGCTTAAAGTTCAGTTTATTCCTTCCTGGCTCCTTGTTCTCAATTCTCAAGCTTTTTATGCTTTGGTTCATATTTTAGTGCTTGATCACTAGTTCCTATGCACCTTGCAGTATCAATATGTATGCTGTCCAACATGGTCTCTGTGCTATGCCTAGACCTAAAACCAGACTGAGGGGCTCATAGATGTCCAAGGCAGTATGGCGTGCCTCAAGCTGCAGTGCAGCCACCTTCTCAACAAGCTTGCCTAAGAATGGCAGGTTAAAGACAGGTCAGCAATTCACCAAGCTGTATGGATATAGAGATGGTTTCTTCAAGAGGGGCTTCAGCAATGCATCTTTCAATGCAGTTGGGAAAGTCCACTCTGACAGGGAACACCAGGCAATCTCAGTGAACATTCAGTCCAGCTTACTGACGCAGCTCACTAGTAGCTGGGTCGGGCCAAGATCCAGATTACAAAATGATTGTCACAACTCCAAGATTACCTCACCCACCTTATATATTGCCAGTGGCCTAAACTGTCCCCATGACCACTGAATGCTATTGAGTCTCACAGGTTTGACACTGTTGGGCCGTGACAGCCTACTTGGTGAGATCCCAGCTCAAATAGAGGACACTCTGTCCAAATATTAATAAGCAAACATCTTGCACTTAGCAATTAAAGTAGCCTTCATAGACTCTAAACAGATTAGGCCAAGAAGCATGTCCATAATCTGGAACATCTGAGCTGATCAGTTCCTTCTGGCAGCAATATCCCTGCCTTCTCATTGGTGAAGCCCTTTGATACACACCATAGTGAGTGTTCAAAGCCAGTCTACCCTCCTGGGCCCTCAGTCTCCTACAACAACACTCCAAACTCTGCCCCTTTGCTTTCATCCTTCTCAGCTTGCTGTTATACCATGGCAAGCCAAGAAAGGAAACCAGCAGGCATACTTGAACTGGCACCATGAGGCTGAAACAGCACCAATGGCTCTATTACATTCTGCCACTGCCTCCTCAAACTCCTGGCACATGCCGCCTGCATATTTAGGGTGTCCAGGCCACCAAATGCCCTTTGGCTGTAGCCGTTGCAAACAGTGGAACTGGACCACCTCCACAGGGGGTGGACTACTGAGGGGGGGCTTGAAATTGAACCTATGGCACAATGATCTGACCAACTAATCGGATCAGTCCTGAGGTTTTTCACCTCAAGCCACAGAGAGAATATCAAGTCCAAGGCATGGCCATGTTGATGGGTCACAGAAGCAACAGCTCATTCAAGGTCCAGGGATTCCATTCCCTGGAGGAATCCTGTCCAAAGTGCAAGAGTCCATAATTGATCCAGGCACTGAAGTCACCCAGGACAAGCCATCTATGTGCCTCCAGCACCATATTGGTGACAAAGTCCATGATTTCCTGCAGAAATCACTCTTGCATCCTGGAGGCCAGTAGACAAGGAGGATTCTGCAACCTGCACCTGGACTCCCATGCAAAACGACACATTCAAACAACGAAGTATCCTCCACCAGCTGCACCACCAGATTCAGCTCAGATGTAAAACAGATGGCTGTCCCACACCCCCGCCCTCCCATGGTCCTTCCTTGGACTCTACACCACAGAAAGCCCAGCAGTGACAGCTGCTTGCAATACTGGGCCAGCATCATCCCAATTCAGGTCTCCATGCAGTAACCCAGACTGACAGAGGAATAAAATATAAACTCCACTATACTAGCAGTCTTACTCCTCATGTATCTGGCATTGCATTGCACTACTTGCAGATGACACACAGAGGTGGCTGCCCCATCAGCAACCTGCCCACTTGGTCTGGTGGGATTGCTGGCTATGGGGATTAAACACATCTGGCCTCTTCCAAATCTCTATTACACACTGGCGGCATTTCCAGGTCATCACAGTTCTTATTACATCCCCCATCAGTACTCCCCTATTCTCTTGCCCCCCCATGCCTCCTACTAATCCCCACCTCCCTGCGGTGCTGATATGCCATAGTAGGCAGAGCGGGGGTCATAGAAGGGGCACAGATCCCAGAGCAGAGACAGGGTGCCAGATTTTCAAAGACCAATGAATGATGCAAGGTGTTTGTGGCAAAGGGTTATGACGCAACTTGCATTTTGAGTCAGAGTATGCAGCAGTCCCAATTCAGAAACACAATCTGCGTCCAAATGAGGACCCACTGTGGCAAACTGGCACATCACCCCCTTGTGACATAAATGAGGGTACGCCATGTCACAAGGTGGGCTTGCGCCATGGTGGGTGCTGCAACATCCTCTTTTCTGGGATTCAAGACGCCCTGCCATGGCCGCAGCAAAGGGCTCGAGATAGACCATGAATGTGGTGGTCTAAGCCCCTCATGCCAGTGCCATACACCATGGCCACTTGTTGTCAGGAGCCCTGACAGGTTTGTATGGGGGCGGCATGAGCACGAGGTGCCCTAGTGGCAGCTGGGGAGGGGGTTGGCAAGCATATTAGTGAGGTTGCACCCCATGGGATGCCATTTATCGAGCATGGGTGTCACAAGGAACAATGAGGGGGGTATGTAGACTCACAGTGCCATTGCCTTACATGGGAATGGCCCTTGTGGGCAGCTGCCAGGGCTATTTTCAAGTGGGGTTATGGCACTGTGAGTCTCCGTAACCCCCCCTTCACCGTTCCTTGTATGTGACACAAATGCTCAATAAACAGCACCCCCTCTGGGTGCAGCCTTATTAATATGCTTGCCATACCCCTCCCCAATTGCTACTAGGGCACCCTGTGCCTGTGCCACCTACATACCCCACATGCCTGCCAAGTGTGTACCACCCACCCCCAACCATCCCGGCATCTCCACTGTTGTGTTGGGCAGAGGGGTCAGCCAGATTGCTGCAGTATTTCCCGGGGATGCACCAATTGTTTTGGCGCAGATCTGTGGATGCTGCGACTCCTGAGTTTGTGGCACAGGGACCCTGTTCTTCTTGAATTTGGCACAGGATCCCTGACACAGCCAGGAATGCCACAATCCTAGATCATGGCAAATTTTTGGTGATCTAAGGGCTCTTTAAAAATCCAGCCCAAGGAGTAATTGAGCCTAGGGATCTCCATGGGATAACACATCCCCAGCACACCTCACCCTAACTCTACAAAATCCTCACACACACATTCCCACTCACCCCACCAAACCTTCCCCAACCCCTTTAATAACAAATAGCCTTCTACCCCAGCCACATGCACATACAACCCACCACACACCAATCACACTCCATAAACTTAAATCCTATCCACCATTCACTCCCCGATTCACTCAAAAAAATAATAAACAGCAAACTTAATAACACAAACAACAAACTGACAAAAATTCAATACATATCACAAAAAATTGCAGTGTTGAGCAGATGTTTTGTGCATTAGCTTCCAAGTCTATGGCTCTCCAGTTCTCCTTTCAGCTAAAAGCGCTGAATCAGAAAAGCTAAAATCATTATACCATACCATAGCTCATTTTGCATTAGGTACTGTATCTCACTCAAGTAACACACCTGCAGAGTATGTGATTCCCTAAATGGCCTTCTCTCCTAGGAGACTGGAGTATGCATCCCTATGCCTTGCCTTCAAACTAAAAGGTCCCAAAGACCCCCCTCCAAAACCTAACTGGCCTAATAAGTATCAAACCCGAGAGGTGTCCCCCTTAGGTCTTCTGGCAGAATGCTCCTCCAGGTCCCTGAAGTCAGAAAATCAGCAGGCAGTAGGTCCTTTAAAAACTCTGTCCCCACCATCTGGAATGTCCTTGCCAATGCTCTTCAAGAAATCTGCTCTCTTCGGGATTTCAGAAGAGCTTCAAAGCTTATTTTCTGGAGCGGAGTAGGTGCAACTGTTACTGATGATAGGCCAAAGCACCACTGTACTGATGGCCTGTGACAAAATTGCCCTTCTTAGTTGCCCCCCGTATACTCTGAGATGTAGACTTAAACTCTTCTGTACACTGATGTAACTCTTATTTAGAGTCTTACTGTAATGCTAGTGTTTTCATACAAATGTGTCTCTATAATTGAATTTGTTACCATTTCTTTTGTTATTGTCCAAGTTCTCTGTAGTTGTTATTCATGATATATTATTTCTGTAATTACTTTCGGGTCACCCCTGAAAAAGGGACTCTCTGAGGCCCAGTGGGTTTACCCAGTCAACAAAATTCAGTAAGTAAATAAATAAATAGAGCAGTCTCCAGGTTAACATCTGTACAGGTGAATAATCATAGAAACATAGATGTTGACGGCTGATAAGAACCGCAAGGCCCATCCAGTCTGCCCATTTTTTTCTACCTTATGAATGTGCCCTAGGTCTTCGCTCTATCAGTGGCCAATCTATTCATACTCATCTGTATTGCTCCCTTATGCCTATCCCATGCCTGTTTGAAGCCCTGCACTGTATTCATATCCACCAATTCGTGAAGTAGGCCATTCCATGTATTCACCAGCCTTTCTGTGAAAAAGAACTTCCTCACATTACCCCTTAATTGGCCTCCCTCTAATCTCATGCTGTGTCCTCTTGTCCTGCTATTTTTATGTTTGCGTGTGCGGATGTGCAAGAAACATTATGTGGCAGCTTAGGAGAGAAGTGGGTTTTGGATGTGCGGCACAAAATAACTCTGTTACAAGAGTGCATTGCACAGTTTCCATGCACACTCATAACTTCGAGAATTTTTAATATTTTCACTCCTGATTTTTAACATTGACATTTTTGCATACCTCCTTACGAACAGTACAGCTGTCATTTTTCACATCCTACCTAAAATGTGGTTTCGCACATCCAGCGTACAATGGCACGGTCGCTGTGGGAAATCAATGTTCAGGACAGATTAAGAAAATCATAATGACACTGTTCATGAGCAGAGGTCCTAAATGCCTACACTGAAAATTTGGCAAAATAATTTAAAAAATGACCATGTTATGAGCGTGCAATGCGCACTTCACTTTGAGAACTTTTAATATTTTCACTTCAGATTTCCAACATTGCCATCTCTTCACACCTCCTTATGAACAGTGCCACTGTCATTTTTTACATCCTGCCTGAACTGTGGTTTCGCACATCTGGTGCAGAATGGCACAGTCACTGTGGGAAATCAACGTTTGGGACAGATTAACAAAATCACATTGCCACTGTTCATGAGCAGAGGTCCCAAATGCTTCCATCAGGTGGGAGTTCCAAAAAGGCCATGTTGAAAATTTGTAGTGCAAATACCAACAAACACCCAGGGTGTTAGGGGCTTCAAACCATAATGTCCCACCCTGTACAGACTGACAGACGTCAGGGTTGTGCCTTTGGATTGCCGGCTGTAATGCTCATGCCATTCCACCCCCACCCTGCAGCCAGTGACAGGCATCGAGGTGTGCCTTGGACTCTTTGGCGCCAGAGTTCACCCCATTCTCCAATACTGCACCCATTTCAGCATATGTCCTTATGGAATGGGGTGACTGTAAAGCTGAACACTCCAAGGCACACCTCAATACTTGTCAGTGTCTGCAGGATAGGGTGAGGTGAATTGGTGTGAGCGTTATGGGAAATGACCCACAGGCATACCTCAATGCCTGTCCATCTCTGTAGGGTGGAGGTGGGGTTGGTGTGAAGTTCAATACTTCACTGCCATTCCTATTCTGCATCTGTCTAACTCCTGCACTTCCAATGCTAATACCAGCAAGCAAACATTCGGCATTGAAAAATGCTTGTTCTTATATTGAAACATGTTAGACTCTTTCACCTTGTTAATGCCCTTAAGATGTTTGAATGTTTCGATCATATCACCTCTCTCCCTCCTTTGCTCTAGGGTATACATATTGAGCTCCATTAATCTGTCCTCATATGTTTTCTGATGCAGTCTCTGTACCATTTTGGTTGCTCTTCTCTGGACTGCCTTCATTTTGTTAATGCCCTTGTGCAGGTGCTGCCTCCAGTACTGCATGCAGTACTCCAGATGGGGCCTAACCAGTGTCTTGTAAAGAGGAATTATTACCTCCCTCTTACGACTTGTGATACCCCTACTAATACACCCCAACATCCTTCTAGCCTTGATAAAGTAAAGTTCCAAGCACACACCAATCCTATAAGAAGGAAGCCACAATGAAAATAAAGTTTAACTTACATTTTAGTGCGATAATAACACCATGCCTGGCTTGGTGTGTGCTTGGAACTTTATTTGTGGTTCCTTTAACACCACCTTGTCCGTGTGCACACTCTATTGGTAAATATCCCTCTAGCCTTACCTACTGCTTTAGTGGTCTGCTTGGATGATTTCAGGTCATCTGTGATGATGATGCCCAAGTTACTTTCTTCCCTCGTGATTGCCAGTACATTGCCAATAATGACTGCCAATAATAGGGGCTCTCCTTGACCCTCACTCAAAGCAGCACCCAATTCTCAGGACAGTTCTTGACAGATTTTGGTTTAAATGCTTAGTCTATTCAGTCTCCCATGTCTAATTCAGCAAACTAGTCCCAAAAAGTCTTTCAGATCCTACCCACTGCCACTTGGCAGAATCAGTCAGAATAATTACTGCAAAGGCTATCAGTGGATGACTAATAAAAGCCAGTACAAACAGCAATCCTGGAACCCACTGCTTACCTCCACACAGTGCTATCACTGCTAAGCTCACTTGGATTCCTTGAGCTCATTTGGAGTCCTTCTACTCTCTTCCCAAAGTCCCAATACAGGTCGGCATCTTCTCCAGCATCTCTGAATCCTGAGAATCCTCCCAGATTCTCTCACCAGCCACAATCACAGTTCACTTCACAGCCCTCTCTGAACAGGAATGTATTTGGCACTTCAATTGAAGATCAAGTACTCTTTTGCGTTTACTCCAAATCCATTCCAAATGCTACTTTAACTTGGGTTCACTACAAATCAGCACCAATTCTCCTTTCCACTCATGGCCAGATATCAACCCTAGGGAAAGTCTTTTATTACTCTTCCCTATTCCCCAGGGCTGCAGGCACTCCCGCAAAGTTTTGCTACTTAGTTCACACCAGAACAGGAGTGGCAGGATATTCATGCCACACACTAATGGAACTGAGCAAAGAACCAGCTGCAGTTCAATGGTTTTACATTGCTGAATCGTTTAAACTCCAACTCCCAACTACTCACATCACAACTGTCCTTACTAAAAAAAAAAAAACTAACTCCTATCACTATCTAACCGAAGTCCTCGCTACACTATCACTAACAACTAAAATATTTTAAAAATAGTGCAATTATCCTGGTCAGTTTGATTCTGACTTCTGTTATATTTTAAAACATATATAGGCACTTCCCTGGCAAAGTGATAGGTTAAAGGTCTTGAAATGTTGGTGGTATTAACTGTGGCCTTGAAAAATAAATACTGTATGTACTGAGAAAGAAGCTTGCAGGAGTCAGGCTTTTGTTTTTTAAACAAATCAAACTACCCACAAACTTTCTGTTGTAAAATTGTTCAGGACAAAAAAAAAGCAATTAAGCAATAGCAGTCAATACCAAAAACTAACTTTAGTGACTGCTGCCATCTGCACAGCTCTGATCCCAGTCCCCAAGGACTGCATCAGTGGAGGGTGCATCTTCTTTTCCTCATACCCATTGTCAGCCCACATCACCATCACAACTGGAGTTACATAAGTGGCTGGGAATGGAGATGACCAGAAGCTGTCCCCAGAGACTGTGGTTTAAAGGGACAGTCTCCTCAACTTATTTTCTGTATACAAATGTCCCAGTAGTGGCACTCTGTGGGCACTGAGGTACACATCTGCATCTGCCAAATCAAGGAAAAGGGTGGTTTGTAAATGCAAAGATCACATATGCTTGCCACATTTTTTTTTTAAATTAGGACAGTGTTTTTGTCTTTGTCATCCTTGTTTTGTACTGATAAGAGGTGGCTGGGGAGTGTTGTGATATCCTAATTACCCACTCTTGGTCACAGTCAGGTCATACTATCATTCCCTTTGTTTTTTGTACAGCTTAATTGGTGGATTCTCATTCCATCTTACCCTGTATTCTGTTGGTTGTTCAGGTGGTTGTCAATCATCCTTTCAGTTCCTGTGCCAGTCATAACCCCCCTTCAGTGCCTGTAGCCTGTTAATGTAGAGTGGTATTTGGACTGGCATCAACTCCCGAACTGCAATGTACACCCTGAAGTGCAATCCTAACGCAACCCCAGGGAAGTGATTTTAAGCACTGTTTCTAGAGCATGGGTCAGGTGCTAATAGGCAGGCCGTGGAGCTTGCTGATGAGAATGCCCAGTAAGCAATCAGGCATGTGAGAAAATGACAGCCCAATCAACAGTAGTACGGAGGGGGTTCCTGTCATGGCCTATGTGGCAGAATTGGTGTGTAAGCGGGGTTTGGATTGTGAGCCAGAACTTGGAGCAAAACAGAAGCCAGCAGTGAAGTCCCAGAAGGGAGACAGTGAGTCAAGACCAGAGTCAAGTGTCACAGCGAAGGCAGAAGGAAAGGACTGGGAGTGCAGACTCACACTTCAGAGTTGTCAGGTGTTGTTATAACCAGCACAGACCCTCAGATTTGTTTTCTTTGTCAGCTGGTAAGGGTGTAAACCTAGAGGGTAAGCTTTTGCAGAGTGCATGGGAGTGTGCAGTACTGCAGTGGTTGGGACCCAGGCAAGGTGCTGACGGTCTGGTAAAATAAAGTGTTTGGCTCCTGGGTTCGACTTTTTCTCGGGGCTTTTTTGTACCACATAAACTGGGTATGTTAAATTTCAGCTTTTTACTACCTGATTTAAAAAAAAGTCAACGTTTTTCTTATTTCTGCTATTATCTTTCTATATGGGCAGGCTTGTTTAGAAGAGACATGTGTAGCATAAAACTGGAGGGGTAGGATGTGTGCAATTGACATCAATTTTGCTGTTAAATCTCTCATATGGTTCCATTTATTATCCCAAGGGGTTATCCCACATAACGCCAGTCATGAATTCAGTCCCATTTGTTTGGGAGATGTCCACTTGTAAGCGTTGTGTCATGTGAAATAAAGTATTCTGCCCTAGTTTGTATCATGCAAAGAAAAACAATAAACAGTGTTTCTCCTGTTCCTACTGCTCTTTTGATGTACCATGTAAAATTGTAAAAGTTTGTTTTTATTTCACCATTTATTGTATTGCTTTTATATAGAGTAATGTGAGGGCTGACAAAAGAGCCATGTGAGAGATTTGACAGCAAAAACATGTCAGCTGCATGCACACTCCCTGCCCCCCCCCATTAATATGCAGTTATCTCCTAAAAAAGCCATCCCATTTCAGAAGGATACTAATAGAAATACTGTAGAAGAAACCTAGATTTATAATATTAATCGTATGAGGTAGTAAAAGGGTTAATATTTACATGGAACAAATAAAAAAGCAGAACTTTTCATTCTACTTATGCCCCTATGCTTAAAGCGGGAGACTGTTGCAGTCACTGCCTTAATACTGGACTGACAATCTTCCTTGTGCCAGGTTTAGGATCTCCTTCTGTCTCTAGTTGCCAGATGTTTGTTTTTTATTTTGTTTCAGCAAAAAAGTGTCTAAGCCCCTGTCTGAGCTTGGGGTCCTAGGAAATGGCCAGAACTTTGCATATGCACTGGGCTGGTCCTGAACCTGGGGTCCAAGGAAAATGGGCTGAAATTTGCCCGTGCTTTTGGCTGGTACCTAAAATGCACACTTTTCAGGACCAGCCCAGGGCATACATAAATGTAAAACAATTTTTCAAAGACCCTGGACTCAAACAGTAGGCTATGCTCTCCTTTTGCCCATCCATAAGTCACAAAGCCCATGCCTTCAGCTGTGGTTAGCATTGATCCCCAAACACTCTGCCTTGCTCCTTATATGCTGCCCTGTCTGTTGCAAACCTAGAATTGTGTACCTCACTTAATGCTAAAGGGGAGGTTGTGCTGTAATTGTTTTCTTGAATTTGAAAGGGGGGGGATTTGTTTTTGGCAAGAACAAAGAAAGGGGGTATTTCTAAAAAGTGCAGACTTGCATGGGTACCACAAAGAGTGCCACCACTGGGACCTATGTAGTTTGTAGGCAAGAACAATGATTCACAATTTAAATATACATGAGATTGCTTCACTCTGTTTTGCCCTAGTGTGAAAACCTGCTTGTCTCCATTCCAAAGACGATGACCCCACTCATGCAAGGCATTGGTGGGAGTTGATGATGCATACATGCACAAGCCAGCAGAAATTACATGTTACATGTCTTGCAAAGTCCTTATATTCTCTAAAAGCATTTTTTTCTAACTCAGATACACTTTAAACTGCAGAAAACAGCAGGCACATACTATGCCTTGAAAAGTTTCATGGCCAGCATAAGACAAGAACATAGTAGGGACTGCTGAGGATGGCAATAGCACTGACTAATACAGTACGACTACTGCAGGCTTTAGCACCAAAACATCATAAAATTCCAGGATGCCTTACATGAGTCAGGTCATGATGGCCTTTTCAGTGGAGTCAGGCAGGTTTTCACACAAGGTTTAAGTACCATCCTTTACATTTAAACCCTGATGAAATTAGGAGGATGCAATAGAGGCAATCATTGTTCATGCCTATAACAGAACAAAAGCCTGCGGGGACCTTCCCTTTAAATAAACTCTTGTCTTCCTGCCCCACAGCTGACAGGGAGCACTTTACAAAATATGTCATTGGAAATGGAGTGTAGCACTATTCAAGGATGCTCTTCTTTCTATGCCAGGCCACAACTGAGAGATAAGAGGTCAGACAAGCATCAAACTGACCAGAATAATTAAATGTCCTGTGGCACACAAGTAGCAGGACACACAAAGAAACAGCATTGTTTAAACCTAGAAAAGAATGTGTTTATACTTAAACAGAACAACCCTTAATATCTTCTGACCATTTCCAAAATATTTTTTTATGAATTTTTATAATGCTTGAAAGTATATTTCAAAAGTTGTAACTTCTGAACTGTTAGGCTTAGAAATTTAGGGGTTATTTTTTCTTTAAATAAAACACTGGAGTCCAATCAAAATGAATCAGGAAGGTGAAGGAAACCTCTTCACTTCATTGATAATAGCTGAAAGGAACTGTCCGACCACACATTCTAGGTAATGGACAGTCCTCTACATCCTGACTGTTGCAGCACAGGAAAGAAGTTTCCTTGGAGAGTTGTGAGCTGCTGAATGTGTTCTTCAAAATGAAGATTGTCAGCATCCAGGACCAGCTCTCCTGCATTCCCATAGGTAGAGCAACAGGGATAGAGAGGAGATTATGGGTAGTATGGTGAATGGATGAAAGGAGTTCAACCTTTTGGATGAGGAAGAGATTCTCGGTGTGATCAAGAGCTTGGGATGCAACACTTACAGCACGTACTGTATCCAGCCCCCACCCAGTTATTCAAGACAGCGTGGGAGGTACTGACTCCAGAGCTGATCAGAATTGTTAATGCCTCTCTGAAGGAAGGATTGTTACCAATGCCCTTAAGAAGGGCTGTGCTAAGATCCATTTTTAAGAAGGCATCTTCAGATTCATACAACTCGGTTAATTAACAACCTGTCTCCAACCTTCCATTTTTGTCCAGGGTTGTTGAGAAAGTGGTTTCTGCCCAGCTAGTAGCATACCTAGAGACAAAGAACTTCTTTGAGCCATTCCAGTCTGGTTTCTGCAGTAAGTACAGCATGAAGACAGCCTTGATGAGCATATGCAATGACCTTTTTCTGGTGAGAGATCACAGGGGTATCTCAGTCGTGATTCTTTTAGATCTGTCATCAGCATTTGACACTGTAGACCATTCAAGATTGCTGGATAGAGTAGAGGGACAGGGAAGAGTGCCCACTACCATTTTGCAATGGTTCTGGTGCCTCCTGAGTGGAGCAGAGCAATCAGTGGTACTTGGCTTGTGCCATTCGCAACTGATTGTCCTTGACTGTGGGGTCCTTTCAAGGGTCTGTACTGTTACCTGTCTTGTTTGCAGTGTATATGTTTCCACTGGGAAGGATCATTAGGCACAACAGCATGGAATTTCATTGCCAAGCAGATGATACTCAGCTGTATGTATCCTCTTCTCCTGATAAGGCATCATCTGTGCTGAGATTACAACAATACTTGGAGGATATCGGGGTTAGGATGGCCTTCGGCTGGTTGGTACTTAATCCTACCAAAACAAAATTAGTGGTAGTGAGTTGTGACAAGCAGTTGTTGGCTGTTTAGAAGGACCTGGGTCTACCCACCCTTGGTGAGGTTAAGGTGGCAGAGAAGGTACATAGCTTGAGGTTGGTTCTGGACAATCAGTTGACATTTGTTTCACAGGTGTCGTCTGTTGTCCAGAGCTGCATTTATAATTTAAAAAACATTTCCAGCCAGCCTGTCGGTGCAGAGGCAGGGCGTCCATCTGCAATGTTAACAACTCAGGTTTGGAAACGGATTCGGGACGTTGGAGGGCTGGTTGGGGGAGAAGGACTGAGCATCCTAGAGACTGCTCTCCTTCTCTGGGGGGAGGGGGTAGAGTGTCCGGCACACCACAGACCTCTGGTGGAGGCTGGGGGGGATCAATTGTGCTGGCACCATCACCTGAGGGGGCAGGGTGGACACAGGATGTCATTGCACAGCCCCACTCCCAGGTACTGCCACAAGTCATAAAAAGAATCTGGCCCTGAGCCATCCACACTGTCAATAGTGTCTGCAGAGGGGGTCCCACTCCCATTGCCCCACCCTGGGGGGGGAAGCCAGGGCAGGTTACTATGGACTGTGGGGAGGGGGTGCTGCCTGGCAGCCCTGCCCAGGGGAGTAATCCTGGGCATGGGGGGGTGGCACATGGATAGGGCTGAGCGCCCTTTGGGAAGGGGAGGCTGGGCCCAAAAATAAAAAAAAAGAAATAAAAACATTTCCAATCTGTGCTCCCTGCTTGATACTGTAGGTCTTACCCCTTTAGTAAACACAGTAGTGTTTGCTGATCTCAACTACTGCTGTGCAGTCTATAAGGGCTTACTTGGGGGGGGGGTCAGTTGTAGTACCTGAAGCTAGTAAAGAATGCAGCAGAGAAGCTTCTGACCTCCACTTGTAAGTCGGATCATATCACCCCATTGTTAAGGGTCCTGAGCTGGCTGCATGTTAGGTGGCACACAGACTACTGGATTTATTCCCTAACATATTAAGTCCTGAATGAACTGGACCCCCAATATCTCAGCGAGCTCCTGTAACCCTACTTGCCCAACAGATGATGGTTCAAAAGGTCAGGGTTTACCTTAAGTGCCACTGGTGAAGTTAAAATCAACAGTAGAGAGGGCATTTGCAATGGCAGCCCACTCCTTTGGAATGTCCTTCTGGAGGACATCCACACTGCCAGAAATGTTTCATTTTTTTAAAATAAATTGAAGAAGCCCCTCTCCTAAATAGCATTCAGGTTATTTATGTATTGCTGCTTTTATGTGTGGTTTTTCAGTTAAATGTTTTATTGGTTTTCAAAATGAAAGAATAGCACAACACATGGTACAAAAGAAAATAACACCACACTGTTACATACAGATGTACAGGCTGGCATCACCTCATAGGCAGGATATCATACAGTGGGACCACCTGGTATAACACAGCGTGTAAAAACAGTCAAGCCGGATAATTAAAAAAGGAATTTTCCAGACTACTCTGGGATGAGGCATCTACTTAGTCTTGCAGAGTGGGCAATCACGACCAAGTAGGAGGTACCACTGCTGATACGAAGACAAGGCTTAAGGTTTTCAGAAAGATGTACCTTCCAGTAGCCATTCTTGGTGCCAGATCTAAAAGAAAGAGAAGGTCACCACAAAGTAAACTCAGTCAATTAAGCAGAAATGTTGTAATCATATGGAACATAGACAGCTGAGAATTGTCCAGCTAAGTAAGTATCAGATATTAAACCATATACAAAACAGTCTATATAAACAAAAGTAACTGCTGCATACATATCTATATCAATATCCATATAAATAATTGCTGTTAAGGTATAATACAGTAGTTATAATGAATTAACCTCAACCTATGCCAGCCCTGGGAGCCAGGTACACCAAGTATGGTGTCCAACACTGTTGGAATTTCCCTGCCTGTCCGAGTACCACCTGGGAACGCCTGTCCAGTTCATGCAATACAGCAAGAGCTGAGAAAATTTCTGTAATGGTGAGTGTGGTGGGGCTTCTCCAGTTTTTAAGAATTACATGTTTCACCTGCATACTGAGCAACATTAGCCATTTGAACTCTTGAAAGGTAAGGTCTGGAGCCTCTGACCTCATGCCGAGCAATAGCAGAGGGGCTAAGGGTAGTATAGGATGATGAAGAATCTTGCTGGCCTCTTGTGTCACTCTTAGCCATATGGGGGAGATTAGAGGGTAATGCCAGAGAACATGAAATAGATCGCCTCCAGGCTGTTGGCAATGCCAGCAGTTGTAGTGTGTCACTACCTTAACTTTTTTTTTAAACTACTGGGGTCCTATACCATGAGTGCAGTATTTTATTGTGTGTATTAGTCTGCTCTGGGCATCTCTGTGTGCAGTATGACCAGTATTCCAACACTGAGCCCACTTGACGTCCGAGATCTGTTTGTTTAAGGCCTTTTCCCATTTACTTTTTGCTGAGTATGCCGGGTTCGGCAGGGCATCCCTCACTGCAGCGTATATTACCGCTGCTGACCCTTTCAGTAAATGAAGCCAGCTACTAAGTTTAGAGGGAGCTCTGATTGGGCACGTGTTGGAGAGAAGGAGGGATTTAACTGCATCTCATAACTGTAAGTACCTCCAGAAGTCAGATGTAGGTAGGGACCACCGGAGCTTCATGTTTTGAAAGGTATCCACTGCCATAGTGTTGGGGGTCAGCAGGTCTCTGAGAAAGAAGATGTCCCTGTCCTGCCACTTTGGCCATAGTATATGGGAGCCCCCTTCTTAATAGAAGTGTTATGCCATAGTGGGTTAAGGGGGCATGGGGGGTCCCCAGTTTTTGTGTAATGTCTTCCAGTAGCTGACAGAAGTTTCTAGGGTAGGATGAGTTTGAAGTGTATGGGGTGTGTCCACCCAAAGTAAGGATGCCAACATAGGGGTATCCACAAGTATTTGTTCTATCTCTAGCCACTGGGGGAAACTGTTGGAGTGGGGTTGAAACCATTTCAGAGTTTGAGAACAGTGGTAAGCAAACTTATACTCTTCCATCCAGGGTAGTCCCCAGCCCCTTTGAGACCAGTGTGCTGTTACACGAGGTCTCTGCACCCTAATTGATACCCTCAGAGGTACACCGTAGACAGCTAATGCTTAGGTATAGGTTATACTAATACTTAGGGCTAAGGGCATCTACCATATAAGAGTAGATGTCAGGATACAAATGCATATTGTTGTAATCCACTTTGCTTGCTAATGCACACATATTATACCATGTATTTTCTGTCTGTTTCTTACTTGTCAGATGCCAAGACACCTGTCCTTGAAGTAATTATAATATGTAAGGCAACATTGCCATCCTTTGATGATGTGCACCACTACACCTTGTTATGTAAGACTCTGTATAAGAACTTTTTTGTTCTAAAACTGATAACTTTACAGAATTATATAATGTTATCTTGGACCGTGGAGCCACCTCTAATTTAGCCAATAGGGCTCATCTCTGTAACTAGAAATGTTTCATCTTTTAAGTAACCATAGTAATTATCACAGGTATATAATGTTATGCACAGGCTTTACACCTCGGAGACCGAGAGATCCCAAAGAGACTACAGAGAAACCTCGAGGTGTAGGGAACGCTTAGCACTGGCTCCCGGTTCGTATTGGTAAGAACTGCTTAGGGCAACTGTGATTTATCCCTTTTGTAGTAATAAACTTGTTTATTACTCGAATGCAACTTGTTTGTGATTATTTGCATTCCCAATATCATCAAGAATCTGAAAGCGAGGGTTAGACCTCTTACAAATTGGCGACCGTGTGCAGACGATATTTGGTGTTTGTAAGTTCTCACTTGTTGCTGCAATTTTTCCCTTCCCCACGGGGACTGTAGGTGTACACTCCCGTATCACCTCTCCCATTTTTCCTACCAGTTTGTAGTCACTTGCAAAGTCTGGCTGACTTTTCGGGTGTGGTCGATGCCGTCTCGACCCACTCCATAGCAGCTTTGGATTGCAAGCCTGCAACTTATACAGTAGCCCGGTTATGTTTAAAGTACTCATGTTGTGGATCGATACGCAACATGCTGTCTTTTTCGTGGTTTGAATTTTCGTTCCCTCCCACACAATGGCCACAGTATCAGATATCTGCGCAGAACTAAGACTCGATGTCTCTAATTTCCTTACCTCCCATGGAGGATGGGCTGACTTCACGCAGGACACAAGTCAATCCGACAACCCTGTGCTGGGGATTTCAACCCAGTATGCAGAGACGCGACAATCAACCAATAAGCAATGCGCTAAATGGGTTGATGGTCGCCGCTCTCTATGCTGCTTTGGAAGCCTCCGAAGTGAGGTTTCGCACCCTTGATCTGCAGATCGCATCTCTTAAGCAAGAGATGGATTTACAGGAAACTGAGTGTGTTAGAATACAGCAGAACTTGGTGTCAGAGCTCCAATCTCAGCGAAATGAAAAGGATTCACTATTGCATCATTCAGCACAGGCTGGTGAACAAGAAATGTGTACTCTGAAACAGGAGTGTGAAAGTTTGAGACAGGATAAGAGTCAGGTTGTGCAAATGAATGATTTGTTGAGTGCTGCGAATGCACAGTTGAGTGATGAAATGGGAGAGCTACAGGACAAGATCAACCAGGTACGTAATGATTTAGAAACAGCCTATAGGGACAATCGTGAATTGAGCACCACGTACCGTGTTTTTGCAGAAGCAGAAGCAGGATCAGGTTGATATGGATGTTGCAAGTGTGAATCAGGATGAATGTAGAGCTAAGATGGATAAACTGCGCCATCAGCGAGAGGTTTTGGCTGGTCACGTTAAGGAAATGGGAGGCGTAGCCCCTGTCTTTCACTCGTCATCAGAAGGGGAGTTATCTGATGATGACATCTCACAGTACAATGCCCAGTCACGCCCCTACTATGGCCCAGAATCCCCACCCAGTCATCCACAGTATGGCGGGTCCCCGTCCACTACTCCTCAGGTCACACGTCGACGATGTCGTGATGCCCATCATGGGAAATGCCATCATGGCGGCGCCCATGATAGGGGTGGAGCAGGCCCAAGCCTGGTCCCGACGGCGCCTCTAGTAGCCGTTATTTAGTGTGGAAGACAGGCAAGAGATTGAAACCATGATTGATAGAGCATTAGGTAATGTTCCTCTTCCTGAAAGGAGCATGAAAGCCATTAAAAATCAGATTCGACAAATTTTCCAAGAAGCTGACACTCAGAAAGGTGTTGTCTGTACTGCAGCTGAAGCTGCAGCTCGTGCAGCATTGGACGGTGCGTGAGACATGTTACCTTTGCCTGATCGACCACCTACTAATCCCCTACAAATGGCCTACTCTGTCCAGCAAATTGCTGACAGTATCGGTCGGATGAGCCCGTCCGACAATCTCAGCTGTCACTTGGAAAAGGTGCGCTCTAAATGCGAGATGCTCAGCCTTGCTCCAGAATATCAGGTCCAAATACTACGCCAGACCGTCGATCCTGGTTTATGGGCCAAACTCCCCGAAGCAGTTCGCCAGGATGGGAACGCTACAGTTGACGAGGTTGCAGCTGAGCTCATCTCCGCTCACAGCCCAGGTGTAGTAGGAGTGATGCTGGCATACCCCGTAAAGCAAAATGCAAAAGAAAGCCAACGACCTACCACCAGAGACTCTGGATGGCCTACTGAGCAGGAAAACACCTG
This sequence comes from Neoceratodus forsteri, assembly GCA_016271365.2. Taxonomy (NCBI): domain Eukaryota; kingdom Metazoa; phylum Chordata; order Ceratodontiformes; family Ceratodontidae; genus Neoceratodus; species Neoceratodus forsteri. The sequence goes on along the minus strand of CM028137.1, from coordinate 336,024,826 downwards.
GCACAAGAGGCTGCGGATGTAGATCTTATTGAATATAAGATCTTGTTCCTTAGGAACATGATCCCAGCCGTAAGAGAAAAGGTAGAGCCAACCACTTACCCAAATATGGATAGGTTTGCCGATATTCTTCGGAAAACTGAGAGTGTGTATCAACTGTACATCCGTGATTCGGGTTCCGGTTCCAAGAAAGTTGCTGCCGTGGAACCCGCCTCCGGGACCACGACACACTATACCGTGGCAAGCCAGCAACAGAAACCCAAACATCTGTCAGCCCCTCCAGCTAATAACCAACAAAACCCCCAACAAGGCCAACAACAACAACAGTGGGGTGAGAACCAGAATTGGCCGAAAAACAGAAGGCATAAGGGCAGAGGGAAACCATTACAGAGAACAGGTCCCTCATACAAGGAGATAGCTGAAGAAAACCAAAAATTCCGAGAGCTCCTGGGGCAAGTACGCTCCATAGCGGATGCTGTCCCCGCACAGACCCTTGCGGCAGTACAACCCACGACCCATGCCACTACTGGCCACAGAGATACCGGATGTACGAGCCCTCAGGCCCATACAAGCCTGAACCCAGAAGCTCCTCCCTATATTGCCTCAGTACAGCACTGTGAGGTCATCCATGCAAGTCAGACCCAACCTCTGCATGCCTCCAGCAGTATGGATTGACAATTACAGGCCCCAGTCCGTATTGTAAACAAGCTGGTCTTGGATACAAATGGAAGGCCCTGCACCAAGGCCGAGGTCGGGGGCCGCCAACTGATTGTCTTACTAGATACAGGTGCAGGTGCAGCTGTATCTGTGTTACACGACGAACACCCGGACACGTCCCCTTGGTCTACTGAATGGAAGACCAATATGTCAGGAGTTGATGGTACTAGGCTGCCTGCATACCGTTCTCTACCCTTACCAGTGGAGCTAGGCCATTTGAAGGCCTCACATGCTTTCAAACTAATGGTACTGCATGATCATCCTAGTATCATAGGCATTGATTTCCTTGCACCACACAGCTGTGTGGTGGATCTAGCTAACATGCTGCTGATACAGATCCAGGGTCAATACCACACCATCTTGATTCCTGACACACATGCTGTGGCAACCATATCTATTAATAACAAAGAGTATGACGTCATAGATTTGTTCAAGAACCATGAACTTTTTCCTAAACTCCTACCTATTCTGCAACAACATTTAGAAGCGTTTGCAGTTAACAAGCATGGCTGTGGTAGAATGCATACCGTCATCGAGGTGCCAGGCCCCGCACATGAAAGGCAAAGACAATACCCCTTTTTGACTGAGGCCTTGCCCTCCCTCCAAGAAACGATCAAGTCACTCCTTAAACAAGGAGTAATCAGAACTTGTGTTTCCACTGCCAATTCTCCCGTTTGGCCCGTGAAGAAACCCACAGGCACTTGGAGACTTACTATTGACTACAGGAAACTGAATCAGGTCACTCCCAGTTGTTCCCCAACTGTGGCATCAGCACCCGATGTGCTTCGTCTTCTAACACCGGATAAGAAATGGTTCAGTGCCCTGGACATTTCCAATGGTTTTTGGTCATTACCATTGGTCCTTAAGAGTCAATATAAGTTTGCCTTCACCTTTGAAGGACTTGCTTGCCACAAGGATTCCATAACAGTCCATCCCTCTTCCATCTCCACATGATGGACGCCCTACAGAGTTTCTCAGCCCCCCAATGTCTCTTATAGTACGTAGATGACCTGTTGCTGGCCACAGCCATGCAGGAACAACATCTGGATCTCTTGGACGAACTACTGACTCTCATTCAGAGAGCAGGCCTGAAATGTAACCCAGCAAAAGCACAATTGTGTCAGAAAGAAGTACTCTTCCTGGGTCTGAAAATAACTGACCAAGGCCGGAGCCCTACTTGGAAAAAGATACAGGGATTACAACACTTGCCATTACCCACCAGTGTGGCAACTCTTCAAAGGTTTCTAGGTATGGTAAACTATTCGAGAGATTTTATTTGTGATTTTGCTCAGAAAGCCGCTCCTCTGTATGATCTACTCAAAAAGGACGTTCCATGGAATTGGGGTCCTGCTCACACCCAGGCTGTGACGTCACTGAAGCAGGCTCTGGCCTCTGCCCCAGCACTGGTCAACCCCAATCCAGCATTACCATTCCATCTGGAGTGTGCCACCTCTGACATTGCCATGTCAGCAGTGCTGGCCCAGAAGGTGCATGGCACCTTGAGACCTATTGCATATGCATCACTGCTCTTGACCCCAGTGGAACAGAAGTCCGACCTTTGTGAAAGGAACCTTCTGGCCACCTACTGGGCTGTCAAGCACTTTTTGTATATCATTGGGTACTCACCACTGATCCTCAACACTAACCATATGCCAACTACCTTTCTACTCTCAGATAGAGTGAAGGATGGGTCAGTCTCTAACACAAGGCTGACACATTAGTCACTTCTCCTCCAGGATAGAGATATTCAGGTCCACCAGACCAAAGTTCCATCTCTGCTAGCTCATAGTCTCCTTTTTCAGGGAGAACCCCATGACTGTACACTGCAGTCACCTGACCTCCCAGATCCAGGTCCTTTCCTCCCTGCCACACCACAGGTACTCGAGAGTACCTCTCTGTGCCGTATTTTCACTGATGGTTCAATGTCATACTATCAGGGAGAACAGATTGCAGGGATAGGTATCTTGGTAGTCTATCCTTATGGGAATACTGTCAAGATATCAAAATGCTGTAGTGTAGCTTCATTGCAATATGCAGAGATGGCAGCGGTGGCCTGTGCCCTTGAGTTCATCCAACATGGAACTCAGGATACCATCATTTTTACAGACTCTAATTGGGTTTGTTGTTCCCTTACAGAATTTCTCCCTTTCTGGCAGAAGAACTCCTTCCTCTCCTCTGATGGCAGTCCAGTGAAACACAAAGAATTGGTAATCTACATACATGCATTGGCACAGAAATACACGCATAAACTTTATGTGCACAAGGTCAAAGCCCACTCTCTTCATGACCCCTATCATGCTTTTAATGACACCGCAGACACCCTTTCTAAGGAAGGGGCTCGAGGGGGGGATGTCTGGATGATGGATCATCCAGAAGCCAATGCAGCTGTTCTACTTGTTGCAGCTCTCAAGAAGAAATCAGAGTCTTTTTCTTCCCTGGACCTCTCAGCAGCCCAACACTTGGACACTGAACTGAGAGAGGTATTCAGATTCCTTGACAAGGGTACCGAAGAAAGACTACCTACACATAATCCATACCGAAGGCACGAAGGTAAGTTACACTTATCCCCTGATGACAAGCTCATTTGGTTCCAACCAGATGACAATACCACCAAGTTGTGGGTAGTCCCCAGACACCTAAGATCTGAATTTTTGCACCAAGTACACGACACTCCTACTGGTGGACACCAAGGAGCAGAAAACACCCTCCAACGCCTCAAGACCACCGCCTGGTGGCCTGGTATTACCAAAGATGTTAAACAATACATTGACAACTGCCTTGTGTGTGCTCAAAATAATCCCATACCTACAAAACAAAATGCCAAACTTTTACCACAAAGATATTCTGGCCCTTGGCATGCCATCCAAATTGATTTTATTGGCCCTCTGACCAATACCAGTAGAAACAACAAGTATGCTCTTGTGGTAACTTACCTATTCTCTAAATGGGTTGAGGCTTTCCCCACTAAGACATGCACCGCAAAGACAACTGCCAAAATCCTGGTAGAACAGATTTTCTCCAGGTGGGGCCTGCCTCTCAAGGTAGACTCTGACAAAGGAACCAGTTTTACAGGTGAGTTGATGAAAGAGTCCCTTGAACTCCTTGGAGTTCAGCAAAAGTTCCACATACCTTATCATCCTTAATCCTCAGGTCAAGTAGAAAGAGCCAACAGACAGATTAAGCAAATGCTTTCCAAATCCATTGAGGACAATCCCAAAACCTGGGATTCCCTATTGCCTTTACTCCTTATGGCAATCAGGGGCACACCCTCAGCCACTACCCAGCTCACACCCTTTGAGGTGATGACTGGAAGACAGATGAGATTACCTGAACACTTGCTGTTTGACCTGCACACCCCCACTACAGACTGTGTGTCTGTGGATCAGTATGTGGAAAAGCTCAGAAAAAACCTCATACACACACACTTGCATGCTGCAAACTGCATGGGCAAGGCCCAGCAACAATCCAAAATACAATTTGACAAATATGCACAAGAAGTGGATTGGTAGGTTGGAGACCAGGTACTGATACTTCGATTTGCACATCCCACCCACTCCTTCTCCAACAAGTGGGAAGGCCCATACCCCATTGTCAACAAACTCAGTCCGGCAGTCTATCAAGTTAGACTCCTCCACAACAAATTGACTGACAAATGGTTGCATGCAAATCAGTTGAAACTGTACAAAGGAATTTACTTTTCCCAACCCCATTGGGCAGAATTGTACTAATATCCTAATCTTTGATCTTCCTTTTCAGATACCCTGACAAGATGGCTATCTTGTTCCTATATCTCCTCCTTGCAGGAGTGATCCCCTGCATCCCAGGCACAGTACCGGACCTCCTTCGACAACTGGATCCTCCAGCACCTCCTACAGAGGGAGTTTCCATCAAAATACCAGACACTATGATCACTGTCCAGGAAGGTTCCGATGCATACCTCACTGCCTCGGTCATTGTTCCTGATAAATCTACCCTTCAAATGGAGTGGCAAACCACATCACAAGGACAAATTCTCCCTGTGGCCAAACTCTCCAAGGGGACTTTTCAGGGTTGGCCCAATGCTAAATTATCCCCAAATGGTTCACTGTTCTTGTTACAAACAGCATTGAGACACTCTGGTTTGTATAACATCACTGCTTTAATAGATCCTTCTTACTGTAATTCTCTCTCCAAAGATTCTGCTCACAGATTTTGTGCTGTACACCACATGGCCTCTGATGCCATGTATCTCTCTGTTTTACCGCCCACTGAGAAACAACTTTTGGAATGTCCAAAACATAACCCTGGTCCCCGTAGCAGTCTCACAGCCACTGCCCTCCCAGGTTCTATGATTAATAATTTACAATTTATGCATATACCTGTTTTGTTTAACCTTACTTACTGGAACATGAAAGAATTTGGTATGTGTCACAATACTAATACATCTGCATTTTATAGTACCTTATTGCTTGATAGTTTAGCTGCATTTCAGATTCATACTAAGGATCCCTTTACTGGGGTTTACTCTACTGAACATAGAGGTAATTTTAGGAGGAAATCCCCTCCTGGTACTTTCAATCATAAATGCAATAAACGTGAAGTTGACAGTTCTGATGTCACAGGTGCTACAGGTACTGTCATAGGTCTTTTTGGTACTGCTATGTCTATCTGGAATAAAGCAGACATTGCTGCTATCAAAAGTCATTCTGCAAAGTTCTCCACTGGTTTGGTTAATAATGTTTTACCTCCATTATTGCATGGTGTGGATGGTCTTAGTCAGGAAGAAAGATACACTGCATACAACATGCACAACATTGCAAAAGCATTCACTGATTCAAAAGATAAGATTAATGCACTCATACAACAGAACAATAAAGAAGCTGAAAAACAATATATTGGTAGGGAAATACTTTGTTCCGCTTATGGCTCATACATTATCACTACCATCAACAACCTCTTCCGTGATTTAGAAACTAGAAGAATTCCTGACATCATACATGATAGACGCATTTCCAAATGGTATTGTCCTAAATGTAAACTATCTACCTGTGTTTCCATGTGTATGCAACAAACTTTGTCAATTCCTCTCTCCACAGCGAGAAATTTGGGGTTTGTGACAAGGCACCCTAATACTGGTCCTTGTTTTTCTATGAAGAAATGTTCCATAACAGATACCATGTTTGTCTCTTTTACTGTCTCCTTACCATGTTTTGATCCCACTACAGCTTTGTTTGACAAGCTTGCACTGGTGCACTCAATAGGGCATTTGGATGAAGACATCTACAGAGAACGCCTGGATCTACCACCTCTACTGGTCTACCATTCCTTCCTGGATGCCTGGGTGGCACCGCACACAGACTGCTGTGTGAGAAAGCAATACATCTACTTGTGCCGATGTGATGTGTTTAATGTCATACGCCCTGTTTGTAGCTACTCTCCAGACAGCATTGATTGGACTTTCACTATGGATGACGACATCACTGATAATGGCACCAACTCTTTTGACTCGACTTTGTCACCTGATCAGCTCTACCAGTCCTATTGCGAAGAAGCTCATCGCCTGTCAACACGGATTTCGAAGACGACCTACACATGCCCTGTCCAGTTGCAAAAGTGGAGACTGCCTACTGTACGCTCACAGTACAACTCTGATGGAGAGCATCATCACAAACTATAAATCTTATACATATGGTTCTGTTACTTGTACTATTGATTACCCCAACTTCAGTTTTGTTCCCCACCAGAAGACTGTTATTGGACATACTGTTATTACCCCTGTCCCCTTTATGGATGCAGACATTATTGATGGTAACCCAGATTATCTACTTACACTGTCAGAATACCTACCATACTTTAACATACATATTGACCCACTTACACTCACACTGAAATCACTTTTAGATAGAAAGGACACACACCTCATCCACATCAGCAATAATATAACCAAGGCCAATTAAGCTGTTCTTGATTTGATTAACGATGGAGATACGAATAATGCATTAACTAACACCTGGTTAGAGATTACTTTTAAAGGTTTTGTTATTATACAAGCATTTTTGATATTCACTTTGATTATTATGTTTTGCTGCCTATGACGTACACTACGCCAACACCGTGAACAGCTTGAGTTCCTTTACAAGGCTCGCGCGTCTGGATTGTAAATGACCACTGTTCCTGTACTTTCCCAGGATTTGCCTGTGTTGCCCTTGGAGGCAACAAGGGGGGGAATTGTTATACGAGGTCCCTGCATCCTAATTGATGCCCTCAGAGGTACACCCTAGACAGCTAATGCTTAGGTATAGGTTATACTAATACTTAGGGCTAAGGGCATCTACCGTATAAGAGTAGATGTCAGGATACGAATGCATATTGTTGTAATCCACTTTGCTTGCTAATGCACGCATACTATACCATGTATTTTCTGTCTATTTCTTACTTGTCAGATGCCAAGACATCTGTCCTTGAAGTAATTATAATATGTAAGGCAACACTGCCATCCTTTGATGATGTGCACCACTACACCTTGTTATGTAAGACTCTGTATAAGAACTTCTTTGTTCTAAAACTGATGACTTTACAGAATTATATAATGTTATCTTGGACTGTGGAGCCACCTCTAATTTAGCAAATAGGGCTCATCTCTGTAACTAGAAATGTACACCTCAGAGACCCGAGAGATCCCAAGAGACTACAGAGAAACCTCGAGGTGTAGGGAACGCTTAGCACTGGCTCCCAGTTCTTATTGGTAAGAACTGCTTAGGGCAACTGTGATTTATCCCTTTTGTAGTAATAAACTTGTTTATTACTCGAATGCAACTTGTTTGTGATTATTTGCATTCCCAATATCGTCAAGAATCTGAAAGCGAGGGTTAGACCTCTTACAGCACCCTAAGTGTGTTCCTACTGTATCAGGGACAGTTAGCACCCCATGGAAAGGAGCCAATCATCCCATCCAGCTTCAGGTACCAGTGTGGGGGTAAATATAGAGGAATGTGCGATATTAAGTGAAAAAATGTGGGTGCCATTGACATTCTAAAGGCAGCAATCTTGCCAGCCATGGTGAGGTGTAGCCAGTTCCATTGCTCCAATTCTCCTTTACACTCAGGTAACAGGGGGACCAAATTATTATCCCACCATTTGCCAGTATTGGCCCCCACTCTGATGCATAAGTAAGTAATGGTGTCTTGTGACCATTTAAGACCAGAGTGGGGGATACTTTGAGTGTGACATTTCGAATTAAGGGGGAGTATCTCCATTTTGTCTTGGTTGACTTTGAGCCCGGAAATGTATGTAAATTGTTTTAGAAGGGCCAGTAGAGGGGGTATTGAAAACTGTGCATCCTCTAGGGGGACCAACAGATCATCAGCGTACATCAGGATGGAGAAGTGAGACTTCTTTAAATGTATTCCTCTAATGCGTGGATCTTGCCGGACAGAGGAAGCCAGTGGTTCAACAGCCAGTAGAAATAGGAGGGGAGAAAGGAGGCACCCTGTCTAGTTCCCCTGTGGAGTTGGAAGGAATCAGATAATACGGAGTTGGTGAGCACCCATGCTTGAGGGGAGGTATAGAGAGCCATGCTGGCAGCCCAAAAATGGGATCCACATTCAAAATGTTCTAGGACAGTGTGGAGGTAGTCCCACTCCACAGAGTCGAATGCCTTCTCAAAATCAATGGCCAGAGCCGCCACTGGGGTGTCCACCCATTTGGCTAGATAAATGAGATTGAGAAGCATTTGAATATGTATCTCCCATGTATAAATTCGACTTGGGATGAAGGAATCAGGGAGGATAAAAGGGGATTTGGTCTGTTGGCCAGAGCTCTTACATATACCCTACTGTCAGAGTTTATCAAAGATATGGGGTGGTAGTTGGCCACCTCAGTGGAATCCTTCCCTTTCTTGGGGAGAACAGTTATTACTGCCTCCCAGAGAGTGAGTGGTAGCATACCCTTATCCTCAGACTCAGTGAACACCTGGCGGAGCAATGGGGAAATCATAGGTGCCATAGCCTGCAGGAAGTCCACAGTGAAACCATCCCCACGGGGCCTTCCCCTTCTTGAGAGATAAAAGGGCCACAGAGATCTCTTTGGTGGTTAGGAGAATCTCAAGGGCTGCACTCTGGGCCAGTGACAATTTGAACAGTGATATGGAATCTAGGAACTTACGAGTGTCAGATCTGGTTTCAGCCCAAGATGAGGTGTACAGCTGCGAATAAAATGCTGACATGATATCATTCACCTGCTGAGGTTTGGTTCTTACCTTCCTGGATAAAGGCTCCTTTAGCCCGGTGATGTGCCTATTTGCCTGTTGCTTCCAGAGTTGATATGCCAGTGTTTTCCCACTTTTATCTCCCCCCCAACTAAACATGTTGTATTTGAATAATAGCCAGATCGGCCTTCTGTGACAGGAGTTCATTTAGTTTCATACGAAGTGAAAGGACCTGTCAGCCACAGGCAGAATGGGGGGAAGGGTGGGGCATGGCCTGCCTTAAAGACCTGTTCAGTAGTGGCAAATTCCCCTTCCAGCCTAGTCAGCTCCTGCTCTCTATCCTTCATCCTATGTGCCGCATATCCCATGATCTTCCCCCTCATGTTGGCCACGGGAGAAAATAAGCTGAAGCTGCTATGCATCGGGCACTATGCAAATCCCAGGTGTTTCCATCAGATAAACAGAGACTCACTACCCCTTCTTTATTACTATAGCACTAACGCCTGGATGAACAGAGACATTTTTAGGCAGTGGTCCCACCACCAATTTGTCCCATCAGTTTGACACTTACGTAGGTCAAAGAGAATGGACACCAAAGCAATTCTATTGCTCGAACAATGCCCTGCACACCTTAAAGCAGAAGAACACAAAAGCAGAGATGGTAAAATCAAAGTGTTGTACCTTCCCAGTAACACTACATCTATGATCCTACCTATGGATAAAGGCATTATTGCAAACCTAAAAAAGCTTAATAGGAAGTAACTCCTCAGAGAAATCATTGTTAGGGACAGTGGTACCGAGCTGGTGAATTGTTTAAAGGGATACAACATAAAGGACATGATGTATGCCTGGTCTCAATAATGTTTGCCAAAGTGACCAATTGCTGGCAAGATGCTCTAGGGCCAATCTTTGAGGATGCCAGAACTCCTGATCCTCCTGAGGTGTCCTCTCAAGATGCTGACATGGAGGATGTTGAAATGCTGCCGGGTTGGGACACATAGAGGGGACCAGACCCGAAGCTCAGGATCAGTTGCAGCAGTGGTTTGAGCAGGATGACAGTCTGCCTGTATCAGATGCAATAACAGATGATAAAATCATCCAGGAAATCAAAATATGGTTTCATGCAATATGTGAATCTGACGGTGAAGGCAAGGATTCCATATAGTTTACAGAGGGTTCCAAAGGTGTGCCAGAGACTGTTCACTCAGCTACGGGGACTGCTGGCCTAGAGACTGGGTTGTGGTACCTGGAGCGGCAGCCTTTTGTGTCCTCTCTCCAGCTTCTCCAGTTAAGGCAGCTCATAATGCAATGTAAAAATGAAGTGCTGCAAAATGTGATGGTGCAAACAACACTGGAATCATTCTTTAATAAGTGCTAATACAGCAAATACAGCAAATACAAAGAGTAGCAGAATATTGCTGAATTTATTTTTTTATTTAATTCATTCATTTAAAATGTTTTTAAATCAAGTTAAGTTTTAAACAGTACATGAAACCTTTTGATACATTAAATGATTTGTCATAAAATGCTGCTGAAACTGGTCTGTACATCTTTTTTCCCTACAATAAGCGCCGCATCTCACTATAGTGAATCCTCGTAAGAGTGAACTTCAGTGTTGGCTCTGTAGCATTTGTTATAACGAGGGAGGACTGTATATTTCCAGGTATTTTGAGCACAGGTGTCAGAAATAGGGTTCTCTTGCAGGAACAGTCTCATTTTGGACTTAGCCCAATCTATAAATTGTTGGTCTCGCATGAGGAGAGGGTCAAACCTCCATGTGGGAGAACAGGATGAGGAAGCACAAAACATGACAACTAAAGGGGAGGGTCTGATAATAAGAGACTTCAACATGCCAGATACAGATCGGTCAATTCCAGCAGGAACATCTCTCGGAACTAGACACATAGTGGATTCCCTGCAGGGGGAGGGCCTCCAACAACTGGTACAACAACCCACAAGAGACAGGGCTATCCTAGATCCAGTACTGACTAACACGGAAAGGACCACAGATCTCCAGGTAGAAAATCACCTGGGGGCCAGTGACCATCACATGGTATGGTATGGTTCAATTTGGCCACTAGAACTAAATCATCCCATTCCAAGGCAAAAATATGGGACTTCAGAGGAGCTGACCTTGATAAGATGCCCAACAGAGTTAAGCTAGCCCTGGCAAAAAGAAATACAGGTGAGGGGGTACAGGCAAAGTGGGCAAGCATTAAGGATGCAATACTTGATGCAACATCCCATTGTGTTAGAGAGAAAAGGAAGCTCAAAAGAAGAAGGAAACCACTTTGGTTTTCAAAAACAGTAGCAGAAAAGGTCAGAGCTAAAGGGCTGACCTTTAGGAATTATAAGGGAACGCAGTGGGATGAAGATAGGGAGGCATACCAAACTTCCCTAAGGGAAGCAGGGAAGGCAGGCAAAGGCCCAAACTGAGGAAACACTAGCACAAACAGTAAAAGAAGATGACAAGACTTTCTATAGATACATTAGTGAAAGGAGAAGTCCAGAGGGGGTATTGCTAAGATCAAAGGAGATAAGGGGGCATGTGAGGAGGAGGAGGACCATGTAAAAGCATCTATCCTAAATAGATACTTCTGCTCAGTATTTACTGAAGAGAAGGTAGGGCAGGGCCCACAGCTCTGCACCATGGACACGGGAGGAGGTGTGCACTAGTCCCTTCACAAAAGAAAGGGTCCTACAAGAGCTCAATAAGCTCAGGGTGGACAAGACAATGGGACCTGATGGCATACATCCCAGGATACTAAAGGAGCTAAGGGTGGAACTAGCAGAGTCATTATCAGAACTGTTTAGTGAGTCTCTGAGCACAGGAGAAGTCCCAGAAAACTGGAGAAGGGCTCATGTGATCCCGCTCCACAAGATTGGTAGCAGGGAGGAGGTGTGGAACTACAGACCAGTCAGTCTTACCTCAGTAGTGGGCAAGATTATGGAGGCACTCCTTATGGAAAGGATAGTGCAACATCTGGAATCCATAGGAGCACAGGATCAAAGACAGCATGGGTTTACAAAAAGAAGGTCCTGTCAAACTAATCTCATAGATTTCTTTGACTGGGTAACCAGAGTGGTGGACCAAGGGGGAGCAGTTGATGTCGCCTACCTTGACTTCAGCAAAGCTTTCGATACTGTTCCAAATAGAAGATTGATTAATAAGCTGGGTAGGCTCAGGGGTGGGACAGAAGTTGGTCAACTGGGTGGCAAACTGGTTGTGGACAGAAAACAGAGAGTGGTGGTAAAATGGTATACAGTCAGAAGAGATGCAAGTCACAGGTGGGGTACCTCAGGGATCAGTCCTGGGGCCAGTCCTCTTCAATATCTTCATCAGTGACATTGCAGATGGACTGGAGGGTAAGGTTTGTCTGCTTGCAGATGGCACCAAGATCTGCAACAGAGTAGATGATCCAGATGGGGTGGCCAGAATGAGAAGAGATCTGGATAAACTGGCAAAATGGTCAGAAGAGTGGCAGATGGGGTTTAATGCAAAGAAGTGCAAGATCATGCACATAGGGAAGAGAAACCCTGAAGCCAGCTATAAGCTGGGAGGGGAGTTGCTGGAAGTCACAAGGGAAGAGAGAGACTTGGGCATCATCATCACCGATGACCTGAAATCATCCAAGCAGACCACTAAAGCAGTAGGTAAGGCTAGGGGGATGTTGGGGTGTATTAGTAGGGGTATCACAAGTCAGAAGAGGAAGGTAATAATCCCTCTTTACAAGACACTGGTTAGGCCCCATCTGGAGTACTGCTTGCAGTATTGGAGGCCACACCTTCACAAGGACACTAACCAAATTGAGGCAGTCCAGAGAAGGGCAACCAAAATGGTGCAGGGACTGCATCAGAAAACATATGAGGACAGATTAATGGAGCTCAATATGTATACCCTAGAGCAAAGGAAGGAGAGAGAGGTGATATGATCGAAACATTCAAACACCTTAAGGGCATTAAAAAGGTGAAAGAGTCCAACATGTTTCAATATAAGAAAAATAGCAGGACAAAAGGATACAGCATGAGATTAGAGGGAGACCGATTAAGGGGTAATGTGAGGAAGTTCTTTTTCGCAGAAAGGGTGGTAGATTCATGGAACGGCCTACCTCAGGAAGTGGTGGATATGAATACAGTGCAGGGCTTCAAACAGGCATGGGATGGGCATAAGGGAGCAATACAGATGAGTATGAATAGAGAGGCCATTGACAGGGCAAAGGCCAATGGCACATTCATAAGGTAGAAAAAGAAATGGGCAGACTGGATGGGCCTTGCGGTCCTTATCTTCTGTCATCTTCTATGTTTCTATGTAAGCACCCCAGGATACTAACAACTGGACCAGGGCATCATCCGAAATAACAGTAGGGAGAATTCTAGACTGAAGGACAGATTGGGTGAGGACTTGTGAAATCAGCCAGAAATCCAGCCTGCTGAAGGTTCCATGGACCCCAGACTGGAAAGTGTAGTCACGTTCCGTGGGGTGGGTGAGGTGCCATATGTCAACTAACTGGAATTCAGGGCTCAACTGCATCATAGCCTGCACCCCTCTGGTGTGTGTCTCTTTGCACGCCACCGCTGAATAAGTATGGCTCGATCCTTGCACAGTAACCAGTATGCAGAAAACAAGTTGCAGCATATAATAAACATTAACATGAAAATATTAACACAGTATAAACTATTTACAGGTAGTGCACCTAACTGTACAATGGTAGAGGTCAGTTTGGCAGGCTGAGGATACAAGATCCTCTCAGGCCTAACCCACCCTTCCATTGGGGGGTGTTTCTGATAAGAGATCCACTGAGAAGCAGGGATCTCTCAACTACAAGAGTGTTAGAAGTGTAGGGGTACGTGCTTGCTGGCCATGCCATCCCAGGGGACTGAACTGTATCGAATGTATACTCCACAAGTTACTGCTACTCAGCCTGAGGGCTCCTGGGGATTAACAGTGTAGTATTGATGGGTACATTGTGGCAGTCATGATAAAGGCCTTATCCTACATATTTAGCAGAAAGAAACCACATCAGCGTACATTATCCCGGTGCCCATGGCAGATCCCCCCATCATGATGCGGGGGGGCAGGGAAGAGGGGGGCACCAGTGAGGTGAGCGTCTTCTGTGCAGTATAAAAACAATATAAATTATCAAGCTGCCCTCATTCAAGAAAAGGTAGGGTGGTACCATGGCAAACTGGTTCCCTGAAAGAAAAAGAGAGGACACCCTTCTACCTATATCAGTCAACAGACCTGCACAATAGAATTCCCTCCCTCTGCCCTCCTCAAGAGGCAGTTAAAATAATTCAACAAGTGTAGCCAAACCGACATAACATGATATACATAGGCATGGCACAATGTCCTAGGAGCACTTTTCTGGTCAGTCGATCAGATACTGAGGCCTAGGCTCCTTGAGTTGGCAGTGGAAGGGATGAGATCCATGAACATCCCAAGTGTTAACCACTAGTTAACCAGAAAATTACAAGTGGTGACCACCTGAGTACCTTCCCCTATGTCCATAACCATGGCCCGACTGCAAGAAAAATAATCAAGAGGACACTTATCTATGTCTGGTCCAATGGTGCCTTTGCCTGAGGTTCTTCTGCTCTGATTACAGTCTGGGGTGCCCTCTTGTCTAGGCCAAGATCCATGGGTTGCTGTGGCTGCTGCGATGAAGGGAATGCTGTGCTAGGAGGCTCCTCCACAGTCCATTGTTTTAGTTCTGCTTCAGTGGTGGAGGCCTCATGCACCATCTCCTCCTCGGGGTAGTCAGGGAACTCCTTGGATGCAGACAGTTCCATGACAGCCAGTGCTGCATAGTGATTTGGGGTTGAAAACTTGCTTAAGCTCAAGTTGTGGATCACCACTGAGTCTTCCTGCCAATGTCCTTGCTCTGCCTCTCAGTCTTGAGGGTGCATCCATCTGGCATGCCGCCCAGATGATTGCCACTTGCGAGATCTGACTGTAAGGCCCAGCCACACCTTTACAGGTATAGCTGTGCTGAAAATCTCCTCCTATGTTCGATGCATCAGCCATCAGATTTTTAGCCCCAGAGTAACCATAAATGTTATTTTGGAGCACAGGAGGATCAGATCTAGACCGAGGAGGCCAGTTACGCCGAAGGCAGTCCATAAGAGCTTCTGGAGTCGAGAAGGAGATGGGTGCACCATCCACTTCCAGACACATTGTGGAGGGGCATCACAGTGAGAACCAGAAACCCAGGGAGTGCATCAACCGGTGAGCTTCAGTGTATTCCTTCCATTTGGCTGCCAGTTCCTGAGAATAGTCTTGAAACATTTAAATTTTATGGGCTTGCCAAGAGAGGGCCCGAGCTCCCGAGCCCTAGAGGTAATCCATTCCTTGTCAGCAAAATTCAGAATACAAGCCATGAGGGGTCTAGGCCTCTCTCCTGGTTTGGGTGGGGGATTAAAGGTCCTGTGGGCTCACTCAATTGCCAGGCCAGGAGGTAGCTCATGTCACAGGACTTCGGGCAGGACATCATACAAGAAGTCCAAAGGATTGCCCCATTCTGCACCCTTGGGGAAACTGAAGAGCTGTAGATTGTTGCACCAGCTCCTGTTTTCCATGTCATCGATTTTGTTTTACAGCATTTGGATTGTTCTTTCTTGTTCATGAACAGGGGAGGCTAATGAATCAATTGCTTTCGTATTGCGGTTAACTTGCAATTCGGTGTTGCAGACTCTGGCATCCATTTGTTGAATGGCCATGGTACTGTTATTTGAAGTCAGGGTGACCTCCGCCATGCACTGCATCAGAGCAGTGAACATATCATTGATCTGCTGTGCATTGAGGTCTATAGGAGCATCCGGACCTCCGCTGTGTGCCATGTTGAGAGGCAGAAAATGCAGTCGGCACCAATAATGTTTATGGCTAAAAGTTAGCAGTTGTGAGTAGAATGTTCTATTCCTCAATCGTCTGAGATTGACTGTCTCTGCTACGCCTCTGAAGAGAAGTAAGCTAAGCAATGTAAATAGCAAAAATTAACCCCCGGGTTGGCAGAGCGCTAGAATCAGGCAGCCATCATGTTAGGAGCTAAGTCACATCTCCCCTTTTATGCGTGGTTTTATGAATTTAGGTATTGTTGGAGGTATGACAAATGAGAGTGTTTATGTCTTTTTCTTATACATCATTATTTTTGTTTTATTGTTGTTCATTATGTAGCTTTGTTGTTAAAATGCTATGTACAGGCACTTCAAGCATTGGAGGGGCACCTTAATATAAATAAAAATCTACCTACCTGCCTAAAAACAGATCAGAATGATACATGTGTTGATACATGTCTACACACGTCAATACATGGTATTAGGGAAACAGAATTTAGCTGGCCCTGCAGCATAGCAGTAGTACTACTGCTTGCTATGCTGGTGACCTGTGTTCAGAAACTGACTTAGACCCTTTAGGGGATGGCTGAGGAGGGAGGATTGAGCATGCCATGGACAGCTCTCCTCCTTCATGGAGAGGGAACAGTACATACCGCTGCATGCTCACCACTTAGTTGAGGTTGGGTGGCGAAGCAAGGGACATCGCATACTAGAGGGCCCTAATGCTGTCTATAGTGTGCCATGGGCAAGAACATGCATGTCTCATTGTACATGAGCAGATCTTGGAAGGGGAAGAAAAATGGAGAGGAAAAAAGCTCTGTCTGCAGGGTGCCGATGGCATCCTCAGATGCTCCACATGGCCATTGCGCCAATCATCCACCACATAGTGGTCCTAGGCAAGTGGTGGGGTACGTGCTGGAGAAGGTAGGTGATGGGGCTGGGGCATCAGAAGTGGGCTGGTTGGGGCAACTCAGGAGCAGAACAAGTAATTTGGACAAAAAAATGGATTTATATTTTTTTTAGTTATGTTGTTTTTGTTGACCAGGAAATGAGGCTAGACAATACTGCTTATTTTCTGCCTCATTCCAGACGGAGGTAGGGGAATACAGATGCAAAACAACTGAAATTAAACCAGGTTTAAGCTTTTATAAATGTTTTCAACCATTTCATGTTTTTATATATAACAATAAATAAAAAATACAGCAACTTTATGTACTGATATATCAACTTAGCTGACTCTAAGATTTCATTAAAAAAACTTATGCTTTTAGTCCCAAAGGTTCCAAAGTTATCCCGTTTAAAAAAAAAATTATGTTTGGAAAGGCCTAATTTTGGAACTGTGGGCTAAATTTTTTCCTTTAAATGAAAGCTTGGATTCAGGACATAAGGACACAGGGACAAGGAGCAACCAGGTAACTATAGACCTACCAGTCTTACCTCTATTGTGGGTAAACTGATGGAGACACTAGTCTAAGAGGGCCTTGCAAGCTACCTGGAGAGCAATGGACTCCAGAACAATAAACAGCATGGGTTCATGGCAGGAAGGTCTTGTCAGACCAAACCAGCCTGATAGTATCCTTTGACTGGGTAACAAGGGTAGTGGATAAGGGCCATGCTGTGGATTTAGTCTACTTTGATTTCAGCAAGGCCTTTTACTTGGTGCCACACAGAAGGTTGCTGAAAAAAACAGAGGATCTGCGTACAGCAAAGGACACAGTTAGATGGATGAGAAACTGGTCAGAAGGGAGACATCGGAGGGTTGTGGTTAATAGAGTCAAATCAGAACAGAGGGAGATCACCAGTGGGGTTCCACAAGGATGGATCCTGGGTCCAGTCCATTTCAATATGTTCATTAGTGACATGGAGAAGGAATTCAGAGCAAGATGTGTCTCTTTGCAGATGACACTAAGCTCTGTGGCAGAGTTGACAGTGAGGAGGGGGTTAGGGAGATGCAGAAAGACTTGTAAAAGCTAGAGAGGTGGTCAAAGCTTTTACAGTTGAAATTCAACACCAAAAAGTTCAAGGTGATGCTCACAGGAACAAGAACCCGAGGGCAGAGTATGGGTGGGTTGGGGTGGGAGGGGTAAAGCTGTGCATGACCTCTGAGGAAAGAGACTTAAGGTCATCATCACTGTCTCCCTAAAACAATCAATCCAGTGTAATAAGGCCTACAATAAGGCAAGCAGGACGCTGGGATGTATGGGAAGGGGTATTGACAGCAGAAGAAAGTAGGTATTACTACCTCACTACAGATCATTGATCAGGCCCCACCAAGAGTACTGAGCCCAGTTCTGGAGTCCTCACCTAAAGAAAGATACATACACGCTGAAGACAGTGCAACATAGGGTAACCAAAATAATGCAGTGCAAACAGGGCAGATCTTACCAAGATCGGTTCAAGGTACTGAACACGTACATGCCGGATGCCAGACGAGAGGGGAAATATGATAGAGACCTTCAAGTTCCTGAAAGGAATGAACAAGGTAAATTATGAGGAACTATTTAGAATAAGTAGTGTATCAAGAACATGGAGCATGAGTGGAAACTGGTGGGGGGGGTTCAAGAGGAAAGTAAGAAAGTTTTATTTTACAGAAAGGGCGGTGGCGCTCTGGAACAATCTGCCCAATCTGCCAGCTGATATGATGGGCTCCAAAACTATCAATGGTATCAAACACTGCTGGGACAGAGCGAAGGGCTTAGTGGTTGCTATCTATGCTGCCTCCATATGGCTCTTCCATTCCTTCTACATGCAAAAGTCTGAAGTTTTTCCATAGCAACATCAATAGTCAGGTACCTAAACTGGACGAGCTGAAAGCATGGGTCTATTCACAAGTCTAATATTGCATTTTCAAAAACATGCCTTAACTCAAGAATCCTTGATTCATGCATTCATATACAAGGATACTCAGCGTACAGACATGACAGGAAAACAATTGTGGAAGTGCTTTTGTTCTCTATAACACGTGCAGTCTTATAGTGCCTTAAGCACTGGGTAACACACCTGAAAATATGGAGGCACTCTACATGAAAGTACATCTTAACTGCTAAGGCTATACTTGTGGGCTGTATTTATAGACCACCAAATGGTTCTCAAGACTTTGATTCCTTTATAGGTGTACGTGGCTCTTCTATTGGTAGGTACAACATTGAGACATTCCTGATTGGTGACCTTAATCTAAACTTAGAAACATAGAAACATAGAAGTTGACGGCAGATAAGGACCGCAAGGCCCATCCAGTCTGCCCATTTCTTTTTCTACCTTATAAATGTGCCATCGGCCTTTGCTCTGTCAGTGGCCTATCTATTCATAGTCATTTGTATTGCTCCCTTATGCCTATCCCATGCCTGTTTGAAGCCCTGCACTGTATTCATAGCCACCACTTCTTGTGGTAAGCCATTCCATGCATCCACCACCCTTTCTGTGAAAAAGAATTTCTCACATTCCCCTTAATCGGCCTCCCTCTAATCTCATGCTGTGTCTTCTTGTCCTGCTATTTTTCTTATATTTAAACATGTTAGACTCTTTCACCTTGTTTATGCCCTTAAGGTGTTTGAATGCCTCGATCATATCACTCTCTCCCTCCTTTGCTCAAGGGTATACATATTGAGCTCCGCTAATCTGTCCTCATATGTCTTCTGATGCAGTCCCTGCACCATTTTGGTTGCCCTCTCTGGACTGCCTCAATTTGGTTAATGTCCTTGTGAAGGTGTGGCCTCAATACTGCATGCAGTACTCAGATGGGGCCTAACCAGTGTCTTGTACAGAGGATTATTACCTCCCTCTACGACTTGTGATACCCCTACTAATACACCCTAACACCCCTAGCCTTACCTACTGCTTTAGAGGTCTGCTTGGATGATTTTAGGTCATCAGTGATGATGATGCCCAAGTCTCTTTCTTCCTTTGTGACTGCTAGCAACTCCCTCCCAGCCTATAGGTGGCTTCAGGGTTTCTCTTCCCTATGTGCATGATTTTGCACTTTGCATTAAATCCAGTTGCCACTCTTCTGACCATTCTGCTGGTTATCCAGATCTCTTCTCATTCTGCCCACCCCATCTGGATCATCTACTCTGTTGCAGATCTTGGTGTCATCTGCAAACAGACAAGCCTTACCCTCTAGTCCATCTGCAAGGTTACTAATGAAGATGTTGAAGAGGACTGGCCCCAGGACTGATCCCTGAGGTACCCCACTTGTGACTTGCATCTCTTCTGACTGTATACCATTTACCACCACTCTCTGTTTTCTGTCCGTCAACCAGTTTGCCACCCAGTTGACCAACTTCTGACCCACCCCAGCCTACCCAGCTTATTTATCAATCTTCTATGTGGAACAGTGTCAAAAGCTTTGCTGAAGTCAAGGTAGGTGACATCAACTGCTCCCCTTGGTCCACCACTCTGGTTACCCAGTCAAAGAAATCTATGAGATTAGTTTGACAGGACCTTCCTTTGTAAACCCATGCTGTCTTGGATCCTGTGCCCCTATGGATTCCAGGTGTTGCACTATCCTTTCCTTAAGGAGTGCCTCCATAATCTTGCCCACTACTGAGGTAAGACTGACCGGTCTGTAGTTCCCGCCTCCTCCTGCTACCACTCTTGTGGAGCGGGATCACATGAGCCCTTCTCCAGTCTTCTGGGACCTCTCCTGTGCTCAGAGACTCACTAAACAATTCTGCTAATGGCTCTGCTAGTTCCTCCTTTAGCTCCTTAAGTACCCTGGGATGTATGCCATCAGGTCCCATTGCCTTATCCACCCTGAGCTTAGCAAGCTCTTGTAGGACCCTTTCTTTGTGAAGGGAGTAGTGCTCACCTCCCTCCCCCTGTGTCCATGATGCTGAGCTGTGGGCCCTGCCTACCTTCTCTTCAGTAAATACTGCCAAAAGTATCTATTTAGGATATATGCCTTTACAGGTCCTCCTCCTCACATGCTCCCTTTCTCCATTAAGCTTAGCAATCCTCTGGACTTTCTCCTTTCACTAATGTATCTATAGAAAGTCTTGTCACCTTCTTTACTGTTCGTGCTAGTGTTTCCTCAGTTTGGGACTTTGCCTGCCTTACTGCCTTACCTGCTTCCCTTAGGGCAGTTTGGTATGCCTCCCTATCTTCATCCCGCTGTGTTCCCTTATATTTCCTGAAGGCCAGCCTTTTGGCTCTGACCTTTTCTGCTACTGTATTTGAGAACCAAAGTGGTTTCCTTCTTCTTTTGCACTTCCTTTTCTGTCTGACACAATGGGATGTTGCTTCAAGTATTGCATCCTTAATGCTTGCCCACTTTGCCTGTACCCCCTGGCTGTGAAAGATGTCATCTAAATGCAAATATGCTCTTTCCAATTTAAACTGCTTCTAAATTATCACACTACCTACGAGTTTCAACCTTGCCACCAATTACCACAACCTTCTAGACTGGATTCTTGTTACCTGCCCTGATAGAATCTCAGCTGCTGGTGTACTTTCAGACTGCTTTGGTGATCACTTCATTACCCTCTGAGTCTGGAAAATTTGGCACGGGGTCATAATGTCGCAAGACATTATACCGCATGCAAAATCACGCTGCCAATACAGTGCAATATTGCCATGTGGCATAATTCTTTTTTCTGTGGGGGCTCCCTACACCCCCCATTATGGGGGCTGTGATCCCAGATCCCCCCACTAAAGATTCCCAACTCCGGGGAAGGGGGGTCCAAGTCAGGGAACGCACAAATCGTGTTGAAAAATAAAATGTCTGGGACCATGAATCAAACCCGGTCCCAGATGCAGTGCTTGGTTCTTGCTGCTGTGGCTCAGTCCAGTGAGCCATGGCAGCTGCTCAGCAGAACCCACTCCCAGCAGAGGTCTTATCCTCTGCCTGGGAGTCTGTGAATGATGCATACTGTGTACAGCAGTATATGCGGTATTGCACCATTCGCTGTCCTGGACAGTACTCTTTTGGGTTAGCTATAATGTCGTATGCTATTAAGTGTACAACATTTTGATCCGGTAGGGAAAATTCATAGCAAAAACTCCCCTCCTAAAATGATCACAGTTCGTTTGTATAGGCATTTCATACTGGAAGACTTCTACACAGACTTGTCTGCCATAAGGTGGGACCATATCAACCTTGTTCCCTCAGTAGCTGACGCCTGGGAGTTCATCGCCAATTAATTTATTAATGTCTGCAACAATCTTGCACCAATCAGATCATACATAGTCTAAAGACGCCATTACCTCTGGATCTCTAAGGAAACAATTGAATTGTTCTAGCAAAGGGATGCCTCTTGAGCCAGATTTAAAAAGACCAGATCCCTCAGTGACAGGCAGCATTACAGAAAACTTCAGAATCTTGGTAAATCGGCAACTTCAGAATCTTAGTAAATTGGCAGTAGCTAAAGCAAAAGTGAACCACTACCACAACTACTGGGAAGAAAACAAACGTCATTTAAGAAAATTCTGGTCAGGGGCTAAAAACATATTTGAAATGGATCATCAGAAGCAAATTGGTCAAATCTGGAGACCCTCTGGAGAACTCGTCATCTCTCTTCTAGACATTGTGAATCCATTTAACATTCACTTCACAAACCTCAGCTTCTCTGCAAAACTCCAGAACTCCTTGGTACCACCCTTAGTTGGTCTCTAATTAAGCAGACCAGAGCCTGACTTACATGGTCTGCCAAACTTTAACTTCCGTCAAATCACTGCAGCAGAGGTCCTGAAAACGTTAAAAGGCCTCAGCCCAAACAAGAGTGCTGGTGCTGACTCCCTTGGCCTCAAGCTTTTCTGCCTTGCGGCACATCATATCTGTACTTCAGTTACCATGCTTTTCAACATCTCCCTTGCCTCTGGTAAGATACCTACTACCTGGAAATGTGCTAGAGTTGTGTCCCTACATAAGGGAGGGGCTAAACTCTGACAATACAGACCCATTTCGGTTTTTCATGCCCTCTCCATGGTTATTTAAATTCTCATTCACTCACAGCTGACTGAGTATCTCAGTCTGCACAATCTGCTCTCTCCTGTCCAATCTGGCTTCAGGAAGGGGCATTACACCATATCTGCATTGCTCAAAGTCACCAATTATCTCCACATAGCCATGGATAATGGTCTCCTCTCTGGGGCCATCTTCATGAACCTCTCCAAGGCTTTTGACTTGGTGGATTGTGCAATACTCCTACTGAAACTCAAGACTCGAGTTCTCAGAAAACCAGTCATCAAATGGTTTGAAAACTACCTGAGTAACCAAACCCAGCTAATGTCCATACAAGGCATCAATTTAGACCTTTCTGTCTTAAATCTTGGGGTTCATCAATCCATGGCCCTCTGTTATTCTCCATTTCTGTCAATGCCCTCCCAAAGCGCAGTGGAAGGTATCAGCTACATATGTATCTAGAGGACAGAATACTGTACTACAGTGGAAATACAAGGTCCAAGGTTGATTCTGTACTACAATTTGATTTCAACATAATCTCCTCCTAGTTTGTCACAACCACCTGATCATTAATGCAACAAAAACTAAATCTATAGTGCTTGGATCCCAGAACTTGCTAGCTCATTTAGCTAATCCATTTGCAATGATAACATCAGATGGCAACATTACTGAGCAGGTCAACATATTCAGACATGTAAGAGTCTTGCTTGGTGTAGCACTTACAATCTGAAGGCATATTGATGGCATTTTAACAACCATAATGCCCAAGCTAAACTTTCTCTACAGGTATAAATGCTGCTTCAATGCTGACATAATGAAGCAGGTAGGCTTCCACTTCTGGCTCCTTTCTACTGAATATTGAGACATCATATACTGGACCGCTGTGCAATCAAAACTCCTCTGGACACCCTGTATTGTTTGCACAAGTTGTGCAGGTTTGTCTTCTCCTATGGATGATCTACCCATGATTGTCTACTGCATGACCAGCTTAACTGGACAAGTCCCTCAAGCAGGTTTGACTACCACTGGCTTTCTTTGTTGTTCAACTTTGCATAAGGAAAAAACCCTGATTATCTCCTAGCCCTCCTCACACAGTTAAGCAGTGCCTACTCACTCCATTCAGCTGCAGCACTTCCCCTCTCAATTCCCAGGATGAAGCACAAATTTGGTAGAAAAGTCTTTGCATTTGCAACACCAGACACCTGAACAAACTCCCTCTCCAACTGAGCAATGCGTTCAGCTTACAAGGGTTCGACTTCAGTCTTTCCAACCTGCTTAAAACTACCTGTATGTATGTATTTATTTCGATTTTGGTTACTAGGTAAGTGCACTAGATAAAGGATTGTTTACTTTTGGGCACAACCCAAGAGGCTATAGCCAAACAAGAAATACAATACAAGACATAACATCCAATAGAACAGACCTGAAAAAAGTACATTAAAGGAGAACTGCTGTGAATACAGGCAGGTGACATTGTGTCTTTGGTAATTAAATATCATGATCTGTCAGCTGCCATCTCATGAACATTTCCAATGGATTTTAGAGAGCTGAGCATCTCATGCTGGTAACATTCATGTTTGATTTGGATTACGTTATCTGTGATGTGCATTTTGAGCCATTAGGCAAGTTTTTCATATACGGTAAGTGAGTTTCATTGTATGATTGCAATTCACTAATTAACCATTAAAAGAAACCGTAAGTCTCATTTTTCATTTTCTATAGTAGCAGGTTTGTACTGTCATACTATGTTTGTTATCATCTAAAACAGGTTAATGATATATATATTAGTAGGTGAAAGAGACTTTTCTGTGTATAATCATTCAGTGCAACTGTCAGTATGAGTGTCTGAACTGGCAGTTGCAAACCCACTATTCAGATTATGTTCATTCAGAGACTGGTACTATAATAATGTTTTATGACTAAATCTTAGATTTATAATCAATGGCTGTGTTATATTTATTTTTTGTTTTTATGAATGAGCTATGTACTAGTATTTTTTATCAGATTGCTTTAGCAATATTGATAAAATCAAACTTCTGACAGTTGCATAGCACAGTGCAGTAGAATTACGAGTACATCAACGTCTCTCATCTTCATGATTTAGCAAGATAAATCTTGTTTCCATTGATATTTCATGTCATATTTAAAAGTGCTTCTGTAATTTTTTTGCCATTCACAATCCTGATAAAGAATCTTCAAGTTCAGAATGAATATCAGTATGATTCCGGGTTGGGGGAGCCATGGTAGCTGTGTGGAGTGCATCTGAGTTTAGGAAGCATTTGAATCAAAATTAAAACTTCTCTTGTCTACCTGCTTTCTGTAGTAATCGATTCATGATTTCAAGTTTAATTTAGTCATTGGTTAGTTTCAGATGTCGATTCATACAGAAGCCATTACAAGCAGTAACGTTAGGTGACTGTATCCTGACTGCATGATAGGGATGTGCATTCATATCAATGTGCACAAAGTTGGTTTCTAATTTATTCTGCTCATGTAACAATGTTCTCACTGTATTGTTTCCCTATAGAGTTAATCAATAGTGATATGTCTGACTTGTCAGTTCTGGTTGAATGTATAGTTGTTGTGTTGCAGATGGGAGTGAAGCTGGGAAACAGGGGGTTGTGAGAAAATTTAAATTAATTTATCTGAATAAATAGAGCAAAGATTCATAGTATTCATGCTGTGACCCTTCATGGTAATGAATATCAGCCACATGTTTTTGATCAGTGATCAATGTTTTTTTTCCTCCTAATGTGTTTTATAACGTTTCATAATGTTGTAAATTGGAGAGACAGCATTTCATTTACACGTCTTGAATCTTGATAAGTGAGGTACTGGTATTTGCACATAAGCAAGATTTAATGGTTCACGTCACTATCTGTGTATTATTGTAATCCATGTAAATCAGTGGATTTGTAGTGTGCTATTATTACAACCTTCAGGCATGTGGAGGTCACATCATTCAATGGAAACAGAAACATAGAATTTTACAGCAGATAAGGACCGTTTGGCCTACCCAGTCTACCCATTTTTCCCTACCTGTAGTATCACCTGCAGACCATACTTGATCTCTGACTCTTTCTCTCTCCCCGATTCCTTTCTATTAAGATTCCCTTATCCCTTGATTTGCTGCTGTTTTTTGCTAATTATAAAAAACAACTAAACAGTATCTATGAATGAAGCAGCACTCATTTTGTAGATATTTTTGTGCCACACAAATGTCATGTTCACAGTACCATGCTGTCATTTTTTGTTTTAAAGTTATTTGCATTTGTTTCTTGAAAAAGTGACACAAAATGAATTTTCTGCTGCAGTTTTTGCTCATTTAAAAAAAACTAAAAGTATATATAAATGAATCACCACTCATTTTGTAGACAGTTTTGTGCTGAACAAATGTTGTGCTCACCGTACCATGCTATCATAATTTTTTGTTTTAAAGTTATTTCCATTTGTTTGTTTAAAAAGTGACAAACAATTGAATTTTCTGCAGCTTTTTTTTGCTTATTTAAAAAAAACTGAAAGGTGTATATATATATATATATATATATATGAAACACCACTCATTTTGTAGATATTTTTGTGCTGAACAACTTTCGTGCTCAAAGTACCATGCTATTGTAACCCCTAGGTGGCACTATCCCTAAGGTTACTACCCCTGTGTGTATGACTGGACACAGGTTGAGGGGCCTAGATTTAGTAATAAGGTACCTCCACCCAGAGTAATGGTATTGGAGATGTTTACCTGTTCTGCTATAGCCCTCTAGGAAGCTATAACCACCCATCAACCCTTCTAGTGGCCCAGTATCTAATACAGCAATAACTTCACAGTTAGTACATAACAGTAAGATTTTGCACACACCTTCACACTTACCACCAGGGTTGGACTTGCAGCAACTTCCCTGGAGACCCCCTGTAAAGTAAGGTTAACAATACAGTTGCACACTTTCAACACTGTAACCCAACTAACAATTTGCACACCAGCCAGGTTAAACATGAAAAAAGACAATCAGGTTTATTTAGGAGTAGAGAACAAGGAAGGCGTGTGAATTTAGTCAAATGATTAGCAATCTGATTTGATTCAGTTTTGGCATGCACTTTTAGTCCCAAAATGACAGTCACACAACACTGGGTATCCAGGATGGAAAGTCTGGGTAGCAAGAGGCATTGCCCAGGGGTGGCTGGCATTGCAGCTGATGTTGGGGCCCTTTATGGATAGAAAGGCAATTAACATGCACAATAACAGAAAGATTATTTGTAATCTGAGCCAGTTGTCTCAGTCCCTCATAAACCCAGAAAATTGAAGCAATTAGATGGTACCACAGATTTTTAAACACTTATTGTGAGGAGCTACCCTGATTGCACTCACGCTACTAGGTTTCTGCTGAAAGGTAGGCAATGTGGAGACCTTGTGGGTGTTCAACAATGAGCATGGGGGAACAGGGCCAACATATCACACCTCTTTTTCATGGCCTTTCCTCCAGGTGGCCGCAACCTGCGAGCTGTTGTTTCGAAGGGGCTGGATCCCCAAAGCCGGTCTCTCACCGAAACAGTCTCTGCTGCAGGAGATTCGGTCTGGGATGGATTGGCAAGGCCCAGGCAAGATGAACAGATTGGCAAAGTTCATGGTCTTCTGCTGGTGAAACCTTCAGCTGGTGTAACAGGTTATCATAGCCAAACAGGTCTCAACCCAAGAAACACATTCAGCACATTCAAAATAAATAGCACTAACTTTGAACAGTTTGAATGCGTCAAGTTGCAATTCAGCTGCTTCACTGAGCAAATCTCTTGATCTGAAGCACGTCTCGCACACATGCTGGGACGATCGCTTCACAGGAGCAGATCTTCGGTCCAAATCACAAGTAGAAGTGGTAACACTTCTTTTCTTTTCTGCCACAGTTCCACACCTAAATCGGAGGATTCTGACTTCTGAGATAGGCAATCCCAAGGCAGGAGAAATGTAGCAGGGAGGCAAGCTAGGCCTCTTCCTGATGATTCCCCTACGCTCCTTCAGGGAGCAGCTGCTCGAAAGCTCGAGTTGTTCACACTTCAACCTCCAACTCTAACAGATCCACTGTCTCTTTCAGTACTGGAGATTTCCCTTGCAATCCTGGATTTAGGTTGGCTGAGGAAGCTGTCAGTCACAGTTAGGGCTCCCTCTCCAGGTTAGTTTGGCACCAGCCTAAAAACTACAAAAACTGCAGATTTTCCTTCCCACGAAACACTGGGGTCACGATCCATTTTATGTCCCCAGGTTCTATTGGCCCAATTACTGGAAGTCCCAGGTCTAACATGATGACTCCCATTCAAAATGCACAGCTACAAAAAAAGCAGGTTAAACAAACATCTTTACTTCCAAAATAACTGTACATAAACAATAAATAAGCACAGTCTCATACAAGCTCCCTCTGCACTATTATCGACTGCAGAGTGGAGCACAACAGAGCATTGCCTGGCTGGTCACAAGCCCTAAATCACTTGGACCCAGCTCAGACTATTCACTTAACACAGATTAGCTAGTCTTTTAAAGGGACAGGTGCGGAGTCTCAGCATGGCACTCTCACGCAGATAAACAGGATCACACTGGGATGGGTCACCAGCCTGGCAGTGGGCACTGATGAGCCCAGGAAGACATCTAAGTAAACCCCAAATTGGTGGGGGGTTACAGTCTTCCCTTCCTGGAAAAACTTGGTGTCCGCATCAAGTCTACACATAATAAAACACTTTTACATAGATGACACTATATGTAAATACATGCGTGCAAATAGACATAGGTAGTGACTATAAACTGTTCATTGGTATACCACAAAATAAATCTTGATGCATCTGAGTAAAAATAGGAAAACTGTAATAACAATAGCATTGTTATCCTTTTGTGCACTTCACAATGGATACAGTATAGTAACACATTATTTTTCCTGCAACTGATTCAAGTAGTTACACACATTATTTGCACCACTCTAGTCTGACTTACCTTCTGCACACTAACCCACATGGTTTGGGGCCTGACCCTATCAGCTAAGCTTGGCCTGTGTGGGGGAAGGGCATTAGTATACTGATCGCAGGGCTTAACTATCAGCTTAGAGGTGGCAGAGTAACCTAGTTTTGGAACAGAGTTCTCAGAAATGTAAACCCCTTTGTGAACTACATTCACTGGAAGGTCTACAGGCCTTCCTGGGGAGTCATAACTATGGTGCACTACATGCTTTGCAGATCTTCCACATTTTCTGGGAGGGGCAGACACAGGCTCAGTCCTTTCAACATTTGCATTTGGGTTGATCAGTCCCGGCTCATTGTTCATCAATAAGTCAGCTTCTGATGAAAGGGATGCCTCTGCACTAGCTGTCTGTTCAGAAAGAGGAACACTGTCACTTGCTTGCTCTGTAATTCCAGGTTCATCATCAGGAGGAAAATCCATGGAATTTAAATCATGTAACACATTACTAATACTGTCAACATTATCATCTTCATCAGCACCACTGTCCATCATACTATGGGAGTCATTCATTTCAAAAATTTCAGGTTCGTCTGGTATGTCACCAGTTGTACTCTCATGATCAGGATTTTCCTCTTGAGGCTCAGCTAATTTCATGAGATACAAGGAGTCAGCTATATCAGACGTCACACTTTGCACCTCACTTTCAGAGGGTACAGGGATAGTGGAGAAGGCTGGAGGATTAGGCAGTTCTGAGGGTCAACCCCTCATCTCTCATATTACATAGGGGTTTCCTTGAAACAACTGGCTTGTTCATAAGATGGATAATAAGTGGCCTCACACTCACTATTATCAGATTCAGACTTGCAGTTTACTTCAGTGAGAGCATGGCTGGTGGCAGGCTTTGAACACTGAACTATAGACAGAGAGTTTAATTGTCTCTTTTTGGCTGCAGCTCAGGTTACAGGCCCAGGAGGGGCAGTATTTTGGGGCACAGAATCAATGATGATTTGCCCAATTGGTAATAAATGGTTTCTGTG
This sequence comes from Neoceratodus forsteri, assembly GCA_016271365.2. Classification (NCBI taxonomy): domain Eukaryota; kingdom Metazoa; phylum Chordata; order Ceratodontiformes; family Ceratodontidae; genus Neoceratodus; species Neoceratodus forsteri. Next base: position 335,995,226 of record CM028137.1, on the reverse strand, counting down.
CATTGTTTTTACAGCTCATGGGTCATTCTCTGGATGCACTTTGTATACTGGTAGTTCCTCCAGCTTGTTGACAACAATGTATGGGGTGTGATGCCACCTGTCGGTTATCTTGCGCTTTCCATGCAATCCTAAATTTCTTAGCAAGACTCAATCTCCAGGTTGCAGTTCTTGGGCCTTGACACATTTGTCGTGCCTTTCTTTGTTTGCTAAGTTTCTTTTGGCCGCCATGGTGTGTGCTAACTTTTAGGCATGGTTCAACTGAGCTTTTTGTTTCTGAACATACTGGAGGTAGTTCTCTGCTTTGACTCCATCAGGAGACATTCCAAAACAGATATCTACCGGTAACCTTGCTTCTCAACCAAATATCAAGTGGTAGGGAGAGAACCCAGTTGCATAGTTTCTGGTGCAGCTATAGACGTGAACTACCATGCTTATTTACTGACTCCAACTCGGCTTCTCTCTGTGATGAAGTGTGCCCAGCATGTCTAGTAATGTGCAATTGAATCTTTCAGGCTGTGGATCCCCCTGAAGGTGATAAGGGTAGTTCTGGATTTTCGCACCACCCCCCGAGTGAGAGCATTTCTTTAATCAGATGGCTTTCAAAGTCTCTCCCCGGGGGGCACCATAATGAACAGAGAACTTTTCTATTAAAATCTTGGCTACAGTGGATTCCTTTTGATCCTTTGTTGGATAGGCCTGGGTGTAGCGAGTAAAATGATCCGTCACTACCAGCACATTACTAATATTCTTTTGATCTGGTTCTAAACACAAAAAATTAATACACACAAGCTCCATGGGCGCACTGTTGGAGATGTTAATCAGGGGTGCAGCCCTCTAGGGCTGAGCTTTTCTCTGCAAGCAATGGCTACAAGTTCTGATGTGAGTTTCAATGTCAGCTCCCATTTTAGGCCAGTAGAAATTGGCATGGGTCAGGTCTGAAGTTCTGTCACAACCTAGATGTCCCACTTGGTCATGGAGGGTATGTGAAACCACATGTTTGAAAGCAGTAGGTAACACCAGCTGTTGTCTGACAACTCAGCCTTGTCTATTTGTAGTCTCTCTGTAAAGCAGTTTGTTGTGCAACTTTAACCTGGGCCCCTCTCTAAACAACAAAGCGGTTCTTTGATCTTGGGAGCGAAGTTTGGGCACACTTTTTCCAGCACAGACGGTGTGCAACACAGGCTTAATCATCAGATCTTGGGATTGCACCCACTGGATATCTGTGGGAGCAACTTGAGGCAAAGTACTGAGGTCCAATGCTGCAAAATGGTAATAGGCTGCAGGAACACAGGTGTCAGGAGGGCCCAAACAATCCACCAGGCAATCAGTCGTTTCAGAGGATGAGTGTTCATCTTTATCAAATGTTTGGCAAAGAGCCTTAACAGATTGTTTGGACATTCTCACCCACTCAGAATTGGATTCGGGTCTTCTTGAGAGGGTGTCAGCATCAATGTGATTCAGGCCTGGTTGATACTCTATTGAATAGTCATAGGTTGAAAGTGCCGATAACCAGCGGTGCCCAGTGGCATCTATGTTTGCCGAGGTTTGAACATACTTGAGGGGGGTTCTTGTCAGTTTTCACTAGAATCTTTGCACCATAAAGGTATTCATGAAATTGATCTATGATGGCCCATTTTAGCACAAGGAATTCAAGTGTGTGTATGGGGTAGTTCTTTTCAGAAGGGGTCAGGCTCCTGCTAGCAAACTCCACTGGGCATTGTCTTTCCTCATAATCCTGGTAAAGCACAGCTCTAAGCCCCTTTAAGCTGGCATCTGTGTGTAATACATAAGGCTTAGTTGGATCTGCATAGTCAAGAACAGGGGCATGGGTAAGCTGGTGAATGATATCATAAAAAGCCGCATCACACTTTTTGGTCCACCTTGTCCCAAAAAGTTAATTCATTCTGAAATAAACATTTTCCTCTTCTTTGATAGCACCCTTTTTGTATTTTCAGTTTGTGGGTGGGTACCCTTGAGTTAGACTGAGCAGAGGGCAAATAACTTTGGTGTTATCTTTCTCAAATAGAAAATAATAGCCGCAGAACCCCAGGAATCTTTACAGTTCCTTAAGATTGTTAAGCTGTGGCCAGGTAGTCAAGGCTTCCACTTTACTTGGATCCATTTGAATTCCCTCAGAGGACACAATGTGGTCTACATATTTTTCAGATTGCTGAAAGAATTAGCATTTGTCAACGGGTAGTTTTAATGCAGAATCCTCCAGCCAATCTAGAAGCTTGAACAAATGGGTCTCATGCTCTTTAAGAGTTTTTCTGAACACCAGTGATGTCGTCCAGGTAAACAAGGCATTCCAATAGATTCATGTCTCCCACAGCTCACTCCATCAGCCTCTGGAAAGTGGCAGATGCTCCTGAAATGCCCTGAGGCATGCATAGGAACTTGTAAAACCCCAAGGAACAGATGAACGCAGTCTTTTCCCTATCTTCAGGGGCCATCGGGATCTGGTAATACCCACTCCGGAGGTCTAACACAGAGAACCACTGGCTTCCATTAAGGCAATCGAGGGCATCCTAGATGCGTGGCATGGTGTACTGGTCTGGTACAGTTCTTTGATTCAGTGTCTTGTAGTCCACACACATCTTCACTGAGCCGTTCTTTTTTTGGACTACCACAATCGGAGAGGTGTACAGACTATGAGATTCATGTATAATTCCAGCCACCAGCATCTCCTGGAAGTGGTGTCAAACATCATCGATGTCTGCTGGTGCCAGCCATCGAGGTCTCTCGTGGAAGGGTCTCTCTTCATGAAGTCTAATGTAATGCTCCGCACCAGCGACACATCCGACATCCCATTCTTTCAAAGAAAATATCTAGCTCCTCTGGGCCAGCTTTCAGCTAACTTTTGCTCTCCACTCATCAGGAATGGGAGATTCCCCAAAGTCGAACAAATCAGGAGTTACTTTGTCATTCTCCTCAGTGCATTTCTTGCTAGGCAGCACAGCAGTATCTGCACAGTACACTGTAGGCAATCTCTTAATGCACTGTTCATGATGGTGTACAAAACTTGCATATATTGCACTAAGCTGTAACCAGTTGAAGTATGTTTAAACAACTATTTTCATTAGACAAACCTGACTGTATCCAATAGTTTCACAAAATGGGATAGATTGCACAAAGTTGCTAATAAACGTATTCAGCATGGGAAAGTGCTGCTGCATACCTGCATAGAAAAAAAAAGAATTAAAAACACAGAATCACCATATATACAACCTAAATAACAAACTGCTTGATCATTTTTCATTTTTCAAACTTGCTTAATCATTTTTTTAGAAATGGTTTCACTTCAGTTCTGCCATTTAAACCTCTCCCTTCCATTGCTTTGAAGGCATGCATCCAATATTGTTCTCTCTTTAGGAGGAGGTTATCATAGTCTCCCCCCTCCTAGACATGAATGTTTTTTCAATACCCAGATAAGTGAAAATGTGCTCTTTTTTATTTCTTGTTTTGAACACGTGCATAGCCAAGGCATTAGTTAAATCCTCTCCTTCAATGGCTCTTTCGTGTTCCCCTATTCTGGGCTTAAATGACCCTTTTTTTTTTCCAATATAAAAGTGGTCACATTTACAAGTATCTAAATAAACAATACCACAAGTGCTACGTGTAATGAAACCTCAAACCTATACTGTGTTATCGTTAAGGGGATTCTTATATGTTTTAGTACTGTACACTTTAGGGCAGTACTTACAGTTACCGCATTTATTGCAGCTACTGTCCCTCTTAGGTAACCACATCCTAGGATTTTCTTCCAAAGGCTGTGAGGAATGAACCACATAACCCCTAATACATTTATAATCAACATATTTGTATATACAGTATGTGAAGAATGACCAATAGCAACACATTTGTATGAATATATTGGTTAATTAAGATGTTAAATATGTATTTGCCACTTTTGGATGACTTACAGTGCTGTCTACTGTTTGGAATTCGGCAATCACTCCACTTATATTTTCTGCAGTTGCTGGTGTTGTGCCTTGCAAGCAATTCAGTGATTACCTAAAAAGATACAAGCAGCAGAATGTTTAAATAATAACTGCTATCTTGTTAAGCACATGTTTTATTCTAAAAATAAACTTCTCAATAAAATCCAACACTGATCCTATGGGTCTGTTTGCAGTTGTGGGTTTAAATAAATTGTGCGGGTATGCTGTTCACTACTGAGGGGGAGGTGGCAGGGGTAAGGGTCATGACCTCAGGGGAAGCTTCCATTTTACTGCCTTTGCACCGTGAGGGCCTGTTTTGGAGCAGGAGGTGCTGAGGGTGGGGGTATTAACCTTTGTGGATCCTCAGCCAAAACACTACTTCCTCAAGTGGTCCGCTGACCACCTGGAGAGTTACTTTCTCCCAGTCTCTGCTTCATTGTTGGGGACATGATTGCACACCAGTGCAACCTTGTTGATGAGTATTGGGCTTGTTGCCTTTGAAGTTTTACTGTTTATATTTCATATGTGAAGAAGAAGAAGAAGAACAAGAAGAAGAAGAATCAGCATTTATACAGCGTTATCCTTTTTAAAATGTTCTCCATTTTGGTTGTTTTTGTCCTTGTGTGCAAGAGGTGGGGCCTGCTTGCTCTTGCTAGTCTCAACTGATTTAGTGGTACTGCTGATATCATGGTGAGTCCAAGGAGGGGGTTACCATGGCCCATAGGTTTCACAGTGATGATTGTGATGCAATACTGGTATGTTTCAATTCTGTATGTGTAGCTTAAGTGTGATCTCATATAATGTCAAGGGATTTTCATCTGTGGTAAAGCAAGTTAGAATTCTCAGGGAATTGGCTCACAGAAAATGTGACCTGGCTTTACTACAGGAATCACACTTATCTGATGAGAAGCATCAGACAAATAGGCGGGCCAGGGTAGGATAGGTCTTTCCTTCTCACACCCATCTAGCAAAAAAGCAGGAGTACTAATACTGATCTGTAAGGGGCTCCCTTTGACAATCCTGGATTCCTTCTCAGGGGAAGATGGTAGAATGGTACTGGTGTCCCTTGCCTGGATTGGTCAGAAGGTTCATTGGGTAATGTATATGCTCCTCCTCACAACTGGTGAATTTTTTACCTGGATTTTTCACAAACTGATGGACCTACCCCCAGGGATCATTTTACTGAAGGGAGTGGAACATGGTGGATGACTCCAATCCAGATTGTACACTCAGATACATTACCGCCGAGTCCAGGATGGTCTGCACCATGATACTGTAAATCTCAGACAGGAAAGAGTTTTGGTAGACCCATGGCAGGAGGCGAACCCTTATCCAAGGGATAACACTTTTTTCTCTCTTCCAAATAACAGCTATTCAAGAATTGACAATTTCTATATTTCTAAACCCCACATACACTTTGTTTCTGACCTTAGTATCTTTCTGAGAACTATCTTGGACCATGCCCCTATTCTGTTAAAACTGCAGGTTGGCCCCAAGCAAGGTGACACCTTGTGACATCTTAATGTCAACTGGTTGGCAGATCCGACCTTAGTGGAGAAGCCAAAGGAGGAAATTGGGCACTACTTGATGGTTAATAAGGAGGAATATACCCAATTAAAATATGTCTAGGACAGATTAAAGGCAGTTCTAAGGGGCCACCTAATTTCTTATGCCTTGAATTAGAAGAATCTCCTCTTGATGACACAGAGTAGGCTGTTAGCAGAACTGGCAGCCCTAGAAACAGAACACAGAAGATCCAGGGATCCCAAGTTGCTACCCAAAATCCAGGGGTTCGGCAAGAGCTAGATTAACTACGAGGGTAGTAGAGAGTCAGTTATGCTTTTCTAACCATAGGCTGTTGGCCTACAGGCTGTGTAAACAGGCAGCAGACTGCTTCATCCCCAAGATAAGGCTGGAGGAGGATCTGCAGAGCTAGGCCTCCACTTCCTGGGGGATGGCAGAGGAGTTTAGCCAGTTTTATGAATGTTTGTATATGGAGGTGGGGTATAGGAGAGGAAAGGGCTGTCCAGTCCTTTCTGAATAAAGAAAATCACCCTAGCTTAGATCCAAACAAATTGTCTCAGGTGGAATTACCTTTTTCAGCAGATTAGATCATTGCCACCATTAAATCCCTAAATAATAATTACCTAATTCCGCACAGTTTACCAGTGTAAAGATAACTGGTGGTAGTTTGTTGCATAAGAAATTCTATTTAGCACTTTGGTTGACAAACACTACTGCTCTGATATATGTGCAACACTTTTATCCTGTGCAATATTTTTACCATGTGCAATATTTTTTATTTTATGCGCAATATGATCTGTTATTACTAAGCACATTGTGGGGTTGTAGCTATGGGAGTGTGATGTTAGCCATACACAGTCTGGATCTCTGCAAGGATTGCACTGTTAAATATTGCTTTTGAACAATTGAGAACTGATGCTTTTATGACATGTAATGTAAATATGTGTATATAGCTTTAAGAGACCTGTGTATTTAAGAGAGCTGTTTGCAATACTGAGACACCTTTGAGAAAGCACACATGTGCAAAATGCATCAGGTGTGATGTACAAGGAAGTAAAAATCCTTGAGGGAGCGGGCATTTTTATCAAGTTGTTTGGATGGATTATTTATTGAACTTTGCCACATTGGAATAAAGAACGAGCACAAAGAAACTGTTCCTGTGGCAAGTCCTCCTTGCTTCAGGCATTTTAGCTGTTGATATGAGGTGGTTTTTCGATGTTGATACAGACTGTGAACCCACAGCTGATAGCCTTAGGATGGTGCCGGTCTTTTCCTTATTCTAAATTTGCATCTCCTTGACCGTTTGGCACTGCCGATCCTGGTGCTGTCTCACCCTACCACAAACAGTATATGTTGATTATATATAGATTATAAAATGGGTAGAAAGAATGCTGGCTCCTGATTGGCCAAGAGATACTTTCAACTGGGCCATTATCCAGTCCAATAGACCGACTGAAAGTAGCTTAAGAAAAATATGTTTAAAAAAATACACCCAATTTACTAAAAAGGACCCATTTCATAATTGCAATAAGGCAATCAAAGGGAGTGCGTTATAGTGGGCTAACAGCCCTTCTCAGGTGTTGTGAGCACTCAACTTCATGTCCTGCTTCAACCCATCCAAGATGGGCCGTTAGCACACCATAATGTACTCCCTGTCATGCCTTATTGCTTAAGTAATACATTGGGTGATGTGCACTACTAGAATTTAATAAACACTTAAGGTGTGTGAGGTCATACAAACCTCGTGAGCGAAGCTCAAAGTGTTTATTCGAGGATCATACACCAAGGATGTATATTGAATTCTAGTAAGGCAAGGCACATTTTATTTTTTATGGGGCCCAATCCTGGAAGTTCTGGTGCTGTGCACATAAATACAAACTATTCATAAAAAATAAGGCACATGCATAGATAACACACTAATAAATAGAAATATATATAGTAATGCACACCACCTAATGTATTATTTTTTAATATTATAGGTAATCAGTTTTCTCCGCACCCCATTCCCTTTTTTAATTTTAGTCACAGCAGTGGAGAGAGTGATCAATGCGGCCATCTGAATGAGACAGGAACTGCATCAAACGTAGGTTCTGATAGTAAGACAGAAAGCATGTGCTAGCAAGATAGGGAGATCAACTGGTACCTGTCTCAAATGGTGCTGGTAGTGAAGGTGTAGATTTTTTTAGTAAAGGAACAGTATTCTAATTTGTTGTGCTGCACTAATGACACCACTACAAATGTATTGATGTCCCTACTGAAGCATAAAAAACCCTTTTTAGGCATGGATTTCCATGCACATTAACATTCCACTATACACTATAGCGTCAATTGTAAAATAGTTAAACTAGACCAACCTTAATCTAGGAATCATTCTCTCAGTACAATCAGTATTATTATTATTATTGCCCTGTCTATACAGGTTTTTACGTTATTCTAGTATGTGTTTTCTGAACTACATGATGCTGGTAATAACCACTATAAAACTGTATGATACAGTGAATATTCATGATCTGCTTTCCTGTTGTTCACATAATGCTTCCATACTCTGGTACATTAGGATCATACAATACATGGTACATTTATAAAAATTTACTTACCATCATACAACCATTTTATACCTTACATTTGGAAAAGTCAATAGAGAATCTGATGTCTATTTCGTGAAAGTTTGTAGAGGGAGCAGAAAATTGGCAGTGGTAATGTGACAATCAAAACAACAGGGCAACATACAGGCTAAAGGTAACTGGCACTTATTAGAACATGGATATTACTCAAATCATGTAAGAATGAGGCAGTTTACTTTAAGTGTTTCATCCTTTGTTGATCTACAGTAGATGCATGGTTTCTTACAGTCACAAAATGCAATCAGTGAAGTAAACATAAGTACAAAATCCAATCATGGCACACATAACAGTCCCCTTCCTACTGATGTCACCTCAGGCATCAGGCAAGGTGATGTCAGTAGGAGGGGTGCTGTGCTTATGTGCACCATAATCGGAGTTTGTGCTTATGTTTACCTCTCTTACTGTATTTTGTGATTGAAAGGAGCCATGCTTCTTCGCCAATAAATGGTGAAACACTAAGATAAACTGCCTTTTTATTGTATGCTTTAAGTAATTCCTGTGGTCTAGAAGATGGTGATTAGCCCCCACCTCTCTGTTTTGATATCCATTTTCAGATCATGCTTGTGTATGCTTCTGTATAGTCATATCCCATGCATATACTGTTTAAATTGGTGTGGTCTTCACCCATTGTTACCTTATCTATGGTGTCGCTGTCTTCTCACTGTTAAAGATTTTGTACTGCCTACATATCTTTATAACCTCCTGGGTCTTACCTGAAAAATAGGCATATATTTGTCTAGTGTGCTTACCTGGTCAATAAAAGTGAAAATAATAAATAATAATATTTTGTAGTCTCTTGAGCTCATGTTCATTATATTATTTTAACTATGGAAATTTGAATTTCTTGGATTGTCATACAATGAATGTATAGTTGATATTTGAGAAACTGTGCATTTGGGATGGATAAAATCATGTAGTTGTTTGTGATCTTGTGGAATAATTTTAGATAATTAATCAAATGCTATGCAACATATATATAGATTGAGATACCTGATACATTTGATGAAGTACAGTATGAACATACTCCATGCGATGAATCCAGTGTTTGTACTTGATGGTTCTATGCAAAATGTGTAGTGAGTATTTATGTACTTTATTAACCATATAATTTTTCACATTTTCTAGTTTATTAAGTTACATTCAGTGTATACTCTTGTGATTTCAGTTTAAAGACATAATAATTGTACTCACTAGTCAATCAAGGCTAGCCCTATATATCCTAAGAATATATATTTCAAATTCATCAATAAGTCTATATCATTAATTAAGTTAATTGAATGTTTATCACACTATATGTTTATATTTTGTCTTTATGCATAACAAATTACCATCTGTTTGTATACACTAGGTAATTAACTAGTATTATACGAGAGGCATCTCCTCTCAACCAATCACAATGAAGAACTACTGCCAATTATTCTCCCACAAACTGCATGTCAGATCCCCAGAGTCGTTTATTCATCTTCACCCCTCCCACAGTCATTTAATCACACACTAAAGACACGCCCACAGTAGTTTAATCAGTCTAGCAAGCTTTTTCTACTACCTGAATGAATTCTCACTAACCTCCACATCTGAACCTGTGCTGCTCACATACTGTTCTCCAGACCCCTTGAATGCTCCTACCTAAATGTCATTTTTTTTCTAGCCATCACTCATAAGTATTTTAAAACTGACTCCACTTTTAAAAAAATACAATTTTATTCCACATTTTCTCACCGATGTACAAAACTGCAACTCTGTCCATGCGCATTAACTTGACACACGTGCGCATGCCCAGTCTCACTTTCACTTCAGTGATTACATTAACCATACAGCTTCTTTTTTAAAACCCGATTCATTTCTATTTAATCATAAAACCATCCACAATCATATATGTAGCATACAATTCAACCTGACCTCCCTGTTTCCATGACCGCTGCACTCTCTGAATAAAAATAAAATGTTATTGCTAGTCAGCAGTGGTTACTCACAGCATCAACACCATATGCAACCCTGCCACAACCTCCAGAACCAGCAATATTGGAGATTAAACACATAAATCAACATGAATACAAACAACAAAATATGCAGTACAGTTTTTTGCATGCCTCCTTCTATTTGTTCTTGTGAAGTCCACATTGTTACGGGCAGCGGGGGTGGAGAGCACTACATCTCCCTCAATGGAACTAACAGCTAGCACAATGCCTTCAAGAAACGTACTGCTGCAACGTTGACTTCAGCAAAACTCCCTCACTCCAGCGTATAATAGTAGTAACATTCAGTGAGTTGAGAGCTTTTAATAACCAGCTTTCTGTGGGGATTAAACGCCCGCTTAACTCATCCTCAGAAGCTGGTTATTGCTTCATATACTCCAACTCGTTGGATGTTATCACTTAAACATATCAACAGATAATATGGAAAATTGAGAACAAGGCTTGAGACGTCTCTAGTTTGCCAGTTTCTAACACTGCTCCATACCCACTAAAAAAAATAGGTTAATGTGTTCCAATCATCAAATTATCATACATATTTCATATTTGCTTATGATTATTTAGAAGGTAATTGACAAAGGAATACAATATAATCCTCCCAATAAAGACAAGGCGATTCAGTGACCATAGTTTGAATTTAATGACATTACGGAAGCAGTAATGTGAAAACCAATAATTATTATCATATTATTAAATTTATTACTGTCATAATTAAGCAGTAGGACATGACAGGGAGTTTGTTTCAACCTTCCAAAAAGTGCCATATACCACCACAAAGTACATCCTGTCACGTCTTATAATGATTATAAAATTGGGCAAATATTTATTTTGGGGGTGGAGGGTTGGTATTGGTTTTATTGGGCAGAATCATCTGGATCTTTATCCAGTGTTGATATTCCTAAATAACAGCACAGACAAAGATGGCCCTCAACAAATCAGGAATTACAACTCTCTTCACCCAATTTTTAATGTATAGTTAATCTAGTTGACATGAACAGTGATTCTGATAATGGTCTAAAAATACAATTATGCATTAAACATACATTATTTAGGCATGAAATGCATGACGTGGTGTGTGTGTTATGTTGTGATAGTGTCACAACTAGGTTGTTTGGTAATGAGGCTGCAGGTGGGTTGTGACTAAATATATCATGGCTAGTAATAAACATATATATATATATATATCGTGCCATTATAGTTATGGTTGAGTACCCCATTTAAGGTTAAGGTGTGAGATTTGGCAGCTTAATAGCTTTGCCATTGTATGACAGATTTGCTTGAAATTTGGCATGCATGGAGTGGTGCCATAGATCTCTGGATCTGCCAAGCTTTGTAATGGTCGGATATACGGTTGTGGAGCTACATAGCACCAAATAATGTGATAATTACAAATTTTTGAGCATTCTTTGCTCGCCCCTACAGGTCGTACAGTCTGTGCAATCAGTCCAAAACCTTCAGAGAAGATGCAGCCAGGGTCCCTGATGTGCCTTTTGAAGATTTCATGAAAAAATATTAAACGGTTCAAAAGTTATTCAAAAAACAAGTTTCCCAATATAGTCAATGGGAAAAGTTAACAAAAAGTTTGACAGTGTCGCAAATGCAGTTTTTAGTGTCGCAAATGACCCCTGCAGTGTCGCAAATTTGCCATCTTGTTTTCAGTTGGTGGTCACAGAAATGCTTGGCATTTAAATTTGGGACCCTCTAGGAACACAATTCCTTTTGTGTTCACCTAGTCGAGCCCTGAGAATGCTAGCCATGTCTTTTTTGGGGGTTAAACACCCCAGAAATATGTTTTAAAATTTTTGGAAACAGTAGTGTTGCAAAGTAGTGTCGCACATTCAACACCTTCGTGATTTCTTTTGTGAAAGTGTCGCAAATCACGACACTATTTTGCGACACTATGCCCAAAAGAATAGGAAATCTTTGCCACCCTGCTGCAAAAGAACAGTTTGGTCTTTTGGGCTGACATTTGGAGGAAAGAAAGCCAAGATCCCACAGATGTGCCTTTTGGTGGTTTGCTGATAAAATATTAGAGGGCTGCAAAGTTATGGCACTCCAAAGTTGACAATTTTTCCCATAGGCTAACATTACGGCGTCCGCCGCGCCTTTCCGGGCCCATATCTTGAAAACGCTTCGAGATACAGACTTTTCATCAGAAAAGTGCAAAACTAGCCATGAAAGTCATAAATAATATGAGATTTTAATTTTTTTTATACATCGTACGGTTCCTGAGATATAAGCAATTTAGTATTCCAAGTGTTCATTTTCTGCTCCGAGGCCCATTATTATGCAGACTAGCTGGGCCAAGCAGTCCTTATCTGCCATCAAAGTCTATGTTTCTATGTTTCTATGCATACATTCATTGTATTCACTGTGTTCCTTAATGCAGCTTTTGAGGGAAAAGGTGTGCGTTTCCGTTACTGTTACAGTTAGCGTTTCCACTTGCGTTTCCATAACCATTTGCATTAGCATTCCCGTCTACACCACCATGTGTGTTACCGTTTGCATTTGTGCTTCTGTTTGCATTACTGTTAACATTTGCTTTCCATTACTGTTTTTGTTTGCATTTCCTTTTGCATCACCATGTGTCTTATCATTTACGTTTGCATACGCACTTCCGTTTGCGTTTGCATTTCCGTTTGTGTTTCCTTTGCCGTCATCGTTGGTATTACCGTCAGCATTTGCATTTCCAACTGCGTTACCGTGAACATGCATGTAATGATTTGCATTTGCATACATGCTGGCGTTTGCATTTCTGTTTTCATTAACATTTGTGCTTGCGTTTCTATTACCGTTTGTGTTATCATTAACATTTGCATCACCATGTGCGTTATCGTTTGTACTTGCGTTACCGTTACTTCACTATTTATAGTGCACATTCTCAAAAAGAAGGGAAATTCATGGCAAAAAAATCAGTTTAATACATCAGTTAGGGTTGTTCCACAGTGACAAAAGCAAGGAAATTCGGTGTTAGGGTTGAAAACCCTAACTGTGCATTCCCCCACCCCCACCCCCAGCACCACACACACACACATACATGCAAGTAGGGAAGGACCAAGGCAACACAACCAATCACACACAACCAGCAGAAGGTAACAGGAATAATATACAACTATCTAAACCACGAAACCACACACCCATGCTCCCATCGGGCCATGGCATGGGGTCGTCACTGCTAACTGTCATCCCGGACATTCCATTCACTGCTAAACACATATCGTGCTATGACACTTTCATATTTGTGACAGTATTTTGTGAAAGTATGCTCCTAATTACTGCACATCTTTGCTATCATCCTGCAAGTAAACAGATGGGTCCTTTGGGTTGACATTTGCAGGGTGGCAACACCTGGTCCCACAGATGTGCTTTTTCCTGCTATTGTGCCAAAATACTTAAGGATTACAAAGTTACACTGTTCCAAAATGAGCAATTTGCCATAGACTAACATTGCAGAGCCCATGATGCCTTTCTCCACCCATATGTTGAGAATAAAGCGAGGTACACCATTTTCGCTACTGCCAGCTTGCTTCACCTTTATTTGAACTAACCTCGAAGAACAACTTTGCAAATAATGTATCATATCTGAAGTTGGATTTCTTCACTTCCTACAGTGACACAGGTATACACCTCCTGCTGCATGTGTGTGATTGATTATGTTGCCTTGATCCTTCCCCTACTTGCATGTATGTGTGTGTGTGGTGCTGGTGGGGTTGGGGGGAATGTGCAGTTAGGGTTTTCAACCCTAACACCGAATTTCCTCGCTTTTGTCGCTGTGGAACAACCCTAACTGATGCATTAAACGGATTTTTTTGCCATGAATATATATTATTTATACTTTAGTAAAGTTTTGCAGATATAACATCAGAAGACAGTGGAGAAGGACCATCACATATTGGCAACATAAATAAGATACTAACTGTGCATCAGCTTATTCAGATATCAGTACTGGAGTTTGGGATGCTCAGTATAAAGGATCTTCAGACACAGATGAAGATGACAATGCATGATTTCTGCTTATGTTTCTCTAGAATTGCAATTCCCAGTCTATATTGGTATGATAAAAAATAAGTTGGGATGTGTGCATTTTTTTCTCTAATATAATTATAGTTTAATAAAAAAAAAAGAGAATTGTAGTACTTAATTAAATCAGGTGTTCACCTTATTGTGGTAACTCATGATATGGGTGAGTCAAATTGAGCAACTCAGTTTGACCACCTGCGAAAAGAGCAACTATGAAAACACAGCGAGGTGCAGTGAGAGCAATGGTGAGGGGACCAAAATAGTGATAGGAAAAGGCAAGCGAACGTGTATGGAGGTATTGCGTATGGGTATATGAAGGGTTGTTTGGCCAGGCAGTTCCCAGTTGGTCATTTGGTCTAGTGGTAGGAGTGACTGCCACTAGTGCGGGAGGGCCAGGGTTCAGAGGTAGTGGGTGGAAATTCTGTTTTAGTTCCATGTTTAGAGACTTATATTTTTTGTGTGTTTTTCTGTTCCCCAACCTCTCGAATGTGTGCCGTATGGTCCCCCAGCCTCCTTAATGTACCCCCCCAAAGTTTCTCCTTTCCCCCAGTGTCAGGTCCCCCCCCAGAGTTGGGTATAAAATAATGGGGGGTGAGGAGGGCAAAGCCCCCTGCATAAAAGTATTAGTGTATTTCACCCTGATAGAGACTGTTTCGGAATGTCACCGTTATTGGAATCAGTGTAGTGCGCATCGCCATTATTGAATTTGGTGATGTGCACTCGGTGATTTGTAGATTGCTATTTTGCAGTCGCTCTTATCACATGATACCGTTTATGGTTTCATTAGTAAATGGCAATCTCTTTTATGCATTCATAGATGGTAAGTTTGAGTTAAAGTGCATTAATTATGAAATTCAGCAATAATGTAAAAGCAATTTCTTAAAGGATAGCATTAATCAATTAGGAATTCATTTTCCTGAATGATAAGCTGACAATTACATACTGATTCAGATCATGTTGTTGTTATGGAAGTACATAATTTTTTGTTATCCCAGTATGTATTTCTGATTTATATGCTGATTGTAATAAGGCACAGGAACCCTGGAGTAGAATATAAGATTGTGTGTGTGACTGGCCAGCTGGCACAGCAGCATGGCATCCACTTGTGGTGCTGACATCCCTGGTTCAGAGACAGACTTGGGAGTCAGAGGGCTGACCTGGGTAGAAGGACTGATTGTCCCAGGGACTGCTCTCTTCCTCTGGAGGGAGGGAGAAGAGTGTATGATGCTCTGCAAACCTCTGGCAGAGGCTGGGGTCACCGCTGCTGCTGGCACCTGACATATGGGGGGGTGTGGCGGATGCTGGCCATCATTGCATATCCTGGCCCCCAAGGGGGCTCCACAGCAGCTACAAAAAATCTGTTCTCCATCCTTGACACCCTGTCTGCCACTGCTTCTGCTGCTGGGATCCGTGTCCACTGGGGGGGTCCCACTCCCATGGCCCCATCCAGTGGGAAATTAAGGACGTGAGACCATTATCCATGGGAAGGGGATACCCACCAAGCGGCCCCACCCATGGGGGTAAGCCTGGGCATGGGGGGAGTGACATGCAGGACAGGAGCAGATCCTCTAAAGGGAGGGACCGAGACCAAAAAAAAAAGATTGTGTGTGTGTGTGGGGGTGTTGGAGGAAAGCTCGCAGTCAATAAGATGGAAAGGGCTATTGGGTTTATTAAATCTGATTTCTTAAGTTGTCAGGAAATTGTGATAAAGAAGTGGGAAAGGCTGTTGGGATACTAGTGTGCATAGTGAGTGATAAAACCAGCTAAAATTGGGTTATGTTGTTACTAATGTATTGCTCACCCTATAGGTCCCATATGTAGTACTGTGTCTATTTCATAGCCCACACCTCATCAAGGATATATACAAGGTGAAGGTGGTTCAGAAGATTGTAGTCTCTTTTAAATGAGAAAGAACAGCAGGTACATGGGGTATGCAATGAAGACTTAATGGGGGGGGCAGATTAAGATAGATGTTATGAAGCATTTCTTCAATGAAGGAATGTAAAACGCCCAGTACAAGCTTCAATCTGTAGTGGTGGAGGCAAAAAAAGAGTAATGTATATGCTAGCATAAGGTTGATAGACTTCTTACATCATGTTGGTTATTCCATAGTTTGTATCATCAGTTGATCCTGATTACAACCCATCATCAGAAGATGGAAGTTATGAATCAGACTCGGAATACTTAAGTGAAAACGTGTAAGAAGATAATTGTCCACATATGGAGAAGAAAGTAATTGTATACAATTCCTGCCTGAAGGAGCTCATCAGACATTGCAATATTTGTTTATCTGCCATTACAGAAAAACAAGAGAAGACATCCAGAACATTGTTAACAGTCTTCATGACTTGTGCACAAAATCATGACGTGATTTGGAGATCTCAGCCTCTTATCAGATGAATGGCATCTGGAATTCCATTAGCAGCAGCAGCAATTTTGTGCAGTGGAGCATCATATAGTGTCATTACTCATTTCTCTGTGTTATTGAACCTGCAAATGCTTGCAGAAAGAACTGCTTTTAATTGTATTTATTTATTTATTGAAATGTTTCACCAACAAGGCACACTGAGCAACAGGTTGCTCATCTCCCAGTGCGACCTGGGGGGAAGGGATACAATAGGGATGAGACATTTTATATTCAAGTTACAAAAATCAACACAGCATACAATTAATTAAGGCAGTTGTTACAAACAGTGTTGCATACATATGTAATATATGAGAACAATTAATAAGTGCAATGGTAATAAGTGAACAAGTGCAATCATGAAATAAGGGGTGAAGGAGAGAGAGGATGAGATGACAGATAGTGCAGAGTCATTTTCTGAAGAGACCCCTTCAGGATGCTAGGAACCCTACAAGGGGACAGGGGACTGGAGTAGGGATTTGAAAGGGAGCGAGACAGAGAGAGAGAGAGAGAGAGAGGTGATTAACACCTAGGAGGGGAAATAAGGCCTGACCCAAAAAGAGAACCCTTCAGGATGCAATGAACCCTACAAGGGGGCAGGGAAGTTCAGGTGATTGTAAACCCTCGTGTGGTTAGGTGTTTTAATTATAGAGGGATAGTGAGAGGGAGGGAATGAGAAATAACACCTGGGAGGGGATGAGGCCTGATCCAAGGAACCCTCCAGGATACTGGGGACCCTGGGGGACCTGGAAGGCCAAGGATAGGTAGATGGGGAAGAAAAGGTGGTAAGCCTAGGCACTATAGGACCCCTTCAGGATGCAGAGAACCCTGCAAAGGGAGTGTGAAGGCTAGAGAAAAAGGGGGAGAGAGTAGGGGAAGGGAGAAAGGTATGAGAACTAGCACCTAGGAGGGGCTAGGGTCAGTAGAGGCAGTAGAGTCAATAGAGGCAGTGGGTAAATTCTGAAGGGGGATGAATTGTAAGGAGCTATAAGGAGCAAGATAAAGGAAATTAAGGCAGATCTTAACAGGGACAGTTAGGTGCAAGATAGTTGGACAGTATTATCAGTGTACATGTGTATGGTGGAGGAGGGGGAGCAGACAGATGGCAGGTCATTAAGGAAGATGAAGAATAGATGGGGACCAAGAACGGAGCCCTGAGGGATGCCAGTGCAGATCAGGAGACACAAGACTATATAATGTATCCAGTTGTTGATAAAGTATGGAATGAAGTGAGGGAATCTACAGTGTCTGAAATGAGAGGCACAGTATCTAACATCCTTATTGGTGAATGTCAATGTAATTCTACTGTATATTAAGCTAGGGGCACTGTGAGGAAGAATTTTTTCACAGAGATGGTGGTGGAAGCATAGAATGGCCTTCCTGAGGAGGTTATGGGGTTAAAAACAGTGGGGTAATTCAAGAATGCATGGGACAGACATATGGCAATTCTGGTGGGGGGTAGGAAGTAGTAGGCTGTTGATTAACTAGGATTTGCAGCTTATCCAAAAGGTAGGGAAATGAGCAGACTAGGTGGGCCAAGCAGTCCTTATCTGCTGTCAAAGTCTATGTTTCTGTGTTTCTATGTTTCTGTGTCATATGGTATGTATGTTATGTTGGAAGAAAAATCTGGGAAAGTTTGTGACCCAGAGGTGTACACATGACTGAGGCCTGGTATTCAAATAATATGGAATGAAAGGATTCTAAAAAGTGATGGATAGATTGATCAATAGCAATGTGCCAGTAAGATTTGTCACAACAGACTGACTCATCTGTGTCAGAATTAATGGAAACAAAATATGGAACAATTAAACACCAATTTGATGTATGGCACTTCAGCAAAAACACTGGAAAAAGACTATTTATGAAGTCATAATTCAAAAAATATCAAGGCTAACACTATGGATTTCATTTACTGTTAATCATCTTTAGGGGAACGTGGCTACATGTGAGGGCAATGTTATGTTATTAAGGTAAACTGATGTATAGCTAGAATTGCTATATGTTATATGATAATAAATTATGCAAATAGTCTTTATCGGAGTTGACATAAGATAGCATATTTTTTAGCCTGATTACTTATGTAATATTACTTTATTTTGTGTACCTGACTTGTGTTCATCTCCTTTATTTAACTTTTTTTTATTGTAATTAACTACATTTTATTTTACTTTTTAAAGGAAAATGGCGACCGTTATTACATCATGTCACAAATATCCCGTCATGGGAAGGATGCATTCTGTTTAATAAATATGACAATGCACCAATTTCCGATGAAGACACTAGGGATAAGGAATTATTGACAATCACCTCTCCTGAGTACCTGCTTCTTAAGAAATTATAGACAAGAAACTACTTAACAATATGAATAATTTGACAGATTTCCGTCACACAGGTGCAATTGAGAGCCTTTTTAGGCTAGTCTACATTTCACGCCAAGATTACATTTCTCAAACAAAGGTATGTCTAATTACAGTCCCTTTTTTATTTTACTCATAAGTTGAAGTATATCTTATAACAGATATTCAACGTAAAATATGTTCTGCTACATGGCCAAAAGATAATGAGTTTTAAAAAAGTGACTATTTTGTTTGAAATATGTCCTTATCAGGTTATTTATTTTTTATAGTCACATTTTAATGAGTACTTAAATATAATGAATATGCTACTAAAAATTCTAACAAATCAGATATTATTTGGCCATTAATGGCTTTTATTTAGTCTTTCACGTACTAGTAATACTGAGCTTTTGAAATGTTAATTTATTTTAGTGAGTGCTCCAAGTGCTGGCAGACAGTAGGTAATTGACGTAAACAGAATCATGAGTGTGTATCGCTGAGAAGAAAGGACACTTATGTGATAACACTATTGAATTGAAAATGAAACAAATCTTCTGTGTGTATGATGGGAAATGAACAATAATAGTTTTGCATGTTGTAAATTTTGTTATACTGAAACTGTTGAAATTTAACTGTGATCTATTTATTGGTAATGGTGTTTAAAAATAAATGCACTCATTGCCAAAGCTCTCAGCTGATCTGAGATAATTGAATTTTAAACCTAATTTCGAAGTTTTCTTATATTGCATAATGAAATTTAGGTTAAAAGATAATTAATGAATACAATATCCTACAACCCCTTTTTTATTAACATTTGAAAGAATAGAAGTCAGAAAGAAGTTGCTGGCAATACATCACCATAACAATGTAGGACACTCAAAGTCTGCCACCATAGATGGAGACCTACAATTCAAAGCATGTTTTTAAAAACAAAAGGGAAATTAGATTGCAAAAAAAGTATATAATCCATCATCATTAACGTATAGAAAAAAATCTGATGGGTAGTACTGTAACTCACAGGCAAACTCATAAAACAGGTATTTGAATACAGTATCTAAACTAAAGGCTGCTATATACAGAGCGAAAATTGTTTGATCACATAAACCACATGCATTAAGGTATGAGTACTTGTTGACTTACGCTGGACTTTCAACCATGCAAGACCATGTCTTGTTACTCACATACACCAAACATTACCATAATCCCCAAATACCCATTGCTCCTTTTCCAACCAAAAAGTGTTTAAGTCTCATGTGATAATATGGTTGCTTACTTAATAATCTCACAAGTGATCTCAACAGTTTCGGCACTAGTGTAGGCTTGATGGATGTGGGGGTTGATGGTATGATAGTCTTGATGATTTACTCCATAATTACAGAATCTCCTAACATTTGTTTACTTGTTTACTAATGTGCTTCATGGACATGTGAAGATATAACAAAAAATATATGGTAAACAGTATGTGGTCATTTCATACTACATCTGATTTATCATGTGACATGCATATGTTTCACAACACTTTTTTATAAATCTATTAATTACAATGTAATTTCCATTTTTATCATCCTAGACATTCTATAGTATCGGTATGTTGCATCTTCTTAAACATAGAAACATAGAGGTTGATGGCAGATAAGGACCGCAAGGCCCATCCAGTCTGCCCATTTCTTTTTCTACCTTATGAATGTGCCATCGGCCTTTGCTCTGTCAATGGCCTTTCTATTCAGACTCATCTGTATCGCTCCCTTGTGCCTATCCCATGCCTGTTTGAAACCCTGCACGGTATTCATATCCACCACTTCCTGAGATAGGCTGTTCCATGCATCCACCACCCTTTCTATGAAAAAGAACTTCCTCACATTACCCCTTCATCGGCCTCCCTCTAATCTCATACTGTGTCCTCTTGTCCTGCTATTTTTTTTATACTGAAATGTGTTAGATTCCTTCACCTTGCTAATGCCCTTAAGGTGTTTGAATGTTTCAATCATATCACCTCTCTCCCTCCTTTGCTCTAGGGTATATATATTGAGCTCCGTTAATCTGTCCTCATATGTTTTCTGATGCAGTCCCTGCACCATTTTGGTTGCTCTTCTCTGGACTGCCTCAATTTGGTTAATGTCCTTGTGAAGGTGTGGCCTCCAGTACTGCATGCAGTATTCCAGATGGGGCCTAACCAGTGTCTTGTAAAGAGGGAGTATTACCTCCCTCTTCCGACTAGTGATACCCCTACTAATACAGCCCAACATCTCCCTAGCCTTACCTACTGCTTTAGTGGTCTGCTTGGATGATTTCAGGTCATTGGTGATGATGATGCCCAAGTCTCTTTCTTCTCTTGTGACTGCCAGCAACTCCCCTCACAGACTATAGGTGGCTTCAGGGTTTCTCTTCCCTATGTGCATGATCTTGCACTTCTTTGCATTAAACATCAGTTGCCACTCTTCCGACCATTTTGCCAGTTTATCCAGATCTCTTTTCATTCTGCCCACCCCATCTGGATCATCTAATCTGTTGTAGATCTTGGTGTCATCTGAAAACAGACAAACCTTACCCTACAGTCTATCCTCAATGTCACTGACGAAGATATTGAAGAGGACTGGTCCCAGGACTGATCCCTGAGGTACCCCACTTATGATTTGCATCTCTTCTGACTGCATACCATTTACCACCACTCTCTGTTTTCTGCCCGTCAACCAGTTTGCCACCCAACTTCTGACCCACCTCGAGCCTATCCAGCTTATTAATCAATCTTCTATTTGGAACAGTATCGAAAGCTTTGCTGAAGTCAAGGTAGGTGACATCAACTGGTCCCTCTTGGTCCACCACTCTGGTTACCCAGTCAAAGAAATCGATGAGATTAGTTTGTCATGACCTTCCTTTTGTAAACCTCTTGCTGTCTTGGATCCTGTGCTCCTATTGATTCCAGGTGTTGCACTATCCTTTCCTTAAGGAGTGCCTCCATAATCATGCTCACTACTGAGGTAAGACTGACCAGTCTGTAGTTTCCTGCCCCCCCCCCGCTACCACTCTTGTGGAGCGAGATCACATGAGCCCCTCTCCAGTCTTCTGGGACCTCTCCTGTGCTCAGAGACTCACTAAACATTTCTGATAATGGCTCTGCTAGTTCCACCCCTATCTCCTTTAGTACCCTGGGATGAATGCCATCAGGTCCCATTGCCTTGTCCACTCTGAGCTTACCGAGCTCTTGTAGGACCCTTTCTTTTGTGAAGGGACTAGTGCACACCTCCCCCCCCCCCCACATCCATGGTGCTGAGCTGTGGACCCTGCCCTACTTTCTCTTCAGTAAATACTGAGCAGAAGTATCTATTTAGGTTAGATGCTTTTACATGGTCCTCCTCCTCACATGCCCCCTTATCCCCTTTGATCTTAACAGTACCCCCTCTGGACTTTCTCCTTTCACTAATGTATCTATATAAAGTCTTGTCACCTTCCTTTACTGTTTGTGCTAGTGTTTCCTCAGTTTGGGCCTTTGTCTGTCTTACTGCCTTCCCTGCTTCCCCTAGGGAAGTTTGGTATGCCTCCCTAGCTTCATCATTCTGCATTCCCTTATATTCTCTGAAGGTCAGCCTTTTGGCTCTGACCTTTTCTGCTACTGTTTTTGAGAACCAAAGTGGTTTCTTTCTTCTTTTGTACTTCCTTTCTCTCTAACACAATAAGATGTTGCTTCAAGTATTGCATCCTTAATGCTTGCCCACTTTGCCTGTACTCCCTCACCTGTAGTTCTTTTTGCCAGGGCTAACTTAACTCTGTTGGCCATCTTATCAAAGTCAGCTCCTCTGAAGTCCCATATTTTTGCATTGGAATGGGATGATTTAGTTCTAGTGACCAAATTGGACCATACCATGTGATGGTCACTAGCCCCCAGGTGACCTTCTACCTGGAGATCTGTAATCCTTTCCCTGTTAGTCAGTACCAGATCTAGGATAGCCCTGTCTCTTGTGGGTTGTTGTACCAGTTGTTTGAGGCCCTCCCCCTGCAGGGAATCCACCATGTGTCTAGTTCTTGCAGATGTTCCTGCTGGTATTGACCAATCTGTATCCCATTATCAGAACCTCCCCTTTAGCTGTCATGTTTTGTGTATCTTCTAATAGTAATGTGTCTATGTCCTGCCCCTGGTCTGGAGGCCTGTACACAACTCCAGTTCGTATGGCTGTCCCATTTCCTGTTTCCAGGGTGACCCAAAGTTCTTCTGGCTCCTTATGTGTATTCGGAATTTCTGTAGCTTTGATATTTTCATTGACATAAAGGGCCACTCCACCTCTCCTTTTTGCACCTCGGTCTCTTCTGAACAGTACATAGCCAGGTACTGAAGTCTCCCAAGTGTGGTTACTGGTAAACCATGTCTGACTAATGGCTACTATGTTCAGTTTAGCCTCTGTCATTATTGCCTGCAGGTCTGGGATCTTGTTTCCCAGACTGCGAGCATTTGTGTACATGATTTTCCATTGGCCAGATTTCGGTGTGTTAGTTGTTGGATGAGGTCTGGCATTTCCCCTGTGTGTCGTATAGGTAGTTGGACCTTTTTCCTTACCTGGTGATGCAAATGAACTACAAACATCTAAAGAATTGGGGGAGAGATACTGTGGGTTAAGCTGGAAAGGAAAATGGGGCCAGCCATCCGCACAGGTGTGGTCTATAGACCACCAGCACAGGAGGAAGAAACAGATAGGGAGCTGATGCTAGCCATCCAAAGGATGGCAGACAAGGGTGACGTGGTGCTGGTTGGAGACTTCAATATACCAGACGTGGACTGGAGCATCCCAGCAGCAGCATCAACTAGGAGCAGATTTATCCAAGACTCCCTTCAGGGTGCCTTCCTCAAGCAACTGGTCATGGAACCAACTCGACAGAAGGCAATACTGGACCTTGTGCTCACAAACAGGGACAGTGTGATGGGGTTAACAGTGGGGGAGCACCTGGGTAACAGTGACCACCAGTCGTTGTGGTTTGAAATCACAGAAAGAGCAGAACCAAACCACACAAAACATCGTATCCTGGATTTTAGGGGGCAGACTTTGGGAAATGGGGAGATGCTTGAAAGAGGCATTAAGGGAATGGGACAGGAATCAGGGATTGAGGAACAGGGCAGTATTTAAAATGGGGATTATAAGAGCAACAGAATTATGCATTAAGCAGGTTAGCAAGAGGAAAGAAGAGGAGACCATTATGGTTTTCCAAAGAGGTAGCAAAGAAAGTGAAAGCCAAAAGATTGCATTCAGGCAATACAAAAGACACAGGCAGAAGGGGATAGGGAGAAGTACCAGGAGAAGCAAAAGGAGGCAGGGAGGTCAGTAAGAGAAGCCAAAGCTCAGACAGAAGAACACATTGCAAAATCAGTGGTTAAAGGGGCAAAACCTTTACAGGTACATAAGTGAAAAAGAAGGACAAAGGGAGGATAGTGAGACTGAAGGGGAGGATGGGAGCCGCGTGAGGATGACAACAGTAAAGCTGACATATTGAACAGGTATTTCTGCTCAGTCTTTACTAAGGAAGAGGGGTAATGGGTCTGAAGGGAGTACAAGGGGTGAGAATGGTGCAGAAATGGACACAAGTCCCTTTACACGAGAAAGGGTCCTGAAGGAACTGGAAGTAATAAGAGCTGATAGCAATGGGGCCAGATGGGTGCACCCCAGGGTCCTTAAAGAACTAAGAGAGGTGGTGGCTGAACCTCTGGCTATCCTGTTCAGCCAATCACTGGAAACAGGGAGGTACCCAAAGACTGGAGGACAGCAGATGTAGTCCCCTTATACAAAAGTGGGAACAAAGAGGAAGCAGAGAACTACAGACCAGTCAGCCTCACCTCGGTAGTGGGAAGATCATGGAAGCACTACTGAAGGAGAGATTGGTGGAACATCTGGTTGTCAATGGACTACAGGACCCAAGGCAGCATGGTTTCACCAGGGGAGGTCATGTCAGACCAACCTCATTGAATTTTTTGACTGGGTGACCAGGAGGTGGATCAGGAGGGCAGTGGACATGGCCTATCTGGACTTCAGCAAGGCCTTTGACACTGTGCCACAGAAGACTATTACACAAACTGGGGAATATGGGTGTGGGCAGGACAGTAGTGTGGTGGGTAGGTAACTGGCTGGGTGGCAGGACACAGAGGGTGGTGGAATGGCTGTCACTCCACAGAGGGTAGAGTGACCAGTGGGGTACCACAGGGATCAGTGCTGGGACCGTCCTATTCAACATCTTCATCAGTGACATTGCACAGGATCTAGAAGGCAGAATTTCACTGTTCACTGATGACACAAAGCTCTGTAACAGAGTAGACACACCAGAGGGTGTAGACAGAATGAGAAGGGACCTGCAGAAACTTGAAGAATGGTCAAGGGTTTGGCAGTTGAAATTCAATGCAAAGAAGTGCAAGATAATGCATATGGGGCACAAAACCCTGGCACAATATATCAGTTGGGGGTGAGGATATAGCATGCACCAAGCAGGAAAGGGATCTTGGGGTTGTCATCTCTGATGACCTCAAGGTAGGAAAACAGTGTGACAAGGCATCAGGTAAAGCAAATAGGATGCTGGGATGTATAGGCAGGGGCATCACCAGCAGGAAAAGGAGGTCATAATTCCGCTATACAAGACACTAGTGAGGCCCCACCTGGAGTACAGTGTACAGTTCTGGAGACCATACCTACGTAAGGACATAGACAGGGTAGAGAAGGTTCAGAGGAGGGCAACAAAGATTGTGCATGGGTTGCATCACAAGTCCTATGAAGACAGGTTGAAGGAACTGAACATGTACTCCCTGGAGGAGAGGAGGAGAGAGGGATATGATAGAGACATACAAGTATCTTACAGGGAGGAACAGGGTGCAGGAAAACACTATTTTAAGCGAAAAAGATGTTTCAGGACTAGAGGGCATGGGATGAAGTTGGAGGGAGGACGATTCAGAGGAAACATGAGAAAGAATTTCTTCACAGAACGGTGGTGGACAAGTGGAACACCCTGCCAGAGGAAGTGGTGGGAGCTGAAACAATCACGGGATTTAAGAATGCATGGGATAGACATAAAGGAATTCTAGAGGTCAGGGGTAAGGGGAAACAGACTTCTAGGAAAACAAACTGAACTTACAAGCTCAAATGGGCAGACTAGGTGGGCCATAGGCCCTTATCTGCCGACACTGTCTATGTATCTATGTATCTATGTAACATGCTGAACTCCTGTTTGACCACTAGCTGAGGGGGAAGGGTTTTCTTCCCATTTGACATAGGGGGTGCTACACCCCCCTCTCCCAATTTGCTAGTTTAAATATTCTGCAAAGACATCAAACTTCTGCCCCAATGCACTGACTCCCTCCTTAGTCAGATGCAGTCCATCAAATTTAAAGAACTTTCACTCCCAAAACTGTTGCCAGTTCCCTACAAATTTGTGTCCTTTTTCCTGGCACTAGCCCTTGAGCCACATGTTTAGCTCCCCTATCTCCCCTTCTCTGACCTTCCATCCATCTGCCCCCCTCTCCCAGACTGGCAGGATCTCAGAGAAGGAGATACCGGACGAAATGGATAATAGTTTGTCACCCAGCCTGGTCAGGTGTTCCTTGGTCTCCACAACTTACTGGCTGGTGAGATCGTAAGTCCCTATGTGTACCAGGACATCAATATTTTGTCCTGCTTCCTGAACAATTTTAGCAATGTGGTCAGCGTCTCTCCATGCTGATGTACCTTGGAGATATCTGACCATTACCCCTGGCTGGAGATATGTATCAACTCCCTGAATCATGGAGTCTCCTATGATCAGAAGTTTTTTGGATTTCCTTTTTGCTTTTTTTGTTTTGGTTCCTGTTTTGGGTGAATATTATTGTGCTAGCTCCTGTGTTGCAGTGTCCTGCTCTGCAGTGTCCTCTGCTGCTTTGTTTAATTTCAGAGATAGAGGCAGATACCTGTTTGTAGTTTTTATATGGTTTGTGGAGGTGATATGTTGGAGAGCACCGAGTGATGGGGCACCCGATTTGCCCCTCCTAACCACCTGCCAAACTCCCAGACCAACTACCCTCTGCAGTCGAGGTGCTTTTGTTGAATGTTGGGGAAATGGCAGGTGGTTCTTATAATATATTTCCTCTTGAATATGCAATTTGAGGCACGCAATCTCTGCCCATGCTGCCTGGAGCTGAGCCCTTACTGTAGATCTGAATGTGAATCCAACCTCATGTTTTCATTCAATTAATAATATATTAGTAAAGCCATGAGACCACACTCAAGGTTGTAAGAGTGATCTCACTTCCATTCTTAGACTATCTAAACACTCACAATTGGTTAATGGATCTCAGAACTTAACAATTGCAATGAGACCACTCTTAGAACCGTTACTATGGTCTGAACGGTGGTATGAACATGCAAATAATATTTTGGTAATACTGTATTTGGTGTCATGATAGGCTTCATTTTGAATGTTGAAGTGTACCCTGAAAATATTGTCATATACACATTAACAATGTATGGCTTCAGACTTATTTATAAAATGTCAAAGATATATCTAGAGAATTCACTGGATGACAGCTGTCACATGACCGTGCATTAAAATACTAACTATGCATGGTCAGAAACCGCATCACATTATGATGTCTGGGAAACCACATTACCATCAATGAGCCATTTTATAGGTGTAATACTCCAGGGTGTACATCAAAAGAATAATGATGCACTTCCAATGGATATAAAGACACTTGACCTTCAGCCTCTTGCTTTATAATGCCCTGTGGCATACATCATTAATCCTTTAATGCACACCCCACCGTGGCTTATTGCTTATGCAATTCATCAATACTAGGAAAAACAAAGATGCACACATGACTGAATGCATATGAATAATATTAATATACCATAATCATGATTTACTCAATGCCAGTGGTTATAAAAGAATCACAAATAAATGTATTTATCGTCATGAGCAGAGGAACTGTACTTGAAAAAAAACTTATTTTGTTCCACTCCAGCTCAGAGAACAGTGAATATTTCAACTACAGCTCAATAATGTTCTAAGCAAAATCTACATTTAAAGAGGTTACTGGGAAGCAGCCAAAAAAAAAACCTTACCTTGTGCAACATAAATGGGTCTACTACGCTTGACCCTAAAATCATAGCAAATACCTTCAACACTGCTTTCACCGATCTCAGCAGTGTTCTCCCTTCTGACTTTTTCAAGGACTAGGACTCTCCCTCTCCTCCCCCCCCCAATGCCTCCTCCTCCTCTAACCACCCGCCTTTTTATTTCAAAGCAATCAAGATGCATGATGCCCGCAAATACATTATCAAAGCCATCACCAAATCCGGATCCACCAGTGATACACTTGACCTTAAACTGCTGTCTCTTACCCTTGATGAGGTGTTACAGCCACTGACATATATTCTCAACCTGTCACTTAGGCTCAGCCAGTTCCCTGACAAATGGAAATCTGCCACTGTTACCCCTGTCCATAAAAGTGATGACAGGGCCACTTATGGAAACTACCATCTGATCTCTATATTGCCACCCCTCTCCAAGGCCCTTGAACGTATTGCACCAGATCAGCTCACAGATTTCCTGGACAAATACAATATCCTCTGCTCACAACAACATGACTTCAGGAAAGGACATAGCACCTCATCTGCCTACTGGAATTCTCTGGTATTCTTCACAGCTCACTGGACAATGGTCAGTTAATTGGGTCCGTCTTTATCGATCTGACTAAGGTGTTCGACACTGTCCATCACTGTCTACTGCTTGTGCAACTTATGAAAGCTGGGTTATCTCAAGACTCCACTGCCTGGTTCAAAAGCTACTTGGAGTACCGGTCTCAAGAGTAAAAATTGCAGATGTCCTCACTGATACCAGGCCTGTTCGCTCAGGTGTCCCTCAGGGATCCATTCTAGGCCCCCTACTATTCAGCTTGTTCCTGAACTCCCTTCCAAATTCTTGCTCCAAAACAATCATCCTCTATGCAGATGATGCTGTAATTCTTGCCTCCCACAGGTGTCCTAAGCCTCTACAAGACAACCTTCAGCTTCCCTTCACATCTGTTGAAAATTGGTTCACAAATCACAATCTGGTCCTCAGTAATAAGAAAACAAAGTCTACGGTGTTCAGCCACTCTCATAACAAGCATAAGCTGCACCCCCTATCCATCAAAACCAGTCATGGAGTCACCCTGGAACAGGTTCAAGCCTTAAGTACCTTGGGATCACTCTAGACCCTTATCTAACTTACAGTGCCCACACTGACTCTGTAGCCAAAGCAGCAAAAACTCATCTTGGCCTCCTCTTCCGACATAGGCAACATCTTACCCCAGAAGCCCTGACTGTCACCGTTCAGAGCTCTGTTGTCTCCATTATTGACTATGGGCTTATCATCTATGGCTCTGCCCCCACTACCACTCTTAGACACATATCCACCTCCCTCAGTAAGGCCTGTCAACTTCTCACTGGATCCCACCACCTCACACATACGTGCAACCTCTATGCACAAACTGGATGGCTGCAACTCACCAATCGGATAAAGTAACTAACCTGCACCATGGAAAAGAAAATAACTATGAGCCTTGCACCTCCTGGAGTGTGTGCACTTCTGCACCCTAGCAATAACCCCCGCTCAACCAGGGGGTCTGAATCACTGCTTCTGCAGGTTCTACGTTGTCGTACCTCACAAGGTCAAAGATCTTTGCCTATAGGGTGCCCAGCTGGCTAAACGGTCTAAATAGTTACATCTCCTCCACTCCTACCCTTGGTGCATTTAAATCAAGGCTACACCTCTCTCTTACTGCCTCTAGCACCTGTGGCTGCCTCCACTAGCTGACCCCATGAATATTTCCCTAACCTTATGCACTTCTCTCTCCTATTAGCACTTGGTTACCCCTTAGCATGCACTTCCCCATGTTATGTCTATGACAATGCCTCTGGCTGTGCTCCTCCTCTATAGCTGTCCGCCCCCCTCTACTCTTCCTCTCTCTTGTCCTCTATCCTCTCTGCACCTCATCCACTATCTCCTTCTAACCTAGCATCCAAAACTTGTTTTGTTTCTCAGATGCTTTGTAACTCTGTTTAGCTTACACTGTTATAACCTTGTCCTATGTATTGAATTTGTAATCTGACTTACATGTCTTACATTTTGAATTATAACCTGACGTTGAACCTTTGTAAAAGAGCCCTGGCTCAAAGGTATTGTAATCCTAGACCTAATAAATAAATAAATAAAACATTTATACATAACATTCTGTCATGGAGGAAAGGTGCTTCTCCCCCTGTATGTAGCACTGGTATGACAGCACCTCAGGTATGACATGCTGTACTGGTGGCCCCATCTCCACAATGACAGGTTGGAGGTGGTGCAAAGGAGGGTTACCAGGATGATGCTGGGTATGCAGAGGATGTCCTATGAGGAGAGGCTTGGGGAACTTAACCTGTACTCCTTGGAGGACAGAAGAAGAAGGGGGATATGATTGAGGCATTTAAATATTTGAAGGGGGATCAATAAGGCACAGGTGGAGAGTCTGTTTCACTTGAGTGGAGCTTCTAACACTAGAGGGCACAGCAAGAAATTGATAAGGGGCATGGTCCAGGGAAACATGAGGAAGTTCTTCTTCACTGAGAGGGTGGTGAATGACTGGAATACTGGAATAGCTTGCTGGAGGAGGTGGTGGGGGTGGCAATGGTCATGGGTATAATGGTGATGGGAGGGACAGGTTTGAGGGTCCCCCCAGTAGGTGGATACTACTTGGGGGTCTTCATGGGCAGACCTGGTGGACCACACTGTTTTCATCTACCGGCTACTTCTATGAATCTATGTATTGATGTCTAGGCCTGCCAGTGAAAAATGGAACAAACCAAACAGTACTTTACCATCAGGATTACATAAATGTCAGTAAACATTTTATAAATGGCACGTGCCATGGACTGCATGAAAATAAAATATTTCTTTTGAAGGGTTGGTATGACCTCTATAGACCTCACCTGTGACTATGTTATAAGTGAGGTAAATAGAGGTTATGACCAGTCATTCAAAATAAATAATTTACTTTCATGCAGCATTTAGCATATCACATATATACATAAATTTAGGTCCCAAGGCAGAACAGGTTTACAAATCGGAGCAGATATGTAGAATAACCTTCAAAAATGTATGGGACACCTCTAGTTGTGCCACTGTGTGACCAACAATAATGGCACTGAAGGCCAAAACAGCAGCCAAGTGCATCTTAATGGTTGACTACTAGGGACCCGAGTCAGGAAAAGTGAAAAAATATTTGAGCACACACCAAAGAGCCATAAACCACAATGATGGCAAAGTTATTCCATCAGTTTTATTCTCATAAAAGAAGCATAATACACCGTGCAGGAATGGTTTAAAAACCGTAGTACATCAACAAACACGTTTTGCAAGAAAACCCTTGATTAAACAGAATTAAAGTGCAGAAATCAAATATGTCCTTATATACAATCCCTCTTAATAGTCCTATTAACATTTTCACATTTTTTTTACATTTTTTAACACAGACACATGAAAACATCTTGAAAATGGATCTAATGACCTAATGATGAGATTGTAAGATCTTTCTCCTGTATAAAAATAAAGATTTACTATTAACATGGTAATAGCTAAAGAGCTTTATACCAGGCACAATCATTAGTTAATTGCAATACATACTTAAAAAGTAATACATCAAAAGACGCAAGTGAATCAATTAGGCCATTTCCATCTGATAATAATTTATGTTACACACAATAAATTACTTTCCAATTAATGCCCCCTATTTAGAGTGGAGGGAACTCTCTTAAGCAATCACAACACATTTTGAAGGGACAGGTACTTGGTTCATATAAATCATATACAAGGTAAAAAAGGGGCATTTTTAATGCTTATAAAAATATTTGTGCAAGGATGTAGTTATGTTATGCCAATATCTGCTCACATTTATATAATTTCAATTTCAAAAAACACCTACTGGAGCAGCTATAGCTACATATCCTGAAAAATAGCCACAGCAGTTCACATACAAATATTAAAGCTATGCTACAGTATTTCATGAATCAATTGCATAGATTTTATTCTCCACAAAAAAGCATCATGTGTACCATACAAAATATGTCCTTTATAATAAACATTAGATGTAGCCTAAAATTTGTTTAAGAAGGCTGACAAATCAAAGGCAATATTTAAGCCCCTGTCACTTCTAGCTTGCATCTGGTAAATTCAGTAGCACTCTCTCTCTGACCTGTTTTCTTCTCAAAATCTCCTCCCCAAGCACTCAGAGTCACTAATTCAAAACCAATAAAGTCAATAGTGTGCGTAACCTGTCTGTGTTCATTAATATGTTCGACAATGGCATAGCTATTGTCTAAATTAAGAATTGCATGGACATGTTCCCCCATTCTGGTTTTAAACATTCTAGTTGTTCGCCCCACATAAAAAATGATCACAACCACAGCATAAAAGATAAACTACACCCTTGCTCTTGCATGTAATGAAATGTTCAATCTCAATTGCTTTGCTAGTGACAGGATTGACAAAAGTTTTGCAAGTTTTTATATATTTGTAATACATGCAGGACCCACATTTAAAGTTACCTCTGGGCAGAGGGGGCAACCATGTACGCGTGCTGCCATGAAGCTCAGGATGCATACTTGCTGACACTAGGTCCTTAATGTGTTTTGTTCTACAAAAGATCACATTTGGACTGTGGTTAACCGCATTTTGAAGTTTAGGCTGCAACTGCAAGACATTCCGATTTTGAAAAACAATATTTTTTGCTTCACAACATCTAGCAGAAAAAGTAGAGTTTCTTTTCTTTCGGAACCAATAATTGTGACCTATCCATTTTAGAGACTGCTGTGATTGCACTGACAATAGATTTGTTACTGTATCCTCTCTCTCTAAACCTGGTCACTTGCTCTGCCTGTTTCTCTGTGAACCGAGATAATTCTGTGCAGTTCCGTTTTGTACGTATTCCCTGACCTTTCGGTATGTTGAAAGTTGTGTAACTCAGATGGAAACTGTCAAGCATAAGGAGACTATTGCGATCCATCTCTTTTTGATACAAAGTAGTACAAACCTCACCAGCTGTTTCTATAAATTTTCAAATCCAAAAATACAATTTCACTTGGGTGAGTGTGTTTTTTAAATCTCAAACAGGGACTGGTGCCCTCCAGCCAAGTCACAAACTGATCAAATTGAGTCTGTGTGCCCTTCCAGACAATAATCACATCATCTATATAGCACCACCACAAATCCAGATATGCAAAAAATGGATCTGTGACGGCGCTATACAAAATCTGTTCCCAGTGAGTGACGCAGTCAGACAGGGACAAAAGGTAGTTCATTACAGTATTGACGGGACATGTAAATGGCTCTACTGAATGGAAAGCACACCATATAGAGAAGTGCTTCCATTTAACGAAGACTTTGATGACAGATAAGGACCGCTTGGCCTACCTAGTCGGTTCATTTCCCTACCAACTGGATAAGCTGCAGATCCTAGTTTTACCAATAGCCTACTTCCTCCTCCTACCTCCCACTAGAATTGCCTTATGTCTGTCCCATGCATTCTTTAAATTCCCCCACTGTTCCTCCTCAGGAAGACCTTTCCATGCTTCAGCCACCCTCTCCATGAAAAAATATGTCCTCACATTGCCCCTGAGTCATCCCCTCTCTATCTTCAAATTGTGCTTCCTTGTTCTTGCACATCTTTTTTCTGAAAGATGCTACCCTCTTGGACTTTGTTGATTCCCGTGAGGTACTTGAAAGTTTCTATCATGTCCCCCCCCCCCCGTTTCCTCAAAGGTATACATATTAAACTCTTTTAGTCTCTGTTCATATGGCTTCTGGTGTAGACCCTGCACCATTTTAGTTGCCCTCCTCTGGACTGCCTCCATCCTGTCTATGTCTTTGTGGAGATGGGATCTCCAGAACTGCATGCAGTACTCCAATTGGGGTCTCACCAACTGTCTGTACAAAGGGATAACAACTTTTTGTTTTCTACTGGTGATGCCTCTCCCTATGCATCTCAGTATCCCCCATGCCTTCCTTACTGCCTTCTCACATTGCTTGCCTACCTTTAGGTCATCTGATGTGACTACCCATGGGCCTTTTCCATTTCTGTTGTAGTTAATACATCCCCCCCCATTGTGTACTCTTCCCTTAGGTTTTTGTTTCCCAGGTGCATTACTTTGCACTTATTTGCATTGAATGTAAGCTGCCATACTTTAAAACAAGCATTTGTCAATGCTGAATGCTGGTTGTTTGTTAAACTTTTTTTTTTTTTTGCAATTGTGACCCCAAATTTTGAAGATTTCAACTCCTGCTGGAAAGGTGATTTCATGTAGTGACTGAAAAATCACCTTTTGGGATGCCAAAAACACATTTTGGCCAGGATCTGAAAAATGACAGCTGTCAAATTTATGAGGTGCTGTGAAGTAATGGCTATGTTGAAAATTTGGAGAATAGGCTAGCCCAGTGGTGCTGAGGGTTGAGGCACTGGATGCCACACCTTATGCCACACCAATGACCCAGGTTCAGGAACGTGCTTGGGCTGTCGGGGGTTGGCTGGGGAGGGAAAGGATTGAGCATCCAATGGACTGCTCTCCTTTCCCAGGGGAAATATTTGGGGCTTCCATCACTCTGCAGCAGCCCCTGATGGTAATCAGAGGCACAGCAGAAGCAAGAAAATCAGGGGGTGAGGCATGGCAGACGTCGGCACTCAGTGCCTGGATGTCATTGCACATCCGTGTCTCATGGGAAAAAAATTGAAGGTAATGGCAGTCAGACTAGCAGCTTGATGGGCAGGCATCTCATCTAGTGGGCCTATCATTGAATTGCGCTCTGGTATTAGATCCCAGCTTGTGAGAGGGAGTGGGGACCCCTGCGCAGGTACATAGTGTGCTAGCTGGATGCGAGTGAGCCTGTGGGCTGGAAAGGGTGAGAAGATGGTGGCTGGATGTAGGCAGGTCGAGCTGCGAGGATAGAAACTATGAAATGAAAAAAAAACAAAGAAAATTTGGGGTCAAAATATTGAAAACTGCCAATGTTACGAGCCTGCATTCACAAATTTCAATGCAGGTTGTTGTTCATGAATATTTTGGCCCCAAATTTTCAATATAATGTTCTTATGACCCCACCTTATGAACAAGTGCAGAGGAAAATTTCAGCTCCTGTCCGAAAGGTGATTTCGCGCAGCAACTACAAAATCACCTTTTGCAATGAACAAAAAAAAAACATTTTGGCCAGGATCTGAAAAATGGCAGCTATCAGATTCATGAGGTGCTGTGACAAAATGGCTATGTTTAAAATTTGGGGTCAAAATATTGAAAATTGCCAAAGTTACGAGCCAGCTGCATTCACAAATTTGAACACAGGCTCATAACTTTTTTGTTTGTGAATATTTTTGCCCAAAATTTTCAACATACCCTTCTTATGACCTCCACCTGATGAATAAGTGCAGATAAAAATGTCAACTCCTGCCTGAAAGTTGATTTTGTGCAGCAACTGCAAAAACAACTTTCGGGATGCAAAAAAAAAACATTTTGGCCAGGATTTGAAAAATGACAGCTGTCACGTTCATGAGGTGCTGTGAAGAAATGGCTATGTTGAAAATTTGGGGTCAAAATATTGAAAATTGCCAAAGTTATGAGCCTGCATTCACACATTTCAACACCGGCTCATAACTGCACTGTTTTTTAATATTTTTATACCAAATTTTCAACATAGCCTTCTTCTGACCCCACCTCATGAACAAAGATGGAGAAAATTTTCAACTACTGCCTGAAAGGTGATTTCATGCAACAACTGTGAAATCACCTTTTGGGGCAGAATTGCCTGCTGTCACCTAAATGTTCATGAGGTGGGGTCCCAAAAAAGGTATGTTGAAAATTTGGGCCAAAAATATTAAAAAATGGCTAAGTTATGCCACTAAGTTGAAAACCCCATTGAAATACTTTGAAACTGAAAACCCCATTGAAATAAACTGAAGTGCTTACCTCAGTTCCTGGTTGGACTTTGAAGAGTGAAGACGTGTCTGCAGTCCAAGGAATATTACAGCAATGGACCTCCGGTGGGTAAGTATGGGGTGGGAGTGTGTGGGGTGGTGGGTCCTGAGTGGGAGGGTTGGGTGGGGAGTGGGTATCACGCAGCAGACAGCAATGGATGGTTTTCTTTTTTTCAGGTTTTAAAAGAAAAAGATGAGGGACTATTCTTTATTTCAGTGACAGGACACTAGGAGATTAGGCATTGGGGAAGGGGGAGGGACACTAGACTAACAGGGACTTTTTTTTTGTTGTTTTTTTTTCTGTTGCACTGCATGCACTTCACTGCACTGTACATTTATTTGTACCTTATTCCTAATCTCAAAACTCTGACCCTGGCTATTGTTGCTCCCAAGGAGGGGGTTTTCAGGGGACACCTACCTCTGTCACTGCAGCTGCAACATTGAGTATGGGTCCATGGCGAGGTTCGTGGGGTGGAAAAGACACAGTTGCCAGCTCAGTATGTTAAGTTCCGGAATGGTATAGATTGTATTGCCACTTTGGATCTGCATTTTCCGTGGGGTTTCTAAAGGTGGGTGGGTAGACCCGGACCTCACCCAGGAACATGATGTGCCAGTCTTCAATGTATGGGGTTGGGGTGCTGCTTGGGGGACTGATCACGAACAGGACACGTGACATAGCGGCACAGATATTAGCATGCAGGAGTGATACCTGGAGACACACTATGTGTCACTAACTGGCAAGGTGAACAATGTTCAAGGACTCAGCAGAATGGCCAGCAGATCTGGTACACAGCCATTGCTATACCACTTACCCAATGTTGCAAATGGCTGCTGATCTGCTTGGGACTTGGCTCAGCTCGGTCAGTGTTCCCTTGGCCCAGAAAGTCAACAGCTTCAAGTTCCAATGTCGACACTTGACTCCACAATCTTGTTGCACCACTCTGTGTCTCTCTCTGGAGTCATAGGGGGGCAGACTGAGACTACAAATCAAAGGACAGAAGCCCTATCTGATTAGAGTGGCTTCAGTCCTTTGAAGTGCATAACCATTCAGCCCACCCAGCAGAGAGTTGCATCAGGACCACACCAAGTGGTCATTGGTGTAGGCTGCTGAGCCCATTCCGAGCCCCTACTTTTGTGTGCTGCAACAGGCTCGGTAGCGACCCCCCCGAAATCCCATATTGCCACAGTATGTTGGCTTGTGCATGTGTGCAACCAACATAAAAATGTGTGTGTATAGTACAGTAGAATGCTTTCTAGCCACATGCAAGATGAGGACCACTTATGGGAACCTAAAAATGGGCTATGGTTATGTCTTCAGAAGCTTGGCATGCAGATGCAGGGATGCAGTTTCAGATGGACAAGGGACCCCTCAGTCAGCAACATTAGGCCCCAACAAAGAAGAAGAAGCTGAACAGAAGGTTCCACCACTGTATGCTGCAAAAATAGAAACCAAATCTGGCAAGATTAGAAGGGAACCACTAGTATTAGGGTGGCATGCAGCTTGAGCAGACCCTTCTGAATTAGCAGAATCAGAGAAAAAGCATAAGGAACCTCACTTTCCAGGAGAGGGACAACATGTCTCACCAAAAAACTCCATGCCCTGGAGCAAGTGAGCAGAAATGTGGGAGTTTTGCATAGTGTGGTGATGCAAAAAGGTCTGGCTCTGGATGACTCCATCTGGCAAAGAGGTCAGTTGCCACGGATGTCAGCAGTTTCCATTTGTGTACCAGAGACTGATACCTGTTTAACCTGTCTACCAAGATGCTCTGGACACCTGAGAGAAACACAGACAATAGCTGAAGGTCGTAAGACATTGCCTGGTACCACACTCTCATTGCTTTCTGCACAGTGGATAACAGATACTACTCCCTTGCTTGTTTATGTAGTGCATGACACTGACATTGTCCATCCAAATCAGCAAGAAACCAGGGCCAAGGTGCTCCTGGAAAGCCTGAAGACTAAGAAGAGCAGCCCGCATCTTCAGGACACTGATATGAGATCTGAGTCTAGATCCTTCCAAGACCCTTGCTTCTGAAAGGATGTAAGATGGGCACCCCAGCCGAACCCCAATGTATTCATTGCAAGAATCTCCATGGCAGTCAGGGAAAAAGAATGGAATGCCCATCCACCAAATTAGAGCAAGGTGGAGAGGGGACATGACAAGGACCATTTGTTCTAGCTCATCCACCAGCTAATCTCATTGTACCTAAAGAGTCCAATATGGTATGCACATGTGGAGACAGGCAAAGGGACCATAATGATGGCAGCAATCATCAGTCCCAGGAGATGTAAAATCATCAGAGTAGACACATAATGACTCCTGTGTGTCAGCTGGGCCTGGGCAACAATAGCCTCTGCCCTGTCTGCAGGTACGAAGGCAGTGCCCACCACCATGTCCAGCACTGCACCAATACATTGCAGGCACTGACAATGAACCAGTATTGATTTCAGTATGTTTACGATAACACACAGTTCTTCAAACAATTGTCTCATTCTGGACAATGCATACAGAACTGCTTCCCAGCACAAGGCTTTTAAAAGAAAGTCATCCAGATTCAGGAAGAAAGAAAGCCCTTCTCTCTGAAGGGCTGTTGCCAGAACCACTAAGCATTTGGTAAACGCTAGTGGTGCCAACGATAAGCCATAGCGCCTGACTTGGAACTGATAATGGCTGCCCTTCCAGCATGAAGTGGAGGTACTGCCTGTGGCACTTGTGAATTTTGATATGAAGGTATGCACCCTTCATGTCCTAGGCACAAAGCCAATCCCCTTTTTGCTGCAGGGGCATGAGGGCCTAAAGAGACAACCAAAACTTGTTGTAGTCAATGAAAAGGTTTAGATCTCTGAGGTCCAGTACAGGATACAGATTACCCATCCAATTGGGAACCAGAAATTGTCTGGAATAAAAAGAACCCTTTGTTTCTTTCATGTAGAGGAATGAATTTGACAGTTCACTTGTGTATGAGTGACTGAACTTCCTGTAGCAGAAGGGATATGTGACTCTGAAGATAACAAGAAGGAGGCGGAGGACAAACTGGAGGGGTAGACTGCAACTCCAAACATGCCACTTGTCTATTTCCAGGACTTCCTCATCTGTCGTGATCTCTCTCCACTTTGGCAGATGAAGGGAGATCCTGCCCCCCACCATCACCCCAAAAGTAACAGCAGAAGGGGAGAAAGAGTAGAGTCTGAAGGTACTGGGGTGGCAGGGGTGCCACCTTGACTGATAACCTTTGGATGCTTTTACATGGGCACCAGGAGGAAAGAGACTGGGCAGGAGACCAACACCATGGTTTTGTGCATGGGGCTGCAGACAGGAGGCACTGCCACCACAAGCGACAGGCCTGCAAAACAAACACTGGCCATGCCCCAGGCAAGTTGAGGGGACAGAGAACTGAGTGAACTTAAAGTCATCCTGGAGGACTGAAGCTCACGTAGAGCATTTCTAACATCACTCCCAAACAGCCTGGAGCCTCTAAAAGGGGCATTCAGAACAGTCTATTGCACATCAGTAGCAAATACAACTACTCCAAGCCAGGAATATCTCTGAATGCATATTCTTGAGGCAGCAACCCTGAAAGGAGCATTAGCAGCATCATATGTGGAGCGTAACAGATGCCTCCCAGTATCCACACCAAAGGAGGCAGCATTAAGCAAGTCAGTCATGGCAGGACCACTAAGCAGAGCCCGAATGATAGACACAGCAGATTTCCACAGTCTGTTCTGATATTTAATCATGAATGGCTGGTCATCTGCAATTCTTAGGCCTAAGGATGCAGAGGCCTAGGTTATTTTGCTGATAACATCCAGCCTCCTGGGATCTTTGTTAGAGGCAAAGTGCTCATCTGTCTAGGGGCTCTAGAGCAGTCATGAGCAGCCATGATAACCACAGAATTAGTATTAGCCTTCCTAGGCACTACAGGCAAGGTACTAGGTCTATGCCAGGCAGCAAAGGTAGCATCCTCTAAAGCAGGAGATACTATAATGTAGAGTGCATTGGGCACCTCCAAAAAATGCTATTACATTTTTCTTACTGGAGTCCTTCCCCTCCTCAGCATCAAATCCCATGACACTTTCGGTTTGCCTGAGTAATGCCTGAAAAGGGGGATTTTCAGAAGGAGTGAAAGGGCAAATATCCGCACAATTCTGTAAGAGCTAAAAAAACAGCTTTATTAACCAAATTAAAACGTACTGCCATATATAATTACATTGGGCCATCACAAACACTCCAACCCCTACCAGTCTTGCATGTAGTGCGTCATCAGGAGGCTCCTGATGATGCACTATGTGTGAAACCAGTCAGGGTTGGAGTGTGTGTGGCAGCCCAACTTAATTATATGTGGCAGTATAGTTGAATTTTGTTAATAAAGCTGTCTTTTTAGCACTTACAGAGAGGTGCAGATATTTGTCTTTTCACTCCTTCTGGATTTGTTATCTGGCACACTCTTCAGCAGCCAAGCTGTTTTGCATCTTGTCTATTTTCAGAAGGACACCTGGGGGTATGCACCACAAAGTACTTGCTGCATGAGAAAGTAGGGCAGGAAGACAGACCCCTCATTGGGATCATTATCTCTTTCTTTATCCTATAAATCCTCCTACATATTAAGCAGATCAGGGTTATATTCCATCTCATTGTTGCTGGAATGATGACAGTAGCAAATCGACAGAGCCAAGAATGGAGGCGGCAACTGCGATGGAGGAATGGAGCCTCTAGATCCCGTCAGCAATGACGGTGTTCATGGGGGGGGCCCAGTCAATGGGATGGGTGTAATCTTTGACAGAAGCAATGATAACAGTCTAAATAGTTCAGAGAATGATGCCAGCACAGCCTTGGGAGTCAGTGGTACCCTGTAAAGGGCCTGAGAAAATCAGCATTGAAGGGGTAGAACCTGATGACGGTAGCTGCATACCGTTCACAGTAGGTAAGACAGCACCAGCTCCAGACCTTCACCTTGGTGACTCATCAATGGTTGACAGACTGTAGTCATTGCTACCAGAGTGGATGACAAGGAGGACTTACCCTCCTTCAGTGGAGACGTCAACCTCACCGGTGAAGCAATGGCTTTATCCTTATGCTTGTGGTGATGACCAGAAAAGGAGGACTTCAGAAATTACTTTTCCTAGTCTTTGTCCTTAGCCCTTGATGACCGAAGTGGTGACAGCATCAATTTCCCTTCCTGAAGATAGTTAAGTGAAAGGGAAAAGCTGTCTTGAACCCAGTGGCCTTGGTGGTGGCTTCCATGGCCTTGATAGCAATTAAGGTTTCTAGAGCCTTCTTTCAGCATCTTCTTGTGGCCTGGTTGAATTTCTATCAGATCTTGCAGGCCCTGACATTGTGGGACAGGCCTAAACAGCAAACACAAACCATGTGAGTGTCATCCTTGCAGAGCTTGTAGCCACAGGTACAAACCTTAATAAAGGCTCTTTCGATGACAGCATAAAAGAACAACATCAATAAGGTAAAGTAGTGAAAAATAATAAAGTCAAAGAAACAACGGTGTTGTTTCTCTGGAGGTCCAATGAGCAGTCAACAGTAGGAGAAATAATTGTGGAGCTATGTGGCTGTCCACAGTTATATAGGTGCCTACATTGCACATCATCGGGAGTGGCCCCCGGCTAGCAAAAGTTTCCAAGTGGTCCTGACACCAGTAGCTTACAGTTACAAAGGTGTGGCCCAATGGATGAGATATCCTTGAATATCTATCTTAATCATCACAGATGATGCCGCTACCATGGATACTATCCTTGCAGCAGCCAGAGCAACTCATTGAAATCAACTTCAAGGAAGAGATATATATTCCTTCCCTGACATCTCTTTTGCCACTTGGAATTGGCATAAACAATTTGACGCCATTGGAGAACAACTGCATAGTCTTGGGGATGTACATTCTTAGTTATTCCCAGCATGTCTAAGAATATCATATGGGGGGAAGACTTTTCAATTTTCAAACCCCAAAGAAGCAGGAGCCTAGATAACCAACATGGCAGCAAAAATTCTATTTGGGCAAAGTCGAGGAAGAATCGGACACCACAATGGAATTAGAACCTTGATACTGGATTTATTTTTTGCATCTTACTTGTTGTCCCATACACTGTAGTGTGGACTGGTAAAGTACTTTGGGCAATGAGATGTGTGTTAGTGTCTGCGTAGTACTAAAACTGTCTATTTTATAATGAAAAATAGGACTGACTAGACACCTGGAGCCCAATATTGAAAAATGGCAAAGTGGAGCACAAAAGTTTGTGCTGCGCTTGCCACATGCCCGTGACCCCAAGGATGCTATATTCAGTTGGACAGTGTACTGGCACTATCAGACTTAATATAGGGGCATGTCAGTGCAGTGCTAAGTTGAGTAGCATTGCCCCAACATGGATCCTGGCAGTGTGCCTGGAACAGCACCCCCAGACTCTATAGCACCAGGAGCCCCCAGTGCAATATTCAGCTGGCACCATACAAATGAGTTCATTGAGCATTCAAGGCAATAAGGGGCCATATGTATGCCCATTATGGGCTCATTTGCATGGGAAGTGGTGGCAGGTTTGCGCTCCTCCTGTGGCTGGTCCTACTCACTCCAATCCCCATCCCTCGTAGAATAAAATATTTCCATGGTGCCTAGTGGTCCCCCACTCCCTCCAATCCCCATCCTCAGTAGAATAAAATAAATCCATTGGGCCTAGTGGTCTCCCCTGCCCTCCAATCTCCAGACCTGGTAAAAGAAAAGAATTCCCTGGTATTTAGTGATCCTCCCACCCTCCTATTGCTGTCCCCATGAGAATAACATAATTCCTTGGTATCCAGTAGTTCACCCTGCCCTCCAATTGCCAGCCCCATATTATTATTATATCACATATTCCCTGGCATCTAGTGGCACCCCCACCCACTGATCCCTGTCCCCACAGGCACTGACCAGCCCACCCTGCCACCCCCACTTACTAGTTTCCCTGGGTAGTGGAGCCACTATGGTGACCAACACAACCATCCTCTCACTGCTTGGCCAGTCACCCTATGGTTTGACAGGTAGTGCGCATCCTCTGTAAAGTAAAGGGGAGCTCCTCCTTACTGTTTTTTTCTGAATTGCAGATCCACTACGGTGACCAGACTCGCCCTCCTCTCACCATCTTGGCCAGTCACCATGTGGAATGACAGGGAGTGCATGTTCTCTGTACTGTAAAGGGAGTGCATGTACTGTCTAACAGAGGACGCATGCTACCTGTCAGTCCATATGGTGGCTGGCCGAGGTGGTGAGAAGAGGGCTGTGCTAGTCACTGTAGTGGATCTGCAGCCTGGCAAAACCGGTAACAGGGGTTGGTAGGGTGAGTAGGTTGATGCCCACAATGTGGGGGGCTGCTAACACCAGGAAAAGCTTACACTGACACAACATGGTTGTTGGCTACAGTGGCTCCGCCAGCCCCTAGGGTTGCCCGAGGTAAGTCGGGCTTCTTCTCGACAGTAACTGCGCACTGCAAAGGTGGCCTGTGCTATTCCATTTGTGCAGCGCTACCACACTGAATATTGCACTGAGCCAGGATTCATGTCCCAGCCCCTCCCTTTGCTTACCACATACATTATTTTTTTGCATACAAACTAACCCAGTTAGCATGTTCCACAGCCCCCTTTGAAAAATGCATTCAGGTGCAAACCCCAGGCAAACAGGGTGCAATCACTTTGCCCACCAGGCAAAGTTTTGTATATCTTGCCCCTGGGGTTCCAAATGTCTGGCACTTGCCAGCTGTGGTAACATGGATGCTGCCATGACCCTCAGAACTGCAATTTTGTGGTTCATTTCTTTTGTTCTTCTGGGTTCTTTTGTCTC
Organism: Neoceratodus forsteri; assembly: GCA_016271365.2. NCBI lineage: Eukaryota > Metazoa > Chordata > Ceratodontiformes > Ceratodontidae > Neoceratodus > Neoceratodus forsteri. Next base: position 335,951,612 of record CM028137.1, on the reverse strand, counting down.
TAGATGGGAAGCAAGCATGGACAGAGAGCAGCAATGTCGCAGTTTAGACGTGGCTAAAACACTTTTGATGTATGTAGTAAGATAAAAAATGTTATTAATAGATAATGTTCTAAAATAGTTCCTAGAAGTTTTCTAATATATATTAAAGGTTTATTGCAGAGGGCAGGTGGAGGAGAAGTAGGGATGAGGTGCCAAATATTCATGTCTGTTATCAGACAGGCAGTTTAAATAGCCTAGTTTGCTATACATAAAATCTGTTGGCTGCAGTTCTGCATATTGCAACCCTGGACGAGCAGACCTATTAGTTAATTGATAGTTTTAAAACATTTTACTACACTCCTATAATGTGTCACAGAATGCTTGTAACTTTATAACTCTTGTAAAGTATGCTAGTTTCAAATGTGCAACTGATTTGCTGCCTTATGCATATATATTAGCTGGTGTGATGCACATGATAAAATAATAAAACATAAATTTAAAATAATGAAAGAAGGCACCACAGGGCTCAGACAGTGCTATCTTTAACTCCTGCCCATGGGACTTGTGAGAAGGACCGGAGGTCACAGCATGAGTCAGAACTGGAAGGGCTAGCGAGGAGGCCCTCTGTGCCTCAGGACACATCTCCTTTCATGCTAGTGAATCAGAAGAGGACGCTGCAGAGTGAGGGGCAGTGTACTGTGGAATACAGTATGGGATAGGGTGCCAAAATGAAACCAATATGGGAGAGCTCCTTTTGCTCCCTGTGACTGCAGCAGCCATTAGACACTGAAGTTTAGAGGGACACAAATCTCGTAAGATCTCCCAAAATTTGAATTTCTGGACATTCCATTCTTTAATACTAAAAGAAATTTGCATGAAAACTGCCTTTTCCTTTGACTTCATCTGTCTCTATTGTGCATCCTGCTTTGAAGTCACAGTTCTTTGTTTGTGTATCAGGATCATGTACATGGCAACAGGCGTTGATGTCACAAGCAGAGTATTGTGACTGTAGTAGGAATAAGCTATGGGGACAGAAAGGGAAACAATCCTGTTTTCATGCAAACATCTTTAGTAATAACAAAACTGTAGGTCCAGAAATTCAGATTTGAGTGAATTTTTTGTAATGGAATTTTTCTGATTCCAGCTGTGAATTTGTTTTTGCTAGAATGGAAACTGGAAAACCGCTTTCAGAAGTGGGATGCCTACAGAGTACCCAGACGCTCAGCCTGCCATTCCAGAGTAGAGCAGACATGTCTTCTGCTGCTCAGCTATTGTGCTGGTTTAGCCTGAACTAAAATCCCTGCCTAGAATTATTGCAAAACAAATTCAAAGTCTAAACTATAAGGTATGTTTACACTACATTTTCTGTAACATTGCAGTCTCCTCCGATCTGATACTGCTCCACCTGCTGCACTCCCGATTGACGGTTTATACATCCTGGATTTGAATAATTGCAAGCTCAGTCTGCCAACTTCCTGCGCTGTTGCCAACATTTCCTTCGAGGTTGGTGGTGGGGGGTAAAACCAGTCACATTAAATGCTTAAAATAACAAAAACGAATTGCCAGCACAGGAGATAGCGACAAACGTTTGCAGAGGAGGAAAGAACTAAGGCATCTACAGAGGAGAGGGCTATAAGCATAGAAAGGTACAATATCCAGTTTATTTGTGGTTGCACACTAATGTAGCACTGATAGACCATTACTTGTTATGGGGTATCATGGAGCTGCTCCAGTCAAGGCAGAGCAGTGTGTTTACATGCCAGCAGAAAAATGCCAGCACTGGTACAGCTCCCAGCCAAAACAAGGTTAATTCTGAGCCACCTACAATGCTCCCCATACTGCTTACACTGCTTGATCTGCACCGACATAACTCATCTACATCGCTTGCAACAGTGCAGATCAGGTAGTGTAAACACACCTTAAGTGACAGCCCAGCACTTTAGTGTTTGGAACAGGGGTTGCCTTTACCTTGCTGATGCTCTGATTCTGTGATGATGGTTAGCCACTTCTCTGTACAAAGCCTGCTACCAGGATTTGTCCTGCTGGAGGGTCAAATCACTACAGCCCTGTACGATTGCCTTCCTTTAGGGTAGGTGAAGAAAATTCCCCCATGGGGTGAAGAGGATTGTCGAGGGAGTTTTTTAACATAAGGATTTCTGCACAATTTGCAGTGCTGCAGTCCCAGAAAGTAAGTTTGCCAGTTCACTGTTACGCTCTTCAGCATCCCAATTCACATGAGTAAGAAGCTCCAGAGTGACTGATTCTGCAGCATCAAATTCCAGGTTGTGAGTACCTAACCAGGGCCTAGTTAGATCAGCGATAGATAATTATACAAACTGGGCCAATCCTGTGCAAATGTAGAAACATGCTCTGCAGCCAGCTTTTTACACATCAGTAGTAAATAAAGTTGTTTGTGTTTTAATAGATATCTGCGATCCCATTTTCAAGCATCCACCAGTAAAGCACCATTTGTACAACTAACAGACCTGGAACCTTCCCCATCAGTGTGCACTAAAGATTATGGGAGTTCCCAGTCCCATTAGACACTGCAGATCACCTGATGCACCAGCAGGAGGGTTTGCTTAGCTTCCTGTGACTGGAAGGTGGTAGTTTACTGCATGGCGGGATTACAGTTGATTTATAAAATGTCAAGGAAAAATCCTGAAACCTCATTGGCAGAAAGCATAGGCATAGTTTGATTTTGACATTTGGGGGAGCAGGGGGCAGGACTTTTGTGTAATTAATTTACCATTACTGAATCATGTCAGTCAGGACAAATTTGAGGGGGCAATGCCCCCCACTCCACCCCCAAAAAACTATGCCTGTGGCAGAAAGGCATCACATGACTGAGCATTAAAAAGCAAGTGATGCACAGTCAAGTGCCAGGTCTTATTACCAGAGCAAAAAAAAAAAACAGAGACTGCTGTACTTCATGTATATAACTTTGCCATTTAAAATGCATTTAGAATCTAAATTAGGTAAGTGAGTTTATGTTTCACTTTACATATAACATGTAAGACTAGTGAGCCATTTTAAAAGTGAAGTAAGCCACTCCAGGATGAGCATTAAAGAATTTGAATACATTTCCCAAGGGAATAAGGACACTTGGCCTTCAGCCTTGTGCCTGAGGCATGCATTAAAAGGAGGCATGGAGGGAGGTACTAAAATACGTGACCATCAAGACTACCCGTGGGTACCTCTAAAGTACCCTAAAAATACCTGGATCGAAAACTGAGTAGTTGGGTCAGGTCGAGCAGTTATTATTCGACCGGTTCTACTGCCCAGTTACCCAACCCTGACCACAACAAAAGTCAATGTGACTTTTTTTATTACTATTACACTGTTTGTTAGGTACCCTGAGCTATTATACCCATGGGGTGTATTGGTGAGGCAGATATGAGAGCCGCAGCTGCTCTTAGCGAGCCTGATGCTTTTTCCAAAACCTATATCCATGGTGATCATTGCCCAGGCAGGTACGAGAGACCCAACTGCTTTTAGTGAGCCCACTGCTGTGTCCAAAACCTATACACATGGCAGACATTGCTGAGGCAGGTATGAGAGGTGCATCAGCTCTTAGTGAGCCTGCTGCTGTTTACAAAAATGATATCCATGGCTGGCATTGCTCAGGTAGTTATGACAGGCACAGCTGTTGTGAGTGAGCCTGCTGCTGTTTCCATAAATGATACCTATGGTGGGCATCAAAGTTGCATAATATAATACTGATGACTGACATGTAGCCCAGGCGCCGTGTGCCAGTGGGCTACTACCCCTGACTGTTGACCCTGGTACAGGTTAAGGGGCCTGGGTCCTGCTATGGTCACAATTGGGGGTTATTTCCCAAAGTTATGAATAATAGTGCAGTGCCTCCACCCAGAGTAAGTTGTAAGTGGGTCAGGTGATTGATTGGTACAGCCCCCTGGGATGCTGCACTTACCCACCTCCCCAACCAGCCACCCTGCACACGAGATCCCCAACAACCTTTTACCACCAAATACCATAAATTCATCAGAAGGCAAAATGCAATGAACCTCTCTTGACACAGCAGCTTCAACAATCAAACTCACAGCTTTATTGGGGGTGAGGGCTAGGAAAAAAGGTACCTGGATGAGGGGTATCTGTGGAATAAAAAGAAAAGTTAGTGGCAATTTGAAAAACATTAACCATAAGGGCCCATAGGCCAGTCCACCCCTGGCTGTCCACCCCCACAGGTACCAATGTTGCACCCTAAGGAATCCCTGAGGTACCCACCAGTTGCAGGCTTGAACATTGCTGCAGGTTGGCTGGAAGTTGGGGCCCTGAAAGGTTGAGAAAATGTTTACAGGAGAACTGTCATCTATAGGATTTCTTAATGTCTGAAAGCCCATAGAAAGCTAATTTGAGTAGCAATTGTGTTTTTCTGTGAGTATTTGCAGTCCAGAGTTATTCATACTGTATGTAAATCAGCCTGTAATTAAGGGCTGGGGGCAGCCATCTGTTTTAGGCTTCTGACAGAAAATGATGTCACAGATGGTCTTGGCTCTCCTTTGACTGTTGGTTAAATAGGAAATCATCTGTTTTATTAAGCATGTTTTAAGATGTTATCACAGCATTTTCTACATTTATAATAAGTGCTTTGTATGTGCATTGGAACGTGTGAGTCATCACCTTTACATTTCAAACTGTTAATAAAAATAATCCATCTTCAGGATTGCTTCAACCTCTAGGCTATACTGCCAGCTGATCATCAAAAACTATACATCTCAAGGCTGGCTCTGTGCTGCAAACAGGTATTGGGGCCCCATATCAGGATATCTAACCCTGGCTGTGTTCATGTCAGTACATATTTCTGGGGCTGCCACAGCACCAGCTTCTGTCTTTTTCCATTCCCTCTCTAACAGCCTTTTCTCTTACAATTTTGAGTGTGAACTCAGGTCTTCAAGATGCAAATGTGACTCCTTACCTATTGGCCTGGCATCATGGGCCCAGCCTTGAAATGTGTAGTTTTTGATTATTAGCTGGCAGCATAACCTTCAGAGCTGTGAACAAGTTTTTCTCATCCAGCAGAATGGGTTTTGATTCCAACATGCTCTAATTGTATATTGTGTAACCAGAGCAAGTCACTTAACCTCCCTGTGCTCCCAGGATACACCTGGGAACAAGCTGTAGCTCAGTGTGTCTTTCCTGGACAAAGACAGTAAAAACGATGTGAGCATGTGTTATGATTCTGAAAATATTATGCTCTTTCTATCCAGATTTGACTTGAAAAAAATAGGGCACAATTACATGTTTATTAATTGCAAAAACACATAGAAGGACGACATTGATAAAACATGCATAACCTGGGCAGGCCCGATGGTGCTGAGTCTTGAGGCACTGAATGCCACACCTCACGCCATGCCAGTGACCTGGTTTCAGGAGCGAACTTGGGCTACCGGGGGTCAGCAGGGGAGGGAGAGGATCGGGCGTCCCACAACAGCTCTCCTCTCCAGAGGATGGGTAGGCATGTCATCCTGCTCCATGGCTGCCTCCCAGGGTAGGATGGCGGGCAGTGCCAGACTCCAGAAGATGCAAGAACATGGTTAGTGATGCATGCACCTCCACACACGTGTGTTCACAGCCTCAGGGGAGGGACCAGAAAAAGGAGAAAATGGTTGCAGGCTCCGTGAAGTCTCCTCCGGCAAGCCGGCACTGCTGCCTCGGGATCACCCATAATTGCCCGCTCTGTATATGGTCACAAGGGAGAAGGAGGATGGCCCCCTCCCCTCCTGCCCTGCCATGGATGGTAATCCATGGGGAAACTAGGACACGGGGGTACCTGAGGGAAGGTGACCAGAGACTGAGAAGGGGACTGATGCCTGCCTGTAGAGGAGGATAAAAATGAATATGGAAAAAAAAAATTCATAACCTGAAAATATAATATAGAATAATATATGGATGGGTGTGTGTAACCAGAATTTTATACACAAACACACACACACACACACAAGGTGTGGGATGCTACATAAAAGTATACCACACCAAAGGTGCATGTAAAATTCTGTTTTTACACACACACACACACACACACACAATTTTATTTAATGGTAATTTTTTTCCCTTTCAGCACAGTTCAGTTAGTGCAGCACTTCTATCAGAGATAGACACACACACACATATACTCATGCATACACACACACACACACACACACACTGACTGGTTCTCCCTTTTTTCTCTTTTCTTTTGTGTTTTTTTTTCTTTTGTTACATTACAGTGGAAATGGCATTCTGGAAAGTCACGGGCTATCGTCATAGCTGCAGAGTATAAGACATGCTCGAAGGGTATGAGTGGCAGGATCAACCAGATTTTTTTTTTGCCATTCACTTTTTATTCAGTTTAAAAAGAATTCGATACAGAGACTTATGGAACAAAGTACAATACATACAGGACCAGACATTGGTAAGGATTAACCAGATTGATTTTCTTTTTCATTTTCAAGGCAGGATCAAAAAGATAAATATTTAAAAATATTTTAAATCTTACTTGCCTTAACGGTGTTAGGCAAAGCCTGAGTGCAGTACCGGTGCATGTTAACAGAGTCGCAATGTTGGGCAAGATGTTCAGCCCACCCACAGAGAAACTACGTGCCAATTAGCTTTCTGTGGCTGTGCTTCATTGACAGGTGCTGATTACAACCTCCCAGTTGTAATCAAAAATATCAACCGGGAGGTTGTAACTGGAGATAAAAGTGCTGTTATCCGTAGGTAGATAAAAGTGCCATTATCCGTATGTGAAGAATGATCACCATTAATTAAAGAGTATTTTACTTTTTTTGATTAAGTTACAAGTACATCAGTTTCTTACTGAAATACTTTGGATTCAATGGGATTTTGTACAGCAACAGTGCCAGAATTCTACTGGATTATTTTTCACTAACAGTTCGAAATGTAAAGGCGATAACTTACTTGTTTCAATGCACATACGAAACAATTATTATAAATGTAGAAAGTGTTGAAATTACAACGCTTTCTACATTTATAATAATTGTTTTGTATGTGCATTGAAACTAGTGAGTTATCACCTTTACATTTCAAATTGTTTGCAAAAATAATCCAGTAGAATTCTGGAATTGTTATGGTAGAAAATCCCATCCCATCTAAAGTATTTCAGTAAAAAACTTATACTTTTAACTTCATCATAAGCAGTAAGATACTCTTTTAATAATGCATTTCATGTTATGCATAGTTTATTAATTTTGTCCATCTATGTATTTTGCAATTAATAAACAAGTAATTGTGCCCTATTTTTTTCTTTTTAAGTCAAATCTGGATAGAAAGAGCATAATATTTTCAGAATCATAACACATGCTCAGATCATTTTTACTGGCTTTGTCCAGGAAAGGCACACTGGGGGATTACAGACAAAAGAAAACTAAGAGTAGTGTGGCACATGTGGCCAGCATGGTGGCAGTGGTGATGGTTCTGTTTGTTTTGTGCACAACCTAGTCATCATATTCAGTATCACTGTTTGCAGGCTGTTGTTCATGTTCAGGGCCAGACTCACATAATTCAGTGTTTGACACAACTGGGAAATTATCAGCATTCATTTTGAGAAAGTCTTTCCACATTTACAGGACTTAGCAGTGTTCTTTGGTCAGTGACTATTCTTCCAGCTGCAGTAAATATGCATTCTGAATATGCACTTGAAGGTGGACAACTGAGGTACATTATTTAAGCAATAAGGCACAATAAGGTGTGTGTTATCATGTAATAACGTCACTCCTGGGGTGGGTTGAAGCATGAGTCGAAGCCGAGTGCTTCCACCACCCCAAGAGTGACGTTATTACACAAGATAACACACACCTTGGAGTGCCTTATTGCAATTATACAATGGCTTGATGTTATACAAAACAAAAATAAAAATAAAAATGTTTTTAGTAGATTTTTAGTGAAAGAGAAGAGGGAAAAAAAAGGTGGTGGTCATGCTGAGGAGCAAGCAGACCTAATGCTAATCAATGACAGTGATGTTATACTGCAATATCATCACTGTCTCAGGCACACACTGACCAATCAGAATTCAGGAAATTTCCTTGCCATTGTATAATACAAGATATGCTTGATCTGACCATATTGTTCTCTCTTTGTTTCCAGTAGAGTAATAGATCTTTCTCGAGACCAGTCACAGTATGGTCTGCAAAATACTCCAGGATCATTGTATTGTGTGACATGAGCAGCAGTCTGGCAAATGAACCAGCTGCATTTTCTTTACAGAATACTAGTCCATGTTGTTGCAGGTGACTCCGAAGTGATTTGTCTTTCTGACCCTGAAAATAGGATACCCGAGAAGTAGCTGTAGATGTCCTTTCCCTCGCTGATGATACTGGTGATTGTGAAGAATTGATAGATGTGCTATTGTCTGCTCCAGAGGCACACTTTGATGGTTCGGCAGGGTTTGACTGCTATACATCAGTTAATGGTGTTGGTGGGGCAATGTCACATTTGGTTAGCAGAAGATCTCTCCAAAACTCAATGTCTTCCCCTGCAAGAAGGATGGCTTCAATGTTCTACTTAAAGTTGGGATCTAGCAATGTAGCCAAGTTGGTGGCCAGCCATGGTGGAGAACAGAGGGCTGTGCCAGTCGCCAGTTCGGGAATTGGAAGGGGGAGAGGGGGGTAGAGGGGCAATATCTGTCAGGGTGGGGGGATGGGGGGTCTGCTAGACCACCAGGGTGGACATTCTCTGTCACACTGCAGAAGATTGGGGATGGGATGAGGGAGTCCACTAGACCACCAGGAAATATAGCTATTATATTACATGAGGATCGGGATGGGGGGAACACTTGGGTTCCTTTGGGAATGCTCCTGTACTGGACATTCCTGGCAGCCATGGTGCTTGGGTGTGCAAGGGTTGGCCGCATAACCCAGTTATGGCAGGCTGCCTCCTGCTGTAACTCACACATCCCAGTGCAGGGCACTCCATGTGATTCCACACCTTTATGAATCATGCAGAGAATGGGCACGCCCCTGAGACACCCCCATCCTCCCCGTGGCACGTAGTAGTCCATGTGGCCAGAGGATCCAGTGCACATCTGGCTGCTGCACATTAGCGACAGCCACCGAGGATCTGTGGGACCCCCACTGAGTGACATTCACGTATAGGGTTGCCTATGTGCTGAGATACATGGCATAGTGAATAGGGCCCTATGTTTAACTGAGAAGACTGCAAGAATACATCAAGTGATTCAATGTCAGTTTCTACTTCCAGTTCATTGTCACTATGATCACTGCCATCACCACCTCCACTACTGCCCATAACAACCACACTCCTCGCCCTGCCCCACTCAGTTGGGTCTTTTGCCTTTGTATGTCCTATCATTACTGATGTTCTAAAATTTCCTGCTTTGCCACCACAGCTGATGCACTTTTTGCACAGACAGCATACAGCTCGAGAGTTGTCTGCAGGGTCAATATAAATTCCACACTAAAGAGTTACCTTTTGCGCTTTGTACCACGGTGCCTAGCACTATTTCTTGTCTAGTCAAGGGACTTAGAGGAAATCCTACACTGCCATTTCCTGGTTGGGATGAATTGTTCTCATTCATGCTCATCTTCTTATTCTTATGTTTAGCCTGTGATTTGTTTTTCTGTACTTGCCTCTCATGCTTATAGCAGCATCCTCTTCTACCCCCTCATTAAAACTACAGACCTCATTGCCACAAGATTCAGAAGAACTGGAAGTGTCATCATCATCATTTAGGACATAGCCTGGGATATCCCATTCCCAGTCCCCACTATCACCGCCATCTCTATCAGCACTGGCTGCCTCAGCTTCTGAGCTAATATTTGAGGAGGATGCCTCCTTGCATGCTGCTACAGCAGCTGGAAGTATCTGGCACATGCAAAATGTTCTGTACCTCTACGAGTAACTCCAGTCATTTCTTTCTGAATTCCTACTATCATTTCATTGCTAACATGCTTTTTGGGTCCAGGAGGACATTTAGTGCCAGTCCTGGTGATGTTATTATTATTGTTGCTATGTTCTTCATTAGTGGTATGATTCATATTGTCCATATCATTAACAGTTGCATGTGCAGCAGCACTGTGCTTCCTTTTAGTAGACTTAGACTGGGGAATATGAGACATAGCAGACACAGCAGTGAAAAGGAATAGATATTGTTTCACTAAGTGCTACAGAGACAGACGGTAATTATTGACAGGGTTTGGGGCCCTAACAAACAGTGTAATACAGCCTAAATGGCTTCCACTATGCTGCAGGGACAGACAGTGTAGCTGACCATGTCACAGACAGTAATAAATGACAGGGCTTGGGAACCTAACAAACAGTGTAATACAGCCTAAATGGCTTTCACTATGCTGCAGAGAGACACACTGTGTAGCTATATATATCACAGTAAAAAAAGACAGGGCTCAGGGCATCTAACAAACAGTGTAATACAGCCTAAATGGCTTTCACTATGCTGCACAGAGACACACAGTGAAACTATGTCACAGTAATAAATGACAGGGCTTGGGTCACCTAACAAACAGTGTAATACAACCTAAATGGCTTTCACTATGTTGCAGACACAAACCAGGTGCCAGTGCGTTGCCTTCTGTTTTTTTTGTCCCTCCCTTGCTCCCTCTCTCCCCAGCAACGTACCACCATCCACCTCCTCGATTGAGAGGATGATCCCTGATTCTCCCCTCTCTCCTTAGATTGTTTGAGTCCCCAACCCTGACCCCCACTCCCTTTGCTCCTTCATGGAGATTTTTACATTGTTATTATTATTTTTTAATACGTTTTTGAAGCAATTTAGTGGCAGTAGCGCCCTATTCCTTCCACTCCCTCCAGAGTCTGGCTGCTATCTCCACCAAGGCCTCATAGCAGACAGAGCACAGACATCACTGGCCAATCAGGTTGTCAGCCCAGTGTCATGTGCTCCTAATTCTGCTGTGAGCTCATGAAGGACCCCACAGGCTGCCTTTTCAAGCCTGTTTCCATTCAGGAAAGTCCTGGCAGGAGCCCCAGGACCCCACAGGCTGCCTGTAATGTCTGTTTAAAATATGACCCATTATCCAAACTTCTTGACCCATGAAGTACACTGTTATGTTGGGCAGGGTAGTAAATTACCTAAACTACCCTACCCGGCCCAAAATCGCCCAAACCCAACATATCTGATTCAGCTACCCAATGGGTAACCCAAGCTTAATTAAAATCCTTTAATGCACACCATGATGTGGCATGCTGCTTACATATTGTTTATTGTCATAACATTACCTTCACATCCTGCTCTCCCCCGATAAGGTCTCTCTACTTACTTGCACAGTAATTACTACCTCCATTGTTTACTTTTTGGACTGTTTAATTGCATAACATGTTAAGTGGAGATTTTGAGCATATTATTTGGGTTGTAAGCATTATATTTTTAGTGAGCCTTTTATTTGAGTCCCCTGTCACTGTGAGTGGGAGCTATTATTTCCTGTGGAGCAGCCCCTGGCAACTCCTGTTAAAAGCATTCCTATAGACTAATGCACAGTGTCATTTATTCATCTCAGTACCACCATGAACCAAGGTGCCATTTATCTGAAGGTCTAAAGACTTAGCCAAATGTTTCAGCTAGCAGCAGGCGTACCCACTCAGCTCATGGTGGAAGGTGGTTACTTATGGGTTTATATGGCATATAGAAAATATGAGTGCCGATTCTAAGTCACTCTTGGCAGTGGCACAAAATAGGTACATTGTGCAGCCATGTTGTGCTGCCACCTAACGAGATCACTATCCATAACTAAGGTCACACACAGTAGATGAAGACATTCCCTTTCCCCTCATACGCACACGCACACACACACACACACACACACACACACACACGTAGTGTAGTACTAATCACTGCCATAAATGTTAGCAAACGCTGTCTGGTATCACATCCATTAACATCCCCAGCAACTGTCAGAAAATGTATTATATGCTGGGTGCATGTCTTTCTCGAGGCCTGGCCCTTGGAGCTCAGGTGTCAGCTAGAGGATAGAAGTAGGTTTCGCCATCTCTGAAATTCAACTAGTCGGCGCCCCTCAGCTTACAGTGATCACCCAGCCACCCTAACACACATCCCTCACATTGAGTTTTGGTTGCTACAGCACACCCTGCTGTGCTTCAACCAGTCACCTGCAGCTGTTTTAGAACACTACTTGTGAGCTCCTGCCAGGAGCTCAACTGACAGGCAGTGCCACTCAGAGCATCTAATGGCTGCCAATTAACATACAGAGCAACTTTAAAGAGCAGTCACTCCTTTAAACTTTTTATTACTGAAAAGTGGGACACTGCCATACAGTATGGGAAAATGTGGGACACTGGCCATAAAAATGGGGGAAACATAAAACATGGAGAGATGTGAGTTCAGTTTGACTGCACCATCTTTGTGTGGGCAGCACCTTTTCCAGGGGGCAAAGGTTAGGTGAAGCAATTCTGAGTGATAAAATGAAGGGTATGCCTCTTAATGTGGGCCAGTTTGGAGGTGCAGTGCAGCCTGGATTATCCACCCTTCCATTATCAACCACCATCCTTATCAGCCCAATTGATGTTGTGCACTATTTTCTCTCTATGGAAATTCCCTCTGTTATCTGCCACCCTCTCTGTCTGCCATCTGCTGGCATTTTCCATTGTACAGTCTGTATCTAACGCATGATTTTCTCCCTCTTTTATTTGTCACTGCATCAGCAATGACATGGTACATAATGGTCCTGTTTATGTATGCCTTAAGAAACTTATTTTAGAAACATCTGCTAATGTAACAGGATATGTTTTTACATGGTTGTTATTTATTTAACCTTATTTACATAAATGAGCTTTGTTTTCTGTGTGTTTGTTGTGAGTTTCCAGTGTGTTCAGTTGCTTAGCAATGGTGCTGTAAAATTTTAATTTCAAATTTGATTTTAACTTGATTAAGTTATTTCCTTTAGGCAATGCCCCCTCTGCTTCACATAAGTGCAAGTGCACATGTGTATTTAGGTGGCGTGGTATCGAGGTCAGTGTGGGGGCACCATTGTAGTGGTGGTAGTGTCTGGTACCAGCAAATGCAACAGACATGTTCTTGAGCCCTGCAAGAAAGCAGAGATTGTTTGGTACTTGCTTCAGAACACATCCTGTAGCCAGCAGCAGACTGTCAATCACTTCTCTACCATGTGGCAGTGCAGCATTGCCCGCCAGACAATTGGGGATATTTAAGTTTGCAAGACAGACAAGAGCACACCTGAAAATGAAAGTGAGTCACTGCAGAAAATGAAAAACCTCAGAAGTATGCAGATGTGAAGGAGGCATTGTTGAGGTAAGCTATAACCCACGACAGGCCATGGGTATATGGGGGCATTAGTGCACACCCCGGGTGCGTTGTGAGGTATTAGACAGAATGCTGAATGGCCTCCAAGCCCCCAGGAACTGCATTAATGCCCCCATATCCCCATGGCCTGGAGTGGGTTATTGCACTTACAAAATGGGTTACATTTATTTAAAAAATTAAGAGAAATGTTTAAAACAGGAGAAGTGTAGTGGCATTTTGCTGCATTGTAAAGTAGTCCCAAACACTACAGGAGAATTTTAACAGTTTAATTTCAAAATATAGAGTACAATGTATTAAGCAAAGTGAACTGTTGAATTTTTTTTACTTAAACATGAGGCTGACTTATTATGGTGATTTGATCTACTATCACTGAAATTCAAACGGGAAAGCTGAGAACATTTATTTTTTCAACTAAAGTCAAACTGCAAAGCCAGTAACAGTGGACTTGCGAAGCAGACCACACACAGATTTTCAAATGCCCCCCCCCAAAAAAAAACATATACAATAAGCTGCTGCTGCTGGGAATCAACAACTATTGTTTAAACACAGCACTCTGATGTTGCCCACCACTTTCTCTGCTGGTGCTGTCTGCCACATAATCATCAGCATTAAAAATACTCACCCTGACACATTCCGTCAGTGCTGGTGCTTTCAGCCATGCGAACATCAGCATCGAAAATACTCACCCTGGCACATTCCATCAGTGCTGGTGCTTTCAGCCATGTGATCATCAGCATCGAAAATACTCACCCTGGCACATTTCATCATAGCAACACACACGCACACACACACACACACACACACACACACCACATGGTCATCCTTGCCCTGCTACTATGTTCCCCGTCTGTCTCTCTCCTGCACTTCACTCTGCTGCCCTGCAGCTGCTACACTCCCTCCACTGTGCCGCTTTCATTCCTCACTCTACAGCCACCGCAACCTTCCTTTAAGTTATAAAATGGGCAGGGAAATCAGCAATAAATCTAAAATAGTGGCCAGAGATATTTGTGGAGATATGAATTCAACTGGGATCTGTTATTTATGTTGAATTTAACTTTCCCTCATTAAGCTGATTTTTAAATATGACGCCCTTTTCAGTGCCTGAATGCTAACAGGGAGTTATTTCAGGTTTTAGTATATTCGGCTGTATGTCAAAAAATACCTTGGTTGGCAGTAGGTCAGTGTGTTTACCAGGCATTAATCAGTGTCCACATGACTACTTTTAACCAATGAAAGTTTCAGATTTACTGCCAATTTCTCTACCCATTTTATAAGTGGTTCAGCAATGCTCAAGCACAGAGTATGCCCATCCCAGATGAAATCCTAAGGCAAAAAGCAAGTTGCTTGGGGGAAAACTTCAGGGTGACTGAATTTTAGTATTCCAAGGACTGGCTACAACAGTTCAAACAAAGAAACAACATAGCCTGCCACATATTCTCAGTCTAACGTGCAGGGGTGAATAGGCTGCTTTGTTCAGAGGGGTTAATAAGGGACAAATAAATGCTAACAAATGTCCATCAGTGATTACTTTAAACTTGATTGATGCCAAATGATACATTAACTTAACTAGATTTTAATAGGTATACTTTGTAAGTATTTTTTACGCAAATATACACACATAAAGAAACTGAACAGTTAATACCTTCAGTGTAGTCCTATGTTAATGTCCCATATTTTTCCAATGCAAAATAGTACACCTCTATTATCTGCTAAAAGGTTGGTACAACTTGATGGATAATAGAGAGTGTGCTGTATATGAAATCTTAAAACATAAGTGGGCTCAGTTCTCTGACCTATGTGTGCCTTGTGGTTCAGACAACCCCCCACCCCCAGGAAGAGTTGTTCGTAATTTGCCAGCTGAGACCTGTGGGGTACAATTGCTTTTTCCATTGTCATTCTGCCTTTGTATTTTTATGGCAGCCTCTCTTCCTCGAGGCTCATAAAAATAACAGCTCAAAGTGATTGCTAATTGCGACATTTAAGATCACTTGAAAGGTATTTGAATACGGCCTCCACAGAACTGAGATGCACAGTTTGCACTTTCTGTCTTCTTGTAAGACACCCTGAGATTGTTTCCTGGAGGGGACTTTACAAATAAAAATGAGTTAGGATTCATAGTATGAAGAGCATTTCGACACAAATGAGAAACAGCTGTTGCAAGACAGCAGAACTGAAGGAAGTCACTGATTAAAGGGATCCTTTCTAATCGTAATTAAAAAGAACCAGCATATAGGAGCACCAGACTACAACTTGGTTACTGGTGACCGCCAGCTGGAGTCTGCATCACCATCTTCTGCTACAAATGTGGGGGCCATCTTTGACCCCTATGCTATCTCATTTACCCTAATTTGCTAATTGAAGTACAAAGGTAACTCTTTCTACTATCTTCTGACATTCAGTATGCACAGAGATGGCACAAAGAATAAAAGGATGCAAGGTGAGAACACACATTCAAATCCTTGGATTTCTGTGCAGCTCTGTTTCCAACCAACATACATACACAAAGTCACCAATCAACTGCAATGCATCATGGGTAGCAGTGCACATCCTTGTGTTGGGCAGCCTGACAAGACTTCACCAAAACAAACAGTTTCAGGAAGTTGCCTATCCCCCAAAAAACATGCCAGAAAAGCATCACAAACATGGCAGCCACTCTACGTTTTGGGAACATAACTCATCATACAAGCAAACAAAACAACACGTGGTGCACTGCCTGGTAAGAAGTGCAGCTATAATGTGGTGAACAGCACACACGAAGGAGCACAGATTGTACAGCACACACAAAAAGTAACCCTTTAGGTAATCTTTTATTGCATAAATCCAAGTCAAATAAAATAACAAGCTTGTTTTTTTTTTAACTTGAATTTATGCATAAATAGATTACATAATGGCTACTTACATAATAAGACATGACAGGGTGTGCATTATGGTGAGATAACAGCACACCTTGGGTGTATTGTGTGGCATGAAGCATCGCTGAGTGCCTTCAACCACCCAAGAAGTGCCATTATACCACCATAAAGTACACCCTGGAATGTCTTATTGTGATTTTAAAATGTATCCAAGTTGTTGTATTTTTTTTTGGAGTGGGGTGAAAAAATGCACAACAATAAAATAATGTTAAACAGTTTAATGATTTTTTTTAAATGTGTTTCTCCACCCAAACAAAATAGTTCCAGCACATCACAGCATTGGCATGCCATCTGGATTTTATTATGCCCAGCAAAATACATTTTTTTTTTCAGTTAGCCCTTAAACCCTCTATTTTCCTCAAACCACCCCCATTTACCTGTTTCCTCACCTTTCCTCCTCTTTCTTTATGTTATTGTCTTCCTTTTCTTCACCCTGTTTCTTTTCTAGCTTTCCTACATTTAATAGATGGAATGTTTATGACAAATGGATTACAAGAATTCAAATCTCTGCACATTTCTGCTGGCAGAATGTTCACCTCCACAGTCACACAACAGAAAAAAGCATCAGGTGGAGATGGTACAAGAATTCAAATCTCTGCTCAGTTCTGCTGGCAGAATGCTTACTGTCCCAGTCACAAAACAGAAGGCCTCAGATGGAACCAGGGCTTATGCTTTATCTGCAGAAGGTTAAAGTGCCAAGATATTTCTAGTAAGCAAGTGAGGAAAGGAGGGGGATTGTTTTTATGGTCAGCAAAGAAACACCAGAAATTAAAACTGTAAGTAGTGTAGCACTTCATTTTTTAATTTATGTACGTGTGTGAAAGAAGAGGATTATGAGGCCAAATAACATAACATTTTTTTTTTTTTTTGTAATTTACGGCAGTTTTATTTTTAGGGCCTAGCTGAAGGTTTTTAAGTGAGTAAAAGTGGCGGCCATGTTTTTGATGGCAATCAGGACTATGTGCTTGGTACATATTTTATTGTGAAGAGGCTGCTGGATCTTTATCCAGTGCTGCTGTGCTGAGATAACAGCACAGGTAAAGATGGTCCTCAGCCAGTCAGGTTTCAAGATTTCTGAAACCCATTTTATAATTTTTGTGTGTGCTGTACAATTTGTGCTCCTTCACATAATGCATCACACAACCTGAAGAACACCAAAACAGTGCCATCAGATGTGTTAGCATGCTGGTGCACTGCATCATGTCCTACATGGTGTTCCTGGGATGGCACCAGACTGGAGTTTGATTCTGATTGCTGCCCTATACATTTTCCTAGCATATCCCTGCATGTACCATATTCCCTTGTGTGGCGATTCATGTTGGTATGGGGTTGGAATAGTAAATATGAGCAAGAAACAAGTTGTTTTACAGAAGGTGTGTTGACATCATCTTGACGTGATTCATTGGAGGAACCAGCCTCAAGCATAGTTCCATGTCTCCTTCATTGTTTCACTGCTACCCATGTTGCTTTGTGCTAGATTTGCAGCAGGGTGGCAGGTTGGTCTAGTGGTAAGAGTGCAGAGCTGTGCACCTCAAAACCTGTGTTTGATCCAATAACTATCAGTCTGCCACTTATTCACTACGTGACCCTCAGCAAGGCACTTAACCTCCTTGCCCTTCACATCTCCCTAATAACTCTTTAATCTATCTCTGTGTTCTTTGAATCTGCCAGCGCACTGAAAATAGCAGAAGCATTGTCTCCCCTCCTTCTCTTGGATTGTAAATGCTTTCAAATACAATTTGTATGAAACTAGCAATATAAGACCAAATTCCTTTGCTCCCTAGAGTGCATGTATGTGGATGGGACAGAGACCCAGAAACCAAACTCTTTCTAACATGCTCAGAATGATTATGTCGGTAACGCAGACTTAAAGCACTCGCCACCCACAGTGGTATCACCACTCTCCTCCACAGCTACAAAACCTGATTATTCCACTTGTTTGTTTGCTCTTTTCATTTTATTGATAGAAGTGTTCTCTCCAGTATGAGAAAACCCCAGAGGCGTAGCACATCTCATCTAAAAGGGTTTTTCTTATGTAAGCAATAAGACATGAAGGGATGGTGGTTATCATGGATTAATGCATTCCCAAGTGTGTTGTGCATGCCGAAGTGTGTGGTGAGGCAGGAGGCACTTCCACCGAGTGCCTTCAGCACCTGAACGTGCATTAACCCATGACAACCACAACCTTGGAGTGTCTTAGTTCACTTATAAAATGAGTCCCTTGTGTTTTAGGTGATTCAGAGCAGGAACAAAGTTTTTTTTTTTCTCTATCGGTCTTCAGTTTTGTACTGGATGTCGAGATGAAGCTGGGAGGGAGACAGACAGACATGTGAGCACAGTAATTGTGAGAGAGACCCCCACACAGAGTATTACAGTGTGTGTTTCCCTGCCATCTCAGGAAATTGTAACCTTCAGATACTGTACAGATGAATCTGGGTGCCTGAGTGGAGGGCCGGTGAAAAGACACGTTTTTAACTTGTTGGGCAGCTGCAATTTTGGTGGCTATGAAAAGTGTGATGTCCGTTATGGGGGGAGGGGGAGCAGTGAGATTATGTGACACTGCTTACATGCCACCTTGGATGCAGTGAGAGAGAGCATTGGCAATCAGTAGTGGTGCCAGGAGGCTCTCAACACATGGCAGCTTTTTAAATAAAGAAAACTGTTTTTTTCATGATTGAGATTACGTGGCTTGGAGTTGCTGGGCAGGTGTTCAGTTCAAGACCGAGAACCGAATCTTGTGGGGGGGGGAGTGTTAAATAATATGACAAGCAATGTTGTACTACATGGCAAGAGATTCCAGTAAGGTGACATCAAAGTTTGGTTGCCCACTGTTCAAAAAGTGACAGTATAGGGGGAAAAAGTGAGTACAGGCCTTTCAATGTTTTCTTTAAACATGTTAGGTATGTTTTAGGTTATGGTTTGGGTGGGAAGTTTTATAAGTATGTAAAATGTATTTTTTAAACTCATGGCAAGTCAAGGGTATTAAGGTTTTAAACCTTACAAACATTGCTGCCAGAATTTTTTTTTTCCAAAAAAACTTTCTGGGAGATATGGATAGCTAGGTGTGCTGTATCCTGATTGCTGGAAGGGTTTCCAACCTTGTGGATGTCACCCTGTAGGGAACTGGATTCCAAACCCTGTTGGCCAATCAGAATGCAGCAAATTCCCTTCCTGTTTTATAACTGGCTATTATATATGAGAAACAGCAGTTTATACAAAGTAGCACCATCTAGATGTGAAAGCTGTGAATAATAGAATCTAAGCAGTGCTGAGTAATTGTAACAGCTAGAGAGACCTCTAGTGGTGGTCCATGGAATAGAAAGTATGAACAGCAGGTAGAGAACCCTAACTTCCCAACTAGGGGCAATTTCCCTTTAGCTAAATGGTTGGAGCTGCTTTCTCCATAACTCAGGGTCATCAGTTGAGGCAAAGCAAGGACTAGATGTATGTTTGCCCAAGTAGAGGAGACAGATGTAACACTGACCCTCCTGACTGCTCAGCTGGTTTTCAGTGCAGCCTCATGTACACTTCGGGAGAGGGGGGGTAGATTTGTGTGCAGTAAGACATGTCAGAGTGTGTAATTATGGGTCAGTAATCACATGCCTCAGGTGCGTTACAAGCCATGACAGGTTTACACCAAGTGTCTTCAAGCACACACGGGGAAATTGCAATCCATGACCATAATTACACATCTCTAAAGTGTCTTATTGCACCTATAACATGGGTTCTTCTTAAAAATATTTTAAAAATAATTTTGCATGATTTTTTAATAAGAAAATATTGTTTTCTGTACAACGTGTAACAAGACAAAACCATTGTTCTAGTTGTGACGTATTGATATTGCTGCAGAACCTGGTTATTCTGACTAGGTATTATACTCTTGTACTTGTCTTTGAGTCACTCAGGTGGATAGAATGTTCCTATCCTGTTATAACTGATCACATTGCCCCACCTCAATGCTTTGTTGACTGCATTTGCAGGTCGAAGATTGATTACCTTATAAAATGATTTATCACTAGACTGAGACAATGAATCCAAAACATCGACTGCAACCAGATGCCTATTACAAGAGCTCCTGATTCCCTCTGCTAAACTTTGCTAAAATCTCACCATAGTGCCTGACAATAACCAAGCGTTGTGCATCAAAGAGAGGAATATGGATAATGCTAACCCTGCTGTTTCAACTTCATCTAAACTGATGAAAAAAGAATGCATACATGTTATTGAAAAGAAGCGACCAGCCCAGGAATGCAAAGATGCTGGTTCCTCCCCCACTGAGTCAGAGAATCCAGGGAAGAATGAGCACAGAGGGGCCATTCAGAAAGTTTTGGTTGTAGACCCTGCAGGTAGTCTCAGAGCCGCAGCAACACCGTTGACGGAATCTAGTGTTGCTGTGGAAGCTCAGGGTCCTGCTTTCAGAGAAATGAAGACCAGCGTGAAGACGCACTCAGCCAATATGAGTCAAAAATGCTGAAGCTTAAGATTAAGACATTTGAGGATTCGGACACATCTTTTCAGACCTTGGTTAGGTAATCACTATATTTAAAAAGAAGCATAACTTACATATCACAAAAAATGAGAAACATGAGAAAAGAGTTAATGGGATGGAGGAAAATCTTAAAAGTGAAAGAACCAGTTGAAGTTGAAATCTCCCAGTCTGTCATATCCTCATGTGAATTCCTAGTTCTGGGACTCCCAGAACTAGAAGTTCACATGAGGATGTGAGAGAAGAGACATTGGAAAGAAGGTTTAGAATAAAGTCTAGTTTGAATGCAGGGAAATAGTACCCAGCAGTGAATACAGTAAGGAAGGAGGGAAGAGTCTGCCAACCAGGAGCTCATGAGAGGAAAGAGTAGAGTAGCACTGCACAGGCACTAAAATGGCTGATGGAAACATACAGTCAGCCCACCACCCCTCATGCCTTGGTTCTGACTAAAGACAGAGCAGTGAGGGAGGGTGATGATTGCGTAGCAGAGCCTGGCTGAAAGCCAGGTCTTGGAAATAAATCAATCTACACATTAGACACAAACAACCACATAAGGGTGAGGGTCCAGGATGTCAGAAGGGCATATTTTATGAAGATGGGTGAATGTCTCAAGGATGACAAACCTCTGTATCAAGCAAGTGAGCAAAAGCAAGAGGAAAAAGAGACTGCTGTGGTTCTCGAAAGAGGTGACTGAAAAGGTAAAGGTTAAAAGGGTAGCATTTAGAAGGTATAAGGAAATGCAGAGAGAGGAAGATAAGGAGGTGTAGCAGGAAAAACAGAGGGTAGCAGGGAAAGCAATAAGTAGCATGAAGGCTCAAATTGAAGAAAGACTAGCCCAACCAGTAACAAAAGAGGACAAGACATTTTAGGTAATGTAAATGAAAAGAGGAAGACCAGGGAGGGATTGTAAGATTAAAAAGGAATGGGGGGGGGGCTATGCAAAGGGAGATTCTGAACAAATACTTTTGTTCAGTGTTCACAGAGGAAAGAGAGGGGGAGTGGTCACAAAAAATTAACAGGAGCACTGGAGGGAGGGAGGAGGACACCAGTCATTTTCCAGAGGAGAAATCTGAAAGTGGACAGAGCAATGGAACCAGACTGGATGCATCCAAGGGTATTGAGGGAACTCAGAAAGGTACTGACTGTACATCTGCCAGTCCTGTTTAACAGCTCTCTGGAAACAGAAGTGGTTCTGGAGAACTGGAGGAGGGCAGATGTAGTCCCACTTCACAAAAGTAGCAACAAGGAGTGTCCCAGGCTGTCAGTGTAATGATAAACACTGACCCAGTCGTATTAAGTACAACATGCTTGCTGCATGGCTTTATTTTAACAGAATTTCAAAAACAAAACATACACAAAAGGAAAAACAACACAAAAATAAATAAATCATTACTTATGATTCATAAATTGTCAGGATGCAACAGTCTGGATCGTGACACCTTTTGGGATCCTTTTTCATCTATGCTCCAAATTGCTATATGGACATGAAAACTGCATGTCCTTCCCTTTCCCAGACTCTGGGCAGAATGAAAAACCAAGGTTCTTTTACATATCTTTTCAGGGGAGATTTATACTCCTCCCAAAGGTCATGTGATCTGCCTTTTAAAAAAAGAAAACATAAATTTTTAGTATTTATACAGTAGGTATGTAACAGTAATGACATTAACGTGGAGCTCTCTTTTGTCGACTTCATACATTCAAACATATCAAGATTTATAGGAATCCTTATAAAAATCAACAGAATGGTTATGAAAATTGGTCATAATGAGCTAAGCGCCTCCCCTTTCTCTGGGGTATTAACTCTGGTCAACAGAATAAATAGTCAGTCATAATGGTCACTGACTCCTAGAGGAGTCCATGAATTCATGTCTTCAGGTAAGACTTTACCATATTTTATTACATATATATGTATTTGTAAAGACCCCCCAAAAAATGTAGGTTTTAATTCCCTTTTAAAGGGAAGCATTGTGGCTAATTCATTCATTTAGGGTCTGTAGTAAAGAAAGTGAAAAAAAAAAGCAGTTTGTGCATTAAAGTTTTAAGTTCTTTTCATTTCATTCACTCTTTAGTAGCGTAGGCAATGTATGTTTCAGGAACAGGCAGCATTTCTACAGTGGAACTTATTTCCCCGTTCCTGCTACACTGTCCGTGGTTTAGTGCCGCAACACAGCATGCTGGGGGGAGAGAGAGAGAGAGAATGAATTCATGTAGTGCTTACATATGGTTCTCCCCCTCACTTCTCTCTGTTCTTGCAGCACCGCAGTAAGTATTTGCCATTGCCAATATTTTAATTGAATTGGCAACTGATTTTTAGGGTTTTTAATCCCAAAACGAGATTAAACAGCCAGCAGCATACTTTACTGGCA
The DNA here is from genome assembly GCA_016271365.2 of Neoceratodus forsteri. Lineage (NCBI taxonomy): Eukaryota > Metazoa > Chordata > Ceratodontiformes > Ceratodontidae > Neoceratodus > Neoceratodus forsteri. The sequence goes on along the minus strand of CM028137.1, from coordinate 335,928,578 downwards.
AATTCAGAAAAACAAAACAGATGCCTTCTATATAAAACTGCTGCTCTGTAAGACGTTCTGCTTTCGGGAGCATATTTCAGTTTGGAGAGCCGACAGGCTCACCTCAAGCAGTACACCTAAGGGAAATAATTGAATTATAACTAAATTATATATTTTCTCCAAGGGAGGAGACGTAGAACATCTTTTTAATATCATTCAAAAGCCCCAACAACAACAAGGAAACATGCTATGAAGCCGGGGGAGGTAGATTCAGGAGAGATGTGAGGAAGTGTATCTTAACAGAAAGAGTTGATGATTCCTGAAATTGCCTTTTAGTGAATGTGGTGGGGGTAAAAACAGTGGTGGGATTCAAGAAAGCATGGGACAGGCACAAGAGAATCTTAGGGGAAAGGAAGTGGGGGGAGAGCCAAAGAGACGGAGATCAAGTAGGGTCTGTGCTGATAGTGCAGATAGGGAAAATGGGCAGATTGGGTGGGCCAAGCAGTCCTTATCTGCTGACAAATTTGTGTTTCGGTGTTCTGTCTGACTGTAAGTTTAAGGCACACAGCCTGAGATGGTCATCTTTAGACAGGAGTTTGTAGATGGATCATATTAATCGAATCTCACTCTATTTTAAATATGACGCACAAAACAGATGATTTAACATGTCAGTGCTGACTTTTCTGACAGAAAACAAGTCCCACTCTGTCCAGGGATCTTGTTGGCCGGGCATCTCTCTCCGACTATGGATTAAATAATTAAATTAATCCATGGTCAGGTGATGCTGTTTGCTCAGTGAGCTTCCCAACTCTGGTGCTGTTATACCAAGGACTACTACCCCTGCCTGCTTCCCTGACTACAGGTTGAGGGGGCCTGGGTTCGCTATCAGGGGTCACTGTGGTGTCACTACCAACACTAAAACTACAATCATGGTGCCTCCAACCAGATTAATGATTTAGTGGGTTAGATATTGAACTGATACAGTCCTCTGGGAAGCTATACCTACCCACAGCCCCACCTAGTGGCCCCACACTTGAAATTGCAATAACCATCTTGCTTTGTATTCGAGTCACAATTAATGGAGAGTGCTAATAATATGCTCACCATGACGACTTACCAACAGGGTCTGGAACGCTGCATTCACTGTGCACCCAGAAAGAGCAGTTACCAGCAATAACACAAAACCTTTCAGTTGTTTGCATGAAACCAGCACCCGGTAATAATGTGCTCATGGACCAGATTAACATTTAAACAACAGATTTATTTAGGGGTTTAAATCAGGGGTAGGGGATGCAAATTAAAGCTTGATCAATTGGCACTTTTGGTTTTAGCAGTATTTTTGACTTTGTATAAACATTCAACCAAATCCATTAACCCTTTTGGACTGTCCAGTCAATTTCACTGGGTACCCAGGATGAACTACATTGCAGGCCTGAAGTGGTGCCACGGGTTGGCAGGCGTCACAGTTGGTTGGGGCCCATAGACAAAGAAATGGTTTAGGCTTTAATTTGTACTTAGCTGTAGAAATCATAAAACACCTTTTTGAAATCCAGAAATTTGTAATCCCCAGGCCTCATGGCCTGCAAAAACAGTCTAAACTAAAGTGCAGACTTGAAAGACAAATCAGTCAGAAGAAACAGGTTATTTGGTGTTGCAGGGTAAAACCCTAATGTACTCACTGAACCTTGGACCTTGGGATCTGGGCTGCTTTCCAGGATGGCTCTCCTCAAGGCAGGATGTGGCTGCAGGCTGCAGGACTTCGTCCTTTTTGGCAAGGACCAGGATACAGGGACCAGAGCTAGCACGGCTCACCCCCTTGTCAAGGTGTAGTCCCTAAGGGTGGCCGTAACCCATGATGAACTTCTCTACAGGAGCTGATTCCCTTCTCTGGTTGTCTGGCAGCTTGCCTTTTACAGGCAGCAACAGTCTTTTAGGCACATTACTTGGCATCACCAGTTCAGCTTGGATCCAGTTCGGTAATAGGCTGCACAGCTTACTCACTTGCAAGCTGCAGTCCTGGAAATGTAAGCTGGCACGCAGCAATTCAGTTGTCCCTCTGGCTAACTGGCTGCAGACAGTTTCAGTAAACACAGGCCTTAAGTTTGGGTGCAGTCCCTGAGGCAAAAACAGTTTCTCATGGGTCTATATGATAATGGAAAAAGCCTAAAGGCGATCCACTGTTATCAAGAAGTCAGGTGCGAAAATTTTTTCGGCACTCTGACTACCAAACACAACACAATGGTGCCTGGGACTTACTTTTACTGTTTCATATGGGGGCTGTGTCCCCTCTACCCCCATGGGGCTTTTCCCCTGCACCCCCACTAAAGGATTCTCAACTCCAGTGGGGTGGCGTTGGGGTGAAACAATAAAAAAATAAAAGGTTCAGGCCAGGCACAACAAAAACACACCAGTGCCTGGACCAGAACCCAGTACCCTACCAACCAGCACCTGCAACCCACCCACCACACCACGGCGTCAGCTCGGTGACCAACCACGGCACAGCCCCTCACATTCCCTTCCACCCCTCGCTGTGCATGCTCGCTCCCCCCATGCATGTACGTATAGCAACATCCCATCGTTATATTCACTGACCCCCCCAATCCAGCTACCCTACCCTAGCCCCCCAGGGGTGCACTGGGGAGCGGGTCACCATTATTGTCAGCACCCTTTCACCAACACCCTAATCACGGGTACCTGTTTCTCACCAGAATGCAGGTGGGGATCTTTCAGCACTCTGATCCCATGCTCAGTCTAGAAACTCACTCTGATGGATTCTCCCTTTTTGGAGGATTGCAGGTTGTTCTGGAGACTTGGCAATCCCAACACTTACTCAGCAGTGTTTTGGTCAAGAATAGGCAAAGCAGGCCGATCCTCACATTCCGTGAGCTGCAGGGAGCCTCCTTTCCCTTCAGGAGCCCCAGACAGACCTCTGGAACTGCTGCTCAAACTCTCCTTTGACTCAACTGATTCAAACAGTCCCTCCTTTTATAAAGAGAACATTTCCTGTAATCCGATTGGCTGTCCAGGCTGATAATCACAGTCTCAGTCCTTTAACTGGACAGCATTTTGGCATCTAGATTTTGCCCCTGTTTATTCCCTACAAGTATCTGGCACTGTCCCAAGAACCTCTTTGTTTAATCCTGGCCACTGATTGGTTGATAGGCACAAAGATGGTGGCTGCTGATACAGTTTTCTGTGGTCTATTTAGTGTCCCAACACGTAAAATCCTGGTGCAGCCAACATTACTTTTGTTAAACAATATCCCCAAAGGTACATAGCCCCAACAGTGCTCTCTTTCATAGATTTATTTATTAAATTTTATTTCCATTCATTTTGCTGTCACTGCCACCACAATACTGACCCCCTAGGCGGTAGGCAGCTCCCATAAATATGCATGTGATGCTATTAATATTCATGAGCCTTGCTTTTGTCCCATTATGAAACTTTATTTTTAAAGTCCTCAGGGGCTTTCCCCCAACTTCTCCCAGGTCACCGGTCCCAATTTAGTAGCACGGGGCACTGGGACCAAGAGACACTCTCCTGAATAACCACAAACTGAGTAGCTGATAAAAACAAAATGCTCCAGTGCACATGCACAAGTGCCGGCCAGACAAAAACATGCCGGCAGCTCAGGATGTCGTTTTAAGCCCAAAATGGGCTGACTTAAGTTACTGGGGATGTGAGGAGGACAAGAGTGGCACTCAGGGCACCAGAGGAAATGGCCAGGCAGCAGGAGGTGCCGCAGAGGAAAACGGATGCCAGCGGCAGCGAGAGAACACCCGGAGGCTTAAAGGTAAGCCCTCCAAAGGGGGGGGGGCGTTACAAAAATTTTACAGAAAGAAACTTTGAGCTTTTGAACCCACAAGGTTCTTCAGAAAGAAAATGGCAGATTTATGAAGAGCACACTTTAAACTACCCAGAACATAAACATTTTAAACATGTATGTGACAGATTAATGAAGTAATTAGATAAGAACGCAACCAGAGATAAGAAAACATTCTTGAAAATTCTAGTTCTGTGCAGGTCAAATGTCACAGAAGGAATGTTATGTAGAAGGAGTGCCATAAATTAACTGATCAGTTTTAGAGAAGTAATAAGCTGAGATGCACAACTTAGAGATAAGAAAAACTCCGCATAAACGAAGCAGTGTGAAGTCAAATGCCAGAAAAATAATAATGCTCTGCAAATGTAATGTCCAATGTTGAAATCTTACTAAAGACTAGAAAAATGAACACTGTGTGTGTGTGTGTGTGTGTGTGTGTGTGTGTGTGTGCAAGCCCTTCATGGAATTAAGAGACACACTTCAATTACATTTTCAGTGCTGGCACTGGGTAAACATGTTTCTGTCTGTAACTACAGTATGTGTTTATGTGTCATATCATTAGTGAATACTAGCTTGCACTGTTTAAACATGTACCATCTATAACCTTGTGTTCATTTATCAATATTATTGGTGAACATTAAAGCTGTAAACTGAAATGAAACCACCTAGTAAATAGGACTCTGCGGCCCTAATGGTGTCAATGAACCAACATGTGACTGTATAAAAAACATTTTCTACTACTAAATAACAGACCTGCATGTGTAAATTTAAAACCCATGAGATCCCCACCCATCAGTTAGAAACAAACCTATAAATACACAATCATCTAGACTAGATAGAGCCATCCTCTATATATGCATCTTATAAACATGTAAAAACAAATATCTGTCCATTTATTGTACCTAAAACAAAACAAAATAAACATTTCAAATGGTGTGATGTGTCATGAGACTTGTGTCCTGATCCATCCCATCCTCTACCAAGTTCCAAAGGAAAATGAGCCTAACCTAACATGCTGTCCTATGTAGTGTATTTTTGAAATGTCCTTTGAGAATCAGGACAGAAAGGTCAAAGATAGAATTATTGGACTGAGATAAATGTTGGTCCACTGGTTTTTCAATCTTTTTCATTTTAATATCATGTCTGTGTGAGTTCATATGGGTCTGAAGAGGTTGTCCGGTCTCCCCCACATAACCTGTATGTGGACATTTTCTTACATTGGGTGTAATAAACAACATTCTGAGATGCATATGTATAATTATACAATGAGGCATGAAAATCCTGTAACCTCATTGGTCAAAACACATCACATGACTATGATAAATCCTCCAGTATACCCACTGTAAAAGTTTTATACCACTATAAAAACAAAAACAACAAGTTTAACATTGTATGATAGCAATATACCAAGACAGGGAGTGGGTATATGGGTGGATTTATCAATTGGTGATGTCACCAATTGCCCTCATGACTGAACCACACCAGGTGTGGCAAATCCACCAGCATACCCACTCCCTGTCATGGTATATTGCTTAATTACCCTGTACCATGGCTTGTCTGTTTTGGGGTGTGTTGATAAAATTTGAAGTAGTAATGTGCTCACATGTCTTTTATCTAGAACTATTGTTCAGTAATTGTAAATGGAGTCCACTCTGAAAAAAGAGGCGTTACTAGTGGGGTACCGCAGGGTTCAGTACTGGGTCCAGTACTTTTTAATGTCTTTATAAGTGACATTGCAGAGGGACTGGAAGGAAAAGTATGCCTCTTTGCAGATGACACAAAGATCTGCAACAGGGTTGGTAAACAAGGAGGCATGGAAAGGATGAGAAGGGACTTGGCAAGGTTGGAAGAATGGTCAGAAGTATGGCAGCTTGGATTCAATGCAAAGAAGTGCAAAGTAATGCACCTGGGAAACAAAAAACCCAGGGAAGATTACACAATGGGGGGGGTAGTAACAACAACAGAAATGGAAAGAGACCTGGGGTAATCATATCAGATGACCTTAAGGTTGGCAAGCAATGCGAGAAGGTGGTAGGGAGGGCTGGGGATACTGGGATGTATAGGGAGAGGTATCACCAGCAGAAAACAGGAAGTTGTTATCCCCCTGTACAGACAGTTGGTGAGACCCAATCTGGAGTACTGCGTCCAGTTCTGGACACCCCATCTCCGCAAGGACATAGACAGGATGGAGGCAGTTCAGAGGAGGGTAACTAAAATGGTGCAGGGTCTGCAAGAGAAGCCATATGAGAAGAGACTAAAGGAGCTTAATATGTATACCCTTGAGCAAAGGAGGGAGAGGGGGACATGATAGAAACATTTAAGTACCTCAGTGGAATCAACAAAGTCCAAGAGGGTAGCACTTTTCAGAAAAAGAGATGTGCAGGAACAAGGGGACACAATTTGAAGATAGAGGGGGGATGACTCGGGGGCAATGTGAGGAAGTATTTTTTCACAAAGAGGGTGGTGGATGCATGGAACAGCCTTCCTGAGGAGGTTGTGGGGTCTAAAACTGTGGGAGAATTCAAGAATGCATGGGACAGACATAAGGCAATTTTTGTGGGGGCTAGGAAGAAATAGGCTGTTGGTTAAATAGGATCTGCGCTAGGTAGGGAAATGGGCAGAGTCGGTGGGCCAAGCAGTCCTTATCTGCCATCAAAGTCTATGTTTCTATGTTTCTATTGCAGGGTCTTGTGCCAACCAGTGTTCTGTTGTTTTGGTCAGGAATAAGTTTGTTTCTAACAATCAGGTTGGATAAATTTGGTGGTTGTTTGAAAGACAGTAGAGGTAGTTCTTGAAAAATACATTTCTTTTTTTTTTCTAATTGTTTAACCAGGAGTAGCACACTAAGCTGAAAGCTTGTTTACAGGTGCGACCTGGGAGCACAGGGAAGTTAAGTGACTTGCTCAGGGTCACACAGTATGAACGTGGGGGCTGTGGGATTCAAACCCAGGTCTCTAGATTTGCAGCTCAAAGCCTTAGACCACTGTGCTATATTGTGTCATCTTCACTGAATGTTGGTTGGAGGTCCTTAATAATTTTATATTGTGGCTCCAGATGTGGGTTGTATGTGACAACCAAGGGTATCCAGTTGGGGACAGTCTTTTCTTGGTTTAAAATGTGTAAGTTTGCAAATGAAAGGAATTGGTGCTGCATAGCTCAGCTGCCAGTTTACATACTACATAATGCAACCCCTGGAAATCAGTGGGTTCCAAAAATTGGTGAGGTTGCCTGCTGGCACCATGTGGATTAAGTCTGAGAGCTGCAGCTTTAAGGGCCATCATGCCCATAAAGTCTGCACCCCTACCCCCCAAATGCACATCAGAGTGGTGATTTTTGAGCTGAAGAAGCCTCTAAAAATGTCATTTAGTGTTCCACTTACAATCATTTTGAATAATGTGCCCCCCCCCCCGGACATTCTCATGGCATGATGTCCCTGTGTGCTAGCATGCACTCTGGTGTCTGTGCAGGGAAAGAGGCATGGTGTGCTGTATAATTGCCTCACAGGGAAGCATCTATCAGCTGTGGTTAGTTGGTTGACATTGGCAGTGCCAGATCCAGGATGTTACAATGTGGGGTGCTGGGGTGGTGTACATACTTGATATGCATTTTTTAAAATTTGTATTACTCCTTTATATTGTCTGCTATTATCGTTTTCAGAACATTTTTGACAGAAAAAAACAAATGTCATCTATAGTTCTGAATATAACCTTTTGTACAAGCAATAAATCAGGCTTCTTCAACATAGGGAAATGCAGCAGCAAGGCAGTATGTTACAATGGGGTGCAGCTGCACCCTTCGTCACCCCCTAGATCTGCCACTGGATATTGATGTTTGGTGGAAGAGTCACCTGTGTCAGATCAGCAAGAAAGGTCCTATCATCTCATTCCTTTCATGCTGCCTCTGAACCACTCAAAGCTTTAATGAAGGGGTGGAGGATGTTGGAGTTTATCCAGCTATTGACTGCCCTGTGGAGTCAAACTACAGCTGTGGCTGTGATCCACTTGGACCATTGTTACTGGAGTTTGCTAGGACTGATGCTGAACTATGGACTGCCTATTAGTGGGAGACTGTTACCTGTCATTTACTTCTGTCATCAGCTATTTCCAGACATGTAGAGAATTGCTTGTAGCCGTGTTGAGCCTTGTACAAAAAGATGAACAAAGTGGGTGAGTTGATACCTTTTGTTGGACCAACATGACATGTACAAAACACAGGCTACACAGAGTTTTTCTTCAGGCTTGGCAGTTTTTTCAAAAGAAAACTTTTATACATTGGGTAGAACTGGTCAACTTATACACATGGGTGTGACGGTTCTGTTGATAAGGTAGTAAGTAACTATACATGTGCAAAGACAGAAAAAAGATTAGAAATCTAGACTCTTGTCCATGTTCATGTATAAATCAAATGTAAGAGATGCTGGGCTTTATTCTGAAAGCCTCTGGCATGATGCAAAGGGCTTGCACCACAAAGAATGGTGCAAAGTGCCCCTTGCACCAAAAGATGTGCCAGGAGCGATTCTCGATGGCAGCTTGCATCATCCATAGGCTGCCTGGCCTCAACAGGGCTTGCGTTGCCCATGCACCATATAATGGGCTGCAGTATGGCACTAGGGGGCTTTCAGCAGACACAGGCTACCATATACCCTAATACGGGATTCTCAAAACCCTCTTGGAGGGCAAAATTATAATTACCCCGAGACCAGCCATTGCTGGTATAAAAGTACTTAGAAATGTCCTCTGGGAGGGTTGAGAGGGCTGCCAAAGTGCGGTGCCCAACCGCCCCGATCCCCAATGTCACCTATGATTTTAATATAGGTAACTTATCCTTCCTGGTGGTCTAGTTCCCCATCCCAGGTGCCACCTGATTATATATATATATATATATATATAAATGTATGTGTGTCTAAATTGCAAAAAACTTTGTTAATGCATCAGTTAGGGTTAAAGCGACAAAAGCAGGGAAATGTGGCATTAGGGTTTCCAACCTTAACACCCGACCCCCACCCTGCACAGACAAAGAGGGATTGGGGGTGGCACTGGGGTCATCAGCCCTAATGTTATTCCCCAATTCCATTAGAAAATAAACTGGGTGGGAACAGCATTGGAGGATGGGGTGAGCATTATGGCTGATGACCCCAATACCACTCCTGATCCATCTTTGTCCATAAAATCCTTTTTCGTGAGGTCACGAAAAAGGAATTTGCTCACGAAAAAGGAATTGGCTCACAAAAAAGTACTGGTTCATGAAAAAGGATCTAAGCAAAAAAGGGAAGGGGGGAGTGGTCCTTTATGTCAATGAAATATCAAAGCTACAGAAATTCAGAATACCACATAAGGAGACAGAGAACTGTGGGTCACCCTGGAAACAGGAAATGAGACAGCCATACAAACTGAGGTTGTCTACAGGCTTCCAGACAAGGGGGAGGACATAGACACATTACTGTTAGAAGACATACAAAACATAACTGCTAAAGGGGAGGTTCTACTAATGGGAGGCTTCAACACGCCAAATACAGATTGGTCAATACCAGCAGGAACATCCACCAGAACTAGACACATAGTGGGTTCCCTGCAGGGAAGGGCCTCAAACAACTGGTACAACAACTCACAAGAGACAGGGCTATCCTAGAACTAGTACTAAAAGGAAAAGGATCACAGCTCTCCAGGTAGAAGGTCACCTAGGTGCCAGTGACCATCACGTGGTATGGTTCAATTTGGCCACTAGAACTAAATCATCCCATTTCAAGACAAAACTATTGGACTTCAAAGGAGCTGACTTTGGTAAGATGGCCAACAGAGATAAGCTAGTTCTGGCAAGAAGAAATACAGGTAAAGGAGTACAGACAAAGTGGACAAGTATTAAGGATGCAATACTTAAAGCAACACCCCATTGTGTTAGGGAGAAAAGCAAGAGCAAAAGAAGGAGGAAAACACTTTGGTTCTGAAAAACAGTAGCAGAAAAGATCAGAACCAAAAGGTTCGCCTTCAGGAAATATAAGGGAATGCAGCAGGACAAAGATAGGGAGGCATACCAAACTTCCCAAAGGGAAACAGGGAAGGCAGTAAGGCAGGCAAAGGCCCAAACCCTAGCAGCAGTAGTAGCAGTAGCAGAAAAGGTCAGAGCCAAAAGGCTAGCCTTCAGGAAATATAAGGGAACACAGTGGGAATGAAGACAGCAGCAGGACAAAGATAGGGAGGGCATGCCAAACTTCCCTAAGGGAAGCAGGGAAGGCAGTAAGGCAGGCAAAGGCCCAAACCGAGGAAACACTAGCACAAACAGTAAAAGAAGGTGACACGACTTTCTATAGATACATTAGTGAAAGAAGAAAGTCCAGATGAGGTATTGCTAAGATCAAAGGAGATTAGGGGGCATGTGAGGAAGAGGACCATGTAAAAGCATCTATCCTAAATAGATACTTTTGCTCAATATTTACTGAAGAGAAGGTAAGGCAGGGCCCACAGCTCAGCACCATGGACACAGGGGGGAGGGAGGTGTGCACTAGTCCCTTCACAAAAGAAAGGGTCCTACAAGAGCTCGATAAGCTCAGGGTGGACAAGGCAATGGGACCTGATGGCATACATCCCAGGGTGATAAAGGAGTTAAGGGTGGAACTAGCAGAGCCATTATCAGAACCGTTTTTATTTATTTCAATTCAAGGATTACAAGTTTCCTTTAAGCTCGGGGCTCTTTTACAAAGGTTCCACGTCAAGACATTGGTATCACGTAACAATAGACATTTGTTTCACAAATAAGGGTACAGGATCACAAGTTAAATTCGAACAGACAAGGGTGAGGGAAAAAAATGGAAAGAAAGAGGCCAAAAAAGGAGGAAAGGGGGTGGTAGAATGAAAGGTGCGGGGCAGAAAGTGGGAGGTAAGAAAATGAGGAGAGAGGAGAGGAGGGGAGTAAGGTAAGGATATGGAGGAAGGGGGAGGGTGGGGTGAGAGCAGCCAGGCTGGTGGCATTGTCAGATGCAAAGAGCGGATGGGGCAGAGGCCAACTAGGGCAAGTGCGTTATGTAAAGGAGCTAGGTATGAGAGAGCAGCAGCAGAGTGGTGTTGCATAGCATTATCCATGACAGTCACAGATGCTGTAAGTGACCAGGGTGTTTGGGAGCCTGGATTTGAAGGCCCCTAGCCCAGTGGTATTGATAGTATCATTGGCAAGACCGTTAAACCAAGTGGGTGCCCTGTAGACAAATGAACGCTGGCCAATGGCTGTGCGGCAGTGGGGGATCCGGAACAGTTGTGGCTTTGATTCCCTGGTAATTCTGGAGCTGGTTTTCATTTGAAGGAGTGAACAGACCCGGGGGGGGAGGGGGGCTCAATTCCCAACTGGATTTTCTTTGCAACCTCACAGGTTTGGTACTGAATTCTATTATCAAGTTGAAGCCAGTTAGCTTGTGAGTAGAGGTCACAGGTGTGTGTCAGCTGGTCGGCCCCAGTGATGAGTCGACTGACCTTGTTAAGGGTGGTGGTAATCCTTCTGAGTGTTGAGGTAGTGGCAGTGCCACAGATGACAAGACCATAGTCAATCTGGGAGATGATGGAGCTTTGAACAGCGGCATAGAGGGCCTCTTTAGTCAGGTGCCAACGGAGCCGGTAGAGTAAACCCAGTCTAGTATTCACTGTTTTAGCGACATTGGTTAAATGGGTTCCGATGGACAGGTGTGGGTCTAAGGTGATTCCGAGGTATCTGAAGGAGTCAACCTGCTCCAAGGGGTCACCAAGGCAGGTATATAAGGAGAGTTGGAGATGTTTGTGCCTGTTTTGGTGGCTGGTGAAAATCATGGTCTTCGTTTTTTTTGGTTAAGGATTAACTTGTGTTCTTTGAACCAGCTTTCAACTGAAGTGAATCCATGTTGAAGGGTTTGTTGCAGGTGGCTTGGGTCATGATGAGAGGCAAGAATCACAGTATCATCTGCATAGAGTATGACTTGCTGAGGGGTGGAGTCTGGGAGGGCATTGAGGAACAGGCTGAAAAGCAATGGGCCCAGGATGGAGCCTTGGGGGACACCGGAGTGAACCTCTTTAGTGTCGGAGACCACACCCACTATTTTTACATATTGGGTCCTGTTGTCAAGATAGCTATTGAACCATTTCACCGATTCCACAGAGAAGCCAATGTTCAGTAGCTGATGAAGCAGGAGACGATGGTGAACAGTGTCAAAAGCCTTAGACAGGTCTATGAATGTAGCCCTGGTTAGGTGACCCTGGTCAAGGGAGTTGTGTATGACTCCCATAAACTCAAGAAGGGCTGTGGCAGTGCTGTGTCCTTTTCTAAATCCATGTTGCTGCCGGCAAAGGATGTTATATTTGCCCAGATGATCAGTGAGCTGGTCTGCTACTATCCATTCCAGGGCCTTAGAGAGGGGTGGAAGGATAGAGATAGGTCAGTAGTTCACATGGGAGGTCCGGTCACCACCTTTATGGATAGGTGTGACAGTTGCCGTCTTCCATTTGTCAGGGAACTGGCTGAGAGAGAGGGAGAGATTAAAGATCCTGTTGAGAGGCCGCAGAACCTCTTCTAGAGTGAGGGACAGAAGTTTGAGGTCCAGTGTGTCAGCACTAGCTCTGGTGTTTTTGATGGCTTTGGAAATGTATTTCCTGACAGTATTTTTGTTTACTGCTCTGAAGTAAAAAGGTGGGCATTTTTTGGGTGAAGACTGATGGGTGGGAAGAGGGGCGTCACTCGCGTTGAAAAAGTCGGGGGGGGGAGGATGCTGCTGAGGTCGATGAAGGAGTCATTAAAGGTGTTGGCTATGACTTTTAGGTCCAGGATAGTATTTCCGTTTATTGTGACAGCAGTAAGGGGTGATTTGGACTCCTTCCTCGTAACATCTTTAATGTTATTCCAGAAAGCTCTTGCATTTCCCCATGTGTCAGTGAGTGCAGTCTTGTAGTATTCAGATTTCTGTTGGCGTATGGATTTGGTGCAATCATTTCTAGCTCTTTTGTAGTTTTGGATGTCTGCCTGTTTTCCTGTTTCTCTGGCTAGTTCCCAGAGGTGGTCCCTGTGTTTCAGCTTCTTTAAGAGGGAACTCGTGAGCCAGGGGATGCAGAGGGGTTTAATTTTCCGCTTTTTTGGCAGGGCAAAGATGTTACAACTTCATTGAAAATACGTTTGAATTGGTTAAGGGCAGTGTTCGCATCAGGGGCCAGGTTGATGGGGGAACCAGTCTTGATTCAGTAAGTGTGATTTTAGGTGGGTTAGCTTCCCATGGGGTAGGATTCTGCTGAGGATGACCTTTGGAGGAGATTTCCAGAATTTATTTGACCAGGTGCAACTGACGGGGGAATGGTCACTGAGAGAGTCAGGCAGTAAGGAGTAGCTAGTGATCCAGGAGGGGTGAGTAGTCAGGATCCAATCCAGTAGAGTGCTGGTGCCAGTTTTGTAGTTCATTCTAGTTGTGGAGTCCAATATCTGTGTGAGGTTTGCTGATGTGACCATGTCCCTGGCATCGCCAGCCTCAGGTCCCAACCAGTTAGTGTTGAAATCACCAAGTGTGATAACTTCAGAGTCGGGCAGAAGTGATTTGATGTACTCCAGTACTGCGTGGAGGCCCAGTCCCTGTTCTGTCAGAGGTATATAAATGGTGATGACCGAGAGGGCTTTGTGCTGAGCTCCAAGCAGGATTTTGATATGCAATAGCTGGGCATTTGGTGTTGGTAGGTCAGTGTGGGGAGTGTGCCCCTTTAGGTTGTCTTTTAGGTAAAGGGCGCAGCCCCCTCCTCATTTTGATTTTCAGTCAAGCTTAAAGATAGTGTAGCCAGGGATGGAGATTGTATGATCAGGAACCAAGGGGGTGAGCCAGGTTTCTTCTACCACCAGAATATCGGGCTGGTGGGCATGTGTGAAGGCTTGTAGTCGATCCAGTTTAGATAGTAAGCTGCAGATGTTCAGGCAGATAATGGAGAGGGAGCCAATGAGCTTGGTTTGGGTGGAGTTCATAGCAGACCGAGGGCCTGGGTTGGGGTGAATGTTTCCAGATAATAGCAGGAGTAGGAGAAGGAGTTTTAGGGTGGCCAGGCGTCGTTTCCTGTGGGAGAACTTGTGGTACTTGATTGAGGAGGGGTTGTTTGCAGTAGTTTTGTGCATATATAGCAGGAGCATAGTGAGCTGGGGTGGTAGCGGGGCACACTACACCCTAGTATGAAGGTGTGGGTACAGTGTAGTGGGGTGAGCCCTAGGGGTGAGAATGTTGCCATGTAGAGTGGTACAAGTGTAGCTATAAGAGAGATTAAGCTGATAACTATGTGGAGGGAATGGAAAGCAGGATGCAGGGAGCTGGAGCAATGGGGTGAGGGCAAGAAGGAGGAGAGGGAGGCAGGGGATAGTAGGGAAGGAAGGCATAGTTTGTGGAAGGGAAAAGAGAAGGAGCTGTGAGGAAGGCTGTGATAGCTGTAGTGAAAATAAGAGCAGACGAAACGAAAAAGAAAACCGGGGGGGGCATGGTGGGAGAGAGGAGGAGAGAGGCAGGGACCAATGGGTGTTAGAAAGGGGGAGTGGCCTACCAGGGGCATGGCAAGAGGGCTATTTAATAAATGGGGGAGGAGGGGACAGGGAAAAAACTATGGCAGAGCACAATGCTAGTCAATGGGCACAGCAGCCCTGAGCTCGGTCTTAGAGTCATCGAGCGCTGTAGCCAATCAGGGCCAGGCAGAGAGGGCAAGGACCAATCAGGGTACAGCCCTGAGCATGCTGGGCCAATGGCAGGGCACACGGCTTTCCCAGTCTAGGAGGGCTTCCTTACCCGACACCGTGGATCCAGGAAGCGGCCAGAGGATGGAAGTACAGGCGGCACGTGCCGGGAGCCGCGCCCATGCCAACGGGGCTGGTGTAGCCCGAGTACAGGGCTCTGGATCTGGGAGGGAGAGAGGAGAAGAACAGAGATTTAGAAAGGGGAATGAGGGAGCATGCAAAAGGCAGTGACGCAGTGCAGAGCACTGAATCGGTGGGCGTGGAGCAAGAGGGGAGGGGGGGCTGCCTGGCAGTTGATAGCAGGTACTTAGCCTGGCGCCAGTGAGGGCGGGGTGGGTGTGCTGAGACATGGGAATTTAGGCACGCGAGGCAAGCGAGTGGGGGGGGCAGTTCAGGGCCCAAGTGCAGGGGACAGAGAGAGTCACAGGAGGGTGGTAGTTAGCCAGGAGAATAAAATCAGAAAATACAGTCCTCGGATTTGGCAGTATACAGTAGAAGCAAATTAACAGATAAACAGTTTTAGGATTCGGCAGTACACAGTAGAAAACAATCAGCAGATATACATTTGTTTTTTGTTTTTTAGTCTCAGCCGGGCAGCTACGCTTGGGGCAAAATTACAGTCCAGCCCCTCGGTCTGTAGGAGACCAAGAGATAGCAGAGGCGGTGCCATGACAAAAACTACGGCAGAGCGCAATGCTAGTCAATGGGCACAGCAGCCCTGAGCTCAGTCTCAGAGTCAGCGGGCGCTATAGCCAATCAGGACCAGGCAGAGAGGGCAAGGACCAATCAGGGTAGAGCCCTGAGTGTGCTGGGCCAATGGCAGCACGCACGGCTTTCCCGGTCTAGAAGGGCTTCCTTACCCGACGCCGTGGATCCAGGAGGCGGCCAGAGGATGCAAGTACAGGCAGCAGGTTCCGGCAGCTGCGCCCCTGCTGACGGGGCTGGTGTAGCCCGAGTATAGGGCTCAGGATCCAACACCATGGATCCAGGGGGTGGCCAGAGGATGCAAGTACGGGCGGCAGGTTCCGGGAGCCACACCCATGCCAATGGGGCTGGTGTAGCCCGAGTACAGGGCTCAGGATGCCATTTTCACAAGCTTGGGATTGTTCAGGCCCTCTTGTACACCAAGCATTTAACATGTAAATTATTTACCCCTACACACAAGCAATGAGACCTGTGTTGCTATTGCCACTGGAAAGTGAGCATCAGAAACTAATGGGCAGCAAGGCATGCCTCCTGACATCATCCATGGCCGCGGTCCAGGATCTCCACATGGATGACCCATACTACATTCCAAGAGCCCATCAAAATTGCAGCTTAGCCTGGAGACAAAATAATGAAACATATGCATTACATCTCTTGGTGAGGATAATGCAAAGATGTTTTCCACTAGCAGTAAAGTTAATCAGCAAACCTGGTTTTGTTTTCTAGTGGAACAGTGTATGGCATCAAGAAAGACAATCAGTTTTCTCCAATTCTTGCAGTGGCAAACTTAGAAAGAACTTCAGCATTGTGTCAGCATCAATAAAGGTGTCACTCTTTATCTCTGATGGATATAGCGGGAGTTGTGATACCTTTTATTGGACCAACAAGAGATTCACAAAACACTAGCTTTCAAGCTACACAGACCTTTTCTTCAGGCATGGCAGTTTTTTTCAAAAGACAAACTTAAATACATTCAGTAGTTTGATAAATAAACTTATACACATGGGTGTGCCAGTTCTGTTGATATACATGTGTGTAACCCCTGGGCTCCCCCTGGTTACTCAGACCCTGTTAGTTTAATATAGATTACTGTAGGTTGCTAGGTAGGTTTGCTGGGCAGCCCAGGTCCATACAACCTGCTGCGGTCTCCATAACAACTTCTGTCAGTCAGCCTGGCAGAGGCTCCAAGGTGAAAGCACTCTCACAGCAGCATGGGATACTTCAGAATGTTGGCATGGAATGCTGCTAGGGAGACTTTATTGCCTGAGGCAGAGGAGCAGTATGGGGCTGTCTGGGGGGAGGTTACTCTTCCCCCCTGGCCTGGCCAGCTCCAAAGTTGGAAATTGTGAGTGGAGTCAAGAGGTGGCGATGTTTCTGTGCCCTTGTGAGGGTGAAGACTCTGATATACAGTGTATGTTTCTTCAACCGTGAGTAATTCTGAGGTCTGTTCCAACCTGTGAGAGACCCTATATAAAACGTTGTCCAGTATTTGAAAAGGAAGAAATTGCCATTGAGCTCCTATGGAATTCTCATAGGTTTTCAGACACTCGGGGAGGTCTGGCACAGGTACAAGTACTCAATATTGAACTG
Source organism: Neoceratodus forsteri (assembly GCA_016271365.2). NCBI lineage: Eukaryota > Metazoa > Chordata > Ceratodontiformes > Ceratodontidae > Neoceratodus > Neoceratodus forsteri. The sequence goes on along the minus strand of CM028137.1, from coordinate 335,911,780 downwards.
AAGAATAAAGAAAGATATGTCCCTCAGTCCAGGGACAAACCCCAAGAGCCCAATCTGGTACAGCGGGAGCAGGATCACATGTAGTTTGGATACAGTGGTAATAGGGGAAGTCCAGATGTTGTCTACCCCTGGCAAAGGCCAGTCAAACGTAGTTCGTGTCCATAGCCCAGAAGAGGGATGGATAGGAAAAAAGTAGTTTGTACCTCCAGTGAAAGGGGGTGGGTTTTTGTACCTGTAACTGTACAAATTACCTCCTCTCAGTACCATGGCTGGCTGCTGACTGACCTGTTAGTGAGCACAGACTATACGCGCTCATTGATTGACAGTTGTGTAGCCAGTCATGGTGGGGAGAGAAGGGCTGTGCCAGTTGCTGGCTCGGGGTGTGGATGGGGGAAGTGGGTGGGGCACTACCAACTGGGATGGAGGTCCATTAGACCACCAGGCATGGGTTATATGTAATATCTACATTAATGGGTGGTCAGCATCTAGGGTCAGGGAGGGGGACCACTAGACTACTAGGGATGGGTGATTTTATATATATATATATATATATATATATATATATAATATATATATATATATATTTTTTTTTTATTTACTTGTATCGGGTGGCACCCAGGATCGGGAAGGGGGGCACTAGACCACTAGGGATGGGAGATTATACTCTATAGTTAAGGTTGAGTGGCAGTTTCTATGTTAAACCTCAAATTTTGCACTTTAATAACTTTACAACCAATCAATGAATTTGCACACAATTTGGTATGTGCTGTTCTGTAGTGTTGATCTTTTGATGTAGTAAGTTTTGTTCAGGTCGGATATGTGGATTCTGAGATCTGGATAGTGAAAAAAAGTAAAACAAACCACCCTTTTTTGCAGTTTTTTCCTCATCGCCTTGTGGCCAGACAGTGTGGAATTTCTGCATCAGTTTAGTAGGGTAGAAAGAACATTGTTAGCAGAACGGATAGTGAAATTTTGATGTAATAATATTAATCTGTTGCAAAGTTATCAAATTTTTTAGTTCCCATTATATCCTATGGGATTTTCCTGAACATTCCAATCTTTAGGATAGCTTTCTTTTTTCAACAAAGGATTTGGCCTCACAAACAAGGATTTAGTCTCGTGACAGCAATCCTGTTTCACGAGAACAAAGATCCTTTTTCTGTGAGAAAACATTCCTTTTTCACGAGCCGCTGTCTTGTTTTTTGTTTTTTCAAAAAAATACATTTGAATAGCACCCAAAATGAAGGTCTCTAGAGAGACCAACACATGTATCTTGTTCATCGGGACTCCATTAGGTGGATTGTGAAGTTATTTGGTGTGAGAGCAACCTTGCAATGCCTTTTTTTAACATTTAAAATCCTTTTTCGTGACTCGCTTAAACATAGAAATATAGAAGTTGACGGCAGATAAGGACTGCAAGGCCCATCCAGTCAGACTGTTTTTTTCTACCTTATGAATGTGCAATAGACCTTTACTCTATCAATGGCCTATTCATACTCATCTGTATTGCTCCCTTATGCCTATCCCATGCCTGTTTGAAGCCCTGAACTGTATTCATATCCACCACTTCCTGAGGTAGGCCATTCCATGCATCCACCACCCTTTCAGTGAAAAAGAACTTCCACACATTACCCCTTAATCAGCCTCCCTCTAATCTCATGCTGTGTCCTCTTGTCCTGCTATTTTTCTTATATTGAAACATGTTGGACTCTTTCACCTTGTTAATGCCTTTAAGATGTTTGAATGTTTCAATCATATCACCTCTCTCCCCTCCTTTGCTCTAGTGTATAAATATTGAGCTCTGTTAATCTGTTCTCTTATATTTTCTGATGCAGTCCCTGCACCATTTTGGTTGCCCTTCTCTGGACTGCCTCCATTTTGTTAATGCCCCAGTGCAGGTGCTGCCTCCAGTACTGCTTGCAGTACTCCAGATGGGGCCTAACCAGTGTCTTGTAAAGAGTTATTATTACCTCCCTCTTACGACTTGTGATACCCCTACTAAAACACCCCAACATCCCTCTAGCCTTACCTACTGCTTTAGTGGTCTGCTTGGATGATTTCAGGTCACCTGTGATGATGATGCCCAAGTCTTTTTCTTCCCTTGTGATTGCCTGCAACTCCCATCCCGACCTATGGTTTCTCTTCCCTATGTGCATGATCTTGCACTTCTTTGCGTTAAACCTCATTTGCCACTATTCTGACCATTTTGCCAGGTTATCCAGGTCTCTTCTCATTCTGCCCACCCCATCTGGATCATCTACTCTGTTGTAGATCTTGGTGTCATCTGCAAACAGACAAACCTTACCCTCCAGTCCATCTGCAATGTCACTGATGAAGATATTGAAGAGGACTGGCCCTAAGACTGATCCCTGAGGTACTCCACTTGTGACTTGCATCTCTTCTGACTGTATACCATTTACCACCACTCTCTGTTTTCTGCCCGCCAACCAGTTTGCCACCCAGTTGACCAACTTCTGACCCACCCCAGGCCTACTCAGCTTATTAATCAATCTTCTATGTGGAACAGTTTCGAAAGCTTCGCTGAAGTCGAGGTAGGTGACATCAACTGCACCCCCTTGGTCCACCACTCTGGTTACCCAGTCAAAGAAATCTATGAGAGTAGTTTGACAGGACCTTCCTGTTGTAAACCCATGCTGTCTTGGATCCTGTGCTGCTATGGATTCCAGGTGTTGCACTATCCTTTCCTTAAGGAGTGCCTCCCTAATCTTGCCCACTACTGAGGTAAGACTGACTGGTTTGTAGTTTTCTTCCTCCTCCCTGCTGCCACTCTTGTGGAGTGGGATCACATGAGCCCTTCTCCAGTCTTCTGGGACCTCGCCTGTGCTCAGAGACTCACTAAACAGTTTTGATAATGGCTCTGCTAGTTCCACCCTTAGCTCCTTTAGTGCCCTGGGATGTATGCCATCATCATAAGCTCAGAGTGGACAAGGTAATAAGACCTTTATTACCTTGTCCACTCTGAGCTTATCGAGCTCTTGTAGGACCCTTTCTTTTGTGAAGGGACTTGCGCATACCTCTCTCCCCCCTGTGTCCATGGTGCTGAGCTCTAGGCCCTGCCCTACCTTCTCCTCAGTAAATACTGAGCAGAAGTATCAATTTAGGATAAATGCTTTTCCTTGGTCCTCCTCCACACACTCCCCATTATCCCTTTTGACCTTAGCAATACCCCCTCTGGACTTTCTCCTTTCACTAATGTATCTATAGAAAGTCTTGTCCCATGTTTTTACTGTTCATGCTAGTGTTTCCTCACTTTAGAAACATAGAAACATAGAAGTTGATGGAAGATAAGGACCGCAAGGCCCATCCAATCTGCCCATTTCTTTTTCTACCTTATAAATGTGCCATTGTCCTGTGCTGTCAATGGCCTATCTATTCATACTCATCTGTATTGCTCCCTTATGCCTATCCCATGCCTGTTTGAAGCCCTGCACTGTATTCATATCCACCACTTCCTGAGGTAGGTCGTTCCATGCATCCACCACCCTTTCTGTGAAAAAGAACTTCCTCAAATTACCCCTTAATCAGTCTCCTTCTAATCTCATGCTGAGTCCTCTTGTCCTGCTATTTTTCTTATACTGAAACATCTTAGACTCTTTCACCTTGTTAATGCTCTTAAAGTAGCAGTACTACGAAAAATTAATTTGCGCTTTTTTGACAGTTTATTCCCTGTGCTCTGCTGATAATATACCTGGTACTCTTTCCCACTGGCATTGTACTATCACTGAGTAATCTGCTTGGTTATCCTCTGCTTTTTTTTTACATTTCTTCCACCAAGCATGTTGCACTGGAACCTCCTTTGCTGCCAACTGCACATATGTATGATATGCAGGGACATCGGGAATGGTCAGCAGAGGGTCCCACTGCTGTAATCAAAAGACCTGATGCAACCTGAAGGAAAAGCACAGCAGGCAATTAGTCAGCCGCTATATTTATTGTAGTGCCACCACAATTAAAATAAATTGCAAATATCTATAAAACTAAAGATGACTGAAAAAAATATTTACAGGTATGGAAACTGGAACGTTGGATGCAAGTTTACAGCCAAAAAGCAGAATTTTGATAGATCACTTCCTGATTTGGTAGTACTGCTGCTTTAAGGTGTTTGAATGTTTTGATCATATCACCTCTCTCCCTCCTTTGCTCTAGGGTATACATATTGAGCTCCTTTAATCTGTCCTCATCTGTTTTCTGATGCAGTCCCTGCACCATTTTGGTTGCCCTTCTCTGGACTGCCTTAATTTGATTAATGTTCTTGTGAAGGTATGGCCTCCACTACTGAGGTAGTTGTGCAAAGCAGATAAGAAAGCAACAGTACCTGACAGAGTGGATGGTATCGTGCTATACCAGATCTTCCAGGGGCTATAAGGTCCTCTGCCTGTGGCATCAGGCATTATTACACCCCTGGGTGATCTGGTATAGCACGATACCATCCACTCTGTCAGGTACTGTTGCTTTCTTATCTGCTATGCACAACTACCTCAGTTACTAGAGTGACAGTCTGACTCTGCTGTATAACTGTAGGTACCCAAAGACCCAGAGTACACACGACGTCATCAGTCATTCTGTTGGATGTAGTGAGAGAGAGACAAATTGTTTATTAAGATGCCATTTTTCACCACAGTGGTATTTTTCCTTGGAGGCCACAATCTGCATGCTTGCTCCACATTCATCTTCACTTTCACAGAGTGGTGACTGAATTGCAGCTGAACTGGAATTTTCATGTAAAGCTCTTAATTTGGGATTCAAGTGTCCAGCATACCTTACACTTGCTGAGTTGGGAGTTACACTTGTGTGTGTTGTGTGTGTGTGTATGTGTATGTGTATGTGGTGTGCATGCATGCATGCATGCATGCATGCATGCATGCATGTGTCTGTGGTAAATAAAGGACTATCTAAACTCTCAAGATAGCGTGCAGATTAACAGTTGTAGCTATTATTGCAATTAATGGTGCCCAACTCTCCACTGGTTCCAGTCCCCCAAACCTAAGCTTTTATATTTTTAAAATATAAATGCATGTGTGACGTGCCACCCTTCCCTGAGAACCAAGTGTCACTGCTCAAATCCTCTAGACCAGGAAGATGAGCTTACAATAGACTAGTGAAATAATTGCCAGACAACGCAGCTGACACCCAGCAAAATTCCAAAAACCAAAGACAAAAGAGAATGTCTACATTTATGGGGTGGCTGCTGTTGAAACGTGTAGGTTTTCCATGGGATAGAGCATGCTGACCCGCTTCCACAGACTGCATGAGAAAGTCTGCATTTTTCTTATACTTGTCAGAAGCAATAAATGTAAATGTCACGTGAGCAGACTCAGTCATTTATTCCATTTGTTTTCATTGGATTTTTGGTGCACTGTGCATGTTCAGACGTCAGCATTTTTCATGTGGGGCCCAGGCCAGAGATTCTTTTTTTTGCCACAGCTGAGGGGATGAAGGGGAGGATCACTGTGACGCAGCTGGTGACCTAATGCTGTAGTGTGCCCAGGCCATGGACCACACTTCCTGTAGCTGTCAAGATCATGGACTCCTCAGAACATAATTATGTACCAAGGACTACAGATGAGCCTTTAATGTTTGAATGTACAGCATCTCAGAAATGTTCTGTTTTACAACTGTTGGCTGGTTTGGAGAATAATAAAATCTCCCCTCATAGATGAGTTGGTCACAGACTAATCCAGCACTGGAGAGCCCTTTGAAACTGCGGCATTTCCAAAGAGTGCACATTCAGTTTATTATTGGCCGAAGGTTACAGTTGTTTTCTGAAGCTCAACTTAAAGACAGTTAGGGGGAAGAAAACTATGCCTTTGAAGAAAGGAACACAAAACAGTAACATCAGAGAGATTTAAAATAGAACTTTAATAAATGGAAAATCCATAAAGTTGTATTTTTTTCAAATTTAAAGGAGGATTTGTTTAGATGTTGCAATTTACTCACAAACAGATGCCACTGTTCTCATTCTCTTTCATCATTCATTTTTTTTGTTTGTTTTAAATTTATCCCCCCCGGTCACCCTCATCTGCATTTCTTTGCTTCTATCCTTTTATTCCTGGGGTCTCCCTCCAACTTGGTCTCTGGTAACCCACCCTGGACTCCATGTAAATCATCACAACATCTCTTAATACCTCCACCTCCCCACCCTCACCCCCGCAGAACCCACATTGGGCAAAGCTCCACCATTTTCTGTCTCAAGAGCAACCATCTGTTGGAAGTGGGCAGGGAATCCACAGGGTAGACCAAGACTCTGTTGGTGTCATGGGTGGCTTGTCAGTAATTTTTTTTTCTTCTGCATTGTAAAATGCTACTCCAGCCCCCACCCCACTACCAGTTACTGTAATGCTGATATACCATACAGACCAGGGAGGGAGGAGCAAGCAGCTCCCAGCCATTGATGGTGCTAGTGTTGCAACTGATCCACCACAAGAGGCACTAATGCAGCTCACAAATAGCAGCCCCTCCCCCTCACCTGGAGTCTCCATGGTGCTCCCAGCACTGCACCTGCCTTGGGATGGGAATCAGGTTCAGGACACAAACATGCACATTTATAGCAACACACTGTCACCTGGGCTTCCAGCAAACCGCATTCTGCACTTTTCATCTTAGGGAATCAGATTCCAGTGGTAACCAGATCTCAACACATTTTTTCCTTATGGTTATTAGCCAGGTACTAAATTTGTTAATGCAACATTGGATTCCCCCCCCCCCCGGATGGCACCGTGGGCACCCTTTGGTAATTGCCAGGGGAGGTGGGAGGGAGAAAAAATACTTCATGTCCAACATCTGAATGAGTGTCCATGCCCACCAACTTCAGATGTCATCGAACACCTGGGCCCATAGAGACCCAATATATAAAAACTAGAGAGGACATCATATAGAAACACAGAGGTATTCATGCTGCAGCATGCAAGTGGCCAGAAGTTTGTTTATAGGGCTATTATACAAATGATTGGAGGGGTCATATGACCCTTCTAGTTAGGGCTGCAGTGGGCGGAGCCCTGCAGACCTCTTCCTATGAGAAAAGGATTCATGCATTCCTTGCGAACAAACAACATGTTGGAGTGACGACACAGTCACCTCCATGTCTGTGAAGCACTCCGCTCACTCTATTTTTTTTTTATATTAACCCACCACCCAACCATCCCTCTTAGCACCCACCACCCAACTCCCCCCAGAAATGCAACAGTGGCACCGGGGGGGGGGTACTCAATCCCCCCTGTGCAGGAATCCTTGTTTCTATCTTTTCTTTTTTTTTTTTCCATCCATGACTGCTGAAATACATAACCCCCACCCAAACCTTCCTCTCAGCACCCTCCCCCCTGAAACATAATAGTGACACTGGGGATACCTATGTTAAATTTTGCAAATGCAGGCTCGTAACTTTGGTAATTTTCAATATTTTTACCCCACATTTGCAACATAGCCATATCTTTACATCTCCTCATGAATGTGACAGCTGTCATTTTTCAAATCCTGGCCAAAATGTTTTTGTACATCCCAAAAGGAGATTTCACAATCCCTGTGCGAAATCACTTTTTGGGCAGGAGTTACAAATTTTCTCTGCCATTGTTCATGAGGTGGGGTCATAAGAAGGCTATATTCTAAATTTGGTGTAAAGATATTTAAAAAAAATTATGAGGCTATGTTGAATTTTGTAAATGCAGGCTCGTAAGTTTGGTAATAGTCAATATTTTTATCCCACATTTTCAACATAGCCATTTCTTTACAGCACCTCATGACAGCTGTCATTTTTTAACTCCTGCCCAAAATGTGTTTTCAGCGTCTTAAAAGTTGATTTCTCAGTCCCTGCATGCAATCACCTTTAGACTAGGAGTTGAACATTTTCTCTGCCCTTTTTCATGAGGCAGGGTCATAACAAGGCTATATTGAAAATTTGGTGTACAAATATTACAAAACAACACATTTATGAGCCTATGTTACATTTGCTAATGCAGGCTCATAACTTTGGTTTATGCTTTTTCTTGTGCTTGTCTGTCACTACAAAATGCCAATGCATTTGCATTTCTTCAGTGGTAAGTCTCAACTCCTCCAAGCTGCAACGCAATGGTTTTTGAAACTCTGTAATAGACAATTTCCCAATTCATACATGTTCTGCATGTAATAGTGTCCTGATTCATACATTTTCTGATGTAATGATCCATATGTTTAATTACTGGTATTTGTTTGTACTTCATGTTTTAGAAACAATGTTGTTTGTACTAAAGTCTGTCTCCAGGGCAACAACTCAGGGTGGAGATAATGCAAGATTGTATGAATCACTAGTGAACCCTCCAAAAGAAACATCATTACTGTGGTGAATCATTTTTTTATCTGCTCCCTCCAACTCCCACCCATCTGCACAAACCCAGCCTGTCCCAGCGCAAATAATTTTTTTCTATTTATTCTTCTTCTCCCAGTGGCTCTCTGGGACTCATATTTTAACCCTTTATGGACCCAACTCTGTAATGCCGCCATCTCCCAAGACATACCTTTCTGCTGACCTGACTACTCGTGGTATTCCCCTCCCCACAATGGAGGTCTTTGGGGTGGCCCATGTCCCTCAGAAGCAGGCAATATTTTGGTGTATGTGGCCTGGAGGGAGCCCAGGTCAGGTGATGTGGCATCTGCGGTCTTCTGTGGTGGTTGGAGCAATTCACTTTTTCTCCCCACTGTATCAAGTTGCTGGCTCAGGAGCGTCTGCACACACATCACACATCAACACTGCTCCAGCCAATCACGTCGCTCCTAACCACTTAATCTGTTAAACCTGTACCACTACCCATGATCAACCAGGATTTTCCCTTCCCTTCCTAGAAGATGAGACCTTCCAGTAGGACGTTCAACTCTTCTCTCCCTAGCTGGACCTCCAATGAGTCAGGCTCATTCCCAAACCCAGGTCTCTGGCAGTAGGACGGCAGCCCAACTGTTGCACTGGTTTGCCAGCTACAAGTAATTTCTTTAACAAAATAGCTGATTTTTTTTTTTGTACTTAAAATGGGCTTCAAGTTTTATTTATCTTTGTCATGGTTTGATTTGTAAAAGCAGTGCCACACTGTGAGTCATGTGATCCATAGTGACTGACAGTGTAGCATCATTTTACAAATAAAACCACATTGGGGAAACAGAAAACTGTATGACTTTTTTTTTTTTAAAGAAAAGCAGTGAGATTAAAAAAAAAGAACTACTTGATGTGGGTCAGGCTGGGTTTGTGCAGTTGGGTGGGAGCTCAGGCTAGGATAGCAACAATGCTAGCAGGCACCAATAAGAACTGAGTGCAGGGTAAAGTGATAGGTTGTGGATTTAAGCAGCACCAGGATGTTAGCAATGTATGGCTAAGAGGTGTGATTGACAGACAAGTATCAGTTAATTTGTTTTTGGTAGAAGTCAGAAACTTCCATTGGTTCTACACGTGGAAGCCAGTCCAATTTGTTGGCAGTCAAAATACTTCCCCAGCTCCATATTTTAGAAGTCAATATTCTTAGTGACCAGTTTTGGGAAGTAAATTAAAAATATTACTGGTAAACATACTGGGGCTTGATTTTCAAAAGGGCTCTTAGATCGATGCAAGCTGTGTCAAATGGCAGCTTGCATTGAAGCCTAGTGTGCCAGGGACCCTGCACCTAATTTTAGAATAGGAGGGATCCTGGTGCCAAACTCCCGTCAATTGCCACAACTGCTCCTGTGCATCAGACAAATGGCACATAGGAGGGGTTTGATGGAGGCTACCATCTGTGGGCAGTCCCAGAAAATATGTGGCAAGACATACAGTGGGGGTGCAGATGCTAGTGTGGTGGACACCCAATTGTACTGTAGATGGAGTGAGGGTAACGTGGTAATACTGCCGAACACAAAACAGTTGACTATTGAATATCAATGCAATTTGTGGAGTTTTTTGATCTTGTGCACTTGTCAGCAGCACTACACACATTTGCCAAACATTGTACCCCACTAGCCTTACACTGAAAAGCTGTTGAGCTGCTGTTTGCAATGCTTGTGGGGAGGAGGGTAATGCAACCAGAGGGACATTATATTAGCGCAATGCTATTAGCAAAGAATTGAGACACTCCTCTTCTTGGACTGAGACCTTATCGTGGTGGAGAGGCTTGTGTGTTCCAACGACCCTCAAGGCTATGAGTCTCGTACTCCTGGCAGGGTCACCCATGGTGAACAGGCCTGAGGCAAGGTCCCAGACTAAGTGCAGTCCAACCTCCAAAGTCCTCAATGGTGGATCAGGCGGAAGAAGATGTTAGGATCTCAATGGCTGTGAAGGCGGATGAAGGCTGCAACAAGATGGGGATCTTCAGTCATCTTGGACTCTCCTTGCCACTGGGCGCTAGCTCTCCTGCTTGTCAAGTTTGTGTGGTTGCTGTAGGTGCACCAGCTTCCTCACACTAAAAGAAGTCATGCACAGGCTTCTATCTTGGGAAACAACATCCTCGCAACCCGCCTTCCAAAGCCCTGTGGCAAAAGACTAGTGGTGATGGGGACAGGACTAGTGAATCCAGCAGTCTCTAGCCATGAATCTGCATGTAGACAGTGGCAGTTTGATGGTCGTCTAGCACCTGGACTGGGATGGGATGCAATTCGTCAGCTGCTACTGTGACTGAGCAGTCCTCTTTAGGATCTCCTCTGCTCACCCCGCATGGGGAAGGGGCTAGAAAAGGTGCCCTAAACCTAGGCTGTCTCACCTTCTCCTGGCTGGATAGCCGTGTCCAGCGGGATCACTCTCTCTATGGTCAAAACAAGAAACAGACAATGATTTTTGCGACATGAAACGTTTGTACTCTGATGGACAACCAGTATAGCGAACAACCAGAAAGAAGAACTGCTATTATCGCCAGGGAACTTGCAAGATGTAGCATCGATATTGCTGCCTTAAGTAAGACAAGATGACTAGATGAAGGCCAGTTGAGAGAAGAGGGTGGAGGTTTCACCTTCTTCTGGAAAGGGAAGCCTGCTGAAGACAGATGCATTCACGGCATTCACCTTGCCATCAAGAACAAGCTCATCAACCAGCTTACAGAGCTCCCAATTGGCATCAACGAACGCCTCAAGTCCCTTCGTCTTAAGCTCAGCAACAATCAGCATGCCGCTGTCATCAGTGCATACACCCCGACACTTAATGCTGACAAGGATGTCAAGGAACAGTTCTACTCCAACCTTGACAGAGTCCTGACCAACACCCCTGACAAGATCATTCTCCTTTGTGACTTCAATGCCAGAGTCGGGCATGATTCAGATCTCTGGAATGGTATCATCGGGAAGGATGGTGTAGAAAGACAATCTCCAATGGCATCCTACTCCTGAACAAATGTGCGGAGCATGGCCTGGTCATCACGAACACCATCTTCAGATGGAGCGACAAGTATAAGACTACTTGGAGACACCCTCAATCCAAACACTGGCACCTCCTGACTACGTCATTGTCAGAACTCGTGATTGAAAGGATGTCTACATCACGAGGGCCATGCGAGGAGTCGATGACTGCTGGACAGACCATCGTTTTGTCAGATCTGTCATGAACATCCGGGTCACTTAGAAACATCAAAGGCAGCCAAAATCAATGCAAATGAAATTCAACACCAAGTCCCTTCAAGACCCAGTGGTTCAAGAGGACTTTCAGCACATCTCCAAGCAAGGCTCTCTGCCATGCCCGCAGCTGATGATAACATTGAGAGATACTAGAAGGAGTTCAAGAACGCCATCCACTCGGCATGTGCTCAATCTATTAGCTATGTCACCCAGCATCACCAGGACTGGTTTGATGAAGATGATATCGAGATTTAAGACCTGCTCAACCAGAAAAGAAGAGCTCACTGCACATGGCAAGATGACATCTCATGCCAGCAAAAGAAAGAGTCACACCAGCAGCTCAAGGCAGAAGCTCAAAGGAAGTTCCGAGACATCAAAAACAAATGGTGGCAAGACAAGGCCAAGGAGGTCCAGCTCTATATTGACAAACATGACATGCGGAGCTTCTTCCAGGCTACATAGAAACATAGAAACATAGAATTTGACGGCAGATAAGGACCGCTTGGCCCACCCAGTCTGCCCATTTCCCTACCTGATGGATAAGCTGCAGATGCTAGTTAACCAGCAGCCTACTTCTTCCTACCCCAACCCCCTAGAATTGCCTTATGACTGTCCCATGCATGCTTGAATTCCACCACTGTTTTTGACTCCACAACCTCCTCTGGAAGGCTGTTCCATGCATCCACAACCCTCTCTGTGAAAAAATACTTCCTTAAATTACCTCTGAGCTGCCCCCCTTCTATCTTCAAATTGTGCCCCCTTATTCTTGCACATCTCTTTTTTTGAAAGATGCTACCCTCTTGGACTTTGTTGATTCCCTTGAGGTACTTGAAAGTTTCTATCATGTCCCCCCTCTCCCTCCTTTCCTTGAGGCTATACATATTAAGCTCCTTAAGTCTCACTTCATATGTTTTCCGGTGCAGACCCTGCACCATTTTAGTTGCCCTCCTCTGGACAGCTTCCATCCTGTCTATGTCTTTGCGGAGATTGGGTCTCCAGAACTGCACACAGTACTCCAGATGTGGTCTCACCAGCTGTCTGTACAGAGGATAATAACTTCTGTTTTCTGCTGGTGATGCCTCTCCCTATGCATCCCAGTATCCCCCCAGCCCTCCTTTCTGCCCTCTCACATTGCTTGCCCACCTTTAGGTCATCTGATATGACTACCCCCAGGTCCCTTTCCATTTTTGTTGTTGTTAGTATCTCACCCCCCATTGTGTACTCTTCCCCTGGGTTTTTGTTTCCCAGGTGCATTACCTTGCACTTCTTAGCATTGAATCTAAGCTGCCATACATTTGACCATTCCTCTAACCTTGCCAGTCCCTTCTCATCCTTTCCACCCCACCTTGTGCATCAACTCTGTTGCAGATCTTTGTGTCATCTGCAAAGAGACATACTTTTCCTTCCAGTCCTCTGCAATGTCGCTATAAAGACATTGAAGAGGACCTGTCCTAATACTGAACCCTGTGGTACCCCACTGCTAACCCCCTTTTTCAGAGTGGACTCATTTACTATTACTCTGTGTCCTATTCTCCAGCCAATTCTTTACCCAGGCTGTCATCTTGGGACCCACTCCCAGGCTGGCTAACTTGTATATTAATCTTTTGTGTGGGACTGTGTCAAATGCCTTGCTAAAGTCTAGGTAGGCCATGTCCACAGCCCCTCCCTGATCTACTACTTTGGTCACCTAGTCAAAGAAATCTATCAGATTTGTCTGGCATGACCTTCCCGCTGTGAATCCATGCTGCCTTGGGTCCTGTGACCCTCTGGCCTCTAGATATGCAACAATTCTTTCCTTCAGAAGTGATTCCATCATTTTCCCTACCACTGAGGTTAAACTAACAGGTCTGTAGTTTCCTGCTTCTGCCTTGCTCCCACTTTTGTGAAAGAGAATCAAATCTGCCCTCCTCCAGTCCTCAGGTACCACCCCATCCTCCCATGATTTGTTAAAGAGGGTAGTCAGTGGTGTCACTAGTTCTATCCTTAGTTCTTTTAGAATTCTGGGATGAATCCATCAGGCCCCATTGCTTTGTCCACCTTCAGTTTTAAGAGCTCTTTCAGAACTCTTTCTTCTGTAAATGGGCTGGTATCAACTTATATCCAGAGTGTTTCTACTGTTTGTTTTAGGTACTCCTCTCTTCCTTTGTAAATACTGAGCAAAAATATTTGTTTAGTATCTCTGCCTTTTCACAGTCACCCTCTGCCCACCCTCCTCCCTTTATTAAGCCTCACTATCCCTCCCTTGGTCTTCCTTTGCTCCCTGATGTACCTATGAAAGGTTTTATCCCCCTTCTTAACTGAGTTGGCTATCTTTTCCTTGGTTTGGGCCTTTGCTGTTCTGACTGCCTTTCCAGCTTCCTTTTGCTTTAACTGATACAGTTCTCTGTCCTGTTCCTTCTGTGATTCCTTGTACTTCCTGAATGCTTTCTTTTTCTCTTGAACCTTCACTGCCACTTCCTTTGAGAACCATAGTGATTTCTTACCTCATTTCATTTTGTTTATTTGCTTTACACAAAGGCTTGTTACCTCTGTGATGACAGTTTTTATTATTCCCCATTGTTCTTCCACCCCTCCTTCCTGCCCATTTGCTAGTGCATTCCTTAGGCACTCACCCATTTTGGCAAAGTCAGCCCTCCTAAAATCCAGTACCTTTGTCTTTGTATGGCTTAACTGTATTGCTGTGTTTATTGTGAACCATACTGTTCGATGGTCGCTAGTTCCCAGATGGCTACCCACTTTACATCTGTGATCCTCTCTTCATCTCCATTTGAGAGAACCAGGTCTAAGATTGTCCCTCTCGAGTGGGCTCCAATACTAGTTGTCTAAGGCATGCCCCCTGTAGGGCATCCAGAATAACCCCACTCTTAGAAGTGGCTGCTGCAACTGCACTCCAGTTAACATCTGGCATATTCAGATCACCCATCAGCAATATCTCCTTTATCTGCCATTCTAAGTATACTTTCTATCATTTCCTTGTCCATTTCCTCCCTGAGAGGGGGTCTGTACAACCCTGTGAATTGTGGTGCCATTGCCTGCCTCCAAATTGACCCACAGTGCTTCTTCTCCTCCCTGTTTACCCTTTTGTTCTGTTGCTTTGATTTCTTCTCTTATGTAGAGAGCTACTCCTCCTCCTCTTTTACCCTCCCTGTCCCTCCTGTAGATAGTGTATCCTGGTATGTTTACGTCCCAGTCATGGTTTTGTGTGTACCATGTTTCTGTGACTGCCACAATATCCAGATCTTCCTCCTCCATCAAGGCCACTAATTCAGGACATTTATGGACCAAGCTCCCATGGTCCCACTCCCCTCCGATCTCAAGATGGCTTGATGCTCCTAAAGGGAAATGAAGGCATTCAAGCTAGATGGAAGGAGCATTTTGAGACACTTCTGAACCAGGAGTCATCTGTGACAGATGCCACTATCAATTCTGTCCCTCAACACCCTGAAAGAGAATCTGTCACCAACCCTCCTACCATTGAAGAAGTAAGACATGCCATCAAGCTGGCCAAAAACAACAAAGCTGTGGGACCAGATGGCATACTGGTTGAAGTCTACAAGGCTGGGGGGTGAGGAACTGAGCGTCTTCACTGACCATGACACACGAAAGGACACCAAGATCCAGGTATACAGTTCGGTTATCATCCCTACCCTTTTTTATCGATGTGAAACTTGGGTGACTTACCGACATCATGTAAAGAGCCTGGAGAGGTACCACCAACGATATGTCTGGAAAATCCTCCGCATCAAGTGGGAAGACTAACGCACTAACATCAGTGTTCTCGCTGAGGCCAATGTCACCCTCATTGAGGCAATGATCCTCAGACATCAGTTCTGCTGGACTGGACACTGTGTACGGATGCCCGACTCTCGAGTCCCCAAACAAATTTTATACTCCCAGCTCAGTCACGGCCAGAGATCTCATGGTGGTCAAACGAAATGCTACAAAGACACAGACATGTGTTGCATAATTTAGGGCAAGGTTAAAGCTGGAATGTACTGCATATAAAGTATGAGGACTTCTATTGTGTATACCTCTTGTACTATATTTTTTTTCTTTGTTGTTCTACATTTTATATCTCCTGTCTATGTAATTGCGAACTGTATGTATATGTGCCTCAGGACCTCCTTGTGAATGAGCTTGCTCAACGGAGTCTTTCCTGCAATAAACTTGAACTTGAACTTGAACACTGAAGGCATATCTCAAGAAAACAGACATGAACATCACGAGTTGGGAGAAGCTGGCCACCAACCGATCTCAATGGCGCCAGAACCTCCATCAAGCGGGGGCTTGCTTCAAAGAGAAACGTCTTATCCTCAAAGCTGAAAAGAGAGAGCATAGGAAGGAAAGGGAAAGAAACCCTAGCCAGCGGGCAGCTCTCCCACATGGAAACATCTGCAATTTCTGAGGACTAATCTGTGGCTCTAGGATTGGATTACTGAGCCACCTCAGGACCCATCAGTGAACCATGGTAGAGATCATCCTCAAATCGAGGGATCGCCGCAGCTGCCGCCAATTAGCAAAGAATGGAGACATTATTATAAACAAACTGGATTAAAAATAAAGATAAATACAGCAGACGTCCAATTAGGCCATGAGAACTGTACTGGAGTAAATATGTGGTTAGGTCACACTCCTTTTGCACTATAAGTATTTTAGTTTGAAGCATCCATATCTGTAGTTGCTATCTAAAACTATATGTTCACACAGCAATTACTGCATGTAAGATGATGATTCTGTTCTCTGATGTAATGCTTTACAGAAAAGAATATTGTGTGTGAAGAAAGTTTAACGCTGGATTTTAAATATAAGCAATTGTATTACACATTCTTATTCTATCTACTTTTGTTTGGTTTAATGCCAGAAAATCCAGTAAATACCAGTGTTGAATAATAAAATGGGCAGACTTTGTTCCAAACACTTACTACTGTACAGCAACACACTTTATCACTCTAGTTTTGGCTTTAAATGATATCACCCTCCCCAAGTGACACCGGTGGCCATGCTTACACTGGAGCACCCACCCATCTGCCACTGGCCACGTGGACCAGCTATAGAGGCCATACCTAATGGAGTATGCATGGCAGATAGATAGTGCAGGCATGGCAAACACTATGAGGAGCATTGGCATGTGTCTGGGCACCACATCCATGACCCTGTGTCACCATACGTAAAGCGCCAGATGCTGCCATCAGGAAAACACATAGAAGCCACACAGTGTACTGTATATGTCACCCAGCCTCTGTGCACATGACCCACAGTGGGTTTCTGTGACCATCACCACACTGACTGCCCAGTACTACATGGATGCCAGCATCAGGGACACCTATATGTGGACTGTGGCACTCCACAGTGCTGACTCCTTTTCAGGGCATACTGACCATATACACACCCACCCGAAGCACTCAGCCTCCATGGACAGATGCAACATGTATTGCCATCCTGGGCATCCTCCCTGTCAGATGGAGCTGCATTGGCTCTGCCATGGTGTGTCACTTCTGCAGATAAGTGAGTGCCTGGGCACCATTCTCCAGCATGATGGTGGGAGGGTGGGGAGAGATGCCGCAGTCCTGGGGTACAAGACTGCCATCAGGCTCACAGCCCACAACTGTTCACCCGTGCAGGGGGCACGGCTCCTGGGTTGGGGATAACAGCATCATGCCAGGCCCACCATCACTCACTGACAGAACATGCGGAGGCTATGTGCAGCCTGACAGTGGAGAAATGGGGTGTCACTGCCAGAGAGTGGCCATCACCATGATCTGATGGTTTGCCCCATATGCCACAGCAGATCATCCTATGCTGCAGAGTCTCTCTAGCCATTCAGTTGCTATGGCCAGTGGTGGCGCATGGGGCCATTAGACCAGCTCTGGGTGATCTAACTGTAGCAGACTGTATGGCCTTTGAGAGGGTTAAAAAATCCCATTTAAGGGAATGCTGCAGTCCCATTGTGGCACAAGCCCCATTCCACCATGGCACTGCCATGCATCCGCCACAAGCACAGCACAAGCCCAACTGGTGCAGGCAGTCCCCCTACTGGCACAGGTTGTGACAGAAAATTGGAATGACACAAGGTGTGGCACAGTGAGCTCTTGCGTCATTTCTCTTGGATGTAAGCACCTTGAGTCATTCCTGATGCTTTGAAAATCAGGCCCACTCTCTCTTTTAGAAGAATCAACCACTTTTTACATCCTTATCTGCAATATTGGAAGTCATCTAATTTTCTTTTTTTCCTTTTGGTAGTCAAATTAAGCAATAATGCACACCAGAATGTATGTCATGTTGGGATAATGACATGCTTTGGGTAGTTGGGCATGAAGCCTCAGGCCAAATGCATCCAACACCTGATAAAATTACATTATCCCTGCACAACACATGCCCTGGAGTGCATAATTGTGATTATAAAATGGTTTGCTAGTATACATGATATAAAGAGTAATGTATGGGCACCCATACACAACAAGCCTGTGTTTCCATCGAGGGGTTGAGATACCAGCGTATGGACCGCGAGAGCAAAGCTCGAGAGATCCATGCTGGTTCTCAACCCTGAGATGGAAAAACAAGGTGAGTGGTGTATGGGCCCCTATATTTTATTTCTTATAGTGTATGGTTAAAAAAAGTGGCTAACATGTCTTTTTTTTTTTGTAACTGCAGTTACTATAACACTAAGGTACAGTGAGCAAAGAAGTGAAACCAGGTAGCGGGAGTCAGCATAAGGGAATTGCAGCTGCAGATAATGATATAACGTGCATAACAAGGTTTTTCATCTGCTTGAATTCTGTGCACAATAAGCCCTAGCCATACACTATAAAACAATAAAAAAAGACATTTTTAAAATAGGTTTTAAAATTATTTTTAAATTATTTTTTTTAATGATTGACCAGAAGCCCTCCCCTCCAGATGAGGGGAGTAGCCTTCAAGCCCAAGGGGGGAAGGGGGGAAACAGACTGGAGGTGGAGGTTTCAGGAGGAGCAGGGGGAGGATGGAAGTATAAGGAATCTGGGTGGGGTTCGACAAAAAGGATCAGGGATAAGGGGTGGGGTTAGGTGTTAGTAAATGCCAGGAGTTTGGGAAACAAGTTGCCAGAGTTCCAGGCCATGCTGTTCGAGGGAGGGGTGGATGTGGCGGCAGTCACGAAACGTGACCAACAAAAATCATGACTGGGACCTAAATGTGCGAGGGTACACTATGCTTAGGAAGGATAGAAAGGAGGGCAGAGGGGGTGGAGTGGCTATGTTCATTAGAGATGACATAGAAATTGCTAGGGTAGAAGAGGCAGAGGGAAACGTGGAGGCCTTATGGGTCACCTTACGATCCCCAGCAGGAGATAAGGTCAAGCTGGTGTAGCATATAGGCCCCCCAGGATGAGTGATGTTCTAGAGGATGGTTTGCTGGACAACATCATTGCCCAGTGTGGTCCAAAGGGGAAGGAGTGGTGTTGATGGGGGACCCTATATGCCAGGTACTAACTGGGGAACCATGTCCTCTAAGGTGGCCAAGGAGCAGAGGCTGCGGATGGCTTCCAGGATGTGTTCTTAACACAGCATGTGATGGAGCCCACAAGGGAGGGCATGTCCTGGATGTGGTTCTGGCAGATGGGGATCTGGTAAGGGACATGTACAGGACCCCTGACTGGGAGTGACCACAATACTGTCTGGTTTCAAATAAGCATTGGGGAGTGGGGTGAGATCTAGGACACTGGCAGTGGACTTCAGGGGCAGACTTTATGGGCATGGGAAATATTCTCAAGGATCACTTGAAGGGGATTACCTCAACAACAAGTGTGGAAAGGAGATGGGAGGTCATAAAACGGGGACTTCATGAGGCAGTCAGGATCTGCGCTAAGTTGAAACGTAAGGGAGCGAGGTCACATAAACCATGCTGGTGGTCCAGGGAGGTCCAGGTAGCAGTAAGAGAAAAGAAGGCGGCTTACAAAAAATATAAAACAACAAGAGGGGATAGGGATAAGGAAATGTACCAGCTTGCATCTAGAAAAGTCACCCGTATGGTGAGGGGAGCAAAGTCCAGTAAAGAGCATCGGCTGGCACAGGGGATACATGGAGGGGAAAAGGGGTTCTTCCGGTACATTGGGGAGCGGAGAAAAACTAAGGGCCATCTCAGCAGATTGAGATCAGAAGGAGGGTGGGTGGAAGAGGCGAGGGACCAGGCAGAGGTATTTAACGAGTACTTTGCCTCTGTGTTCACTAGGGAGGGGGATGGGATATCTACAAAGCAAGGCACAAAGGGGATAAAAGCGGCAGGGAGTGGGATCAGGGGAGCAACAGAAATGGAGCAAAAGGGAGGGAAAGGTACCCCAGGGTGTCGCATCTGGATAAGGATAAAAAGACCAGTAAGGTGGAGGGACGGATGATGCCATCCCACCAAAAGGGTGTGGTTTGCCCTCAAGGCCCTAAAGAAAGACAAATCTCCTGGCCGGATGGCATTCATCCGAGTACTATGGGAATTGGCGGATATACTGGCTGCACCTGGCGGAGCTTTTCAACAGGTCACTTGAGACAGGAGGGTACCTAGGGATTGGCGAGAGGCACATGTGGTACCAATCCATAAAGGGGGTCAAGGAAGTACCAGGAAACTATAGACCCATCAGTTTAACCTCGGTGGTGGGAAAATTAATGGAGAGTATACTAAAGGAACGATTGGGGGTTTACTTGGAGGGGTGGGAGGTCTGGATAGTCGGCAGCATGGGTTTGTGCCAGGTGATCATGTCAAACCAACTTTGTAGAGTTCTATGAATGGGTAACATCAGAACTGGATAGGGTAAGCCTGTGGATGTATTATTCTTGGACTTCACAAGGCGTTGACTCTGTCCCCCACAATGGTCTGGTGGAGAAACTGATGGGGTTAGAGTAGGCCCTTGATGGTCAGATGGATTGAAAACTGGATAGCTGGACGCACTCAGAGAGTAGTGGTCTGTGGGAGCTCTCTAACCCTACAGAGGTTGGTAGGGTACCACAGGGCTGGTCCTGGGTCCAATCCTGTTTAATGCATACATATCAGACATCAGGGATGGTATAGGTGTGAAATGAGTCTCTTCATGGATGACTCCAAGATGGGAGCAGTAGTTGAGGGAGAAGGGGAGGTTGGCCCTGCAAGGGGACCTGGACACCCTGGAAAGCTGGGCTCACACATGGAAATTAAATTTCAATATCACCAAGTGCAAGGTGTTGCATCTTGGTCGGGGAAACCCTAAACACAGGTACACCCTGGGAGGGGAGGTGCTGGAAGCCTCAACAGGGAAAAAGACCTAGGGGTCATGGTGGATACATGTATGAATAACACTGAGCAGTGCAGGAGAGCAGCTAGCAAGGCAAACAGGATGTTGGGATGCATCGCAAGGGGGATCACCTCTAGGAGCAAGGAAGTGATTCTGCCACTGTACAATGGACTGGTTAGACCACACCTTGAGTACTGTGTACAGTACTGGAGACCACACTTGAAGAGGGACATACAGTTCCTGGAGAGGGTGGAGGAGGCAAACAAGATGACACGAGGGCTAGGGATTTGACTTACGAGGACAGACTTGAGGAGCTCTGCCTGTTTTCATTGGAGGAGAGGAGAGAGGGGACATGATTGAGGTCTCTGGCACCTCAAGGGAATAAATAGGGTAAACATGGAGGGACTTTAGACTAAAGCAGGGAGGCATCACCAGAGGGCATGGTTTGAAGTTGGAAGGTGGAAGGGTGAGGGGGAAAAGAGGAGGAGGTTTTCACTGAGAGGGTGGTGGACCCTTGGAATGCTCTGCCTGGTGAGCTGGTTCAGAGATCCACAGTGGAGAGCTTTAAGAAAGGGTGGGACAGACACAGAAAGTGGATGTATCAGATGATGGCCTGTCCCGGGGGGGGATGGATGATAGGGGTTTCTGGAGCACAAGGGATGGGAGGGTCTCGGCACCCTACTAAGGATCTAGGTTCGAGCAGACTTGATAGACCATAAGGCCTAATCTGCTGGCAAATAGTATGTTAGTATGTTAGTATGATTAGGTATATGTAAAAAAAAAAAATTCCTGTTTTGAGTTTTGTCCAGTAGGTGGTGCTGCTATGTTTTGTAAGCTGCTGTAGTGTCCCTTTCCTTTTCCTACCCACCTGCACGTATGCTGCTGTGGCCCCCTACCCACTCAAACTTTCTCACACTTCTCTCCCATGAGTTTTGAGGAAACATTGGAAGCATCATTATGGTAAAGAATAAGGCCCCAATATTGAAAGGTTAGTGCCGGTACTGTGGGTAGGGTAATATTTAGAGGCCCCTGGAGCACCCCCAAACCCGGCAGTGCCCAAGCACTAAAAATGCTACTGTACCTATGCAAAAAAGGGGGTCCTTTCACTCATGCATACCAGTGCAGTGGCATTTTCAGAGGTTTGTGGTGGTGGTAAACAGTTTCCCAAGTGGCACTGTTTATTGCTGCAGAAAATCATCTTTACAAGGCTTTAAGGCTGTGTCTCCACCCCGTGAAGGCAGGGTGGCCATTCTGTAGCCTCCCACCCCATGCCAAGTTGCCCCCCCCCGATTGCCCAGTAACTATTTCATGTACAAGTCCTTGTTGGACTAGCGGGTACCCTCACCCCCGATCACTCAGTAGAGCATCCTTTTACAAGTCCCTGGTGGCCCAGTGGTCCCCCCCTCAATTGCCCAGCAGAACATCCTTTATATGTCCCTGATGGTCTTGTGGTTCCCCTACCCCTAACCATCCATGCACCCCCACCCACTGAAGACCCCCGCTCTGCACCCCCACATACCCCTAGTGCCAGCCTGTGAATGTGGTGGTTGGCAGATCCCTCCTTTTACCTCCTCAGTTGGACGCCATCTGACATTCACCATGTGCCATCATGTGTGTGATCTTGCTCCATAACTGTCAAATAGCAGCTGGCTAAGGCAGTCTGAGGAGGGCTGCGCCAGTCACCGATTTCATGGGCCGGCACTTGGGGTGAGGAGGGAGCTTGGAGCAATAATCCTCAGCGGGTGCGTGGGGGTGCATGGTCGAGTAGTTGAGGAGCTTGGAGAACCACTGGACTGCCAGGGACTTGTAAAAGTAAGCTTAACTAGCTGGGCAGGGTGGGGGAACCACAAGACCACCCAAGAAAGTAAAACATTGACAAGGGCACTAAGGGGTCCTGCACCCCATGCAAATGAGTCCATAGTGAGCAGGCAGATGTCCCGTTAGTGCCTTGTATGCCCAATGGGCTTATTTGCTGCTCAAGCTGAATATAGCCCACAGAAGAGCAGATGCTATATGGTTTCAGGCAGCACTATTCCTGTGGATCATATGCAACCCTGTGATCTGTGCCGAGGCAGCGCAGATCCACTTAGTGTTACACCAACGTGGACAGATATTTAGTCAGATAGCACTGCTCTGTTGGCAAGCACTAGCTATCTGAATATCACCAGAGCAGGGAGAGTGCAGGGCAAATGGCTGTACTGCACTTGTGCCACTCGTTCGATATCGGGACCTAAGTTTTTTTAATTTAATCTTACAGCTATGAGGTCAAGAGCAGTGCTGTTTAACTGGAGCGGGGAATGGTAGATAAGATCTGAAGTGGCCCGAGGGTCTGACTCAAATGGCGTGCATGCTCCATGTCTGATGGCTGCATTTTAAGGGCATAATGTGAAACCACACAAAGAGGGCATGTGGAATATAAAGTGGTAGTTTGGGAAGGAGACAACAGGAAATGTAAGAAAAGGATGGTGTTGCAATGTAGTGGAGTAACGGGTTGTTTTTTTTATTGGTTTTCTGATCGTCGGTGGATGTCTGGAGGAAGGGGGTTCTGTTTTTCTGTTTTGAATTCCTGCCATGGTGCTGGTAGAGTAAAGAGTAGCCATTATAAGAAAGGGCAGAATTTACTTGGGAGAGGTATAGTGATTTGTTTTGTAGTATGGTCATCATGTGTTTGGACTTTGCCTGTGATGTGCCAAGATAACATCATGGGTAAAGTTCCCAACTGACCAGTCAGGTTTCTTAATTTTTTTCTTGCCAGTTTATAGCCAAGTAATTAGGTATGACAGTCTGTACATTACTAAAGGAATAATGCACGACAGAGTGGGTGTTATGCTGGGGCAACATCCCATCTGGGGTGGTTGGGCATGAGGCCACATGCTGAGTGCGTCTAACACCCGAGAAGGGATGTTATCTCAGCATAACACCCACCCTGAAGTGCTTTATGCCTATTATACAATGGCTCATTTTTTAAAAAAAGGACATTCAAATATGTTAAATTTTTGGGGTCATTTTTTTACTGCGTAGATATGCAGTCATGAAAAATAGTGCTGCTGAATTGTTTGGCAAGTGGATGGTGCTGCTGTTTTTATTTATTTTTTTTTTATTTCAGTTGACTTCTTTCAACCCTCCCCCACCCCAACACACACACCACACCTGTTTCTTTCCCTTCAACTTTGATTGTCCTGGTCTGCTTTCTCTCAGACCTCCCAGTCTTGCTATGTGGTCTAGACCTGGTGAAGATGTTTGAAGCTTCCCACCATCCCACAGCTGTCTGGCTCCCATTCACAGTTTGAAGACCGCAGTGACGACTGGGGTGTGCGTTATTTATGTGATTCTCCCGATATAGTAGGAATCTGGTTTGCATCAGGAGAAGGAAGAAAATAAAGAAAGCAGTCTCTGTTTTGGATAACTGAAGTGCGTAGCTGAAGCCTGCACTCAGCTCAGTGTGTTCCAGGTGGGCGAGGATAGTTGGAGCCAATGGGATGGCAGTGGCAGCTTCATGGGAATGGCTGGCTTAATTTAGTTGTGGTTTTTGTTCTGTTTTTTTTTTTTCAGTATTTTCTTACCGAGGTGGTCCAAACTGTAACAAGTGGGGTCAGTGTGATGTGTTGCCGGGGCAGTGTTGGCTGCTGAGGGGGGGAACAGTGAAGCCGATCGCACTGACGGCTTGACTTTCGTGGAGTGATTTTTTTTGTTTTTGTTTTAGCATTTGATGTAGTCATGAGTGTGCTGGGACTAGAGCAGGAATGTTATGCTGGGATAACATCCCAGGTCCAGTCCCAGTCTAACCAATCAGGGAGCAGCATTCTTTCTTGTCATTGTATAATGTGGGATAACAGCATGCCTCGGGTGTGAGGCAAGAGGAAACACCAAGTGAGTTACTGACACAAGAAGTGGTGTTATGCCACAATTACATACACCTGGACTGCCTTATTGTGAATATAAAATGATTCTTTTTTTTTTAACAACTGAGTAACGAAGTTTAGAAGATTAAGTATTTCTGACCTGTACTGAGAGGTTTAGTATAAACATCTCTGAGATAAGAAAAAAGATAACATTAACATAATAATTAGAAATAAAACAATTATGCAATGGCTATTTTATTTATTTATTGTATTTTGGCAACCGGGTAAGCCCGCTGAGACCAGAGGTCCCTTTTTCAGGGGCAACATGGAATTAGTTACATTCAACAGCTTACATGTACAATAAGGCAAGACAGTACATAGACAGCTGCAGAAGAAGCAAACCAGGTACACAGGAGGACATTAGTTAAAAATAACAACAAAAACAGGTTACAAAGTAATCAAATGACACATGAGTAGCATATTGAAGAATCAACATAAATTATGTGACTTAACTACTGTTCAATTAGAGTAACTGAATTCATCAGATTCAGTACAGGTTATTGTCTATCAGGTAGGAGGTGGGATCAAGCATTGGCACACATGGGTCAGTGGTTACAGCTGCATTAGCAGTGTTCTAACATATAGACCTTTAGGCCAGCCTTGAACCCTTCTAACGAGCTGATGTTGATTAGGTTATCTGGGAGGTATTTACCTGACAAATAATATGAAATATTGTATTTCCAGAGAAATATCTGAGCAGGCTTATACAATCCTTGAAGAAATAAATACCCCTCAACTAGTACTGGGGCTTTCAATTTTATCTGTGGTACCCTAAAGTACATCCTGAAGACCATGGTCAAACAGTAACAGAAGGCAAAAGGCTGACCATGGAGACATGGTCAGAAAAGTCAGAAAGAAAGTTTAGTTGAAAGGAGGAAGTAGAGACTAAGGTGTGTTTGAAGGATGAGAAGGATAGAGAGAAGAGAGTGGGCAATTTAAAGTTACCTGGAGATGGATAGATAGATAGATAGATAGATAGAGAGATAGATAGATAGATAGATAGATAGATAGATAGATAGATAGATAGATAGATAGATATACAGACAGACAGACACTTTATTTAAAAACACCTTTCTAAAAAACAGTGGACAGATGACTGGGAGAACAGTACATTGTAACTGATAGTGTATATATTTTGAGGGGAACCCCAACTCATCATCCCTCCTCCCCCACAGAACCCCTACTACCTTGATATTATTAGTACTCAGATAGCTTATACACCTCATCACCATAGGGGTGGTCATGTTGGTTAGTACGGGCTTCTCTAGGTTAGATGAGGGGGATCTCTATTAGGAAATAAGCTCTACAAAGAAATCTTTAACTGCTAGGTTCTATGAATGCAGAACATTGAAGCAAACAAACAGACACTACCATAGTGAATAACTGGTCTTTTTTTTTTTTAATGAGTAATATCTCCCACTAGTCAACCGAGCCTGGGTTTAAGCATTTAACCCAGGAATATTACACGGTAGATGTAAGCCTTGATAGTGTATCTGCATCCATGGATATAGTTTGTTTGAGGGTCAGGATGACATTATGTTCTCTAAGGGCTATTGTAGGGAAGAAAGAGATAAAGTAACACTGTTATGGTGGGGTTTTCTGAGGACGGTGGCCCACAGTACAGCAAAACCAAAACCGTGAAAGAAAAAAATAGACCATTACAGCGAAAGTCACAGTAATGGTCTGTAGTTCACCGATGCGGCTTTTCTCAGTGTTGTGCCCCCTCCTCAAAACAACTCTGACCTGGAGTTTATTATATTTAAATGTAGGGGGTGCAGGGGACAGAGCCCCCACATGGGGGGTGTGGGTGGGACAGCCCCCACAAAAACACAGTGGTTATTGACAGCACAATACTGAGTGTCAGCATCGTGCCATCACTGTACTGGATGTCGGCAGATTTACAGTCGACAAAACATGATGCTTCCTTCTGAAGATATTCCTCTAGGTGTTTTTATTCATCTATTATGGTAATGAAGGCATCTAGGTCACCACATATTTTGATGTATGCTTGGAGTGCATTTCTCATGCCATGAGCTAGTTTTTCCAATCTGAGGCATTCCAAGGTGTCTGCCAGCCAACCTCTATATGTTGGGTGCTCTTGATCAAGCCATTGTCACAGAATGGGTCTTTGGAAATATTAGTAACCAGGCTGATTCCATGTTGTCTGCTGGCAGCAATGCTAAAGCGTCCCATGTTACCCACAATGCATACATCAGATTCTATGAGTTCTTTATATCCCAACATGGAGTTAAGTTTTAATTTGATCTCCTACCAGAATGTCTGTGTTAGTGGGCATTGCCATAATAAATGTATCAGGGACCCATCTGGATGGTCACATTTGTAACAGTTTGCAGTGGGTATCTTCTTCATTTTATGGAGCTGCCAAGGGGTGTAGTACATATTGTGCAGAATTTTACATTGTTGCACATTCAGGTCAAACAATGAAGTGGCCTGACGGGAAAATGTCCAGACTTTTGTCCAGTCCCAGATGGAAGTGTCGATGCTCAGCTCTCTGGATCACTACTCCTTCATCTTGTTTGACTCGCCATGGATCTTGGACACCAGGAGAGTGTACCAGCTAGATATAGATGTGAGTGCCCTGAGTTGGGACACTATGGCTGTTTCTCAATCTGTTAGTTGGAGTTTGGAGTTCTGGAGCCCCAATGCTGGGAGACAGTATGCTGCATCTGCATATGCTGTATCTGAAGGCATCTATTGGCTAAAGATGATGAAAACATTGTAGCTGTTGAAGGGGATGTAGCCAGCCCATCAGTGCATCGGTAGCACTACTGCTCATGACACCATCGATCTGGGTTCTGAAGCTACCCTGTGTTGTCGGGAGCCGGCCGGAGCGGGGGAGGTTCGAGCATCCCACAGGACATTCTGCTCCTCTGGGGAGTGAGGATAGCCAGCTCCAGTGCATGACTGCCACATGGGTGACCATAGGTGGCAGCACACCCAGAGCAGCTTAAGGGGAGGGGAGATGCCGGTGCTTGACATGCACCACGCTTGCATGGGTGCTTGAATCAATCCCCAAGGCAGGCATCTCAAGGTGAGAGAGCAAACTGGAAAAAACAGGCAGGCTGGAGCAAAGTGAAAGACCAATCTCTCATAGGCCCCACACCGCAGTGACGAGCTGCTTCCCCAAGAACCAGACCCTGATCTGTGGCAGTTGGGGATCCTGCTGCACCACACTGTTGGCGGGGGCAAGCCCTGAGGGTAGAAGGAGGAGAAACCAGTAAGTCCAAGAGAAACCCAGGTGGTGGGGCTGGTGGAGGTCAATCCAAATGGGGGCACAGCTCACTATGGTGGAAAAAAAGAAAGGGGATATAACAAATAGGCAACAAGACACCACACCTTGCACTTTATAAAGCCCCGCTTCTTTCCAGTGGCTCTGTTGATCTGGAAATTGCCATTCCCCAAGATGAGCTGGTCCTTTGATTTTCTAAGGGTACTCTGAGTGCACATAAGGGCCTCGGATAGGATCTGCTGGGTGTAGTTCAAGGGTGCATCTAGGAGTAACTGGGGGTGGGGCCACACAATAAGGCCGGCAGATCAGTTGTCATGTGCTTGTAGAGGTGCTGCTCTATTTGTACCCATTCCAGCACCTGCCTGCATGTTGGATCTAGTTCTACTGATTCCTACCAGTAGGAGGCATTTCCCAGTTGTGTTGCCCAGCAATACAGAGTTACATCTAGCACTTCAATCCACCTTTCCCTGGAAGTCTGGCTACTCTCTGTAGGCTACCATGGGGCTTCTTTGGCGCTCAGATAAAGTCGGCTACTAAATGTTGCATTTCCTGCAGCTACTCCACCATGACTGGAGTGTGCAGCACTGAGAGCACAAACAAGATCCTGGGAAGGACGTTCATTTTAACAGTTGCCATTCTCTGTCCCATGGATGGGGGGGCACCCTATCTCACCATGTCAGATTTTATGGTCACTGTGATTTTTTTTTTTTACATTTTGAGTTACTATGTTCCCCATGATCCATAAAATAGAATTGCCCAGGTACTGTATTGAGGTTTGTCTCCACTGCATCCCAGAGTCTTAGAACATTTTCTTAGTGCATCTGTACTTTTAGGGGTAGAATCTCTGATTTATCAACATTTTAATTTGTATCCAGAGAAGCATCCAGGTTATTTGAGGCATTGTATGATTGGAGATATAGAAGTATTGAGATCACACAAGGTGAGAAGGACGTCATCTGCGAATGCTGTTTGCGTATGACCCCACCTATCTCTATATCCTTTATCTATGGGTTGAGTTGTATTGTTTTCAGTAGCGGTTCAAGAGCCAAATTAAAAACAGAGGGAAATAATGTGCACCCCTGCCATGTGTGAGCATATAATTTATGGCATACAGCATAAATATAAAACATACAGTAAAGATCCCAACAACTATTTCAGTCCCCATCAAAAGCCGGCCTGAAAAGCTATGTTTTTTGACTTCTTTTAAAAGTCGGGGGGGGGGGGCAGACCAAATATCCATGGGAAGGTTGTTCAAAAGAAGGGAAGCAACTACAGAAAATGTTCTATCCCTACTAATTTTAGCCTCAGTTTTGAAACAAACAAAAGACCAGTGCCAGCAGATTGCAACTCATGGATATCAAGGTGGGTTGCTAGAAGGTCCCTATGATAAAGGGGCCCCAGACAATTAAGTGCCTTACAAGGCAGGGGGAAGATCTTAAAGTTGATCCACCATCTCATGGGTAGCCAGCACAGAGAACACAGTGCTGCAATGATATGATCACTCCTCCTAGAGCGGTAACAAGTCTGCCTGCTGCATTCTGCACCTTATTATTATTTATTAAATCTAGGATTACAAGTACCTTTGAGCCAAGGCTCTTTTACAAAGGTTCCACGTCAATTACAATACATACAATTACAACATGGATAAAAAAAATAATGCCAAGGATTAGGTGAAGCTGTACAATAGAGAATATTACATAGGGGGAGACAAAGTGGAGGGTGGAAGGGGAAAACAAGGGGGAGGGTGGATAACGTTGGGGGAAGAGCAGCCAAAGACAGTTGTCAAACATACAGACAGGGGGGTGGCGTATGGTATGGAATGAACAGAGTTTGGTGAAGAAGTGGGATAAGTGCATGGTGCTGATTAGAAGAAGCTAAGGGGGCCGGTTATATAAAGCAGTCACATGAGCTGGCAGAAATGAAATGAAGGCAAAGTTTGGCTTTGAAAGGGCCGAGTGTAGTCATAGAGGTGATGTCAGGACTGAGATCGTTTAGCCAGCTAGGCCCCCAACAGGCAAAGGATCATTGGCCCAATGAGGTGTGGCAATAGGGAACCTGGAGGAGTTGAGTTTCAGATCGTCTGGTATTCCAAATGTTCAGGCTGGGCCGCAGTAGTGCTTGGACACCGGGTGGTGCGAGGCCCAAGGAAGCTTTCTTGGCCATAGTGCAGGTTAGATACCTTATGCAGTTGGAGAGTTGAAGTTTGCGCATAAAGGTCACAGGTATGTATCAGGCGGGGGGCACAAGAGATGAGCCTACAAGCCTTGTTCGGAGATATTGATATTCGTCTGAGTGCAGTGGCTGATGCAGAACCGTATATGATTAGGCCGTGATCTATAATGGAGATGACCAAGTTCTGGACAGTGATCTTCAAGGCTTCCAGAGTAAGGTGACTCGTGTGGCAGTATAGCAGGCCTAGTCAAATGTTTGCAGCTTTGGCTAAATAGTCAATGTGGGAGCCATATGTTAGGTATGGGTCCAGTGATATCCCAAGATATTTGAATGACTGAACTTGCTCAAGGGTATTTCTGAGGCTGGTTATGATGTTGAGGGGGTGTTGCTTGTGCTGGTTGTGATGGCTGCTGAAGAGCATGACCTTGTTTTTTTCATGGTTTAGGACCAGCTTGTGCCTACTAAACCAGTTTGCTACATCGGGAAATCCTAGCTGGAGATTGTGTTGAAGTGGCTCAGGTTCCTTGTGAGAGGTGAAAATTACTGCATCATCTGCATATAGAATGATTTGTTCAGAGCAGTATTGAGGAAGGGTGTTAAGAAAAAGGCAGAATAGTAGTGGCCCCAGGATAGACCCTTGGGGGACACCGGAGTGGACTGATCTGGCATCAGAGAGAACCCCAGCAATTTTTACTCTTTGTGCCCAATTGTCAAGGTAGCTATTAAACCAGTCTGTGGCATCAGGTGAGAGCCCAGAGGACCAGAGCTGTTCTGTCAGCAGATGATGATGAAAGGTGTTGAACGCTTTTGTCAGGTCGACAAAGACAGCCCCGGTTAGATGGCCCTTATCCAGCGCAGTATGTAGTTCTCCAGTAAGTTCCAGTAAGGCCGATGTTGTACTGTGGCCTTTTCTAAAGCCATGTTGTTGGGGACATAGGATATTGTATTTTCCAGGAGGTCGGTAAGTTGGTCGGCCACTATGCGTTCCAGGGCCTTTGAGAGAGGAGGGAGTATGGAGATAGGGCGATAGTTTCCATGGTTGGTCTTATGCCTGTTTTTGTGGACTGGTGTAACAGTAGCATCTTTCCAAAGATCTGGGAATTGGCTGTGCCTAAGGTAGAGGTTGAAAATATGAGCAAGGGGACCTAGGACCTCTTCAAGGGTAAGAGATAGAAGTTTGAGGTTGAGCGAATCTCCACTAGTTCTAGACTTGGATATAGCTTTAGTGATATATTTGCGGGCTTCATGTTTCTTTATAGCTTTGAAATAGAATGGTGGGTGATTGGATGGGGTGGGATAGCTACGTGACTGGAGGTTGGGAGGAGTGGGGAAGCTGCAGGAAGTGGAGGAGACAGAGGCCTGGAAAAAATTAGGAGGAAGAACACTACTTAGGTCAGTGAAAGCATCGTTGAAGGTGTTAGCAATGACCAGTGGATCAAGGGTGATGGACCCATCAACTTTTAGCATAGATGGTGAGGATTTGGGCTGCTTCCCTGTGATTTCTTTAATGTTCTTCCAGAACTCACTTCCATTTCCCCAGGTATTGGAGAGAGCTTCTTTGTAGTACAGGCTTTTCTTAAGTCTGATGGATTTCATGCAGTCGTTGCAGGCACGTTTGTAATTCTGAATGTCGAATTGAGTACCAGAGGCCCTAGCTATGGCCCAGAGGTGGTCCCTTGATTTCAGCTGTGCCAGAAGCTCACCGGTTATCCAGGGATTGTTTAGGGCCTTCACTTTTCGCTTTTTGTGCGGGGCGTAGAGGTCGCAGGCAGCATTGAAGGATGAGACAAAGTAGTTAATTGCTGTGTTGACATCCATGGCTTTATAGACGGGGGTCCAATCATACTAGCTGATGCAAGATTTAAGGTGATTCAGCCGACCATGGGGGAGCACTCGACTGGTGATGACTTTGGGCGAAGGCTTGTAGAATTTGTTTGACCATTCACAAATAACAGGGGAATGGTCACTGAAACAGTCTGGGAGCACGGAGGTGCTTAGGATACAGGAAGGGTGACTGGTCAGGACCCAGTCCAGAAGGGTACTAGTGCCAGTTTTGTGATTTTTTCTTGTGTGGGACAGGACCATTTCTGAAAGATTTGCTGCCGAGATGGTATCCCTATATGCACCTGCATCGGATGCATGCCAGTTAATATTAAAGTCACCAAGGATGATTGTCTCAGATCCTATTGGGAGGGTTCTGATACAATTCAGAGTGGAGTTGAGATATTTCCCTTGTTCTTTTGGGGGATGTAGACAGAGACAATGGTGAAGGCTTTGTTGTGGGCCCCAAGGAGAATTTTGACTGGGAGAAACTGGGCTGTGGAGTCATGGGTGGGGGTATCGATTAGGCAGCCCATGAGACAGTCCTTGACATAGATTGCACAACCTCCTCCTCTTTTGGAGACACGATCAAGTCTGTGCACATTGTATCCTGGTAGGTTGACTGCCATGTCTGGTATTTTCGGTGTCAGCCAAGTTTCGACAATTGAGAGGACATCAGGTTGGTGTTGATTAGCAAAGATTCGAACAGCATCCAGCTTAGGTAAGAGGCTGCAGGCGTTGATGTTTGCGATGATCAGACCCCCAGAGGGTTTAGCATGCTGGTCCAAGCTTAAGGGGGTGGGATCTGGATTAGTGTGCACGTTACCAGACATCAGCAGGAGGAGAAACAGGAGCTTCAGGGTACACAACCGGAGTTTCTTATAGGATAAATTCTGTGTCCTTTGCTTGTCAGGACTTAGGCAGGATGGCAAACATTTGTCCCAGAGAGCTGGCATATACGATAGTGGAGACAGGTGTGCCCAGTACCCGATTCTGCAGAAACTTAGGAAATGCCAGTCAGGGTCCGGGGTGAGCTGTGCAAGGGAGCAGTGCTCAAAATGGAGTGTGTCTAGGTGGTGATAGGGGTATCATAGTTGGTAAGTGGGGGGGGGAGAGGGGTAGCAGCACTCAGGAAGGTATGAGAGGTGCAGCAAGGAGGCAAGGATAGAGAGGTGAACAAAAAGATTGGGACAGAAATGCATGGTTAAAGAGGGAAGGAGAAAGAGGCAGTGCTAGGGCACAGGTAGTGTGGCAGCAGAGTGGGTGGAAAGGCAGAGAGGGTGAGTCAGAGGAGTGGTATGAAAAGAAAAAAAGGGAGGAGAAGCAAGAAAGAAACTGAAGTGAGGAGGATGTAACCACGGAGGTGGCCCAGTTGGGTTTAAACAAGGCAGGTCTAGGGAAAGTTGGGCGGTGCTTGGGTCTATTTAATTAAGGTAGGAGGGGGCATGGGGCGGGTGTAAAATTTCGGCACTTTGCTATGCCTGAGACTGGTCACTGAAAGCACCAAGGTGCAGGGCACAGAAAGGCGAATGAGGAGCAGTGGTTAAAAAAAACAGGAGTCCAATTAGAGGAGAAAGCACAGAGCAGAAGCCAACCGCAGCTGCTCACAGCTTCCCCGGTCCGAGCTGTAGGCTTACCCTGTCTGTCTGATGGCTCTTGCGGGTCCTGGAGTGGAGGATAGGGTGGCTTGCTGGGAGAGCCGTGGCCACACCAGCAGCAAACCCGATCAAGGGCAGGATCTAGTGGAGGAATCACAGACAGGTTAGACTTTAGGGAGGAGAGAGACAAAGGGGAAAATGACACTGATTGTGAATCGGGGGGTGGAGGTGGCAAGGTGAAGTGAAAGAGTTAGCTAGTGGAAGGCGGGGGAGGGAGGGTGACCAGGGGCAGGCAGCAATTTGTTCTGGCGCCAAGTGAGGCAGGGGACTACACAGATAGAGCGGGGTTCGGGAGAAAAGAGAGGAAAATTAAGTAGTTGTAGAGAGTCAGAGCAGGAGGCAAGTCAAAGCAACAATTTCAGACAGCAGTATAAACAGTAGTGAACTATTAACATTCACGAGCTACATCAGGAGTTAAAGCATATAACATCTACACATTTTAAACAGCAGTTATTTATTTTTTTTTTGTTTCACAGACAAGGACCCAAATGCTGGAGATGGCAGATCTGACCTGCTGGAAAGCCCTGGTAGAGTGCATTACAGTAGTCGATGCGAAAGATAAGATGGGGACACAATCCAGCTATCTTCTTCAAATGATAGAAGCCATTCCTGACACATAGTATCATCCCCTCCACCATTTGAGGAGCTGGACTATTGAAAGAAACGGTTGTCAAGGGGCATGGTTTCTCAATAAATTTACTGTGAAGCCAGTTTACAATCCATTCTCTTTATGTGACTGCAATGATTTACCAGATAGTTGATTTTTTCCCCCTCAACTGCAGAATGGGGCATTCAACTGAAAGTGAATTCAGGCAGCTCATTCAGAGCTCAGCAGAGTCCAGTTAGCAACCTTATATGAAGGATTAAGAGATTTCCTATCCAAAACCTTACAGCTTAGATGCTTACAGGCTGTTAACTTGCTGCACACAAGTTTAGCATGACCCGTACTGTATTGCAACTCCCCCTCCTTTTTGAAAGTGAAAACATACCTTGCTTATCTAAATATTCCCCATAGCTTAACCTCTTCGCTTCTTAATCATTGTTGTTGCTCTCTGCTGCATCCTTTCAGTTGCTGCCATGTTCTTGTTATGCTATGATGACCAGAACTGCACACGGTACTCCAAGTGGGACAGAATTATATAATTTTCACAGCATGTAGCTATGCCCCTTTTTATGCAGCCCAGCATTTAAGTAGCGTGGTTTAATGGCTAGCCTCTCCCAACCCCCCAGCTTCTGCCTTTTCTCATCTTCACTATCTCTCTTTTCCTCTACTACTGTTCTATTTTTACCAGTCTTCACCCTCCTTCTGCCCTCTCCTTGGTTTGCCTTATACCTTTAGCGCTGGCTGGGTTTGTAATCGAGCAGTGTGGAATCCATTCCTGAGGGAACTGTTTGTCTTCCTCTCCCAATCCCCCTTACTTGGCTTATCTTACACCTTTAGCTCTGGCTGGGTTTACATTGAGCAGTGTGGAATCCATTCCAGAGGGAAATTGCTGTGCCTACCATGCCCCCCAAGACCCCTTTCTTCTGTTCAGTTTTGCATAACCTCATCTGCATCGGTTAGTTGTTTCTTCACAATGCCTTCAGTTCTAGTGTGTTATATCTATGATCCTCTCCAATCCAGTTTTCAGAAGAGGCATAGTACCGAGACTGCCCTTGTCCAGGTACTTAATGATCTCCTGATGGCGAGAGATCAAAGGAGTCATTCCATCTTGGTTCTCCTTGATCTCTCTGTGGCATTTGACACTGTGGACCATGGGGTGTTGTTGGAGCACCTGTAGATTTTCTGTGGACTGTCTGGTACAGTCCTCAGCTGGTTTATATCATTCCTCACTGGAAGGATGCAGAAAGCGGTGTCAGGAATTTATTCTTTGGTGCCTCTCCCCCTGTCGTGTGGGGTTCCGCAGAGCTCTGTCTTATCCTCAATGTTGTTCGCAGTGTACATGCTGCTGTTAGGGGACATTATAAGGTGGTATGGGCTGAGTTTTCACTGCTATGCAGATGATATTCAACTCTACATGTTCTTTGTGCCCAGGTAGCGTGACGCAATTTCGGTTTTTAACAACTACCACTCTGAGATCCAGGGTTGGATGAGTGCCAGCTGGTTGAGGTTGAATCCAGATAAGACCAAGGTGTTGGTAGTTGAGCCAGGTAGCCAAGGTGTGGGGTTGCAGACTGGGCAATTATCTGGGCTTCAGCTTGGAGATGCCCAACTGCTGACCTCAAGTCAGGTGCAAAATCTGAGCATTGTGTTTGACAGCAGCCTGACACTTAAATTTCAGGTGTCGGCCATTGTCAAGTCCTTGTTTTACCATCTGAGGAACATTGCTCGGATCTAGCACCTGATTCAGCTCGGTGATTTACCAACTCTGGTTGATGTCTTTGTGATCTTGCACCTGGATTACTGCAACGCCCTGTACCTAGGGTTAACGAGAGTTGATATTCACTGATTACAGCTAGTGCAGAATGTGTCACTCAGGTTATTGACTGGCTTACCAAGATCATGCCATATCACACCTGTGCTCCGCTGTCTGCACTGGCTGCTGGTATATTGGTGAATCAAGGTCTGATTGCTGACCTATAAGGCCCTACACAGAAAGGAAACTGGCTACTTGCAAGATCTTCTGTGCGCCTACTGCCCCCTCCGCCCACTCCGCTCTGCTGACAAGGGATTGCTAAAGGTTCCCAGGGTGCATTTAAAGACCTCTGGGACATGTGCTTTTGCTTTTGCAGCCCTGACCCTGTGGAACACTCTACCTCATTGGATTTAAGACTGCCAGACCTCCGATAGCTTTAAAGTGAAATTGAAGACTCATCTCTTCCGCCAGACATTTCCTGATGGAAATTAATTTGGATCCTCTATATTGTATATTTGTTAGATTAGTATTTTTATTGTGATTCTATGCTTGTATAAATTCTGTACTTATGTTGTAAGTGCTCTGATCTCCTGGAAGAGTGCAGAGAAATAAACATTTGCTTGCTTGCTTGCTTCCTCCCTGTATTTTATTTTAGCTGCTAGTGCCAGCTTCTGTCCTCCATCTACCCCCTAACCCAAATTCAAAGTACCTCTCCTGTTCGCTACTTAATCTCTTTGTGGGGTGTACATCCCGGAGGAGTGAAGAGAGCAAAGTGCTAATTACTCCCACAGTCTACCTCTCCCTTATCCCCCAGTCTTGGCATCCCCCTCACTTACTACTCAAGAACAAATCCATCAAACTGTATCAGTGGTCAAGTGTTTAAGTGTAAGTATATGATTTTGTTTAAGAGTATGTTGTATAGGATTGTTTATTTATTTATATATTTTTCCTTATTTCATTTTTCATGTTGTTGTATGTAATAGAATATATGTATATAGTCCTTTTCTGGTTAGCATGTGCTGCCTGCCTATACTACACAATGTTTGATTAGTTTTTATATACTGTATATTAGGATGCATGTTCATGCTTGCTCTGTGTTTATGTACTTTGATTTTTTATTCAAATGTATCCCCTCTCCTCTTCCCCACAGGATGCTTCTGGAAATGAGCTATTGTGCTCAGTATGTCTTTCCTGGTGAAACTTTTTATAATAAATAAATAAATCTTGTATTCATGCCCCACCCTGACAGCCAATCATGGAACAGCATTTGCATTGGCTGTGAAGGCAGGCACTTACCCATCCCTCTGGAAACAGGAAGGGAGTACCCAAGGCAACCCCGGTTGTTAGGGTCTGGGGCATAGGCTGAACCTATAAAAAATGCAGGGACGAAGATAAAAAAAAAGACTATATGAAGACTATTTGCAAATACAGTGTGTTCTAATGAATCTAGTTGATCATAACCCAGTCTTCTACTAGCAATGCTAGTGGAGCTACTCCTTTAACCTTAGCAAATGGTGCCACACTACAAAGCAACCAGGCTCCAGCAAGCGCTCAATAATGGATAGCAAACCATAGAATATATGGTAAAAAGTCATTAAATGCTTGCCACAATCCATCATGCAAAATGTGTCCACCTTAAAAGGAGAAAAATCACTTTACAAAATATATTGCAATGCTGTTCAACTCAGTAGAGTGCAAAATGTTTTAAGTGCAGATTTACAATTGTGAAACTGGGCCTCCTTACCATCTAAGTAAGGCATGGTGTCAGCACAAGAAGAATAGTACTTGGACATAACTGAATTACAAGTGGGAGGGTCATGTGACATCATTTGGTTTACAGAGTGTGATCAAGATGGAATTATTCCCTTCTGAGTTGTATTCCACTGTTTTATTTTCTGTAATATATGGCACTGAGTCTCCCCACAAACAACAGGGACATGGTGGCTATATTACACAAGGGGGGGGCAGAATCTAAATGAAGTGTTACCTTTGTGAGCAGGGTGGACAGTAAACAGCACCTGAGAGGTGAGTCGGGGGCTGTATAGCTTCATGGGTAGAGAAGTGAGCTGTGAATCTTTCAGTTTTTTTTTGAATTTTACTCCTATCACCAGTGCTGAACCTTTGCTCAAGCATCTCTCAGCCCCATCCCTCCCTTCTCTGTCGCTTGCCTCCAAGCATCCATGGGGTCCACAGTGCAGCTCTTGTTCTGTGGCGGAGTCTGTTGGGGGTTTTTACAGCTGCACCTCTGGTGAGCGACATATAGGAGACAGAGTGGCCAGTTGGGAAGGCAGGGCCTGATACCTCCTATGTCATGCAGCACACTTCAGGGGTTTCTTCCTAAGTTTTCCACACACACACACACACACACACACATATATACACTGAATCCTGTTGTCCAGGATATTGTGAAGCACGTGCAAATGGAACATCTGGCCATACTTCAGCATCAACTGGTGTCTTCCCTCCTGTTTGCAGTTCTAGCTTCCGCCGTGACCTGTTGTCACCTAGGTGGCATTATTGCAGCAGAACCTGCAAACCACCCATCCTGGAGGAGGAATGTATCCTCTTGGATGTTTGATACCCTTCTGCATCTGATCTTGATGCCCCAGACTCATTACCAAACCAAAGATGAGAGAGTGGCAACCAATAGCCCTACCACAGTGCTGACTAGCCAACACTGCAAACCTTTTCATTTATCCAGATCAAATCTCTCCAGAAACTACTATAGTTTCTTTTACAGGAGTGACCCAGAAACATTAAACAGTACATGGCAATATACAATTTAATAGTTGTGCCTATATTGCCCACAGTTCAGCTTTTAAACAATTACATTTGACCTTAAAATACAAAAACTCTTTACATTGTTGTAAAAACAAATTGCAGGATTTGGAATATCTTAATTTTAAAGTTACACTGTTCCCCTCCACTCACTGACAACAGCATAACTTATGGATTTCTGCTCCCCAACCTCAAGACCCAAGTCTGAATCCCACAACTGCTACTTCTGCACTGACGGACCCTGAGCCAGTCATTTATCCTCCCTGTGCTTAAAGCAGCAGTTCAAGATAGTGGTGAAAATTTTGACCATACTTTTTTACTCTTTTTAAGATTGTCCCTTATCTCCTGACTTACAATGGCACCCCTATTTCCCCATTTTGAGTCTGTTTTAACACTTCTTTCATTTTTGCAGTAATGAAAGGAGTGCTTCTTTTAATATGGCTCAGTCCAGGTTTTCATCAGTATTCTCAGCTGTTTTTGTTCGCATGTTGACCCATCAGGTCAGAAAGTAATGTCTGCTGCATGCTAGTTAATTTTCATCACAAAAAAAAGTGACCTTACACAATGGGTGTTCAAAACAAAGAATACTGATCAAAACATGGTTTGAGCCATATTTAAAACAGTGCTCCTTTTATTATTTTAACTGAAAAAAGTGGTAAAGCAGACTCAAGACTGGGAAAAATGGCATCATACAAGTCAGGAGATAAGGGGAAATCTAAAATAAAAATAAAAAAGTGTAGGTCAAAATTGTTACTACTGGCATTCGCTGCAATGCATTGCTGTTTGAATTCTCTATGGGATCAGCCACAAATTCCAAAATAAATAAAAAAAAGATGAAGGTGCACTGTAAATGGGGCCTTAGCTAGTTGATAGCTGGAGGTCAGACTGAGTCAGATTTCTGACTGCAGGTTGGTTGTGGTTTGTTATACCACATGAAAAAGTGAGCAAGAGAGTAAGACCAACAGAACTAAAAAAGACGTTAATTATATTAATCCATTGTAGGGCCGACAACGAAAAAAAATGTTTTTGTTCTTTCTGGTTTTTAGCCTGTATTTGGGCATCAACATTCTCCATTTAGTTTAATTAAGTAAATTGTAATTTATGAATGTTTTATTTTATGATATGAGAAGATTGAGAGGTAGGGCTAAAACTTATGTAAAACAGGTCATAGTTTTTTTTAGTTCTGTTTGGCTGCATCTGAAATAGAATATTTTTTTTTCTGGGATTTTGACATTTTGAATATCTCTTGATATAATATCTGCCTGTGTAGATGAATTCAATGATTATTTTTTGCTAACTTAAGGTATTCTTATACTTCCACATTCAAGTACTCATTTACAATGCAGTTTAAGACATGGGGAGTATTGCACTTGTCACTTTAAATTATTAAATGTTTCTATAGGTTACGTGTGTGTTGTGGGTATTTAAGAAATAGAAGTCTGTTGTAACCACACCCCCGATGAAGCCTTTTAGTGAAGCGCTGGGGTAACTGGCCGGCTGATGGACTGGGGTAAGAGTGATATTGTTACATATATTATTTTGTACTTAGTATGACTTCAAGCACTGTATTAACTCAGAGCACAAGAGAGTTTGAAAGCTATGCCAAAGAATTAAATAAGAAATAAAATATGGATTACTGATTCTGGAATTGGAGCTGTGTTATGTGTGGCATTTGAAAGTTTTATGTGCTATAAAGCGTAGCTTTCTTATGTGAAGCGTCAAAAGCTTTTTTTTTTATCAGCCTTACCTTAGCCCTCACTTTTTCTTGTGTGATTACACAAGGGAGCTTTTTTAGACTTTTTTCGGGGCTTTAGCCAAAGTCTCAGTAAGATGAGCATACCCCCTTACTTCTTTATAGCAGTCACGGAGTGCTAGTCCTTTCAAATTGGAAATTGTTTGAAGTGGTAAAGTAGGATGAGCAGCTGTGAGTGCTCTAGTGACTAAGTGAGCCACTAAGACACAAGGGGGTTAATAGGCCATGACATTCTGACAGCTTTAAATGTTTTTTCTTAAAGGAGTAGTCCACCCAGAATTTGCAAAAACACATATGTTATGCAGAGTGTTTTGATATGTATGTTAAGTCCTAGTGTGTCCTTCCCTCTGTCTGCTATTAGAAGTTTTTCCTAAATTAGCCTGCTAGCTGTATAGTAGTTTTACAACCCCTGGGGATCTCCATCACAAATAGGTTTATTGGGGCCCGGCCCGTCTACTTGCAGTGATGGGATTTCCGCTTGCGACGCCGGTGACCCGGGTTCGGGAATGGACTCGGGTCACTGGAAGGGTCGGCTGGGGGGAGAAGGATTGAGCGTCCTATGGGCTGCTCTCCTTCTCCAGGGGGGAGGGGGGGCTTGATGCTCGGAGCACGAGCGATTCCCGGTGGAGGCTGGGAGTCACACAGCTACCGGCACATGGAAGGCACTTTGGAGGTGGGACAGGACGTCAGGCGTCATTGCACGTCCCGCCTCCCGGAAATACGGAAAAATGGCTGCCAGTCATCCTCTATGAAGCCCGCCGTGGCTTCAATTAGCCCCCCAGGCCGGCCCTCCGACCTAATACAGGTCCTGCAGGGTGTTGGCCCCTCGCATCCCGTAGCCCCGCCGTGGGGGTAAGCCACCCGAGGGCCCGAGAGGGCTCGAGGGCGTTCTGGGGGGTGGAAGCCATCGGCCCATGACCGGGCGGATACCCTGGATGACCGGACAGGAGGAGAGAAAAAGAAAATAGAAAAAAAACAAAAAAAACAAATAGGTTTATTGGCTTTCTTTCTCTTACAATGCACCCTGTCTCACGTGACAATGATGTAGCAATGCTCTTAGATTTAGCATGTGTACTGCTTTAAAATCAGTTTAAAATCACTTCATAGCAGCAGAGCTTTATAATTATTCTTATCCAGGCAGCACAAATGGCATCAGTTACAGTTTAAACAGATATCCGAGAGCAAGCTAACTGGGGTTTCTGTAAGACAACAGCTACTAAATATCTCTAATTCACTATTTTTGTCTTCTTTGTGCATTGGGTCTAGCTAGCAGGAGTGTTTTAATTTTCAAACTTTTAATTTTATCAAACTATACACAACCATAAAAGCACATAGACTGCCCAGATCATCAGTACTATAATTAATAAAGACTCTAGCTGTTTTCTTACAGAACCCCCAACTCAGTTAGAAGTCAAATATTTGCTAATCTGTAAATGCAGATATCAGCATTCTATTTGCAGTTAGTGCTGATTTTGCTCTGTGACAAGATTTTCATATTTTTTATTTCATTTTATATATTTTTTTTACAAATGAAGTGTATAGTATGAAGCTGCAGCCTACAGACTGCAAAATACTTTGAAGTCAGCTTTTCTCCTGCCCGTGGTATGGCATGAAAGTAATAGGATGACAGTGACTATTCCAGCTACACACTTGATTCCATTTTACAATGGTTCACTGCACTACACATTTAGTGTATCACACTTTTTCAAATAATAAAACAAATATTCTCCAAACTAAATAACTCACACATACATATTTTTGTACTTTATTAAAAAGACACTTCACATTTATAACAAAAAAAAAAATAAGTAAATGAAAGCGATGTCACAGTGCAAAGTCAGCCCTAACTCCCAGTTCCTTCTAGCAGAATGATGGGACCTACATTTATGGTTTAGCAAATATTTGAGAGCTAAGTAGGTGTTCTGTAAGAAAACAGCTACAGTCTGTACTAATTATAGCATTGGTGATCTGGGGCAATTTCTGTGCTTTTTATTGTTGTATGTAGTTTGATGAAATAACATTTTAAAATGAAAACACTTACTACTGCTAGC
This sequence comes from Neoceratodus forsteri, assembly GCA_016271365.2. Classification (NCBI taxonomy): domain Eukaryota; kingdom Metazoa; phylum Chordata; order Ceratodontiformes; family Ceratodontidae; genus Neoceratodus; species Neoceratodus forsteri. Next base: position 335,869,256 of record CM028137.1, on the reverse strand, counting down.
TAGACCTGACGCACACCAAAAACACAAATAATGAATCAGAGCTATTAAGTAACTGTTTTCTTACAGAACCCCCAGTTAGCTTGCTCTCAGATATCTGCTAAACTGTAACTGATGCCATTTGTGCTCCCTGGATAAGAACAGATACAAAGCTCTGCTGCTGTGAACTAGTTTTAAAGCAGTGCACATGCTAAATCTAAGGGCATGGCTACATCAGTGTCACATGAGACAGGGTGCATCATAGGAGAAAGAAAGCCAATAAACCTATTTGTGATGGAGATCCCCAGGGTTCGTAAAACTACCATACAGCTAGCAGGCTAATTTAGGAAAAACTCCTAATAGCGGACAGAGAGAAGGGCACACTAGGACTTAACATACATACAAAAACAATCTGAATAACATATGCTTTTTTGCAAATTCTGGATGGACTACTCCTTTAACTCCAGTTTATTTTTATTTTTTTCATGTTCACATACACTATTTACTGTTTCAATAAATATAAAGTTTCAGTATCAGCTGATAAGGGTGATATGAATGAAAACTGTGAACTATTTGTCCTTGGAAGTACAGAGTCATTACAGAATCACATTCAGAAAATTAAAAGTAGTTTGGAAAGAGGAACTGTGAATACTGGGGAGATAATTCATCAACAGAATGATGTCAGGAATAGCTTTGCCAAACTGGAGATACTTTTGTTTCAAGAGAACAACATTGCCTACAATGTAAAAATCTTAGAAAAGTATTTGGAACTTGAACATATACCATGGAGGCTCTGGGTTTTGAAAGTGCCATCGGGTGGTATTGAAAAATTTAGGGTTAGGGATGAATGGGAGAAAGCAGCAAAAATTTGCTCCAAAACTTTTGTGGAATTAATCATAAAAGCAGACATTAACAAGCACATCCACATTAGTGAGAAAATTTAGAATATTAAAAGCACATTGAATCAATTTACTAATGAGTCTCTGTTTAATGATTTGGGCAAGGCACTGAAAGATAAAATTGCAACTTATGAACAGAAATTAATTCAGCATAAACTAAATAAACTGATGAGAGACCCTGTAGACTATAAAAATAGAATTTTTTTGAGTTGGCCTCAGGAAGAGAGAAATAGAAGTTGGAGTAGAGGTAGATCAAGGTCTCAAAAGAGAATCTATAATCAGAAATGAAGCAGAAGTCACGCCTCATTCAGTTTCCTTTCAAGATGAAAATCAGCTTGAACTGAGTCCTTCAGAGGTTCAGTTTCAGTTTATTGTAGGAAAAAACTCCAGTTTCAGTTTATTGTAGGAAAAACTCCATTGAGCAGGCTCATTCACAAGGAGATCCTAGACACACAACAGCATACTAAAAAGGACAAACATCAACTTTACAACATTGGTAGGAGGTCCAAAGCAAATACAATGGTACATTGGAATACTGTACAATTAAATGACTGGACAAAAATGTTTCATTATTTACAAAAAGGTACAAGGAACATATGACAACAGTATTAGCTAACAACAACAGTTTCATTTTCAGTTTTGGATGATACATGAGCATTATACATATTAGGTGAATAAATAAGTGTGTGATAATACAGAGTATCAGTTAAAGGTAGAAGTAGTGGGGGGAGGGAGTTACTGGGGCCAGGGAGGAAAAGAGATAGAGGGGGTGATGGGGAGGAGCAGGGTTATAGAGGGATGGAGGAAAAGTGTCAGGCTGTGGAGACAGGACAAGGAAGTGGGAATACTAATGGCTATGGAGAGAGGACAAGGGAGGGGGGATACTAATGGCAGTTGCACATGGCTTTAAGTTTGTCAGCCATCAGGAATTTGTAAAAGTTAATCATGACAACACAGGTAAGTTTGAGAATGGATTGTAGATGATTCCAGGCAGTGGGCAGGGTGTAGAGATAGCCCTTTTGCCAAAGTTTCTATGCATCTTATTTATATCAAGGAAGCTGAAATTAGACTTTCTTAGGAAGTAAGTGCAATGAGAGGTATGGATGAGGGAGGACATATGTCCTGGGAGCTTATTTAACAGAATTTTTAGCATCCACATCCCTAGATGGATCAGACGCCTTGTTGCTAAGGAGGTCCAACCTACTGCAGTGTAAAGGTTACAGTGATGGGTTTTAGGAGGTGCCTTTAAGATGAAGCGCAAGGCCTGATGGAACAAGACAACTAATTTGTGTAGGTTGCTGGCTGAGGAGCAGTTGTATATGATGGCGCCATAATCAATAAGCGGGAGGAACATGGCTTGTACAAGCTTGACTCTGGTATTGGCTGGAAAAAGGGACTTATTTCTGAAGAAAAACCCTAGTCCGGATTTAAGTTTACTGGAAAGGTTATCGATGTGGACATTGAATATAAGTTTATTGTCGAGCCAGATGCCGAGGTATTTAAATGTATCTGCTACCTCAAGAGGTTCACCTAAGGTGGTTACAATAGGTATGTGCTGTTTAAATTGAGTAAGAGGTAGAGGGTGTTACTGGGATTAAATAATATGATCTTAGTTTTTCGCATTTTGCAGTAGCTTGGCTTTAATGAGATTTTGCTCAAGCATAATGAAATCGTCTTGCAGTATCTTGCAGGCTTCAGTCAGCGACGATTTAGAAATATACAAAACAGTATTATCTGCAAAGAAGTGTAGATTGGAGTTGACAATTTTTGAATTGAGGGTATTGATGTATATAGAAAAAGTATGGGGCCTAAGATGGACCTCTGTGGGACGCCCCTTGAAATAGGTAAGGGGTTGAGTAGTAGCCTGCTAGCTTTGACTTTCTGGATTCTACCAGAAAGATAACTGGTGAACTGCTGAACTGAGTCAACCCAGACACCTAAGTTTTAAGGCTATGAAGGACAAGACTATGGTTCACAGTATCAAACACCTTACTGAGATTGAGAACAATGGCAGCAGTGACCAGTTTGGAGTCATGAGAAGTAATCCCGTCGTTAGTGACTTTGGAGAGGGCAGAAATGGTACTGTGTTTTTTCTTAAACCCAAATTGATGAGGGTTGAGAAGGTTATATTTTTTTGATATGCTCTTTCAGTTGGGAGAAGATTACTCTTTCAATGATTTTTGAGAGAATAGGGAGGATGGAAATGGGTCTGTAATTGTTCACATCGCATGGGTCCCCAGATTTGAATAAAGGAAACACATGGGCAGATTTCCAACAGGATGGTTCAGTTACAGAGGCTTTCAAAAGCCTGAAAATGTGCAGCATTGGGGCTGTAAGATAGTGATGACCTAGTCTGAGGAAGAATGGCTCTATTCCATTGGCACCTCCACCTTTTTTTGTGTCTAATTTTTTGAGGTGGTCCTCCATTTCTTTGAAGGATACAGGCCTTAGTTGGAAGGGATGTGGTGAAGGTGAGGTGCTGTTGTCAGGGAGGGAGTTGTTTAGCCCAGCACAGGGAGAGGAATCAAAAGCAAGCCCCATAGAAACATAGAAACATAGACTTTGATGGCAGATAAGGACCACTTGGCCCATCTAGTCTGCCCATTTCCCTACCTACAGGATAGACCGCAGATCTTAGTTAACCAACAGCCTATTTCTTCCTACCCCACACAAGAATTGCCTTATGTCTGTCCCATGCATTCTTGAATTCTCCAACAGTTTTAGACCCCACAACCTCCTCAGGAAGGCTGTTCTATGCATCCACTACCCTCTCTGTGAAATAATACTTCCTCATATTGCCCCTGAACCGCCCACCCTCTATCTTTAAATTGTGTCCCCTTGTTCTTGCACGTCTCTTTTTCTGAAAGATGCTACCCTCTTGGACTTTGTTGATTCCACTGAGGTACTTAAAAGTTTCTATCATGTTCCCCCTCTCCCTTCTTTCCTCAAGGGTATACATATTAAGCTCCTTTAGTCTATCCTCATATGGCTTCTCTTGCAGACCCTGCACCATTTTAGTTGCCCTCTTCTGGACTGCCTCTATCCTGTCTATGTCCTTGTGGAGATGGGGTCTCCAGAACTGGACACAGTACTCCAGATGGGGTCTCACCAACTGTCTGTACAGAGGGATAACAACTTCCTGTTTTCTGCTGATGATGCCTCTCCCTATGCATCCCAGTATACCCCCAGCCCTCCCTACTGCCTTCTCACATTGCTTGCTAACCTTAAGGTCATCTGATATGATTACCCCAGGTCCCATTCCTTTTTGTTGTTGTTACTACCTCCCCATTGTGTATTCTTCCCTGGTTCTTGTTTCCCAGGTGCATTATTTGCACTTCTTTGCATTGAATCCTAGCTGCCATACTTCTGACCATTCCTTCAACCTTGCCAAGTCCCTTCTCATCCTTTCCACGCCTCCTTGGGTATCAACCCTGTTGCAGATCTTTGTGTCATCTGCAAAGAGGTATACTTTTCCTTCCAGTCCATCTGCAATGTCACTTAAGAAGACATTAAAAAGGACTGGACCCAATACTGAACCCTGCAGTACCCCACTAGTAACCCCTCTTTCTTCAGAGTGGACTCCATTTACAATTACCTTCTGTGTCCTGTTGTCCAGCCAATGTTTTACCCAGGCTACCACCCTGGGACCCACTCCCAGGCTGGTTAATTTGACTACTAATCTTTTGTGTGGGACTGTGTCAAATGCCTTGCTAAAGTCTAGGTAGGCCATATCCACAGCCCCTCCCTGGTCTACTACTTTGGTCACCCAGTCAAAGAAATCTATTAGATTCATCTGACATGACCTTCTCACTGTGAACCCATGCTGCCTTGGGTCCTGTGCCCCACTGGCCTCTAGGTACTCAACTATTCTTTCCTTCAGAAGTGACTCCATCACTTTCCCTACCACAGAGGTCAGACTGACAGGTCTGTAGTTTCCTGCCTCTGTCTTGGTCCCACTTTTGTGAAGGGAATCACATCCGCCTTCCTCCAGTCCTCGGGTACCACACCATCCTCCCATGATTTATTAAAAAGAGTTGCCAGTGGTTTCACTAGTTCCCCTCTTAATTCTTTTAGAATTCTGGGGTGAATTCCATCAGGCCCCATTGCTTTGTCCACCTTCAGTTTTAGGAGTTCTTGCAGAACCCTTTCTTCTGTGAAAGGACTGGGATCAACCCCCCTATCAAGAGTGCTTCTGTTAATTGGATTAGGCACTTCCCCCTCCTCTTTTGTGAATACTGAGCAGAAATATTCGTTCAGTATCCCTGCTTTTTCACTGTCCCCCTCTTCCCACCCACCATTCTATTCATCCTCACTATCCCTCCCTTTGTCTTTCTATGCTCGCTGATGTACCTATAAAAGGTTTTATCCCCCTTCTTAACCGAGTTGGCTATCTTTTTCTCAGTTTGGGCCTTTGCTATTCTGACTTCCCTCCCTGCTTCCTTCTGTCTTAACTGGTACAGCTCTCTGTCCTGCTCTTTCTGTGTTTCCTTATACTTCCGAATGCTATCTTTTTCTTCCTGACTTTACAGCCACCTCTTTTGAGAATCATAGTGGCTTTTTCTTTCATTTTGATTTGTTTATTTGCTTCACACAAAGGCTTGTTGCCTCTGTGATGGCAGTTTTGATGATTCCCCATTGTTGCTCCACACCTCCTTCTAGCCTGTTTGCTAGTGCTTTTCTGAGGCACTCTCCCATCTTGCCAAAGTCAGCCCTCCTGAAGTCCAGTACCCTCACTTTTGTATGGCTTGACTCTGTAGCTGAGTTTAATGTGAACCACACTGTTTGATGGTCACTTGTTCCCAGATGGCAACCCATTTCTAGATCTGAGATCCTCTCACTGCCCCCATTTGAGAGTATGAGGTCTAAGATTGCTCCCTCATGAGTGGGTTCCGAAACTAGCTGTCTGAGGCCTGCCACCTGTAGAGCATCAAGAATGGCCCTGCTCTTGGATGTGGCTGCAGCAAATGTGCTCCAGTTAACATCTGGCATATTCAGGTCTCCCATCAACAGTATCTCCCCCTTTCTCTGCCATTCTAAGAATGCCTTCTATCATATCCTTGTCCATTCCCTCCCCCTGACATGGGGGTCTGTTAACAACCCCTGTGCAGATTGTGGTGCCCTTTCCAGTCTCCAAGGTGACCCACAGTGCCTCCTCTCCTCCCTGTTTACTCTTTTGTTCAGTTGCTTTTATCCCTTCCTTTACATAGGAAAAATGTGTATTCATTTCTTCAAGGATTCATACAGAATCATCAATTGTGGCTCCATTAGCACTAATTTTTGCAGGAGTGGAGGGAGCGATTTTTCCTCCTTCTATAGCTTTGATGATCTGCCATGTCTTAGCTGAGTTGCCTTTGTCTTGGTCTAAGGCCACGGTAAAGAAGTTTGATTTGGCAGTACGTACCAGTTTGATGCATATGTTCCTTGCAGCGTGAAACATAGAAACATAGACTTTGACGGCAGATAAGGGCCGCTTGGCCCACCTAGTCTGCCCATTTCCCTACCTACAGGATAGGCTGCAGATCCTAGTTAACCAACAGCCTAATTCTTCCTACCCCATACAAGAATTGCTTTATGTCTTTCCCAAGCATTCTTGAATTCTCCCACAGTTTTAGACCCCACAACCTCCTCAGGAAGGCTGTTCCATGTGTACACCACCCTCTCTGTGAAAAAATACTTCCTCACATTGCCCCGAGTGAAAAGCATTCCAATTAGCTGGAGATTTGGACCATCTAGCATGGGCCCAAAGCTTGTCATGGTTGGAGAGTGCAGTTTTGAGCTCAGGTGTAAACCAGGGGTTCGATTGTTTACAGACTCTGGATCGAATGAGGGGGGCATGTTTGTTTGCCAGCCGTTGATGAAGTTGTGGGTTCAAAGAAAGTTTTCTTTTTTTTAGACATAGAGCAAATGCAAGAAAAAGACAAATCAATACAAAGAAAAAACTTGGAGAGGTACAAGAGGCAAAGGGAAACAAAACAAATCCAAGATGCTCAGAAAGGAAAACAGCAATGAAAAATTACAAGTGATTAATATTTCTGAGAACGTTTTGAATGTACCCCAAGTTCAAATTCTAGAAAGGGGATTGTCCTTTACACCCACTCCCTCTATTAATACATTTGAAATTAATGTGAACTTTAAATTTAAGTCTTTTAGGAATCTCAGATTACATGGTTTTTATATGATGGAAGATCGAGTTGCTGAATGAAGAATAGATTCAGAGGCAGAGATTCAGCAGAGAAAAGTTCACAGGGGAGAACTACTCTTGAAATATTAAATGATTTATTTTTCAAAATTTATGGTAACTTTGAACCCCTGTTTCTCCTTTAGTACAAGAAAACGAATCTGAAGTTCATTCAACTATACTGGGAGAAATTAATGTTGAGCGGGAGGTGGCAGATTCAGTTAATGTTTTGGACAAGAGAAATAGATTATTTCAGCCAAAGTCTACTTTTTGTCCAAGAACCAGTAACGTAAATATCTTAACTTATGTGAAAACTGTAATAAGGGAGGTTGATGCACTTTTAAATACAATGAATAAAAAGAAAGTTTGTGGAAATTTAAGTAAGAAACATTGAGTGACGTTGCAGCAGATTCAGCAAATGGGGAGATGTGAAGATAAAACCAGCTGATAAAGGTGGGTCATTGTTATAATAGACAAACTTCAATACATAGAAATGATTAATTACATTTTGAGTTATTCTGAGAAATATAGGAAGTTACCGGGAAAGCAAACTGTGAAGTTTAAATCAGATTTACAAGAATTGCTTCTGTATGCTAAAAAAGTGGTTGAAAACACTGAGAAAGAATTTAATTTTCTTTTTGCCAATTCAGCCAATAATGCAGGTTTTGTATGCGCTCCTGAAGATTTATAAAAATCTTGAGAAGCCACCTGGGCGCTCCATTGTCTCTGGAGTGGGATAACTTACCGAAACGTTTTCAGTTTTTGTTGATTGTTTCCTCAAATGGGCAGTGAATAAATTGCGATCCTGCCTCAGAGACACTGGGTATTTATTTCTGAAGTTATAAGATTTCAAATGACAAGAGAACTAACTTGGATAACTACTGACATCGAACCACATTATTCATCTATCAGACATGAGGATGGTTTGAATACTTGCAAGTTCAGTATTTCTGGACAAGAGCATGACTACTAAACTAACTAGGTTTATCATAGAAAGCATTTATTTTATTCACACACACAATATACTAACATACTAAAACACCAACAGTTTAGGCCCTATGGTCTATTGAGTCTGCTTAGGGATCAGTGCCTACCCAGGGCACCGTTATAGCCCCCCCTCCCTACAAGGTCCTCCTCCCCCAACCCCCAGAGGGGGCTCTGGGATGCACCTTCCCCCACACCAATACGGGCCCTTCTTGAACACCTCCACAGTTGTAGCAGCCATCAACTCCATAGGCAGCACATTCCAGAGCTCCACCACCCTCTCAGTGAAGTAGCATCTCCTTGTTCCCCCCCTTAATCTCCCCCATCCAGCCTCATTGAGTGTCATCTGGTGTCCCCTACCTCCTTCAACTGAAGCACCCCCTCAAGGCTTACCCTATTCATTCCTTTGAGATATTTGAAGACCTCAATCATATCCCCTCTGTCTCTTCTCTCCTCCAGCAACTACAGTTTGAGCTCCTCCAGTATCTCACCATAGGGCTTTTCCCCTAGTCCTTGTATCATCCTGGTTGCCCTCCTCTGGACCCTCTCCAGAAGACCAAGTCCCTTTTTAAGTAAGGATGCCAAAACTGCACACAGTATTCAAGGTGTGGTCTAACCAAGCAGTTATACAATGAAAGGAGCACTTCTCAACTCCTTGAGGTTATCCCCCTGTCTAGCACCCCAGCATTTGATTTGCTTGGGCGGCAGCCCTTCTACATTACTCCAAGTTATTCATTTTGACATCAACCACCACTCTGAGATCCTTCTTCCCCCTTGAATCCTGCAGTGCCCCCCCACGGTGTATACATGAGCCGGGTTTTTGGCCCCCAGGTGAAGAACCCTACATTTCCCAGTATTAAACTTTAGCTTCCAGGCATGTGACCACCTCTCCAGAGTCCCCAGGTCCTCCTGGAGAGCCAGCTTCCCCTCCTCCCCATCCAACACTGCCCAAAGCTTTGAGTCATCGGCAAAGAAGCTCATCCTGCTCCTGATACCACTTCTGATGTCTGAGATATAGGCATTAAACAGGAGTGGGCCCAGTACTGATCCTTGTGGGACTCCACTAATGACTCTCCTGGGGGCTGAGACCTATCCCCCCCAACCCTCACCTTTTGTACATGCTCCACCAGCCAGTTTCCTATCCACCTGACCATCTGCCCCCCACCACCATATCTTTGAGTTTAACTCAGATTTTCATATCCAAACACTGGGGATGCAATGGGAACATGCATGGCTCTGTCTTATGCAAATCTTACATTGGGACTTTGGGAAATTCACAGTGTATTTTTGGAGGACCTCCCATATGCAGATGATGTTATCTTGTAAAACTGTTTCATTGATGACTTCATCTGTATGTGGGGAGAAGTAGAACAAAACATTCCTCTGTTTATAGACTGGCTGAATCAGAATCTTATGGGATTGAAATTTACTTATCAGTCACACAAAAGTGTGATTGATTTTTTAGATGTGATGTTGGAAGGCGAACATGAATACACAGTCACTAGACCTATAGAAAATCAGATCCATGATGTCGGTGCGACATCCCGCACAGCTAAGTCTCCAACACGGACAAAAAAACCATCGATGCCCCCAACATGTCCCTGCAATGACCGGCCACACTCTGACACTGATGGCCACACTCAATTGCGCCAATGTGGGGGGGCTGCACCCCACACACACCCATGTGGGGGATCAGACCCGCACTTCGCTTTAGATATCTAACTCCACATCGCACAGACAGTGGAGTTAGATATATGACCCTCCATAGCCACAAAGTCCATCACAGTGAACTCCCCGTCGCTGCAAATACAGCCGCTGTTGGGGTTTCGCTGTGTGGGGTTCACTGTGCGGATGTTGCTGTCAAGACCGCATACCTAGAAAACTGACAGCCTGCAACTCATAACTCCACTTCATCAACACACATACACATGCTCTTAAAAAGGCAACACCATTTCGTCAGATATTGAGACTTAGAAGAAACTGTAGTGATGATGAAGACTCTCATAAACAAGCTGAGGAATTAATGGGCAGATTTCAGGAGACGGGGTGTGACTTGCGGACTTAACAGGAAGCTAAAATGAAAGGAAAAGAAAAGGGATGAGATGAATTACTAATTCTTGAACAGAAGTTACAAGATGTATATGAGCCAGTCACATTTAGCATTGAGTTTAATCATTTGGAAGGGGCTATTGGGAATGTTTTACATAAGTTTTGGCCATTATAAGTGAATGATTCATTGCTTGATTAGAATTAGGAGATAAGCCATGAGTTTTGTTTTGTAGGCCACTGAATATAGAGGATAACATTTTGCACAGTAGATTTCAGATGCAGCAATTAAACACTAGATTTATGTGGACCCCACCCAAGCCAGAAGGATTTAGGAAATGTAAATGCTGCAGCGTATGTTGTTATGCAATAGAAGGGAAACATTTTGTTCATCCCAGAACTGTGGAAAAGTTTGAGATAAGAGAATGCATAACCTGTGGCCCTTATCATATTATTTACTGTCTCGCATGGCCCTGTGATCTTTTATATGTGGGTAGAGCAACCAGAACATTGAAACTGAGAGTACAAGAACATGAGAGAAGTATGATAAATATGACTGTGATGATCCCTATTGGTCTGCATTTTATGGAGATGCATGGAGGTGATCCTGTGGACCTGAGATTTGTGGGCTTGGAGTCAATAAAAAATGATGTGAGATGGCAAGGAAAATTCAACATTTGCTTCAAAATGAGTCACTGTGAGACCGACTGGTGGCGCTGAGGGTTGCAACACTGGATGTTATACCTCATGCTCTGCCAGTGACCTGGGTTCAGGAATGAACTCAGGTCACCAGGGGTCAGACACAGGAGGCAGGGTTGAGCATCCCAATGGATGCTCTCCTCCTCCAGAGGGGGTGGGTTAAAGGGAAGTGATGCCCACAAGCGTTGCTGCCTATGGAAGCACGGGCGGTAAGGCACAATGGCTCCTTATGGGGAGTCGGGGTGGGGAGGGTGCTGTGGGCACTTGATGGCAACATGCATAAGCACACCATCCATCTGGATGCAAGTCCTCTGCATCGAGGCCCTCAGGGTTTAGGGATGAGCTGGGAGAAAATCAAAGGCAAAAAATCTCCCGGTATCGTACAGAATGATGCTGGGCCCATGGTACGTCGGGGCCCAGCTGAAAAGACCAGAGGAAAAAAGGATTCCTCTGGGCCAAGACCAGAAGGAAGTAAAAAAAAAGAGAGTCACTGTGGATTTGGCACTTGGACACAATTAAACCAAAAGAGCTTAATGAAGTACTGGATTTTAAGCCTTTCCTTTAAGAATGATAGTTTTTGTGTTTAAGATGCTATAGATAGTTTGTTTTAATGTTTCTGCCTGTCAGACATTCACTGGGTCTGTCTTTCTGTTGAGGTTGATAAACATAAGTGAAACAATGGAGTAGTGGAAATGTGCCCTGGTACCCCCCTCCTCTTCAGTTGACATATTGGACATGAACTAAAGAGTAAACAGGAAGCAGATGAGGCACTCTGGGTCACCCTGGAGATAGGAAATGGCACCACAATCTGCACGGGTGTTATATACAGACCCCCATCTCAGGGGGAGGGAATGGACAAGGAAATGATAGAAGGCTTCCTTAGAATGGCAGAAAAAGGGGAGATATTGTTGATGGGAGACCTGAATATGCCAGATATTAACTGGAGCACCTTTGCTGCAGGCACATCCAAGAGCAGGGTCATTCTTGATGCCCTACAAGGCATGCCTCAGACAGCTAGTATTGGAACCCACTCGGGAGGAGCAATCTAGACCTGGTACTCTCAAATGGGATGGAGAAAGAATCTAGATTTAGAGGTGGCAGCCATCTGGGAACAAGCACCACCAAACAGTGTGTGGTTCACGATAAACACAGCCATACAATCAAGCCATACAAAAGCAAGAGTATTAGACTTTCGGAGGGCTGACTTTGGGAAAATGAGAGAGTGCCTTAGAAAAGCACTAGCAAACAAGCAAGAAGGAGGGGTGGAGGAACAATGGGGAGTAATCAAAACAGCCATCACGGAGGCAACAAGCCTTTGTGTAAAGCAAATCAATAAAACACAACGAAGAAAAAAACCGCCATGGTTCTCAAAAGAGGTGGCAGAGAAGGTTAAGGAGAAAAGGATAGCATTCAGGAACTATAAGGAATCACAGAAGGAGCAGGACAGAGAACTGTATCAGTTAAAACAGAAAGAGGCTGGGAAGGCAGTCAGAATAGCAAAGGCCCAAACCAAGGAAAGGATAGCCAATTCTGTTAAGAAGGGGGATAAAACCTTTTATAGGTACATTAGGGAGCGAAGAAAGATCAAAGGAGGGATACTGAGGCTTAATAAAGGGGAGGGAATGTGGGTAGAGGGGGACAGTGAAAAAGCAGGGATACTGAACAAATATTTCTGCTCAGTATTCACAAAGGAAGAGGAGGGGAAGGTACCTAAACCAAACAAGAGAAACACTCTGAAGATGGGGGTTGATACCAGTCCATTTACAGAAGAAAGGGTTCTGAAAGAACTAATAAAATTGACGGTGGACAAAGCAATGGGGCCTGATGGGATTCACCCAAGAATTCTAAAAGAACTAAGGGTAGAACTAGTGACACCACTGACTACTCTCTTTAACAAATCATGGGAGGATGGGATGGTATCTGAGGACTGGAGGAGGGCAGATGTGATTCCTCTTCACAAAAGTGGGAGCAGGACAGAGGCAGGAAACTACAGACCAGTTAGTTTGACCTCAGTGGTAGGGAAAATGATGGAATCACTTCTGAAGGAAAGAATTGTTGAGTACTTAGAGGCCAGTGGGGCACAGGACACAAGACAGCATGTATTCACGATGGGAAGGTCGTGTCAGATGAATCTAATAGATTTCTTTGACTGGGTGACCAAAGTAGTAGACCAGGGAGGGGCTGTGGATATGACCTACCTAGATTTTAGCAAGGCATTTGATACAGTCCCACACAAAAGATTAATATACAAGTTAGCCAGCCTTGGAGTAGGCCCCAAGGTGGTAGCCTGGATAAAAAATTGGCTAGACACCAGGATGCAAAGGGTAGTAGTAAATGGAGTACACAGTGAAGAAAGGAGGGTTACTAGCAGGGTACTGCAGGTCTCAGTACTGTGACCGGTCCTTTTTAATGTCTTTATAAGTGACATTGCAGAGGAACTGGAAGGAAGAGTATGTCTCTTTGCAGACAACACAAAGATCTGCAACAGGGTTGATACACAAGATGGAGTGGAAAGGATGAGAAGGGACTTGGCAAGGTTGGAGGAATGGTCAAATGTATGGCAGCTCAGATTCAATGCAAAGAAGTGCAAGGTAATGCACCTGGGAAACAAAACCCAGGGAAGAGTACAAAGGGGGTGAGATACTGACAACAGTAAAAATGGAAAGGGACCTGGGAGTAATTATATCAGATGACCTAAAGGTGGGCAAGCAATGTGAGAAGGCAGTAAGGAAGGCTGGGGGGATACTGGGATGCACAGGGAGAGGCATCAATAGTAGAAAACAGGAAGTTGTTATCCCTCTGTACAGACAGTTGGTGAGACCCCATCTGGAGTACTGTGTGCAGTTCTGGAGACCCCATCAGACATAGACAGAGTGGAGGCTGTCCAGAGAAGGGCAACCAAAATGGTGCAGGGTCTGCACCAGAAGACATACGAAGAAAGACTAAAGTAGCTTAATATGTATACCCTTGAGGAAAGAAGGGAGAGAGGGGACATGATAGGAACTTTCAAGTACCTCAAAGGAATCAACAAAGTCCAAGAGGGTAGCATCTTTCAGAAAAAGAGATGTGCAAGAACAAGGGGGCACAATTTGAAAATAGAGGGGGGACGGCTCAGAGGTAATGCGAGGAAGTATTTTTTCACGGAGAGCGTTGTGGATACGTGGAACAGCCTCCGTGAGGAAGTAGTGGAGTCAAGAACAGTGGGGGAATTCAAGAATGCATGGGACAGACATAAGGCAGTCCTAGTGGGGGGTAGGAGGAAGTATGCTGTTGGTTAACTAGGATCTGCAGCTTATCTGTTACGTAGGAAAATGGGCAGACTAGGTGGGCCAAGTGGTCCTTATCTGCCGTCAAATTCTATGTTTCTATGTACCTGAAGCAAGAAATGAAGATAGAGTAGTTTATCATCATTAGTTGATTCACTTTCATTTGGATTGAAATAAAGTTGTATGTTCTATTTGAAGCAGCTACGCAGAATTCAGAGTTGGGGATAATACAGGCTATTAGATAGCAGAATATGTCTAATTCTGTCATGTATGCATGTTTATATTAATTTAATTAACATTTTTTTTTCTGTTCATCCTTTTTTAACCTATATTAGGGTGTCAACATTCTCCATTTAGTTTAAATAAGTAAATTGTAATTTATGCATGTTTTATTTTATGATACGAGGAGATTGAGAGGTAGGGCAACGTTTTTTTGTCCCTAAAATGGATTACTATTTTAAAGGTTTTTTTTTAGTTCTGTTTGGCTACTTCTGAAATAAAATGTTTTTTTCTGGGATTTCGAAATGTTGAATATCTTTTGCTATAATATATGCCTTTATAGAGTAACTCAATGCTTATTTTTTGCTAACTTAAGATATTCTTGTACTTCCACATACATGTACTCATTTACAGGGCATTTTAAGACATGGGGGGGCTGGATTTTCAATGGCCTTAGACTGACGCAAGGTGCTTGCGTCAAACAGGTCTGATGCAAGGGCACGCTGCGCCAAGTGGGAATTTGAAAGGCAGCTTGCATCACCCAGCAGGCTGCCTGCACCAAAGTGTGCTAGCACCATCCTTGCACCACAAAAGTGGCTGCAGCATGGTGCTGGGGGTTTACAGCAGACCCAGACTGCCACAGCCCTCAGATCCAGATTTTGAAAGACCCCCCTGGAACCAACTGCCAAGTGCCCTTAGACCAGCAAGGGTCTGGTCTAAGAGGACTTAGACGGCTCCCAGGGGCTTTTCCTGTACGTGCCACCATGTGGCCCACCCCGATCTGTCCCTGGTGGACGATCTCTGGTGATCCAGTGGTCCCCTCTCACCCCCATCATGTTTCCCGACACCCACATCTGTGCATCTTACCAACCCCCCCACCCATCTCAGCACTCCCACCCCCCTCCCATACCCCTATCCGGTGACCAGCACAGCCCTCCACACGCTACCATGGCCGGCCACCAAATGAGTTGGCAGTACATGTACTGTATACAGTATACAGTATACAGTACACACCGCGGACTGTCCATTCGGCGGGCGGTGGTATGTGAGGGCTGTGCTGTCTCCGATCAGGGTTCTGGATGGGGTGGAAGGGGATGGGTGGGAGCACTATTCACCAGGGTACCAGGGAGTGTTATGACGCTTGGTGCTGGCACAGTGGCATTGGAGGGCAGTGCTTGGTTGCCAGCCCTGTCCTGGGTGTTGCAGACCTCAGCCATTGTGGCATTCTGGGTGGGTGCACCATACATCAGGCATAGCACCCCTTGCTGCAAGCACTGGATTTAGGCACCGGACCCTGTTAAATAAAAATTTGGGTGCAGGGTCCTGGTGCACCGCACTCAGCGCAAGCTGCCATTGTCGCAGCTTGTGCCGGAGCTTTGAAATTCCGGCTGGGAAATATTGCACTTGTCACTTTAAATTATTAAATGTTTCTATAGGTTACATGTGTGTTGTGGGTATTTAAGAAATGGGTGTCTGTTGTAACCACACCCGCTAATGAAGTCTTTCAGTGAAGAACTGGGGTGACTGGCCGGCTGATGGACTGGGGTAAGGCTGATATTGTTACACATATTATTTTGTACTTAGCATGACTTCAAGCACTGTATTAACTCAGAGAACAAAAGAGTTTGAACTGTATGCCAAAGAATTAAATAAGAAATAAAATATGGATTACTGATCCTGGAATTGGAGAAGTGGTATGTGTGACATCTGAAAGTTTTATGTGCTATGATGTGCAGCTTTTTTATGTGAAGTGGCAAAAGCTCTTTTATCAGCCTTACGCTGTTGCTCATGTTTTGTTGTGTGATTACACAAAGGACTTTTTTGGGGACTTTAGCAAAAGTGTCAGTAAGCTGAGCACCGCCTTACTGCTACAGTATATAGTGATCAAAGAGCACTAGTCCTTTCATATTGTAAAATTGAGGCTTGTTATATGAGACCCATTCTCTTGCAAGTGCCACCTTAAGCAGAGTCTGATGGCATTTGCCACCGGAGGGGCTCAATAAGGCTTGTGTTTTTTGGAGACAACATAGGTGGGGTACGTTTTGGTGAAACTTGTTTGAATTAGTGTATTTGTTATTGAGTGAAGGGGAAAATTGAGACCAGTCATAGTAGCTCACATTTAGGGGCCATTTTATAATAACGGTGCCTAGTCCTGTAGTTTGGGGAGAGGTGATAATTTTCTGGCCTAAAGCTGCAGCTAGTTGATAACCCCCCTCCCCCCGAGGAGCCGGAGGTCGCGAGGGCTGCACTGAATTGCCCTCCCTGCAGCCTGAAATCACCACCAGGACACCCCCTCCCCCCGAGGAGCTGATGGTCATGAGGGCTACATGGACAAAGCCCTCCCTGCCCTGCCGCCGAGTAGTAATTGAAGATCGAGCCCCTCCCCGAGGAGCCGGAGGTCACGAGGGCTGCACTGAAGTTCTCCCTGCAGCCTGAAATCACCGCCAGGACACCCTCCCCAAGGAGCTGATGGTCGCGAGGGCTACACGGACAAAGCCCTCCCTGCCCCTGCCAAGCGGTACACTGAAGATCGAGCCCCTCCCCGAGGAGCCGGAGGTCGCAAGGGCTGCACTGAATTGCCCTCCTGCAGCCTGAAATCACCGCCAGGACACCCTCCCCGAGGAGCTGATGGTCGCGAGGGCTACACGGACAAAGCCTCCCTGCCCTGCCGGGCGAGTAACTGAAGATCGAGCCCCCTCCCCGAGGAGCTGGAGATCGCGAGGCTGCACTGAATTGCCCTCCCTGCAGCCTGAAATCACCGCCAGGACACCCCTCCCCCCGAGGAGCTGATGGTCGCGAGGGCTACACGGACAAAGCCCTCCCTGCCCTGCCGGAGCGAGTAACTGAAGGTAAAATTACCTGGAACTGCCTGCTGCAATCGCGACTGTCGGGAGCTAGCCTGACTGTGGACAGTTTCAAACGCGGCTTTTGGAGCCTTTTCCAGGCTCGCGCACCCTTGTTCCTCCCAGTCGGTGCTCTGGAGACCCTGATGTACTTTAAAAAGGAAAAAATATATATAATAATACCTAAAAATGCTTGTGTTTATATGGTTTAGCATGGTCCAACACTGTAGCCTTGTAAAAGAGTAGGGTTTTTGTGCTTAGCCTACTGCAAATGTATAACAGTGATTTTTCTCTATTAGTTGATGACTCCATCATTCCTGTAGCTGCTTAGCCAGCCTGCTTCTATCTCAGCAACCTTTTGTTACAAAAAATATATTTATAAGAATGCAGCCTTAGCCTGTTCCAAGAAACTGAAGTGAGCCATTAGCCTTTTCGCCCGCACCAGGACTGCCCGCCCCCTAACGCTAATCCCCCCCCACCTGCCTACTTAACTTCTGCTCTTTCTCCCTCTCCCACAGATCGAGCCCTCCCCGAGGAGCCGGAGGTCGCGAGGGCTGCACTGAATTGCCCTCCCTGCAGCCTGAAATCACCGCCAGGACACCCTCCCCGAGGAGCTGATGGTCGCGAGGGCTACACGGACAAAGCCCTCCCTGCCCTGCCGAAGCGAGTAACTGAAGGTAAAATTACCTGGAACTGCCTGCTGCAATCACGACTGTCGGGAGCTAGCCTGACTGTGGACAGTTTCAAACGCGGCTTTTGGCGCCTTTTCCAGGCTCGCGCACCCTTGTTCCTCCCAGTCGGTGCTCTGGAGAAGGCCCGCCCCTCCCACCAGCCTTGGTCGGCTCTCCCTTATATAGGATTAGTCACATGGGGCGCCAGAACCAATCAGCCAACTTTTCCATTTGCTGGTTATATCCTTCCAGCACTAGAGGGAGTCTGCTCTCACTTTTTGCTCTACATAGGGAAATGTCTCTCACTAGCATAAACCTTGCTATGCTGGCTCTCCTCCTGCTACAACACCCTATGCTCACTCTCAACCCCCTTATATCCCCCACTGACCTGCCCCTGACTAAACCACAATCCCCCCACACTCAATACTCTGCTTTTCCCTCAGATTACTCAACACCTATCTCTCAGTCCATCCCCAAATCAATCCTGAACCCTGGACTACCACACTACCCCACCCACCCACCACCTAAGTGCTACTCAGTATCGTGATTTCCATCACAAGTGGTCACTCTCCTGCTAGCGCCCACGGTTCTTTTCTCTTCCTATCCCATGCACCTCCCTTGTGAGGTCTCTCGGCCGCACATGCACCCCACCCTCAGCAACCAACACCCTGTGAGGCGCCTAATTTTTCTGCTGCTCCTGCTCTCCGGCAATGTGCACCCAAACCCTGGGCCTGCCATCTCTGCCATGCCTCAGCCCACCGGTGGCAAAGGTCTCCGAATAGCTTTTATAAATATATGTAGTCTCCCCAAGAAAACTGCAGCTCTCCAATGCTGGGTTACTCAACACTCCCCCGACATTATCATGCTTGCAGAAACCTGGCTCTCCTCCCTCACGCCTGACTCAGCCGTCTCTCTTCCAGGCTTTTCCCTGTTCAGGGCCGATAGGACGAGCAGGCGTGGAGGGGGGTGCGCTATCTACTTGCGCGACTCGGTCCTCGGCCATGCCCTCCCCAACCCTGAGCTTAACTACGGGGCGCAAGCCATTACTCTAAAAATCGCACCCTACCCTGGACGTGGCCCCCTATACCTAACCACGGCTTACATACCCCCGGGTGCAAAAAAAAATAAATATTAGGTCACCTCCTCCTTGACTATCTATCCACCTTACCCCAGAAGGCTGAACAACTAATACTGGCGACTTAAACACCAACTGGCTCAGCCCCTCGTCTGATAATATGAAGAATGAACTTGCAGCCTTGACCTGTCTCAAATGGTCACTCAGCCCACTAGACTTAACAAAGTAACAGGAACCAGCTCCCTCCTGGATGTAGTCCTCTCTAACCGACCGCATAAAGTAGCATCTGTACAAGTCCTTGCGGACTCACTCAGTGACCACTCCCCTGTCATCTGCTTTTGGTCCTCCCCCACTCTCAGCCCTGTGTACAGCAGCACCCCTTGACGCCGGTTTCTCCCCAGAGGTCTTGACAACCTCAAACGTCACCTCGTTCAAATCAACTGGACCCCAGTGGCCTGCGCACTAGACATAAACACTGCCCTAACCTACCTCACCACGGCCTTCAACCATGCCTGTGATCTGTTTGCCCCCTTCAACACACCAAGAAAAAAAAAACAGACTGCTGCATGGATAACTCCTGCACTGATCCAACAACTAAAAAAGAGAGATAACCTCTGGCACATAGCAAATGACTCCGGTAGAGTGGCTGACAGGAAAGCCTACAGGGCAGCCCGCAACCAATGCACCTGGGCCATCAAGCAGACTAAAGCTAAATACTACCAGGCTGCCTTGACATCCTCCTGGGGCTCGTCCAGAGCTTTCTGGGACAACATTAAAGAACTGAATGGTAAAACCCGCCCCTCCATCTCAGATTGTCATAAATGGGGCTGTCTCGACGGACCAAACTTGTATTGCCGACTGCCTTAATAAAACCTTCACGGACTTAAGTGCAGTTCTCCCTGCCCACTTTTTTGACCCGGTTGTCATGCCCACCCATACTCTCACTTCCAGGCCACAATTCCACTTCTGAATGATCTCACCCCATGATGCCAAACCTTTCTTAATAAAGTCCCTTGCCTCTCAGAACCCAAGCAATGACCCTCTTGACTCCAAGATCACTCCGCCTACGCTGGATGTCATGCTTATCCCCTCACGCTTATCATAAACAAATCTTATGCCTAGGCCAATTCCCGGATGCCTGGAAGCACGCTGAAGTAACCCCATCCACAAGTCTGGGGACCGTATACTACCTAATAACTATAGGCCCATCTCCATCCTCCCCCCCATCCAAAGCTTTAGAAAAAATAGTAAACACACAGCTCACAGAACACCTAACTAAATACAACCTTCTATGTCCTGAGCAACATGGGTTTCGTCCCGGCCATAGCACATCCACTGCCCTTCTGGAATTCTCCCACCACATACACTCTGCACTTGACAAAGGTCAGCTTGCAGGGGCGGTTTTCATAGACCTATTCAAGGCTTTCGACACAGTGTGCCACCCCCTGCTATTAAACTCCCTAAGCCAACTGGGATTCTCATCCGACCCCCTGAACTGGTTCTCAAGCTACCTACACAACAGGTCCCAAAGAGTCAAGCTAAATGGGACCTCTCCCAACCTACTGGTACTCTCTGGGGTCCCACAAGGCTCCATCCTTGGACCGACCCTTTTCAGCCTATTCCTGAACATCCTCCCTAGCTCCTGTTCCAACAAAATACTAATCTATGCTGATGATGCAGTAATCCTAGCATCACACCGACCCACTCCCTCCAAGTCATGCTGCAAAGCGCCTTCCTCCAAGCCGAAAAATGGTTCAATAACCATCGACTAGTCCTGAATCTGAAGAAAACAAAGTCCATGCTATTCTCACATCGGCAGAACAGCGCCAAGGACTCTCCCCTACGCATCACCACCAGCATGCCACTCCCACTTGAACAGGTAACATCCTATAAGTACCTGGGCATCACCTTTGACTCCGGCCTTATTTTCCACGCCCACCTAAAAGCCCTGTCATCAGCCATGAACTCCAGGATCGGGCTTCTCTACCGCCACAAGGTGCCTCCCGAACCCGCCTTAAAACTAGCCATCACCTCGCCAGTGGCTATCGCTGGCCGCTATGGACTCCCAATTTACGCTGCAGCCGACCCCTCCACCTTATCTAAAGTCCAGACCTCTATTAACAAAGCCTGTAGGCTCCTTACTGGTGCCCATAGCAGAACTCACACCTGTCTGCTATACTCCGCCACAAAAATACTGACTCTTGAGGAAAGACTGAAATATCATACCTGCCTGCTGGCCAAAAAATCCATGTCAGGTATCTGCCCTCCTGAGGTCTCTGGACCCCTGCAACTGGCTGCCCGGTCCTTGCCAACCCGTAACTCCACTGCTGCCACCTTCATAGTTCCTAGAGCAAGGACCTCTCTCTGCCAAAGATCCTTCCATCACTTAGCCCCGCCTTGGTTCAACTCCCTTCCTGAGGCTATCACTAAGATCCCAGGGATTGGCCATTTCAAAATCGCCCTTCGCCAACATATTATTGACAGCTGATGTTGTAAATGCTTGTAGTTGCCCTAAACCTGTCTCGTTTAGCCCTTTAGGTCCCCTAGACTACTGGTTTGGTACTACACAACAGACTGTGACTAGATGTTTACTTAAAAGATGTATCTGTTACTATAAAACAAGGCGTGTAACTCAACATATGTTCGTACCTGTACAATTGCTGCCTGTAATCTCCACGTGTGTATTTATGTATCTCACCCGTACGTCATCCCTGTCCTAACCTCACTTAATTGTTGTCTCCCCCCCCTCCAAATGACGAGGTACCTTTGTAAACGAGTCCCTGACTCAAAGGTTGTAAAACTGATCTCTTCAATAAATAAAAAAAATAAAATAAAACTGGTGGTGGGACTGAGTCATATTTCTGATTGTAAGTTGCTTGTGGTGGGATAAGTTGGCGGCCAGGGGACCATTCAGGACTTGCTACTCCAACAGGCATAGCCGGTTTTAGGCACCAGCGAACCCTGCGGTTGCTGGGAGCCCCTCCTCCTGGGGGGCCCCCAACCAGAGAAGTTTACCTTATTCATTTTTAAACTTTTCTTTATCTTACTATATTTTTAAAACATCAGTAAAGGACTGTGCAGCTCCTTCTGGTTCTGTCATGAAATACCTCAACAAGCTATGATCTAGTCAATAGGAGGTGGACAGGCAGTAATGGATGGGATGGGAAGAACACCCCCAAGAACTGACACTGCTGTGTCCTCCTATAAATGTTTTAAAATACTACTGGTTATACTAAAGCTATACATAAAAACAAAGAAATATAAAATTTGCTGGCAGATAACTCTGCTTGGCCCACCTAGACTGCCCATTTTTCTCTGCCTATAGTATCACCACACATAAAATCTTGCACTTATGGACTACAGTAAAACACATGAAAGTGGGCCAAGTAGAGGGGCCCCATGACTTCACTAATTCTGCTGGGGGCCCCCCAAACTCTAAAGCCGGCCCTGCCAACAGGAAGAACTGCCTCAAGGGGACTGCACAGGAAGGATAAAAGGCAACCACTCCTAACGTGTCCCGACACAAATTCATGTCCCAGTATGTGCGTGGAATGGAACAGGTATAAGACTGGCATCTTAGGATGTGTCAGGGAAGCAGGGCACTATGCTAGTCAATGTAGGTAAGGTTCACCCGTGTTATTAAGACTCACTGCAGGGAAGAGTGGAAGGTAACAGGTAGGCCAAGACTGGGAATAGGTGCAACACCCTGTCTAGGGTAATTGTACATAGGGATTTTAGGAAGGTAAAGGGAAACATCAATAGCAACCTATCTAGGATTGGGTGGCGGAGGATTAGGGGAAGGGGAAAGTGCTGCTGCTTCAATAGGAAAACAGAGCAAGGGAAGGCAGTAAAGGAAGGAGGTAAACACTAGATACAAGAAGGAACTACTTGTTCAGTGAGGTAGAAGGAAAACCCTGTCTAGGGTAAGGGTACAAAAGAGCATGATTTTGCCTGAGATTTTGCTGTACAATTCTGTATTATGCTTATGTGTCCTCTGAGGGACACTACTACGGGACGATGCCTTTTACCACAGATGAATGTAATTGTACAGCACTTTTATGTTTTCTTCCGTATTAACTGAAAAAATTTCAATAAAAAGTTTAACTGCAAAAGAGCAAAGCAAGCAAAAAAAGGAGAAAACTAAAAGCACCCTATCAGGGTTAAGGGTACAGAAGTATTTCCAGATAACACAGGGAGAATAAGAATTGAGAATGCCATGAGTGGTGCAGTGCAGTGGTTGTGGGGTGGCAGTTTTCGTAGAGACCTTTTGGAGACTGTAGTGCTGCCTCATCTGCACACATCTCTCTGGGCTGAGGGAGGAGGTCACTAGACACTGGTCTGAGTTGGCTAGGATTTGGGGAACCTCTTCCTCCACCCAAGGGCCACCAAGTCTACCACTGTTACATCAGAGGATGTCACAAAGGAGGAATGGCTGGACTATGGTGTGCTCTGGAAGGGTGGGGGTGGTGGGTCAGGGACACATTTCCCAGCTGGTACCACTACGCAGTTCCTACACACTGCTCTGGTGGGATGAGGCTGCTGGGAGGAGGCACCTATGGTAGCAGCCAGGGAGGGTGTGGGGGGTCCTCTGTAGTGGAGACCCCAAGGAGGGTGGTAGAGGACCCAAGAGGAGGAGGAAGCAATTTCTGATGGGGGGCTATATTATGAGGGGGATAGATCTGGGGACAAGAAGGGAAGGGAAGGGGAGAGGGGTGTTAGTTGCCTATGCAGTGCCATGGCCCAGAGGGTTGGGAAGCAGATCCTAAGGATTCCTAGAGTGGCAAGGTATGACGGATAGCTGGATGTCATTGTTCACTTGGGGACTAATGACCTGGCTAGGGATGGAGCTGAGAAAGTGCAAGGGGAATTTAGGGAGCTGGGGAGGTAGCATATGTAGTGGCTTTGCTGCCTGTCTATGACAGGGGGAGTAAAGAGTTCTGTGCACCATGAACTTCAACACATGGTTGAAGGAATGGTCAGCTACACTGGGGACTGGGAACCTGCCTGTAGGGATAAGGGCCTATACGGGGTGATGGACCGCATCCATCTAGGAAGGGAACTGCAGTCCTCAGTGGAAGGTTTAAATGTTACTTTGCTAAACATTTAAACTAGCTAAGGGGATAACAGAAGAAATCAGGTAGACACAAACTGCGCCCCCCCCCCCACACACACAGGCTGAAGTATAGAGTAGAGAGGACACAAAAAGAAAAAAAAAAAGACTGCTATGGGTCTCAAAAGAAGTGGTTGAAAAGGTAAAGGCTAAAAGGGTAGCATTCAGAAGGTACAAGGAGACACACAGGGAGGAGGATATGGAGGTGTATCAGCTGAAATAGAGGGAAGGAGGGAGAGCAGTAAGGAGGGCAAAGGCAAAAACTGAGGAGAGACTAGCCCAGGCAGTAACGAAAGGGTCAAGACATTTTTTTGGTATAGAAGGGAAAAGAGGAGGACCAATGGAGGGATTGTATGGTTAAAAAGGGAAGGGGGGGGGACTATGCAGAGGGGGACCAGAAAAAGGCAGACATCCTGAACACATACTTTTGTTCAGAGTTTACAGAGGAAGAAGTAGAGGAGGGGCAACAAAAATGTAAAAGGTGCTTTGGATACTAGTCCTTTTTTGAGAAGCAAGTCATGAAGGGGCTCACAAATCTGAAAGTGGACAAAGCAATGGGACCAGACAGCATGCATCAAAGGGTATTATTGAGGGAGATCAGGGAGGTATTGGCTGCACCTCTGACAGACCTATTTAACAACTCACTGGAAACAGGAGTGGTTCCAGAGTACTGAAGGCTAGAAGGACTAGAAGGACAATAAAGATGGCATGTTTAATGCCAATATTAGATTATGGTAGCTTAGTCTGGGAGGGTGTTACTAAGAATATTAGGCAACAAAGAAATATCTTGTACAATTCGATATGTCAATTCACCCTTTGGGCAAAATTCAGGGAACATCACTGTGGCTTATACAGTAGACTGGGGTGGTTACCATTCCTCAGTAGAGATACATTACAGATAGCATGTTTTGTTTATAAGACAATTCACCTTACGAAAATCAACCCAATGTATAATTTTTTTTACGCAACGAACTATTACAAGATCATTACATTCTCAGAATTCAATTTGTTTTACTGTGTTAAATTGCAGAACTATTAAATTTCAAAAATCTTTCATGTGCCATGCTATAAAAATTTGGAATGATCTGCCAACTGACTTACAAAACACAATCAATTTATATCAGTTTAAGACGTATCTGAAAAAAATGTTATATCAACAGTCTGTATGCACTTGTTTACGAATGTGCTGCTTTTTATTTTATCCATATTTTTTATTTTACTGTATTTTGGTTTTAGTCTGTCATATTTCCTGTTTGTCATATATGTTTTTGAGAGTCTTTGACCCTCACCGGGATAAGGACCATGTGGCCCAGTTGCTTTTTACCCGGTTATCACATAAAATGAAATGAAATGAAATGGAATGAAGGGTGGGGGGCAGATGTAGTCCCACTTCACAAATGCGGTAGCAGGGAGGAGGCTGGCAACTATAGGAAAGGCCCCTGGAATTTTGTGATTCCACAAACACAGAATGTCCTGCAGAATTTGCATCATGTCGCAGAATACACACAGTGTCACAGACTTCATTGTCCTTGGTGAATTCTCATTAAAAATAGTCTTTCCATAGTTCCCATCTCCCTTACCCGTCTCTTTCATCTTGAAGCCCCTCCTTTATGCTCAGCATGTGACATCATTAATGACATCACATCATATTTTAGCTAATGGTAAGACAGCATTCTGCCACTGAAATGAATAAATCATGCCGCAGAAATAAAAACGTGCTGTTGTGGAACCCGAGGAGCCTGACCACAAAAATCAGAACAAAGTGCCACAGAACACCAGGCGCCTTGACTGTAGGCCAGCCAGCCTGACATCAGTGGTGGGAAAGTTAATGGAATCCTTACTGGAGGAACGGACTGTGGAATATCTTGAATCCAACAGGTTACAAGACCAAAGACAGCATATATTCATGGGTGGGGGAGATCACGTCAAACAAATCTGATGGATTTTTTTGACTGGGTGGCCAGGGAATTTGATCAGGGTTGAGTGGTGGACATGGGCTGCCTAGATTTCAATGAAGCGTTCAACACCGCTCCACATACAGTAGAAGATTCATAAGGAAGCTGGACAGCTTATGGAGGGGGGCAAAGGTGGTAAACTGGGTAAGAAATTGGTTAAGGGACAGGTGATAGAGGGTGGTTGTAAATGAAGTTCACTTCAGAGAAGGGAAGGGGACTAGTGGGTGCTTCAGGGAAGGTGACCCGTGGGGGAGGTGGGGGGAGTTATCCCGTGATATGGGCAACTCAGATTGAGCATCTTAGATTGATTGACTGATTGATTTATTTGAGTTTAGGATTAATACCTTTGAGTCCAGGACTCGTTTTCAGAGGTTCCAAGTCATTGTTGTACAAACATTACAAATATAACAGTGTTTACAGAAAACAGAAAAACAGTTACACAGGCATTCAAATACCAAGAAATTATATACATCCAATGACAGGGTAAAGAGGATAGGGTAAAATAGGGTTAAGCCTTGTAGTTCACTAGTTTGTAGGTCAATCTAGGAGGAAGGGGTAGGGAGATCAACCAGGGATGGCGTCGTCATCAAAAAAGTGCATTGTCAGGCGAGTGTGCCTCATTTGGGGAGGGGGGAGGGGTTTGAGGAGATATAAGGGGGGATGGGAGGTGGGTGGCTGAAATCCTGCCACGTTAGTGCAGGCAAGCACAGTTCTTTTTTGTGTCAAGAAGGGATCTGAGCCCAGATTTGAAGGTACTAATCTTGGGTGTATCTGTGAGGTTAGCAAGTAGCTCATTGTACCATTTTGGTCCTGGTACAGGATGGAGTTCTGGGTGAGTTTCGTCCTTTGAAGGGAATCACCAGCCTATCAGTAGCCATGCTTCTAGTTAATCTGGTGGGAACTGCCGGCATAAAGAGGCAGCCCAGTGCAGGGGAGGTAAGTCCAAGAAGCACTTTTTTCAGAAGTAGGCAGGTTTGGTATTGTGCTCAGAGATGGAGTGGGAGCCATCCAGCTTCAGTGTAGAGCGTGCAGGTGTGGATGTTATGAGCAGCCCCTATTGACAGATGGCAGGCCTTATTTAGTAGCGTGCTGACCCCGTTTAGGGCAGTTTTTGTGCCTGTCCCATAGATAGGCAGCCCATAATCTATGGAAGACAGTACTGAACTACTGGTGGCAAGTCTGAGAGCTTCACGTGTCATAGAATGCCTATGGCAGTAGAGGAAGAAAGAGGGGTTACTAGAAGGGTGCCGCAGGGTTCAGTACTGGGTCCAGTCCTTTTTAATGTCCTTATAAGTGACATTGCAGAGGGACTGGAAGGAAAAGTATGCCTCTTTGCAGACGACACAAAGATTTGCATCAGAGTTGATACACAAGGAGGCATGGAAAGGATGAGAAGGGACTTGGCAAGGTTGGAGGAATGGCCAGAAGTATGGCAGCTTGGATTCAATGCAAAGAAGTGCAAAATAATGCACCTGGGAAACAAAACCCAGGGGAAGATTACAAATGGGCGGGAGGTAGAAAACATCAGAAATGGAAAGGATCTGGGGGTAATCATATCAGATGACCTTAAGGTTGGCCAGCAATTGAGAAGGTGGTAGGGAGGCTGGGGGATACTGGAATGTATAGGAGAGGCATCACCAGCAGAAAACAGGAAGTTGTTATCCCCTGTACAGACAGTTGGTGAGACCCATCTGGAGTACTGTCCAGTTCTGGAGACCCCATCTCCGCAAGGACATAGACAAGATGGAGGCAGTTCAGAGGAGGGCAACTAAAATGGTGCAGGGTCTGCAAGAGAAGCCATACGAGGAGAGACTAAAGGAGATTAATATGTATACTCTTGAAGAAAGGAGGGAGAGGGGGGACATGATAGAAATGTTTAAGTACCTCAGTGGACTCAACAAAGTCCAAGAGGGTAGCATCTTTCAGAAAAAGAGATGTACAAGAACAAGGGGACACAATTTGAAGATAGAGAGGGAAGGGCTCAGGGGCAATGTGAGGAAGTATTTTTTCACAGAGAGGGTGGTAGACACATGGACTAGCCTTTCTGAGGAGGTTGTGAGGTCTAAAACTGTGGGAGAATTCAAGAATGCATGGGACAGACATAAGGCATTTTTGTGGGGGGTAGGAAGAAATAGGCTGTTAGTTAAATAGGATCTGCAGTTTATTCTCTAGGTAGGGAAAGGGGCAGACTAGGTGGGCCAAGCGGTCCTTATCTGCCATCAGAGTTTATGTTTCTATGTCTATGACCCCAAGTTTTATATTAGCTGACTTGACAACGGAGTCTATATGGCCAGAGAAGGTGAGTGTATCATCAAAGGTAATGTCGAGGTATTTGAACTTTGTTACTTGTTCCAGTATTTCACCCTTGTGGTTATGAATGAGCAAAGGCTGGTATTTCTTTTGCCTTGGGAGGTAGAGATGAGTAGACTCTTAGTTTTTTATGATTTTGTAGTAGTTTGTTTTGTGCGAACCAGGATTCAAGCTTGAGGAAGCTGTTTTGGAGTTCGGTAGTGATGGAGTTGTGATCTTTGAGCGCAAAATATATTACTGCATCGTCAGTGCAGAGAACAGTGCATGCTGTACTTGTGGATGGTGCAATGTTGATGAAGAGGCTGAAGAGCATAAATAATAGCGAGTAGTACAAAATAGCCAGGATATCAAAGTAGTGAGGGTTGCAAAAGAGCGAGTATTATATGAGCAAGGAAACAGTGAGGAGTTGCTGGATGTAGTCCGGCTGCTGTAGTCTGCAAACTGTGCTGCCAGCCTGGCATGGTGGTTAGAGTCACCACCTGTGTGTATTTGGGTCGTGCAGTAGAGCTGGGTTCAATTTCCAGCTGGTATTTTAATTTTTGTGTTGTTTTGTTTTTCTGTCTTTAGTTTGTCCCGTGTCAGAGTTCGTGTCTGCCCCTGCTCCCCCACTTCTGTCACCACCCTCAGTGGCGATATTGAGTTTCCACCCCACCCTGACTTTTTATCTCCCCAAGTTGCCTACCCCAGAAAATATTTCCCCTCCCAAGTTTCTTCCACTCCCTGAGTTGGTCCCCCCCGGAGATCGTTAGTTTAGATGGGGGTATGTGGGGGCAAAGCCCCTACAAGGGGCAGTGCGGAGGATGGCGCCACATGCAGAAAGTCAGTAAAGCACTTTGCTCTTTAGATTGTAGCTATAGTGCTGGTCGTTGATTTTGTATCCACTATTTTGTATTTGTTGTTTTGTGTCAGCACTGTTATTTCTTAGCTGTTGTCACATGGAATCACCAGTGGGTGCCTCAGGTATCAGTACTGGGACCAGACTTGTGGGTGCCTCAGGGTTCAGTGCTGAGACCAGCCCTCATTAAAATCTTTATAAGTGACATTGCAGAAGAGCTGGAAGTGAAGGTCTGCCTCTTTATGGATCACACCAAGATCTGTAATGGGATGGACACTCTGGAGGGGGGTGGAAAGAATGAACAGAAACTTGAGGAGTGGTCAAGGGTATGGCAGCTGGGTTTCAATGCAAAATGTACAAAATCACATGCTTAGGACACAGAAACCCAGTGGCACAGTACAGAATGGGTGGTGAGGTAGTGGTGACCACCAAACAGGAAAAAGAGCTGGGGGTAATCATATCTGATGATTTAAAGGTGGCCGGGCAGAGCGACAAGGCAATTGGGAGGTCTAACAGGATGCTGGAGTGTATAGGGAAGGGTATCACCAGCAGAAAGAAGGAGGTGGTGTTGCCTCTGTATAGATTACTGGTGAGACCCTACCTAGAGTACTGTGTCTTGTTCTGGAGACCACATCTCCAGAAGGACACAGACAAAGTGGAGGCTGTCCAGAGGAGGGCAGCTAAAATGGTTCAAGGTCTGCATCAGAAGTCCTATGAGGAGAGACTAAAGGACCTCAGTATGTACACCCTGGAAGAGGGGGGTTAAGATAAAGACATTTAAATACCTCACAGGAGTTAACATGCTACAGGAGGGGAGTATTTTTCAGAAAAAAGATGCTCAAGAACAAGAGAGCACACAACGAAGCTGGATGGGGGTAGATTCAGGAGAGATGAGAGGAAGTACTTCACAGAAAGAGTGGTGGATCTATGGGACAGTCTTCCAACGGAGGTGGAGGGGGTCAAAACAGTGGTGGGAGAGGCATAAGGCAATCTAATTGGTAAGGAAGATGGGGAGAGGAGAGCCAGAGATCAAGTGTGGTCTGTGGTGATACTGTAGGTAGGGAAAAATGGGCAGACTGGGTGGCCCAAGTGGTCCTTTTCTACTATCAAATTCTCTGTTTCTATATTTCTATGACTGACAGTCAAGTGATAATTGATTCTCACTGCAGAAAAGCAAATTATCACCTATTTTTTGTTTGAATGGTCCAGTGTAGAATGATAGTCTTTTATCCACATATTACAAAACAATTGATACAGAGGAGGAGGTTTAGAGACTGCACAGCTGAAAAGAAACAGGGCATCACATTTTCCATACTGTGCTGCACTAAATCTCGGCAGATGTTAGCAGTGTGGGAGGCCTAGAGCCCTCCATTCACATCTGTCACACAGGCTGTAGGTAATCTGTTCCCCACCAAACACAAAATCTTAATGAGTCGTGAAATTAGTACAGTTCTGTTTTGGCTGCAGAATAGCACAGTACGGGAATGGAAGGATGAAGAAACTGCTCCCTACTTTTACAGTAATCATCTGCAGAGAAATGGTGTTACACTTGGATAGCATCACTTCTCAGGACTCATAAAAATCAAACCTGTGGAGCAGCAATCCCCCTCCCAGGAGCAGCAATCCCCTCCCTCCCCCAGGAGCAGCAATCCCCCTCCCCTCCCCCAGGAGCAGCAATCCTCCCCCAGGAGCAGCAATCCCCCCTCCCCATCCCCAGGAGCAGCAATCCCCCTCCTCCCCCAGGAGCAGCAATCCCTCCCCCAGGAGCAGTAATCCCCTCCCCCAGGAGCAGCAATCCCCCCTCCCCCATCCCCCCAGGAGCAGCAATCCACCCTCCCCTCCCCCAGGGCAGCAATCCTCCCCCAGGAGCAGCAATCTTGGAGTCTCCAGGCCAGTGTGCTGTGAAGGATGTCAGTGGCCCAAACACACCACCCACACAAACTGCTGTGCAAGACTGAAAGCAGCTTCTCCTGTCAGTTAGTTGCACACATGTGCAGGTGTTGAAAAGGGTCCCAAATATTACTGAGTGTGAGGTTTTACACACCCACAGTACATGGTGTTTGTCAAAACTGACAAATCCAGAGTCGGCCCACTGCCCATTGCAAGAGCTCCAAAGAGCTGAATGATTCAGACAGCTTTGCCCAACAGACCCAGCCTTAACTACCTTGTGAGGCCTCGAAGATTAGATTTTTAAATATCATAGCTTGCATTTCATTGCATGTATTTTTTTCATTTCCCCACCCCCTTTTATCATAGCCAGGAAGATCTGCACATCTTCAGAAAGTATGGAGCCTAAGGGTTAGAGAGCACTGAGCTGTGAAGCAGGTGTTTCCATATTTGAATCCCATCTCAGCCACCATCTCCCTGAGCTTCAGTCCCTCCCAGCAATACTATATGGCAGAAGCACTCGCTCTTTACAGATATGCATGTGAGTGTATATATATATATATACTGTATATATATATAGGGGATACATGATGGGGCTGAGTGGGATATGTTAAATATTGTCACTCTTGCAGAGTGAGGCATGGATATCTCACGAGGCCGGGCGTACGGTGAGATATCCATGCCTCACGAGGCAAGAGTGACAATATTTTACATATCCTACCAGCCCCATCATGTGTTCGACGTGCAATAGGGTAGGTTTCATAGGTGTTGCTGAATAGCAAGTTTTAGTGATGAAAATGGGTGTTATTTTACATATCAGTAGTGCTCCGTTGTAATGAGGCTGCTTTGCTTGTGAATACTGGCGTTTTTTATGAATGGATGTTGTTTCTTAGATTGTGATTGGGTATTATAGCAGTTGCCTATTTTTCATTGGCTAAGGTGTGTGAACTGGGGTAGAAATGCAGCTTATTGGTTATTGTTGTTGTGTAATGATTGGTTGTTGGTTGTGAGTGACAGCGTGATTTTTACTGTGATTGGTTCATTTTGTTATGCGTGGGCGTGCACTTACATTTCTTTTCGGTATACAGCGTTTTGCGGTGTGCTTATAGTGCATGGAACAACTTTATTTACTTAACGTTTATTTTTTGCAGTTTATTTATATTTGTATGTGTTGCTTGTGACAGTGTTTTGTCAGTTCATGAAGGGACCCATTGACGGCGCTGGACTTCCGACATTTTGACTGCCGTGATTCTCAGGTAACCGGTTCTAATCCGCTGTGCCGTCAGACAACATCTGCTTAGCTTTTTTCTCAGGAGGGCTTTCTTTTGAGTGACCTGTAAAAGGAAAAATATTTGTTAGCATGTGCAGTAGTTTATGTGTTACTGACCTTTACTATATTACTTTCCCAGTTAACTGTGGTAGAAAGTATTACTGCTTACTGTGATAGATATTGAATGTAATATTTGTAGCACAAATTGTAGGACTGCTGAAACACGTGGACATTGCTTCGTAAATGTGAAATTCTTTTTTATTTTCTTGTATGCTTTCTGTTTTTCTGCACGTAGTAGCATGTGGGACAGAAGCTGGCATCTCATTCTGTAAGGTAGCTGTTTTGTGGTGTTCCAGTGCAGCTTTACATTCAGCAGAGGTAGATGGCTCTGAGTTAAAGTGGTTGCTCAGTAGATTAGAGATATTTTCTGTTTCTGTACATTCAGTTTGGAGTAATCATTAAGTGACTGCAGTTGTTTGTGTCCGAAATCTGTATTACCTCCGTTGGAGGTACATTACTATCCACTAGTTTCTGTACCAGGTGTTTCCTTATGGAGTGGTTTGTAAGCCTGCTGTCTGTTTGGATGCCTGCAGTTTGTATCATCGTTTTCAGTATGGTAGCGATGGTATTTACACCAGTGCTTGTTGTTTGAACCAGCAGTTGTTACTTGCCAGTTTATATTGGTGATTTACTGCTAAAAAGGGCAGAGTCATAATTGTATTTGGCAGGTCTTTCTCCATATAAAATATAAAGTTTGCCACAGGGCACTTCTTTCTGTTAGCAATGGCATATGCTCGTGGTTTTAACATGCGAGTGTCTTTTGGGTTACTGCCAGTCCTTGTTTCGTTTGTCTCTCCTGGGAAAATTCTATGTATTTGTCTCCTTTGTCATCCGAGCATAATTTTATATCTCCCCACTTCAAATTCCTACATTCAGAGTTTCCCGGATACAAGAACATTGTTGTGTTGAGCCCATAGTATTTAAGAGTGACTGTGGAGTTCTTGGTCCCAGTACATCTTTTCATACAGATCATTAATTAAGGTGTCAGGAGTTCGTCAGCAGCGAGCGGTCTATTCCCTTACCATCCTCCTTTAATTTTTTTGTTTGGACAGCAAAACATCTCTACACTTTAGAAATGCAGGAAGTGGATAGCGATTCAGGATACTGGTGCTTTTTCAAGTGTCTCTCATAACTTTGAAATTTAGCTCTCAAGCTTAAGGGCTCATACTGAGAACCGTCTTTTTTTTGGCACTGAATGAAGTAGTGACACAGAAGGTTGTTTAAATCATGTGCAGGCAGAAATTCCATGGGTGTTGTAATATTGAACTGCTCTTTCATATACTTCGAAAATTGCTGACATCACATTCGTTTTTACGTCGTGTATTCTCATTTTTGCTGATTCAATATATTGATCAATATAACTACTGTCTAGAAATACTGTTGGTGCTGTCAGAGAGTTCTTTGCGGATCGCAGACATTTGGGATGAATTTCTCAAGTGCCGTTGGGTCTAATAGAGGCTCAGTATCCAGTTCGAATTGCGAGCAGCTTAATAATATTTCCTGCTGCTCGTTTCTATGCTCTGCATTTTGTTCAGCTTTCGTTCCACGGAATCCTTCCATATTCCACTGTGATGTGCTCCCTTGTACATAGTTATCCATGGCTTTAGTATTTTTGTCCTATGTTGTATTGTATGTGTAGGTTCTGTTTAAATGCTTTCCCTGTACTGTTTCATATCGGGGCTTTGCAAAGTTTTTAATACTGTTGTGTTAATTACTAACAGCTGTGTACTGCACTGCACGGATAACTCGCTCTACTTCTGTAAAGGTTTCTTGATTTTCACAGGTGAGTCTCATTTGCTTAAGTTGCTAGGAAACAGAGCTGCCTGCACTTTTTACTCTTCATGACATAGCAACTGTGAGAATATCTGTTGCTGACATAGGAACTGTGTGTGTAAATCTGCATATCTACCACAGTTCCTACGTGAGCAACATTTACATCACTCTTGTGAGAATACATGCTTTTATATGTGACGTTTATCAGCCACCCCTATTGTATAAATATATATATACACACACACACACTGCAAAATAGATCTTAAAACTTAGTTGGGCTAACCTGGGACAATAAATACAATTTTTTTTTTTTATTGAAACCAACAGAAATGACAAATAGGTGTACATAGCACAAAACATATCCAAAAGACAGATCATACATTTTTTAACAGTGTACATTTACAACTGTAAATAGGCTTAAAGCTAAGGCAATAACATTCTTATAGATTAGAAAATTAATACATAGGATTAACATACAGAGATAAAGATTGGCATGGTATTCCAAAAAGTACAGGGACTGAACATTGGCACAGGTACCAGCAATTAGAAATCATTCAATCACTATGAATATCCCTGTAGACCGAATCTAATTTATAAATGATTGCCTAAATAAACCACACATTTCGTAGTGTATTGCTTCTTTTTTAATGGCTGTGTAATGCACTTTTTCTGTACTGTGAATTGAAATCATAAAGTTCACCCAGGTATTGAATTCAGGTGGTTGGCTATCCTTCCATTTAAGAATACATTTCTTAGCAAATATTAGACCTAGGTGAATGAGTACAATAAATACAGTTCTACTGTACATGTATAACACATGAAAGAGCATGGGCTCTAGCACACAACTTGACTTCACAAATGGAGGACACTGCCAAACCATCCTGATTGCTTCTTTCAGGGAGGTAATTAGGAAGGGGGATATGGTTCATGCAGTGGATATAATGGTTAAAGGTCATGTGGTGGATGTAATGGTTAAGGGTCGTTTAGTGGATGTAATGACTGTGGGTCATGTAATGGATATAATGGTTGAGAGTTGTGTGATGCATGTAATGGTTAACAGTGTGAGGGGTAATGGTTAAGGGTCAGGTGATGGATGTAATAGTTAAGGGTTGTGTGATGCATGTAATGGTTAAGAGTGTGTAGGGTAAGTAATGGTTAAGGGTCAGGTGATGGATGTAATAGTTAAGGGCTGTGTGGTGCATGTAATGGTTAAGGTCATGTGGTGGATGTAATGGTTAAGGGTTGCCAGTAGATGTAATTGCCATGGGTTATGTAATGGATGTAATGGTTAAGGATGGTGTGATAAATGCGATGGTTAAGGGTCATGGGATGAATGTACTGAATACACTTGTCTAAAGCCCAATTTACCTTGTTTAGAAGCTGTAGCAGCAAACACTTGTTTGTTGCCTCAGATTATTTGTACCCTTTACTTTAAAGTTTCTTACACTCCCCAGTCTGATACGTAGCACAAAAGTAATTAGCCAAGTTGCATTTTGGCAGCGTTTCTCCACCGTTGCCAGTCAGGGAGAGTCTGCACTATCGCGCCCCCCTCCCCCTGCTTAGCCATACCTCTATCTGTACCTGCTATAACGCTCACCCCATTCTCCTCTGTTTTCACAGATCTCTGGTTGCCACAGGGAAGAATTCGGCTCCCTCCCTCGAGGGGTCGTGAGGTCAGGACATCACAGCCCTCCCCCACAGCCTCCTCAGCTAAGGCACGATGCCAGGAGCTCCACCACACTCAGCTAAAATGGCCGAGAAGGACCCCACCACCACCCTTGGTCGACACAGACCTTTATAGCAGGTAGCACGTGACTGAGTGGCATCTCAAAAACCTATAAGGCAACTTTCCCATCTGCAGATTACCTGATTTTGCCTGTAACATAGAAACATAAAAACATAGACTTTGATGGCAGATAAGGACCGCTAGGCCCATCTAGTCTGCCCATTTCCCTACCTACAGGATAGGCCACAGATCCTAGTTAACCAACAGCCTATTTCTTCCTACCTCCCACAAGAATTGCCTTATGTCTGTCCCATGCATTCTTGAATTCTCCCACAGTTTTAGACCCCACAACTTCCTCAGAAAGGCTGTTCCATGCATCCACTACCCTTTCTGTGAAATAATACTTCCTCACATTGCCCCTGAACCGCCCTCCTTCTATCTTTAAATTGTGTCCCCTTGTTCTTGCAAGTCTCTTTTCTGAAAGATGCTACCCTCTTGGACTTTGTTGATTCCACTGAGGTACTTAAAGTTTCTATCATGTCCCCCTCTCCTTCTTTCCTCAAGGTATACATATTAAGCTCCTTTAGTCTCTCCTCATACGGCTTCTCTTGCAAACCCTGCACCATTTTATTGCCCTCCTCTGGACTGCCTTTATCCTGTCTATGTCCTTGCGGAGATGGGGTCTCCAGAACTGGACACAGTACTCCAGATGGGGTCTCACCAACTGTCTGTACAGAGGGATAACAACTTCCTGTTTTCTGCTGATGATGCCTCTCCCTATACATCCCTTTATACCCCCAGCCCTCCCTACTGCCTTCTCACATTGCTTGCTAACCTTAAGGTCATCTGATATGATTACCCCCAGATCCCTTTCCTTTTTTGTTGTTGTTACTACCTCCCCACCCACTGTGTATTCTTCCCCTGGGTTCTTGTTTCCCAGGTGCATTATTTTGCACTTCTTTGCATTGAATGCTAGCTGCCATACTTTTGACCATTCCTCCAACCTTGCCAAGTCCCTTTTCATCCTTTCCACACCTCCTTGTGTATCAACCCTGTTGCAGATCTTTGTGTCATCTGCAAAAAGGCATTCTTTTCCTTCCAGTCCCTCTGCAATGTCACTGATGAAGACATTAAAAAGGACTGGACCCAATACTGAACCCTACGGTACCCCACTAGTAACCCCCCTTTCTTCAGAGTGGACTCCATTTACAATTACCTTCTGTGTCCTGTTGTCCAGCCAATGTTTTACCCAGGCTACTACCCTGGGTCCCACTCCCAGGCTGGTTAATTTGACTATTAATCTTTTGTGTGAGACTGTGTCAAATGCCTTGCTAAAGTCTAGATAGGCCATGTCCACAGCCCTCCTGGTCTACTACTTTGTCACCGTCAAAGAAATCTATTAGATCTGTCTGACATTACTCTCCCGCTGTGAACCCATGCTGCCTTGGGTCCTGTGGTCCACTGGCCTCTAGGTACTCAACTATTCTTTCCTTCAGAAGTGACTCCATCACTTTCCCTACCACAGAGGTCAGACTGACAGGTTTGTAGTTTCTGCCTCTGTCTTGGTCCCACTTTGTGAAGGGAATCACATCCGCCTTCCTCCAGTCCTCGGGTACCACACCATCCTCCATTATTTATTAAAAGAGTAGCCAGTGGTTTCACTAGTTCCTCCTTAATTCTTTTAGAATTCTGGGTGAATTCCATCAGGACCCATTGCTTTGTCCACCTTCAGTTTTAGGAGTTCTTGCAGAACCCTTTCTTCTGTGAAAGGACTGGGATCGACCCCCCTATCAAGAGTGCTTCTGTTAATTGGATTAGGCACTTCCCCCTCCTCTTTTGTGAATACTGAGCAAAATATTTGTTCAGTAGTCCTGCTTTTTCACTGTCCCCCTCTGCCCACCCACCGTTCATTCTATTCAGCCTCACTATCCCTCCCTTTGTCTTTCTACGCTCGCTGATGTACCTATAAAAGGTTTGATCCCCGTTCTTAACTGAGTTGGCTATCTTTTCCTCAGTTTGGGCCTTTGCTATTCTGACTTCCTTCCCTGCTTCCTTCTGCCTTAACTGGTACAGCTCTCTGTCCTGCTGTAGAGGCCACTAATCCTCTAAACCCATCTATATCTGCAGATCACCTGCTCTTGCCCCCAGTGGCCACTGTCTCACCTATACCCAACTCCAATCCATCAAAGCCACAATGTATACGTTTACACTATACTGTCTTCTCTTGCAAACTATATTCTTCTCACCACCCCTCTCTAACATCAATCTTGATTACCTCTCTCCACTCTTCCATGAACCCCCAACTCTCTCCGTCCAACAAGAGTCACTCCCTCCCACCCTAATCCTATCTCTTCTATTCTCCTCTTCTATTCTCCACCATCCCTTCCACCTATCCATCCCTTCCTACACTCCCCATCCGCACACCCTTCTCTACTCCGCTCTACCCTGCTCAACTTGGAGGCTCTGCTGTGTTGCTTGAACCTACGTGCGCCACCCTCCAAGCACCGTTCTGGTGCATCCAAACTCTCGCCTTTACTCACATACTCCATCCTCCTCCTGCTTTTGACAGGTGACATACATCCCAATCCCGGCCCCCAGGTGCCCAGGCAAGTCCTCAACTTGCCTCCCTCATCTCTAGGCCTGCCTCTTGCCTCACTCCGGACTCATTCCCCAAAGGCCTCTGCATTTTCCACCTTAGCGCCAGGAGCCTTCTCCCCAAGGTGGACACCCTAACAGTATGGGTCACCCAGTACCTCCCCAATATTCTCTGCATCACAGAATTATGGCTATCTGCCAAAATCCCTAACACCTCTCTTGTCATTCCTGACTAC
Organism: Neoceratodus forsteri; assembly: GCA_016271365.2. NCBI lineage: Eukaryota > Metazoa > Chordata > Ceratodontiformes > Ceratodontidae > Neoceratodus > Neoceratodus forsteri. The sequence continues at coordinate 335,830,643 of CM028137.1, read as the reverse complement.
AACTTATTTCGTCAGGACCAGGGCAAGCGCGGGGGGTGTGTGTCACAATACATCAGGCAATCCCTCTCGAGTTCCATCATCTTCAACGAATCTTGCCCTTCCTCCCATGAATCCATTGTTGCACTCTTATCCTTTCCCTCCTCCACCCCCTCTACATCGGGGCTCTATATGCCCCACCAAAGACCTCACCCGACTCAGTCATCCATGCCATCTCCTCAATCTCCTCTAGGACATCAAATGGCCAACTTGTGCTTCTAGGTGACTTCAATCTTAACTGGCTTTCCTCCTCCACCAAACCCACTATCCTTAAGATTAAAGCCCTGAATCTCTCCCAGCTAATCCAGGAATCTACCCACCTAAACTATCGGTCCCTAAACCACACCTTTCTGGACTGGATTTTATCCACCCATCCCCCACCATATCACGGCCTCTGGCATTTTCTCCGATGCCCTTAGTGACCACTGTGTTACTTATTGCATCCGCAAAATCCATTCCCCACTCTCCCATCCTAAATTCATCTGGTCTCACCCCCTACACCCCCTAAGTGAGCATGCCTTGCAACAAGACCTCTGTAACGCAGATTGGCAACCTGTCCTCTCTGTGTCTGACGTAGACATCACCTTTTCCCTGTTCTGTTGTATCTTCTGGCATATCTGGGACCTACACGCACCCCTCAGGAAAGTCAGGGTAAAATGCCACCATCTCTCCTGGATCTCACCCTACCTTATCACCCTGTGTCATTCCAGGGACAAGTCATGGAAACTGTACAAAGCCTCCCGTGCCTCATGGGACTTACAATGTTACAAACATCTCAGACATGTATGCACCAAGGCCATACAGCACTCCAAATCTTCCTACTTTAACGCACAATTCACACTGAACCAGAACCCCCACACATCCTTCTGGAAATTGATCAACTCCCTACTTGACCCCCCCTACTAAACAGGCATGCCCAGCCCTCAATATTGATGGCAGCACTGTCTCCGATCCTGCCTCCATGGCAGAGCTATTCAACAAGTTCTTCGTCTCCTGCACCCTTCCTGACTCCCCCCTTCTAACCCTCAAACCAGCCTAACCATCCTCCCTACTCCCGGCTTCCTCCTTCCTCCTCTTTCACCCCTGGAAGTATACAACGCACTCGCCTCCCTTAACACGTCCAAATCCAGCCCCGATGGTATCCACCCCAAATTGCTCCAAATCTCAGCCTCTGCTATTGTGGCCCCCTTAACTCACATACTAAACCTCTCTCTTTCCACAGCTACTGTCCCCAAAGCCTGGAAAATGGCCAAAATCATCCCTCTGCACAAAGGTGGAGATCCCGCCCAACCGGGAAATTACAGACCTATCTCGCTCCTCCCCTCCCTTTCCAAAGTCCAGGAATTCCTTATACTGACCAAACTGTTGGACTTTCTCTCTTCCAAAACAGTTCCCTCTCACCCATATAGTCCGGTTTCAGGAAACACCACTCCACCATCACCTCCCTTCTATGTGTAACTGACTCTATCTTCCCTGCAATGGACAATGGCCTAACCACAGCCACCATTTTCATAGACCTGGCTAAAGCCTTCGACTCCGTCTCCCACCCACTGCTACTTCACAAACTTACTTCTTTTGGCTTAGCCTCACCTACCATTGCCTGGTTCCACTCGTACCTCCATGACCGACAACAATCTGTTCAAATAGATGACACTCTCTCTACCCCCCTCCTTATCTTAACTGGTGTTTCCCAATGCTCTATACTTGGCTCCATCCTCTTCTCACTCTCCATAAATGACCTCCCCTCCACCTGCCTCTACTCCAATGTGCATCTTTGTGCAGATGACACTATCATCTTTGCCTCGGGCCCCTCTTACAACAGTATCCTCCCCAACCTCCAAATTAACTTCAACAGAGTCCAGTCCTGGTTCCTTGAGAACCTGCTCACCCTCAATGCTAAAAAAAACTGTCACCATGGTCTTTGGTTCCAGGGAGAAGCTTACTAACCTCCCAGCCCCCCCAGTGATCACCACCCTGGCTGGCTCTTCACTAGAGCTAGTCCCTGCTTTCAAGTACCTGGGAGTATGGCTGGACAGCCACCTAAACTACTTCTCACATGTCGAGGCCATCTGCACTAAACTCCAGCCCAAACTCGCCATCCTCTACTAACACAAGGCCAGCCTACCCATCCCCACCCATTGTGAGCTCGGACGTAAAACTATCTTGAACGTCATAGACTATGCTGACATAATCTATGGTATAGCCCCAGCCTCCTCTCTTTCCAGACTTGACACCCTTCTCAACTCTTTCTGCCGCTTCGCCACTGCCTCCCCCCCACTCACTCACCAATGCCTTCTCTATGCTACACTCTCCATTGCCCCACTCTACCACAGAAGAACCATCCACAGCACCTCTTTCATAGCAAAATACTGGCTTGACTCCCTACCCCTACCTCACCTCCCACCTTTCCCTGCCACCCCCAACTACCCTCTTCGCCACAGGGGCTCATGCACTTTCCACCTACCCTGCCCTCACACTCTCACCGGCCAAGCTGCCTTCTTGTACTGTTTCCTCCTTCTCTGGTAAAACCTTCCCTCCAACCTTCACCTGTCCCCTTCTCGTTCTGCATTTATGCAATTCCTCAGGCACCTCCCCACCCCAGACTGCCCTAAATGCTCCAATGGTCAAGGCAGGCAGCAAAGGCCCCTCACAGTCTCTACCTACCTACCCTAGTCTATGAGTGTACTGTTGCCTCACTCCATTATTTACTATGCACGTCAACTCATTATAGTTTGTTGGAAATGTATTACATTCTTTGTAAAATGTTTGTATATACTGTATGTACCCCCTCCCCTTTTGTCACTCTTTTTCCTCACTGTACACTCTGTACCCGGGTCGCATCTGGAAATGAGCCTCAGCTCAGTGTGCCTTTCCCGGACATCAATTTGTAAATAAATAAATAAATAAAAAGGTCATGGGTTATGAGGAATATCTAATGGTTAAGGGTCATGTGGTGGATATAATGGTCAAGGGTGTGTGGTGGATGTTATGGTTAAGGGTCATGTGATGGATGTAATGGTTAAGGGTCTTGCAATGAATGTAATGGTTAAGGGTCATGCAGTGGATGTAATGGTTAAGGGCTGTGTGGTAAATGTATTGGTAAAGGGTCATTCGGGGGAAATAATGATTAAGGGTCATGTGGTGGATGTAATGGTTAAGGATCTTGTGGTGGATGTAATGGTTGAGGATCTTGTGGTGGATGTAATGGTTAAAGGTTGCCAGTAGGTGTAATTGCTATTGGTTATGTAATGGGTATAGCGGTTAAGGGTGGTGTGATGGATGTGATGGTTAAGGGTCATGGGATGAATGTACTGGTTAAAGGTCGTGGGGTATGTAATGGTTAAGGGTTATGAGGAATATCTAATGGTTAAGGGTCATGTGGTGCATATAATGGTCAAGGGTGTGTGGTGGATGTTATGGTTAAGGGTCTTGTGATGGATGTAATGGTTAAGGGCTGTGCAGTTTATGTAATGGAAAAGGGTAGCATGGTGGATGTGATGGTTAAGGATCATGCAGTGAATGAAATTGTTAAGGGTGTGCGGTGGATGTTATTTTTAAGGAACATGTGGTGGATATAATGGTTAAACATTGTGTGACAGATGTAATGGTTAAAGGTTGTGCAGTGGATATAACTGTGGTCGCACCATGAGACGAGCATCTTTTTGTTCAGTGTGCCTTTTCTGGTGAAACATTTTCAATAAATAAATAAATAATGGTTAAGGGTCATGTGATGGATGTAATGGTTAAAGATCGTGTGGTGGATATAATGATTAAGAGTCATGTGGTGTATGTTATAGTATGGGTCTTGTGGCAGATGTAATGGTTAAGGGTTGTGTGGTGTATGTAATGGTTAAGGGTCATGTGGTGTATGTAACGGCTAAGAGCCGTGTGGTGTATGTAATGGTTAAAGGTCATGTGGTAGCTGTAGCAGTTAAGGGGTGGCTGGTGTATGTAATGGTTAAGGGTCATGTAATATATGTAATAGTTAAGGATCATGTAGTGTATGTAATGGTTAAGGGTTGTGTGATGGATACAATGGTTAAGGGTCATTTGGTGGATGTAATGGTTAAGAGTTGTGTGATGGATACAATAGTTAAGAGTCATGTGGTGGATATATTGGCTATGGGTCATGTAATGGATGTAATGGCTAAGGGTCATACAATATTATTGTAATAGCTAAGGGGCTCAATAATAATGAATGTAATTATTAAGGTTAATGTATTTGTATGTAATAGTTAAGGTTCATGTGAGTAGCAAGAATGGGGTGGACACAAGTCCATTTTCAGAGGAAAAGTCTTGAGGAGACTTGTAATTCTAAATGTGGATAAAGCTATGGGACCAGAGGAGACACACCCAAGGGTGCTAAAGGAACCCAGGGAGGTGCTAGCTGCCCCACTGATGGCCTTATTCAACAGCTTACTGGAAACAAGAGTGGTTCCAGAGGACTGGACAACAGCTGATTTGGTCCTTCTATGTAAAAGCGGTAGCAGGGAGGATTCTAGCAACTATAGGCTGGTCAGTCTTCCTTTAGTGGTGGGGAAATTAATGGAAACTCTGCTAAAGGAAAGACTGGCATAGTATATTTTTAAATCCAATGGGCTGCAGTACCACAGGCAGCATGGATTTCTTTGACTGGGTGACCAGGAAAAGAGATCAGGGAAGAGCAGTGGACATGGCCTATCTGGATTTTAGCAAGGCCTTTGACACTGTGCTTCACAGGAGACTGATAAAGAAATTGAGCAACCTGGGGATGGGATCAAAAGTGGTGAACTGGGTTAGAAACTGGTTAACAGATAGATGACAGAGGATGATGGTCAGTGGCACTCAAATGATGGGACAGTGACCAGCGGAGTGCCACGGGGCTCAGTACTGAGGCCAGACCTCTTCAATGTATTCATAAGTCGCATTGCAGGAGATCTGGAAGAGAAGGTATGCATTTTTGTAGTTGTTACTAAAATCTGCAATAGGGTGCACAGTCAGGAGGGGTGGAGAAAATGTGTAGGGATCTTGGAGAACTCAAGGAGTGGTCAAAGGCATGGCATTTAGGGTTCAATGATACAAAGTGCAAAATCATGCACCTAGGGCATAGGAACCCAGGAGATGATATATGATGGGGGGTATTAATAGTAAGCAGAAAAGGGATCTTGGGGTTATCATAACTGATTTCCTTAATGTGGCAAGGCAGGGTGACAAAGCAGCGGGTAGGGTGAGTGGGATGCTGAAGTAAGTAGGGAGGGGTATCTTCAACAGGAGGAGGGAGGTGGCATTGCCACTGTGTCGCTTGGTGGTGAGTCCCCACCTGAAGTACTGTGTCCAGTTCAGGAGGCCACACTTCAGAAAACACATAGACGAGATAGAGGCAGTCCAGAGTAAGGCAACTAAAATGGTGCAGGGGTTGCACAAGAAGCCCTGTAAGGGATATCAACATGTACACCCTGGAAGAGAGTGAGGGATGACATGACAGAAATCTACACCTACCTGATAGGGGTGAACAAGGTGCAGGAGAGGAGTCTTTCAAATTAGAAAGAGCACCATGTCCAGCAGGCAAGTGATGAAGCGGGGGGGGGGGAGGTAGTTCAAGAGGTATGTGAAGAAATATTACTTCGCTGAAAGGGTGGTAGCTGCCTGGAACAGACTGCCAGCAGAAGTGGTGGAGGGAGAAACAGTGGAGGGCTTCAAGCATGCATGGGTTAAACATAGGGTTATATCATAAATAGGCAGGGAGGAGGGAGGGCCGCTGGAGACCAGTTAAGGTCTGTGAAAACAGATTGGACATTAAACATCTGGAAAACTGGGTGGGCCAAGTGGTTTGTTTCTGCTGACAAATTCTGCTCTGTGTTTCTAGATAGTGCCCTGACTGACAGGAAGGAAGCAGAGATGGTCACCATTCAGAGTGGATGGATGTTCTCAGTAGGGAACCCCAGAGGTCATTTCTGGGTCCTTTGCACTTTAGCATATTTAAGGAACGTGCTCTTTAACATATTTAAGGATTAGGCATGACAGGGTATATGTTCTGCTAAGATAATGTCACACCATGGGTGTGTTGTGAGGAACAAGACGTAGCTGAGTGCTTTCAACCACCTAAGAAGTGGCGTTACCTATCTATATCTATATCTAGTAGCACAAGTATAGTTAATATTGAGTAGGATGTTTAATGTTAAACTCCAATTTTTGCACCTTACCTTTGGCGACCTCCACCGAAATTGTGCAAAATTTGGCATGGGTGGCCTGGGTGGCAGATTTTCAAGACATAGGAAGTTTTGTGACATTCTCTTCACTAGATTCAGAGGTCTGGTGTGTCAAAAATGAATAAAATTCCCCTTTGTTTGCTTTGTTTAGCTGTCTTTGTTTTCTCTCACCTGCTTCCTAGATTGTATGGAATTTTGCTCTGAAAGTTTCAGGGTTGAAGAAGCCAGTGGCAAGAGTGTGCCTTTCAAAGGTTCATTGAAAAAATAAGCTAAGTGGGTTTTTAAGATAACCCTCTTACATGAAAGATAAATTTACTTTTACCGAGCGTCTACCTTTTGCAAAATTTGTGTTTTACTTTTCATGAGAAAAAATTGGGGGGGTCGTAATGGCAGCCATCTTTTTTTTTTTTAAAACAAAAAAGATGCAAAATACATGAAAATGATGTATTTTCAAAAACAAAACCCGAACCCAGGTAAACAGGACCCATTTAGGTAGATTCTGGTGCTTTTTATTTTAAAAAATCATTCCAAAAATACTTTTTCTTGGCACCATAAAATCGTGGGTGCCCAACTTATTGAGGGGAACCGTTTTCAAGACATCACTAAGACATCCTTCTGTGTGCTGCCTACCTCTCCCAGCTCAGCCAGCCCTCCTTCATCCCGCCCAATGCATGTTTGCTTTTGCTTGCCCTCCTTCCAGATCTCCCAGCGCCCCCCTCCGGATAGCTGCCGATACTTGGGTACCCACCGCCGGTGCTGCCAAACAGTAGGTAAAAAAACCTGTCCCTCACAGATCACTCTTTTTTTTTATTGAACTGTTTTAACCTGACCAGGGTGCCCACCCCCGCTACTGCTCCATCTCAACCCCCTCACCTCCAGATCACCTGTCCCCAACCCATAGGTGGCGACAACAGGTGCCCACACTGGTAACGCCAAACACTAAATGCCAACACTGGGGTGCCCAATCCCCAGTGTCATTCCGTTCCCCCTGCAAAAAAAAAAAAAAAAGAAGAAAACTGTCCCTCATAGATCTTATTTTTTTTTTAGTTTTTTAAAACCTGAAAAAAGAAAATGTTCCCTCATTAAGCACTGCTTCCCCTTCACACACACACAACACCCTGTCCCACCACTTAGCACCCACTACTCACCACCCCACACCCCATCACTCACCTAAAGAGGGTCCAACATTGTAGATCCACTCTCTGATCTGAAAGATGTCCTCCTCCAGGAACCGCAACTGTGATATGAGGAAATAAGGTAAGTCTGGTTAATGTGCTCCAATGCATTTTGAACTTTTACTCATAACTTTGTCATTTTTAAATATTTCCCCACCAAATTTTCAACATGGCCTTTTTGGGACTCCACCTCATGAACAAGATAGGTGACATTTTTCAAATCCAGCCCAAAAGATGATTTTGCAGTTATTCTACAAAATCACCTTTTCAGACAGGATTTGGAAATGTTCACATACTGGGATCATGAAGTGAAGTCATAAGAAGACTGTGGAAAATTTGGTGGAAAAATATGGTAAAATGACTACTTTACAAGTGAACATTAAAATATATCAATGTTCATTCATGACTTTGCTAATTCTCAGTATTTTCCTACCAAACATTAAACATGGCTCTTTTTGGACCTTACCTCATGAACAAGGCAGGTGAAATGCTTCAAAATCAAACCAAAAGGTGACTTTGCAGTCGCTCCACAAAATCACTTTTTGGCCAGGTTTGAAAATTTTCACCTACCGGGTTCATGAGATGGGGTCAAAAGATGACTATGTTCAAAATGTGGGGTCAAAATATTAAAAAAACAACAAAGTTATGAACTATGTTGAAATTGTTCCATGCTTGCTCATAGCTGAAACATGTTTTCACACTTGTGGCACAAAATGATGTTTCAGCCAGTATTCTATAAATGCCACATGTCATGTTTATAAGGAGGAGTCATAAAACAATTATGTTGAAAATTTGGGGGTTAAAATTAAAAAAATAACTATTTTAAGAAGTGCCAGCCTTTGGCCCAGCAAGCAGTGCTTTGTGATCCTGTGCAGGTGAGCTGGATTCAGGGGTAAGCTTAGTGAGCCAGCTGGATGGGCTGAGGCTGAGGGGACAGCACTGCCGTGTGGCATCTCCTACCAGCCTGGGAAAGGAAGGTGCAAGGTTGGCTGCATGGGCTCAGGGATCATATATAGTGAAGAGAACTCTTCTCTTAGCATGCAGCCATGTGCCTCTGTACCCGTGGCTGTCAGAGGGCCTTGTGCTTTGGCTGACAGATGGACTCTTTGCCCTGAGCATCTGTGTCTGTAACCCCATGAAAGCACAGACCCAGGGGGTCCTGCATTTCCATAGCCTGCCAGATAGTTCCATGAATTCTTGACTTCCTTTGCCACATGGAAGTGCAGCCCTCCACTTCCACAGGCAGATGGAGTCTTCCCTTGGTGTAGAGCCCAAAGGGCCCTGCATGTCTGCATCTATTATGCAGGTCCAGAAAATATCTTGTGACTGAGGATACAATTCCGCTATCTCAAAAAGAAGGGAATTACTTGAAAAGAAACTGTGATAATGTACAAGTTAAGGTTCAACTTAATGCCAAAAAAGTAGGGAAATGTGGTGTTAGGGTTTTCAACCCTAACTCCCACCCCGTCAAGCAGCAAAAGGACAAGACCACACGAACAACCACAGACAGCCATCGTCAGGTAAGACAAACAACATACAACTGTTTCCAGATGACATAAATGTAGTAGCACTGATGTGCTATCTTCCTGGATTTGTATCTGCAGGTACAGAAGCACAAGCCCTACAGAGTCTGTGCTTCTGTAGCCTTAACCGTGTGTGTATGTCTTACAGCATGCATGAATGCCTCTGGCTGTAGAATTACTGGCCCTCAGGGGTCTGCACTTCGGCAGACAGAAGTACTATTGCAATTTGGGTATCATGGATTTCTATATGCAGTACAGAAGTGCAGGCCCCAAATGGTGAGGCTGTTCTAAATATCTTATCATATATATGTAAATCTTATCATATATATGTAACCGGTGGGTTACCCCAGGGGTCGAGTTGGTGGTATTTTTGTGTTATTAGCACTGTGCGGTGCCTCCATATGTAACCCCCTACCTAGGACCTGGGCTTGGGGAGAAAACTGTTGCTCAGTATTTTGGCTAAGTTTGACTTCTAGTCAGGGGCACCCAAGTAACTCCAGACACAGGAAGCAATAACTGTAATATCCAATACCAGAAGCTGGGATTCTAAAGTGTGACTTTTATTCACATCCAACAGAATAACAAAGCACAGATGGACCCCCACGGGGCTACACTCCTGATAATGCAGATTTAAGGAGATTAGAACACATCTTCTTTCAACTGAAACCCTCAGGTCTCGAAACACTGTGGGCACTCTGCCCTAACTCAACTCTTTTTTGGTTTCCCTGGCTCGGCTCCATTGCCAGTCCTTTGGACACTTTCCATATAGCATGGAACATTTACTGGTGGCTCCCTACACCACCTCTGAGCACTTCTGGCTCCATCAGAGAATCTTCCTCATCAATCCCATGTCTGGGTACTTTTCTCAAGCACTGGCCAAGTACCTGAGAGAAAGCAACAGGTGTCCCAAAGCAAACCTGTAGAGGTGAATTTGGTTACTACTGATGGGGGGTCTCCCAACTCTCACTCCCATAATTCATACCCAGCCATTTCTCTGGACTGTAACACCTCATCCTTAAAAACACTTTGCTATGTAGATTCTCATTAAATGTATGCCACATCCAATCTACTGTTTTTTCATCCCATTTGTGCTGAACTTGAACATACTTAAAAAGTGGCTGTGTCCATTACTCTAGACCCCTCCCCCCACCAGAATTAAGCAGTCTAATCCCCACATCTTCCAAACTGTACTTGGCTGTCTTTTCCTGACCCAACAGTAACAGTCACGTTAGTTTCATCTTGTCTCAGGTGAAAACACATTGGCCCTTTAGCAGAGCGAACTCACTCCTTGGTTGCAGGTGCCCCACAGGCATTGTCTCTTCCAAAGAAATCTCGTTCAGAACTTCTGATGCCTCAGCATGAACTTAAACTCAGGCAGCTTCTTGTTTCCTAGCCGGACCAGGGGGTTTGCCCCTGGAAACAGACTGATTCTTCCCCTCCCATCCCCGCAGGGATGGGGCCCTGAACCATTGAAAGCGGTCTCTACCACTTCACTTGGCTCTTCTTGTGTTCCTCTCCAGGTGAGAACACACACCTATACAAAAAAAATAGCTCTTTGACAGAGCTTAGGACTCTGAGGGCCTGCTTACAGCAGAGCACCTCCTTCCTCTACTACTGACTGCAACAAACTGACTTCAGATTCCCCAACGTTCTACTCTAACCTCCAACTGCAACATTCCAGTGTGGCTTATGCAGCTGAGACAGGTCTAAATGATGTCATAGCTCCAGCTCAGCAGAGACTGAAAACAGAGCAAGACACAGTGAAATCCATTTAACTGGAGTTTCACGAGCTGCCTGTCCCTGCCTGCCACTAGGTCTTATTAGGGTTCTAGTAACCCTGGGTAACAGGGGGGTTACATACATATTTATATTTATATATATATATATATATATATATATATTTATTTATGTCTTTGATTACCACGTAAGTGCACTAATCCAGAGGACCGTTTTCAGTCACGACCCGGGCCACAGGGTGGCGGGCAGCAGAGAGAAACACAGCAACATATGCAGGGAAACTTCAATCTATACTGTAGAAACACACCTCAGGCACTAGGTGGTGTGGAAAAAAAGAAATACAAACAACAGAATAGTGCAAGGCAATGGCCAGGCACACACAATGTGAAAGTGGGCCATACATAGCAATAGAAATAACATGAGGTACTGGAGCCACATTTCATGTTGCAGGAGAGCATACGTAGCATTATAAATTATAAATAAGACGTGAAGACCAGTTTAGTACAGTCATCAGTAGAGTTGAACGGGTTCATAAAATTAGAGTTTCACGTCAGTTCATGGATTTGAGGTAGTGAGGGAAGGAGGGTTATATAGAACTACAGTGATGAGGGAAGGGATGAACAGAAAGGCAGGGAAGGAAAGGCGATATGGGCATTAGGGTGCCTTAGAGTTACTTACTGGGTACAGTGACAGTCAGCAGCTGCTAGGAGCCAGGTTTTCAAGGTCTGTTTGAAGGCAAGGTGTGAGGGGGATGCGCAGATGGACTGTGGGAGCTTGTTCCATAGAGAGGGGGCAGAGATGGAGAAAGCTCTATTTCCCATACTTCCCATAGCTGTGGAAATGCGGGGTGTCTCCAATGGGGGGACTGAGGATGCCCTAAGTGTCCTAGGAGCCACTCTGCCTGTCAAGAGGAGAGAGTAATGGGATAGGTGTCAGTATCTTAGTGCACTGTCCACTAGACAGCCCATCACATAGTCAAAGTGACCTTGTACTGGGAGCCAACCCAGTGACTGGTAGAGAGTGCAGTGGTGGGTTTGGTGGGGAGCTTGAAGGATGAAATGACAGATAGAGTTATAGGCAGTGTTTAGTGTTGATTTCAAGGTGGATGATACGAGGGAGTAGATGGGGGAGCAATAGTCAAGTACAGGCAGTAGGTTGCCCTGGGCAATGGCAAGGCGTGCTTCATCTGATAGAAGGTTTTTGAGTCTGTAGGCAGCGCCAAGTTTTTGGTGGATCCTCTGCACAGTGTTGTTGACATGCTCAGTGAAAAAGAGAGAGAGGTATTTAAAAGATGGGATGTTCTCAAGTGGGGGGCCTGCTGGTGTGTGTACAAGGAGGGAGGAGTTGGATTTGGCAGCTTTGGCAAGGAAAGGCTTGGAACCAAAGAGCATGAACTTAGTCTTCTTTTCAGTGCCTAGCAGCCTGTTGGCAAGGAACCATTTACGAGCAGAGCCATAGTTGTGTGTGAGGATGGTGGAGATGAGCTCTCTGGATTTATCACTGTGGTAGAGGACCAGGTCATCTGCATAAAGGAGCGCTTGACAGCTGAGGCTATCCTTCGGGAGTGAGTCAATGAAAATGGAGAAGAGCAGTGGTCCGAGTATGGAACCTTGGGGGACTCCAGTGCATACAGGGAGGGCAGCAGAAGAGGCACTGTTGATGATGACAGACTGAGATCAACTGGATAGATAGCTGCAGAACCAGGCTGTGGTTCCCCCAGAGCAGCCAGAGAGAGAGACAGGGTTGAGTGGAGAAGGTGGTGGTCAACAAGGTGAAAAGCCTTCTATAGGTCTATGAAGACAGCTCCTGTGGCTTTTCCTTGGTCCATATTTCTCAGCACATGATCAGTAAAAAGGGCCAAAGCAAAAGAGGTGCTGTGGTGCTTGCGGAAACCATGCTGGAGGGGACATAGGAGGTTATACTTTTCGAGATGCTCTGAGAACTGGCAGTGCACAATTTTTTCAAGTAGTTTGCTCAGGTGAGGGAGTAGAAAGATGGGCCTATAATTATCAGGTGATTCCGGGTCACCGCTTTTGAAGATGGGCACGACATTTGCATGCTTCCAGGAGTCGGGAACCATAGAAGATGTAAGGGTGAGGTTGAAGAGGAAGGTGAGGGGTTTAATCAAGGCAGAACAGATGAGTTTAAGAAATGCGGGGTATAATCCATCACTGCCAGGGCTGTCTTTGGCAGGGAGAGATTTCAGGAGCTTAATAGTGTCTGTATGCCCAATGACTTTGAAGTGGAAAGGTGGGGGCATGTTGGTAGCTGAGGAGGAGGGGTTGTGGGAGGTGAGAGGTTCAGGGCAGAGGACCCTTGTGGAGGGAGCTTGTTCAGATAGAGGGATAGGTCCATGAACTTCGTGTTGAATATATTTGCAATCTCAGTAGGGTCTGAAATAGGACCAGAGGGGGATTAAAGCTGCTTTAATTGTCTACTGGACTTGGGGCTAAGGATAGTTCCAATAGAGGCCAAGAATATGCGTGGATTGCCAAGGTTGTTTTTCTGTTGATTAATGTGGAATTTGCGTTTGAGTGATTTTGCCGTCTGTTTGCAGATGTTGCGTAGCTGTCTGTAAGCATTCCAGAGGAGGGGAGAGGGTGAAGCCTTATAGGCTTTCCATTTGTTATCCCAGGCTTTCATTAGTGCCAGCAGTTCTTTGGAGAGCCATCGGGTACAGCCCCCTCTTACCCTTCTGGTTGTGATGGGAAAATGGATGTCCTGTAGGTGGGAGAGTTTGGAAGTAAGGTAATTGACTCCATCAGATAAGCTGCTAAAATGGTAGAAGGTTGACCAGTCTATAGCTCTTACATCACTAAGGACAGGGCTAGGGTCTGAGCAGTTAAAGTTCCCTGAAGGACAATAGTCTGTGGAGGGGGCGGACAGATTTGGTAGACAGTATAGCATAGGTAGGGATGTGGTCACTTAGGGAGTCAGACATAGTGCCCGCTTGGAGGACAGAGTCAGCCCGGTTTGTGATGATTCAGTCAGTCAGGGAGTGATTATGTGTACAAGCGTTATGTCTGGTGGGGGAGGAGATAATTTGCTCTAGATTGTGTACTTTCAGTGCATTAGATTAGTCCAGTGAATTGTTATCCAGCCAGTTGAGATTGAAATCCCCAAACACAACTGTGTCTCTTAGGAGTGTTGTAGAGCCTATGCCATTTAGAACATTTGATAGATCTGGTATACCTACTGCAGGGGGGGGTTATAGCAACAACCCACATACCATTTCTTGGATGCACCAAGGATTACCTCCACAAGAAGCCACTCACTTTGAGATGTGGCGGTGGAGCAGCTGATGATAGTGGCAGTAATGTGGTCTTGCACATACAGTGCCACACCCCCTCCTTTCTAGCATCCTGGTCTGTCCAGTCGTAGGAGTGAATAACCGTCTAGGTTGAACGAGGAGTCAGGGTGGTGGGGTTTCAACCAGGTCTCAGTGAGACCTAGTGCTTGTGGCTTGTAGAGAGATACCCACGCCTCAAGTTCATGGAACATGGAACTTTGACGGTAGGCTGCAGATATAGATATATTGATATAGATATATATATATATTTTCAGTAGTTCATATAACTGGTGCATAGATGACAATATAGATCTCCTTAAGTCACTCTCAGACTGTCCTGTACACCAGTTTTCACCGCGCTACTCACTTAATATGTTTTTTTTGCAGTTTATCTTTCTATTGAATATCAGAGTTTCTATTAACAACATTGACATTGCTGTGCATACAGATGTGACAGGTGATACAAAATGTTGTTCATACATTAACGGCATATATAACAACACAGTATATATGTCATGCACTTATTTCAAGTACCTTGTATAGCATCACAGTTATATCAGTTGCAGAGATAAGGATCATGGACATATGTTATTTACAACTTTGGACAGGTGTTCTGGCACAGCTAGAGAAGAGTTTCTCCTTTGGGACCCCCTCAGGGGGTATCTGGGGATTATTTCAATTAGGGAGGAAGGAGGTCAGAGAGTTGATAATGCTGGGCTATGCCCAAGCCTTCTAACCATTCAGGGGGATTTCAGCAAATCCTTCTTCCATTCCGGTCTAAGGTTTGTGCTATGCCTAGCTATGAACTGTAGGTAAGGGCTCCACATCTTGTAACACATAGCAGTAGTTTGTAAAGAGAAATACAGAAGTTTTTAGTTTATGGCCAGGTCTTCCATCGCCTGGGACCATTCCCCCAGGGTGGGGATCTTGTCAGTCCTCCATCTGACCAGCAGGAGCCTTTTTATCAAGTCCCTACAAAAAGACATGGAAAGATGGGAGCACTTAAATCTAACATTGATGGGGAGGATCGAAGCCATCAAAATGATGGCAGCCCCTAGAATCTACTACATACTGGCCCACCTACCAGTGGTGACCCCAGAGTCCTGGTATGCAAAGCTAAATGGGGTACTGAAGCATTTCCTATGTGGTAATACCAGGCCAAGGCTCAGCTGGGCAAAACTGAAATCCTCCAAGGACAGGGGAGGGTGGAACCTTCCACATTTCCACCACTATGCAAGCTTACTAGCTATGTCATTACGGATGTCTGCAGAGTCAAGGGTCCCCAGCCTGGGTACAGATAGAATCAGCTATAGCGGCATGAGTCCACCCAGACATACATTTTACTTCACCTTTACCAAAACAAGCCCAAACATGGTTCACCATAAAGGCAGCAGATGTAGCAAGGCAGAAAGTGAGGAAATTAGTGCACATGTGCATACATCCTGGAAACACCACTCTGAAATAACCCCCAAC
The DNA here is from genome assembly GCA_016271365.2 of Neoceratodus forsteri. Classification (NCBI taxonomy): domain Eukaryota; kingdom Metazoa; phylum Chordata; order Ceratodontiformes; family Ceratodontidae; genus Neoceratodus; species Neoceratodus forsteri. Next base: position 335,815,222 of record CM028137.1, on the reverse strand, counting down.
TGCTAATAGACAGGAAACAAATAGACTGGGATTCTTGGAAAATAATAAAGGTTAACCTGGTCAAGGACCTGCTAGAGCCTGATGGTCGAACAATGCTCACATGTCAAGATATCCAAATGCTCTGTGATATTCCCAGAACCCAGTTCTGGGGCTACCTCCAGCTTAGGACCATGCCTGGCACAAACAAAAATGCCAATGCCTGACCTGCAAAACTTGTAGCAAGGCCAGTCAGACAGGGGCCATCCCTATAACGCAATGGCTTCAGCAACCCAAGGGCCTGACAGGAAGGATTCAAGCCAAGATAAAACAAACAAGTCTTGATCCATCCCTAAGAGCTAAGGACAGATGAAAGGCCTTGTTAAACAACAGCATAAGTCAGGAGGAATGGGTGGGCTGTTGGAAGCTGGCACACAGGGCCTGTAGAGACCAGAAGAGTCTCCTAATGCAAAAAAAGGTTTTGCACCTGTGGTATCACACCCCCACATCAGTGTACAAGACGAAGCTTGTGGCAACAGATCACTATTGGAGAAGTGGTACCACTGGGAGAAATCTATTGCATATACTATGGGATTGCTCTTGTATCAAATCCTTCTGGAAGCAGGTACTGGGCACATGCTCAGACATCTTGAGCCTAGAGGTACCCCCAAACACCTGAACTAATGCTGTTGGGGCTCCCCCTTCCTGAGAGGCTGCTGACAAGCACACAACAGCAATGGCTACAGTATTCACTCAACATGTTAACTTTTTATTTGTATGTTCACATAGCCATATTCAACTTAGTTTACATGTGATTAGTACTCTTAAAACATATTGCAGGTCTGTAATGTAATGCCACATACAGTTTATCAGCATATGCTACTTAATTGTTAGCCCTTTAAAGAAAAATAAAACTTAATTCAAAGTACATACCTGAATTACAGGCATAAGACATGAAAAGATTGCTTTGAGATAGATTTAGTTCACTCAGTAGTGCTCTGTCTATGTACCCTATGTACAACATTTTAAAAAGTGGGGAATTAGACATACATTTCGGTTAATGGTTTACTTAATTACAGGTTAATAATTATTTCATTCAGTGCATATGACTGACCTGGAAACTCCAGGTTTATACCACACTCCTCTAGTATTATATTCATTATATCAGTATCCTTTCTGTAGATAGTATCAAGAAAAGGTTTAGAGTTAGCAAGTAATAAGACTTTTCTCTTTTAAATTGAGTGACAATCAGTAATTAGTATCTCCTAACCTTTAATTGTCTGTTTTAACTCCTGGTTAGCTGCTTACAACAGGACATAGGTGGTGCTAGACTAAAGGTGATAAAACCTTTAAGTGTATAACCCACCCGTTACTGCATAGGGCCCAATATGTCTATGTGAACATACAAATAAAACGTTAACATGTTAAGTGAGTAGCGTGGTGAAAACTGGTGTACATGACAGTCTGAGAGTGACTTAAGGAGGTCTATATTGTCGCCCAGTCTATGCATTAGTTATTATATGAACTACTGAATATATATATATATATATATATATATATATACAGTATATAAGATATTTAGAACAGCCTCACCATTCAGAAAAAATGTGTTTTAACTGAACCGTTAGAAACAGATGGCATTCGTCCTCTAATGGCATGAATCAACTATTACCCAAAAATGTTTTTTATAAAAAGTAATTATAAAATGTTTATGACATGAAAATAAATATTATACTCAATTTGTAAATATGTTTATGCATAGATCCTGTCCCTGAGGAAGCTAAACAAGGCAAAACGTTGGGCAATTGGGATCTTATGAGACAAAAAAGAAAGAAGAATAAAACTAGAAACTTTTGAAACTATTAAGGCATGGCTGGCATTTCTTTTCCCTTGTTGCCTTATCATCCACCCACCAGCCCCCAACTGAAAGCGAAAGATACCGGGAGGGAACCCACATTCCTTGGATTTGCTCTAGTAAGCAAAGGTGTCTAAAAGCCCTGAGCCACTATCAGCCACTCCTGAGAAAACTCCAGCTGGTCTTATGACTCATCTGATAGACAATGTCACAGGTAGAGTGTCAAGTTTTGAACCAGCTGAGGATCAGCTCAGTCTCCTTAGAGGACACCCAGACCCTGCTCCTCCATTGGGTGCTTCCTCAAAATGGTCTATGGAATCTGCATTACATGCAGCAGGGTGGATCAAGGCCAATGATGGTATCTCCTAGTTACCAGGTATGGTCCCTAAAGCAGTGAACAGTGTGGTCCTCACTGCAAAGATAACCTGCTCTGTGGCTTTGTTGAATAATTCCACTGTGCCAGCTGCTAGTTCCACTAATTCGGCACCCATGATGAAGACAGGATTCATGCCAAAAAGAGGTGGGGGGGCACATCAACAGGCAGTAAGTGGAGTGGGACCCAGTTTGCCAGGGACAAATGCTGATAGCCTGAAAGTTCCCTTTCCCACACCAGTGCCTAATTTCTAAGAGCTGCAGCAGACTGGGCCCTCTCAGACCATAGCCTGCGAGCTGCAACAGAAGTCCAAGTCTTAGTACATGGACACCCCACAGTTACCAGAAAAATGGGTATCTCCCTCTGAAGGCAAAAAAAAGACTGCTACTGGATTCTCTGTTAAAACACCAAAGGCTGATATGCAGAGTTGCACATCACAGGGACTGTCTATCGGTCCAGCATAGCCAGTTAGCAATCTGGAAGAATAGACTGTTGAAACTCACTCTGTGAATGCTAATAAAACTTTACATAGCCCTGTGCTGACCCATCTACTTGTCTGACTTAATTCCAGTACTAATCAAGACGCCAGACTACCACAGTTGGATTCTCTGCCACCCCTGCCCCCATCCCTTAAACTAGGGAGAGGCTCATTTACTGCCCCTGCGATGATGCCAGAAAATAAGCTCCAGCCCCTGAAATATCTTGAATTATTTACTGCAAAACTGCTCAATGCCGAAATGCAGTATAGCTGCAATATATAAGGGACCTGACCCTCCCTCCCCCGGATAGGACTTATGTCATCTACACCTCATCAAGCAATCCATGAACCTTTCTGCCTCAGATTTGTATGCCTTCATCCATGTTGCTGGGGGAGAAACATATGACATTAGCTTTAAGCAGTGTAAATCTTCAGACAGTTTCTGGGCCCACTATTCTACTCTGAAGGACACTTCGCTATGGTCACCTTTCCTGGTCATTCTGTTGACCAAGCCTACGGTCAAACCTTTCTGTAATGAGGGGGTCTGTGTGTCAGACATCTCCTACTGGATCTGCCAGAAAATGTGAAGTTCTGGATGTCCCTTGCCCCATTTTAGATACAGAGAGAGTGTGGACATGGGGGTGGAAACTCAGAGTGGAACTCAAATATGGTTGTAATGTTCTGATTCAATTACCCAGCAGTTTCATTTTGAGAAAAGATAGAGGCCTCTGTTTTTATCAGGATCAGCCCTATTCATATTACAAGTATGGGTTCCTTAATCATTATAGCAGCATGTGTGACTAACAGAGATGCGGGCTATGTATGGAATATGGCCACATTAGTGCAGCATGCCCTAACCCATTTTGCTGTAATTTATGTGAAGAAAAGGGTCATTCTTATAGAAACTGGCTCTTGACTTCCCATAATCAAGAGGACAGTCTGGACCTTGACTACCTCACTGGCAATGTGTGGCAGTTAAGATCAGCAAAAAAAGCTGCTTAGTGGTAGTGGGGTTGTATTTGGCCCTTTCTCAGGATAACGGTGGGATGATATTGGTCTGCATGGTCTTAAAGGGTTGAGGGACTCTCTCTCTCTTTCCAGGGGACACATCAGGAGGCCACTCGGTAAGAGTAAGGCTCCTAATGGGGGCCGTGGATTAGTATATGCTCACAAGCTGGTAACTAGAGGGGGATTTGGGCTGTCGAAGGGAGGGGGATATATTTATACCGGTTAGCTCATTATTTCAAGGCATTACTGATTTTTGGAGTCTGATCACAGTATAGAGCGGTTTCCTGTTGTGCTTGTACATAGGGGGATGTATATAGTTCGCACAGCCAGTTTGGGGTTGTGTACCCTGGTTATGCCAGGTATGTGTTTGTCTGTCTGTTTAAATGAAAATGAATAAAGATGGTTTACAAAAAAAAAAAAAAGCTGCTGACTTAGCTGCCCGTATATCTGCTCACCAACAGGCACCTAACCTGATTGACCCCCTTCCACCGACCATGGAAATGGTAGAAGATCCAGTTCCCCAGGTGGCCCCTGATTTAGAGGATGGAGACTCTGGTCTGCCTCATGATACAGTACTGGAACAATCCCTTCCACCAACAGTAAGATACCCCCCCCCCCAAGTAGAGGTTCCAGTATATTTCTGACACCCCTATGGGTGTAGTTGTGGAGACACAGGATATGCCTCCTTCACACACACCCAATCTTCATCCCAACAGATTCAGCTTAACCCCCACCCCAAGAAAAAAGAGGCCATAGTCAAAAGTCTAAATTGGCTAAACTTTCTGGGGTCCATGTTGCTAAAAGGTTTAAGGTACTCCAAGAAAAAAAGAAAATGTGGGGGGATACGGATGAAGAGGATGCAAACTTTGAGGTCTCTTCCAATCCATTCCAAAGAGATCATTCCTCTGAGGATTCTCAATCTGAGACATCCACTGCCAGGCTAACAAGAGTTGGCTAGAGCTAACAACAGCTGCCTGTGTAATAGCTTTATGTGTGCGATTCAGCTACCAACTGTCAAACTGCATTTTGATTAGCCTTTATGTATTTAGCTATAAAAATGTTTGAGTAGCCAAATTGCTACTGCTGTTTGTCATGCTACAGATCAAATTGTGAGGTTTGGCTAAGAGGTTTGTCATTTGGCTATACAGTTCAGATGACAGTTGAAATGCTATTAGGTTTTAGTCTTCCAACTTAAACAGTGACTGTGTTATTTTCTTTGGTGTATCACTGTGATGTAATTGTGGTCAAAATGGATTATTAGTAAGTACAGCCAGTTTTTGACAATAGAGCAGTATGTATTTACCACCTACACTCCAGTAAAACACACACACGCACACATGCACACACACTACACTACACTACACTACACTAAAACACACACACACACACTACACAACACTACACTAAATCGCACACACTACACTACACTACATAACTCTACACTAAAACACACACACTACACTAGTAATGCGTGACGCAGGGACACCCAGCACAAAGTGACATACAAGGACCCACAGAATGACACACAAAGATCCCCAGAATGACACACTTTGGAGTGATGTGCACAGATTCTGAGAATTACAACCCCCCCCAAGTCAGACATACATGGATCCTCAAACTGACGTACACTTGGGCCCTGGAGACATGCACATATACAACCTCCCACAGTGACACATGTACACTGTACCCCTACCAGATGATTTTAGAACCATCTTCTCATACACAGTGCATGCACACAATCCCTCCCCCCCATATGACTTTACATCCTCATCTCCCCTTTCTACTTGTCAGTCTTCTCTAGACTGAACAATTGTCATATACTCTGGCTTCTCCCTCCATTTTATACACATGCATCTGGAATCGAGCCTCGGCTCAGCGTGCCTTTCCCAGTTACCAAATGTTTAAATAAATGCACGTGCACACAGACACAGGCACTCACGTTCTCTGCCCCTCCCCCCAATCGCACAAACTCAGGTGCATCTGCAAAAATGCTCAGGCTCTGTTAACCACCACAGCATACATTTAGGCACTCCCCCACACACTCCTTCCTCCCCAATCCAATGTACACAGGCTTTCATCCCATAGACACATATAGAGCCCCCTCAACACCCTACCCCCCCACACACACACACGCATTTGCAAACAAATATCTTGAGGCACATCATTACCACAGCACACACTATTGTGTTCCAGCACACATTCATATCCCTATACACACACCATTGCACTTAACTCATAACCATAAAGAAAAACAGACTTATGGTAAAGCTTCATAAAAATTATTAACATTTTTATTAAAAAGTCTTCTGTGTCAGTGTGATTTATTTATATATTTTTTGTTATGGCTTTTTATATTTCTTACCTTGGCCTTGATGAGGTAGGGTGCTACATGCATGTTAGTGCAGCATTTACCTTGGTGAGGCATTAAGTAGTTCTGATACAGTAATTGCAGTACTAACATGAGTAATATGCCTCTTCCAGATTAGAAAGACATGTTTTTAGTAACCCCAAAAAGTCAAGAAGCCTTAAAATGTTAGCAAAATATCTTTTGTTGACAAAATGAAAGATGGAGCAGTGGTTAGTGTTCACAGACAACTGAAAATGAGTAAGAACTCAGAGGTGGCAAGACCATGTATCAGTATGGGTTTCAACAGTCATAACAGGTAGACATATCTTCCACTGTAAAGGTCATTGATCGAACCTCAAAGAAACAAAAAAGCCTGTGCATGCCAACAAGGTTGAAGGTGCTACCCAAGATGAAAAGTACTGCACAAAACTGAACCAGAAGGAGCATTATAAAGCCTTTGAGATAAGGTGCCATGTAGGGGCACTCTAATGCTTTGATGCAAGCAAATTCATATTTAGAGACCTTGCAGTGATGTGTGCATGTAAGCCACCCCATCTTGGGGCTTACCTTTAAAGCTACAGCCCCTGTTGCCATGTTGTTTCTTGCCCTCTGCTTCCAGCCCTCTGGACTGCTAAATTGGGACCGGAGGGCTTCTCTAAGATGGGATTCAGGCAAAAGCTCCCTCCTTGAGCTTCAAGGTAGCTTCCACCCAATGATCCTGTTTCCTCGGCCCCAATGTGGTAGTGGGGCCGAGGTCCTGGTACTGTTTGTGCCTCCGGGCACTGGAAAGGACTCCCGCCCCTTGTTCGGGGGCTTCTGGTACGGCAGTGTGCCAAAAAGCAACATGGTCACAAATGCAGTTGTAACCCCCCTGCAAATGGGGGTTCCCAAAAGTCTTCCAGGAGTTTGACTGAATGCTCCAAGTCTGGGCATTTAAGCTGTTTAAATGTAGTTTCAAGTGAGTGCTATTTGAGCCTCCACATACTGTCTCTTTAAGAGCTGTGTGCTTGCAGACTTAATTAGTTTGTATGGGGGGGACTGTGTATTAAATGCTCGAATCCAGCCCGAGCTGCTGTCAATTCACTCCGTTTCTGCCATCGCTACATGTGCAGAGGGAGCCTTGTTGAAAGATATAACTATGTGCTAGAAATCATTTAGAGTGACTGAGAAAATGAAGTTTGTCTAACCTGTCTTCATTTCAGCATGAACTGTTTCAGTGTAGCTCTTTCTTGAACTGCTGAAATGGACCAATCAATGGGGAGGGGGTTCCTTAAAATGGAGCCTGTGGATGAATCGGAACTTGGACTCTCAATTTTGAGCCAGCCACAAGGTGATTGTATGGGCAGTGACTCTGGGAAATGTAGTTTTTACCTTGGCGCCTTTTTTCACCAACAGAGGGAGTCTCATTGTGAGTGACAGCCAAACCAGCCAACAGAATGGTGTGGGGCTAAAGGAAGTGCCCTGCTGTGTGACTTAAAGATCAGATCAGTTGTGGCAGTGAAGAGAAAAGGAGCTCTGTGCTTCTGCGGTGTATAGTTTCACGTGGGAAGTGCATGTGAGGCCCTGAGGTTCGGCCTGCAGCCATTGTAAGTGCCAGTTCGGACTGAATCTGATTTGTGAGGAGAAAGAACAAAGTCTAAAGAGTGGAAACCAGGCTCACCCTGTAGAAGACTGGGGAAATTGCTGAATTGCACTCGGTCTGTCAGGAACTGAAGCTGCTTTGTGTTCTCCTGGGTGTTTTGCAGTAATTGCGATCGGGATCTAGTAGCAGCCTGCCTGGTATAGTACTTTCCTTTTACATATGAATGTGCGTAGTGCTTGTGGGGAATCCCTATTTCCAATCCCCTGTGTTGTGTGCTGTGTGCTGAAGCTGGAAGCAAACCCCAGCTTGTCTCGGACTAAATCCATTTGCTATCTACTGCAGTGGGGTCCATTCACAAGGACTTTGTCTCCGTGCCCTGTTGTTCTGGCAACCCAGAAGAACATCCACCATCCGGTTCTCAGCTTGGGTATTATGAGTACAAATCAGGGTATTCCCCTGCAGCCTGTTTTCAGTTACAAGTGTGTCATCTAATTATTGTTGTTTCACTTCTTCATGGACTGAGCCATCCGGCTCCGGATTACAATTGGGTGTTGTGCATATATTTTCTTCTACAGGGCCCTGTCCATCTGCACCTGCTGGCAACCCCGGCAATGGACCTGGCTAGCCCCCCAACCTGGGTACCCAGAGTGTGACTTTTCAGACCATGTATGTGTGCACAGTACTGTGATTTAATTCTGCCAATTAACCTGATTGCCCCTTCCCGTGTTACTGTCCCCTAAATAAATCAGCTTTGTTGTTATACAATAACTGTCTTTGGTGTTGGTACTTATGGAAACAGTATTGCATTTTGCTGTGTATGTTGTTTAACCTTATTTTACAGGGGGGTCCTCAGAGACATGCTGCAGAATCAGTCTCGAGGGTAAGTGGTACTTTCAGAGTGAACAGTGTATACGTGGGGTATTGGGGCTGTAATGCCAGTGTACTGTGAGCCACTAGAGGAATAAAAGGGGTCTCAGTGTCCCAGAGGCTGTGACCAAGCTAGTCTAACCACTACAAACCCTGACCTCTGGGTGAGGCACCGCCATAGAACCTAGGCCCTCTCAACCTGTCAGTAGTCAAGCAGGCAGGGGTGTGTAGCCTGGAACAGCGCCACCTGGGGTTACATCGTGAGGCTCACCGCTGGGATTTTGTGTCCTCTAGTATTGGCCACATTTACGCACCATATTTAAAAATTAAATGGTTGCCCCGACAGAGTGGCTGTGCCGGTTGGTGGAGTGGTGTATTGGGGAGGAGATCGACCCCCTAAATGCTATGCTTATCCTGGACATCCCCCTGGGTATCAATATGGACACTGTACAGGGAGTACTTTCCAAGGTGGAAGGTTTACAAAACCCTGTGGTGGTTGGTCGACATGCTGATCTGCTCACCTACGCTTTCATGGCCCTAGTAGAGTATAAGGACCCCATAGATAGCTCCAAAGTGCCACAGACTATTACCCCAGTGGGAGCCCTCACTGCCTGAAGAGTGATAACTAATGACAGTAAAGACCCGAGGGGGATGAGCCCACCCCCCACTATCTGAAACTTTTGAGGAGAAATTTGTTAAATTGTTGCTGGAGGAAGGGAAAACTGTGGAGGATTTAAAGAAACTATTATTGCCACCTGAGAACATTCCTCCACCAACACCCTCTCCCCCTCCAGCACCCGTTATTGCCCCTCCTTCTGTGCCAGTGCTAGCCCCTGTGTCTGTACCTGCCAATAGTCACGACTTTTACCACAGGTTGAAAATTTTCTCCGGCACCCTCCCCACCCCACTAGGGCAGGATGACTGGGAGACCTGGATAGACTATGTTGCCCCTCAAGTGCTAGAATGGCAATGCTCGGAAGCAGAAAAGTGAAAGAGGTTAAGTGAGAGCCTCTGAGGTCCTGCCCTGGCTACCATCCATGTCAAATGGGCCAGTAACCCTGAAGCAACTGCACAGGACTATCTTGAGGCCTTGGAGAATGTGTATGGGATCCCAGATTCCGATGAGGACCTGTGGTGGAGAGTAAGAAATCCACAACAGTACCAAGGGGAGTTGTTGTCTGTGTATGTATCTCGGCTGGAAAAATTGTTGCAAGAATGCCTCAGAATGGGTAGTTTGCCAGCGATTGAATTGGACCGAACCAGGCTGGACAGGATCCATAAGTCTGCCCCCTTCTCAGAACTGCTGTTGTTTCAGTTATGCCTGGCCAGTCGACTTGGATCCCCACCCTCCTATGATGACCTAATGAGAGAAATTCGAGGGGTTGAAAAAAAGCGTCCCCGAGAGGGACTTGCACCAATAGCTGCTGCTACGACCCGAGTGACTGAGGGTGACCCATCAAGTGAAGTTCAGGGGCAGAGGTTGGCAGTTAATGAGTGCTCTGAGAAGGAAAAGGGTGTGCCACCATGGGGTGAACTGCTGAAGAGTTTGGGAATTAAAAAGTCTCTTTATGAAGGCCGCTCCTGCAAGTACAGGCCCAACCCTCATCGACTGCATCTGCTATGGGGTGGGGTACCCACCATCATCTCCTGCTGACAACAGCTCAAAACTCGATGTCTTGACCATGGAAGTGGGGAAATTGATGAGATACATCCAAATGCTTATTACGCCACAGATCGAGATGGCCCCAAGGTCCCCAGTTAATAGTACCCCTGACCTGGCCCCCAGTGTGACACCTCGGTCAGTTCAAACTCCAGAAAGTATGTTTTGCTATAATTGTGGGAAGGATGGGCACATGAAGAGAGAGTGCCGGTCCTCAAAGGACCCAGACAAAGTGGTATATAGGCTACAGGGAGAGCTTCAGAGAAAAAATCAGTGGTTAAGAGGTGCACAAAATGATTCCAGTGAGGGTCTCAGAAATGCTAACTCACGTCCCTCTGTGGCAAGGTCAGTTGCCCAGGCCCCCGCCATGCTTCCCCAGACTGGTCCAGAATAGTGGGTTCCTCCATGGAGACCACTTCTTAAAGGTGAATGGAGTGTCGGCCAGAGCTGTATTAGACAGTGGCTCCCAAGTGACAATTATGTTCCAAGACTGGTATCAGAAGCATTTGTCTGATGTACCCTTACAACAGTTGGAGGAGTTGCATGTCTGGGAGTTAAGTGAGAAGGCCTACCCCTACTCTGGATATATCTGAATTTGGCTGTCTTTTCCCACCTCTTTGGCTGGAGTTGCAGAGCAAGTAGAGACCCTGGCCTTAGTTTGTCCCTCTACTGGACTGTATGATGGGGTTCCTCTACTAATTGGGAAGAATGCACATATGTTTGGACGGTTGGCACAGTTGTGTTATGAAAAACAGGGGCCAAGGGCTAGTAGAGCTTTAAGAATTCCGGCCTTGATCAAGAAGGCATATGAGGCACAGAGAAATGCTAAAAAGTGTAACCAGAGGAACCAGTTGGAATTGTCTGGATGAAGGATCCTGAGTCTCTGATCCTGGCGCCAAATGCCCAGTGTACCCTACAGGGGGAAGTCGGTATCAGAAAGGATGTCAAGAATAAAATCCTCATGCTGGATGCACCAGGTGATGGGAAATTGCTGGAAGGACTGATGCTCAAGCCAAGTATTTTGCCTGTCAGAGCCCATGCTTATACCAGAAGGGTAATGGTCCAAGTTCATAATGTGTCTGATAGAGAGATTCGAGTAAATAGAGATTGCACCCTGGCTAAAGTACATTGTGCAGATACTGCAGTGCTACCCAGTAAAAAGTGTTTGGGGGAAAATGACAGAGTGACGCCCGACTTGTTTGATTTTGAGGACTCCCCGTTGCCAGCTGAATGGAAGATGAGAATCAGTAGAAAGCTTGCCCAGAGAAGCCAGGTGTTTTCTTTAAAGGAATGGGACATAAGATATGTACAAGGAGCTGAGCACCACATCCAGCTGCATGATGAAAGGCCATTTCGTGAGAGGTCTCGATGCCTGGCCCCTGCTGACATAGATGATGTGAGACAGCATCTGCAAGAGATGCTTGCTGCTGGTGTAATACAAGAATCCAGAAGCCCATATGCTTCCCCTATCATGGTAGTGAGAAAAAAGAATGGGACAGTAAGGATGTGCGTGGATTATCACACTTTAAACCAGCGGACTATCCCTGATCAGTATACAATGCCCCACATTCAGGATGCTTTGGACTGCCTGAATGGTAGCAAGTGGTTCTCTGTGCTGGATCTTCACAGTGAGTACTACCAGATCCCGATGGCCCCAGAAGACCATGAGAAGACCACCTTTATCTGTCCGCTTGGCTTCTATGAATTCATGAGGATGCCTCAAAGGATTTCAGGCGCCCCAGCCACTTTTCAACGAATGATGGAGCGTGCAGTGGGGGACATGAACTTATTAGAGTGCCTGGTATACGTAGATGATGTTATTGTGTTTGGCAGCTCATTGGAGGAACATGAGAGCAGATTATTCAAGGTGTTGGACCGACTGGAAGACTTTGGCCTGAAACTGTCCATCGATAAATGTCAGTTCTTCCAAACCTCTGTAAAGTATGTGGGAATATAGTCTCCACCGAGGAATAGAAACCGACCCAAGTAAAGTTGAGGCCTTGACCACTGGCCACAGCCCCTAATCTAAAAGAACTGCAAAGATCTTGGATTCTGTGGCTACTATCGCTGTTTCATCAAGGACTATTCAAGAGTGATCTGTCTTTACCTAATCTTACTCAAGGTTACCCTCCTACCCACAAAATACAAGAGATCAACTCCCCCTGAGACTGAGAGAGTGTATTTCCGGCCTAGTGAAGTTTTTGGGGCACGATGGACACCTGATTGTGAAGCTGCTTTTCATGAGATTATATATCAACTTACCCATGCTCCTGTCCTGGCCTATGCAGATCCAGCAAAACCCTATGTCCTACACACTGATGCTGGTTTGCAAGGTTTGGGAGCTGTGTTGTACCAGGAGCATGAGAATAGCCTGAGACCAGTGGCATTTGCCAGTAGAAGCCTGACCCCATCCGAAAAGAACTATCCTGTATGTAAGTTAGAGTTCCTAGCTTTGAAGTGGGCCATTGTTGACCAATTCCATGAATACTTGTATGGGGCTAAGATACTAGTAAAAACTGACAATAATCCTTTGAGCTATGTGCAGACTTCAGCTAAGTTGGATGCTACTGGCCATAGGTGGCTTTCTGCATCATCTACATATGACTGTGCTGTTGAATACAGAGCAGGCCTGAACCACATAGATGCTGATGCTCTCTCACAGAGGCCTGTTCCCTGGAATGACTGGGTCAGACTGTCAGAACCTGATATTTGAGCACTCTGCCAGAAGCTTGACAGGGAGGAACAAATGTCCACTGACGCAGTGTACTATATGGTGGATTGTTTGGGACCCTCTGAGAATTGCATACCTGCTGCTTATTGCCACTTTTCTGCAATAGACATTGGTGCACTGCCTCAGCTGGACAATGACATTATTCAGCGGGCTGAATCCCAAGATCCCATGATCAAATCAGCTCTAGAAGCCCTCTACACAGGGAAAGATGTAGCCGAGTTACGCTCCACTGATTTAAGAACTGCATTGTTATACAAGGAAGGTCCTAAGTTGAAACTGATTAATAGACTGTTATACAAAGAAACAGTAGACAGAGGGGGAGAAATAGATAAACAACAGCTAGTTTTGCCCACTGCCTTTCAAGACTGGGTGCTGAGGTCCCTACACAACCACATGGGGCACCTTGGCATAGACAGAACACTTGACTTGGTGAGATCCAGATTCTAGTGGCCTAAGATGGGGGCTGATGTTGAACAACACATTAGAACTTGTAGTCACTGCTTACAGAGGAAAGCTTTGCCCCAGAGGGCCACCCCCCTAGTTAACATCACCATCAGCGCCCCCATGGAGCTGGTCTGTATAGACTTTCTGAGTTTGGAGCCAGATCAAAGAAATATCAGTAATGTGCTGGTGGTCACTGACCATTTTACAAGATATGCCCAAGCTTTTCCCACCAAGAACCAGAAGGCATCCACTGTGGCCAAAGTACTTACAGAAAACTTTTTTGTTTACTATGGGGCACCACAAAGAATCCATTCTGATCAAGGGAGGGACTTTGAGAGTCGTCTGATCAAAGAGATGCTTTCTCTTTGGGAAGTGTGAAAGTCCAGAACCACCCCTTACCACCCCAAGGGGGACCCACAGCCTGAACGTTTCAACTGCACTTTGCTAGATATGCTAGGCACACTCCACCCAAAGGACAAGCCCAGATGGAGCCAACAAATTAGCACCCTGGTACATGCCTATAACTGCACCAAAAGTGATGCCACTGGGTTCTCTCCCTATCGCCTGATGTTTGGAAGAGAAGCCCGACTACTGGTAGATGTCTGTTTTGGAGTTTTCCCTGATGGAGTTCGAGCTGATAACCATTTACAGTATGTGCAAAAGTTAAAGGCCCAACTAAACCATGCATACCAACTGGCTCAAACCATGGCTGCCAAAAGAAATCTGGCCAACAAGGAAAGGTATGATAAAAATGTCAAAGAACTGGAACTCCAGGAGGGAGATCGGGTGTTGCTAAGAAATCTGGGACTGCATGGCAAACACAAGATTGCTGATAGACGGCACCATCTCCCCCACATTGTGGTAGGCAAACTAAATGATTTGCCTGTGTACAAAGTAAGGCCGGAGAATAACTCAAAAGAAGTGAAAACAATGCATAGAAATCATTTACTGCCCATTGGACAAATCTTGATTGAGTCTGAACCCCCAGAAAATGCCCCCTCTGGACCAGTGACTAGAGCTGCTGCTAAGCAAAAGTCAAGAAAGTCTGCACCTACAGAAGCAGAGTTAAAGTGTTCCCCTCCACAAGCCCCAGTTGAACATGACTGTCAGTCCTTGTCAGAGGAAAGTGAGTGTGGCTTAGGATACTACCCTTCTTACGAACTGAGTCAGTTGTTTCGGGACAATCCCCTAGTCAATCCTGGAGATGAAGCTGGGCCTTCTGGACTGTCTAAGCCCCCAGCTTTGTCCCTGGAGCCAATGCTCCCAGAAAGTGAAGTGCAAAGCATCAAGTCAGATGATATGGAATCATTGTGTATGGTTGAACTGTTTGAGCTTTCAGAGGAGGAAAATGATGGACTGGGACAAGCTGGTGACATATCAGAACAAAAAGAGTGTGGTGAATGCCCTGACAGTTCACTGCCAGTATCAGAAAACTCTCCATGTGAGCCAAGTATTGTGGATTCAGAGATTGCAACTCCTGGAGCTGAGAGTGTCCCCAGTTCTATTCTCTCTACCCCAATGAAAGTTCCCCTGACAAGTGAAGACACTGCTGAAAGTGGGGATAAAAACACAGAGACTATAAAGGTTCCCCCTAGAAGGACTGGTTCAGCTGTGAAGCATGTGGTACACTTAAGCTATGAATCCCCTGGCAGACCTGTGGACTTGCCTCTCAATGTTGTCCATAAAGGAGTGAATATGTCCCTGAGCTCATAGCCCAAACTGAACATCAGTGCCAACTCCAAGTTACTTGTGTTGCCCTCTAAGTATGGTGCCCCTGCCCCATCCATCCCCAAGGTAGCTGATTGGGAAGGGCCCCCTCTTTTCAAGTTTCATGTACAGGAGGTAATAACCTGAGTTATGGTACATCACTGTGTAAAAAGTGGTGTACGGAAAAGTTTCAGAAATGTGTTTCTGGTAAGGTGATATGTTGACTGATGATTACATGTATAAGCCTAATGTGATACTGATGTAAATGTATATGGTTATATTGAAACTTATGGGGGTACTTACTTGATGCAGACACCAAGTTTTTCCAGGCCAGGAAGGGTGTAACCCCCCTGCAAATGGGGGTTCCCAAAAGTCTTCCAGGAGCTTGCCTAAATGCTCCAAGTCTGGGCGGTGTTCGGCGTTTAAGTTGTTTAAATGTAGTTTCAAGTAAGTGCTATTTGAGCCGCCATGTACTGTCTCTTTAAGAGCTGTCTGCTTGCAGACTTAATTAGTTTGTATGGGGGGGACTGTGTATTAAATGTTTGAATCCCGCCTGAGCTGCTGTCAATTCACTCCGTTTCTGCCGTCACTACATGTGCAGAGGGAGCCTTGTTGAAAGATATAACTATTTGCCAGAAATCATTTAGAGTGACTGAGAAAATGTAGTTTGTCTAACCTGTCTTCATTTCAGCATGAACTGTTTCAGTGTAGCTCTTTCATTTTGGTCCTGAACTGCTGAAATGGACCAATCAATGGGGAGGGGTTCCTTAAAATAGAACCTGTGGACGAATCAGAACTTGGACTCTCAATTTTGAACCAGCCACAAGGGGATTGTATGGGCAGTGACTCTGGGAAATGTAGTTTTGACCTTGGCGCCTTTTTTCACCAACAGAGAGAGTCTCATTGTGAGTGACAGCCGAACCAGCCAACAGAATGGTGTGGAGCTAAAGGAAATGCCCCGCTGTGTGACTGGAAAGATCAGATCAGTTGTGGCAGTGAAGAGGGAAAGAGCTCTGTGCTTCTTCGGTGTATAGTTTCGAGTGGGAAGCACATGTGAGGCCCTGAGGTTCGGCCTGCAGCCATTGTAAGTGCCATTTCAGACTGAATCCTATTTGTGAGGAGAAAGAAGGAAGTCTGAAGAGTGGAAACCAGGCTCACCCTGTAGAAAATGGAAAAATTGCTGAATCGTGCTCGGTCTGTCAGGAACTGAAGCTACTGTGTGTTCTCCCAGGTATTTTGCAGTAATTGCGATCGGGATCTAGTAGCAGCCTGCCTGGTATAGTACTTTTCTTTTACATATGAATGTGCGTAGTGCTTGTGGGGAATCCCTATTTCCAGTCCCCTGTGCTGAGTGCTGTGTGTTGAAGCTGGCAGCAAACCCCAGCTTGTCTCGGACTAAATCCGTTTGCTATCTACTGCAGTGGGGTCCAGTCACAAGGACTTTGTCTCCGTGCCCTGTTGTTCTGACAACCCAGAAGAACATCTACCATCCGGTTCTCAGCTTGGGTATTGTGAGTACAAATTAGGGTATTCCCCTGCAGCCTGTTTTTAATTACAAGTGTGTCATCTAATTATTGTTGTTTCACTTCTTCATGGACTGAGCCATCCGGCTCCGGATTACAATTGGGTGTTGTGCATATATTTTCTTCTACAGGGCCCTGTCCATCTACACCTGCTGGCCAACCCCAGGCAACGGACCTGGCTTGCCCCCCCCCAACCTGGGTACCCAGAGTGTGACTTTTCAGACCCTGTATGTGTGCACAGTACTGTGATTAAATTCTGCCAATTAACCTGATTGCCCCTTCCCGTGTTACTGTCCCCTAAATAAATCAGATTTGTTGTTATTATACTATATACTGTCTGTGGTGTTGGTACTTATGGAAACAGTATTGTATTTTGCTGTGTATGTTGTTCAACTTCATTTTATAGGGGGTCCTCAGAGACATGCTGCAGAATCAGTCTCGAGGGTAAGTGGTACTTTATGAGTGAACAGTGTGTATACGTGGGGTATTGGGGTTGTAACTCCTGTGTACTGTGTGAGCCACTAAAGGGAATAAAAGGGGGTCTCAGTGTCCCAGAGGGCTGTGACCAAGCTAGTCTAACCACTACAAACCCTGACCTCTGGGTGGAGGCACCCGCCATAGAACCTAGGCCCCCTCAACCTGTCAGTAGTCAAGCAGGCAGGGGTAGTAGCCCTTGGAACAGCACCACCTGGGGGTTACTCAGTAACAGAACATGCGCAGCCAAACCTTAACAGAGCTGTGGCTCACTTAAATGTATTTGGCTGTGCATCCATAAAATAAAACCCTTCCCGGCTCCAGGGCAGGTAGCAGGCCAGGATAAAAGTATTCAGCACCTCTGGACACATCAAGGGGGTTTCCAGGTCCCCAAATAGACAGTGGGATTGAGAACCATGACAGAGAGGTGTGCATGTGAACCCCGCAGCACCATAATTGGTGTGAAACGGGCACCTCTTCTTTTTGGAGCCCTGACTGCCAAATGAGGCTCCGTTCAGTCAAAATAAGGGTTTCCCTGGTCCTTATGAAGCAAGCAGGACTAGGGCATATTGTTATTAGCCACTGAATGGGTGCAATATAAATGTTATAGGCAAAGAGAGCAGCACTAATGGAAACAAATATGGCGGCCCCCAGTTGATCTCCCTGCTGCCGAGGGTTCCGGGAAAGGTAAAAGGGCATCCTCCAGCTGCCCGGAAAAAGACTATCCAATCAGGTGGGGAGGAATGGGCTGCTATATAATGGACTGTGCCCTGGGTTCTGGAAGGAGTCCAGCAGAAAGCTAGAAGTTGAGACTGTGTTTGGAGGATGACACAAGCCAATAGGCTAGCTCTGGTACATATTAGCCTCCTCTAAGTCCAAGAAACTTTTAGGCAGAGTGCCTGCTCAACTATTTTCCCAACAGGGAATTAATTGGACTGCTAACCTGTTTTCCCAGTGGGGATTTGTCTGAACTGCTGTTCCATGTTGCCAGCTTGAGAATTGATCTGGACTGCTGTACTGTGTTTCCCCAGCCAGGAAGCAACTCAGTTGGGCTGGTTAGAGACTGTATAGAAGCCCAACTGAACTTCAGTTCCACAGGACATCCTGGGTGACCACAAGCCTGAGCGAAGACAATGAAGGGCCCAAGGGGTGAAGATGGCGAATGGCCCAAGTGGCGAAGACAACGAAAGGCCCATCATGGGTGAAGGGCCCCAGCACCTGCTTAAAAGCTCCAGCCAGCAGTTGTTTTAACTGGAGAGACTGTCTGCTACACACAGAGTGGTACCATCAGGCTCTATCCTTTTATACCTGTATCACCCCCTGAAGCCTTCAGAAACTGTGAGTACCTCTAGACCACCACCCTGAGGAGTTCTATTACAAGTTAGCTAGTTAGTCAGTTTAGCCTGATATAAAGAGGGTCAAGTCCTGGGCAGGACTTGGTAACCTGCAGGAAAAAGCCCAGGCAGAATATTATAAAAATCATCTATTTGACCTGTTTTGGAAACCATTTGGGCCCTTTGCACAGTTCTTCTAGTTTCAACTGCAAACTGTCGTTCCCATTGTAACCCTAAAGTGCATTCAACCTTGTGTCAACTGGCTGGCCAACAGCAACCCAGTGAGGTACCCACCGTATTGGACATTTATAATCCTTTCGGCCAGGGGGGAAGCTGGGTGCACCTGTGGGGGTGGTACTGGGACTGTGTGGGGGACAACTGTTGAAAAAAAATAGTTTGTTTCTATGCCTTTTGCTTCCCATTTACCCCTCCCCTATAATAAATCTGAGGTTAGTTCAATTTAAAATTCTGGTTCATAGCTATTACTTTGTGTGTGTTTCTACTGTGTAGGGACAATTTAACTGTGTGTGTGGGAGGGGACACTTATATTTGTTCCTGGGGGGAGGTTAGTGCCACATTGGGTAGCCTATATATACCTCTGCCCCAGGTAGAGGCACCAAAACCTGTTCCTGGTATTCTATTTGTGTACTACACCCAAAAGAACCCAGGCTGACTAGATGAGTCAGTGTAAGGGGGTGCCAGGGGGTGCATGACAGAGATCTCCCCCTACATGCACCCTCTTGTTTTATTTCATTCACTTATAACCCCCCTACCAAACTGGGGGTTTACCTATAGCCCATGTGGCTCCCATTTCAGCTGCTCTCCATAGTGCCTCCTGAATGCCTGCTATTTTTTTTTTCTTCTGGTCCCCACTCTGGCCCGAGTCTTGTTGTGCCCCAGTGTAGCCCACATGTAAATTTAGCCTAGTGCAGGCTCAAGAAGCCAGCCCCACCCTTCTTGCTGTTTTCAGCACCCCGTTGCTGCAGAGAACACGCACATGCAATGCGGCACCTTTGGTCTCCCAATCACGTACCTTGCGGTCGAACGGGAGAGTGTTTTGGTGGTCCCGGAGTCCCTGTCAGCTAAGTGGGACCCAGTGACCTTGCCGAGGGCCAGGAGAGCCCATTGCCCTAAATAATTAAAGAGATTCACGAGGTGTCCAGATTGGGGCTCATGAATATTAATGAGCTGGAGCCCTGATTGCTCATACATATGTATGAGGGTGTTTCTGCCCTCGGGGAAAGCTGTGTTTCAGCAAGCACCGAAAAGAAAAAGAAATGTACAGAAAAATATTGTAACTGCTGTGTATGTTTGGGGACAAACGTTTGGAGGGGAACAATGTTCACAAGGGGCAAAGTGTTTAGATAAATAAATAACTTAACTCCTGGCTGCACCAGTAATGTTGGGACTCAGATAACACAGCCTGTCTGCTGCAGTTGGTGAGACAGCAGTGACAGGCAAACAGACTGAGGGAATAACTATAACTGGGCAGCGACAGTAAGAACACACCAGTGCCTACTGAACTGTGCGACATTTGGGCAAATATAACAGTTATTCTGCATATTTGATTTTCCTTTGTGGCTAACTGGACTGATTACTAGAATTCTGTGAGAATCTGCATCAATATATTTTGCAACTTTTGGTGGGGTTGTGTGATTTTAAAATAGCAAAAGCTGCAGTTTGTAATTGGATGCCAGACATAGCCTGAGGTGGGGGTAATTGTCTTCACAAGTCAGAGGTCTGCATCACAGGCAATTGTCTAGCTAGACCATTTCAGCATTGTTCAATTACTATAAACTAGTGGTGTGATCCTGTTTGAGACAGAAGTCCATCTTCTTCCAAGTTGTGTACAGGGTGTGCTTTTGAAACAACTGAGAAGCTGCGTGGGATATACTATTTTGGACTAAATATCTGTAACTACTCTCTCTCTCTCTTGCTTACATCTGAGAGAAGGTTTCCTCACTTTTAAAGTGGTATTGCTTAGTGTTTATTTTAGTTTTTAATTCAGGAAGGGGTTTTTTAAAACTGCTTATCTTGTCAGCATCCTCAGAAGGGCTGAAATAACTGCATATTTGATTTTCCTTTGTGGCTAACAAACCACCAGGCTGTTTTGGGGCTGGAGAGGTTTACCTGTGTCTGACTTGGATGTCTGTGTCTTGCTGACAGGAAGGTACTCATCGCAGCGGTGGGTGAGAGCTTTTAGCTGATTGTTTTGTGAGGGCACAGTTTAGGCCCAACCCCTTCCCACCCCTCACCCTACCCACCTCTGGAAATAGTTCCTTTATACCTGAGGTTCTGACATCATTTCCTCGAGTGCAAGGTGCATTTCACTGTCATATCCTCTCTAGCACACTGCACTGACAATATAAGCATACACATTGTATAATATATATTTCTATATAACAAATCACACACGACACACACACACACACACAAATACAAACAAACAAAAAAAAAAGGTAGATAAACATGTGGGGAGTAGTGCAATGTAATGGCTGTGGGGCAGCAGTCTTCCGGGAGTCTTTCTGGAGGCTGAGATGCTGCCCTATTTGCAGACAACTATTTGCCCTGAGGGAGGAAGTTGCCCGTCTTCAGGCCGCACTGGACAGTAGTAAAGAAACCTTCCCCCAGACCACACTGGACAGTAGGAAGGGAACCTCCCCCATCCAGGGAGCACTAGCGCCACCACCACTACCTCAGAGGTTGTGAAGAAAGCACAGCAGTTGGACCACAGTGGGCTCAGGGAGGGTGAGGATGGTGGAACAGAGGCACACCCAGTCAATTGTTGCACTCCACAATCCATACACCATTCTGGGGGAGCATAGCTCCCCTATGAATGCACCCGCAGAGAAGACTGATGACAACTGTCACAAGGGAGGCCCACAGGAAGGAGGCAGAGGACACCACAGGAAAGGAAGCAGCTCCTGGTGGGGACTCAATTAGGGGTGTAGAACTGGGGGAGCTGGGAAAACTGAGTAAGGTGCCTGCCTGGTGCCATGGCTTGGAGGGACAGGAAGGCGCATCCTCAGGATCACGAGAACAGCTGCAAGGGAGTCTGAGCTGGACGTTATTGTCCACCTAGGGACAAATGACTTGGCTCATCATGAGATTAGAGCAGTGCAGGAGGACATTGCAGAGTTGGGGAGGGGCCTAAGACAAGCAGCACACAGATATCCTTCTCAGAGTGCTGCCTGTCAGAGGCATGGGGAGGCGAGGGTAATTGGCACCATGCAGTTTAATGAATGGTTGAAAAAATGGTGCAGGAGCACAGGGTTTGGCTTCATTGGGGACTGGGGTTCCACCTGGAGGACACCAGCCTATACTGGCAGGATGGTCTGCATCTGTCCAGGAAGGAACAAGTCTTTTGAGCAATCAGCTTAAATGCTTCATTGGCAAACTTTTAAACTAGTCAAAGGGGGAGGCACTGACAAGCAGCAGGAAAATCCCAGCCTCTCCCTACAAAACAGGGTACTAAATGAGAAAAAGACCGAGGTAGAACGGTCAGTGGGGGATGCTGCAACAGAAGGTAAAGCCATCAAAAAATAGAGAGCAATGAGTACCAATGCCCGTAGTCTAGCTAACAAGCTTCCTGAATTAGTGGCCTTGATGGAGGAGGAACATCTGGATATCGTGGCAGTCACCGAAACATGGTACACACAAAACCATGACTGGGACATAAACATACCAGGATACACTATCTACAGGAGGGACAGGGAGGGTAAAAGAGGAGGAGAAGTAGTTCTTTACATAAGGGAAGGAATAAAAGCAACAGAACAAAAGGGTAAACTGGGAGGAGAAGAAGCACTGTGGGTAAATTTGGAGACAGGCAATGGCACCACAATCCGCACAGGGTGTATACAGACCCCCTTCTCAGGGGGAGGAAATGGACAAGGAAATGATAGAAAGTATACTGAGAATGGTAGAAAAAGGGGAGATATTGCTGATGGGTGATCTGAATATGCCAGATGTTAACTGGAGCGCAGTTGCAGCAGCCACTTCGAAGAGTGCAGTTATTCTAGATGCCCTACAGGGGGCATGCCTTAGACAACTAGTACTGGAGCCCACTCAAGAGGGAGCAATATTAGACTTGATTCTCTCAAATGGAGATGGAGAGAGGATCACAGATGTAGAAGTGGGTAGCCATCTTGGAACTAGCGACCATTGAACAGTATGGTTCACAATAAACACAGCAATAGAGTCAAGCCATACAAAGACAAAAGTACTGGACTTTAGGAGGGCTGACTTTGCCAAAATGGGTGAGTGCCTAAGGAATGCACTAGCAAATGGGCAGGAAGGAGGGTGGAAGAAATGGGGAATAATAAAACTGCCATCACAGAGGTAACGGTTTTGTGTGAAGCAAATCAAACAAGACGATGTAAGAAACCACTATGGTTCTCAAAGGAAGTGGCAGTGAAGGTTCAAGAAAAGAAAGCATTCAGGAAGCACAAGGAATCGCAGAAGGAGCAGGATAGAGAACTGTATCAGTTAAAGCAAAAGGAGGCTGGGAAGGCAGTCAGAACAGCAAAGGCCCAAACCGAGGAAAAGATAGCCAACTCAGTTAAGAAGGGGATAAAACCTTTATAGGTACAGCAAAGGAAGACCAAGGAGGGATAGTGAGGCTTAATAAAGGGAGGGAGGGTGGGCAGAGGGAGACTGTGAAAAGGCAGAGATACTAAACAAATATTTTTGCTCAGTATTTACAAATGAAGAGGGGGAGGTACATAAAACAAACAGTAGTAACACTCTGGATACAGAAGTTGATACCAGCCCATTTACAGAAGAAAGGGTTCTGAAAGAACTCTTAAAACTGAATGAGGACAAAGCAATGGGGCCTCATGGGATTCATCCCAGAATTCTAAAAGAGCTAAGGGTAGAACTAGTGCCACCACTGACTACCCTTTTTATCAAATCATGGGAGGATGGGGTGGTACCCGAGGACTGGAGGAGGGCAGATGTGATTCCCCTTCACAAAAGTGGGAGCAAGGCAGAAGCAGGAAACTACAGACCTGTTAGTTTAACCTCAGTGATAGGGAAAATGATGGAATCACTTCTGAAGGAAAGAATTGTCGAGTATCTAGAGGCCAGAGGGCACAGGACCCTAGGGCATGGATTCACAGCAGGAAGGTCATGCCAGACAGAATCTGATAGATTTCTTTGACTGGGTGACCAAAGTAGTAGATCAGGGAGGGGCTGTGGACATGGCCTACCTAGACTTTAGCAAGGCATTTGACACAGTCCCACACAAAAGATTAATATACAAGTTAGCCAGCCTGGGAGTGGGTCCCAAGATGACAGCCTGGGTAAAGAATTGGCTGGAGAATAGGACACAGAGAGTAATAGTAAATGGAGTCCACTCTGAAGAAAGGAGGGTTACTAGTGGGGTACCACAGGGTTCAGTATTAGGACCGGTCCTCTTCAATGTCTTTATAAGCGACATTGCAGAAGGAAAAGTATGTCTCTTTGCAGATGACACTAAGATCTGCAACAGAGTTGATGCACAGGGTGGGGTGGAAAGGATGAGAAGGGACTTGGCAAGGTTAGAGGAATGGTCAAATGTATGGCAGCTTAGATTCAATGCTAAGAAGTGCAAGGTAATGCACCTGGGAAACAAAAACCCAGGGGAAGAGTACACAATGGGGGGTGAGATACTAACAACAACAAAAATGGAAAGGGACCTGGGGGTAGTCATATCAGATGACCTAAAGGTGGGCAAGCAATGTGAGAGGCAGCAAGGAGGGTTGGGGATACTGGGATGCATAGGAGAGGCATCACCAGTAGAAAACAGGAAGTTATTATCCTCTGTACAGACAGCTGGTGAGACCCCATCTGGAGTACTGTGTGCAGTTCTGGAGACCCAATCTCCAAAAGACATAGACAGGATGGAAGCTGTCCAGAGGAGGGCAACTAAATGGTGCAGGGTCTGCACGGAAGACATATGAGAGACTTAAGGAGCTTAATATGTATAGCCTCGAGGAAAAGGAGGAGAGAGGGGGACATGATAGAAACTTTCAAGTACCTCAAGGAATCAACAAAGTCCAAGAGGGTAGCATCTTTCAAAAAAGAGGTGTGCAAGAACAAGAGGGCACAATTTGAAGATAGAGGGGGGGCTCAGAGGTAATTTAAGGAAGTATTTTTTCACAGAGAGGGTTGTGGATGCATGGAACAGCCTTCTGGAGGAGGTTGTGGAGTCAAAATCAGTGGTGGAATTCAAGCATGCATGGGATAGTCATAAGGCAATTCTGGGGGGTGGGGGTAGGAAGAAGTAAGCTGCTGGTTAACTAGGATCTGCAGCTTATCCAGTAGGTAGGGAAATGGGCAGACTGGGTGGGCCAAGCGGTCCTTATCTGCCGTCAAATTCTATGTTTCTATGATTCTGGCTGCACCAGGACTTTATTTGGGACTGTATTGATTCTGCTTAAGGACTGTGTGTTTAGCAGCCATTTCAAAGCAGCCACACAGAAAGCTAGGACTGTAAAGCCCAGACTTGTGGGACATTTGCCAAAGCTCGTAGGAAACTACCAAGTGCTCCTGGGAAACTGAAGGGACATAATTTCAGGTGCTAAAACAGTAAACCAACTGTGCATTGAGGAGTCTTTATGAATAATTTATTTTCTTGATTGACAAGCCTTCCAGCCAATTGGAGGCAAAGCAGCAAATAGCTTCAGCCAATCGGGAGCCTCCGGAGAGCCCCATAAAAGACTGAGTTTTTAGCAAATTCCAGATTCGAGCAGGGGGCCCCCAGCCATGCAACTGGGCCTGGTGATCCAGTTAAGCCCCTCCATCCAGGAAATGGGGTTTGTCTTCTTTGCAGTAAAGTTAAAGTAATTTAGTTTAATGCAGAACCTGCTATCCTGGGGGTTGCCAGAATGCCCTCCAGGTGCTAGCCTTCCCTTCCATGCTTTGGGAAAGCATGACCTGCAACTGTATGACAACAAGCCAGCTGTGAGAGAGTTACTCCTGCCTCAGTGGCGAGAGAACTGAAGGAGCCTTCACTGCGAAGAGATTCTACCGTGAGAAGCCTGAGTAAGTACTCTTGTACCCCCCGGTGCAAGAACGAAAAAACATTGTTTGTTGGACCTGACAATGCCCTAGTGACTGTTGCTATTTAAGACTGTTCTTTGGGTCTACACCTTGCATCTGTTATGCCTAATTCTTGCCCAGTCCAGGTGGACCTAACTGCCATAAGGGACCCATGTGAGTCTGACTAAAATGTATAAATGTGCTGACATGTGATTATCTGCTCGGAGCCTACAGGACTGGAAGGGGAGCACTCAGTCAGGGGCCCATCCTGACTTTGCCTGGGAGGGCCAATATTTGCTTGAATAGTTCAGTCAAGATGTCCAGTGGAGCTGCAAACTTCAGCCATGTGCCACAAATTGGACTGAGACCTCAAGTCTAAGTGGATTTGACTACTTTAACTTGGAAATGACTGCTTTGATTACCTTTTTACTCATGTAAATGCAAAGAAACAGGGTCCCCCTAGATTTGGGAACAAGTACCCACTGATTTGAGTATAAAAGGACAAGGGCGGCCATTTTGGCCTCTGGTTAAAGTAGGTACACCTTCTTTGAATGTGCTGCATGTGTGTAGAATATAGATGTGCTGAATATACCAGAACATATACATGTGCTGGATGTTCAGAAAGTATAATTGACTTCAAAACTGATATAACCGGCTGGTTACATCCTGACCTTTGTTCAGCCTACAAAATGCAGGGGGTTCCATGTCATAACAGTGACCGCCAAAAGGCGATCGCCATTAGGGTGACGTCACATTGCCAAAAATCAATTTTGCCGATGTACCCCCCGCCCAGTGCACAGCAAAAGGGTGCTGGGGACTGACAATTTAAAATGTTATGTGGAGGGCTGCGCCCCCTCCACATGCCCTACTATAGATTCTCAACTCTAGAGGCTGTGTCGGGGTGCAAACCATGAAAAATATTTGGTCTGGGCACAACAAATGTATCTGCACCCCAGACCCAAACCCAACACCCAGTGAACCCCAGCCCTGAACCCACCCACCATGCCACTGGGTCAGCTCAGCAGCTCACCACAGCACTGCCCCTCAAAAACCCTCCCTCACCTCCCGCCCCTCGCTGAGCATGCTCACTCCCCTTTCACACGTATACATGTAGTGACATCCTGTCACTATAAGCATGACCCCCCCATCCGGTCGCCCTCCCTGGTACGTAGCCCCAATGACGTGCCGCGCCTGAGTCGCTGTTTTTGTATGTGCCCAGTCGCAGTCACCCATGTCACAGGCTACCATGCAGGGCCCTGCCTGCATTCGTGCTTAGATTTAAATGACTGTAAATAATTTAACTGCCTAATGCCTTCAAGTTGAAGTAATAAATCTTCCTTAAATAAAGCTGGCCAATGTACAGCTACACAGTCCACCAGGCCTGCAAGCTGTAAGAACATTGAAGTACTGGGTACCCAGGTTTAAATATTGGGATTGCGGGGTTCCAATACAAATTTGGGGAACTGGTACCAGTTGTGGGAAAAATAATATTGTGTGTCATCTGATATATTGTAGTTTAGATAGCCAGCGCTCTGGTCATCTGGGTTGGCATAATGTGATTGTCTTTGATTTACAAAACTGTGTATCCACCCCACTGGAGGGTTTTCACCAGCACAAACCAAAAACTGAATGCAATATAAATATTGCTTATACAGTAGTAGCCATAGACATTGCCAGCTATTTCCAGATATTTCGCGAAATTTCTGAAGAGTTTCTGTCTGCTGCCCCTACTGCGGAAATGCAGAAAGTAGGAGATATTTCTGGAAATATCACAGAAATTTCAGGAAATATCTGGCAGTGTCTGTGGCTGCTACTGTAAAACAGGTAAAATAAACATAGAAACATAGAATTTGACAGCAGATAAGGACCGCTTGGCCCACCCAGTCTGCCCATTTCCCTACCTAATGGATAAGCTGCAGATCCTAGTTAACCAGCAGCCTACTTCTTCCTACCACAACCCCCCAGAATTGCCTTATGACTGTCCCATGCATGCTTGAATTCCACCACTGTTTTTGACTCCACAACCTCCTCCGGAAGGCCATTCCATGCATCCACAACCCTCTCTGTGAAAAAATACTTCCTTAAATTACCTCTGAGCCGCCCCCCTCTATCTCTTCAAATTGTGCCCTCTTGTTCTTGCACACCTCTTTTTTTTAAAGATGCTACCCTCTTGGACTTTGTTGATTCCCTTGAGGTACTTGAAAGTTTCTATCATGTCCCCCCTCTCCCTCCTTTCCTCGAGGCTATACATATTAAGCTCCTTAAGTCTCTCTTCATATGTCTTCGGTGCAGACCCTGCACCATTTTAGTTACCTCCTCTGGACAGCTTCCATCCTGTCTATGTCTTTGCGGAGATTGGGTCTCAGAACTGCACACAGTACTCAGATGGGGTCTCACCAGCTGTCTGTACAGAGGATAATAACTTCCTGTTTTCTACTGGTGATGCCTCTCCCATGCATTCCAGTATACCCCCAGCCCTCCTTGCTGCCCTCTCACATTGCTTGCCCACCTTTAGGTCATCTGATATGACTACCCCCAGGTCCCTTTCCATTTTTGTTGTTGTTAGTATCTCACCCCCCATTGTGTACTCTTCCCCTGGGTTTTTGTTTCCCAGGTGCATTACCTTGCACTTCTTAGCATTGAATCTAAGCTGCCATACATTTGACCATTCCTCTAACCTTGCCAAGTCCCTTCTCATCCTTTCCACCCCACCTTGTGCATCAACTCTGTTGCAGATCTTTGTGACATCTGCAAAGAGACATACTTTTCCTTCCAGTCCCTCTGCAATGTCGCTTATAAAGACATTGAAGAGGACCGGTCCTAATACTGAACCCTGCGGTACCCCACTAGTAACCCCCCTTTCTTCAGAGTGGACTCCATTTACTATTACTCTCTGTGTCCTATTCTCCAGCCAATTCTTTACCCAGGCTGTCATCTTGGGACCCACTCCCAGGCTGGCTAACTTGTATATTAATCTTTTGTGTGAGACTGTGTCAAATGCCTTGCTAAATTCTAGGTAAGCCATGTCCACAGCCCCTCCTTGATCTACTAGTTTGGTCACCCAGTCAAAGAAATCTATCAGATTTGTCTGGCATGACCTTCCCACTGTGAATCCAAGCTGCCTTGGGTCCTGTGCCCCTCTGGCCTCTAGATACTTGACAATTCTTTCCTTCAGAAGTGATTCCATCATTTTCCCTATCACTGAGGTTAAACTAACAGGTCTGTAGTTTCCTGCTTCTGCCTTGCTCCCACTTTTGTGAAGGGGAATCACATCTGCCCTCCTCCAGTCCTCGGGTACCACCCCATCCTCCCATGATTTGTTAAAGAGGGTAGTCAGTGGTGTCACTAGTTCTATCCTTAGTTCTTTTAGAATTCTGGGATGAATCCCATCAGGCCCCATTGCTTTGTCCACCTTCAGTTTTAAGAGTTCTTTCAGAACCCTTTCTTCTGTAAATGGGCTGGTATCAACTTCTGTATCCAGAGTGTTTCTACTGTTTGTTTTAGGTACCTCCCCCTCTTCCTTTGTAAATACTGAGCAAAAATATTTGTTTAGTATCTCTGCCTTTTCACAGTCACCCTCTGCCCACCCTCCTCCCCTTTATTAAGCCTCACTATCCCTCCCTTGGTCTTCCTTTGCTCCCTGATGTACCTATAAAAGGTTTTATCCCCCTACTTAACTGAGTTGGCTATCTTTTCCTCGGTTTGGGCCTTTGCTGTTCTGACTGCCTTCCCAGCCTCCTTTTGCTTTAACTGATACAGTTCTCTGTCCTGCTCCTTCTGTGATTCCCTGTACTTCCTGAATGCTTTCTTTTTCTCTTGAACCTTCACTGCCACTTCCTTTGAGAACCATAGTGGTTTCTTACATTGTTTCGTTTTATTTGATTCACACAAAGGCTTTCTACTTCTGTGATGGCAGTTTTTATTATTCCCCATTGTTCTTCCACCCCTCCTTCCTGCTCATTTGCTAGTGCATTCCTTAGGTACTCACCCATTTTGGCAAAGTCAGCCCTCCTGAAGTCCAGTACTTTTGCCTTTGTATGGCTTGACTCTATTGCTGTGTTTATTGTGATCCATACTGTTCGATGGTCGCTAGTTCCCAGATGGCTACCCACTTCTACATCTGTGATCCTCTTTTCATCTCCATTTGAGAGAACCAGGTCTAAGATTGCTCCCTCTCGAGTGGGCTCCAATACTAGTGTCTAAGGCATGCCCCCTGTAGGGCATCTAGAATAACCCCACTCTTCGAAGTGGCTGCTGCAACTGCACTCCAGTTAACATCTGGCATATTCAGATCACCCATCAGCAATATCTCCCCTTTTTCTGCCATTCTAAGTATACTTTCTATCATTTCCTTGTCCATTTCCTCCCCCTGAGAAGGGAGTCTGTATACAACCCCTGTGCGGATTGTGGTGCCATTACCAGTCTCCAAATTTACCCACAGTGCTTCTTCTCCTCCCTGTTTTCCCTTTTGTTCTGTTGCTTTGATTCCTTCCCTTATGTAAAGAGCTACTCCTCCTCCTCTTTTACCCTCCCTGTCCCTCCTGTAGATAGTGTATCCTGGTATGTTTACGTCCCAGTCATGGTTTTGTGTGTACCATGTTTTTGTGACTGCCACGATATCCAGATGTTCCTCCTCCATCAAGGCCACTAATTCAGGAAGCTTGTTACTCAGACTACGGGCATTGGTACTCATTGCTCTCCATTTTTTGATGGCTTTACCTTCTTTTGCAGCATCCCCACTGACCTTTCTACCTCAGTCTTTTCTCATTTAGTATCCTGTTTTGTAGGGAAAGGCTGGGATTTTTCTGCTGCTTATCAGTGCCTCCCCCCTTGACTAGTTTAAAAGCTTGCCAATGAAGCATTTAAACCAATTGCTCAAAAGACTTGTTCCCTTCCTGGACAGATGCAGACCATCCTGCCAGTATAGGCTGGTGTCCCTCCAGGTGGAACCCCAGTCCCCAATGAAGCCAAACCCCTGTGCTCCACACCATTTTTTCAACCATTCATTAAACTGCATGGTGCAAAGTACCCTCACCTCACTCATGCCATTGACAGGCAGCATCTCAGAGAAGGATACTGTGTGCTACTTGTCTTAGGCCCCTCCCCAATTCTACAAAGTCCTTCTGCACTACTCTAATCTCATGATGAGCCAGGTCATTTGTCCCTAGGTGGACAATGATGTCCAGCTCAGACTCCCGTGCAGCTGTTCTCGTGATCCTGAGGATGCGCTTCCTGTCCCTCCAAGCCATGGCACCAGGCAGGCACCTTACTTCAGTTTTCCCTGCTCCCCCAAGTTCTATCCCCCTAATAATTGAGTCCCCCACCAGGAGCTGCTTCCTTTCCTTATGGTGTCCTCTGCCTCCTTTCTGTGGGCCTCCCTTGTGACAGTTGTCCTCAGCCTCCTTAGTCTCCTCTGCGGGTGCATCCATAGGGGAGCTATGCTCCCCCAGAATGGTGTATGGATTGTGGAGTGGAACAACTGACTGGGTGTGCCTCTGTTCCACCATCCTCACCCTCCCTGAGCCCACTGTGGTCCAACTGCTGTGCTTTCTTCACAACCTCTGAGGTAGCGGTGGTGGCTCTGGTGCTCCCTGGATGGGGGAGGCTCCCTTCCTACAGTCCAGTGTGGCCTGGGGGAAGGTTATCTTACTACTGTCCAGTGTGGCCTGCAGACGGGCAACTTCCTCCCTCAGGGCAGAGAGTTGTCTGCAAATAGGGCAGCATCTCAGCCTCCAGAAAAACTCCCGGAAGACTGCTGCCCCACAGCCATTACATTGCAGTACTCCCCACATGTTTATCTACTTTTTTTTTTGTGTGTGTTTGTGTGTGTGATTGGTTTGTGATATAGAAATATATATATTATACAATGTGTATGCTTACATTGTCAGTGCAGTGTGCTAGAGAAGATATGAGTGATATGCACCTTGCACTCTTGATGAAATGATGTCAGAACCCCAAGTATAAAGGAACTATTTCCAGGGGTGGGTGGGGTGAGGGTGGGAAGGGGTTGGGCCTAAACTGTGCCCTCACAAAACAATCAGCTAAAAGCTCTGACCCACCGCTCGCTCCACACGTTTTTTACTGTCAGAAACCTCTTAATTTGATTGGCTGACAGGACCTTCAAGCCGTGTCCTTATCAGCATGTATTTATGCCAACCAGACCTTCAAGCCATGTCCTTATCAGCATGTATTTATGCCAACCGGACCTTCAAGCCGTGTCCTTATCAGCATGTATTTATGCCAACCGGCACTTTTCTTACCTAAGTTACCTCACAACAAACAGCAATCACTAATCTAGCCAAGCTGCAAATTCATCCAAGAACCCACTAGGCACACAACGAGTGGCACCAACCCGAAACGCCGCAGACCTGAAACAGCAGGCATCAAGCAACACATAGCCTGTCTGTGCCTCTCTAAGCAAACAAATTATTAAATTCATCCAAGGTCCCCCCCCATGTTAGAAAAAATGTAAATACCTTGCTAACACCGGTAAAATGGGAACCGCTCGCTCCACACGTCTTTTACTGTCAGAATATGCTGCTTCCACGCTCATTACCTCATCCCCTTCAGACAGTGCTCGCCAGGATCAACATAACTTCCAAGAATAACATTTCTGTTAAGCCAATTCCTTCAATTTCTATACATTAGAAGTGCACCACACAGAAAAGAACCGAGAAAATAAAATGCTAACCTGGAAATGAATCTATACGGCGACCGTTACGAGACACGCTCGGTCCATGACAACCAAGCCACTGGCATCGCAGTATCCCAAATCAATCAGTAAATTACAATAATATTAATAAAAAACAACAAACTGTTTCTGTCTTGAAGAACAGATACACTTGCCAGGACACCCACATAAAAATGAAAGACCGGGACGAAAGCCCTCAACTCAGTCTCAAAGGAGCTGCTCACTGCGACAGTGCCATATTAACACTACATGAAAGGTGGAAAAATTAACACTATCTACAGAATGCTACACAATGAAGAATTAAAAGTGTATATAGAAACCACAACCTGATCACTATCGCTGTGTGTCTGTGTGATGGGGGGGATCATACACTACACATCACATTACAGAAAACAGTTAAATAGAGGGACTATTTTACTACTTCACATTTTAAAACCTCAAATTATTAAAATACTTTCCCTCTTTTTATTTTTATTTTTTTTCCATATATATTTTACTCGAGAAACCCATTTTATAAGAGCAATAACACACTCCGAGGTGTGGGTTACGTGCTGTTAAGAGCATGCCAAGGGGCATAAGGCACTCGGTGCAAGAGTCTCATGCCTTAGTACACCCCTAGGCGTGCTCTTATCAGCACATAACCCACACCTCGTCATGTGTTAATGCTTGCATATACTGCCTACATAACCTCTACTTCTGTTTTTCCCCATTCCTAAGCCCTATTCCCCCATAAATAAATTGTCATTGTTGTTTGCAGATGATGGTGTCATGAGCATATTATTAGGAGCCAGTCAATAATTGTACCAGGTGTTAAAATGTGGGGAAATGTTTATTGGGTACTGTGTTGGACTGGCAAATGGTTACAGTGAGTGGTACGGCATCCTAGGGGGTTGTAACAGGTGAAAGCTAGCCACTTAAAGCTAAACTCTGGGTGGAGGCACCGTATCATTGTAATATCATGGAAAGAACCATTTTTAAGTAATCTTGGGAACCCAGACCCCTCAACCTATATCCCGGGTAGCATAGGTGCCGGGTTTGTAAAATTTTTGGTGGGGCTCAGTAGTCAGAGGGAAAAGCCCCCAGTGGGGGTCTAAGGGAGCAGAGCCCCCTACACTCCTATTCAACCTCCCCCAACAGGGCACCATCTCAAGTTCACAAGCACCTTCAGCACCATACTCTGATTCAACCCTTCCCCAAAGCTCCAAGCCTGTCTCAGGACCCTCACACATACATGCACACCTTAGCACCACACTCTTGTTCAATTCCCTCACCCCACCCCAACACACATCCTCAAGCCTGGACAGACAAATAGGAGAATCTGTCATCTAACAGTCTCCTCACAGTCCCCTACACACCCCACATCAACAAAAAACTTTGGTGTAAACCACATTGCAGTAATTACTTCTGCAGCCATCCATGGTTCTTCTGTTTGTGATTTGCATTGCCCATGTCAGTTTGTCTTCTGGTTTCATCTTAAACACTGCAACACACACACACACTTACACGCACAGACACACACACACACACACAACTGCAGTACAGTGTCACAAGACATATAACTGAGCACTGGCCATACCACTCAGCCTCCTGCCTCATAAATCAGGGACAAGGCTTAAAAAAATCAGTGACAAAGGACCAAAATCAGGGACACAGCTTCAGAATTAATGATATCCACTCTGGAAGCTGGTAGAATAAGGGGCTTAGTGCAAAATGCATTTTCTAAAGAAGAACAAGTTTGTAACTTTAATGCTTAATGTTATTCTGTGCTTATAATCACCTCTGTTTAGCCACAGAACCACAATTTTTAGGAGGGACAGAGTTAAATTTTGAGTCAAAATCAGGGACATCCCTGAAAATCGGGGATAGTTGAGAGGTATGCACTCAGCCTTTTACCTTGCAGCACTGTACAGCATAAATAGCCCCCCCCCAAATAAGACCAGGCTCCCTCCTGTCTGCCTTTTACCTGGCTTGCAGTCATGAACTTAGAAAGTCAGCCCCCCCATAAGGCCTGGCTCCCATCTGCTTTTACCTGGCTTGAGTACATGAGCATAAGCATAGATAGAGTTAGTGACCCCCCACCCCACTCCCAATCAGGCCAAACTTTCATCTACTTGTTCACTTGGGAGCTTAAGCAACAGGTTGGTAGAAAAGAGGTCAGGAGTTATATTTTGTTTTAAACTGAAATATTTGAATAGTTTGTTAGTGAAATTAGTTCTATGTGTTAAAAATTATTACCTTGAATTTGAACTGATACTTGGGCTGTGATATTGTAGGTTTGGGGATAGATGTTTGGCAGGGAAAATTAGAAGGTAATTTAAATGTGTTGTTTGCCTGGTGTTTGGAGGAGGGACATTAGCTGCAATTAACTTGTCTTTAAACAGGAATTACTGTGGCTTTCATTGTTCACTTGGGAGCTTAAGCAACAGGTTGGTAGAAAAAGAGGCCAGGAGTT
The DNA here is from genome assembly GCA_016271365.2 of Neoceratodus forsteri. Classification (NCBI taxonomy): domain Eukaryota; kingdom Metazoa; phylum Chordata; order Ceratodontiformes; family Ceratodontidae; genus Neoceratodus; species Neoceratodus forsteri. The sequence continues at coordinate 335,780,700 of CM028137.1, read as the reverse complement.
ATATTTTGTTTTAAACTGAAATATTTGAATAGTTTGTTAGTGAAATTAGTTCTATGTGTTAAAAATTATTACCTTGAATTTGAACTGATACTTGGGCTGTGATATTGTAGGTTTGGGGATAGATGTTTGGCAGGAAAATTAGAAGGTAATTTAAATGTGTTGTTTGCCTGGTGTTTGGAGGAGGGACATTAGCTGTAATTAACTTGTCTTGAAACAGGAATTACTGTGGCTTTCATTGTTCACTTGGGAGCTTAAGCAACAGGTTGGTAGAAAAGAGGCCAGGAGTTATATTTTGTTTTAAACTGAAATATTTGAATAGTTTGTTAGTGAAATTAGTTCTATGTGTTAAAATTATTACCTTGAATTTGAACTGATACTTGGGCTGTGATATTGTAGGTTTGGGGATAGATGTTTGGAGAAAATTAGAAGGTAATTTAAATGTGTTGTTTGCCTGGTGTTTGGAGGAGGGACATTAGCTGCAATTAACTTGTCTTTAAACAGGAATTACTGTGGCTTTCATTGTTCACTTGGGAGCTTAAGCAACAGGTTGGTAGAAAGAGGCCAGGAGTTATATTTTGTTTTAAACTGAAATATTTGAATAGTTTGTTAGTGAAATTAGTTCTATGTGTTAAAAATTATTACCTTGAATTTGAACTGATACTTGGGCTGTGATATTGTAGGTTTGGGGATAGATGTTTGGCAGGGAAAATTAGAAGGTAATTTAAATGTGTTGTTTGCCTGGTGTTTGGAGGAGGGGACATTAGCTGCAATTAACTTGTCTTGAAACAGGAATTACTGTGGCTTTCATTGTTCACTTGGGAGCTTAAGCAACAGGTTGGTAGAAAAGAGGCCAGGAGTTATATTTTGTTTTAAACTGAAATATTTGAATAGTTTGTTAGTGAAATTAGTTCTATGTGTTAAAAATTATTACCTTGAATTTGAACTGATACTTGGGCTGTGATATTGTAGGTTTGGGGATAGATGTTTGGGGGAAAATTAGAAGGTAATTTAAATGTGTTGTTTGCCTGGTGTTTGGAGGAGGGACATTAGCTGCAATTAACTTGTCTTGAAACAGGAATTACTGTGGCTTTCATTATTCACTTGGGAGCTTAAGCAACAGGTTGGTAGAAAAAGGGCCAGGAGTTATATTTTGTTTTAAACTGAAATATTTGAATAGTTTGTTAGTGAAATTAGTTCTATGTGTTAAAATTATTACCTTGAATTTGAACTGATACTTGGGCTGTGATATTGTAGGTTTGGGGATAGATGTTTGGCAGGGAAAATTAGAAGGTAATTTAAATGTGTTGTTTGCCTGGTGTTTGGAGGAGGGGACATTAGCTGCAATTAACTTGTCTTTAAACAGGAATTACTGTGGCTTTCATTGTTCACTTGGGAGCTTAAGCAACAGGTTGGTAGAAAAGAGGCCAGGAGTTATATTTTGTTTTAAACTGAAATATTTGAATAGTTTGTTAGTGAAATTAGTTCTATGTGTTAAAAATTATTACCTTGAATTTGAACTGATACTTGGGCTGTGATATTGTAGGTTTGGGGATAGATGTTTGGCAGGGAAAATTAGAAGGTAATTTAAATGTTGTTAGCCTGGTGTTTGGTAAGAGCCCTCCCACCCACCCTGTTTTGTAGGCTTTCTTAATTACTGAAAAGCCACTGGGGTTGGGATTGAAGGGCTGAGTATTTCTGTTTGGGACTGAAATTTGAAGCAACAGGAGTTGGTGGGCCTGTGACATCATCTGGTACCTGGAGTCTGCTTACACACACTGTTAGTGGGACTGAACACATACTGGACTGTATGTGTTTGTGAGACTTAGGAACTTTGTTGGTGGGGTTGAAATTGGGTTTGTAAATAACTACAGTCAGTATAGAGAGAAACTGTACTCAGGAAAGGACTGAGAAAAGGGGGTGTGCTATTATAAACAGAGGGGATAATCAGAGTGTATATTCCACCATAGCGAGCATCTTCGGAAGGGTTGTAGGCTGCACAGGCTGTGGGATGGCAATAATTCTAATTGGGCCTGGAGAGGGAGGCTGCCCACTCTGTGGACAGCTATCTTGTATCACAGTAGGTATATTGGTTAGAGGTAAGCTGTGGGAGCTGGGGGTGTCCAAGGATAAGGTGTGGATATGGGCAGCAGAAGGGTGGGGCTGAGGGAGGCTGGGGCAATGCTCTGAAATTACAGGACATTATGCTACAGCAAGCAGAAGGGGATATTAGGGACAGAGGACCCTTAGATAGGAGAGTTGATGCTAAGGGAAGCGTACAGGGTGAAAATTCTGAATTCAAGGAGACTGGAGGGGAAGAGTCAGGAGGGCTTTGTTATGCGAAGCCTAAAACAGCAGACTGTGGGAAGGAGCTCCTAAGGTGAACAGTGCAAGAGAGGAAGAAGAGGGTCAGTTTAGATATGCAGTCAGGGGAAACTGGTTACTTGATGGAGGCTGACATAGAGTGTCACAATAAATTTGAGATACTAAGCATCCTAGAGGGGAGAAGGGGTTGGTGGAAATGAGAAACTTATACAGAGGCGGGAGGGAGTCAGATACCCATAGGGCATCACAGAACAGCTATGGAAAGGATAGACATAGTCCCAGAGGAGAAGGAAACATATGTTAAGCAAATGGGGGAGATGCAACATATTCCAGACATGAGGAGGAGAGCATGATTGGAGAGGAACTGGGAGACAAGGAGGTGGGAGAGGGCCCCTTCAGCAGGAAGGTCAGTACCAAGGATGGGGCCCTAGCTAAGGGACCCACAGAGAGCCTCTGGAGACAGGGGTACTGTACAGGGGGATGATGGTGCGGGGGAAGGACCATCAGGGCCAGGATAAATGGTTCAGATAAGAGAGGGTTAAAGGGGACACCTATTCAGAGGGTTTTGAGTTAGTGGGCAAAATAGCAAGGGAGGCAGAAGGGGAGGGTGACAAGGGGTCTCTAATAAGGCAGGAAGACTCCCATGAGATTGCGATCATGAATAAAGTGGGGGAGGGAGCTGAGAGGGCATGGTGGGTAACCATAAGGATGATGGCGGTGTTAAGGTTCTGTTACTGGAGACTCGATGATTAAGGGTATCCATTGGGAGGGACAGGGGATGTCCATAGCCAGGTGAAGGTAGTGAGTATCTTGGGCTGACAGTGCAAGAGCAAAGTTCATGGTGTATGGAAATGGTTAGGATTGTGGAGGAACAGTTTTCTGGTGCATTTGGGAACTAATGATCTAGAGGAAATAGCATTATGGAAATCCAAGCAAGTTCCAAGAACTTGCCAGAGTCTGTCGGATAATGGATGCAACATTTCCTTTTCGGAGATATTGCCAGTACCAAAGGCCTCAGTGGAGAAAAAATGAAGCTCACAGAGGTTAATGAATGGCTCAGGAAGTGGGGTGAAGAGAAGGGTTAAAGTGTTAGGGAACTGGAATGGAGTTTGGGAGGATAAGGGACTATATGCCAAGGACAGGTTTCATCTTGCCCCATTAGGGAAGGAAGTCCTTAAACAGGGGATGGCTGACTACATACAAGAAAGGTGGGGTTTAAACTTGTAAGAGGAAGGGATAAGGAGGGCTGACCAGAAGCCCTCCTCCAGATGAGGGAGTAGCCTTCAAGCCCAAGGGGAGGGGAAACAGACTGGAGGTGGAGGTTTCAGGAGGAGCAGGAGGATGGAAGTATAAGGAATCTGGGTGGGGTTCGACAAAAGGATCAGGGATAAGGGGTGGGGTTAGTGTTAGTAAATGCCAGGAGCTTGGGAAACAAGTTGCCAGTTCCAGGCCATGCTGTTCGGGGGTGGATGTGGCGGCAGTCACGGAAACGTGGGCCAACAAAAACCATGACTGGGACCTAAATGTACGGGGGTACACTATGCTTAGGAAGGATAGAAAGGAGGGCAGAGGGGGTGGAGTGGCTATCTTCATTAGAGATGACATAGAAATTGCTATTGTAGAAGAGGCAGAGGGAAACGTGGAGGCCTTATGGGTCACCTTACGATCCCCAGCAGGAGATAAGGTCAAGCTGGGAGTAGCATATAGGCCCCCCGGGATGAGTGATGTTCTAGAGGATGGTTTGCTGGACAACATCATTGCCCAGTGTGGTCCAAAGGGGAAGGAGTGGTGTTGATGGGGACCTTAATATGCCAGGTACTAACTGGGGAACCATGTCCTCTAAGGTGGCCAAGGAGCAGAGGCTGCTGGATGGCTTCAGGATGTGTTCTTAACACAGCATGTGATGGAGCCCACAAGGGAGGGCATGTCCTGGATGTGGTTCTGGCAGATGGGGATCTGGTAAGGGACATGGTTGTACAGGACCCCCTGACTGGGAGTGACCACAATACTGTCTGGTTTCAAATAAGCATTGAGGAGTGGGGTGAGATCTAGGACACTGGCAGTGGACTTCAGGGGGCAGACTTTATGGGCATGGGAAATATTCTCAAGGATCACTTGAAGGGATTACCTCAACAACAAGTGTGGAAAGGAGATTGGAGGTCATAAAGCAGGGACTTCATGAGGCAGTCAGGATCTGCGCTAGTTGAAGCGTGAGGGAGCAAGGTCACATAAACCATGCTGGTGGTCCAGTGAGGTCCAGGTAGCAGTCAGAGAAAAGAAGGCAGCTTACAAAAATATAAACAACAAGAGGGATAGGATAAAGAGATGTACCAGCTTGCATCTAGAAAAGTCACCAGTATGGTGAGGAGCAAGTCAGTAAAACAGCGGCTGGCACAGGGATACATGGAGGGAAAAGGGGTTCTTCGGTACATTGGGGAGGCGGAGAAAACTAAGGCCATCTCAGCAGATTGAGATCAGAAGAGGTGGGTGGAAGAGGCGAGGACCAGGCAGAGGTATTTTGAGTACTTTGCCTCTGTGTTCACTAGGGAGGATGGGATATCTACAAAGCAAGGCACAAAGGGGATAGAAGCGGCAGGAGTGGGATCAGGGGCAGCAGAAATGGAGCAAAAGGAGGAAGGTACCCCAGGGTGTCACATCTGGATAAGGATAAAAGACCAGTAAGGTGGAGGGGACGGATGATGCCATCCCCACCAAAGGGTGTGGTTGCCCTCAAGGCCCTAAAGAAGAGACAAATCTCCTGGGCGGATGGCATTCATCCGAGTACTATGGGAATTGGCAGACATACTGGCTGCACCCCTGGTGGAGGCTTTTCAACAGGTCACTTGAGACAGGGAGGGTACCTAAGGATTGGCGAGAGGCACATGTGGTACCAATCCATAAGGGGGTCGAAGAAGTACCAGGAAACTATAGACCCATCAGTTTAACCTCGGTGGTGGAAAAATTAATGGAGGTATACTAAAGGAACGATTGGGGTTTACTTGGAGAGGTGGGAGGTCTGGATGAGTCGGCAGCATGGGTTTGTGCCAGGTAGATCATGTCAAACCAACCTTGTGGAGTTCTATGAATGGGTAACATCAGAACTGGACAGGGTAAGCCTGTGGATGTATTATTCTTGGACTTCAGCAAGGCGTTTGACTCTGTCCCCCACAATGGTCTGGTGGAGAAACTGATGGGGTTAGGAGTAGGCCCTTTGATGGTCAGATGGATTGAAAACTGGATAGCTGGACGCACTCAGAGAGTAGTGGTCTGTGGGGAGCTCTCGAACCCTACAGAGGTTGGTAGTGGGGTACCACAGGGCTCGGTCCTGGGTCCAATCCTGTTTAATGCATACATATCAGACATCAGGGATGGTATAGGGTGTGAAATGAGTCTCTTCACGGATGACTCCAAGATGGGAGCAGTAGTTGAGGGAGAAGAGGGAGGTTGGCCTGCACGGGACCTGGACACCCTGGAAAGCTGGGCTCACACATGGAAATTAAATTTCAATATCACCAAGTGCAAGGTGTTGCATCTTGGTCGGGAAACCCTAAACACAGGTACACCCTGGGAGGAGGTGCTGGAAGCCTCAACAGGGAAAAAGACCTAGGGGTCATGGTGGATACATGTATGAATAACACTGAGCAGTGCAGGAGAGCAGCTAGCAAGGCAAACAGGATGTTGGGATGCATCACAGGGGATCACCTCTAGGAGCAAGGAAGTGATTCTGCCACTGTACAATGGACTGGTTAGACCACACCTTGAGTACTGTGTACAGTACTGGAGACCACACTTGAAGAGGACATACAGCTCCTGGAGAGGGTACAGGGAGGGCAACAAAGATGATACGAGGGCTAGGGGATTTGACTTACGAGGACAGACTTGAGGAGCTCTGCCTGTTTTCATTGGAGGAGAGGAGAGACAGGGGACATGATTGAGGTCTCAAGTACCTCAAGGGAATAAATAGGGTAAACATTGAGGGATCTTTAGACTAAAGCAGGGAGGCATCACCAGAGGCATGGTTTGAAGTTGGAAGGTGGAAGGGTGAGGGGAAAGAGGAGGAGGTTTTTCACTGAGAGGGTGGTGGACCCTGGAATGCTCTGCCTGGTGAGCTGGTTCAGAGATCCACAGTGGAGAGCTTTAAGAGAGGGTGGGACAGACACAGAAAGTGGATGTATCAGATGATGGCCTGTCCCGGGGGGTGGGGATGGATGATAGGGGTTTCTGGAGCACAAGGGATGGGAGGGTCTCGGCACCCAACTAAGGATCTAGGTTCGAGCAGACTTGATAGACCATAAGGCCTAATCTGCTGGCAAATAGTATGTTAGTATGTTAGTATGTTACTTTAACAGGCTTGCAGCAGCAGCACAGCATGGCCATGTTAGTGACCCCCTCATAAGGCCAGGCTCTCATCTGTTAACAGTACAACCCCCACTCCCCAACACCTGTTTGCCTAGAAGACTTAACCTCTCGTTAGGTCATTAGTGGACATAAAGTCTGACAAAAAAAATGCCCCAGTCTTTCATAATGTACAACATGTACAGCAATTATTTTTAAGTTATACAGTTATGCGGAAGGCAAACTCACCAAAGAATGGGGCACAGTCCTCCCCACACCCTGCACCAGACAGATATTGGTTCACTCCAACATAAGAGTTTTCTATGAAATACAAAATCACACATACCCCATAATGCAAAGCATCGTGGAATGTACTGTACGTGCAAATCACCATGACATTTTAGGCTGGTTCTGCTTTAAGCAAGCATGCATGGTGTCTTTTAGCAGAGTTTTCTAGAGTTTTCTATGTTGCACAAACACCACAGTACAAGCCCCCAAAGCCAGGAACACATATTTCCTGACACAGTATGAACTCCCATCATGGCACCAGACCCTAGTTCACTCCTCCGGCAACAGACAACTCAGCACCTCTCCCAAACCAGACACATATTCCCCACCCCAGCATCCATCAGTCTCTGGTTCAATTCAACCTTCCTGCCACAGCATGGACCCAGCACCTGCTGCTGAATAATGGAATATTGTACATGGGAGGATAGGCATTGATCGAATGAAATAAAGGGTAGACTGCAGTTTTTGGCTCAGATCTAATATGGTGGATGGGAAGGGAACTGACATGAGGTGTGGTGGTTTGTGTATTGTCAATGATGTATATAAAAAGGGGTGTGTGCGCCCCCCACTCTTTGGCCTGACTTCAGCTCCTGTCTGTGTGGGAACAGTGGTCTGACCAACAAACTGCGGTTGCTTTGAAATAAATATGGAAAGATAGGTTAAGAAAGCATGCCACCCCCAGCCCCACAGACAGGAAGCATCCATTTCAGCATGCACTTTAACACCGTGCTGCAGTTGACAGTATTTAAGATTTCCTAGAGAATATAAGTTTCAATTGCCAGTTTTTCTTTCCAAGGTTTTGAACACATACTGGTGGCCTAGTCAAGAAGTCCATGGCAACAGGCTGTGATGTCACAAACACAGCTACTGTGAGATCAGTTCAGGATAGTCAGTTGCTCTTTGAAATATGCCATGGAATAAGTGCTGCATTATGTGAAATATTTAGAAGATCAATAACAAGAGAAGAAAAAAAATGGAACACATTAAAGATGAATAGTTCTCCCATTCACAAACTTTAAAATAAATAAATGCAATTCTTTTAAAAATAAGTTACAGGTATTTTATTTCAGTAAATACTGGCTGTTTAAGCAGTCACTTGAATACGGCATGTATGGATGTAGTTAGTTATTTGTTTCAATTTTTCAGCTAGCAAGGCACAGAGAGACAGACACTTATTTCCAGGTGCATGGGGTGGGGTGGTAGAAGAGATTGTAACCGAGCAACATTTAAGCATAATTCATAGCATACATACAGTACATTAAATAGTACCATAAGAGGCTATGCAAAAAGCAATCAAGTACAGTGCAAAGATTCAAAATGGCCAGGCACATATAGAAAATCCTAATCAGAAGTTCAAATAAATACAGTAATGTGTTGTTCAAATATGTGCAGGTCAGTAGCAGAGGAATATAGTGCAGTGGGTATGGGTCTGACACATACAGCTCGGGACAGGAAGCAACATCCACGGAGGCAGACAGGTGCACCTCTGCAATTCATGAGTGCAGTAGTACTGTCATCGTATTGGCACTTTGTTTTCAAGTACGTGGAGATGGTAGGTACTCAGTTTGGGACACCCCTTTCTGCTGCCCCCCCCCCATAGTCTGTTTTAGCCACCAGTAAACCCTGCAAAGCCACTGGGGGCCCCTAGCTCCTGGAGGGCCCAAGCTTGAGCAGTTTACTTTATTAATCTATAAGTTTTTAATCTTATTATCTTCTTAAAACAGCAACAATGGGCTGTGCAGATTCTTCTGATGTGGCATTCACACCCCGTCAATACGAGGCAGATTGGCAGCAATAGATGGAATGGGAAGAATAGCCCCAAAAAAGAACACTGGTGGTGCCCCCTAAAATTGTAAATATACAACTGGCTGTACTGCAAACAGTATAAAATGATGCATGGGTTGGCTACAGTCAGACACAGGGGATGAAGGTAGGCCAAGTTGGGGGGGGCATGACTCCACTAATCCTGCTGGTGACCCCCCCCCCAAAACCCTAAAGTCAGCCTTGCTCCTCTGTTGGACCGTGAATGAATACTGGTTGGCAGGGCAGGGTGTGCAGTCAGCTAATAAAGCATATAACATCAAGCATGGAAACTAAACGAGGCTGTGTCACGCTTCAGCCACCCAGCCTGCAAGCAGACTGGAGGCAGCCTATAGTCATAGTGCCATTTAACAGCGTCGCAGCAATGAAAAAGACAGACGGGCAGCAGAACTCACCAACCAGCAGAACCTAACTATGCTGACACTTGGTGTGGTGGCTCGTCCACAGTTCCTGGTCGTTCTCCTCGGGATCTGTCCTGACGATCACACCATGACCCCCCCAGCAGCTCACGGCCTACCAACTCACAAGCCAGTCTACCAGTATCTTTCTTTCCGTATAACGGTACTGCACCTCCACAGCAGCATGTCACTTCTTTCCAACTAAAATAAATGTACCTACCACTACCCGGTAAACACTGCAGCTTGAACCCAAGCTGTTAATTTTACCTTGCACATCTCCCCCATTTATCAGCACTGCAACAGCCTTCTTAGTCTCAGTATTCTGCAGCTTGCCAGCTTCCGGCCTACTCTAGATCCACAGAGGCAGCCATGGTCAAAGAAAAACATGCAGCAATTCGGTGAAAGACCAGCGAATCTCTGTCAGATTAAATGACAGCCAATTATCAAAACCATCACCATCCCTTGCAGTACAGCCTGACCTTCAGCACCGCAACCACACTGCAGTGAGGAGCTCTGCCCACCGCATCTGCCACTTCTCTGGGCTCATGGCTCTCGCCCTCACCGACCGTCACTCACCTTTTTCTGGCTGGACCTACGCCTAGCCTGTGGTGTCCTCCTGGGCTGACTTGGCTCTGCACATTGCATTGTCGCAAGTTACTCGCTGAGTCATTCCCAGTGCTCACTCTGACCGTCAACTGCTCACACTCACTGTCATGCCATCAACTCATCCCAGACGAGAAGTCCTCGCTACCACCCAGTAAGAGTGCCCGCTCTATTTGCACGCATGCGCATTGAAGTTTATATGGGCCCCAGATTAAACAAAAAAAAAACACCACCAATAGAGGCAGGGACACTCCCTTCACAGAAAGACCATGGGATGCCACAATAGTTCACACAGAGGGGAAGCATGCGCACCCAGCAGGTCAGGAAAAAAAAAAGTAAAGTTAGTGCCAGTACCAAAAAGCAAAACTGGCGTGGCCAAATTATTGCTGGGGCTGGGCCCACTTCTCAGATTATTGCTGGAGCCCATGTCCCATGGGCCCATATAACCTGGCGCCTATGCCAGGTAGTAGGCAGGGGTAGTAACTCTAGGAATAGAACCACCTAGGGGTTACATATTAGTCATACCTCACCTGGACTACTGTGTGTAGTTTTAGGGACCACAATTAAAGAGAGTCCAGGATTGGTTAGAAACCATACAGAAGAGGGAAAAAAATTCAGGGATTGCAGTGTAAAACTTATAAGGAGAAACTAGACAACCTAAATATGTGCCCTCTGGAGGGAGGAGTGATATCATAAAGTTATAGAAATATATTTAAGGAGAGGTTCCAAGATAAAGAATCTAATAGTAGCCTAGTACCTGAGCTGCTGAAACTTTTCTCTGCATTCTTTGATTTAAAAACTGAGTTTTCGATATAAAACCAAATTAACTACCTTAAAGCTTTCTCAGAAGTATGCATTCTGACACAAAATAGTACCATAGCTATGTCAGAGGAATTTATTTCACCAAGATCCACTGGGCATCCCTTAGCTCCCTCACCAAGCCCCGTACCAACAGATCTGTCATCCAACTCGACTCCCCCTCTAGCCCTATAACCGAACCATTTGAGGTAGCTCAGTCTTTTAACATAAAATTCACGGATCTGTCGGCATATCTCAGCAAATTCACTGGCAGCCCACCTTCTAACCCGGGAGCCTGAGCTAACCCACAGCCATCTTCCACCCCCCCCCAGGCATCCCCCTCTTTCACTTCAAGAACATATACATTCATGACACCATCAAACTTCTAAGGAATCTTCCTAATTGGGGCAGCCCAGGTTCAGACAGCCTCTCATCAATCCTGTTCAAACTTGTCTCCCCTCACCATATTCAAGTTTCTCACTTTCATATTCAATTTGGCCCTGTCTACCTCCTCCATGCCTGATACCTGGAAAACTGTGAAAGTTATTCCTCTCTTCAAAGTCAGGGATCCCCACTCGTCTGATAATTACCGACCTATTTCCATCCTCCCGCTCCTAAGCCAAGTTCTAGAAAAAATTGTCCACTGCCACCTGCTGGAACACATCAATAAATACAATCTTATGTGTAGCCAACAGCATGGCGTTCACAAAACTCACTGCACCACCTCTGCTCTTGCACTCTTTACTGACCATGTCCTAATTAGTATGGATTGCGGGCATGCTACCAGGGCTGTCTTCATGGACCTTACTAAGGCCTTCAACATGGTAAACCATGCACTGCTTCTTTCCAAGCTGCACCTCCTTGGTTGCTCCACTGAGGCCACTGATTGGTTTAGGAGCTACCTCTCGGGCCACTCACAATCAGTGTGCACTGGTTCTGCCATCTCTCCGACCCTCCCTGTCTCAACTGATGTCCCCCAGCGTTACATCCTGGGCCCACTACTTTTCTCCATTTTCATTAATTTTCTCACATCTGAAAGCCTAAATTGTAATTCACTTCTGTATGCAGATGACCTTGTTATTTACCACAGCGATATGTCCCTCATCCAGGTCTCTTCAGTCCTCACCCAAAACTATGGCAGTGCTTTTAGCCGGTTGACAACCAACCTGTTATTGGTTAAGGGGAAAAAAACAAAACCATGTTATTTGCGTCCAAATCCCACCTCGCCAAAATTCATAGTTCCGACTCCTCCCTCCAAATACTATACCCCAATGGTCTGGTTCTAGAAGACGTTGCCTCATTCAAATACCTGGGGTAACACTTGACCCAGCACTAACCTTCTTGGACCACATCAACACTGGCCTGCAGGGTCAATCAAAAACTAGGGGCTGTATACCATCTATGCCACGTATTAATCCCTGAGGCTCAAATAACAATCGTCCAGGGTAACCTACTTCCTATCTTCGATTACTGCTCCCCCGTCTACTCTCATGCATCCTCCACCTTCAGAAACAGGCTCACATCCACCAACAACAGTGCGTGCTGCTTTGCTCTTATGGCACCATTCTCAACCCATCACTGCAACCTCTACAGAATCCTTGGCTAGCTAACCCTTCAAGGCCGCTTCGATTTTGCTTTCGGTTGTATCATGGATAGTACCATCAGAAGTGGTGATCTGTCCGCTCCCTCCCCCCTACTCAAAGTTAGAACCCTGACTAGGTGTCTCTGCTCGTCCACTGTCCCTCCCCACCAGGTACCAAGGGTCTCTACCAGCATGGAAGAGAAAGCTTTATCGGTAGCTGCCCCTACACTGTGGAATGGGATCCCTGCTCCTCTCCACTCATCCAACACCCATTCAGCCTTCAAATCCCTCTTCAAAACCTGGCTTATAGAGAGGGCCCATTGCTGCTGCTCACCAGGGTAGCCCCCCCCCCACCCAGCAACTCAAACACTGCACAAACCAACTCACTGGGAGTCTTTTACCTACTACACTCTAGCTGTTATTAAGTTTTCCTCTTTCTCCCTCTCTCTCTCCTTCTAGCTGTGATTTCAAGGGTGTGATGAATAGGGGGGTGGGGCAGAATTGTTGTTCCCTCCTATGTCCTGCACGGCTACCTAACCCTAAACTTATTTACCTGTACTCTGATGCCAGTATACCTGTATTTAATATTTTATGTATGTAGATACAAAGATACATAGACAGTGTTGGCAGATAAGGGCCTATGGCCCACCCAGTCTGCCCATTTGAGCTTGTAAGTTCAGTTTATGTTTTCCTAGAAGTCTGTTGCCCCTTACCCCTGACCTCCAGAATTCCTTTATGTCTATCCCATGCATTCTTAAATCCCGTGATTGTTTCAGCCCCCACCACGTCCTCTAGCAGGGTGTTCCACTTGTCCACCACCCGTTCTGTGAAGAAATTCTTCCTCATGTTTCCTCTGAATCATCCTCCCTCCAACTTCATCCCATGCCCTCTAGTCCTGGAGCATCTTTTTCGCTTAAAAATAGTGTTTTCCTGCACTCTGTTCCTCCCTGTAAGATACTTGTATGTCTCTATCATATCCCCTCTCTCCCTCCTCTCCTCCAGTGAGTACATGTTCAGTTCCTTCAACTTGTCTTCATAGGACTTGTGATGCAATCCATGCACCATCTTTGGTGCCCTCCTCTGAACCTTTTCTACCCTATCTATGTCCTTATGTAGGTAAGGTCTCCAGAACTGTATACTGTACTCCAGGTGGGACCTCACCAGTGTCTTGTATAGTGGAATTATGACCTCCCTTTTCCTGCTGGTGATGCCCCTGCCTATGCATCCCAGCATTCTATTTGCTATACCTGCTGCTTTGTCACACTGTTTCCCTGCCTTGAGGTCATCAGAGATGATAACCCCAAGATCCATTTCCTGCTTGGTGCATGCTATATCCTCACCCCCCAACTGATATATTGTGCCAGGGTTTTTGTGCCCCATATGCATTATCTTGCACTTCCTTGCATTGAATCTCAACTGCCAAACCCCTGACCATTCTTCAAGTTTCTGCAGGTCCCGTCTCATTCTGTCTACACCCTCTGGTGTGTCTACTCTGTTACAGAGCTTTGTGTCATCAGCGAACAGTGAAATTCTGCCTTCTAGGTCCTCGCAATGTCACTGATGAAGATGTTGAATAGGACGGTCCAGCACTGATCCCTGTGGTACCCACTGGTCACTCTTCCTCTGTGGAGTGACAGCCATTTACCACCACCCTCTGTGTCCTGCCACCCAGCCAGTTACCTACCCACCACACTACTGTCCTGCCCACACCCATATTCCCAAGTTTGTGTAATAGTCTTCTATGTGGCTCAGTGTCAAAGGCCCTGCTGAAGTCCAGATAGGCCATGTCCACTGCCCTCCCCGATCCACCTCCCTAGTCACCCAGTCAAAAAATTCAACGAGGTTGGTCTGACATGACCTCCCCCTGGTGAAACCATGCTGCCTTGGGTCCTGTAGTCCATTGACAACCAGATGTTCCATCAATCTCTCCTTCAGTAGTGCTTCCATGATCTTCCACACTACCGAGGTGAGGCTGACTGGTCTGTAGTTGCCTGCTTCCTCTTTGTTCCCACTTTTGTATAATATGTAAAATATGTTTGACCTCTGTTTGATTGTATATATCTTGTTCCATGTGATTGTAATTGTTGTTTACCATTGCCATCTTTTATGACCCGGGTCATGCCTGAAAATGGTCCCTCAGATCAGTGCACCTACCCAGTAACCAAAGACATAAATAAATAAATAAAATAAATAAGACCCAGTCTGTTGGATCAATGGTACTGTCTGTTCAAGAAACCAGGCCCAAAGTGTGTGACTATGGGGCAAAGAGCCAAAAAGCGCTAGCCACCCTCAGGTACAGTCATGTCAAACCCCTGCTGCAAAACCTAAAACATGTTCTCAGCAGTAACTGCAAACACACCCTGTGGCCTAAGCCTTTCTCCATTCCCAATCTTCTTCTCTGGAGCCATTACAGCAAGAGAATACTTTGAAGTCGCTGGGGTGATCAGCAGAAAAAATCATATCCTGGATCAACCACTATAGTACGCTCAGCAGTTTCAGGTGCTGAGCCAGTGATTGTATGGGCAGGTTGACATAGGCTGAGCCTGAGACAGACAGAGAGAGCTCGGGCAGAGGGAAAGCTGGAGTGCGATCCGCGGGGGGCATAGACCATGGGGCCAGCTGTTGTGCAGCCACAGCCCCAGTAACACAAAGCTGGGCACTGTGATCACCAGATCCACAGCACTGGCTGGGAAGGAGGACAAACCTCAGTTTGACTTTGTTCCCTCTTCTACTGAGGGAGACTGGAGACACTGGCACTGCCAATTAGGGCAGTGGTATGTGCCCCCTCTACCTAGGGAACCAGAAGAGCTGCTATCACTGATCGAGGTAGTTGTGCTGTTTGTCAGTTGCCCAAAACAAAGTCCTGATATCCTGTAAGTATGTTAGAGATAGGATAGTTTTGTTGTTAGGTAGAGATGGGAGGTTGAGACTGCTGATTGAGGCTCTGTTGTGTGTCAGCCTACTAGTGAGGGGGACCAGAAGTACTGAATTGCTGAACTGCAGAATGATTCAGAATACCAGTGTGTTCTGAACCAATGTGGAAGGAAAATAATGGAGATGGAATGCTGGACTTATGAGGTAGGATGCTCTATGCATGTTAGTTAAGCAATATACCATGACAGGATGGGGTGATGCCAGGATTTACCCACACTTCATGTGGTTCTGTCATGAGGCCGCAGGCCAAGTGAGTAAACAACACCAGGTGTGGGTAAATCCTGGCTTCACTCACACCCTGGAGTAGTTTATTGTGATTATAGAATGACCCCTTTTTTTATTATGCAAAAAAAAAAACACAAATACTGTTTTTTAGTATTTTAAATAAATTTTACTTCAATTATTGTTCTGCCACAAAAAATAGTACCCTGTTGCTGTCTAGAATAAGTTCTCACTGCCATATGGTTACAGCATGAGGACGTCTACCAGCCGTCACTTGTTTTGATTCCCCTCTCCACCGTCCTGCAACTGACTCTGTCTGATGTTTAAAAGGACAGACAGCATGGTTTTAGTTGCTTTTTCTTTTTTTTTTTTTTGTCAGAGAGCCTGACAGTTTGTATTTTTTGTTTAGACTATTGCTGTAAGTAGTAGATCAGGGAGGGGCTGTGGACATGGCCTACCTAGACTTTAGCAAGGCATTTGACACAGTCCCACACAAAAGATTAATATACAAGTTAGCTAGCCTGGGAGTGGGTCCCAAGAAGCAGCCTGGGTAAAAATTGGCTGGAGAATAGGACACAGAAGTAATAGTAAATGGAGTCCACTCTGAAGAAAGGGGGGTTATTAGTGAGGTACCACAGGGTTCAGTATTAGGACCGATCCTCTTCAATGTCTTTTAAGCGACATTGCAGAGGGACTGGAAGGAAAAGTATGTCTCTTTGCAGATGACACAAAGATCTGCAACAGAGTTGATGCACAAGGTGGGGTGGAAAGGATGAAAAGGGACTTGGCAAGGTTAGAGGAATGGTCAAATGTATGGCAGCTTAGATTCAATGCTAAGAAGTGCAAGGTAATGCACCTGGGAAACAAAAACCCAGGGGAAGAGTACACAATGGGGGTGAGATACTAACAACAACAAAAATGGAAAGGGACCTGGGGGTATTCATATCAGATGACCTAAAGGTGGGCAAGCAATGTGAGAGGGCAGCAAGGAGGGCTGGGGGGATACTGGGATGCATAGGGAGAAGCATCACCAATAGAAAACAGGAAGTTATTATCCCTCTGTACAGACAGCTGGTCAGACCCCATCTGGAGTACTGTGTGCAGTTCTGGAGACCCAGTCTTCGCAAAGACATAGACAGGATGGAAGCTGTCCAGAGAAAGGCAACTAAAATGGTTCAGGGTCTGCACCAGAAGACATATGAAGAGAGACTTAAGGAGCTTAATATGTATAGCCTCGAGGAAAGGAGGGAGAGGTGGGACATGATAGAAACTTTCAAGTACCTCAAGGGAATCAACAAAGTCCAAGAGGGTAAAATCTTTCAAAAAGGGTGTGCAAGAACAAGGGGCACAATTTGAAGATGGGGGTCTCAGAGTAATTTAGGAAGTATTTTTCACAGAGGGTTGTGGATGCATGGAGCAGCCTTCAGAGGAGGTCATGGAGTCAAAAACAGTGGTGGAATTCAAGCATGCATGGGACAGTCATAAGGCAATTCTAGGGGGTGGGGGTAGGAAGAAGTAGGCTGCTGGTTAACTAGGATCCGCAGCTTATCCAGTAGACAGGGAAATAGGCAGACTGGGTGGGCCAAGCGGTCCTTATCTGCTGTCAAATTCTATGTTTCTATGTAGAGCACACCGTGCAAGTTCTGTGTTTGGTATTATTGGTTCCTGTAGGAAGAGTGGCGTGTGTGGCAGCTGACATGCATAGCTGGCAGATGGAGAGTGGGAGAACACTGTACAGCAAAGGATGGCTAGTGAGCCACGATGTTCCTGCAGCTCGACTTGGACCTCAGTTAACTTTTTTAACTGCTGGGGTAAGTGGGTCTTTTCATGGGATGGGGGACCTAGCAGTATCGCAATGGAGGTGGCACGCTGCAGTGATCACTGTAGGTACCGAGGATTAACAAGAGCTTGTAGCTGAGAAACTCGAATGCAAGTCGGCATGTAGTACAAGGGAAAGCAGTGGTGTGAGTTTGGCCTGACTTGCATTTTGCAGGTAAACAGATTATGAAGTGTACTACATTTGTTTGGGAAATAAAAATGTTTTGTGGTATTTATATTACATTTGGGGACTGCTGGTGTATCGATTTGAATGTCAGTTGATTTTTAAAAGTGACGGGGGTTTTATGATACATTTGGCATGACAGCAATAGTTGCCATCTTTGCGAGTCCTGGGTTTAAAATGCTTGGAGTGATTTCAGGGGGAGTTCCTGATGTGGCTGACTGGCAGCTGGCACCTTTTCCCATGGAGTGATGATAGGATTTACAACTGGCAGAAGGTGCCAGCCAGCCAATCAGAATGCTTTATTTTTGAAGCCATTGTATTATACTGCATTTACTGTGATGAGGCAAGAAGTAATCCTCACTCAATAATTGCGGTACTAACATATGAGTAAAATGCCTCTTCCACTCGTTTATAGTAACCCCAGTAAATCTGTCCTGACTATGTCAAGCAGCCTTAAAAAGGAAGGAAAAAAAACCCATGGCAAAGTACATTGGGGATTAGAGACACATTTTTCAGAAAGCAGGAAAAGGGAGAAACCTGTCAGCTACATTACGGGCAAGGACAAAATATCATGTCTGATTTGTTTTGTCTCAACAATATCTGGGTTGACTGATTTAGTTTTAACTTATAAAATGAAGTAACAAAAATCAAGTACAGAGGTAAGTTCGTCAGTCACTACAAAATGATATTAGTAACAGATGGTAGAAGCTGTGGCTTCAGATGTTTCACATCAAATTTTATTTATATGTTAGTGCAAATGAATGGCATATCAATTTAAAATGGAAAAAAATAAACTGCACACCACTGCAGTTAGAACTACAGTAGTTAAGATCACTATTACAACACAGAACCACCAAGGATGTATAGCTTGAAAAAGAGATTAATTAATTATCGAATAAATGAAAATGAACTACTAATATAAAGATCGCAGATTTAGCACAGAAAACATTACCTTATAAAACAGTTCATAACCTCTGCTACTTTCAGTAACTCCACATGGGTGGGATCTACCTCACACACAAAACTAATGGCTCACTGTATCACACACTGAAATGAAGCACTGAGAGTCGGGCTGTAGTTAATCAGTGATCAATATACTATTAAGTTCATTATAGTGAACAAGGTGAAGCATGAAAAAGATACAAAAATCAAACAAACAACTGACGTTGAATTAAAACATGTTTTATTTAAGCTACATTCATTTCCCATCTCTTTTAAACAGCTAGTGTAATGGGGTGTTTTCCAGCACTGGGATGTCCGGAGTATGGTTTTAGTATATGTATTAGTGATACGGTATACTGACTTTACAACTATTCATTGCTTGTATATTAAAACTTTGCACATGCCACTGGTTTTCAACTGTGCCCTGATTCTGCCTTGAAGAGTCAGCCACTGGCACTGCCACAATGAAAACAGAAGTGATGATGCGGGAGGAAAATTGAAGGATGCTGCTGTGCACCTTGTCACTGACAAGTCAGTGACAGAAAGGCATTTAATAATCTGCCTTGTTTTTTATTGTAATTTAAATTATAATGCTGCCTTGATGACATACCTTCTAGCCAGTGACCACACGGGCGGGCTGATATGGCTTGACCCTGAGACAAATAGAGAGAGCTCGGGCAGGGGGAAAGCCAGAGTGGGATCAGGGGGACACAGACCATGGGGCCAGGCATTGAGCAGTCACAGCCCCAGTAACACAGATCTGGGGATTGTCATCAGCAGGGCCACGGTACTGGCCACAGAGGAGGACAGGGAGCATCAGCTGTGCTTTGTTACCCACTCTACCGAGGGAGACTGGAGACACTTGGTGCGGCCAATCATGGCTGTCGTGCATGCCCCCTCTACCTAGAGGAACAGGAGGAGCTACCACCACTGATAGCAGCAGTTATGCTGTGTGTCAGTTGCCCAAAACAATATCCCTGATAGCTGGTAAGTTTGCTAGAGAGAGGATAGGTTTGTTGTTAGGTAGAGGTGGGAGGTTGAGACAGCTGATTGAGGCTCTGTTGTGTGTCGCCCTACTAGTGAGGGGGACCAGAAGTATTGAATTGCGGAACTGCTGAATGATTCAGAATACCAGTGTGTTCTGAATCTATGTGGAAGCAAAATAATGGAGATGGAATGCTGGGCTTATGCGGTAGGATGCTACGTGCATGTTAGTACTGTACAGCATTTAACCATGATGAGGCAAGAAGCAGTCCTCACATGCTAACTGCAGTACTAATATGTGAATACAATGCCTCTTCTGCATTCGGAAGACTCATTTATAGTAATCCCAAGAAGTCTGTCCAGCCTTAAAAAGAGGGAGAACTACATCTCAGTCTTCGAAGGTGCTGGGGATGTCACCATAATGGGGATTTTTTTTAATACATCTCTTATTTTTTTTTCTTGTTCATGCAGAGAGGCATGGCTCTGACTACTACCAGCCTAAAGTTCTTGAAAAAGTGTACCACCAGTCTCTTTACTTTGAGTCTGTTAGTGGGGGGTGTATTTTCCAGCAAGATACTAGCATCAAAATGTACTGCAGCATGAATTATCTAGGGCATGGTCACTTTGGACAGTTGGTGCTCCCTTTTGGTCCGTAGTGGATGAAAGATGTGATGCGGTGGGTATTCTTTTTAGGGATTACGACTGGAAACTTATTAAACTGGTTGATGCCCAATTCTGGTCCTTGATGTAGCTCATGGGAACTAACAATACTGATTAATTAATATATATGTGCCCCAAACTAAGGCCTCATGAACTGACCTTTTTAAAGAGGTCCAGCTGTTTTTGTTTACATCTAAATTGATTGTCTTTGGGGGTGATTTCAACTGTTCCTTGATCAAGGCAGTGCAACTGACTTATGGCAATTGGTATTGAGATTCATCTTTTTTATCTGATATGTTACAAACAGCAAATCTCAATGATGTCTACTGTTCACTGCACAACCAAGGTGGCTGTACAGTATATACATCCATGGCTCTTAGTGCTCCGGAACTGATTCCATATTTTTGTCTAATGCTATACAGATCACCAGAGCACACACCATAGTTACTGAGTCCTTAGTCCACCACTTAGCACTACTCTGCAAATGTTCCTCTGGTCCTGCACCCGGTAAAGAAAGGGGCTCCTTGAGACTTAACGCATCTGTTTTATAAGATGTGGATATTAAGACTTGATGGCTGTCTTTATGGAAGGTCTGTCAATCTGTAATGTGTGTTTGTGATACTTTGGTACAATGGTGTGAGGGTTCAAAATGGGACTTTAGACAGCTCTTTACAAAAATCATCTGTTGCTAAAGTAAAAACAGCATACAGAAAATATTTAGATCTTCATGTTCATTTACATTAACTGATTGACAGGTCTCAGCATTTTCCAGGTTCCTTTATCGAATCAGGTCCTCAGAATCAAGGAACAAATGAGGGAGGTACAATATGATCAAGCCTCATCAATGACAAAAGAGCTTCAATTTGGTACTTAGGGGTCTTATAGACCTTTGATGGTTTCAAAGTATGTTGGCAGAGAATCAAATGGATTTTTTAATCCTTAAGGGATTCATCTGGAACACCACATTCTGATAAGCAACGTTTTAAAAAAAATTAAAAATCTTTATTGTTTTACCACAAAGTACATAACATAATGTAACATCTCATGCCCCCTCCTAATACCCCCACCTTCTGAAAACACCACCTTTCCCCCCTCCCCCATTGGCCTCGCAATATTCACCTTTAATATCCTAGGGGGAGCTTACCAGAAGCAAACAAAGAATGTACAGGGATTGTATTTATAGGGAGGCCCCAAAAGAGATGCCATCAAGGTGGTAGGGATTCTGTTTGGACTAAGTATAAGGTGTGCATCGTCTCCCAATTCCTTTTATAACTGGGAAGTATTCCTCTCATGCTGTCACCAAGCTGCTCAGCTCGTAAGTTAAACAGCAATTCTTGTTGCCATTCTGTGTAGGTGAATGGGAGACCATTCAACCAGTGGCGTAGCACCACCTTCTTAAGGGATAAAGAGATCATGGCCATATAAAATCTTCTATGTCGAATCCCCACACTCCTATAGTCCCCTATTAAACAGACTTTCGGAATAAAGTGTTCCTCGTTACCAAGCAGCAGGTCAGCCTTACTTTTAATAGATTCCTAAAGGGATTTAATAGGCGGGCATTCCCAAAAGATATGCAGGAGGGTACCTTCCTCTTGATGGCATCTGTTGCAAGTGGGTAGGAGAACCCTTCCTATCTTACACAATCTAATTGGGGTCCAGTACATATTGTTTAAAAACTAGGATTGCATCAGCCTAAGTCTATATTGAGTGATGTACTGTATCTATAAGTTTCTTGCCAAGCTTTAGACCATTTTCCCTCAGGGTCTGGAAAGTGGGCTGCCCAATAATGTGCAACCCTGCTCAGGTCTGCAAATGCTCTGTCAAAGAGGGAGCTGTACACTTTAGAAATAGCATGTGGTAAACTGGTAATTAAAGATAGAGTTTCAAAATTATCTCCAGTTGTGTCCCCCTTCAGTCAGTAAGTCTTTTTTCTGCATAATCATGTGTTGTATGTGAAAAACTTTAAAAACCTGGCTACAACTAATCTTCTATTTTTTCAGAAGAGTTTCTACTGAGCTGCAGTTTCCATCTGATAGGAACTCTCTAATCCTTATTCCTTGCAGTTGAGGGAGATAGTGTGTGGCGATGGTATGACCACCTATTTTAAAATTGGGGTTCCCAAAAAAGGGTTGGGTAGAATCCTTTCTATTGTCATACTTAAGGAAGGAGCATAGTTGCTTATGGATTCTAAGTGATGTTGCCATTGGGGTTGAGACTAAGCTATGTGGGGGGGGGCTTTTAGGTGGACAATAAAGGAGGGCAGTTGGGGGCAGGCCTGTTTCTGAAATCAGTTCCAATTACAGATTTAGCCATGAAGGAACATAGGATAAAGAGTTCCCCTCTGTCTGATTTATCAGCCACTTCAGGTATTTACATGCATGGCTATCCCAGTAGTATAATCCAAAGTGCGGTAGTCTCAGCCCACCCCCATCTTTAGGGGCATCCATCTTGTGATATGCCCTTCTAGGGGGTTTACCTTGCCACATATTCAGAAGAGACAGAGCAGGCTGGAAGGGAGGAGGAGTGGCACTCTATGTGAAAAATGACATAAGGGCCACAGAGATCCAGGAGGAACAAAATGGGGGAGAGATACTGTGGGTTAAGCTGGAAAGGAAAATGGGGACAGCCATCCGCACAGGTGTGGTCTATAGACCACCAGCCCAGGAGGAAGAAACAGATAGGGAGCTGATGCTAGCCATCCAAAGGATGGCAGACAAGGTGAGGTAGTAATGGTTGGAGACTTCAATATTTCAGGCGTGGACTGGAGCATCCCAGCAGCAGCATCAACTAGGAGCAGATTTATCCTGGACTCCCTTCAGGGTGCCTTCCTCAAGCAACTGGTCATGGAACCAACTCGGCAGAAGGCAATACTGGACCTTGTGCTCACAAACAGGGACAGTGTGATGGGGAGTAACAGTGGGGAGCACCTGGAGAAGTGATCACCAGTCATTGTGGTTTGAAATCACAGAAAGAGCAGAACCAAACCACACAAAAACACGTATCCTGGATTTTAGGGGCAGACTTTGGAAAATGGGGAGATACTTGAAAGAGGCATTAAGAGAATGGGACAGGAATCAGGGGTTGAGGAACAGTGGGCAGTATTTAAAATGGGGATTACAAGAACAACAGAATTATGTATTAAGCAGGTTAGCAAGAGGAAAAGAAGAGGAGACCATTATGGTTTTCCAAAGAGGTAGCAAGAAAGTGAAAGCCAAAAAGATTGCATTCAGGCAATACAAAAGACACAGGCAGAAGGGATAGGAGAAGTACCAGGAGAAGCAAGGGAGGCAGGAGGTCAGTAAGGAAGCCAAAGCTCAGACAGAAGAACACATTGCAAAATCAGTGGGTAGGGGACAAAACCTTTTACAGGTACATAAGTGAAAAAGAAAGACAAAGGGAGGGATAGTGAGACTGAAGGGGAGGATGGGGCCACGTGGAGGATGACAACAGTAAAGCTGACATACTGAACAGGTATTTCTGCTCAGTCTTTACTGAGGAAGAAGAGGGTAATGGGTCTGAAGGGTACAAGGGATGAGAATGGTGCAGAAATGGACACAAGTCCTTTACACGAGAAAAGGGTCCTGAAGGAACTGGAAGTAATAAATTGATAAAGCAATGGGGCCAGATGGGGTGCACCCAGGGTCCTTAAAGAACTAAGAGGTGGTGGCTGAACCTCTGGCTATCCTGTTTAGCTGATCACTGGAAACAGGAGGTACCCAAAGACTGGAGGACAGCAGATGTAGTCCCCTTATACAAAAGTGGGAACAAGAGGAAGCAGGAACTACAGACCAGTCAGCCTCACCTCGGTAGTGGGGAAGATCATGGAAGCACTACTGAAGGAGAGATTGGTGGAACATCTGGTTGTCAATGGACTACAGGACCCAAGGCAGCATGGTTTCACCAGGGGAGGTCATGTCAGACCAACCTCATTGAATTTTTGACTGGGTGACTAGGGAGATGGATCAGGGAGGGCAGTGGACATGGCCTATCTGGACTTCAGCAAGGCCTTTGACACTGTGCCACAAGAGACTATTACACAAACTGGGAATATGGGTGTGGGCAGGACAGTAGTGTGGTGGGTAGGTAACTGGCTGGGTGGCGGGCGCAGAGGGTGGTGGTAAATGGCTGTCACTCCACAGAGGAAAAGAGTGACCAGTGGGGTACCACAGGGATCAGTGCTGGGACAGTCCTATTCAACATCTTCATCAGTGACATGGCGCAGAACCTAGAAGGCAGAATTTCACTGTTCGCTGTATGACACAAAGCTCTGTAACAAGTAGACACACCAGAGGTGTAGACAGAATGAAGCGACCTGCAGAAACCTGAAGAATGGTCAGGGGTTTGGCAGTTGAAATTCAATGCAGAAGTGCAAGATAATGCATATGGGGCACAAAAACCTGGCACAATATATCAGTTGGGGGTGAGGATATAGCATGCACCAAGCAGGAAAGGGATCTTGGGGTTATCATCTCTGATGACCTCAAGGTAGAAACAGTGTGACAAGGCAGCAGGTAAAGCAAATAGGATGCTGGGATGTATAGGCAGGGGCATTACCAGCAGGAAAGGGAGGTCATAATTCCGCTATACAAGACACTAGTGGGAGGCCCCACCTGGGTACAGTGTACAGTTCTGGGACCATACCTACGTAAGGACATAGACAGGGTAGAAAGGTTCAGAGGAGGGCAACAAAGATGGTGCATGGATTGCATCACAAGTCCTATGAAGTCAGGTTGAAGGAACTGAACATGTACTCCCTGGAGGAGGAGGAGGAGAGGGGATATGATAGAGACATACAAGTATCTTACAGGGAGGAACAGGGTGCAGGAAAACACTATTTTAGCGAAAAAGATGTTCCAGGACTAGAGGCATGGGATGAAGTTGGAGGAGGACGATTCAGAGGAAACATGAGAAAGAATTTCTTCACAGAACGGATGGTGGACAAGTGGAACACCCTGCCAGAGGAAGTGGTGGGGCTGAAACAATCACAGGTTTAAGAATGCATGGGATAGACATAAAGGAATTCTGGAGGTCAGGGGTAAGGTGCAACAGACTTCTAGTAAAACAAACTGAACTTACAAGCTCAAATGGGCAGACTGGGTGGGCCATAGGCCCTTATCTGCTGACACTGTCTATGTATCTATGTAAATGAAAGCCGTGATCACAGATTGAACTTTTTTGAACCATTTTAGGGGCAACCATGAATTTAGCATGTTGAGGGGATAAAACAACCCAGGCAATATGTTAATTTTGACTAAACTGATCTGCTCCCAGAGCGAGAGTGGGAGGTCTTTCCATCTCGAGAGGTTCTGCTGGATACTATGAAAGAGAGTATCCAGGTTAGCTTTTATCATTTTGGATTCACTCCCAAATACTTCAGACTCTGTGGGCTCCACTGCAGTCCCAGGTCTGTAATGTCTTGTTTTAATAGTCTATTATTTAAGAGAAATACTGTTGTTTTCTCTAAGTTGATTATTTAGTTAGACAGTTGGCTAAATACCTTAATGATGTTTAAAACAGCATGAAATGTCATCTGAGGGTGGGCTACATGAAGAAATATGTAATATGCATAGGCTGATAATTTAAGTTCCTGGGATACAATTGTAATACCTTGTATTTGAGGATTAACTCTTAATTCGGTGAGAAGAGCTTCCAGATAGATGTTAAACAGGAGGGGCGACAATGGGCACCCCTGTCTGGTGCCTGGGTGTAGTCAAAGAGAGGAAGAGAACACTCCATTGCAGTACAGCTGGGCACTGGGATTATTATATAGGGAGGATACCCATTTAATAAAGGTGAGAGGGAAGTCGAATTTGTGCATAGAACAGAATAAAAACTGCCAGTCCACTCCGTCAAAGGCTTTCTCTGCGTCCAGGGACAACAAATAGAACAGAATGTCAGAATCCCTGGATGCAGAGAAAATGTGAGACAATTTACGCAGATGATCAGATGACATTCTGCCCATCATAAAGCCCACTTGGTCTCTATGGATTATAGAAGGCAGTACCCTAGCCACCCTGTTAGCCAGCAGTTTGGCTAGTATTTTGACATCATAATTTAGCAATGAAATGGGTCTGTAGCTGGTAACCCTTTCCTCCACTTTTCCAGGCTCATGAATAACTATTATAAGGGCTTCCAATAAATTCTTGTCAATCACATCTGAGCTTAGAATTCCTTGGAAAAGTTTCCCAAGCCAGGGGGATAAACTTTTGGCAAAACACTTATAATAAAAATTTGGGGAGAACCCATTCGGGCCTGGGGGCCCTGTCCAAGGGTAAGGACTTGATAACTGACAAGATCTCAGCATCAGTTATGAGAGAAATGAGACCTGCTTTTTGTTCCTCAGATGAAGTTGGCAGTGGTATAGTGTCCAAGTATTTTTCCACCATGTCTTTGTCTGGGGAATCAGGCGTGGAGCTATAAAGCTCTTGATAGTACTTTACAAATTCCAGGACTATTTCTTTGTGGTGCAATTTGATGTAGTTATCAGCCAGGGCATGAATACTTTTGATAACTCTGGAAGACTCTTTATTTTTAAGCCATAAGGCAAAGTAGCCTGCTTTTTCTCCCTGGTCAATGTACAACGTTCTGGTCTTTAAAATAGCATACTCTGCTTTCTCCCTTAATATCTCATTATATTGGTCTCTACATCCTACCAAGTGGGTCCTAACTGCCTCGGCAGTATTAGGTGAGAGGTTGGCTTGCAGGCTGCATATACAAGCTAAGAGGTTTAGAGTTTTCTGTTCCCTTGTCTTTTTTCTCTTATATGTGATTCTTATCAATTCCTCCCTAAGAATGCATTTTAATGCCCCCCACTCCATGTCAATTTTCCCAGTGAAGTATAGGTTGCCTGCTGTATATTGTTCTAACACCTGTGTGATTTGTTCCACAACCTTACCATCCTTGAGCAATTGATTATTAATTTTCCAGATAATTTCTCTGGATAAGTTAGGGGAGAGACACAGGTATAGAGATGCAGCGAATTTAAAATCCGCTGGCGAAATGAACGCAAAGTGGCCACTTCGCGTTGGCACTTCACTACTCGGAGTGCCCCATAGGAAAGGCTCACTTCGCCTTGTTATTATTACTTCGCATTGTCATTCTGCCTTAAATGCAAAGTAAGATGGAGTGACAACAATATTGGCAGCATCCCACCCACACAGTCACCAGAATGAATGTGCATCTCCAAAGTGCTACTGTCTTGTGTCCAGAAAACTCTGCAGTGCTGATGAAGTGAAATGAGAGTGTAGCAAGAAATGCAAAGTCTCCCAGAATTAATAGTGCACTCAGTCATGCGTGCAGTGGTCAGGTCACACACAGAGTCACCAGAATTAATGTGCATCTCCAAAATGCTACTGTCTTGTGTCCAGAAAATTCCCCAGTGCTGATGAAGTGAAATGAGAGTGTAACAAGAAATGCAGTCTCCCAGAATTAATGGTGCCATGCAAACGCATGGACAGATTAAGATTGTGCTGCACACTCAAGGGATGCATACGAAAAGGTACAACAACACCTAACCAGTGCTCACAAGTCACAAACCCAAATCTGGAAAGGAATACATTTTGCCAGTTGGGGGATTAGTGCATGGCAGTAACAATCCACTACCAGTAAAGATACCAAAAAGCAGTATAAAAAAAATCCATGCAGGTGCAGTGGATAGCAGGTTCACACTGCTGCAATTACTCTGTAACACAATAAAAGGTGTCTGATTTAATGGCACGCATCTCACACACACTCACAAGCACACTCAAGTAATGCGTAGCAAATTGAAAACCTTTAGTAATATAACCAAATGTTTGAAACAGACAAATTGTACACTGCTGCACCACAACAGTCAGCAAAAAAAATTCAAGAATTACTGAAAATATTACTGTGTGGACATTAACACAGTTATACAAGAAAAATATAACCAAAACAGAAAGACTGCCTTTTTCTCCCAGTCAATCTATCTACACCACAAATACACCCCTTCCACAATGCACCCTTCACAGTACACAGACTGGCTGTTCTAAATTAACATTCAAAATCCACACACAACAATGAACACGCGATGATATGAGCACAGAAGGGTTTCCTACAATCGATGTACTAAATTTTGAGCAAAAAATATTACTCAAAAAGGCTTTTTAAACAGCTTTTAGAGGTTCTGAATCACAGAGCTCTGAGAGCAAACTGCCTCCAGTTACCACTGCACACACACTACTCTGGCCAGAACTGAGGCTGTGTCAAACAATCTAGAGCCCATGTGACCTGCAATCCCATGAATAACTGCAGAATTTCATTTGGAGCTCAATTACAGGGTGAAGTGAGGTGAATTACATTGATTTCAATGTACTTTGCCTTAAAATTGGTGGAGAAGTGGTTTGGGGAAGGCGGAATAACGCAAAGTCATTGGTTTCAATGGACTTCATGTTCCTCATTATGAAGCGAAGTACTCCGCTTCACATTGTGAAGTTCTCCGCGGATTCCACGTTACTCAGTGAATCACTTCACGGAGCAAATTGGGGCCACTTCGCCGACCACTACTTACAGTACTGTAACTCACATGCTGTACGGGAAGGAACACGAATGCCTATGGCTGTACTTCCCCGATGAGCTGTAGTACAACACTTCCCAACTTAAAAACACTTATTTTTTTAAGTTTAACAGTTTTTATTATTTGATAAGACACACACAAACCATACAGTAGTACACAAATACCAGGCCAAACCGCAACATTTGGAGAGGCCAGGAAGGTACAGTTAAAGGTAAAGATAAAATAGAGTGCGACAAAACATCTAATGATATTGATTTAAAATGTACAGGCTGAAACAAAAACAGACAGATAGCTAACCATGGTTAACAAGGGTCCGGCTGAATCACAAGTGCCTCTAGGGTTTATGGTACTTGATTACATTGAATTAAAAAAAAAAAAAATAGATAATCCTGCTGGATCCATTCCAACACCAGATTATAAACAGGTGTGTGCCTATCTTAAAAACGCTTGTTAATGACTACAATGGTGGAGTGGTGAAGCCTGGAGAGATATTACAAAACACGCTTACAATACATCCAAGTAACTAGTAAAAAAATTAATGTTGTGATTCGTGACGTGATCATGAATCATGATTTGTGATTGCATTTGTGACCGTGATGATGAAGAACGTGATTTAGTGTGAACGGTGTGAGATAACCAATATGGAACTGTATTGGGAATGCGAATGCCTACGGCTGTACTTCCCTGATGAGCTGTAGCACAAACTCCCCAACCTAAAAATGCTCATTAATGAGTACAATGGCGGGGTGGTGAAGCCTGGAGAGATACTACAAGACATGCTTGCAATACATCCAAGTAACTAGTCAAAAAATTAGTGTTGTGATTCACGACGTGATCGTGAATCATGATTTGTGACTGAAATTGTGACCGTGATGATGAAGAACGTGATTCGCTGTCGACAGTGTGAGATAAACAATGTGGAACTGTTTTGGGAATGCAAATGCCTATGGCTGTACTTCCCCAATGAGCTGTAGCACAAAATCCCTGACTTAAAAACGCTCATTAATGAGTACAATGGTGGGGTGGTGAAGCCTGGAGAGATACTACAAATCTTGCTTACAATACATCCAAGTAACTCGTAAAAAAATTAGTGTTGTGATTCATGACGTGATCGTGAATCGTGATTGGTGACCGTGATGATGAAGAACGTGATTTGTATCACGAGTGACTCGTGATGATGGTCCTGACTTAAAAACACATATTGATGAGTACAATGTTCATGCAGAATTATGTACCGCACCTGTCCAGTACTCTGAAGGAAAGCCAGAAAGACTGGGCCCTAAAGAGATGCAGATGCACAGACAGATTAAGATTGCAATGTGCATTGAAGAGATGCAGATGCAAAGGCACAACACCTAATCAGTGCTCACCATCAGAAATTGAAATCTGGAAAAGAATACCTTTGCCGGTTGGGACGGGCCTGGTGGGGAGGCAGTGTACTGCACTGCTGCAGCAACAGTCACTAGTACTAGTACAAGTAAAGATAACACAAAGAAGTACAAAAATCATTCAGCTGCAGTGGATAGCAGGTTCACATTGCTGAAATTATTATGTGGCACAATAAAAGGTGTCTGATTTGATGACACGTGTCACACACATACTCACACACACACACACACTAAGTAATGCGTAGCAAATTGAAAACTTCAGTAATATAACCACATATTTTAAACAAACTAAAATTATGCACTGCTCCACCACAACAATCAGCAAAAAAATGGCAAGAATTATTGAAAATATTACTATGTGTACATTAACACAGTTATACAAGAAAAATATCACCAAAACAGAAAGCACGGTCTTTTTCTCCAAGTTAATCTACCTACACCACAGATACACCCCTCCCCCAAAGCACACCTCCACTGTCTGTCAGTACACAGACTGAATGTTGTACATTAACATTCAAAATCCATACACAAACAAAAAATGCTCAATATGAGCACAGGAGGGTTTCCTATAATCGATGAACTAAAGTTTCAGAAAAAAAATGACTCAAAAAGGCTTTTTTAACAGCTTTTAGAAGGTTTGAATCACAGAGAGCTCTCAAAGCAGATTGTCTCCTACAGCTTCTTACACACACTACCCCAAACCGAGGTTGTGCAGAACAATCTAGAGCCCATGTGACCTGAAATCCCAAGAATCACTGCAAAATTCACCTTTGGAGCTTAAAAACAAGGTGAAGTAGGAAATACATTGTTTTCAATGTACTCCTTAAAATAGTGGAGTAGTGGTTTGGGAAGGCGGAGTAATGTGAAGTCATTGTTTTCAATGGACTTATCGCAACCCATTATAGCGCGAAAGTACTCCGGCTTCAATTGAGGAGCACTCATGCATCCTTCACTCCATGAATCACCGCAGAGCAAATTAGGGCCACTTCGCCCATCTCTACACAGGTGACACCACACAACTGAGTGGACAGAGATTACTCTCGGATCTATCCGAAACTCTAGCACGCACCCCAGGTAAAAGCGCATGGCTGATCAGGAAATAGTCTATTCATGACAGCGAGCCATGCACTTCAGACCTGAAAGTGTATTCTCTAGTGTTCGGATAGAGTATCCTCCAGGGGTCATATAACCCTGAGTGATCCACCATGTCCCGGATTGCCCTCTGCGCTAGTGATACCCCTCCCCCGTCTCTTGTCTGATTTATCCAAGTCAGGAGAGAATGGCAAGATCCAGTCTCCTCCAAGAATGTTGGGGAGAGTGATAAAGGGTGCAAGGGCATTCAGCAGCTCAATGAAAAACATGGGGATTCTACATTAGGTCCATGTACGCTACCCAGTACTACCTCCATCTGGTCCAGCAGACCCTTCAGCAGAATGTGGCAGCCCGAAGGGTCCCTTATGCACAGTTTGTAGACAAAGGGAGTGCTTCTAGAGAGCAGCACAGCCACCCCTCTGCTTGTTGTACTATTTTCTGCTGTAAACACTTGCCCCACATATTGCCTTCTAAATAAGTTAGCCTCTGACTCAAGTAAATGTGTCTCTTGCAAAAAGAAGATGCTCCCTTTAAGGAGTTGCAAGTGTTTCAGAATTTTGTATCTTTTGGTTTTATTCCGAGCCCCTCTGATATTCCAAGAAATAAATGTTCTATTGTTCGCCATTATCCCAGTCCCCACTTATCCTAAAAGAAATCAGGTACCCGGATAGCTGACCCCTCTGATGTTCCAAAGTTTCAGTGTACTAATATGGCTTCAGATTCCCCAAATTAATGAAACTAGTGAGACCAAAACTTACTCCCATACTCCCAGCTCCCCAAATCCCAAACCACATAAATGACCCAGTACAAACCCCAAAATAAAACCAGATTCCCATATCCCCATCATGAATGAGCTTTAAAAGAAGACAAGTATTAACATCAATCTAAATAACATAATCCCCCTCCCTCCAACACAACACTCATTTAGTGCATGATGAAACCTTCCCGCAGTATACCATCTCATTGCCCCCACTCTCCACCCCCGAAAAAGTTAATGTCTATAGCAGGCCCCATGCAAACTTAAAATCTAATATTCTAAGTTTGAATCCCTCCTATTCTATTTACCAACTTATGTCCCTGAAATGAGAGTGAGAAAACATTGACACTATAGGGCACTGAACACATATTCCCTTAATAAGGCAGCTAATTCCCATATCAGTTACAGTAAACAGAACTATGTACATGGGATCTGGATGTGAGCTCCCAGTCTACTTAAATATTGGCTAACTAGTCCCATCCTTATGATCAACCCAGATACCAAACAAAGAACACAACACCATTTAACTCATGCTAACATCCAACTAACAAGGAGTGTATGCCTCAGAGATGGGACGAATAAACTGAGGACCATATCAATCTGCGTTTAAACAAAGTCCCCATGTAGGAAATGAAGGAGCCAGAGAAGACCAGGCTGGTCGTATCCTAGTACTCCTCCCTCACTGAGCTTAGCTCAGTGATATTGCATTCTCAGACATAAGTAAATAAAGTACCAGAAGGGACCTAACCCTGGGGATAGGTCCATAGTAATGGAAGGAGTCTCTCCAGATAATTCTGGTGCACAATTAACCAAAAAAGCGTAGCTATGCTAGGCAGAGTTTCAGCCCTACCGGCCTTCGGCCAGACAGTACTGCCAAGGTTGTGATCCATACTTCTGTGTCTTGCGATAAAGAAGTCCCCAGAAATAAATGTCCAGGTGAAGGGAAAAGAAAAAGTCACAGCACCAGGCTGGGTACTAGTCAGAGAGTTCCTTTTTATCACAAGGTGATAATGCAGTAGAAACAATTTTTGTAATCACATACCAGTTGTCTAGAGCTAAAATCAAACTCTCTTACAAATCCTTCAGTGGTTTTTAAAGAGCTCGGGAACACATCCTTCAGGGCATCCTCTGCTATCTTTGGGTCCTCGTAGGCGGTCCATGTTCCTCCGATCAGTACCTGAAACCTTGTAGGGCAGCCCATCTTGAGCTTGATGCCCACTGCAATGAGTTTAGTCACTACAGAGTGGAATGAGGCCCTTCTTTGGTGCACTGTTAATGGCAGATCCTGAGCAACACGCAGCTTTGTTCCTTCCCAGGTTACTTCCTGCAGCTCTCTAACCTTTGCCATGAAATGCTGTTTCTCCAAATACTTAAGAAAGAGAAAGATCAGCACACAGGGTGGTGCCCCCAGTGGAGGAATGGGGCATAGAGCTCGGAGGGATCATTCTATAGCGTAGGTAGGCCCAAATGGGGAAGGGCCTGCCAGTTTGGAAATAAGCTACTGGGTGAATAGTATTGGATCTGCATCCTCTTCTTTCTCAGGTAAGCCAATAATAATGGCATTGTTCCTCCAGCTACGTCCCTCTAGATCCTCCACCTTAGCTTCCAGCTTAGTGATTCTTTGTTTGGCTGCTGTGATGTCTGGATCTATTTTCTCTAGTTTCTGCTCCATTGAGATAGTGCGGGCCTCTACATCCCCCAATCTCCTTGTGGTGTCCTCCAAGGCCCCGGTCATAGTTTTCAGTTCAGAAGTGATAGACCGGAGCTTCTCTCGGAACAGAGCGAACTCGGCTAGAAAGCGCTCCAGAGTAAGTAGGTTCTGGTCAGTGGGTGCAGTAGTAGTTCATGTAGCAGCCCTGGCCTGAGATTTGTTCTTTTTACTTGCCTTTTCAGGAGTCGGCAGTGGCGTGTGACAGGGTAGTGCCGCCCACATTTCAGCTTCCATTTCTGTGCTTCCTGGAGATGACTTCTTAATTAGTAAGTCTCAGCTGCTCTCTTGATACAAATCACTGCAATTATAATTCAAAAATTGGATGGGGAGCTCAAATTTTGTTAAAATTCAGAGCGGGCCAAGCGGGAGTACTCACAGTGAACTTCTACTCGGCTGGCTGCAGCACATGATCTCTGATAAGCAAAATGTAATATCCATCACTGAACAGTATGTTACTAATATGTTAGGAACACCTGCAATAGTGCAACTAGATTCTTTTCTGGACAATTTAGAGATTCTGGATCTTCCCGTTTCAGTACAAACTAGGGATGCTTTGATTCTCTAGAATCCCTTTCATTTGCCTCCGTCAGAATTTTGGAAATTCCAA
Source organism: Neoceratodus forsteri (assembly GCA_016271365.2). Classification (NCBI taxonomy): domain Eukaryota; kingdom Metazoa; phylum Chordata; order Ceratodontiformes; family Ceratodontidae; genus Neoceratodus; species Neoceratodus forsteri. Next base: position 335,746,721 of record CM028137.1, on the reverse strand, counting down.
CTCTGATTCTGATTAAGGTGAAATCGGACTCGGGCATGGAATTTCCAAAATTCTACAGCTGAAAACCACACACCCTCCTCTGCAACTCACAGTGAAAAAACAAAGACCAGTACCCTGTCTGAACCCCCCCTCCCATACACCCTCCAGGGATGACCTACCATATCGGCTGCCATGTATTGTGGTCAGGTAGGTTACAGTAGGTCCTGACTCCCCTTCTCTTTCCAATTCTGGTTGTAGTCATGACTCATGTCCACTTTGGAATCTTCCAAAATGAAATCATACTAAGATTCATACTAAGACTGAACAGAAGCCAGAGAGCGTTGAGGCCCATGATTGGCCCTTTTGTCTAATAATAACAAAGAGTAGTACCAGAGAGGATCAAAGTGTCCAGTCAGGATTTAAACATAGACTTTGAACTACTAGTAATCACCTCCACTGGTACAGCATTCCAGGGTTTAATAATTTGTAAAGTATAGAAGAATTTCCGTTGCATTAAGTTGCATTTCCTATGTTGTAACTGGAACGGGTGACCTCTGAGGTTATAAAAGTCATCTTTAAACACTAGCCCTAGATTGGTCAATAAGTATGGATCCTTCATGATATCATATGTAAGAAGGAGGTCCCCTCTTAATCATCAAGTTGTGAGAGACAGTAAGTTCAAGGAAACCAGTCTAGTTTCATACGATGCATTATGCAAACCTCTCACAAGTTTGGTGTAACTTCTTTGCACTTTTTCCAGTTGCAAAATGTCATGTTTCCTAAAGGGGCACCATAATGGAGAAGAGAAGTCTAGATGTGGGTGAACATAGGCTCTATATAAGAGCATTAGTACCTTACTGTCTCTTGATTTAATGTTTCTCTTGCTTGACCAAATAATTCTACTGGCCCTAAGTATAACAGCATTAAATTTGTGAATCAGACCGAAAGCCATCTGACACCAGAACCCCCAAAACTTTTTCTTTATCAGTATTGGTCAACACTCTGTTGTCTAATATGTAAGCGTGAGAAGGATTATTGGTACCAAGGTGCATAATCTTGCATTTATCATTGTTTAATTTCATCCCCCAAGTATTGATCCATTTAGCGATGTTATCCAGGTCATTTTGAATGGATGCAATCTGCTCTGAACTGGAGCACAATCCACCAATTTTGATGTCATCAGCATATTTAATGGTATTTAAATAGCAGCTATTTGTTATATCAGCTACAAAAAACTGAAAAAGGCAGGGGTCCAAAACAGAGCCCTGTGGTACTCCACTAGTGACTGACCCTAAACCAGAAAGCTGGCCGTTAATCAGAACTTGCTGTGTTCTGTTTGTCAGCCAATTTGATATCACTCTCACAGTGGTATGATCTATAGCAACTGAAATGAGTTTATGTAGTAGTGCCCAATGGGGAAGAAGTTCAAAAGCCTTACTGAAGTCAGTATAGATCACATCACATAGGAGTCTGCTGTCAAGCTGTAAACTGACATCCTCGTAGAAACACAATAGGGTGGTCAAGTAACTATGGCTTTTCTTAAAACTATGCTGTTCAGCATCCCAAATTAGACAGAGTAAAGGCAATCATATCTTTAATCAAACTTTCCAGGATTTTACACATAGGGGAGGTTAAGCTTATTGGTCTGTAATTCTCCCAATGGTTTTGTGGCCCTTTTTTTTGTGGATAGGAATCACATATGTAGTTTTCCAAGGTTCTGGAACGAAATTATGATTTATGCAATGTTCATAAAGTAGTTTAAGAGGTAAAAACAGACTGTCTGCCAATAAATACAAAAGATGACCTGATACATCATCCGGAGATGAGCTAGTTTTCCCTTTAAGAGCAGTCAATTTTGCATGAACTTTAGATTCAAAAAATGGCAATGTTGCAACCCATAGAATCTTGGATTATGTCAGTAGTCTGATTACTTGAAAATATCTTACAAAAGTTAATATTAGATAGGTTAGTCATATCGAGAGGGTCATGGATTAAGGTATCATTTTTCTGGATTGGTCCAATTTGACAAGTAGGTTTCTTAAGAGAATTAATGTAAGCAAAGAAGGACTTACTATTGTCCTTACTTGCATTAACTGCTAATTTGAGCTCCCAGGATTGTTTTGCTCTTCTGATACTATTTTTACATTGTATTTTGAATAATAATGTATAGACACCAATTAGCTGAAGTTTGTGATTTCAAGTAGGCTGCATAATGTTTATTTTTTTTCTTAATGAGATTTTTTATTGAATTATTATACAATGGCAAGAAAAAATACTGGACTCTGATTGGTCAGTCTTGGGCTGGACCCATTATGTTATCCCAGTACAACATCACGGGTCTAGTCTCAGCCTCACCGTGAACCTACAGATGAGCTACTGTATATGACCTCTTTTTTTGCATCTCCTCTTAAGAAACAAAAATATTTTTCCACACTAAAAAAACATTCTTTAAAATATTTTTTTTATTTTATATGTAAGAGCCATTGTATAATAGCAATAATGCCCTCCAGGGTGTGTGTCATTTGTGATAATGTCACGCCTCAGTTGTTGGACACACTCGGCCTGCGGCCTCATGCCCAACCACCTGAGGCGTGACATTATCCCAGCATGACACACACCCTGTCGGGCATTATTGCTTAATTCATCCATTTATGCTTATATTGATTTGATGTATTTTTTAACTTAGTCGGAATATACATATTCCTTAAATCAGCTACTTTTTTATGTAGCATTTTAAAGTACTCCCCAATACCTTCGGTATTTAAAATAGATTGCCAATCCACACTATCTAAACCAGTTTTGATACTAGAAATATTAGCATTTTTGTACATATAGATTTTGGAACCATTTTTCAATGGAACTGCCCTATGTTCTAAATCAAACCTGAGGGAGCAATGATCGCTATCCCAATTGGTGTAGAAACAGTTAAATTATTGGGTACCAGACTTCTACTATGAAGAACAAGATCAAGAATATTATGGCCTCGAGTTGGTTGCTCTACACTCTGAGTAAGGTGACACTGTTGACAAGTGTTAAGTAGTTTCCTCCCTGAGCATGGGGTGGCTATATGCCCTTTCCAGACTAGGAGTCTTCATTCTCCCGCTCAGCACCCAGCTACAACTGCTGCTGCACTGACGCTACAGCACACACATGACCAACTAACTTGAGCTGTGTTGTGTCCCTCCTGTCCCCATCCAGTAATGAATCTAAAATCCCTGAAGAAAAACAGGACACATGGGTCATGTCAAGATGAGTCATGACTCCTCACCTCACCCCATAATCCCTTGAACCTTCCTCTTCCATACTAACTGAGGTAGTAGCCTAGCAACACAAAACCCTGAGGGGAATAAGTCAGTACAGACTAATGCTGTGAGAAGAGTAAGGGACAGTTTCCCAGGGTTTTATTATGGTTGGTCAGGCCACTGAGGGTGTTATGTGGCAAAGTCATTTGGCTCATACTCAGCTGAGAAGGGTGGCAGATGGCAGTTTCTTAGAATACCAGGGGCTTGGGGTGTTTGATGCAGCAGACAAAGGTGGCAGTAAGGTGGAGACTTGAGTCACTGGTCATGTGCACTGGTGGTGCCTGCAACTCCAGCAAGGTGGCAATGGCAACAGGTGGGGGCAGGTGATGTCCAACTCAGTCCTAGTCCTACTCACTGCCAGACCAGATTTACCTTCTTTCCTACTTCAGGCTCCCAACAGCAGTGATGAGCAGCTAATACGATGGGTGGCCCTCCAGGGACTGTTCAGCTGCCAGCCAGCTAAGGCATGACAGGGAAAGTGGGCTGCAGGGCCGGGGAAAGAGGAAGGTTAATGTCCTGTGTCTGAATGTGCAGGTGGGTGGGGGGAGATTTTACAAGTAATGAAATCAGATGATTTCAAGCATTTTGTTTTTTTATTCAGTTTTTTTGGTCATGAATACAGAAAAAATTAAATCCAAGAAATAGACTGGAATCCAATGATTCTGAATATACATCCAAAATCCAAGCACCCCTAGTACAAACGTCATTCACCATGCCAATTATTTTATTTGAAGTACAGAGTGCCATCAAGTCCTTCAAACTGAAAATGGTCCCAGGAAGAGATGGCCTTCCAGATGAATTTTATAGACCTTTTCTAGCTCAGATGGGTCCAGCACTAGTGGATATATACAATGAAAAAAGGAGACAGTTTTCTTTTACAGAATTGGCAGTCTATTAACCTGTTAAATATTAATTTTAAAATATTATTCAAAATGTAGTGAAAATATTGGAGAAAGTATCAGAATATATCTTTCACCACACTACTCTTGTTCTGTCCCTGGATGATCAATGCAAGATAATTTAGACACCTTAAGGGAGGTCTTTGAACAGAGAAACATGGAACTCTTGGATGGATGTGTTTTGTCCGTAGAGCAAGAAAAAAGCTTTTGATTGTGTTTCCATTTGTGTTCCTGTTCAAGGCCCTCCAGGTATATGGTATACCCAAACAATTTATTGGCTTGCTCCACAGTTTTTATTGTCAGGCAATGGTTAGCCCTGTAGTAAATGGCTGGCAATTAGTCATTTTGCAGATAGGCCAAGGAGTAAGGCGGCGGGGGTGCCCCCTTAGACCCCTTCTTTACACGTTTGGGACACACCACTTATTAAGGAGTCTGCACAGCAATAAGGACACTCCAAAAGGGCCAGGTGGTTCTAAAGTTACTGGCTTAAGCTGATAACCTCAGTATATTGAACCTTTCTGCTGGCCCTCCTTTGGAGACTGCTTTGCCGTCTTTTTCTGCGGCATCTGGCTCAGTCACAAATTTAACTCGAAGTAAAGGTATTGAGACATTTAAGGGTCATATTGAACGTATTACCCAGATTCCCATTGAAGGCAAGTCCCTAGAACTCCCAGGGATTAGTTTTGGAGATGGTGATATGGCCTTTTTTAAGCTTGGATACACATCTGCAATCAGCCCTACCACAAGTACAGAGGTGGAAAAATTGGTGGCTTTCCAAGACAAAGCAGATTTTTTTGTTTATAAAATTCCTGTTGATCTCTAGATTTTTGTACGTTAGCTATGTGTTCCTGTCCCCTGCTTCCCTTGAAGTACGATTATATAGCCTGTTCTTATCATAGTCTGATTTATTTCATAATTTCCAAAAGGTGATAAATCAGGAAGATGTATTGTGGGTTACTCTTGTTAGAGAGTGATAGGCCCTCTTTTTTTTTTTTAACACTGGGAGCAGGGTTGAGTACACCTGCTGAAACAAGACAGAGAAGCAGCTTGCTCTGATTATATTAGACTGGGTTTTCTAAAACTTCGTCAGTGGAAACTGACTCCCAAACAAGTTGAGACATAGGGCCCAATTCCACAAGGCTGGCGCAAGTCACCACCAAACGCAACTTGCACCACCCGCAACTGCGACATTGACCCTGTGCCCTATTCTAGAAGGGGCAGGGTCTCCACAGATAAGTCCTGTGACTTGCAACATCGTGTGGGTGCACCGAACTGTAGGCGCTGGCGAGCATGCTAGCCGCAACATAAGCATAAGTGCCCCCATGCCCAGCTAGCCACAATAGGCACCCTGCAGAGAGCTGCCCACATCAACTGCCCCCAGGTGTACAAGTAGAGCCCACTTGGAACCTCTTCTCCTCCACCACCAGCCCCAGATCCCCCATTGGAACATGCCCCCAAAGGGCGGCACTGTCATCCCCCCACCCATACTCTGACCCCGAGTCACAGCTGCAAATGTGGCTTTGTGTGAATGCTTATGTCAGATTACAATCAGTAGTATAATAACGGAAGTGACAGTAAAGTAGTAAGCATAATGTATAACTGACATATGAGTATATGATAAGAATACATAAGACCCCAAGCCCCGACCCCGAGTTTCAGCCGCAATTGCGGAATATACCATGCCCTGGTAGCCTAGTGGCCCCCAGCAGCCATACCAGCCCAGCCAGCACCCCCTCCGTCCCCAGCTGGCGACTGGCACAGCTCTCCTCTCACCACTATGGCCAGCCACCGACTGACTTCAGTATGACACGTACTAAAATGATGCACTCAGAAATTAATTTCTGGGTGCATTATTACAATGCACTCATACTGACCTCAGTCTAGTGGCTGGCCATAGTGCGGAAGGTGGACTGGCCAGTCACCCGGCTGGGGATGGAGTGAGGGCCGCTGGAGGTGGGCTGGCATGAGGGGGCACAAGCTACCAGGCAGGCTAGTCTGCATTTGCGGCTACTGGGGTGGGGGCGCGTAGTGTATTCTTATCATACACTCACTGTCAGTTACGATCGCTCACTACTTTACTGTCAATTCGATGATATGCTACTGATTAATAATCTTTAACATTCACTGCCGCATTCTGTGCTGCGACTAGGGTCAGGGGCATGGGTGGGGGATGGTACTGCTCTGTGGGGCATTTCTACAATGGGGATTTGGGGGGCTAGATGGTGGCTAACCCTGCAGGGCAGTTATTGTAGGATATGGGTGCAGGGGGTGTGGGCAGCCCTGTGGGGCTCTTACAGTTAACATCAGGGGTAGTTGGCATGGGCAGCCCTGCAGGGCACATAATGGACACATCGGGGTGGGGGGCACTCACTGGGGTATGTTGGGCATGGGGAGGTGGGCAACTGTGGTATGCCCACTGGACTGCAGGCAGGTCTACAGGACCCCCAGGGGGGCATTTGTAAGTTTCACCAGCTAAATGCTGGTGTAACTTATGTTGCCGGCTCTCCTCTGGGGGTTCTTGTAGAATCCCAACCTTGGGGACTTTGATACTGCCCTTCTGGAATGAGGCACAATTGCTGCCGTAAACCCCCTAGTGCCATGTCACAGGGAGTTTATGGTGCAACTGCTGGCATAACAGCTGTTTGGCGCAAGTGGCCTGCGCCATGTCACAGGCCACATTGTAGAATCGTGCATGGCTGGAGCTGGCACTGCTGGCGTAAGTTGCTATATGCGTCATTCTGCTTGGCGCAACTGCTGTTACGCCAGGTGTAAGTGTACTAGAATCGGGCCCTATAGTCTAGAAAACAGTTGTACACTGTTATCCAAGCTTCAGTGTTTGAAATATCATTAGTTATCCCTGAATGCCCAGCTGGTTCAAAATCAAGAATATTAAAGTATCTGTCAAATGACAGAATACCTCCCCACAAATGTGGAATGAGCTTTGACTAAACACACATGGTCTGTTGGGGATTAAAAGCACTTTTAAACATGAAAGTCTAGAGGAAGGTTACTATCCTAGACCAGAATGCTCCAGTGTTTTAGAAACCCAAACCCATTTATATATAACTTGTCCGTATGCACAACGGCTTTGGAAATTCTTAGCTGCTGGCTGTAAAATTGCTCATTTGAGCAGAATTACATATCAGGAACCAGTTCTGAGTCTATTCTCCTCAGTTTGGAATGGGTGCAATCCTTTTTCTTTGATGGTTTTCTTAGTCATTTGTGAATTTTATATCTGGCAGTCCAGATGTGCCTTCTCCCTACAGAAAAATGTCGGGTCATATCAGGAGGTTTTTCTTTCTAATAAGTTGGCTTTGCACAAAGCTTATAAAGCTGATGCTACAAGTTTTACTAGTGAAAGTTGCTTTCCCTCTGAAATAATTTCCAGATCACTTATTTTCATTTTGAAGGGCTGGGGGTGGGGGTATAGTGGTGTGGTGAAGGATTTTCAGATTTCTGTTTCTGATTGTCTTATGTACTCTTATTTGTTACTCCAATTTGCTTTACTTTTATTTTCTCGTTTTTTTTTTCTTTTTTTGGTTTTGATGTACCAGATTTGATTTGAAGAGCTAATGTACTGCCTAAAACTAATATTAGTTTTTAAAACTAGTCAACCATTCTTTTATATCTGACGTGCCTTTTCTTTTCCCTTTGGTTAATTAGAAAATTGTTTGCCTAATGTTGGAAGGTGTGATGTGTGGGACAGCACTCTACCTGGCAGCTGACATATCTATCTCTATTCCCCCTCACTACATCATCAGCATTGTGACCTCACTGAGTATGACATCACTGCTGCTTAAGAACAGCCACTCAGTAGCTGCCAGGTTAGTTACTTTTGATGTCACTATCAGTGAGATCACAATGCTGATGATGTAACAGGAGGCATAAAGATAGATATGTCAGCTGCTAGGCGGAGAGCTGTTCCACAGATCAGTACAATATTATCACACTGAAGGCTCTCTAGTGAGCAAAAGCAATAAGAAAAGTACTTCAGAAATAAAAAGATACAACTGACTACTTCTTAAAATGTGTATCATTTTCCTGTCTGCTTGTTTTGATTCCACTAGTTCTTTAATTTCTTTTGTATAATTTTTGATTGATCTGTTGTATTTTGTAAAATGTTTTGTTTCTTTTCAGTAAAAAATACCCTGCTGTTCATCCTGCCAGAAGGGTGGAGGAACCTGGAGAGGAGGGTGAGATGGCATCCCAGGTGTAAGAGATTGCTTCCTTCCCCACCCAGAGTAATTTGAAAGCCATAGTTGAGACAACACAGAAGGGGAATGTTCTTGAGGCTGTGCATATGGCTGTGCCTTTTAAACATCCTGTGGATGCACATGAAGTTGAAGGCAAGAATCCTGTCCAGTGATTTCTTTTCCTACTGAGAGAGATCGTTGGTCTGGATTTTGATGGTGGGGTTGCTGTTCCTGTGGAACCTGCAAATGGTACCTAGGCATTCACAAGAGCAAATAAAGAAGATATTCCTATCCTGGAATGAAACCAGCAAATGTAGATATCAGATGCTGAGCAGCTGCTCAGTTTATGAGCAAAAGGAAAGCAGCATTGCTTAAAGAGGGAGTCTGGCCAAAATTTCTGGCATCAGTATATTCAAAATTTAGATCAGCATATCCTCAATCAGCCTCATGTTAAAAATGAGATCTCCAGGTTACTTTGTTTAAAAGTTACAAGTCATTTTGTAATCCTAAATTCACTGCATGTTCAAAAAAGCCAGTTTCATTGAAGGGCTGCTGGTGATGTCATAACCAGAACACGCGGCCTAGTAAACTCTGCAAGCTACCTTATAGGAATTATTTCTCATGCATTACATAAAATTGCAGTTGTAGTAAATATCTGAAAAGGAACGCTGACCCTGGGTGGGTCAGGTCATACATTTTCATAATATGCAGATGCAAGGTACAGTACTTAAGAATGTGATGGGGGTGTTTTTAATTAAGTGGCAAACATGGCTTTAGAATGACAAAGTTGTGTGCAATGTTTAGAAGACTGCATGGTGAGATTCAGAAGTGGCATTAGGTTGCATTTGTGAAAAGCAGCAATGACACAATCTCAGAAAGCAGCTGGGACACAATTTTGGAATGTGGCAGGGATGCTAACATTTACAATGTGCCGGTGTCATATATTTTTAGAATGTGGCAGAGATACACAGATTTGAAATGTGAGACACATAGTTGTGGAAGGTAGCAGGCATATGTAATTTCATAATGTGTCCTGGATGCATAAATTTGGCATGTGGTGGTGATGCACAGTTTCAGAATGTTGTGGGGATGCTTGATTTCAGATTGTGGTGGCAATATGCAATTTCACAATGTGGCATGGACATGGAATCTCAGAATGTGGCTATGACATAGTTTTAGAGAGTGGTAGTCACATGGTATTTCAGAATGAGGAAGAGATATGTAATTTTAGAATGTAACTTGGATAAGCAAGTATGGAATGTGGCAGAGACACTCATTGTCAGAATGTGGTGGTGATGTGCTGTTTTAGAATATGGTGAGGATGCACATTTTCAGACTGTGACAATTACAGACAGTTTTGGAATGTGGAGTTTACACACAATTTCAGAATATGGCAGGAAGGTACAATTTTAGAACGTGGTAGAGACAAGCAATTTTGGAATGCAGTGGTGACGCAGTTTTGGAATGTGTCAGTGATGCACATTTTTGGAATGTGGTGGTGATGCACAGTTTGCAAATGTGGCAGTGATGCACAATTTTGAAATTTGGTGGTGATGCACAATTTCAGAATGTGTTGGATGCGCACAGTTTCAGAATGTGGTGGTGACACACAGTTTTGGAATGTGGCAGTGGTGCAGTTTTGGAATGTGGCGTGGCACACAATTTCAGAATGTGGCAGTGGTGCTCAATTTTAAAATGTGGTGACATGGCCGGCCCAGTGGTGCTGAGCGTTGAAGCGCTGGATGCCACACCTTGAGCCATGCCGGCAACCCAGGTTTGGGAATGAGCCCAGGTCATCGTGGGTTTTCATGGGAGGACTAGGATGGAGCATCCACTAACTGCTCTCCTAGTCCTGGGGAGGGCTGGGGTACACTCATCACATGGTAGTGACCTCTGGGGATGCCCAGGGATACTGCCTAGTGTGGTGAGAACTGGGAAGGGGCGCGGCAGATGTCAGCATGTAGTGCCTAAGGTCATTGCACATCTGCACCCCAGTGGGTGTTAACAGGAGGAAAAAGGGCTGGGTGTGACTGAGCAGCTTAATGGCCATGCCCTGAGCTGTCTGGAGAACTTGTGCTGAATCCTGTTGGGGAGGGGCTATCCTGGCTGTGAGTGGCATGGGGAGGTCCTCCAGCAGGATGGCAAGATGGCCATTCCTAATCCTCCTGGGTGTGGTTTGAGCTACCCAGCTGACCAGGTGGGCAGGGCTGACAGCTGGATGCCCCATACCGGTACACACACTGCAACAAGGTGAAAAAAAATAGTAGCTATGATAAAAAAAAAATTGTGGTGACACACAGTTTTGGAATTTGATGGTGATGCACTATTTTGGAATGTGGTGGAGGCACACAGTTTCAGAATGAGACAGTGACACAATTTTAGAATGTGGTGGTGGCACATTTTCAGAATGTGGTGGTAACAGGCAATTGTGGAACGTGGCAGTAAGGCACAATTTCAGAATGTAGTGGTGACACACAGTTTTGGAATGTGGTGGTGATGGACAATTGTGTAATGTGGCAGTGAGACACAATTTCATAATGTGGCAGTGATGCATGGTTTCAAAATGTGGTGCTGACACACAGTTTCAGAATGTGGCAGCGATGCACAATTTCAGAATGTGGCAGTGACACAGTTTTGGAATGTGACAGTGGTGCACAGATTTGGAATGTGACGGTGATACACAATTTCAGAATGTGGTGGTGATTCACTATTTTGGAATGTGGTGGAGATGCACAGTTTCAGAATGTGGCAGTGACACACAATTTTGGAATGTGGTAGTGACAATTTCTACTGCACACATTCGGAACACTGGCTGTTGTGTGCCTGTCATTCGGGCTCCAAACCCACAATTCATCCCCCCCACCCTGAGGTCTCCCCGGAGTTAGAACCCCAAAATGCAGGGGTTGAGGCACAGCCCCCCACAAGGGGGGGTGCAGCCCCCACATGAAGTGTGATTGACGACTTGCAGGATTGGTGCCCTAATGATGGGGCGCACAACAGCTGGCGTGTTCTGAGGGTGGAACTGACAATTTCAGACTACGGTGGTGACAGACAGTTGTGGAACGTGGCAGTGAGGCACAATTTCAAAATGTGGTGTTGACACACAGTTTCAGATTGTGGTGGTGACACACAGTTTTGGAATGTGACAGTGATGTACAATTTCAGAATGTGGCAGTCATGCATTATTTTGGAATGTGGCAGAGGCACACAATTTTGAAAATGTGGCGGTAATGCACAATGTGGGAATGTGGCAGTGATTCACAATTTTGGAATGTCTGAGTAATGGAACATTTTGTAACATGGCAGTGATGCCCAATTTCATAATGTGGTGGTGACGCACGGTTTTGGAATGTGGTGGTGGCACACGGTTTCGGGATGTGGCAGTGATGCACAGTTTCAAAATGTGGTGGTGACACACAGTTTCGAGATGTGATGGTGATGCACAGTTTCAAAATGTGGCAGTGACACACAATTTCAGAATATGGCAGTGAAGCACAATTTCAGAATGTGACAGTGGTGCACAGTTTTGGAATGTGGCGGTGATACACAATTTCAGAATGTGGCGGTGATGCAGTTTCAGAATGTGGCAGTGACACACTTTTGGAATGTGGCAGTGATGCAGTGATAATGCACAGTTTCAGAATGTGGCGGTGACACAATTTTGGAATGTGATGGTGGTGCACAGTTTCAAAATGTGGTGGTGACAGTTTCAAGATGTGATGGTGATGCACAGTTTCAAAATGTGGCAGTGACACACAATTTCAGAATGTGCAGTGATACACAATTTCAGAATGTGGCAGTGATACAATTTCAGAATGTAGCAGTGACACAGTTTTGGAATGTGGCAGTGATGCAGAGGTAATGCAGTTTCAGAATGTGGCAGTGACACAATTTTGGAATGTGGTGGTGGTGCACAGTTTCAGAATGTGCTGGTGACACAATTTTGGAATTTGGTGGGGGATGTGCAATTTCGGACAGTGGCAGGAATGTGTGATTTTTGAATGTAGCTGGGATGCACAATGTCAGAATGTGGTGGAGATCTACCGCACAGTTTTGAAATGTGGTGGGTGAATATGGTTCTGGAATGTAGCAGAGACAAGCAATTTCAGAATAAGATTGTGTGTCCTGTCACATTTCAGCAATGTGCATCCCTACTATATTCTGAAATTGTCAGTCCCCGCCAAATTCCTCAACGTGTGCCCTGTCTCATTCTGAGATTGAGTGTCTCACCACGTTTCAAGATGGAGCATCCCTGCCACAATCCAAGATTGCATGCCCCCCAACATTCAAAAATTATGCCCACCTTGACATTCTATACCTTGGTTCAGTGCTGCATTCCAAAACCATGTTGTGATGCATTCTAAGGTATGGTATCATGAAGCTGAACATTCTGGAAATGCAAGCACTACAGCCAACCCTATGCCCATTTTTATTGATTACTACAGCTACATTTTCTTAAACTTTGGAGAAATAGGTCCTATAATGTTACTGACAGGGAGAACTAGGCTGTGAGTTCTGGTTATAACATCATTAGTGTCTTCACTGAAACTGGCTTTTTTGAGTAGGGAGTGAAATCAGGGTTACGAAATAGCTCATAACTTTAAAATGAAGTAACGTAGAAACCTGGCATTTGGTATGAGAGTTATTGGGGTTTTGCTGATTCTAGTTCTGCAATGTAGCACTTTCAGCCAGACTCCCTCTTCAAATCCCTAGCCAAGGAAAAAAAGTGCTGCCATAAAGAAAAGTTCAAACAAAGCAATCTAGTTTTCTAACTGTACCACAATGGCAGGTTGAAACAAAGGCTGCAAACACCAATCTACGCAGCTCCCCTTTGAGCCCAACTTACCTGCAGCAATGCTGGTGCAGGAAAGGTCTAATGTTTGTAGTAAGACTGTGCATTCTCAGTGTTCTGAAGCTGTATGCACAGAAGAAAAGGCTCATTTACTGTAGTGAGAGGTTTGTAATATGCAATCCATGTCCCCCTCACTTGACAGCAGACACTGCTGCTGACCAGGGACAAGTGGCATGGGGAGATTGGGGAGAGCTGCAGGTCAGCGACTTCAAAAAACTCCCGAGACCTCCCTCATCCAACCTTAGCACTTACAAAGCACTTGAAAAGACAGGATGGATCCGGACAAAAGATGGCACAGGCTAGGTATCACTAGGACTAGTGTGAGCAGTGGTTCTGGGGAGTGAGTGATGCCTTGCCCCCCAGGCTAGTCAATTTATAATCCTCTTGCACAGCCTGTAATAATGTAGAGGGGACTGCTTCTGAGGGCAATATGGACTCCAGCATAAGATGGAACAGTGTGCAAATGGAGTCACATAAGGAGGTTAACAGAGAAGAGACTCTGTTTGACATTACCTTGCCACCGGTTTTGCCTTCTCAAAAGAAGGAGTGATCCCCAAGTCTCTCAAAACTGTTCTCTGAGACCCAGGTTGTTGGACTCATTTGAGCAATACCTGAAGCTAGTAGACTGAACACCACTTAACAAAGCTGAGGACGGTAACCAAGCCCTCAATTTCTATCTCGGAATCTTTACCAAAGCCTGCGATATCTTTGCCCCTTTCAAAGCCAAAATAACTTGTGGGGGATCAAACCCCTGGCTCACAAGCTTCATCCCTGAGCTAATGAGGGAAAGGGATAACTTGTGGCATAGGGCAAAAGCCTCCTGTAGTGTATCTGATCTCATCAAGTATAAGTCCACAAGGAACACCTCTACCAAACTCATCCGCCAGACTAAGGCAGCATACCACAATGACCTATTAAAAAGGAGCTGGAGGTGAGATAAGGAGTTCTGGGACTCGGTTAAATCTCTCACTGGCAAACCCCCTAAAGCCCAACTGGGCCTTATAGAAACCACAGCCGGGACACTGCAGGAGCCTGTAGACATTGCCAATGCCTTCAATCGGGCAATCACAGATCTAAGCAATGTACTTCCCAGTGATTACTTGTCCCCCACTCCCCCTACTCACATTGACATCCCCCCCACAACCAAGGGAAGTCCCCCCCTTTCTACTTTAAGCAGCTGACCAGGAAAGACACCATCAAGTATGTAAAGCATGTTCTAGGGAAGACAAGAATAGGGAGTGACCTTGTAAACATGAAAATGGTGGCACTTACTGTCAATGAACTGACAGAACCACTAATGAAGGTCTTCAATGCCTCACTCAGATCTGGAGTGTTCCCTGACAAATGGAAGAAGGCACTTATCACTCTGGTACACAAGGGAGGGGATGCTACCAATATATCTAACTACAGGCCCATCTCCATTCTCCTCCCCCCCCCATCCAAAGCACTCGAACGAGCAGTCTCTGACCTGCTGTCAGGGTACCTTCTGAAGCACAATGTACTCTGTGCTCAGCAACGTGGGTTCCAGAGAAAACATTCCACCATTATCGCACTGGTTGATTTCACCACCCAAATCTACGATGCCTTTGATGCTGGTCTTGAAATGGGGTCTATCTATATTGATCTCACAACGGCATTCAGCACTATCAACCATCAAACCATTCTTCAATACCTGACCTCACTAGGCCTGTCCAGGGACACGGTCATCTGGTTCAAAAGCTCTCTCTCCTGCAGGATATAATGCGTCAAAGTCAATGGCGCTCTATCTGAACCCATGAAGGTGACTCTTGGAGTCCCCCAAAGCTTGATTTGGGGCCTGCTACTATTAAGCCTTTTCATTAACCCTCTGTTTTCTGTCTGCCAAGCCCATATCATGCTATATGCAGACGATGCAGTCATCTTTGTAAGTGATAAACACCTGCCAGACATCACCAGTTAATGCAAAACAAACTTCCACAAGCTGGAAGCCTGGTTCTCTACCAATAAACTAAGAGCACGCTCTTCTCGCTTCCGCAGAACAGGAAGAAACTCAGGAAACTCGTAATACAGAGTCACAATGGGTACAATCTGGAACAGGTTGACACCTTCAAATACCTTGGGATTCACCTGGATACCACCCTCTCCTACACTGCCCATGTGGATCACATCATTAAAATTTGCCAATGTAAAATTAGGTGTCCTGTAACGACACCATCATTACATGACCCCGGAGGCCCTAAAACTGGTCACCTCCTGCTCAATACTGTCTACCATTGACTACGGCCTGAAAATCTACAGCTCAGGCTCAGACACTGCCCTAAAAAGGGTAACAATGCTTCTAAATAAAGGATGCAGGCTGGTCCTGGGTGCAGAACACCGGATACACACAAGTGACCTCTATGAAGAAACAGGATGGCTACCGCTTCCTGACAGAGCCTGATTCCAGGCTGGCCTACTGACAAAAAAGGCATTACTCGGGCTTACTCCTGTATCCATCTTGCGGCTCTTCAAATTTGAAAAGCCAACTATCAATACACAGAGGGCCTCCAGATGTGGACTCATGGTACCCTTCAAGCGTACCTCAATTGCCCAAAGATCCCTGTCTTATAGAGGGCCAAAATGGGCAAATGACCTTCCACCTGACCTCTTAGAATGAAGCAAAGTTGGCAAATTCAAAGCTGGCCTTCAGTTTCACCTAGCTCTCACCCAGAAATGTGAGTGCCCTAATGTAACCTGAACCCACTACGCACTCCAGTATCACTCTCAACACCCAGGCAATTTTCATAATGAGGACTTACCTAAGATACCCTCCCCAACCCCCACTCTTCCACCCCTCCTTCTTGCTTTTCTGGATCTTTTCCCTGCCCCCAAATGCTACCCCCAACTGCCCTTTTAACATTCTCTCTCCCCACACCTTATCTCACCCACCACCCACTCTCCTCCCCAAACCCCCACTTTAACCCCCACCCCATCCTTTTTTCCCACCCTGAAACACCCCCCACTTGCTCCCACCTCTCCCAACCCCTTTTTTATTTTTTATTTTATTTAAACTTTTGTTTACCAGGTGAACAATATGAGCCAAGGCCCCTTTTCAAATGCGACCCGGGACCATAATCAAAGTTACAGTCATGATGTAATATAAAAAAGAAAAACACCACAATATACAATACAATAATTACACCCAATACTCTAATAACAATTACACAATACTAAAGATAAAAAATATTGTCTCACTGATGCTTTAAAAGCATTAATCCCATCAATATGTTGTAAGGTGCATGGAATCTTATTCCAGAAAACAGGTGCATAATTAGAAAATGCCTGCTCACCAAACCTAGATTTCATATTCGGAATATTTAGTACAAAAGAGGCATTTGGTCGCAGAGTTCTACTTGATGTTTTAACTGCTAACAATGAAGATAAAGGAAAAGCTGCTCTCAAGCGAAGGGTGTTATGTGTCACAAACTCGCTCAGCCGGTCAGCCCTCTACTCCCAAAGTGCCAACCTCTGAGCGTATGATTTGTGTACAGTGAACAGAACAAGGTAACCCTCTTGTCTGTTTTGTGGGTTCAAGTCACCTTAGTCTCAAGCTCTGGAGGGATTCAAACTGATAACCTCTTATTAGCGTACCCAATTATCAGGCTCAGATAATTCTGTCTTCGTGGGGCCAGATATCTTTGCCTATGGGCACCCAACCAGGTCTTTCAAATGAACCCTTAGAACTCTATGCAAGACTTTTGAGAACTCTATCCATTTCCCAGTTTGGTATACAATAAGCCCATACACAGTGTTACTGGTAACCTTTAAAAGCTTCACTTAAAATAAAAAGAAATGTCAAGGCACTCCAGACAGTTTCCATTGTAAAAATATCTCTTTACTTTAAAATATCAAAACAGAACAAAAAATACAGAACAAATTATATCCCAACACATACAGCCTTAAAACAAACAGGTTTACAGTGCAAATTCCTACAAATAATAACTTCAGACTAATCTTATCTAAGGTCCTTACTTCAGTGCTTTGATGGTCTCTCTTCTCTCAGTCAGGAATATTGTCTTGTGTGTCTCTGTCCAGGTTCTCTCAGCAATTAAACACAGTTCTGAGCAGGCCTTCTCATGAGGTCACTAACTCCACCTTGGTGTAACAACAACTATATTTTATCTCACAGGATGTCCAAATAAAATATTTAAAAAAACATAATAGGTGACCTCACTGCCTTTCCTCCCTCAGGTTAACCAGACTAAACCGGTTTGTGCTGTGCTACACATACATCTCAAAGGTTTTTTTGATCTAAGTCACTGTATTCAAGCAAAAGTGTATTTGCCTCTTTAATCTCGTCTGGACCTTGGAATCTACTCCTCAAAGGTCTCTCTGATGTAATCCAAGGGTTCCCCAGGAAAGTATATTGGACCTTCCAAATTTGTCTGGGTCCTCCCCAGCTCAGATATCAACCTCTCTTCAATGTCCAGTCTGGCTTCTGTCTGACACCCCTCCCTCTCAAGTTCTTCCTGACAACTATTGTACATCAAAGAATTTTCCCTGAGGGAATTATGAATGGCTAATCTTATTTCCTGGGATGAAAGCAAATTGACAAGGTAATTGCACCCCAGATATCTGCAGTTTAGCTATGTCCTGTCCTTTGAACTTATCCCTGGGGGGTCTTGATGTGTCAGTTCAGCAAGATTGTAGTTTCTTCAAACTGACCTTCCCATCACATATTTTATATGTAATAAAAAAAATTAATACAGCACTCAGAGCACTCAGAGCTGACTGTCTACATCACACTCCTCCCCACCTAGACTGAATTTGGGGGTTCTATCCCCTACATGGGATGAGCTTCCCAAATCAGTTCACTCCTCATAGACCCTAGACAGTCCATCTGAGTTCTGATTCTTGGCTCCAGCCCTATTTTCAAATCATACCCTTGTAAAGCAAGACTCCATCTGAGCTGTCTGCCATTGTTTTTCCACATCTGCGTCAACCAAACCAGGGGGTTGTGGTCAGTCTGCACCACAAAAGGCTGCCCATACAAGTATGGCTCCAATGTCTTTAGGGCCCACACTAGGGCAAGACACTCCTTTTCCACCGTGGAGTATGCTTGTTCCCTAGGGAGCAGCTTTCAGCTCAGGTAGACTATGGGCCGATCCCTCCCTTTGCTGGATGTCTGGCTCAGTACTGCCCCAATACCCACGTCTGAGGCGTCCGTCTGAACTATAAAGGTTTTACTATAGTTTGGACTTGTCAAAACAGGAGCACTGCACAGTGCCTCCTTTAGTTTGGTAAAGGCTTCCTCAAAGGCTGGACCCCAGGTAATTTTCTTGGGCATCTGTTTCTTTGTCAGGTCAGATGGGGAGCAGCCAGGGCACTGTAATTTGGTACAAATTTTTGATAGTACCCTGCTGTCCTGAGAAAAATCCTGACCGGCTTCTGAGTTTCTGGTTGGGCCATGCCTGTATTATCTCTATCTTGATTTGGTTAGGATGGAGCTATCCCCGGCCTACCACATGCCCTAGGTATGCCACTTCTCCCATGGCCACCTGGCACTTCTCGGCTTTGACAGTGAGCCCGACCCTCTGTATTCTGCCCAGTACTTCCCTAAGGTATGACAGGTGTTCCTCCCAGCTGGTACTGAAGGTGGCAATGTCATCCAGGTACGCCACGGCGTACTCCTCAACACCATTTAACACCTGGTTCACCAACCTTTGGAAAGTGGTCTGGACGTTCTTCATTCTGAAAGGCATTACTTTGAACTCACATAAGCCTATTGGAGTGATGAAGGCAAACCTCTCCCTAGCTCCATACGTCAACTCTACCTGCCAATACCCCTTTGTCAGGTCAATGGTTGTAAGGTAGGTCACCCCCCAACTTGTCCAGGAGTTCGTCCATCTGGGGCATCAGGTGGGCATCTGACTTCGTGACTGCATTCAGTCCATGATAGTCTACACAGAAACGAGTTGAGCCATCTGGCTTGGGTACAAGGACTACACGTGAGGCCCAGGGACTGTGGGATCTCTGGATTACCCCTAAATCCAGCATCTTCTCCACTTCCCTCCTAATGTCCTTTTGGACAGCCTCTGACACCTGATATGCTGTCCGCCGTATGGCCATCTGTGTCCCTGTCTCCACATCGTGTGTTGCTAAGGGGTTAGTCCAGGCTTGGCGTTAAACAAAGGTGCAAAGTCTGCTAAAACCTCCCTCACTTTCTGGATCTGGTCCAGGGTCAGCTGGGGAGACAATTTTACTGTCTCCACAGAGGACTTCCACTTACCCTCTTCCAGCAAGTCCAGAAGGGGATCTCCTTTGTCCATCCCCTCCCCATGACTACACACTGCAAATACCATGTCATCCTTATTTGCATATGGCTTCATCATGTTGACATGGTACATCCTTGCTGTCTGTCTATGGTCAGGTAACTCCACAATGTAGTTTACATCATTTACCTTCCTAACCACTTTTTACAGTCCTGCCCACTCAGCTTGCAGCTTGTCTTTCTGGACCGGAATAAGAACCATGACTTCCTGACCCACCATGTGTGAGTGAGCTCTGGCTCTGCAGTCGTACCATACCTTTTGTTTCTGTTGGGCAGCTGCCAGGTTGTTCTGGACTGTCCCCATAAGCTTCTTCAGCCTTTCCCTAAACCATAGGATGTAATCCACAATGGGAGTTCCCCGGGTGGCATGCTTGCCTTTCCAGTCCTCCCCGATCAAGTCTAGGGGCCCATGTACCCGGCGCCCATACAAGAGTTCGAAGGGTGAAAATCCTGTCAACTCTTGGGGCACCACCCTGTTTGCGAACAACAGGTGGGGAAGGTATTTCTCCCAGTCCCTCCCATGCTGTTCAGCAAATGCCCGAAGCATTGACTTTAGGGTAGCATTGAAGCGTTCCACAAGCCCATTGGCTTGTGGGTGATACGGTGTCGTGCATCTCTGCACCACCCCACACTTCTTCCATAGACATTTCATTAGGTCCGACATGAAGGAACCCCCCTCAATTGGTGATTACCTCCAGCGGAAACCCAACACAGGAGAAAATCCCAAGCAAGGTATCTGCCACTTTGTCTGTCCTCAGTGAGGATAGGGCGACTGCCTCTGGGTTCCGGGTGGCATAATCCACCACAGTTAGGATGAATCTTTTCCCTAAGGAGCTGGGGGTATTTAAAGGCCCCACAATATCCATTCCCACCCTCTGGCATAGCTCCTCCACTATGGGCAAGGGGATCAGGGCGGCTTGGGTTTTCTTGGCCGCCTTCCCTATTTCTTGGCACCGGTGACAAGACCTGCAATACTCCTTCACCTGCTGGGTGAAGTTAGGCCAGTAGAAATTCTGGGCCAACCGCTGCGTTGTGCGCATGATTCCCAGATGACCAGACAAGGAAATATCATGTGCAACCTTGAGCAATTGCTCACTATATCCCTGGGGAACGACAAGCTGCCTGCCTAGCATCCCTCCCTCGGTCTGTACTGCCTGGGTATACATAAGTCCATCTTCCCAATAAACATTATGTCTGCCGTCATCTCCTTGTGCACCGTCTGAGTCTTCCCAAGCCCTCAGCTTCTCTAATCTAGGGTCACTCCTCTGAGCAGCTGTGAACCCCTTACACCTTCCCAAGGCATGGGACAGGTCCCCTTCAGTTGATAAACTAGGGTCCCTAGCACAAGTGTCAGGGCCCTCAGGAACACTGTCAATCCCTACCCTCTGACAAGGGGTCACCCTTCCCTCTTCGGAGTAACCCTCTGTAGCTGAGTGGTTACTTGCTCCTGGGAAAATTCTACCCCCTTTTTATCAGTCTCCCCCTCTGGAGACACAGGCTGGGGAACCAGCCTCTCAGTATCTTCCCCAATGGCTTCTGGGGGGCTCAGGGAACTACAATTTTCCCTGGCAGCTTGGCTATGGGTAACTGCACATACCACCCCCTGCTGGAGATTGTTACCCAGGATCACATCCACTGCTAATGTGTTGGCTACAGCCACCTGTTGCACAGTTCCCCCTGTTTCACCACAGTCCAGGAGAACTCTGGCCAGTGGTAATGTTTTCTCTTCACCCACAAAGTCCTGTACAGTCACGTATTTATTGAGTATAAGCTGACCAGGCTGTACCAGATCCCCTTTTATCAATGTCAGGGATGCCCCGTGTCCCTTAACCCCTGTGTCCGTACACCATTTACCATGACTGGGTGCATATGTTCCCTCATGTTCACTGGCATGCTTCCAGGGACACATAAACAACCCACTTCCTTTCTGGTACTACTTTGCATATTATTGTTTGCCCTTCTTGGACACTGTCTGGCCATGTGTCCAGTTTCTTTACGTAACCAACAAACATTTCTTACTTCAGAGAAATCTTTTCTTTGAAACCTGGGGCTAACTGGTTTTGGTGGAGGCAGTGAGGGTTTTAGCTGCCCTGAAGGCATGCTTTTCCCTTTCTGTGCTGCCACACTTGCCCCATTTGCTCTCAGAGCAGGTCTGCTCTTGGCATAGCGGTCCGAGAGTTCAGCAGCCTCTTGCACTGTTTTTGGATCTCGGTCCTCTAGCCAGGTTTTTAACTCTCCTGGGCATGCCCAATAAAACTGTTCTAATAAAATCACATTTTCAATTTTATCAACAGTGTTTGCCTCAGTTCCTTCCCACCAACGTTTTAAAGACTGACGTTGTTTCATGGCTAGCTCCTCGTAGCTCATATCAGGGCTTCTCCTGAGCTTACGGAATTTAGCTCTGTATGATTCAGCAGTTAATTCAAACTTTTTTTAACAGTGCAGCTTTTAACTTGCTGTAATCATTGCTGTATTCTTTGTCCATTTGACCCAATGCATCCCGAGCTTTTCCGGTAAGTAGCGGGGATAGCTGGAAGCTCCAGGACTCTCTAGGAATTTTAGCCTGAATACAGACTTTTTCAAAAGAATTTAAAAAGGCGTCCATATCCTCCCCTTTCTTAAACTCGGCTATTAATTTGGAGTTCAATTTGTAATCCAGTCCTGCAGTTAAAGCCAAGCCACTTACCTGCCCTGGTGCTGCTGATTGGAGTCGTAGCTTCTCCAGTTCGCATTGCCACTGGCACTCCTCTCTCTGGCACTCCTCTCTCCTCCCCTCTGCCTCTCTGTATTCTTGCTCTCTCTTCTCCTCTGCCTCTCTGCATTCTCGCTCTCTCTTCTCCTCTGCCTCTTGCTGGTGCTCACGTTCCTCATGGTCTGCCTCCCTCTGTTGTCACTCTGCCTCAAGATCCGCCTCTCTCTGTTGTCGCTCTGCCTCCAGTTCCATCCCGTGCAACTCAATTTGCAGTTTGAGTACCTCTGGATTCAGGATACTGGTGACCATCCCCTGCTGTTGTGGCCCTTCACTGACAGTGGCCCTGCTGTTCCCTCATTGACCACTAGCCCTTGCAGACTTGAGGTTTAGTCCCTTTCAGTCATGGTCTGTGACTCGCTGCTCTGGGTATCTGCTACCATCAGGGCCTCTATGAGGTTCTGCTTACTGGCTTTCACCCTAAATGGGACTCCCTGTCCCTTTAACTGCTTTAAAGAAATCTACAGTGTGTCTGCTGTAGTCAAGCCATTTTCTTCTTCCCTCACTACTAATACTATTCTGACTGGCACTTCAGAAAAAAAATATGGGTGGGAACTTAAGTGTAAGTCAAGGGATATAGTTCTGTTTCCTTTTGAAATAAAACACTGCCTTTCTTTTTTCCAAGTGAGCTAAACAGTTTCAAGCTAACACACTGAACAATGAAGCTTGCACCACCAAGCTTTTTATGCCACCGCTGCCAACCAATCTGTCACAAACTCACTCAGCCGGTCAGCCCTCTACTCCCAAAGTGCCAACCTCTGAGCGTATGATTTGTGTACAGTGAACAGAACAAGGTAACCCTCTTGTCTGTTTTGTGGGTTCAAGTCACCTTAGTCTCAAGCTCTGGAGGGATTCAAACTGATAATCTCTTGTTAGCATATCAAATTATCAGGCTCAGATAATTCTGTCTTCGGGGGGCCAGATACTTTGCCTACTGGCACCCAACCAGGTCTTTCAAATGAACCCTTAGAACTCTATGCAAGACTTAAGAGAACTCTATCCATTTCCCAGTTTGGTATACAATAAGCCAGTACACATTGTTACTGATAACCTTTAAAAGCTCCACTTAAAATAAAAGGAAATGTCAAGCTACTCCAGACAGTTTCCATTGTAAAAGTATCTCTTTACTTTAAAATATCAAAACAGAACAATAAATACAGAACAAATTATATCCCAACACATACAGCCTTAAAACAAACAGGTTTACAGTGCAAATTCCTACAAATAATAACTTCAGACTAATCTTGTCTAAGGTCCTTACTTCAGTGTTTTGATGGTCTCTCTTCTCTCAGTCAGAAATATTGTCTTGTGTGTCTCTGTCCAGGTTCTCTCAGCCATTAAACATAGTTCTGAGCCAGCCTTCTCATGAGGTCACTAACTCCACCTTGGTGTAACAACATCTATATTTTATCTCACAGGATGTCCAAATAAAATATTTAAAAAAACATAATAGGTGACCTCACTGCCTTTCCTCCCTCAGGTTAACCAGACCAAACCGGTTTGTGCTCTGCTACACATACATCTCAAAAGTTTCTTTGATCTAAGTCACTGTATTCAAGCAAAATTGTATTTGCCTCTTTAATCCCATCTGGACCTTGGAATCTAC
Organism: Neoceratodus forsteri; assembly: GCA_016271365.2. Taxonomy (NCBI): domain Eukaryota; kingdom Metazoa; phylum Chordata; order Ceratodontiformes; family Ceratodontidae; genus Neoceratodus; species Neoceratodus forsteri. The sequence goes on along the minus strand of CM028137.1, from coordinate 335,722,852 downwards.
TCCTCAAAGGTCTTTCTGATATAATTCAAGGGTTCCCCGGGAAAGTATATTGGACCTTCCAAATTTGTCTGGATCCTCTCTGGCTCAGACATCAACCTTTCTTCATTGTCCATTCTGGCTTCTCTCTGACACCCCTCCCTCTCAAGTTCTTCCTGACAACTATTGTAAGTCAAAGGATTTTCCCTGAGGGAATTATGAATAGCTAATCTTATTTCCTGGGATGAAAGCAAATTGACAAGGTAATTGCACCCCAGATATCTGCAGTTTAGCTATGTCCTGTCCTTTGAATTTATCCCTGGGGGGTCTTGATGTGTCTGCAAGATTGTAGTTTCCTCAAACTGACCTTCCCATCACATATTTTATATGTAATAAAAAAATTAATACAGCACTCAGAGCACTCAGAGCTGGCTGTCTACGTCACACTATGAATCAAACAACTCAGACTAAACTGAGAATATAAAGAAGGGGAAGCCAAGATGTTGTCTTATATAGAGCATAGTGATGTGTTCTATATGGCAACTGTAATGCAAATCTGCATATGGCATGAAATGTTGTTGTCAACAATGAGACCTCAGATTTTGTCAAATTCACAAACAAAAAAGAATTGTAATTCAAAATTGACAGCAACACACTTTGACTTATTGCAAATCTGGCCTCCCTAGTTAATAAATCACATAATTTAAATAAAGCCACTAATCTTTGATTAATATTTCTACAGATGTTTTTAACATGTAATGAATAAGACAAACAAGGGTCTAAAATTAATCCCAAATATCTAAATTGGAAAATCTGCTCCAAAACAACACCATCACTACTTACAATATCTAAAGGATTGCATTTTTTAAACTCAAGCTTTGATGCAAAAAGCATACACTTTGCCTTCTTTGTATTTAAAAGACAGTGGTTAGTTAGCCACGTATCCAGTGATTGAAAGTTATGAGTCCATTTCTGTTTTATTTCAGCCTCAGACGATGAGCTGGTATAAAGAATGATATCATCTGCATACATCAAAACCTCAGTTGATGCCAAATGATTTGGAAGATTATCTATAAATATAGAGAAAAGCAGGGGCCCCAGGATAGAACCCTGGGGTACCCCTACCTTCATTATCTGACTCCCAGATAAAACTCCTTGATAACTAACCTGCAATGGATGTTCAGTTAAATAGCTACTAAACAATTTTAAGGGGGAGTCCCTGACTCCGAGGTCTTCCAACCCCCAGAGCAGCATGCAGTGGTCTACCAAGTGAAAGGCCTTAGACAGATCCACAAAGACAGCTCCAACAAGCTTACCACTATCCAAAGATCTACCAACATAGTTTGTGAATCTGGCCAAGGCTGTACCTGTACCATGGTGTTTACGAAAGCCATGCTGTGCTGGGGATTGGCAGGATCCCCCTGCCCTCCTCTCCCTTCCCCTCACTAACCCCTCCACCCTGGACTAAGCCTCCTCAGAGTACCACTTCTTCAATTATTGAACAAAGTCACTCTCTGGCTGCTAACTCCACTCTACCTCTCTATCAAGACATTGCCAGGCTCCTCAGGCTGGCAGAGCACCTAGCCCTGAGTTGTCTGGTTTTGCTTTCATCCTTTTTCTTCTCTTTTCCCTCTTGGTACAAATGACGATGAAACTGCCTAGCGCATTTCTAATAGAGGGTAGTAAGGATCAACTTATCTATGCCAAGGTAACACACTCCTTCAAATGCCTTGATTATCTGCACACTCCTTGAAACCTTGCTATATGTAAATGGAATCTAGGTATTCCTCCCATGTAGATGTTGTTTTCTCTGTTACTTATGTCTTCAATTGTTGGTTTTTTTTTTTTGTTTGTAATGTACCTCACCTGATGTGGAACCTTTGTAAATGAGCCTTTGCTCAAAGGTCTTTAATCCCAAACTGAAATAAATAAAACATAAATGGGAGTGACAGATTCCTTGTCGATTGCTATAAAATGTTTTCCGACACCTTATTTCCCCTTCTTCTTAATATTTATCAAGAAGCTTCTAATACTGGCAAGCTTCTCCCATCTTGCACCGAAGCAATCATAACCCTAATCCCTAAGAAAGAAAAAGACCCTGCTCACCTCGCAAGTTACAGGCTCATCTCTTTATTAAACATGGATGGGAACATATTTGCTAAACTACTAACTTCTCGACTTGAATCCTTGATTCCCAAGCTAACTCATTGTTTGCAAGCTGGTTTTATTAAACATCAATCTGGTTCTGATCACCTACATTCCTCATTTAACTTAATTCACAAACCCAAATCCCTCAAGACACCAGCTACAGCCGTAGCTATTGATTTTGAGAAGGCATTTGATTCCTTAAACTGGGACTACCTTCATCAAGTTTTATCTTATTTCGGTCTTTCTCATACCTTTTGCTCCTGGATCAAGCTATTATATAACTCCCCTGTTGCTAAAGTACTTACTAATTCCACCCTTTCCTCTTACTTTCATCTAGCAAGGGGAACTAGACAAGGCTGTCCCCTGTCACTTTCCCTGTTTATTTTAGCCATGGAACCCCTGACTGCTTGTTTACGTCAATCTTCTGGCATTATGGGCATACCTGTGAGCAATTCAAGATATGTTTCTCTCTCCTACGTGGATGACCTCTTAATCTTACTTGAAAACTTGAATGAGGCTGGGCCCCCGTTGGTTGATTTGCTTAATAATTTTACTAAAATTTCTGGCCTTGCTTTGAGTTATGGCAAATCACAAACTATGCCCCTTAATGACCACTGTAAAGCCTTTATGAACATACCTCTTGGATTCCGCTGGTCACCACAGGGTATAACATATCTAGGAATCAAAATTACTAGCAACTTAGGGAAGATATGGGACATTAACTTTAACCCCTTATTTGATAACATCAGAACACTTCTGGATAGATGGAAGCTTCTTAATCTCTCTTTCATGGGGGAAAATTGCAGCCATTAAGATGTTCATTTTGCCCAAGATTCTTTACCTCTTTGCCAATATTTCTTTAGTCTTACAATCCTCCTTTTTTGCTAAAATTGATAAATTAATAGGTAACTTTATCTGGGATGGGAAACCACCGAGATTTAACTGCAACACACTTCGATCACATTGGAAAAAAGGGGGATTCGGACTCCCCTGGTTCAAAGGCTACCTCCGGGCTTTCCAAATGGCCCAAACCATTAAATGGTTTCAGAAATCCACCCCTCACTCACCACTATGGGTTGCAATGGAATCCGCATTGTGCCTGGGAGGAGTTCCCACTTCCTTCATTTTTAATCCCATTTCCTCTAAACTAAAATCTCACCCGACTATATCATCCCCTGTTCTTTATTGGAAACTAGCCCAAAAATTCCTGAAATCCAATCTAACACCCTGGTTTTCTGCCCCCTTATGGGGCAATCCACTGCTCACTCTAGAAGATCACCCAATTTTCTGTCGTACATGGAGGAACAAAGGCATTTTCTTTCTCAGCGATATCTTAGACCAGAATTCACTCACTCTTAGATCATTCTCAGACTTGCAGATCACATGGAAACTTCCTAAACAGGACTTCTGGAAGTTTTTACAAATTTGGGCAGCTTATAACTCTCTCTCTCTAGTTTAGTGTATAGGCATACTCTTCTAAACCCATACATCTCGCACTGGACTAATTTATCAGTAAAATTAAATAGCTCCATTTACAAAGATATTATTGATAATCTACCTGATCAGTCTATACAGGCCAAAAATAAATGGAGTACTCTCTTTAACTACAATATTTCAGATGCACAATGGAGTAATTATTGGCCTATTGCACATAATACCTTTAAAGATGCCCGTAGTTCTTTAATGCAAACTAAAATCCTACATATTTGGTATAGAACCCCCTCTGTGCTTCAACGAATGGGCATATTAAATAATAATAATTGCTGGCGCTGCAATTTGGCCAACGGGGATCTACTTCATATCTTGTGGTCTTGCGCTGCCATTAATAAGCTCTGGCATAAAGTCTGTTTACTTGCCTCCAGAGTAACAGGACAAAAACTACCTTTTGACCTCAAGCTATTCCTTCTAGGCATCCTTATCCCCAATAGCTCTCTCCTCTCACATGCACATTTTAGATGGCTAAACATATTTTCTCTTCTGGTCAAAGGTCTGATTCTTATGAAATGGAAATCAACTCTGGTGCCTTCTCTTTCAGATGTTCTTCAAAGCCTCTCTCAGTATGCCTCCCTAGACCGATTATCTCATATTACTCATAACCGACTCACTGTATATGACAGATGTTGGCAGGATTACTTCAAGTACATTGAACCTAGTTTTTCTAGACCCTAATTCTTAGGGATATTTAGCCCTCCTTCTTATTTTGCTCTCAGATTAGGTTTTCTCGAAACTTTTGTGCACAGATTTCTCCTCTTTTTTTCCCTTCTTCACTGTTTTCTCCCTCTCTCCTTCCCTTCTTCCTTGCTTTTTCTCTTCTTTCTTTCCTTGCACACTTTCTCTTATCTTCACCTCTCCATTACTGAACATTGTTCATATTACCACATTTATCACTTTTTGCAATTTACTGAATGCCTTGCCATAGCCTGCCCTAGCATGTATTTTGTACATGGTTGCTGTTTTTGATCCTATAATACCCTTTTGATTGTAACCTTTCTGCTCTCCACTTACATCCTGTCTAGGTTTGTGTTTTATTATCAATACACGTATATAAGGCTTCTCCAATATGTTTACCCTAAATACTGTGTTTTAAGTGATATTTTATACCTTACATGGAGGATAGTCTTCTATTGTATTAGATGTGTGCTTTCTTATATACTCGAATTTCAATAAAAAGATAAAGTGAAAAAAAATAAATAAACAGCACTCCTTAGACTTGACTTTAGTGTTTGTAGCCCCACCACCACCACCACCACCAGCACACAGATGATTTGTGTGCTGCTGAGTCTACAGCTAGTACTCTCAGTGTGGATTCTAGCCCAAATACTAAATACACCACTAGGCCCCCACACATGAGTATGGAAAATGCTTTCACACTGTTACTGAAGTCCTATGAGGACAGGTTGAAGGACATGAATATATACTCCCTGGAGGAGAGGAGGAGGAAGAGAGGGGATATGATAGAGACATACAAGTATCTTACAGGGAGGAACAGGGTGCCGGAATACACTATTTTTCAGCAAAAAATATGTTCCAGGACTGGAAGGCATGGGATAAAGTTGGAGGAAGGGCGATTCAGAGGAAATGTGAGGAAGAATTTCTTCACAGAATGGGTGGTGGACAAGTGGAACACCCTGCCAGAGGAAGTAGTGGGGGATGAAACAATCACAGGATTTAAGAATGCATGGGATAGACATAAGGGAATTCTGGAGGTCAGGGGTAAGGGGCAACAGACTTCTAGGAAAACATGGAGTGAACTTACAAGCTCAAATGGGAAGACTGGGTGGGCCGTAGGCCCTTATCTGCCAACAGTGTCTATGTATCTGTGTAACAGGAAACCTGATAATATATTGAGGCATCCCCCCCCCCAAACTTAAGCTGAGACAGTAAATAGCCTTGTGGACGATGGTGACCCTAGGCAGTATAACAGGAGAGGGAGGAGTGGGACCATGTCAGAAAGTTCATTGAAAGAAAGAACTGAGGGGAATCCCAGAAGAGAGACTGGTGCAGGAGTAGAAAAAAGTATTCAGACTTCTTTTGCCACCTATTGAACTCGCTAAGCAAAGAAAAGCTGTAGGGTTCATATATATATATATATGAGCACTGTTGAAACTGCCTAACAGAATTCATGTTGCTAGAACCCTGTTGAAAGACATGCATTTTTTTGCCACAGAGTTATGTGCACTGATCCACATGCCTGGGGACACATCATTTGACAAAAGTTTTAAAACAGTTGAAGGATTAGATAGATTTGGGGCCAATTAGCATCAGCTTAAAAACATATATCTGTGCTCTCCTTTCTTTGTTATTCCATGAACCAAACACAAAATAAAAATGGTTACAGTTCTTTTAAAAAATGAGGAGGGTAGCGTCATAGACATTCTTCATTGGTTGAAACAAAAATGTACTGTAATAGGTTCTCCAGAACTCATAATGAATTCTGAGAACATTTGGGCAGGGAAGATTGGAGGATCAGAGTCAAGCTGCCATATGCAAACTCAAGAATCAGTCACTTGCCAAATTGCTTTTACCTGAACCAGGACAGAGTGTGATGTTTTATGCAGGCCAGCCAAAGGCCTGAAACAAGTGTGTATCTAAAGTGCACCTTAGTAGCACAGTGACACAGTTAAATGTGGAATTTGTGCTATAATAGGATGTTCCTGTCAGTCCTGCATGAATTAAGTCAGGTACAACTTATGTGAAGTGGAGGGCAATTCTTCTGTGCATGTCTATGGGCTTCTCACAATAGGAGGAAGAGAGGAGTGCTATATGAATATGGCCCAGAAATCTCACAGGTGGACCTCCCTGACTGCCACCCAAACAACACACAAACCCCACTAGACTGCATCTCAATACTAGCACCAGCAGCTCACAATCAACACCAGAGCCTAGGGCCTTAACCTATGCAGGAAGAGCTACCAACTCCCTCTGTGGAAACTGCAAATGTTGATGGTTCCAGAACAACTGAGGTGGTGTCTGCAGAAGTTTCGGCAGAATATAGGGATGAAGACCATGGGACAGAAGATGAAAGAAACTCGGGCACCATTCAGAAATCTTCAGAGATGCCCCCTCCATCTATACCAGAAACTGAAGTGTTTCAGATGGTAACCCAACAGAGAAAAAAGAAGGGACAACCCAAGTCAAAACAGTTTAGGAAACACTAAGTATCTCAAATCCTTTTGCGGTCCTTTCTGTTCATAAAGATTAAGGGGACATAGGAGAGCATTTGAATGCTTCAGTTTTCATTGCAGGACCCCTTGTCAGGAACTGAGGGCTTTTTTCCTGAATCTTGAACTCAAGTCTCAACAAAAAAAGGAAGAATGCAGTCACCTCCCTTAATTGAAATAGTATTTATAATTATAAAGAAAAGACTATCTACTTTATCCATCATGCAGTCTGTTAAGTCAGATACTGTATTACTATGGGATACAAGGTTACACACACTTAGAGACATCACCTACGCTGAGAGGTTGTGGTCACAGGAACCATCTTTCTGGTCTATAGGCAAGAACCGCTACTCTGGCCTAGGCGTTCTGTTTTCATCCTATGAGGTTACTGTAGAAACCCTTGTCAATTTGGTGCCAGGAAGGACTATGATTCTTGATGAGTTGCAGAACCTGGATCTGAGAATAATTAATATATACATGTAACCCCTAGGTGGTGCTATCCCAAGGGCTACTACCCTGCCTGGTTGGCTAGTAGCAGATTAAGGGGCCTGGGTAATGAAACGGGTGCCTCCACCCAGAGATCAGGGTTGTTAGTGGTCAAGCTAATCAGGGCACAGCCCTCTGGGACACTGTAACCCCCCTCTTTCCCTTCTAGTGGCCTGAACAATATACAGTAATTACTTTCACAATGACCCTTATTTACCAAGCAATTACCCACACTGTTTGCAATTACCACCAGGGCTGGTTCCTCTAGCTTGACCCTGGGGACCCCCTGTAAAACAAGTTTAAGCACAGCAAATAGCAACAGTGCAATACTTTTGGCACAAACTGGAACCACAGTCAGGTTAAATGCAAACAAAGTTAAATCTGATTTATTCAGGGGACTTGAACAGGGGAGGGGTGTAATCAGGTTGATTTGCTTAAAAGCTATATTAATCAGACAGTTATGCATGCAGTTCAGAGTCCCTACACAGTCACAAACCCTGGGTACCCAGGTAGGAAAACGGTGGGCTAGCCAAGAACGTTCCAGCTGGTTGGGGTCCTGTGATGGAAGAAAGCAACATGCACAGCACACACTACTTGTAATCTATTTGCTGGAGGGCTCATTTCATGAAAGAAAAGGCAACAAGACAATCAGATCATAACACTTTTAGATTTAGCTGTTGTTGCAGGGAGCTACCCTGATGTTTACTCACAATATCCAATACTGGACACAGGCAGGATGAAATCAAGACTGCAAGCTGTTGAGCTGGAGTGCCCGTAGAAGCAGGGCCCACACGAATCACCGAGGCATCATTCCTGTTCATGGCGTTGAGCAGGGGGCTAATCCTCAGGCCAGTCTCTCATTAGTGACTTTCTCTGCATAGCAGGTGTTCTGGCTGGGCCAGTGTAGCAGGGCCCAGGCAAACAGAAATGGATACAGATTCAGTCCGTGGAGCTGGATACAGCCTCCAGCAAGCAAAACACAGTTCAGACACACAGTGGAGAACCAAATCACGACCCACTATAAGCACACAGCACATTCACATGTAAGGAAATTCCACTGTACCAGGCAAATGGCTCTCCGGTCGCAATTACAGAGTCTCTGCACAATCTGGGAGTTCAGAGGTAGCTGGAAGTCCAGACAGGCCAATCACATTCAACAAATCTTCGGTCTTCTTCAGGTTAAAGCCTGGTCACAATTCAGTGGCTTAATTCGCACTCCAAATTCGGATTCAGTCTGAAAAAAAAAAGCACAAGTTCCCTCTCAGAGACAGCAGGCAGGCATACAGGCCAAACTCAGGCCTTTCCACAGTTCTCCCACGCGAATCCACTATTGATTGCTGCTCGAACTATCTCAAGCTGTTACTTCTTCACTTCCCAACTCAAATCTAACTGAAACTGCAAGCAGTGTGGGACTTTCCCCAAGATCCAAAAGGTTAGTTTGGCTGATCTGTCTGTCAGTCACAACAAGGGCTCCCCCTCCTGGTTATTTTAGGCGCCAAAAGCCCAAAATTACAATTCCTACAAGTTTGGGCCCCACCAAGCCCCTGTAGGCAGACTCCATTTTAGAGTCCCAAATGTACTGATTGGCCCATTCTGACAGTCCAGGACCAAGATGATGGAAACAAACAGAACTGTCCATGCTGCAAAGAAGGCAGGTTAGAGCAAACTGCAATATTATTACTACTCTAACAAATGATCAGCAAACAAGTACATCTTCTAACAGAGCTCCCTCTCAGATTAATTATGACTGCAATCCAGGCAGCTCTTAAAGAGACAGTACACAGGAGCTATACAGGCACTTTCTGGAAATACATTTAAACTGCTAAAACACAGAACACCAGCCTGGCAGTGAGCATTTAGGCAAGCTCAAGGAAGACTTTTCAGCAACCCCCATTTGTAGGGGGGTTACATACATTCGAAAAAACAAAAATGGGCATACTGATCTGTTTACAGCACTTCAACCTTATTTATTTATTTACCACACAAGGAATAATTTTTGGAGTTGACTTCAATTGTGGCTTCTTGAACATTAGCCCTGGTCTCACATAAATCCCTCACCAAGGACTTCCATTTCACTGCCACCACCTGGGTTTTTTACCAACAATGCCCAGGACCTGTTTCTGACTTCCTCCTTTGCACAAGGTCAGGAAGGTCAACACAATAACTGTGGGTAGAGTGCTCTCTCAGAGACGGACTGCAACAAAGTCCAGCAGAAATAGAATTACCCTCTTAAATAACACACAAGCAGTCACTGATTCTATAAAAATACACTGTTTACTAAAATACTACAAGTATTTACAGCAGGATGTATTTACAGGAAACAAAAGGGTTGCACATTTACTAAGAAGCAGAAAATAAAATCACGTTAAACAGATGGGTATTGTACAGCAAAAGCCTAAGCTATCCTCTCCTAGGAAAGCTTCACCTGCCCTAGCTAAAGCAGCACTTTTTCCTCACTGTGCCATCTTACCTCAGCTAGTCCTTGTAATGGCAGGGGCTCTGTTCTTTAGGTGTTTCAGTACAAGAGAGTGAGCTGGATATAAGCCCCTCAATATATTGCCTTGCTCCAAGAGAGAAGGGTCCTACTCACTCTGAGTGACAGGCCCATGTTGCCCAGCCCTCTTTGTGTGCAAGTGTGTCCCCCCATCCTTCAGCACCTCCTTGCTACCATAATAATGTCCACCTGCTTCCTTTTGCTCAACATGGGAATATCTCCTGGAAGCATACCCCACTGAGTTTATGGGTTTATTGCTTTACTGCCTCCTGCCTGGCTTTTCCTGTTAACTTTCTCATGAGAACCATCAGACCTGTACTTTAACGTTTCCATATATACTTACTCATGTGATCTGGCAACCATCTTGTCTAAAGAAGATGCATATTCAAAAAAGAATAACTTAATCAAAAGAATACATGGTTCTGGTCCCCTTTTCTGTCACATCTCCCCCTTCCAGCAATGAAAGTGTGTCTCTTTCGGGCAATCGCTAAGAGACACTACCATTCATGTAAGACTTGGGGAGTGCCTAATGGAATATGCCATGCACTTAGCCCTGCCTCAACAGTCCATTTGCATTTGCATTCTTTGCCCCACTTCAGTGCTGAATGATCACATTATATGACTGCAGTACCAAACTCCAGTGCAATAACTTTGTGTTTTGCCCACTAGTCCTATACAGCCATGTCAAGGGGTTATGATCGGTGACCACATTAAACTCCCTTCCATACAGATATGGCTGCAGCTTCTGAAGGGCCCACACTATCCCCAGACATTCCCTCTCCACTGTGGCATATGACTCTTCCCTGGGCAACATCTTCCAACTCAGGTACACTATGGGATGCTCCTCCCCTACAGTGTAACCTGGCTCAGGAGGCACCCAGCCCATGGTCCAAGGCATCCACATGTACTACAAACTTTAGGTCATAATTGGGGCTAGCCAGTAGAGGTGACCCACATAATGCCTCCTTCAACCGTTGGAAGGCAGACTCACAGTCCTCTGTCCAGAGAACTTTTTCAGGCATTCTCTTTTTTGTCAGGTCCATCAGGGGTTTGGCCACATCACTGTAGTAAGGGACAAACCTCCTGTAATACCCCGCTGTTCCAAGAAATGCCCTTACCTGTTTCTTTGTGGCTGGGGTAGGCCAGGCCTGGATGGCATCAACCTTCGCTGGCTCTGGACAGATGTGTCCACTGCCCACCCAGTGTCCAAGGTAGGATACTTCAGCCATGCCCACTTGGCACTTTTCTGCCTTAACTATCAGCCCTGTGGCCTTCAGTCTGTGGAACACCTCCCTCGCATGCCTGACACGATCCTCCCATGTCTGGCTGTAAATGGCGATGTCATCCATGTAAGCAAGTGTGCATTCACCTGCCCCTGCCCCACCAGGATGCGATCCACAAGCCTCTGGAAAGTTGCAGGTGCATTCTTCATCCCAAATGGCATTACTTTGAATTCAAATAAGCCATATGGAGTAAAAAAAAGCAGACCTCTCCCTGGCTGCAGGGGTTAATGGCACCTGCCAGTAGCCCTTCATCAGGTCTATTGTGGTCAGGAACTGGGCTCCCCCCAGCTGTTCCAAGGTCTCATCTGTTCTGGGCATGGGGTAGGCATCAGACTCCATACAGCTGTTGAGCCTCCAGTAGTCAACACAGAACCATGTGGTACCATCCTTCTTGGGGATCAGAATCACAGGTGAAGCCCAGGGGCTACTGGACTCCTGGATCACTTCCAAGGCCAGCATCTCCCTGAGTTTCTCCATCATGGTCTTCTTAACCCCCTCGGGTATCCTGTAGGGGAACTGCCTCAGCGGAACTTAGGCCCCAGTGTCCACGTGGTGTTCAGCCATTGTGGTGTAACCAGGATTCCCTGTGAACATGTCCCCAAAGTCATGCAGTATCCCCCTCATCTCCTTGGCCTGAGCAGGTGTCAGATGCAATGAGAGGGTGAGATTATTCACAGAGCATCTCTCCCGGGCTTCACCAAGGAGGTCCACCAGGGGATCAGCCTCTGTTCCCTCCTCTGGCACACTGCACACAGTGAGGATTATTTCCACCCTGCCATAGTAGGGCTTCATCAGGTTGACATGATATACCATCTGCCTGCACCTTCTGTCAGGCAGCCCTGTTACATAGTTAACATCATTCAGCTCTGGATTATGGAAAATAGGCCCTCCCATGCTGCCTACAGTTTATTGTGTCAGACTGGGATGAGTACCATCACTCGCTGCCTAACTTTATACTCCCGGGCTCTGGCCCCACGGTCATACCAGGCTTTCTGTTGCTTGTGCAGTGGCTAAATGCTCCCAGGCAAACTCCTTAAGCCTGGCCCTGACGTTTGGGACATACTCCACAACAGACTCCCCTTGGGTGGCATGGTTACCTTTCCATTCATCCCTGACTAAATCTAGGGGCCCCCTCACCCTGTGACCAAACAGGAGCTCGAAGGGTAAAAACTTTGTGGACTCCTGTGGAACTTCCCTGTATGCAAAGAGAAGATGGGGCACATATTTGTCCCACTCCCTTTTGTGCTGGTCTGCAAATGCCCTGAGCATAGTTTTAAGGGTCCCATTGAACTGCTCAACCAGGCCATTTGTCTCATGGTGATAGGGTGAAGTTTGAAGCTGTTTTACTCCACACCCCTCCCATAAAACTGGTCATTAAGGATGACATGACATATGTCCCCTGATCTGACAAAATTTCCTGGGGAAATCCCACTCAGCTAAAGATTCCCAGAAGCCTAGAAGCAGGCTGTAGTGATCCCTATATATACATAAGAAGGGATCCAAACAGGAGGTGGCTAATTATAGACCTATCAGCCTGACCTCAGTCCTTGAGAAGATACTTGAGGGCATAATCAAATATCTGATTATGAATACGGTCAAGTCTGATGAGGTTATTGATGGGACAAAGCATGGTTTTACAAAAGGATGATCATACCAGACTAATCTATTGGAGTTCTATGGGAAAGTCAGCAAAGTACTCGATGAAGATAGATCTGTTGATGTTATATTCTTGGACTTTGCCAAGGCTTTTGACAAAGTCCCTCATGACCAGATGATTGAAACCATCTTTAAGATAGGGGTACAGCCGAAATTAGTGCACTGGATTAGGGCTTGGCTGTCCGGGAGGAGACAAAGGGTAAGTGTGTTGGGGGAACTATCAAATTGGATGGGGGTTACTAGTGGGGTTCCACAGGGATCCGTACTGGTACCATGTTTATTTCATTTATATATTTCGACTATGAAACCAAAAACGGAAATCTGGCTTTCAAAATTTGCAGACGATACACGTATAGGTTTCCCAGTAAGTAGCCAACCCGAGGCCTTAAAAATCCAGGAAGCACTGACTGAACTGGATGCCTGGGCACTGGAGAATGAGGCTACATTTAATATAGATAAGTGTACAGTAATGCACTTGGGTAGGAACAATCTAGAGGTGAAGTGCACACTGGCAGGGTAGGTGCTAAGAGTGGTGCAAGAAGAGCAAGATTTAGGAATTAGGGTTAGCAATAACCTTAAATTTAATTCACATTGTAATCAGGTGGTTAAAAAGATGGGTGGTATCCTGAGTTGTATTCATAGGCATATCAAGAGTAGAAGCAAAAAGGTCCTGCTCCCCCTTTATACTTCTTTTTTTTTTTTGAAATTCAAAATTTTATTAATTTTGACAAGAAATGGAAGTTACACTTGTACCAGGCAAAATGTACACATGATACACAACAGTAACAAACACATATTAAACCTATACATAAACTAGCTAAATAAATCCCCTCAAGCTCCCCTCAGCCCCGCTCCTTCCCCTCCTTTCCACCCCTCTGGAGTGTGCCTTACTTTGTTATTAGAAAGAGGTGAAAAGACCTCTTCATCTCTTAAATAAAGTACCTGAGCAGCTGAGTTACAACCTACTTACTTTAAATATAATGCATACAACTTGTCCCATTTTTTGTTAAAACTTGCCATGTTATTACGAAAACCTGCAGTCAATCGTTCAGTTCTGAAAAAACTAGATATATCCCTTAACCATTCACTATAAGAGACTGTTAACTGATCCATCCAATGTTTAAGAACCAGCTTTTTGACAATAATGGCTATCAGGGCCATGTGGAATCTACATTCCTTGACTCGGATACCGGAGTACTGTCCTAGAAGACATACCTCAATCGTGAAGAAGTCTTCCAGCCCTTACCAGGGATCCAAGCAGGCTCTAATTTCTTTCCAGACTGGGGATACTTTTTTCACAGTGCCAGAATATGTGCACCATGTTCCCTTCTGCTCTGCCACACCTGGTGCAAGTAGAATCTGGTATCCTGCCCAATTTAACCAATCTCAGGGGAGTATAATACATATTATTCAGTATGTGATATTGGGTGAGTCTAAGTCTGTCTTGAGACTGGTATATATAGATCCTTCCAGATCCGAGCCCAATCAAGGTTCAAGTCTGGAAGTAAGGCCCTCCAGATTGAAGAACCAGGGAGAGGGTTAGAACAAGTAGTGGTCAGGAGAAGGGTATATACCGTAGAAACATAGTGTGGCTTTAGGAAGCATTCACTTACTTGAGTCATTAGGGGTCTGACCAACGATGACCAAGGCTTAACCCTAAAAAGGGTACCTATAGAATGTCTTAGTTGGAACACTTTGAAAATCTTCAACCTCGGGATGTCAAATTTGGCAAGGATTTCAGATGAAGAGAGAAGGTTGTCCTGAGAAAACAGGTCTTCCACTCGTACCTCCTGTAGTTGTGGGAGCCATTGACATGGAAGGCTTGAACCCCCAATTCTAATATTGGGATTTAGCAGAACTGGTTGGCCCATGTCATATTTAAGGGGTATCTTAAATTATGAGCAGCATTGTGATAGCACTCTGAGAGAAGTACTAATTACCGAGTCTTGCAACGCCTCCGGCAGCGATGATTTTGTCAGATAAGAAACAGTAGAGAGATTAATGTTATTAGACGTTAAAAGGTCATTCTCTATCTGGAGCCAAATGGGAATGTAATCCATATCTCTCTGAGAGAGACATTTCCCCAGCTTAGTTAAATGACTCACCCAGTAATATAAAAGGAAATAAGGAAGGCGAAGACCACCTAGTGCTTTAGGCACACTGAGTTTGTAGAAGGCACGACGGGGGTGTTTGCCTAACTAGATAAATTTTGAAATCATGGAGTGTAGACATTTGAAAAAGGATATCTGGAGCCATAAATTCAACTGATTTAAGGGTAAAAGAGACGGGGAAGAATATTCATCTTAATTATGCTTATCCGAGCCCATAAGGAAAGGGGTAGGTTTTGCCATCTCAGGAGATCCTGTTGGATGACTCCAACTAGATCGTCTAGATTAAGTTTCTGGGTGGTACTGGAATCCCTAGTTAAATAAATACCTAGGTACCTGATTGCCTGGGAGGACCATTTAATACCCAGGTATCCAAATTTCGATTTCAAAGTGTAGCTATTCAGAGGAAAAATTTCGGTTTTGGAGATATTTAATTTATAGTTGGATAATTTGCCATATTGACTAATGACTTCTAAAACATGTTCTAACAAGGATGCTGGCTGCACCAAATGGAGAAGAATATCATCCTCATATACCGAGAATTTGAGAGTCTGATTATGAAAAGGGATGCCCTTGATTTGAGGAGACTGTTTAATATGTCAAAGTAGGGGCTCTAAATAGAGATTAAACAGAAAGGGTGAGAGAGGGCAACCATGCCTGGTGCCCGTATATGAGGGGAATCTGGCAGAGAAGACCCCATAGCAGTAAATCTTAGCCGACGGGGAAGCGTAGAGTGACTGTATTATTGCAATGAAATGAGAGGGAAAGCCCATTTTTCCCAAGGTCAACCATAAAAACTCCCAGTGCACCCTATCAAAAGCTTTTTCGGCGTCTAAAGAGATTAAGGCTACTGGGGACTGGGAAGACTGGGCCACTTGGAATATATGTGTGAGTGTCCTGAGGTGGTCAGCTGAGGAGCATCCTGATACGAACTCAACTTGCTCCGGGCTTAGGAGCCTGGTCCAAAGTGCCTTCACCCAAAGCGAGAGCACTTTAGCCAAGATTTTAATGTCACAATTTAGGAAAGAAATCGGCCGATAACTAGCTGGGTCTAGTTGGGTCTTATCTGGTTTGAGTAAGAGAATAATTGTTGCCTCTATAAGGGTTGGGTCTAATTTGTCAGCCTCGAACATCTAACCATATAGATTAAGCAGGAGGGGGGCTAGCTCCTTAGAAAATGTTTTGTAAAAATGAGAGGGGAATCCATCAGGTCCCGGCGCTTTGCCTGGAGCAAGACTATTAATGGCCATTTCAATTTCGGTGGTAGATATCGGTGAAACTAAAGAAGTCTGGCATGTGTCATCCAGCACAGGAAGGTCCAGAGACTCTGAATAAGCTTCTATATCTTGAGATGGTATACTAGAAAGGCATTTCCCATACAGTGTCTTGTAAAAGATTTCAAAGACCTGCACAATCTCTCGAGGCTCAATTTTAATAGAGCCATCAGGGGCCCATATGGAAGGGATTAAGCGGGAGCTCTCTAATTGACGCAGATGTAAGGCAAGTAGCTTCCCAGCTTTTTTTGCCCTGGTCTATATATTTAGCTTTGGTCTTTAAAAGGGCATATTCTGCCTTTTCTCTTATTAATTCTGCGTATTCATTACGCAGCACTAACAACTCCTCTAGGGTACCCAAGGATGTAGTGAAGGATAAGGAGTTTTCTTTCTCTTTAATCTGGGTTAATAAAGATAGGGCTTTAGAATCCCTAAGCCTTTTTCTTCTGGAAGCAATCTTGACAAATTCTTCCCGAAGGTAACACTTCAGGGAACACCATAAGAGGTCACTTCTTGAAACTGAGTCTCTATTATGCTCCATAAAGGTGGCAATGAGTGCTTTAATGTGAGAAACAATGGAGTTATCTTTTAACAACTGGGTATTCAGTCTCCAGATTGTTTCTCTCCGAGTATGGGGGTCCAGAGAGAGCATTAACCAGACTACTGAGTGGTCAGATATCACTATGGGTTCTATACCGGCCTGGCAAAAACTGGGCATGAGGGAGCAGCTAATTAGGAAGTAATGTAATCTTGACCAGGACTGATGAACATTTGAATAAAATGTGTATAACTGGTGTGAGGGATTTAAGGTGCACCATGGATCACACAGCCCCAACAAAGTTATTAAGTCTTTCAATGCATTCTGCGAAGGTGAAGGTGGTTTCAGCGGCCAATAAGTCCTATCCAGATCCTGGGTGGGGGGATGTTCCAATCCCCCCCTAAAATCAAGGGGGAGGGTAGGAACATTGCTATTTTGTTAGCTAAATCCATCAAAAAATCTGGATCCCCTCCCACCGGACCATATATCGAACCCAAGACCATCATACTGTTGTTTAGGATACCCTTAATTAGAACATATCTCCCCAGGGGGTCAGTGATAGTCATACCTACTTGAAAGGTGATATTCCTTTTAATCAATATGGCCACCCATCAACATGAAGATGAGCTCCCTGCTGCAAAAACTTGAGATATTGCTTGTCTGCATAGGCAAAGCGATTCCGCACATGCCAAGTGCGTTTCTTGAAGCAGAATAATATCTGCGTTCTGAAGGGCACAATCCTTGAGTATCTGATACTGTTTCAAAGCATCTCTTGCTCCTCTCACATTCCACGTAACTATTTTAATAAGACTGTTAACCATTTTTCCCAACTCCAGGTATCAACCATAAAATTCTCAGCATGTCATAGACCGATCCCTTAAGGCACACTCCAGCCCCCCTCATCCCTCCCCATAACATTGTTAGGAACAGGTAAACCCAACATAACAATATAAAATACACTATCCAGTATTATGTATGCCTTTAAGTCCTCTTTTCGGGTAATGACGAAAGCTCTTAGCAAGAATATCAAATCCCTGAATATCAATAAAACCCCACCTCTCCCCCCCTTTAGTCGACCCCCATAACTATTTACATTAGGCCTCTCACTCCAAATCTGAACAAACCCGTGCCAAGATAGCTTCTTAGTGATTGGCCAAACCCAGATGGCAATTATTTTGTCTACGATACATATAAGAACCAAAAAATGGATTGCTACCCATCGCAGCTCACAAGAAATTGCAGTTAACCTCTGATCCAAAGGGCCTTTAAGACAAAAGGCAATTAGGTAAAAAAGATCCAAACGCCATCACCCCCCCAACCAGTACACTATGCAGCATTCCCCGGGTTGCCCCAATCTAGAGACCAGCACCCCACCCCCCCCAACTCATTGTGTCTGCACCCTGTAAAAGTAATGGACATCACTTGAGATTAGGAAGGCCTAGATGAACCAGAGCCAGTCTATAGAAAAGCCCCGACTAGCCTTAACTAAAGTGTCCCTAAAAGGTAAAAAGTACAACCAGTGCAGTCATTTAATTAGACCACCCCTGACATTGTAAGAACAACTACAGCCCCAAAATGGATGCTATTAAAACGGGAAAATAACACCTGGTAGGAGCTACTCAAACATAAATAGCAGGTCACCTCGGGATCAGCATAGCCGAATAAGGCTTAAATACAGCTAGTCCAGACTGCTTTAATCCCTGGTGATACCACCCATAACATTGCTCGTTACCAAAAAAATTGGAATCCCCGCATTAAACCCCTGAATTATAGCAGGAGGGACTGACCTGGGACCTGCGATTATCAGTACCCGCGAATTGGCTGGGGGAAAGAAAAGGAGGGTACCCACATCAATCCCAGCCTATTGTCCTACCAGGAAACTGCCCCCCTTCAAAGAAAGGTTCCTACTGTGGACCAAGGTATCACCAGGGTCCCCCTAACTAGGATGTTGCACTGACCCATTCTGATGGTACAATATTTATTGGAATCCTCCCATACGGACCTGACAAGGCACAGACATTACCAGGTTCAATAGGTATTAAACTAATTGCAAACCATAACTTTAACTACAGGAAACAACAGCAGTTCCATTTTAGGTGTTCGGCCTTCTTTAAACAGGTTAGGCAGTTTTGTGGAAAGATCTGAAGCTGCTTGCCCAGGCATATCATAAGTAAGCCAGGAACCTTGTACTGACATGAGGAGCTTAGCTGGGTACAGCATTCGGAAGGGGATACCGGCAGCAATTAGTCTCTTGACGGTAGCATGAAAAGTGGCCTGCTTCTGATGGGTCTCCAGAGGCAAGTCCTGTGTTATCCTGAGGGTAGCACTTTCCCACATAATTTTCTGAAGCTCTTTAACTTTGGTGAGAACATGCTGCTTTTCCACAAAACTCAAGAACTTCACAATGACTGGCCTGGGGGGGCTCCTGGTGGAGGTCGTGGCCTGAGGGAGCAATGCGCTCTTTCAATTTGGTAGCTGGAATTGAGAGGGGAAGGGCCTACTACCTTCTGTAAAAACTTCTGCGGAAAAGAAACAATATTGGCACCCTCCTCCGATTCCGGTAGCCAGAGAATCAGGATACTATTCCGTCAGCTCCTGCCCTCCAAATCTTCAGTTTTGAGCTGCAACTTGTGGATTTGCTGGTGTAGATGCACTATCTCGGGCTCTGTTTTCTCTCTCCACTTCTCTGTAGAAGCCACACAGGCCTGTGTATCTCCCACCCTCCTCGTAAGGCCGTTCAGATCGCTATGGAGGGACTTCAATTCCGTCGAGATGTCAGAGAGGGTTTCTCTAAATGGCAGAATTTCTTGTAGGAAACGGTGCTCCTTTAGTGGAGTCGTGACAGAGGTTGGAGGTGTCAACTTTCCAGCAGCAGCCCCTTGAGCCCATTGTTTCTTGGGCATTTTTTCCGGCGAGGATGGTGGAGTGTGCCTGGGCAAGGCCTGTTTCATTTCGGCCTCCATCGTGGTAAATGAAGCCAACCGCGAAGCTGATTTTTAGTGCTGGGCTGACACTATATCTCAGGGGTTCACCTGGTGTAGCTTTAGTTGGGGTCTTCATCAGTTGTTAACTTAAAGATATTAGGCAGTAGAGAAGCGAGGTGTCGGAGCTCCGTTTCAGCGCTGCTACCAGGAACCCTGCATCACGTGATCTCCCCCCTTTATACTTCCCTGGTGCGGCCACATACTGAGTATTGTGCGCAGTTTTGGGAACCGGGGAACAAAGGCAATATAAATGCAATTGAGAGGATACAGAGAAGGGCAACAAGAAAATTAAGAGATGTTCAGGGCTTGAAATACGAAGAGAGGATACAAAATTTAGATCTGTTTTCTCTGGAGTATCATAGGCTAAGAGGTGACATGTGCCTGGTATATCAGGCTTTGTTAGACTATCAACTGTGGGAATTATTTGGCATTGATCTTAGAGATCAGATTTATAACACACGAGCCCACCCCCTATAGCCAAAATGTGACAGATTTAATAAGCGGGGAAGAAAGCATTGGTTTTCAGTAAGGGTGGTCAAAATATGGAATGAACTGCCTACTGAAGTGGTAGGTAGCCAAACAATGCTAGCTTTCAAACACTCCCTTGACTGTTACCTACTTAGCAAAAATATAACGGGGTATTAGCCGATGATATGGTGAGCCAAATGGACTTCGGTCTTTATAGTGCTCAGATTTACCTATGAAACCTATAAAGCTCAGCAGCCACCTTTTCTGCCTTAATGGAGGACATTGCCACTGCCTCAGGGTTCCTGGTTGCGTAATCCACCACAACCAGTATGTATCATTTGCCTGTGTGACTTGGGGTACTTAAGGGCCCCACTATGTCCACGGCTACCCTCTTGAAAGGTTCATCGATAATAAGCAGGGGCACCAAAGCTGCCTTAGCTTTTTCCCCAACCTTCCCAACCCGCTGGCACTGTGAACAAGTCCAACAGTAATTTGCCACATCTGTGTACAGGCTTGGCCAAAAGAAGCTGTTGGCAAGCCGCTTTTTTGTGCAAGTAATACCTAGATGGCCTGAAAGAAGAATGTCATGGGCCAGAGCCAGAAGCTACTTTCAATAGTCCCGGGGGACTACCAGCTGATGGAGTACCTCTCCTTCTAGCCCCCCTGTGGTGTACACTCTCTGTACCACAGCCCATTTTCCCAATAAACTGATTTTTTACTCCCTTGAGAGGCCTCAGAACTATCTGCTATCTCTCTCAGTTTTTGGAGGGTAGGATCAGCTCGCTGTGCCCTGCCCAGCTCCTCACATCTGATCTTCCCTAGTTCCCTTTCAGAAGGAATGCTGCTAGTGGTGGCAACCTCCTCCATTTGCAGCTGGGGCTCAGGGCTGCTGCTCCTAGCTAGCCCTTCACCCATACTACCCGCTTCCTCAGCTGTTGAGGGACTGGTCTGCATGGGCTGTGTCACCCCCTCCTCCCCATCAGAAGCTTGCCCTTTTGCCTGGCTACAGGTAGTAACACATACTAGATTTTCTCTGTGGTCAAAATTGTTCCCCAAGATCACATCCAAAGGGAGATCAGGTACTACTCCAACCTCCTGTACCCCATGGCCACCCTCCCAGCTCAGGAAGACCCAAGCCATTGGCACTTAGATCACTGGACCTGTGATTCCCTGAATCTTAGAGAACTGCCCTGGCAGAATCTGCTACACCTGGATCAGCTCCTGCCTTACCATGGAGATGGAGGCACCAGTGTCCCTCAATCCCTGTGTTACTATGCCGTTGACTAGAATAGGGTGCATATGCTTGGTGGAGTTTGGTTGCACTGCAGTGTGTGCACAGTTTACCAACTGCAGAGTACTGTCTTGGTCACCCCCTCCCCCAGGCTTTTGCATTTTATTCCTATTTTTAGGGCAGTCATAGGATAGATGCACCACTTTCTGGCAAATCCAGCATGCCTTTGCCCTCAGCTCATTTCCCTTTGAAACAATGGGTTCTGTTTTGGGCTTGGGTGCAGGCTGGTTTCCTTTAGGCTGCCCTCCCTGGGTCCCCTTAAAATCAGGTGCTGCCCCACCCCCATAGTTCTTGCATTGTGAATGTGGTATGCTGGCCACATACAAATCAGCACTTTCTGCTGCCTCCTTTGTGGAGTTGCATGCCCAGTCCAGCAGCCATATATGCAGGTCATCAGGTACAATTTTAAGAAACTGTTTCCTTATAATTAAATCTTTAACCTGCTCTACAGTCCTTGCCTTAGCCCCATCCACCCAGTGGTCTAAATAAGCACACATTTGGATATGCAGTTCTACATAGCTGTCTCCTGGGCCTTTTCTTAACTCTCTAAATTTCCATCTGTAAGCCTCAGGAGTCGACTCAAAATGTTTTAATAACATTCTTTTAACTTTATCATAGTCCGTACAATCATTGTCATCCATTCAAGCAAATGCATGCAAGGCATGACCAGTAAGTAATGGGGTCAGATGGTTCATCCACAACACCTTATCTAATTTAAATTGCCCACAGACCCTTTCAAATGATTTTAGAAACAAATCCAGATGATCTCCATCTTGGTATTGCGGAAACATTTTAGAATTAATTGGGGCTTCGTGGCTTGAACCACCTTTGCCATTACTTACAGTTTGTTGCGCTGTTTGCTGGCACAGTTTCTCCAATTCGATCTCATGTTGTAGTTCTTTCTCACACTCCGCTCGCATCAGGATCTCATGCTGGTGAATCATCTTCTCTTCCTCTCTCATCAGGATCTTGTGCTGGTGAAGCTTCTCCTTTTCCTCTGCCTCCAGCCTTGCTCTCTCCTCCAGCATCTGGATTTCATGCTGTTGGGCTCTTTCTCTGTCCTCAGCCTCCAGCCTTGCTCTCTCCCTTTCAGCCTCCCTCAGAGCAAGCTCTGCCTTCAGGATCTCAAGCCGAGGCTGAGTGGGCTGCACAGCTCCACCAGCTTGTGCCACAAGGTGCCCCCCTTGCTCAGTCACTTTGACCTCAGTCTTGCTACCTAAGTCACTGTCCTTTGTGACTGCTTGCTGATCAGGTATTGTGCCCTGCTTGTCTGAGACTATCTGCCCCTCCTGCAGCTGGTCCTGTGCCACCAGGGCTTCCATGAGTGCATTCTTTTGTCATGCCCTCATAGGCAATCCCCCTTCCTGCACACAGCTCAAGAAGCTGCTGTACATGAGATTTTATATAGCTTGAGGAGCTCATCTTCTCTAGCTACACTGCACTTAACTGTCTAGAAATAAATAACACAGTAGTAAAAAAATGCAACCTTTTGAAATCCTGTTTTGTGACTGTTAAAAGGTATATTTCTGCTAGCACTCCAGCGCCAGTGTGCTTCCTCTCTGTCTGAGTCCCTGCTTCGCAGGAAAGTACACTGTCCACTGCTCTAAACTGGCCTGGTACCAGTTGCCACAAGGGTCCCACCACTGCCACCAGTTGTCACAGAAATCCCTCACTAGGGACTTCCAGTTCACTGCCACCACCTGGGGTTTTTACCAACAGGGCTCATGAAGCCTGTTTCTGACTTCCCCCTTTGCACAAGGTCAGGAAGGTCAACACAATAACTGTGGGTAGAGTGCTTTCTCAGAGATGGACTGCAACAGAGTCCAGTAGAAATATAATTACCCTCTAAATAACACACAAGCAGTCATTGATTATTTATTTATTTAGATTTTGATAACTGGGTAAGCTCACTGAGACCAGAGGTCCCTTTTTCAGGAGCGACCCGGATTAGTTACAGACAATGATTACATACTTTGGCAGGAGTACACAGTAGATTGAACATACATTGGATAGGGTGTAGGGTACATTATAAAGCATGTCAGTTACATACACAAATATATTATAGCAATTAAATCAGGCATATGACATCTTAACCAACAATACTTTAGGGGAGAGCTGATACCAGCAATATGCTGGATATATATATAGCCACACCATGGGATGATTTACCATGGGACAAGCAATTACAGCCACCTGGACTAAGCTCCGAGCTAGCAATTACAGCCACAGAGACTAAGCTCCAACAGGTATACTTTCAGGCCTGACTTAAAACCCTGAGTAGTATGACAGTTAGCCAAGTCCACAGGGAGAAGGTTCCACAAATGTGGGGCAGCATACCGAAAGGAATGCTTACCATAGTTAGTTTGGACACGAGGGATGTCTAGGGGATGGCCAATGGAGGATCTCAGGTCTCGGCCCCAGACTTTGGGATTAAGCAGCCCACGAAGGTGAGGAGGAGGGTCAACAGTGGTAAATGTAAAGGTCAAACTCTAAGTGGAGTAGGCCAATTTATGTTGTACAGAAGGCCAGTGGAGATCAGCAAGGACCTCACAGTGGTGCCTTCTTGGCTAGGAGTTAGTATCAAATCAAGCCACTCTGTGGTAGAGTGTAGTAAGTTTTCTTTGCTTGCCTTCCCTTGGGGACTGCAGCAGAGGAGCCCCATAGAGGAGGGAGGGAGGGGGGAGTAGGGTGAAGTTTGCTGTGGTACAATGAGCCTCGAGAGAAAGAGAGTTACCCAGCCTATAGAGAAGTCCTAACTTCTGGTGGGTGGACTTAACAACAGAGTCAATGTGTGGCTGGAAGGTCATCGCCTGATCAAGCAGGACCCCAAGGTATTTGATCTTGTCCGTGACCTCCACTCTCTTCCCTTGGGCAGTATGAAGCTGAAGCAAGCCATGCCAGTCTGAGCCAAGGCATTCTATAAAAATACACTGTTTAATAAAATAATACAAGTATTTACAACAGGATGTATGTACAGGAAACAAAAGGGTTGACATCTACTAAGAAGCAGAAAATAAAATCCCATTAAACAGATAGGTATTGTACAGCAAAAGTCTAAGCTATCCTCTCCTAGTAAATCTTCACCTGTTCTAGCTAAAGCAGCACTTTTCCCTCACTGTGCTATCTTACCTCAGCTAGTCCTTGTAATGGCAGGGGCTCTGTTCTTTAGGTGTTTCAGTACAAGAGAGTGAGCTGGATATAAGCCCCTCGATATATTGCCTTGCTCCAAGTGGAAAGGGTCCTACTCACTCTGAGTGACAGGCCCATGTTGCCCAGCCCTCTTTGTGTGCAAGTGTGTCCCCCCATCCTTCAGCACCTCCTTGCTACCATAATAATGTCCACCTGCTTCCTTTTGCTCAACATGGGAATATCTCCTGGAAGCATACCCCACTGAGTTTATGGGTTTATTGCTTTACTGCCTCCTGCCTGGCTTTTCCTGTTAACTTTCTCATGAGAACCATCAGACCTGTACTTTAACGTTTCCATATATACTTGCTCATGTGATCTGGCAACCATCTTGTCTGAAGAAAGATGCATATTCAAAAAGAATAACTTAATCAAAAGAATACATGGTTCTGGTCCCCTTTTCTGTCACACCTGCCATGACATCAAAAAAGTGTAATGTGATTCGGCTTATCTTTCCGATACGATAGCCTCTGCTGTTCTGGTGGATGCTGCTACTGAATGATATAAGGTAACAGGGAATATATTTTATAAGGGCGGCTGGGATTCTAGTATTGACTATCTTCTTATTTCAGCATGGCAGGGTACTAAAGATGTTACTCATTCCTATTGAGACATCTGATCATAAGGGGGGTTGCATGGGTATACATAGTGATTCTCAAGTAAAGGTAGATGGGGTTTTTTTTAAGCTGCAAATAGATCATCCAGTCTTTTATTAAAGATAAACTGACATTACTAGAAATGTTTGAAACACCCACTGAATGGTGGAAAAAGTTTAAGTATGAACTCAAAAAACTCATTATCAAATTGGCTAAGCAAAAAAAGTGGTGTCCCTATTTTAAATATTTAGACCTTAGACACCAGCTTCAAAATGTTCTTTCCAGGGTTGAAATACCTATTTTTGATTATCCATCACAAATTTCTATTCTAAAGAAAGAAATGTCTCTTTATAAATACCAAAGAATGAGTACACTCATTTAAGAACAGAAATGTGGGACCCGGGGAGAAAAGGTCATGTGAACCCATTTCATACATGCAGTGGCAGAATACAACATTGGGTGATGTCTTCTCTTACGGATGACATGGGTAGTGTTCACACATGTAACCACACCCTCCCCCCCACTACTTTACACAGTTAGCTACCCCTGTCACCTATACTTGGCACAGACTTCACAAACATGTAGAAAATGGTGTCACCTCTAGCTTTGGGAATGTATACCAGGCTCATTCTTCTAGAGATCAAGGCGGGGGGTGTACAAAAGCAATAACCTATCTGGTATTTACAAAACCAGGTCCTGGGGAGAGAACTTTCTGCTAGGGCTATGCTAGACCTATCTTCTTGAGGGGTACCCAGTAACTCCACACAGGAAGCAATAACATAACTATCCGGACCATAGTTGGGGTTCTAGAGTATGACTTTATTCCAAAAGATGTTCTCTAAAGCAAGGGTGGACCCCCAAGGTTTACACATTGTGGCACTAGGAACTTGCAGAACAACAAATCGACTGTATCTGACAGAAAACTCCTTGTATTCTCACTGCAGCAGGACATAGGACACTTGCACTTTGTATTCCCACATCGTAGGACATAGAACATTGCTTCCAGTGGCACTGGCCATAACTGAAAACACATTTTGCTAAGAACTAGCAGCATTATTCACAACCCATGAAGAAACTGTAACCCAACTCCAGGGAGTAAAATTCTCTTCAGACATTTGGCCATCTGTCTAAAGTAACCAGGCGCCCTTACTAAGCCTGTAGTCTTGAACTGGTTACTCCACTCTTTGTTCCCAAATCCATACTCAGCCATTCTTTCAGAGTTACACCTTAAACATTTGGAAACACACTTCAGAAATGCTTATTGAATAAAACTTGGCATCCAGCATTTAAAATCATTACAACTGGTAGTGGAAAAGTTAAAGTCCCCAATAATATGAATATAGTCATACCTCTGGACATCACACACTTCAGCCAACTTTAAATTTGAACAATGCCACACTTCTGAATTCACAGAAAAGTCATGTCTTCCCTTTTAGCCAGAGAACAAAACAGCACAGGTACTTGTTTCCTTTAGCAAAAGTCAGATCCTACTCACTGTTAGACATTTCAGGAAGCTTCAAACATCCTGGATCAAAAAGGGGGTTGCCCCTTGGATCCATCCACTAGCAGTCCTTTTCATCCCTCCAGGGATGAAAATCAGGAAATCCTGCTGTAGAAAAGGTCTCCACCACTTCATTTGGCAAGCTGAAGAATTGCCAGGACTACGGTGAGAATGCAGTGCCCTCAGCTCAGAGCCCACAGCTGAGCAGTTCTCACTCCTCTAACTTCAAACTGCAACTCTCCACTGCTGACTCGCACTCTGACTCTCGTCTCAACATTCTAACTCCCTTCTCAACAGCTGGCACAAGGTTATGCTGCTGCGAGAGTTCCAAATGAACTCATCACTTCCATCTCAACTGAAGCCAAGTAACCAGAAGTGTAAGCAGGTGAAAAACCATTTAACTAGTTAATCACCAGCTGCATCTCCCTGCCTAGCACTGATACTATGGGGATTCTAGTAACCCCAGGGGACTGGGTGGTTACACACAGATTTCCCACAGCTGAAGAAATTAGTGGATTCATATGTCCGGTACATGTTTGGGAGCACTGGTTCAAAAGAGAAGAATAAAGATCACTATCTGTCAGGTTTGAATGTTCCCTCTCTTGAACCTCATGCCATAGATCCTTGAAATCAGGAATTATGAAAACTGAAATAGTGGAAGCACTGAAATGCTACAAGTCTTGATGGCTGAGAGGGACCTGGGGGTGGTGGTGGATGTCAAGATGAACAACTCTGAGACTTGTAGGAGGGCAGCAGCCAAGGCCAACAGGATGCTGGGATGCATCGCTGGGGGGATCACCTCCAGAAGGAGGGAAGTGATACTCCCTCTGTATAACTGCTTGTGAGGCCGCACCTTGAGTACTGCGTGGCAGTTTGGAGGCCACACTTAAAGAGGGACATTAACCTCCTGGAGAGGTCCAGAGGAGGGCAACCAAAATGATTTGGGGCTTGTGGGAGAGGACCTATGAGGAGAGGCTCAAGAGCTAAATATGTACACATTGAAGAGAGAAGGGACCAGGGGACATGATAGAGGTCTTCAGGTACATGAAGAGGTAAATAGGGAGGAACAGTCAGGGTGCTTCAAGG
This sequence comes from Neoceratodus forsteri, assembly GCA_016271365.2. Classification (NCBI taxonomy): domain Eukaryota; kingdom Metazoa; phylum Chordata; order Ceratodontiformes; family Ceratodontidae; genus Neoceratodus; species Neoceratodus forsteri. The sequence continues at coordinate 335,695,116 of CM028137.1, read as the reverse complement.
AAGGAGGAGGGTCCACTAGAGGATGGATGGAAGCTGGAGGGAAGATTCAGGGAGAAAGGAGGAGGTGCTACTTCACTGAGAGGGTGGTGGAGCCATGGAATGCACTGCCTAGCGGGCTGGTGGAGGCAGAGACAGTGGAGGAGTTCAAGAGGGGTGGGACAGGTACAGGGGAAGGGTTCTGGAAGCAAAATCCAATGCAGCAAGAATATCCAGAACTGGGAAGGGAAAAGCCAGAGAAGGCGAGGGGGACAGCAAGGTCAGCACCCAGGGTGGGGGCTGACCAAACGAGCAGACACGAAAGACTGTTAGGCCTATTCTGCTGGCATTTTAGTATGTTAGTATGTTAGATCCCTAAATAACAGTGTAGCACCTGATGAGGATGGCTCCCAGGGGAGCTGTATAACATCTATAATGAAGAACTAGGTGACACACTAGTTAAGGTATTTAATTCCATGTTCCAGGAAATGTAGAAACATAGGATTTGCCAGCAGATAAGGACTACTTGGCCCACCCAGTCTGCCCATTTTTCCCTTGCCTATAGTATCACCACAGACACCATGTGATCTCTGGCTCTTTCTCCCTCTCCCCTTCCCTTTCCAAGATTCCCATATATCTATCCCATGCATTCTTGAACCCCACCACAGTTTTGCCCCCACCACCTATGCTGGAATTCCAGGAATCCACCAATCTTTCTATCAAGAAATACCTCCTCACATCTCTCCAGAATCTACGCCCACCAGCTTCTTGCTGTGCTTCCTTGTCCTTCAGCACCTTTTTTTCTGAAAAATGCTCCCTGCTATACTTTATTTAACCCCAGGAGGAGAGGAACGAACAGGTAAGGTTGAGGAGATGGTAATTCTAAGTCAGCTCACGGATGGGAGGGTTCTAAAAACCTAGGTGATGTAATATGGGTATTAGCCTATGGTCATTTGAATGTAAAGGGCAATGCACAACATAAACAGGTGTCAGAAAGAGTTTGCTCCAGACCTGGATGCTTAGACATCGAGGAAAGCATGGAGCACCTTCTCTTTCATTGCTTGTCTTTAACTAGCATTTGGACTACACTGACTGTTCTCTGGAAAGTACCTGAGTTTGGTCAAATTACTTATAAGACTTTGGTTCTAGCGGACAATACTCCACCATGGGACTGCAACACCATGAACGTGGTTTGTACATGTCTTAAACGGTGGATATGGTAGGCAGGGTAAAGAAAATAACTCCTTTAACCTGCTTAATGAAGTGTATAGAGAATGACTTAGGGCAAAGGAATTTAGGATTTTGCCTAGCACTATCTTTGATCACCTGTGGAGTAATATGGATTGGTTGATTTAAGTTTATTAGGTTCGTGGAGCAGTAGGAGCACAGAGGCTGCATATTTTTCTTTTTAAGTTTATTTTCCTACCGAGTATAGTCATTTTGATTTTGTAATTTTCTGAGTAGTTAGTATGATTGAACTGTACTCTTTTGTTGTGATTTGTTTAATGTATTGGTTGTATTGATTTTATCTTGCCTCTGTTTTTGACTAGTTTAATTAAAAACTGCTGTACTCTTCATCAATAAGTGTGGTAGAATATTTTACTTCCACCTGGACAGTGACCAAAAATGGACAGAAGGGACCTTGGTTTAACATCTCATCCATAGGATTGCACCTCCACATTGAAGCACCCCCGTACTGCACTACAGTGTCAGTTATGGGTATTCCCCCAAGCACCTGGTGTGGGTCTGGAACCCAGGACCTTCATATTTTATGGCCCCAGAGGCAAGATTGCTACCTACTGAGCCACTGACACTGTGTTAAGATGGCACTAAGAGGGATTACCTTCACATTGCCACTCAGAGCATCTCTATCCATACCTCTCAATTGTCCAACTTTAGCAAGAACATTCCTCAATTTACCATGCAGAAGGCAAGGCAACACAGTTTTTAGTTATACAGTGCATCATCCTCATAGGACTCACAGCACTGTAAAATGAACTGGATCACAACATTACAATAAATTTATTATAGCAATTATTAAACAGATATGGTACATTATTAAACAGAAAAAAAAACTAATTAAAATAAACCAAAATACGTATTTGTTTTATTTCAGAAGATTTACCAGGAAAGTCAGATCATTTCCAGGTACATCCTGGGGGGAAGGGGAAGAGGAAAGAACAGTGGAAATACAAAGTACAATGTTCAAAAATGCAATAATATTTTTATTTTTTTATTTTATTGAAGTCATGGAATTACAACACCTTTGAGACTTTTTTTATTTCATTGAAGTCTTACAGTAAATTACAACCCCTTTGAGCCAGAGGCTCTTTTACAAAGGCTCCACATCAAGGAAGGAAGGAACAAAAGGACAATTTACATGGCAGAAAGGGCTGAACAAGTATACAAATTACATATGATACATATTAAGTGCTGCATGGCTACATGTGTTACAGGGTTACAGTTATTTTACACTTAGTATAAGCAGTCAGAGGGAATGACCTTGTCTTGAACTTCAGAGGTTGAGGATTCAAGAAGTAGGAGAGTAGGGTAGTTTAGGACACGTGCAGAGTAGGGTTGAAAGCAGTCCAGGCAGGCATTGTAAAGAGTGGGGTGGTGACATCCATACCAAGTACTTAAGAGCAAGGATAGGGAGAGGAGAAAGAAAATAGGAGTAGGACACAGAAAATGTGCAAGGGGGTAGTTGACTAGGGGTAGTGATGGGGGAGTGGGGGAAGGAGGTGTGGTGTGTTAATGTTGGGGCAGAGGTATGGCAAGGAAATGCTGGGGGGAATAACAACAATATGGAAATAAGTATAACAAAATAAGCAAATGCAGGCCATGCTTCTGAGCAGGAAATATACAATACATTGTAGAAAGGGGAGTAAATGGGAACAATAAGCAATAGTGCAATAATAGGAAGTGCTTTGGTAGTGACAGAAAAGTGAGGGAGAGTGGGCTGTACTAGTGTCAGTGTAGGGTGCAGGACAGAGGACAAGTCCAAACCCCAATATCAGGAGCAGCTGCAGGAGTAAGTAAAGAAATCATGGAAGAGAGATTTCAAAGCATGAAGGGAAGGAAAACAGTGAATGTATGGGGAGAGACACCCCCAGAGTTTAGGGAAATAGAAAGAGAAGGCAGATTGACCAACAGGGGATTTAATTGGGGGGGGTGAGAGTAAGAGTTGCAGATGGAGTAAGAGGTAGAAGGGGGGAGAGAGAGGAGAGAAGCAAGATAAGATGTTGAGGGACAGCTAGTGCTTTACATTGTTAAACTCCAGTTGAAGATGGGCAGGGGGGTCAAAGGCAGGGGAGACAGAGGTAAAGAGTAACATATCATCTGCATACATGAAAATGGAAACAGGAGCAAACAGTGTGGAGGCCATTTAAAAATATGGAGAATAAAACTGGGCCAAGGTCAGACCCTTGGAGGACACCTGAACAGATTGGGAGGGGAGAGATTAAATCTTCGATGCAGATAGTATCCCGTGAAATGAGTGACTCAATACAAGCAACAAAATATGAGCCCCTGTCATAAGAATGAGTGGTGTAGAACAGCGCATATTATGTTAGTGAATCAGTGCTGTGAAGGCAACTTGTGCTGGGGTACTGTTTCACATATTGTCATGGTTAGTGCATTCTCGGAGTTAGATATTTATTGTGAGAGGTGATTGGGGGTGAAGCCCCCCCATGGGGGGGTGCAGGAAGCAAAGCCCCCCACATAAAATATAGTGTAGTTTCATGCCCATGAACGTGTTATGTCCTGTCTCTGAGTGTGTGCTTATGCTGGCTGGGTTGGGATTGTGATCCCGTTGTGGTGTAGTAGGGACAGCAGGGTGTTAGTTAGGTAGGTAGGGCATTTGTGCAGGTTTGTGTCATGTGGTGTAGGTTCGAGTCTACCAGTAGCTGTCTCTGTTCAGTGTGCGTATGAAGTGGGTGTTTTTGTCCATAGTTGACAGAATGTAGTTCTGTTGTGTGGATTTTCTTTTATGTTGGAGGTGTTGTTAGGTGTATGCAGTTTAGTGTGCAGTATTTCGTTCTTGTCAGGTGTGGGTTGTTTGGAATTAGGGGGTGGTTTCTTGTAGTATTCCTTTACTGGACTTTACATTGAGTGTGTTTAGAGGGTGTTTTCAAGCCATTTGTGTTGTGACTGCTATGTATTATTATCCATTTTGTGGAGATGTCCATTCAGTTTGTCCTGAGTCAGAAAGGTAGACCGCTGCTGTGTCGCTGTTCTGATGTTCACCACGATTGGTATGGGCTGTACAGTATTTGTAGTAGCTGAGGAGGTGACTAGGCCCTGATCCACACCAGAGAGGATTGTATCAGTAAGCCAGAGGAGAGAGCTGGAGGTGGAATGGGACTTCCTAAAGCCACACTGGAAAGGAGTGAAACAGGAGACTGAGTCAAGAAAAGGGGAATGTTGGGAAGAGAACAAGGTGCTCCTGGAGTTTAGCTAGAGTGGGGAGGATTTGTGTGGCCTGACAGTCTAAATTTGATACATATTATCCTAGTGGTATTTCTGCTCCCATCCCTACCTCTACCCTATTTGCTGTATTTATTTATTCATTTGTTGACTGGGTAGGTGCACTGATCCAAGAACGGTTTTCAGGCACAACCCAGGACATGGAGATGGCACAGGAGAACACAGTACAAATTTCACACAACACAAATTTCAAGTATAATACAGAGCAATAAATACAGAGCACTATGCGATAAATAAACCATAAAGGTTATACAAAGTTTGTACAGGACCTGAGAAAAATTGGGAGGGGGGAGTGAAAATTAGAGAATAAATACAAATTACAAATAGAGCAATTCATGTGGACCAGAGAAGTGAACATACAACAAAACAAGGCATGACATCCATGACAAGGCAGTGGACTAATAGCAGATATCACAAGATGTTGCAAGTTAGGTGAGACAGGTCTAACGAAGGGGGGGGGAGGGATGGAGAACCCCAGTACATGACTTTCACCCTGGTGAGAATGAGCAGGTAAGAGTGGTCAGAAGGTCCATCTTGAAGAGGGAGCAGAATTTCAGGTGGAAGTCCAGGGCCCTCAAGGAGGATGGCAAGCTGTTCCACAAGGCACAGGCAGTAGAAGAGAGGAGCGTTTTGCCCCATACGGGTGGAGACTTAAAGATACTCTGAGGGACTAGAGAAACAGTGGAGATTGCAGCAATACAATTTGGATCAGAGCAAGGAGGAGAGAGGGGAAGCATTGTATTCTCTGATGGCATTGTCTGTGGTACAACCCAGGAGGTAGTCATGCCTGGCGTGGGGGTTGGGAAGAGCTATCCTAGGGCCTGGTAGAAGGTGCAGTGCTGGGTGATGTAGAGTGCCAGGAGGGTGAATCTACAGATACTGTTGTAGGTAGTGTTTAATCTAACTTGGCTAGTGGACAAGGTTTGAGGAAAAAACAGGGGATCCATAGTCCAAAAGGGGGAAGAGGTTGCACTGGGCAATGGCGAGTCAGGCATCTGGGGTTACATAGTTATCTAATCGATAACCAACCCCAGTTTCTGAATTATGTATCAGGTTATAAGCTCAATATGGTCAGAGAAGGTCAAGGCAGAGTCAAGCATGATGCCAAGGTATTTAAAGGAGTTAACTGATAGGACACTAAGAGTGTTAAGGTCATGGGCTAGCTTGGTTGGTCTGGGCTTGAAGCCAAAGAGCATGGCCTTGGTTTTCTAGGCATTTACCAGTAATTTGTTGGCAGTGAACCAGTTGTGGGCACTGCAGTAACTTGAAGTGAGTGTAGCGGATAGGTTAGCCAGAGGCTTATCGCTGTGGTACAGAATGAGAGGGCGTTTACATAGATGGAGACAAGAATGGGTCCTAGGATTGATCCCTTCTGGGACTCCACTGGAGACAGGCATGTTGGTAGAGGTAGTACCTCCAGTACAAACTGTTTGGAAGTGGGCAGAGGTAGTCATGGAACCAGGCAGAGGTGTTGGGGGACCAACCAAGGCTACCGAGTCTGCCAAGGGGGATGCTGTAGTTGATCAAGTCAAACACTTTGGAGAGGTCCACAAAGATTGCCCCGGTGAGCTTTACATCATCCATGTTGCATGTATATACTGCCAGTACAAACTTTTGATGTATATTTTTGCCTGTACCAACCTCTGTATAATTTTTTTTACCTGTTTCATTCTTTGTATGCATTTTTTTTGTTCCAGTACATTTTTCACTGTATTTCTTTTCCTATCCCTGCCTGTACCATATTTGCTGTATGTATTTCCAGTACAAATTATTGATGCATATTTTTTTCTGTACCATCCCCATTATATATTTTTTGCCTGTTGCATTCTCTGTTTATATTTTATTCCTGTACACTTTCTCCAGGTTGCACCTGGAAAAAAGCGTTGGCTTGATGTACCTTTCCAAATTTTTTATTTTTTTAATTTTTATTTTGGCATTTTTAAAGGAACACTGTCAACCCCTTTAGGCCTCATAGTGTCCATAGTTTAAAAAACACATTTTATGATTGCCAACATTCTGTAATGATTGCTGATGAAGCTGGTAGTTTGATTCTCATTCTTTTTTTCTTTTAAAAAGTGAAAAACTGACTGTCTACCATACTGGTGTTATCACACAAAAACAGGTTTGTTTACATTCCTTGATCAGCTCCCGCTGCATATTTCCTGGACTTGGGAACATTCCCAACATAGTCTACTCACTCATGATGCAGTGGGAATTAAGAGGCTATTGCACCATGAGTGACTGCACTGTTTAGAGATGTTTATAATGTTTGGGAAGTATTCAATAAGAGTAGTTAAAGGATTTGAAACAAAACAAAGTTGTTTATAAATATACATTAGCATGCATTTCAATTCCACTAAACAAGCAGACAGACAAAACAAACAGCAACATCAATGAATTTTGCAGAAGGTAAGCAATCATAAAATGTAGGGTTTTGACTAGAAATAGTATGATATAAAACAGGTTGGCAGTATCCCTTTAAATAAAATACGCAATTACAGAATACAACAGATGTTGTGCACTAATCATAAGTACAGACATCCATAGATCACTGAGACCATATAATATTATATTCAAGAGCAAAAAATTAATAAAACATAGTATTTATACAGAATTTAAATACTATTATATAGTTATTTAGCACAGTATGAGTCCACATAACGGGTCCAAGTGAAGAATTCAAGATTCAGAGAGCAGTGTATTGCATATGGGCTAAAACTCCAAAGCAGTATTAGATAGAAACATAGAAACATAGAAGTTGACGGCAGATAAGGACCGCAAGGCCCATCCAGTCTGCCCATTTCTTTTTCTACCTTATAAATGTGCCATCGGCCTTTGCTCTGTCAGTGACCTATCTATTCTTAGTCATTTGTATTGCTCCCTTATGCCTATCCCATGCCTGTTTGAAGCCCTGCACTGTATTCATAGCCACCACTTCTTGTGGTAAGCTATTCCATGCATCTACCACCCTTTCTGTGAAAAGAATTTCCTCACATTCCCCTTAATCGGCCTCCCTCTAATCTCATGCTGTGTCCTCTTGTCCTGCTATTTTTCTTATATTTAAACATATTAGACTCTTTCACCTTGTTTATGCCCTTAAGGTGTTTAAATGTCTCGATCATATCACCTCTCCTCCTTTGCTCAAGGGTATACATATTGAGCTCCGTTAATCTGTCCTCATATGTCTTCTGATGCAGTCCCTGCACCATTTGGTTACCCTTCTCTGGACTGCCTCAATTTGGTTAATGTCCTTGTGAAGGTGTGGCCTCAATACTGCCGCAGTACTCCAGATGGGGCCTAACCAATGTCTTGTACAGAGGGGATTATTACCTCTTACAACTTGTGATACCCTACTAATACACCCTAACACCCCTCAGCCTTACCTACTGCTTTAGAGGTCTGCTTGGATGATTTTAGGTCATCAGTGATGATGATGCCCAAGTCTCTTTCTTCCTTTGTGACTGCTAGCAACTCCTCCCAGCCTATAAGTGGCTTCAGGGTTTCTCTTCCCTATGTGCATGATTTTGCACTTCTTTGCATTAAATCCCAGTTGCCACTCTTCTGACCATTTTGCTAGTTTATCAGATCTCTTCTCATTCTGCCCACCCCATCTGGATCATCTACTCTGTTGCAGATCTTGGTGTCATCTGCAAACAGACAAGCCTTACCCTCTAGTCCATTCTGGAGGTCACTAATGAAGATGTTGAATAGGACTGGCCCCAGGACTGATCCCTGAGGTACCCACCTTGTGACTTGCATCTCTTCTGACTGTATACCATTTACCACCACTCTCTGTTTCTGCCAGTCAACCAGTTTGCCACCCAGTTGACCAACTTCTGACCCACCCCAAGCCTACCTAGCTTATTTATCAATCTTCTATGTGGAACAGTGTCAAAAGCTTTGCTGAAGTCAAGGTAGGCGACATCAACTGCTCCCCTTGGTCCACCACTCTGGTTACCCAGTCAAAGAAATCTATGAGATTAGTTTGACAGGACCTTCCTTTTGTAAACCCATGCTGTCTTGGATCCTGTGCCCCTATGGATTCCAGGTGTTGCACTATCCTTTCCTTAAGGAGTGCCTCCATAATCTTGCCCACTACTGAGGTAAGACTGACTGGTCTGTAGTTCCCCGCCTCCTCCCTGCTACCACTCTTGTGGAGCGGGATCACATGAGCCCTTTAATTTTAAAGTCCATACAAGGGTATGCAAGTCCAAGTACTTTACTATTCGTGTTTTAACAAAAAATGTGGATGTAATTATTATCACAGAATATTCAATTCTTAAAGCTGAGGTTGCTGAAAGTTCAAATGAATAAGTTAGACAATGAAACCCAGTGCCATGATTGAAACAACACTTAATATTATTCTATAAACCACTTCAGAAGTACCCTTACTGGAATCTACAGACACAACACCAAATGCTGAATCCTCTGGAAATCATCTGGGAATCAAGACTAGTGACTTTACCTCAATAAGTATTGTTTTCCAGCACATCTTGAAAATCATTTGTAAAGCTCTGAAATTGATGAATAGTTGATATAGTACTCTTTTCTTTATATCTTACTTTATTTTGATCCACAAATTAAATAGCTATATAATTTTGGAAATATAGCATTCTAAATGTTAATAATAATTATTGCTGGAATACATCTTATGTTTAAATACAGGCAGAGAAAATGTGTAGTAAAATGGGCTTCATATTTTTTGTTAAACCATTTACCAGTTTTCAATGAATGAATAAAGATTCTGTTATGGGTTTATGAATACCTCATGTATTTGAAAATGACAACACAGAGCCATTATCTAAACTCTATTCCTTTGGTAAACCATAAAGTTTTAAAACATCTATCTGCCCTATAACCATTGCAGTGCTAGTTATTTTAATGTTTACTTACTGTTTTAAAAAGAAAGGCCGTGGAAATGTGCCATTTTCAGTTATTTCCAAACTAAGATGGGCAGCAGTCGTAAAAGCTTACACCATAAACTGTAACACAAATGACATCATGGTTTACATGGTTGTTGTAGTGCTCCATACATTTGTACATAAGTTGTGAGTAACAAGACATGAGGATGCAATTAGAGGCAATTACAGGCAAGTCTGGAGTTCTTTTATTGCTTGTCTGAATTTATCAAGCCTGGATGTATTTCTAATGGTACATGTGAAAGTAGTCCAGAGATATATGTTCATAACACTGGAAAGATCTTTTGGCAGACTTCAAATTAGATTTTGACAAGGACAGTAATGGTTCACTGGAAGAACAAAGAGTATAAATGCAATCTGTAAATTCCAACAAATTGAAAAGTGACAGAAGAGTTTTTGTTTTTGTGTGAAGGATGTTATAAACTGTAACTAAGCAACTGCACAGCATCCAGTACGATGCTATACAATACCATTTTATGTCCTACATTGCCTTTCATACAAAATGTGGCACAAAGCACTTCACAGGTGAAGCAAGAAGCTCAACACAACAGGCAGAATAATTAAATGGCACAATGAAAAAGGTTCAGATCTGAATATATTATAACATATTAACTAGGTCAAAAGGAACAATAGGTCCATCATGGGCCCCACCCCATGCTTAGTAAGCAGAGATAAAAAGTATGCTGTGCTAAGGTACTAATTTATAAAGATTCTCTTGTCACCCTACTACCCCAGATACCTTGTGATTCCCTTGTTTAGCAGAAAAAGGCTTACTGTGAAGGTTTGAACAGTCTTTGTGTCCACTGTCTCCACTAGTAGGATGTTATAAAATACAGTTAACCTGCTCAGTTCAAATTCAGATATACCATGGAGTAAGGTGTGACCATAGTCTTGTATTTGTATTAAAGAGTTATACTGTCTGAAATTAATATTAACTTTAAAAAGTAGTGAGCTATTACTTTTTATATCTGAAGTACATTTTTTTTCTTTTCCCTTTTGCTAATTATGTTTTCTACCTGACAGTACTTGGTGTGATGAGTTAAACGGTGCTCCAAAACTGTGCTTGACAGGGCTATGCAGCAGGCAGAATCCAGGGACAGGAGCAAACTATTTCAAGGTCATACTATATATCAGAGAGGCACAAATGAAAGGATGGCATTTGTCATGATATAGCAGGTGCATTCTGGTAGAGTTCTTGAAATTAGCAAGAAAAACTTGCATGTAATACATATGGTTCCTGTGTTGTACAAGCATACCAGTGATCTACCGAGAACTGTTTATAGGTGGGGATGGAATACTGGGGATATGGTGGGGAGTAGTTCTGAACCAGTTGTGAAAGATTGGATGTAGCTACCAGCCCCTCCCTTGGGCACCCACTGTGACACTTGGACAGCTGGTTCTGATCACTGTATCATTTTTTGTAATATAAAAATGTGTTATGGACTGTCTCTCATGAGAAATGCTGAAACAGCATGTGAGTATGACACACACACACACACACACACACACACACAGGTTTTAGATACAAGGTGTTACCTGGAAGGCCAGAAGCTAATTATAGACTAGAACAGGCCATAATCAAGAATCTCCTGTTTTTCTAAGTTAATTATAGCTGTAGTTGCTAAGAGGGAAATCATAAACTTTTATGGCATTTAGGGGAAGAGTTCAGGATTATGTGACATTGGTGCAAAGTCATAAATGCTTTGATGTCTGTGTGAGGGGGGATCCTGCTCATAGATGAAAGGAATTTACAGACTTCATTGGGGAAGTCACATGGGAAAGGAGTTTCTGCTTATGTAACCTTAATTAAATTACCTTCTAAAATGATAAAACATCCTGGGTGTATGAATTTTAATAACCAGAGGAGGAGCTAGGTGACCTCATGCAAAGAGGTGGGCAAAGCCAGCTTTTAAACAAGTATTCTGTTTTCTTTCAGAGACTTTTAGCTACACTCTGACAAAGAAACATATTTGAGCACTTTAAACAAGTATACAGGTAGAGAGAGACAAAATCTAAGTACTGTAGTAGGAATTGCACTGTTAAAACCTTGTTCTTTTAAAAGATTTGTATGTTTTGTGATTTCTGGTTCTGTATTTTATGTTTTACATGTTTTTTTTAATCTATTTTAGAGCCTACTTAGTCTGCCATTGAATTTCTTCCTTTAACAAATGAAATATATATGGTTAAAGCAGACACTGTGCATAAGCTTGAATGGTGATACCAAACTGGAAAAAGGTGAAAGTTTAATCTGAGGTCTTTTATTAGAGTTTTTAAGGGTTCATTTCTGTACACCTGGTTAGGTGCCCTTAGGCAAAGATATCTGGCCCCCTGAAGAAAGAATTATCTGAGCCTGTGCATTGGGTATGCTAGCAAGAGGTTCATAGTTTGAATCCCTCCAGAACTGAGACCAAAGGTTGATTCGAACCCACAAAACAGACAGGAGGGTTACCCTGTTTCTGTTAACTGTTCACAAGACTATGCTCAGAGGTTGGCACTTTGGGAGTAGAGGGCTGACCTGCTGAGTGAGTTTGTGACAGATTTGGTGTCAGAGGTGGGATAATTTTGATATTACAAGCTTTTATTGTTCAGTGTGTCAGCTTGAGACTGTCAGCTCATTGCAAAGAAAGAAAAAGGAAGAGTTTTATTTTCAAAGGAAACAGAACTATATCACTTGATGTACAGTCAAGTTCCTACCCGTTTTATTTTTTTTCCTAAAGTGCAAGTCAGAGTAGCAATAGTTAGAGAAGATGGCTTCCAACTACAGCAGGCACACTGTAGACAACTTAAGGCAGTTGTGCAGGGACAGAGGAGTCCTGTTTGAGGTGAAAGCCAGCATGCAGAACCTCATAGATGCCCTGATAGTAGCAGATATCCAGAGCAGCGAGTCACAGACCATGACTGAAAAGGACCAAACCTTGAGTGTGGCAGGGCTAGCAGCCAGTGCAGTGTCCAGATACAATGAGGAGGGCAACAGGGCCACTGTAGTTGCTAAGAGGGAAATCATAAACTTTTATGGCGTTTAGGGGAAGAGTGCAGGATTATGTGACACTGGTGTGAAGTCATAAATGATTTGATGTCTCTGTGAGGGTGGATCCTGCTCATAGATAAAAGGAATTTACAGACTTGATTGGGGAAGTTACATGGGGAAAGGAATTTCTGCTGATGTAACCTTAATTAAGTTACCTTCTAAAATGATAAAACATCATGGGTGTATGAATTTTAATAACCAGAGGAGGAGCTAGGTGACCTCATGCAAAGAGGTGGGCAAAGCCAGCTTTTAAACAAATATTCTGTTTTCTTTCAGAGACGTTTATCTACACTCTGACAAAGAAACATCTTTGAGCACTTTAAGCAAGTATACAGGTAGAGAGAGAGAGAGACAAAATCATTACACACTGGCACCATGGCTGGCTCCGTAAGTGATCATTTACCAACCTATTTCCTCTGGTCTTCCAAACTAAAGTGCCCCCCACCCAAATACCTATCTCTAAGAAATTTCAGCTGCCCCGTCTCCACAAATCTCCTCAAGGAGGCCCAGTTCTTGGACTGGTCCACACTTTTTTCCCTTTCCAATTTAGCCATGGCAGTTTCCACATTTACCCAGACTCTAATAACACTCCAGGACTGCTTTTTCCCTGTCATTACCAGACGGGTCAGAGGCAGGTGCTCACGCTGGGTCTCTAAAGACCTCCTAACCCTTATGAAGGCCAGAGACCATGCCTGGTCCACTTTCAAAGCAACCCCCTTTCCTGCACTCTGGGATGCTTACAGGCACATGAGGAATAAATGTAAACAACAGGCCAAATTTTTGAAACAGATCCACTTCCACAACCTGCAAAAGGCCAACCTTGGAGACCCAAGAAAATTCTGGGACTCAATCAGCTCCCTCCTAAACCCCCGCTCCAGCTATGCTGCACCACATCTCAACTCCCAGGATGGACTGCTGACTGACCCTCATGATGTGGCCAGTGTCTTCAACTGTAAGTTCACCAACTTATCCATGTACCTAAATAAGCTGGCAACTGCCCAACCTCAAAGTCAGGCCCTAATATCTGACACACTGCCATCCTCCTCCAGCTCTGCCACTCACCTGCAAATACCCCCATTCTATTTTAAAGCCCTCTCCATACATGATACAGTGAAGCTACTCAAACATCTACCTAACCATGGCTCCTCCGGATCTGATGGCCTAACTCCAGTCTTTCTTAAGCTGATCTCTTCTCCGATTGCCAAGCCACTCATCTTCATCTTTAACATTGCCCTTTCCACCTCCTCCATGCCTGACCCATGGATGATAGCTAAGGTTATCCCCATTCTTAAATCCGGTGACCCCAAATCCTCCGACAATTACCGTCCAATATTCATCCTCCCTCATCCCAGTAAACTACTTGAGAGAGCAGTCCACAATCAGCTCACTGAGTACATAAGCAAATACACCCTCTTATGCAACCAACAGCATGGCTTTCACAAGAATAATTCCACAGCCACTGCTCTCGATCTACTGACTGACCACATCCTCTCTTACATGGATAATGGTAAAGCCACCGGGGCTGTCTTCATTGACCTCTCAAAGGCTTTTGACATGGCTAACCAAGCTCTCCTTACCTCCAAGCTTAGCCTCCTTGGTTGTTCTCAGAAAGTCACAAGCTGGTTCACTAGCTACCTTACTGATCACTCACAATTCATGTGTATTGGTCAAACCTGCTCCCCCACTCTGCCTGTCTCTGTGGGGGTCCCTCAAGGCTCAATCCTGGGTCCCCTGCTTTTCTCCTTATTCGTTAATGCACTTCCTTTCGACTACCTCAACTGTAACTCTCTCCTGTATGCCGATGACCTTGTCCTCTTCCACAGTGACAAATCCATAGCCGCAATTTCCTCAGTTCTCTCACACAACTATGCTGCAGGCCACAGCTGGTTCTCAAAAAACATCCTCTTAGTAAATGCCTAAAAAACTAAATCCATGTTGTTTGGATCTAAGCCCTTCCTGGCCAAAACTAAAAGCCAAGCCCCCATACGCATTCTCACCCCAGATGGTACAGCCCTGGAGGACATCAGTACCTACAAATACTTAGGAGTACTGCTCGACCCCTCCCTCACCTTCACTGAGCATGCAAATTCCCTTGTCAGAAGGTTCCATCAAAAGTTAGGTGCCGCCTATAGATTCAGGCAATACCTTACCCCTGAAGCTAGACTAGCCATTGTCCAGGGTAATCTTCTCCCTATTCTTGACTACTGCTCCCCTATTTATGCCAGGATCTCAGCTACTACTATGGCTAAACTCTCCGCTGCCTACAACAGCACCTGCCGCTTTGCTTTATTGGCCCCATTCTCCACCCACCACTGTACCCTCTATAATACCGTTGGATGGCTACCGCTGCAAGGTCACTTTGACCTAGCCCTCTGCTGCATGGTGGACAATGTCATCCGCACGGATCCAGAATCCCCCCAACTGCCCTTCTGAAAACCTGAACACTCCTCCGCAACCTCCGCTCAAATGGAACTCCCCCTCTAGCTGTTTCCGGGGTATCCACCATCATGGGTAGTGGAGCTTGGTCTGAAGCTGCCCCCTTGTAGTGGAACAAACTACCAGCTGAACTCTGTTCCATTGACACACACTCCAGTTTCAAGTCCCACCTTAAAGTCTGGTTCCTGGAAAACTCATCCTTCTGATGCTCCCAGGGGTCTCACACCAACCCACACTAGTCAACTCCCCAGCCCAGGGGTTACCCACCTACCCACACTAGTCAACTCTCTTGCCTACAACTGTTATATTGCATTTTTCACAGTAATATTTGACTTCCTTGCCTGTACGTATTGTATATACATTTTTTTTACTGAGTATTCTGTGTATTAGTTGCTCACTGGACAATGCAATCTCACATTGTACACTGTGCCTATGATTTGTTTGTTTGTACCAAGTCTTCTCATGTGTGATATTGAAACCTTGTATTCACTGTTCTCAAATGGACCTATGCATCAAACCTGTACATTGTGCTTACTATTGTTGCTTGTATCAAATCTGTTTCATGTGTATTACTGTTACCTTGTACTTCACTGTCACCCTGTGCCATGTGTTATGGCCCGGGTCATGCCTGAAAACGGTCCCTGGGATCAGTGCACTCACCCCGGTTATCAAAGTCATAAATAAATAAAAATCTAAGTACTGTAGTAGGAATTGCACTGTTAAAACCTTGTTCTTTTAAAAGATTTGTATGTTTTGTGATACATGGTTCTGTATTTTATGTTTTACAAATTTTTTTAACTATTTTAGTAAAACTCTATTTTTAGAGCCTACTTGGTCTGTCTTTGAATTTCTTCCTTTAACAAGTGAAATATATATGGTTAAAGCAGACACTGTGCATAAGCTCGAATGGTGATACCAAACTGGAAAAAGGTGATAGTTTAATCTGAGGTCTTTTATTAGAGTTTTTAAGGGTTCATTTCTGTACACCTGGTTAGGTGCCCTTAGGCAAAGATATCTGGCCCCCCCAAAGACAGAATTATCTGAGCCTGTGCATTGGGCATGCTAGCAAGAGGTTCACAATTTGAATCCCTCCAGAACTGAGACCAAAGGTTGATTTGAACCCACAGAACAGACAGGAGGGTTACCCTGTTTCTGTTAACTGTTCATAAGACTGCGCTTGGAGGTTGGCACTTTGGGAGCAGAGGGCTGACCTGCTGAGTGGGTTTGTGACACCCACAAGTGTGAGAACTGTGTGCAGTGCTCAATAGTTAGGAACACCAGTACCTTTAGTGTACCAGGATCACAGAAGGGGTACACTATTCATAGTTTTATCAATCGTTACATAACTGGGATTATTTACATGGATCAATGTGTAGATGCGGTCCATACTATATAAGAAAAACTGTATGCAAAATTAAGACCAGGGTGGGGGGGCACCTGAAAGGTATTAACAAAGGCAACAGAAAAAACATGCTGGCTAAACACATTTGGAAAATGGCTCGGGACAGCATTTTGAATTTTGGGAATAGAAAGGGTATGTTTAAGACCCAAAGGAGGTAATCTGGCAACCTCCTGCTCTGCCAGAAGTCCTTTTGAATTCACCACTTGAAAACACCTGGGTGCCTGGCTTAAATGAATGTACTGAGTTAGGGCTCTTTCTTGCCCACAGTTAATTTTGCTCTCTGCCTTGTTTTTGAAGGTCAAAAGCAGTTCTCATCTATAATGTATTTTGCTTATCAAATTTAATGAAAAGTGTTCTATAGAGATGTAAGCTGTTGTTTTTTCTTTTCAATCAGTATTTGAACATTTACATGGAACTCAAATCCGAGTGGTTGGATGTTTTGTTTTGTTTTTAAATCAGTTCTCTATGATTTTGTATTCTTGCTTATTACATGTAATGAAAGCGTGCTTTAAGGAGCTGAAAGTTGTTTCTCTCATTTAAACAGGTTTGGAATGGACATTTACATGTAAATCTGATCTGAACTTTTGAGATGTTTAGCTGCTGGGTGTCGCTCCGGACTGCTTTTTCTTGTGAGGGAGCTTGGCACACAACACATTGAGACTTTTACATGAATTCTGTATCCCAGATTAGGTAACTTTGTTTATACTTATGATCTGGTGTGCACTGCTTAAGCAATAATGCCCGACAGGGTGTGTGTCGTGCCGGGATAACGTCACGCCTCAGGTGGTTGGGCACGAGGCCGCAGGCCGAGTGTGTCCAACAACTGAGGCGTGATGTTATCCCAAACGACACACACCCTGGAGGGCATTATTGCTATTATACAATGGCTCGTTGTTATACAGCATAAAAAAAAATATTTTAAAGATGTTTTTGTGTGGAAAAATATTTTTGTTTTTTAAGAGCAGATGAAACAATCAAGCAAATGATGAGCATGCTGCTGCTCAGCAGCAGGTTCACAGTGAGGCTGAGACTAGACCCGTGATGTTGTACTAATTAACATCACACCCGTGATGTTGTACTGATTAACATCACACCCGTGATGTTGTACTGATTAACATCACAGGTCCAGCCCAAGACTGACCAATCAGAGTCCAGGATTTTTTCATGCCATTGTATAATTTATATTTTATAATCCATGATGAATTACCAATATGGTATTAAAATATTGTTCTTTGCATCTAAGCAATCATGTATTGACATCTTTAACTTTGTATGTTGTGGAATACGTATCTATTTATTCCCTGAATCCAGGATCTTAGATTCTTTGTATAGGATTTCCCTCAGAGCTGGACTGGCCAGGCCAGATACCTGGACATTTTTGGGTGGGCCCCTATGGAAAGTATTGATGTTTACAGTGTGTATACTGGGGGGGGGCAACAGCACAGATATTATTAGTAAGGGTGCTCACATACACTTACCACACTCTGTCATAGCATGCGCCACATTGGTGACGTGTGTGTCAGTTGGGCAGGCAGCCAGCAGCATCATTCAGGCAGTGGCAAGAATGGAAACCACTGTGGGGGCTTGGCCCCCCTTTTGTCCAGCTAAACTAGAGTTCAGGACATACAGCCCTCCAATATATATCCAGTGCCCTTGGACTAAGCAGCAGTGATGCAGCGGGAACACAAACACTGATACTCAAATGATTCTGGCCTGTTGCCATTAAAAACAGGGTCTGCAGGTAATCTGACCCATCTCTTTACTTCTGCTCACAGCAAGCCACTCTCTTCTGAGCTCATGCAACTGTGGTGGTGGGGGTGGGTGTTGACTGACCTGGTGACTGGTGACTGACCTGGTGACTGGTGACTGACCTGGTGACTGGTGCTGGATGGAAAGAGAGAAACAGGCTGGAGTTTAGGAGGGTAGTGCGACTGCTACTCGCTAGTTGGCACTTGATCGCTTGTAATCTGTGTCATTCAGGTTGCAGGCATTTCAAAAGTTTGCCTCTGTGTTTGCAGACTGCTCTCTTTCAGCGAGCAGTGACTGCTACCAGTAGCCTTGCAGTCCACACAAAGAAGAGAGGGTCTGGGAAGAAGAGGCAGCCTCAGCGATAGAGATTTCATCACAGCAGTACTACTAAGCTCGTTAGATTCCCTCACAATAATCAGCATTTAGAGTGTGCAAAAGGGGCAGGCTGTGTATAATGTTGTATTTTTTTTTTCTTTTGCCAAAGCTCCCTGAGTTGCCTCCCACTCCTAATGCTAGCCTGGTAGTGAGTCAGTTTGAATCATACAAAACTGAAGAGATCAGTTGGTCACACACACACTGCAATCATTTTAAAATAGCCTTGAACCAATTACTTTTGGCTGGGGCTCATGTAAACAAATAGGTGGAGGGGTAATGTTATCAGCATGTCACATGGTTTGCAGCAATCTATGGAAGTTCTTCAGTTAACTTAGTTGGAAGAAATGTGAACTGAGTGAGTAGTAAGCCATATAATTTATTTTCTCAGACCTCGCTGGCTTCTGGCTGACTTCTGTCCCTAAAATGATTTATAGTGCTTAAAGTCCTCCAAGTTCTAACACCCCCACCCCTGCACTGTAGCTCCAGATTTTCTCCTCTGCAGTAGTACAGTACTGCTGTATTTAACTGCTAGCCTCACCTGTAGTCAGACTGTTGGGAGTCATATAAATATTTTAGTCATATAACTGTTTTATATTGAACAGTCTCCAGTACTTTTCCTTAAACTAACTACTCCTGGCTGTGGCTGGCTGAACATGTAAATAACTACTGTACAGTGGCGATGGTCTGTGTGTTCGCTTGGAGTGGTCACAGCTGCTTGAAGGTATATGCAAGTATGCAGTCCGCATATGCTAAATTATATCCAATTGCAAAATTATGCTTGGTGGGCAGTGCAGTGAAGTAGCCTGTGAAAAAACAGTTGTTTCCATCCATCAGTGCTCACTGGCTCTGCAATGTGTGGAGACATAGTATGGATACAATCACAGCTCACAATTTTGAGGAAGCAGTGATGTCTAGTGGTTCAAGTGCTGGCTTTAATTTAGGACCATCCGATGGGTAATGGCTGGTGGAAGTGCCACCATAAAAATGTGTATATTTTCAAAAGTTTGTGTATCATTTGTAAAGGTCTGAGGACAGCCCTGGGTGTGGTGGTGGTGGGGGGAGTGGAATTGTCAGCATGCCGCATGGTTTGCAGCAGCTATAACTTGGAATGGAAGTTGTTAGTTGGAACAAATGTGAATTGAGCAGTAAGCACTATAACTCTGACCTGACTGACCTCTCCCCGTAAAATGAGTGATAGTGCTCCATTCTTCTTTCCGCTAACTGCTTCCAAATTATGAAACCAAACTGTGCCACATGCTTATAATTAACCCTTCCACCCCCTCACTGCACCAATGAGTTTGTTCATCTCCATTGCTTTGTTTGTTTGTTTTTTGTTGTTGCTTTTCTGGGCTTTTTTTTTGTTTTGTTTTGTGTGTTTTTTGGCTTAAGCCAGTGGTACATCCTCTGTTTCCTAAGCTGCATTGTGGGGCAGCTCTTTACACCCTGCCGCTGCAGGAAAGTTGCACTGTTGGAAATTGCATCTGGTGCTAGTTACTGTAGAAACACTAGCAAGGGTCAAAAAAGCACAAAAACAGCCTACCATGTCAGTGCCGTAGGAATCACATGTAGCAAATACATGCAGGGTAAAAAATAAACTTGCCTTTAATTGAAAAAGACTCTAAGTTGCCCTAAATGTCTTTCTAGGGCCTTTTACGCAAGCAGCTCTGCACTGTTCGGAGTGCTGCAGAGCAATTACAAGGTTATCTTGTGTGTAATGCAAACATATGCCACACCACCGCAGAAGTGAGCTCTCTGTCTCCACGCATTCCCTGGTCTCCTGGGTGCATGTTGTGTTTCGACTGTTTTGCACTGCCGTGTGTAATCAGACAGCTTCACTCACATCATTCCCCCCCCCCCCCCAACTCCACAGGCAACTCCTAGGGCTCTCAGCCAGCTGTAAACATTGTCAAAACACTGGAAGAGCCATCAGAGTGATGAAGGGCAGAGTCATGTAAAATAAAATGCCAGCAGTGCAGATGAATCAGAGCACGCTGATTCCGATGGCAACACTACCAGTTAGAGTCTGTGTAAAAGGACATTTTATGACCTCCCCTACTGAACATGACAGTTGCATTTAACAAAATACTGGTAAAGTGAGAAATCACATTTTGGCCAGGATTTAAAAACAATAGTTGTCATGCTTATGAAGTAGTGTGTGAAAAAATAGCTATGTTGAAAATCTGGGGTTTAATATTGAAAATTGTCAAAGTTAAGAGTGTGCATAGAAAAATTACAATATAACATCATAACTTTTTTTTTTTTTTACTATTTTGAAAATTTCATCCTTGTCTTCTTATGACCCCACCTCATGAAAACAGTGGGCCTGATTTTCAAACAGCCCTTAAAGCAACACAAGTTGTGTTGCTCTAGGGCTGTGACAAATTCCAGGTGTGCCAGAGACTCTGCACCCAATTTTATAAAAACCAGAATCCAGGCCCCAAACTCCCTGGATTTGCCGCAAGTCAACAGCTGCACCAAACAGCTGGCGCACAGCTGGAATTCACGCTGGGATCCTCCCCCCCCACCCAGCACAACACTAGAGGGGCCAGGATGGTGGGGGGTGAAGCTGCTGGACAGGAGGGGGCTGGTTGCAGAAGAGGCATGGGAGGTGGCATGGAGGAGTCGGGGGAACAACTGGGCATCAGCAGGAGTGATGAGGCACCCAGCAGGGTGCATTTGCATTGCAATGTTTTACATATGTACAATATATTGATCTTCCCTGGTGGTCTAGCAGCCCCCCAATCCCCTAAGTCCCCCAGAAATAGTTATATATCTTCCTTGGTGGTCTAGCGGACTCCTTGATCCATGACCTCCCCCAAAACCATTTATATAATATTCTCTGGTGGTATAATGGACCCCTTACCCCCCACCCCTGCAAGCAGTGCCCCACACCACCCTCCCCCATCCTTCTATGTGCCAGCGACCAGGCACAGCCCTCAGCTCCACCATGGCTGCGCAGCATAAACTCACTGACTGACAGCGCACTGAGTTGTCAATCAATGAGTGCATACTGTATACAGTATGCACTCCTTGACAGCTCAGTCGGTGGCCACCCATGGTGGTGAGTGCAGGATTGTGCCAGTCCACAGCTCATGGAAGGGATGGGGGAGCAGGGTGGCGGGGCACTGCCTGCTGGGGCATGGGGTTGGAGATCCACTAGATCACCAGGGAATGTTATATAAATGGTTTTAAGGGGGATCTGAGGAGTCTGCTAGACCACCAGGGAAGATATATCAATGTTTATGGGGAACATTGAGGATCGGGCAAGGTCCACTAGTCCACCAGGAAAGATAAATCTATATTTTTGGGGAACATCAGGGATTGGGGGTTCTACTAGACAACCAGGGAAGATCAGTATACTGCACATTTGTAATGCATTATAATACAAAAGCATCCCACCGTGTGCCACATCACTCCCGCTGATGCCCAGCTGTCCCCTTGATTCCTCCATGCCACTTCTCATGCCCCTTTAGTAACCAGCAGCCCAGTGTCAGACCCTGTCCCACTGACACATGCCACTTAGGCCTCCTCCTGACTGGTCTAAGTGGTGCCCCTTGCTGCGTCCACAATGGGGCTTGCAAAATACCAAAAAAGAGGATGCTGCAGCCCCACCATGGTGCAAGCCCCATTGCAACCTGGCTCACCAGGTTGCTTGCTGCAAGCTTGGCTCAAGGGGACTTTGGCTCAGCTGCATCAGGATTTGATGCAGGCTGTGTTACAAAATCATGAATGATGCAAGTTGCGATGCAAGTCACCCCTTGCATCAAAATCGCTTGACAGAAGATCCTTGCATCATTCTAGCCCCTTTGAAAATTGGGCCCAGTAAGTGAAAATGTTCAGACTCCTTCCAAAACATTGTTTCACAACACAGGTGTAAAAACTCATTTCGGCCAGGATTTGAAAAATGACAGCTGTAATGTTCATGAGGTGGTATGAAAAAAATGGCTATATTGAAAATGTGGGGTCAAAATATTGAAAATTATCAAAGTTATGAGTGAGTGGCTTTATTTTTTAAATTGTATTTTAGTTGTCTTATGCCCCTCATTTTGCAAAGGGAGTTTCTTTCCCGAAACAAGGGCACTACCTAGTACCAAAAAATGCATTTAGATTGGAATGCTTAAAATTTGCTAAACTCATCATGCATGAGTTTGCCAGTGCTCCAGCGCCATGGTAACCAATGTGAACACACTTGAACAGTGGTGGTCAGGAATGAGAGCAGGTCACCTACTTAACTCTAAAGCATAAAAAAAAACTCACTTAAATGAACATTAAGTGGCAATATGGGATTATATGTGTCAATTAAAAGGCACAAGGAAATTATAGATGGCTCAGGCATCATTTTAAAAGGAGTAAAAACTTTCAGCCTAAAGGTTGACACCTTCAAATAAATAAAACTGCTCATGAAGCTAATGGCAGACACTCCACTTAAACACACACACACACTCGCAACAGCTTACTCAGCAGGGGTGGACCTCATTACTAACATGTAGCCCCACCCTTGAAGAATGAAAACAACAGAACAGCATACGCAGACAAGGAGCTGGCTCTGCCAGATGATAAACAAGCACATTACTGTCATATGACCACATGGGTTCGTGTAGTTGTAAAAATTAATTTATCCCCAGAACATTGATTTTTAAACTGTGCATGCTCAGAAACAGAACGGTTTATCTTAAGTATTTTGAAAATGACTTCAGTTTGTGAGGCAAAGACAACAAAAGTGAGTTCATTGGGACAAACTCTCTCAAACCTTCAAATTTCAGCTGTAAAATAACCTTCATTTTTAGGTCATAGGTGAGTTAAAAAAAAGGACTTAATTGATATAATTTTGGCTTTTTTGCCCCTATGTAACTTTGCCCCCCCAAAAAAAAAAAAATCTGATGGCCACAAAATTGTCAAGAGACAGAGATCCTGGCACCTTCTCAGTGCATTCCAAAGTTCGTGTAAATCAGCAAAACAGGAGCAAAGTTATTAAGGTGCAAAAACTGGGATTTAACATTAAAGAACTAGTGTACTGCCTGGAAACTGCCTGCAATTAATTGTAACTTTCAGATGTAGTCAGCTGACACTTCTTATATCTTAAGTATTTTTTATTTTCTGTTTGCTAATTAGAAGATTTTCCACCTGGCAGTACTGGGGTGATGTGTGGAGCAGCACTCTGTCTGGAGAAAAAAAAAATCAGTTCCACTACATCAACACTGAGATCACACTGTCTATGACTGATTACCTGCATGGCAGAGTACAGCTAAGCAAATTCAATAAAGTCCTCTCAGATCCCCTACCCGTGACCTCTGGCATTCCTCAGGGCTCGGTCTTGGGACCCCTTCTCTTCTCTCTGTTTCTCAACCATCTCCCTGCTGTGGTTACCAATTGTAGGGTCATCCTGTATGCAGATGACCTGGTCCTCCTGGCCCACTCCCAGGACACAGCCACCCTCAATCTCCACCTGTCTGTGGACTTTAAGAACATTCAGGCTTGGCTAATCCAACAGAAGTTGGTCCTCAACCTGAAAAAAATGCAGGCCATGCTATTTGGCTCTTCAGCCAAGATCCATGCCTCTCCTGTCCCTCTCCGAATCGATTGCGCTGATGGTGCTCCCCTTCACACTGTGACCTCTCTCAAATATCTCGGGGTGACGCTTGACCCTCAACTGGACCTAGGGACTCATATCTTCAATGTCTGCAGAGCTGTGAACTGTAAGTTGGGTCTGGTCTACAGGGTCAAACACAACCTAACCCCTGCTGCTCGTCTAGCCCTTGCTAGAGGAGTACTACTCCCTTCCCTCAGCTATGGTCTCCACCTATTTGCACGTACCTCAAAAGCCCTTCTTACTCAGTGGCACACGACATACAATAACATCTGTCGTTTCGCTCTGGCTGCCCCCCACCTCACCCATCACTGCGAACTCTATGACAAGCTAGGTTGGCTTTCCCCGGCCAATCACCTAAATTTTGGACTAGGGTGCCTTGTGAGCAAAGTGATCAGCACTGGTCCCCCCCCGGGACTGGCTCAGCTTCTTTCTCCAGCTGACCGCCTCCTCCTACCTCTCAGGTCCCAGGGTCCTGGATACTAAAGTACCTCCAACCCGCGACCCTTATGGGGACAGGGACTTCACTGCATGTGCTCCTAGGCTCTGGAACACCTTTCCTGAGCAGGTTCGCACTGCCCTCTCCCATCAACGTCTTCGGACATCCCTGTGGGAGCATCTGAAGCTGGCCTCATGCTGCGAGTGCCATATGTCTCCCTAGCGCATCATCCTAGGTACTATTACGCCACAATCTCCTGTTACTGGAACACCAACTGAATCAATATCGGTTTGCTGATTTTGCTCCAGCTCTTCTTTATGCACTTGCCAATGCTACAGATGTCCAATGTTGCTTAATGCTTGCTCACTATGTTTTCTGCCACTTCCTGTCTTACATATGATTCCTATCCTGCCTGTTTAATTTTTGTACTATGTTACAATATGTTCTGTTTACCTGCTACGCTGTATTGATGTATCTGTAATACCTGTTGTGCTCTCCTGGGTCATTCCTGAAAATAGGTATGTAACTTGCCTAGTGTACCTACCCGGTTAACAAAAGCTAAATAAATAAAATAAATAAATGATATCACTAGTAACCAATGAGAACCATTTTGCACTGCCAGGTTTCATTTTCACATGAAGCAGCAGGGACTGGCTCTCCCTGGTTACTAGTGATGTCACAATTTCCTCCATTTTGATTGGTAGCTTGTGAAAGTCACCACTCAGACTGCAAGGATTGTGGTGCCTTAAGGTGTTTTGTCTCATTTCTGACGATGTAGTGGGAGGAACAAAACTGACTTTTTTTTTCCTCCAGACAGAGTGCTGCTCCACACATCACCCCAGTACTGCCAGGTGGAAAATTATTTAATTAGCAAACAGAAAATAAAAAAATACTTCAGCTACTGGACGTGATAGCTGACTGCATCTGAAAATTACTATTAATTCCAAGCAGTACACTAGCTCTTTAAAGTGTTTACTCAACCCTAATATACAGGCTTGACCATGCCGGTATAATATATAAAACTTCAGGGTTAAAGCAACAAAAGTAGGGAACCGTGGTGTTAGCATTTCAAACCCTAAAACCCCACCCCCACCCTCCATGCAGCAACAGGGAAAGCAATTATGGCTTCACCTCTCCTGCATCTTCGTAAATCAGGCATGGGCTGCACCTTGGGGTTGTCAACCCTAACACTCACCCCATTCCATTGGTAAATAAACTGAGATGTGTTGAGTATATGAGAATGGGGTGAGCAACAGTGTTGACAACCCCAAGGTACAGCCCATGCCTGATTTGCAAAAATGTAGGAGAGGTGAAACCATAATGGTCTTTCCTGCCTGCAGGGTATGGGTGGAGTGATATCATTGGGAACACTAACACCACATTTCCCTACTTTCATTGCTTTAACCCAAACTGGTGCATTAATGACATTTTTTGCAATTAAATTCCTTAAGGTCCCTTTGGGACCTGCATGAACATATCCATTTGCCTGTGGAAGCGCAGGTCCCTCTGGGCCCTGAGCTTCTAGCCCTGCATAGATGCATACATCCATGTTGGTGTGGAAGTGCAGGGCTCTGTTTCTGCCAAAAAGCAATTTATTTGCTTACTTTTTTTTTTTTTTTTGAAATTTGCTCTTTATTTCACGCCCCACGTCCGTCCTCAGCCTGGTCACGGACTCCGGGATCCCCGGTCACCGGACATTGCCGACTCCCCAGTCATCCCTGGCTTCCCCCCCAGAGAGTGGGGTCATGTTCCGGACCGTATCGGACCGCCGGAACTAGTAACTGGTCAGGGAACGGCCCGTGACCAATCAGGGTATCCCGGAGTAAAGTTGCCATATAGACGCTGGGCGTGGTTTTTACTCTCATTAGCCCACTCCCTGAGGGAGGTGGGGACGCAATGACGCTTGAGCCGCCTGCCCCTGCCTCACCCTCCCCTGACGAGCACGGCTCAGCAGGTGATCCCTAGCCTCCGCTAGTCCCTTCGCACCGACTGTTACCCCAGCCCTCCTCCCAGAGAAGGAGAACAGTTCATGGGATGCTCGATCCTTCTCCCCCCGGCCAGCCCTCCGACGATCCGAGTCCATTTCCGAACTCGGGTCGCTGGCGTCGCAAGCGGAAATACAACCGCTGCGCCGACGGGCCAGCATTATTTGCTTACTTGTATGGCTTGTAAAACATTCAATGTTAATTTTCATTTTGTAATGTTTGTGTTTTTTTATATGACTCCTAAATTGTTGGGGGGGAGTATTATGTTTTATTCGTGTAGTATTCATTAATACCTATGTTTTGATATATACAGATTGTCCCTTAACTGCAAATATTGAGGGACCTATGGCTTGTTGAAGTGCAAATGTGGGGAAAACTAAGCCCAAAATCTTTTTTGTATGAAAGGATCTTTTTTCATATGAACAAAAAACCTATGTATAAAGGATTCCTTCATACGAAAAAAAGAATCAGGAAAACACTAAGACCAAAATCTTTTTTCATATGAAGGCATCCTTTTTCATATGAACAAAAAACCCATACAAAAAAGCATCCCTTCATATGAAACAAGAATCGGGAAAACACTAAGTCCAAAATCTTTTTATGTATGATGGCATCCTTTTTCATATGAATGAAAAGAACATATGATAAAGGATGGCTTCATACAATAAAAGATTTTGGACTCAGTTTTTTTTCTGACTCTTTTGTTGTATGAAGTGATCCTTTTTTGTATGACCAAAATCATTTTTCGTATGGCCATATGAAAAAGGAAATCAAGTCACAAAAAAGGATTTTAAAATGTATAAAAAACAAATTTCTGGGTCATTTTTCAAAAAGTAAGTGCAGAATACATTTAAGGGGGGTCTGATTAGCAAGATACATGTGTTGGTGTATGTGAAGGGTTTCATTTTTGTGGGTTTTCAAAAAGAATTTTGGGAAAAAAACAGAAACAAGATGGCAGCCATATAAAAAACAATTCTCTCACAAAAAAGGATTACCCCCATATGAAAAATGATCCTTTCCATATGGATCAGATTCTTCTTTTTTATTCCAAGTAGCTATCCAAAAGACTGTACTGAGCATGCTCAGAATTGATATTTCAAAATTTAATAACTTTGGAACAGATTAATATTTTTACACCAAACCAGTGAAAGGCACCACTGTGGGCCAAGCCATTTCCACCCTGAAAATTTCAGATACAGATTACAAACCATCTGAGCATTAGGTGACAAAAAAACAGCAAAAAAAGCCAATTTTTGTTCACTTTTCACTATCTAGATCTCGGAATCTGCACACCCAACTGGAACAAAACTTAGCACATCAAGAGATCTACCCCCCAAGACTGCCCATACAAAACTTTGAGCAAATCCATTGAACAGTTCTGAAGCTATTAAAGTGCAAAATTTCAGGTTTAATATAGAAACCCCTGCTTAGCCCTAACCATAGTGGTGCTACCACACCACTATATTTTATATTCCTTTCAAAAAACTTCATTAATGTACTAGTTAGGGTTAAATCAACAAAAGTAAGAAAATGTGGCATTAGGGTTTCCAACCCTGACACCTCACACCCACCCTCCAGGCAGCAACAGGAAAAATCATTACTGTTTGACCTCTCCTGCATCTTTGCAAATCAGGTGTGGGATGTGCCTTGGAGTTGCCAACCCTAACGCTCACCCCATTGCATCATTTAAGAAGCTGAGATGTGTACAATACATGAGAATGGGGTGAGCGGTAGGGTTGTCAACCCAAAGGCACACCCCACAACTAATTTGCGAAGACATAGGAGAGGTCAAACCATAATGTTTTTTCCTGTTGCTGCCTGGAGGGTGGGGGTGGGATGTTAGGGTTGGAATCCCTAAGGCCACATTTTCCTACTTTTGTCAGTTTCATCTTAACTAGTGCATTAACAACGTTTTTTGCAATACATTCCCCTACTTTTTGAGATGGTATAATCATATCCTCAATGAATTATTATACTAAAGAAAGCACAAAATCCTGTCCACTTACTTTTAAAGTGTCAGATTGTTAAAACACACAAACTGACACTTCCTGAACAATGCTTGTTTTTTTTTTGGTTTACATTTTGCTCTTCCATTCTGTGATGTTTCCCATATTATGAGCAAATGGAGGTTTAAGTTATGCAACCAGTTAACTGTAAAGTATTATTCCTTTTCGAACTATATACTGTGACTGCATGTCATTTGCGTGAACCTAAATTTAACAGTTATAGTTAAATGTGTATGGTTATACATAAGAGATCAAATGAAACATTATAAGCAATATACATGCAAGTTTCTGCCAATTAGCTTACCTATGGTAGCAAACAGTAATGAAGTTCAGTTCCTTGAAACTTGATATTTGCAATCAATGAGCACGCTCCCATTCAGATAGGATACCTGAGATGTCCCAGAATAATGCGAAATGTATGGTTTCCATAATTTCTTGCGGAACAAATACTTATTTTTATTTGAAAAGTATTTTGCCGGGAAAGCATTCAGAGTTCAAGAAGGACTTGTTTACAAAAGCGCTGGGAAGGTATAAATTACTACAATAGCAAGGATAATACACATTTTTATACACGTCATAAATAAATAGAAGCCACTGAAAATATCTTTAAAATAGGAGTTACAAATGAATTATTTAATCCTGGCATCACCAGCTATTTACAGTGTGGCCCTTTTGCAAGCAAAATAAGTTTACTTTATTCTTATCTTAGAGAGGTTTCATTTCTTTGACTGAGGTCACATTATATCTTTCTCATAACAATATGTGTTTTAATTGTTTAGCAATGGCTAATACTGCACTAATAACTAACTATTAATTGTCTGACTAATCACTAAGGATAGTAAGATGTAAAACAGAAAACTAAGAGCAACACAAATGTTACAGGTAGCTTTACTTTACATCCAGTTCCCCCATGTTTTTAGTAAACTCCATACAACAAGCATAGAAACTATGTGCAGCAGTGGTATATACAAAATGGAATACGGTTTCTGTTTACAACATTTCTATAAGTGTAGCAAATGTATTCCCTGAGCTACAGATACATGCATAAATAATAATGAGATACAATTCAGATGGAAATGATTAAATAATATGCATTACTGTAAAATGCAGTGACTGAATATTAAAAATGGAACTTGCTATGTCCACCTCTATGTGTTTTGACCATCAGTGTTTTACAACTTATGATTACCACTCATGCCAGCCATTCCATGCCCACTTTTGAACAAGAAGAAAATATAGGATAGTGTATGGTTACCCATACACTACAAGGCTATTCTTCCACCGAGTGGATACAATGCCAACTGATGACCTCGAGAGTGAAGCTCGAGAGGTCTCCAAGTCGGCATTATATCTACAAGGTGAAAGAATAGCCTTGTAGTGTATGGGTAACCATATACTGTTCTTTATAGTGTATGGTGCCTGAAAAAAAGACAAAAAGAGACTCACTTTTCCATATTTTCACTCAGTTCTGCCAAGGCCGTCGATTCACAACTGCCGCTGCCCAGCACACTCACTGGCCCCCTCACACAGTGAGGGACGAATCAGGATGTCTGCTGTAGCCCCTTGTATTATGATGTCCTCACTAACGCAGAACAAAAAGTTGTTCTTCGTTAGTGAGGAAGTCACTACTGCAGCAGAACAACTTTTTGTGGTGTATGGATTTCCATACACAACCGCATTCCACCATACACTATATTGCCTGCTTCCATAAAGAAACAATTGCAAGGCATACAACTGCCAGAAATGCCCTGTCATACTTGTACTGAAGCAGCATGTACCTGTACTTCATATCCAATAATAATCTCTCTTGCTCTTTTGTCACCTGCTGGCATCCATAGTACGATGGCAAAGAAAACAAAATGATTTGGTTATCATGACTTCCTATAAAACAGCAAAATCACTGTTACATTTCTGGTTTCAGACCATCACCTACAAAAAGGAGAAGGATATGTTACTTATCCTTGACACCAAAAGGGGCCCAGGGGCAGACAACTTGGAATAATCTTTTTCCAAAATTGGGGGCCCCTGTGTTAACAACACCCACAGCACATCTGTTCAATCTGTGTGTTTCCAAGCTTCTTCACAGTGCTGTCAAAACAAAGCATAATTGTCACCCCCAGCAATAAGTGGTCAACTGACCCCACCACCCCAGGATTCTTACCCTACTAGGTGATAGACTGGAATTGGTAGAGACTTTCAAATACCTAGGAATATGGCTAGATAAGCTTTCTTTCAGCAACCATATTGATAATTTATGTAAGAAGCTTAAGCCAAGGCTGGCTTTTTATTATAAAAATAAATTCAATTTACCCTTGGATGCTCGTAGAATCCTAGTCAGTGCTTCATTCTTACCCCTGCTTGACTATAGTGATTTTGTATATAGATGTGCTACTGCTGGTCAGCTTGCCAAACTGGATGTCCTGGATCATAGGGCACTAAGATTCATCAAAGGGCTGCCTGCAAGAACCCATCACTGCACCCTCTATGCAACTGTTGGGTGACCTTCCTTCACCACTAAGCACCTCAAAAATCTTTATCTGTGATCCTATAAATCTCTTAGGTACAGTGCCTTCAGAAAGTATTCACCCCCTTGGATTTTGTTACATTTTGTGATGTTGCAAACTCAAATTAAAATACATTTATATGGGATTTTTATGTCACGTATCGACACAAATTACTCTATAATGTCAAAGTGGAATGAAACTTCTGGAATTTTTTGTACATGTAATTTAAAATAAAAACCTGAAATGTCTTGATTTGATAAGTATTCACCCCCCTTGCTATGACACTCCAAATTGAGCTCAGGTGCATCCAATTTCCTTGTGAGATTACGTTAAAACTTGAATGGAGTCCACCTGTGGTCAGTTCAAATGGTTGACATGATTTCAGAGGAAATACACCTGTCTATATAAGGTCCCACTGTTGACAGTGCATGTCAGAGCAGAAACTCTACCACGAAGACCAAGGAGCTGTCTGTAGAACTCCGTGATGGCATAGATCTGGGGAGGGGTATAAAAACATTTCTAGGGTGTTGAAAGTTCCCAGGAGCACAGTCAAGTCCATCATTAGGAAACGGAAAGATTACAGAACCACCCAGACTCTTCCTAGAGCAGGCTGTTCTCCCAAACTGAGCAACCGGGCAAGAAGGACCTTGGTCAAGGAAGTGACCAAGAACCCAATGACCACCCTGACAGAACTACAGAGTTCCATGGCTGAGATGGGAGAACCTGTCCAGAGGACAACAATCTCTGCAGCACTTCACAGATGTAGCCTCTATGGGAGAGTGGCTAGACGGAAGCCACTCCTGAGAAAAGGCCACATAATAGCATGCCTGGAGTTTGCAAGAAGGCACGTGGCAGACTCTGAGACCATGTGGCTAAAGATTCTCTGGTCTGATGAAACAAAAATGTAGCTCTTTGGCCTGAATGCAAAGCGCTATGCCTGGCACAAACTGAACACAGCTCATCACCCGTGTAACACCATCCCTACCATGAAGCATGGTGGTGGCAGCATCATGTTACGGGGATGCTTTTCAGTGGCAGGGACTGGGGCACTTGTCAGGATAGAGGGTACAATGAATGGAGCCAAATACAGGCACATCCTTGAGGAGAACCTGCATCAGTCTGCAATAGACCTTGGACTGGTGAAGATTTACGCTCCAACAGGACAACGACCCCAAGCATACAGCCAAAGCAACACTGGAGTGGCTTCAGAACAAGAAGGTGAATGTCCGTGAGTGGCCCAGCCAAAGCCCAGACTTGAATCCCATTGAGAATCTGTGAAAAGACTTAAAGATTGTGGTTCACCGATGCTCCCCATCCAACTTGATAGAGCTTGAGCAAATCTGCAAGTAAAAATGGGCGAAAATCCCCAAATCCAGATGTGCAAAGCTGATACAGACATACCCAAGAAGACTCAAAGCTATAATTGCTGCCAAAGGCGCTTCTACAAAGTATTGACTCAGGGGGGTGAATACTTAAGTAAACAAGATATTTCAGTTTTCAATGTTTCATAAATTTTTGTTACACAATAAAAATATTTTTGCCTTTTTAAATTGTTGAGTATGCTGTGTGAATCAAGGGGGAAAATAATTTCAATGCATTAAAAATTCTGGTAGTAACACAACAAAATGTGACAAAACACAATACTTTCTGAAGGCACTGTATGTTGTACGGCAATATGGCCCACATATTCAAAGGAGATGCGTGGCCCAAAAATGGAGATGCATCCCAGAAAATGCGCTGAAGCTCAATATTCTAAAGAGAGAGATGTGTTGCGCATTTCCAAATGCACGATCATGCAGAAATAATGTATGTGGCATAAAAAAAGGGGATGGGCATCTGAATATGCCACACAAGTGTATATTCAGCCAAAATGTGTGGCTCATGTGTCATGCATCACAAAACTGTACCACACAAAGTTAGGTAAGTAATGGGATTGCCTAAGTCAGGCAGCCACCCACAGGCAGGCTGCTGAACTGCAGACAAGCAACCCTGTGACAGCCCTCAGAGGTGCACCAGAATGTGCTCCAGGCACCCACATACAGCAGTCATGCCAGGACTGTAGTACCCAAAGCTACAGCTGTACTGTGCCAGTTTACTGGGCACATGCTGGGTGCCACTGGATGACACCACTAGCACTGCCCTGTCAGCCACCCCCCTCACCACACTGAGGTCAGGGACACCCAGCTACCACATGCTAGTCAGGTTCTTCCTAGCACACCAGCACACCAGTGGAGTAGGCAGCTAGGATGCAGCACATGTACCAGGTGCCATGGCCTGCACCCATGTGGCAGTCAGAGGGGCACCAGGTGGAGGCATGTGCCCATGGTGGCTTTTGGGACAACGGTGAGCAGGATGCATGGACTTAATGGTGGAAGCATGGCATGGGTCAGGGACAGCCCAGTGGCACATACCCATGGTGGAACACCACAGGTGCACACAGCATGCCCGTGGCAGACCCATGCCACCAGGAACCACGTACATGTTACCAGTGCCATCCCTGCAGCTTGCCAATGCAACAGGGGTCCTGGGTTTGGGTCACTGTGGTGTACTGGTGGTGACCAGTGCACAACTGTGGGCAGTACGGGGAAGGGGTGGCACCACCTTTGGCCTGGATGCAGTGGAGGCATGCCCCAAGGACACCGGACCCTTCCCATGTTGTGCGTACTGCCACCTAGGGCACGGACATGACCATGGATAGTAACACTGCAAACCTCTCGATTGTCAAATAAGAGACTAAAGGAACTTAATATGTATACCCTGAGGAAAGAAGGGAGGGGGGGGGATATGATAGAAACTTTCAAGTACCTCAAGGGAATCAACAATGTCCAAGAGGGTAGTAACTTTCAGAAAAAGAGATGTGCAAGAGCAAGGGAGCACAATTTGAAGATAGAGGGGGATGGCTCAGAAATAATGTGAGGAAGTATTTTTTCATGGAGAGGGTTGTGGATGCATGGAATAGCCTAGTGGGGAAATTCAAGAATGCATGAGACAGACATAAGGCAGTCCTAGTGAGGGGTAGGAGGAAGTAGGCTGTTGGTTAGCTAGGATCTGCAGCTTATCCATCAGGTAGAAACATGGGCAGACTAGGTAGGCCAAGCGGTCCTTATCTGCCATCAAATTCTATGTTTCTGTGTTTCTATGTCACACAGTACAGGGTAGGGCACTCATGTTATCTCTCAGACACCCTCTGACCCACATAGGGTGGCTGACATTACACACCGACCACTGGGGCTGTTATGCAGAATTGTATGATAATATGAGATGCTAGATAGCAGCACACAGTAGCAACGTTGATGCACTTATTTCCACAGTCTTCCGATTATGCACTGTCATGTTTGCTGCTGTGTCACACATTCTGACCAGCTGTCACACACCTTGGCACACATTTGGGTGCTAAAGGGTTGGTGGGTATGTATCACTGTACTCCAGCCAATGCTGTCCACCCTTACACAATCATGCATCCACACCTGCCTGCTAGGCTGCAGTACCTCCTGATCATCTTTGTGGAGTGGTGGTGCTGCTCTGTAATGCTGGAACTGTGCATGCCAATGATATGCAAATGACTGAATACATTCCAGTAATGAGATGCAAATGTGCTGTTTGGGCGCTGACTGTGCAGTGAGGCCATCTGCATATCCTTGCAGGCCTTGCAAAACCAGCAGTAGACTGGTTCCACTCATACCTCCAAAACAGACAACAATCAGTCCAAATTGGTAATGCACTCTCTACTCCTCTCCCTATACTCTCCGGGTTCCTCAAGGATCCATCCTTGGCCCTGTCTTCTTCTTTCATTTTATAAATGATCTTCTCTTTGTCTGTCTCTCTAACATTCACATGTACACAGATGACACCATCATCTATGCCTCTGGCCCATCCTTCAGCTGCGTACTCCCTCCTCTCCAAAATGACCTCAACAGGGTTCAAACCTGTTTCCAATCAAATGAACTAAAACTCAATGCCAAAAAGACAGTTATCATGTTTTTTGGCTCCAGACAGAAGCTTGCCTCCCTCCCCGCCCCCCAGCAATCACCACCCTAGACGGTTCACCCCTTGAGATGGTCTCCGCCTTCAAATACCTGGGTGTCTTGCTGGATAGTCAAATTGACTTCACCCACATTGAGGCCCTCTGCACCAAACTCCAGCCCAAACTTGCAGTCCTTTACCACCAGAAAGCACGCCTCCCTATCCCCACTCGACGTGAATTAGTACTTAAAACAATTTTTCCAGTGCTGAACTATGCAGACATAGTCTACAGCACTGCCCCAACCACCTCTCTCTCCAAATTGGACACTTCTTAACTCATTCTGCCGTTTTGTCACCACCTCCCCCCTTACCCATCACTGCCTCCTTTATGCACTCTCCCTCACTCCACTATCTCATACTCAAACTGTCCACTGCACCTCCCTCATAGCTACGTATTGGTTTGGCTCCCTTCCCCCATCTCTCATCCTGACTTACACCCACCAATTCCAAAACCTACTCTCTTCACCATAGAGACTCACATTCCTTCTCTATCCCTCGTCCTCACTCGGCTGCAGACCAGTCTACCTTCTCGTATCATCTCCCTCTTCTATGGAACAATCCATCCTCTGACCTTCGTCTTGCTTCTCCATTCTCATCCCTCATAAAATTCTTCAGACTCATCCCTTCCCCTCCCCTCAGTGCCCTCAATGCTCCTGACCCCACTTCCATCTCACTTCTGACCCTTCGTGGGCTTTTCCCACTATCCTCCCTGGAGGATTTGCTTTGCTTTCTCCCTCTCTTACCTCAGTTTTTCTCCTCTTTACCCTCCCACCCAGTGAAAACAGGTTCTGGCTGGCCTGAGCCGGCTACCCTCCTGAATATTATCCTCGGCCACTACTTGCTCCAGTTCCCCAACCAAAGGGCATACTAGTTTCTTAAAATATAACTATTGTTTTACATTTATGTACTCCCGCCTTATTACACTGTGTCTTACCTTTGTACATATGGTATAAATTATGCCTGTACCTAATTATCCTCTTGTAACTTTTTCTAACATACATTTACTATAATAATGTTCAAACTCCAGTGCTTGCTTTGCTTTGTACCCGGGTCGCACTAGGAAACAAGCCTCAGCTCAGTGTGCCTTTCCTGGTCACCAGTTTTAAATAAATAAATATTCTGGCTGAATATTGCAAATCTGCGTGCCGCACAAGTGGCTTTGCATCACACACTTCTGTATGATCTGCACTGTGTTCTGGGCAACTGCTGCACCACACATCTTCCACTGCGCAATCACGCATCTTCAGAATATTCAGCCGCACATTCACAAGAGGATATTACGGCACAGCTTCTGAATATGACATTATTTTGTGCCAACACAGCTGAGTTGTGTGGCACAAGCATTTGCATGATGCAATATGCCACTTTTGAATATGGGGCCCCATAACTCTGACCAGCTGTCTAAAATCTCTAGTTTTTATAACTTGAGAGCATGCAACTAAATTTTACTCGAAATGCCAAATATTGCATCCAGATATGGGAAAATGGCCTTCAGATGGCTATCCCAACATACTGGAACAAACTTCAGGCCTGCGTCAAACTGAACTCATTCGTGAGCTTACTTACCTTGCCTTTAAATTACTGACTGAGCCCTGTTGCACTGATAGTTGTACTTGCTCCCAGACCTCGCTACTTGTATTGGTTGCTTTTTTGATTGCTGTTTTAATGTTGTTCCAGCTATAATCAGTCCTGCTTTTTATCTTTTTATGTCTTGTAGTATATGTTTTTTTGCTTCTATTTCTGTACCTATTATGAACAAGCAGACTATACACTATTGCAATTTATACCTTGCCTCACTCTGTATACTTGTCAATGCTGTAATTTACTTCCGTACTGTACTGTACTGTCCTAATCAGGACCTCCTTGCAAATGAGCTTTGCTCAATGGAGCCTTTGTGGCAGAACTGCATTCTGCTAGGCCTTGTACCCCGGAGGAGGAATATCTATCCTATCATCTTTTTTTTCCTACTATAAATCTGTTGCGCAACAGGACTCCTTTACCCTATCCATTGTCTTTTTCTAGGCCTGGGATAGGTTGGCCATCTACGTCAGTCTTTTTTTTTCTCTCCATAATTTTTTCCTACTACCTTATTTTTCATATTTAATTTATCCGTCCCTCACCACCATTCCCATGTAGCACCAAATTCAAATCCAGCATGCCAGCCGGTAGCAAAATTATTAAGGTGCTTGTAGGGCAGAAAATGCCTATGAATGAATAAAAGTGCATTTGGAACTGTTTAAAGTGCATTTGGAACAATATAAAGTGCATACGTGCATTTAAAATGTTCTTGGGTTTGCCGGCCCAGTGGTGTGGAGGGCAGAGGCAGTGATGCCTTACCTCCTGCCACACCAGTGACCCATGTTAGTGGTGTGAGTGGGTTGCCAGGGGTCAGCCGGGGAGGGAGAGGATCAAGTGTCCAGAGGCCAGCTCTCCTCTCCTGGGGAGGGGTTGGGGATGGAGTCCGCTGCTTGACTGGCCCGTAGTGGTGGCTGAGGGCTAGCAGGATGGACCCACACAAGGGAGCGGAGCCGAGCAAGACGCCTGGTGTGCCATGTATGAAAGCGTGCGTGGCTTGGTCATTGGTGTCATTGCATGCCTTGGCTCCACGCTCAGGGGTGGGGCAAAAAAAAACAGAGGAGAAAAGAAGTCGACCGCCAGGATGAAGCCTGTCTCCCCACTGCACCTGGTCATCTGGCACCTCAAATGGCGAGAGGCAATGGCCAGCATGTCGCCCGGTGGTGGTGATGAGGGGGGGCAGGTGGAAGGGGGCCAGTCGGCGGAGGATAAATAAATAACTAAAAAAAAAAATGTTCTTGGGTTAATAAAAATGACTGAACCAGGAAGTCCCCTAAAACAACATGTTCAGACATGAAACGGCATGTCCAGACATGTAGGTAGGAACATAGCGGCCCCTAGTGGCCTATATCTATAAATGAATTGCTGCATAACCATGCTGACCAGTGAGAGGAGTTTATTTACATAATGAGCCATTATGTTTAAAATGGTAATAACACGGGCTAGAGAAATGGTTATTTGTATTAGTTTATATTGTTGGAAAGCTCTCTATAATCCAGGCTTAGAAACAACTATTTCTTTTTGTATAGGCCTGGTTGTGAGCCTCTAGAGAGCCAAACTGTTTTTTTATTTTTATTTATTTATTTATTTAAAGCTAGGATTACATAATACCTTTGAGCCGAGGCTCTTTTGCAAAGGTTCCACGTCACAAGAACAGACGATACAGTTTATGAAATTACAAAGTAAGACCCTCATGACGCCAAGTGGTTATAACAACTTGGTTTCAAGTACAAATGACACAACATATTACAATAACAATAGGAGGTGTATTAAAACATAAGTGGGGGGAAGAGAGAAAATGGGATGGTACAGAGTATAGCAGCCTAGAGGGCTTTGTCAGGTCAGAGTATTTAAGTGTAAAGTTGAGCAAGGGAAAAAATAGGGACTAAAGAAGCACTAGGAGTGGGGTCAGCATGGGCAGCGGAGGGTAGGGGAGCTGCAGAAATGATGGGTGCTCAGCTAAGGCAATCACAGGTACTAGAAGCCACAAGGGATTTATGGATTACCTTTAATTGCCTTTTTTGGGTGAGCCTAAAATTAAGTGGGAGGGCTATATAAACCCCCCAAATCCATGCATAGGCAGATGAGCTGAGAAGATGGTCTCACTTGTCTGAAGTAAGACAAGAGGAAGGACCTGTATCTGGATAGGTATTGGTAGCAGCACAGCAGAAAAAGCTGAATTGACTGTTTGAACTGTCTTTGAAACCTAAAGTAAAATGAATCTACTTAAAGCTAATAGCATTGTGCTATTATTTTTCTTTATTTGTTTTGTAAATATTATTACGTTTATTATTTTTATACTTTTGTATAAAATAAAGCCACTCCAAGGTGTGTTGTACCTGATATACTGTGTCCAGTGTTATCCTTACCCACAGTCCTATTACACTTGTTTTAGAAGTGGGATTTATTGAAAATCCTAAACCCGGTGGGTAGATTCCAGTAGGTGTCAGACCTGATACCCCAGGGCAACCAGTGGCATAGTGGTAGTTAATTATGATGACCCCTGTACGCCCCACTCTGACCAGAGCAAAGGCTGAGGCAACAGGTGAATAACTACTCCTAGGACTGGAATTTGGAGGAAATCAAGGACCAAATCAGAACAGCGTTCCTTGGAGTCACCCGAGGAAGAAGAGGATGAAGAAGAGATCAAGGAATTGGAGGAAGTCCGAGTTGAGGAGCCCACGGAGAACATGCAGGATCTTCTGAAGTGGCTGGTCAAGAAATAACTAGAGTTGGAACAACATCGGGAGATGGACAACCAGGAACAACTGAAGGAGCGACAGCGACAAGACGAGAGATGGGCAGATACGATGAGGGTCCTACAAATTATCAGGACTAGCAGAACCACTGATAGTGTTCGGACTGTTCCCAAGGACATAAAAATAATGAAAATGTCCACCACTGATGACATAGAGGCCTATCTCACTACTTTTGAAAGGATAGCAAAGGCATGTGGATGGCCTCCTGAACGGTGTGTGGTAAGACTGGCTCCCTGTCTCACGGGTCGAGCCCAGTTGGCATACAGCCATATGGACCATAAAAGTGTGGAGAGATATGACCTGGTGAAGAAAGATATCCTGAAGTGGTTTGATGCCAGCACGGAGACCTACAGACAACGCTTCAGAGACCTAAATCATCAAGGCAATGATACAACGCGAGAGACATATACCCATTTGAATGAGTTATGCAACAAATGTCTACAACCAGAGGGAAAGACCTTGTTGGACCTGATAAAATCTGTGGTAATGTAGCAATTCCTGCACATTTTGCCAACAGATATCCAAATCTGGGTTAGGGAACATCACTCAGAATCAGCAGAGGTGGCTATTACACTGGCGGAGGATTTCCTGGCAGCCAGGCAACCAGCCAAGAAGAGCTGTTAGACAATGGACCCTACCATCACCCAACCCAGAAACTGCTAAGAATTTCTAACTATACTCCATCACGCCCCTCAGAAAGAAAGGCAGGGAGGCCAGAAGGTAGAGGGGTAGGCCTTATAATCCCAACTTCATTTGTCGATACTGCTATGAGAAAGGCCAAATTAAAAGATTTGGTTACAAAAAGAAAAATAAGGCTACCCATTTGGCCCTTTTGAACTGGGGTAACTTTGCCATGACTGTAACAGTACAGACTAAAAACATGATAGGATTAATAGACACTGGAAGCAAACAGACCCTAGTACACCTGGATGTGTTAGAGAGAAACCACATGGTAGAAGCTTTTACAGGAGTTACTTGTATCCATGGGGATACACACCTACCACCAAGATAACATTAGACATCGAGGGGAAGAGAAAGCGTAATGACTGTGGGGACTGTACCCAAATTACCCAGTGCACCACTTCAGGTCGACACACCGATGGTGAGACATGAAAAAAGACTCTTACGGCGACAATCGCTGTAATGGTCCTTTTTTTGTGTTTCACTTTTCCCCAGTGTTCTGCCCCCAGGACCAAGTCTGACCTGGAGTTGATAATCCTAAAGTCCGGGGGGTGCGGGTGGCAGGCCCTCACAGAAAACACCTGTAGAACGGGCAGCACAATACCTGCATTGTACGGGAGGTCAACATTTTCACTGTCGACCTCCCTTGGTGCTTCCAAATTACCAGTACCAGTGGTTATTGGTCAGGACTTCCCATATTTTGATGAACTACTTACCCCTTAAGAACAATTTACTGCCTTTACCACAAGGTCTCAGACTAAAATCTGGAACGTTGGGGAACTTTTAAGGAAGAGGTATTTGCAACCCCAAAGAAAGAGACCAAATCAAAAGGGGAGAAGAAAAAGGCACAGAAGAACTGGAGGCATAATAATAGAATACCATCTGTTGTAATTGATAATGTCTTTCAAAAATGTGATATTGCCAGTGAACAACATAAGGATGTTACGGTAGCAGGCTTATTTTTGCAAATAGGTTGGACAAAGAACCCAGGGGCCCCAGAATATGAATGTAAAAATAATATTCTGTGTAGGGTAAGTACTGATACATGTACTGGTGAGAAGGTGGAACAATTGGTAGTTCCTGAACCCTTTAGAAACCAGCTGATGCATTTAGGCCATGACCTCCCTGGGGCAGGACATGCAGGATGAGACAGAACTCTGTCTCGAACTTCACAATGTTTCTTTAGGCCCAATATTCATGATAATGTTTCCGAATATTGTAGAGCTTGCCCGGAGTGTCAGAAAGTGGCCCAAGTAATGAAAAAGGACAAGGTGCCCCAATGCCCTTATCTATAGTGAGTACGCCGTTCAGGCAAATGGCT
Source organism: Neoceratodus forsteri (assembly GCA_016271365.2). Lineage (NCBI taxonomy): Eukaryota > Metazoa > Chordata > Ceratodontiformes > Ceratodontidae > Neoceratodus > Neoceratodus forsteri. The sequence goes on along the minus strand of CM028137.1, from coordinate 335,653,866 downwards.
ATGGATATCATTGGCCACTACAGAAAAGTGCCCGAGGCCATAAATACACTTTAGTCATTTGTGTTCATGCTACTCAGTATCCAGAAGCCATACACTTACGCTCTGATAAAATCCCTAAGATAGTAGAAGAGCTTATCAAGGTGCAGACTAGGGGTACCCAAGGAGATTCTAACTGATCAAGGGAGTAACTTTCAGGCAAAACTGTTAAAAGAATTGTACTGTTTGTTGGGTGTAAGTGCTGTACAAACCACACCTTATCACCCACAAACAGATGGCTTGGTGGAACGGTTTAATTAAACCTTGAAATGGATGATAAAGAAATTTGTATATGATGAGGGGAGAGACTGGGACAAGTATCTGTCCCTCTTATTTTTTGCATGCAGAGAGGTTCCCCAGGCAGCCACCGGCTACTCCTCTTTTGCCTTGCTCTATGGGAGAAACCCCAGAAGTCCACTAGATATTGTGAAAGAGTACTGGGAAGAAGGAACCAAGGTGGAACAGACTAATATTACAGATTATATGGTACAGTTAAGAAAGAGACTAGTAGAGTACTCTAAAAACTAGTAGAGTACTCTAAAAAGGTCCTTAAAAACAGGATTTTGCATAAAATGGTCATCTTGATGTACACAGTAAAGAATGGCCTTATTTCTCCCATAGTTTCTTTATTATTCCCTAGGTTTTTTTATTCTAGTTGTACTAGATCTCAGACTAAATTTACTTATGAAATTCCATTGTTTCGAACTGCTCTTGGTCAGAGATCTAGGTTTTTTAGGGCTCCTTTGTTTTTTAATTCACTATCTGTTGACATCATGGGAAGTATGACAGTGTGGTCCTTTAAAACTAGACTAAAACACTGTATGATGGATAATGATATTTACACATGCTCATGTTAAATAATTGATTGTTAACTGGTTTACTATTTTCTATATTGTCTTTAAATGTTTGTTTTATAATGTATGTACATAGGTGCTGGAACAGGGGGGACCACTAGGTCCATGGCCCTACCACTTTCATAAGTGACCCTATCACTTTTTGCTATCATGGTAATATATTTAATAGGGGAAAATTTACCCCTTTCGTCCTTGGCCCTACCACTTTTCAAACCATTCCGGCACCACTGTGTATGTAAAGTCTGTTTTGCAACTTGTCGCCAGTGAAAACGGGCAGAATTGCTCATCTTGCTTACAAGTATAAAAAATAAAAATGAAATGAAATGAAAGAATAGTGTTGATTCCCCAAAACTGCAAAAAGCATATTATGACCAGTATTGCAAGGTTAAAGAGTACCAGGAAGGGGACAAGGTTCTGTTATTGCTTCCCACCTCTGCTAACAAGCTTTTAATGAAGTAGCAAGGACCGTACTCTGTTTTAAGACAACTCAGCCCAGTAACCTACGAACTGAGAACACCTGATAAATACCCAGGAAAAAAGTGTATTATGTGAACCTGTTGAAAAAAATGGATAGAGAGGGAAGAAAACCCTGTTAGCCTACACATACTCCCTGAGTCTGGCAAGTCTGAGTTAGAAGAAGTGTATAGGAGGCTGAATGAACAAGATAGCCTGACAGAAATTACGATTAACCCCACACTCCATGCCCACCCAAAAGATGACCTTCTTCGGGTATTACACAGCATCTCCCCCATATTTATTAGTATGCCAGGGAAGGTCGTGGGAGTAGAACACCATACTAGGACAGATGCCCCTCCCATAAGGCAAAAACCATACCGGCTACCAGAAAAAGCCAGACATGGAGTCAAGCAGGAAATCGAGAAATTAAGGCAGCTGGGCATCATAAAACCATTGAATAGTGCCTGGTCCTCCCCTATAGTGGTGGTCCCTAAGAAAGAGGGAGGTATAAGACTCTGTTTACATTTCAGGAAGGTTAACCAGGTCTCTAGCTTTGATAGTTATCCCATGCCAAGGATCAACGATATCACTTGCAACATCAGCACTGTCCGCTACCCTCAGCTATCCTTCCCAACAAATGTCTAAAAATCCCCCATTCTACTTCAAGGCAATCTCAAGGACTGAGGTCTTAAAACTATTACAGACTGTCTCTGACAACACTAGCCCTGGATCAGATACACTTGTGCCACGGTTCCTGAAACTAGCAGCACCATACATAGCCTCCCCTCTGGCTAGAATTTTCACCTTGTCTCTCTCTAATAGCCATGTTTCTGACCTCTGGAAGATTGCTTGTGTAACGCCAGTCCTTTAAAAAGGTGATACCAAGGAGATTACTAACTACAGGCCTATAGCCATCCCATCGGTCTTAAGTAAAATTCTGGAAAAACTTGTTGCAAATCAAACCATTGACTACCTCAAAAAGTACAGCCTTCTTTCTGACACACAACACTGCTTCTGTTAAGGTCACAGTACCTCTACAGCACTTCTCAAATTCACTACCGATGTGCTTACCAGTATGGACGCTGGCCAGCTGACAGGTGCAGTTTTATAGACCTTACAGAGGCCTTTGATCTTGTTGATCACTCCCTGCTCCTCTCCACTCTTTGCAATCTGAGCTTTTCACCCCCTGTTGTCGCCTGGTATGGAAGCTATCTATCAAATAGAACTCAAATTGTGAAATTCAACTTCTCTTTATCTGATGGTGCTACCATCAATATTGGGGTTCCCCAGGGCTCTATTCTGGGACCTCTTCTTTTCTCACTTTTTATCAATAACATAGATGAGGTTTTTCTTTCATGCTGATCTATTCTCTATGCAGATGATCTTGTACTCTATTCAAGCTCTGATAAGGTCGCCAGCATAAATATATCCCTTTCTTCCAATTTTACAAATGTTGAAAATTGGCTTTCTGCACATAAGCTTGTACTTAACGCTAAGAAAACCCAAGCAATGTTACTTGGATCTGCCCCTAAACTTAGTACATGTCAAACTCCCCTACTGGTGCAATACCGCAGTGGCACACAAATCGAATGTGTTACATCTTTTAAGTACCTGGGAATTCTTCTGCACCAATCCCTGGACTTCAGCCTGCATATGCAATCTGCCTGCAAAGCAGTGAATGCTAAGCTGTGGGTTGCTTACAAGTACAGTTTCATGTTGACTCCCTCTGCAAAACTTGCTATTGCCAGAGGCATATTACTCCCTGCCCTCACCTATGGCATGCCAACCTTTGCTGCCACACACAGAACCATCCTTCATAAATGGGATTTAACTTATAATAATATCTGTCAATACGCCTCCTCGTCACCACGGCCTAAACACCACTGCCAACTGTACAGGGACCTGGGCTGGTTATCCCCCTCAGCTTGCTGTCAATACTGTCTTGGCTCCCTAACTGACTCTATACTCAGAAACCACACCCCTTCAGTGCTTGCAACATTGCTGGTACCTCAAACCTCCTCCTATAAACTGCGATCGGTAGATAAAACCCTGCTTAATGTACCTAGATGTAAAACATCAAAAGGCTCTTTTGCCTTCAATCACTCTGCTCCTAAGCTTTGAAACTCTCTCCCCCACGCACTTTGCATATCTAGATCCCATGACAGCTTCAAAAAGGAGCTGTGCTTACATCTACCCCTTGCTGATCTCTGCACTTGTTTTAACCCTCCCTAATCCAGTCACCGGCCAGATGCTGCCTGGCCTAACTTTAACCTCCCTACCTCACAGCACTTCTTACCCTTACTATCTCCTTGAGAGCTAATGTACCCCAACTCCCCCCCCCCCACCTGAGTCTTGTTTCAGAGGCGGTGATAATGCATCCTGCCCAGTCAGGAATTTGCCCTTGCCTTGTTTCGCTGCTTATTTGAATCTTCATTGTTGTGACTAATTTGAACAATATTTCTTTGCTGTTGTGTTGTGGTATCTCTTCCTAGATTCTGTAGGTTTTCTCTGCCTAAAAATTCTATGTGAATTGCATTGATTGTTATTGTTCTGGCTGCATGTATTCATTACTACTAACTGTTTTGACCTATGCTATTGTAATTTCTTTGTACTCATGCTACGTACCTGTCTTTGATTGTTGTACTCACCCGGGTCATGCCTGAAAACAGTCATTTCATGGCTAGTGCACCTACCTGGTTAACAAAAACTAAACAAATAAATATAGGGAATGCCAAATACATCACCACCCTAGACATGACTAAAGGATACTGGCAAATCTCGGTAGCCCCTGATTCCAAGGGAAAGACAGCATCTAGTTCACCATTAGGGTTATACCAATTTATTACCATGCCCTTTGACCTACATGGAGCACCCGCTACATTTCAACGACTAATGGACAAAGTCTTGACTCCCCATACTTCATACTGTGCCACCTACTTGGATGATGTGGTGGTATACAGTACTGACTGACAAACACATCTAACACAGTTGACTGCTGTGTTACACTCCATACAAGGTGCAGGTCTTGCCATCAACCCGGCCCAGTGTGCTGTTGCCATGACCGAGACTAGATATTTGGGATTCATGTTGGGGAATGGGACAGTATGCCCAGAAATAGAAAAGGTAGAGGCCATAGCTCGGAGCCCTATACCTAAAACAAAAAACATATGAGGTCTTTTCTGGGACTGGTGGGGTACTATAGGAGGTCTATACCAAACTTTGCCTCCATAGCTACCCCGTTAACTGACCTAACAAAGAAAAGGTATAGCAACCTAATAAAATGGACTGATAAGTGTGATGAAGCCTTTTGGGCCATCAAAGTGTCCCTCTGTGTCTCCCCAGTTTTGAAATGCACTAATTTTGATGTTCCCTTTGAGGTGCATACAGATGCCTTGGAAAGTGGAATTGGTGCCGTACTAAGTCAAACTGTAGAGGGAGAAGAGTACTCAATTCTCTACGTAAGTAGAAAATTACATGACAGGGAACATAAGTATGCCACCATAAAGAAAGAGTGCCTTGCCATAAAATGGGCCATAGAAGCTTGACGTTTCTATTTATGGGGTGCTGAGTTTACGCTGTTGACTGATCACAGCCCCATTTGTTGAATTAAGCAGATGAAGGATCAGAATGACTGCATTATGAGGTGGTACCTCACTTTACAGCCTTATAGATTTGTGGTAAAGCATCGACCAGGGAGTCAGCACCGAAATGCAGACTTCCTATCCAAACATGGAGCAGATGTAACAAATGAAAAACAAAATGTTTGAAAGATATACTGTTGATGATGATTGTTAAGTACTATGATGATTTAATAGTACTGTACGAAGCCCCAGGGTATAGAAGTATTTACAGTAAGTACAGTTAATTCTGTACTGTATTATCTACTTTGTTTATGAAAAGGGACCCTGGGGTGGAGCTTCTAAAGTGAAGGTGGGTGGAAGCTCCAACCCAGACCCCCATTAGTACAGAATGTATGCTTAACGTTCTGGGGGTTTGATAGTTAAAAATAGTATGTTGTTGATTACTTTTTTTTTCTTAAAAAGGGAGGAGTGTGGCAGAACTGCATTCTGCCAGGCCATGTACCCTAGAGGAGGGATATCTATCCTATCATCTTTTTCTTCCTACGATAAATCTGTTGCGCAACAGTATTTCTTTACCCTATCCATTGCCTTTTTCTAATCCTGACGTAGGTTGGCCATCTACGTCAGTCTTTTTCTTTCTCTCTATACCTTTTTCCTACTACCTTATTTTTCCTGTTCAATTTATTTGTCCCTCACCCCCATTCCCATGTAGCACCAAATTCAAGTCCAGCATGCCAGGCAGCAACACAATTATTAAGGTGTTTGTAGGGCATAAAATGCCTATGAATGAATAAAAGTGCATTTAGAACTGTTTAAAGTGCACTTGGAACAATATAAAGTGCATATGTGCATTTAAAATGTTCTTGGGTTAATAAATAATGACTGAACCAGCAAGTCCCCTTAAATAACATGTTCAGACATGAAATGGCATTTCCAGACATGTAGATAGGAAGATAGCGGCCCCTAGTGGCCTATATCTATAATGAATTTTTGCACAACCATGCTGACCAATGGGAAGAGTTTACTTACATAATAGACCCTTACATTTAAAATGGTAATAACACTGGCCAGAGAAATGCTTATTTGTATTAGTTTATATTGTTGGAAAGCTCTCTATAATCCAGGCTTAGAAACAACTATTTATTTTCATATAGGCCTAGTTGTGAGCCTTTACAGAAACAAACAGTTTAATTGCCTTTTGTGGGTGGGCCTAAAATTAAGTGAGAGGGCTATATAAATCCCCCAAATCCATGCATAGGCAGATGAGCAGACTGGATGGGCCTTGCGGTCCTTATCTGCTGGCAGCTTCTATGTTTCTGTGAGCTGAGAAGCTGGTCTCACTTGTCTGAAGTAAGACAAGAGGAAGCACTTGTACCTGGTTAGGTACTGGTAGCAACACAGCAGGAAAAGCTGAACTGACTGTTTGAACTGTCTTTGAAACCTGAAGAAAGGTGAATCTACTTAAAGGAAATAGCATTGTGCTATTATTTTTATTTGTTTTGTAAATATTTTTATATTTATTTATTATTTTAATACTTTTGTATACAATAAAGCCACACCGAGGTGTGTTGTACCTGATATACTGTGTCCAGTGTTGTCCTTACCCACAGTTCTATTACAGCCTTCCTGGTAAAACATATAAAATGAAATGAAATGATTTATTTGCTGACTTTTTAAAAATGTCAATATCATCACTAGTCAAATTGAGTACGTCATAATTTCTTTAAAGAAAGAGATTTGTTAGAATGTTTTATTTCACTACTTTGTAAAGCTATAGCAGGGCGAATTTTGCTATTTTGTTCCCATTTGCATTTTAAAGGAAGTTGCTGTAAATGTTGGGAAGGTATATGGTTCTCCATGACTTGTGCTGCTTGCTGAAAGAATACCACAAGTTATCTGTAGGCTAACAGATATGACTAGAGATGTTGCGAAGTTTAACTTCAACAGCAAAGTTCCGGCGAAGCTGCGAAATTCACCTCTGCGAATAGCTTCACTAATTTTCCACTTTGCCACTTCACACTCAGATTTTCCTGGGGATATGGCACTTTTTCAGACGAAGTCAGATGAAGTTAAGGGGAAATTCCAACTCTGAATAGCCTTGCCTGACTTCACCTGAAAAAGTGCCACTTTGCCTGCCAAAAACTTCATAAAATCATCACTTCACACTTTGCGAATGTGGAAAACTTTGTGAATTATTTCACGGAGTGAATTTTTCTAACCTCACACATTTCTAGATATGACTAAGGTCTAACTATAAAGGCATTTATAATAGTGGCTCCATGCCAGTAATTGCATAGTCTATTACACTGCTGCCTAAAGGAGAGTTGAAAGTATGTTGGTTGGCCTAGTGAGTCAACTTCTGTTCATCAATTAAAGACAGAAATACCAAGTCCTTTACAAAAATAAGGCAATATCTTGTCATTATTATTTACTACGTGGTCACAACTATCAGAACTGCAATACAGGATATTATTCCTAAAAATGTGTGTATTTCCATCACAGATATAAATTAAGATTCTGTTGGAGTAATCCTCCAGTAACTTTAATCCATAGGTATGTAATGCCTCTTTCTGAAGCCCACCACTGTTTTCACCTCCGCCACCTCCAGTGCAAGATTTTTCCAGGCAGCCACCACTCACCACTTTTACAGTGAAGAAGCTTAATTGCATGTCCCCTTGTTCTCAAGCATCTTTTCCTCTGAAAAATATGTCCCTCCTGTACTTTATTTAACCCTGTGAGGCATTTATAGGTCCCTATCACATCCCCCCTTCCAGGGTGTATATATTGAGGTCCTTCAGTCTCTCCTCATCTCTCTCTCTCTCTCTCTCTCTCTCTCGCCTCCTCTCTTCTGTCTCACCATCTCCCTCTCTTTGTCTCCTCCTCCCTCCCTCTTGTCCACTCTCTTTCCTAACATCTCTCTCTCAATTAAACTGTGTTATTTTATTGCTGTCTCTCTCTCTCTCTCTCTCTCTCTTCAGTTAAATTCAATGTTGCTTTATTATCATGACTATAATACAAGTACTGCCGAAATTATCACAGACTAATAAGATTAATACATTCAAAAACTGCATGTTATATAAAATACGATTTATACAACATGTATCACATCTGATATTATTAAGTAAACCAATAGGATACTGCTAAGGGTGTTGCCTCAGAATATCTGATACTGTGACATGTTAGATACTCTGCAGCTAATTTTACCATTTCCATAGTTTAACCCAGAAATGTAGCTTAGCTTCTTCATTCAATGTACTAAATGTAGTAACTTTCTGAGGGAACTTTGTAAAATAATGATTTCAGGTATCTCTATATTTGGCACAATTTAGAAGACAAGGCATCTCATTTTCAAGTTGACCCACATGGCACTGACTATACAGTCTGTTTTCTTCTGGTTTCCAATATCTCTTACCTCCCTGTTTAACTCCTTCCCTCTCCATCTCCCTCTCCTCCCTCCTTCCCTCTCCCACCCCCTCTCCTCTCCCTCCTCCCTCTCCTCTCCTCTCCCTCTCCCTCTCCTCCTCCTTCCCCTCTCCCACCCCTCTCCCTCCTCTCCTCCTCCCCTCTCCCACCCTCTCCCTCTCCCTCCCTCCTTCCCTCTCCCACTCCTCTCCGCCTCCCTCTCCCTCCTCCCTCTCCCCTCCCTCTCCCTCTCCCTTCCTTCCCTCTCCCACCCTCTCCTTCCCCCTCCCCCCCTCCCCTCTCTCCCTCTCCTTCCCCTCCCACTCCCTCTCACCTCCGTCCCCATCTCCTCTCTATCTCCTCTCCTCTCTATCTCTCTCTCAAATTTTACTTTATTAGCCCAACTACAATACAAGTATTGCTAAAGCTATTACAGATTAATAACACGGGTACCTGGAAAGCGATTGGTATTAACATAGCACCTACCCTCTTTTGTGGACTAAAATCTGCAGCATTCTACAGCTCTCTAGCCTTTGTGTTATGTGTGTAAAGGGAAGTGTGTGGAGACAACAAACGGGTACCATCTTGTGCTTCAGTGGCTCACAGTGAAGCACTCTGGGACTTTAGATGACTAAGTAGGGTCCCAAACTCTGGACACTAGCAGCCCAATTTTGAGGGTGGTTTTATGCAGATTTGTTTTGCCTTTAGCCCCATAGCAGTTTCTGACTGCTTTTTAGAGTAACTGCAGCATATTTGATCCCTGGGATTGTGTTCATAGTCCCCACTGTCTCACTGGCGAAACCAGAAGTGACATCAGAGATGGCTTCTGGTTTCACCTGTATTTACAGCAGATGCCTCAGTCTACTCATTTGGTGCCTGGGAAGTTATTCATATTGACACAGCACCTACCCTCTACTTCTGTGGACTAAAATCTGCAAAATTCTACAACTTTCTAACCTCTGTCTACTGTGTGTACTGTGGGTCAGGGGAAGTGTGTGGTCACAACAAAGGGGTACCATCTTTACTTGTATTTCACTGATTCACAGAGAAGCACGCTGGGACTTTGGAGGACTCAGTAGGGTCCCCAAACTCTGGATACTAATAGCATGATTTTGAGGGTGTTTTTAGGCAGGTTTTTAGCCACAATATCAGATACTGATTTTTAGAGTAATTGCAGCATATTTAGTCTCTGAGATTGTGTATAAAGCCCCCACTTTCTCACTCATGAAACCAGAAGTGACAGCACAGCCAACTTCTGGTTTTGCCAGTGTTTACAGCAGACACCTTATGAGCGTCAGTGAGCACATGGCTGAGGTGACACTAGCAGAGGCAAACATGTCTGCCAGTGTCCACCGGGGAGACCAGGGAATGGCTCTACGATGCTGATTCAACAACACTTTTGTCGACCGGCACCACATCGACAGGATTTATGTCGACCGCAAGTTGCGGTTAACATAAATCCCGTTTGTATCCTGGTCCTGTATTTTCAGTGGGGGGCTTCCCCCCCGAACCCTCCATGCAGTGGGCTCTTTCCCCACACCCCCCATACTTATGATTATCAACTCCAGTTGGAGTTGATTTAGGGAGGGGGTGCAGGACCAGGAGACAGTGTGCCCCTGTGTCAGGCACACCAACACAGTGACCTGTCGGCAACCAGTCGATTTTTTCAACAGGTTGGTAGGTCGCTGTGTTGGTATCACTATCAGGGGGGGATTACCCCTGGGAACAGGCTCCAGGAATACAACCACCAAGACAGAGCATGTGGTGGTGGTGGTGATGCTAGCAGAAGCAAGCATGTCTGCCAGTGTCCACCAGGGGAGATCAGGGAACAGACCCCAGGAATACAATCACCAAGACACCGAGGATGGGGAAATGCAGAATACAACAGGACAATTTGGACACCTTAATAGCACTAGATGGGGACCTTGGAATTAAATGTATTAGCTGTGGTATGTGTTTGTTAGTGCAATCCATCCAAGCACAAGCTGGGTGGATTTGCATGTAAGAAATGTAACATAAATAGAGAATTAATAGAAGAACTGCAAGCAATGACATTTTGCTTGGCAAAGTAGAAGCTACATTAGAAAGGATGGATTTACTGATCCAAAATAAAATACCATAAAAACCACTTGAGACAGAGAATAGGAATACTGGAAATGTCTGTAATACCGAGATTATCTGTAATGAAAGCAACTTGGATACGAAAAATCAGGGTAAAAGGAAAAGAACTGATAATGAAATAGATACTAAACATGATTGATGCACAGTAAGGGGAACCAGAAGGCAAAGGAGAGGGCGTACTGCAAATGCTCATTTAATTAGCTTTCAGTCCCAAAACAGATTCAACATTCTTGGAACTACTGAAGGGGAAACTATTATTGAATTGGAAACAGAACAAACTGTGAAAGTAGAAAACACAGAAAAAGAACCAGTTACCACTGTGATATTAGTAGTTGGACACTCAGTTCTGAGACTTTCTGTAGACTGGTTTCTTTCTTACCTCTCTGGTTACCTGCAGTCAGTACAGATTGGTAGTGCCCTGTCACCTCCACTTCCCATCCAGGCTGGGGTCCCACAGGACTCCATCCTGGGGCACATCCTGTTCTCCATCTTCCTTAATGGCCTTCCCACAACTTGTGCCAACTTGCATATCTACAGGTATGCAGATGACACAGACATGTATACCTCCAGTCCCTCCATTACAACCATGGAAGGTCTGTCTGCTCCATCAAGACTTCCACCGTTTCCTGAGCTGGTTTTAATCTTACCAACTCCAGGTCAACACAAAAAAACTGTGTCCATGACCTTTGGCACCAGCCAAAAATTGGGCAGACTCCCAAGTCTGCCTATCTTCTCCACTTTGGATGGCATCCCTATTGAAGTGGTTCATTCATTATAGATCAAGGGAGCACTCCCGACCAATAGAGTGTTCCTTTCCTCTGCACATGAGGCACTCTTATTCCATGAAGAGCATCTCATGCACAGTTGCCCTGGAAACGGGCACATTCTGGGAAGTCTATTTTTTTAAATATATTATTGATCACTCTCAATCAATAATATATTAATACGTCCCCCATCGCCACTCGTTTCTGAAAATGAGTGGTTTCACTTCACCTTCAGCTGGAGCCAGAACAGTTCAGCTTTGCTTACGCTGTTCTCTGCTCCTGAAGGCGCGTGAAACCACTCATTTTTAGCAACGAGTGGCTCCGAGCGACATATAAGTACATATTCAAATACCTTGATGTGTAGCTAGACAGGAAACTTGACTTCTCTGCCCACATTTACACCATCCATGCCAAGCTCCACCCTAAACTTGGTGCCTTGTACCGCAATAAAGACGGTCTGTCTCCACAGGTACACCATGAGCTTGTCACCAAAATGGTGCTCTCGGTCTTTGACTATGCAGATGTGCTCAATGGCACCACTCCCTCTACCTCCCTGTCCAGACTGGACACCCTCTGCAACACCTTCTGCCATTTTGCTACCATCTCCCCCTCTTGTAACGATCATTGCTCACTCTACTCTGCTTTATCCATTCTTCCTCTACCTTCTTATTGCCAGAACCACTACGCCTCATTCGTATCCAAACACTGGCTTAGCTCCCTTCCCTCTTACCTCTCCTCGCTCATCTCCTCCATTCATTCTGTCTCCTGCTCCATCTGTTCAAGGAATCCTCACACTTTCGCCATTCCTTATCCCCGCTCCTCTACCAGGCAATCAGCTTTTTCCTATCATCTCCCTTCACTCTGGAACCTCCTCCCTTCCTCTCTCCACTTCATTACTGCCTTGTGTTCCTCACATACCAGTGGAAACTCTTTCCCTCCTCCTGCTCCTGTTGTCCCCCTACCAAACTGCCCTTACATTTGCCTTCTACCCCAGTGTAGGTGTGGCTGAATTGCCTGATTTTGTTCTGCTTGCTGTTATTGTACTTGTCCTGTTTTAATCATGTACTCTATTCCACTTTACTGTAACTGTAAACGGTATCACAGTGATGTAATTGCATTCAACTGTGTGCTGTGTGCATGCTATGTATATGTTTGCCCTGTTCCCTTTCCCCGAGTTGCACCTGGAAGTGAACCTTGACTCAGTGTTCCTTTCCCAGTCACAAATTTCAAATAAATACATCAATAAAATTTACAGACAGCATAATATGAGACATACCAAAGTGCTCTACTAGGCTAGACAACAGGACGCAAAGGGTAGTAGTAAATGGAGTCCACAGTGAAGAAAGGAGGGTTACTAGCGGGGTACCGCAGGGTTCAGTACTGGGACCGGTCCTTTTTAATGTCTTTATAAGTGACATTGCAGAGGAACTGGAAGGAAAAATATGTCTCTTTGCAGATGACACAAAGATCTGCAACAGGTTGATACACAAGATGGAGTGGAAAGGATGAGAAGGGACTTGGCAAGGTTGGAGGAATGGTCAAATGTATGGCAGCTCAGATTCAATGCAAAGAAGTGCAAGGTAATGCACATGGGATACAAAACCCAGGAGGCGATACACAATGGGGGTGAGATACTGACAACAGTAAAAATAGAAAGGGACCTGGGGTAATTATATCAGATGACCTAAAGGTGGGCAAGCAAAGTGAGAAGGCAGTAAGGAAGGCTGGGGGATCCTGGGATGCATAGGAAGAGGCATCAATAGTAGAAAACAGGAAGTTGTTATCCCTCTGTACAGACAGTTGGTGAGACCCCCATCTGGAGTACTGTGTGCAGTTCTGAGACCCCATCTCCGCAAAGACATAGACAGAGTGAGGCTGTCCAAAGGAGGGCAACCAAAATGGTGCAGGGTCTGCACCAGAAGACATACGAAGAAAGACTAAAGGAGCTTAATATGTATACTCTTGAGGAAAGAAGGGAGAGAGGAGACATGATAAAAACTTTCAAGTACCTCAAGGGAATTAACAAAGTCCACGAGGGTAGCATCTTCCACAAAAAGAGATGTGCAAGAACAAGGGGGCACAATTTGAAGACAGAGGGGGGACGGCTCAGGGGTAATGTGAGGAAGTATTTTTTCACTGAGAGGGTTGTGAATGCATGGAACAGCCTCCCTGAGGAGGTCGTGGAGTCAAGAACAGTGGGGGAATTCAAGAATGCATGGGACAGGCATAAGGCAGTCCTAGGGGCGGGTAAGAGGAAGTAAGCTGTTGGTTAACTAGAATCTGCAGCTTATCTGTTAGGTAGGAAAATGGGCAGACTAGGTGGGCCAAGCGGTCCTTATCTGCCGTCAAATTCTATGTTTCTCTGTCACCCAGGTGGAAAAACCAGGAATAAAAGAAACATGATGGAAAAACTAACAAAAATCAAAAACTACACCTCCCCTTTTGGCAATACATGGGAATGGGAAGGTTTAGCTCGAGGTTCAATGTGAGGGAATGACTCCTCCCACATACATAAAAACAGCCTCTCCCAGGACCCCTTGCTTTAGTGTTTGGAAAAGTTGCTTGCATGGAGCTCCTGTGTGGCGTGTGTGCTGGCTTGCTTTTCCACTCCATTTTGTGTTTCCTTTGCTTCTTCCCTTGTTTTTTCCTGCTTGTATCCACCTCCTGCTTGCTTGTGCTCCGGCCTCTGCTTGGTTTTTGCTGGATTTCGTTCATGTGTTTCTCCTGCTTGGTAAGTATTGTTTGGCCTCCAGCCACTGTGTGCTTCCTCCTGTGCTTGTTTTTCTGTTTCTCCGTGTTTGTCTTTTGGTTTTATCTTTTCTTTTGGGAGGTTTTAGTTGCCCTGCTGTTAATCCACGTCTGCTTTTGTTGCCATTCCTTTCAGCACTCTCATGTTCCTAATTTACACGTGGCTGGCTCTCATTAGCTTCTCACTGTGTGTTCTGATGTGGTGTTTCAGCAGCTTGCTTTGAGTCTCTCGGCTGCCTGCTTCCTGGATTTCAGTTCTCCAGTCCCCACTGCTGTTACTCTTCGCTCATTTACTTCATCCGAATCTACTCATTTGTTGCCTATCTGGGACCAAACATACTCAATTGTGTGCAAGCCCTATTTTAACTTAGCAGCCTTGCATTTCCCTATGGTTTCTTCACTGCTTACTTCACTCAGCCTTTCATTTGTTTACTATGCATTTCCTTACATAAGTCCTCAGTTTTCATTCAGCCCTTTTGGTGATTTAAATCCATTCACATATGTTTCTTTGCACTCAGTAGGAATCAAAACCAGGGTTTACTGCAATTCTACATTACTTTCTCCATGGGATTCAAATCTGCTTTACTGCAATTGTACCTATAAGCCCCCCTTTCAGGAGGAGCTTATGCTCCGATGTAGGAACCCTTTTCACCTCCTACCCCCCCAAGCTAGGGAATTTATTAGTGCTCTGGGAGTCAATACCTGCTGGCCACCTCAAGGTGGCAGCAGATGGCAGGCTAGGGAAGGTATATAAGGCTGGAGACAAGAAGTTTCGGGGCCTTTTCCAGCCCAGGCGTTAGGCCTGGGGCTGTAGGGGGGGTGGCTGGAGGAGCAGAGTAGGCAGTCAAGAAGGAAGCTCGGCAGTCCGGGTGGGCCTGTGGGGGCGAACCCCCCCCCCAAAGTGGCAGTTAGGGATGGCCTCTGCCGCGACATGGCGTTGAGGAGCCGGGAAGGAAGTACCATGGGAAGGATGGTCAGTCAGGTGCCTGTGTCATAGGAGTAAGGTAGGTGCAGGTTGCAGCAGTTAGGCCAGGATAGGCAGAAGCACTTAGAGATCCCATGAGGAGTTTGCTCAGGCTGCCAGAGCTGTGGGGACAGTGGCAGGGTCCACACAGGGGGGAGTCCGGTGGCAGTGGCTCTTCCCCGTACTCGGTGTGGCAGAGTGACATGAGTGCAGAGAGAGCCAGGGGGCCCTTCACCCAATTTAGGGGACCTGCTTGGAGGGCCAGGTCCTGGGGCACCGGCATTCAAGGGCCAGGTGGGTTGCAGGTCTTAGGACAGGCCTTGAAAGGTGGTCTCTGGCTGGAGCTTACTCCAAGCCCAGGATGTGTTGACAGGGATGTGGGCCTGGGGCTGGAGCCTCGCAAAGAGTCATCCTGGAGCAGAAAAGAGGATTCGGAGTGCTACCTGCAGAGGTGAGCTGCTCAGAGGACCCTGGGCGGTGGCAGGGCCCAGGAGCTCTCCCGAGGCAGGGCAGTCCATTATAGGGTGGCTCAGGTTCTGGAGCAGGGCCGGGTTTGAGGGCCACTGCACCATTGGAGAGGAGTGCAAAAGGAGAGGCTGATCTGTAAGTGAGGAAACGGGTGCCATTGAAATTGGGAGCACCAGCAGGTTTAGGTTCCAGATAAAGTGAGAAAGAGAAGGTTACAGGGCCTGGGTTGGAGTAAAAAAATCCTGATACCCCTTGAGATTTAGGCCACGGTCCAGGGGCCAGGTGGGGGTAGCAGCACGCTTTCCCGCACCAGAGATAGGGCAGCGACCAGTGCCAGACCAGACAGAGAATGTGTAACCCAAAATAGAAAGGAAAAAAAGATTTGACTTACCAGCACCAGTAAGCCAGGAGGCTGTGGGTTTTCTAAGTAGGGAGGTTCCTTGGGTAAATCATCCTGCCTGTAAACCATTCTTGCTGCTCAGACTGTCCAGCCTAAGTATTTTGTAAAAAAGTTCAGATAGCCCCATGGAGATGCTTTATTTATTCGATGAAGGATGTGATCCTTGCATTCCTGGAATCATTTGGGGTGCATGAGCTAAATAAAGAGGCTAGTTGGGAAGAAATTTGGCAATGATTCTTTCTTTATTTAAGTTTAGAAGGGGATAAATGAAATGGAAAGCCCCTCCCTTGTGTCTAATTTATTTCATAAGTTGTAATTCCAGAAGGCATCCATCAGGCTGCATTGGAGATCGAGGGGCTCTGGGGCTCAGAAGAGACAGGAGGTTGCAGTTCAAAGATCCTGGTCCGGTGGTCAGTGCTCAGGTGCACAAACTGATCCAGAATTGGAGGTGAGATCTAGAGTGCACCTGGAAATAAAGTCAATGAGAGGTAGGACAAAAAATTTGTTCCTATCGTATTTGGGTGCACTGGCTTTGGTGTTGCATTTGATGTAGTCCTCCCTCATGCCCTCTGGAAAAACTGCGATGAAGATTTATGCCCCTAGACGAGAGGGCCGGGGGGGGGTTGCATACCAAACAATTATTGTCACAAGCCCACTCAGCAGGTCATACCCTCTACTCCCAAAGTGCCAACCTCCAGGCACAGTCTTGTGAACAGTTTAACAGAACAAGGTAACCCTCTTGTCTGTTTTGTGAGTTCGGATCAACCTTTGGTCTCAAGTCTGGAGGGATTCAAACTGTTAACCTCTTGCTAGCGTACCCAATGCACAGGCTCAGATATTTCTGTCTTCGGGGGGGCAGATATCTTTGCCTACGGGCACCTAACCAGGTATACAGAGATGAACCCTTAAAAACTTTAATAAAGACCTCAGATTTAAAACGCTTCTCTTTCCAGTTTGGTACCACCATATAAGCTTATGTTTAGTATCTGCAATAACCATATACTTTTCTTACAACTAAAAAGAAGTCAAAGACAGACCAAGTGAGTTCTAAAAAGAATTTTACTAAAATAGATAAAAATATGTAAAACACAAAATACAGAACTCTTATATCACAAGACATACAAAACTTTTAAAAGAAACAAGGTTTAAACAGCTCAAATTCCTACTTACAATACTTAGATTTGACTCTCTTTCTAAATACTTGTTTAAAAGTGCTCCAAAAGATCTTTCCTTGTCAGAGCCTAGGTCAAAAATGTGTGTGTAAGTAAAACAGAGTATTTCTTAAACAACTGTATTGGCCAACCCCTTTTTGTGTGAGGTCAGCTAGCTCCTGCTCTGTTAGATCATATATAAAAATATATCTAACAAAAGAAAAAAAAACAGTATGTCTTTTCAAAGTATACATTTTGCAATCCTCAGCATGACTCATGTTTCAAATGGCATCTTTTTGATCCATGCTGCATCCTCCCTCACACAGGCTTCACAAGAGCATTTACAACCTTGCACCCTTGTGTGACAACCTAGGTTCCTCTCCAATGTCATAAAATGGATATGATATAGCAACTATGGCTGTAATAAACTCAGACAAACAGGATCCTTGATTAAATCCTTCCATGTAACACAGTGTCTCTAAAACCTGAGTGTGTGTGATACACATGCTGTTTTCAGCATTTTTCTCATGCTTTCATCTTTCAGCTGAAATCTGGGGGGGAGGTCATTCCTAGAGCATCAGATTTTCAGCAGAGACAGTCAGTAATACATTTTATATTAAAAAAATGATACAGCACTCAGAACTGGCTGTCTATGTCACAATTTCTCCCCACCTAGACTGAATTTGGGGGATCTATCTCCTACATGGAGTTTTCCCCTGCTATAGACACCTGGCACTTTGTTAGATTTTCGATAGAACTAAGCACATTTCAACTGTGTTATTAGGAGTTTTTCAACTGTATTAGCTGGATTGTAATTTCTACTACTGTTTTAAAGTGCTTACACCTCTTCTGTCTGACTGCTCTTCCTGCAGCAGCACCCCCCCCCCATCCAAGCACTCTGCCTTGGTGCCGATAAGTCTAACTACCTTTTTTATTTATTTATTTTTTAATTTTTTTTAAGTGGCTAGTTTTCCATTAGCAGGTTATACAGACCTGCCACTGGAGGGATTCTTGGTCTTCTACATAAATCACTGTATTCATTCGTGGGCAATATGGCCTGCATTATCATTCTACTTCTTTCCCGGTTCTGCTACAAGAGGACTTGAGTCTGAAGGGTGGATGGCCACTAACTAAGCTGCTCCTGCTCTCCTTGTTCCCCTTTCTGCTGTATTTTCTCATCTAGGTTTTAAGTGAGTACCTAGGTGGGCAATTTCTTGCCTAGAAAATATTGCACTAATACAAATCACGAGACCACTCAATCTGGGACCATGGCTCTCCTTATTGTGTTTTATTGCTCCTAAGGTGCAGAGTTTTCAGCAATACAGTGCAATTAAGTACCTCAATGCAATTCAGTTCTCCAATGTACCTTATCAATACCTAATGTTATAACAGTCTACCGTGCAGACACTATGTCATTCTCCTCTCCGCTTTAGCCCTATTCCCCGGTTAGCCTACACCCCCTTGCTACTGTCCTCACCTATGTCCACCCAAGCACTTCATTGATCACGATCAACTGTCATTACAGTGGTAGTCGCCTTCATGCATAGCACGATATGGGTTGTCATGAAGAAATAAAAAGCAGTCTCCATTCTTATAAGCTCCTTAAAGAAAGTTATACTCTGCTTTTCTCTGCTCAGGAAATGTGGAGCTCAACCCTGGCCCCCTACAACTTACCTCGCCTATCGATTTTGCTGAGGCCACAGGTCTCAAAATGATGATGGTCAACATTTTAAGCCTGCCTAAAAAACTTGTACAGCTGCAAGCCTGGGCTGCACACGTTAACCCAGACCTTATCATAATTACCGAGTCGTGGTTAAAAAGACGACACTGATCAACAAATATCACTGCAGGGCTACAATTTATTTAGAGCAGATAGAGAGTCTAGAGGCGGGGTGTGGTTATCACGCCAAATCTAAGTACTTGGTCAAATATTAGTTGCAAATCTCAGCCAAGGAATTTGAGTTAGTTTCCTGAGCCTTCATCTCCCTCCTCGGAATGTATCACTATCCTAGGTGGCTATAGACCCCGCCTGGTGGTGATGAAGTCCTTAATCTTTGAAATCCATGTTCATAGATGCAAAAACTGAAACAATATTTCTAGGAGATCTAAATATGGACTGGTTGTCACCTAAATCACACGGCCTCAAATCTCTTTGTGACGAGCTAGGTCTTGGGCAATTAGTCAGTGAACCTACTAGGAACAACACTCTAAATATCGCCAACAGTTCCATTCTAGATGTGGTACTAACCACCCATCCACACAAAATATCTAATTTGGCAGTGTTTCACAACGACATGAGCATCATGGAATTGTTGCTTGCATAAGATCTCAAATTAAGGCCCGTCCGAACCCATCTTTATAACAAAAGATCCTTTCGCAAATTCAGTGCAGTAAACTTCCTATCTGACCTGAGCATGATCAGATGGCAAGAATCTTTACCTAGCCAAAGATGTCAACAAGGCAGCTTGCACCCTTAATGACAAACTCACTACAATAATAAATAAGCATGCCCTTTCATCAAAGTAAGGTATGGAACAATTCCAACCCCTGGTTCACCTCGATCTCAAGGCAGCCCTTATAGCTCGAGATTAGCTCTGGGCTAAAGCTAGACATTCTAAAGAATCTTCAGATTGGCAGGCCTTTAGAACAGCCAGGAATAACTGTGTGAAAAACTTCGCCTGCTAAAGCTAACTATTATATTTCTACTCGAACAAGCTAAAGGTAACCTCTATAAAATATGGAAGACTATCAAAGCTATAGAAGGACGGCCCATGGCCCCTCTGTCCCAAAAAGATAGTTGCAAGTGGCAAGATTGTGGAAAACAAGTCCTAATCCTGGAGGAACTTAACTCCCACTTTGCCACAGCTGGATTAGCTTTTGACTCGTCACCTTATGCTGGTGCTGCGGTGAGTCAGCATACCCTTCCCGCCACATCTAGTCCTGCACCCAGCCCCTTCCAACTGCGCGAGATAACTTATAAAGAAATAGAAGATTCTCTTCTTAACTTAGACACCAAAAAAAGCGCAGGAGATGATGGCTTGGAACCCTTTTTCCTAAGGTCAGGCTACGCCCATCTCACTGCCCCAATTCTCCACATCTTCAATCTTTCCATTACATCTGCTACTGTGCCGTCCTGCTGGAAATCAGCACATATCCTCCTCTATTTAAATCTGGTGACCCATGCGATGAAACAACTATAGGCCTATCTCCATATTGCCTATCCTTTCTAAAGTTCTCGAAAACTGATCCATATTCAGTTAAAATCTCACTTGAAACCTTCTCTCTCATTAACCCAGCTCAATCTGGCTTCCAGGCTAATCATAGCACAATCACTGCACTAGCAAAAGTAACCAGTGATTGGATCTCTGCCATAGATGCTAAGAAGGTAACTGGTGCAGTCTTTTGGACTTCAGCAAAGCTTTTGATACTGTTGATCACAAACTATTAGTCAATTGCCTAGCAAGTTGGTGCCATACCATACCACCCAGTGGTTCTCTAGCTACCTAACTGGAAGATTCCAAAAAGTAAAGGCGGAAGGTTTTTTTTCTGCTGCCTTGCCAGTTGCAAGAGGAGTCCCCCAAGGATCCATCTTAGGCCCTATCTTGTTTTCTCTGTACATTAATAACTTAGATGCTAACATATCTACGTCCAATCTGCACTTTTTTGCAGATGATACTGTGTTGTATACTTCTGGCTCATCGTTATCTGAAGTCAAGGGAGTGCTTCAAGTGGACTTCGCACAACTTGAGCATAATCTAATAAAGGCAAAGCTTCTGCTCAATGCTAAGAAGACTAAAGTGATGATATTCTCCCGCAGTGCTGTCTTAGGCCCCCCCAATACCCTTGCCCAAGACTTCATTGTCACCACGCTAAATGAGCCTCTGGAAGTTGTAACCAAATTTAAATATCTAGGTATCTGGATCGACAATAAATTATCTTTCAGTGACCACGTCAAGATGTCTCTAGAAGTTAAAAACAAGGTTAGGTTTCTTCTACAGAAATAGGCCCCTTTCCCCTTGAAACTCGAAACAAGCTTGTACAGGCCACTTTTCTCCCTACTCGACTATGGCTATGTAATCTATTCCTCCACCACTCTTGCAAATCGAAGTAAACTGACATCCTTTATCACCATGTGTTACAGTTCATTACCAACTCCCTTACCTGCTCGCACCACTGTGACTTATATGCAGCTGTTGGTTGGACATCCTCATTACTAGACGCTTGCTCCATGCTGGGCTACGGACACTTAAACTGCTCCTGCAGAAATTGCCAAGCTATCTCTCTTCCTTATTAGTATCTCACATAGTGCATACTCTTAAGAAAATCTGACTTTATTATGCTTGACATACCAAGGACGCGACTTCCTTTGGTAAACGTGCATTGCATATGCCCTTCCCTCCATTTGGAACCAATTACAAACCGCACTGAAACTAACTAGCACAGTTTCAATAAACTTCTACAAATCGCTAAGTTCAGCCAAAATAAAAGACACCTGTAACTGTCATTAAGTCTCTTCCTTCCCATGTGTGCCATATTTATCCACTGGTAAGGTATAATTGATTTGTCATATTAACTGCTTTCCTTCCCTTCTACTCCTGGCTTTATCTTTGCTGACGCCCACTGCTACTCTATCAAATCACCTCCCCCATATCGGTTGTAGACTGTTGTTTGTTCTAGCTGCCAAAATATTGTATATGTATTGCACACACCAGTCATCATGTTTCATTTATCAGTATGCAACCTGTAAGTCGCTCCCTGTCTCATATCAATGTTTACCACCCGCGGTCACCCTATGTGTACCCTTGTATGTATATCCAGCCTGTATCATGTAACGTGCATTTCATGTATATACTGTTATTACCTATCTGTGTTTGTACTTTAAGTGTTTATGTCACAGGACCTCCTTGTGAATGAGCTTGCTCAATGGAGTTTTCCTGCAATAAACTTGAACTTGAACATGGGATGAGCTTCCCAAATCAGTTCACTCCTCATAGACCCTAGACAGCCCATCTGAGTTCTGATTCTTTGCTCCAGACCTATGTACGATTTTTAGATCATACCCTTGTAAAGCAAGACTCCATCTTAGTAGTCTGCTATTGTTTTTCCCCATCTGCGCCAGCCAAACCAGGGGGTTGTGGTCAGTCTGCACTACAAAATGCTGCCCATACAAGTATGGCTCTAGTTTCTTTAGGGCCCACACTATGCCAAGACATTCTTTTTCCACTGTGGAGTAAGCTTGCTCCCTGGGAAGTAACTTCCTGCTCAGGTATACTACGGGGTGATCTGTCCCTTGGCTGGATGTCTGGCTCAGTACTGCCCCAATACCCACGTCTGAGGCATCCGTCTGAACTATAAAGGTTTTGCTATAGTCAGGACTTGTCAAAACAGGTACACTGCACAGTGCCTCCTTTAGTTTGGTAAAGGCTTCCTCACAGGATGGGCCCCAGGTAATTTTCTTTGGCATTTCTTTCTTTGTCAGGTCAGATAGGGGAGCAGCCAGGGCACTGTAATTGGGTACAAATTTTCTGTAGTACCCTGCTGTCCCTAAAAAGCTCCTGACCTGCTTCTGGGTTTTTGGTCTGGGCCACTCCTGGATCACCTCTATCTTTATTTGGTTAGGACGGAGCTGTCCCCAGCCTACCACATGCCCGAGGTATGTCACTTCCCCCATGGCCACCTGGCACTTCTCGGCTTTGACAGTGAGCCCTGCCCTCTGTATCCTGTCCAGCACTTCCCTAAGGTGTGATAGGTGTTCCTCCCAGCTGGTACTAAAGATGGCAATGTCATCCAGGTACGCCACGACGTACTCCTCAGCACAATTTAACACCTGGTTCACCAACCTTTGGAAAGTGGCTGGGGCATTCTTCATTCCAAAAGTCATTACTTTAAACTCAAATAAGCCTATCGGAGTGATGAAGGCGGACCTCTTCCCTAGCTCTGTCTGTCAATTCTACCTGCCAATACCCCTTTGTCAGGTCAATAGTCGTAAGGTAGGTCGCCCCCCCAACTTGTCCAGGAGTTCATCTGGGGCATCGGGTGGGCGTCTGACTTCGTGACTGCATTCAGTCCATGATAGTCCACACAGAAATGAGTTGAGCCATCTGGCTTGGGCACAAGAACTACGGGTGAGGCCCAGGGGCTGTGGGATCTCTGGATTACCCCTAAATCCAGCATCTCCTCCAATTCCCTCCTAATGTCCTTTTGGACAGCCTCTGACACCCGATATGCTGTCCACCATATGGCCGTCTGTGTCCCTGTCTCCACATTGTGTGTCGCTAAGGGGGTTAGTCCAGGCTTGCTGCTAAACAAGGGGGCAAAGACTGCTAGAACCTCCCTTACTTTCTGGATCTGGTCCGGGGCCAACTGGGGAGACAATTTTACTGCCTCCACAGAGGACTCCCATTTACTCTCTTCCAGCAAGTCCAGAAGGGGGTCTCCTTCGTACGTTCCTTCCCCATGACTACACACTTCAAACACCATGTCAGCTCTATTGGCATATGGCTTCATCATGTTGACTTGGTACATCCTTTCTGTCTGTCTTCTGTCAGGTAACTCCACAATGTAGTTCACGTCATTTACCTTCCTAACCACTTTGTATGGTCCTGCCTACTCAGCTTGCAGCTTGTCTTTCCAGACCGGGAATAAGGACCATGACTTCCTGACTCACCATGTACGAGCGAGCTCTGGCTCTGCCGTCGTACCACACTTTTTGTTTCTGTTGGGCAGCTGCCAGGTTGCTCTGGGCTGTCCCCATAAGCTCCTTCAGCCTTTCTCTAAACCTAAGGACATAATCCACAGTGGGAGTTCCCTGGGTGGTGTGCTTGCTTTCCCAGTGCTCCCAGATCAAGTCTAGGGGCCCACGTACCCGGCGTCCATATAAGAGTTCGAAGGGGGAAAATCCTGTCAACTCTTGGGGCACCTCCCCTGTATGCAAACAACAGGTGGGGAAGGTATTTCTCCCAGTCCCTCCCATGCTGTTCAGCAGATGCCTGAAGCATTGACTTTAGGGTACCATTGAATCGTTCCACAAGTCCATTGGCTTGTGGGTGATATGGTGTCGTGCATCTGTGCACCATCCCACACTTCTCCCAGAAACATTTCATTAGGTCCGACATGAAGGAACCCCCTTGATCGGTGATTACCTCCTGCAGAAACCCAACACGGGAGAAAATCCCAAATAAGGCATCTGCCACTTTGTCCATCCTTAGTGAGGATAGGGCGACTGCCTCTGGGTACCGGGGTGGCATAATCCACCACAGTCAGGATGAATCTCTTCCCTGAGGAGTTGGGAGTATTTAAAGGCCCCACAATATCCATTCCCACCCTCTGGAATGGCTCCTCCACTATGGGCAATGGGATCAGGGCTGCTTGGGTTTTCTTGCCCGCCTTCCCTATTTCTTGGCACCGGTGACAAGACCTGCAATACTCCTTCACCTGCTGGGTGAAGTTAGGCCAGTAGAAATTCTGGGACAACTGCTGCATAGTGCGTGCGATTCCCAGATGACCAGACAAGGGAATATCATGTGCAATGTTGAGCAACTGCTCATGATACCCCTGGGGAACGACAAGCTGCCTGCCTAGCATCCCTCCCTCCCTCTGTCTATACTGCCTGAGTATACATAAGTCCATTTTCCCAATAAACCTTATGTCTGCCGTCACCTCCCTGTGTGCTGTCTGAGTCTGCCCAAGCCCTCAGCTTCTCTAAACTAGGGTCACCCCTCTGAGCAGCTGCAAACCCCTCACACACTGCCAAGGCATGGGACAGGTCCCCTTCAGTTGCTAAACTAGGGTCCCTAGCACTAGTGTCAGGGCCCTCAGGATCACTGTCAATCCCAACCCTCTGATAATTGGTCACCCTTCCCTCTTTGGAGTAACCTTCCATAGCTATGTGGTTACTTGCTGCCGGGGAAATTTCTACCCCCTTTTTATCAGTCTCCATATTAGGAGACACAGGCTGGGGAACCAGCCTCCCAGTGGTTTCCACAATGGCTTCTGTGGGGTTGAGGGAACTACAGTTTTCCCTTGCCGCTTGGCTACGGGTAACTGCACATACCATCCCCTGTTGGAGATTGTTACCCAGGATCACATCCACAACTAACGTTTTGGCTACAGCCACCTGTTGCACAGTTCCCCCAGTTTCACCCCAGTCTAGGAGAACACTAGCAAGTGGTAATGTTTTCTCGTCACCCGCAAAGTCCTGTACAGTGATGTATTTATTTGGTATAAGCTGACCAGACTATACCAGATCCTGTTTCACCAATGCCAGGGATGCTCCTGTGTCCCTTAACCCCTGCGTCTGTACACCATTCACCGTGACTGGGTGCATGTGTTCCCTCATGTTCACTGGCATGCTTCCAGGGACACACAAACAACCCACTTCTTTTCTAGCACCCAGTTGTGTATTATGGTTTGCCTTTTTGGGACACTGTCTGGCAATATGCCCAGTTTCCTTACACAACCAGCATTCAGTTCTTCTCTCAGAGAAATCTTTTCCCTGAAACCTGGGGCTAACTGCTTTTGGTGTAGGCAGTGAGGGTTTTAGCTGCCCTGAAGGTGTGCTTTTCACTTTCTGTGCTGCCGTACCACCCATTTGCTCAAAGCAGGTCTAGCTTACATGTGTCCTGAGTTCAGTAGCCTCTGCACTGTTTTTGATCTCGGTCCTCTAGCCAGGTTTTTAGCTCTGCTGACATGCCCAATAAAACTGTTCTAATAAAATCACATTTTCAATTTTATCAACAGAGTTTGCCTCAATTTCTTCCACCAACGTTTTAAAAACTGAAGTTGTTTTAGGTGCTAGCTCCTCATAGCTCATATCAGGGCTTCTCCTGAGCTTACGGAATTTTGCTCTGTATGATTCAGCAGTTAATTCAAACTTTTTTAACAGTGCAGCTTTTAGCTTGCTGTAATCATTGCTGTCCTCATTGTCCATTTGACCCAATGCATCCCGAGCTTTCCCGGTAAGTAGCGGGGATAGCTGGAAGCTCCGAGACTCTCTAGAAATTTTAGCCTGAATACAAACTTTTTTAAAAGAATTTAAAAAGGCATCCATGTCCTCTCCTTCTTTAAATTCAGCTATTAATTTGGAGTTCAATTTGTAACCCAGTCCTGCAGTCCCATTTAAACCCAAGCCACTTACCTGCTCTGGTGCCACTGGTTGGAGTCCTAGCTTCTCCAGTTTGTGTTGCCTCTGGTGCTCCTCTCTCTTCTCCTCTGTCTCTCACTTCTCTCGCTCTGCCTCTTGGCATTCTCACTCTGCCTCACAGTCCGCCTCTCACTTCTCTCATTCTCTCTCCCTCTGGAACTACAGCTCCCTCCTGCGCAACTCAATTTGCAGCCTGAGTACCTCTGGATTCAGGATACTGGTGACCTTCCCCTGCTGCTGTGGCCCTTCACTGACAGTGGCCCTGCTATCCTCCTCATTGGCTCTGGACCCTTCACTGGCCACTAGCCCTTCCACACATGAGGTTTGGTCCTTTCCAGTCATGGTTGGTGACTCGCTGCTCTGGGTATCTTCTACCATCAGGGCATCTATGAGGCTCTGCTTGCTTGCTTTCACCTCGAATGGGGCTCCTCTATCCCCACACAACTGTCTTAAGTAATCTACAGTGTGCCTGCTGTAGTTGGAAGTCATCTTTCCTGACTACTGCTACTCTGACTGCACTTTAGAAAAAAAATAAAATGGGTAGCAACTTGACTGTACACCAAGTGACATATAAAATCACACATGCCCCCACAATGCAAAGCATCATGGGCTGCATATGCAAATCACCAGGGAATGTTATGCTGGTTCAACTTTAAGCAGAATTGCATGGTGCTGAAAGGCCTCTCACACCGTTTGCAAAGGGTGCTAACAGATGACATAGACACGTGTTTCATCCTACCAGGACTCATCAGTATGCCTCATCTGTTTGACACCCCAGTGGAATGAACCAGCTACCTTAAGACAGTGTGTCTTGGTTATGTTGTGGTGAACCCATTAAAATAAAAAAAATATTTAAAAGACAAAGAACCACTGTGCGCAAACACTCTATAGTTCTGTTTTCTTTTTAAAATAAAACTCTGTCTTTTTCTTTCTTTGTAAGAGAGCTTACGGTCTCAGCTGACACAGAACAATAAAGCTTGTGATACCAAAATTATGCCACCGCTGCCGACCAATCTGTCACAAATCCACTCAGCAGTTCAGGCCCTCTACTCCCAAAGTGCCAACCTCCGAGTGCAGTCTTGTGAACAGTTTAACAGAACAAGATAACCCTCTTGTCTGTTCTGTGAGTTTGGATCAACTTCTGGTCTCAAGTCTGGAGGGATTCAAACTGTTAACCTCTTGCTAGCATACCCAATGCACAGGCTTAGATATTTCTGTCTTCAGGGAGGGCCAAATATCTTTGCCTATGGGCACCTACCAGGTATTCAAAGATGAACCCTTAAAAACATTACTAAAGACCTCAGATTTAAAATGCTTCTCTTTCCAGTTTGGTACCACCATACAAGCTGATGTTTAGTATCTGCAATAACCATATATTTTTCTTACAACTAAAAAGAAGTCAAAGACAGACCAAGTAAGTTCTAAAAAGAATTTTACTAAAATAGTTAAAAATATGTAAAACACAAAATACAGAACTCTTATATCACAAGACATACAAATCTTTTAAAAGAAACAAGGTTTAAACAGTGCAAATTCCTACTTACAGTACTTAGATTTGACTCTCTTTCTAAATACTTGTTTAAAAGTGCTCCAAAAGATCTTTCCTTGTCAAAGTCTAGGTCAAAAATGTGTGTGTAAGTAAAGCAGAGTATTCCTTAAACAACTATATTGGCCAACCCTTTTTTGTGTGAGGTCAGCTAGCTCCTCCTCTGTCAGATTATATATAAAAATATATCTAACAAAAAAAAAAACAGTATGTCTTTTCAAAGTATAAATTTTGCAATCCTCAGCATGACTCATGTTTCAAATGACATCTTTTTGATCCATGCTGCATCCTCCCTCACACAGGCTTCACAGGAGCATTTACAACTTTGCATCCCTGTGTGACAACCTAGGTTCCTCTCCAATGTCATAAAATGGATATGATATAGCAACTATGGCTGTAATAAACTCAGACAAACAGGATCCTTGATTAAAGCCTTCCATGTAACACATTGTCTCTAAAACCTGAGTGTGTGTGATACACATGCTGTTTTCAGCATTTTTCTCATGGCTTTCATCTTTCAGCGGAAACCGAGGGGGGGGTGAGGTCACTCATAGAACATCAGATTTTCAGCAGAGACAGTCAGTAATACATTTTATATTTAATAAAAAAAATGATACAGCACTCAGAACTGGCTGTCCACGTCACAATTATTATTGTTGTTTTCTGTGTATTATTGCCTCTGCCTACAAATCTTATGCTTGTTCACTTGTTCAGCTTAGCTACTGCTAGAAGCTATAACTGATTACTGTTGGAAGCTGTTAAACTGCTTTTGTACAATGCTTCATTTCACTCTGGCGGTCAGCTCAGCTACAGCTGTTGCCGTACACTAGTTTTAAATTTGCTTGTGAGTCACGGAGCGTTACCATAGCTTCTTGTTTTTCCTATGTGGAGGACATGGAGGGCTATAGTGGAGAGTCATGACCCTGTGTGGTTCATGTACCTCACTTTCAGGTACTCCCTTCACCGCTAAAATCCTCAGAGTATTTATGTCACCTTTATTGGCATTCGTTGATGGGCTGGTTAGCTTGTGTCCCTTCTTCTTTATGTGCATAGCTTGTCTTATAGTCTTGCCAGGTGTGCACCTCGCACTGGATGTAAGTTCAGTTTAGCCTGAGCTGTTTGTTCCATTCCTACTGCTTAGCATGCCTCTGCATCCTAGATGTTTACCATGCTGCACACTGCCATTTCCTCTCTCAGCTTCTTCTCCTATCATCTCTCTTGCCTCCTCTTTTCCCTTTCCTCTCCTTGCTTTCACCCAGCACACTCCAGCAGTTCTACCATTCCTGTTCCTATCTCTGCCTTTGGGGCATTGAGTGAATTTACACTTCTGTCTGCCAGGAATGGGAGTCCAATTTATGCCTTACTCATTCATGAAGTCTCCATACTCCAGCTGCTGTTGCATCTGTGGCAGTGGATTAGCCTTGGATGGGAGTCTTTGCTGCCTCTGTGTTTGTCTCATTACCTCTGCCTGGCATGGCCTCACATTGGATAAAGGATCACCGTGCCTGTTATGCTGTGCTGCCTCTGTGTTTATTTATTTATTATTTATTTGGATTTCATTAACCAAGTAAGCACACTAGACAAAAACAGATGCCTATTTACAGGTGCGACCCAGAAGGTTACAAGGAAATATGGGGGCAGTTACAGACAGAATAAGGATGTACAAAGCTTCTCAGGTAAACAATATACAGACATTGCAAGATGCAAACAGGGAAACCAATTCAAAAATGCATAAAATACATACCCAAGAAACACTATGAACAGGTATGTTTAGGTGGGAACCAATGCAGTGCTCAGGAAAAGTGCCCAGTAAGGGGGGACCAAAAATCAAGCATGAATACTAATTGGAAGGCCCACTAGTATCTTAACTGCAATTACATGCCAGGGAGAGCAGCAAGAGATTCCACAGGGAGTTTCAGAAACAGGAGTGGGAGGAGGTAGTACGAACAAGGTCAGGAAAGAAATTCCATAGTTTAGGTGCACATATAGCACATGCTCTGTCACCTATTTTCATGTGGGTATTGGGAACCTGAAACAGTGCAAAACAATCAATCTTAGGGCATATGAGGAATAGGCAGGTTTAAGGAACTCTGCCAGGACAGGAGGGGTAGCCGTTCTGATGACATTTTCAGTAAAACACCCTAGGATAAAGTTCCAAAGATAACCTGGGGAGAGCCAAGTAAGTTTGTTGTAGAGGTCACAATGAGTGAGATGAGGGGCTGCAAGGGCAAAGCAGCAAATGTTATTATACACCATGTCCCATTTGGAGAGGTGAGTTTTAGTGGCAAGTGCAAATGTGATAAGACCATAGCAGACCGTGGGGAGGATCATACTTCTTACCAGGGCAAGGCAAGCGGCAGATGTGAGATTGATTTTTTGCTCTGTATGCCAGGCCCAACTTGTTACTTACTGCCCTACATACATTATGGAAATGTTTGGTGAGGTCAAGCTGAGGGTCAAAGATAACTCCCAGATATTTGGTGGAGTCAGCAACCTTCATGGGGGAACCATTGGTGCCAGAAATACTCAGGGGTACTGGGGATGCTTTTATTTTTGCCTGAGATCCAAAAAGCATGGCCTGAGCTTTTTTGAGATTGAGGACAAGTCTGCTTGCCCTTAGCCAGGATTGTATGTTGCTAAAGTCATCATTTAGTTGTTGGTTCATGACACTGATGTCACAGAAGTGGGTAAGGATGACCAGGTCATCTGCATATAAGGTGACGCTGTTATGAGTCAGTACAGAGGGGAGATTATTTACAAATAAGGTGAACAGGATGGGCCCTAGGACAGACCCCTGAGGGACACCAGATTTAACTGGGGTAAGCCCTGAGACAGCCTTATTGAATTTAGTAAGTTGCTGTCTTCCTTGGAGGTAGTTAGAAAACCATCCAAGGAAGGGGCAGACAGGCCAAGGGACCTCTCATAACCTCTTCCTGGCATGGCCTAGCATTGGATAAGGGATCACCATGCCTGTTCTGCCTTGCTGCCTCTGTGGTCATCTCATAACGTCTGCCTGATATGGCCTCACCTTGGAAAAGGGATCATCATGCCTGTTGAGTCTTGTGTTCTGTTTCATTTTTGGTCTCCATCCATGCGCACCTCTGACTGCCTGTGCCTTTCGTTCTTGCACAGTGGGTTGGAAGTGTTGTGCTTTCCTTGCTGCTTTGCCTTGCCTGTGTTTTGTTGCTTGTCATCCCAGCTCCTGTTGCTGCCTACCTCTGCTGCTGCTGTATACTATCTGCATTAATCTGATCTTGCACTGCTGCCACCTGCCACTGCCACTATTGTTTATCTTCTGCATTAACTGGGTCTCCCACTGCTGCTGCCTGCCCTGCTGCTACCCTGAATTGTCTGCATTGATCAGGTCTCCCCCTACTGCTGCTGCTCCGCATCCCGGCTTGGGCCTCTGTGGCATCCTGTTATTGATTTCTACCTCAGGTAGTTCCGCTTTATTACTGAGACCTTTCTTCTGGCTTCCTCCTCCTCCTTGGATGTTCCTTTGCTGGACTGTGATGTTGCTCCTTCTACCGCTCCTGCCGCTGCTTCTATGCCGCCACTCGGTAGGAAGCACATTTCCAAGACTCGGCTTTCTGTTTAGGATTGGACTGTTTATCGCCTGACTGCAGAGCTTCACCGATGTGACATTCCTTACTCCATTTCTGCTCACCTGCTGGACCCCTACAACCTCTATATCTCCAGTTTCTAGCCTATGCCGGCTTTGGTGCCTGTCCTTGTGGATCCACACCTGCCTCTCCCATGTCGAAGATCCATGTCCAGTTGGATTCCCTCATAACATTGTTAATGCTTGGGCCCATACCGATGCTTTAGCCATCCTGTTCGGATATTTGTCAGCCGCCCCACCACCACTGCTTTCCACACCCGGGGATATCCTAGTCCTGATTGTACCTTTCTCTATGACTGCAGCTATTGGTACCACACATGTTCACTGTGTTTGTCCTGAGGCTATCCAGTCTTCTGAATTACATTTCCCATCCATTACCTCCAATCCCTATCTCAGTGTTGGCGCCTGCTTTTTAATCTCCTCTTTTTTCGTACTACTGTTGCTCCCCTCCTTTTGGGGTTTCAGCATGGAGTCATACTGGTCTAGTTGTCTAGTTAATAAGTTGGGATCAGACAAATATTTAGTGACATGGATATGCAACTGGCTGTCTAACAGAACTCAGAAGGTTGCAATCAATTGTTGCAATCAATGGTTATCTGTCTGCTGAGGGGAGGGTCATGAGTGGGGTCCCGCAGTGCTCTTTTTTGGGCCCTGTACTATTTCACTTATTTATTGCAGACTTGGGCGATAACAGTAAGAACAAAATAACAAAATATGCCAATGACACTAAACTGGGGGGGGGGGCTCAAGTGATACTATGGAGAACATCAAATCTATATAAGAGGAGTTGGATTGCATACCAACTGGGTATTCAGTTGGAAAAATTACCTTTAACACTTTACAAATGTTATGTACTACACTTGGGACATAACAACAAGTTATGCCAGTATATTTTATGTAATTCAACTTTAAAAACTACTAGTACAGAAAGAGACCTGGGTGTACTAATTGACAAAAGTTGAACTTTGGAGAGCCAGGTACAAACATTGTGTCCAGGGCTAACAGAGTAGCAGGTGCTATATAGAGGAACATAAAGTCTCACAAAAGTGAAGTAATATTACTTTTATTTATTTATTGAATTTTGTTGACCCGGTAAGCCCACTGGGCCTCGAAGTCCCTTTTTCAGGGTCGACCGGGGAGAGGGGGGATACAGATGGCAAGCAACCGAAATTGAACCAGATTTTAAGCTGTTGGTATTATTTATTTAGTGAAAGGGAGAAATTTGGCCAGGACACCAGGGAAATTCCCCCACTCTTTTTCGATAAATGCCATGGGATCTTTAGCATCCACCTGAACTATCACCAATCCAGGCAGATGGGACCTTAGTTTAATGTCTCATCCGAAAGACGGCACCTCAGAAGTGCAGCACCCCCCTCATGCTGCACTACAGTGTCAGTATTGGGATATTAACCCAAGTGCCAGATGTGGGAACTGAACCCACAGCCCTCTGATCTCCCAGCCTCAGAGGCGAGTGTGCTACCTACTGAGCCACTGACACTGCAAATAGAGCCTATGTTGGTCTACACCTTGACTTCTGTTGTCAACTCTGGAACCATACAAAAGAAGTCAAAAACTGGGTATAAAGGGTGCAGAGAAGTATAACTAAAATAATATCTGAGGTTAGGGAACTTCCATATGTGGGAAGGAAGGAAGGAAGGGAGGGAGGGAAGAAAGAAGGAATCTGCTACTGTTTTATGATATTGCTAATGACCCATCATTAATTGATCAGAATATTATATTTAAGGATCCTAGTTCCAGAACTAGAGATCATTCCATCCAGGTGCAAGGAGGTCATTTTAGGGGCAACAGACGGAAGTACTTCTTCACTGAGAAAGTGGTGAACTTATGGAACGGGCTACCAGAAAGTACTGTTGCAGTAAGAACAAGGAAACATTAAAGAAACAGTTGGATAGGTTCCTGACAGAGAGAAGGAAAAACATACTACAATGACCTATAGGAGCTTCTCTTGGGTTATGCCTTTTCTTGCTCCTCAAGAAATAGTGACATTCCTTCTGAAGCATACCTTTGCCACAGTTTGCAATCTGCATTTCAAGAACCGGACATTAAATGGCTAATTCAGAAGGAGTTCCTAAAGAACCTCATCATTGGTCGGTTCATTCGGCCCGGTTTCCTACCTTTCGCTACAACTGCGGCAAAATCTGATTTGGCTATGTGGTCTTTATTCCTTGCGCACTGGAATGGATGTTCTACAGTATAAAGACCCTTCACCAGACTTCTACCCTACAGTTTAAACAAATGCCTCACCAACATATGGATCGTGTACATGAAGGAGTTTTTATACCCATATTTCCATCTAAGGACAAATGGTGCCGGATTGCTCTATTGGACAAACTTCTGCATTTTTATTCTTGATCAAATCATTCTCATCCTTTACTATCCCCAGTCCATAACATTCCAATGACTACAAAATGGTTCATATACCATATCAGATTCTTGCTTCATCAGCTGGACTTGATCATTGTTCATATTAAGGGCACTCTTTCAGACTTAGAGCAGCATCATCAAATTCAAGAAATAACATCCCAAGCCGTACTACAAAGAAGTTCGGAAGATGGAAGTCATCAGTTTATGATACCTACATTCTGAAAACAAATTCTGAAATTAGAGTAGCATTTTTGATCATCTCCTCTTAGTATGCCCAGAGGATGGGCAGTCCAATAACCATGGGTCCTTGGAGGTCCCTTCCCCCATGTTTTTTCCTCTCCTGCATATTACTGGTCATACTCTCCATGAGTTGGAGGAGGTTATTTAACATAATTTTTGGAGCTCTCTATTCCGATAGCTATCCATTCTAAGGCCCTGGACACACTACAGAACTGTTTTTGAAAACCATTTTGAAAACCAGTTTAGCTAAACCATTTCAGTGCAGCCACACTACTCAGCAACCATTTTTGATAACGGTTTAGTGTGGCCACACTATTAGTGTTAAACCTGTTCTCTTTGTAACTATTTTTTGTTAAGTCCAACACACAGAACTGTGCTTGCCCGGACACACTGCAGCTAGAAATGTTTTAGTTAAACCATTACAGCTTAAAACACTTTTACTCTTGGACAGACCTGTGAGTAAAACCATGCTAGCTCCAAAACGTTTTTAAAAATGGTTTTAAGACTGGGTATCTAGCAGGGTTTAAAAACACTTTTGTTAAAATGTTTTAAGGGGCTTGTAGTCTGTCTGCAAACAGTGCTAGGGGGATTTAAACCATTTTAAGGCACTTAAACCATTTTAAGTTGCCCAGTGTGTCCAGGGCCTAAAGTTCCTACATCTACCTAGCTTAAGGAAATAATACCAAGGAAGGGAATAGAGTTAAACCACAACAGAGTACACACAAGCATATACATATTTTATTCCACAAACATTGAATGGGAGGGCTTAGCCTGAGATTCAGTTTGGGGGAATAACTCCTCCCACACACGTAATAAAAAAACAGCCTCCCCCAGGACCCCGTGCTGTAGTGTTTGGAAAGGTAATCCGCCATCCCCCCCTTCCTCCTCTTTCTCCAGAGCTCTCCCCATCCTTGCTGGGCGGGGGGCTCTCTGTTCCTACAGCTATCCAGTTTAAAGTTCCTACACCTACCTAGCTTAAAGTAATAATAGCAAGGATGGGAAAAAGAGTTAAGCCACAACAAAGTATGTACAAGCATAAACATATTTTATTCCACAAACATTGAACAAATGATATCCAAACAAATAACCGAAGCCCAGTTACTAAATTAATTTAGGGAAATTGGGAAATTGATTAAAGCAAATGGATGTAAGGCTATATTTTCGGAGACCCTACCAGCATCGAGGGCAGAGTTAACCCTTAGGCTGCCGACAGAATTTGAACGTATAGGAATTCTGGACTGATATATTAATCTGTGGCACAGCAAGGGTTAAGCCAGAGTAACAAACTACAATCAGTGAACCAATGGCTAAGAACATGAACTGCAACAGAAAAGTTCAGATTCATTTGGAATTGGAACACTTTCACTGATAGGAATGACTTACATTTCAGTGACAGGCAACACCTCAGAAAACAATTCTGGTCAGTTCCACCATGGCTGCATAATGAAGTTAGTGAAGTTGTATGGTATTGTTAAGGAGGTATGGAGAAACAATAAAATGATTTGCAAGTAGTAAGATTTGTTTTAGTTTCTGTTCTAAGGAAGGCATACACATTATTAGGAAAATATATGGAGATGTACATTTTAATAGAAGGAATAGGAAGCAATATAGGTTTACAAAAGCACCCCAGAGCAAATGCTCCTGGGGTATGTGTTATCCCTGATGATATTGGCCGGACAGCCAAATTTTAAAGAAAACACAATCGCACATACCCCAATAACGCAAAACATCATGGGAAACATATGCAAATCCCCATGATGGTACAGAAGGTGGCAGTACTTCATTATAAGGACAAGTAAATGTTTTTAATACATTTACAAACAGTTACATAAACTTAATTTCCTTTTTAGAATAATTTAAATTTGGTAACAGTGGTAGTACAAAGCAATTACTCAGACAACTTGAAAACTATAACTACTTTATACTGTACATTGACACTCCATAAGGACCTCTTTGAAATTGAGATGCAAATGTCACACAAATATCAGTTTTCTAACAGGAATATTTTACTATTCTAAATACATTTCTTGCTTCGGTAACTGCTCAGCATATCTATTGCATGACCTACCTATTGACATTTAACACCTGCTGTGCAATGTATTGCTGCTTACTACACCAACATCATGAACCATAAAACAGATGACTGCCATAACTAGGGAGGTAGTATAGCACAGTGGTTTAAGGCTCTGAGCTGCAAATCTGGAGATCTGGGGTTGAATCCCACAGCCCCCACTTGTATACTGGGTGACCCTGAGCATGTCACTTAACTTCCATGTGCTCCCAGGTTGCTCCTGTAAACAAACTTTCAGCTTAGTGTGCCACTCCTGGTTAAACAATTGAAAGAAAAAAAAGGCAATATATTATAACCTTCCACGTAAATGTAAAAACTGTAAAAATTGTCTTTTCTCCTGTTTTTGTACCTGAATGTATTCGTCTGAACCAATTACTGTATCAATGTACCTGTTGTACCCTTTTGTACTCTCCCGGGTCGTTCCTGAAAATAGGCATACAACTTGTCTAGTGTACTTACCCGGTAAACAAAAACTAAATAAATAAATTTTTCTTGCTTTATTTTGCTACTACAAGCTTTGACTAATACAGCCACCCTTAAATGTACTTTCTATAGCTGATGTGTCTGCGACCTAGGCAGAACTACACTTAAAATCTTATACATAAACAAATAAATCATCAGAATAGCATTTATTTCAGTAGTATATCCTTCCTTTTCAGGTGCCCATGACACTGTGTATATATATTTATATCTCTTAACATCAAAGCACTAAACCTATTCAAATGCACAAAACACAAGACTTTATTCTCTTCACACGTTACTGTTAAACTTCAGGTCCCAGAATGGCCAAGAAACAATTATTAGACTTCACTCTTGCATGCCACTGTCATGCCCATTTCTCATGCAAATAACAATCAATTAGGCAAACCCTTTCATGTCTGTGCTATGCACTCTTACATCAGACAGACATAAATCTTATAGAACTGCTAAAAAATAAATTTATCAAGACTGGATTTCTGAATTAAAACCTGTTGTTTACAGTACCTACGTAAATAATAGTTTACTGGCTACAAATGATGCTACGGACAAGACAATAACAACATTTTTATTTTACATGGAAAACATCCATATAATGAACTTGTCATACAGTATTTGTGACCTTCTGTCTGCATGCATCTGACAAAGGAAAAGGCACCTGCTTGATCCTTTTTTTTCTATTTTATTTCTATGCCCAACTTGCCCATACTGTTAGAGCCAAATATTGACATGCTTAGAGTTAAAAAAAAAATCTTAATCATGATGTCTATGTCCGTGTGTGTGTGGGGGGGGGGTATGCCTAGATGCAGTTTCAGGCACTCCTTAATTACTTCCCCAGGCAGCTCTGATAGTCAGTTGTTCCAACATGAAAGATCCACCTGATGCCCCTCCCACATGAACCCCAAAAAAAGGTGGGGGATCTTTAGTAGCTTCTTGGGCGGAGGTGGGGGCGGATCTTACTCCCCCCCCAAAAAAAACTAATGCTACCTCCCACTACTCAGGTTCCAGTTCTTGTACCTCCCATTTAAGAAAGAAAATAGTGCCCTGCAACCATTGACTAACATGAGGGCGTATTTATTTGAGGGTGGAAAAAATTGCTTGGAGGAGGTAAGGTGGAAGAGACTATTTACGCCTTCAGTCAGTTCCATGGACAGAAAACATGACAGCAGCCCTTTTGTACATGCAAAATGTCTGCAGGCTCCACCCACTGCAGCTGTAAAAAGAGGCAGCAATACTGGGAAAAAGAATTAAAACAGCAATAAAGTTCAATTTAAACTGATATATGAGGGGGGGGAGAAGAAAGAATGAAACCACAGTAGAACAAAGGACAGATAACATACCAGAATAGATGAGTAAAGGGAAGGAACCACTAACAAAAATACAGTACAAATGAATTAAGAATACTTTACCTGAATGCTAGACCACTGCATAATACACAAAGTGAACTGATGGCAGTAATTAGCAGTGAGAACTTCAACATCATCTCAGTAACAGAGACATGATGAGATGAAAATAAAATATGAGGGGAAGAACTAAATGGTTATGCATTATACAAAAATAACAGAACACATGAAATTGAAGGAGGACTGGTTCTATACATAACTAAATACATACATACATACATGCATACATAGTTGCCAGCAGATTAGGCCAAATGTTCTTTCACATCTGCCTGGACACAGCTCACTGATAAAGTACAGTAGCTGCTCTACCTCCCTTCTTTAACCCACCACTCCACTCACCCCCCACCTGCCACTGTCCTTCTCCTTAACTGAAACCGTCACCAAGCCTGTGTGTCTGTCCCATCCTCTCTTAAACCTGTCTACAGTGTCCAGCTTTATCAGCTTCTCAGGAAGTACATTTCAGTGTGCCACCACCCTCTCTGTGAAGTAATGCCCCTGCACCTCCCCTCTATACTCTCCTCCTACCAATATTAGATTATGTCCTCTCATAGTTCCCCCCTTCAGTTTTATCAGGCCCTCCATTTTCACTCTGTTGACTCCCTTCAGATATTTGAATGTCTTTGTCATGTCCTCACTGTCCCTCCTGTCCTCCAGGGAGTATGTGTTCAGCTCACTCCGTCTATTACCATATGCCATATTCCCCAAACCATTGATCATCTTTGTCACCCTTCTCTGTACTCCCTCCAGTAGCGTGATGTCCTTTAGGTGTGGATTCTAGAACTGCACGCAGTACTCCATGTGTGGCCTCACCAATGAGTTGTATAGGGGAAGAATAACCTCCCTGCTCTTAGACATTATACCCCAGCATTTTGTTCACCTTAGTTGCTGCCCTACTGCACTACTCAGAATTGTTCCATTTGGTGTAAATCATCATTCCCAGATCCTTCTCTATCATGGAGACTGCCAATTGAACTCCCCCCAGCTGGTAGCTGTATCCAGGATTTCTAATACCCAGATGCAGAATGCTGCATTTATGCACATTAAACCTCAATTGCCATGCATGCGCCCATTTCTCCAGCCTCAATAAATCACCCTATAATGCCCTCTTCTCATCCTCACTGCCCACCTCTGCTCCCACTTTGGAATCATCAGTGAACAGACTCATCCTATTCTCAACTCCCACCCCTGTCTGCAATATACAAGTCGAAGAGGATAGGTCCCTACACTGAGCCCTGTGGGACCCCAATGATGACCCTTCTGTGAGTCAAGGTCACTCACCCCACCACTACCCTTTGCTGTCTGTCTTCAAGCCAGTTTGCCACCCACCCTACCATTTTTTTACCCATCCCGGTTTCTCAATTTCTAGATCAGTCTCCTGTGCAGAACTGAGTTGAAAGCCTTGCTGAAGTCCAAATATAGAACATCAAAAGGCTTTCTGCTATCCAGGGATCTTGTCACCCAGTCAAAGAATTCAACAAGACTTGTTTGACACGACCTCCCATGGACAAAGCCATATTGGTTGTCATCCTGAACACCAGAAGCCTTTAGAAACACCACC
Organism: Neoceratodus forsteri; assembly: GCA_016271365.2. NCBI lineage: Eukaryota > Metazoa > Chordata > Ceratodontiformes > Ceratodontidae > Neoceratodus > Neoceratodus forsteri. The sequence goes on along the minus strand of CM028137.1, from coordinate 335,614,477 downwards.
ATCCTTTCTTTTAATATGGTCGCCATCACTTTCCACACTACGGAGGTTAGGCTGACATGTCTGTAGTTTCCCGGTTATCTCCAGGCCCACTGTTGTGGAGGGGCACTACGTGTGCCATCCTCCAATCCTGAGGAATGCAACCTGATTGGAAGGAGGAATTAAATCTGCCAATGAGGCTGCCAGGACATCTGCCAGTTCCCATAGAACCTTGGGGTGTATACTGTCTGGACCTGGGGCTTTATCCACCCTCAATGACTTGAGAGCCTCCATCACCCTCCCCACCTCTATTTCCCCATCAGTGAGTGCTTCTCCCTCCGTGTCCCCAACCCTACCCCTTCCCATAGGCAGTAGCCCATCTCTTTCCCTCATAAAAACTGAGCTGACGTAATCATTCAATACTTCAGCCTGCTCTACTGCCCCTGTTCCCATCCCCCCTCCTTCCTTAGCCTGCTGATCTGCCTCCACCCTTTTTTCTCTCATTGACATATCTGAAAAATTCTCTCTCCCATCCTCAATTCCCTTTGCTGGTCAAACCTCCTTCTGAGCCTTTGCAGCTCTAACCATTCTGCTGACTTCTCTGGAGATCCTGTGATACTCATCCCAGTCTACCTCACTGCAGGAGCATTTATACCTTCTGTAGGCCAGTCTTTTGTTCCTCACCCCCTCCTGTACTTATCTTGTTCTCTGGCAAGGTTTCCTGGCTCAGGCCATCTTGTTTTGGGATCTGGCACAGGTTTTTGTGGCTTCCAGGGTGTCCAGCTTAAGAATCTCCCACTTCTTTTCCATGCTTATCCCAGGTTTGATTTCCCCTGCATGTTTATTGAGGATGTCCACCATCTCTCTGAAGTTAGCTCCTCTGAAGTCCACTACCATGTTCTTTGTCTGATTTCACTCCTTACCCAATTTTAATGCAAAACAAACTGTGGAATGGTCACTACCAGCTAATGGATCATTTACCAGCAGGCTCTTTACCTGATCTCCATCTGCTAGCAGTAAGTCCAGGATGTTTCCTTCCCTAGTTATCTACAAAATTTACAAATGAATGGAAAATAAATCAATAGTGAAACTAATTTGGAAACACTATGGGTCAAAATCATAGAGAAGGGAAACAACAGTATGATAGTCACCCGTTACAGATTTCCAGACAGCAATAGTGCCTACAAAAAAGGACTCCATGGAGATATCTAAACCAAATGTGAAACTAAAAAGAACAGAATGATAATGGGGGTTTTAATTTCAGCAATACTGACTGGCAGAAAGAAATTGCAAATAGTAGCATGAAACAAAATGACTGAACATTATAACTGAATAAGGGCCTGTAGTGTTCTGTGGCACTTTGTCCAGATTTCTGTGGCAGGGCTCCAAGGTTGCTGTGGCAGCATTTTCTGAGTTATGTGGCATAATTTATTCATTTCTGTGGCAGAATGCAGTCCTGTCATTGGCTAAAATATGATGTGATGTTATCAATGACATCACATGCCGAGCATAGAGGAAGAGCTTCTGGATAAACAAGATGAGAAAGGAAGCTGGCTCGAGCACTATGGAAACATTGAATACTTGAATGAAAATTCACCAAGAAAAAGGAATTGTGTGGTAGTATATATATTCTGTGGCATGATGCAAATTCTGTATAAAATTCTGCAACCACAGAATCACAGCATTCCAGGACCCTCAATATACGGATTAACACAAATCATAAAAGAACTACCAGGAGGAAATCATATATTGGATCAGGCAATAACAAGTGTAAAGGGTAAACAAATGTGTTGTAAAATATATGAACAACTAGGCTAGAGATCATTCAATGATCAAAATAAACTTGGATTTTGGGGTGGAAAAAATCATAAATAGAAATAGATTGTACAACTAAACAGTGGCAAAATATGTATAAACAGAGAAAGAATTCTGTGGAACTGGAAAGGGAAACTTAACAGGGAAAACATCACATGAGAAATGCCATATGACAAAAGTAAAAATATTGGACCTAGTATAGAAATGGATCTCAAAGAAAATTAATATAACAACAAAGGGTTAAAGCCAAAATGGAAGAACAAAATATTCAATAGATTACTATCAAGAGAGGCACCTATGTAAAATATTAACAACAGGAGATACAGAGGTAAACCGACTGAAATATAAGGAGATAGTCAGAAAACGTAAACATACAATCAGGAACAACAGTACAAATCATGAAAGGTACTTGGCCAAAAACTGTAAAAAAGCCAAAGAATTTTATGGGTATGTAAACTCTCTAAAGGGCAATGCACCTACTATAGAATCATTAACATAAGGGAATAGAACAATAAAGACAGCAGACAAAATGGTCAACACACTAAATGACTACTTTGGATCTATCTACAACCAGGACACTAGTGAAGGTACAGTCCTCACAAGCAACGTACAGACTGAGAAAATAGTAGGAGTTGTTTACTGAAAAGACAATGCAGGAGGAAATCTTGAAATTAAACCCCCGTAATTCCCCGGAGAGGATAATCTAAATCTGCTATTGCTAAAGAATAAAGCCAATTATATATACAAACCCATAAACTACCTCAGTAGGCATTCATTTAATACCTGTGAAGAGCCAAATAACTGGAAAAATCTGGTAAAAAATCCTATTTATAAGAAGGGCGGTAGGACAATACCATTGACTTGTAGGCCTATCAGCCTAACCCTAGTACAGGGAAAAATTATGGAAAAAAGTTCTGAGGGAATACATATTAGAACTATTAGAGTTCCAAGATGGAAGGATTTTACCCAATACGGTTTCACGAAGCAGGGGTCATGTGTCACAAACCTAATAGCATTCTATGAACCTGTAGGTGAACTGTTAGATATGGGCATTCCAAGTGAAGTGGTGGACCTGACCTTCAGAAAAGCCTTCAATAAGGTGGCTCACAGAAGATTAATACATAGAAACAGAATTTGATGGCAGATAAGAACCGCTTGGCCCACCTAGTCTGCCCATTTTCCTACCTAACGGATAAGCTGCAGATCCTAGTTAACCAACAGCTTACTTCCTCCTACCCCCCCCACTACGACTGCCTTATGCTTGTCCCATGCATTCTTGAAGTCCCCCACTGTTCTTGACTCCACGACCTCCTCAGGGAGGCTGTTCCATGCATCCACAACCTCTCTGTGAAAAATACTTCCTCACATTACCTCTGAGCTGTCCCCCCTCTATCTTCAAATTGTGCCCCCTTGTTCTTGCACATCTCTTTTTCTGGAAGATGCTACCCTCTTGGACTTTGTTGATTCCCTTGAGGTACTTGAAAGTTTCTATCATGTCCCCTCTCTCTTCTTTCCTCAAGGGTATACATATTAAGCTCCTTTAGTCTTTCTTCATATGTCTTCTGGGTGCAGACCCTGCACCATTTTAGTGCCCTCCTCTGGACAGCCTCCACTCTGTCTATGTCTTTGCGGAGATGGGGTCTCCAGAACTGCACACAGTACTCCAGATGGGGTCTCACCAACTGTCTGTACAGAGGGATAACAACTTCCTGTTTTCTACTATTGATGCCTCTTCCTATGCATCCCAGTATCCCCCCAGCCTTCCTTACTGCCTTCTCACATTGCTTGCCCACCTTTAGGTCATCTGATATAATTACCCCCAGGTCCCTTTCTATTTTTACTGTTGTCAGTATCTCACCCCCTATTGTGTACGCTTCCCTTGGGTTTTTGTTTCCCATGTGCATTACCTTGCACTTCTTTGCATTGAATCTGAGCTGCCATACATTTGACCATTCCTCCAACCTTGCCAAGTCCCTTCTCATCCTTTCCACTCCATCTTGTGTATCAACCCTGTTGCAGATCTTTGTGTCATCTGCAAAGAGACATACTTTTCCTTCCAGTTCCTCTGCAATGTCACTTATAAAGACATTAAAAGGACCGGTCCCAGTACTGAACCCTGAGTTCCCGCTAGTAACCCTCCTTTCTTCACTGTGTACCCATTTACTACTACCCTTGCGTCCTGTTGTTCTAGCCAATTTTTATCCAGGCTACCACCTTGGGACCCACTCCAAGGCTGGCTATCTTGTATATTAATCTTTTGTGTGGGACTGTATCAAATGCCTTGCTAAAATCTAGGTAGGCCATGTCCACAGCCCCTCCCTGGTCTACTACTTTGGTCACCCAGTCAAAGAAATCTATTAGATTCGTTTGACACGACCTTCCCATCGTGAATCCATGCTGCTTTGGGTCCTGTGCCCCACTGGCCTCTAGGTACTCAACAATTCTTTCCTTCAGAAGTGATTCCATCATTTTCCCTACCACTGAGGTCAAACTAACTGGTCTGTAGTTTCCTGCCTCTGTCCTGCTCCCACTTTTGTGAAGAGGAATCACATCTGCCCTCCTCCAGTCCTCGGTACCACCCCATCCTCCCATGATTTGTTAAAGAGAGTAGTCAGCGGTGTCACTAGTTCTACCCTTAGTTCTTTTAGAATTCTTGTGAATCCCATCAGGCCCCATTGCTTTGTCCACCTTCAATTTTATTAGTTCTTTCAGAACCCTTTTCTTCTGTAAATAGACTGGTATCGACTCGCCTTCAGAGTGTTTCTTGTTTGGTTTAGGTAACTCCTCCTCTTCCTTTGTGAATACTGGAGCAGAAATATTCGCTCAGTATCCCTGCTTTTTCACTGTCACCCTCTACCCACATTCCTTCCCCTTTATTAAGCTTCAGTATCCCTCCTTTGGTCTTTCTTCACTCCCTAATGTACCTATAAAAGGTCTTATCCCCTTCTTAACAGAATTGGCTATCCTTTCCTCAGTTTGGGCCTTTGCTATTCTGACTGCCTTCCCAGCCTCTTTCTGCTTTAACTGATAAAGTTCTCTGTCCTGCTCCTTCTGTGTTTCCTTATATTTTCTGAATGCTGTCCTTTTCTCCTTAACCTTCCCTGCCACCTCTTTTGAGAACCATAGCGTTTTTTTCCTTCGTTGTGTTTTATTGATTTGCTTTACACAAAGGCTTGTTGCCTCTGTGATGGCTGTTTTGATCACTCCCCATTGTTCCTCCACCCCTCCTTCTTGCCTGTTTGCTAGTGCTTTTCTGAGAAAATAAGCGAGCTGGGAGTAAAACAAGACTAGTGAACTGGACAAAACAGTGGTTAAATGATAGGTGCCAGGAGGTGAGAATAGGTGAGTCACTGTCAAACAAAATAAATATCAGCAGAGGGAGACCCCAATGGTCAGTCTTGGGCCACAATACATCTCAGAATTGCACAGCAACAATAAAAGTAATATTGTCAAGTTCACTGATGATACCAGGGACTGGCATTAACCAGTCAAGATACAAGCAAACTGCAGGGGGATCCGAACAAAGTAAATGAATGGGCTAATAAATGGGGCATGGTTTTTACTAAACAGAAATGTGTAGTAATACATTTCAGGAAACATAATCACCTCCACTCCCCCCCCCCCCAAATCAATACTACTTCAGCACACACTTGAAAATTTTGAGCAAGACTGAGACCTAGGAGTAATTATTCAACCAGATCTATCATTTGTGACATAAAAATAACAGTACTAAAACACTGAGGATTTGGGGTAACATTAAAAGGAACTTCAGTAGCAGGCACAGGGATGACATTTTACCCCTCTGTAGATAACTGGCCAGGCCTTATAGCGACTATTTCTTGCAGTTTTGGTCCCCATCATTGAGAGGACAAATTAAAACACAGGAGAGAGTACAAAACAAGTTTCACTACATGCACAATGGGACTGAAAGGACTTTACTATAATTCCAGACTAAAAACTCTGGGATTACATACAGTAGCTTGGAGAGAAGGAGAACAAGGGTAGACCTAATATTAATGCATAACATAATAAAAGATAACTATCTGGTTACAGAAATGGGTCTAGTACAAAAGGAATGCACCCACAACAGCAGGGGCAACAGTTTACAGCTCCAGGGAAGAAAATACAAAATCAACATTAGGGGGTCATACTACACCCAGAGGGTGGTGAGACCTTGGAATGAATTGATAGAGGAGGTGGTAATGGCAAAATACACAAATGATTTTAAAATTTAGCTGGATAACTACATGGACAAAAAGTTTAATAAAGCCACTATGTAGTGGAGGAATGGGCAAGACAGACCGTAACAGGTCTATGCTCTTTCCCAAATATCCTTATTATCCTTAGTAACATTAACACACCCAAGATTTACATTTTACATAGTAAGTAATTTATACAACAATTATGCATCATGCCAAGTCATACAAAATGCAATTTTATCTCCCTCACTTGCTCTCTCCCCTCATTCTCTCTTTTCTCCCCCCCCCAGTTCAAATCAATGTTGCTTTATTAGCATGACTATAATACAAGTACTGCCACAGCTATACAGACTAATAACATTAAAGAGCAGATGACGTCTTTAAGAAATCATTGGAAAATATATTTAGACACAATACAACTTGTATCTCATGTATCTTCAAGTACATTTCTCCTCTCCTTTATTTTTTACTGAAAATTTCACACAAAAACAAGACCTTCATCCGTTAGAGTTCATCTGCCTCTATAGCTTATTCCCTACTTGAAATCATAATACTCTGTTGTGACATAACAGTGTGTTGCCATGGGAATAACTGTGATGTCACAAGCAGAGTATTATGATATCAGGTTGGGATGAAGTAATAGGAACTGAGGAACCATCAGGAATCAACTATCCTGTTTTCATGCATCTGATGCCAGTAATAAATAATAGAGATAAGCAATACAGAGCTAATAAGAAATATAAACTGCTTTGTATTCAAATACTATGTTTTTTTAAAGTTCTTCTCAAGGCATTGGTGACTCTTTAATATATACAAGATTTGTATGTTACACAGAAAGTAATTCATACAGAATCATAACAAAAAATTGTTCGTTCTCTCTCTCTCTCTCTCTCATTCTTCTCTCTCATCTCTTTCTTTCTCTCGCTTGCCCTCTCACTCGCACCTTCTCCCTCTCTCACCCTCTCTTTCTCTCTCCTCCCTACCTCCTTCTCCCCCTTCTTTCTGTCTTTTTATGATGACTGAATACCTGGATAAATTGCCTTTCACGCTGTTTTATGATAGCCTAACATCTCTGTGGAAACAGGATAAACTGTAGGCTAAGGACTCGGCTGTCTTCCTAACTGAACACCTACGTGGCTATAATTTTAAAACAAATACCTTCTGTAAAAAAAAAAAGTTTTCCTTTGGCATGGCTTCTGACTGTTGCCTAATACATAAAATAAACTCCTCCTGGCATCCGACTCTGCTCAACCTCACCATGACAACAGCTTTAATAAAAATCAATTGTGGATGGATTGGGGGAGGTTACACGTGGGACCTGCAATTTAATTTGGCGACTTTAACGCTGTCTGGATTCTACTGCTTTAGATCACAGGCCCACTCCTCCCTTAACCCCTCCACCACATTTACACAAAACTATTTCATAATAAACTGACAAAAAGCTGCTGCTTGCTTCTGTATAACACAAATACTAAGCAAACAGTGATTTGTTTTCCAGCATCATAATTTTTACACTGAACCTGATGGAGACTGCAGATTTCCAAGTATGACAGTTTCCATGCTACACAGAACTGGAATAAGTGAGGGAGGAAAAGGAAACTCTAAAGCTATATAGGGGAGGGAAGTACTAGAGTGATATAGGGTGTGCTAGAGTAATGTAGGGAAGGGCTGTGCTAGAGTTAGGTAGGGTTTGGATGTGCTAGAGTTATGTAAGGAAGGGATGTGCTAGAGTAATATAGAGAAGGATGTGCTAGAGTTATGTAAGGAAGGGATGTGCTAGAGTAATATAGAGAAGGATGTGCTACAGTTATGTAAGGAAGAGATGTGCTAGAGTTATGTAAGGAAGGAATGTGCTAGAACTATACTCCATCTGACAAGGATCACTCAGGAAGGCACACTGCTATTCTTGAGTCCCTGTAGCCTGATGGTCACACTTCGCTCTTGTGGTCACTTCACTTTAGCTCATCTCTGTGTCTCACTATGTCCTCCTCCCTATTCCTTGGAGTGCTGCTTCTACTTGTGTTCCCTATCCCCTGCCCCCATCAACTGACTTGCTTGATAGCCCTACAGGAACCCTACATTACTCCCCCAGGTGTGGGACAGCCAACTATGCCCAACCTGCCATGCATATAATTTCCCATTGCCCGGAGCACTGGAATCCAGTCCTGCTTACATCCCCAGCCCTCTGGGTGGCCGCTCACATATCCATCCTCCCTATACCTGTATCCACCAGCTCTTCCAACTCTCGGCTCAAGCTTGTAAATAGATTGCTCATATTTGTTCTCCTTCACCATGCTCTCCTCCTCCTCTTAACATATGGCAATGTGCACCCAAACCCTGGCCCACTCCCATCTTTCAGTTCCCCCAATGGGCCATCTGGTGGTCTGCTCATAGCCACCATCAATATTTGTAGCCTCCAGAAAAAGCATGTCCTACAAGGCTGGATGACACTTATCTCTGCTGATGTGCTAGCAGTAACTGAGACCTGGCTTGACCCTGACACACCAGACTCTGCCATCCATTTACCTGGATACTCCATCCTTAGAATTGACAGACTGGTCAAAAGGGAAGGGGGTTGTGCCTTATACTACCATTACCCTCTTCAAGCATCTCTAGTCCCTGATGCGCCCAAGCCTTCACCATCAGGCTGCAACCTGATGCCTCCGGAAAAGCTCTCCACATAGTTACGGTATATATTGCCCCCCCCCAAAGCTTGCATTCGACTTGGCACTGAACTGCCTTGCCCAGCTGCCCTCCTCCAGTGAAATCATTGCCTTGGGCGACTTTAACGTCAATTGGCTCACCACCTCCTCCACCCCCTGCAAGGATTCCATTGCTGTCCTTGACCTCACACAAATTGTCCAGTCCCCCACAAGACTCCATCATAAAACAGGCGCCTCCACTCTCATTGACCTCATCCTCATGAACAGGCCCGCTCGCCTTTCTGAGGTTTTAGTACTCCTGGATGCTTTGAGCGACCACTCGCCAGTTCTCTGCAAATGGACCTAAAAAACATCTTCAAAACAGCCACCAAAATTTACCTCTCACCGTCACTTAAAAACGGGCTCCCTCCCCCAGCTTAAGCAGTACCCACTGCATTGTGACTGGTCCCCTATCAACTCTGCACCCACCATAGACCTCACCCTTGACCACTTTATCTCTATGTTTAACTTGGCCTGCGACTGCGACTGCTACGCCCCAGTCTTCAAGCAACTGATTAAAAATGATGATACCCTCTAGCTCTTCCACACCCTACTTGACCTCAAGAAGCAGCGGGACAACCAGTGGCACTTAACTAATGAATTAGGCAAACCACATGACCGGCAATTATACAGGGAACTCAGAAACAAATGCACCTGGGAAATTTGGAAAGCTAAAGCCGCCCACTACCAGGAGTCGCTCTTCTCCACCTGGGGCTTGGGATGTAAGTTCTGGAATAACTTTCAAGAATTTAGTGGAAAAACCATCCCCCCCCGGGCCCAACTGCTGGTAAATGGCTTCCTATCCCAAGACCCCTTTCTAATTGCGGATACCCTTAACTCTGCCTCTTCTGACCTCAGTGGTGTCCTTCCCCCTAATTCTTTTGACCCAGCCCCTGAGCTGCCCCCAAACCCCCCCATCCTACAACCATTCCCACCTTCAGGCTCTGTACACTCTCCCCACATGAGGAAAGACCTTACCATACCAAAGCCCTGAGCAAATCGCACTATAGTAGTTACTCGCTGGACCTCAGACTTGTCCTGCTCACCCTAGACACTATAATCACCCCACTCATGGACATTCTCAGCTAGTCTCTCTGCCTTGGACAATTCCCAACATGCTGAAAATCAGCTGTCATCACCCCAATCCTTAAAGGTGGGGACCATACCTACCCTGGCAACTACGCCCCATCTCAATTCCTCCCCCATCTCCAAGGCTTTAGAAAAAATAGTGTCAGACCAACTCACCGACTATCTCACCAAATATGACCTGCGCTGTCCTGAACAACATGGCTTCAGGAGGGGACATAGTACTACTACTGCCCTTCTTGAATACACCACCTTCATCAACAAAGCCCTTGACCAAGGACACTTGGTTGGCTCTACCTATATTGATTTAACCAAGGCTTTTGACTCTGTCAGCCACATGCTTCTCCTACAATCCCTGCCCCTCTTTGGGCTATCTGTGGAAGCCACTGCCTGGTTTAAAAGCTATCTGAGCAATAGAACCCAGAGGGTCAAGTTAAACACCACACTCTCACCCAGTAAATCGGTTCACTCTGGGGTCCCCCAAGGCTCTATATTGGGCCCCCTCCTGTTTAGCATGTCCTTGAACACCTTCCCCAAGGCCTGCTTGGGTCAGCTGCTTCTCTACGCCGATGATGCGGTCATATTCAACAGTCACCCTGACCCCCTTTCTCTTCAAGCCTCCCTGCAGCACTCCTTCACTGAGGCTGAAGCCTGGTTCTCAGAACACTGCCTTGTCATGAACTACAAAAAGACCAAGGCCATGCTCTTCACCAACAGACAAAACAAACATAAAACCTTTCCCTTCACCATCCTCAAATCCAAGGGCTCCCCACTTGACCTGGTACCCACCTTTAAATACCTAGGCATCACCCTTGACTCCTCTCTCACTTTCCACAAACACATCAATCTCCTCTGCACTGCTGTCAATGCTAGAATAGGGCTCTTGTATAGGCATAGGGTTTGCCTGCCCCTAAATGCCCCAAACCTTGCTGTGACATCTTCGGTGCTCTCACTTATCGACTATCATCTACAGCTCCACTGACCCCACTTCCCTATGCCATATTAAGGTCTCCCTAAATAAAGCCTGCAGACTTGTCACAGGATGTGACCAGTGGACCCATACCTGTGAGCTCTACTGTCGCACCAACTGGCTTAACTTTGATGGACGGCTCAGAAACCAGACTGTCTGCTTGCCAGAAAGCTCTCACTCTGCTCCTCCTCCCTGATACTTCGCCATCTTGTGTAGCACTCCACCCAACCCCAGACAACTCAAAGCTCTCTGTCTGCCCCTCTCTTAGTACCCCATTGCAGGACTCCCCTGGACCAATGCTCCTTTTTCCATACCCCCTGCTGTCTCTCTGGAGCAGCTTCTACACACATTTAAATCCTGACTCTACTTGGAAATTCTCTCCCACTCCTGCTGCAACTGCTCCTACTCCCTATCTGCAATGTGGCTGCCAGTCACCCACCACTCTCCCCCACGTCTGCTTTGACCTGGGATCTGCCCCTACCACTTGACCCTGCAGAAATCGTAAGCAGACTGTAGTTTCTTGATCACTGTCTTTTGATACAGTAACTATTGTTGTTTACTGCTCGCTGTCTGACTCTGGCTGGATCTCTCTGCCCTTGAATTTTGTTACTTGACCTCTTTTCAACATTGTAATAGTGCTCTGTTCTTGTCTTTCTTGTACCCTGTTATGTTATTTCATTTTTGATGTAGAGCCTTTGCAAAGGAGTCCATGACTCAAAGGTTGTAATTCTGATTCTTTCAATAAATAAATAAACAAATAGTAGAGCCTGACCGCATGCGACACAGTGTCTCAGGTTACTGCATGACAAATGGGATTAACTGCCATTGAAATTGCCTTGTTTCCTGCAGTAACTCGTGCTGTAGTATTGTGTTGCATCCTGTTGGGCTCCACTGTATATAGGAAAGGACATGCAATAGCTATATGGGGAGGGATGTGCTAGTGCTATATAGGAGAGGAAACTGTTAGAAATAAACATAGAGGAAGGAATGCTGCAAGTATATATAATGGTGGTCTGTGCTAGAGTTATATTTATTTATTGAGTTTTTGTTGACCAGGTAAGTGCACATGACAGTTAAATGCCTATTTTCAGGCACTACCCGGGAAGTTACATAGGGTCAGGGACATTAAACAACAGATACAGGACAGCAACTGTGAATGACATTGATAACAGCATACATAACATATTACTTAGCAAAGGTAGTACATAGATAAGCAAAAAAGGCCAACGTTACAAGGCACTGAAGGAACAGGCCAACTACTTGTAGAAGAAACCCAACAATACAAATAATCTAATGAAGCACTGCAAGGCAAGTCTTGCTAACAAAGGGCAGATTACTATTAGGGGCTAAGATGTAGCAACCAATTCAGAATTAGAGCTCTGGACAGAAGAGCACACATGAGACTTAAAGAGGTGGCTGTGATAACCCTTTCTGAAGAGAGCAGCAGTCTTGTGCAAGCAGAGGCCAGGCGGTATAGAATTCCATAGCCTTGGGGCAGCAACAGAGAAAGAAATGTCTCCCAGATGCGTCCTGATTCTTGGAATAGGTAATTCTTCATGAATAGTGAATCTTAGTGAGTAGGTACCAGTCTGAGAATGGAGAAGACTAGACAGTGAAAAAGGGGACAGGTTTTGTAAGACATTGTAAATCACTCCTCCTAGCGCTAGGTCATGCAGAGCAGCAGGAGGAAGCCATCCCAGTTTAGCGTATCAAGTGCAGTGATGAATATGGCAGCTAATGAACATGGTGAATTGACAGAATGTTTTATGTGTTATTATGTCATTATTATTGTCAGCATGGATCACTTGGTAACACATCCACCTTTGGTCCAGAACGTTGTGGGTTCTGGTCCCACACTGGGATTGGGCTCATACCTAAACTTTGGCACCAAAGTGCAGTATTAGGGGGATGTGGTGCTGTTGGGGTGTGCTGTCCTTCAGATGAGATGTTAAACCAAGATCTCTTCTACCCATACTGGCGCTGTCCTGGTGGGTGTCCAAGTGGAAGTAAAAGAACCAAGGCACTCTTCACAAAGAGCAGGGAACATTCCCGGTGTCCTGGACAATATTCCCTTCCCATAAAACTAGTTCATGCAACTGTCCAAGGCTGTGTGTGGGTGTTGATGTGTGATATGGCTGCCACTACACATTGAGTCACTTCACTACCAGTCTAGCATTGCTTATAAAAGTGCTTTGGGATACAGTGTGTATGAAAAATGCTATATAAATGCTTCTTCTTCTTCTTCTTCTTCTTCTTCTTCTTCTTCTTCTTCTTCTCTCTTCCTTCTTCTTCTTCTTCTCCTTATGTAACGTCCCATTTTTGCAAATTGGTTTTGGAAGATGCATGGATTACAGTACCCCATAACTAAGCTCCGGAAGCAGGACTCCACGGATTATGGATAGGCAGGCTAAAGTGGTAAGGTTATGTTTGAGCTTGTAAAAAAGATCCAGTTTAGTTTTTACCAATTTACAGATGCCCATTATATGCATGAAAAAATTAAGGGATGTGTCAAGTTCGATATTAAGGTAATTGAATGCAGCTACCGGTACAAGGGGGTTCCGTTGCTACACAGTACTGTTAGAGGGGTAGTACAGCTTTTAATTTTGGGAGCAGAGCCTAACAGCATGGCCTGCCAATGTTGCACTCCATGGAGGTCTGTGGATAAGTTAGTACTAATGTCAGATATGCTGTACAAGCTTAGGTGCAGAACGAGATCCTCTACATATAAGTTAGGGGTGAATTGGGTAAGGGACTGGTGAATGTTGTTTATTTTTATTTATTTATTTATTGATTATGGTCTCAGATTACAAATACCTATGAGTCCGAGACTCTTTTTACATAGGTTCCACATCAATCAAGACAATAAGAGTGTGTATATATATATGTGTATATATATTATGGTAGCACGGTAGTGCTACCATAGTTAGGGTTGAGGAGCCATTTCTATGTTAAACCCAAAATTTTGCACCTTAATAACTTTGCAACCATTTGACGGATTTGGCTGAAATTTGGAATACATGATTAAGAATCATCGGCCTTGGGATCTGCCAAGTTTTGTACTGGTCGGATACACGGCTGCGGAGTTATCAAGCATGATCTGCGCACACGTTTACTCTTTTTCTGGAATTCTACGGTCGCGTGTACAGGTCGCACGGTTTGTGCGACCGGCCCAAAATCTTCAGGGAACGTGCGGCCAGGGTCCCCGATGTACCTTTCAAAGATTTGGTGAAAAAAATATTAAACAGTTCAAAAGTTATTCAAAAAACAATTTCCCATTATAAGTCAATGGGAAAAGTTAACAAAAAGTTCGACAGTGTAGCAAATGCATTTTTACTTTCGCAAATGGCCCTGCTACTTTCACAAATCCGCCATTTTGTTTTCAGTTAGTGATCAGAAAAATGCTTGGCATTTAAATTTGGGACCCTCTAGCAACCTAATTCTTTTTGTATTCACCTAGTTGGACCCTGAGGATGCTAGCCATGTCTTTATTTTGGGGTAAAACTCCCCAGAAATATGTTTTTCAAATTTCTGGAAAAAGTACTTTCGCAAAGTACTTTCGTGCTCACGAAAGTGTCGCAAATTTTTGTGAAAGCTTTACGCAAATTGCGACAGTAGTTTTCTAGTCTGTGGGAAAATGACAGCAATTCTTTGGCACTGCGCAGGGAACGCAGCCGACATCTCACAGATGTGCCTTTCAGTGTTATGTTGAAAAAATATTACACGGCGGCAAAGTTACAGCACTCCAAAGTTGACATTTTTTCCCATAGGATAACATTACGGCGCCCGACACAGTACAGGAATCTTTTGGCACCCTGCTGCAACATAAAAGTTTGGTCTTTTTTCCTGAAATTTGGAGGGAAGACAGCCAACAGCCCACAGATGTGCCTTTCAGTGGTTTGGTGAAAAAATATTACAGGAGGCAAAGTTCTGGCTCGAACTTCTCTTTTTCCCATAGGATAACATTCTACGGTGCTTACGTGCCTTTCAAGGGCCGATTATCACCGAAGCGGTCGCGAGATACGGACTTTTAAATCAGAAAATGCTAGCCTCCCCAATGAGGGCTAAGTACAAAACTAGCCAGGACAGTCATAAATCAAATGACTTTTAATTTTTTTTTCTACGTCATACGGTTCCTGAAATATAACCTATTTAGTATTCCAAGTCCTCATTTTCTGCTCCGATACCCATTATTATGCATACATTCTTTGTACTCACTGTCTTTCTCTATGCAGGTTTTGGGGAAAACCAGCCTGTGTGCTTACATTACTGTTACCATTGCCCTTTCCGCTTGTGGTTCCGTACCCGTTTCACTTACCATTGACGTCTACACCACCATGTGCGTTATCCTTTGCGTTTTTATTTGCGCTTGCGTTTCTGTTATTTTTTGCCATTTGTGTCTACAGTACTGTTTCTCTTTCTGTTTCACTTTGCGTCACCATGTCCATTGACATTTCCATTTGCAGGCACCATGTTACTATGTGACAACACATTACGTGGCAGACCGTTCCTGTCTATGCCACCATGTGCGTTACACTTTCTGTTCTCATTCGCGCTTGCATTATCATGTGCGCCACTGTTAGCGCTTCTGTTTGTGTTGGGCCCGGCTCCGCGCTGCATTACATTCACTATTTCTGGTTATCATTCTCAAAGAAAAGGGAAATTAGAGGCAAAACTCAGTTTAATGCATTAGTTAGGGTTGTTCCCTGCGACAAAAGGAGAAATTGGTGTTAGGGTTGAAAACCCATTGACCCCTGCCCACCCCCCAACCGGCATTGGGGTGTGCATTGGGGTTGTCGGTCCTAACTCTCACCCCATTCTCCTATACTTCTGCTGCTTTACACATGTGATGGGGTGACAGTTAGGGCTGATGACCCCAATGCACATCCCAATGCTGGTTGGGGGTGGGCAGGGGTCCAAGGGGGTTTTCAACCCTAACACCGATTTCCTCACTTTTGTCGCTCAGGAACAACCCTAACTAACGATTAAATGGAGTTTTTGCTCTAATATAGATATCTATAGCTTATATATATATATATATATATATATATATGTAATAGATATACCACTTTAGGTGTGCGGTCGCGCTCTGATATACATACGCCTTGGTGTGCTGAGATGCACGAGGTCGGAGGTAAAGTGCAGTCAACCACCCAAGGCGTCATGATATCAGAGCGCCGACTGCACACCCTAGAGTGGTATATCTATCTATAAAATGGCCACACATGTTTTGGGGGTGGGTGGAAAAATCCTTTGTCTAGCTGGTAAATGATATGCTGGCAGAGTTCAAAGTAAGTCCTGTGTTTAAAAAGATGAAAGTGTGTGCCTCCTGTTAGGTTGTGTTGGTTTATATAATGCCTCTGTGTATCTAGTAAATTATATGCTGGCAGAGTTAACAAAGTAATTGAAGTGAAAGTAGATGATGAGGCAGCGATCGAGCGGTGCGCATTGCGGAGGTGACAGTTACGTAGTTGAGAAGTTCTTTGAGTTAAAAGATGTGCAGTTTTCTGTTGATTTTCTCTTTACTCATTGCTGAGAGTTCAGATGGGAGTTAGGAGAGCGGAGTGAGTCGGGCAGTTTGCCGGTAGCAGACGCAGTCAGAGCGAGTGCTGGCGACAACCTCGCCCGGCTCATGCCTGCCTTCGTAAAGCTGCCGACTCACTCGGCGTCTCCTCGCTCCGTTGTACATACACTCTGCAGCTTGTTTTAGTGAAATTAAGGGAAAGTCAAAGCAGGGAAAACACTTTTTATCTTTTTTTTAACTCAAAAGGACTTACTTTCAACTCGTAACAGCTTGTTACTTCACGCAATGCGCACCGCTCGGTCACGCTATACTTCAGGTAGGAAAAGTGAAAGTGGTGAACGATCGGGCAAGTCTGTGTAGAAAGGGAGATTTTTTTAACTGAAAGTGAGAGTAGGAAGTAAGAGAACTGTAGTTTGTCTTTTTTTTTATACACAGGTTTCTGTTAAATAGGCTGCATTATGTTGTTTTTCAGAATTTAGGGTGGTGAGACAGTGTACAGTAGTAACAGTGTGTGTGTGTGTGTGTGTGTGTTTGTATGTGGCTGCTTAACTGCATTAGGCATGGAGTGATCTCACTGCTGGTGAGAAGGTTTTGAGGGCTGGAAAGTAGTTTAGGTGTGTGGAGTGCATTACTGGGAGTGCGTGCGGTCGTTGGAAAATAATGCACGGTCATGTGATGCATTCTGTCCAATCATGTTACTGGAATTTCTATGATTTTACCACCCCATTTTATAAATATATATATATGTGTGTATATATATATATATATATATACACACACACACATACACAAAAGCCTCAGGAAGCAGTTGCAATGAGCTTACAAGATTCAGAGACTAGGTTAGGTTAATACAGGTATGTAAAAACAGCATATCACCAAGAATTTAATGTGTTACGTGTAACAAGGTAAATAAGACATGAAAATCACATCAGTCAAAAACAAGATAAAAGATACATATACAGAGAAACAAAAATTCCAGGAGGTGGTTGCTATAGCAAGCATGACAGCAGAGACTAGATGAGGTTAACACAGGTATTTATAACAAGATGAATTGCCAGTATGTACACATACTAGGGAGACTATTGAGGTACTAGCGGTAAAACAGGCTGGGGAGGCAGCCAGAGGTGGCTTTGTCAGCTAAGATGAAGTCAGCCGGGGTAAGCTTCATCAGAAGGAGGGGGGGAGAGGCAAAAGAATCTTTGGGAGAAAGAGTAGGAAGGAATGATGGACAGAAGTAGCGGCCATGATGGGAGGCCGAAAAAGGGAAAAGGAGGCCAAGAAGAGCAGACAGGGCTGTAGAAAGATGCAGGGGAAGGGGAGAGGGAAGAGGCACAAGTAATAACACTAAGGTTGATAGAAAGGAAAAAGAGGGCAGTGAAAAGGGGACTAGAATGAGGGGGAAGGAGAGGGGGAAGTAGGGAGCTAGGAGAGGTAGTCACAGTGGCTGCGTGCAACAAGGTGATTTCTCAGGAGGTGCTTGAAAGGACCAAGCGTGGGAACATCAAGGGAGCCAGTGGGAAGCCCATTTAACCAACAGGGAGCCCGGTAGCTACAGGATCATTGGGCTGATTTGTTCAGCAAAAGGGGACTTGGAAAGCGAGGTTAGAAACATTCCTGGTGGTACATCAGCTTGTGGCATGGGTTAGCAGGGACAGGGAGTTGGGGGGTGTTAGGACCAAGCTGATTTTCTTCCTGTAAAGGCAGGTGTGGCATGTAATCCTGTCACTGAGGTTGAGCCAGCTAGTGTTGGAATATAGGTCACACATGTGCATCCTGCTGTGTGCTCCCGAGACCTGACGACAGACTTTGTTTAGGGCAATGCGGACTCTCTTTAGTGCTGTGTCAGTGGCTGCACCATAGATGATAAGTCCATAATCCACAATGGATAGAATGGAGCTAGTTACTGCAGCTTGGAGGGCCTCTTGGGGCATATAGTGCTTATGCCTATAGAGGATCCCCAACCTACTATTAACCATTTTAGATACTATGTGATCCGAGAAGGACAGGACACCATCGATTGTTATACCAAGGTACTTAAAGGTCTGAACTTGTTCAATGGGGGCATTAAGGCAGTTGGGTATGTTGAGCATAAATACTTTAAGTCTGTTTTATGGGCTAGCGAAGAGCATGGTCTTCATTTTTTTTGTAGTTCATGACCAATTTGTGTCATGTGAACCAATCCTCTACCACTGAGAAGTTGATTTGAAGATAACGGGTTAAGGCCAGAGGGTCTGGATGAGTGCGAATAACACAGCGTCATCCACATACAGGAGTATGTCACCAGGGTAGGCTTGAGGTAGGGAGTTAGAAAAAGGCTAAACAATAAGGGTCCCAAATGGACCTTTGAGGGACCCCAGAGCAGACCGTTGACTGGTGGAGTTTGTCGAGATTTTAACCTATTGAGATCTACCTTCAAGGTAACTTTTAAACCAATCTGCCATACTGGAGGAGGCACTGATCATAATGAGGAGCCACTTAGGAGGGAGGGTTAACTGTATTGAAAGTTTTAGTGAGGTCAGTACACTGACCCTACTCAAGTGCTTCCGATCCAGGGCTTTGTGAATGAAGGAGGTGAATTCAAGGAGGGCTAAGGTGGTGCTGTGGTTTTTCCTGAAACTGTGCTGTTCAGGGCACTGGATGTTGTGTTTTAACAGGAACTCTGATAGCTGGTCAGCTACTATCCATTCCAGGGCCTTCGATAGGGGAGGGGAGGGAGGATGGAGATGGGGCGATAATTGGAGCACTGTGCTCGGTCACCACTCTTATGGACTGGAGTCACTACTGCAGCTTTCCATTGGGAAAGGAATTTCCGCAGGCAGAGTGACTTGTTTAGAATTTAGGTAAGGGGCAAGAGGACTGCATCTAGTGTCATCTGAAGCAGCTTTAAGTCGAGTAAGTCACTGCTGTAACGTGATTTACCAAGGACCTTAAGCAGGTATTTCTTGGTAGAGCTAGGGGAGCTTGTTTCAAAGGAGAAGGAGGTGGGCTGAGGATGGTGCTGCATTGGTTAGTCCAGATAGAGGGGCAGGGAGTCAAAGAAGTCATGGAGGAGCACCCACTAAGGTCGGTAAAAGCTGCATTGAAGATGTTAGCTATCTGCTGGGGATTTTGGGTGACAGGACCATAAACACACAGCATGGAAGGAGGGATTTGTTGGCCTTCCCAGTGAGCTCTTTTAAATTGTCCCAACATTTCCTGCTTTCACCCAAGGAACTTGAAAGTGCATCCTTGAAGTAGTACTGTTTAGCTCTGCTGGTGCAGGAGGTTCTGGCAGTTCCATCATTTTGCCAGTGAGTTGGGTTGCCTGTGGCCCTGAGCTGTATGCCAGAGGTGATCTGTCAGCCATACGGAAAGAAGGTAGGTGTGATTCAAGAATTATTGAGTGCTTTTGCCACACCTTTTTCTGGGGCAAAGATGTCACAGGCATCATTAAACTTGTTTACAAAGAAGTCAAGGGCATGGTCCACAGAAGAGACAGGGTCCAGTGGTGACCAGTCTTGGTTGCAAAGGTGGGCATTAAATTGGTTTAGTTGACCTTTCTTGAGGATGCGGTGAAACATAGTTTTTACAGGGAGCTTGGGTGATTTATTGGACCAAAGGCAGATGATGGGGAAGTGGTCACTAAGGGAATCGAAGAGAACTTTGGCATCTGTAATTCTATCAAGTGTGTTAGTGAAAATGAGGTTCAGCATGGTAGAACTACCAGTACAGTGATTACATCGGGTTGGTGAGGACACAACCTTGGTCAAGTTAACTGCAGTAGTTGATCTCTATAGATGTCAGCTGCGGGTGCCAGCCAGTTACATTGAAGTCCCTAGGAGCACAATATCAGCCAAAGGGGAGGCTGAGAGATGATTGAGTAAGGCTGAGAAACCTTTGTAGTGGTCTCAAGGCAGGACATAACAGGCAATGATGGCAAGAGATTTGTCGTGGAGACCAAGGAGCAACCTTGTGAGGGACTGTCAGTGTCTATTTTGGAAAGGGCATACCCCTGGAAGGGTAGCTTTCAGGAAAATAGTGCAACCACTGCCCCTCTTCTCCACCCTGTCAATTCTAAAGGAACGAGTAGCCATCCGGTTGGACAGCACTATTGGGCACCTTAAGAGAAAACCAAGTCTCAACCACTGAAAGGATGTCGGGTTTGTGTTGCGTCATCCAGACCTGGAGGAGGTCAATTTTAAGGTGGAGACTCCTGATGTTTATAGACGCATGTTTAAGGTCTCATGGGTATAGTTACTGTTCTGAGGAAACTACAAGGGTCCGGGGTTAGGGTGGATGTTGCTGGACAGAAGGAGGAGTAGTAGGAAGTTACGTAAGATGAGAAACTTGAGTGCATTTAGAAGAGATATAGGTTTATGATTTCTGGGTTTGTGATTAATGGAGATGGTGGGAGGACAGGAGAGGTCAGGCAGAGCAAAAAGAAGAAGGAGAAGGAGGATAGGGTGATTTGGTGGGGATAACTAGAGATGAGATAGGGGGATAGCAGAGGCTTCAGTGACGCAGTTTGTTTCTGACATGCCAGGGGTACCCCGTAGGGGAGGTAGTTGGAGGGTCAAGTCTGGCTGAGTGGCTTTGTTGTAGTGCAGGGACAAGCCACCAGTTAGGAGAGCTAGAGTTAAGAGGTAACTCAAGAGGCCCATTCTTGGCATGTGCTGATAATTCATAATTAAATGGGAATTGCATCAGAGAAGCTTAACCCAGAATGCTGAATTACTAATCTTTAGGTGTAAGAAATTACTAAGTCAGCTTCAGAGGGACATGCCATCTTAAGAAACTAAGATGAAATCTGACTGGGAGGTCTCCTTTAAGAGACAACTGCGCACCTGACTGGTGAGGAGGCAGACCACTTGAGGTAGCAAGAGGATTTAATAAGATATTGGGGTGGGGTGGGCAGGAGGGCCAAAAACAGGTGTAGGAAATTGCAGCAGCTGCGGTTCATCCTGCAATAAGGTGCCCGGCAAGTCAGCCTGTAATTAGCTGCCTCTAGCTTCAGTCCAACCAGCAGAAGTACACCACTGGAAAATAGCAGTAGAAATGGCACCAAGTTTGAAAATCCAGTGTACCTTCACAGTCAGGGAAATGCAGACAGACGGCAGCACCAGTGGACTGGTGTGTGACTGTGGTGGAATTCGATCCGCAGCCTGGTTCGAATCAGGAGAGCATCACCCAGCCAGGGTCAATTTGAAGAGAGAATAGGAGGGGTGCAAGTGTGGAACCTTGTAGCACTTCTGCCATGGTGGGGGTAGGATCGGAGAAAATAGTTCAAGCTTTTACCCATTGACTCCTTCCATCAAGATAGTTCCTAAACCATGGTAGGGCAGGGGAAGAGACTCCCAGGTTGCTTAGTCTGGTACAAAGCAGATGGTGGTCTACCAGATCGAATCACTTAGTGAGGTCAATGAATACTACCCCTGTGTATTCACCCCTGTCCATAGCATTTGCAACCTGGTAATTGAAGGAGAGGAAACCAGTGGTAGTACTATGATTTTTATGGAAACCATGTTGTGCCAGAGACAAAAGGTTATGCTTGGTTAGGAACTCGGATAGCTGTGAGGCAACAAACTTTTCCAGTATTTTGTTGAGTACGGAAGTATGGCAATCGGTCAATAGTTCCTGACAAGTTTTGTGTCACCTTTCTTAAAAATTGGGATTATATAGGAGTTTCATAGTTCAGATACAGCCCTGGACATAAGGGACAAGTTGGTAATTCTGGTGATGGGTGAAGACAATTAGGGAGCAGCACCTTTAGTAGCTTTGGTTCAGAGCCTGGAGATTTAGCTGTAGGGATACTCTGTAGTAGTCTATGCACTTCAGACACTATAACCAAATGGAATTAAAATTGAGGTAACTCTGGGAGTCAGAGCCTAGATCTTTGATAGGAGCACAGTCAGTGGCAAAGGTGGAAAGGCCCGTGTAAGACAAGAAGTCTGAGAAGAAGCCATTAAAACCGCTTGGCTATGGTTTTAGGTTGTTACAATTGACATTGTTCATACACATGTCAAGGAGAAGAGGTTGTTAGATAGACCCATAGCCAGTTTAATATACTTCCAAAATGTTTTGGGTACCCTATCAAGGAGTTAAGGAGTGACCTATAATAAGTATGTTTATTATGGCAAATGGCTTTTTACACTCATTCCCAAGGGTATGATATTTTGACCAGTGAGGCGTAAGCCTAGTGGGCTTGTATTCAGAACAGGATTTATCTCTAGCCTTGATCAAGGTAAAGAGTGGGTGGTCATGCCATTTGGTTACAGGGCCCCAAACCATCCTAGTAGTAAGGGGCACGTCTGTCCTGTAGCCATGAGAAAATGTCACTGAAGAGAGATACCACCAGATTAAGATCATTTGTGTTCCAGAGGTATGACAGTCAGTGCCCCTGACATCTTGCTTGAATGGGGTTGGGTTAAAATGTGCACGGTCACAGAAGTGGAGAAGTCTCGAGGGAGCTTTAGGAGTTTTAGTTCTCCATACACACAGAACACTGGTGAATGGTCATTGATTACATCAGGTAGCACTCCAGAGGTGATGATCCCTTCAGGCCTGGGTGTTGGGATCCAGTCAATTAATGAGGCTGTGCTCCCATTTATTGCAGTTCTAGTGGGTTCAGATATGATTTGAGTACAGTGCAGCTTGCTGAGATGTACAGTAGGTCAGCATCTGTGCATATGGCACTCAGCCAATCAATATTAGAGTCACCAAACAATAAAAACTAATTACTTTTAACTATGGGGCCTATAATGTTCAGGAGATGTTGGAGTGCCTGTCAGCTACCAGCTAGAGGGATATAGGTACAAAAAAGATGTCAACTTTTTGTTCCACCTAACAGGAGAACAGCATGAGTGAGTTCAAAGCCTTTGTTAGTGAGGACAGGAGGGTGCCTAAAGCAGTGAGGTTAAGGTGGGATTTAAAATACACCATGCTCCCAACATCCCTCTTTGATCTGGGATGTTCATTTCTGATAAAGTTGTATCCAGGAGACCCCAGATTTGGTCGGAGGTAGAAGGATGGGAGGAATACGCTAGGAGTTATACAGGGAGGGATGTGAGAGTAATATAGGGAAGTTGCTGGAGTTATATAGGAAGAGATGTGCTACAGTTATATAAGGGAGGGATGTGACAGGGTAAGGTAGGGAAGGAACGGGCTATATTTATATAGGAGAGGGATGTGATAGAGTAATATAGGGAAGGGATGTCCTAGACCTATATAAGAAAGGCTGTGCTAGAGTTATATGTAAGCAATAATACCCGACAGGGTGGGCGGTATTGGTGAATACCGGACCGCCCAGAGGCATAATGAAGCCCGACGCCACAGGCGGAGGGCCTTATAGCCCCTGGAAGGTCCGGTATTCACCAATACTGCCCATCCTGGAGGGTATTATTGCACTTAGAAAATGGGCACTGTGAAAAAACATACGTTTAATAAAAAAAAGCTAAGGAAAATGTATTTTAAAGTAAATTTTGTTATAAAATAGTTCTTCCACCTTAGAATTTTCTTTAATGATGTTTGTATGCTGCTAGTACTGCCACTAGAGGGCGCTGTAGCTATTGTTTTAAAAGCAGTACTCGCTCTGTTTCAGCCCCTGTATTTCTATATGTTGCCATGGTGATTTTAGGTCAGAAGTAACAAGAGCAGCCTTCATAAACACAGAACTCCATTTGTTTTATTTATTTTGAGATGAAGGCATTTTTTTACCTAGTTTATTTTATATAGGATTTAAATGAGCGAGCTGACACCCTCCCCGCACATAAGGAAGTATATGGCGCAACACTGAACTTCTGTGCACGCGGCGAAGCATTTCAGAAGGCGATGATTGGGGAAAACAAAACAAATTAAGGTACCGAGTTGTGTAGAGCAAAACAAAATCCCACCGATTTGTATGTTTTGTTGTTTTCAGTGGTCGAGCGGAGTTGGAGGCAAGGTGATCTGGGAGAAGCTTTTTACTAGCGCTGAACACATGACGTCAGCGCTACTGATTTTTAAATGAACTAAAAACAAAAATTATTTCTAATGGCTGAAAACTGTTTTCATTTTTGTCGAAGGAACGGTTTAGTGTGGAAGCAGTAATACAGAGCCGGCCTGCCGACTTGCCGACATGAATCTCACTAAGCGAGAAGGCTCGGCCAGGGAGTTTGAAAGTTCGGGTGCCCAATAATATTTTTAAGTAATGGGGCACCCCTAATTGGTACTTCTTTTAGCGGGCTCTATCGAGAAATACCTGCCCGCTTAGTTCAGCATCCTAGCCAATCAGGATGCTAGGTTTTGCTTGCCCATTTTCTAAAAGGGAGTAACATGACAGAGTAATATAGGGAAGGGATGTTCTAGAGTTATATGGGGAGGGATGGGCTACAGTCATATAGGGTAGAGATGGGATAGAGTAATATAGGGAAAACACGTGCTAGAGTTATAAAGTGAAGGGATGTCCAAGAGTTATATAGAGGAGGGATGTAAAAGAGTATGAAGAGATGGGATGTGATAGTGGTATATAGAGGAAGGATATGTTAGAGTTATATATGAAAGGATGTGCTAGAGTTATGTAGTGGATGGACATGCAAAGTGATATAGGATGGATGTGATAGAGTAATGTAGGAAGGAATGTTCTTGAGTTATATAGGGGAGGGATATGATCACATAATATATGGAAGAAAGTGCTAGTTATATAGGGCAGGGGTGAGATAGAGTAATCTAGGAAGGATGTGCTAGAGTTATATAGGAAGGAATTGCTAGAGGTATATAGGGAGATGTGATAAAGTACTATAGGGAAGGGATGTGCTAGAGTTATACAGGAGGCATATGATAGAGTAATACAGATGAATGATGTGCTAGTTATACAGGTGAGGGATATGCTGTAGTTGTATAGGGAAGGGATATGCTAAAGTTATGTAGGGAAGGGATGTGCCAAAGTCATATGGGGGAGGGATGTGATAGAGTAATATAGGGAAGAGATGTGCTAAAGTTTTATAGGTTTTATAGGGGAGGGATACGATAGAGTAATGTAGGGAATGGATGTGCTAGAGTTATATATGATGGGATGTGCTAGCATTATATAGGGGAGGGATGTGATATAGTTATACAGGGAAGGGATGTGCTAGAGTTATATATGGGATGGATGTGCTAGAGTTTTATAGGGGAGAGATGTGTTAGAGTAATATAGGGAAAGGGTGTGCTAGAGTTATATACAGGAAGGATGTAGAGTAATATGGGAAGGAAGTGGTAGCGTTACATAGGGAAGTGATGTGATAGAGTAATACAGGAAAGGGATGTGCTAGTTGTGTAAGGGAAGTATGTAATACAGATTAATAGGGAAGGGATGTGCTCGAGTTATACAGGAGATGAATGTACTAGTGTCACCCCCTATTCCTGGCCATTGACCCAAATATGGGATCTTTGGCCCCTAGTTCTCAGTACTGAAGGAGCGGAACTAGGTGGCCACAATGCAGGAGCCCCGTCGGGGAGTCCTGGAGGGAGTCAAGCCTGGCTCACCATCTTCACAGCAGCAACTATCATTGAGCTTTCTGGAGCCCCTGATACCAGGGAAGGAAACAGAGTAGGGACCAGAACGAGGAGTGTCATCAGGTGTAGAATTGTAATACGCCAACCCCAGGACAGGAAGGAGGGTTGAGTGCAAAGGTGAGCCATCTGCACTGAGAACCATTCTGGGAAGGGCAAGCCCAGTGGTGCTGATGTTGCAGTCCTGGACAACACACCTCACTCCATGCCAGTCACCCAAAGTTCAGATGCAGACCCAGGTTGCCGGGGGTCAGCTGAGGAGGGGGAGGAGAGAGCATCCAGAAGACTGCTGTCCTTCCCTGAGGAGGGGATGTTTCAGTGCCCGGTGTTCATCTGGCCCCTAGCATTGACTGGGGGTATGGCAGTCAGGGTCTGTCAGTATAGGGGGAAAAAGGGAGTGGTGGCTGCCAATGTTCTATGCACAGAAGCATGCGTGGACACATCTGGGTGACATTGCACACCACCCCTTGGTAGAAAATGGAAAATGTCCTCCCAAGCTGCCACTGACCTCGGCCACCTTGTAGCCTTGCACCCCAATGAGCATGCAAGCCACACTGCATTAGTGGTGGAAAATCGGAGGAGTGGGGCTGGGGTGGCTGGCATCCAGAGGGTAGCTGGGGGCCAAAGGAAAACATTACTAACTGCATAAAAAGAGAACTATTGTGGGCACTACACATGTGTGCATGCTCGAAAAAGGAGCCAAAGCTCTGACAGCAAATCAGGTGGTGTGGCCACCATTTCAGCACCAGTCCCAGGAGGCAACTGAGTCAGGACATGTTGAAATCAGCTCACAGGGTATTAACACAGGCCACAGGATGCTGAAGAATAAGCAGCCTGCACAACAAAAAATGTAAACATACATGGCCACTTCCATGTAGCCGGCAGGCCATGACCCCCACAAGTGCTGGGAAGAAGTCTGGAGATGCCATATTGAATAAGTAGGAAGCCACAGCCAATCAAATGAGCTAGCAGGCTCCAACCAACCAATGTATCATGGCATTCAGCTCCAATAAAAGGGGGCCTACCTGAGAGCAGTAAAGTCAGCCTGTGCAGTCCATATGCCAGTGAAGCCAGATTGGCCTGTGGCTGCAGGCCACATTGTGAGACTTTCAGAGGCTACACTCCGCAGGGCTCAAGAGAGTTTGCAGGTTAAGAGGTGCCTTTTATTATTTCTTGTTTTGAACTGCTATTGAGTGATACAGAGTACCTTCAAAGAAGGAACTGCAGAAGCATTTGTGGAAAAGAAACAGTTTGATGTTCAAAGATTTTTCCAGTAAGAAGCCCTTTCCATTCTGCAGTACCAAGTAAAAGATCCTTCACCTGACTACATAACGGTTCTTACCAGGACTCATTTGTGAGGTGGACTGATGGAGGGTGTCCTGATCACAGCCAGTAAGACCATCTGAGCCACAATAGACCCAGCTAAGAGACGAATATGATCCTGATCAACCGCAAGACCCCTGATCCAGTCCAGAGGGAAGCTGCGATCCAGATACCAGTAAACCCAGCTGTGCAGCTACTGCAGAATCTAGCAGTAGCTGATCCACAGTAACATATGGCCTGACTGCATGTCCAGTGGAGCTTTCCTGAAGTCTTCAGAACCATGAGTAAATTGACATTTAGCCCCTGTAACTTGAACTGTGTTGTGTTTCCAGTTTACCGAAATCCAGGGATCAGACAGAAGATTTCCATCGGCCATCTGGTCTACCTGTTTGGACTACAAATAGGAGTACCTTTGAGTTTTTGGTTTCTGCAATAGCAACTGTGCCCCAATGCCACCTGCTAGCCATTGACCTCCCAAGAGGGTTACTGCACTGGCAAGTTGAGTGCACTCCTATTAATGCTTTTGGAGGGTAAAGTTGGATGCACCCATTCTAGGGGACTGAAGAACTTGGGGGCACTGAGAGCATATACATGAAACATAGAAACATAGAAACATAGAAGTTGACGACAGATAAGGACCGCAAGGCCCATCCAGTCTGCCCATTTCTTTTTCTACCTTATAAATGTGCCTTCGGCCTTTGCTCTGTCAGTGACCTATCTATTCATAGTCATTTGTATTGCTCCCTTATGCCTATCCCATGCCTGTTTGAAGCCCTGCACTGTATTCATAGCCACCACTTCTTGTGGTAAGCCATTCCATGCATCCACCACCCTTTCTGTGAAAAAGAATTTCTTCACATTCCCCCTTAATCGGCCTCCCTCTAATCTCATGCTGTGTCCTCTTGTCCTGCTATTTTTCTTATATTTAAACATGTTAGACTCTTTCACCTTGTTTATGCCCTTAAGGTGTTTGAATGCCTCGATCATATCACCTCTCTCCTCCTTTGCTCAAGGGTATACATATTGAGCTCCGTTAATCTGTCCTCATATGTCTTCTGATGCAGTCCCTGCACCATTTTGGTTGCCCTTCTCTGGACTGCCTCAATTTGGTTAATGTCCTTGTGAATGTGTGGCCTCCAATACTGCACGCAGTACTCCAGATGGGGCCTAACCAGTGTCTTGTACAGAGGGATTATTACCTCCCTCTTACGACTTGTGATACCCCTACTAATACACCCTAACACCCCCTAGCCTTACCTACTGCTTTAGAGGTCTGCTTGGATGATTTTAGGTCATCAGTGATGATGATGCCCAAGTCTCTTTCTTCCTTTGTGACTGCTAGCAACTCCCTCCCAGCCTATAGGTGGCTTCAGGGTTTCTTCCCTATGTGCATGATTTTGCACTTCTTTGCATTAAATCCCAGTTGCCACTCTTCTGACCATTCTGCTAGTTTATCCAGATCTCTTCTCATTCTGCCCACCCCATCTGGATCATCTACTCTGTTGCAGATCTTGGTGTCATCTGCAAACAGACAAGCCTTACCCTCTAGTCCATCTGCAAGGTCACTAATGAAGATGTTGAAGAGGACTGGCCCCAGGACTGATCCCTGAGGTACCCCACTTGTGACTTGCATTTCTTCTGACTGTATACCATTTACCACCACTCTCTGTTTTCTGCCCGTCAACCAGTTTGCCACCCAGTTGACCAACTTCTGACCCACCCCGAGCCTACCCAGCTTATTTATCAATCTTCTATGTGGAACAGTGCCAAAAGCTTTGCTGAAGTCAAGGTAAGCGACATCAACTGCTCCCCCTTGGTCCACCACTCTGGTTACCCAGTCAAAGAAATCTATGAGATTAGTTTGACAGGACCTTCCTTTGTAAACCCATGCTGTCTTGGATCCTGTGCCCTATGGATTCCAGGTGTTGCATATCCTTTCCTTAAGGGTGCCTCCATAATCTTGCCCACTACTGAGGTAAGACTGACCGGTCTGTAGTTCCCGCCTCCTCCTGCTACCACTCTTGTGGGCGGGATCACATGAGCCCTTCTCCAGTCTTCTGGGACCTCTCCTGTGCTCAGAGACTCACTAAACAATTCTGCTAATGGCTCTGCTAGTTCCTCCTTTAGCTCCTTAAGTACCCTGGGATGTATGCCATCAGGTCCCATTGCCTTATCCACCCTGAGCTTAGCAAGCTCTTGTAGGACCCTTTCTTTTGTGAAGGGAGTAGTGCTCACCTCCTTCCCCGCTGTGTCCATGATGCTGAGCTGTGGGCCCTGTCCTACCTTTTCTTCAGTAAATACCGAGCAAAAGTATCTATTTAGGATAGATGCCTTTACAGGGTCCTCCTCCTCACATGCTCCCTTTTCTCCATTAAGCTTAGCAATACCCCTCTGGACTTTCTCCTTTCACTAATGTATCTGTAACCCCTAGATGGCGCTATCCCAGGGGCTACTACCCCTGCCTGATTTGCCACTAACAGGTTGAGGGGCCTGGATCCAATGGCGGGTGCCTCCACCCAGAGGTCAGGGTTTGCAATAGTTAAACTAACTTGGTCACAGCCCTCTGGGACACTGCAACCCCACTTTCTTCCCACTAGTGGCCCACACAATATATCAGAATTACCTTCACAGTATACACTTACCCCCAGGTCTGGTTCCGGCACTGGGACCTCCTGTGAAATGAGATACAGTGCAACAATCACAGTACAGTACTTTAACATAGACAAATACCTCAGGCAGTATAACTTTGCTGAAACAAGCAGCTCTGATTTATTTAGGGGATATAACAAGGACATGGGAAATCAGGTTAATTAGCTTATCACTCTAATAATCTACCTATGGCTCTGTGCACAGGCCTATCCCTATCAGTTACTGTCCCTGGGTACCCAAGCCCTAGTGGCTAGTCCAAACCGTGGCAGCTGGTAGGGGCCCTTTCACACAGAGAAAAGGAGAATTAAACAGTCAGCAGTACAGTAATTCCATTTGGATTTAATGTGGCAATTCAACAGGGGCGACCCTGAATTAGTACTCACGACCTCCAAATAAGATAGGGTCCTTCAATGTCAGCAGGGCTCACTTGAGTACAAAACCTCTTCACACATCCATATAAAAGAAAGCACTATACCAGGCAGGCTGCATCTGTATCCGATCGCAATTACTGCACAATACCGGGAGAACACACAGCAGATTCAGTTCCTGACAGACCGAGTGCAATTTTCAGCAATTCCTCCAGTCTTCTACAGGGTGAGCCTGGTTTCTACTCTTCAGAGATCCTTTGATTCTTTTCACAGGACGGATTCAGTCCTAACAAGCTGTTACACAAGCTGCAGGCGGACTCTGGGCCTTTCTAGTTTTTTTGACTAAAACTGCACACTGAAAAACATAGGGCTCCTTCCTTCTTCACTGCCAAAGCTCAACTGAAACTCCAACCGACAAAGCCGGGCACTTCCTTTGAGTTCCTCCCAGTTCTTGACTGGATTGGCTGTCACTCACAATAGACTGCTGCTGTTGGTCCAAAAAGGCACTGAAGTCTAAACTACATCTCCAGAGTCACTGCCCATACAATCCTCTTGTGGCTGGCTCAGATTATGAGTCCAAGTTCTGATTCGTCCAAGGCACCATTTTAGAGCTAGCTTACCCCACAGTGATTGGTCGAGTTCAGCAGTTCAAAACTAGAATGGGAACTAGCAGGCACAGTTCTGACTGCAAAGAAAGCAGGTTAGACAAACTGTAATTTCATTATTACTCTAAATAATTTCTGGCAAACAGTTACATCTTTCAGATAGGTTCCCTTTGCACTCTAGTGACTGCAAAATGAAGTGAATTGGCAGCAGCTCGGTGGTACTCAGAGAAGCACACAGTCCCCATACAAACTAATTATGTCTGCAAGCAGACAGCTCTTAAAGACAGTACCAGAGGCTCTAAAACACTCACTGATAAATGGCTTAAATGCCAAACACCATTCAGGCTTGGAGCATTCAAGCAAGCTCCTGGAAGTCTTTTGGGAACCCCCATTTGCAGGGGTTTACACCCTTCTGGCCTGGGAAAGCTTGGCGTCGCGTCAAGCAAGTACCCCATAAGTTTCAACTGCAACCATATACATTTGCATTAGGCTCGCATGTAATCATCAGTCAATATATCATTTTACCAAGAACACATTTCTGAAACATTGCAGTACGTCACTCTTTACACAGTATTACATACACATTGTACCATAACTCAAGTTATTACCTCTTGTACATGAAACCTGAAGAGGGGCCCTTCCTATCAGTTACCTTGGGGCTGGATGGGGCAAGGGCACCATATAGAGAGCAACACAAGTAACTTGGAGTTAGCACTGATGCTCAGTTTGGGCAATGAGCTGGGGACACGTACACTCCTTTATGGACAACATTGAGGCAAATCCACAGGCCTCCCAAGGGAATCATAACTGAGGTGCACCACAGGCTTTACAGCTCGACCAGTCTTTGTAGGGGAACTGTTATAGTCTCTGCACTCTGAGCCTCATTTTCAGCATTGTCCTCACTTGTCAGGAGTCTCCATGGGGGTGAGGCTAGAACTTGGGGCACTTTCAGCTCCAGGAGTTACAGTTTCTGAGTCCACAACATTTGGCTCGCATGGAGAGCTTTCGGACACTGGCAGTGGACTGTCAGGGCACTCAAAATACTCTTCTTGTTCGGGCGTATCACCAGTCTGCCCCAATCTATCATTTTCCTCCCCTGAAAGCTCAAACAGTTCAACCATGCACAATGATTCCATTTCATCTGATCTGATGCTTTGCACTTCACTTTCTGGGAGCATTGGCTCCAGGGATGAAGTTGGGGGCTTAGACAGTCAGAAGGCCCAGCTTTGTCTCCAGTATTGACTAGGGATTGCCCGAAACAATTGACTCAGTTCTAAGAAGGATAGTATTCAAAGTCACTCTCACTTTCTTCCGATATGGACTGACAGTCATGCTCAACTGGGACTTGTGAGGGAACACTTTAACTTTGCTTCTGTAGGTGCAAACTTTCTTGATCTTTCTTAGCAGCAGCTCTAGTCACTGGTCCAGAGGGCATCTTCTAGGGCTCAGACTCAATTAAGATTTGTCCAATGGGTAGTAAATGATTTCTATGCATTGTTTTACATCTTTTAATTATTCTCAGGCCTTACTTTGTACACTGGCAGATCATCTAGTTTGCCCACTACAATGTGAGGAAGATGGTGCCATCTGTCAGCAATCTTGTGCTTGCCATGCAGTCCCAGATTTCTTAGCAATACCCGATCTTCCTCCTGGAGTTCCTGTGCTTTCCTCTTTTTATCATACCCTTTCTTTGTTGGCCAGATTTCTTTTGGCAGCCATGGTTTGAGCCAGTTGGTACGCATGAGTTAGCTGGGCCTTTAACTTTTGCACATACTGTAAATAGTTGTCAGCTTGAACCCCATCAGGAGAGACCCCAAAACACACATCTACTGGTAGTCGAGCTTCTCTTCCAAACATCAGGCGGTAGGGAGAATCCAGTGGCATCACTTTGGTGCAGTTATAAGCATGTACCAGGGTGCTAATTTGTTGGCTCCATCTAGGCTTGTCCTTTGGGTGCAGGTGCCTAGCATATCTAGCAAAGTGCAGTTGAAACGTTCAGGCTGTGGGTCCCCTGGGGGTGGTAAGGAGTGGTTCTGGACTTCGCACTCCCCAGAGAAAGCATCTCTTTGATCAGGCGACTCTCAAAGTCTCTCCTTGATCAGAATGGATTCTTTGTGGAGCCCCATAGTGAACAAAAAGTTTTCTACAAGTACTTTGGCCACAGTGGATGCTTTCTGGTCTTTGGTGGGGAAAGCTTGGGCATATCTCGTGAAATGGTCAGTGACCACCAGCACATTACTGATATTTCTTTGATCTGACTCCAAACTCAGAAAATCAATACAGACCAGCTCCATGGGTGCACTAGTGGTGATGTTAACAAGGGGCAGCCCTCTGGGGCAAAGCTTTCCTCTGTAAGCTAGCGACTAGATTGAATGTGTTGCTCCACATCAGCCCCATCTTAGGCCAATAGAATCTGGATCTCTCAAGTCAAGTGTTCTGTCTATACCAAAGGTGCTTTATGTGGTTGTGCAGGACCTCAGTACTGAGTCTCGAAAGGCAGTGGGCAGCACTAGTTGTTGTTTGTCTACTTGTCCCCTCTGTCTACTGTTTCTCTGTATAACAGTTTATTGATCAGTTTCAACTTAGGACCTTCTTTGTATAACAGTGCAGTTCTCAAATCAGTGGAGTAATTTGGACATCTTTTCCTGCATATAGGGCTTCCTAAGCTGCTTTGATCATGGGATCGTGGATTGAGCCATGAATACTGTCATTGTCCAGCTGAGGCAGTGCACCAATGTCTATTGCAGAAAAGTGGCAATAAGCAGCAGGTATGCAATTCTCAGAGGGTCCTGAGCAATCCACCATGCAGTCCACTGCTCCGTGGACATTGTTCCTCCTGTCAAACTTCCAGCAGTGCCGAATGTCAGGTTCTGCCAATTGGACCCAATCATTCTGGGGAACAGGCCTCCGGGAGAGAGCATCAGCATCTATGTGGTTCAGACCTGCTCGGTATTTGAGAGCATAGTCATATGTAGATAATGCAGAAAGCCACCCATGGCCAGTGGCATCCAACAGCTGAGGTCTGCACATAGGTCAAAGGATTATTGTCAGTTTTACTAGTATTTTAGCCCCATACAAGTACTCATGGAATTGGTCAACAATAGCCCACTTCAAAGCTAGAACTCTAACTTATGTACAGGATAGTTCTTTTCGGATGGGTCAGGCTTCTACTGGCAAAGGCCACTGGTCTCAGGCCATTCTCATGTTTCAGTCAACACAGCCCCAACCCTTGCAAGCTAGCATCAGTGTGCAGGATGTAAGGTTTTCTTGGATCGACAAGGCCAGCACTGGAGCATGCGTGGGGTTGATATATGATCTCATGAAAAGCAGTCTCAATCAGGAGTCCAGCGGGCCCCAAATACTTCACTCGGATGAAAATACACTCTTTCAGTCTTGAGGACGCTGACTTTTGGTATTTTTTGTGGGTTGGGGATACCTTGAGTGAGGTTAAGTAAAGGGCGGATCACTCTTGAATAGTCCTTGATGAAGCGCCTGATAAAACCACAGAATCCCAGGAATCTTTGCAGTTCTTTTTAGATTTTTGGGCTGTGGCCAGGTGGTCAAGCCTCAACTTTACTTGGTCGGTCTCTATTCCTCGGTGGATACTATGTGTCCCACATACTTTACTGATGTTTGAAAAATTGACACTTATCAATGGACAGTTTAAGGCCAAAGTCCCAGTCGGTCCAATACCTTAAATAATCTGCTCTCATGTTCCTCCAGTGAGCTGCCAAACACAATAACATCATCTAGGTATACAGGCACTCTAGTAAGTTCATGTCCCCACTGCACGCTCCATCAATCGTTGAAAAGTGGCTGGGCACCTGAATCCCTTGAGGCATCCTCATGAATTCATAGAAGCCAGCCGGACAGATGAAGGCCGTCTTCTCACACGGTCCTCTGGGGCCATCGGGATCTACAGTGGCTTCCACTCACGGAGAACCTTTGAAGAACCACTTGCTCCCGTTTAGGCAGTCAAAGCATCCTGGAATCACGGGGCATTGTGTACTGATCAAGGGATAGTCACGCGGTTTAAGGTCGATAATCCACACATCCTTACTGTTCCATTCTTTTCCTCACTACCACAATGGGGAAGCATAAGGGCTTCTGGATTCTTGTATTACACCAGCAGCTAACATCTCTTGCAGATGCGTCTCCATCATCTATGTCAGCAGGTGCCAAGCGTCGAGACCTCTCACGAAATGGTCTTTCGTCCATACGGCGGATATTGCTCAGCTCCTTTACGCGCATCTACATCCCATTCCTTTAAAAGCACCTGGTCTCTCGGGCAAGCTTCTCACTGATCCTCACTTTCCATTCAGCTGGCAGCGGGGGTTGCGAAATCAAACAAGTCAGGCGTTACTCTGTCATTCTTCCTTGAACTCTTGCTGCTGGGTAGCATGCAGTGTCTGCACAATGCACATTAGCCAGGATGCAATCTCTGTTTACTCAGAATGTCTCTTTCAGACACATATGAACTTGGACCATTACCTTCTGGCATAAGCATGGGCTCTAGCGGGCAAAATACTGGGCTTGACCAGCAGTCCCTCTGGCAATTTTCATCGCCTGGTGCATCCAACATTAATATTTTATTCTTAACATCCTTTCTGATCCGGACCTCTCCCTGTAAGGTACACTGGGCATTTGCGCCAGGATCAGAGACTCAGGATCCTTCTTCCATACAATTCAAACGGTTCCTCTGGTTCTGTTTTTCAGCATCTCTCTGTGCCTCCCTTAGGCCTTCTTAATTAAAGCCAGAACTCTTAAAAGCTCTACTAGTCTTTGACCCCTGTTTTCATAACAACTGTGCCAGCCTTCTAACATATGAGCATTTGTTCCAATCAGCAAAGGGACACCATCATACACCAGTCAGTAGGGGGACACACTAAGGCTAGGGTCTCTGCTTAGTTCGCCACTCCAGCCACTGAGGTGGGGAAAAGATACCAAATTCAGATATACCGGAATAGGGTAGGGCCTTCTCACTTAACCCCCATACATGCAGTCCTTCTAATGGTTGTGAAGTTACGTCTGACAAATGCTTCTGATACCAATCCTGGAACATAATTGTCACTTGGAGCCACTGTCTAATACAGCTCTTGTAGACACTCCATTCACCTTTACAGTGGTCTCCATGGAGGGACCCACTACTCTGGACCAGTCTGGAGGCGGTGGTGGGGCCTGGGCAACTGACCTGCCACAAAGGACGTGAATTAGCATTTCTGGTGCCTCATGATTCATGTCAGTGCACCTCTTAACCACTGATTTCTTCTCCAGCTCTCCTTGTAGCCTATATGCAACTTTGTCAGTGTCTTTTGGGGACTGGCATTTCCTTTCATGTGCCCATCTTTCCACAATTATAGCAAAACATACTTTCTGGAGTTTGAGCTGGCCGAGGCGCCACACTGTGAGCCAGGGCAGGGGGTATTACTAACTGGAAACCTGGGTGCCATCTCTGTCTCTGGTAGTGATAAGCATTTGGAGACATCTCGTCGATTTCTCCACTTCCATGGTCAAGGAATTGAGTTTGGAGCTGTTATCAGCAGGAGATACATGGGTGGGTACCCCCACCCCATAGCAGATGCAGTCGGATATAGGTCAGGGCCCGATGCTTGCAGGCGTCCTTCATAAAGGACTGTTTTGAATTCCCGGATCTCTCTCAACAGTTCGCCCCATTGTGCATATCTTTTCCTTGTCAGAGCACTCATTGACTGTCAACCTCTGCCCTGAACTTCATTGATGGGTCACCCTCAGTCACTCGGTCAGTAGCCACAGCTGTTGGTGCAGGTACCTCCGGGTCGCCTTTTCTCAACTCCTCGAATTTCTCTCATTAACTCATCATAGGAGGGTGGGATTCCAGTCGATTTGCCAGGCGTAACTGAAGCAACAGCAGTTCTGAGAAGGGGCAGACTTAAGGGTTCTGTCCAGTCTGGTTCGGTCCAGTTCAATGCGTAGCAAACTACCCTTTCTGAGGCATTCTTGCAACAATTTTTCCAGCAGAGACATACACAGACAACATCTCCTGGTACTGTTGTGCATTTCTTACTCTCCACCATAGTCCTCATCAGAATCTGGGCTCCATACATTCTCCAAGGCCTCAAGATAGGCCTGTGCAGTCGCTTCAGGGTTACTGGCCGTTTGTACGGATGGTAGCCAGGGCAGGACCTCAGAGGCTCTCACTAACCCTCTTTCGCTTTTAGCCTTCTGAGCATTGCCATTCTAGCACTTGGGGGCAACATAGTCTATCCAGGTCTCCCAGTCATCCTCCCTTGGGGGTGGGAGGGTGCCAGAGAAGATCCTCAACCTTGGTAAGAGTACGTGACTAATGGCAGGTGCAGAAATAGAGTCTGCATTGGTTCAGCCACCATTACGGGCACTGGAGCAGGAGAGGGTGTTGGGAGAGAACACCCCAGGTGGCAAGAATAGTTCTTCAAGTCCTCCACAGTTTTCCCTCTCCCAGCAACCATTCAGCAAATTTCTCCTCAAAAGTTTCAGATAGTGGTGGGGGCTGATTCCCCCAGGTCTTCTGTCCTAGTTATCACTCAAGCAGTGAGGGCTCCCTCTGGGGTAATGGTCTGTGGCACTTTGGAGCTATCTATGGGATCCTTAAACTTACTAGGCCAGGGAAAGTGTGGGTGGGAAAGTGAAAGTGTGAACGATCGGGCAGATCTGTGTGTAGAAGGGAGATTTTTAACTGAAAGTGAGGAGTAGGAAGTAAGAGAACTGTGGTTTGTCTTTTTTTTTTATACACAGGTTTCTGTTAAATAGGCTGCATTATGTTGTTTTCAGAATTTAGGTGGTGAGACAGTGTACAGTAGTAACAGTGTGTGTGTGTGTGTGTGTGTGTTTGTATGGCTGCTTAACTGCATTAGGCATGGAGTGATCTCACTGCTGGTGAGAAGGTTTTGAGGGCTGGAAAGTAGTTTAGGTGTGTGGTCGTACTGGGAGGCGTGCGGTCGTTGGAAAATAATGCACGGTCATGTGATGCATTCTGTCCAATCATGTTACTGGAATTTCTATGATTTTACCACCCCATTTTATAAATATATATATATGTGTGTATATATATATATATATATATATATACACACACACACATACACAAAAAGCCTCAGGAAGCAGTTGCAATGAGCTTACAAGATTCAGAGACTAGGTTAGGTTAATACAGGTATGTAAAACAGCATATCACCAAGAATTTAATGTGTTACGTGTAACAAGGTAAATAAGACATGAAAATCACATCAGTCAAAAACAAGATAAAAGATACATATACAGAGAAACAAAAATTCCAGGAGGTGGTTGCTATAGCAAGCATGACAGCAGAGACTAGATGAGGTTAACACAGGTATTTATAACAAGATGAATTGCCAGTATGTACACATACTAGGAGACTATTGAGGTACTAGCGGGTAAAACAGGCTGGGGAGGCAGCCAGAGGTGGCTTTGTCAGCTAAGATGAAGTCAGCCGGGGTAAGCTTCATCAGAAGGAGGGGGGGAGAGGCAAAAGAATCTTTGGGAGAAAGAGTAGGAAGGAATGATGGACAGAAGTAGCGGCCATGATGGGAGGCCGAAAAAGGGAAAAGGAGGCCAAGAAGAGCAGACAGGGCTGTAGAAAGATGCAGGGAAGGGAGAGGAAGAGGCACAAGTAATAACACTAAGGTTGATAGAAAGGGAAAAGAGGCAGTGAAAAGGGACTAGAATGAGGGGAAGGAGAGGGAAGTAGGGAGCTAGGAGAGGTAGTCACAGTGGCTGCGTGCAACAAGGTGATTTCTCAGGAGGTGCTTGAAAGGACCAAGCGTGGGAACATCAAGGAGCCAGTGGGAAGCCCATTTAACCAACAGGGAGCCCGGTAGCTACAGGATCATTGGGCTGATTTGTTCAGCAAAGGGGACTTGAAGCGAGGTTAGAAACATTCCTGGTGGTACATCAGCTTGGGCATGGGTTAGCAGGGACAGGGAGTTGGGGGTGTTAGGACCAAGCTGATTTTCTTCCTGTAAAGGCAGGTGTGGCATGTAATCCTGTCACTGAGGTTGAGCCAGCTAGTGTTGGAATATAGGTCACACATGTGCATCCTACTGTGTGCTCCCGAGACCTGACGACAGACTTTGTTTGGGGCAATCGGACTCTCTTTAGTGCTGTGTCAGTGGCTGCACCATAGATGATAAGTCCATAATCCACAATGGATAGAATGGAGCTAGTTACTGCAGCTTGGAGGGCCTCTTGGGGCATATAGTGCTTATGCCTATAGGATCCCAACCTACTATTAACCATTTTAGATACTATGTGATCCGAGAAGGACAGGACACCATCGATTGTTATACCAAGGTACTTAAAGGTCTGAACTTGTTCAATGG
Organism: Neoceratodus forsteri; assembly: GCA_016271365.2. NCBI lineage: Eukaryota > Metazoa > Chordata > Ceratodontiformes > Ceratodontidae > Neoceratodus > Neoceratodus forsteri. The sequence continues at coordinate 335,575,405 of CM028137.1, read as the reverse complement.
GGGCATTAAGGCAGTTGGGTATGTTGAGCATAAATACTTTAAGTCTGTTTTGTGGGCTAGCGAAGAGCATGGTCTTCATTTTTTTTGTAGTTCATGACCAATTTGTGTCATGTGAACCAATCCTCTACCACTGAGAAGTTGATTTGAAGATAACGGGTTAAGGCCAGAGGGTCTGGATGAGTGGCGAATAACACAGCGTCATCCACATACAGGAGTATGTCACCAGGGTAGGCTTGAGGTAGGGAGTTAAGAAAAAGGCTAAACAATAAGGGTCCCAAAATGGACCTTTGAGGGACCCCAGAGCAGACCGGTTGACTGGTGGAGTTTGTCGCAGATTTTAACCTATTGAGATCTACCTTCAAGGTAACTTTTAAACCAATCTGCCATACTGGAGGAGGCACTGATCATAATGAGGGAGTCAATTAGGAGGGAGTGGTTAACTGTATTGAAAGCTTTAGTGAGGTCAGTGTACACTGACCCCACTAAGTGCTTCCGATCCAGGGCTTTGTGAATGAAGGAGGTGAATTCAAGGAGGGCTAAGGTGGTGCTGTGGTTTTTCCTGAAACTGTGCTGTTCAGGGCACTGGATGTTGTGTTTTAACAGGAACTCTGATAGCTGGTCAGCTACTATCCATTCAGGGCCTTCGATAGGGAGGGAGGGAGGATGGAGATGGGGCGATAATTGGAGCACTGTGCACGTCACCACTCTTATGGACTGGAGTCACTACTGCAGCTTTCCATTGGGAAAGGAATTTCCGCAGGCAGAGTGACTTGTTTAGAATTTAGGTAAGGGGCAAGAGGACTGCATCTAGTGTCATCTGAAGCAGCTTTAAGTCGAGTAAGTCACTGCTGTAACGTGATTTACCAAGGACCTTAAGCAGGTATTTCTTGGTAGAGCTAGGGGAGCTTGTTTCAAAGGAGAAGGGAGGGTGGGCTGAGGATGGTGCTGCATTGGTTAGTCCAGATAGAGGGGCAGGGAGTCAAAGAAGTCATGGAGGAGCACCCCACTAAGGTCGGTAAAAGCTGCATTGAAGATGTTAGCTATCTGCTGGGGATTTTGGGTGACAGGACCATAAACACACAGCATGGAAGGAGGGGATTTGTTGGCCTTCCCAGTGAGCTCTTTTAAATTGTCCCAACATTTCCTGCTTTCACCCAAGGAACTTGAAAGTGCATCCTTGAAGTAGTACTGTTTAGCTCGCTTGGGTGCAGGAGGTTCTGGCAGTTCCATCATTTTGCCAGTGAGTTGGGTTGCCTGTGGCCTGAGCTGTATGCCAGAGGTGATCTGTCAGCCATACGGGAAAGAAGGTAGGGTGTGATTCAAGAATTATTGAGTGCTTTTTGCCACACCTTTTTTCTGGGGGCAAAGATGTCACAGGCATCATTAAACTTGTTTACAAAGAAGTCAAGGGCATGGTCCACAGAAGAGACAGGGTCCAGTGGTGACCAGTCTTGGTTGCAAAGGTGGGCATTAAATTGGTTTAGTTGACCTTTCTTGAGGATGCGGTGAAACATAGTTTTTACAGGGAGCTTGGGTGATTTATTGGACCAAAGGCAGATGATGGGGAAGTGGTCACTAAGGGAATCGAAGAGAACTTTGGCATCTGTAATTCTATCAAGTGTGTTAGTGAAAATGAGGTTCAGCATGGTAGAACTACCAGTACAGTGATTACATCGGGTTGGTGAGGACACAACCTTGGTCAAGTTAACTGCAGTAGTTGCATCTCTATAGATGTCAGCTGCGGGTGCCAGCCAGTTTACATTGAAGTCCCCAAGGAGCACAATATCAGCCAAAGGGGGAGGGCTGAGAGATGATTGAGTAAGGCTGAGAAACCTTTGTAGTGGTCTCAAGGCAGGACATAACAGGCAATGATGGCAAGAGATTTGTCGTGGTGACCAAGGAGCAACCTTGTGAGGGACTGTCAGTGTCTATTTTGGAAAGGGCATACCCCTGGAAGGGTAGCTTTCAGGAAAATAGTGCAACCACTGCCCCTCTTCTCCACCCTGTCAATTCTAAAGGAACGAGTAGCCATCCGGTTGGACAGCACTATTGGGCACCTTAAGAGAAAACCAAGTCTCAACCACTGAAAGGATGTCGGGTTTGTGTTGCGTCATCCAGACCTGGAGGAGGTCAATTTTAAGGTGGAGACTCCTGATGTTTATAGACGCATGTTTAAGGTCTCATGGGTATAGTTACTGTTCTGAGGAAACTACAAGGGTCCGGGGTTAGGGTGGATGTTGCTGGACAGAAGGAGGAGTAGTAGGAAGTTACGTAAGATGAGAAACTTGAGTGCATTTAGAAGAGATATAGGTTTATGATTTCTGGGTTTGTGATTAATGGAGATGGTGGGAGGACAGGAGAGGTCAGGCAGAGCAAAAGAAGAAGGAGAAGGAGGATAGGGTGATTTGGTGGGGATAACTAGAGATGAGATAGGGGGATAGCAGAGGCTTCAGTGACGCAGTTTGTTTCTGACATGCCAGGGGTACCCCGTAGGGGAGGTAGTTGGAGGGTCAAGTCTGGCTGAGTGGCTTTGTTGTAGTGCAGGGACAAGCCACCAGTTAGGAGAGCTAGAGTTAAGAGGTAACTCAAGAGGCCCATTCTTGGCATGTGCTGATAATTCATAATTAAATGGGAATTCGGCATCTAGAGAAGCTTAACCCAGAATGCTGAATTACTAATCTTTAGGTGTAAGAAATTACTAAGTCAGCTTCAGAGGGGACATGCCATCTTAAGAAACTAAGATGAAATCTGACTGGGAGGTCTCCTTTAAGAGACAACTGCGCACCTGACTGGTGAGGAGGCAGACCACTTGAGGTAGCAAGAGGATTTAATAAGATATTGGGGTGGGGGTGGGCAGGAGGGCCAAAAAACAGGTGTAGGAAATTGCAGCAGCTGCGGTTCATCTGCAATTAAGCAGCTCGGCAAGTCAGCCTGTAATTAGCTGCTCTTAGCTTCAGTCCAACCAGCAGAAGTGTACACCACTGGAAAATAGCAGTAGAAATGGCACCAAGTTTGAAAATCCAGTGTACCTTCACAGTCAGGGAAATGCAGACAGACGGCAGCACCAGTGGACTGGTGTGTGACTGTGGTGGAATTCGATCCGCAGCCTGGTTCGAATCAGGAGAGCATCACCCAGCCAGGGTCAATTTGAAGAGAGAATAGGAGGGGTGCAAGTGTGGAACCTTGTAGCACTTCTGCCATGGTGGGGGTAGGATCGGAGAAAATAGTTCAAGCTTTTACCCATTGACTCCTTCCATCAAGATAGTTCCTAAACCATGGTAGGGCAGGGGAAGAGACTCCCAGGTTGCTTAGTCTGGTACAAAGCAGATGGTGGTCTACCAGATCGAATCACTTAGTGAGGTCAATGAATACTACCCCTGTGTATTCACCCCTGTCCATAGCATTTGCAACCTGGTAATTGAAGGAGAGGAAACCAGTGGTAGTACTATGATTTTTATGGAAACCATGTTGTGCCAGAGACAAAAGGTTATGCTTGGTTAGGAACTCGGATAGCTGTGAGGCAACAAACTTTTCCAGTATTTTGTTGAGTACGGAAGTATGGCAATCGGTCAATAGTTCCTGACAAGTTTTGTGTCACCTTTCTTAAAAATTGGGATTATATAGGAGAGTTTCTATAGTTCAGATACAGCCCTGGACATAAGGGACAAGTTGGTAATTCTGGTGATGGGTGAAGACAATTAGGGAGCAGCACCTTTTAGTAGCTTTGGTTCAGAGCCTGGAGATTTAGCTGTAGGGATACTCTGTAGTAGTCTATGCACTTCAGACACTATAACCAAATGGAATTAAAATTGAGGGTAACTCTGGGAGTCAGAGCCTAGATCTTTGATAGGAGCACAGTCAGTGGCAAAGGTGGAAAGGCCCCGTGTAAGACAAGAAGTCTGAGAAGAAGCCATTAAAACCGTTGGCTATGGTTTTAGGGTTGTTACAATTGACATTGTTCATACACATGTCAAGGAGAAGAGGGTTGTTAGATAGACCCATAGCCAGTTTAATATACTTCCAAAAATGTTTTGGGTACCCTATCAAGGAGTTAAGGAGTGACCTATAATAAGTATGTTTATTATGGCAAATGGCTTTTTTTACACTCATTCCCAAGGGTATGATATTTTGACCAGTGAGACGTAAGCCTAGTGGGCTTGTATTCAGAACAGGATTTATCTCTAGCCTTGATCAAGGTAAAGAGTGGGTGGTCATGCCATTTGGTTACAGGGCCCCAAACCATCCTAGTAGTAAGTGGGGCACGTCTGTCCTGTAGCCATGAGAAAATGTCACTGAAGAGAGATACCACCAGATTAAGATCATTTGTGTTCCAGAGGTATGACAGTCAGTGCCCCTGACATCTTGCTTGAATGGGGTTGGGTTAAAATGTGCACGGTCACAGAAGTGGAGAAGTCTCGAGGGAGCTTTAGGAGTTTTAGTTCTCCATACACACAGAACACTGGTGAATGGTCATTGATTACATCAGGTAGCACTCCAGAGGTGATGATCCCTTCAGGCCTGGGTGCTGGGATCCAGTCAATTAATGAGGCTGTGCTCCCATTTATTGCAGTTCTAGTGGGTTCAGATATGATTTGAGTACAGTGCAGCTTGCTGAGATGTACAGTAGGTCAGCATCTGTGCATATGGCACTCAGCCAATCAATATTAGAGTCACCAAACAATAAAAACTAATTACTTTTAACTATGGGCCTATAATGTTCAGGAGATGTTGAGTGCCTGTCAGCTACCAGCTAGAGGGATATAGGTACAAAAAGATGTCAACTTTTTGTTCCACCTAACAGGAGAACAGCATGAGTGAGTTCAAAGCCTTTGTTAGTGAGGACAGGAGGGTGCCTAAAGCAGTGAGGTTAAGGTGGGATTTAAAATACACCATGCTCCCAACATCCCTCTTTGATCTGGGATGTTCATTTCTGATAAAGTTGTATCCAGGGAGACCCCAGATTTGGTCGGAGGTAGAAGGATGGGGAGGAATACGCTAGAGTTATACAGGGGAGGGATGTGATAGAGTAATATAGGGAAGTTGCTGGAGTTATATAGGGAAGAGATGTGCTACAGTTATATAAGGGAGGGATGTGACAGGGTAAGGTAGGGAAGGAACGGGCTATATTTATATAGGAGAGGGATGTGATAGAGTAATATAGGGAAGGGATGTCCTAGACCTATATAAGAAAGGCTGTGCTAGAGTTATATATAAGCAATAATACCCGACAGGGTGGGCGGTATTAGGTGAATACCCGGACACTCAGAGGCATAATGAACCCGGCCATACAGGCGGAGGGTGCCTGCCCTGGAAGGTCCGGTATTCACCAATACTGCCCATCCTGGAGGGTATTATTGCACTTAGAAAATGGGCACTGTGAAAAAACATACGTTTAATAAAAAAAAGCTAAGGAAAATGTATTTTAAAGTAAATTTTGTTATAAAATAGTTCTTCCACCTTAGAATTTTCTTTAATGATGTTTGTATGCTGCTAGTACTGCCACTAGAGGGCGCTGTAGCTATTGTTTTAAAAGCAGTACTCGCTCTGTTTCAGCCCCTGTATTTCTATATGTTGCCATGGTGATTTTAGGTCAGAAGTAACAAGAGCAGCCTTCATAAACACAGAACTCCATTTGTTTTATTTATTTTGAGATGAAGGCATTTTTTTACCTAGTTTATTTTATATAGGATTTAAATGAGCGAGCTGACACCCCCCGCATAAGGAGTATATGGCGCAACACTGAACTTCTGTGCACGCGGCGAAGCATTTCAGAAGGCGATGATTGGGGAAAACAAAACAAATTAAGGTACTGAGTTGTGTAGAGCAAAAACAAAATCCCACCGATTTGTATGTTTTGTTGTTTTCGTGGGTCGAGCGGAGTTGGAGGCAAGGTGATCTGGGAGAAGCTTTTGCCACTAGCGCTGAACACATGACGTGCCAGCGCTACTGATTTTTAAATGAACTAAAAACCAAAAAATTATTTCTAATGGCTGAAAACTGTTTTCATTTTTGTCGAAGGAACGGTTTAGTGTGGAAGCAGTAATACAGAGCCGGCCTGCCGACTTGCCGACATGAATCTCACTAAGCGAGATGAGAAACACGGCCAGGGAGTTTGAAAGTTCGGGGTGCCCAATAATATTTTAAGTAATGGGGCACCCCGAATTGGCACTTTCTTTTTAGCGGGCTCTATCGAGAAATACCTGCCCGCTTAGTTCAGCATCCTAGCCAATCAGGATGCTAGGTTTTGCTTGCCCATTTTCTAAAAGGGAGTAACATGACAGAGTAATATAGGGAAGGGATGTTCTAGAGTTATATGGGGAGGGATGGGCTACAGTCATATAGGGTAGAGATGGGATAGAGTAATATAGGGAAAACACGTGCTAGAGTTATAAAGTGAAGGGATGTCCAAGAGTTATATAGAGGAGGGATGTAAAAGAGTATGAAAGAGATGGGATGTGATAGTGGTATATAGAGGAAGGATATGTTAGAGTTATATAAGGAAAGGATGTGCTAGAGTTATGTAGTGGATGGACATGCTAAAGTGATATATAGGATGGATGTGATAGAGTAATGTAGGGAAGGAATGTTCTTGAGTTATATAGGGGAGGGATATGATCACATAATATATGGAAGAGAAGTGCTAGTTATATAGGGCAGGGGTGAGATAGAGTAATCTAGGGAAGGGATGTGCTAGAGTTATATAGGGAAGGGAATTGCTAGAGGTATATAGGGGAGATGTGATAAAGTACTATAGGGAAGGGATGTGCTAGAGTTATACAGGAGAGGCATATGATAGAGTAATACAGATGAATGATGTGCTAGTTATACAGGTGAGGGATATGCTGTAGTTGTATAGGGAAGGGATATGCTAAAGTTATGTAGGGGAGGGATGTGCCAAAGTCATATGGGGGAGGGATGTGATAGAGTAATATAGGAAGAGATGTGCTAAATTTTATAGGTTTTATGAGGAGGGATACGATAGAGTAATGTAGGGAATGGATGTGCTAGAGTTATATATGATGGGATGTGCTAGCATTATATAGGGGAGGGATGTGATATAGTTATACAGGGAAGGGATGTGCTAGAGTTATATATGGGATGGATGTGCTAGAGTTTTATAGGGGAGAGATGTGTTAGAGTAATATAGGGAAAGGGTGTGCTAGAGTTATATACAGGAAGGATGTAGAGTAATATAGGGAAGGGAAGTGGTAGCGTTACATAGGGAAGTGATGTGATAGAGTAATACAGGAAAGGGATGTGCTAGTTGTGTAAGGGAAGTATGTAATACAGATTAATAGGGAAGGGATGTGCTCGAGTTATACAGGAGATGAATGTACTAGTGTCACCCCCTATTCCTGGCCATTGACCCAAATATGGGATCTTTGGCCCCTAGTTCTCAGTACTGAAGGAAGCGGAACTAAGTGGCCACAATGCAGGAGCCCGGAGGAGTCCTGGAGAGTCAAGCCTGGCTCACCATCTTCACAGCAGCAACTATCATTGAGCTTTCTGGAGCCCCTGATACCAGGGAAGGAAAAGAGTAGGGACCAGAGCGAGGGTGTCATCAGGTGTAGAATTGTGTCCCTAACCCCAGGACAGGAAGGAGGGTTGAGTGCAAAGGTGAGCCATCTGCACTGAGAACCATTCTGGGAAGGGCAAGCCCAGTGGTGCTGATGTTGCAGTCCTGGACAACACACCTCACTCCATGCCAGTCACCCAAAGTTCAGATGCAGACCCAGGTTGCGGGGGTCAGCTGAGGAGGGGAAGAGCATCCAGAAGACTGCTGTCCTTCCCTGAGGAGGATGTTTCAGTGCCGGTGTTCATCTGGCCCCTAGCATTGACTGGGGGTATGGCAGTCAGGGTCTGTCAGTATAGGGAAAAAGGGAGTGGTGGCTGCCAATGTTCTATGCACAGAAGCATGCGTGGACACATCTGGGTGACATTACACCACCCCTTGGTAGAAAATGGAAAATGTCCTCCCAAGCTGCCACTGACCTCGGCCACCTTGTAGCCTTGCACCCCAATGAGCATGCAAGCCACACTGCATTAGTGGTGGAAAATCGGAGGAGTGGGGCTGGGGTGGCTGGCATCCAGAGGGTAGCTGGGGGGGCCAAAGGGAAAACATTACTAACTGCATAAAAAGAGAACTATTGTGGGCACTACACATGTGTGCATGCTCGAAAAAGGAGCCAAAGCTCTGACAGCAAATCAGGTGGTGTGGCCACCATTTCAGCACCAGTCCCAGGAGGCAACTGAGTCAGGACATGTTGAAATCAGCTCACAGGGTATTAACACAGGCCACAGGATGCTGAAGAATAAGCAGCCTGCACAACAAAAAATGTAAACATACATGGCCACTTCCATGTAGCCGGCAGGCCATGACCCCCACAAGTGCTGGGAAGAAGTCTGGAGATGCCATATTGAATAAGTAGGAAGCCACAGCCAATCAAATGAGCTAGCAGGCTCCAACCAACCAATGTATCATGGCATTCAGCTCCAATAAAAGGGGGCCTACCTGAGAGCAGTAAAGTCAGCCTGTGCAGTCCATATGCCAGTGAAGCCAGATTGGCCTGTGGCTGCAGGCCACATTGTGAGACTTTCAGAGGCTACACTCCGCAGGGCTCAAGAGAGTTTGCAGGTTAAGAGGTGCCTTTTATTATTTCTTGTTTTGAACTGCTATTGAGTGATACAGAGTACCTTCAAAGAAGGAACTGCAGAAGCATTTGTGGAAAAGAAACAGTTTGATGTTCAAAGATTTTTCCAGTAAGAAGCCCTTTCCATTCTGCAGTACCAAGTAAAAGATCCTTCACCTGACTACATAACGGTTCTTACCAGGACTCATTTGTGAGGTGGACTGATGGAGGGTGTCCTGATCACAGCCAGTAAGACCATCTGAGCCACAATAGACCCAGCTAAAGAGGCGAATATGATCCTGATCAACACTGAAGACCCTGATCCAGTCCAGAGGGAAGCTGCGATCCAGATACCAGTAAACCCAGCTGTGCAGCTACTGCAGAATCTAGCAGTAGCTGATCCACAGTAACATATGGCCTGACTGCATGTCCAGTGGAGCTTTCCTGAAGTCTTCAGAACCATGAGTAAATTGACATTTAGCCCCTGTAACTTGAACTGTGTTGTGTTTCCAGTTTACCGAAATCCAGGGATCAGACAGAAGATTTCCATCGGCCATCTGGTCTACCTGTTTGGACTACAAATAGGAGTACCTTTGAGTTTTTGGTTTCTGCAATAGCAACTGTGCCCCAATGCCACCTGCTAGCCATTGACCTCCCAAGAGGTTACTGCACTGGCAAGTTGAGTGCACTCCTATTAATGCTTTGGAGGGTAAAGTTGGATGCACCCATTCTAGGGACTGAAGAACTTGGGGGCACTGAGAGCATATACATGAAACATAGAAACATAGAAACATAGAAGTTGACGAATAAGGACACCAAAGCCCATCCAGTCTGCCCATTTCTTTTCTACCTTATAAATGTGCCTTCGGCCTTTGCTCTGTCAGTGACCTATCTATTCATAGTCATTTGTATTGCTCCATATGCCTATCCATGCCTGTTTGAAGCCCTGCACTGTATTCATAGCCACCACTTGTGGTAAGCCATTCCATGCATCCACCACCCTTTCTGTGAAAAAGAATTTCTTCACATTCCCCTTAATCGGCCTCCCTCTAATCTCATGCTGTGTCCTCTTGTCCTGCTATTTTTCTTATATTTAAACATGTTAGACTCTTTCACCTTGTTTATGCCCTTAAGGTGTTTGAATGCCTCGATCATATCACCTCTCTCCTCCTTTGCTCAAGGGTATACATATTGAGCTCCGTTAATCTGTCCTCATATGTCTTCTGATGCAGTCCCTGCACCATTTTGGTTGCCCTTCTCTGGACTGCCTCAATTTGGTTAATGTCCTTGTGAAGGTGTGGCCTCCAATACTGCGCAGTACTCCAGATGGGGCCTAACCAGTGTCTTGTACAGAGGATTATTACCTCCCTCCACGACTTGTGATACCCCACTAATACACCCTAACACCCCCTAGCCTTACCTACTGCTTTAGAGGTCTGCTTGGATGATTTTAGGTCATCAGTGATGATGATGCCCAAGTCTCTTTCTTCCTTTGTGACTGCTAGCAACTCCCTCCCAGCCTATAGGTGGCTTCAGGTTTCTCTTCCCTATGTGCATGATTTTGCACTTCTTTGCATTAAATCCCAGTTGCCACTCTTCTGACCATTCTGCTAGTTTATCCAGATCTCTTCTCATTCTGCCCACCCCATCTGGATCATCTACTCTGTTGCAGATCTTGGTGTCATCTGCAAACAGACAAGCCTTACCCTCTAGTCCATCTGCAAGGTCACTAATGAAGATGTTGAAGAGGACTGGCCCAGGACTGATCCCTGAGGTACCCCACTTGTGACTTGCATTTCTTCTGACTGTATACCATTTACCACCACTCTCTGTTTTCTGCCCGTCAACCAGTTTGCCACCCAGTTGACCAACTTCTGACCCACCCTGAGCCTACCCAGCTTATTTATCAATCTTCTATGTGGAACAGTGCCAAAAGCTTTGCTGAAGTCAAGGTAAGCGACATCAACTGCTCCCCCTTGGTCCACCACTCTGGTTACCCAGTCAAAGAAATCTATGAGATTAGTTTGACAGGACCTTCCTTTGTAAACCCATGCTGTCTTGGATCCTGTGCCCCTATGGATTCCAGGTGTTGCACTATCCTTTCCTTAAGGTGCCTCCATAATCTTGCCCACTACTGAGGTAAGACTGACCGGTCTGTAGTTCCCGCCTCCTCCCTGCTACCACTCTTGTGGGCGGGATCACATGAGCCCTTCTCCAGTCTTCTGGGACCTCTCCTGTGCTCAGAGACTCACTAAACAATTCTGCTAATGGCTCTGCTAGTTCCTCCTTTAGCTCCTTAAGTACCTGGGATGTATGCCATCAGGTCCCATTGCCTTATCCACCCTGAGCTTAGCAAGCTCTTGTAGGACCCTTTCTTTTGTGAAGGGAGTAGTGCTCACCTCCCTCCCCGTGTCCATGATGCTGAGCTGTGGGCCCTGTCCTACCTTTTCTTCAGTAAATACTGAGCAAAAGTATCTATTTAGGATAGATGCCTTTACAGGGTCCTCCTCCTCACATGCTCCCTTTTCTCCATTAAGCTTAGCAATACCCCTCTGGACTTTCTCCTTTCACTAATGTATCTGTAACCCCTAGATGGCGCTATCCCAGGGGCTACTACCCCTGCCTGATTTGCCACTAACAGGTTGAGGGGCCTGGATCCAATGGCGGGTGCCTCCACCCAGAGGTCAGGGTTTGCAATAGTTAAACTAACTTGGTCACAGCCCTCTGGGACACTGCAACCCCCCTTTCTTCCCACTAGTGGCCCACACAATATATCAGAATTACCTTCACAGTATACACTTACCCCCCAGGTCTGGTTCCGGCACTGGGACCTCCTGTGAATGAGATACAGTGCAACAATCACAGTACAGTACTTTAACATAGACAAATACCTCAGGCAGTATAACTTTGCTGAAACAAGCAGCTCTGATTTATTTAGGGGATATAACAAGGACAGGGAAATCAGGTTAATTAGCTTATCACTCTAATAATCTACCTATGGCTCTGTGCACAGGCCTATCCCTATCAGTTACTGTCCCTGGGTACCCAAGCCCTAGTGGCTAGTCAAACCGTGGCAGCTGGTAGGGGCCCTTTCACACAGAAAAGGAAGAATTAAACAGTCAGCAGTACAGTAATTCCATTTGGATTTAATGTGGCAATTCAACAGAGGCGACCCTGAATTAGTACTCACGACCTCCAAATAAGATAGGGTCCTTCAATGTCAGCAGGGCTCACTTGAGGTACACAAACCTCTTCACACATCCATATAAAGAAAGCACTATACCAGGCAGGCTGCATCTGTATCGATCGCAATTACTGCACAATACCGGAGAACACACAGCAGATTCAGTTCCTGACAGACCGAGTGCAATTTTCAGCAATTCCTCCAGTCTTCTACAGGGTGAGCCTGGTTTCTACTCTTCAGAGATCCTTTGATTCTTTTCACAGGCCAGTTCAGTCCTAACAAGCTGTTACACAAGCTGCAGACCGGAACTCTGGGCCTTACACACGTTTTTGACTAAAACTGCACACTGAAAAGCACAGGGCTCCTTCCTTCTTCACTGCCAAAGCTCAACTGAAACTCCAACCGACAAAACCGGGCACTTCCTTTGAGTTCCTCCCAGTTCTTGACTGGATTGGCTGTCACTCACAATAGACTGCTGCTGTTGGTCCAAAAGGCACTGAAGTCTAAACTACATCTCCCAAAGTCACTGCCCATACAATCCTCTTGTGGCTGGCTCAGATTATGAGTCAAGTTCTGATTCGTCAGGCACCATTTTAGAGCTAGCTCACCCCACACTGATTGGTCGAGTTCAGCAGTTCAAAACTAGAATGGGGAACTAGCAGGCACAGTTCTGACTGCAAAGAAAGCAGGTTAGATAAACTGTAATTTCATTATTACTCTAAATAATTTCTGGCAAACAGTTACATCTTTCAGATAGGTTCCATTTGCACTCTAGTGACTGCAAAATGAAGTGAATTAGCAGCAGCCTGAGTGGTACTCAGAGAAGCACACAGTCCCCCATACAAACTAATTATGTCTGCAAGCAGACAGCTCTTAAAGAGACAGTACCAGAGGCTCTAAAACACTCACTGATAAATGGCTTAAATGCCAAACACCATTCAGGCTTGGAGCATTCAAGCAAGCTCCTGGAAGTCTTTTAGGAACCCCCATTTGCAGAGGTTACATATCTATAGAAGTCTTGTCACCTTCTTTTACTGTTCGTGCTAGTGTTTCCTCAGTTTGGGACTTTGCCTGCCTTACTGCCTTACCTGCTTCCCTTAGGGCAGTTTGGTATGCCTCCCTATCTTCATCCCGCTGTGTTCCCTTATATTTCCTGAAGGCCAGCCTTTTGGCTCTGACCTTTTCTGCTACTGTATTTGAGAACCAAAGTGGTTTCCTTCTTCTATTGCACTTCCTTTTCTGTCTAACACAATGGGATGTTGCTTCAAGTATTGCATCCTTAATGCTTGCCCACTTTGCCTGTACCCCCTCACCTGTGTTTCTTTTTGCCAGGGCTAGCATTGGTTAATGACATTTTCATTTTGTTTTCCCATTTTTACTTTCATGCACCCTTGTTTTTTCCTTACCCTTCCACTCTAAGAAATGTTATTGTTCTTTTCATTTAATTTTAGGTGCACCTCCATTTTCCTGAAAGTGTCGCAGTCATTATCTGGTGAGGTACTGTGCAGTGTAGAAGCATTAAAAGATTTTCCTGAGGGACAGCTCCTGTAGGTTCTCTTAGCCCACTGCCAATAAAGATACACACCAGGTGGAAGCTGCTATATAAGCAAAAACACACAACAGGCTGTGGGTTATGCTCTGATAAATGCACACCTGGGAGCGTGCAGTCTCGTGCCTTACTACCCCTAGAAGTGCATTTATCAGAGCATAACCCACACCACAGACAGTGTTAGTGCGCACACAAAATGGGTACATGTTGAGAAATATTGTAACTTTTTTTAAAATTAAGAAATATTAAAGCTTTTTTTTTTTTGAAGCAAGATAGTCCTCCATTTAATCATCGGTAGGGCGCAGGAGAATGAGATGTTGTTCTGTGCAGTCTCTACTTATTCTGTGCAGGTTTTTTTCTCCCCCCTGCAACTCATTACCTTTGATTGATTCACCACTGACTTTCCTGGTTTTCTGTTCCACTCACTTTCCTGATCTCAAGAGTGACAATGGTGGGTTGCTAGGCTGTTGGCAAGACCAAGATTTCCTTGTGGTCATGCCGGCAGCATGTTTCCATCTGCGGTTGCGTGTTTTCAGAAAGTGCTAGCAGTCTCACTTTCTGCTAGTCACAATGGAGTGCGAGAGACCGCTGGCAAGTGGGGTGGGGATGGTGCTGGTGAGGATGCAGTGTTCTGTGGGTCATGAGGGAAAAAAATATTTAGGTAAGTGTTGTGTGGAATGGGAGGCAGGGAGGGAAGGAGGCAGAGGGAGAAACAGAGAAGCTGTTTTAACGGCTTACATGTTTGTGCCGCTCAGGAAGTTCAACATATAGGATCAGGAGGGATGAAAGAATTCTAGACAGGGGTGGCGCAAGGATATCCTGGCTTACTGGGTCACTGGTGGTGGCTCTTGTTTTTTAGTGTGGTAAAAGCCAAAATTAAAAGTGGAGTGTGGGTTGTGCCAGTTGCCTTCATCTAATGGAACTGGGTGCTGGGGGAAGAGTGGGAGGCTGGGTGCTGCTCCTCTCCCTAGTCAACCCCTTGTGTTTGTCCCATGCCCTCTTGAATCCCTCCATAGTTTCTGCCTCCACCACTTCCTCCAGCAGACTGTTCCAGGGTGCCACCATCCTCTCAGTGAAGTAATGCCCCCTCACGTTTCCTTTAAACCTACCCCCCCACCCTCAGTCCATGCCCTCTAGTTCTAGCGCCTACCTTCCCTGTGAATAAGCTCCCTCCCACTTTATTAATCCCCTTCACATACTTGAATGTCTCTATCATGTCCTCCCTCTCCCTCCTGGTCTCCAGCGGGTACAAATCCAACATCCTCAACCTCTCTTTGTATGGCTTCCCACTTAGCCCCTGCACCATCTTAGTGGCCCTTTTCTGTACTCTTTCCATGCCATCTATATCCTTGCATAGGTGAAGTCTCCAGAACTGTACCCCGTACTCCAGGTGGGGCCTCATTATGGATTTGTAGAGTGGCATCAGCACCTCCCACCTTCTAGTTATCCCACTCCCTATGCTCGCCAGCATACTGTTCACTTTGCCCACTGTCTTGCATTGAGTCCCCACCTTAAGGCTGTCTGTGATTATGATTCCTAGGTCCTTCTCCTGCTCAGCTGCATTCATTTCCTCCCCCAAGTGTACAGTATGACTTGCTTGTGGATTATTTTGCCCCATGTGCATCACTGTGCATTTTTTAGCATTGAATTTTAGCTGCCAGGTTTCCGACCACCCCTCCGGCAACCTTAGATCTTCCCTCATGGCCTGCACCCCCCCTGGGGTGTCCACCCTGTTGTAGATCTTTGTACCATCTGCAAAAAGGCAGACCTTCCCCTACAGCCCCTCCGCTATGTCGCTGATGTAAATGTTAAACAGGATGGGCCCTTGCACAGACCCTTGGGCAACCCCACTTGACACCCCTACCTCTCTGGAATGCACCCCATTTACCACCACCCTCTGGCTCCTACCCATTAGCCAGTTCTCCACCCACCTTGTTATTTTCTGCCCCACCCCCAAACTCCCCAGTTTATTTACCAGTCTTCTGTGAGGCACAGTGTCGAAGGCCTTCCCGAAGTCCAGAAAGGCCACGTCCACTGCCCCTCCCCCCAATCAACCACCCTCATCACCCAATTGAAGAACTCTTTCTGTGTGGTCAGCCCGGTGGCGCAGAGGGCTGAGGTGCTGGCTTACCTCGAACCACGCCGACGACCCGGGTTCAGGAACGGATTCAGGGCACCTGGGGCCAGCAGGGGAAGGAGAGGATTGATCGTCTTTAAGACTGCTCTCCTCTCCTGGGGTGAGCTGTGGGAGTGCGTCGCTCTGCAGTGACCTCCGGTGGAGACTGGGGGTAATGCAGATGCAGCACAAGGAGGGAACATCACCAGAAAATGGAAAATGGCTCCGCTCTCAGCCGGATGACGGCCACTCAGCAGTCCGATGCTGTCAATGTTCCAAGCCATCCGTCCCTCAGCAGTACCCCAGGGCCAAGTACTGTGCTTGCCCTGCCTCAGGTGCCTCTCTCCTCGGAGGGGGGGGGCCCCGCCAGGCGAAGGATTATGTCTGGGTTACCTAGGGATGTCTGCGGTGTGAGGGGCGGGGCTGGGCGCAGAACCCGGATCGGTGTAGCCACTGGCACAGCCTGAAGGAGTGGCTGAGAGTGGCAGCACATAGAGGTGGGGAAAAAAAGATAACACACAAAAAAAAAGAACTCTATCGGGTTTGTCTGGCATGACCTCCCCCATGTGAAGCCATGCTGAAAGATGTCCTGCAGCCCACTATCCTCCAAGTAGCTGACCACCCTTTCTTTTAATATCACCTCCATCACCTTGCCCACCACCAATTTGAGGCTGACCAGGTGATAATTGCCTGCCTCCTCCCTGCTGCCACTTTTGTGAAGTAGCACCACATCTGCCCTTATCCAGTCTTCTGGCACCCACCCTGTATCTAAGGACAGGTTAAATAACCTCACTAGTGATGCCTCCAGCTCCTCCCTTAGCTCCTGGAGCACCCTAGTTTGCAGGGCATCAGGCTCCGTAGCCTTGTCTACTCTCAACTTACCCAACTCCTCCCTGATCCTGTCCTCACTGATTGGACTCAGATCCACCCCTCCATCCTCCCTTCCCTTTCCCCCTAACACTGGTCCAATTCCTTCTCAAAGTCCCCTTCCACTTGTACTCCCCCCTCACCCTTTACCTTTACTATCCCCTGCCTTGCTTTCCTTTTCTTCCCTATGTACCGAAAAAGGTTTTATCACCCCTTGGCCTGCCTAGCAATTTTCTCCTCCATTTCTGCTTTCGCCTTCCTGATCTTCCGCCCTGCCACCCCCAGCTTCTCCTTGTCAGTTTCCCTGTCCTCCTTCCCCTGCATCCTCTTATATTCTATGAATGCCCTTTTTCTCTCTCCCCTATTGCCCCCCTCACTTCCCTGTTGAACCAAAGCGACCTCCTCCTTCTGCTCTTCCTCACCTTCCTTATACAGCTCTCTGTGGCTTTTAGTAGCCCCCCTTGATCTTATTCAATAGTTTCTCAACCCCCCCAACTCCTCCTTCCCCTCCATTTCACTCCAGAAAATTTCCCTCATCCTGGGAAAATCTGCCAGCCTGAAGTCCTGGACCTTCGTGATGGTTTGACTTGCTTCATACCCCGCTCTAACCCTGAAGCCCACTGTGCACTGTTTTATAGTCGCTTGCTCCTAGGCTGACCCTCGCCCCCACTCCCTCCACACTATCCCCATTTGTGAGGACCACATCAAGTATGTTACCCCCCCCCCAGTGGTCTCCCTGACCAGCTGCTGCAGGAAGGCTTCTTGGAGGGACTCAATGATCTCCCTGCTCCTGGATGACTGGGATATCCCAGTCTATATCTGGGAGGTTAATGTCTCCCACCAGCAGAATCTCCCCCTTTATAGCTATCCATCGAACCACTCGAAGTATCTGCATGTCCATCTCCTCGCTCTGCATTGGTGGTCTGTACACCACCCCCAGCCTTTTTCTCTAGGGTGACCCACAAGATTTCTGCTTCCCCTTGCTCCTCCTCCTGCCCTTCTGTAGCCTTAATGTCCTCCCTGATGTACAATGCAACCCCCCCTTCCTGCCAGTCCTATCTTTCCTGAATAACCTATATCCCGGGACCCCTACTTCCCAGGCCTGGTGCTCAGACCACCAGGTCTCTGCTATGGCTACAATATCCAGATCCTCCCCTTCCATTATTGCTTCTCGGTCCACCATCTTGTTCCCCAGGCTTCTTGCATTTGCGAAACGTCCTTTCCACTATATACCCCCCATCCCTCTCTACCATGTCTGGTCTGTACACTTCTCCCTTTTGTGGGGGAGTGCTTGCTAATCCGTTCTTTCCTCCTGCTGAGCCCTCACCCATCCTAGCCTTGTACTCCCCCCTTACAAGTTTAAACCCCCCAAGACCTTATCAATGTATCCTTGTAGACCCCCACAGTACTCTTGCTCTCCTCTCACTCAGATGCAGTCTAGCCTTCCAGTACAAGTCTTCATCCTCCCATGTGTCCTCCCACTCTCCTATACATGCGAACCCCTCCTCTTCGCACCACACCCGGAGCCAATCATTGAACTCCCTGATTCTTCTCTGTCTAGCAGTGTTGGCACAGGGGACATGCAAGACCTCCAAAAAGCCAAGGATTTTGCCTCTTCCAGGCATTCCTGCGCCAGTGTTTTGAACCTCCTCTGGACCTCCTCCACTTCATTACTTGTCAGATCATTTGTTCCCAAATTAATGATAAGGTGTGGTTTCCCCCACCAAACAAGCCCGCTCCCTGATTTTTTGCATCACCTTCCCCACCTCCATCCCCGGTTCACAAAAGACCGACCTCTGTCTGTATGTAGGACCCCTCCTTATCCAACGTATCCCTTCAATGATGGAGTCTCCGAATACCATGGCATTCTCCACCGCCACTACTAATGGATCTGGTCTTGTTCCTGGTGCCCCCCCCCGGACCCTTTCCTCCTAACTGCATTCCCCTGCCCTGAGCAGCCTACTTGACCCCCCTGGTTTCTTCCTGGGTCCCCATCTGTTCTCCCCCTGGTGAAAGATTCCGGCCCATTCTCTACCAATCCCCCCTATGGTCCCCTTACTCTACCTTCCTCTCCTTCCCTGTTTACCTGAGTCACTTGCTTGCCCTTACCTTCTCCTCTGCTATCTTCTCACTCCACTGATTGCCTTGCTCCTGTCCGTGTTTGTCCAATTACCCAGCGCCCTCGGTCCCCTTGGTTTGATGGGACCTTGAGGGAGCTGAGGAAAATGGGACAAAGGCTGGAGCATTGCTGGTGAAAATCGGGGCCTGGATGTCGATAGACTTAGATTGTTAACCCATTATGAGGATTATCAATCAGTTATCTCCCATAAGAAGGCAGAATTCCTGTCCAGGGAGATAGCTGCAGCACAAAATCGACCATCTCAACTCTTTCGCATTGTAGGCAGACTGTGCAATCCAGTCTGTCTGCAGTCTCGGAGAGTATTGTCACAAGAGAAATGTGACGAATTCGCTCACTTTTTTGCCGATAAGGTTGCTGACATCAGATCTGAGATTCACACAGGACACCCAAATGGGGCGGACTGTGATTAGTGGAGGGTGGCAGCCCCACAGTCTGTCTGGTCTGACTTTGGCCGACCAGCGATCGCGGATATTGTGAAGATTATCCAGTCCTTGCGGCCAACCTGCTGTGGTTTGGATCTGGGCCCAACGCACCTCCTTGTGGGGTGTGTTGAGACCATTGGCCCAGTCCTTGCAGAGATAGTCTGATGTTCTTTAGAGTCCAGGGTGTTTCCTGACACTCTGAAGGAGTCGGTAGTGATACCCCTTCTTAAGAAACCATCTCTTCATCCAGACTGTCTTGCTAACTACAGACCTATCTCTAACCTTCCCTTTATGGGTAAGATTATTAAGAAGGTGGTTGAGCTGCAGCTGGAGGATCATTTGGCCATCCACAGTATCTATGATCCTCTCTAGTCTGGTTTTCAGAAACGGCATAGTACTGAGACAGCACTTGTTCAGGTCCTCAATGATCTTCTAATAACAAGAGATCGGAGGAGCCGTTCCATCTTGGTTCTTCTAGATCTCTCGGCAGCTTTTGACACTGTGGCCCATGGGGTGTTGGTCGAGTGCCTGCAGTTAATCTGCGGACTGGCTGGTACAGTCCTCAGATGGTTTCACTCCTTTCTCACTGGCAGGTTTCAGAGAACTGTCTCAGGGGTTTCCTCCTCTGATAAGGTCTCCCTGCCATGTGGGGTTCTGCAGGGTTCTGTACTGTCCTCCATGTTGTTCGCGGTGTATATGCTGCCATTCGGAGACATTGTGAGGTGGTATGGACTGAGTTTTCACTGTTATGCAGATGACACTCAGCTCTACCTGTCCTTTGTGCCCAAGCAAGGATGGGCTGTCTCGAGTTTTAACAACTGCCTTCCGGAAATTGAGGGCTGGATGAGTGCCAGTTGGCTGAGGTTGAACCCGGATGAGACTAAGGTGTTGGTAGTGGACCCAGGCCATCGTGTAGAGGAGCCATCGGAGGGGCGAGCCTCGGGTCTTTGGCTCGGTGGTCGCCAGCTGACAACCTCTGAACGGGTGAGGGATCTGGGTGTGACTCTTGATAACAGATTGACGCATAAACATCAAGTGTCACCTGTTGTCAAGACTGCCTTTTTCCACCTCAGGAATGTAGCCCGGATCAAGCACCTGGTTCCGCACGACAACCTACCAGCCTTGGCTCGCACCTTTGTAACCTCCCGCCTTGATTACTATAATGCCCTGTACCTAGGGCTACCAGGGGTTGATATCCGCCACTTGCAGCTGGTGCAGAACGCTGCAGTGAGGCTGTTGACTGGGCAGCCTCGTAGCTGTCATGTCATGCCTGTGCTGCGTGGTCTACACTGACTGCCTGTTCAGTGGTGGATCACCTTTAAGGTCGGTTTACTGACCTATA
This sequence comes from Neoceratodus forsteri, assembly GCA_016271365.2. Taxonomy (NCBI): domain Eukaryota; kingdom Metazoa; phylum Chordata; order Ceratodontiformes; family Ceratodontidae; genus Neoceratodus; species Neoceratodus forsteri. The sequence goes on along the minus strand of CM028137.1, from coordinate 335,555,155 downwards.
AGGCCCTACATGGACAGAGACCGAGTTATCTGCAAGATCTTCCTCACCCCTCCTGGCAGCTTCGCTCCACCGATGAGGGATTACTAGAGATTCCCAGGGTTCGCTTAAAGTCATCTGGGGCCCATCCATTTGAATTAGTGGCCCCGTCCCTGTGGAATTCTCTACCTCGTCGGATTCTACAATGCTTGACAGTGGAGAGTTTTAAGTCTGCATTAAAAACTTACTTATTTAATTTGGCATTTCCTAATGCTATTTGATCAACTGCAGCTGCTTTTATATGTTTTGGTAAGTGTAGTCGTTTTTATGTATTTTATGATCATGTACTAGCACTATGGTTTTGGAATAGCGCTATTTATTAATAAAACTGATTGATTGATTGCTCCCCTTCCTTGCCTCCTTGCTCCTCCTGCATCTTCTGATTCCCTTCCTTGCTCATCTCCCCCCTCCACTCCCTTCTCTGTGATTTTATCCTTTCCCACCAACCCCACCCCATTCTTCTCCTTCCCCCTGTCCACCTTCCTACTCATGTTTCTATCCCCCCCCTCCCTTCTACCCAACCCCATTTCCTGGCCCATACCTGCTGTTCCCCTGATCTTTCAGAACACCCTCCTCCATTCTATCTGCCAAAGGCATGTACCTGTTGGACACTGTTATACCCTCCCAGCGTGTGTTCCATCTCCCGTACTGGTGAGGTATGTGTCCTTCCTTGAGCCCTTGGAGTCTCCCTTTCCCTTACTCTTCACTTCTTGCCAGCAATTACTTCCCTCACTGCCTGATCTTGGTTCTGTTCCTCCCTGAACCCTGTTGTCCTGCCCTGCCGCTCCATGTCCCCAGCTGGCCTCTCCCCTCCCTCTTTCCATCTCAGCAGCCCCTCGCATCCCCCTGCTGCCATTATAGTTCTAGTTCCCCCTCCCTCTTGTCCTTCCACCTCCTTACCATTTCCCCCCTTAGATTGCTTACCTTCACTTCAGTGGCCTACACAGCCAGTATAGTGTTATGCTTGTGCAACTGTGTTACTTAGGTTTTGACCATTTGCAGTCTCTATTCCAGAGGAATTACCAACCTGTAAGGGTACCAAAGGCAAGGAACCCTCAAATAGGGTTCCACCCCAAAGGTGCCGCGGGATGATTCCCTTGGCTAAAGGTACCTTAGGAAGGATCCCCAAAAAGAAATGTAGTAGTATGAAGCATATTAGCAATTGGTAGCTGTGAGACATAGTAGTAGATAAAGCATCAGGCAGCTTGATAACATAATGAGATGCACAGGTTAGCAATGGCATGAGTTTGGTGGGTTGCGCTAGAGAATGAGGGAACCTCCTAAGGAGAGAGGGAACAGCAGGGACACCATCCACCTCCATCCAACAGCAGAACCTACCTAAAGGAACTAGAAAACACTAGCTATGCTAGCTAACAGTTACAACCTGAGTCATGAAGGAGAGAAAAAAAAAAAACCTTTGAGGAGGAAATCTCTGGGGATCCAAGGCCTAGGTCGCCTTCCATCCAGGCTTGGGATATTTTATTTAGTGACAGCTCTGATGCTGCAATTTGGAAACCCAATTAAAGGGAGGTGGAAAATATTCCAGTTTGGAGGAAAGCTCTCAATCCCTCTAATGGGAATGCCGTGGAAGGTTGCGAGAGTGCTCTGCAACATCGGGGCAACAAAGGTGGGAGGAGGACAGCAACGACTGCTGAGGCACTCACCTGGCCTACTCATCCTAGAAACAAACCTGGTGAACCAGAGGCAGTCATAGGGAGAATGCAGTGAAGGTGCCTTGCTAGTACAATTACTAGAGCCAAAGGAGGTAACTTTTTCCACCCTTCACAGCTAGTCTTAAATTCTATACCAGGAGCTGCAGTCGAGTCTTGAACAGCTAAAGCCAGGCCCTGAGCAAGGACATTCCCAGCTGTGGGCCAGGTGAGAAGGACCCTGCCCCAAGTCAGACACACTCAAGATGTGGACTTAGAACTGTAGAGTGAGACTGTTGGCTGCAGGGAAGCCCTGTGCCAGAATGGTGTGGCTGGCATGCCTAAGAAACTGATGAGGAGCTGAATGAGCATTGAGTGCTGAGACCTTGCAAAGGTCAGATGGCAGTAAGTGAGCATTGAGCAATGATTGCGTAAGCAAGAGTGGACCAGCACATAGGTTAGTAAGGCAGTGTAGCAACAGTCGGACCTGCACGTAGGTCAGTAAGCAATAGCAATAGTCAGACTTGCACATAGGTCTGCAAAACATAGTAGCAATAGCGGGACCTACACGTAGGTCATAGGAGCAACACTATGAGCAATGGGGCAAGCCAGCCAGGCATTCAAAAAGCCAGTGAAGGTGACAAATATTCTGAGGAGTTTCAGCGGCGGAGGCAAGATTTAGAACATAAGTAATTAGCCACATGGGGCCACGACTCCCCAAACACTTCCAAGTCCCAACCGTAGGAAAAACAAGAAAGTGATGGAAGGGGCCAAGACCCACATGCAGATATTGAAACTAGTTTACAGCATCAGCAGTAGCTTAGTTGACCTCGGAATATAATAGCAGTGTACAAACATCGAGAAGCAGCATCTGTACTGAGTAACTATGAGTTGTAGTATTCGTTAAATATAGAATGAAGGGAATCACAATGCTCTGAAAGCAGCTATCACCAGGCAGTGCAATGAAACTGCAGAAATGAGGTAGGTAGGATGAGTTGAGAAAGCATGATTGAGCTACATAGCTAGGGTTCAGAGCGAACCTGAATCAGGTGAAAACAATTAAGTGTGCAGCAAGGACAGCAGCTATGGTTTCAGTTGAGATACACAGATAGTGATTGCAGTTGCATTGTGAGTAATTGAGAGCAAGGAGTATGAGCTCTGGATTAGCAATATACTAGGAGCTTAGAAACAAAACCCCCAAAAGGCAAAACCAAAGATACACAGACACAGAGAAACAGGGAACAAACAACAGAAAGAAGCACACAGCTGGAGGCAAAAAACAAACCAGATACAGGAGAACAAACACAGAAGATCAGAAAAGCAGAAGCCGAAGCAGCAAGGGGGGGGGGGGAGTAGGCCCCAGTCAGCTGCAGAGGACAGACCAACAAAGACTCCAGCTGCAAAGAAAAAGTGCTTCAGAAAGAAACTGCGATGAACTGCTTACATAGCTCAGTAAGTGAGAATGGCTGGCTGCTTGTCCACTGAACCACAGGACCAGCCTTCCAATTCTAACTGCCTCACTCTGATACATATCTGACAACACCCCATCCTCCACAGTGTTTCCATGAACACCGCTGTCCCACATCCGTTGCATCCCACCATTAGGTCTACTGTCCTGTCTTCCTCCGGAACCCCCCTCCCCATCCATAAAGACCCATGTCCCTGTCCTCTACACCATCCTGAATAATTCATTATGGCCCTAGTTTCAGAGTCTCTCCACACTTTCACTGATTGGCACAATTTATATACTTTTATATAGTCCTAAGTATAGTGAGAGAGTAGCCCTGTAATTTTACTATATTTTTTAAATAGTAGAATAAAATTATAGAGGTAGTTACTGTAGTTCTAAATACTAGAATAAAATTATAGAGTTAAATACTGTAAGACACTAATTAGCACTTACTGTATCCCCCAGCCCCACACTCTGAAGTCCTGCAGCAACTCATGGCCCTGCGTGTATGTATGTTCCCTACAGTTCACCTAATATATTCCACCCTGTACATTTTATGCTGTAGGCTAAACTCCAGGGATTCCACTTAACACATATCACTCTATAACATTTACTAACTTAGATGCAATTACTTTCCAGTGGCCAACATTAGCAGTACATCACAAAAAGTAATTTTCCTCTAAATACCCCAAACCCAAAGCAAGTTCCTCTGAATGCCCAACCAAAATACTGCACCTACAATTACAGAACTCTGAATGCCCAACCAGAATACAGTGCCTACAATTACAGAACTCTAGGTGCATTTTCTCGTTAAATGTCCCAACTAACCATTACTTGAGTCCTCTTCCCTGCAGGTGTCTTTGCCAGTCCTTTTTTTCGTTTATTCCTCCAGCTGATGAAGACCCTGTCCCAAAGTTACCTTGCTGCCACTCCTCTTCTTTTACTTCACCTCCTGCCCCTCCTGATAGATGTAGCCTCTACTGGGAGGGGCTCAGTGAGTCCACTTAATACTGTAGGAGGTGTGGGGTGGGTGAGTGGGGGAAATCTGTACACCCACCGAACTCGAACTCCCTGGCCATGGCTGAAGCCATGAATCCTTCCTCTGTCGGGAACAGTGAAGAGTTTGGTTTGCAGCTGGGCTCTGCTCTTAAATAGCCCAATTGGTTGCACTAGGTTTACCACATGCCCAGGGGCATAGTAAGGCACAGGGTTGCAGGCTGAGTGCCTTCAGCCCTGGGTATCTGGTAAACGTAGTACAACCAACATCCCCAGAGTGTCTGATTGCACTTATAAAATGGTTTAACACTAGTAAAATAAAAGAAACAGAACATTTTTTTTAAGATTTAGTAGAATAATATATTAATTTATTGTAACTATCCTTTCAGGGAAAAAGCAGTTCCCCATTTGGAAGGGATGAGGAAAATAAATAAACACAGAACAGCCCAAGATGCACTGAGTTGGTTAGGGTGGGAAGAGAGAGAAATTAAGAAAATAAACACCTCACTCAGCATTGTTGATGAATTGCACTGATGCCATGAATGTGCAGTTCATGACAGGCAAGCGACAGGCTGCTGCTGCTGCTGGAGTTTCAGATTTCATTGCAGAGGTATTTGTGCTGTTGGCTGTAGGTGGCACTGTGAGGGGCTGTTTGTTCTCAATGCTGATCCGTACCAACCTGCGCTGATTTTCAGTTTCACTGCCAGCTGCTGAATATTTATGATACTGGTTATTTCATTCCTCTGCCTTGGCTCCAGAAAGGATATTGCTCCAGTTCCTTCTGTCTTTGGCTGACACAGCCCAGTAACTCCTGAGGCTTACCTTGTTGTGGTGCCTTGTGATGCTCACGATCTCCCTGGCCTCAAGTCTCCATCATGATAGCAGCTGTACTGTGGTTTGACCTCACACTGAGTGGTTTGTATATAGTGTTGGGTGAGTCGAGCCTCTTTACTTAAACAGGGCATCATCGACAATAAGTAATTTAAGCCCATCAGTTCACGGTTATGCCAGATGTCCATGCAGGCAGTGTTGGAATTACAGGGGGGCTTGTCAGAGCTCGGTCCCCCTAGCTCTGAAGTGATCCCTGGTAGCTCACGCATCACTGCTATTGACTTATAATGGGAAGGGGGGGCTCAATTTAAAGAGGTGTACCGACCGCACATTGACACTGCCACAGCGAAGACCATCACAATGACAGAATTCGATGAAAAGTGTTGGGTCACTGTAATGGTCCCTGCTGGCACCAGTACTATATCTCCTGGTGTTTCACCCCTTCCCCAAGAAAACTCTGACTCAGAGTTATATATCTAGAGACCGGGAGTGTGGGGGGCACAGTCCCCCACATATGGGGTTCAGGGGCACAGCCCCCAAAGAAAACACACACTGACATCCTGACAGTACAATGCCAACACTCAGCATTGTGTCTGTTGCTGTCAGGGATGTTGGCCAGAAAGGTGTCGCCTCAGCATAGGTAAACCAGATAGTTCCCTTATGGGACCCTCTAGCTCCAAAAGCTCATAAAGTGTAATTCCAACATTGCACACAGGCAAGGCAATGCTGTGCTTGTCAGAGGGGATGTAATTATAGGGCTGGAGCATGGGTGGGAGATTACTTAAACACTTCTTGAAACAAAGTACTGGGCACATTTTATCATCAGGGAGTGCGTACATGAATCTGCAATGCTGCTCCTTGTTCAGTTTGTGAGGGTCTCAGTGATTTTTTTGTTTTCTTGTTAGCGTTACGTACGCAAGCCCATTCTCATCTCTAGCAACAGTAAGTGAGTCTGAGTTCAGGTCTGTTCTGTCCATGCCTGACCAAGCAGAGCTGAATGTCAAACCAGACTTTGTGGACCAGGCCAAGCGTGGTGTCAGGAGAAAAGCAGTTTATAGAGTGAAGCTTCTCAAGGTCTCAGGGGCTGATGGGCGAGTGGTGCACCAAGACATTCTTTTTAGCTTTGCGGTATGACGTCATTCTTTTTTTGCAATAACGGCTTTTTTCCACCCTAATCCAGGAGTGGCTGCTCAGCCCTCTCCCCATTCCCCTGAGCTCGCTACCGCCTCCCCCAGACCTACCTCAGTCAGAAGTTCTCCCACAAATGTCTCCTCATGGCGAATTCAGAAGGAGGAGGGCTGCATCCTCCTCCCCCAAGTCACATATCCAGAGCTGCCCGAGGTACAGTCCCGGGTAATGGCACATACTCAGGCAGAAGGGGCAGGGCTTCATTAAGCCCCCCAACTCTTTTCCACTTTTTTCCTCCCTTCCCTTGCCATAGAATGTCCAGCACATGAATGGAAGTGCACACACAGAATGCTCCTCAGCTTCCTCCCTTCATGCCGCCTGACCTGCACAACCACCAGGCCTCCACCAGTGGGCAGTTGTAGGCCGAGCTGACATCCCTCCCCTCCTTGAGGGAGAAGAGCAGTCCTCTGGATGCTCGATCCTCTTCTACCCTTGCGGACCCCTGGCAACCCAAACTTGTTCCCAAACTCTGGTTGCCAGCATGGGAAAAGGTAAAGTGTGTGTGCAGCATCTCAGCCCTTTGCACCACTGGACCGGGGCCTGAGTTCTGAAACGGGTGCCTCCACCAGGAGGTCAGGGTTGGTAGTGGTCAAGCTAACCTGGGCACAGCCCACCAGGACACTGTAACCCCCCTCTTTCCTTACTAGTGGCCGTAACAATACACAATAATCACTTTCACAATACCCTGATACACCACATAAGTACCCACACTGTTTGCACTTACCACCAGGGCTTTCCTCTGGCTCGGCCCTGGGGACCCCCTGCAAAACAAGGTTATACACAGCAAATAACAGCAGTACAATACTCTTGCACAAACTGGAACCACAGTCAGGGTAAATGCAAAAAAGAGTTAGATCTGATTTATTTAAGGGACTTGAACAAGGGAGGGTGTAATCAGGTTAATTTGCTTAAAGAGCTCTATCAGTCAAACAGTTATGCATGCACTTCAGGGTCCATAAACAGTCACACACTCTGGGTACCCAGATGGAGAATGGTGGGCTAGCCAGGAATGTTGCAGCTGGTTGGGGCCCTGTGATGGAAGAAAACAACATGCACAACACACACTATTTGTAATCCGGGGCCGGAGGGCTCAGTTCGTGAAAAGAAAACAACAAGACAATCAGATGACACACTTTTAGATTAGGCTGTTGTTGCAGGGAGCTACTCTGATGATTACTCATGATACCCAAGACTGGACACAGGCTGGACGAGAATCGAGACAGCAGGTGGTTAATCTGTAGTGCCAGGAGAAGCAGAGCCCACACGATTCGCCGAGGCGTCATTTCTGTTCAAGTGTGGAGCAGGGGGCTGATCCATAGGCAGGTCTCTCATCGGTGGCTTTCTCTGTGCAGTGGGGTAGTCTGGCAAGGCCAGCATGGCATGGCCCAGGCCAAATGGAGATGAACGCGGATTCAGTCCGATTAGGCTGGATAAAGCTTCCAGCAAGCAGAACACAGTTCACACTGTGGGGAACCAAATTACGACCCACTTTCAATACACAGCACATTTACATGTAAAGGATTCTATGGTACCAGCAAGCAGAACACAGTTCACACAGTGGGGAACCAAATCACGACCCACTTTCAATACACAGCACATGTACATGTAAGGAAATTCTACTGTACCAGGCAAACCGCTCTCAGGTCACGATCGCAAAGACTCTGCACAAACCGGGGATTCAAAAGCAGCTGAAAATCCTGACAGGCCAATCGCATTCAGCAAAATCTTCAGTCTTCTTCAGGTATGAGGCTGGTAAAAAATCAGTGGCTTACTTCGTCCTCACAAACTTGGATTTAGTCCGAAATAATTCTTTTCTCTCCCTCTCAGGGGCAGCAGACATGCAGGCCACAACTCAGGCCTTTCCACAGTTCTCACATGCAAAACTACTCAGACAGCTGCTTGACTGTCTCAAGCTCTTTCTTGCTCAGCTCCCAACTGAGATCTGATTCAACTGCCAGCAAGCCAGGGAATTTCCCCAGAATCCAAAAGGTTTGGTTGGCTGATCTGTCTGTCAGTCACAACAAAGGTTCCCTTCAGGTGCAAAAAGGCACCAAAAGCCCAAAACTACAATTCCTACAGATTTGGACTCCAGACAGCTCCTGTAGTCCATCTCCATTTTAGGTCCCACCAGACTGATTGGTCCAATTCGGCAGTTCCGGGCCAAAATAGTGGGGATAAACAAAACAGTTTTTGCTGCAAGGAAGGCAGGTTAGATAAACTACATTATCATTATCACTCTAAATGATTTTCAGCAAATAGTTACATCTTTCAACAGAGCTCCCTCTCAGATTACTTATAACTGCAATCCAGGCAGCTCTTAAAGAGACAGTACACAGAGTATACAGGCACTCTCTGGCAATCACATTTAAACTGCTAAAATGCAGGACACCAGCCTGGCAGTGAGCATTTAGGCAAGCTCGAGGAAGACTTTTTGGGAACCCCCATTTGTAGGGGGTTACACCCTTCCTAGCTGGAGAAAACTTGGCGTCAGCATCAAGTCTGTACCATCATGCATCAGTTAACATAAACGTATTACTTTAATATACATATTCACTACACTTCATGATACTGTATCCATTCTGACAACATATTGTGCGTATATCACACAGGTAAATCAAACATTACTATACTGAATCAGTTAATAACTTCTTGTACCTTAAACAATGCAAAAGGGGGCCCTTCCCTATCAGCTAACTTGGGGCTAGAGGGGGCAGGGGCACCATGGTGAGAAGGAAAGACAAGTAACCTGGAATTGTCTGTCAAGCTCAATTTGGGCAGTGAGCTTGGTGAGACATAAACACCTTTGTGCACCACATTGACAGGCAAATCCACTGGCCTTCCAGGAGAATCATAACTGAGGTATACTACTGGCTTAACTGCTCGGCCAGTCTTTCTGAGTGGGACAACTACAGTCTCTGTACTCTCAGCACTAGTCTGGGGACTCTCGTCACTTGTGAGGGGTGCCTCTGCCTGGGTGGGAACGTTCAAACTTGGGGCACTGTCGGCTCCTTGCTCTGCAGTCTCTGTTTCTACAACACTTGACTCATTTTGCGAAGGCTCAGGCACAATCAAGCTTTGAGGCACTGAAGGGGGCTGGTCAGCACTCTCATAGTGTTCTTCAAGTTCTGGCATGTCACCAGAAAAATTCCCCTCCCTCAGGCAAATCATACAGTTCCACAATACACATAGACTCAGCATCTTCAGACATGATACTTTGCACTTCACTTTCAGGAAGCATTGGCTCCAAGGACCAAGCTGGGGGGTTAGGCAGTCCAAAAGGCCCAGCTTCATCCCCACAATTAATCATGGGCTTACCTCAAAATAGCTGACTCAGTTCATAAGAGGGGTACTAGGCATAGTCGCACTCACTTTCTTCAGAAGTGGACTGACAGTCACTATTATTCTGGGCCTGCTGCAGAGGAAACCTTAAATCTGTGACCACTGGGGTAGATTGACTCTGTCTCTTTCTTACAGCAGCATGAGTCACTGGCCCAGGGGGTTCAATTTCTGGGGGTTCAGCCTCAATCATGACTTGGCCGATACGTAGCAAGTGGTTACAGTGCATGGTCTTGACAGCTTTGGAGTTGTTCTCTGGGCACACCTTGTACACTAGTAAATCATCCAACTTTCCAGCTACTACATGGGGAAGATGGTGCCACTGATCAACAATTTTGTATTTACCATGCAGTCCCAAATTGCGTAACAACACACGGTCTCCAGGTCGAAGCTCTTGAGCCTTTACTTTTTTATCATGCCTCTCTTTGTTGGCTAGATTTCTCTTGGCGGCCATTGTCTGGCTAGTTGATGGGCATGGTTCAATTTAGCTTTCAGTTTTTGTACATATTGCAAGTGGTTTTTGGCTCGTACCCTATCTGGAGAGACCCCAAAACAGACATCAACTGGCAACCGGGCCTCTCTCCCGAACATGAAGCAGTAGGGGGAGAACCCAGTAGCATCATTTGTCGTGCAATTGTATGCGTGTACCAAGGTGCTAATCTGCTGGCTCCATTTATGCTTGTCTTTTAGGGGGAGGGTGCCCAGCATGTCTAGAAGGGTGAAGTTAAAACATTCTGGTTGAGGGTCTCCCTGCGGGTGATGGGGGTGGTTCTTGACATTCGCACCCCCCATAGAGAGAGCATTTCTTTGATTAGCCGACTCTCAAAGTCTTTGCCTTGATCAGAATGAATCTGCTGGGGGGCACAATAGTGGACGAAAAAATTTTCCACGAGCACCTTGGCCACGGTAGATGCCTTTTGATCTTTGGTAGGAAAAGCTTGTGCATACCGTGTGAAATGACCCATAACCACTAACACATTGTCAGTGTTCTGCTGATCAGGTTCTAAACACAAGAAGTCTATGCAGACTAGTTCCATGGGGGTGCTGGTAGTAATATTAACAAGGGGGGCAGCCCTCTGAGGCAGGGCTTTTCTTTGCAGGCAGCGACTACAAGTCTTTACATGGTGTTCAACATCGGCCCCCATTTTGGGCCAGTAGAAGAGAGATCGTACCAGGTCAAGAGTTCTGTCAATACCGAGGTGCCTCACGTGATTGTGGAGGGACCTCAGTACCAAATCTTTAAAAGGCCATGGGCAGGACCAATTGTTGCTTGCCTACTTTGCCACTATGATCTACTGTCTCTCTATACAGCAACTGATTGAGCAACTTCAATCTGGGGTCTTCTTTAAACAATAAAGCAGTTCTCAAGTCAGTGGAACGTAACTTAGACACATCTTTCCCTGCATGCAGGGCATCAAGTGCTGGCTGAATCATAGGGTCTTGGAATTGAGCCTACTGAATGCTGTCATTGTCAAACTGAGGTACTGTAGTGCACTAATATCTAGAGCAGAGAAGTGGCAACAAGCAGCTGGTATGCAGGTGTCAAAAGGGCCCAAGCAATCTACTAAACAGTCCACTGTGTCCGTGGACATCTGTTCATCTCTATCAAACTTTTGGCACAATGCTCGAATGTCAGGTTCAGACAGCCTGACCCAATCACTCTTGGAAGTGGGCCTTCATGATAGGGCTTCAGCATCAATATGGTTCAGGCCCGATCTGTATCCGACAGCATAATCATAGGTTGATAATGCAGAAAGCCACCAGTGCCCAGTGGCGTCTAACTTAGCTGAAGTCTGTCTCCCAAACATATTGGCATTTGTTCCAGTTAACAGGGGAACCCCATCATACAGTCCAGTGGGGGGACACACTAGTGCCAGTGTCTATACTTGCTCCCTTACGCCAGTGACAGTTACAGGAAAAGACAACCAGAGGCAGGCATATCCTAGATATGGATAAGACTTGTTGCTCAGCCCCCACACATGTTTCACTGCCCTGTGGTGTTCTCAAAGGCTCATCCTTCTTGTCCATGTTGTTTACAGTGTACATGCTCTCCCTGGATGGGATCATGAGGTGGTACAGGCAGGGCTTGCACTGTTTATACATATAATACCCACTGTGCCTGTCTTTTGAACCCATGATGCCATGTGTAGTTGACCTGCTTAATAAGTCTTTGGCCGAGATCCAGGACTGCAAGTCATTCAGCTGGTTGAAGCTCAACTCTGACAAGACTGAGGTGCTGGTGGTCGAACCAAGTCATAGTGCAGAGTGGCAGCTGCTAAGAATGAGACTCAGCTCAGACATCAGCTCATCTAAGCTTGTGGCTGCCACTAAGGTGAGAAATCTTGGGGTCATTCTGGGTGAAAGGTTGACATTCTGACATTTGAGGCTCAGGTGTCAGCATTTGTGGCTTTTGACATCTGGGGAACATCAGCCAGATTAGATCTCTTATCCCCTGGGAGCCTGGCAACACTGACACTGGTGGATCCAGCATTAATAAAGATTCTGCAGCAGCAGCAGGACACTTCTTTGACCTTTGCATGGAATAGAACCAATCCAACATAATATATTTCCAACACAACAAAAATGAATTGTATCATGGACCACTACCAATAGTTATCATGTTCAGCACAAATAGAATAATAGATAGGTTCTGGTGTATTACAAGGCAGTAATTCCATCGAGAGGTTCTGAGGACACAAGAAACCTCAGAGAGCGAAGCTCGAGAGGTTTCTAGTGTCCCAGAACTCGAGATGGAATTTCTGCCCTGAAACATCAGAACCTATTTGTTATTTTTGTAATATATGGATGCAAGGAATTTTAATTTCTTACTTGTGCCTGCTGTATCGGCGCTGTGGTCTGCACAGTTAGTAAGACTCCCGAGTGTTGTTCTCGCCGCACTATCCCCCACTCCTGCTCCCGCTCCCAGTCCCATTCATCTTTCTCTCAAAAAAAAAGAAACAAAACACAGTTCACACAGTAGTCACATCGGTAATCCCAACTATACTATTACGAGGACCGGAAGTATAGTATTATTGGGCCAGAAGTATACTATTACGAGGACCGGAAGTATACTATTGCGGGACTAACTACTATATTACAAGGAATTTTTTGTATGCATTTTGGGGGTATTATTTTCACTATCCATATATTACAAGACAATAAAACAAGCATTTGTCAATGCCAAATGTTGCTTGCTTCTATGTGCTGTTTAGGTATTTGGAAGTCATTGGAGTGCAAATATTGAAAATTTTCGAACTTACGAGCGTGCGTAGGAACTGAGCAACGCACACTCGTAAAACAGTCATTTTAAGGAATTCTTTCACCAAATTTTCAACATTGCCATTTTAAGATCTCTGCTCATGAATAGTGACACTGTGATTTTCTTAATGTGTCCCATACATTGATTTCGCACACCGACTGCACCATTGTGTGCTACGTGGGCGGAAACACATTTTGGGCAGAATGTGAAAAATGACAGCTGTACTGCTCATAAGGAGGCGTGTTAGGAATTTTTTCACTAAATTTTCAACACAGCCATTTTAAGACCTCTGCTCATGAACAGTGCATGGTGATTTTCTTAATGTGTCCCATACATTGATTTCACACACCGACTGCGCCATTGTGCGCTACATGGGAGGAAACACGTTTTGGGTGAGATGTGAAAAATGACAGCTGTACATCTCATAAGAAGGTGTGGTAAAATGGCAATGTTGAAAATCTGGAGTGAAATATTGAAAATTCGCAAACCTATGAGCGTGCGTAGGAACTGCGCAACGCACGCTCGTAAAACAGTCATTTTTAGGAATTTTTTCACCAAATTTTCAACATAGCCATTTTAAGACCTCTGCCAATGAACAGTGTCATGGTGATTTTCTTAATGTGTCCCATACATTGATTTCGCACACCGACTGCACCATTGTGTACTCGTGGTAGGAAACACATTTTGGGCAGAATGTGAAAAATGACAGCTGTACTGCTCATAAGAAGGTGTGGTAAAATGGCAATGTTAAAAATCTGGAGTGAAAATATTGAAAATTTGCGAACTTACGAGCCTGCGTAGGAACTGCGCAACACACACTTGTAAAACAGTCATCTTTTGGAATTTTGGCACCACATTTTCAACATGGGGTTTTTGGGACCCCTTCTCATGAATGATGTCACTGTCATGACGGTATTCAGGCCCAAAGGGTGATTTCGCAGTCACTGCTCAGTCACTCGTGATACCTTCGGGCAGACAACGCCAGCGGCAGTGACATCATTCAAGAGTCCTAAAACTCATGTTGAAAATTGTGCAAAATCAAAAAATACTGAGATATGCAACAAAGTTGAAACCTCCCTATCTAGCCCATTATACAGCTTACGGCTTTTCCTCAGTTAGCGGCGGCTTTGAAGAGTGCAGGCGTGTTCCCGGTCCACGAAGATCGTCGTGCGAGTCGGAGGTAAGTATGGGGTGAGGAGGTGGGGAAACTGGAGTGCGCAGTGGGTGGTGCGGTTTGTGGGAGGGGCTGGGAGGCAGCGCCATGGGACCGTTTTAGTTTTACAGGTTTAAAAAGGCGTCGTAGGGGCGTTTGCCACGCTGGGGTGGGCTCCCAGCGTGGCACCTACTACTGAGGAGGGGCGCGGCTCAACCCGATGGGGATTGAGGCACCCCGTCGGCTATACAGTCTTGATGGGCGGCGCCGCGCCTGTGGGGAAGCTGCTGGCGTGAGCGGCCGATGATGTCTTATTGGTGCTCACTCAAGCGTAGCTCCCCTTTCAACTGTATGCCACTGCATTTTGGAGCATGTCATAGACAGCTCCAAATGTATTAGCCAAAGAACCCGCATACTGTAACACACTGACTGAATTGGAGGAGGGTGACACACCTCGAAATCGCCGATGATGGTACTATGTTTCTTGCACATACGTGCAAGCAACATAAAAAGAAGTTTTCTACTTGCATACTGACAGCCCATCCCCTTTTAGTCTGTCCCCATTCATTATTGCTATAGGACCCCTTTTAAAATCCTGGATCTGATACTGAACATTGATGCATGCGTTTGTGACATCTCGACTTGATTACTGTAACGCTTTGTACCTTGGGGTCAATGAAAGTATGCTGCGGCTCCTGCAATTGATTCAGAATGTAGCTGCTAGGATGCTGACCAGCTTTTCGAGGCTAAGTCATGTCTCCCCAGTGCAGCATGAACTACACTGGCTGCTGGTTAAGTGGCATATCCCCTTTAAAGTTTTCTACTAGCTTATAAGGCCCACACAGGTTCTGTCCTGGCTACCTGTTAGATCTCTTGAATACTTACATTCCCTCGTGCTCTCTTTGCTCCACCAGGGTGGGCCTTGTAGCTGTACTGATGCCAAGGTTAAAAACCTCAGGTGACCAGGTCTTTGATGTGGCTGGCCCAGTCTTATAAAATTAATTCCTGAGGGCCCTCAGAAAGGCCCCCACGATGAGAGCCTTTAAGAGGGGTGTGCAGACTTTTCTGTTCAATCAACTTTTTGAGGATTGTTCCATCTTCCCCATTAGTCTCCTTCCCAGCTGCGTTTTATGTGTCCTAATTCTTTTAACTGTTTTATTTATGTGATGAATCATATTTATTTATGTTCCAACTGTCATTACTGCACTTTGTTTTATTGTTACACTCTGCCTCCATGGAAGGGAGCTGATATAAATAAAATCTACAAATATTTCTTCTGGATTGAAAACTTTTTCCATTATTGGTCCCAGGAATATGTCAAAGCAAGATTCAAGTAGGCTAGACATGTTCAGTGAAGTGGCCAGTGGTCAGAAAAAAATAGCTGCCTTTTGAATTTTGTTAATATTCCGAAGGCTGGCACAGTGATTTAGAAGTTAGAGCATGCACTGCCCAGGTAGCCAGAGATTTTTCTGTAGTGCTGTGAGAATCAGATAGAAATACAGAACCATAGAATTTGCCGACAGAAAAAAAACACGACCCATCCAGTCTGCCCAAGTGTTCTCTGCCTATTCTATGTTCTCAGATCCTGTCTGGTCTCCAGCAACCCTCCCGCTCTTGCTCTGATATACCTCACTGTATGTTTATCCCATGCATGCTGAAGTCCACCACTGTTTTAACCTTCACCGTGTTGGCTATCAGTCTGTTCCAGATGTCTGCCACCAAATATTTCTTCACATCTCTCCTGTACACCCTTCCCCCATCTTCATCACATGCCCTGATCCCAGTGCTCATCTTCTTATAGAAGAGGCTCCCATTCTGCACCCTGTTGACCCCGTGAGGTACTTGTAGGTCTCAATCATGTCACCTCTCTCTCTCTCTCTCTCTCTCTCCCCCCCTCTCTTCCAGGGCGTACATGTTGAGATCCTCAGTCTCTCCTTTTAGGGCTTCCACTGTAAACCCCATACCATTTTAGCTGCCTACTCCTGTCTGCCTCCATTCTGTCTGTGGCCTTTCTCAAGTACAGTTTCCAAAACTGGACCCAGTACTCCAGGTGGGGGCGTACCAGGGAGCAACATAGTGACACTGCCACTTTTCTCCTCCTGCTGGAGATACTCCTCCCCATGCAACCCAGCATCCCACTAGCCCTGCCCACAGTCTTGTCACACTATGCTGCCACCTTGAGGTCCTCTGATATAATAACCATGAGGTTCCTTTCCTGTCCAGTGATTGTCATTACCCGCCATCCTATACTCAGCACCGGGGTTTCTATGTCCTAGGTGCATGATTTTGCACTTTTTGGCATTGAACCCCAACTCCCATGTCTTTTACCCCCCTCAACTTCCCCTAGGTTTCTATGCTTTCTCTGGACCCCTTCCTGAGTGTCTACCTTATTGCAGATTGGTATCAACTGCAAAAAGGCATACCATCTCCTCTAGCTCTTCTGCAATGTCCCCTATAAAGACATTGAGAAGGACTGGTCCCAGTACTGAACCCTGTGGTATACCTCCGGTCGCTCTCCCATCCTTAGAGCTAGTGCCATTAACCATCACCCTCTGTTTCCAATCTGTTAACCAGTTCTGAACCCAATTTTCCAATTTGGACCCCTTCCCCAAGCTGATCAACTTTCTAGTCAGAGTCCTGTGTGGCACAGTATCAAAGGATTTGTTGAAGTCCAGATAGGCTACATCCACAATCCTGATGGTCTATTTCCCTGGTCAACAAGTCAAAGAAATCTATCAGATGCATTTGACATGACCTCCCCCCTCATAAATCCATGCTGCCTGTGATCCTGCAGTCCACTGGATTCTAGATGCTCAACTAGCCTGTCTTTCAGTAGGGTTTTCATTAAATGCCCCCCCACCAAAGTTAGACTGACTGGCCTATAATTGCTTGCCTCCCTTCTGCCATTCTTGTGTAGAGGGACCATGCCAGCCCTACTTCAGTCCTCTGGAACTAGAGATGTGCCCTGACTAATCACTACTAGGATTTTCCCTACCCATTTTATAAATCTTGAATACTGTGCAAGGTACTGGAGCCCACACCTGAGGAAGAACTGCAACAAGGTGAATGCAATATAGCCCAGGACCATATACTGATCACACACCAACACCGCTACTGTGAACGGCAGTACAGTGACACAGAGACAGGTTGCTGTACTGCCACCGCAGAACCCCGATACTGGTTTCTCAGGGTCTTGCACTCCCTCCCTGAATCAAGTCTGTCTCAGAGTTGATTTATCTGTAGTACAGGGGTCCCGGGGGGGCAAAACCCCCCAAAGAAAACAGTGTTCCCAGACGGATTTATGCTGACCACAATTGCGGTCAACATAAATCTGTCACTGTTATGTTGGTCGACAAATTATTTGTCAAACCGGCATCATAGAGCCACCCAGAACAATTAAGATGGTCCATGGCTTTGGAGACAAGATGTATGAGAAGCTGCAGGACTTGAACATATACTCCCTTGAGAAAAGGAGAGAAAGGGGTGATAAATGATTGAGACATAAAATTAACTACATGGGATAAAGCGGGTAGACACCAAGGAACTATTCTTCTTCAGTTCAAACACCGGTTCAAGAGGGAATTCACTGAAGCTGGTAAGGGGAGATTTAAAAAGGATGTACGTTAGTACTTCATCATGGAAAGGGTGGTGGATGAGTGAAATAAACTACCTGAATGAGTGGTATAGGCCAGATTGTTCAACAGCTTTAAACAGGGATGTGAAAGGCTGGTGGGTTTGGGGGGAACAGTAGGAAACGGGAGGACTGCATAAAATGGCAAGGCAGAATTGTTAGGTAGAGTGAGCAGACTGGATGGACCAAGAGCCTTTTTCTGCCATCAACTTCTATGCTGCAGTAGTAATTTCTATTTGTGAAGCAGCCATTTCCAGGGGCTCAATGTGTTTTACACAGGTATAAACTCATATATAAAATAAGTACATTTTTAAATAGCATAACTAATTATAATAAATATATAGCAGCAATATATAAAACCAACTAAAACAGTGGCATCAAATTATGGAGGCAAACTAACCAACACCAAAAGCCTCCATGAACAGGCAGGTCTTCAGGCCCCTCTTGAAGGTCTCCAGTGAGGGGAACCCCTCAAGGATCTTGGATGCACGTTCCACAGAGCTGGGCCAGCAACTTCAAAGGCACAATCTCCCGATGAGTAGGTTTAAGCCTGGGAACACCCAGGAGGCCCACCTCAGAGAAGCAGAAGGGGGGTACGAGGTACAGTAAGGAGCCAGGATGTCTCTGAGGTAACCAGGGCCCGGTCCGTATGGGGCTTTATAGGTCAGCAAATGGACCTTGAAGGTGATGCATCACTTCACCAGTAACCAGTGTAAATAACACAGGACCAGGGTCATGTGACAGGACATTGGGAGGCCCGACAGTAACCTGGTCACTGCATTCTGCACCAGTTGCGGTTATCGTAAGCTGCCTGAAGATGTGGTACCCAAACCCTGAGGTACAGAACATTACAGTAGTTGAGTTTGGAAGTCACAAATGCATGTACCAGACATGGCAGGTCTTCAGAGGATCAAGGTTTTAATTTGGGTGATGTTACTAAGATGGTATTGCCAACACCTGAGCCTCAAGTGTCAGCTTCTTGTCCAGAATGACCCGTAGACTTTTCACCATAATAGAGGAGACCAAACTGGTGGGAGTGAGCACAAGGCCAGTCACCACGCTGCTTCCCTCCATACTCCCCGTTGACTAGGCTCAGTCACTAGTGCCTCCATCTTATCTGGATTAAGTCTTAGCCAGCTGGATGACATCCAGTCCTGAAACTCAGCGAGGCATAGATTTAGTACTTCCAGTGCATCTGGGGGCTGAGGTGCAAATGACAAATAGAGCTGGGTATTGTCTTCATAACAGGTAAAACACAACCTGTACCATCTAATGATCCCTCCCGGGGGCAACATATACACTGTGAGCAGCACGAGAGAGGGGAGGAGTTTCAGGAACGAGCAGAAATTCCCTAGCACCCTATGCATCTTATGTCTGAGAAAGGACTCAGACCAGTTCATGACCATGCCAGTGAGTCCACACCACTCCCTGATTTGGTCCAGCAACAACCTATGGTCCACAGTGTCAAAGGCTAATGAAAGATCAAGTAGAACAAGAACTGATGTTCTCCTCCATCTATAAATGATAATGCTCGGCACTCGGTACACTGCAACTTTCTTTTTTTTTTTTTTAGTATGTTTTTTGTTCCAGACTTGCACTGGAACTCAGCCTTGGTCACAGCCCCCACCGCCCCCTGCTCCCACATGAGCCACGCTCCCCCCATGCCCCCTGGCTTACCCCCCCAGGGTGGGGTTGTGGCACTTACCGGTGTCGCGAACATCGGTTTGGGTCAGGGGAGCTGGCCTGGGAGCACATCAGAGGTGGTGAGGACGGCGTCATGGAGGCGCTGGCTGGGGATATTTCTGTTTTCCCTAAAGGACATTTTCCCTCAGGGGTGGAGATGTGCAATGACGTCCCATGTCCACCCCGCCCCCCTAGATATACAGATGCTGGCTGCGGTGGAGCCCCGGCCTCCGCCAGGGGTCCGTAGTGCATCGGACATTCATTCCCCCCTCCCCCGGAGAAGGAGAGCAGTCCAGAGGATGTTCCATCCATCTCCCCCCAGCTGGCCCTCCAGTAACCCAGGTCCGTTCCCGAACCCAGGTCGCTGGGGTCACGAGCGAAAATCCAACCGCTGCGCCAATGGGCTGGCTACACTGCAACTTTCTTACTTTATTAAGTTAAAATCCAGCATAATGATAAAGACAGAGCCCAGACCATTACCACAACATTTTGCATTTACACACTTTGTCAAGAGGTTAGCCTGGCCCCCTACCGACCTGTATTATATAGCAAAAAAGATTCTTAAAGAGACAGTAACACAATGTGTGCCACATGTAAGGAATTCATCAGTGCTCAATAAACATAAAGTATAACATTCAAATAATACATGTAAATACATACAAATATAAAAACACTTCATATGATCATATAACCTGGTTTACAATAACCCTCAATTTATTAGAGAAATGGCGAGAATTCAGTTCTATCATTTAGTCCTGGCACATTTATAGCACATACTTTGAAGATCAAAATGCTTCTCGTCTGGCTAAAATCAGATCTGCATTGCCCCCTCATGGTCCAACCCTAATTTTCTCTATACCCACAAATCTCCATGTATGTTGTGAAATATCCCCTGAGTTATACATATGGACTTCTTTTGCATACTCCAAATTTTTATTTACAATTGCCCACATGTGTTCTCCCACTCATTTTTTCAGTTTACGTTTAGTTTGTCCCACATAATAAGCTCTACATAGACATGTTCCCAAATAAATAACATATGTGGAGTCACAGTTAATGAGTATTAATTGTATACCATTCACCATTCTGTGGGTTAGTAAATCCATCAATGGAATCAATAACTGGACATTATTTACACCGTTGGCATTTATGACAGCTAGGTGGTGAGGCAGGTAGCCAAGTTGGGATTTGGGATTTTTTGCCTATAGACAATGTGTGATACTGTCACCTAAATTTCAGGGTCAGCGGTATACCACACATGGAAAAGCCAAAATTATTGTATGCAATTTAGGCTCCACTCGTAATATATGCCAATTTCTTCAGACTAAATTTTCAATGGCATTTGCCTGAATACTGGATGTAGTGACACAATTCAATTTGTTCACTTCTTGGTCACATGTCACATCTGAGTTTAACAAGGTTTCCCTATCTATATCTGTTGCCCTGTGTCTTGCCCTGGCTGTTAGTTCCTGTGCATTGCCTCTTACTACAAATCTATTACTCAATTCATCTGCATTTCTACTGCAAGTATTTTCAGAACTACAATTACTCCTAATCTTAATGTGTTGACCCACCAGAATACCCTTGATTATGTGATGTGGGTGGCAAGAACTTGCTAGCAGAATTGTATTACGATCAGTCTGCTTGCAATAAAGATCTGTATCAATGCCCATGTCAGTATTTTGTATGACTAGCATATCAAAAATGATATATGTGTTTTATTAGTCTGTACAGCACATTTCAAATTAGAATCTGATTTCTCCAAATAGTTAACAAATAGATTCAGTTCTTCCTCAACGCCACACCAAACCAGAAAACAATCATCTACGTACTGTTTATATACTGATATTTTGTCAAAATACAGATTTTCCTTTTGGTTGTAAATAACCTGTTCCTTCTACCTACCCAGGTATAAGTTTGCAAAGCTCAGTGAAAAAGTGGCACCCATTGCAGTGCCACTAATGTGTAATAAAAATCACCCAAAAATGTAAAGGCATTCCTTTTCAAAACAAAACTTGACACTTGTAATAAACATTCTGGGGGGGCGGCATTTACATTTTGGCATTTATTAAGAAAGAACTGTAAGGCTTCTAAGCTCGTCTTATGTGGTATATTGATATAAAGATCTTTAATGTCTAAAGTCACCAATATTTCATTTGGCTCCACCATAATATCATTAAAAATAGTGAGGGCTTGAGTGGTATCTTTTATGTAGGGTCTTCAATTCACAACAAATAGTTTCAAAACAGTATCCACGTACTGGGATAGAGTTCTGTAATTGACCCTATCCCCAGAAATTATCGGTTAACTAGGTGGGTTATTTAAACTCTTATGCACTTTCAGTAAGCAGTAAATAGTTGGGCGAATTGGGTGTTCAGCTATCAGGAATGACTTAACTTTATAATCTATGATGCTGGTTTCAAAGGCAACCTGTAGATATCCATCAATTTCTCTTTTAAAGAGGGAAGTGGGATCACGTGAAAGTGGCCTATAAAAGACTGATTTTTCAATTGACACATCACTTCAACACTGTAATCAGTTGAGTTTGTAATGACCACACTGCCGCCTTTATCAGCTGACTTAATTGTAATATCATAGTTTTCACTCTGCTCATTCAGAGTCACTCATCAGTGGACATATTAACAAAAGTGGGTTGTTGTCTATTCCCAGCAGGGTTCTGCAGATGTTTCACATGCTTTTAAAAAAATATTTACAACTGGGTTCATAGGTGGCATAAATCTTGATATGGAGTGGAAATCATGTTGTATGTTATCACCTTAAGGAGAGGCACTGTCATTGTCAGAATCACTTAACTGATTAACATCTTGCACAATAGAATTACCATGAATGAGATCACAAATCGAATCATGAGTTGTCATTGTT
This sequence comes from Neoceratodus forsteri, assembly GCA_016271365.2. Lineage (NCBI taxonomy): Eukaryota > Metazoa > Chordata > Ceratodontiformes > Ceratodontidae > Neoceratodus > Neoceratodus forsteri. The sequence goes on along the minus strand of CM028137.1, from coordinate 335,533,060 downwards.
CCCCCATTTCATTACTATCCCCTGTATTCTGAAAAAAAAAACATTTCAAGTTCAGAGTCCTTGCAAACTTCAGTAAATCTATAAGAGTGTCAAACCAGTTAAAGATATGTGTTGGCACAAAGTTCGAACCTTTGTTTAAAGCTGATTTTTCAGCCTCAGACAGCACATAATTTGACAAATTAATGATGTCCTGTGTAACCAATGGTACCTCCTCCTTTGGCTCTCATATTATTGTGAGTTGCTGTTGGTGGTCATATTGCTGGTTCTGTTGTTGCCCCAGCCTCTGCCCCTGTTTTTCACCGTGCCCCTTCCCCAACTGTAAGTCTCTCCATTTGCTGCGCCTGCCCCTTCAAGTATGGCCAGTTCTTGAAAGCTGATCCTAAGGTTGCAGCGAAGGTGGGTTGGGGTACTCCTGTAAATCATACCTGTTGTCTAAAATAATGTTAGAGGCAGTGTCCAGATTACTTCCTGAAGTATTGGAGGTGTTCAAATTGGTCTCCCCTTCTGATGTTTTCAAGATAGAGTTCTAGTGATGTTTCCAATTGAAAATGCATTCATCAGTAAAGTCTCTTTCGTCTCTAATAAATGTCTTTAGTTTATATGCTCTGAGGCATTTGTCTAACTGTTCCAATGATTTATTGAATTTGTCTTTCAATGTTAAAAATTCAGGTAATTCTACAAATTGCTTTAAACTGCTTTCTTTTAGTTAATGTTCCTCCCCAAGCTTCTCCTACATCTTAATTGAGTCTTTCACAATCAATTAAATTAAACAGAGGGAGGCATCATGCACCTCGTCCTTCCAGGGTTCAAAGAAATCATCCCTGTCTCTGCCGAAGGATAGAAATTTCAAAATTCACAAGCCTCTAGCACTCAGCTGACTGCTAAATATCTTTCTACAGTGACTTGTTACAAGACCAGCCTTCTGATCTTGAAGGCTAGTTTTTCATAATGTGCAAATGCCACTGCCACAGTTAATGGGCCAGATTGTTCAGGATTACTGTTAGTATTGAGTATTGAGAGTCTTGAGCCATTGGTATATCAAAACCAGGTTTGCTAAAAATGGCATCCGATAAACTCATACCTGGGCCCATATTATTAGATGTTGTAACTGCTGCTGGTGTTAAATCCATGTTTGTCACGCTGGAAAATTACACTGGTATAGTATGCTGCACAGCGTATTTAGCATCTCAGAGAAGTGTTGCTTATAGAGCTCAATTCAATCAGTCCAGACAAAGCTGCTCAGTGCTGCTGTGGTGCCTGGGATAAATACACTCATAAATAAATCAAAATACTGAAGTACCCAACACACGCTATAAATGATAAAACTCGGCAAAAAGAGATATTGTGTCCACAACTTTCTTAGTTTAAGTAAAACTCCAGCATAACGATAAAGACAGAGCCCAGACCAGCACCTCAATGTTTCATATTTACACGCTTTGTCAAGAGGTTATTGTGGCCCTCTACCAACCTCTATTATACACAAAAATGATTCTTAAAGAGACAGTAACACAATGTGTGCCACATGTAATGACTTTAATAGTGTTCAGTAAACATAGATTATAGTAAACATTTAATAAATACATGTAAATTCATACCGATATAAGAAAACACATCATATGAGCATATAACCTGGTTTACAATTCCCCTTTAATTTATTAGAGAAATGGCGAGACTTCAGTTCTATCATTTAGTCCTGACACATTTATAGCACATAATTTGAAGATCCAAAATACTTCTCATCTGGCTAAAATTAGGTCTGCATTTCCCTCTCATGGTCCAACCCTAATTTTCTCTATACCCACAAATCTTCACATATGTTGTTAAATATCCCCTGAGTTATACATATGGGCTGCCATTGCATATTCCAAATTTTTATTTACAATATATAGTCTGAAGAAATTGGCATACGTTACAGGCGAAAGAGTGTGGTGAATGTTTATTGAGCACTGATAAATTCATTACATGTGGTGTACATTGTGTTACTGTCTCTTTAAAAAAAGTTTTTCTATGTAATAGAAGTCGGTAGGGGGCCACAGTAACCTCTTGACAAAGCATGCAAATATAAAATGTTAAGGTGATAGTCTAAGCTCTGTCTTTATCATTACGCTGGATTTGAACCTAAAGAAAATGTCTAACATTTCGATTATGGCATTTTAAATACAGTGTAACATGGACCGAGCTATTTGCAAGATCTCCTGCAGCCTTAACGCCCTCTCAGCCCACTCTGTTCCACTGACGAGGGATTGCTAGAGATTCCCAGGGTTCGCCTTCAATCTTCTGGGGCCAGGGCTTTTTCTTTTGTGGCTCCAACCCTGTGGAATTCTCTACCTCATCGGATTAGAGAGTGCCCATCCACAGAATCCTTTAAGGCGTCTCTTAAGAGTTTTTTGTTTGTTTCAGCCTTTGTTTAGCCCCTTGCTGTTCTTTTATCTGCTGTCTTTTTATTGTGTTTTATATTTTAATTCTTATTTATTGTTGATGTATGTTTTTATGTGCTGCGCTTTGATATCTGAAAAAGTGCAATAGAAATAAACTATGATTGATGATTGATTGATTGATAACCATCTACTAGTTATGTGCATATGGTTATAATGCAAAATTATGTTTTAGAGTTCTGCTTAGGAAACGGGCCAAGCAGCAAAGCATCATGGAACATGAGATTTGAACAGAGAGAAAAGAAGGGTCTGCTCTCCCTGACCTAGTGGATAAACTAATTAAAAGCTTCTTTTTGACACCTACCAGTCAAAGGTTAGCTGATATAACAGGTTGTAAAACCAGCCACTGCTTTGAACTTAGGAAACCTGTTCTAAAATATTGCATTTTACAACATCAGGAGGGAAGCCAGTTCTGTTGGATACCTGAGACAATTCACACAGCTAAGTGAAGTGTCTTTCAGGATGTTCTTCTGAAGATTAAAGGGATAATTCTGTCCTGTCATAATTCATGCTCTATGGCTCACTAATTAAACAGTTTATATATTTTATTTTTAATTGGAATGTTTAGCAGTGTGCAGTGGCATATGACTAATTCAGTATGCAGGAATGAGAGTGAACTCACAGCCAGCATCACCACAGAGCTGTGACCTCACAAGCTGGGTGGGAGTCGGGCCCCTTCCCCGCCTCCCCCGCCTGTCAAGTTGCTTAGGGAACATTGTACTCTTCTACTTTGGACTCCTGAAAGAACACACTCTTGTTCCAACTTTGCAAGACTTAACACACATGTGTTCTGGACTTAAAAAGCACTTCTACCAAACTTAGGTAATTTCAGCACCCCTATTTATCAACTGAAACTGGAGTAGGATTAGTTACTCAGTATAAGGTGATTTGTGTATAATTGTCCATTTATTTTTCTGACTGTACCATTAATGTTATATGTTCTGTGTTTGTTATTGTATTTACTGTTTTAAATTTTAGCAAACTTTGTTTTCCTTAAAATCCTGCCTGAGACATTTTCTCATTTTGAGTGTGAATGCTGGTACATTGTTGATAATTCTCACATAACTGTTAAAGTGCTTATAGTGTTTCACCATATGCAGCAAGGTAAGGAAATACCTAGGTCTCAACTGAGTCAGAAGGGGGATTGTGAACCAGGTTGTGTGCCCGCTGGGTTAAGTATTGCACTGCTTTCCCTGAAGAGGGTATCATATTTGGACCTGTTACCTGGGCGTGCTAGCGAAAAAGGGTTCATATTTGACCCCTGGACTCAAAATTGGTAGTTGCTCGGACCCAAAACAGACAGGAGGGTTCCCCTGTTTGTCTCCTGTTTACATATTGCAATTCGAGGTTGGGCATTGTGGGAGCAGAAGGCCTGACCCTGGGAGTGCATTTGTGACATACAGTAGCTCATTATCTTCTTCTGGGTATAGCCATTTGAGCACAGAAAGGAATATTTTCCTTAAGTCAACTATGGGAGGGACGTGATCAAAAATGGTGCTGAACAGATGGCCAGGCGACTCCTTCAGTTCCTGACCTGCCAGCCCCATCCCCCATGCTCAGGCAGTTTGTGATGTCTAACCAGGCAAAACACACGAGTGTGCCACATAGAGGTCAATGGAGGACATTTTTGAAACAGTTTTATGTATGTTAAAGCAACCTTTGTTACAAATAAAAGTCATTGCTCAACTAATAGTCCCCCTTTTAGTTGGGCAGTGACTTTCATTTATATAAAAGTTTACTTTAGTACATACAGCATCAAACAGTGCAGAAAATGTCCTCCTTTGATTTCTATGTGGCACACCCCCTCCCTCTGCCTGGTTAGACATCACAAAACATCTGAGTGAGGAGGTGGGGCCAACTGACCAGGAAGTGGAAGAGTTCAACTGGCTATCTGCTCAGCACAATTTTCAATCTCTTCCCTTCTGTAGTTGACTTGATAAAAAAAATTCCTTTCTGGGCTCAAATGAGTGTCGTTAGCATACAGTAATGGACTAATGTATTTTAAAAGCCATTACCAAAATCTTAGATATTCTCTTTAATAAAGTAAGAAAGTTGCAGACACAATATCCCTTTCTCATCTGGCTAAAATCAGGTCTGCATTGCCCCCTCATGGTCCAATCCTAATTTCCTCTATACCCACAAATCTTAAGTATTTATTATTTATTTATTTAACCAGGTATAGCACACTAAGCTGAAAGCTTTTTTACAGGAGCGACCTGGGAGCACAAGGAGGTTAAGTGACTTGCTCAGGGTCACACAGTATGCAAGTGGAAGCTGTGGGATTCAAACCCAGGTCTGGTCTGCTGGATGTCACCAGATTTGCAGCTCAGAGCCTTAGACCACTGCGCTATATCTTCACATATGTTATGAAATATCCTGAGTTATACACATGGGCTGCCATTGCATACTCCAAATTTTTATTTACAATATATGGTCCGAAGACATGGGCATATGTTATGGGTGGAAGAGAGTGGTGAATGTTACACGATTAATAGATTCATTAACTGTGACTCCACATATGTTACTGTATTTATTTGGAAACATGTCTATGTAGAGCTTATTATGTGGGACGAACTAAATATAAACTGAAAGAATGGGTAGGAGAACACATGTGGGCAACTGTAAATAAAAATGTGTTACGCAATGGCAGTCCATGTGTATAACTCAGGGGATATTTCACAACATGCGTGGAGATTTGTGGGTATAGAGAAAATTAGGGTTGGAGCACGGGACAATGCAAACCTGATTTTAGCCAGACAAGAAGCATTTTGAATCTTCAAATTACGTGCTATAAATGCACCTGATCTAAATGATAGAACTGAAGTCTCACCATTTCTCTAATAAATTGAGGGATACTGTAAACCAGGTTATATGATCATACAATGTGTTTGTTATATAAGTATGCATTTACATATATTTATTGAATGTTTATTATAATTTATGTTTATTAAGCACTGATGAATTCATCACATGTGGCATACATTGTGTCACTGTGTCTTTAAGAATTATTTTTTGATATATATAATAGAGGTCAGTAGGGGGCAACAGCAACCTCTTGACAAAGCGTGTAAGCATAAAGCCCGGGGTCGTATACACACTGGTGCAACAGAATCAAAGGCTGATGTAATGGTCTTATTATAGCCACTTCCACCAACCCCATCCCACATGCAGCCATCACATCTGAAAGGTCCATAACCACCTGGACTCCTTCTGGGGACAGCCCCATTAAAGGGTGGTAATGGACCATCTCTACTGGGGGAAAACTACAAGGGGGGGGGGGCCCCAAATGAGAACTTCACTGTACAATGATCGGACCAGCTGACCAGATCAGTCTAGAGATTTTCAATCTTTAGCCCCAGCAAGAAGACTAAGTCCAAGGCATGTCCAAGTTGGTGGGTCGTAGAAGTAACTACTTGTGCTAGGCCCAGTGAATTAATCAGCAAGAGGAAATCCTGACCAAGTGCAAGAGTTTATTATTAACCCAGGTGCTGAAGTCTGTATTCTACATATTAATGTATCTACCAACCCACAGACACAGTCTACAACACATACATACATTGGGAACACTACACTCACCACAACACATGCTGAAACACATACAGACATACACCAAACACCCTACAAGTAACTACACAGAGATGTAACTCCTCTAAGGAGCCCTGGCTCCTTTAAAAGTGTCTACAAGGCTTCAAATGGTTAACCACTGGTCTCTCAGAGGGCTGGCCCAGCTGGTCTGTTCCAGATCCCTAAGGGGAGGAGCCAACTAGCTAGAGCTGGATAGCAAATGCTAGTGGCAGTCAGTCTGGAGGAGGTGTATGTCAGGAATACAGTGCCTGCTCCCCCACTGATTGTCTTTTCCAGAGAATGTAATCCACCCAATATTCAGAGAATTGTGGTGGCTACTATCTGAGATCCCCAACAGTGGGGAACCCCCCCATCTCCATGCAGGAGAAGACGGAGAGAGAGACAGAGAATTTAACGATCAGTGCATCATGAAGCAAAGACAGAAAGTGACCATGAATCTTTGTATCTGAGTTTAACCTTATGCTTTCCTGAACTCTGACTCTTTTAGGCATGCAGCAGTGCCCTTCCTCCCTCCCTGCACCAGGAAGAGAAGGGGTAAATAGTATGACTCTGTGAATTAATTTGTCCGGAGATCCTCCACCATGAGAGTCAGGTCTTGGAAGAGGGTGGAAGGCAGTACCTGTGGCAGCCTCGGACCTCCAGAGGGTTTCTGCCTCCCATTTCCCTTCTAAATTCCTCCTGTTTGACCTACCCTGGACCCCCACCTGCCATCCCTTGCCACCCCCAGCTCCCTCCATCTTCCTCCCCTCCATACCCCCCTAACAACTCCCCTTTCCACCCACTCTCCCCCTAAATATTCTCCTTCTCCCAATCCCTTTCTCTCTCTCTCCCCATCTCTCTCCCCTCCTCTCTCTCTCTGCTCTACCCGTTTGAACTCTCCCCCCTTTCTTTCTCCTACCCTTTCCGATACTCTATCTTGACAGGACCCCCTGGGGCAGCTATGCCATGTGTTGTTAATTGGAAAACCTCATTCGCACTCTCCCCCTTTCTTTCTCCTACCCTTTCCGATACTATAACTTGACAGGCCGTCCTCGGGCAGCTATGCTGTACGTTGCTAACTGGGAATTTGGGAATCTCCTCCCGCTGTTTAATTTCAGTTGTCTAGGTTACTCAAATGTATTATTTATCTATATTCTGTATTACATAGCAATCTTATGTTTTGTGTAAACTGTCAAGTTTTTGTTATGCCTCTGCTGTTTTACATCCTGAAGTGGAACCTTTGTAAAAGAGTGTATACTCAAAGGTTGTATCAGAATTACCAAACAAATAAATAAATAAATTGGGCTGGTAGCCCACAAGGATCCCCAGAAGTAGGGACAAAATCCAGAAGATAACCTATTAGGCCTTGGACTCTCTTCCCATGGCAGTCAGTAACTGGAGGAAAGTGGGAGGTGGCACCAGTGGCAATCTCGGGCTCCTAGGGGGTGCCTACCTCCCTTAACCATGCAAACTGTGGAGCAACTTTCAACTGGATTAAGCCTTGTTTCTGTGAAACATTATCTATACAGCATTAGTAGACCTAGGGACCTGGAGGTCGCTACCCTAAGTCCCATCAGGCAGGGCAGGTAGTGGGTCATACAGACGAGGCACACTGATGAGTCCTGGTAAGACGAAACAAGTGTCTGTGTCTTCTGTTGGCACCCTTTGCAGACTGTGTGAGAGGCCTTTTGGCACCATGCAATTCTGCTTAAAGTTGAACCAGCATAATATTTAGTGGTAATTTGCATATACAGCCCATGCTGCTTTGCATTATGGGGGTATGTGTGATTTTATATTTCTTTGAAACTTGGCTTCCTGGCCAATGCCCTTTGGGGTAACCCTTGCCTCAGTGCTTGCGCACTAAGGTTCTTTGTCTTAGGGCAGGTAGTGGGTCAACTGTGTACCAGGTTTAGAGGATGGATGGATGGTAGAATTCCTTGGGTAGCTTCACAGAGCCAAATGCCCTTTGCTGTGTCAGGAGTCTGACAGGAGAAAGTATGAACCAAACTGCACAAGTAACAAAAGGATGAAAGAATTGTCCCTGTGTAAATACCCTTGGTGGGTCAAGACAGAGGTCCACAGTCATTTAGAGTCACAGTGAATTAGAGTCATGGTAAAGTGTTACTATCAATTTACTACATACTCTGTCTGGAAAAAGGTAAACCCTATAGCATTACATGGGAAGCAACTTTACAGAATTAGTACTTTACAACTGTACCCCACTGGGATAGCTTGTGGCCCATAGATGTGGCTCGACTGAACCTCATGTGAACCTTTTTAAGAGACTTTGAATTAGAGCAAATAGGGAAATGGCAAAAGCTGTACATGTGATAGAAAGATGTCTAATGGTGGTTGGTGGACATGATATGCTCATGAACGTGGAGAAATAAAAAGGATCCTAGTTTGACTTTACTGTTGTTTTGGGCATTCGGTTCTTGTTTGTGTTCCTTGTTTGTACTAATCCCTTACTTTCCAGCCCTGTACTGGCCTGAAAAGTGTCCAAGCTGCGGAGATTACTTCCTACCTGGGAGGTCAAGTAAGTACCATAGTTGTGTGGGTCTCCTCCTTGTAAACGAACTTGTGCCATCATGTATACCCCTAGACCTTGAAGGAGGGCCTACACAGACATAAAAATACAATAACACACTTCACTCACAATCACTGCACAACACAATACACACAACATATGATTTACACTTGTAATCCCCCCTGCCAGGGCTTACCTGCTGTCACCCGTGATTCCTGGGAGTTCCCCACAGTCTCCTCCAGCTCATTGGTATTTCTCTTAGATGGGGCTGGAGGAGCTGGACTGTGGAGCTGCTGACCCGTTTGTCACTTTGGTGGGTTTTGATGGCCCCAGCACATGCACAGTAGCACCTCTTCCTTCGGACCATCATAGCGGTTGCCCTGATTCCTCCCCAGTGATTCTACCCCCACCATTCAGTTAAGGGGGGGTCAGACACCTGGAGAAAGCACCTAGAAGTGGTGTTGGAACTTGGTTTAGAAGCGCCAGCAAGTGCTGAACAGATCGGGGGGGGGGGCTCATGAATACTAATGAAGCCGTTCCTGAATATGGATGAGGAGCCAGCCTAGTACCTGGCAGTAGTGATTTTCAGCGCTAGCGACAGACTGGGGATCAAATAAAAATGTTAGATGCTGCACAAGTTTAGGAGGGCATAATGGCTGCTACCTATCTGTGGGACAATGAATGAATAATGGTAAATTATTTGGCTGCACCAGAACAGTGAATTTGGAACTGCTGTGGAGGGATTGTATTGAACTATGATAGCAGCCATATTATGATACTTGGACCCCTAATGTACAGCCAATCAGCTACCTAGGCACCCAAAACTGTTTGTGAGGGTTTATGGGAGAAGGTGTGAACTATTTTCAGGTGCCAAGAGACCTCAACCAATCAATAATCAGAGAGGGTTAATAACTATGGATATTTATGATTGATGACTGGCACCAACCAATCAGAGGGCAGGATTTTCGGGAGAAATCCCAGGGACTTTGGGCAGTTTGAGCAGTCTATTCTGGGGTCTGATCGAGTCAAGAGAGTTCAATGCTGTGTGGATAAAAGTCTGAGGCCTTTCACAGGGCTCATGTGGAGTATTTCTGCGGACTGAAGTGACGGAATGTTACTGTTGGAAGGAACTGTGCACCTCTGCTGAATGGACCAGGTATCTGGTGACTATTTCTGGTTTTGAGAAGGATCGTTTGCTGCAGAGAGCCTGCATCAGAAGGACTGAGAGAAACTCTTAAGCTGAGAAAGAGACTTGCTGGAAACTGGGTGTGAGCCAGAGCAAAAGTGGATGCTGTTCTGAACCAGAGAGACTGTAAAAGGAAAGAGGTGAGAAGGTATCCTATGCTTCAGGAACCTGTTGCTGCTGCTAAAAACCCAGTTGGGAAAAGGAACTGTTGATCTACCCTTTGGGAATCTGTTGCCAAACAGACTGCTTATCCTGTTTGCTTTTTACTTACCCTCCTCCCACCCTCTTTTCCCTCTCCCCTCCTCTCCCCCTCGGTGAGCCCTATCTTATCCCCCACTTGTATTCTCCTCCTTGCACACGTCTTCTTAGTTACTTCTTGATGCACTTATTTCCATCCATACTGTACACCTCTCCTCCCTCCCTATACTTTGACAATGAAATGTTATTCTGCTTATTAGTTTAAGTATTGCAACTCTATTCTCCCATTGTATGCAGCCCTATACTCACCTGTATTATTAAGATTTTCACTGCACTTATATTTTTGTATGGTGCCGGTTTTCAAAATTCAAGTGCTGTCATATGTTCTGTTTGAATTGTCTGTAATTTATTTTCTGCTGATGTGGAACCTTTGTAAATGAGCTTCCAGCTCAAAGGTGTACTCCTAGATCTCAATAAATAAATGGCACTGGAAAATGGAAAGGCTTGTGAAACTGTCTGACTGCACACCAAAGCTGTTTTCCTGTCTGGGAGAAAGACAGAACCAGGGAATTTTCCAGCTGCATCTCAGAGCCAGGTGGGGGATCTTGCTAACCCCCACCAAGTGGGGTCTGCTGACTACAGGGGGCCACCATCGCACTGGGGGGCTAGGGCACCCATGAACTGTGAGGGAGCCAGGCTGTGGAGCCATTCATAGGTCTGGGTCCTTTGTGGTTGGGTGGGCCTTGTGTGGGGGCACTGCCACAGGCCTGAATAGGCTGAAGGGGACAAGCTGCAAGACCTCCAATCAAGGTGATAGGCAGCCAGACCTTCAATCAAGTCCAAGTCTATGCTTCATTCTCTACTGCCCCTTTGTTTCTGCCCTCTCTGAACTGAATCTGCAGAGACCTTACTGTGAGAAGCCCTCCGCTCCAGGAATTTCTCAGCTCCTCAGAATCATGCATACCCAGGGCTTGCCCTGAAAATCAAGGAGAGTAAAGGTTTATTTGTTCACATTTCATTCTTCATTGCTTCTAGAGCCCCAATGTCAGCCAACCTGTGGCACAGAGCAGGCCTACAAACACTTAGGTACCCAACTAGGACAGAAGGACATTCACTGATACCAGTTGGGGTGGGTGCAGGGGTGGTCTGGCCTACGGGCTTTGTTACTGATAATTGCTGTAATCTTTTTTCTTCCTTTCACAGATATTCCTGTTCCTAGCCCCCCAATAAAGCTGTGTTCTGCTGTTGCAATTGCTGTGTGAACGGTGCTTTGTGGAAACAACTGTTAGGTGTAAGTGGTATATGGTATTGGGGAACTGTGTGTTATCCAGTGGGAGGAGTGGTTGGAAGGGGAGGTAGGTAGGAACAGCATCCCAGGGGGTTGTACCAATCATACACCTGGCCCACTGCAATTTACTCTGGGCGGAGGCACCGCACTATTTCATTCATCTCTTTGGGATAGAACCCCCGAACACCACTGTAGTAGGACCTGGGCCCCTTACCTGTGTGAGGGTCAACAGGCAGGGGTAGTAGCCCACTGGCACATGGCACATGGGCTACACACTCAACAACAACACATCACAGACTCCATACACCTATTCACACTCATCACAGGCTGCACTGCCACACCCAAACACAACATACACACACACACACACCTAATTTGTGCCACGCAAACTTGGCAGAACACATCATACATACATGGGGCACACTACCCATGCAGCAGCCACATAAGGGAGCACACTCAGTGTACTCAAATAGCAGAAATATATGCAGTGTTCCTTACAGTGTTCCACTGTCAGGGAATTGAACCCTGTACTAGCCAAAGCGAGAAGTACCAAACACCACTGATTTATTTACAAAGTATACACTGCAAAACTAACTTGGAAAAACATATGTAACCCTCAGGTGGTGCTATCCCAAGGGCTACTACCCCTGCCTGTTTGACTACTGACAGGTTGAGGGGCCTAGGTTCTATAGCGGGTGCCTCCACGCAGAGGTCAGGGTTTGTAATGGTTGGTCTAGTTTGGTTACAGCCCTCTGGGACACTGAGACCCCCTTCTAATCCCTCTAATGGCCCACACGATGCACAGGAGTTACAGTACCAATACCCCACATGTACACACTGTTCATTCATAAAGGTACTACTTACCCTCGAGACTGATTCGCAGGTTCGTCTCTGAGGACCCCCTGAAAAATAAGGTTAAGCAGCATACACAAACCAATACAGTGCTTGGCATGAAGGTACTGACACTTCAGACAGTTTAAAGTTTAACAACAACAAATCTGATTTATCTAGGGAACAGAAACATGGGAGGGGGAAATCAGGTTAATTAGTGGCATTAAATCACAGTACTGTGCACACATACAGGGTCTGAAAAATCACACTCTGGGTACCCAGGTTGTGGGGGGGGGGGCTAGCCAGGTCCATTGCTCAGGGTTGGCCGGCAGGTGCAGATGGATAGGGCCTTGTAGAAGAAGAAAATATATGCACAACACCTAATTGTTATGGCTCAGTCCATGAAGCAAAGAAACAACAAGAATTAGATGACACACTTGTGATTGAAAACAGGCTGCAGAGGAATACCCTGATTTGTACTCACAGTACCCAAGCTGAGAACCGGATGATGGATGTTCTTCTGGATTGTCAGAAACAGCAGGGCATGGAGACAAGGTCCTTGTGACTGGACCCCACTGCAGTTTATAGCAAATGGATTTAGTTCGAGACAAGTTGGGGTTTGCTTCCAGCTTCAACACAAAGCACACAGCACAGGGATTGGAAATAGCAGTTCCCCACCAGCACTATGCACATTCATATGTAAAAGGAAAGTACTATACCAGGAAGGCTGCTCCTCGATCCCGATCGCAATTACTGCAAGATACCCGGGAGCACACACAGCAGCTTCAGTTCCTGACAGACCGAGCGCGATTCAGCAATTTCTCCAGTCTTCTACAGGGTGAGCCTGGTTTCCACACTTCTAGTGCTTCTTTCTCCTCACAACTCAGTTCAGTCCAAAACTGGCACTCACAAAGGCGTGCAGACCCAGGCTCAGGGCCCCTCCCACCAGAGTGCTTCCGCACGAAACTACACACCGTAGAAGCACACAGCTCCTTCTCTCTTCAGTGCCATAACTGATCTGATCTTTCCAGTCACAGAGCAGGGCATTTCCTTTAGCTCCACACTATTCTGTTGGCTGATTCAGCTGTCACTCACAATAAGACTCCCTCTGTTGGTAGAAAAAGGCACCAAGGTTAAAACTACATTTCCCAGAGTCACTGCCCATACAATCCCCTTGTGGCTGGCTCAAAATTGAGAGTCCATGTTCCGATTCGTCCACAGGCTCCATTTTAGGGTCTCCCTATCATCCTGATTGGTCCAAGTCAGCTATTCAGAACCAAAATGAAAGAGCTACACTGAAACAGTTCGTGCTGAAATGAAGACAGGTTAGACAAACTACATTTTCTCAGTCACTCTAAATGATTTCTGGCAAACAGTTATATCATTCAACAAGGCTCCCTCTGCACATGTAGCAACGGCAGAAACAGAGCAAATTGACAGCAGCCCAGGAGGGATTAGGGCATTAGAACACACAGTCCCCACATGCAAACTAATTAAGTCTGCAAGCAGACAGCTCTTAAAGAAACAGTACGTGGAGGCTCAAATAGCACTTCCCTGGAACCACATTCAAACAGCTCAGACGCTGAACAACGCCCAGACTTGGAGCATTCAGGCAAGCTCCTGGAAGACTTTTGGGAACCCATTTGCAGGGAGGTTACACCTACAAGATTCACACACAAACACATGTATGCACACATAAATGCGCGCATACACAGACATGCCTACATGCATACACCTTGCACACTCTACCATCTCACACACAGACTGGAACATATATACACGGTTGTAACCAGACTATCTTCAGCAGGCTCGAGGCAGATTATCAGAAAGTACTCAAAGGGTTAAGCCCAACCTTGACAGCTGTTCTCTTGAGGACAGAGTGCCCAGAGACAGGATGTCTGGAGGTTCATGTTGAGTGTCCTGACTTAACTAAGAGCAGGCAACTGAAACATGAATATGCCTAGTTCTTCCCTTCCCACAATACTCTATATAAGGGGAAGGTACTAAGGCACTGGCCTGGCCAGTGAAGGTTTACAGCCTGGGAGAGAGGAGCAGTCCAGCCTCTCTGGCTGCTACTGGGCCTTGAGGGTTTGTGGCCCCAGACATGGTGGCAGGGTCCCTGGGACTGGGTGGCACTTGTTCCCATGTGCCTGGTCTCCAGAGAAGAACATCGGGAGCAGCTAGAAAGTAGAGATCCCAGGGACTCACCTCAAAAGGGGTGGAAAAATCATCCTCAAAGGGCACATCAGGAAGAGTGGCATGCCACCCTTCAAGAGAGGTTGCCAGAATCCTTGTGGATTCACTTCCGGTAGCAGTACTAAGAACGAGAGAGAAATGGGAGAAGTCTATATTCAGAGCAAACTGTATGTTCACTTTGCTAAACACAATGCTCATTGTGTGAAGTCCTAGACAGTTCGTAGTGAAACTGACAACGGAAATAAATTCTGCAGCACTGAACCCCTACCAGCCACACATCAACTTTAAATAAAAAGCACTTGCTGGAGTCATGTATTTTTCTATTAGTGCAAAGAAAGAAAGAATATTATCTTTATTGCGGGACTGCCGTCATGTGTCGGGTTGAGACAATTTAACATCTTGCATCAGTGCCATGCAGACACTGAAAGGGGCACAAATTCTATGATTTATAGTGGCTGCAGTGTGTCACATATTATGCATAACATTTAATAAGTAGAAGTTCTTATGCAAAATCGAAAACTAGAGATAAAATGTTGACGTCTTTAAATCCGGAAGTCTATCACTCATCACTGACTCATAATGGGAACAAGCGATAATGGTACATCACAGCACCAAAAAATAAGAACATTATGTGAAAAAAAAAAACTGATCACATTGCCATAACTTGAAATTTTCCAGTGTTATGCATTCATTTAATAGTAGCTTATTATACAAAGTAAAATATTACTTCTGGAGCTGGGGGTGGGTGGGCTAGAATGCTTATATGAACAATGCATCTACAAATAAGGAGGCAATAGGAGGAAATGATCCTTAGACTGATGGCAAGATCACATACAGTGCATTTCCCTTATACATCCAGGGCCAGATATTCAAAACTTTGCTTGGAGAGAAAAGAGATTGTGCCCTGCCTGCCCCAGGTTTGCACCCATGTGCAATATTCAAAGGGGACTTTTGCATGCACTAACAGGGTTAGCACACACACAAAAAAGAATGTATGTAATGGGCAAAGGGAGGGGAGGGGTGGGACAAGAATATTGGTACAGTGTGACATTCAGCTCATTTGCACTGCGCAAAGGGGTTAGCAAAGGTTACTTTGCATGGTGCAACTACTGCTGATCAAAACCCTGACTTACTCCTAGCAGCTGCCAGAGTCACTGCAGCTAACAACCAGGTTGGTGTTCAGGGGCATACACCTTCTGCCAGTGCCCAGTGGTCTCCCCACCCTCCAATCACTGTTCCAAATACAGAACTGTATATCCCTGGTGGTCCGTGTTACCCCCAGCCTTCCGATTGCTTGCCCAAATAGATAACTACATATCCTTGGTTGTCTGTGGTTCCCCCCCAAGCCGTCTGATCACCAGCCCAAATAGATGACTATATATTCCTGGTTGTCCACGCCTCCCCCACAACGCCCTCCAATCGCTGATCCAAATAGATGACTGTATATCCCTGCTGGTCCTTGGTCCCCCCACCTTCCAATCGCTAGCCTCGGTATTGCATATCAATTCTCTGGTGCCTAGTGGTCCCTCCACCCTCCAATCACCAGCCCAGATATAGCATAATAATTCCCTGGTGCCTAGTGGTCCCCTCCACCCTCCGATTGCTGGCCCCAGTACAGCATAATAATTCCCTGAAACATAAAAACATAGAATTTGATGACAGATAAGGATTCCTTGACCCACCTAGTCTGCCCATTTTCCCTACCTACTGTAATACCGCAGACTCTACTTGATCTTCGGCCGTACCCTCCCTTTCCTAACCACAAAGGTTCCCTTATGCCTATCCCGTGCATTATTGAACCCTGATACCATTTTTACCCTGACCACCTCCTCTGTGAGGCTGTTCCAGAAATCCACCACTCTTTCTGTGAAGAAGTACTTTCTCACGTTTCCCCTGAGTCTATGAGTCTACCCCCCTCCAGCTTCATAGCCTGACCCCTTGTTTGTGAACATCTTTTTTCTGAAAAATGCTTCCCTCTTGTACCTTATTTACACCCATGAGGTATTTGAAAGTCTCTATCATATTCCTCCTCTCCTTTCTTTCCTTCAGGGAGTACATATTGAGGTCCTTTAGTCTCTTCTCATAGGACATATTGGTGTAGACCCTGCACCATTTTATTTGCCCTCATCTGCACTGCCTCTACTCTGTCTATGTCCTTCCAGAGAGGAGGTCACCAGAAGTGGATACAGTACTCTAGATGAGGTCTCACCAGTGATTTATACAGCAGTATCACCACCTCCCACTTTCTGTTGGTGATACCCCTTCGTATTCACCCTAGCATCCAACTGGCTCTCTCCACTGCCTTGTCACACACTGTTTGGCCACCTTTATGTCATCTGATATAATTACCACCAGGTTTCTTTCCTGTTTGGTGGTCATTAATACCACTCCCCCCATTCTGTACTCCGCCCCTGGGTTTCTGTGCCCCAAGTGCATGATTTTGCACTTCTTTGCACTGAAACTTAGTTGCCACACTCTTGACCACTCCTCAAGCTTTCTCAGATCCCGCCTCATCCCCCCACCCCCGCAAGGTCTATCCTGTTGCAGATCTTTGTGTCATCTGCAAAAAGGCATATCTTCCCTTCTAGCCCTTCTGCAATGGTGCTAATAAAGACATTGAAGAGGACCGGTCCCAGTACTGATCCTTGTGGCACCCTGTTGGTCACTCTCCCTTCCTCAGAGTGAACTCTGTTTACTACCACCCTCTGTTACCTATCCCCCAACCAATTTTTTACCCTGTTTACTACTTTGGGACCCAATCCCAGGCTGCCCAGGTTGTTTACGAGTCTCCTATGTGGAACAGTGTCAAAGGCCTTACAGAAAACTAGGTAGACCACATCCAACACTCCACCCTGATCCAATTCCTTGGTGCCTAGAGGTCCCCCCACCCTTTGATTGCCAGCATCAGTATAGCATAATACTTCCCTGGTGCCTATTGGTCCCTGCACCCCACCCTCTGATCGCTGGCCCCCTGTATAACATAATTCCCTGGTGGCCAGTGGTCCCCCTCCCCACCCTCTGATCACCAACCCCAGTTGATAATAATAACTCCCTGGCATCTAGTGGAAACCCCCACCTACCGGTCCCCATCCCCGTACACTATCACATAGTCCCTGGTATCTAACAGCCCCCCGCACACAGGCACTGACAACCCACCCTGTCAACCACCCCTTGCCTAAAACATGGTGCCACAGCTCCGATATGGCAAACAGCACAGCTCTCCTCACACCACCTTGACCAGCCACCATATGGACAGACACAGAGCGTGCCTCCTATGTACTATACAGTGTGTGTGTGTCCTCTGTACTGTAGAGGGAGCATATGGCCTCTGTACTGTACAAGGAGGGGGGACCACTAGGCACCAGTGAATTGTTATGCTATACCAGGGCCAGCGATCGGAGGGTGGGGGGACCACTAGGCACCAAGGAATTATTATGATTTACGAGAGCTGGTGATTGTAGGGTGGGGGGACCACTAGACACCAGGGAATTATTATGCTATACTGGGACCAGCGATCAGAGGATGGGGTGGACCATGAATAACCAGGGATATTCAGTTCTGTATTCAGGCCAACAATCGGAGGGCGGGAGGACCAGAGACCACCAGAGATATACAGCTCTGTATTCAGGCCAACAATTGGAGGGCAGAGGGATCACCAGTGATATACAGTTATCTATTTGGGCCAGTGATCAGAGGGTGGGGGGACCAAAGACCACCAGGGTTATACAGTCATCTATCTGAGGCAGGAATCAGAGGGTGGGGGGGACTACTGGAGACCAAGGAATTCTTTTTTCTAACAGGGATGGGCGATTGGAGTGGGGGTGGGGTAGTCCCAGGGGCACAAACCTGCTGCTGCTTCCCATGTAAACGAGCCTATAATGGGCATGCATATAGCCCCTTTGCCTACCTTGCATGCCCAATGGGACTATCTGCATGGACCCAGCTGAATATCGTGCCGTGAGCTCACGGCGCCATCGGGTGTAGGGGCGCTATTCCCTGCATGTCCCAGATCCATGTCGGGGCAGTGTTATTCAACTTAGCACTGTGCCGACATACCCCTATATTCAGTCAGATAACGCTGGTGTGCTATCCAACTGAATATGGCATCCTCAGAATTAGTGAGCCAGTAGGAAGTACAGTGCAAAACTTTGCACCTGGCTTTGCCTGTTTTTGAATATTGGGCCCCAGATGTATGCATTTTCCAGTTATGTGCACAAAATGGCATGTACCAGTCCCAATCCTATTGTATGTACTTGATGATAAAAAGTGTGCCTGTATGCACACCAAATTCTGGTTGTATACACACTTTTCTTTAGAAAGCAACTCCACAAACATTCATACTCTCACTAACACCTGTTTAACGAGTGCAAACTGTGTTGCCAGTGGTTACAGGGACACTGTTAGCCCTTTTTGCATCATATTATTTTTGGCTGAAAACCCACATTTTAGGTCTGCTTACCTTCTCTAAAATTCATTGATGATTCTGGCTGTTTTATCTGCTTCATTTCTTAGTACTGTAGAACTGAAATGCACGCTAATAGTGTTACTGCACCCAACCTTGTTTTGTTTCAAATCCTTGATGTGCTCTTGTTGCATGCTTCCTGAACATTAGGAACATCCCTATACAGTACAGGCACTCATGATGCAATATTCTCTCCTCCCACTGCATCATGAGTGTCTAGACTGTGTTGGGGTGTTCCAAGTCCAGGAACGATGCATTGGGAGTTGCTCAAGGAACGTAAACAAACATGTTTTGGTGTGGTGGCATGGGACCTGCATGGTGGACAGTCTCTTATTCACTTTCTAAAAGAAAAAAGGAATCAGAATCAAACTACCAGCCACATCAGCAGTCTTTACAGAGTGTGACCAATCATAACTTGTTCGCTACAGAGAGTGACCAATCATAGCTTGTGTTTTGTAAACTAGGCACACTTTGAGGCCTTAGGGGCTGACAGTGTCCCTTTCAATAGATGTAAGTTTTATTCAGTTTCAGCCTGTTTATCAGAGTCGGCAGCCACGGAGAAAACACATAGCGTAAACAGCTAGCTCAGTGTGGGCAACATTTGATATATTATGTTTTAGACGAGTCTGATACATTCAATAAAGGTAAACATGAGTAGTGAGAATGTGTGTTTTGAGTGGCTCCACTGATTTCAATGCCTGGGATGTCCCAAGCTTGTGCATACTGTGTATCAGACAATAGATGAACAAGGAATAGCACACATAGATTTATTCTATAAATAGGTGTCTTCACTGATTATCTACTGAAATAAAACATGTGCATGGTAATGTCAATTTTGCATTGCCGAACTGCCAGAGCTCAGATATCTCGTGAGCATGACATCATACTAAGGCACAGTACATGCGCAATAGAGTACCGGGAGATTTGCATGGTGATTGACTGACTGAATATGAAAGAAAAACAAAAACTCTCATTTTATATTAAATATTCATTGTCAAGGACTGCAAGTATATCACAGAGTAAATCTGTCTATTCCCTCTCAGCAGGAATGTTTCTGTGTACATAATTGCACCTTCTGATACGTGCATTTGCAACCACTGGCACCTTGTATGTTGTGTTTGCACTGTGCTAACTTACATTGCATTGGTACTGTGCTAATGTATATGCTCTTTTTATTATCCCTGATTCCATGTCCATATTTGCTCCTTCTGGCAAATGTACTTGGTACTGCTGGCACCCTGTATGTTGAAGCTGTACTATGTTTGATGTGTATACTCAGTATTACTATCGTCGATCTCCCAGTCCTTCATCTCCCCCAGGTCACAACTAGAAATGTCCCCCGAAGGAATCTCCAGTTGAGCAAAGTGCAGGGACATCTGGACTCTGGTCTCCCACTTTTGTACACAGTTCCTACCCTCTGTTGTGCATTTACGCAAGCAATACATTTTTTCACATCTGTGGAAATTATGGATTACCTGTGATTCTTTGACTGGTTCTATGTGCATTTTTACTGTGGGAGTGCTGCTATGCCTGACTCTGGTGTTTGCTGTGTGTGGGGCATGGCAGGCCCCTGTAGCAACACCCTGGCCCTGCACCTTTCAGTGCAGCTCCTTCTTGTTGTCCTAGTATGCAGCAGAAAGCAAGCGTTAGGCTCTTTGTGCGTACCTGGTAAAATATATTTTAAATAAATAATAAATAAAAATAGTAAATTGGTGGTTAGGTTACAGAATGTAGTTGACAAAACAGTGAGTAACAGAAATCTGTCAACAAATGTAACCTCGGTGCCATGTACCGACAGGCTACCACCCCTGCCTCGCTGGCCAGAACAAGGTTAAGGGGCCTGGGTTCCCATTTTGCTGTTACAGGGGGTTTCTTTCTCAAGATGAAATAAAATGAGTGTGGTGCCTCCACCAGAGTACATTTTAAATGGGTCAAATAGTTAGCAGTACAACCCCCTGGGATGCTGTACCAACCTACTTCCCCATACGGTCGCCCCAGACATGGAATTACTTTAAACTAAACATTACATTTTTAATACTTTGGAATAACTGTCTTAAACTAATAATATGCTCACCTAATAAAATATGATCTTGAGTGAAAGATTTTCCAAAACAGTTAACCATTCTTTTATTTACATGGGGAGGGTTAGGAAGGGGCAGCTGGAGTGGAGGTTGAAAAAAACATTTTGTAATTTGCATTTAGAGATTAGCATTTTTCTATACCAATCATATCCCCTTTAAATTTAGACATTATTTCAATGCTTGCAGCACCAACCCTCTAACTAGCTAGCTGCTGCAAATTTCACCAATTACACCGCTGCAACTGGTACCAGTTCTCCAGTTCAGATAATCCCCACACTTTCTGTCCCTGGGCACCCAGCACTATTGTTGCAGGCCTGTGGTGCAGCGGGTCGGCCAGCGTTGGCACGTTTGATATAAAATCAAACTTATATTTTCCTTTCTCTGTGATCTCTTTAACACAAATTTCTATGCCTATGGGCATAACTTGAACATAACTACATCCCCCAGGTGCAGGAAAATCCCTGCATTTACTCACGGTTCCGCTGACAGTCTTTGGTGGCATTGTGACAGCGCCTCTGGGGAAAATGGAACAGCAGAACTTAGAAGCCTGGATCTGAAGAGACTTGAGCTGTGGAGCAGACACTCTGCAGTTGGGATCTTCTGACTTGCTTGGGAGGTCTTGCAGCTTGTCCCCTTCAGCCTGCTTTCAGACCAGATGCAGAGCACAATGCAAGGCTTTCCAGGCCACAAAAGAACCCAGACTCAAGAATGACCCCACGGTCTGGCTCTCCCAAATGGATCAGAGTGCCCTAGCACTCAAGCATGCACCCATGGCTCCCTGTGGCCAAGTTGGCCCCATTCCATAGGGGTTGGCTGGTTCCCTACCTGGCTCCAAGTGCAGATGAGCAGAATCGTCGGTCTCTTTCAGCTTTACATCGAGATGGAACTTAGATTAGAGGTTTAGCACCCTCTGGCTATGCATAAGACATCCTTCAGCCACCCTACCATCGTGGCAGCCATGGCCCTTTTCACACAGGTCACAGTTTCTAGCTTCCCACAGAGCTTATGGTATCAGTGAGACTTTGATGCATCCACCTTGTGCTCCTCCCAGGACCCTGAACTCGGCACTGACTGAAACTTTTCACTTGACTAGTCCCTTGATGCAGACCATTTCTTTTTCCTCACTGTGCAGGTGCTAATAAACCAGAAGATGCTCTTTCTTCTCACTTTACAAGCTATCTGGTTTTACTGGCCAAGCCTCCATGTGTCTGGGAGACTCCCATACCAAGTTTCCATAACCAAAACCAGTCCTCATTCCATTAGTCCATTTTCCAAAAACCAAAACCATTTCCTTGAGCCATTCATCCTTGTCTCTCACTGCTGTGGTGTAGACAAACTCCAACCTTTCCTTGCACTAGGGACTCCACAGCCCCCAAGGAGATCTCCATCGTCCTCAAAAGACTACCTTTCCTCTCCAGAACCTTTAAGTAGTACTCCTCTCCACAGAACTATAGCTGGGCAATGCAGCTCTCTTTCAGCTGAACTACAAATTTCACTCTTTGAACCCCAAACTTCCTTCAAATGGGGAAAGGCAGACCCACAGGTCCTAGGGGACAGATAGCTGGCAACCCCCTTGTAAAGCCCTTCTACAGCCTTGCAGCCCCATTTTCTGCCTAGGGGCTGGAGCCCCCTCCCTCTGGAGGGGATCCTGCCGAACTGCCTCTAAATCCAAAAGTCTCTGGGTTTTGGGAGCTCTCTGGCAGCTCCCCATTGGCTGAAATCACTGTCCTTGACAAAAAATGTATATGTATGAACCTCCTTTGACGCCTGATTGGCTCTGCAAAAGGGCACCAAGTATTTCCCCTGTTTTTTCCACCATAAGTCCACTTGTCAGTCTCAAAAGCCCTTTCACAGATCCTGGCCTCCCAATTGGCTAATTTGGGGGTCAAAGGATGCTATCATGGCTGCTGAACAACACTCCACTTGCAGTCCACACAATGCCACCACTTTACAGTCCTCCTGCAGCCAGCAAAAACACTTTTGTTTTCATTCCCCCCAGTCTTGAAGCAGCCCTTTCCTTTGTTCCACCATGACACAGTTTAGCATGTTTATTTATCCCCTGTGTGTCGCTGCTGCCGTTATCCACTGGCCCCAGGCAGCAGGCAGGCTCACTCATTAATATTCCTGTTGCCTCATTAATATGCATGAGGCTGGATCCCCACAAGAGCACTCATTGGTGCTTCTTATTTAAAAATAAAGGCAGCATCTCTCCCACTTTCCTCAGGTCTCTGGTCCCAGATTAGTTGAACTGGGGGACCGAGACCTTCCAAATACCCTCCATTTGGCTACAGCAATGGCCAAAAACACAAAGGTGCTACTCAGCATACGCAAGCCACCTGACTGCACCGCAGTGCAAAAACAGGTCCGCGGCTCTGCACTTTACTCCTCTGGCCCCCTTCTGAATAAAAAACAGTGCCAGGGCTGGACAGAGGCTTCAAGGACACTAAGAGACTCCAGCCAGGAGCGGGGACACAATGGAGGGGGGCGGATGGAGCACCAGGGAAACGGGAGGCATCCAGGTAAGGCCCCGCAGGGGAGCTATACAAAAAAGGGTTTGAAGGCTCACAAAGCATTTTGAAGTGCACCAACCCTGGAGCGCAAAATCACAAAAGATACACAAGCATCTGCTTTACAGAGAAAGGGTGAGCACAAATGTAAGTACACCAAAACGGTTTTACCAGAGTCTATAGCATGTATTTCCAGACATTACCGGTAATGTGCAAAGATGGAGTAGTGTATAGGCTCACCACACAAACAGAACAGCTGTAGGGCTTCGGCTGGGGAGAGAGAGAACAGAAAAGCCCCAGACAGATGGCTTGCAGAAGGTGTGCAGTAGATTACAGCTGCTACAGGACTACAGTTCGGAATGGTCTTCAAAACTGTAGTTTCTAATAAACCAAGAAACTAAGACCAAAATAACAAAAGTCTAAACTTGCCCCCGCAACTGCATACATGCAGGCATGACCACTGTGTGTGTCATTGCACATTGCCTTTAACGTCTGGAAATAAATGCTATGAACTCTGGTAAAACCATTCTGGTTTACTTTTACTTGTGCCGTCCCTTTGTCTGCATAGCAGAGGCTTGTGTATCTTTTAACAGAAATCTGTGTTTAGGTATCTGGAAGCAAACTGCCCAGTTAGGATTTAAACAACCCAGGCCTCTCAACCTTGCTGAAGCCTACAGGGCAGGGGTAGTAACTGTCAACATCAAGAAGGACGTGTGTGTGTGTGTGTGTGATCAACTATACTGAAATTCGAAAAATGCATAATAAAAGAAAGATTATGCATTTGTCTGAAGTGTTTACTTTCTGATTTATTGCATATTTCTCTTTTTTTGGAAGGAATGCTCCTCCAGACTACACACCTCATCCTCGCTAACGCCAGACGTAGTCTTTCAGATGCCAATATAAATCAGGCAGAAAGCAGCCAGCTGTGCTTTTTATGCAGACTCACCAGTAAAAAATGCCTTGGCTGAGAGAGAGAGCCAGAGTACTGAAACCAGCTAGTGACCGTTGGCTGCAACTCTGCCTGCATCAACGTTACTCAGCAAATTCATTTCGACAGCAAAGAACAGTGAGGTGAAATGACCGGCTGTAAGCAGAAGCAGTCATGGATCTCACAGTTGAGTCAAACATAGTCGAACCCATGGCCCAATGGTCGAAATCTGAAATGTTGAACATTTTGATACTCCACCCCTCCCCCATCCTCTCACTGCCATCTCAGTCCCACCTCCCACATTACCCCTGCCTGTTTCAGGCTATGTATTTTTTTTTTTCCATTATTTGTTGATTTTGTTAATTGGGTAAGCCCACTGAGACATGACAGTCCCTTTTTCAGGGGCGACCTAGAAAGTGCAATACCATTGATAGTGTTGAAGTTGATGCAGCAGTAGTACAGGATTCACCAGTTGTAATGTATCTGGGTCACCATGGATGTTGTGATTACTACCTCTGCCATTTGGGCTTAAACAGGGTTGAGGGGACCAGGTCGATAATCTCCTGATTGGGTGGGGGGGTTGCATTTAAGGTTTATATATATCGTACGCTGCCCTCACCCAGAGAAAGTTAAAGAGGGTCTGGTATAAGTATGGTGTAAGTAGGTATAACCTCCTGGGATGCAGTACCTACCCACCAAGAATCACCCAGCCCGTGACCCAACAAAGTGCGAAAACAGCTCAAACAAAATCACAGTTATTAGCACCCCACTAATAATGTGCACCCAAGTAATTATATGCTCATGAGTCAGGAATTGTGAACAAACAATAAAAGGGTTTACTGGGAGTCAAAAACAAGGTCCTAGTGGAATAGGTTTTGCAATAAAGGGGTGATGTGCAGACCTGGCCAGTCCTCTTGCACTGATCAGGCCCAGTCTACATCAAAGCAAGGACTACCCTTTAGTCATCCTTCTAGGCACAGCCAAATAATACTTCTCACTCGGGTGTGGCTTACGTGCTCACCCAGCCTCAGAGCAAAATAGCATAGCCCTTCCCCACACCTTGCATGCGCAGTACAGTATAGTTGCAGTTCTCACCTGTATTGGGGACACTATCCTCTGCCCACCAGTACCAGTGTAAATCTCCTTTAATCTACCAGGGAGCCCCCAGGCTTCCCTGGGTACCCCGCCGTGGTACCGGTGTATGCCCAGTGGCACTGCATGTAGTTAGCCTGCGGTGGTGTACTTAGACAAATAAAGCCATGCATTTATACAAAACCCCAAAACCAAGTGCTCATGAAAAAAACCCTTTGCCCAATGAAAGAAAGCGGGGTTCACTGCTAGCTATGCCCATTGAGAAGACATATGCCATTGCATTGTTTTCCTGTTCTGGTAGTGGGAGTGGGGCGAGTTAGGAGGGATATAAAAGGAGCCAACTGGGGGGAAAGTGTGGTTCAGGGGCTAGGTTTAGCTCTGTGTAGAATTCTGAGGTATGGGGGGGTGTCAGCTTGGGGGGAGGGCAGCATGCCCTAGGTGCTTTGAAGGATGGCAAGGAGCCTGCTGAGCAACACTAGGCTGATATGTCAGCTGGATGGTAGCTCAGTAGTATCTGTGTTTTGTGACAGGATGTGTGGGGTACCAACTGTGCTGCTGGGAGGACAGGCAAGGAGGCAGCCCATCCAGTTTGCTGGGTCTCATTATAGGAGATTCATGCATTGTGGTTCCTGTATGGGCTTTCACTTGGCATCAGAGGTGTAGTAAACACCAACACCTAAGTTGCTTCTTATCAGGCTTTATCCTTAACATCAACTCAGCAGCTCAACATCTGCCTGCAGGCAGAATTCCTGTGGCTTGGACACAGGAAAAGACAGTCTCAGGTTTCCCTCAGAGGGACTACCTCTAAATATCACTATTATTAAACAGTGAACACTAACTAGGGAACAAATAACAGCTGTGTAAGCCCCCCCAGGGAGGGCTTACTATAGTGACCCTCTCCTCCTTTATTCCCTTTTATGGCCTGCCAGGCTTTACTCTGCCCTTGGGTGGAGTTTTGGGTGGGCCTCGTGGGTACATTAGGCAGTGTTCTGAGTGATGTGGAGAAGCCGCCCAGGAGAGAGTCATCGGTTAAGTGGGGTTGGGGTTTGAACCCCAGTCCTGAGATTTGGGCCTTGGTGACCTGGCAAAGGAAAGTGCTCTCGTCAGGTTTATGGGTGGTGTAGGGCCTTGCGGTGGTGGTGGAACTGGGTCCATTTTGGAAGCCACGGACTGTCGGTTGTAGGAGTGATGCAGGGGGGGCCTGCCTTGTGTTCTACAGCACCAAGGTGGGCCGGGCCTGGTCCATGTGTGTAGACCAGAAGGCAGTGGGGACACCATAGTGGTGGCAGCATGTGGCATGGGGTTGGAGGTGGCAGCATTCCACCTTGATTTTGAGTGCCTGCAGGGAGACAGAAAAAGAGCTCATTTTGGCCCCGGTTCCCCATGTTTGTCTAGGTCCGGGGATGGCCAGGAACTTGCAGGAAGAGTGGGAAAGGTTGCTTGGCAGCCGTTTGTGCCCTCTGCTCCTGTTTTCGAGTGGTTTTGTAGTCAAGTTGCTGGGTGTGTGAGTCATAGGTCGCAGTGCTTGGTAATTTATGGTCCTGCAGCCTACTCACTGTTTCTGCTGCCCATTTCATTTTGAGCCTCTTGGCTCAGTTTGGAGCTCAGCATCCAGGTCTTCTTGGCCTAAAGGTATGTGCCATGGCTTTTGCCACTGTTGTGCCTGCCTCCCGGTATTTGTGCCCCCAGCCCGTGGGAGCTGTTGTTTATTTTTTAAATTATTTTTTTTTTGTTTTATATGGAGTATGTTCGCCTCTGCTTAAAGTAATTGTTCTGCCTGATAACTGAATCTTGCCCCAACAGAGTTCCGGGTTCAAGACTCCTTCTCTCACCCCTCTCCCCCCCCGCAGAGTGAAGTTAGCCTGTAGTTAGAACCCATTTTACATCTCTGAGGTGTGTCCATCTTTATTTTATATCTGTATGGTGTACAATGCTTGTAGTCCTCTCTGTACCCTCTTTTAACAACAGGCCCCTAGACATAGGTTGGAGGCCTACAAATGTGGGGACTCATCTGGGATTGTTTTTTGGGGAATTGGACCCTACCCAGACTCTTCTGGCCTGGGCAGCATTGGTGGGTTTCTGTGTGGAATTTCTATCTGCACCATCAGTGGGTGTCGCTATGCTAGGAGGATTTTGGATACGGCCTGTGAATATTAATATTGGATGCTAATGAGTCATTAGGGCCCCTGATTGACTGGGGTGAAAGCACAGTATTCTGGGAGGAAGAGAGTGAGCACGCCATTTCAGTGAAGGAGATGAGTATCTGTGTGATACTGAGTGTGCGAATATAGCTGAAATAATCCCCTAACTACAGGCCCTGGTACTGGCCACTCTTCTGTCCTGGTTATGGTCTAATTCCGGTTGTGGAGCTCCAGCTAGCTGGTGTATCTGTTGCAGTTACCAAGGTGTTGGAGTGGTGTGCTTACTGTTTTGCTCGTCTTGTCCTCATGGAGTGCCTCCCATGGCAAATATTTATACCTTGCTACTGTAGACTCCGGAATGGTGGAATGGTCTTGGCTGCCAGCTGTTTCCCTGGTGATGATGTCTGTACTGTCAGTAGGAAATTTGGACACTTGGGAGGACATGAGATCTGTGACCACTCCTCAGGAGCCCACCACTCCCAAGGCCCCTGTGAAGACTGAAAAAGAGGAAGACCTGTATAGTGAGGAAGGGCACAGATGTCTGCCCAGCCCTTTCACACCGCCACCTGCTGAGCCTCCCAATGGCAGAGGGAGAGGGCATGGGAAGCTGGTAAAATCTGCTGATCCCCAGGGGCCCAGGGGATCAGAGAGTGCTTTCTCACCCACCAAGAGTGGCAGTGTATCAGGAAAAAGGGGTGATGCTTCAGGCAAGGAGTCCCCAGTCATTCAGGAGGAGAAAAGCGAACCAAGTGCACCTGAATATGTGGAGCCTCTCATGTTGCCCCCTGGACAAGCGGCAAAATCTTTGGTATTTCAGGACCTGGTGATTGAACGTGCCAACCTTTTAGGTGGCCTACACTGACTTTTCCTGACAGCATTCCATGCCTCCTGAAGGTGTATGCGGGTCTCAGGGATCATATGGATGGATTACTTCCTGATGACCCCCTAAACATGATGTACCACTCGGGGGTCTAGCTTGAGGAGGGCCAGGCGCAAAGAACAGCATCCGAAGTATACCTGAGTGGTCACAAGCAGAACGGTGAGCACGATGTTACTTCTATATCAGGTATACCCAGGCAAACAACCCTTATATTCCAGAACGGTCTTTGGGATGTCATTGAAGAAAAATGAGCCGATTAGGTTTTCAGAGGTGCCATAAACAAACTAGTTTTGAACCAACCAGTTAGGACCCCCTTCTGAGCAGGTTGTTTCCAGAGCCCGCCCACTGTGCCACTCGGCTGTTTGGGCAGGCCCCACACTCTTCAGACATTTCACAATGATCCAGTAAGTCTCTGGCAAGACGATGAAGTGTTATGTGGTTAGAACAGACTCCTTCAGGAGCAAAACCACCAAACCGGACCCCCAGTATTACTACCCCATGGTGGTGGATCACCCCGTAAAGGGTAAACCCTCTGGACTTTGACTGTTCATGCCAGGACTGGTGTTTCTTCTGGGACTAACGTTACTGGGTGAGCTGTTCAGTGTTGTTCTTTGTTCCAGTGTTAAAGTTCTGAATGTTGTTAGTTGTGGGGGAAAAAAAAGAGGGACTGTGTTTGAACTTTGGAGTATCTATGCATATGGACATTTTTGAGACTGTAATGTGTCAAGAATTTAAAGTGAGACTTTGTTTTTACAAACATAGAAACATACGAAATTGCCAGCAGATACAGCCTTACTGTCTATCTAGGCTGCTCAAGTGTGCAGCACTTCAGTCAGTTAGACTGCAGCTGCCCCACCACAGTTTTTTCTCCTGTTTCACTCACACCCACCCCCCCAATCCACTCCCAGTTTGAACCCTCCCTCTGATCCTGTCCCACCCTCTCTTGAAGCTGCTCATTGTCCGCAGCGATGCCACCTCCTCCAGCAGTGCGTTCCACCCTGTGACCTCCCTTTCAGTGAAATAATGCCTCCTCATTTCCCTCCTAAATCTGCCTCCTTCCAATTTCAGACTGTGTCCTCTGGTTTCCCTCTCACTTTTTAGTTTCAAAATACTTTTGGTGTTTACTCTGTTCATGCCCTTCTGGTACTTGAAGGTCTCAATCATATTCCCCCTCTCCCTTCTACCCTCCAGGGAATACATATTGAGCTCTCTCGCCTCTCCTCATAAGGTTTATCTCCCAATCCCAGGATCATTTTCATTGCCCTGTGCTGCACCCCCTCCAGTAGCCTGATGTCCTTCTTTAAGTAGGGGTGCCAGAACTGCATACAGTATTCCAAGTGTGGCCTCACCAGGGACCTGTACAAGGGCAGGATGACTTCCTCTCTTCTAGAAGTAATTCCCCTTGTGATGCATCCCAGCATTCTGTTGGCCTTGGCTGCTGCCTTCCTGCACTGGGCTGAGTGGTTCATTTCCCCTGTTACCAGTACACCAAGATTCTTCTCCTCTGTTGATGTGGATAACTGCACTCCTCCCAACCAGCAACTATTTCCGGGCTTCCTGGCTTCCAAGTGCATAACTTTGCACTTCTTGACATTGAACCCAAGTTGCCTGTGTTCAACCATCCCTCCAGTCTTGCCAAGTCCTCCTGGAGTACTTTGCCACCCCCCCCCCCATCCACTTCCACACAGGTCTTAGTGTCGTCAGTGAAGAGGCTGATTTTACTTTTTAACCCATCTGAAATGTCGACTATGAAAATGTTAAACAGCACTGGTCCCACCACCAAGCCCTGGGCTCTGATAATTTATCCCTACTACTACCTTCTGCTGCCTATCCTGTAACCAGTTCTTGACCCATTTAACCAGTTTCCTACCTGCTCCCAGGTTGCTCAATTTACTGGTCAGCCTACCATGTGGCACCAAGTCAAAGCCCTTGCTGAAGTCCATAAACAGGACATCCACCACATGACCCTTGTCCAGTGCCCGTGTCACCCAATCAAAAAAGTCCACCATGTTTATCTGACAAGATCTGCCTGGGACAAACCCATGCTGCCTGCTGTCCTGGAGACTATTATCCTCCAGAACTTTTACCAGCCTTTCCTTGAGGATAGTCTCCATTAGCTTTCCTACAACTGCGGTAAGGCTCACTGGTCTATAGTTCCCCGGTTTGCCCCTGGGCCCACTTTTATGGAGGGGCACCACATGAGCCACCCTCCAGTCCTTGGGCAAGCACCCCGTATCCAGAGAGGTGTTGAACAGGTCCACCATCGGCCCCGCCAGGACCTCTGCCAACTCCCTCAGGATTCTAGGATGACTTCCATCAGGCCTAGGTGCCTTAACTACCCTTTTGGACTCTATTACCATCTATGTCCATTTGTTAACAGAGGGGGGTGCACAGTAGAGAGTGCATGAGGGAGTGTTTGAGTTCAATGAGGCGTGCAGGTGTAACCCCCCTGCAAATGTGGGTTCCCAAAAGTCTTTCAGGAGCTTGCCTGAAAGCTCCAAGTCTGGGTAGTGTTCGGTGTCTGAGCTGTTTAAATGTGGTTCCAAGTGAGTGCTATTTGAGCCTCCATGTACTGTCTCTTTCAGAGCTGTCTGCTTGCAGACTTAATTAGCTTGTATGGGACTATGTATTTAATGCCGAATCCGCCTGAGCTGCTGTAATTAAGCTCTGTTTGACCGTGCTTCATGTGCAGAAACCTTGTTGAAAGATATAACTGTTTGCCACAAATCATTTAGAGTGACTAAGAAAATGTAGTTTGTCTAACCTGTCTTTATTTCAGCATGAACTGTTTCAGTGTAGCTCTTTCATTTTGGTCCTGAACTGCTGTGCTGGGCCAGTTGGGTTAAGGGAGCCCTAAAATGGAGCCTGTGGATGAATCAGAACTTGGACTCTTAATTTTGAGCCAGCCACAAGGGAATTGTATGGGCAGTGACTCTGGGAAATGTAGTTTTGACCTTGGCGCCTTTTTCCACCAATAGAGGGAGTCTTATTGTGAGTGTCAGCTGAACCAACCAACAGAATGACGTGGAGCTAAAGGAAATGCCCTGCTCTGTGACTGGAAAGCTGAGATCAGTCGTGACAGTGAAGAGAGAAGGAGCTCAGTGCTTCTTCGGTGTATAGTTTCACGCGGGAAGCGCGTGTGAGGCTCTGAGGTTCGGCCTTCAGCTGTTGTAGGTGCCAGTTCGGACTGAATCCAATTGTGAGAGAAGAAAAGTCGAAGAGTGAAAACCGGCCTCACCCTAGAAGACTGGAGAAATTGCTGAATTGCGCCTCGTCTGTCAGGAACTGAAGCTGCTGTGTGTCCCGGGTATTTTGCAGTAATTGCGATCGGGATTGAGGAGCAGCCTGCCTGGTATAGTACTTTCGTTTTACATATGAATGTGCGTAGTGCTTGTGGGGAATCGCTATTTCCAATCCCCCGTGCTGTGTGCTGTGTGTTGAAGCTGGAAGCAAACCCCAGCTTAGCTTGGACTGAATATGTTTGCTATCAACTGCAGTGGGGTCCAGTCACAGGGACTTGTCTCCATGCCTTGTTGTTCTGGTAGTCTATAAGAGCATCCACCATCCGGTCCTCAGCTTGGGTATTGTGAGTACAAATCAGGGTATTCCCCTGCAGTCTGTTTTCAATCACAAGTGTATCATCTAATTATTGTTGTTTCCCTGCTTCATGAACTGAGCCATCCAACTCTGGATTACAATTGGGTGTTGTGCATATATTTTCTTCTACAGGGCCCCATCCATCTGCACCTGCTGGCCAACCCCAGGCAATGGACCTGGCTAGTCCCCCCCCCCAACCTGGGTACCCAGAGTGTGACTTTTCAGACCATGTATGTGTGCACAGTACTGTGATTTAATGCTACCAATTAACCTGATTTCCCCCTCCCGTGTTACTGCCCCCTAAATAAATCAGATTTGTTGTTATTATACTATATTGTCTGTGGCGTTGGTACTTATGGAAACAGTATTGTGTTTTGCTGTGTATGTTGTTTAACCTTATTTTACAGGGGGTCCTCAGAAACGTGCTGCAGAATCAGTCTCGTGGGTAAGTGGTATCTATATGAGTGAACAGTGTGTATATGCGCGTATTGGGGCTGTATCTCCGTGTACTGTGAGCCACTAGAGGAATAAAGGGGTCTCCAGTGTCCCAGAGGGCTGTGACCAAGCTAGTCTAACCACTACCAACCCTGACCTCTGGGTGGAGGCACCCGCCATAGGACCTAGGCCCCTCAACCTGTCTGTAGTCAAACAGGCAGGGGTAGTAGCCCTTGGGATAGCACCACCTAGGGGTTACATCTTGGAGACACCGCTGGGATTAGCATCCTCTAGTGGCCACATTTATGAATTACTGTTAAAAATAAATAAAACAGAAGTGGCTGTAAACTAGTTGGTGGGGTGGTGTACTGGGCAGGAGATCGACCCCCAAAATGCTATACTTATCCTGGATATTCCACTGGGTACCAGTACAGACACTGTAGAGGGAGTACTTTCCAAGGCGGAAGATTTACAAAACCCTGTGGTGGCGGGTCAACATGCTAATCTGCTCACCCACACTTTCATGGCCCTAGTAGAGTATAAGGACCCCAAAGATAGCTCCAAAGTGCCACAGACTATTACCCCAGAGGGAGCCCTCACTGCCTGGAGAGTGATAACTAAGGACAGTAAAGACCCGGAGGGGGAATGACCCCCCCCCCACTATCTGAAACTTTTGAGGTGAAATTTGCTAAATTGTTGCTGGAGGAGGGAAAAACTGTGAAGGATTTAAAGAAACTATTATTGCCACCTGGGGGTGTTCCTCCCCCAACATCCTCTCCCCTTCCAGCACCTGTTATTGCCCCTCCTTCTGAGCCAGTGCTAGCCCCTGTGTTTGTACCTGCCATTAGTCATGACTCTTACTGCAAGCTCAAAGTATTCTCTGGCATCGGCCCTACTCCAAATGGGGAGGTCGATCTGGAGACCTGTATAGACTCTGCTACCCTTGCGGTACAAGACTGGCAATGCTCTGAGGCAGAAAAAAGGGCTCGCCTGGGGGAGAGCCTCCAGGGACCCACCCAACGTACTTTTCACTCCCTGAGGGTCTCTGACCCTGATGCCAAAGCCCAAGAGTACCTAATTGCCCTTGAAAATGTGTTTGAGGGCACCACTAATGTTGAGGTCTTGAAATGGAAGCTTAAAGATGTTAGACAACAGCCAGAGGAATTGTTATCTGCCTATATGGATTGATTAGAGGGAATCTTGCAAACCATTTTTCGAAAGGGGGGTTGGACCTCTAGTGAAGTGGACCAGGTAAGACTGGATCATATACTGTTCTCTGCCCGGCACTCTAGCTGGGTGTTGCTCAAATTGCAAATACATCAAAGGAAATCTAGTCCCTTGTCTTTCCATGTGTTGATGAAGGAAGTAGGAGAAGTTGAGGAGGAGGAAGGTTTTTCAGAGCCCTGTGCAGTGGTAGCTGCTACATCCCCTGCTCCAGGTGCAGGGTCAGACACTGATGATCTGGAATCATCAAAATCACATGACAGAACCCGAGACCCAAATGTCAGCCAAGGGGGGCCCAGCCAGAGAGGGATGGCTACTGATGTTCTGCCATGGGATGAACTGCTGAGGGAGTTCAGGGAAGCAATTAACAGTCTCTTTATGAAGGCCCCTCCTACGATTACAGGTCCCAACTCTTACTCGACTGCATCAGCTATGGGGGTGGGGTACCCCCCCAGACATCTCCTGCTGATAGCCGCTCAAAGCTTGATATCTTGACTATGGAAGTGGGGAAACTGAAGAGCATTCTCCAAATGTCCAACCCACCACCGGCTGAGGAGGCACCAAGGTTTTCTATTGATAGTACCAATGCCACGGCCCCCAAGGTGATGCCTTGGTCACCCCAAACTTTAGCAGACATAATTTACCATAATTGTGGGAAGGATGGGCACATGAAGAGGGAATGCTGGTCTCAGAAAGACTTAGAGAGAGTGGTGAGCCAGCTACAAGGAGAGCTTTGGAGCACAAAACAATGGTTAAGAGGTGCACAAAATGACCGCAGTGAAGGTCCCAAAAATGCTAACTCACGTCCTTCTGTGGCTAGATCATCTACCCAGGCCCTTGCTACCGCCTCTCCATACTGGTCCAGAATAGTGGGCCCTTCAATGGAAGCAATAGTAAAAGTGAATGGTGTGCCTACCAGAGCTGTGTTGGACAGTGGGTACCAAGTGACAATTATGTTCCAGGATTGGTATCAGAAGCATTTGTCAGACGTACCCTTACAACCATTGGAAGGACTGCATGTATGGGGGTTAAGTGAGAAGGCCTACCCCTACTCCGAGTATATCTGAATTTATCTATCTTTCCCTACCTCTGTGGCTGGAGTGGCAGAGCAAGTAGAGACCCTGGCCTTAGTGTGTCCCCCTACTGGAATGTATGATGGGATTCCTCTACTAATTGGGTCAAATGCACATATGTTTGGACTGTTGGCTCAGTTATGTTATGAGAAACAGGGGTCAAGGACTGGTAGAGCTTTGAGAATTCCAGCCTTGATCAAAAAGGCCTATGAGGTACAGAGAGATGCTGAAGGAGTGGACTCAGAGGAACCAGTTTGAATTGTCTGGAAGAAGGATCCTGAGTCTCTGATCCTGGCGCCAAATGCCCAGCGTACCTTACAGGGGGAAGTCCGTATCAGAAAGGATGTCAAGAATAAAATCCTCATGCTGGATATTCCAGGCGATGGGAAATTGCTGAAAGGACTGCTGGTCAAGCCAAGTATTTTGCTTACCAGAGCTCATGCTCATGCCAGACGGGTAATGGTCCAAGTTCATAATGTGTCTGATAGAGAGATTCGAGTAAATAGAGGTTGCACCCTGGCTAATGTACATTGTGCAGATATGGCAGTGCTACCCAGTAACAAGCGTTTGGGGGAAAATGACAGAGTGACGCCCGACTTGTTTGATTTTGGTGACTCCCCGTTGCTAGTCGAATGGAAGATGAGAATCAATAGAAAGCTTGCCCAGAGAGACCAGGTGTTTTCTTTCAAAGAATAGGATGTAGGATGTGTGCAAGGAGCTGAGCACCATATGTGGCTGCATGATGAAAGGCCATTTCGTGAGAGGTCTCGATGCCTGGCACCTGCTGACATAGATGATGTGAGACGGCATCTGCAAGAGACGCTTGCTGCTCGTGCAATACAAGAATCCAGAAGCCCATATGCTTCACCTATCACGGTAGTGAGGAAAAAGAATGGGACAGTAAGGATGTGTGTGGATTATCGCACCTTGAACCGGTGGACTATTCCTGATCAGTACACAATGCCCCGCATTCAGGATGCCTTAGACTGCCTGAATGGTAGTAAGTGGTTCTCAGTGTTGGATCTTCGCAGTGGGTACTACCAGATCCTGATGGCCTCAGAAGACTGTGAAAAGACAGCCTTTATCTGTCCGCTTGGTTTCTATGAATTCATGAGGACGCCACAAAGGATTTCAGGTGCTCCAGCCACTTTTCAAAGACTGATGGAGCATCCGGTGGGGGACATGGACTTGTTAAAGTGCCTGGCATACCTAGATGATGTTATTGGGTTTGGCAGCTCACTGGAGAAACATGAGAGTAGATTGTTCAAGGTGTTGGACCGACTGGAAGACTTTGGCCTTCAACTATCCATCGATAAATGTCAGTTCTTCCAAACCTCTGTAAAGTATGTGGGACACGTAGTATCCACCGAGGGAATAGAAACAGACCCGAGTAAAGTTGAGTCCTTGACCACCTGGCCACAGCCCCACAATCTAAAAGAACTGCAAAGATTCCTGGGATTCTGGGGTTACTATCGCCGGTTCATCAAGGATATTCAAGAGTGATTCGTCCTTTACTTAATTTTACTCAAAGTTTCCCTCCTACTAACAAAAAATATAAGAGGTCAGTTTCTTCTGAGCCTGAGAGAGTGTATTTCCATCCTATGAAGTATTTGGAGCCAGATGGACACCTGAGTGTGAAGCTGCTTTTCATGAGATTATATATCAACTTACCCATGCTCCTGTCCTTGCCTATGCAGATCCAGCAAAGCCCTATGTCTTGCACACTGATGCTAGACTGCAAGGCTTGGGGGCTGTATTATACCAAGAGCATGAGAATGGCCTGAGACCAGTGGCCTTTGTCAGTAGAAGCCTGACCCCATCCAAAAAAAACTATCCTGTACATACAGTAAGTTAGAGTTCCCAGCTTTGAAGTGGGCCATTGTTGACCAGTTATCCGGGAACAAGCGACCACTGCACAGTGTGCTTCACAATAAGCACAACCATGGAGACAAGCCATACAAAAACAAGCATACTGGACTTTAGAAGGGCTGACTTTGGCAGAATGGGTGAATACCTGAGGAATACACTAGCAAATGGCCAAAAAGGAGGGGTGGAAGAACAATGGAGAAAAATCAAAACTGCCATCAAGCCTTTGTGTGAAACAGATAAAGAAAACAAAGCAGAGTAAAAAACACTATGGTTCTCAAAAGAGGTGGCAGGAAGGTTAAGGAGAAAAGGCTGCATTCAAAAAGTATAAGGCATCACAGAAGGAGCACGACGAGGAACTGCATCAATTAAAGCAGAAAGAAGTGGGAAGGCAGTCAGAATAGCAAAAGCCCAAACTGAGGAAAAATAGCAAATCAGTTAAGAGGGACAAACCTTTATAGGTACATTAGGGAGCATAGAAAGGTTAAGGAGGAATAGTGAAGATTAATAAGGGAGAGGGAGGTGGGCAGAGGAAGACAGTGAAAAGGCAGAAATACTGAATGAATACTTTTGCTCAGTATTCACAAAAGAAGATGAGGAGGAGTTACCTAAACCAGACAATAGAAGCACTCTGGGTAGGGGTTGACACCAGTCCATTTACAGAAGAAAGAGTCCTGAAAGAACTCCTAAAACTCAAGGTGGACAAAGCAATGGAGCCTGATGGGATTCACCCCAGAATCCTAAAAGAACTAAGGGAGGACCTAATGACACCACTGACCACACTTTTTAACAAATCATGGGAGGATGGGGTGGTACCTGAGGACTGGAGGAGGGCAGATGTGATTCCCCTTCACAAAAGTGGGAGCAAGGCAGAAGCAGGAAACTACAGACCTGTAAGTTTGACCTCAGTGGTAGGGAAAATGATGGAATCACTTCTGAAAGAAAGAATTTTTGAGTACCTAGAGGCCAGCGGGGCACAGGACCCAAAGCAGCATGGATTTACAGCAGGAAGGTCATCTCAGACGAATCTAATAGATTTCTTTGACTGGGTGACCAAAGTAATAGACCAGGGAGGGGCTGTGGATATGGCCTACCTAGACTTTAGCAAGGCATTTGACACAGTCCTGTACAAAAGATTAATAATCAAGTTAGCCAGCCTGGGAGTGGGTCCCAGGATGGTAGCCTGGGTTGCAAACTGGCTGCACAACAGGACACAGAAGGCAATAGTGAGTGGAACACATTCCGAAGAAAGGGGGGTCACTAGTGGAGTACTTCAGGGCTCAGTACTGGGTCCAGTCCTCTTTAACATCTTTATAGGTGACATTGCAGAGGATCTGGAGGGAAAGGTATGCCTCTCTGGAGATTATACAAAGCTCTGTAACAGAGTTGATACACAAGGGGGGGTAGAAAGGATGAGAAGGGACTTGGCAAGGTTGGAGGAATGGTCAGACATATGGCAACTTAGATTCAATGCAAAGAAGTGCAAAGTAATGCACCTGGGAAACAAAAACCCAGGAGAAGAGTAAACAATAGCAGGGGAGGTACTAACAACAACAAAAATGGAACGGGACTTGAGGGAAGTCATATCAGATTATCTAAAGGTTGGTAAGCAATGTGAGAAGTCAGTAAGGAGAGCCAGGGGGTTACTGGGATGCATAGGAAGGGGCATCACAAGTAGAAAAAGGGAAGCGGTTATCCCTCTGTACAGACAGTTGGTGAGACCCCATCTGGAGTACTGTGTGCAGTTTTGGAGACCTCATCTACTCAAGGACATAGACAGACTGGAAGCAGTCCAGAGGACGGCAACTAAAATGGTGCAGGGTCTGCATCAGAAATCATATGAAAAGAGACTGAGAGAGCTTAATATGTATACCCTTGATGAAAGGAGGGACGGGGAACATGATAGAAATGTTCAAGTACCTCAAGGGAATCAACAAAGTCCAGGAGGGTAGCATATTTCAGAAAAAGAGATGTGTAAGAACAAGGGATCACAATTTAAAGATAGAGGGGGGGACAGCTCAGGGGTAATGTGAGGACATTTTTTTTCACATAGAGAGTGGTGGATGCGTGGTACTGCCTTCCTGGGGAGGTTGTTGAGGCTAAAACAGTGGGGGAATTCAAACATGCATGGGACAGACACAAGGCAATTGTAATGGGGGGTGGCAGGAAGTAGGCTGTTGGTTAACTAGAATCTGCAGCTTATCCAGTAGGTAGGGGAATAGGCAGACTGGGTGGGCCAAGTGCTCCTTATCAGCTGTCAAAGTCTATGTTTCTCTATGTTTAAGTTCCACAAGTACTTGTATGGGGCTAAGATACTAGTAAAAACTGACAATAATCCTTTGACCTATGTGCAGACTTCAGCTAAGCTGGATGCCACTGGGCATGGGTGGCTTTCTGCATTATCTACATATCACTATGCTGTTGAACACAGAGCAGGCCTGAACCACATAGATGCTGATGCTCTCTCCCGGAGGCCTGTTCCCCGGAATGACTGGGTCATACTGCCAGAACCTGATATTGGAGCACTCTGCCAGAAGTTTGACAAGGAGGAACAAATGTCCACAGACACAGTGGACTGTATGGTGGATTGTTTGGGACCCTCTGAGAATTGCATACCTGCTGCTTATTGCCACTTTTCTGCAATAGATATTGGTGCACTGCCTCAGCTGGACAATGACAGTATTCAGCGGGCTCAATCCCGAGATCCCATGATCAAATCAGCGTTAGAAGCCCTCTACGCAGGGAAAGATGTGTCCAAATTACGCTCCACTGATTTGAGAACTACATTGTTATACAAGGAAGGTCCTAAGTTGAAACTGATCAATAGATTGTTATACAGAGAAACAGTAGACAGAGAGGGACAAATAGACAAACAACAACTAGTGCTGCCCACTGCCTTTCGAGACTCAGTACTAATGTCCTTACACAACCACATGGGGCACCTTGGTATAGACAGAACACTTGACTTGGTGAGATCCAGATTCTATTGGCCTAAGATGGGGGCTGATGTTGAGCAACACATTTGAACTTGTAGTCGCTGTTTACAGAGGAAAGCCCTGTCTCAGACGGCTGCCCCCCTTGTTAACATCACCACCAGTGCACCCGTGGAGCTGGTCTGTATTGATTTTCTGAGTTTGGAGTCAGATCAAAGAAATATTAGTACTGTGCTGGTGGTCGCTGACCATTTTACGAGATATGACCAAGCTTTCCCCACCAAGGACCAAAAGGCATCCACTGTGGCAAAAGTCCTTGTAGAAAACTTTTTTGTTCACTATGTGGGTCCACTAAGAATCCATTCTGATCAAGGGAGAGACTTTAAGAGTCGTCTGATCAAAGAGATGCTTTCTCTGTGGGGAGTGCAAAAGTCCAGAACCACCCACAGGGGGACCTGCAGCCTGTACGTTTCAACCGCACTTTGCTAGATATGCTAGGCACCCTCCAGCCAAAGGACAAGCCTAGTTGGAGCCAAGAAATTAGCACCCTGGTACATGCCTACAACTGCACTAAAAGTGATGCCACTGGGTTCTCCCCCT
Source organism: Neoceratodus forsteri (assembly GCA_016271365.2). Classification (NCBI taxonomy): domain Eukaryota; kingdom Metazoa; phylum Chordata; order Ceratodontiformes; family Ceratodontidae; genus Neoceratodus; species Neoceratodus forsteri. The sequence continues at coordinate 335,493,016 of CM028137.1, read as the reverse complement.
ACCGCCTGATGTTTGGAAGAGAAGCTTGACTGCCGGTAGCTGTATGTTTTGGAGTTTCTCCTGATGGGGTTCGAGCTGACAACTATTTACAGTATGTGCAAAAGTTAAAGGCCCAGCTAAATCATGCATACCAACTGGCTCAAACCATGGCTGCCAAAAGAAATCTGGCCAACAAAGAAAGGCATGATAAAAAGGTGAAAGCACAAGAACTCCAGGAGGGAGATCAGGTATTGCTAAGACATCTGGGACTGCATGGCAAACATAAGATTGCTGACAGATGACACCATCTCCCTCACATTGTAGTGGGCAAACTAGATGATCTGCCTGTGTACAAAGTAAGGCCTGAGAATAATTCAAAAGTTGTGAAAACAATGCATAGAAATCATTTACTGCCCACTGGACAAATCTTGATTGAGTATGAGCCCCCAGAAAATGCCCCCTCTGGACCAGTGACTAGAGCTGCTGCTAAGCAAAAATCAAGAAAGCCTGCACCTACAGAAGCTGAGTTAAAAGTGTTCCCCTCCACAAGTCCCAGTTGAACATGACTGTCAGTCCATGTCAGAGGAAAGTGAATGTGGCTTTGAATACTATCCTTCTTACGAACTGAGTCAGTTGTTTCGGGATAATCCCCTAGTCAATCCTGGAGATGAAGCTGGGCCTTCTGGACTGTCCAAGCCCCCAGCTTTGTCCCTGGAGCCAATGCTCCCAGAAAGTGAAGTGCAACGCATCAAGTCAGATGATATGGAATCATGGTTGAACTGTTTGAGTTTTCAGAGGTGGAAAATGATGGACTGGGACAAACTGGTGATATACCAGAACAAGAAGAGTGTGTTGAGTGCCCTGATAGTTCACTGCCAGTGTCAGAAAACTCCCCATGTGAGCCAAGTGTTGTGGACTCAGAGATTGTAACTCCTGGAGCTGAAAGTGCCCCAAGTTCTAGCCTCTCTACCCCAGTGGAGACTCCCCTGACAAGTGAGGACAATGCTGAAAATGAGGCTCAGGGTGCAGAGACTGTAACAGTTCCCCCTAGAAAGACTGGTCGAGTTGTAAAGTCTGTGGTGCACCTCAGTTATGATTCCCCTGGGAGGCCTGTGGACTTGCCTCTCAATGTTGTCCATAAAGGAGTGTACACTATGTGTCCCCGAGTTCATTACCCAAACTGAACATCAGTGCTAACTCCAAGTTACTCGTGTTGCCCTCTAGGTATGGTGCCCCTGCCCCATCCAGCCCCAAGGTAGCTGATAGGGAAGGGCCACCTCTCTTCAGATTTCATGTACAGGAGGTAATAAACTGAGTTATGGTATAATGTGTGTATAATACTGTAAAAAAAAAAAAGTAGTGTACTGAAAAATTTCAGAAATGCGTTTCTGCTAAGGTGTTATGTTGACTGATGATTACATGTATAAGCCTAATGTGATATTGATGTAAATGTATATGGTTGAATTGAAATTTATAGGGGTATTTACTTGACGTGGACGCCAAGTTTTTCCCAGGCCAGGAAGGGTGTAACCCCCTGCAAATGGAGGTTCCCAAAAGTCTTCCAGGAGCTTGCCTGAATGCTCCAAGTCTGGGCGGTGTTCGGTGCCTGAGCTGTTTAATTGTGGTTCCAAGTGAGTGCTATTTGAGCCTTCATGTACTGTCTCTTTAAGAGCTGTCTGTTTGCAGACTTAATTCGTTTGTATGGGGGGACTGTGTATTTAATGCTCGAATCCCGCCCGAGCTGCTTCCAATTCGCTCCGTTTCTGTTGTCGCTACATGTGGAGAGGGAGCCTTGTTGAAAGATATAACTGTTTGCCAGAAATCATTTAGAGTGACTGAGAAAATGTAGTTTGTCTAACCTGTCTTTATTTCAGCACGAACTATTTCAGTGTAGCTCTTTCATTTTGGTCCTGAACTGCTGTGCTGGGCCAATTGGATTAAGGGAGCCCTAAAATGAAGCCTGTGGATGAATCAGAACTTGGACTCTTAATTTTGAGCCAACCACAAGGGAATTGTATGGGCAGTGACTCTGGGAAATGTAGTTTTGACCTTGGCGCCTTTTTCCACCAACAGAGGGAGTCTTATTGTGAGTGACAGCTGAACCAACCAACAGAATGATGTGGAGCTAAAGGAAATGCCCTGCTCTGTGACTGGAAAGCTGAGATCAGTCGTGACAGTGAAGAGAGAAGGAGCTCTGTGCTTCAGCGGTGTATAGTTTCACGCGGGAAGTGCGTGTGAGGCCCTGAGGTTCGGCCTTCAGCTGTTGTAAGTGCCAGTTCGGACTGAATCCAATTGTGAGAAGAAAGAAGGAAGTCTGAAGGGTGGAAACCAGGCTCACCCTGTAGAAGACTGGAGAAATTGCTGAATCGTGCTCGGTCTGTCAGGAACTGAAGCTGCTGTGTGTGCTGCCAGGTATTTTGCAGTAATTGCAATCAGGATCGAGGTGCAGCCTGCCTGGTATAGTACTTTCCTTTTGCATATGAATGTGCGTAGTGCTTGTGGGGAATCGTTATTTCCAATCCCCCATGCTGTGTGCTGTGTGTTGAAGCTGGAAGCAAACCCCAGCTTAGCTTGGACTGAATATGTTTGCTATCAACTACAGTGGGGTCCAGTCACAAGGACTTTGAATCCATGCCTTGTTGTTCTGGCAATCCAGAAGAACATCCACCATCCGGTCCTCAGCTTGGGTATTGTGAGTACAAATCAGGGTATTCCCCTGCAGTCTGTTTTCAATCACAAGTGTGTCATCTAATTCTTGTTGTTTTCCTGCTTCATGAACTGAGCCATCCGGCTCTGGACTACAATTGGGTGTTGTGCATATATTTTCTTCTACAGGGCCCCATCCATCTGCACCTGCCGGCCAACCCCGCGCAACGGACCTGGCTAGCTCCGCCCAACCTGGGTACCCAGAGTGTGACTTTTGAGACCCTGTATGTGTGCACAGTACTGTGATTTAATGCCACCAATTAACCTGATTTCCCCCTCCCGTGTTACTGCCCCCTAAATAAATCAGATTTGTTGTTGTTATACTATATACTGTCTGTGGTGTTGGCACTTATGGAAACAGTATTGTGTTTTGCTGTGTATGTTGTTTAACCTTATTTTACAGGGGGTCCTCAGAGATGTGCTGCAGAATCAGTCTTGAGGGTAAGTGGTATCTATATGAATGAACAGTATGTATACGCGGGGTATTGGGGCTGTAACTCTGGTGTGCTGTGTGAGCCACTAGAGGGAATAAAAGGGGCCTCAGTGTCCCAGAGGGCTGTGACCAAGCTAGTCTAACCACTACCAGCCCTGACCTCTGGGTGGAGGCACCTGCCATAGGACCTAGGCCCCTCAACCTGTCTGTAGTCAAACAGAAGGGGTAGTAGCCCTTGGGATAGCGCCAACTAGGGGGTTACACAAGCCTGTTTGATTTGAATGTGAGCTGGTATGTGTGTGCGTGTATGTGGATGTCTGGAGGTATGTTTGTTTGGTACTGTAGGTATCAACTGGAAAAAATATATTGCTGTATTGCGTTTGTCCTGGCATGTATTGTTTTATTTGTGCTTTATTAATTGTTTGGGAAGCCATGCTGGGTAGGGTGCTTTGGGGAAGCTTGGTTTCATTTGGGCAGCAGCAACTCAGGGTTGGGATTTTGCTTAGGGTCCTCTTAATTGTTGTCCTAGCATCTCGCTTGTGGGGAGGTGAGCTGGTGGGAGAGTGCGCATATCCCATTGGCCCTCCTCTGTGGGGTGGCCAGGGGCCCCATTCCTCAAGAGGGGAATGGATTAAAGGGGGGGAGAATGTAAGCCCCCCCCACTGGGGAGGGCTTACCATAGTGACCCTCTCCTCCTTTACTGCCTTTTATGGCGCCTGCCAGGCGTTACTCTGCCCTTGGGTGGAGTTTTGGGCTGATCTCGTGGGCATATTAGGCAATGTTCTGAGTGATGTGGAGAGGCCACCTGGAAGAGTGTGGAGGGGTTTGTGGGATAACAGATGGACCAGACACCGAACTTCAAGTTCAACACACAATCTCTGTGTGATGTTTATTCAAAATATAGGAAATAACCTTCAGAAATGGCATATTCCTTCCTCAGTACATCAGTTTGCAGTAACAGACTATGAATGTCCTTTCTCTACACTTAGCCAGCACTTACTGACACTGATCTCTTATCTAACCACTATGCAGTGAAAACCCTTCATCCCTATGTGGGCCCCGTTTGCTTGGGTAGTGGGGGCTCAAAAACAAACAAAAAAAAGCTATAGACAAAGAACCTCAATGTAGAATCACTGAACGAAGAGTTACTCCAAAGGGCACTGGCAACAAATCAAGTTGCAAAAAAATACATCATCATACATACTTCCATAATGCAAAGCATCATGGGATATATGCAAATCACCATGAAATTTCTGACTTGTTCAATTTACAGCAATTTACATGCATTTTAAATAACACAATTAACTTAATTTCTATAATAGTCACCTAGTACTTTTTACCATTATCAAAAACACCTACTGCCATGGTATTTTCAACCATTTCATGGTCCAGTGGAACTGATCCCCAGCCCGATTGCGGGCTTAAGTAAAAGATAAACTAATTCCTGGTGGTCCAGTGGACCCGATCCTCAGCCCGATCATGGGCTTTAGATGTGATATACACCCTGGTGGGCCAGCGGTACCCTCACCAGCCCACTCAGACCCGCCACCCCAGTCAGCGGTGGCGGCAGCTCCACCTGCAAGTCACCCGAGCCACCTGCTGACTGAGCATAGCATCGAGCGGTTGTCGCCATTGGTCCCCTGCATGGGCCAATGGGCGTGCTTGATCAGACTACTAGGAGCCACAGTCCCAAAATGTGAAATGAACCATTAACATTTTCGGACTGTGTATTAGTGTGTTCGTACACCCATTGGCCCACACAGAGGACCAATGGGCGTACAGCCGCACTGTATGGGGTCAGTCAGCAGGTAGCTGGGCGGCTTGCAGGTGGGGAGCTGCTGCTCGCCGCTGACCGGGGGGAGCGGGGTGGCAGGTCTGAGTGGGCTGGTGGGGAGGGGGTACCGCTGGCCTACCAGGCCATATATTCACATCTAAAGCCCGTGATCAGGCTGGGGATCGGGTCCACTGGACCACCAGGGATTAGTTTATCTTTTACTTAAGCTCGTGATCGGGCTGGGGAGCAGGTCCACTGGACCACCAGGGACTTTAGTTGTAACTAGAGCCTGTGATCGGGCATTGGGGCACGTTGCCCATAGAAATGCATGGGGCATCAGTCCCCATCGGCTGCAGTCTGGCAGGGCGCAAGGCACAAGTCGCCGGGGATCAGCACACCTGCATGCAAATGAGGCCATAATGACATGCAAATGGCCACATTTCTGCTGTGCATTCATAATGGCCTCATTGGCATGCTCACGTCTGAATATCATTCTTGCTGCACCTAGCACAGCTGCACTTCTGCTGGTGCAGTCCCCTGCTCCTCTCCTGCCACTTGCGCTGACGGAGTGCCACTGTGCCATGCACAGTGCGGGAGCTCCCAGTGCCATATTCAATGGTGCTGAGCCATGGCACAGCACCGTTGAATATCACCTGGTTCATACCCTGGTGAAGCACAGTTGCACTGCACCAGGCTTGCACCCATGCCTGGCACATTTCTGAATATCCCACCCATGGTATATTATGACATAGGGCTATTACATACTAAATCCAACAACGATAAACACAACCTGTTTTACATACACTTGAAGGTCACAACAATAACCTCCCTGTACGAGGACCTGAGAAGGAAAAGGAAAATTAAAGAGGACACTATAGCATAGTCAAGAAAGGGAAGGGGGGTGCCCATAGGTGGCCAGCCATATGGACTAGAAATTGTAAAGGATAGAATAGACTAAGAAATAGAAGAACTGTTGCAACAGATTTAAGAAAAGGTTGGTCCTCAAGAGTGGCAGGAGCTCCTGTCACAGAGACAATCACCAATAAAGTGGGGTTGGGGTTAGAACCCCGGCCATGGGATTTGGGCCTTGGCAACCCAGTGAAGGAAAGTGCTCCAGTCAGGTTTAAGGGCAGTGTAGGGCCTTGCAGCAGTGGGACTGGGTCCGTTTTGGGAGCTGCAGCCTGTTGGTTGTAGGAGTGATGCGGGAAGGGGGCCACCTTGTGTTCTGTGGCACCAAGATGAGCTGGGTCTAGTCCATGTGAGTAGACCGATAGGCAATGGGGACGCCATAGTGGTGACAGCCTGTTGCATGGGGTTGGAGGTGGTGTCAGCCCTTCAGCCCTGTACCCGGTGTGGCATGCCATCTTGATTTCAACAGACTGTGAGTAAAGAGAAAAAGAGCTTGTTTATGCCTCAGTTCCCTTTGTTTATCTAGGCCCAGGGATGGTCAGGGACATGCACTGAGGCCCTTTGTTGCTGGTAGAGTGGGAAAGGTTGTTTGGCCACCATTTCTGCCCTCTACTCCTGTTTTCGAGCGGCTTTGCAGTCAAGCTGCTGGGTGTGTGAGTCATAGGCTGCAGTGTTTGGTAATTTAGGGTCCTGCAGCCTGCTCGGGATTTCTGCTGTCTTTTTCATTTTGAGCCTCCTGGCTCAGTTTGGAGCTCAACACTCAGACCTTCTTGGCCTAAAATTATGTGCCATGGTTTTTGCCAGTGTTGTGCCTGCCTCCCGGTATGTGCCCCGAGCCCCCAGGAGCTGTTGTTTAGTTGTAAAATAAATTAAGTAATTTGTTTTATCCAGAGTGTGTTCACCTCTGCTTAAATGAATTATACTGCCTGTTAACTGAATCTTGCCCCAATAGAGTTCCAGGTTCGAGACTCCTTATTCTGCCCCCACACAGCATGAAGTTAGCTTTCTATCAAGCCTGCAGTTGCAACCCGTTTTACATATTTTAGGTATGTTTATCTTCATTTTAAATCTGGATGATCTACAGTGCTTGTACCCCCCTCTGTACCTTCTGTTAGCATCAGGCCCCTAGACATAGGTCAGAGGGTGGCCTACAATTACAATATGCAGACCACTTTATAACATCCCTCCTTTTCTAAAATCTGACTACAGATTTAACCTGTCTGGTGCCCTTATGATCCTTTTTGACTTACAGAGCACAGGTACTACTGGATCACCTCGAGGTGACACCTCTCCTTCTCCCACAACTCCTGTAACTCGATCCTACTCAGAGGCCATCTGTGAAACATCCCTGGGTGTCTCATCCCTCCCCATTATTCCCATAGAGTCTACTGCCACTGTCATACTTGGTAACCCTGGTGCGACTTCCCAATTCCCCATGCTCTCCAGCTCTGTATTGCCTTCCAGTCTTCCAGCAAGGGAGGGTATTTTGTCAATACCCCATGGATATGATCCATATGTCTTTTTACCACTTTCCCCAATGACAATTGCACCTTAAAGGACATTGGATTTGTTTTTGCACACAACACCCCTGGCACTCAACAATTTTTTTTCTCCAAAACTTGTGATCCAAACAGAATTTCCCACTTGCAAGGAACTCGGGTCTGTCCTGTGCCCTCTGACCTCCTGCCTCTCTCCATGACACTGATGCACTTTGGTCCCCAAAACTGGGTGTATCAAATCCAAATGGGAGAGAAGTGTCCTGCCAAACAATAGTTCCACTGGCGACACCCCTGTCATCGCATGTGGTGTAACCCGGTATCGCAACAAAAATCTTGCTGTATACATTTTCATAGATCCTGAACTCAACCACCACAACCCTTCTTTCATTGTTTGCACTGCCCTTTCAACTAAACCATTAGAGGCTGGGTGGTAAGGTGCAGTCCGAAAGTGTCGGATTCCATTGCGTTCCATAAATTCTTGAAACCCCCTTGACGTAAAGGTGGGCTCACTGTCTGACACAAATTTCTAGTAACCCATAAATGGAAAATATTTGCCAAAGCTGGGCCACAGTGGCCTCTGTGGTGACCAGAGACATTACCCACACCTCCAGCCATGTGGAGTATGCAGCCACTAGGACTAATAACATTTTCCCCAGAAAAGGCCCTGCACAATCAACATGCACCCATGACCAGGGTCTATATGGCCACTCCCATGGGTGCACTGGTAATGGGGCTGGTGCATGGCGTATCTCCCAACAAGCTGTACACTTGCTCACCAGTTCCTCTATTTCCTTATCCATACCAGGCCATCAAATCACACCCCGTACCACCCCCTCATTCTAGAAATGCCACAATGGGTGTCATGTAATTGCCCCAAAACCTTCGCCCTCAACTGATGGAATACTACCACTCAGCTTCCCCACATCAGACAGCTGGCATGAATTCCCAACTCGAAACGCTGCTGAAAAAAATGGTTTTAATGCCTCCTCTGACACCCACCCAGGCCACCCCTTCTGTACCCACCCCAAAACAGATGTCAATTTTGGGTCCCGACAGGTCTCCCTCCTAATATGATTTGACGTTACTGGGATCCCTGCTAACAAATCCAATACTAGGATCATGTCTCCTGGCTCCAGAACCTGCTTTGGGTAATCTGGATAAGGTAGCCTGCTAAAGGCATCAGCATTGGAATACAACCCTCCAGACTGATATTTGATTTCATACTGGTAGGCAGACAAGGTCAGTGCCCACCGCTGCATATGGCTCGACACCGATGGAGGCACTAATTTGCATTCATCAGAAAGGCTCACCAGAGGCTTACGATCCGTGATGATTGTGAACTGGTATCCATACAAATACTGGTAACATTTCTTTATTTCAAATATTATTGCCAATGCCTCTTTGTCTAACTGAGAATAGCTTTTTTCCCGCAGGTGCCATCGTGTGCAATGCAAAACCAATGGGCCTCTCAGATCCATCCTGTAACGCATGTGAGAGGACAGCCCCCAAACCATATTGGAACACATCACAGGCCAGGACCATCAGTAACTTGAGGTCAAAATGTGCCAGCAGTTAAGAAACCTGCAAAAATGTTTTGGAAGCCAAGAATGCCACCTCCTGAGCCTTCCCCCAGTTCCATGTTACCCACTTGCACAAAAGCAAATGCAATGGTGCTAACAATGTTGACAACTTGCACAGGAATCTGTGATAATAATTTAAAAGCCCCAAATATGCCTTCAGTTCAGACACTGACCTTGGCACAGAGGCTTCTGCAATTGCCCTAACCTTATCCCCTACAGAATGCAGGCCATGTGCATCAATTACATGACCCAAAAACTATACAGACTTAACCAAGAATGAACATTTGTCCCTGTGGAGCTTCGATCCTGCCTGCTGCAGTCTCTGAAGCACAGTCCGTAAAGTGTTAAAATGTGACTCCTGGTCTGGTTCCATCAGGAGTATGTCATCCAGATACACCAGAACATTTGGTATGTCCTGTAACACTCCCTCAATTGCTCATTGAAAAATTCCAGGAGCTGACACCACCCTAAAAGGTAGATGGATATACCTGAACAACCCCATGTGTATTGCTTGTTGATAGTTCCTTAGATTCCTCATCCAGCAGTAACTGCTGATAAGCATGGCTCAGGTCCAGCTTGGAAAACAATGAGCAGCCCCAAAAAAAAAACAACTAGTGAAGCAAACAAATCTTCAATTTCAGGAATTGGGTAAGAGTCCAATTTAGCCACTCTGTTCACTGTGACCTTGTAGTCCCCGCAAATCCTCACTGACTCATCACTCTTGATCATGGGCACAATGAGGGTTGCCCACTTTGAAAACTAGACAGGTTCTAGGATTCCTTCCCGTTCCAGACGAAGCAAGTCTTCTGCCACTTTACCATGGAGAGCATACGGCACAACATGTGGTTGAAAAGATCAGAGTTGAGCCTCCGGGCTCACCACAGTCCAGGCAGTCATTCCCTGCAAAGTTCCCAGTCCTGGCAAAAATATAGAAGCTGCCTACTCATGGGTTTGTGCCAGGTAGATCATGTCAAACCAATCTTGTGGAGTTCTACGAATGGGTAACATCAGAACTGGACAGGGGAAAGCCTGTGGATGTATTATTCTTGGACTTCAGCAAGGCGTTTGACTCTGTCCCCCACAATGGTCTGGTAGAGAAACTGATGGGGTTGGGAGTAGGCCCTTTGATGGTCAGATGGATTGAAAACTGGCTAGCTGGATGCACCCAGAGAGTAGTGGTCGGGTGGGAGTCTCGAACCCTAGAGAGGTCGGTAGTGGGGTACTGCGAGATCTGGTTCTGGGTCCGATCCTGTTTAATGCCTACATCGGACATCAGGGAGGGTATAGGGTGTGAAATAAGTCTCTTTGCTGATGACTCCAAGATGGGAGCAGTAGTTGAGGGAAGAGGGAGGTTGGCCTGCAAGGACCTGGACACCCTGGAAAGCTGGGCTCACACATGGAAATTAAATTTCAATATCACCAAGTGCAAGGTGTTACACCTTGGTCGGGGAAACCCTAAACACAGGTACACTCTGGGAGGTGAGGTGCTGGAGGCCTCAACAGGGGAAAAAAGACCTAGGGGTCATGGTGGATGCATGTATGAATAACTCTGAGCAGTGCAGGAGAGAGGCTAGCAAGGCAAAGAGGATGTTGGGATGCATCATAAGGGGGATCACCACTAAGAGCAGGGAAGTGATTCTGGCGCTGTACAATGGACTGGTTAGACCACACCTTGAGTACTGTGTACAGTACTGGAGACCACACTTGAAGAGGGACATACAGCTCCTGGAGAGGGTACAGAGGAGGGCAACTAAGATGATACAAGGACTAGGGGATTTGACGTATGAGGACAGACTTGAGGAGCTCTGCCTGTTTTCATTGGAGGAGAGGAGAGACAGGGGGGACATGATTGGGGTCTTCAAGTACCTCAAGGGAATAAATAGGGTAAACATGGAGGGGATCTTTAGACTAAAGCAGGGAGGTATCACCAGAGGGCATGGTTTAAAGTTGGAAGGTGGAAGGGTGTGGGGTTGGGGAAGAGGAGGAGGTTTTTCACTGAGAGGGTAGTGGACCCTTGGAATGCACTGCCTGGCGAGCTGGTTCAGAGATCCACAGTGGAGGGCTTCAGGAGAGGGTGGGACAGACACAGAAAGTGGAAGTATCAGATGATGGCCTGGCCCGGGGGGGTGGGGATGGATGATAGGGGTTTCTGGAACACAAGGGGGGGGAGGGCCTCGGCACCCAACTAGGGATCTGAGGTTCGAGCAGACTCGATAGACCATAGTCCGCACTGGCACTCCATCTTCTCTCGCTTGTCTGGTCCACTCTCAACCTCAGTCCTATGAGCTCCGGTCTACTGACCTAGCCCCCTATCACATTCCCAGATGTAAAACCAACATGGGCTCGCGTGCCTTTGCTCATATGGCCCCAAAATACTGGAACTTGCTACCTCCAAACATTCGTGGAGCGCCTACCCGTGCGAGTTTTAAAACTCGGCACCTGGAACACCTTCAATTCATCAGTCAATGCACCTGCTTTAACCCACCTTAGACTTGGCACTCTCCCCATTCTCACCTTAATACTTTCCTCCTCTACATCTCTCTCCCTCCTCCTTACCCACCCATCTCTCCTCCCCTTACCCCTCTCTCTCTCTCTCTCTCTCTCCACCCTTGCTCTCTCCCACTCTTCCCTCTCTCTTATCATTCTACCCTCATTCTGGCACTTACTGCACTTTGTTTTGTATACACCTTTGTTGCTAATGCCTGTTTCACTCATCATGTTACTCTAGTTGTTTATATTACCTAAATGTATCCTCCAGTTTGCCTCCACTGTAACACTCCCCACTCCCCTATATACTCCAATGTGTACGGATTTTTTGAGTTTATTGTTCCAGCTGTTGCTACTGTCTGTATTTCTCACTGTGTTCCACCAAATCATGTGCTGCGTCACGTGTCTGCTTCATTTTGTGTGCTCTAAACTGTCTTCTCCCGGGTCGTGCCTGAAAATAGGTATTGCTATGCCTAGTGCACTCACCCGGTTACCAAAAGCAAATAAATAAATAAATAAGGCCTAATCTGCTGGCAGTTAGTATGTTAGTACTCCAACACTTCTTCCAGTGTTACAGACTGGAGCAAGCATATCTTCTTCCAGTCCAGTTTCAGCTCTTGCAGTCAGTTACACCCCATCAGACATGGACCCTGTTCTCACTCCACCAAAAAGGGCAATAGCTTCTGCTGTGACCCATAAGTCACTTGGACCAGTATCTTTCCCACCAATGGAATCAGTTCACGTGTATATGTCCAAAGTTGCACCCCTGCTGATTGTAGTACCGGAGCTTCTGCAGGGGCCCACAAGGTAGAAAAAGGCTTCTCCTCCATCACCAAAAATGATCCCCTGTGTCAACATCCATATCCACAAAACGGCTGTCCATTGTCACTTGCACCCGGATAGGAGGTGAACAAGGATCGGCAACCATATACATAGTGTAGACTCCATTATCACCCTCTGCCTCTGGCTCTTCCTCTTCCTCTTCTACAAAACTGGTTTGGCCCCAGAAATTTGTAGGTTGGGGTGACTGGCCCTGGGGCATACTCCCAAAGTGACAAAGTCAGGCCACATGGCCCTGGCGCCGGCATCACCAACATTCCTCCTCTCAGAACATGCAGGTCTCCGAGTCATGTGCACTGCCACAACGGAAACATTGCTCATTTGTCTCTCTACAAGGTGGAGCTTCGCTGTAAGCCCCCACATGCAGAGCTGACTTTGATGATGATAAGGTTGTTCCACCTGATACACCATAGCAGCCTCTTCCATTGTAGAGCTCTGCAACTCTTCAGCCTGTCAAGCTGCAGCCTCCATGGCCAGAGCAATGTCCACAGCCCTGGTGAAATCAAGCACTGTCTCTGCCAACAGATGGCATTGAGTGCATTCATCCTGCATTGCATTCACCAACTGGTCCTGGAGCATACCATCCAAAGTGTATCCAAAGTCACAAAACTCTGCCAAATGCCACAACTCAGCCACATAGCCTGCAATTGCCTCCTCCGGCTAACGCAGCCTGCCATGAAACTTAAATGACTGCACAATAGCCGAAGGTCAGGGGTGATATGGTTTTGAACCAATGTGAGCAGTTCCTGCAGGGTTTTAGTCCATGGCTGTTGTGGAGCCACTAACTTACGGATCAAAAAAGTCTTTTGGCCACAAATAGAGAGGAAAATAGAGCATTGCTGGTCCTCTTCTTTGATTTTATTTGTATTAAAGAAATGTTCCAAACACTCCACATATTCGGACCTGTCACTTGTGCCATCAAACTCTGCCATATCCCCAAACATCGCCATTCTGGGCCTGGTTTATCTTTGCCGCCAGTGTAGTAAATACCAACACACCGCAGTTGCTTCTTATCAGGCTTCATTGTTAACATCAACTCAACTTCTGCATGCAGGTAGAATTTCTGTGGCTTGAAAAACGCTGCTTGGAGATTTTCTTTGCTACCATTTTGAATTAGCCTGTAATATTGCCAAATTTGGGAAGCGGTCCTGTATTTTGGCCTCATTAAGGTTTTTCAGCTATAGTTTGGGTTAGGGAAACTAGTGTTAGGCAGAGCACATATAGTGAGGTAGCATAGAAAGCTTAGGTTTTACTTTTTAGTTAGGGAAAGTTCTCAGTAAAAAGTTTGCTGCAGTACATCAATACAGTTGGTGGTGTGTTTTGGTGTGGAGGAGCAAATTGAAGACTCAGGTACTCACTCTACAGCAGGAGGAAGAGGAGTGGGTGCTGGCAAAAGGACTGGAGTATCGGTTGTCTGGTTGTTGTAGGGGACCGCTGGCTGACTATTGTGGCAGGATTTTTGGCAGACGTCCAGTGCAATTGAGGAACCCTGTATTGCTGCTGGAGGCCACCTCATGGGCCTAAGGGATCTGTGGTACTGGGGTAGTGGTTGAGCAGTGGGGGTAACTGGCGAGGCAGGAGATGGGAGCTCCGCTGCCTCCCAGGAGAACGCCGCATGTCTCCCACTGCCTGAAAGTGATCTGTGGTGCAGATCCTGAGCCAGAGAGAGGCAGTCCTTCTGTTTCCTTCTGTTCTGGTGGACCGGAAAATCATTCTGTACTGCATCTTTGATCTGTTGCCCTGCTGGGATGAACTGTACATGAATCAAGGAGCCAAGTCCGGGAGTCAAGGACTTGGGAGAGTTGTCCGTTTTTCCATCGTTGGACTTTCCTGTTTGTGGGGTGAGTGCCTATTATCTGTAACAGTTTGATAACCGAAGCTGCTCTGGTGAGAGGAGAGCAGTCTTGGAGATACTCTTGGATGGGCTCCTTTTGTCGAAACACTTCTTTACTTATAATTGTTTTTGGGCTGTTGAAAATTTAAAACATAGTGGTGGTGTAATTCTGTGCTGTCTTTAATTGCTGCAAATTTTATCTTGGCTTGTCTGACTGCCCTGTAGTTGGGTGAAGGATGTTAATTGTCTGGCCTCTGACCTCAGCTACGTGATAACTGGAGGTGGGGCTTAGTCAGAGTTAAAGTAGCAAGCAGAGGTTTATTTTCTCAGAAGAAGCCAGAAGGGGGAAGGAAGGAAACATATTCAATTCAGTGCTTTAGAGTAACTGGTAATTGCTATTTTTCTTTTAAACTTAGATTGTGGGCTTGTAGTGACACTATACTTTCTTTGTTGTCTTTACTTATGATTGTTTTTGGGCTGTTGAAAATTTAAAACATAGTGGTGGTGTAATTCTGTGCTGTCTTTAATTGCTGCAAATTTTATCTTGGCTTGTCTGACTGCCCTGTAGTTGGGTGAAGGGTGTTAATTGTCTGGCCTCTGACCTCCCCTTCCCCCAACTCTTAATTATATGCCCTGATAAATCTGATTGACAGGAGCTAAACACAGGGTATAGTAAGGGGTGTGAAGTAGGAGGGGCATAAGGGAGAGGAAGCCCACCCTCAGCACGACAAGTGTTTTGACTCATTTATTTATTTATTGGTTTCTTTTTCCTTAAAAAAAAAAATTATCTGAGGATCAGTGACAGGATTATTAGTACAGTAAATTAATAAAAAGAGAACTAGGAGAGCTTCAGTAGCAGACAAGTAGTGGAAGTGCAGTATAATGTTGGGAGTGGTGCAATGCAGTGGCTGTGGGGCAGCCATATTCAGGCAGACCTTCTGGACACTGAGGTGCTGCCCTATCTGCATGCATCTCTCTGGGCTGCAGGATGAGGTAGCCAGACTCAGAGCGGAAGTAAACTGGGTCAGGAGTACCATCGCCCCTATCCAGGGACCACCCAGTCCAATGCAGCTGCCTCAAAGGATGCCGAGAACGAGGAGCACTTGGATGACAGTGGGCTCAGGGAGGGTTAGAGCAGTCAGGCAGAGGCACATCCCAGATCCTATTCCACTCAAGAACTCATATGCCATACTGGCAAATGAGGACAACCAAATAGAGGTACCCATAGAAGTGGAAGGAAAGGATGTGGAGGTTAGCCAAGGAAGTGACCACAGTGGGGAAAGCAGTGGACCCCAGAGGAGGAGGAAGTGAATCCTGGTGGGGGACTCCATCGTAAGAGGGATCCAGCTAGGAACACAGGAGGGGGAGGACAGGGAGGTGAGGTGCCTACCAGGTGCCACGGCATGGAGGGATGGAAGGAAGATCCTGGGGATCACTGGGAAGGCAAGTCGGGAGGGTGAGCTGGATGTCATTATCCACCTAGGTACTAATGACCTGCAAATGGGGAGCCAAAGGAAGTTCAGGAAGAGTTTAGGAAACTGGGAGGGGTCTCAAGCAAGTAGCTACTTCTGTCACTTTCTCAGAAGTACTACCTGTGAGCAAGAGGAGATCATAAGAGTGCATGCACCAGGAACTTTAACTCATGGTTGAAGAACTGGTGTTGTGAGGAAGGGTTTGGATTCATTGGTGACTGGGGACCCACCTGGAGGATGGAGGTTTGTTCAAGCCTGGCGGCCTCCATCCATCCTGGAGAATCAAGCACTCAATGATAAGTTTAAATGCTACATTGACAAGCATTTAAACTAGCAAAAGGGTGCAGCCAGCAAGGAGGTACCTACTTGCTCACCCCCCACAGCTAGCAGTGGAACCAGTGAACCAGAGGAGTGGCTATCTCTGCAAAGCAGTGTGCAAAAGATGGAGATTAGTGCCCAAGAGGTGGATAAGCAGAAAAGGGGCAAAATTCAGCAGAAGGGCAGACAGCAAGGAGAACCAGGGATAAATGACAACCAAGGAAGGGGCTGGAGTAGAACAGTGAAGCAGTCTAGGGAGGTCAAATCATGGAAAGCCATGTGTGCAAATGCCAGACGCCTTAGCAACAAGATGGAAGATCTGGAGGCTGTCATGGTACAGTCAGACCTGGACATTGTGGCCATCACTGAAACCTGGTGTAATGATAACCATGACTGGGAGATGGCCATACCTGGCTACAACATATTCAGAAGAGACAGAGCAGGCAGGAAGGGAGGAGGAGTGGCACTGTATGTGACAAATGACATAAGGGCCACAAAGATCCAGGAGGAACAAAATGGGGGGGAGATACTGTGGGTTAAGCTGGAAAGGAAAATGGGCCAGCCATCCACACAGGTGTGGTCTATAGACCACCAGCCCAGGAGGAAGAAACAGATAGGAGCTGATGCTAGCCATCCAAAGGATGGCAGACAAAGGTGAGGTAATACTGGTTGGAGACTTCAATATTCCAGACATGGACTGGAGCATCCCAGCAGCAGCATCAACTAGGAGCAGATTTATCCTGGACTCCTTCAGGGTGCCTTCCTCAAGCAACTGGTCATAGAACCAACTCGGCAGAAGGCAATACTGGACCTTGTGCTCACAAACAGGGACAGTGTGATGGGGGTAACAGTGGGGGAGCACCTGGGTAACAGTGACCACCAGTCATTGTGGTTTGAAATCACAGAAAGAGCAGAACCAAACCACACAAAAACACGTATCCTGGATTTTAGGGGGACAGACTTTGGGAAAATGGGGAGATACTTGAAAGAGGCATTAAGGGGAATGGGACAGGAATCAGGGGTTGAGGAACAGTGGGCAGTATTTAAAATGGGGATTACAAGAACAACAGAATTATGCATTAAGCAGGTTAGCAAGAGGAAAAGGAAGAGGAGACCATTATAGTTTTCCAAAGAGGTAACAAAGAAAGTGAAAGCCAAAAAGATTGCATTCAGGCAATACAAAAAGACACAGGCAGAAGGGATAGGGAGAAGTACCAGGAGAAGCAAAGGAGGCAGGGAGGTCAGTAAGGAAGCCAAAGCTCAGACAGAAGAACACATTGCAAAATCAGTGGGTAAAGGGGACAAAACCTTTACAGGTACATAAGTGAAAAAGAAAGACAAGATAGTGAGACTGAAGGGGAGGATGGGAGCCGCATGGAGGATGACAACAGTAAAAGCTGACATATTGAACAGGTATTTCTGCTCAGTCTTTACTGAGGAAGAGAGGGTAATGGGTCTGAAGGGAGTACAAGGGTGAGAATGGTGCAGAAATGGACACAAGTCCCTTTACGAGAAAGGGTCCTGAAGGAACTGGAAGTAATAAGAGTTGATAAAGCAATGGGGCCAGATGGGAACCAGGTCCTTAAAGAACTAAAGAGGTGGTGGCTGAACCTCTGGCTATCCTGTTTAGCCGATCACTGGAAACAGGGGAGGTACCCAAAGACTGGAGGACAGCAGATGTAGTCCCTTATACAAAAGTGGGAACAAAGAGGAAGCAGGGAACTACAGACCAGTCAGCCTCACCTCGGTATGAGGGAAGATCATGGAAGCACTTCTGAAGGAGAGATTGGTGGAACATCTGGCTGTCAATGGACTACAGGACCCAAGGCAGCATGGTTTCCCAGGGAGTCATGTCAGACCAACCTCGTTGAATTTTTGACTGGGTGACTAGGGAGGTGGATCAGGGAGGGCAGTGGACATGGCCTATCTGGACTTCAGCAAGGCCTTTGACACTGTGCCACATAGAAGACTATTACACAAACTGGGGAATATGGGTGTGGGCAGGACAGTAGTGTGGTGGGTAGGTAACTGGCTGGGTGGCAGGACACAGAGGGTGGTGGTAAATGGCTGTCACTCCACAGAGGGAAGAGTGACCAGTGGGTACCACAGGGATCAGTGCTGGGACCAGTCCTATTCAACATCTTCATCAGTGACATTGCAGGATCTAGAAGGCAGAATTTCACTGTTCGCTGATGACACAAAGCTCTGTAACAGAGTAGACACACCAGAGGGTGTAGACAGAATGAGAAGCGACCTGCAGAAACTTGAAGAATGGTCAGGGTTTGGCAGTTGAAATTCAATGCAAAGAAGTGCAAGATAATGCATATGGGGCACAAAACCCTGGCACAATATATCAGTTGGGGGGTGAGGTTATAGCATGCACCAAGCAGGAAAGGGATCTTGGGGTTGTCATCTCTGATGACCTCAAGGTAGGGAAACAGTGTGACAAGGCAGCAGGTAAAGCAAATAGGATGCTGGGATGTATAGGCAGGGGCATCACCAGCAGGAAAAGGGAGGTCATAATTCCACTATACAAGACACTAGTGAGGCCCTACCTGGAGTACAGTGTACAGTTCTGGAGACCATACCTACATAAGGACATAGACAGGGTAGAGAAGGTTCAGAGGAGGGCAACAAAGATGGTGCATGGATTGCATCACAAGTCCTATGAAGACAGGTTGAAGGAACTGAACATGTACTCCCTGGAGGAGAGAGAGGGGATATGATAGAGACATGCAAGTATCTTACAGGGAGGAACAGGGTGCAGGAAAACATATTTTAAGCGAAAAGATGTTCCAGGACTAGGGGCATGGGATGAAGTTGGAGGAAGGACGATTCAGAGGAAACATGAGAAAGAATTTCTTCACAGAACGGTGGTGGACAAGTGGAACACCCTGCCAGAGGAAGTGTTGGGGCAGAAACAATCACGGGATTTAAGAATGCATGGGATAGACATAAAGGAATTCTAGAGGTCAGGGGTAAGGGGAAACAGACTTCTAGGAAAACAAACTGAACTTACAAGCTCAAATGGACAGACTGGGTGGGCCATAGGCCCTTGTCTGCCGACACTGTCTATGTATCTATGAATCTATGTTAGGATGTGCAGCTCATCTAAGATCTGGGAACTATGATGGTGTGAGTACTTTTGCTCCCTCTGCACAAAAGTAGTTTCGAGCCTGGGATAGGCTTGGACTTTCAGACTGAGCAGTTTGTTTTCTTCCTGCTCTGGACTTTCTGTATGCCTTGTTTTATTAATCTGAATTTCTGCAGCACACTTGTTTACCTGCGTTTTTTCCTCATGTGATAATTTTATTGTTAGTTTTGTTTGATTAGTGTGACTGGGTGGGGGGGAAGTTAGTGGTTGTGTATGTGGTGTGTATGGTTTAGGTTTGATTGTACTAGTGTATGATTAGTGTGTGTGTGGGTTATTTATTTAGCAAAGTTGTTTTGCTGTTTTGGGGACCTTAGTTGGCTGAAATGTGTCTGGGAATGTCTGTGGAGCAGGGGCGGGCAAGAATTGTGTATGGGACATCCCAGTTTTTTGACTTGCGGCCCTTCACTGACCTCCCAGTTTCTAACAACACAGCGCATCGCTGTCAGGAGGTCAGGATTAGGAGGTGCCGCACTGGTCGGAGTTCGCGGGGCACCTCATGTACATCGGAAGAGGGCAGGATAAAGGTGGTTAAGTGCAAAAGGCACGCTGGGTTTCAATGGGTCGTAGAGAGAGAGGTCAGACATGTTTGGTTCCCGTCCCCAGGGTTCCCACAAGACCGAGTGGGCAGGCAGCCAGAAGGGTGGCACTGTCCACCAATGCCCTGAGGGTGGTGCTGTGCAATGCCAGATCAATCAGAAATAAGGACGTAATTATTGCAGATCTTGTTTCCTCAGTTGATCTGGCATGCATTATGGAGACCTGGGTAGGGGACAATGCTGGCCCGGTTCTAGAGGCTGCCCTCTCCCCCCCTCCCCCTGGTAATCAGTTGCGCATTGCCCCAGAGTGGAATGCAGGAGCAGGGGTGTGGCCATCTTTTTTAGATCTGAGCTATGCTTCACTGTGCACCCAGTGAGAACACCGAGTTCATTTGAATGGGTGGCCATCTGTGGTGGTCTGGGTGCAGGTTGCAGGATTCTCTTGATTTACTGCCCCCCTGGGGTGGGAGGAGAGTTCCTGCAGGAAATAGCAGATTTTGTCATCGGTGAAACATTGGATGCCCCCAGGTGTTTAGTTCTGGGGAACTTCAATGTTTGAGCCGACAATGAATCATCTAGGCCGGGTTATTACTTCCTCCAGATGATGTAATCTCTGGGCCTGTCGCAAGAAGTTTCTACCATGACTCATCAGGGTGGTCACATGTTGGACTTGGTCTTCTCACAGGGGCTTGAGATTGATAATCTTAAGACTGATCGGGTTGCTTGGTCCAATCATTGCATAGTGGAGTTTTTGCTCAGGACCCCCCTGTGAGCCATCCCCCCCTGCAGAGATGGTAAGCTATCACCCTTTGAGGGGTTTGACCCCAGAGAGTTTTCTGGTGGTGGTTGACCTGTCTAGTGTGGGCAGTGCATGCATAGGGGGTGTGGGTGAAGCAGTCGCCGCCTATAATGAAGCAATGTCTGGGGCACTCTACTCCCTTGCACTGGTCCGTGTATGACCCAGATCTTTTCACTTGAGGTCCCCTTGGTTTGATGGGGAGCTCAAGTTGATGAAGATCAAGGGTCAGAGGTTAGAGTGCTGCTGGCATAGGACTGGACTGGAGACGGACAAACTGGACCTACTTGCACACTATGTTGTGTACCGGGGGCAATCAACCATAAGAAGGCAGTATTCCCATCCAGGGAGATTGCTTCTGGTAAGAACCAACCAGCTATGCTTTTTCAGACTGTGGACAGACTATTACATCCAGCTTGTCTACAGCCAAAAAAGGCATTTTCTGATGCTTTATGCAATGTGTTTGCTCGGTTCTTCTCGAACAGAGTGTCCGCCATCAGGCAGAGAATTCCGCCAGTGAGCCACAATGTGGCTAACTGTGGTTACCTAGATTGTCCGAGGTGCACTCCACCTGGTTGGGGGGAGTTTAAACCAGTGGAGGTGGCCGAGGTCATTGAGGTTGTCTCAGGGCTGAAGCACACATATTGCGAATTGGACCTAGTGCCAACTCATTTCTTAATGGGATGTGTTGACGTTGTAGGTCCGGTGTTCGCCATGATTATCTGGTGCTCTTTGTCAGAGGGGGTCTTCCCAGATGCCTTGAAGGAGACACTGGTGAGACCCCATCTGAAGAAACCATCTTTAGACTCTGATGTCAAGGCAAATTACCGTCCTGTCTCCAACCTTCCATTTTTGGGAAAGGTTGTAGAGAAGATTGTGGCGCGACAGCTTGGAGAACACCTCATGGCCTTTGATATCTATGAGCCTCTCCAGTCCGGGTTTTGTGCCGTGCACTGCATGGAAACCACATTATTTCGGGTGCATAATGATCTCCTCAGGGTGAGTGATCACGGAGAGGGGACAATTCTTGTTCTCCTTGATCTCTCCTCAGCTTTTGACACGGTGGACCATTGTGTGTTACTCGACCGCCTGAGGGAATTTTGTGGACTCGCCAGCACTGTCATCTGCTGGTTTGAGTCCTATCTCACAAACAGGAGGCAAAAGGTTGTAATGGGGAATTTCTCCTCCTCCCCTAGCCTTCTGTCTTGTGGAGTACAGGGTTCGGTCTTGTCATCAATGTTGTTTGCCATGTATATGCTGCCCCTGGGTGGGATCATTAGGAAGTACAGTCTGGATTTTCATTGCTATGCCGATGACACCCAGCTGTATCTGTCCTTTGCCCCTGGGACATCCCAGTGTGGTGGACGTACTGAACAACTGCCTGACCGAGATTAATGACTGGATGGCTTCTAGCTGGCTGTGACTGAACACTGATAATACAGAGGTACCGGTGGTGGAGTCGAACAGGAGTCATGATAGGATGGCCTCTGGTGCAGAGACTGGATTGTTTCTGGGATCTGTGCCATTGAAAGCCTCCTCTAGGGTGTGCAATCTTGGTGTTATCCTTGACAGCGAACTGACATTTGAATCTCGGGTGTCATCTGCTGTCCAGTCCAGCTTTTTCCATCTGAGGAATATCGCTAGGCTCAAACACCTGGTTCCGCCCCTGGACCTCCCCAGCTTGGTACATGCATTCGTGACATCTAGGCTTGACCACTGTAATGTGCTCTACCTCAGGATCCCTGGAGGTACCCTCCGTCAATTACAGCTAGTGCAGAATGCAGCTGCCAGGCTATTGACAGGACAGCCTAAATATTGTCACATCACCCCGGTGCTGCGTGGATTGCACTGGCTGCCTGTTCGATGGAGGGTTCTCTTTAAGGTGGGCTTGCTCACCTTTAAGGCCCTACATGGACTGGGCCATGGCTACCTGTTGGCCCTTCTAACACCTGCTGCCCCAGTCCGCTCCCTCCGATCCTCCTCTAGGGGCCTTCTTGCGATTTCCAGGACGAGGTTAAAAACTGCCGGTGACAGAGCTTTTAGTGTCGCTAGCCCCATCGTGTGGAATTCACTTCCTCCATCAGTAAGGGAGGCCTCTTCAGTTGATGCATTCAAAGCCCGCCTCAAGACCTTTTTATTCAGCCAGGCATTCCCAGACACCGTTCTTTAGATAATGTTTCTTAGATACGTTTCATAATGGCACTTTAAAATTCTGTTGGCAATTTAGACCTTCGTTTTAGTGTTTTGATTTTATGTATTTAACCGGAATGTTTAGAATTTATTTAAAGTGTTTTTTAAATTTTTCTGAGGTATTTCATTGTATGGCTCCCAGAGCCTCTGGGATTGGCACCTTAAAAATAAAATTTGCCTGCCTTGTCTTGCCTTGGACACAGGAAACAGGAAATGGTATTTACTCACCTGATAAAGGTGATTATTTGAGCTCCTTTTATAGTACTCTGCAGTCAAAACCAATGGGATATTCCCAGTCCATCCTGTCGGTTGATGCACGATCCAATCAAATTCGAGTTGGCCATGGGCCAACCTGCTTGTCCCATCCTAGTAGCTCAAGTATGATACTTCCTTTGCAATTAGAAAGAGAAACAGAGAGAGAAACCAAAACACAAGCAATCCTTTCTAGTTTGTGCCTGATAGCCCTTTTTAACCTATCTCGCATTATTACAATGACACCCACTCTGTAATAAAAGTTCACTCTTTTATTATTAAGTTCACAACATCATATCAATGTAGACGTAAACATACTTAGTACTAATAGATTTTGTTATAAAAAACATCTGTGCAATTACCATAGAAACATGGAATTCATCAGCAGATAAGGACAGCCTGGCGCACCTAGTCTGCCCATTTCCCTACCTACTGTATACACTCCAGATCCTATTGATCTGCAGCCTACCTCCTCCTCCTTCCTACCTCTAGTGTTGCCTTCAGCCTGTCCCATACATTTTTGAATTCGACAACCGTTTTTGCTCCCACAGCCTCCTCCAGGAGGATTACACTCTATGTTAGGCACTGAGGACTCCTGAAAGCTGACTCATGGGATCTTGGGGTAACCCTTGCCTCAGTGTTTACGCACAGAGGTTCTTTGTCTTTTAAATGGATCTTGTTCCATGTTGACCATCTGCTGCCCTGGGTGGAGCTACAGAGTATTATAAAGGGTACTCAAATAATCACCTTTACCAGGTGAGTAAATACCATTATATTTCATATCCTTTGTAGTACTCTGCAGTCAAAACCAATGGAACCTTAGAAGCAGTGTTATACATCATTTGTTTGGGAAGGAGAAGGCAGAATGTGTCACATAGATTTGCCCCCCCCCCCCGTAATACTGCCCTGTCAAATGAGGCTCTGTCTCCAGATGCCACATCCAGACGGTAATGTTTGATAAAGATATGAATGGAGGACCATGTGGCTGCCGAGCAAATGTCAACTATTGATACTTGGCCTCTCTCTGCCCAGGAAGTAGCCACAGCTTGAATGGAGTGTGCCTTAATGCAGGCAGGTGGTTCCTGACCTGCCTCGTGGTAGGCTTCAGCTATAGTACATCTTAGCCACCTGGCTATGGTGTCTTTTGAAGCTGCCTGCCCTGCTTTCTTTCCAATGCTCAGGATAAACAACCTGTCTGATTTGCGGGTATCGTTGGTCTTCACGAGGTATATCCTCAGCTGTTGGCCAATGTCTACTGTGTGTGGAGTGACTACTATGTTCTCTTCTCCTAGGTTTAATGCTGGTTGGTGAACTTCCTGCTCTAAATGAAAGGGAGTAGCGATCTTTGGAATGAAAGAGGATACTTTTCTCAAAGTGACCCTGGTCATTGTGAAAAGTTAAGAATGGTTCTCTGCAGAACAGTGCCTACAGTTGCCCTACTCTTCTGACTGAACATATTGCTACTAAAAATACAGTTTTCAATGCACACCAGCAAAGTGAGTCTTGTCAAAACAGTAGTCCCTGGAGGACCTCAAGGACAATATTCAGTTGCCATGGAGCACACACTTGTCTGACTCTGGGCGTAGATATTGTGACAGCCCTCAGGAGCCTGATTACATCGGGATGTGCCCTGATGGGACCTATCCCTGGCAATTCTGGGCCAATCTGCTGCCACCATCACTACTGTTGATCCCGTGGCCCATCTCTTGTGAAGTATTTTGTGAATCATTGTGTTTGGTGGGAAGACATAAGTGCTGCAGAATCTCCAATGCACTGACAGGGTGTCTACTTCTTGTGCCATTTGGTCTTTGAATCTGGAATGGAACTTTGGCAACTGCATGTTTTTGCATGTGGCCATGAGGTCTACCTGAAGAGGACCCCACCTGCTTTGTATCCTCTGGAAGGCTTTGTGGTTGAGCCTCCATTCTGACTGATTCAGTGCCACCCTGCACAGCCAGTCCACTTCTTTGTTGGCTTTTTCTGCTAGATATATTGCTGTTATTAACAGCAGATTTAATTCCGCCCACTGCAACACTTTCAATGATTCTGTGATCATGACCTTGCTGCATGTGCCTCCCTGTTTGTTCAGGTATGCCACAGTCACTTGATTGTCAGATCTCGCCAGAATTGCCTGTTTGGTGATTAGAGGGTGGAAGAACTTCAGTGCAAGTAGCACTGCCCTCATTTCCAGAACATTGATCTGGAGGGTTGATTGATTCCCTTGGGGACCACAATCCCTGTGTGACATGATATTTTTATGTTGCCCCCCAGCCCATTAGACTGGCATCTGTGGTCATCACTGATGTGCTCGGCTGAGGTAATGTTCACCCTTGCATTGGGTTTGCTTTGCATGTCCACCGTCGTAGACTGGTTAGGATCTTGGTAAGAGTTGCTATCTGGAATTGGAAATTCTGGGATGTTTGGTCCCATATGTCTAGCAGGCATCTCTGTAATAGATGCACGTACAACCTGGCCCACGGGACTGTGTCTATTGTCACAGCCATGAAACCCAGGATCTGAAGGCAGTCCCACACTACCCTGCCAGGTCACTGTATGATCCAACTGATATATGTACAAATGTTGTGTACCTTGTCTTCTGTAGGGGCCACTCGATTGTGTAGTGTGTCTGTCGATGCCCCCAGATGTGAAATGGACTGCAATGGTGTTAGTTGACTCTTTTTCCAGTTGATAATCCATCTGTATTTCTGTAGGCATTGTACTGCCAGGTTCGTATTGTGTTGATTTTGTTCTACTGTTCTTGCTCGGAGCAGCCAGTAATCCAGGTAGGGGATGACATGTACGCACTTTCTGCACAGGAACACTGCTAGGACAACTAGGGTCTTAGTGAATACCCAGGGTGCTGAGGCTAGCCCAAAGGGTAGGCACGTGTACTGGTAATGCTCTCCCTTTATGGTGAACCTGAGGTATTTTTGATGCACTTGGTGTATTGGAATGTGCAGGTATGCATCCTTCAGATCTTTGGATGTGAGGTAATCTCCTGGTTGTATGGCTAGCAGGGTGGAGTGTAGGATCTCTATTTTGAATTTTGTGTAAATGCCAAACTTGTTCAGATACTTTAGGTCCAGTATGGAGCACATGCTCCTGTCTTCTCCGGAACTACAAAGAATAAGGAGTAGATGCCGTTGTTTCTCTCCTGTGGGGCTAGAGAAATAGTCCCATTTTGTATTAAGTCTAAAATCGCAAGGTCAATAGCTCAATTATTCTTTGGGAAGTTCAAGGTGGTTGATGTAAACATTCTGGGTAGTACAGACTTGCATTGAAATTTGATGGTGTACTCCATCGTGATGACCTCCATCACTCATTTGTCGGAAGTTATGTTGGCCCACTGAGACGCAAATTGCTGTAGCCTCCATATGACTGGGGGTGGATTTGCCTAGGCCCACGTGGTCTCATTGTTTCTTTCCATTGTTCCTAAAATTGGGCTTGTAGCCTCCACTGTCGTGAGTCTTGTTGATGTTGGGTCATGTTTTGTTCTGGTATACCTTGTGCAGGAATTTGGGCCTCGTGGATCATTGTTTAGCATTTTGGGGATTGTAATGCTGAGCCTTGGGCTTAAATGGCTTGGACTTTGGTCGAAAGGGCCTATCTGAGGCCATGTACACATCCTTGTCACCTTACGATTACTTTCTCCTGATCTGCTTTTTAAAAACAGGGTGAGACCTTCACTGAACAGGGTTCCCTCTTTAAAGGGTAGTTTCATTAAGGCGCTTTTCAATTCATTGTCCGCCTGCCAGAGTTTAAGCCAGAGTGCACATCTGGTTCTGTTTGCCAGTACTGTCATTCTGGATCCAAACCGCAGTATATCAGAAGACGCATCCATGATGTATTTTATTGCCTGCAGTGCACAGTCTGCTGTGTCTACTTGCAGTGACTCTTCTGGTATGGACTCAGCCCAAGGTTCTGTCCATCGTAGGAGTGCTCTGCTGGTGAACCAGACTGCCATATCTGCTGAACATGACATTCCTGATGCTTCGTGTATTTTCCTTAGTTGTTCCTCTATTTTTCTGTCCACTGGCTCGTTCAGTGCCACTATGCTTTCAATTGGTATAGTCATATGTTTTGAGAGTTCGGATACTGGTTGATCCACTTTTGGTACTCTACTCCAAGCTTCTCTCCTTGCCTTGGAGAGTGGATACCAGTTGTTAACCATGTTTTTTTTCCAGCATTCTGGTAGGTTTGGGGGCATCGTATTCTTTTTTGATAATAGTGTCGTTTGTCTGACAGGATGGAAAGTGTGCCTTATGGTCTGGTTAGCCCAACGATAACAATGGCTCTTCTGATGTGGAAGGTTATGCAGATTCTTCCACAATTTTGAGTGCCTCCCTTACCATCCCTATTAGTTTCTCTATATTCTCTCCATGGCACATTCTCTTGAAGTTTTCCAGAACTTCCTCCTCGGGCTGATGTTGGTGTCTCAGTAGCAGTGCTCTCTGTATCCTCCCTGCTTCTCTTGCGGGAGAGCTCGCCCCGTTGTCATATCATGTGTAGACTTCTTTGAAGGGGCTTTGGGATTCCAGCTTTAAGTGTTTCAAGAAGCTGAAGCAGGAGTTGTGCTTGGCTGGTGTTTAGGGCCAATGGGGGCATTTGCAGGGGACAGCTGCATCTAACAGAGATTTGCTCTTCCATGCTTCGGGATCCCCTGTTCTCTGCGATGACACAAACTGCACAGATGGTATCCCCCTCATATGCTTTTGGGAAGCTGAAACTGCATTCCCTGCATTTTCTCATGGTTGTCAGGGTCTTTTTCTTTGGGATTCAGAAAGAAATAATTGCATGAGGTTTGGGCTCCTCCTGGTGCATGCCATATAAGCAAAGTCAGATCTTTATGTGCCTTTCTTTTAAGATTGACTGCCCTTTAAGGAGGATTCTGAGTTGGAGAGGTGTGGGAGGGAGGTGGGAGGACTTGTCTAGAGAAACTGTCTGATCCCCTTGTGAAATGGCCACTCCCAGAAGGAATCGCAGTGATTTCCCCTTTGTTCAGGTTGCCTCCATGGTATAACATTGTATGCTGTCTTAGCCCCCAGGTGAGATGGTCACCAAAATCTTGCAAGAATAAGGCGAGATTAGGGACAGCCCTATCTCTTAGTATGTAGAGTCCTAGGCAAGATGGCCACCATAGTCTCGTGGGGTTTGACCATGATATCTGGATGCCCTGCATTTGTTGAAGTGGAGCTGTAGTCTTACAATGTTTGTACGACTTCTGGGGAAGAGAAATAGCCAACATGGCTGAAGATTGTCTCTGTGGGCAGAGAAGTTGCTCTCTGGTGGCTGCAAGGGGAAAAAGGCTCCTTAGGTTTGTGGGACTTCTGGACGTGCCAGAGGAGAACAGAAATAGCCAACATGGCCACCAATTGCCTTGGTGGGCAGAGAAGTTGCTCTCTGATGGCAGCAAGGTGAAAACAGCTCCTTCAAAGGTAGCAGTCTGAGGGAAAGGAAATTTAACCAGATCGGGCCACAGCTTGGAGAGGAGGTAAAACAAAAGCTTTTAAAAGATGTTTGGTGTGTCACATAAGCTGTGGGGGCTATGGGAGGTCCCCAGCCACTGTAATACCCTCCTGTGAAATAGCTGCATTATTTGTGTCTCTGTGAGGACGCTCCGGGAGGGACCTCACAGGGAGTGTTGCCCAATAGTGAAAAGAGAGAGGGTTGGCATGCCACTCCTAGAGGGGTCATTCCTGAGTCTCTGTGCAGTGGGATAGGAGAGGAAATGGGAGTCGCGGAGTCTAGATAAATAAATGTGTGCCTTAGGAGGGCTGGAGGTGCTACTGGAGGAATCCCAGCCCAGCTGATCCTTCTTTTTTAGAACCCATCTTACAATGCAGTAGAGATTTATAAATTTGTCTGATGACTCCTTGATGTTATCAAGAACATGTTCTAGTATAATATAGTGTAATATGGCATTAAAAAGCCTATGTTAGTGTTAACTACACCTTGAACTGGCTACCAGGCATTTTTGTTAGTTTAAAATTCATTATGAAAAAATAGGTTTTGCTGTACCTTATTTGTTAAATGTTGGGAGCAGATTTGGATCATGACCAGCCTTTCTGGATGCACGAAGTAAACTGGAGCTACTAGGATGGGACAAGAGGGTTGGCCCATGGCCAACTCGAATTTGATTGGATCGTGTATCAACCTATGGGATGGACAGGGAATATCCCATTGGTTTTGACTGCGGAGTACTGTAAAGGGTATGAAATACAAAGACAGTATCAGGTTTCCCCTAAAGGGACTATCTCTAATATCACTATTATTACACAGCGAACACTAACTGGGGAACCAATAACAATTACAATATGCAGACCACTTTATAACAGGAGGGTCCACCACACTCACACAATGGGTGATATTCAATCTGGACACCAGAGTTGTGGCAAGGGCAGCACAGTACATCCGGAACCTGGCATGGCCAGGATGGAACCTGATCATCAGGTGCCTCACCCCATCCAAGTAAAAGGAGTGTGCAGGAGTCGAGTTCTTACCATGGAGACAGAGGAGGGGTGTCATCAAAGCACAGGTCAGGAAGCATAGGAAAACCAGGAGCAGTTATAAAATTCACAAGTAACGTTTTGTTATTATTAATAACAGTAAAATAAAAATTGTTCAGTATAACTATTTATTTACAAAAGCAGTACAAATGGAGAAAACAAAGTCCTTCGTCTGAAAGTATCTCTGTAGTTCCAAGTTTTAGTCTCTCCCTCTCTTTCTAGCAAAAATATTGCTGTTGTATTTATAAGTCTTTGTCTGGGAACTCATTAAGAGAATATCTTGTTTCTCAGAAAATCTATCAGAGTTCTTGTCAGTTTCTTTGCAAACAGAACAGTGTCCTGAGCTGGCCTCCTGCTGATAGCTCTGCAAAAGAGTTTGCAAACAAGCCTGAGAGGAGCTCAAACTGCATCTCGGGTTAACCCCCTAAATTCCAAATAGCTTTTTGCAATCATTTCAACAGTATAACTATATACGTTTTCAAACCAAGGGACTCTAGTTTCACACACTGATTCATGTAAAGATTCATACACATTTTTAAAACTGCAGGTATTCAAGGGGGAAGAAAAGACATCACGTGAATGCAGAGAGATAACAAGAGGCAGAGAATCGTGAGACCGTCCGAGTGATTAGTTCCTAGGTCTCACAAGAACATTTGGTTGCGCAGACAAAAGACAGAAAAGGAGAGGATAGAGCAGATCTTTGCATTTAATCCTTTCTGGATAAGAAATGGGACAGGGCCTTATTCAACCCTGTCACAAGGGGTTTCTGAGGAAAGGGCAGGCATCCCAGATGTCACACCCTCAATGTGCGTGGCCTGATGGCCTTTGGGGCCCTAATGGGATTCCCAAGAAGTGGAGTACTAAAATGTGGAGCTGAGAGAAAGAAATGCCTGAGATGTGCATGGGGTATTGTGCTGATGGAAACCTGACATGACCAAGGACTGGAGAGGTTGGCTGGGCCAGTAAGGTGAGCATTTATGTAGAAAAGATATAAGAGTTTCCTCTCTTGTGTGAGGAGGCTACCCAAATAAAAGCTAGCTGGGCAATCAAGGCTGCTGAAGTAGGCTATCCCCCCCCCCCCATTGGGCTGGTCCTGCAATGTGTTGCAGTGAGGGAGCATAGCTTCAGATGATGTTGTGGGTGAGATGTGTGCATGGGCATTGGAAGCTGCTGCAAATCATACAAACTGGTTACCAGAGGGAGGCATAGACCTTGCTGTCCAAAACACCTTAGTATGTCTTAATTCAGCATACTTTTTTCATGACCATATTATTTGCAGAGCACAATTAGTACTGAATATCCAATAAGAAATTTATGAATTCACAACAGTAGCTAAGATGGAGCCTAGGCAGAGTCCTGGCTTAGGGTGGAAACTCCGTGGATGTAATACAAGGACTGAGAGAGTCCAGGAAAATGTTTGTTTGTTTGTTTATTGAGTTGAATTTTGTTAATCAGGTGGGCCCACTGAGACAACTGCAAGGTCCCCCACCCCATGTGGGGCTTACCTTATGGAGCTACGGCCCCGCGTTGTCTTTATATTGCCTCCAGTCCCCTTTGCACCTAAAAACAGGACCAGGAGGCTTGTTTAGGAGCCTCTGGTGGGATTTGAGCCAGGGCTTCCCCGTAGTCCCCGTGGCTGCTGCTGCAGCAATCTTCTACTCCTTGGCCTCTTTGGGAGAGAGGACCAAGGTCCAGTAGTGCTTTTACACCTCCAGGTGATTGGGGAGCACTTATTCCATCCAGGACAGCCTCAGGAATGTGCCGAGAATGTAAATAAAAAATATGGCCACATGCACAGCCTTAAACTCTTAACTCATTGCCTCCACAGGCTCACTGTGAGATTACACCACTTGCCTCCTGAATCTCCTGTATACTTTTAACAGTGAATCCTGGGCCTTTCCAAGCAAAATCAAGCCATAGTCAGTATGTCGCAAACAAATGCTAATAGCTCAACAACTGCACATGCTAGACACAAAGTATTAGTGGCAGAGTTATTCAGCACAAAATTGCCTTTCCAATGGTGGCATGCATGTAATAATAAGTAATTTTGTATTTTTTCTCGCTAGTCGAAAGAGCAAACTAAATATTTTTTCACTAAAAAAATTGGCAACATAAGCAATTTTTTGTTGGAAAATATATAAAATATCAACACCAAATTAAGCATACAGACATTAGATGATGTTTTGATATTATGTTTGCTAAAAAAAAGATATCTTTTTACTATAAAATGTAATTTTTCCCCATTTTAGTCACGGTGCTTTGATGAGATTTGAGGGCTAAATCTCAACCACACACACCATATCATAAACAAATGCGCATAACTCCAAAAGTATACATGATACACACAAAGTATCAGCATGAAAGTTGATGAGCACAAAAATGCCTTTCCAATGGTGCTATGCAACCAGTTGTAATCAATACGGTTTTTTATTTTATACCTGCTGAAGTGCCAAAAAAGTGAATTTTATTCAAGCTGCTTAGGTGAATCTTGACAAAAAACATGTCAGCCATACACACCATACCATAAACAAATGCAAATAACTCCTGAAGTATACATGATATACACAAAATATCGTGACAAAATTGTGCAACATAACATTATCTTTCCAACGGTGCTATGCAGTCAAATATATATTATATTCTGTTACAATATATATTAAAATATATAAGCGACTTCTCCAGACGTTGCAAGGGCACACTGGGAGTCAGTAGCCGACTTCTGCAGACGTCCTCAGGACACACCAGTGTTTTTTTACTGACGACTACAGGCGTCTGCTAGGGACACAATGTTAAAGGAGCCAAAGCTACAAATCAGGGCATGGAGAAAAGAGCAAGAAAACGGGCATCTCTTGTTTCAGGGGCCCCCATAGGCAAAGGGGGCTCCCCCAAAAGCAAATAAAGGGTTTCCTGTATCCAGTAAAGCAAGCAGGGCCAAGGTATTTCACTATTAACCTTTGAATGTGCTTAAAATTTAAACAGTAGGCTGCATTAATAAGGCAGCATAATATAAAAAAATATGACAGCCCCCATAAGTTTCCCAGCAGCAGAGACCACTGGAAAGGGAGCAAAGGGCTTCAGAGACAGCCCAGGAACTAACTGACCAATGAGGTGGTGAGGAATGAACTGCTATAAAAGAGGCTGCGCCCTGTGAGCTGGGAGGAGTTCAGCTGAGCACTTAGTGGTGGAGACTGCAAAAGCCAGAATGCTAGCCTTGGTGCAGATAGGCCCTTCCAAGCCCAGAAAACCCTGTACGCAGACTGCCTACTAGCCAGCTTCCATGAAGGGAATTTGAACTGGACTGCTCATTGGGTTTTCCCAGGGGGTTTTACCTGAACTGCTGTGCAAAAAATTGTTAAGCAGTAAACTGTTTGAACTGTTTTCTCGTGAATGTTGCTGGCACTGCCAAACTGTTTGAACTGTCTCCCAGCCAGCGAGAAAAGTTGTTTTGGGCTGAGCAGAGACAGTAAAAAAGCTTATCTGAACTTCAGCTTCAGTGGAAGCTGTGTGTCCTGAATGTTCAAGGTGACAACAAGCCTGGGTGGCCCCCTTGTGATGATGACGAAGTGGCCGAGTGGTGAAAATGATGAAAGGCCTGTGATAGGCTGAGATGACAAGGACACAAAAGGTCTGTCATGGGTGAAAAATTCAAGAATTCAGCAGCTGCCTAGAATTTCCAGCTTGCAACTGGTGTTCTCTGAGAGTTTGTCTGCCACATTCAAAGCAGTACCAGCAAGCCTTCTCCTACCTCAGCACACCCAGAAATGGTCAACAAACTGTGAGTACCTCTGAGCTGTGGCCCTGAGGAGTTCTTTTCAAAGTTAGTTAGTTAGCTAGATACTGTATAAACAAGCATTTGGCAATGCCGAATGTTCGCTTACAGGTATTTGCATTGGTGTTTGGCATTTATGCAGCCCCGGCCCCCCAGTTGTATCCATGTCCCTTTAGCATCCATATCCCAACAGAATATCTCTCTGCAACTCCTCTTGCATTTGATCAACATTTCACTCTCATACTTCTTAAGTGTCTGTCTTAGGAACCCTAACGCCCTGGGCATGCTCAAGGGAACGAGTCTGTGTGGAAACTGTGCAACCCACACTTGTAACACAGTCATTTGTTTCAACAGATTTTCAACATAGGTATTTTGTCACCTCTGGTCATGAACACTGCCACTATGATTTTCGTACTGTGTACTGAACACTGATTTCCCACAGCGACCGTGCTATTCTGCACCGGAAATGTGAAAACACATTTCAGCCAGGATGTGAAACATGACAGCTGTACTGTTCATAAGGAGGTTTTGTAAAATGCAAATGTTGAAAAACTGGAGTGAAAATATGACAAATTCGTGAAGTTACGAGTGCACGCGGAAACTGCATAATGCACTCTCGTAAAACAATCATTTTTTTTTTTATTTTTGCACCAAATTTTCAACATAGGCATTTTAGGATGTCTGCTTATGAACAGTGTCACTGGGATTTTCTTACTCTGTACTGAACATGATTTCCCACAGCTACTGCATTATTGTACGCCAGAAGTGCGAAAACACATTTTGGCCAGGATGTGAAAAATGACAGCTATACTGGTCATAAGGAGATGTTGGAAAATGGCAATGTTGAAAATCTGGAGTAGAAATATTACAAATTCACGAACTTACGAGTGTGCATAGAAACTGCGCAACACACGCTCGTAACAGCCATTTTTATGGACTTTTGCCACCAAATTTTCAACATAGGCATTTTAGGACCTCTGCTCATGAACAGTGTCACTGTGATTGTCTTACTCTGTAGCAAACACTGATTTCCAACAGTGACTGTGCTATTTTGTGCCGGAAGTGCAAAAACACATTTCAGCCAGGATGTGAAAAATGACAGCTGCACTGTTCATAAGGAGGTGTGGAAATATGCCTATGTTAAAAATCTGGAGTGAAAATATTACAAATTCGCAAACTTACGAGCGTGCATGGAAACTGAAAAATGCACGCTTGTAAAACAGTCATTTTTTTGAATTTTTTCACCAAATTTGCAACATAGGCTTTTTGAGAGCCCATCTCATGAACACCAACACTGTTGTTTCATTAATCTGTCCCAAAAGATGATTCCGTGCAGTGACCACAAAATCACCTTTCGAGACAGAATAACGCCATGACAGTGACTAAATTCATGAACAGGGGTGTCAAGAACCCCATGTTGAAAATTTGGTGTCAAAAGTTGAAAAAATGGCCGAGATATCCACCTGAGTTGGAAAAACCCTATTTATGTCATTATACAGCTTACCGGCATTTCCTCAGTTCGCGATCGGCTTTGAAGAGTGCAGACATGTTCCCGGTCCACCGAAGTTCATCACGCTGGGCTCTGGAGGTAAGTATGGGGTGAGGGTGTGTGTGGAGAGATGCGTGCACAGAAGGTGGGCACGGGTTGGCTGGGGGGGCCAAGGACTCACCGAGGGACTGTTTTCTTGTTTTGCAGGAATTAAAAAAAAAAGGACGCTTTTGGTACGCTGGGGTGGGCTTCAGCATGCCACTAGGTGATAGGGTGTGGGGGAGGTGGGAGGCGCAAAGGGTGGCCGCGGGTTGGTGGGGGGCGAGGACTCACAGAGAGATCCGTTTTCTTGTTTCACAGGAGTGGGGGAAAAAAGCAGGGGCTGTAGGTATGCTGGGGTGGGCTCCCAGCATGCCACTCTATGTTTGTTAGGGGGACTAGAGCCGGTGGAGATTGGGCACCCCTGTCCAACCATACAGTGTGTGTGTAGAAGGTGTGGGGTAGCTACGAGCACACTAGGTAGGCTCCCAGCATGCCAACTGGTTGTTTTGGGGGGCTGCAGCCATGGGGGTTTGGGCACCCCCATTGGCCACACGGTGTGCTGGGGGGGAGCATGAGCTGAGGGGGATTGGGCACCCCCTTCGACACACAAGGTGGGGACTGGGAGAACAGTAAGGAGGGATGGGGAGGACATTAGCAAAGGAAGGAAGCGGGAGGTATTTGATACCGAGCTGTGCATAACAGCAGTTTGGCTGACCTCGGTATGCTAATTGCATACACGCTACCACCGCTGATTGCAGCAGACCTTTTCTTAGAAGTGAAGACCAACACAGCCAAACTGCTGTCATACACAGCTCAGCATGTATTGGTCCCATAGGGTCACGCCTGCTACACTGGGCACTGCATTGGGGAGGAGGGTCACACACCTCCGAAAGTCATACTGTTACAAGATGTTCCTTGCACATGCACGCAAGCAAACATAAAAAGGGGTGAAGTCCTGGGTAGGACTTTGTCAATTCGCAGGAAGCCCAAGCAGAAGATTACTAAAAGTATTTGTTTTACCTTATTTGCCAACAATTTTGAGGCCCCTTTTCAAGCTCTACCGTTTCAAGTTCAAAAACTGTTTCCACCGTATCCCAAACTGCCTGAAACCTTTTGTCACCGGGCTGGCCACCAGCAGCACAGTGAGGTACCCACCACAACAGACAATAAGAACTTTTGCGGCCGTGGGGGAAAATCAGGTGCACCCTTAGGGGTGGTACGGGGACTGTGTGAGGAAAGTTGTTGAAACCAAAACCGTTTCTTCTGTGTTTTGCTTCCCCCTCACCCCTTCCCTACAATAAATCTGGGGATAGTTCATGTTGCAATTGGTATTCCTGGTTATTGCTTTGTGTGTATTACTCCTGTGGGGTAATAGGTAATTGTGTGTGGGAGGGAAACTAATATTATTTTTCCACGGGGGGGGGTAGGGCCACATTGAGTAGCCTGTATATACCCCTCTCCCCAGGGGGAGGCACAAAAACATGTTCCTGGTATTCTAATTGTATACTGCACCCAAAAGAACCCAGGCCAACCCCAAGGTAGTTTAGTGTGTGAGGGGGCACCTGGGTGTGCATACAGAAAGGACCCCCCTTATACAAGCATATCCCTTTTTCAGGGGCAACCCAGAGTTAATGACATACAGCAATAAGGTTGCATACATTTTTAAAAAACAGAATTTGCACAGATTTAATCAAACAAACATAAATTAGTTAAGTTCAGAGGAAATAAATTAAAAAATACAATCAGGTTTTATGACATCATATGACATTAAGTAAAATTTTATATAGCTCATACAGATAGAGAGTTGTGCCCCTCAGACAAGGACAGCAGATAACAGGTAGGGAACCCAATAGACTTTGGGGCAAACCAAGGGGCACATCAGCGGTTACACCTGCACTGACTCCCCTCAAGAAAGTAAGCCTTAAGCCTTTTTTCAAACATTGTTTGAAAGGGGCAATTTAGAACTTCACTAGGGAGCCTGTTCCATTGGGATGGGGCAGCAAAGAAGAAGGCTCTCCTGCCAGAGCCTAAACTCATCTTTGGGATTTCTAATAATGAACTGGACGAAGAACCGTGGAGCCTCACATGTTGTTTGGACTTAATAGTTCCCATGAGGCTGGGAGGGTAGTGACTTTGGCCAGGTTAAAGCTTAGACAGAGCAACGGATACATCATTTTTGCTTCAAGTGATGGCCATCCCAGAGCAGCGAACATATCACAGTGGTAATCCCTTGGGGAGGCTCCTGTGACAAAGCGCCCTACTTTATTACACAACATTATATGTCTGCTTTGCTTAGTCTTGAAGGGACAGTAGACTGGGGCTCCAGAGAGGAGTACAGGCAATAATGTGCTGTTTGGTATAGCACGTCCCACTTCCTTAGAGTGGTAAGGGCAAATCATATAAAGTATGTCAAGTTTCTGTTGTAGTGCCTTCGACAGAGCATCAACATGAAGACTAAATGACAGGTCCTGGTCAAACAAAACCACAAGATACTTCACTGACCTCACCACTTCTAAGTGAGATCCACCTTTTATTGTCTAGAAATCTGAGGGTAGAAAAATATGGCCTTTGTCTTAAAGGAGAACTGCGCTGAACCTGTACGTCAATTCCCCCTGTAAATGATTTCTAAATACTTGTTTCAGTTCTGTTACTGTTCCAGCTCTGCAGTCTTTTTTAGTTATCCTAGTGGGTGTTTCTGACATAGACACAAGTAGTAAGTACCATTTTAGAACTGTATGGTGTAGTCTATGTCCCTGTTCTACTCTTCTATTGCTGGCACAATGCATCTGTGTTCTACTATAGAACTCTGTGGCTGAGAGGGACATAAAATACATCATACAGTTCCAAAATGGTACTTTACATCAGAGTGTAAATCAGAAACACCAACTGTGTTCACTAAAAAGCCTGTAGAGAGGAAACAATAACAGAATTGGAGTCCATACTTAAAAACAGATGCTATTGGGGAAAATGGTTTACAGGTTCAACGTAGTTCTCCTTTAACGCAGAGGATTAGTATATTATTTTAGAAGTTGCTTGAATTCACTCTCCCTTTCTATGTTGATACAGTTAATGTCTACAGAAGATCTGTACAGAACAGCATCATGTGTGCACAGAGTTGTAATGAGGCCCACCCACAACTTCTGGGCATATCGTTAATAAATAGCGAGAAAAGGAGGGGACCCAGAACTGAGTCTTGGGGAACATCATCAGTTATATCCCTTTATTCTAATAAACTACCTTGCCACTTGACGTGTTGTTCTCATTTGGTCAGGTAGTAATTAAACCAGCTGCATGCTAGGTTATCTAGACAGAAAAGCCTAAGTTTAGCCACCAGGAGGGAGTAGTTTACCAAGTCAAATACCTTGATAAAGTTTATAAAAATTGTACTAGTGGCCTTTCTGTTTTCAACGGTGTCCAGAATATTGGAGGTCAAAATAACCAGGACAGTGTCTGCACCATGTTTTTTTCTAAACCCAGCCCCCTGCCTTTCACACACCTGTGATATCTACGAACAAGCAAACTGGTTCCAACTATCTGGCAAACTTAGGCACCAGACGTGCATTCTAGTGAAAAAGATCATCTTGGATCTCCTACCCCAAGGGGTCCTGACTTTACTTGTCCCTCATGGAGGCTTCTGCCTAACCAGAAGCTCAGAAAATCTTACTTTCTCTGTCCCCCACTGTCACATTACTCAAGGACAATACTCCTTCAAATCCAGAGCCTCATCTTGGTACAACTCACTTCCTCCAGAAGTTACCAACAATACTACACTGGGCACTTTTAAGAGTAGTCTTCATCAGGACCTTGTCACCAGGGCCTCCTGTGACTGCTTCTCTTAACTATCCATGTCCTCCTCCACTTTGCACTCCCTTTGAAGTCTCCCACCCTCTCAGTTTTCACCTTTTTTGCCCATCCCCTCCCATACACCCGTACTTTCCTCACCTCCTCCCTCTGTCCCTTCCCTCTCCCCTCTTTGACAATGCTCTAATCTCTATTCTCCTCTCTCTTTCATCTTAACTTTCTTTTGCTGCCCTACAGACTCTTCCACCTGTAATTGCCTTTACTACACAGCTTTTGACTCCCTAAAATTTAATTCACATATGACCTGAAGTGTATGTGTTAACTAATGTACCAGACAAAGCCTCCAGCTGCTTTTTATTTGTCCTACTTGTTATATGTCTTCTGACTGTGTTCGCTCTAGTTTTCTAATGTGGAACCTTTGTAAAAGAGCCTTGGCTCAAAGGTGTCATCTGAAATCCTAATAAATAAATAAATAAACCCATGCTGGACATTGGTAAGAGAGTGATAGTATTCCAGGTAGTCCTGAAGTTAGTCATATACCAACCTGTCTTGGATTTTAGCTTATGGTGCTGACTAGGGAGATGGGCCAGTAATTTTCAATAGGTTCTTTCTGCCCTCCTTTGTGAATAGGTACCACTAGCACAATTTTACATTTTTAAGGAATTGTTCCCTGTAAGAGGGATTTATTCATGAAGTTTTTAACGGGATTGGCAATGACAGGGGCAGCCATTCTTAGGAATTTTGATTCCAGATTATGACAGCCTGGCATACAATCACTTTTGATTAATCTCAGCTGAGTGAGAACTTCCTTCCTGGATTCTAACCTAAAATGAAATTTGGGTTGTTGGCCTTGGGGTGATGATTGGCTAGTGACTGGGGAGTCCAGAGAATGTCCACTTAAGGGTACCCTAAACCTTTCCAGATCAGTGAACTCATTTGCTGAGAATTTAGGTCCAGATATTGCCTAACTGTCAACAGAAATATTATGAATGGGAGTACTAGTGCTACCCTTGAAGATACAGTTTAGCTGTGCTCAGAAATGTTTAGGATCAAACAGATTTTTGACCTGGAGATTTTTTATGAAAGTTCTTTTGGTGCTTTTAAGATTTGATTTGCAGGTATTCCTTAAGTTCCTGCGTAAGTGCCAATCAGATACTAGTCCAGATTTTTTAAATTGACCCCAAGCCTTGTCTCTGTCTCATGGTCTTGCGGAAGTCACCATATCCATCCATTTTTTCAGAGACCTCTTGCTCTTCATTGCCTTATAAGGTAATGCTTATTAACAACACTGAGGAAATTATTAAGGAAGTACAGTACTTGAGGGTGCTGTCAGTGTTGGCGAGATCAATTATAGGGCCCCAGTTCATTTTGGTAATGCTAATTAGAAAAGAGGTCTTATCATATTCGGAAGGGTCCCTAGCTTTGATGATTTGGGGAAGAGGATTAGGGGCACTAATTTTTCCAAATACAGAAAACCAGGGAGTGATCACTGAGAGAGTCTGGCAATAACTCTACAACTTTTATCCTTTCAGATTTGTTTACTAAAACCTAATCCAGGAGCATGTAATTGCCAGTCTTAGTATTCATTCTAGTGGGTTCCCCAAATACTTGCGAGAGGTGTACATCTGACAAGGCAGACTTACACCCATTATAACCAGCTCTCAGCCAGTTAAGGTTGAAATCTCCAAGAAGAATTAATTCACCTAGGGACTGTTCAGCTAGACTGTTAGTTAGAGAAGTTAGTGCAGGGAACACAACATTTAGGTGATTATAGATACAGCCTGTACAGAGAGATTTTACCTCCCCAAAGGATAGTGGTCACGGATAGAGCCTTGCAGGTCGATTTATCCAGAGCTGTAATGAAGACCTCCTTGGCATTAATGAGGGACCTAACATAGAGCAGGACCCACCTCTTTTTTTTGGCACCATCAAGCGTAGCTTATAAACGCCAATTGTGGTCATGCATACTCTTTTCTGCATTTCCATCAAGTTTAAGGTTATCATTTACCTGAGTGGTTTGCAATGTGTCAAGGTTGCCAGCCTCCGAAGGCTGACTGATCTGCCATGCTGTAGGTCCTGCTGGCTGGCAAGAGTTAACTGAAAGCTACAGTGACAATGGCAGTAGACAGGACGTTCATTTAATATAAGCACTGCACCAACTAGGAATGTCACAGTAAATGGTTCACCTTCCCTATACTTTTATTTCTAGGAAAAATGTTGCTTCAGGGGATGCTGCTACACGCAAATGAGGAGTGGAGCAGCAAGACAGAGCAATTTATTTGGAGAGGGTAAAAAGTTATGGGTGCAGTGTGCCCGTGTGATAGTAGCCATAGTGTATATGTTACAGTTTTTTACATGTTTAGACAACGTTTCTGACATTAAGATGAAAACTATTCCATTTAAACTGACATGGCTCCAACTGTCCATATTATGGCTTTATTTGCCCCTCACCTTATTTGAAGAGAGTTTAGCCTATTTGGCTACTTCAGTCGATTCTAAGTGAATCCATTTACATTTTCAACAACTGAAGTGGTCATTTGAATGTAGTGGAGTTGCTTCGGTTGATGTTCACAACTGAATTGCTATCAGATATTTGTACCCTGCTGATATTTTGTCCTACAGTGCATGCTTTCCAGTCACTGTGACTGTTTTTCAAATACAGACTTGTTACACAATGTGGGATATTTGCTTTGAAATTGCAACCCTCAGTACTAATTGACATTTTCAGGCCTTCCAAAATAAACAATCCAGTACAGGTCTAATTTTGCTAGATGAGTGCTCTTGTGTAACAACCAGCAATCTAACGTTAAAGATTGATTCTTTTATGGGAAACTCCTCTCCTAAAGCCAGTGAATTATTTGCTTCTTAGAATATGGGTTGAAGATTTCCCAACCTCATATTGGCTAAGACCCTTGGCAAGGGATATATCTATGTGCCAACAGAGACCGGGAAATAACAAGTCCCATGCCAACCTGCCTCACCACCAAGTAAATCATTGTGTCCCCAAAAGTTTCCAGCACTGAATAGAAGCCTTTTTTTAACCAAGAGATTCCATCCCCAAACAGAACAGCAGTCCCTAAATGACAATGGCAGAAACTATGGCATTTTTTAAAATTCTGTCCAGTAACACACAAAAAATGTTTTTTTTTAATTGCTGCACACTTAGGCTTGCTCATGCATTTGAGCCACAACATTCAGCCCCCAAGCTGGCCATTCATAAAGCAACTATTTAAATTCTGCTGTTCCAGCAGTTCTCTAGTAAAATTAAAAAAGTATTTTAATACCTTAAAATGTGATGGTGACACTGGCGCCAATGAAACTCTCCTGCTCTGCTCCCAATCACTGCCCAACCACGACCCGCCCAACCATGAGCAAGGTATCATCTTCTACTATGGCACACAGCAGTTCCTGACTAAGATACTGGCTCTCAACTAATAATAAAAAACATTTAGAGACCATTCTTCCCAATAGCTCTAAATAGCACCACTTCTCTGACAGTGCTTTTACTCTGGTGCTCTCACACAACCACAGTCCCTCTTAAATAAAAAAAGAAAGAGACAACCAGTGAACCAGGTAGAGAAATCTGATCTGGATCTCTACTAGCAAAAGCTGGGGGAGCCACAAGGAAACAAGCAGTCAAGCACAAATCAATGCACAGAAAAAATATGTATTCAAAACAGAAGCACCCTCTACTGCCAGCTGTATCAGCAGAGGCACTACTTTACAAGAAAATGCATTTCCATTAATTTATACTAGTTTTTAAGTAAATTTGCTACATTTTGAAATTATTTTATAAAAATGTCACAAATAACCAATTTTCTAAGCGTAATAATATCCTCCTGGGTGGGCAGTATGGGCTATACTGAACCTTTCAGGGGCTGTGAGACCCTCTGCCTGTGGTGTTCGGCCTCATTACACCCTGGGTGGTCTGGTATAGCCTGATACCGACTACCCTGTCAGGTATTACTGGTAACCCAGAGTGAAGCACTGTGATTGTCCAGTAGATGGTGATCACACTACATGGGCAGTCCAACACTCAATCAAACAGGAAAAAGTGCAGAGATTGGAGAAAATTGTGAATGAGAATGGGGCCTCTGAACATCTCCTAAACTGCAGATTATAAAACTAAACCACAGACTATAGTTTGCTCTCTTGCTGATCTGCAGCTCATTGCAAGGTTAATATACTGTACCCTGATTTTCCCTCAGTTGCAGTCAGTGGTGTCGTTTTTCTGTATAATGTTACACACTTCCAAAAAGATATACAATCCTGGCCTACACATTTACCATTTCCACAAATTATGATTATAGTACAGATATCGTTATTTCACAAATTATGCTGAGATTCAGTACAAGGCTGCATTCCCATTGTTCTCCTTCTCCTCATGTTTCAGTTAAATCCACCATCCTTCGCAAACACAAGCACATAGGCTCTTTTAAAAGTCACTAGCCAAAAGTGCACTCAAACTTAAATTCAAATAATTTCTGCTTAATTTGTTGGAATTATTATGGTTTTTTTTTCAGTGTGTGATATGGACTGTTGATTATTTAATAAATACCATGCATAGTTTCAGGTTTGTTCACAAATAGTTTTTAGGCACCTGCATGCATAGCTTGTAAGCACCTATTAGGGTCATGCACGCTCTTTTCTACATTTCAGTCAAGTTTAAACCAGCAGTGCAATGAAAAATGTTTTTCCAAGAAAAGCTACTTTCAGCTACAGTTAAGGAAATATTAGCATACCTGTCAAATGTACTAGTCTATGTACCTCCTACGCTGTTCACCATGAGTCTTTTTCACTTTTTCAATGCTAACTAACCCTTGCCAGGTCTACAATGCTACATGTATTTCTATGCAAAATGTGGCAGCCTTCTTTTTTTTTCTTGAGGAAAAAACTCAATTAAAACATTTATAAAATACTCACATTTTGGTGAAATTTGAAAATTGTACCACCAAATAAAACTGAAAGATGCCTGGAATCTTTTATG
This sequence comes from Neoceratodus forsteri, assembly GCA_016271365.2. NCBI lineage: Eukaryota > Metazoa > Chordata > Ceratodontiformes > Ceratodontidae > Neoceratodus > Neoceratodus forsteri. The sequence continues at coordinate 335,449,663 of CM028137.1, read as the reverse complement.
ATGAAAAAAAGGTAGGGTCAGATGTTTTGCCCAATTTCATCGTAGTGCTGCTTTAAAGTTACTTTTTGTGTGAGATGTTTGCTATGTGGCAGGGTTGACAGACAGTAGAATGATTTGCCATGCTGTAGGTCTGGCTGGCTGGGGAGGGTTGACTGATACCTACAGCAACAATGGCAGCGGACAGGATATTCACAGAATATAAGTGCTGTGCCAGTGAGGAACATAGCAGTAAGTGGTTCACCATCATTGCACTCTTATTTCCAGGAAGAATGTTGCTCCAGTGGGTGCTGCTGCATGCTGCATGCAAACAAGGAGAAGAGCAGCAGAACGTAGCAGCCATGCATCTTTTGGAGGAAGTAAGTACTGTGGGTGCAGCTAGTTAGCTGAGCAGTTTATTTTTGTTCTGTGTGCACTCTACAGATTTGCCAGGTTATTAATTAAGACATTCAGCCAATCTGGGAAATGTTTGGCAAGGCAGTTTTAAAGTAGCTACCACAAAACCCCATGCTGGGAATTAATAACCACTGGGGCCAACAGAGTGAGCAGTCATTCATTGATGTAGTTGTGCTGTGTGTTTGTGTTTAATGCTGTCAGTCGATCTGTTTATTTAGCTGTTGATCTTTCTACCTTCCCTTAAGATGAACATCTCGGGAGTGAGGACTGAGGGCATTAATTGTGTGTGTGTGTGTGTGTGCGTGTGTGTGTGTGTGTGTGTGTGTGCAGGGGTTCAGTTAATTTATTTTCAGTGGAAGTCTAAAACTTCCAGGAGTCAAAATCTGGAAGTCATTCCAATTTTTTGGAAGTTAAAATACTTCCAGGATCCCACTTTTGGAAGTCAGTATTCTTGGAAGGACAACTTTATGGATGTTTCTATAATATATTAGTGGTAAAATACAATTTCTTTCAGAACAATCCATCATTTCTGACTTCCATGCCTGCAGTTTTCTCCTCTTTATTTGGAAGTTTTTGCCTTATTTTGGAAGTCAAATACTCCCAAAATGGAAGTTAACAAACCAGTGTGTGTGTGTGTGTGTGTGTGTGTGTGTGAGAGAGAGAGGAGAGAGAGAGATGGGGGATTCAAAATAAATCTAGAAGGAACATCAGACAGATTATAATTGTACTGCCCTCATTAGCCTATTTGGGTGGCAGTCTCTTTTTGTTACTAGGGTAGGTTGGTGGGGGGTGCACAACAGCTGGCAGCCAGGAGACCAATACAAACTGCACATACTATTCATATGGCAGTAGATCTGCACAGCATCACATGGGGCACCAACTGGGGCACAGCATTTTATTTTACCAGGGCACACGTTCTAGTATGGGGCTGACATTGATAGGGATCTCCCAACACACACACACACACACAAAACCTGTATGGTGGATTTTATTTGCATTTAGTCAAGTTCAAAGGTGCATGCAATGTGAGTCATTCAGCTGCATGTTGTCACTGATGATGTCAGGGATAGGGTTTTTAGGTCTTGGTGTAGGGTTTCACACCTATTCAAGCAGAGGTTCTAGCCCCAGTGTGAAACCATTTTATCTTTCTCATTACGATTTATGTAGTTTGAGAGAAATTGTTAGATGTAATTGATGATGATAGTGATACACTTTCAGCAAAATTTGAAGTTCTATATTGTTAAGTTGAAAAGTTCCAGTGCAAACCTTGACACTGCTTCAAATAGACAGACTGTTAATTATGAAAATCCACTGCAGCTGTGTAGCGGGGTGTCTCCACTGACTGCTGTCTGTCCTTTACCAGAGCATGCATCTCCTGTATCAGATTCATAGTACAGCAGTATAGCTCCAGACTACCAAGCAGGGGGCCTGGGTTTGATCCCTAGAGTGGAATTCTTTTTTTTTCTTACTACAATTTATGTAGTATGAGCGATATTGTTAGATGTCATTGCTGATGTTAGTTACATACTTTCAACTAGGTTTGACATTTTATGTTGCTGATAACTTTAAAGGTTCCAGCTCAGATTCTGATGTTTAAATGCAGATTGGGAAACATTACTTTAAATAGACAAACTGTTCATTATGAAAAGTCACTGCAACTTTGGGAAGGGGGGTCTGCACTCAGTGCTAGATGTCCTTTGCCACAGCATCCAACTTCTGTCTAGGAAGCTTAGTACAGAGTTACAGTTACAGGCTTTCAAGCAGTAGAGAGTATGGGACCTGGGTTTAATTTCCAGAGGGGAACATTTTTTTCTTTCTCACTACAGTTCATAGATGCTGTGCCTCACATCACATCCCCCAAGCCACTTCCTTTTTCATTTCTGGGGGAAATCTGTCAGCCTTCTTTCTGGCAAGATAATTATTTCACACAGACCTTCTTTGGCACATTCAGTCTCATTGGTACTTTGATTTACCTATTCTATTCTTTCTGTAAACAGTAAACCCCAAAAGCTCAATTTCACTGGCTAGGACAGCTGGTTTCAACTGGGTTTCTGCGATTTCCAGTATGTCAGAGGAATAGAGATTGGCCCATACTTCAAGCTGTAGCATTTTGTGCCTCAGGTTGTTTATATTCATGTGTTCAATTTTTAATCCACTGGTGCTGGTCCAGCAGGGGTCTTTAGAGAAAGACACCCAGCAGTTATCAGGAATAGGACTTGGGTGAGACTCTATGTCTCCAGAAAGTTGTAATAGAATTAGGTGCTTTAGCTAGGACAGGAGGTTTGAAGTTGTAGTCAAGGCAAATATGTTGAACTGCCTCAGCCTGGATATATGTTTATAGCAGCTGCCATATTTATACAGCCTGTGCCCAATCAATAGGGTCAGGTAGACCTGCTGCTATAAGCCCCAGAATAAGGGACTGTTTTGGCTTCCTAAAGTGATCATAGTGGGGAGTTAAGACCCCAGAAGCTATGAGATCAGAGCAAATAAATAAGGTGACATATGCTAAGATGAGGGCTAGCCCCTTAATGCCATGCTTTGGTCAGAGAGTCCCCACTTGACAAGGACGGGGTAGGAGTGGAGTCAAAATAAACGTCGCTGGAGTTAGGCTAAAGTCAGACAGTAAACAAGTTATCTTATCTTATCCTCCAGTAACAGCTGGTTTTAAACCTAGATGTCTCACAAACACTAGTCTTGCTCTGGAGTATGAGATATGGAGAGAGCTCACCACACCCAGGTGATGTGTACTCTGATGAGCTGCTTTGGAAAGTACCTAGCAGAGGACAGGTATATTCACTATACCCAGATAGGGTTTCTATGTTTCCATGTTTCTATGTTCTGTGTGTTACAAGGAAAGCTATAATGGCGGTTGTCCACTATGTAGATATGAATATACACTCCCCCCAAACAGGGTACATCTAGGCACAGAATACATTTCACCCAAATAGGATATAAATAAGTATAACATAAACACCACCTATCTAGAGTATAGTTGGTTGTAACATAAACATCACTCAGACAGGGTATAGCTAGGATTTCCTCTTTTACCAAGGGAAGGTTTTATTAATAATGCAAGTAGCAGCTACCAAAGAGATAACAGGCAGTATTGAAGCTCTACCTACATAATGTTGAAGCACCACATCTTAAATACTGAGATTAGGGAGCTAGCTAAGCATAAACTTTAAAACAAAAAAAACACATAGTAGCAAGCAAGATATAGTTGATATCAGATTAGGCACCAGCTAAAGATGAAGCACCACACCATAAATAATGAATGAGGGAGCTGGCAATGCAAGAACATTAGAAAACATCGAAGTCCGCCACCCTGCCAGCAAAACTGGAGTGCATGAGATTGTATATTTTCAGTTTGAAGCAAACAAGACACAACTGTTCCACACAGAGCTGGTGGTGCGCCAAGACAAAATAACAGAAATGCACACATTAGAAGCCAGGCACTCACCTCTCCAAATGATAGGAACATCAATGCTTTAGTTTAATTCCATTTATTGAAGAAGATAAAACATCCAGAGATCAGGACCCCCTGATGCGTTTTGGATCACATGACCCTTTATCATCACATTACCATTGTTGCTCCTGCCATCTGATGAGGCTCCTTCTGGTTGGGTGGGGCAGGAGAAGGAGGCACGGCTATGCAAATTTGCACCCGAGAGTCCAGTGCTGGGGAAGTAGCAATCGAGGTGGGAGGGACCTGTAGTGAGCTCAAATTCCAGCCCTCTCAACCACTGACTGGAGCTGCTGATGATGTGGCCATGCTTCAGAATGGTGTAGTTCAGAGAAACGGCTCTTTGTTCTGATTTAAAGAGCTATGGGTTTTGTTGCTCCTCCAGACATCTGATGAGGCTCCTTCTGTTTAGTTGGGGTAGAGGAAAGAGGGAGTTATGGCTATGAAAAGTGTGCCCAAGAATCCATTGCTGAGGAAGTGGCGATCACAGGGGGAGGACCCAGGACCAGAATAAGGCAAAGGCAACATAGGCCCAGGCCTAGGGCCCCTACCTGCAAGAGGGACCTCAAGAATCCACAAAATATAGAATCATGTTTGATAAGATCTCTTGCTGGACAGGAAATGGGATACTCCCTTTGTTCCTGTAAAGTGTACTAAGTTGAGGGTGAAGCTTCTGGTGGATGGCATGAACAAGCACTGAGAAATCAAAATAACAATCCATCCAGGCCTCAAGAAACTTAAAAGAGGGGATATCCTCAATCGGAAGGTGGGAAGGAGAGAGCCTGGTGAACCTCTGCCTGGTGCCAAAGTACATAGACACCATTTTCTTGGCATTGAGGGACTGCTGATTAGCCAGGACCAGCGCTGGATGTTAGTAAACTCCAGCTGGAGCCTGGCCATGACGTCGGGGTAGAGGGACTGGAGGCAAAGAGAACGAAGAACTATATCATCTGTGTACACATGGATGGATGCAGCAGAGAAGCTGGCAGTGAGGAAGTCATTTAGGAAAAGGAGAAGAGCATAGGGTCAAGAATGGACCTTGGGGCACATCTGAGTAGATAGGGAGTGGCAGGGATAAGGAAACACCAATCCAGACAGCACAAGACCTGCCCTCAAAGTAGTAGTGGAATCACCCGGCTGAGGCATCAGGGAGCTCAGCTGCCTTAAGCTTGTCAAAAAAAAAAAAAAGCAGAGCACACACGCATGAGAGCAAATTAAACTTTTTATTCTGCAATGAAAAAAGATGCAATGCAAAGATTCCCCTACATAGTGTCCTACATACAGGGCTTCTTCAGGTGTGGCCCCCTGAGGAAGCTCCATACATAGGGCACTAAGTAGGGGAATCTTTGCACCGTACAAGCCCCGTATGTAGGGTGCAATGTAGGGAAATCTTTGCACTGCATCTTTTTTCATTGCTTGTTTCTTTTTTTTTCTATATGGTAGTACGTTGCAGTTAGCAGCTTCAGTGATGTCAAAGTGCTCAGATTCCTTTTTTTTCAGAGGAGGAGGAGGAGGGCAGCAATGTAAAAGGCTTTGGATAAGTCCACAAAGATGGTGGAGGTGACCAGGCCCTTATCCATGCCTGAGAGAAGCACAGGAGTCAGCCAGCTGCCCTCTGGCCACACAGCCAGTCAGAGATTGGAAAATTTTCAGCCCATTTTCTAAGAAGAAAATAACTAAATAATCATTGGGGAAGTGTGTTAGTGCTGCACCCCAGGAGGCAGTATCATATGTTTAACCTGACCTATTAATTCCTTTTCTGGGTGGAGGCACTATGCTATTTCCTCCGTCCCGCTTCCAAATCAAACCCCCACATATGAGGATTCTAACGAACCCAGGCCCTTCAACCTTGATTGGCGCCCACAGGCATAAGACAGGGGTAGTAACTGTAACATCTGTAACAGGTGCACAGCAACCCAGTTACATTATTATTAATACAGCTGCAGCAATGCCAGTGAGCTGAGCAAGTACAGTCAAGACTGACTAAAGTCTGAAAAAGGAAAAATTAAAAAAAGTTCTTTCCTAATTTTTAATATGCAGTAGAAAAATGTCCCTACACTAGTACTGTGTTGAATTACAAAACCTTTTACAATTAGGTTTGATTTGACATACTGTACACTGTGTGCACACACAGCAATGTGCACACACAGATAAAAACTGCAGACACTCAGAAGCACTGGCGTCAGCCGACTGCCCTCTGGTCCCACAGTTGCATAAGAAGGACCAGAGACCAGGTTCTATATAGGAAGATAATATTCATTATTATTACATCTACAGCAGTGTCAGTGAGCTGAACAAGTGACTGCCCCCCACAAGCACAAGGCACGCTTGCACAAGTGGGACCCGACCAAGGGTGCTGCAGAGTCAAACTTCCACACAAGAACAAATAATAAATATACAGCAGCAGTGCATTTAGCAGGTTGGTAGTCAAGCAAGACTTCAGAGTCTTTGTTTCAGATAGAAGGCTGCAAAAAGTAAGAGAAAAAAAACACATAAAATTGCTATACACAAAAATTTAAACCCCTACAAAAAAGTGAATGTTCCTAAGCAGTTTAAAAAGCAAAACTTTTACAGTTTGATATTGTTGCACTTGCCACAGCGTGTGTGTTGTGTGTGTGTGTGTGTGTGTGTGTGTGTGTGTGTGTGTATACTGTGACTCTTATGCTTCCATCAAGAGAAAAAAAATCACTGCTAGCAGATCTCCTGGCAAGTAGTGAATTATCACTCAAAAGTGAAAAAAAGACTGTTTACTAAACTCTAACTGTGTACTTGGAAAGTACACAAAAATTGCAAAAATCAGTGTTTTCTTTTGGAACACAAGTGTAAGCAGTTGCCACACCAGGGCCCTCGGTGTTCACCTCTCCAACTATCCTGAGGAGGCCGGGCTGGGTGCCCTAAGGAGGTTCTATGTGATAACGGTGACCGCCAAAGGGCGATCGCCGTTACAGCGAAGTCAGAGTGATGAAAATCAATTTCGGCACTCTGACTCCCTAGCACACAACTAAATGGTGCCTGAGACCTGAATTTTTTAAGTTTATGTAGAGGGCTTTGACCCCCTAGGACCCCCCTACTTAAGGATTCTCAACTCCAGGGGACAGCATGTCAGGAGGGGACATAAAAAAAAAAATAAAAATTCGGGCCGCTAACAAATAAACCTGGCAGCTCAGACCAAACCCAGCACCCTAGCCACCAAAGCCAGCGAGCAGACCCCCACACCACAGGGCCAGCTAAGGCAGCTACCATAGCTCCACCTCAAATCCCTCCTACCCTACTTGGCGTGCTCACTCCCCCCACAAGTACCTTTAGCGATGCTCGCTCCCACCCCATACACGTACCTGTAGCGACTTCCTGTTACTACAGTCACCAACCCACCCCATCCGATCACTGTAGCTGTCCTCGGGGGTCACTCAATCATGGTCGCACATATCATGGTATACCCCCTAAGGATATGCTTCACTGGAGTAATGTGGCGCGGTGCCTGCACCTGGGGTACTGATATTGAGTACCTGGTGACTGATACACATGACTATCAGCTCCCAAAAAACAATGCATAAACTGCCCACACAGTCCCTTCCCCAAACAAGTGACATAGCAACCAATGACAGTCCCCAAACCATAAAATGCAGTTTCAAACCAATAATGTTTTTAAAAGGAAGGGTACAGGAAGAACACAAGGCAGGTAAAATGGATGAATTGGGGGTAGCAATATTGCTATACTCTCTACAATAATGGCAATAAGCAGTTCATTACTTTGCCCACAAACTCTGCTCACCCCCCAGCAGTCCTCAAACCCCAAATGCCAGTGCACCCACTTCCGCCCTACAAAGGCCACTGGTGAAAGATCTCTCAAAGGTTACAGAAGGTACCACACTGGGAAAACTGATGCTACTAGCAGGGTGGAGCTCAGTGACATGCTTAATCTTCGGCTGGAAAAATACTTGGAACTCAACTGTTGAACACAGCTTTAACTCTTTAGAAACCAAGTTGTGAAAAGGGCCCCTATTTGTAATCCAAAGGGATTTGGTGGCTGGGTCACATTTATTTATTTATTTACTTATTTATTTATTTATTTAACATTTTACCAGGAAGGCATGCTGAGCAGACTACTGCTTGATTCCAGATGTGTCCTGGGGGAGGGGGGGACATGGATAGCAGTTGAAGACAGTATAAAACAAGTGATATTACATAGTAGGGGGATCACTAATGTAGAATCCCAGTAAGACCTAGTGGTAGGCAGGGAAGGCAGCTTGTGAAACTTCAGTTAAATGGGTTTCACAGTGTCTCACTCCGTTCTCAGTCTCAGCTGAGACTGAGGGATGACATCACCAATAGAACTATTGCAGCTGCATGAGCCACATTGGAATCTACAGCAAGGGAGTTGGTTAGAATGTTGGGAGTTTTTGAAGTCAGTCTTCAGTTCAGTCTTCAGTGAGTGTGTGTGAAGTTGGGAGCTTGCTGAGAAAGCAGCTCAGTGAAGGCTCTAGGAGCCTCAGCCCTGACAGAGGGCTACTTTTAAGTAAAAGGGTGTGTGTCTCCACCTTAAAGAGAGACACAGAAGATAACTGAAGTGGTGGAGACTGCTGTTTTTGGGTCTCAGTGCCCCCTCCCTCCGGGGGGAAGGAAAAAGGTTTCCCTGCAAATTCCTGGGGCAACCCCTAGTTCTGCTTGTGAAGGAAAAGCTGCCTATGTGTTCCAGTGTTTATTTGGAAAAATAAGAAGATTTGTGATAGGGTTGTCAGAACTAGTTCGAGTAAGATTCAAACCCATCTCGAACCCTGGTGTTCGAGTTCTAATTAAGGACTCGAACACTAGAGGGTTCACAAAAGGGTTCTTTGAATCTTTGTAAAAAAATCTTATTTTTCTGTTTTCTGGTAAGCGCATCCCTCCCAAGTCCTGAATGCAAATTTTCAGCCCCCGATTGAAAAAAATCTTACTTTTTTACTGTTGGCATGCAAAATTGTCAGCTCCGGAATCCTCACTTGAGTTTTGCTTCCATTCCCATCCCGATTCCAGCTGCAGTTACTGTTCTTGTGGGGGGACATTGTGAGATCGCGCCTGCGTACCCTTGATCCCAGTCACCGTCACCACCTGACCAACTGCTCTGTGCATGTGGTGCTCATACCAGCACAGTATTTAAGTCGCGCGTGGCTGCTTTCACAGTTCATTCCGAGATTGAAAGGAGTTGCAGCTCTGCTGTGTCTGATTGCGTTGCGAGTTGCGAACTCATGGCATTTAAAAAAAAAGTGATGACTTGCTTTCCCTCCAGCTACTAGAGTAAAACAAAATAATAAATCTAAAGTGTGGGTGGTGGACAGGGTGAAAAGGGGGGATGGGAGACCGAGGAAGCAAGGGAGGGTAGGAAAAAACGGTGGGGTCTCTCTCGTTGTGTGGGATACAGACTGAGGGATCTATATCTAGCTGACTGCCTGCATTGGAATGCTGCTTAGTCTTGCTAGTTGCCAAATTACTATATTCTGAATTTTCTGATCCTCCTGATCTGTTTAAGATTAACTACTCATCTCTGTCTAGTGGGATTTGTCATGGAGACAGAGCACCCTGGCTGGGGAAGGGGTGAAGAAAATCAGATTTTGAGAGAAAACAAAGTTAAATGAGTGAATGAACAGTGAACTTTTATTGAATTGAATTGTTTAAAGTCAAGTCCTACAACCAAGTATCAGGAGGGATGACACTGCTGCTGTGTTCCCTTCCCTTTGACTGCACTATACCCTAGTTATTACTGCCCAGTGTGTGTTTTGTGGTGGTATTATCCTTAAATACATTTTTTTACTGTTGGGAGGAGAGACAGAAACATCTCCTGTGATCAGGCCATCACCCTGCTGCTGTGTGCCCTTTGACTGCACTGTACCCTAGTACCCAGTGTGTGTTATCGTGAGAGGCCCAGTGGCTAGTTTTCTGGTGGCATTATTCTTAAATACATGACAGAACGAAGCCTAAAAATATATTTCCCTGTTGGGAGGAAAGACAGAAGCCCAGTGACCAGTTTTGTAGTGGCATTATCCTTAAATACATGACAGAAGCCTAAAAATATATTTCCCTGTTGGGATGAGAGACAGAAAAATCTATTTCCTGGGTTTGTGTATGTAGCTCTGTCTCTTGTGGTCAGCCCATCACCATGCTGCTGGGTGCCCCTTGACTACATTGTACCCTACTCAGTGTGTGTTACCATGTGTAGCACAGTGTCCAGTTTTGTTGTGGCATTATCCTTAAATACATGACAGAAGCCTAAAAATATATTTCCCTGTTGGGAGGAGAGACAGAAAAATCTCTTTCCTCGGTTTGTGTGTGTAACTCCATCTCTTGTGGTCAGCCCATCACCCTGCTGCTGTGTGCCTCTTGACTGCACTGTACCTTACCCAGTGTGTGTTACCGTGTAAAGCCCAGTGGGCAGTTGTGTGGCGACATTATCCTTAAATACACAACAGAAGTCAAAAAATATATTTCCCTGTTGGGGGAAGAGACAGAAAAATCTCTTTCCTCGGTTTGTGTGTGTAACTCCGTCTCTTGTGGTCATTCCATCACCCTGCTGCTGTGCACCCCTTGACTGCTATGCTTGTGCCTTTGCCCAGCAGCCCAATCATTCTGTAAGCCTTGAACCTGGGATCCTTTAGTTGCAAACCGTCATATTCTTCAATTACTTTCAGTCCACTGCATCACAGTGTCACATAGCCAAAATAATTGGAGTTGTAGCCAGTGATCATAGATCACGTTGCTTTCTTACACAGGAATTGTGTGGGTGTATTCCCTGCAGTATACTGGTTCTGTTATGACTGACACCAACATAGGTGAAGCATCTAGTGCTGGTGTTGGAGCAGGTGTTGGTGGTAGTGGTAATCCTGGTGCTAACAGAAATAAGCAAAATGTTTCACGTGATAAAAATTCAACAAACAGCAAAAGAGCAACAGTGAAGTGTGGTAAAGGGGGACCTTTTAAGAAAACCTGTACAGCTGCTGGGGTCACATGGAGAGGCACCATAAGGTATGCCATTCATGCTGTTGAGATCCCTGTGACTAGCAGCAATAATGCAAGTGACAGTGAGTCCCTCTCTGACTCAGACAGTAGCTCTTTGTCTCAGTCCAACACTGTTGTGTCTCGCGACAAATCATTACTTCCTCAACAAAGTGAAATGAGCAAGTCTGCTGACAATGAATCAGGTAGTGCACTTGCAAATACATCCAGCACTGTTGGCAATGAAAAGGACATATCCATTGAATCCACCACTTCTGGCGTTGGTCAGCAATGAAAATCCATCAGAGTCTTCTGCCCACTCTTCTAGCACCAAGAAGCATGTCCCAGGTTCTGTTAGGACAGGTGAAAAGACACAAACAGTCTTTAGCTATCTTCCTAGCACTCAAACAAAATCTGTCACATCTGAGGTGTGGAATTATTTCTCTGTCAGTAAAACTGATCCATGCAGAGCAATTTGTTCCCTGTGTAAACAGAGTGTAAGCCGTGGTAAAGTTGTGTCATGCCTTGGCACTACAGCTCTTAAACGCCATCTGAAAAAGCTTTCAGTTTTGCTTGATCATCCAAAACCCATGTTCTCCATCTTCCAGACCACACACGTGAGAAGGGTCAGGAATCTGAAATGGATACTGAATTGTCTGAACTTGATGCGGGCAGAACCACTGCCAGCCCTAGGATCACTGTTACCACCAATGCCAGCACCATTAGTACCAGTTGCACACCCAGTGATGGCACTGAATGTATAAGTCCTAGTCCACCATCTCCGCGTCCATCTGCCCATTGAAGCACGGTGTATATTAAACCAGCAGGGACATGTTGTAAACAGCTAACACTGTCTCAGGCATTTGAAAGGAAGAATACCTTTACTAGAAATCATCCAAAGACCCTTCATCTTAATCACCGAATTGGTGAACTGTTAGCCAGAGCCTTCTCCATACTCTTTGGTAGATCATGAGGATTTTAGGGAGCTCATGACATTAGCAGAGCTCGTTACAATGTTCCTCATCGAAGGTACTTTTCCTATGTTGAAATACCAAACATTTATCAGGCTTTAAAAGCGACAATGATGCTTGCACTTAAAACTGTGGAGGGTGGGGTTTTTCATGTCACAACAGATATGTGGACCATCACTCAAAACATAGATTACATGTCCCTTACCGCTCATTGGGTCACGTTTTCTTGTGCTTCTTCAAAAACAAAGACACCCCAAAAGATGGTGCTGCCGCATATAAAGAAGTTTGGGCAAAGTCATACTGCTGCAAACATCTTGCAGGAACTAAATGACCTCCTTGACGAATGGGTTTATTCTCACGGTCTAAAATGTGGCTTTATAGTAAGTGACAATGGAGCCAACATCTTGAAAGCAGTACAGGATGGAGGATTTCTGCATGCTTCTTGCTTTTCACATTGCTTACACTTAATTGTCACGGGATTTCTCAGCAACGAAACACAAGTGGATGGTATGATTGCTGTTTGCAAAAAAATTGTGACTCACTTTTCACATTCAACCAAGGCTATACGGAAATTGTCCAAACTGCAAAAAAAACACAAGCTGCCCCAGCAAAAGCTGATTCAAAATGTTTCCACTCATTGGAACTCAACGCTTTATATGCTGCAGCGCCTCTTGGGGCAAAAGCAAGTTGTACATGAGTATTGCTCCAGTTACATTATTGGAGATGGCATTATGCTGTCTGTGCTGCAGTGGAAATTAATGGAGACAGTGTGCTGTATCCTAGCTCCTTTTGAGACAGCTACAAGGTACATGTCTTCTGAAGGCGCATCTGTGAGTCAGGTTATCCCACTCATAATGCTAATTTCACATCATCTTAGTGTTCTAAATCTACAAATAGAAAAAGACAGATCTGAAGCGCAGACAGCATGTCGCCTGTATCATGGGAATCTCGTAAAGAGAATGAGCGAGCGCTTCAAAACCAATGACAAATTAGTTGCAATGATGAAATCAAAACACTACATCCTTGCAATTCTCTTAGATCCCAGGTTCAAGGCTATACATCTTCCAAAATAGATGATATAGAGCAGTACAAATGTATGTTGCTAGATGAGCTGCAGCACTCACAGGAGTCAAACACAGACATGCACAGTACCCTCAGGTTGTCATCACCACAACATGCAGGTTCTCTTCACAAAAGGATACAGAACTGGAAAAGTCACCAAACATTAACAGTAGTTGTTCCACAACTGCCACTTCTTCAACCCTTCATAGCAAGCTAAATCTGTGGCAAAACCTTTCCCAAATTGCTGCCATACCAGCTTCTGTTGATTCTCTTCTGAGCGGTCTCTGTCCATCATGGTAGACAGTTACCTGCAAGAACTGCCTATTCCTATTGATGCATGCCCTTTTGAATACTGGAGATCAAAAAAGTCAATTTGGACAGAGCTGTATGATGAAGTCTGTAAATATCTTGGTTGTCCTGCAACAAGTGTCTCTTCAGAATGCATGTTTAGTACAGCTGGCAATATTGTGACAGACACCAGAAATAGGTTGCTGCCAGAAAATGTACACACACATTAACTTTTATTAAAGTTAATAAGTCAAGATTTTCGTATCCCTGCAAGAGTATACAAACTGATCCTGAAGTGATTGATGTTGTGGATGTTGTTGGTGATGACAACTCAGATGGTGGTGGCTGGTAAATACTGTGTGGACAGAGTCTCTCTGCACCAAAAAGGAAACTTTTACAGACTGTGATGACTTTGGTTGTCTCTCTCCTTTCTCGATCTACTACCTTGGACCATATACCCCCCAAAACTTTCACCATTTCATAGCAAACTGCTTTGTAGCTAGGGTCTAAACTAAAGTCAACAAGTTTTATATACAGGGCAATTTTAACATCAGTGGGAACAGGCCCAAATTTGGCATAAAGGGACACTGTCACGTCAATCCTTTCTGTATCATATTATTTATAGTTAAAGTGCAAACATATATTTTTGGATTTACCTTCTGTGACTTTCTGGTGCATCAGTATGGGCTGGGACAGGAGACAGTCTATTTTTCAATTTTAAAGAGGACAAAACAATGAGTTCTGATTGGTAGCTGTTTATTATTTTTTCAATTATAGAAATGTTAGCCATAAACCAAAAATGGATGCTAGTACATGGGTGAGGGTTGTGGGTTGGTTTTAACATGGGTGTAAGGGTGGCATGGGTGCTACTGCACAGATGAGGGTGGTGGAAGAAAAGTGGAATGGGTGATGGGGTGAAAGGTGGGTGTTGTTTTAGTCCTTTCATTTACAGATTCGTGATTGGCTGGGGATGGTGAGGAAAAAAATGATGACAGACCGAACCTACAGGACACATAATATATATTCTTATTGAATACATTGCAAACTGCTGCCACCTAGCACAATTGTCTTGTCCCCTTTAAAAAAAGAATAAAGGAATCAGAAATAAAAAGAAAATCTGCATCAGCAGTTTTCACAGAATGTGACCTATCATAAAGTGTTTTTGCTTTACAAGTAGTGATAATTTGATACATAATGGGGTTGACAGACGCTGTCCCTTAAACATCACATTCCAACTGCTGCAGCTACATTAAATGTTCCTTAAGTTAGTATGTGGTGAGGAAACACTTTTTCATTTATGTGACTGAAATACAGATTTTATTGAAGTATCAGCTGCAAAATGCATCATCTTAGAAAGTTGTATGTATTACTTCAATTTGCCAACAAAATGTTGGTATATGTATGCATTATCTTAGAAAATTGCATGCATTTTTTGCCAACAACAATGACTGGCATATTTTTTTTATTCAAATGTCTTGACTGACTACGTTATGACATAATATGTTTTGCAACAGTTCAACATGCTGCTGCTGTAGTACTTGGCTTGACTTTGTTATAAAAGCTTTCTTTTAAACATAGCAACTTTTGATTTACTCATTTAAAACACAGCAAATAGCTGAAATTAGGTAATATCAGTTATTTTTTCTCATAATTCATGACGATGAGTATACTGTATATAACTGAGTACATAAATGGCTAATGTGCCTCTTTCTTTCACTAAGGAACTATGATGCAGCTGCAGCAGGAAAACTTTTAACATATGGGTGGGCCTGTTACGTATTAAATTGCTGGCTTTAGCAAACAGAAGAAACCATAGATAAACCTAGTTGTATTCCTATCAATGTCACACATGATAATTTCTCTCCCCCTTATATTGAACAGTTTTTCCTTTACATGTATTTTATTACTATCTTCATTACTGGCAGCACAATAAAAAAATAGGGTTCGAGTTCTAAAAAGTTCAAAAAAAGATTAGAACCCTAGAACTTTTTCAAAAGTTCTAGACTAGAACTAGAACCCAGAACTTCAGAGGGTTCTGACAACCCTAATTTGTGAGTCGCCTGTGGGGCACCTGCAACATGAGTGTGAGTGTTTGCTCTTGCTAAAAGGGCCTATGTTTTTCACCCTGGGACTTGTGTGACAATGTGGGGATTGAACTACTACAATATTGGGAAGCCTAGAGTAATGGGCTAAGCAAGTTAAAAGTAGGTTCAAGTCCAGAGCTTGTTGGGATGAAAATGATATGTAGAGGAGAGGTGACAGACATCTGTCTACCCATAATCTACATTTGAAAGTTCAGTTAAGGAATTGTTCAGTTTCCAGAGAAATGGCCGGGTATGGGCTGTGGGAGTTGGAGGTGGGTGATCCCCCATCTTTAGTGACCAGGTCCACCTCTACGGATTTCTTCTGTGGATTTCTACTTTACCTTAGGCACTTGGACAGTGATGAGGGAAGTACCCAGACATGGGATTGTAAGGAAAATTCTGCAAGTAATGACTGTGTCAAGTCCTGCCAGCAAGTGCAAGTCTGTTAAGCCATTGACTGTGTGCAGAGTAATAAATTCAGCCTCAGTCTAAAGTTTGAATCCAGAGAGAGACTGTGGGTTGTAGCCAATGTGCAGCACTAGTAATACAGGCAATCCTGTGCTAAAAATCTGACGTTGTAAGGGACTGTAAAAAAAAAAAAAAATGTTGCCAGTATGTGAAAAGTCTGTGGAAAATCCTGTAAATGTGTTTAAAGCAAGAACAGAGCAAGTTGTGCAGTTTTAAGCAAAAGTTATCAGTAGTTTGTGTAAATCGGGTGCGCAGTGGCTTGACCCAGATTCTGAATGTTGATGCACAGGAGTGCTGCCGCCGCCATTACAGGGTGGGATAGTACAGTAAACACAGCAGCATTGTAGCCATTTTACAACTAAAGAGTGTGTTCAGTAAAGTGGGACTTTCAGTTACAGTGAACTTTTGTTTGTTTTCTGCAGTTATGGCCTCGGGACCAGCTCGTTACCTGGATCATGCCCAGGTTGCAGTAACAGCAGCAGTGAATAGACTGAGGGATATTGAAAAGTGGTGCTAAGGAGGACAACTGCCTCCTCATGTGGCGATTCCTGGTTTTCCAGTGCATGTATGTCAAATATGCTTGAGAGCTGGAAGGAACGTCTTCATGATTCCTCACTGTGCTGGATGCCTAGAAAATATGGCTTGTATAAAGCGCCTCAAATTCGTTTGGCTCCCACATGGACAAAGGTGCAGGAATCTGCAGTTGGCAGCACACAGCACCAGGCGGAGCCTGTGGAGGAAGGCCCCTCGGGGGAGTGTGGCACAAAGCTAGAGGGTGCAGAGTTAGAGACAGTACCCAAAGTTGAAGTTTCAGATGCTGGATCCCGGAAGGAGAGTTCGGATAAAGCATCAATAGACCCCCCCCAGCCCAAGTCTCCTAGGCGAAGATGAGATGCGGGAGGCCTTTGAGTGGGAGGTGTCGACCTCCGTGCCTAGTGATGAGTGGGTAGTCTTAGGAGTGAGAACGACTGCTCACTCCTGGGCTCAGATCCTCAGTGAAGAGGAAGATGAGGGGGAACCTATGTGGCCTTGTGAAAAAGGAACGGGTACACAGCCTCAAGATCTTGCCTCAGAGGAATGTATGGAAGCAAGTGGTGATGCAACTGCCCTGGCTTCGCAAGAGGAAGAAGTCAGGGATCCGTTTCTAATTTCTTTAAGGATGTGAAGCTGGCAGAACCAGGACTGGCCACCCCCAAGCCAGGCCAGCGGTCTTAGATTGACCAAAGCAAGTAAACAGGAGAGACTGGTTCGTAGGAAGGCGAATGAGATCTATGGTATGACCTTTCCTACCTTTCCACGAAAAGTCTGGGAGGAGATTGAGAACTGCAGGAAATCCTGGATCTGGGACAAAGCAATGAAAAGTGTGCATCCTGGGGCCAACAAGCATGTAAAGAACAGACTGTTTCACGAGAAGTATACCCAGTGGAAGAGAGGCAAGACACTGTTTATAGACAGAGTGAGAATAGTGGACGGAGAGGAACGTGAAATCTCCCACTGTGTAAATTATGTGCGCCCAGACGGGGTAATAATTAAAGCTCCTGACCCCCGGTACTATTGGCCTCAGTGCAAGGACCTCCCAGCAAATGTGTCCATGCCTGCAAAATGGAAAGCCGAGCAGTGGTAGTCAATACTGCCACACCAGACTGTGAAGTGCCTTTATTGATCCGCCAATATGGACTTCCAGGACTCAGGTGCCCCACATTCATCAGTTCTACAGTGTACTGGCCTTTCCAGCATCCATCGACTGTCCCACCAGATGACTTCAGATCCAGAGAGGACACCAGCCCAGCTGTATCCTGTTCATCGCCTAGTAATCGGATGATGTCGGACCAGCTGTTTTCTTTTTGTTCCTGTTCTAAGGTTCCATCTCCAGAGATGGCATCAGCCCAGCTGGTCCCAGATGTGCCCTCCTGTGGTTCCCGGAAGATGTCTGCCCAGCTGTATCAGAAGAAATGCTGCCAGGGAGAGTCTTCGTCAGAGGTGCAGGTCGGTCCCAAAATTTCCATTCTACAAGTGGCTGGTAAGTCCGAACTTTTCTATCTTTATGACATTGCAGTACACACCCTACACTAGCAGACTTCAAAATGTGTGAACTGTCCACAAAGACTCTCCCCTTCGGGACTTTGGCCTGTTAGAACTGTGCTTCACCGGGCTCCGGCCCAGGAGAGACTCTTTATTGGACTAGCCTTCGGGCGTTGTGGTCACTAGTTGGGACTTTTAGGGCACTCCATCCCCCCAAATGTGTATTGTAAATAATGTCGTTGTTTTCTAATGTAAATACTGTTTTTCTACTTTCTTTTCTAAAAAAATCTTTTTGGAATTTTTCAGTGTTTTGATGGTAGAGGTCTAGGTAGACTGTGTATGCAGATTAGGAGGTGTGTGTTATCTTTCTTTTTCTTACAGGTGATCCTGGGAAGACAGAAGAGAAGACAAGAAGAGGAGGAGGGGCTCATCTGAGTTCCTCGTCAGTGCTTTAGTGTGTAGAAATTTAAAGTACTGTGGTGTTATGGTTGTTATTGCTGTATTAACCCTTTCCTTCCACAGGTGTGGTTGTGGGGGTAGGGAGGAAACAGTAACATGGTATAAAATGTGGTATTTTAATGGTGTGTGGTTGCAGGTTGCCCAAGGTCGGGGAGGTCCCCGGGTTGTTTTTGTTTTGGGGTATTAGGTTAAAAACAGATAGGTTTTCCCTAGAGGGTTGGGGGGATAGACAGGCTGTGGTCCTGAATGGCAATTGGGACCGCGGTGCTGATCTATCAGGGCTAGGCTCTGGATAGTTCTACCAGAGCCACTTGGTGGCCTAGTAAGTGGATGAGTGTAGAGGCTGATATGTCAGCTAAAGGCCAGTAGGCCCTTAGTGCTTCACCCAAAGCTTGCACATGCAGGAGGGGCCTGATCACCCCCCTCCACAGGAAGCACATAGGGTGGGATGGCCTAAGGTCGGGTGGAATAATGACTGCAGACAGTCATTTTCTCCTGGTCAAGGGTGAGTGTAACCCCCTTGTTGCCCGGGGTTACTAGAATCCCAATAAGACCTAGTGGTAGGCAGGGAAGGCAGCTTGTGAAACTCCAGTTAAATGGGTTTCACACTGTCTCACTCTGTTCTCAGTCTCAGCTGAGACTGAGGGATGACATCACCAATAGAACTATCGCAGCTGCAGGAGCCACATTGGAATCTACAGCAAGGGAGTTGGTTAGAACGTTGGGAGGTTTTGAAGTCAGAGTCTTCAGTCAGTCTTCAGTGAGTAAGTGTGAAGTTGGGAGCTTGCTGAGAAAGCAGCTCAGTGAAGGCCCTAGGAGCCTCAGCCCTGACAGAGGGCTACTTTTAAGTAAAAGGGTGTGTGTCTCCACCTTAAAGAGAGACACAGAAGATAACTGAAGTGGTGGAGACTGCTGTTTTCAGGTCTCAGTGCCCCCTCCCTCTGGGGGGGAGGATAAAGGTTTCCCTGCAGATTCCTGGGACAACCCCCTAGTTCTGCTTGTGAAGGAAAAGCTGCCTATGTGTTCCAGTGTTTATTTGGGAGAATAAGAAGATTTGTGAGTCACCTGTGGGGCACCTGCAACGTGAGGGTGAGTGTCTGCTCTTGCTAAAAGTGCCTATGTTTTTCACCCTGGGACTTGTGTGACAATGTGGGGGTTGAACTACTACAATATTGGGAAGCCTAGAGTAATGGGCTAAGCAAGCTAAAAGCAGGTTCAAGTCCAGAGCTTGTTGGGATGAAAATGATATGTAGAGGAGATGTGACAGACATCTACCCATAATCTACATTTGAAAGTTCAGTTAAGGAATTGTTCAGAGAAATGGCCGGGTATGGGCTGTGGGAGTTGGAGGTGGGTGGCCCCCCATCTTTAGTGACCAGGTCCACCTCTACGGATTTCTTCTGTGGATTTCTACTTTACCTTAGGCACTTGGACAGTGATGAGGGAAGTACCCAGACATGAGATTGTAAGGAAAATTCTCTCTAGGAGTCCAAGACTCTAGTGTGGTTTGGGGAGCCACAACAGGATAATTGGTTCATTCCTCAAATGGACCGCGGATCAAGTGGCCGGAGGGGGAGCTGGGCCAGTGGGGAAAACCCAAGTAGTGTACAAGTCGGGCTGTGTACCCAAAGCTGCGTGCAAGTCCAGGCTGTGTGCCTGGTGGGTTTAGAGCCTAAGGGCTGGAAATAGTGATAAAGTGTTCTGTTGTCTCTAATCTGCATTACCAGGAATGTAGCCCCATGGGGGTCTGTCTACGCTTTGTTTGTTCAGCTTGGATGTGAATAAAAGTCACACTGAAGAATCCCATTCCTGGTTCTGGACATTACAGTTATTGATTCCTGTTTTCGGATTTACTTGGGTGCCCCTGTGCAGAGTAGCCAAACCTAGGTCCCCTGTGCCGAGTAACCTCATCCTCCCCGAACCCAGTCCCCACCAGGTACTGCTGTCAGCTTCAACAGCATGCCACCTGTCATTTTGCTAAAAAGGCAGGGGTGAGGGGTTACACTAACATTAGGTCCTGTTTGCTAGACAATAGTGGGTCGAGAGAATCAGTAGGTAGCCACAGTTAATACAGCAGGATACAATAAATACATAATGTAGGCCTCTAACAAATTGGTCTCTAACAAATTGGTCCCAGTGAGAGACAAAGAAGGGTGAAAGAAGAATAGACTGGCAGAGATTAATGTATTACTAAGTGCAGATATACACAGACATTCCACTCAGAGACTGGAAAACACCTAGACACATGCGCAGGTAGGAGCGAAATGAACTTGGAGCAAGGAGTTAAGTTGCGAGAGGGACGAAAAGTGACGAACGTAAGCTGGGAGGGAGTTCCACAATAAAGGAATGCGGTAGCTGAAAGCTGCCTGACCAATGGTAGTAGATCAGTGTGGAACAGCTAGGGACCGAGAGTCAGTGTTTCTGAGAGAGTAAGCATGGGTGCTGGGGTTGGTTAGAGCATCGGTGAGGTAGGAGGGGAGTCGCTGGGACCAAAACTTGGTTGGGATCTTGGCTCAGTGGGTCTGTCTGCAAATGTCTAGAGAGGTGAGGTGCATAGATTGATATAGGGCTCAGTGGTGTGTGGAGTAGGACAGTTCAGGGCGAAATGACAGAAAGAGTGGAAAAGAGGGTCGAGTCTGGCTAACATGAACTTGGGTCCGGTGCAATAGACTACTTCCCTGTAGTCGAGGACAGGGAGGATCAGTTTCTGCACTATGGCCTTCCTGGCAGATAGAGGGATGCTGTCACGATTCCGGTAAAGTGCACCAGGCCTGGGCTGCAGCTTTTTGAGTGTGGAGTCAATGTGCATCTTCTGCTTGGGTTTCTCTCACAGGCACAGCCCTGCCCAGCACTTTTCCTGTACCTCCTGAAACAATAACCTTTTCTTTCCCAGTTACAGCGTCAGACCCTGGGTTTTACTCATGGGTCTGATGCCTCATACGATACCTCGGGTGCAGCAGGTTGAAGGAAGCTAACTGGTTGTGGTGCTCCTGGCTGGGATGCGGGCTTCCGCAGGCTCACTGGTGGCTTTTCTTTGCTTTTCTTCTCTCTTGATTTGTCTTGCGAGGTTCAGGACCTGGATGAAGGCGAGGGCTTTCTTGGCTTGGAGACGAGGTGGGAGCTGATCTCCTACAATGCTAAAGTCTGTGCTGGGTCAGGAAAACCCCAGCTCCAACTTGCCTTTTAAAATGTGATTTCGCTAAAAACTTCTTTTATTCTCACTATTCTCTGGGATCCCAACACTTCTGGTCTGCCAGGCCTGCAGTGCCTAGACAGACAGGGGTAAACTGACCCACACACTAACACACAGTCACTCTCTCTCAGGTCTGACTGAACTGCCACGAACGATTGAAAACAGTCCCTTTTATGCAGGCTGAAACCCAATTCCTGATTGGCCAAGCAGGTTCACATACAGAATATTTCTGGCTTGTACTGCTCTCTGATAGGTTGAAATTCGGGGACATCATGGGTCTGACCTATTACCCTTTTCCCACAGTGCTCAGCAGGGTTTGGTCTCCATGGGGGTTGCCATCTTTGTTTACATCCATTCCCCCAGCTGGAGCAGCTTTTTGCCACTTTATTAATTGTCCCAACATATGGTTATTCTCATTTCCTGCCCTGCTTGCAGTCTTGAGGCCAGGGCTGAGCTTATTTTGTTGGGCACGCAGCCTGTTTCAGAGTTGGGGCACTTTTTCATGGGAGGCAGCCATTCTGCCACTTCTTGCTGTGTGCACATGTGCACATGCTTTTTGTTCCTCTCAACCCCGCTGACTATACTGGGGTCAAGAAAACTCCAAACATGCACCTGATGGTGTAGTTATTGTTGGATCCAGCTCTGCTGCCAACCCTTGAGCTGGGTCAGTGACCTGCTGCGGGCACACAGCTCAATTCCACTTTGGGAGCTCTGGCTCCATTTATGCACTCTTCTGTACTTAGGTAGCAGCCAGCATTGCTGCTGCTCTCTTCCAGGTCCCATTCCCTGGCCCTATATCATGTCTGGGCTAGGGGAATCAGAACCAGCTGCTCCATTTCTTCTCTGACCTCTGCCTTGGCCCCAGGGTTACTGAAGGGTCCTGAGGTCAGAGGGTGATGGGTATTAATGGCCATGGACTTGTACTGTAGAGCCCAGGTCCACATCCCACCAGGGCTCCTGATGGAGGTCTCCACTGCTGCCCAGCTGGTCCCCAATTCAGCAGTCCCAAGGGCCCAGAGGGTGAAGATTCAGGCCAGGAGTAGAGGAGACATATAGGTTAGCCCCAGATTTGTGGGGGGGGGGCTCACACAAGCTTTTTCAAACAGATAGTTTTTCACAGAAGAGCTCAGAGCAAACACATCTATATCACTTCCCTGCAGCTTCTGCAAGTGCTGGGTCACATGGACTGGTCACTAAGCTTCCAAAGTGGCCTCTGATTGGACAGGAAGTCACCTGAGGTTTTGAACTCTTACTGAACAGTAAAATGCCAAATAGTAACGAATAGCACTTACAACTATTTTTTTCCCTCCAGTCACCGCTGGCTGGGGTCCCATCAGTTGTCCTGCCTGCTTGCCTCCTGCCAAGATCCTCCTGGACCAAGCTCTCTGTCTTTCCTCCACCCGCGACACACCTCTGGAGAATCCCCCAGTACATACCCCCCTCCCCAGAGTGGGGCTGCCTTCTGCTCCTCGGTGCTCCCTCTTCTAATGCTCCTCAGGTGGAGGCGATGAGCAAGATGAGATCCAGTGGGTAGGATCCGGCTTTGGAGTTGGGGGCAGGTGACATCTTCCTCCCAGCCAATGGGTGGTTTCCTTTTTTGTTCATGATCCCCTCCTTCCCCAGGAACATGGACATGCAATGACATCCAGTACAGGCTGAGCGTGCTCCTGCGCCCCTCCTGCAGATGTCCACCATTGCTCCTCCCTGTCTCTGACATGATCCCCCAGCTGTTGCATCCCTAGCTGCTGCTGGGAGTCGCTAGCACTGGGGAATCATTAACCCACCCTCCCCAGAAGAGGAGAGCTGTCGTTGGATGCTCAATCCTCTCCTACCCTGCTGACCCCGTATGGCCTGGGCTCATTCTTGAACCTGGGTTGCCGGTGTGGCATGAGGTGTGGCGTCCAGTGCCTCAACCCTCAGCACCACCAGGCCGGGTAATGAATAGCGCTTAATATTTGTTTTTATTGCTGAAGAACAAATAGGCCATGTTCCTGGAATTTGAGAAATACTATTCGTTACTTACACACCCTTGGTTGCTTTAATGTTGCTACTAGGAATGTTTCTTGTGCTTTTTATACCCATCTTGTGGTGCTGATGAGCGGTGTGTTTCTCAGCCTTGTGTGACTGACAGAGAGGCTGCACTTAGCCACCATTGCTTTGCTGAACTATAAGAGGGGGGGGGGAGCGCCAAGGGTTGGGTAGCTCCTGAGGAGCAGGAGCCCCAAATATAGATCCACCACCTGACGTAGCTATCTGGAGGAAAGCCCTGAGCACGTCATCCACTGCCTAGTCTGGCTGAACAGAGAGGCTTCTGAAGAATAGGAGCCCCGAAGATATCATCCACCAAATGGCAGGGCTATACAGGGGGGCCCAAGGAGTAGGAGCCCCCAACTTTAACATGTACCCCCCCCAGCACAGCTGTACTGGGGGGTTTCTAAGGTGCAGCAGCCCTCACTTTAACTTGTGCTACCTGACTTGGCTATAACCAACTTTTAATTTGTGCCCCCCAGTGTGGCTGTACTGGGGACTCCCGAGAAGTGGGAGCTCTGACTAACGTGCGCCACCTGGTGCCATAAAATAATACCCACTGTCTGTCCCTGACAGGCTAGTAGTTTCCCCTAACCCAGTGTCTAACCCAGTGTCCATTTTTGGAAAAAAAATATATCACTTGTAGTCTAGTGGCCCACTTCTCTTAGGGTGCCTTTCTCCATGTCCCTCTTAGCCCCAAGACAGCAGTCAGCACTAGTCTTTTGCTTTCTGCTACCGAAGTTTGGGGACAGTAACATCACAAATTACCAAACTATGGATAAAAGTATTTTCTCCTCTTGCAAAGGGTACTAAGTCCACAAGCATATGGATAAAGCAATTTTGGAATGCACATTCAAGTTTAGATGTCAGCGGAGAGCAGAGAGTAAGTGCTGTTCACCATCTTGAGGCCAGGTGGTGGGGAGGGACCCACAGTATGGTACCAGGACAGGGGTGGACCATTGGACTACAGGGGGTGCCTTTTTTTTTTCGACAAACAGGCACCGGGTTAGGGAGGTGAGTACCACAGGACTACCAGGGACAGTGTGTATTATGTTATTAATGAGTACCAGGTCTGGGTTAGGCAATGGGTACCACCAGCCTACCAGGGAGAGTGGGTATTATTTTTGTAATGAGTGCCGGGACTTTGTAGGGTTTGTAAGATGGGGGTTACCACTACACTACCAGGGACAGCGGGTATTATTTTGACATGACTACCATGCCAGGTTAGGGAGGAGGTACTGTACCACTAGACTACCACAGGACCATCTGTTGGCATGGGTAAAACACCCACCACAGCCAGAATCACTGTCGGACTTTGAGCATGTCACTTAACCTCCCAGTGCTCCAGTTCACCCAGCTGCTGGACTTGGTAGTAGCAAGACCCCACTGAAAATAAGTTGTTGCAGCACAACTGGCCAATCCTTGTCCCACTATAACCACATACTCACTGTGTGACCTTGAAAAAGTCGACCAGCCAGTGTTCTGCACCACCCAGCTGTTGAACGGATAGAAGCAGGACCCCATTAGAAATGTGATCTTGTATCACAGCTACTCAAACATATTGTTTCTGCAGGCCAATGCCACTATAATGCCAACATTAAGAAGTTGTGTGATCCACTTATTATGTGTGAGCTGTGTGAGGGGGAGAACCAAGAGCAGGATTAGAACCCCACTGACTGAGGAGGATGGCCATGAATGAGCTGGAGATGAGTGGTTTACCTGTCTATCCTTTTGGCCAACGACTTGAGAGGGGCGGTGTAGGCGACCTCTGCTTTGGTGCATTCCTTCCCCGCTGTTCACCACTTGGATTTGAACTTGTGCTTGTGCTTGTGCAGGGCTGAGGTGCCGGCTCACTGAATCGAGTCGGGCGGACCTCCCCTGCACACTCCCTGGACACTCAGCTCGCCTTTCAAGCACCGGAGCCCCTGCCTCGAGCAGGAGACAGTATTCTGAGGAAAGGGACACTTCGTTGTTGAGAGAACATTTTCCCACCTAGCCCACCTTGTTCCCTTCTCCCGTTAAATGCCCTTAAGCCCCTCCCACAGGTCTTGTGGGTCCAATCACAAGAAGTAATTATCAGCAGCTCTCTCCTGTCTCTCCCTGCTCCTATCACCACAAGTTCTCCACCTGCACTTGGGCTGCTTGGCTGATCTGTTTTCAAACTGCTGTGCTGTTGGGGCAACAGGGTGGTCAGCTGTTTAAATTACCTGGTATGGTTTAGCGAGGGACCCCCCCCTTCTGTTCTAGGAATTTGCCCCTATATAGCCAGTTTCGGCTGCTGAAACTCACAACAGCTACCCTGTCCTTATTCTTAACCTGCTGCAGTTTACAGTAGCTAGATATTCTGGTTGTTGATATTAGTTACTGTGTGATATTCTCTGTGTTGGCTTAGGTTTTGTATCTAACATTATTTTTACCCTGAGCTGGGCTTGCTTGAGCCTATTTCTTTGGTGTATCCCCTGTATTACTGTTAGTCTGCAGTTAATCTCTTTAGGTGTCAACGGTCACTATATGCTCGTCTACCTATTTTGATTCTTCTATTCTAGCCAGTGTATGCCTCTGTTTACTTGCCATTAGTGCTGTGTACACTAGTTATCCCTACTTTGTTGCCCTAGGGTGGTTACTATCCTATGATTTATTTTCTCCAGCCCGCGTCCTTTTTTAGCCCCTGGGACCGGTACTGTCGACATGCTGGTCCATAAGCTCTTCAGGGAGGCTGCTAAGCCCTTCCCATTTAGTAGTGTCCTCATCATTGGGCTAGTTACCTCCCTATGCTTCCTTCTACTCTTTGCTGATTGCTCCCTTCCTTTGAGGGGTCCCTGGGGTACCCTTCAACAGCACGGGGAACAGGATTTCACCTTCTCCAACCTGATAGCCTTTGGCAGTCAGCCCTTCTGGCCTATATACTGCCTTGACCTCAGGTGTGTTCTGTACCCCTCTCTAGTAACCAAGCGCCTCACACTTAAGCCCCTTCCCCAAGGTGGGTGCCCTCCCCTAAGGCATCTTCTCTGGCTTCTGCTGGTGATATTAGTCCTGGCTGGGAACATTGAGCCTAACCCTGGCCCCCTTTATCAAGCCTCCTCCCTCCCTTCCTGCTGGCTGGTTGTCAGGCAAAGGGCTAAAAATGGTTCATCTCAACAGTCGCAGGCTCCTGCACAATCTGGCTGAGCTTGCTGCCTGGGTTTCTCACTCTAAGCCTGACATCCTCGGCATCTCCGAGACATGGCTGAAACCTTCTACCCCTGACTCTGCCTGTATGCTTCCTGGCTTTATTCTTATAAGGCTTGACCGGCCAGGGAGGAAGAGGTTTGGCAGTATCTTGATCTAATTTAGGAGCCACCTAAATCTGACCGTTGTGCCCCACCAACAGCCCACTGTCTCCTAGTGAGCTGCTTCATACTGTTTTCTTACTTGGTAATGCCAAAGAACAGCATATCATTTGCACATACAATCCCCCCAAGGTTGGAGTGCCCGGGGTTATCCTCCCTCCTTGATGCTGTGGGTGCTAAGACTGAGGATAATGAACTACTTGTCATGGGTGATCTTAACCTAAATTGGCTTGGAGTAAATACAAAGGTGTATGAACCCCTGCTTGCTGGCCTCTCCTTGTCACAACTCATTCAAGAGCCCACCAGGTGGTCTACCACTGGTGGAAATAGCTCTCTTCTTGACTGGGTTCTGTCTAATAGGCTTGAGAGAATTGCCTCCTCAGGTACCCTCCCTGATTCTATCTCAGATCACACCCCTGTGTATTATGTATTAAGGGTTTCCTCCCAGAAAATTCCCCACAAAGTCATCTAAGTTAGGGATTTTTCAAAGTTTGACCTGGGTTCCTTCAATGAGGACCTGAGGCTAACGGACTGGTCTGCGGTGCTGAGTGCTTCTGACTGTCCCACTGCTGTTAGTTACTTCCTCAGCACCTTTTCGGCACTGCAGAACAAGCATGCACCCCTTATCAGGAGGAGGGTAAGGGAGTCTGCTATTAAGTGGCTCCATGGGAGCCTTCTCGCCCTCATGCGGACCAGGGACAAATGTTGGGCCAACTTTAAGGCCACGATGGACCAGGCTTTATTTCAACAGTATAGGAGGCTTAGGAATGAATGTAAGAGAGCAATCAGGACTGCCAAGAGTGATTACTGTAAAACCGCCTTGCTAAATTCAACTAAGGATCCTAGGAACTTCTGGAGGAACATCAAAAACATTGTAATCGGTTCCTCCAACTGTGGGGTCTCTGATATGCTCATTTTCAGATCAAATTTTAATAATCCCCTAACTATTGCTAATGCATTCCACTCCCACTTCCCTTACTTGTCTGCTTTCACCTCCCTATTCTCCACTGGTGGGAGTGATAGTCGAGTCTTGCCTCCTGCGTCACAGTCACACCCCCCACTTCCCATCCATTACTCTACTTTAGGGCAGTGACAGCACAGGAGATGCAGAGACTTCTCTCTGGTCTCTCCCCCTATGCTAGTGCTGGCCATGATAGCTTAGAACCTAGGTTCCTCCAACTTGGTGCCTCATATGTTGCCTCCCCTGTGGCTCATATTTTCAATATGTCGCTTGCCCTTGGAGTTATCCCTGACCTCTGGAAGGTGGCAGATATTGTCCCTGTCCTTAAACAAGGCAACCCCAAGATCCTTGACAATTATTGGCCTATAGCCATCCTGTCGACCATCAGTAAACTCCTTGAGAAAGTTGTTGCTGAGCAATTTACGGAGTATATCCAGGCCCATGAGCTGCTGTCTCCTGCGCAGCACGGCTGCCAGAAAGGGCACAGTATGTCCTCAACACTTGTTACTGTCTCCTCTGGGACTAGGGCAGCAGAGGACCAGGGTCAGCTCTCAGGTGCCATCTTCATTGACCTATCTAAGGCCTTTGACCTAGTCAATCCTTGAAAAAGCGTATTTGTGACGTGAAAATGTTCCGCTCTCTGGGGAGGAGCATCATGTATCCTGCCTTACTGGCTTGCCTCCTTTTGGATTAAAAAGGCTTTTATCTTTCTACATCTGCTGTGGAGTTTCATTGAAAGCTTGGACAGTGATGAGGCGCCGACCTATGTGTGTCCTGTGAGTACTGTTTTTTGGTTTTGGCCCCGCAATTGGCATTTTGTAGCCACCTGTTCTCGTTGTTTACTGACCTAGTTGATCATGCCTTACTTATCTCTCGGCTCTGGTCCCTTGGTCTGTCTCCCCCTGCCCTAAGTTGGTTTACCAGCTACCTCCAGGGTAGAAATCAATTTACTAAGTTCAGCAAGGTCCTCTCTGACACCACCCCCATGACCTCTGGTGTCCCTCAGGGGCCAGTCCTGGGACCTCTCCTCTTTTCCTTCTTTGTTAACATCCTTCCCTCCATTTCTTGCCATTGTAGCTCCATTCTTTATGCAGATGACCTGGTTATCCTCACCCATTCCCATGACATCGGGCTCATCAACCACCAGCTGAACGCTGACTTCAGGAATATCCAGTCCTGGATTACGGCAAACAAGCTTGTCCTCAATCTGAAAAAAACAAGGCCATGCTTTTTGGGTCCCCAGCCAAGATAAAGGCCCCCCCCTCCATGCATCACTGGAATAGACGGCTCTCCTGTCATGATAACTGATACCATTAAATACCTGGGGTGACACTTGACCCCCAGCTTGATCTTGGCCGTCATATCCTAAATGTATGCAGGACTGTCAACTGCAACCTGGGCCTAGCCTACAGAGCGAAGAACAACCTTACATCTGCTGCCCGCCAGGCACTGGCCAGAGGTATGTTTCTTCCTACTCTTTGTTATGGGCTCATCCTGTATGTGCATACTTCTAAAGCTCACCTCACTAGGTGGAATGTAGCCTATAACAACATTTGTCATTTTGCACTTGCTGTCCACCAGCTCACCCACCATTGTGACCTATACAGTAAGCTCAACTGGCTCTCCCCTCCCAACTATAGGAGCTATGTCCTGGGTAGCTTCACAGGTAAGGTGGTCAGAACTGGCACCCCCAAGGACTGGCTGAGCTCCTCATACCTGCCGCCTCCTCTTACTCCCTCCGGTCTTTGGGCTCTGCTGTTCTCAAAGTTCCCACCACTCATACACAAATGGGGGATAGGGATTTTGCTGCATGTGCTCCCAATGTTTGGAACTCCTTTCCCTCACAGGTCTGCTCCTCATCCTCTCACTCATGCCTTCAGAGCTCCCTCTGGACTTACCTGAAGCTCTCCTCTGTATGTGGTTGTCCTAAACCGACTTCATTTTAATCTTGGTCCCTGTACTGGACTATTATGTCCCTGCATTTCTGGTGGCCCCTGCGTGGGTCCTGAGGGTGGATCTCATTTGCTAAGGTCCTGCTTTGTATAATATTGTACCTACTCTCTGCCCTAGACAGAGCTCTGTCTGATGCACTGTTTGATGGTCCTGTTCTCTATAGAAATGTATTCTCCCCCTGCTTCTGGGGGGTGATTTGTTGTATGCACTGTACTTATCCTTATTTGATCCTAAGTATGCTCTTTCCTACTCAACTGTGTTAAATTCTTGCCTGCTTATGTAATGTTATGTCACCAGTTTCTACTTTATCCTGTGCAATGTTTAAATATATCCTACTGTTCTTTGTATGGACTTGTCCTTCCTTGTACTCTCCTTGGTCGTACCTGAAAATAGGCAATTTTTTGTCTAGTGTGCTTACCTGGTCAACAAAAGCTAATTAATAAAGAAGTAAATAATAAATCCTAACCCATTTCTCCTTTGTTTCCCAGGTCTCCAGATGTCAGCTATCTACCTTTCAGATAAGCACATTTGTTATTTATTTCTAATGCTCTAGTTTCCTCCCATAGGACATCTGATCTTTTGTGTCTTCTCAGCTTTCTTTTACCTTCCTTTTCAGGTCCTTGATAAAAGATTCCACATGTCCTCCGGAATCCCAGGGTAAGTTGAAGTCCTTATTTTAATGATTTTCCCTCCCTTATCCACTAAGCATAACAACTGCACTATTAAAACTTGGAAGCAGACATAACTGGCATTACTCTATTCTTGTTTTGTAACAGTAATGTATTTTTGTGCATTTCCTGTACATGTTTTACTGTTGTTAGATTTTGTATGCCTATTTCTCTCCCACATGCATGATGCACAAATGAGCAGAGCAGTGTCAGGCTCTGTGTCCTACTGTCCTCTGTTGGCCAGACCTTGCATTACATTTGAAGCTAGGTGTGCT
The DNA here is from genome assembly GCA_016271365.2 of Neoceratodus forsteri. NCBI lineage: Eukaryota > Metazoa > Chordata > Ceratodontiformes > Ceratodontidae > Neoceratodus > Neoceratodus forsteri. Next base: position 335,419,080 of record CM028137.1, on the reverse strand, counting down.
GCTATACTTCCCAAGGGCTCTGTGAATTTTAAGGGTTGTTTACACAGCCACTTTTGCACCAGAGTAACCCGGAGCATTCAGGTTGCTCTGGTACAAAGGCAGCCATGTGAAAACTCAGCTGATTGCAATAAGTCATTCACTGTGCCTCTTCACAAGTGGCTGCAATCCTGGCAGTGGTTAAATTGGAAATTTTTGGTGAAAGAACTCTCAAATCTAGATTTCTAGGTGGTGAAACTGTAATTTCTAGGTGGTGGAACTCTCCAATACTAGTCACTGGAGAAAGATAACAGAGATGGTAGAGCTCTCATACAACCTTTTAAGAAGTGGTGGGACTGAGTTCCTGTGGGCTCCTGCCCAATTTAGCCCCTGAATCCTGGAAATGTCGGTCGTAGCAAGCTGTGCAAGTAGCCGCCTGGGCAGGCCGCATTGCTTACTCCAGCTTAGCTCCAGTGCCTCCCAGAATCCTCCTCTAAAGACAGCCAACCGCCCCTGATGCATGATCCCTCTCCAGCACGTCTTGCATCGGCACTGAGAGGAGCCACGTAAATGCAAAAGGAAATGGCCTCTGGAGGTCAGGGCAGCACTTACACTGATCGCAGCAGGACCAAAAGTGGCAGTGTAAATACAGCATTTATAATCATTATTACTATCATGCTTATAAACCATATATCACCCACATGTGGGAAACTAGGTGTTAAAATATGGGACTCATAGGCCAGCTGTTGTCCCAGAGGTAGCACTTTGCACTACCATTCAGGCATCCCAGGTTTGGGAGCAATCACAAGGATCCCCCAGTCAGGTGGCCATGGTCAAGGCAGCCCTTCCCAGCCAGGGGAGGGTGGTGGCAGGTGCCATGCTCTCCTGCTACATTCTTTCTCTCTGTGACCTGCTGCAGCACCCTCCCTCATCTCAACTCTTGAGAGGTATGATTATGAGCTGTGAATGAGCTTTTTACATCCAGCTGACCTGGGTTTGATTTCCACAACCTCCACTTGCACACTGTATGACTCTGAGCAAGTCACTTAACCAGCCCAAAGCTCCTGGGTTGCCACTGAAAACAGGCATTTGTGCCTAGTGGGCCTTACCTGGTTAACAAAGAATAAATAAATAAAGTACTGTTTTTAACAGACTGGCTGAGAAAGCTTGCACATGTACTGTGATGTCGCCCACTGGGATGCATAGAGGGAGGGAGGAAGCTGGCCAGTTTTTATCAGCAAAAGTGAGGAAGAAGGGGTGTGTTAATTAATTTTCTTAATGCTGATCTTTTTTTTAATTTTTGGCTAGGAAAGACTCACTAAGCTGAGACTTGGGAGCACAGGGGAAGTTAAGTGACTTGGTCATGGTCACACAGTATGCAAATGGTGGCTATGGGATTCGAACCCAGTTCTGCATGTTTGCTGCTCAGTGCTCCTAAAAACTACACTATACTGCCTCCCGAGACTGTCAGTTAATGGTTGTAAGTTCTGCTCTGATCAATGGAACCCATTAGTGTGTGTGTGTGTGTGTTTTTTTGAGTAGCTAGAAGGATGGGAGTGACAGGGAGGGAGACTAAGCAAATAAGCAACCTCTCTAGAATGTGTTTTCTAGGACAAGCTTGCCAGAATGCAGAATATAACTCTTCCTACTCTCAATTCCCTTTTACCAGGACAGGTATGTAGCCCATTCCTGACCCACAAACCTGCCTTCATGAGCCCCCCCTTTAAAAATAGCCATTCCATTTCTGACCCTTCAACTGGCCGCTGAGATATTTCTCATCTAAATAAATAAAAAACTTCAGCCCACACTTCCCATAAATTACATATATAATTGGATCACATATGTTTAAATGGTGAACAAAAACTGCTTTTTAGTGTATTTTAAATATTGGTTCAAAGGGGTAACTCAATTGCTAGTGTAAGGTGACGTGGAGAAACAGGCCCACCTTACTCCACCACCAAACAGCTGACTAAGCCTCAGTGGCTCTGGCCCTTGAGGGTTTACAGACTTAATATGCATGCTGCCCCCACCCAAAGAATCTTGCTTAGTGGGGCAGCTGGCAATCTAGTACAACCCTCTGGGAAGTTGCACCTCTCCACCTCCCCTTCAAAATGACTACCTCTTACCACAATACAGTACTGTAAAACGGTCAAACAATACCATGATGGCATTCAACACAGGTTTATTGCCGGCAACACAAGCCCTGCAAGAGAATAGGGTTATAGCACTTATACTTTATTAAGTTCAGCCCTGCTAAGTGCCCACATACAGCTAATAGTAAGCTGCAGTTCAGTCAAACCCTTCCTGGGTGAGACGCAAAGATACCTTTTCTATGCCAATCAACTTTAAGGCAGCAGTAGAACTGGGTCCTGCTTAATGGAAATGTTTCGCCATAGTGTAGGTAAAGTTTTTGTTTCTAATGGCAGCTTTATGTTCAGCAGTTCTGATCTTCAGTTGCCGTTTCATCTGGCCAACGTAATACAAGCTGCAGGGACAAGACAGAAAATATATACAACTGCTTCTGTACTACAGATTATAAACTCATTGATGTAATGTCTTTTTCTTGACCTTGGATGTGTGAATGACACTATATTCAAGGTGTCTGAGCAGCAGGCACAATGGCCACATTTATCGTTGGCTTTTGGAGGTCCAGGTAGCCACATGTTGTTTTTAGTGGCCATCGGAAGTGCTGCATAGACTAGATGGTCTTTCACATTTTTCTCTCCAGTATGTTATTCCTGGATCCTGTGAACTCACTGGATTTAAAATTGGGTTCATTTTTAAAATACCTCAATGTTTTTTAACTACATTCCTGATTGTATGTGCCATTGGGGGTGAATTTAGTGACAAAAGTGGGAGATGCAGGGACCAGATTATTTCTCCCATTTCCTTTCAGTAGCTGAGTCAAATCTGTATTTGCTGCACTTTCAAACCCTTTTTATACTGTACTAAACTGATATTTTCATCATACAGTCTCTTAGCTAGTTTATTTGATTCTGATTTAAACATTTCATCCGCTGAGCAGGTGCATCTCGTTCATAAAAACTGCCCTCTACCACTTCCCAGATACAGTCTACTATAGGCATTTCCAACCCCACAGCCCCCACTTGCATACTGTGTGACCCTGAGCAAGTCATTTAACTTTCTTGTGTTCCCAGGTTACACCTGTAAACAAGCTTTAGCGCTAGTGTAAATGACATTTTTATAACATAACTAATAACTGCCGTTTTGTCTGTGTGTGCAATTGTACTTTGTTCCACCTGATATTGAGTCCGACTTTCCAGAAAGTAGGTGGAGAGCTGTGTAGTTCTCTAAAATGCACCAGGAAACTACACATCTATAGGGGGACAATTTTATTTGTTTATTGAGACCTTGTGCAGATCTGCTGAGCTATCTCCTCGAGAGAGTAGTCTGTTTTTTAAGTTTAACTCCCAAAACGAGCAGTTTGATACTGCGAGGGAGCTGTGACCCTAGCAACACTTCCGGGGCAGCTCTGCTATTTAAATTGAGCCCTGCTGTGAGCAGGGCGAGCGCAGGCAGGGCGCGTGTCACCACGCGCGGAGACGCACGCAGAGATGTACATCGGTGTGTGTTATATGTGTTGGGTGTGGGGAAGTGGTTGCAGAAGTCAAGCATATAGCAGAACTCATAAGTGTATTATTGCACCTTGATTGCTCAAGCATTTAGCAGATCTTCTTGAAAATGACACTATGGAACTTGCAGATCTGCTAAAGGGGAGAAATGGGGCACTATGTGAGTCTTGTGGTATGTACCTATTTTCAGAAGTACCTGTACTTACGTCCCCATTTACTTGTTTAAAATGCATTAAAATCAATGAAATGCAGACTGAAATTTCATTGTTTAACACAAGGCTTAAAGCACTAGAAATTAGTCAGCAAGGTCTGATTAAGAAAATGGGGACAGAACATGAAAGTACAAACATATATACAATAGTAAACCTTACAACATCTGAGGTACAATCAGACAAAGGACAAACATCATGTCCTAATGAGCCCTCTACCCCCCACACACACACACAGAGATCCCAGTCCCAACATAAATTTATCTTTTAAGCCCTCTACCAATAAAAATAGAATAAGGGGGGATGATGTTGATGAAAGTGAATATAATGACTGGTATGAGGTACAAAGTAGCAGACCATCTAAGAAACTTAAAAAAGGGAGAAAAGCAGAGGCCTTTACCCTGGCGCTACATAACAGTTTTGATCCACTATTTGAATTGGATAACGAAGAAGGGATACCCGACATAAGCACCACAATCTCTCCCCCTCCCCCACTAACAGTGCCCCCAATTGATTAGGGAATATTAAATATATTGCATGAGAACAACACAGAGCAATTACAATCAGAGACAATTAAACAGACATATGTTTGTTCAAATCCTGATAATACCAAACAAACTGAGGAGAATATAGGAGAAAAAGGTGACCCCGTAAACATGATCATAGAAGATCCAGATTCTAATAAGAGCCCAATGGACAGTTCCCAGGAAAATGTAAATCCAACAAGGGAGCAAGAACAAATTTTCATTTTAGGGGACTCAATTACAAAATATACTGATAGATACTCCACTAGGGGTAATAAAGAAAACATTACTTGCTGCGTTTATAGAGGAGAAACCATCAAGGATATTATTCAGCTGTTGCCAGGCATATTGCAAAATACCACTGAACCCAAAACTGTACTGTTACACGTAGGCACACATGATCTTGGAAAGAAGGATGTGGGAGACATAATCAATGATATGACAAATGCATTACAATTATTACAGGAACTAAATGCAACTCCCATAGTTTCTGAAATCCTACCTGTACCAAAGGCAAGCTTTACAAAAACAAAAAAAATCAAAATCTTTAACAACTGGCTACGTAGATGGAGCTTGACAAATATGGTAAAATGCATAAAAACATGGGAAATATTTGACAACAACCCTGCATTTTTTGGCCATGATGGTTTGCACCTAAGTAGACAGGGATCCAGGTGCCTAGGATACATTTTTATAACACTTTAAACCAAGGCCAAGCAAAAAACTGATGATTAAGGGGCAAAGGGTTAAAACTAGCTGTATTGCAGAAAAAGGGAACAAAAATGAAACCCCATTATTACTCGATCAAAAGAATAAAAAAACTATAATACAAATAAAATAGCTTATGAGAAAAAATATGGTTTGTCCTTTCTCACAACAAATGTCAGGAGTTTACATAGCACTAGATTAGACGAATTACAAGTATTATTAAATAAAAATAAAATTGACATAGCAGCTATAACCAAAATGTGGTGGAATGAGTCTTCAGCTTGGAATACCAACATACCAGGCTATACAACTTAACAAAAAAATAGAACAGGAAAGAGAGGAGGAGGAGTAGCTTTTTTATTAAAAATAGTTTAACATATAAAACAGTGATTGGTCCCACTGACAACATAGCTACTGAACTAATTTGTATCGAAGTCATAAGGGAAAATCAAACTAAACTATTAATAGGAGTTTGTTATAGGCCCCCTGATTCCAATATAAATGAACACTAGCATATCTTGAACTCAATTAACAGTAAATCCAACTATAAAGAGATTATACTATTAGGTGACTTTAATCTTCCCGACATTAATTGGGACGATGCTACTGGAACAAATAGTCAAGAAAATTCCTTTTTAAATACATGTTCCTCCAATGGTCTGTACCAATTAATTAATAAACCAACAAGGAACAAAAACATTTTGGATCTACTCCTGACAGATATTCCTGATAATATTACCAATATTAATATCAAAACACCCATTCAAAATAGTGACCACATGGTTATAACCTTTGATACTAACATTCGTATCAAACAAGACTTGGGTAAAACATTATTCAAAAATTATAATAGGGCAGATTTTACATCAATGAAGCAAGAACTTTATAACTGGAAATGGGACTCTGGGTCTCCTTCTCCACTAGTGCTCTGGAATAGGGTTAAAGATAAACTTTTAGAGTTGGAAGACATCTTTGTGCCTAATAAAATAATATATAAAACAAGCATTTGTCAATGCCGAATGTTGCTTGCTTGTATGTGCTGTTTAGGTATTTGGAAGTGATTGTTCCATGCCTTTCTCCCAAGACATCCACTGTGTCTTTCCATTCAGTGTTCACAGAAGAGTGGGAGGGGCAAGGGCCACAGCAGTACAGCAGTTGCCAAGGTGGTGAAGAGGTGGACAATAATCCATTCAAAGGCAAAACAGTCCTGCAGGAGCTCACTAAATTGAAGGTGAACAAAGCGATGGAACCAGATGACATACACCCAAGGATGTTAAGAGAACTGCGAAGAGAGATAGCAGTACCTCTGGTAGCCATGTTCACTGAGTCATTCAATACGAGTGAATTGGAGGAGGGCACATGTGGTCCCTCTACACAAGTCTGGCAGCAGGGAGGAGGCGGGGAACAATAGGCCGTTCAGCCTCACCTCAGTAGTGGGGAAGATCATGGAGACATTGCTTAAAGAAAGGATAGTGGGGCATCTAGATGCCATCAGAGCCCAGGACCATAGGCAACATGGATTCACAGTAGGGACATCATGTCAGACAAATCTGGTTGATGGGTGACAAAGGAAGTAAATCAGGGTGGGACAATGGACAACACTTACCTTGATTTCAGCAAAGCCTTTGACACCATCCCATATAGGAGGCTGATAAACGAGCTGGGTAGGCTGGACATGGGGGAAAGGGTGGTAAACTGGGTTAGAAACTGGCTAACAGACAGGAGGCAGAGAGTGGTGGTAAATGGGGTGCAGTCTAGGGAGAGGGGTGACCAGTGGGGTGCTGCAGGGATCGGTCCTGGGGCCCGTCCTGTTCAAGGTCTTCATTAGTAACATTGCAGAACGTCTGAAGGGAATTTTTTCACCAAATTTTCAACATAGCCATTTTAAGACATCTGCTCATGAACAGTGTCACTGTGATTTTCTTAATCTGTCCCAAACATTGATTGCGCACACCGAATGTGCCATTGTGCACTACATGCATGGAAACACAATTTGGGTGACATGTGAACAATGACAGCTGTACTGCTCATAAGGAGGTGTGGTAAAATGGCAGTGTTGAAAATCTGATGTGAAAATATTGAAAATTCGCGAATTTATGAGCGTGCATAGGATCAGCACAACAAATGCTCGTAAAACAGTCATTTCTGGGAATTTTTTCACCACATTTTTAACATAGCCATTTTAACACTTGTGCTCATGAGCAGTGTGACTGTGATTTTCTTAATCTGTCCCAAACATTGATTTCGCAAACCAACGGTGCCATTGTGCGCTACATGCACAGAAACACATTTTGGGTGAGATGTGAAAAATGACAGCTGTACTGCTCATAAGGAGGTGTGGTAAAATGGCAATGTTGAAAATCTGGAGTGAAAATATTGAAAATTTGCAAACTTACGAGCGTGCATAGGAACTGCACAACGCACGCTCGTAAAACAGTCATTTTTGGGAATTTTTTCACCAAATTTTCAACATAGCCATTTTAAGACCTCTGCTCATGAACAGTGTCACTGTGATTTTCTTAATGTGTCCCATACATTGATTGCGCACACGCTGACTGTGCCATTGTGCCATTGTGCGCTACATGCGCGGAAACACATTTTGGGCGAGATGTGAAAAATGACAGCTGTACTGCTCATAAGGAGGTGTGGTAAAATGGCAATGTTGAAAATCCAGAGTGCAAATATTAAAAATTTGTGAATTTATGAGCGTGCATAGGAACTGCGCAACACACGCTCGTAAAACAGTCATTTTTAGGAATATTTTCACCAAATTTGCAACATAGGCTTTTTGAGAGCCTACCTTATGAACACTGGCACTGTCATTTCATTAATTGGTCCCAAAAGGTGATTTTGCACAGTGACTGCGAAATCACCCTTCGGGCCTGATTAATGCCATGACAGTGACAGAATTCATGAGGAGGGGTCCCAAAAACCCCATGTTGAAAATTTGGTGCCAAAATTCAAAAAAATGCCTGAGATATGCTGCAAAGTTGAAAAAACCCTATCTATCCCATTATACAGCTTACCGGCATTTCCTCAGTTCGCAGTCAGCTTTGAAGAGTGCAGATGTGTTCCTGGTCTACCAATGATTGTCACGCCGAGGTCCAGAGGTAAGTATGGGGTGAGGGGGGGTGTGGGGAGGCAGGGTGCGCAGTGGGTGGGTGCAGGTTGTGGGAGGGGGCCAGGGAGAAGCTCCAAGGGACAGTTTTTGTATTTACAGGTTTATTTTTTTTTAATAAGACAACGAGGAATGCTTACCACGCTGTGGTAGGCTCCCAGTGTGGCAGCTGGAAGGCTGTTTGGGGGAGCTGGAGCCGATGATTGGGCACCCCCCATCAGCCATAACACATTTTGCCATGCTGGGGTGGGCTCCCAGCATGGCACCTGGATGCTTTGGGGGGGCGTGGGACCGACGGGGGATTGGGCACCCCCGTCAGCCATAACACATTTTGACATGTGGGGTGGGCTCCAGCATGGCACCTGGAAGTTTTTGCAAGCGTGGAGCTGACAGGAGATTAGGCACCCTGTCAGCCGCACAGTGTGTGCATGGGGAGGGGAAGGCACATGAGCACGCAGTATTGTGCGCATGTGTGTGTGGGGGCTCTGCTCACTGAAGCGGAGCTCTCCTTCAACTGTACGACCACTGCATTTTCAACTGCTGTCATAGACAGCTGCAGCAGTGATTGGGGAGCTGGGGCCGCACCTGCAAATACACTGACTGAATTGGAAGACGGGTGCCACACTTCCGAAAACTCGGATGATGGCACTATGTTTCTTGCACATGCGTGCAAGCAACATAAAAAGGGAAAGACTCAACCCTGGGTAACTTTCAAAATACAGAAATTGATAAGACAGATAACACTTATTTTAATAAATGGAGATTTAAAAAAAATCCAAAGAGAATGTAAAAGTACAATTAAAACCAAAACAAGTAAATCTGAATATAGATTGGCATACTTGAAAGATGGAGGCAAAAGTTTGTACTCCTATGTTAATAATAAAAAATCATCCACAAGGACAATTGGACCTCTAAAAGTTAACAACAAGGAAATAACTACATCTAAAGATATGGCAGTAGAATTTAACATATATTTCAGTACAGTTTTTAATCCTAAAAACACAACTACCAATTCTATACCAAGTAACACAGTGGAAGACCCTCTTGAATTTACCAAGGAAGAGATACTTGCCAAACTGAGTACCCTGAATGTTAACAGATCTCCAGGGCCTGATAAGTTACATCCTAGATTATTGAAGGAACTCAAGGATTGGCTAGTAGAGCCACTCTTTTAGATCTTTAATAAATCATTATGATATCACATCATACCTAATGACTGGAAAACTGCGGTTGTGACACCGGTACATAACAAGCATTTGTCAATGCCGAATGTTGATTGCGTTGGTCCGTTGAGCTCGCTCACTCGCCCCTGTGTCACTCACTCATTCTGTTTCTCCCAGTGGTGCAGGCTGCTCTTTTGTACTGGGCTCCTGCCTGCACTGGCATGTTTTTCTGCCCACAAAGAAATCTGCAGGTGTCCCGACAGAGCTCAGTTGAGGTGGGTCACTCCCCCTCTCTCACTCGTTTATTCTGTTTCTGCTGGTGCTGCAGGCTGGCCTTTTGTACTTGACTTCTGCTTGCGTTGCCACCTTTTTTCTGCCCACAAAGAAATCTGCAGCAGTCATGATAGAGCTCCGTTGAGCTCGTTCACTCCCTCTCTCACTCACTCATTGTGTTTCTCCCGGTGCTGCAGGCTGCCCTTTTGTACTGGGCTTCTGCCTGCATTGGCACCTTTTTCTGCCCACAAAGAAATCTGCAGCAGTCTCAACAGAGCTCCGTTGAGCTCGCTCACTCCCCCGTCTCACTCACTCATTCTGTTTCTATCGGCGCTGCAGGCTGCCCTTTTGTACTGGGCTCCTGCCTGCGTTGCCGCCGCCTTCTGGCCACAAAGAAATCTGCAGCAATCACTAAAGCGCTCCGCTGAGCTCGCTCACTCACTCCCCCTCTCTCACTAGTTCATTCTGTTTCTCGCACTGCTGCAGGCTGCCCTTTCATACTGGGCCCCTGCATGCATTGCTGCCTTTTTCTGCCCACAAAGAAATCCACAGCAGTCCCAACAGAGCTCTGTTAAGCTCACTCACTCCCACTCCCTCACTCACTCATTCTGTGTCTCCCGCTGTTGCAGGCTGCCCTTTTGTATTGGGTTTCTGCCTGAGTTGGCGGCTTTTTCTGCCCGCAAAGACATCTGCAGCAGTCCCAACACAGCTCTGTTGAGGTTGCTCACTCCCCCTCTCTCACTCACTCACTCATTCCGTTTCTGCTGGCACTGCAGGCCAGCCTTTTGTACTGGGCTCCTGCCTGCTTTGCCACCTTTTCCTGCCCACAAAGAAATCCACAGCAGTCTCGATAGATTTCCATTGAGCTCGCTCACTCCCCCTCTCTCAATCGCTCGTTCTGTTTCTCCCGGTGCAGCAGGCTGCCCTTTTGTACTGGGCACCTGCCTGCATTGGCACCTTTTCCTGCCCACAAAGAAATATGCAGCTGTCTCGACAGAGCTCTGTTGAGGTCGCTCACTTCCCCTATCTCACTTGCTATTTCTTTTTCTCCTGGTGCTGCAGGCTGCCCTTTTGTACTGGGCTCCTGCCTCTGTTGGCATCTTTTTCTGCCTACAAAGAAATCTGCAGCAGTCCCAACAGAGCTCCGTTGGCCTCACTCACTCCCCCGTCTCACTGGCTCGTTCTGTTTCTGCCAGTGCTGCAGGCTGTCCTTCTGTACTGGGCTCCTGCCTGCATTGCCACCCTTTTCTGCCTACAAAGAAATCTGCAGCAGTCATGATAGAGCTCCGTTGAGCTCGCTTACTCCCCCCTCTCTCAGTCGCTCATTCTGTTTCTCCCACCGCTGGAGGTTGCCCTTTTGTACTGGGCCCCTGCGTGCATTGCTGCTTTTTTCTGCCCACAAAAAAATCCGCAGCAGTCCCAACAGAGCTCCGTTGAGCTCACTCACTCACTTCCCCTCCCTCACTCGCTCGTTCTGTGTCTCCCAGCGCTGCAGGCTGTCCTTTTGTACTTGGCTCCGGCCTACGTCGACGCCTTTTCCTGCCCACAAAGAAATCCTCAGCAGTCCCGACAGAGCTCAGTTGAGCTCGGTCACTCCACCCCTCTTTCAGTCGCTCGATCCTAATTTGTCCCAAACACTGATTTCTGACAGTGACTGCGGTATTCTGCGCCATAAGCGTGGAAACACATTCAGCCAGGATGTGAAAAATGATAGCTGTACTGTTCATAAGGAGGTGTGAACAAATGCCAGAGTTGAAAATCTGGCATAAAAATATTACTAATTTGCGAACTTACAAGGGTGCGTGGAAACTACACAACACACGCTCATGACACAGTCATTTTATTGAGTTTCATCACAAAATTTTCAACATAGGCATTTTAGAACCTCTGCTCATGAACAGTGTCAGTATGATTTTCTTAATGTGTCCCGAACACTGATTTCCCACAGTGACCGCACTATTGTGTGCCGGAACTGAGAAAACACATTTCAGCCAGGATGTGAAAAATGACAGCTGCACTGTTCATAAGGAGGTGTGGAAAAATGGCAATGTTGAAAATCTGGAGTGAAAATATTGCAAAGTTGCGAAAGTATGAGCGTACGTGGAAACTGTGCAATGCACATTCGTAACACACTCATTTTATGGATTCTTCGCCACCAAATTTTCAACATAGGCATTTTAGAATATTCTAATGAACAGTGTCACTGTCATTTTCATAATGTGTCCAAACATGGATTTCCACAACGATCGCTGGCTTATTCTGCTCCGAACTGCGAAAACACATTTAGGCCAGGATGTGAAAATGACAGCTATACTATTCATAAGGAAGTGCAGAAGAATGGCAATGATAAAATCTGGAGTGAAAATATTATTAATTCATGAAACGTAGGCGGTAAACTGCGCAACGACGCCAGAATAGTCATTTTAATGAGTATCATCACCAAATTTTAAACATAGGCATATTAGGACCTCTGCTCATGAACAGTGTCACTGTCATTTTCTTAATCTGTCCCACACACTGATTTCCCACAGTGGCCATGCTATTCAGCGCCGGAAATGCGAAAACACATTTTGGCCAGGATGTAGAAAATGACAGCTGTACTGTTCACAAGGAGGTCTGAAAAATGCCAATGTTGAAAATCTGGCACTAAAATATTACCAATTTGTAAGATTCGACCGTCGCGCAACTTCCTGCGCAACGCAAATCAAAACAGTAATTTTTTGTTTTTCCCCAAATTTGCAACATAGGCTTTGAGAGCCCACCTTATGAACACTAGCACTGTCATTTCATTAATCGGTCCAGAAAGGGATTCTGTGCAGTGACAGCAAAATCACCTTTTGGGGCCGAATAACGCCATGACAGTGCCAGAATTCATGAGAAGGGGTCCCAAAAACCCCATGTTGAAAATTTGGTGCCAAAATTCCAAAAATTGCCTGAGATATGCATCAAAGTTGAAAAAAATCCTATTTATTCCATTATACAGCTTACCGGCATTTCCTCAGTTCTTGGTCGGCTTTGAAGCATGCAGATGTGTTCCCGGTCCACCGAAGATGGTCACACCAGACTCCGAAGGTAAGTATGGGGTGTGGGGAGGCAGGGTGCACAGTGGGTGGGCGTGGGTTGTGGGAGGGGGCAGGGAGACTGCCGAGAGACTGTTTCCTTTTTCTACAGGGAAAAAAAAAAACATTGCAGGACCGTTTTGGTTTTTACAGGGACATGTGGCACACTTGAGTGGACTCCCAGCATTCCAATGGAGTCTTTTTTTGGGGGGAAGCTGTAGCCACTGGGGGATTGGGCACCCCCATCGGCACACAATAAAAGCGGGGGGTGACATTATGCCGACGGGGATTGGGCACCCCATTGGCACACAACAAAAGTGAAGGGGGTTACATAATGCCAATGGGGAGTGGGTTCCCCCGTCGGCAACATCAACCTTGGGGCACTGAAGCCGACAGAAATTGGGGCCCCCATCAGCAAACAAACATGGTGGGGGGCACATGCTCTTGAGGGGGATTGGGCACCCCCTCGGTAGGTGAGGGCTTGATATTGTTTGTGAACATGGCAGCAAGCCGCCACCATGTTCACAAACAGTATCACTGTAACAAGTTTCCACCCAGCAATGACGGGTCACTTCCTCATTGGCGCAAATGGTTTACACTGCAATCATGAGGCGGCACCTGATTGCAGTGGTTGAGACCTTACAATGTTGTGGCACACTGGCTGAACTAGTGTCAGCAGCAGTGTGCCATAGCATTAAGGAAAGCAGGCAAGCCTTTACAGGCTGTGGGGGCATTGGCCACAACAGTGCCGCGCCTCCACAACCTGCTTCTGGAAAGCTGCTGCAACATGTTTCTTGCGCATGCGCGCAATCAACATAAAAAAGGAAAATATGATGAAATATCAAATTACAGACCAATTAGCTTGACCAGCGTTTTAGGAAAGATCTTTGAATCTCTGCTCAAAACTAAATTGGATATAGATTTGGAGGAAAAGGGTTTAAATGATCATACTCAGCATGGCTTTAAAAAAATAGGTCCTGTTTAACTGGAAACCTGTTTTTTTATGAAAATATTAGCAGGATGTTGGAAAATAACATTCCAGTGGATGTGATCTTTTTAGATTTTTGCAAGGCCTTTGACAAAGTACCACATGACATCTTAATAACTAAAATGAGGAGATTGAAGATAAATAATATAATTGTTAATTGGGTGGAAGAATGGCTACAAGGTCACACTCAAAGAGTGTCTATTAGGGGACATTCTTCTGATTTAAGTCCAGTGAGTGGTGGAGTGCCCCAGGGGTCGGTATTGGGCTCAATACTGTTTTCAATCTTTATTTCAGATTTAGCTGAGAATATTAACAGTTTTAGCATTAAGTTTCTTGATGACACTAAATTAGCAGCCCAAATTAGAAACGATGAAGAAAAACTCAAACTTACCAACGATCTTAAAACATTAGAAACTTGGGCAAAGCAAAATCAAATGTCTTTTAATACTAGCAAGTGTGTCATAATGCAGTTAGGGTCAACAAATAAACAGTATCAGTTTTTACTAAATAAACAAGTTCTTACAACCATGACACAACATAATGACTTGGGCACATTAATCTCTCATGATTTATCCCCCCCAAAACACTGTAATTTTGCTATAAACAAAGCAAAGAGAATAGTGGGTTGTATAAAAAGGGGCTTCACTTCAAGAGACAGGGGTTGTATATTACCATTGTGTAGGGCATAGGTGAAACCACATTTGGACTATTGTTCGCCCTTGTGGAGCCCCTACCTCAGGAGGGATGTAACTAGACTGGAGGGTGTGCAGAGGAGAGTGACCAAGATGGTTATAAATATGTATAACAAAGACTATGAGACAAGACTCGACGAATTGAACCTATATTCACTCGAACAACGTAGAATTAGAGGTGACCTTCTCTTAATGCATAAACTAGTAACTGATAGGACACTATTGGCAGATTTAGGAATGACACTTGGTCAAAGGGAACAAAATCTTAGGAGACATAATTGTCAATTGTTACTGACCTATCCAAAAAATAATGAGGCGTTTTTTCTTCACCCAAAGAATAATTCCTCTGTGGAACTCCCTACCGAGTGGAGTAGTAAACGCAACAAGTCATATTGATTTTAAACATAAATTGGCTCAATATTTACTAAACAAGGGATGAAATGCCAGCATGGCTGGGGATACACACTTATGGGCCTTGGCCTTCTGTGTATCTAACTTTCTTAGTATGAAACTTAGTAGTGTGTCTCTCCTGGTAAAAAAAAAACTCCACTCCTATTTACAGTCTCTAGGGTCAGAGTTTGCCTATTTGCCACAATGGCACACTCTCCTCTGCAGAATATTAATTGGAACCCGGGGGGGGGTGAAGTATGGCAGTACCTGATTGGGCAATTATGTAGTACCCTTTTGGAACTGTCAATAGACTCAGTGTTCCATATACTGGGACAATGGAATGAGTAGTTGGGGACTGAGCACACCTCTGATGCATGGCTCAAGTCTACAGTTCCAGCACTCAAAGCTACATCTGCCCTTTATCCAAGGGCATTTGCATGGAAATGTCAGGTGCACTGCTTTCATGCCCTGACTATCCAGGTCAAGTATATGGGCCAGCAGAGGGGGTGGAGGTACTGTTGGAGGTCTTGTGTGATGGCTGAGGCAGATCAGACATATTTACTGGGAGTGCCCCACGTATGCCCTTATTGGACGGCAATCTGGGGGAAAATAGAAACAATACTGGGAGTTAATTATTTGGTTACGGCCTCTTTAGTTTTATTTAGCATACTTCCTGAGGACCATAATATACAGCTTAAATGCTTAAACTGTTATTAATACTAATAAAACAGCAGCAAAAAAAAGTTCTCACATGCCTCTAGTTGACCATCATAATTCCTTCTTTATGTGGAGAAAATTAGTGTATGATATTTATTGTATGAAAGGTTATCTTCTAGGTTGAAAAGTGCTACTGCCCTGTTTAAAGAATTTTGGTGCTGCTGGATTCTTTATCAGTTGGACACAGATCCTGAGTTTGTCCCTTAGATCACCTTTGAGACTCTCCCTTCCCTTCCCTTTCCTAGACCTCTACTCAGCTGTTAATTAGTAGAATTTGTGCATGACTGTATATCACGTATTGTCGCACCAGAGGGCACATAAGGAATCTTTCTGATATGCATTAGCATTGTACCACCCTGTACCTTGTTTCTGTTTGTTTCTCTTTTGACATTTATTCTCTATCTCCTTTCTGTACAGTGTTGAGAAATCTTCAATAAACATTAATTACATAAAAATGGAATACATATGCAGCACACTGTGCTCATACATGAATATGTAAAAACGTGGAGCGAGGGAGTCATGTGACACAGCTGATGCAGGAGGAAGCTGCCTGAAAGAGCTCTGTTCCAGCTGGTGCAGTTTAAATGAAAATATACAGCTTAAACCAGACCTATGTTGTTGAAACTTATACCATCTGACACTGGAACACATGCAGACTATGGAGGATGAGTTTGTTGAACTGAGCAGTCTGGAATCCAGCAAAATTCCCCTAAAAAGACTGCAGGTGGTATCCCCTGCTCAAGGTGGCACCACTGAAGTCCTTGAACAGCTGAAATGGCTGTTTGAAGAGATGAAAGCCTTGCGATCTACCATAACAGAAACTCTTGACAACCTCAAAGCAGTAAAAAAAAAAAACAGTCGCTCGCCATGAAATCCACATCAATGATGCAAAAGCCTGGATAGAAAACTTAGAAACTGCACTTAAGAAGGAAAAGCAAATGAATATGCAAAATGCCTGTAAACTGAAGAAAATGGAGGAAAGAACAGAGTAGAAGAAAGCTTACACTAGGCATATTAACCTACTACTGTTCAGCCTCCTACAGAGAACTGAGGGGTCTCAACTGATGGAGTTCTTCAATAAACTGCTGATTACTCTGTTTGTACACCCCCACTGGGCAAGGATACTTGATTGAAATCGCTACTGGAGCTTAGCAGTGAGGCTAGGACCAAAGGAGCATCCCATGGTACTAATAATGAGGTTTGTCAACATCCAAGAGAAACTTTTTATCCAGCAGCAGGCCCAGGACATACAAGACCTCTTATATCAAGGGGCAAAACTGCAATTATGTAATAATCTGAGCCGAAGTATAAGATAAAAAAGAAATAAATATGCCAATGTGAAAGCAGCACTTCACAAGACAGGAATGCAGTTCTGTCTCATTTAAGCTGTCCACCTTAAGGTATGGCTAAAATTAGGCCCAAAGACTTTCAGCTCAGTAGAAGAAGCCAAAAAGGCCCTGGCAATGGAATACCTGAACACGTTCCCATATGGGCCACCTGACCTCCCAATGAAAGAAACACTGGGCCACAAATAAAATAGCAGCAGCACAGGAGTCACGTGATGCAGTTCACCAGATAGCAGCTCTCCAGCACAGCTCCAGCACTCCGACCAATTAAATTCCTAAATTTCATAGGTAGTAATTGTTATAATTACGTTAAGTTACTCCTTACGCCTCCAGGAAAGGGTCTAAGCAAGAATTTCGCGAAAGCTGGACTTATGGAGACGGCCATGAGGTGAAACGTGTCCAAACATACTCCTCTGGCCACGCCTGAGAAGGCCTCTAAAAAATTCAGGACCTCGAGTGGTGCAGAAGGGCCGTCCTCAGAAATTGCCATGGAGGAGCAGCAGCCCCTCACCTTGCAGCGATTCCTGCAAGAATTTGCTCCCTTCAAAGAAAATCTTAGTGTAATCACGACTGAGATTAAAAGCCTAGCTCAGGCGTTGGAAGAGCTACATCAGCAGACGGCAGATAATGAAGCCCAAATCGGTTCAGTGAAGAAACGGATCGAGAAAACAGAACCTGAGATTATGGTTATCTGTCAGAAAATAGCATGAATGGAAGTTAAGATTGAGGACCTAGAGGGTCGCAGTTGTAGAAACAATGCGGTCCTCGTAGGTCTTCCCGAGCATGAAGAGGGATCTGATGTCGTGCTATTTATACAAAAAATGGTGGAAAAGCTAGTTGGTCCATCGCCTTCGGACCGAATACATCACTGAACAGGGCGCACTGGATCTTCTCGCCTAAAGTCACAGTGGGTGCCACTGCTAATCTTTAAATTCCTGAATTTTTTGAACCACAGCATTTTTTACCAAAATTAAAGAATTACATGAAGTGAGATGGGAAGGTGTCAAAATCAGGGTGGCACAGGACTTGCCAGCGTCCATCAGGCAAAAGAGAGCTTTGTTCTACCCTTTGGTGTCTAAATTAATTGCAGCTGGTGTGAAATTTTGAATGGGGTACCCCGCGAAATTAGGGGTCATGGTATCCGGATCGTGGTCACCCTTTGAAGATCCTGATGCTGCTGCTAAAGGGCTCAAGAACGCCTTTCCCGATTTGTTTAAGGAGTCATGAGAACCCTATGTAGAGAGGACATTGGCCATAGAGTGGGGTATGAAGATATCAGATTTGGAGTCAGCTTAATTTGGATGCCTTTTCTGTCGCAAGATGATAAATCAAAGGCATGTTTGTCATCTAAACTATGAAGTTTGTAGATTGTGAAGCCCTTGGATAAAGCTTTTACACTGGCCTCCTTTCGCGACCCCCCCGTGAGGTGTTTCGGCTGTCTAATAGGGTCTCGATTTCAATACAAGGTTCTGGACAAGTAGTGCTCAGTTTAATACCCCGTTCCTGTTGCATTAGTCTGGGAGCACTCTTTAATTTGGTTTAATTAGGGTTATCGCTAAGTACAGACTGTGAGTCAAATCTGCCCTGCTCGACTGCTGCACCAGTGTTCGCTCTACCTTTAACACCTGCTACCGCTAGAGGGAGTCCAGAGCCTGGCAGTGATGCAAATTCTGTGGCTTGCAGACGGCCAAAGTCGTATTGCCGATACTAGCTGCAGAGTTTTGATGGCTGGGTGTTATCTTGCCAAATTGCGGTGTGGCCTATGGACAACTTTCACTCCAGTGATTGGTCTCGATCTTTTTTCCTTTTCCTCCCTTTTCTTGGCAACAGCAAATGGTTAACGTTTCGGAAACATTAATAACTTACTCAAAAGGGGTATTTGTTCAATCCTGGCTCTTCTTAAGAGGAGTATTATAGAGCCACAGACTTAGTGGTACAAGATAATTGGATACCCGATTTTAATTTCAGATAATGGAGGTCATTATCATTAGGCAATATATTGCTAAAAGAGACATTGGGTTTGGAAAGGGGGCTAAGTGAATAATTGTTAAGGGTTTCATTATGAAAAGGACAATTCCTTTATTTTATGCCTTCGCATGGGGGTTGAAGCTCTAACTTGTCTCCAGGAATACAGACAATATGTTTGTATCTTGTCACAAGAAATTGAGTCCTTTTGTTAAAATGTAGGCGAATGGCACAATCTGGGGTACAGTATGTGGATTTAGTATCGGGTGATATATAGGGCGGGAGACACCTATATGACAAATGCAGATGCCTACATATTTGTGAACTTGCTAGCTGTCTTTTGTTTCTTATTCTGAGAAGTTAAGCTTATGGTTCTGAAGATTAGGTTATGTTATTATAACGTTTTGCAATGCTTTATGTGGCTATGATAGTATGGAAAAAAGGAGTTGGTCGCTTTTTTAAGTCAACCCAGAGGCATAGAAGTTAAGTCATGGTTAAGATACCAGTTTAATGTAAATAAATAACTTAGGGCAGTTATAGTAGGAGGATAGTTTATCTGGAATAATGAGGGTTAGCAAGGACAGTTTGTCTCACACTCCCCGTTGCTTTATTTACCACCAGCTGTTTAATTTGTAGAAAACGCTGACGGGTGGTAGTTGGGTCTGAGGGCTGGGGGTGGGCGAGCATAGTAAGGTGCTCTGTTGACCGAGATCGCAGTAATAAGGGTGGTAGGGAGGGCTGGGAGAACATCTTGATGCGGGTACTGGAATATTTTAGTTATGGGTTGTTGGATTCTAGGAGGTGGGGGAGGGAGGGAGGTATGGGGAGGGACCTGGTTTGCTTGGATTAATCCATTAACATCTGGCCGGGAACAGAGTCCATCGATAAAATGCCCAGAGACTTTTACATAGCTACATCTCCAATCCATGATCAGTAGTTTAGTTTTTTCCACGTGGAACGTTAAGGGAGCCAGGCAGAAGATTAAGCAATACCAAGTCTTGAAGCATTTACAGTTGTTAAGGTCCAATATCACCTTTATTCAAGAATCCCATTTATTGATCTCAGAAGAACTCAAGATGAGAAGGCAGCAAATAGGGCAAGTGTTTGCAGCCAAGGGTATCACGCAAAGCCGTGGGGTGATGATTTTGCTAAAGTGTAACGTCCCATTTTCACCATCTAAAGTTATTAGGGATGCTCATGGGAGGTACATATTTGTCCAAGGGGGAATGTGCACTACGGAGATATTATTAGGTAGTATATAGGGACCGAATAGTGATTCTCTGGGGTTTTTCATGGAATTAATCAATATATTAGCTCCTTTCTTAGCAGTTCCAATGATTTTGGGAGGTGATTTAAATTTAGTTTTTGACCCAAATATAGACCATACAGATAATAAATTTAAAGGTCTTTCTCTGGCCCAAAGGGCTTTAAGAGACATGTGGGACAAGGTGGGATTGTGTGATGTGTGGCGTACTCTGCACCCCTCAGATAGATGCTAAACGTTTACCTCTCCAGTTCATAAAACATCTTCTAGGATAGATTACATCATGATTTCTCAACGATTATTATCAGGGGTTGTAGACTTGTCCATTCATCCAGGACCACCATCGGACCACTCTCTTGTTACTTGTCAACTTTCTCTTGCTGCTGTTCCAAAGGTAGAAGGTCATTGGAAAATTAATAATCAACTTTTAAAGGATCCAAATACAGTGAAGTATATTAGAAGTCATATCTCACATCTTGTATCTGTTAATCTAAACACTACGGGGAAACCCGATATGGAATGGGGTGCCTTAAAAGCCTATTTGAGGGGTCTGTTAATTGGTGTGGCATCAAAGAGGAAAAAAATGAGAGAATAGCAATTAACACAGCTTCTCTACCAGATTAGAGCTATAGAAAGGAATATGTCCCCATACACACCGGAGCAAATTCATTTGGAACTTATAAAACTAAGGGACTCATACTTGGATCTTCTGAGGGAGAAAGCAGAATTTTTGATTTTGAAGTCGAATGCAACTTATGTCAACCAAGGCGAGAAGGTGGGTCACCTTTTAGCTGCACGAATCATACAGCAAGAATCTGCCAGGTTTATCGCTTCAATTTGGTCTGCCAACAGGGTGCTGATAAATGACCAGGTAGAAATTACAGCAGAATTTCACAAATTTTTCCAATTATTATGCTATCCAATGGCAAACTCTCCTCCTCTAAAAGATTTGGATCACTATTTGGCCGAATCTCATCTGCCTTCTCTCTCAGAAATGCAACAAGCTGCATTATGCGCTCCCATAACTGAAGCAGAGATCTTAAAAGTTATAGATGGTCTACCCCTAGATAAATCCCTGGGACCAGACGGGTTTTCGCCTAATTTTTATAAAATGTTTGCAAAACAACTCGCCCCTTTACTCCTTTCTCTGTTCCAACAGATTCTTGCAGGTAACAATGCAGGTGGTACATTGTTTGAAGCGTTGATAACTCTATTGCCAAAACCCGGTAAAGCGCCCGAATATATGGGAAGTTACAGACCTATATCTTTACTTAATCAAGATATTAAAATTTTGAGTAAATTGTTAGTGGATCATATTAACACTGTTCTTCCTGATTTAATAGGAGCAGAGCAGGTCGGCTTCATGAAGGGGAGGTCAGCCAGCGATCATTTGTGCACCTTGGCTCATGTCTTCTCGGTATCCAGGGATGCTGAATTTCAGGTTGCTTTGGTGGCCCTGGATGCCGAGAAGGCATTTGACAGAGTGGATTCGAATTTCCTTTTCCGGACATTACGTGCTTTTGGTTTTCCCATGGAGTTCCAAAACTGGATACGGTACTTATATAAGGCTCCCTACGGCCCGGTTTTATGGGAATGGAGTACTTCTTAGATTTATTTTCTTAGGTTCTGGCACTAGGCAGGGCTGCCCCTTATCTCCCTTACTTTTTAACTTGTATCTAGAGCCCATTATCCAGAGACTGGTTGCTAGTCCCAAGATCCAAGGTATTACCATACAAGGTTTTGAAGTTAAAGTTTCAACATACGCAGATGACTTATTGCTTCAAGTCTCCTACCCTGGAGAATCTATCCCATATTTATTGGAAGTTATTAAAGAGTATAGTTTATTTTCCAACTACAAATTAAATGTGGAAAAGACTGTGGTTTTTCCCCCTTAATCAGAGAGTGATGAAACACGAAATTAGTGCCCTAGATCTGTCCTGGGAAAAGAAATTGTTGAAATACTTAGGTATTACTCTCACAAGAAGTTTTGCACTGTTTCAAAAGAACAATTTGGACTCCTTACTACATATTATTACTCAAGATCTAAATAGGTGGTCCCTTCTCCCATTGACTGTCTGGGGCAGAATCAGCCTTATTAAAATGAACGGCTTCCCTCGTTTGTATTATCCACTTAGTCCCTTGAATATATAGCTGCCTCAGTCATGGTTCAAGAAAGTGTACAATATTTTTACCAATTTCATCTGGGCGGGAAAGTGTCCCCGTTTGGCTTTTTACAAATTAGCGGCCCCTAAATTTAGAGGCAGCCTTCGTGTGCCGCATGTCTGCCTCTACTATTGGCCAGTCATGCCAGTAAATACTTAAGGTGGCTTAAGCAAAGTGACTTAGAAGATTCTTATGTGTATAAACCCCTTTGGATTAAAATAGAACTAGCCAAAATCCAATACTATAATCTCTGTCCTGCTGCATTGCTCTTTGTGAAACCTAAGTATCTTCCAGTGCAGCTTTGTTCGACACCAATTGCAATATCTGTGAAGGTGCATTCCCAGTTCCATAGCTTTATAAAGTACAACCATTGTTTAGATTTGGAGCAACGGTTGATAGGTAATCCCAATTTTAAGATAGATGGGAGGGTCCTTTCTCCCTTGTGGCTCCCTCAAGCTAAGGAGGTTAAACTTACATATTTTTGGAACAAGATCAAAGGGGCATGGCTTTCATCCCCAGAAATCCTAGTTAAGTTGGGAATTCCGGCCTCTAACATTTTTAAAATCTTCCAACTGCGCCATCTACTTGTGAAGGCCATGGGATGATGGCCCAGCCATCCAGGTGCCCCCCCTTTAGGGCAATCCTGGCTCAAATAGTGGGCCTTCCACATGCTGTATCGAGGATTTTTAATGTTTTATATGATTGGATCTATCCTGAACCTTTTGGACCCTCAGATTACTAGGCCCTGCTCCTTCCTGAGGTACCCATTAATTGGGAGATGCTCTGGCAAGGGTGCCACAAATTGATCACGCAAGATAGGCTCCGACTCATGCAGTTCCAAATTCTGCACAATTTATATTATACTCCTCAAAAAATGGCTAGATTTGGTATTGCTTCTTCTTCTAGCTGTATAAGGTGTGCCCGGGGGAGGGTAACTTACTGCACATTTTCTGGCTCTGTCCCAAGATAATTTCCTTATGGTCACAAATTAAGCAGAGAGTAGATCCCCTGTTGGGTCTCAATGACTTGTTTTCGCCAAAAATTTGCCTCTTAGGAGACTACTCTGAAATCCCAATAACCATGCGTAAATACCATATGGCACTAATATCCATGTCAGTTAAAAAATTAGTACTTAGACATTGGAAAGATAGTGAGGAGATATCACACGCAGAATGGTTGAAGGAGTTTCTGGCTAATCTTAGAGTGGAAAAAAAATAGCCAGTCTTCGGAACAAAATGAGTAGGTTTAATAAAATCTGGGCCCCGTTACTAACCCTTTATTCTCTTCAAATGACATAAAGTAACAGAGTCTCAGATGTAGGGATATGAATTAAGCAAGTCCTGGGCATGCAAACCTGGGAGGGGAAGGGGGTGGTGGGGGGTGAAGGGATATTACAGGGTTTTTTCTTTTTTTTTTTTTTTGTGAATTTTGTGTTTGGACGGGGTGATGGGGTATGGGGAAAGGGAAAGGGGCTATGTTTTTTCTGAAAGCATCTGACCACATTTCTTATATCGTGTGAAAAGTTATTTATTGTATGTTGAAAAGCTTAATAAACTTTGAATGAAAACAAAAATAGCAGCAGCACCTAACATGGTTTGATCACAAGGTGAACCCTCTCCTCAGGAAGATGCACTGATTTTGGAAGCCCATACAACTCACCGATATGCCTGGACTACGACCCCTCCCAAGATATGGATAGAAAACTCCTCCACCCAAACATCAACCAATCTTATTGACAGACCACACGAGCAAGTCCCTAGGTATCTCCAGCTCCAACATCACTGCCCCATCAAGCAGCCACATCCATCCATGAATTTTCCACACAGCTACAGCCTACATGCAGCTCAAAGGGGCATGAGTAAAGAATGGGGACTCATGTACTATGGGGGTGAAAAATGGGTTTGTATCTGCTTAGGGTGTGCCAACTACACCCATACTCACTAGCAGTCCACTCTGCATGAAGTCTTGGAATGGACCTGGGCTGAAGCCCCACCCCATGACAATATTATTCAGTTATCGAGACCTTTAAAAAGGGGGGGTTAGTTAAATATGACAGCAGCTATAATGCCCCAAATGGAGGGAGCTAAAGCCTCAGCCTCGTAGACCCTCATAAAGGGGATGGAATCACTCATAGTATTCTCAGGTTGAGGCAGACGTCTAGAATGTCAAGATTGCAGCCTTGGAAGTGGGCAACCAGATCTCCTTGCACAAATCAAACCCCACCAAATCTTCTCATTGCTGGGGAGGGCGCAATGACCCTGGCACTGCTTCCCTTGCCGAGAGGGGTTCCTGCTTGATCACTGTTAGAAAAACTGCTATGGTGTTGTGTTCTGATGTTTATATTATGGTTTTAACCATTTATGTACTACTGTATAAAGCTACAATATGATTTAGGGGATGTCAGCTGCCTGACACCCTCCTCACATACCCCTGTTACTCCCACTATGGGGGTGCCGAGGAGCACTGCGACTGACAGTGGGGGCACCCCATGAGAGGTTCTGCAGATTGAGCCACCTGGGGTAGACTGCAGAATGTGCAAAACCCTAAATGCAACATGCTGTGATATTGAGGGAAGGGAAGGTAAAACCTTATTGCATACTGCCTTCCCCTCCCCACCAGGGGAGAAGGTTGGCAGAGCACCCACAAGAGGACAGGGTACCTCCCCTGAAGGAAAATAAAGAGCAGACCATATGGCTGCCACCAACTGGACTGACTTTAAGCTCCCTGTGCTCTGGGGTTCAGGTCTGTGGCATAGAAGACATGGAGTCTTGGGTTATAGCACCTAGTGTGTTAGGCAATGCAGGCCAAATTGAGATACAGTATTTATGAGTGCAATGTTAATAATATGGCATACAAGAGTTCAGTCATATATAGTAGGAGTCATAGAGCTCAACACAAGAGAAAGAAAAGGCACCAGCCCAAATCAGACGGCACCACAAAATAGATAATGGGGGATGTCCACATTAACCTAATCTTTTGGAATGCCAAAGGATGCAGGTGGACCCTAAGAGACATCAAATTCTAATACATTTGAAAAGAAGCAATGCCAGCATTTCAATACTCCAAAAAACTCATATGAAAAGTAATGATGCCACCAAGAAGAGGAGAAACTTTGAGCATGTCCTATGGAGCCAGAATCAGCAACAAAAAAGGTGGGGTCCAGATACTTATTCACAGAGTCATCAACTGTGCAGTGCAGAGCATATGGAGGCACCCAGAGGGAAGGGTGTTGATTGCAACTGGCTCAGTTACACACAAGCTTGCACTGGTGAATGCCTATTGTTCAAACACCAATCATCCAAAATGTTATGCAGAGCTCTCTAACCAACTGACAAACAACCCAGACCACACTATCTTGATGGCCAGGGATTACAGTGTGGTTCTTAACTTGGTGATCGACAACACTTACCCAAACAGAACCATCACCTGTGCAGTATGAATACCACAAGGCTTGCTAGAAAAACAGCAGCTGGCAGACACCTGGTGGCTCCTTCATCTGCAGGAACACACTTACACCTTCCTCTCCAGTGCCAACAAAATGGTGTCATGCATTGACTGTTGGTTCATCTCTAAAGCCATTATTACCTGCATCTTCTCAGCTTCACTGTTACTTACCACCCTGTTGTACCACTCTATGGTCGAACTACAAATAAAACTGGACACTGACATGAAAAGATCTCCAAAACGTTGGCTCAATAATGTCATCAGCAGCAAAGATGAGCATAGGGAAGAGGTTAAGCAGTATATCCAAGACCTTCTCTCCCACAATAGACATGAAGATTCCAAATAGGCAAACATCCAGGAAACTCTAAAATTCAGTCTCAGGAGAATGTTAATATCCCTACCCTTATGAAAATTAAATATATTTTAAAATATATAATTAACAATATATATGTAAATATATTCCAATCTACCTGTTTTATAATGTATTGTAATGTATTGGAAAATCAGTATATTTCTATATATTTTAAAATGTGTAAATATATTGCAATATATTTTAAACACACATTATTGTCACTTTCATATACTATGAATATTGCAAACTATATTGATTAAATTCCAAACATATTGAAATAAAGGCAGTAAATATGTGTTATTGGTATATTACCAATATATGTATAAATGTGTTTTTTAACATTTCAAATGATGTTTCCTACATTTACAAATATTTGTATTACACATGTGCAATAGATATTAATATAAATATTAACTTAACTAGGCAAAAACAAGAGGCATTAAATTTGATTTAATGTACCTTTATCTGTACAACTGGAATTGACCTTGTTAGTAACCATGGAGATATTTACATTGAAATTATTGTTTCACAGTGCAGCTTTAACTTAAGCATACATTTTATACTTACACATAGAACTTACCTCACAAGCCAGCATGCTTAGTAAGGGCTCAGATCCATATTTATACTACCCCATTTTGTTTCCCTTTTAGGTCAGGTTGAGATCCTACATGTACTTGATTTATACCTTGTACCTTTCCTTTCAGTCTTTAAGATAATGTCGTCAATTCAAAATTGTTTTAAAAATAGAAATTATCATGATTTTGGCTGATAAACTATGTTTCTGAAATATGCAGATTAGTTATGCAAATATACACATGGGACCAAAGTAAGCATTTACAAAAATATATGTAACATATAAAAATATATGTAACATATACAAAAATACAGTATATATATTTGAAATATACTAACAATGTATTTCAGGAAATGTATACTAAATAGATTGACATGCTTTTAAGCAATACATAAGGCAGATATACATTATGATGATATATTTCTGAAATATATGGTTTAATATATTTCATCAATTCAATTGATTGACAAAGTTAGCATAATTTCCAGTATATTGAAATATATTTCATTTTTGTAATAAAATATATTATTTCAATATATTTAACATACATTACACCATTTAATTTTTTTATTAGAAATATATTGTTTCAGTATATGCTGCAATATACTGTATATTATATTTAATTGAGTCAATGTATTTCTCAGTATAGTCATATATATTTTTGCATACTGTGAGTTAGAAATATATTATGTCAGTATATGTAAAAATGTATTTCATAATATATTATATAATATTATTACATTGAGACAATGTATTTTGCAATGTATTGACATACCTGAATGCATATTTTTCAATATATTCTGTTTTCATAAGGGTGGGTACAAGATGGAAGAAAGAAGTCATAGCCCAAAGAGAAAAGTTACTAGCAAATATAACCAAAGCAGAAGAACTACTACGTTCCTCCAGCAATTATGTCACCTGACAAATTTGGGTGAAGGCCAAACAAGCTTACAACAACTTGAGAGAATCAATGTAGTTCAAACATAGAAACAGAACTGATATACAGTATGTGATTAGTGGACCCCACACAACCAGAATATTTGTGCTTCTTAAGAATCAGGAGCAGCATAAAGTGATGCTCAGTTCTATCAGGCAAGATCCTTCAAACCAGGTCACCATAGAACAGAAGGCCATCAATACGGACTTTGTGAAATTCTATAAAACTCTATATACCTCTATGGGGCAGCCCCCTACAGCCCACTATGAAAAATTCCAAGAGGAAATCCACCTACCCACACTGACATTGGAGCATGCAGATGACCTGGGGGCAGACCTTAACATCATGAAAATACATGCAGCAGTAATTTCCTTCCCTCTAGGAAAAGCCCCCAGTAATGACGGTTTCTCGACGGACTTTTATGCCACCTTCGCTAAAGAGTTAGCTTCTATCCTGAAGGAGATGTATACAGAAGCACTAGAGGCCAACGCTCTGCTACAAACCCTGAGTTATAGCCTCATAACAGTTTTACCCAAACCTGGAAAAGATCCAACCATGTGTACTAGTTACTGGTCTATCACCTTACTCAACATAGACACTAAAGTGCAGGTGAAAGTTCTAGCAAACTGACTGTTAAAGTTCCTTCCTGCACTAATAAGCTCATCACAAACAGGTTTTATGCCCGGTCAGCATATTATGGACAACACCAGAAAACTGACACACATCTGCATAGTAGCAGAGAAATTGAATCATCCAGAGGCTTTTTTATTTATTTTTTATTTATTTATTGAAATCTAGGATTACAAATATCTTTGAGCAGGAACTGCTCATTTACAAAGGTTCCACGTCAAGGAAATGGTAGGTAAACATACATACAAAGGTCGATAGTATAACACATAATTACATAGTAAAAATGAAGAAAAAAAGAGCAAGAGGCTGAGGCATAGTTTAAATACAGTGGGCTGGATATTCAAAAGGGTTGTGCCATGCACAATAGGGTTGCACCTGCTCAAGTCCGAAATTGCACCATTCTGCCATATTCAGCAGGAGGCAGTTGCGCCCCCCAAGTCATGCTGAGCAACAGCGCAATGCTAATGAAGGCATGTTCAACCGGAGGGGGAGGAGCCATGCATAAACTGCACAGCCCGATATTCAGCTGGGCTGTGCAGAGTTGTGCAGGCGCAACCCCCAACCTGTGCCTGCACATCTTTGAGCAAAAAAAAAGAAGTAAGTCGGGGCCACCCACAGGTGAGCTGCTGCATTGCAGGGCGCAACACAGCAGCTGCCACCTGTGGGTGGCCTCCACTTCTTCCCTGTGCCCCCTGCAGCCCAATCACGGGCATAATAGTAACCCCATAGCGATCATGGGCAGAACAGAACTGAACAACCCCCACTGGCCCGATCGCGGGTAAAACTGTAGTAATCCCCACCCCATGGCCCGATGGTGGGCAAAACTGTAGTAATCCCCCGACTGGCCGATCGCGGCAAACAGTGGTAACCCCACCCCCCCACTAGCCTAATCGCTGGCAGAATAGAGTTCAACCCCCAAGACCAATATCCCTGGTGGTCCAGTGGACCGCAGCCCGATCGCAGGCATTAGAGTCAACCCTCCCCAGGTCCAAGTACCCTGGTGATCTAGTGACCCCACCCCACCCACCCACGGAGCCCCACCACTCCCTGGCCTCTGGCTGGCCGGGTGGCAGCACCCACCCGCCTGCCACCCCGGCTGCCTGCCGATTGATTGCCGGGAGCTGCACGCCATTGGTTCAGAGCAAGAGCCAATGGGGTGCAGCCCATACCATACAAGGCAGTCCAGATATGTGAATGAATGAATGGCATGAATAAAAGATGGCATGCAAAGGAGCTATAAGTAGATGCAAATGGCCCTCTGCCGCCAGATGAATTATGGCTCCATTTGCATGTCACCTTTGAATATCGGAAATTTGCGCATGGCGCAATGGAACTTGCGCCACCGCATCTTGAATGCTCCACTCTGACCACTTGCAGTGGCGCAAGTTCCACTGTGCCATGCACAGTGGCTGTGGCAGGGTGGTGATATTCAAAGGAGTTGCTCAATAGCGCAACTCCGTTGAATATCGCCCCAGCCACACCCCAGCACAACTTTTTTGAGCAGTGCAAGGGCTAGCGCCACAGAATGGCGCAGTTTGAATATCCAGCCCAGTAACTCAAAATGTGCAAGGGAGGCTGGCTTGGTGGTGCTGAGGGTTGAGGTGCTGGACGCCACACCTCGTACCATGCTGGTGACCCAGGTTCAGGAGCGGACTTGGGTCGTTGGGGGTCTGCCGGGAGGGAGAAGGATTGAGTGCCCCAATGGCAGCTCTCCTTCTCCGGGGAGGGGGAAGTGTACTCTCCGCTGCGATACCACCACCTGTTGGGGGAACCTCAGGGTGGTCGGTGCAGCTGGGGAGATGATCTACACAAGGGTAGACGTTGGCAGGGGACCTGCTTCGATGTGTGTCTCTATACACACCAGCAGCCTTGTCCCCATTGCACACCAACGTTAGGGAAGGGGATCCACCAGAACACCAGGAAATACCTTGCCCGGGTCTAGGTGACAAGCCTCAGCATTGCTTCCGAGGCAGCACCAGAGAAGCAGACTCCACTGTGCGTGCTCCCAAAACAATGCTCAGGGGGAGATATGGGGGATCTCTGCCACCCTGCCTGGAGGGTAATCTGAGGCCCTGAAGGTATGTGGGTAGCATTAGCACTCTAGGGGCAGACTCCTTGGGGGGGCTGCTGACTGGGACCTACGAGGGGAGCTCTGAGAGAGTGATCAGTGGCAGCAGTAGGAGGATAAAAAAAGAGTAAAAAAAAATAAATAAAAAAATAAAAATGTGCAAGTGCAAACTTAGAGAATAAACTTAGAAATAAACTTCATAATAAGCGCTGTTGGCGTGTGGATAGGGAGGGTGTGGGTATGCAGGCAGGAAGACCATTGTCATAGGTTAAGGTGGGAAAGGTAGGAGTACACCAGGGGAAAGGAAGGGGCAGGTTAATTGTCTGTAAGTACCAGGCAGGGGAGTGAGAATTATCACTTTGGATGCCAAAAAGACATTCAATAAGATGAAATGGCTCTACCTCTTTTGTAGCTTGGAGAGGTTTGTCATTCCCTGGTCTATGGAGCTATTGTGAAGCTACTACATATAGGACCCACAGCGGCAACAGCTATGAACGCATATTGCCAGAATTCTACCTGCACAAAGTGACACAGCAGGGCTGCTCCCTGTCCCCCTCCATCTTTAACCTAGCCCTAGAACCTCTCCTCCTGAAGATAAATTAATGAGTGCAGATAAAAGGTATCCAAGTAGCAGACCTTGAACAGAAAATATTGGCTTAAGTTGATGATGTACTTCTTTCAGTCTTGCACTGTGCAACATCCCTACCACCACTGATAAGCATAATATCATGATACGGTACCATCCCAGGCTACAAACTCAGTGCCAGTAAATCAGAGATCTTGCCACTAAACAAAAAGATGTACAAACAAGTACTGGCCCACTTTGAGATGATTTGACAGTCAAAAATGGTCCAATACTTAGGAATCCAAGTGCGTGTGACAGAGTTGAATAAGGCCCTGTCCCATGTGTTACGCAGAAAGAGTTAAATGGAAGGATCTGTTCTATCTTCTTCTATTCTGTCTCTTGTCTGTCTGATTGACAGTCAGATTTTCTTATGAGACCTAGGAACTGATCACTCTGATGGTCTCGTGATTCTCCCTCTCCTGCTATCTCCCTACCTTCACTTACTGTTTCTTGCTGTGTCTAACTGTTCTTACCCCTTGTGTATCTGTGGTTGTAAAAAAATATATGTGTGAAACTGGGATCCCTTGGTTTCAAAATGTACATAGTTATACTGCTGAAATTATTGGAAAA
Source organism: Neoceratodus forsteri (assembly GCA_016271365.2). Classification (NCBI taxonomy): domain Eukaryota; kingdom Metazoa; phylum Chordata; order Ceratodontiformes; family Ceratodontidae; genus Neoceratodus; species Neoceratodus forsteri. The sequence goes on along the minus strand of CM028137.1, from coordinate 335,387,732 downwards.
AAAGCTATTTGGAACTCAGAGGGTTAACTCTTTGAGGTGCCATTGGATCTCCATGATCTGTTTGCAGCATTGTCAATAGGAGGTCAGTTCTGGGACAATATATTCTATTTGTTACACGAGGAAAGAAACTAATGAAGTTCTAATGCATTTTGTGAGAAACAGGATATTTCTTAACACGCGCAGGATGAAGAAGTTAATTGCAAGGCAAAGATTTCTTACAAATGAGCAATCTTTTGTTACAGAGGGAGAGAGACTGAAATTTATGTAAGCCCCCGCCTCCCCAATTGAGGCTTACCTGTTGGGCTCCAGCCCCAGCACTGTCCCATGGTGTCACCATCCATGTCCCTGGTGGGATTCAGCCAGCTGGCCCTGTTGTGCTCCACAGCTACAGCCATTGACACTCCTCCATTCCTCAACCCTGTGGGGTCCCTGAAAAAATGGGGGCCAAGATCCCAGTTGTTGTTTAGTGCCTCCTGGTGTTTTAATAGCCCTCTGGCAGTCCCAGCAGCAACACAAGGCCGGACCACAAATGTCAGCAATAAAGATAGTGGTCTGCACACGACTGAGCATGCACAGCACCAAAGAGGGAAATTTAAAGGAGCCATGGCTCTGTTTTGAATGTTTTAGCCACTATAAAGTAATTTCCCCAGCTCTAGGGCAGGCAGCGGAGCTGGGGACCAGGGGAATTGATTTTGGAGTGCCTCCAGACACGTACTTTGTGGTTTTCTGCCCTGTAAAAGGCTTAACAATAAAAATAGTGGGCAGATAATGTTGGGGCTAAACGTTAAATAAACATGGCAGTCCCCATGGGACTTTAAAGCAAGGAGGTTGCTGGCGAAAGGTTGTAGGTCACTGAAAAGACCAGAACTGCAACAGACAATAGGAGAGGGACTGAGAAAAAGGTATAAATACCCCTGTAGCCCTCCAAAGGAGGAAATCACCTGGAGTTGGAGTGCAGAAGAGACTGCTGTGGGCCGCCTAGCCCAGCTACTGGATTTTGACCCCAGAGGCCTGTTTGGCCACAGTTCGATTCAGAGAGGCAGAGTGCCTGTGAGAGCCAATTGCTGCTGCATAGAGAAAGATAGGATTTGGGGAGTTCTCACTAGAAAAAGACATTTGGTGCTGTGCAAGCCGAGAGAGCCTAAGTGCCCAAAACTGTAGTGTGAGAGCAGAGACTGCATGTTCTGAGCAGTTTTGAGCTGAACAGCTACAATTGTGTGCAAAGACTGAGCTGCTGAATTTTCCCCTTGGTGGGGTAAGTTGTGGAAAAGGTAAACTGCTGCAAGCTGAAAGACTGAGTGTGCTGAGGCCAGAGACTGTGCAAAGCCATGCCAATGCTTTGCAAAAAGAAAGAAGAGAGCAGAGGTCAGAGTCAGAGCCAAAGCTCAGCCTCTCCATATATTTAGATAGGGTGTGTAACAGAGGGGCCTTGGGGCTACGCCTGCACTGTCCCTAGACTGAAGAAGATGATAAAAGGTGAAGAAGACAGCAAGAGGCCTGCCTGGTGAACACTGTCTACAAAGGCCTCAGAGGCAAAGTTGGCAAGGCCAGGCAGGTGAAGACCAATGTTTTTCAACCTTTTTTGTCAGCCCTGTTGCTGCAGTAGGGCACCAGCAATGAGATACCTCCTCAGTACCGTGAACTAAGTTGTTGCCACTCCCTTTTGAACTTCTGAACAGTAAGTACCCCTAACCTGTGGCTTTGGGGCACCTTTATTTAGCTAGCTAGGTTAAAATTAGGGGGTTAGATCCTGGGCAGGACTCTGCCAGAAAACTGTGCCCAGACTTGAAGGTTCATTGTTTCTACTGCTTAAAGTTATTTGGGCCCCAAAGAAAGATCCCAAATGATGCCTACACTGTGATGTGGTACCCACCTAAGAGCCTTTAGAGACATTTTGTGCAGCTGCCATTGGGAAGTCAGGTGCACCTGTAGGTGGGAGGAGGGGATTGTGTGGGGTGGAATAGTTTCAGCAATTATTAATGTTGCCGTTCTATTTTTCTCCCTTTTCTCCCCTTCTTCCAAAATAAATACTGTTAATTTTCAATGTTATATTCTGGTACTGTGAATCATTGGGGGGGGCAATTGTTATTGTGTGGGGGACAGTCTTTGGGGCAGCTATTGTATATTGCCTTTGAGGTGGTAACCTGCAATCTGCTCACAGGTATTCCCTGCCATTACCCCAGGTGGAGGCACCGCACCACTTCTTCTTTCCACTCCAGAACCTAGGCTGGCACCCTCGGAGGTGTGTTCAGTATAGACCCAAGAGCCCCAGAAACAACCAAGGTGAGTCTAGGGGTTGTTACATTTAGAATTAGAGATACCCTCAGAGGAGGGACTTTGTTTGTTTGAACTGCCTATGTTTAAAAACCATTCTGTACATTTTTTTTATTTTATTATTATTGGAAATAGTAAAACGCTACTTGAGAATTTTATAACTGCTCCTGGTTTTCCTATGCTTCCTTACCTATGCCTAGATGACAGTGTGCCCCAAGCCAAAAGACACTATCGAGGTGAATACCAGGGAGTTATACAAGGCCCCGCAAGGGGACTTGCTTAGAGGGCACAAGATGACCACCATATCTATGTGGCAGAGAATCGCAGCTATTAAAATGAATGTATTTTCCAGGACACTTTTCCCTTTGTCAATACCGCATACTGCCATCCTGAAGATGTAGATCAAAAGCATACAGCACCTCATTTTAGAATTTTTATGGTCCCATAAAAGACTCAAGTGTTCGCTAGCCAGAATGGCCACACAACCAGCAAAAAGATGACCTCAAAGTGCTGGACATACAACTATATTACAGGGCCTCCCAATTAGTGAATGATATCCATTGGGGCAAAACAGATACAAATGTAGACCCCCATGACTATACCCCAGAATGGACCATCCTCAAACAACAGCTATGCCAACATGAAGACTTTAATCTTAATGCACCACCATGCAGCCCAAGCCCTTCTGCCCTATCGGACACAGCCACTGGCAACACGCACAACATACTGTATACACTGCTACAAAGAACAAATGCATCCCTCAGCAGATCCTTGGATCAGCCTATACTCAGCAATGGCAACTTCACCATTAATGACTGAAAATAAGGTATCCAACATGGCAAAGAGTGGAGCAATTAACTGTCACAGGGATCATGTCAGAAGAAGCCTTCACCCCAGTTAGAGCACTGCAAACCACCTACCTCCCAGGGCTTCATATCAATACATGTAAATACAGCATTTGAACTAGGCACACTGGAAAGGACAAACTCCCAATGGCTCCTGGTCACCATGGGAAATGGAACTAAGTTCTCTGCTCCGAAATGATAGCTTAGTCTCTCACAGGTGCCAAGACATAGTAGGACACATACATGGAGAAGCTAGTGAAATGAAGACGTAGTGGGCAAAACTCTGGACCAGGATACCACTTCCTGGGACAGGCTGAGAATATGGCAATTCACCAAACAAATGACATTGACTGTGGATCTGAAAATCCAACAATTTAAAATCCTGGCAAACCTCTACTGTACCCCCATAAAATACACAAGATGAGTATCATCCCAATGGCATGATGCTACAAATGTAACCCCTCCAGAAGGCTCACTCTTGCATCTCTTATGAAACTGTCCCTTTATCCAAACTTTCTGGTATGAAATAAAATCCAAAGTCAACCCCCATGTGGGCCTAAATGACCATTTCAAACTGGTCATTTGCATTTTTGGCAACATGGGCAAATCAAAAGCAGCTGTCTCTAGACAACATGCAATGGCCCTTATTGCGAATACAGCTAAATGCCAAATTCTAAAACTGGTGGTTGATAAAAAGGCCACCATCCTATAGAGAATGGTTCATGGATGTCGTGGAATACCTAAGGTTAGAGCGGCTAGCCCATAACCTGCGTAATGCACCACAGGCCTGTTTGAGAAAATTTTGCTCTCTGGATGCCCTCATCACCATCCCTAACAAGACTGAGTAAGCAGTATTAAATATAAGCTTCACTTTCCCTAATATCGCTCCTTGATTCCTACAGATTCTCAGTAAGAAATGTCCTATGTACCACTTACTATTAATGTTAATTACCATACACTCAACGGGTGCAAGGTTAAGAAATGCTCCTTACAAATTAACTGCATATCCTTGGTCCAGCTTTGGGCTCCCTTCTGAACAAGTCCAGGTGATCCTTTTAATTTGACATATAGTTCACTATTGTATGTGTTTAGTATAATTACAGTATGTGTTATTCACTAAGTGTCAAAGCCGATAAAAAACATTTAGCCAGTGAAAACAGGAATTCTGAAACTCTGATGGTAGGTCCATCTCTCCCTCAATTGCCCATCCCTATGGTTATGGGGTGTACAACCAGGACTAACTACTTGGGGATCCCCAGGGTACTAGTCCCTTGGCTCCCCCTGAAATGAGACTTGGCCCCACCCCTTAAGACCACACAGTGGTAGAGAGATAGGGTCTTAGTACTCCAGCTACTCCGCTGAAGTTCCTTGCAAATGATGAATTTTAACAAGTGACGTTATATGGATGTCTACTGTGCTTAATGTATTGTTTGTTATGTTGAAAAACTCAATAAAGTGTAAGTCTAAAAAAAAAAAAGAGTGAATTCCAGTTTGTAGCTGTGTAACAGGGCATCAAACAATTTCAGAACTGTGCTCATCAGATTGGGTGACTAAATGTGAGGAGCTCGAAGTAACAGAGCATATTACAAATTGGCTTAGGTTGAGAACCGTACAATACACAACTGAGTGGCTGCCTTTCATGCCCTTTAGTGAACAGTTAGAAGGATCCACAATTCTGGGTCAACTAGCAAGGTTAGATACATGACTGTGTGATAACTGGTAAAGAGACTGCAATATGACATTTCTTTTTTTGTTATGTGTACATTTATTTTTCTGGAGGTACATTCCAAATAAAGGTTGCTTGCAAACCTTGTTAGCACAGGCCGACCCCTCAATATTTCTGGGAGAGGGTTGGGGCCCTGTCTATTGGTATATGCTACCACCATGATCTAAATTAACCACTTTAAAGGCATCACAGCCCCTCATTGCTGTCTGACTTTAATCTAGAATGTACTCTGATACATTGTATATTACTGTAATCTTCATATATCACTTGTGCTGATTGTGTATATAGCTATAGATACGTGTATAACTAGTTTCTGTGCTTTTTCCCCTATTTGGGGATTAATAAAAAGAAAGTTAAAAAGAACTGGGCCCTCTGCTGATGAATGGGAGGAGACACAGCAGCATGGTGGGATTCCCAACTCAAAGGGGATGCACTGTGTGACACCAAGGTAAGTGGGAATCAAACTTGCAGCACCACGGGCTGGCACTCTGCAGCAACTCATACCACATCATTCCACTACAGAAACAGGACAATGAGATAGAAATCCAGAGATAGGCAGAACCTGAATAAAATAGAAGGTACTTAAAAAACACAGTGGTAAATTTCAGACATTTCTCGGACAGCCGTCAGGATCTCTTAGTGTCCTGCCAACTATGGATACCTAATGGGAGAAGCAGATGGGGAAGTGTGAGCCAAATTCACCATCTGATCCTAAATGCAGCATCTTGGATAGACTTTGTGTCTTTTTCGAGATATTCATATACCCCTATTTGGGATGGAGAGGTACTCTGTGAGCCAGTAGCTGTTTTAAGCTGAGTCCAATGTCTGTTCTAATGGGATGACAGAGCAGAGAAATAAAAACAACTTCTGAAAGATGTGTCTATAGCTTCTGGATAGTGTACGGGACCCATGGAGTCTGTTATTCATAGTTCCATGACCATTTTTACTCAGGGCCTGAAGCCAGGGGCAATGTGGGGGGGGGGAGTTTCTCTAAGGATGGATTGTTTGGAACTGTCTTTTGGAGGCATAATATAAATTCTCAAAATGTTAGTCTTCGCAAGGTTGTACCACCAGGTTTGAATCCAGATGGTTTACACATAGTCACCAAGTCAGGATGCCACATTGCACAGCATGCCTGCAGTTGTATTCACTGCCTATTTACCCATTCAGGGAGCAGCGGCCCTCACTTTGCTGGAAAATCCAAGACCTCCTGCCACAGATAACCTGTCTAGTCACAGGTCTTGATGTGAACATTTATTTTTGTTTTATTTATTTTACATTGTTGGTCCGGGAAAGGCTCACTGAGCCAAAGTTCATTTCAAGGTACATCCCAATAGCACAGGAGTAGAGGTGACTTGTCACTTTCACACAGTATATAAGTGGAGGTTGTAGGAAATCAAACCCAGCTCTGCAGGATGTACCATACTTGTTCACAGCTCAGTGTTCTAACCTCTAGGCTATACTGCTAGCCCCTAACATGGACTGATTGAAGAAGTTCATAAAAAAGGGCTAGGAATTTCCTGCTTCCTGGTTGGCCAAACAAGTCCTGAGACCCATATCTTAATTCTCCATAACTGCACAGGTTTGAACATGTTCAGGCAGTGGGATTTGGAATTTGAGCAACTCACATACAGAATTCATAAGACATTTAGTTCATTCCTGATTTCCATAACAAACATGGCTGCCACTTTTACTCATATATAAAAATCTCCAAATAGGCCCTAAAAATAAAAGCACATTAAATCAAACAAAATAACTAAGTTTTTTTTATTGTTTAACCAGGATTAGTACACTAAGCTGAAAGCTTTTCTACAGGCGTGACCTGGGGGCACAGGGAAGTTAAGTGACTTCCTTAGGGTCACACATCATGTAAGTGGAGCTGTGGGATTCAAACCCAGGTCTGGACTGCTGGATATCACCAGATTTGCAGTTTAGAGCTTTAAACCAATGCACTATACTGTCTCCCTATATAATTGAATGTACTTTACACTCATGAGCCCCTCTTTACACACATTAAGACATTTTAAAAAATCAAGTACCATTCAGACAGAGTTTTGATTGCTGGTGTTTCTTTGATGATAAGGGGGAAAAACACTCCTATCCTTGCCAGTTTGTCAAAGAAACTTCCTGCTCCTTACCCTGCAATACATGAAACTGAGGTTCAGCTCCACCTACAACACATGAAATTGAGGTTCTGGCACCACTTGAGCCTTGGGTGTGTGTCTGTGTGTATGCTGGTGGAACTCTGCAGAATTTTGAATTCATGCATTCCATATTACAATTCCATGTGTGTGTGTTGGGAGGAGGGAGCATTCTACTACTAGAATATTGCAGTTTTGAATTCTTGTATTCCATGGTGAACAATTACACAATGTGAATTGTGCAGAAAGGCAGATGATTGATAGATAACAAGCATTTGCCAATGCTGAATGTTTGTTTGCATGTATGTGCTGTGCAGGTGTTTGGTACTGATAGGCACTACACACAAAGGTTGTTGAGCAATTTTTTTTTTCTTTTGACTCCAACTTTTGAAGATACTTGTTTTAGGATTTGCCTTATAAACATGTACCATTTACAGTATATTGGCCAAAATGTAATTTTGCACCAAAGGTGCGAAAACACATCTCGTCCAGGATTTAAAAAATGACACATCACGTTTATGAGGTGGTGTGTAAAAGTGGCTATGTTGAAAGTTTGGAGTCAAAATATTGAAAATTAGTGAAGGTATGAGTGAATGCTGAAACAGTGTAAAGCTCAATCATAACTTGGGCATTTTACCATATTTATACACCACATTTTCAGCATAGCATTCTTATTACCCCACCTAATGAACCCAATAGGTGAAAATTTTAAAATCCCCACCAAAGCATCATTCCACATCACTGACACGTCATTCCGCGCCACAGGTATGAAAACACATTTTGGCCAGGATTTGAAAAATGACAGCTGTCATGTTCGTGAGGTGGTGTGAAAAAAGGACTGTGTTGAAAATTTGGGGTCAACATATTTAAAATTACCAAAGTTACATGTGAGTGTAGCAAAATTTCAACGTATGCACATAACTTTGCCATTTTTACATATTCTGACCCCAAATTTTCAACATAGCCTTCTCATGACCCCACCTCGTGAACAAGGGTGGTGAAAAGTTTCAAATCCTGCTTGAAAGGTGATTTTGCAACGGAACCACAAAATCACCTTTCTGACCTGAAAATGTGCAAAACTGACAAAGTTATGCATCGAAGTTCAAAACCCCACTGAAATACATTGAAATACTTATGTACCTTAGTTTCTCATATTTCAGTTGATGGTTCCAGCATCAAGACGTGTCTTTGATCGGAGAGTGGATCTGCACCCTGGAACCTGTTCAGGAGAGTGAGTGCATGGGGTGGGGGGTGACTGCTGAGTAGGAGGTCAGGGTGGGGTGCATTGGAGGGGCAGATAGGTGCTGGATGGTTTTCTGTTTTACAGGTTACCAAAAAAAAAAAAAAAGCACTGAGGGACAGTTTTCTTTATTTCACATACATTCCAACACCGGGATTGGGCACCCCAGTGTCAGGCTTATTGGGGAAAGGGAGCAGGCGACCTGGAGGGGAGGGGGGTCAAGAGAAGTGATACCGGGGTTGGGCACCCCAGACCATTTACATTTAAAAAAATATTTATAAAGTTGGGAAGGGCAGGCATGCAAGTGACCTGGAGGGGGTGGAGAGAAAGAAGCGGTAGCGGGGGGAGGGGCACCCAACCCTGCTTACATTTAAAAAAAATATTTATAAAGCTGGGAAGGGTGGGCAGGTGAGCAACTTGGAGGGGACAGGGTGAATGAAGCAGTAGCAGGGGTGGGCACCCCATTCCACATAACAGATAGACAAATAGACAAAGAGACAGATAGATAGATAGATAGATAGATAGATAGATAGATAGATAGATAGATAGATAGATAGATAGATAGATAGATAGATAGATAGATAGATAGATAGTCAGGCTCCTGATGTTTAAAGCCAGTCAGCTGCTTGCTGACCAGCTTAATACAAATGAAAGGACTGAAGCCTTCTCTGACTGGAGCACATGAAGTTTCCACCCAGCAAGCAGTGAGTGATGTCACAACTGCAGTGCAGAGTCATTGGTCTGGACTGCCAAGCCCCTTCCAGTTTGAACTGCAATGGGCTTGGCAGTGACATACCTCCTAGATGCCGTTAAGTGTAACAAAACGTTTTTTGCGCATGCACAAGCAAACATGAAAACCATCTGTGGAGGGACTAGTTTACATTTTTTATCAATATGTTATTCTAATTTTTGGGGCTTTTACAATTTTTAGAATGGGTTAGGAAATCCCTGCATCCTGATTGGCTGAGACTTGGCTCTAGCTATTGTCTTAAGAGAGCACTACCAATGGCTGAAAAGAAAAAATTACTCACCTTAGTAATGTTGTTTCTTCTAATGGAGTCTTGCTATATTATGACAATTGCAGTATGACCGTAGGTTAGAACTGCTCCGGAGGTGAAATAGTTAACTTTCCATGCAGGCATGGAACTTAGAGGGCGAGCTCAGTTGAAAACTCTGTCTGTTGTGCTTCAAACGCAAATTGTCAGATCTTTACTTTAGCCAAAACTCACTAAGGTTCTGTGTGGAAGCTGTAAACCTACACTAGCCAACTGGCTACTAATATAAACACTCATTTTGGCCTAAAACAAAGACTCAAGTCAGGAGACCCAAAAATGCAAAACACAACACCCATTCACCCAAAAAGGTAGGTGAAAAACAACAAAATGGGCATCAAAAAAGTGCCAACCCTGTACTGCCCACCCACATCCCCAAAAGAAAGGTTCTGAGAGGGGCAGGCAGGGAGGGAGGTCATCATATAGCAAGACTCCATTAGAAGAAAAAACATTACTAAGGTGAGTAATTTTTCTTCAAACAACATGAAGTCTTGCTATATTATGATGATACGAACACACAGCAGTACCCCCATGGAGGAGGACAGAACCTACCTAGGAAATAGGCTCTGAAGCACGGCTGTGCCAAACCGAGCATCACTCCTAGCCTGGATGTCCAGGGAGTAATGCTTGGTAAAGTGTGAACTGTTTTCCAGGTAGCTACTTGACATATTTCTAGAATAGAATGTCTCTGGCAGCAGCCAGAGAAGCAGCTGTACCTCTGGTAGAGTGAGCCCTCAGACCTGAGGGGGGAAATTTACCCAACTTCTCATAGCAGAATTGGATACAAGAGACAATCCACCTGGCAATGGATCTTTTAGTGGCTGGCTTCTCTTTACCAACTTCACCATAGGTGAGGAACAGTTGAAGGGAGTCAAACCTATGACCCTTGGTACGCTCTATGTAGTAACTAAGGGCTCTCTTCACATCTAGGCTGTGCAGCATCTTCTCCCCAGAGGAGGAGTGGTCAGTGAAGTACACTGGAAGTGAAATAGATTGATTAAGGTGGAAATCTGAAACCACCTTAGGCAGGAACTTTCTGTTAGTCCGAAGGACCACCTTATCTCTGTGAAAAGAGATAAACTCCTGCTCCACCGACAACGCTTGTAATTCACTTATGCATCTGGCAGAGGTGATGGCTACCAAAAACACAGTTTTCCAAGTCAAGTACTTGAGCTCAGCTGAAGACAAGGGCTCAAAGGGGGGTTGCATAAGCTGAGCAATGCAAACATTAAGATCCCAGGCAGGGCAGGATCCCTGAATGGAGGTTGGTGTGAAACAACCCTTAAAAACTTGGAAAATACAGGATGAGCTGAAAGGAAGAGGATTTACCTGCTGAAATAAAAGCAGACATAGCTGCCAAGTGCACCTTCAGGGTAGCTGGTCTCAGCCCCAAAGAATTCAGGTGGACCATATAATCCAGGACTGTGGGTAGATCAGCAGAGACTGGGGAAATGTGCTTTTCTGAGCACCATATAGAAAACCTTTTCCATTTGAAATTGTAAGTAGCCCTGGTGGAAGGCTTCCTTTCGGCCTTCAATATATCCATTACACCTTGGGAAAGGTGTAAATCAGCAAACTCTAACTCTTCAAGAACCAAGCCTTGAGATTGAGAGATTTGAGATTCGGGTACCAGACCCTTCCCTGGGCACAGGTTAACAGATTGTGATTCCTGGGAAGGGACAGGGGAGGATGGACTGCTAAGGACAGCAGGAGTGGATACCAGGGCTGTCTGGCCCAATCCAGAGCTGTCAGAATGACTTTGCATGATTGGGATCTGATTTTGACTAGCACTTTGAACAGGAGAGGAAAGGAAGGGAAGGCATAGAGAAACTTCCTCTCCCAACTCAGGGCTAAGGCATCCAGTGGGAGTAAGCCCAACACTGGGGTCTGCAGCAAAAAAGAGGAAGTTGGTGATTGTCTGGGCTGCAAAGATCTATCTAGGGGTGCCCCATCTGGCAAATACTACCCCGAGACCAGGGATCCAGTGACCATTCGTGGTGGCCCTGGGAAATCCTGCTGAGAGCATCTGCCAGGACATTGTCCTTGCCTGGGAGGTGAACTGCTGTAAGGGAGGTGTTCAGGAGTAAGCCAGAGACCACAACTTCATCGATCCAATGCACAAGGTCGTAGACCGCAGTGCCCCTTATTTGTTGATGTACCACATTGTAGTGGTGTTGTCTGTTCTGACCTGAACACTCTTGTTCTGAACAGATTTGGAAAAAGCTGAAGTGCTAGAAAACTGCTCTGAGCTCAACAGGTTGATGTGGAGCAGAGATTCCTGGGAGACCACAGACCCTGGGTGATGAGGTCGCCCATGTGAGCCCCCAGCCCAAGAGGGACGATCTGTAGTAAGGATTAGAGAATAAGACTGAGTGACGAAGGAACCCTTGTCTCAGGTTGCTCTGATCCTGCCACCACTGTAGGGCTTGGATCAGGGTCGAGTTACTGGGATCAGCTTGGTAAGAGGATCCTTTCTTTGAGACCAAAAAGCTCTCAAATGGAACTGGATGTCCCTCATTTGAAATCTTGCTCCTTGCACAACTGCTGTGGAAACAGCCATGTGTCCTAGGAGCTGCAGAAAATGCCTTGCTGGCCGGGAGACCTGTAGGGTAAATGAGGAGGCCAGGGAGACTAGGGTCTTTGCCCTGTCCAGGGGGAGGAAGGCCCTGGCTTCCTGTGTGTTCAGTTCTGTGCCTATGAAGGTAAGAAGCTGGACCGCCTAGAACTGACTTTGAGAGATTCAGAAGGAAACCTAGAGAGTAAGCAGTTGTTGCGTTATCTGAAGGTGTAAATTGACCTGGTCTGGGGACTGGCCTACTAAGAACCAATCATCCAGGTAAGGAAAGATGGCAATCTTTTGCCTTCTTAGGTAGGCAACTGCTACAGCCAGGCATTTGGTGAATACCCTTGGGGCAGAAGTGAGGCCGAAGGGCATTGCTCTGAACTGGTGGTGGCCTGAGGGCAGCTCGAACCTGAGGTACTTTCGATGGGAGCTTCTGATGGGAATATGGAAGTAGGCATCCTTGAGGTCCAGGGAAGCTAGCCAGTCCCCTGGCCTTAGAGAGGGTAGGATAATTCCCAGAGTCACCATTTTGAACTTTGGCTTTAAAAGGTGCTTGTTTAAATATCTGAGATCCACACAGAAAAAATAAATGTAAAACCTATCTATTACTTACATTACCACAGACAGAGCTTGAACCGACCGGTTGCGGTTTAATTTCGGCTAAAAACCGAAAAATAATAGTTTTAAACTGACAAAATGAACCGAGCAGAAGGAGAAATCTCCGGAGCGACTGTTCAGTGAGGCGGAGTAAAGAATCTGACAGTTTGCGTTTGAAGCACAACAGACAGAATTTTTAATGAGCTCGCGCTCTAAGTTCCATGCCTGCATGGAAAGTTAACTATTTCACCTCCGAAGCAGTTCTAACCTGCGGTCATACTGCGACTGTCATAATATAGCAAGACTTCATGTTGTTTGAACAAGTCCCTGCCAACTTGGACAAAGGGTGTTCTATATCAGTGTGCCAGACAGAATTTTCATTTTCCAAAAAGCCATTTTTAATACATTTACTTACTTACTTACAAACCCCCTCCCAAAACATACTTGTTTCAAAATGATTTGCAATAGTTATTTAAAATTTCTGTTTCAATCTCTTCACTTTTCATTTGTAACTGTATACATTTTTTGTCTCTCTGTACATGCCCTGTCAGTCTGTGCTCAATTTGATGAGCACTGCTCTCCTGCCTGCTCTCATTCCCACTTGCAGATGCTTATAGTATTTCGCATTTCTGCTCACATCCAAACAATCTGAAACTGCATACAAATTTAAATTAGGTAATAAAAAATTAAAGAATCTATTTAAGCTCTTCATTTTATATTTGTCAAACTTTTCTGCAAGGTACCGCTCTGAGGCACAGGGAACTAGAAGTGTCTCAGCAGGTAAGACTGCCTGCCAGCCCTCTTGCAATCATGAAAAAAAATGCTCTTTTTCAAATATGGAGCTGATGTCATACTCCAGCCTGCCCGCTGGCATCACAGAGCTGTCCTGTGATAGCACAACACATCAGAACTTGTAACTGCGAGTCTGACCAGACTGTCACTGACACTGAGCCGGCAGCATGCCTCCATCTGTGGGAATGAAATGACAAAAATACTGGTGTTCTCATCAGGAACCAATACTTTTAGAGCGCAGCTGGAATTTGTTATAATTTGGTGAGGCTTATGCTTTTAGGTATATTTAATAAACTAACCACATATTTAGTAAAACAAAAGTGCAGGGGATGTAGTGTTTTTTCAGCATAACATAGTATCACAGAAACATAGAATTTGATGGCAAATAAGGACCACTTTAGCCCACCCACTGCCAACAAGAAGAAGGCACTTTATATCATATTTTCTGGACTTGTCCCAAGGTGACTCCACTATGGGCTAGTATTCAACAAAGAGCAGACCCTCTTTTAGGGTTGAGAGACTTATTTACTGCAGAAATTTGTTTACTTCGAGATTATTCTGGAATCTCAGTGCTTAACCGCAAATTTTACATGCCCTTTATTTCCTTATCAGTCAAGAAGCTAGTACTGAGACACTGGAAGGACAGTGAGGAAATTTCTTACATTGAATGGCTTAATGAGTTATTGGCTAATCTCCGAATGGAGAAGGCGATAGCTAGCCTTAATAGTAGACTTCAAATGTATACAAGGATTTGAGACCTCTTACATACTCTATACTCCTTATAATGGGTATGTACTGGTGCCTTTGCTTTCATGTAGGTGTACGTGGTTAACCTCTCTGTGCAGGGAAGGTTGTGGAGGAGGAGATGGGGGTGAGGAGAAGGGAAGGGAAGGGGGTAGGGTGGGGAGACGTGACCAGAACATTAGCAAATGTTTGTCTCCTTTGTTATGTTCCTCATGGATCTGTTCCCTGCTCTGTAAAACTTTCAATAAAATTTGAATGGAAAAAAACATTAAACTAACTTGATATAAACAGTCCTTAATGTTAAAAATATGGGGCTCACTATTCTTAGACATGTTATTCTTTAAATGAGAAAGTGCTAAACATTCTAGCCATTTGCTTTGAATTTTGGAGGCCAGTCACTGAATACCCTGTTTGATCTCTGTCTCTCCCCCACCCCTTGCTTAATCCCATACCTCTCAACCTCCTGCCTCAAAAATCAGGGACAAGTCTTAAAAAAATCAGGGACAAAGGACTAAAATCAGGGACACATCTTCAAAATTGGTGGTATCCACTCAGGAAGCTGGTAGAATAAGGATGCTGTGTAAAATACATTTTCTAAGGAAGAACAAGTCTGTAATTTTAATGTTTGACATTATTTTGCACTTACAACCCCCACTGTTTGGTCACAGAAACACAAATTTTAGGAGGGACAGACTACAATTTTGAGGCAAAATCAGGGACATCCCTGAAAATCAGGGACAGTTGAGAGGTATGCTTAATCCCATGCTTGCTTAAATCCCACCACTGTTTTCACCCCCACTACCGCCACTGGAAAACTGTTCCAGGCATCTACCGCTCTTTCACTGAAGAAGTACTTCCTCATATCTACTAGGATTACTACTAGGATAAATGGACAAAAGGGGCTGGTTAGCCCATCTAGATTGTCCCCCACACACCTGGGGTCATCCTTATACCATTTGATGTTTAGAACAGAATACCCTAGCCAGTATGCTTCTGAAATCCAAAAAACTGGTTGCCTCAACTGCTTCCTTTGGCAGACTGTTCCAGGCCCTAATAGTCCTCACAGTAAAATAATTATCCCTTTTAGATGTAACTGCCCTTGGAGCTATTCATTTCTTACCATGAGATCAAAGGTAGTCTCTGGTATTACTGAATACGAGGTTACATTGGCTACTTAATTCTGGGGACTGTAGTAATTTATACAGAAGCAGTAGGTCACCTCTTTTCCACCTCTGTTGTAAAGAGAACAAACCCATTTCCTTCAGTCTATCATTATAAGACAATCCCTTCATGCATGGAATTAGTCTTGTAACTGATCTCTGCACTCCTTCCATCATATTTATGTCTTTAAGTAAGTACGGTGCCCAGATCCATAATCAAGTATTGGTCTAACATAACTATTGTAAAGGGGATGATACACTGTTCAGATTTACAAATAAATGTACAATTTATTTTTCTAACTAGTCCCCTAGCTTTACATGTTACAATTCTGCAGTGATCTGAGGATGTAAGTTTATTGTTAATTTTAACCCCAAGGTCAGATTCAGATGTGACTTTGCATAAAATGGAATTACTCAGAATATAATTATAATTGTTATTGTTGGCACTGTAGTGCATTACTACACATGTTTTAGTATTAAACTGCATACCATTTCTTTCTATTCCATTATCTTATTCAGATCATGTACAATTGTAAGATGCTTATTAAATGTGTCAACTTCACCACTTAATTTTCAATCATCAGCAAATTTCACCACCCTGTTTATGATGCCATTTTGTATGCCACAGATGAATATACCAAACAGGGTTGGACCCAGGACCGAGCCCTGGGGGACTCCACTAGTTACCTCCTGTTTATTTGGTAGACATCCATTAACTTTTACACTGTGTCTGATCTTTCAACCAGTTGTTAATCCAGCGCACCAATAATGGGCTGAAGCCTAGTGCAAATAATCTGTTAACTAAGATGATATGTGGCACCTTATCAAAGGTTTTGGTGAAGTTTATTTTATTTTATTTAGTTTTTGTTGACCGGGTAAGTGCACTAGACAAATCCTACCTATTTTCAGGCACAACCCGAGGGAGGGAGATACAGATGGATGCCAACTGACCTTGAACCAGATTAAGCTCTTGGTGGTATTTTTAGTGAGTGAGGGAAATTTGGCCAGTACACCAGGGAAATTTCCTTACTCTTTTCGATAAGTGCCATGGGATCTTTAACATCCACCTGAACTACCACCAATCCAGGCAGATGGGACCTCGGTTTAATGTCTCATCCGAAAGACAGCACCTCAGAAGTGCAGCACCCCTCTCATGCTGCACTACAGTGTCAGTACTGGGATATTAACCCAAGTGCCAGATGTGGGAACTGAACCCACAGCCCTCTGATCTCCCAGCCTCAGAGGCGAGTATACTACCTACTGAGCCACTGACACTATAGGAGTATAACATCTGAGGGACACCCCCTGTCAAGGCTCTGGCTGACCTGCTCATAGAAGGTCACCAAATTTGTTGTACAAGATGCTCCTTGTTTAAACTCATGCTGGAGCCTGCCTGTAACATTATGGCTAGCAACTTCACTTTCTATTCTAGACTTTATCAGCTTTTCCATTATTTTGCAAGGGATGGATGTTAAGCTAATTGGCCTATAATTCTTAACTTTTGCTTTATCTCCCTTTTTAAAGATGGGCATTACAATGGCCACTCTCCAGTCTGCTGGTACCACCCCACTTTCCAGAGACTTGTTAAAAATAAGTGTCAGGGGCATGCGATTATATGCGATGCAGCCTTGAGTAATCTAGGATGTATATTATCGAGTCCAAGGCTAGTGGAAGTTTTAACTTTCTGCAATTCCACTTCTACTTCCTCAATAGAAAACTTGTGGGTGCTACCATTGTTACTGACTGCAATGTTCCTGTTAACTGGCTTTGGAGTAAAAACTGAACAGAAATAATTGTTGAAAGAATCTGCCACTTTAGTGTTACCTCTTATGATATTACCATTATGATGGATAGGTCCTATACTCCATGCCAATGATTTATTATTAGAGTTAATGTAAGCGTGAAGTCATTTAATATCTTTGCAATGAGCAATTTTAAATTCTGTTTTATATCTTGACTGTTCGCTCATATTTTTCAATACTTTTTGCGCTTTAATATAACTTGATTTATTGGTTGTTGATGGATTTTGTTTGTATTTCCTGCAAGTTTTAAGCTTAAGTTTTAGTTGTTTTTTTCATCCCTGCTGTCATCCGACTTGGTACTTTACCCCCTTTGTAGTTTTTGTTTTTTAATGGAACTAATTCACTCACTATTGAGTTCAAAGTTTCCTTAAAACTGATCCAAGCCTCTTCAGGTTCCAAGTCATTGAATAACTTTTCCCAGTTTATAACTTCCAAACAATGTACAATTCAATTTAGGTTAGTTCTATTATAATTTCTTATTTTTGTATTGTTTTTAGTGGGTTTCTTGCCTGTATTTAATGTACAGGTAATCATATTGTGGTCACTACGTCCTAGTAGAGGTAAGATGGAGATATTATTTATGTTATTTCCAACATTTGTTAATATTAAGTCCAAGATATTGCCACCTCCACTTGGCTCATGGACTAATTGTTCCAAACCACAATTTATAGTTATGTCCAGAAACTGGTATTCATGTCCGTTTTTGCCTTTTAAATTCTCCCAGTCAGTTCCTGGGAAATTGAAATCTCCCACAATAATTGTGTCACCTAGATCTGATGCTTGAGCAGTCTCTTGTAATAAAGCACTGGTGTCCTTGACACAAAATCCTGGTGGTTTATAACAATTTCCTAAAATTATTAATGGCTGACCTGGAAGTTCAAGTTTAATCCAAAGTGATTCTAAGTTGTTATTTGACTCCTCAAGTAACTGCAGTGTATGCAAGGAGATTGAATTTGTGACATAGACGCACACGTCACCTTCTATCCTATGCTCCCTATTCTTATAATATAACTTGAAACCTGCTATTTCCCTCATCCAATCTGATGAGCTGTCCCACCATGTTTCAGTTATAGCCACTTCCTCAATATCAAGTTGATGTATGATTGTTTCTAATTCAGTTCTCTTAACACTATTGAGAATTCTGGCATTAGCTATTAAAATATTATATCCATATTTCAACAGCTTAATATATGTGGGACCTGATGGCAGTGAGCCCCTGCATTGGGTACAATGATATTTTAGCCTCTCCCCCCCACCTCCTGTCCAGTTTAAATGATCATGTATGTGGGCCACAATTTTTCTGCCAAGCAGATTGCTGCCCCTTTTACTGAGGTGTAAACCATCCCAACAAAACAAGTGGGGTCTATCCACAAAATTTTGCCAGTGAGCAAGACATGCAAACCCCCTGATGAAACACTATTCTCCAAGCCAGTTGTTTATATTCTTAATTTTTGTAGCCAAGGATGCTGAGGCCCTAAGTACAGGGAGAATTTCCGAAAAGGTAACATTGCATCCCTTGGCTACTAAAAATTCACTAAGTATGGTAAAATCCTTTTTTATTTCTTCTATATTGAAGGTGCAAATATTACAGTATTTGTACCAACATGAATGACCACTAATGGCCTCTCCACTGCATTATTTAGGATTGTGTTAATCATTTTTGTCAGATCGGAAATGTTGGCCCCCCTGTAGCTACTGTAGGTATGATTTATTTTGTCTGAGCTACAAATAATGTAGCCAATATGTTTCATCATAGAGTCCCCTAAGACAAAAATCTGACGACACCTGGATTCTGCTCTTTCTTCCTCGTTCAGGCTATGTGTAACCATAGTTTGCACATCATTGTTATTGTCAGACCTGTTAGGGGCCGGTGTGACTAAATTATCAGGTAGTGTTGCTGTAGATGGAATCTGATTTTCACCCTCGGGCATGGCTGTTGTTGGCTCCCTGGGATCTAGATCCACGTCATTATTTATAGGGGTATTTCCTTCCCCAGCTTCTTGTTCCGAAGGTACCAAACTATCTGGAATATCTGTCAATACACTTCCTTCAGTGGTGCCCAAAAACACAGGTCCCCCAGCCTGCTCGGGAGCTGAGGCATATGTACAGTACTAATAGATGCAAAATGAGTAGCTGCCAAAACACTTACTACTGTGGTATCCAAAGGCACAGGGCCTTCTGCCTGCCCTTGTTCAATAGTATGTGTGCTGGGGGAAGGTAAAATTAAGGTGTTAGGAGTATCTGCATTGGTATCATTTATTAGGCCAGTGTGGTTTCCATTGCCGTTCAGTTCTTGAGTTAAACTAGTGAACCTATTTCTTAGAGGGATGACAAATTCCATAACTCGATGGCCTCTTTTAGATTTCCTGCCGCAGTTAACTATGTTTCACTCATCCATATTCTCTGGACTATCGCTAGTTTCATCATCTCTAGCCCTCTTTCTGGGCCTCTCATTATCACTTGTAATTACAACTTGAGAAGTGCAAGTATGTACGTTCGTACCTGAGGGTTCACCATTACTAGTATCTCGATTCAGGTGAGATGCCATTGGTACATGTTCCTGATTTAAATATTGGATTTGTTGCTGAATAACATGCTGATCCTTAACCATTACTTCTAATTTACCTTTAAGTAGACCAATTTGCTTCTCCAAACATTCTATATACTGTAGCTACATTTCTGGCAGCAGAATCCCTCATTAGGATCCTCTCTATCCGTTAAAAAGGTACATTTTGCATGAACAGCATCTGTGACCCCAGTCCCCTTCCAAAGTTCTTATCCTTTCCCCCATTTATGTCACCTTAAGCAATCCGAGTATGTAACAGGTAAGACAGAAAAAACAGCTTAGAGGTGTAGGTTGCTGCACTGTTACCTCAAGATGGAGTCAAATTTCTGTATGCCACACAGCCACACCCACCAAACATGCTAAACACGCACAAGACGTGCGTGTCTTAAAGCGTGTCGTCATGCAGCGACCGCATGCCCTGTGCTCGCTCCATTTGCATGGAGCATGTCCTTAAACCCTGGGATCCAGAAGTAGTGTGGCTCACATGACCCCTATCCAGGAGTCAAGATAAACCGCACAAAGCTCATCTTCTTGACCTGGAAGGACACTACTTCTTTATTCAGCTTTGAGCTGTGTGGGAAATTCTATATTGCACTTGATATCTGCAACAACGTGCACTTTTGCTCAATTCTGTGGGAGGTGAAACTAAGTACCCTTGGTAATTGCTTTTTTATTTACATATTTATTTAGTGTTTAACCAAGAAGGGGCTTGCAAACTCAGTTTATCTTATGAGTAACTTCAGAAGGATTTAAATACTCATTTGGGTAGACCCTTGGAGGTAGCTACATTGTCTACTAGGATTTTCTGACAGTTAAACTATTTTTAAATAAATTACAGGTGGCTGAGGAGTGAATAAGGAGCTTGCAAACTCTGCTTATCTTGGAAGTAACTTCACAAGGGTTTGAATACTGCATTTTGGTTGTCCCTTGGGGTAGCTGGATTGACTACTAGGATTTTGGGACAGAAACTATTTTTAAATAATTTACTGGTGCGTAGGATTTTGTGATAGTTAAACTATTTTTAAATAAGTTACTGGAGGTTAGTTGAATTACTATAAAGGGCAGTACTCAACAGGGTGGTGGTGCAGTGGTGTATTTGATTGTTTCTAACAGTCACCTGTGGTTGTGGACTACCCACCCCTTCCCCACGCCCCAACCCCCCAGGCATGGCATTTCCTTTATAGCCAAAGTTCTGACATCACTTCCTCAACAGGTCTTGGGGCAGAACTGTCATATTCTTAATAACCCATCACAGTGCATAAAGGGTAAGTACACACCACCAAAAAAAAAGAACAATTATATATATTACATACTGTATATTATAAGGGAGAGGGACATGTGGGGAGTGGTGCAATGCACTGGCTGTGGGGCAGCAGTTTTCCAGGAGATATTCTGGAAACTGCGTTGCTGTCCTATTTGCAGGCAACTGTCAGCTCTGAGGGAGGAGATTGCCCACCTCCAGGCTAAACTGGCAAGGACTAAGGAGGCCTCCCCCACCCAAAAAGCACCACTGCCACAACCACTGCCTCAGAGTTTGCCAAGTACGAAGAGCAGTTGGACCACAGTGGGTTCTGGGAGGGTGCAGGTGGTGGAACAGAGGCGAAGACCCCTAGTTGTACCTCTACACAAATCATACGCCAGTCTGGCGGAGCAAGGTTCCTCTATGATGGCACCCTCAGTGGAGACCAAGGAGAATGCTGAGGACATCCACAAGGGAGACCCACAATAGGGTGGCAAGGGACACCACAGGGGAAGGAAACAGCTTCTGATAGGGGACTCAATTGTTGGGGGGTAGAACTGGGGAAGGGAGAGGAGAGGGAAGTAAGGTGCCTGCCTGGTGCCATGGCTTGGAGGTACAAGAAGCAAATCCTCATGATTGCAGAAGCAGCATTACAGGGGAGGGAACTAGATATCATTGTCCACCTTGGGACAAATGACCTAGCTAGGCATGGAATCAGTGCAGTGCATGATGAATTTGTGGAGTTGGGGAGGGGCCTCAGAGAGGTAGCAAGCATGGTTACCTTCTCAGAGGTGCTGCCAGTCCATGGCAGGGGTGAGGCTAGGGTACTGCACACCATGCAGTTTAATGAATGGTTGCAAAACTGGTGCAGAGCACAGGGCTTTGGCTTCATTGGGGACTGGGGATACACCTGGAGAGATGAAGGTCTGTACTGGCATGACGGTCTGCATCTGTCCACGAAGGGAACCAAACTCCTAAGTGACAGGCCTAAATGCTTCCTTGGCAAGCTTTTAAACTAGCCAAGGGGGGAGGTGCTGATAAGAGGCAGGAAATGTCAAGCCTCCCCCTACAAAACATGGCAGGTAGTAAGGTAAACACTGAGATACAGAGCTCAACAGAGGGCAGGACAGGGCTAAATGGAAAAATAAACACGGGCAATAACAGCAGGGATGGGGGGAAAAAGGATAAAGCCAACATTAAATGGAGGGCAATGAGTACCAATGCCCGTAGTCTGGGAAACAAGCTTCCTGAGCTAGCAGTCCTGATGGAAGATGAAAAATCGGATATTGTGGCAGTCACAGAAACATGGTACACGGAGAACCATGACTCGGATGTCAACATACCGGGGTACACAGTCTACAGAAGGGACAGGGAGGGTAAAAGAGGAGGTGGAGTAGCTCTATACATAAAGGAAGGGATCAAAGCTACAGAATTAAAAAGCAAAGGGGGAGAACAAGAGGCACTCTGGGTCACCTTGGAGACAGGGAATGACATCACAATCTGCACAGGGGTTGTATACAGACCCCGTCTCAAGGGGAGGAAACGGACAAGAAAATGATAGAGGACATTCTCAAAATGGCTGAAAAAGGGGATATACTGTTGATGGGGGACCTGAATATGCCAGTTGTTAACTGGATGACATGTACTGCAGCCACATCCAAGAACAGGGTCATTCTCGATGCCCTGCAGGGGGCAGGCCTTAGACAGCTAGTATTGGAACCCACTCGGGAGGGAGCATTACTAGACCTGGTACTCTCAAATGGAGAGAGGATCACAAATTTAGAAGTCAGTAGACATCTGGAAACAAGTGACCACTACACAGTGTGCTTCACAATAAGCACAACCATGGAGACAAGCCATACAAAAACAAGAATACTGGACTTTAGAAGAGCCGACTTTGGCAAAATGGGGGAATACCTGAGGAATGCACTACCAAATGGCCAGAAAGGAGGGGTGGAAGAACAATGGAGAAAAATCAAAACTGCTATCATAGAGGCAACAATCCTTTGTGTGAAACAATTAAAGAAACAAAGTGGAGTAAAAAAACACTATGGTTCTCAAAAGAGGTGGCAGGGAAGGTTAAGGAGAAAAAGGCTGCATTCAGAAAGTATAAGGAATCACAGAAGGAGCACGACAGGGAACTGTATCAATTAAAGCAGAAAGAAGTGGGGAAGGTAGTCAGAATAGCAAAGGCCCAAACTGAGGAAAAAATAGCCAACTCAGTTAAGAAGGGGGATAAAACCTTTATAGGTACATTAGGAGCATAGAAAGGTTAAGGAGGAATAGTGAAGATTAATAAAGGAGAGGGAGGTGGGCAGAGGGAGACAGTGAAAAGGCAGAGATACTGAATGAATACTTTTGCTCAGTATTCACAAAAGAAGATGAGGAGGAGTTACCTAAACCAGACAATAGAAGCACTCTGGGTAGGAGGGTTGACACCAGTCCATTTACAGAAGAAAGAATCCTGAAAGAGCTCCTAAAACTCAAGGCGGACATAGCATCGGGGCCTGACGGGATTCACCCCAGAATCCTAAAAGAACTAAGGGAGGACCTAGTGACACCACTGGCCACGGTTTTTAACAAATCATGGGAGGACAGGGTGGTACCTGAGGACTGGAGGAGGGCAGATGTGATTCCCCTTTACAAAAGTGGGAGCAAGGCAGAAGCAGGAAACTACAGACCTGTAAGTTTGACCTCAGTGGTAGGGAAAATGATGGAATCACTTCTGAAAGAAAGAATTGTTGAGTACCTAGAGGCCAGCAGGGCACAGGATCCAAAGCAGCATGGATTTACAGCAGGAAGGTCATGTCAGACGAATCTAATTGATTTCTTTGACTGAGTGACCAAAGTAATAGACCAGGGAGGGACTGTGGATATGGCCTACCTAGACTTTAGCAAGGCATTTGACACAGTCCCACACAAAAGACTAATAATCAAGTTAGCCAGCCTGAAAGTGGGTTCCAGGGTGGTAGCCTGGGTAGCAAACTGGCTGCACAACAGGACACAGAAGGTAATAGTGAAAGGAACACATTCCGAAGAAAGGGGGGGTTACTAGTGGAGTACCTCAGGGCTCAGTACTGGGTCCAGTCCTCTTTAACATCTTTATAGGTGACATTGCAGAGGGTCTGGAGGGAAAGGTATGCCTCTTTGCAGTTGACACAAAGATCTGTAACAGAGTTGATACACAAGGGGGGTAGAAAGGATGAGAAGGGACTTGTCAAGGTGGGAGGAATGGTCAGACATATGGCAACTTAGATTCAATGCAAAGAAGTGCAAAGTAATGCACCTGGGAAACAAAAACCCAGGGAGAAGAGTACACAATAGCAGGGGAGGTACTAACAACAGCAAAAATGGAAAAGGGCTTGGGGGTAGTCATATCAAATGACTTAAAGGTGGGTAAGCAATGTGAGAAGTCAGTAAGGAGAGCCAGGGGGATACTGGGATGCATAGCAAGGGGCATCACAAGTAGAAAAAGGGAAGTGGTTATCCCTCTGTACAGACAGTTGGTGAGACCCCATCTGGAATACTGTGTGCAGTTTTAGAGGCCCCATCTACGCAAGGGCATAGACAGGATGGAAGCAGTCCAGAAGAGGGCAACTAAAATGGTGCAGGGTCTGCATCAGAAACCATATGAAGAGAGACTGAGAGAGCTTAATATGTATACCCTTGATGAAAGGAGGGACGGGTGGACATGATAGAAACTTTCAAGTACCTCAAGGGAATCAACAAAGTCCAGGAGGGTAGCATCTTTCAGAAAAAGAGATATGTAAGAACAAGGGGACACAATTTAAAGATAGAGGGGGACAGCTCAGGGGTAATGTGAGGAAAAATTTTTCACAGAGAGAGTGGTGGATGCATGAAACTGCTTCCAGGGAGGTTGTTGGGTCTAAAACAGTGGGGGAATTTAAACATGCACGGGACAGACATAAGGCAATTGTAGTGGGGGGTTGCAGGAAGTAGGCTGTTGGTTAACTAAAATCTGCAGCTTATCCAGTAGGTAGGAAAATGGGCAGACTGGGTGGGCCAAGTGGTCCTTATCTGCCGCCAAAGTCTATGTTTCTATGTTTCATACTGTTAAAAACCTGCTTGTATGGGCTAGAAAACACTCCCATAGTGTAAATGCCTTTACACAAGCAACCCCACTATCAAAAGTTACTGCTAAACAGCCCAGGTAAAAATGGGACAACAGCACAACAGGAAGTTCTGTAGTCCTGAAGAGCTAATGGACTACAAATCCCTTTTAACATCCTGTGGGGGTCTCGACAGAGCACAGTGTCACACAGCTAAACAGAGCTTTTAGTCAGCAATCAAAGAGGCACCAGCGCCCTGCCAGATCTGTCTCACAGCAAACAAGGGTGTCACACAGTATGTGAATTCAACCCCTTCCAGTTTCATTACATGTCCTTTGTTCTCATGCATCTTCTCCTCTGAGAAATATTCCTTCTTGTACCTTATTTACCCCCATGAGGTATTTATAGGTCTCTATCATATACCCCCTTCCCTTCTTTCTTCCAGGGTGCACATAGTGATGCTATTCAGTCTCTCCTCATACGGCTTCTGATGCAGACCCTACACAATTTTAGTTGCCCTCCTTTACACTGCCTTCAGTCTGTCTATGTCCTTCCTGAAATGTGGTCCCAGAACTGGACACTTTACTCCAGGTGGGGTCTTACTAGTGATCCATACAGACGTAACACCACCTTCCTCCTTCGGCTGGTGATACCCTTCCCTATGCACCTCAACATCCCACTGGACCTACCCCTTGCCTTGTCGCTCTACCTTGCCAGCTGGAGTTCATCAGATATGATTACTACCAGGTCCTTTTCCTGTTTAGTGACTCCCAATACTTATTTGGTATTGCTTGGTATGAAAGAACAGAAGAAGGCTAGAGCCCATCGAGACTGTTCCCCACACTATGTGGGACATTATTTATCTATTATTCCTTAACCAAATATCTAATTTGTTTTTAAAGACAGTGGGACTAGTTGCATCTACCAATTCTTGTGGCAAGGTGTTCCATACAATGGATGCTCTTACTGGAAAAAAAGTTTCCCCTTTTGCTGGTTTTATAAGTTTTTACTTCAAGCTGTTTATTATGCAGTCTCGGAACATGTCTCCTTTTGGAGAGTGTTAGACCACATTTTTCCATTGGATCTGATGAATTTATTAAATTAAAAACCATAAGCATATCACCTCTTAATCTTCTAGTTTGAAGAGAGAAGAGACCAGTAGCTTTTAATCTGTTCTGATAATCCAAGTTTGTTACTCTTGGAATCATTCTAGTTACTTTCCTTTGAACCTGTTCAAGAATTGCTATGCCTTTTGTTTGGTTTAGATTCCAGAAAGGGGAGCCATAGTCTAGATACAGTCTAATGTATGCCCTATACAATGGAATAAGGCATTGTTCAGTGCGATTAACAAAAGTGTGTTTTATTTGCCTCAAAAGTCTGTTGGTCTGTTGTACTCTGCCTGTTGATTTCTGTGCCCTAAGTGCATGATTTTGTACTTTTTCGCATTGAAATCCAGCCGCCATGCCCTTGACCGCTCCTCAAGTTTTCTCAGGTCTCTGCACATTCTTTCTACCCTCTCTTGAGTGTTTACCCTATTGCGGATTTTGGTGTCATTCACAAAGATGTACACCTTCCCTTCCAGTTCATCTGCAATGTCACTTATAAAGACATTAAAGAGCCCTGTGGCACCCCAATGGTGACCCATCCTTCCTTGGAGTGAATTCCAATGACCACCACCTCTGTCGCCTAACCCTTAACCAATTTATTACCCAGGTTACCACATTTGGATTCACCCCTAAACCACCCAGTCTCCTTATGAGCCTCCTATGTTTCTGTTTCAGTTTATTTCACCAGGAAAAGGCAACATTGAGCAAGCTCATTTACAAAGAGGTCCTGAAAGGACAGCATACAATAAAAATAGGTACAATAGTTGAAGAGATACATATGTGGCACAAGGGACTGATGCAAAAAAAGTATGGTACAATATACATAGAGTAAGTATAGGACTATAGTATAGCAATATATACATTAACACTTAAGCAAGACAGAGTGATAAGTGCCTACATAATACAATTCATATGAAACCCTTAAGTGGCGCTATCCCAAGGGCTACTACCTCTGCCTGCTTGGCTAGTAGCAGGTTAAGGGGCCTGAGTTCTGAAACGGGTGTCTCAACCCGGAGGTCAGGGTTGGTAGTGGTCAAGCTAACCTTGGCACAGCCCTCTGGGATACTGTAACCCCCCTCTTTCCTTACTAGTGGCCCGAAAAATACACAATAATCACTTTCACAATACCCCTGATACACCACACAAGTAACCACACTGTTTGCACTTACCACCAGGGCTTTCCTCTGGCCCAGCCCTGGGGACCCCCGTAAGACAAGGTTATACACAGCAAATAACAGCAGTACAGTACTCTTGCAGAAACTGGAACCACAGTCAGGGTAAATGCAAAAAAGAGTTAGATCTGATTTATTTAAGGGACTTGAACAAGGGAGGGGTGTAATCAATCAATCAATCTAAATCTTTATTTATCCAAGCGGGCACCATTGAGCAAGGCTCATTTGCAAGGAGGACCTGGTCATGAATACATCAAAGTACAGTACAGAAGCAGGTATACAAAAAGCAATAATATACAAGGAGGAAAAAGTATAGACAGCGTATGTAGTACAGTACAAGGTTGAAATAAATAAAAAAAAAAACAGCATTATTTTACAATTGAAGAAGTCAGCAATCAGGTCAATTTGCTTAAAGACTCTATCAATCAAACAGTTATACATGCACTTCAGGGTCCATAAACAGTCTGACACTCTGGGTACCCAGATGGATAATGGTGGGCTAGCCAGGAACGTTGCAGCTGGTTGGGGCCCTGTGATGGAAGAAAACAACATGCACAACATGCACTATTTGTAATCCTGAGCCGGAGGGCTCAGTTCATGAAAAGAAAACAAGAAGACAATCAGATGACACACTTTTAGAGTAGGCTGTTGTTGCGGGAGCTACCCTGATGATTACTCATGTTACCCAAGACTGGACACAGGCTGGACGAAAATTGAGACAGCAGGTGGTTAATCTGGAGTGCCAGGAGAAGCAGGGCCCACACGATTCGCCGAGGCATCATTCCTGTTCAAGTGTGGAGCAGGGGGCTGATTCCCAGGCAGGTCTCTCATCGATGGCTTTCTCTGTGCAGCGGCTAGTCTGGCTGGGCCAGTGTGGCATGGCCCAGGCCGAATGGAGATGAATATGGATTCAGTCCAATTAGGCTGAATAAAGTTTCCAGCTAGCAGAACACAGTTCACACAGTGGGGAACCAAATCACGACCCACTTTCAATACACAGCACATTTACATGTAAGGAAATTTTACTGTACCAGGCAAACTGCTCTCCAGTCGTGATTGCAAAGTCTCTGCACAAACCGGGGATTCAAAAGCAGCTAGAAATCCTGACAGGCTGATTGCATTCAGCAAAATCTTCAATCTTCTTCAGGTATGAACCTGGTAAAAAATCAGTGGCTTATTTCGTTCTCACAAACTTGGATTTATTCCAAAATAATTCTCTTCTCTCCCTCTCAGGGGCAGCAGGCAGACGTGCAGGCCAAAACTCAGCCCTTTCACAGTTCTCCCATTCAAAACTACACAGAACTACTGCCCAAATCACTTGAGCTGTTCTCATTTCACTTCCCAGCTCAAAACTGAAACTGGCTGCAGCAGCCTGGGAAATTTCCCAAGATCCAAAAGGTTTGGTTGGCTGATCCTCCTGTCAGTCACAACAAAGGCTCTCCCTTCAGGTGCACAAAAGGTGCAAAAAGCCCAAAACTACAGTTACTACAGATTTTGACTCCAGACAGCTCCTGTAGTCCGGCTCCATTTTAGGTCCCACCAGAACTGATTGGTCCAATTTGCAGTCCAGGACCGAGATAGTGGAGATAAACAAAACAGTCCTTGCTGCAAAGAAGACAGGTTAGACTAACAACATTATCATTATCACTCTAAATGATTTTCAGCAAATAGTTACATCTTTCAACAGAGCTCTCTCTCAGATTACTTATGACTGCAATCCTGGCAGCTCTTAAAGAGACAGTACACAGAGGCTATACAGGCACTCTCTGGCAATCACATTTAAACTGCTAAAACGCAGGACACCAGCCTGGCAGTGAGCATTTAGGCAAACTCGAGGAAGACTTTACGGGAACCCCCATATGTTGGGGGGTTACACCTATGTATCATTATGTACAAAAGGATAGCTCTGGAACAATGTTGAAAGCCTTACTGAAAGCTTAGCAGGCACGTCCGCTGCCCCCCCCCCCATGAATCCATGTTGCCTTGGGTCTTGTAACCCACTGGATTCAAAATACTCAACAATTCTTTCCTTTAGCAGTGACTCCATTAGCTTCTCCACCACTGATGTCAAGCTGATAGCCTATAGTTGCTAGTCTCCTCCCTGTTGGGATGACATCTGCCCTCCACCAGTCATCTGGAACCACTCCTGCTACCAATGAGTTGTTAAAATGGACTGTCAGAGGCCAGCCCAGTGGCGCTGAGGGTAGAGACAGTGGACGCCACACCTCATGCCATGTTGGTGACTCAGGTTTGGGAACAAGCTTGGGCCATCAGGGGTAGGCGGGGAAGGAGAGGATTGAGCATCTGAAGGACAGTTCTCCATTCCTGGGGTGGGTTCCATGGCATCTCCTGCCTGGTGGCAGCTCCTGGTGGAGGCTGGGTTCATTACACCACCGGCGGGGGCAGCCAATGTGGTACTGGCAGCAGTGACTGTCTGTGGAGGGGGGCAGGAATGTCCCCTCATACACTGATGCCAGTGCATGTCCACATCAGTAGGTGAGGAACAATGGAAAAACAGCCCTATCCCTGGCAGGCAAAGGTGGGTTCAGGGACTCCGCACCCATGCCCACTGTCGGATCTCTTGCCTCCTCTGGTGATTTGTCATCTGGCCGCTCTATCCAATTCTAGAGTGCCAGATAGGAGTAGGTGGTCCCACCCTGGGGGACTCAGAGCGGGGGCTGGGCGGTACAGGCGGCGAAGGTCCAGTCACAGGAGGAGGAGGGAAAAGACTTAAAACAGGGAGGGAGAAAGTGGAGATCAAGCAACCCCACCAAAGAGAGTCCAGGGATAGAGAAGTAAGGAGCATAAACAGAGTATACAAAAGAAATGGACTGTCAGAGGCACAGCCAGTACCTCCCTGAGCTGCCTTAGTACCCTTGGATGTACACCGTCTGGCCCCATAGTGTTGTCCACCTTCAGATTTGTGAGTCTTTTCAGGACTCCTTCCTCTGTAAAGGAGCTAGTGTCTACCTCCCCCTCCACATCCAGTGCCCCTGTTGCCTTTACATGGCCCATCCCCTTCCTCTTCCCCTTCCTCTGTGAAGACTGAACAAAAGTGTTTGTTCAGGATATCTGATTTTCCTGATCTTCCTCTGAACAGTCCCTGCCTGCTGTTCTTACGGTAACCCCACAGACATCCTCTAGTCTTCCTCTTTTCACTTATGTACATAAAAAATGTCTCGTCCCCTTTTGTTACTCTCTGGGCTATTCTTTCCTCAATTTGCACCTTTGCGCTCCTTATCACTTTCCCTGCCACCCCTTGGCTTCTCCTGATATACATCCCTGTTCGCTTCCTTCTGCATCTTTTTATTTCCCCTGAAAGCTAGCCTGTTATTTATTTATTACACATAAGATCCTTTAGGCACAGCCTATTTTCAAAGGGTCTAGGGTCAGCTAACAGAGGCACATAGATACCGTATATACTCGCACATAAGTCGGTCCGCATATACGTCGAGGGGTATAATTTCGAGTCGTAATTTGACGTTTTTTCTTTGACCCACATATAAGTCAGGGGAGCTGATGCAGAATACCATACCAATGTTGTGGAGCATACCAATTGTGTGCAAGTGCATATGGCAGCATTAAACCAAATCAAGTCAAAGTTTGAAAATATAAGAGAACGTGAAACAAAGTATGTGTTTAAAAAAGCTGTTTATTTAAATTAATAGTGCTATCATTCATTCAAAAAGTCTCTTGGTTTTTAAATTAATCCCCTTCACTAAACCCAAAGAACTCAGTGTCATCTTCATCATCTAAAGCAAAGAGAATATGCAGCTGCTGCTCAGAGAGTAGAATGTCATCATACATGTCCTCAAGCTCCGCATTTGTCTCATCTGCCTCAACATCATCGGGACAGTCTGCATCAGAACCCATCGGATCCTCATATAGCAGACGGTCCTCGGTGCCATCCAAGCTGTTTGAAATGTCACATTTTTTAAACGATTTTATGATGGCCTCACAGGGAATGGCATTCCAGGCATCATGGACCCACTCACATACCAATGCAAAACTTGGCTTTTTTACATTCCCTCCTGCTGTGTACTCCTTGTTAGCTGCAAATAAAAAAAATCATTCTCACTGTTGGAGCACAATAAAAAACCCATTCCCTTTCCCTTATCAATGTCCTAACAAAGACAGAAATGAAAAAGCAAGTGTGTGTGTACCTGTGATCATCCATTGATGCCAGTACTCCCTCATTTTCACCTTGAAGGGCTTGTTCAGGCTTACATTGAGTGGCTGCACTAGGGATGTACAGCCCCCTGGAATCACAGCTGTGTGTGACATTCTTTTTCTTAGATTCTGCTTGACTGAATCTACTAGATGCCCCCAAAACAAGTCCCACACAAGCAGGCTTCGCTTATGTATAAGTGATCCAGGTCTTTTGCTCCAGATTTTGTCCACCCATGTATTTACCAGCACCTCATCCATCCAGCCCTTTCCATGCACCGCTACCAGAACACCAGCTGGCATTTTCTCTCTTGGTAGCATTTTTCTCATAAAAACAACCATGGATTTAAACTTGCTCTCATCTGCAAGGCAACAGAGAACAACTGTGAAGTGATTTTTCTCAGCTTCACAAGTACGGACAGTTATTGTCTTCTCCCCCTAAATGTGTACAGTTCTGTTTGAGGGGAGGTCGAAGCTAATTGCAGTCTCATCCATGTATCCAGTCGATATGGGGGGGGGGTAATTGTGCTGTTTTCACTCATTCAAAACAAAGTTGTGGAAACTGTCCACTTTTTTATTTACGTCAGCTGGCAGCTTTTGTGCAATGTGTGTACTCTGCCTCAAAGATAAACAATGGCACCGCATAAACCGAGTACACCACCCAGCTGAAGCCAGAAATTTACATTTGTTGCCGCCCTGCAGACCAAATTTATTCAAACTAGACAAAGTTTGTAATTGAATAACCATGCAGTTTACTAGGTACCCATGCTGCCTAAGTTCATGCACCCATTCACTGAACTCGGACTCAATTGCTGCAACAGGTGAGGTGCTGATCTTCATCCTCTTCATACTTTTGTCCACTGACAGAAGCTCTTTTTTTTTTTTTACCAGTCCCATACTAATTTTTTATTAACATGAAACTCTCTTTCGGTGGTGGCGGCATTTGTATGTGTACCGCATATTGTACCATGCAAAGTTTAAAATCCGCAGTATAGGAGCTCCGTTTTCATTTGACCGAGGGCATTCTGAGAGGCACAACTGCTGACATGAGCAGGGGTTTGAACAAGGGTTTAATGCAGGATGCTGAGATTAAGACTGAGAAGCACTAACACTAAACACTTAATGATTGTAATTCCGATTCTATTCAGTAAATAAATAAATAAAAAATTTATTTAATCACAGACAGCAAAGGCAGGCAATGGCAGGCCGTTAAGCACCGTTAAGCACCAGCAGAGGTGATAACAATCAAACAGCTAAATGCAGAATTGTTTCGGTCAGCTGTTAAGCATAGGTTAATTATCCTCTGCGTGAAACAGGGAGTGCACAACTCTTTCCAATTTCGCACATTGTTAGCAATTTTTTTTTTAGCGCAAGTACTCGCTCATAAGTCGATACCCCAACTTAACATGCTCAGAAAACTCCAAAAAAAATGACTTATGTGCGAGTATATACAGTACATTTAAGTAATACAGCAAACAAGTGGTACATATTTACAATGAAGAGAGACATGGCAGTTCACTGCAGTGTAATGCATCAAGATTGACTTGAAAAATGA
Source organism: Neoceratodus forsteri (assembly GCA_016271365.2). Classification (NCBI taxonomy): domain Eukaryota; kingdom Metazoa; phylum Chordata; order Ceratodontiformes; family Ceratodontidae; genus Neoceratodus; species Neoceratodus forsteri. Next base: position 335,354,920 of record CM028137.1, on the reverse strand, counting down.
CATCAGGGTAGGTACATCTTCTGGGTACAGCCTGGCATTGGTTCCATTCTAACCAACTGTTCCTCAAAGCCAAAAAGACAGTCTCTATGACTTTTGGCACCAGGCAAAGGCTCACCAGGCTTATAGCCACCCCTGTTTTCCACACTCTTGATGGTTCTCCATTGAAAGATGTCTTCTTTAAGTACCTCTGGCTCTGGCTCGATAGGAACCTTGACTTCTCTGGACATGTGGATGCTATTAAAAAAAAGCTTCATCTGAAACTTGGCACTCTTTAAAGATACTGTGGCTGTACCCCCCCTTCAGCCCACCATGAAATCATCCAGATGATGATACTCCTGATTTTTTGACTTTGGAGACATGGTCTACAGTGTCACCCCTAAGACCACCCTCGCCAGACTGGACACCCTATTCAACTTCTTCTGCCACTTTGCCCGAAATTGTCCTCCACGTATGCACTACTGCAACATCTACACTGCCCCCTGCTTCCCACCTTTTGTGGCCAGTCACCTAGCTCATTGTGTTTCACTAGTTGGTAAGTTCTGGCTTGGCTCCCTTCTGTCCTACCTTAATGCATTCCTTTCTACCCCCTCTTCTGTCTCTTATTCCCGCTTAACTCCTTCTATAGGACTTTTGTCCTCCCTGCCTGAAGCTCCAATTCTGGTAGGCCCACCTTCTCCTACCATTTTCCTAATCTCTGGAACTCATGCCCCTAAAGATCTGCTCTGCCCCTTTCTCTAGTTCATTGTCTTGTCTTCTCCAGAAATATATTTCCCCATCCTGCAACTGCTCCTGACCCTTACTTCCCTCACTACTTTATCCCTTTTTTCTTACTATCTATCCTGATTCTCTTACCTACCCTTGCCTCTCTCCCAAATTTTCATTCCCCTTACCTTCCCCTCCCCTCTATGCTGTCTTATGTGGATGTACGTTTTTATTTAGGTGTATGTTTTCTATACTACATATGTGTCTGTACATGTACTATACATTTATATGTATTTACACGATTATTTGTAGGCATATATGTGTCTGGGTTCATTCTGGTTTATGCACTGTAATTTTTTTCTTTTTTGTATTGTTATACCCTTCGTGCTCAACTTTAGTTTGTATGATTTTGTTACATTTTTCTGTTCATGACATTTTTTTTACTCTGCTATGTTTACTGTATCCCATTTTCCCCTTACCCCCAGGAGACTTCTGGAAATGAGCTCCTTGTGGCTTATGTTGTCTTTCCTGGTGTGTGTTTCCTAGTTTGTGTAAGACACATCAGCGAGACTGACAACAGTAGAGAGCAGTCATTTCATTTGAGAACCAGAGAGGTCTCTTTTTCCTCTTGTTTTTGTTCACTTCCTTTGTGCAGAGGTTTGTTGCGATCAGTATACCATCCCTTAGCTTAGCCCACAGTTTCTCAACCCCCCCCCGACTAGGTTGTCTCTGAGGCATTGACCGATCTTTTTAAAATCTGCCCTCCTGATGTCTAGGACCCTCATCCTTGTGTGGCTCACTTCCACCACCATCTTTATTTTGAACCACTCTGTATAGCAATAAAAGCCAGTCAGGAACCCTGCTGGCACTAATAGGTGGAGGAACTAGTTTATTTTTTAAATTTTAAAATTCATTTTATAATGTTCTAAAATATATTACATATATTTTTTAAAATCTATTACAAACCCATTTTATATAAGCAAGAAGACACTCTGGGGGTATTGATTGCGCTAGGTTTTCCACATGCCCAGTGGCTGAATGTACTCAGTCTGTGGCCTCGTGCCTTACTATGGCCCTGGGCATGTGGAAACCTTAGTACAACCAATGCCCTGTCATGTCTTATTGCTTAATTAATTGAGGAGGTACACCTTTCTGGTCCCAGGCATTGTGAAACATATGGACTCAGAGGATCTGAGCGTATATATATTCTATACTGGTACAAGAGGGACAAGAACCCCTATTCCATCCATTTGTCTCTGATGTTTGGTGAGAACATTTTCTCGCACAATGCAAGATGCCGAACACAAAATGCTTGCTAATGCAGTGCACCTACTTCTCCATGGCATTTCAGTTTTGATTTCCATAGCAGGACTCCTGGGCTTCTGCAGCAGCATTTGTTCATTCCTGCCACATGAATAATGTGTCTGTGCGGCAGAATGCAGTTTAGCAACTGGCTAAACAATTAAGTTATGTCATCCATGACTCACATGCTGAGCACAGAGGAGAAGATAAAAGATAAAACGGGGAGGGACAGCTACGGGAAAGCTGGATGTTTGAATGAAAAACTGGGAAACAAGCTTCCTGAGCTAGTAGCCCTGATGGAAGATGAAAAATTGGATATTGTGGCAGTCACAGAAACATGGTACACGGAGAACCATGACTGGGATGTCAACATACTGGGGTACACCGTCTACAGAAGGGACAGGGAGGGTAAAAGAGGAGGTGGAGTAGCTCTATACGTAAGGGAAGGGATCAAATCTACAGAACTAAAAAGTAAAGGGGGAGGACAAGAGTCACTCTGGGTCACCTTGGAGACAGGGAATGGCATCACAATCTGCACAGGGGTTGTATACAGACCCCTGTCTCAAGGGGAGGAAACGGACAAGAAAATGATGGAGGACATTCTCAAAATGGCTGAAAGGAGGAGATACCATTGATGGGGGACCTGAATATGCTAGATGTTAACTGGATGACATGTACTGCAGCCACATCCAAGAGCAGGGTCATTCTCGATGCCCTGCAGAGGGCAGACCTTAGACAGACTAGTGTTGGAACCCATTCGGGAGGGAGCAATACTAGACCTGGTACTCTTAAATGGAGAGAGGATCACAAATTTAGAAGTCAGTAGACATCTGGGAACAAGTGACCACTGCACAGTGTGCTTCACAATAAGCACAACCATGGAGACAAGCCATACAAAAACAAGGATACTGGACTTTAGAAGGGCCGACTTCGGCAAAATGGGGGAATACCTGAGGAATGCATTAGCAAATGGCCAAAAAGGAGGGGTGGAAGAACAATGGAGAAAAATCAAAACTGCTATCATAGAGGCAACAAGCCTTTGTGTGAAACAAATAAAGAAAACAAAGCGGAGTAAAAAACCACTATGGTTCTCAAAAGAGGTGGCAGGGAAGGTTAAGGAGAAAAAGGCTGCATTCAAAAAGTATAAGGAATCACAGAAGGAGCATGACAGGGAACTGTATCAATTAAAGCAGAAAGAAGTGGGGAAGGCAGTCAGAATAGCAAAGGCCCAAACCGAGGAAAAAATAGCCAACTCAGTTAAGAAGGGGGATAAAACCTTTTATAGGTACATTAGGGAGCATAGAAAGGTTAAGGGAGGAATAGTGAAGATTAATAAAGGAGAGGGGAGGTGGGCAGAGGGAGACAGTGAAAAGGCAGAGATACTGAATGAATACTTTTGCTCAGTACAGTATTCACAAAAGAAGATGAGGAGGAGGAGTTACCTAAACCAGAAAATAGAAGCACTCTGGGTAGGGGGGTTGACACCAGTCCATTTACAGAAGAAAGAATCCTGAAAGAGCTCCTAAAACTCAAGGTGGACAAAGCAATGGGGCTTGACGGGATTCACCCCAGAATCCTAAAAGAACTAAGGGAGGACCTAGTGACACCACTGGCCACACTTTTAACAAATCATGGGAGGACGGGTGGTACCTGAGGGACTGGAGGAGGGCAGATGTGATTCCCTTCACAAAGTGGGAGCAAGGCAGAAGCAGGAAACTACAGACCTGTAAGTTTGACCTTAGTGGTAGGGAAAATGATAGAATCACTTCTGAAAGAAAGAATTGTTGAGTACCTAGAGGCCAGCGGGCACAGGATCCAAAGCAGCATGGATTTACAGCAGGAAGGTCATGTCAGACGAATCTAATTGATTTCTTTGACTGGGTGACCAAAGTAATAGACCAGGGAGGGGCTGTGGATATGGTCTACCTAGACTTTAGCAAGGCATTTGACACAGTCCTGCACAAAAGACTAATAATCAAGTTAGCCAGCCTGGGAGTGGGTTCCAGCGTGGTAGCCTGGGTAGCAAACTGGCTGCACAACAGGACACAGAAGGTAATAGTGAATGGTACACATTCCGAAGAAAGAGGGGGTTACTAGTGGAGTACCTCAGGGCTCAGTACTGGGTCCAGTCCTCTTTAACATCTTTATAGGTCACATTGCAGAGGGTCTGAAGGGAAAGGTATGCCTCTTTGCAGATGACACAAAGATCTGTAACAGAGTTGATACACGGGGGGGGTAGAAAGGATGAGAAGGGACTTGGAAAGGTTGGAGGAATGGTCAGACATATGGCAACTTAGATTCAATGCAAAGAAGTGCAAAGTAATGCACCTGGGAAACAAAAACCCAGGAGAAGAGTACACAATAGCAGGGGAGGTACTGACAACAACAAAAATGGAAAGGGACTTGGGGTAGTCATATCAGATGACCTAAAGGTGGGTAAGCAATTGAGAAGTCAGTAAGGAGAGCCAGGGGATACTGGGATGCATAGGGACGGGCATCACAAGTAGAAAAGGAGTGGTTATCCCTCTGTACAGACAGTTGGTGAGACCCCATCTGGAATACTGTGTGCAGTTTTGAGACCCCATCTACGAAGGACATAGACAGGATGGAAGCAGTCAGAGGAGGGCAACTAAAATGGTGCAGGGTCTGCATCAGAAACCATATGAAGAGAAACTGAGAGGCTTAATATGTATACCCTTGATGAAAGAGGGACGGGGAAATGATAGAAACTTTTAAGTACCTCAAGGGAATCAACAAAGTCCAGGAGGGTAGCATCTTTCAGAAAAAGAGATGTGTAAGAACAAGGGGGCACAATTTAAAGACAGAGGGGATGGCTCAGGGGTAATGTGAGGACATTTTTTTTCATGGAGAGAGTGGTGGATGCACGGAACCGCCTTCCTGGGGAGGTTGTTGGGTCTAAAACAGTGGGGAAATTCAAACATGCACGGGACAGACATAAGGCAATTGTAGTGGGAGGTTGCATGAAGTAGGCTGTTGGTTAACTAGAACCTGCAGCTTATCCAATAGGTAGGGAAATGGGCAGACTGGGTGGGCCAAGTGGTCCTTATCTGCCGTCAAAGTCTATGTTTCTATGTAATTCCACAGCACCGTGAATATTCTGTGGCATGATGCAAGATCCACAGAAAATTCAGAGGATATGGAATTACAGAATTCAATTGGCCTTGGAAAGGTTAGCAAGTTGTCTCATGAAAAATGCTTATGAAAGACTGTGTGTGTGTGTGTGTGTGTGTGTGTGTGTGTGTGTGTGTGTGTGTGTGCACTCATGTGTGCATGTGAGCGCAATCTATTACTTTATATTCTATATTTTTTTAGTTTGTAATCCATGTGTTTTGCCGGGAGTGAAAAAATATGCAGACTGTTAAAATGGAAAAAAAGACTCATTATTGATTGATTGATGTACTTTACATAGGTTTCACCAAGAATGATGTGCTGAGCTGAAATCAACTTATCTCCAGATCTGTCTTGGTTGAAAAAGTACGCTGGGAAACTAATATAAAGGCTTGTGCCAGACAAAAACACAAACACAATTTTAGACAAGAGTACAGTATAGTATGAGAACAACAGGCACACATTTCGAAAGCTTACAGCAACACCATGTGTAATCTATGGGTGCTCCCTGGTATCTGTTGGCACCTTTGTGACCCTTGTAGCTTTGTATTTCACTCTCTGGATCTGCTGATGCAGACTCCCCTTATTTGAATAAGACATCCTGCTTTGACCTTGTGTCACCTGACCATGGGAGGGGCACCAGGTGTAAGGAGGTTACTTACTGTGCCTATATAAGTATGCCCCGGGAGCAGGAAGAGGGATTACAGCGGAGAGAGTGATGGTTGAGGATGGAGATGAAGAAGGGATCATTTGGTAATCCACATGGGAGTGTGCTTTTGGACAAATGACATCCTTGCCTATGGGGTCAGTACCACGTTACTATTACATAGACCATCCTTTGAGAAGAAAGATATGGCAGTGGCCATCATTTTGTTTTCTGTGATGGGATATCTGCTCCAATGGCAAGTCGTGAGCACCCCTAGACTATCACTGCCCTCTGTAATGAAGGCTGGGATTTGTGAGACAGTCACAATGCTATTCTCTGAATTTGGGGATTTTTTTTAATCTATTTTTGATCCATCCTTCCTTCCCTCCCTCTACCTTCTTCTCCTCCTTCTAATCTCACTTTTTCCTTCTCTACTACCACTGCCACGGTTACACTTTAGACATTGCTTGCTCTTAACCCTCATAAATGTAGTAGCCCTAATGGCCTTGATCCTGAGCTTCTACTTCTCTCTGCACCTACTATTGCACTGCCAATTATTCTACTCTTCAACCTTTTTTTCTCCTCTGCTACTGTTCAAGATGCATGGAAACAGGCTACAGTTATTCCTATACCTAAAGGTGGTGCTCCTCCTCTCCAGATAACTATCTCTCTCCTTCTCACCCTTGCTAAATTATAGGAACACCTTGTACTATAGCAACTTTCTTCCTTCCTTGACTCCTTCTTCTTATTCACTCCCTTTCAGTCTGATTTAAGAAAATCCCGCTCCACTTCTACTTCCCTCCTACAACTTATTGACTCCATCTTTACTGGTATGGATCAGGGACTGATCACGCCTGACTTTTTTTGTTGATCTTGCTAAGCTTTTGACACAGTGTCACATCCCCTCCTTGATAAACTAAAAGTGGCGTGTCTTTCTGACTCTGCAGTTAACTGGTTTAACTCTTACCTGGGCGGTGGATCACAGTCTGTCCAGATATGCTGCTCTGCTTCATCTCCTCTCCCTATCTGCTCAGAAATCCCTCAACAGTCTTATTCTGTTTTCTGTATTCTCAAATGATCTTCTGTCTGCCTGTTCTTATGCATCCATTCATACTGTATGTATGCTGATGATAGTTATTTTTGCATTCAGCTCCTCTTCTCATGACCGTATTTCACAACTTCAGCTGGACTTTTACAGTGTTCAATGATGGTTTAAGTCTAACCAACTATCCCTCAATGCCCCCGCAAAAAACATCTCCATGACTTTAGGTGTCCATCAGAGGCTTTTTAGACGTGCCTATCTCCCTTCTTTTCATATTCTTGATGGTGCTATTATTGTGGATGTTTCCTCTTTGAAGTACCTTGCTGTCTGGCATGACTGACATCTTGACTTCTCCATTCATATTGATGCCATTCAGCAAGCGTTTCACCCCAAGCTTGGTACACTTTACAGGAACAAAGTGAGTAGCCCGCTTCCTATACGTTGTGATATTGTTTTAAAAATGATCCTCCCTATTTTTAATTATGATCATATAGTCTAAAGTGGAGCTTCCAAATCCAGCCCTGCCAGACTTGATACTCTTTTCAATTATTTTTGTCATTTTGCTTTGTTCCCCACATACTCACCACTGTTCTCTGTACTCCACTCTTTCACTCCCCTCTCTTTTTGTGAGGCATCCTTTTCCACTGTGCCTCCTTTATATCTAAATTCTGGTTTGGTTCCCTTCTTTCCTACCTCAAGTCCCTTTTATCCTCTCCTCAGCTTCCTGCTATCCTTTATGAAATGTTGCTTCTCATTTCCTCGCTATTCCTTATAGTAAATCTACAGCTGGTCAATCTGCCTTCTCTTATCACTTTGCTAAACGTTGGTCCTCCCTTCCCTTGTCTATCTGCTTTGCCTCTTCAGTGTTCTCCTTAAAGTCTATCCTTCATGACTTTTCTCCCTCCTGCACCTGTCCTTGACCCTCTCCTTGACCCTCTTTCTAGCTTTGCCCTGGTAATCTGTTTTCCCCTTACCTAGTCATCCATTATTCTGGTTTGTATTTAAAGTTCTCTTCATTTAAATCATATTACTGTAATATATACATATATAGTTAGGGTTGAGTAGCATGCTTAATGTTAAACCTCATATTTTGCACTTTAATAACTTTGCAACTGATCTATGGATTTGCACACAATTTGGTACGCACTGTCCCATGGAGCAGATTTCTTGATGTGGCAAGTTTTGCTCCGGTTGGATGTATGGATTCTGAGATCCGGATAGTGCAAAAACCTTAAAAGTCACCATTTTTTGCAGTTTTTTCCTCATCGCTTTGTATGCTGATGGTGTGAATTTTTTATTGCAGAAACAGCTTGGGTAACAGAACTGCCAGGCATTTGTTTGGTGAAAAAATATTAATCTGTTGCAAAGATATTACATTTTTTAAGTTCCCATTGCTTTCAATGGGAAGATCACTTTCCAGAATAGAGGGAGAACGTGCGACAAAAGATTTTGTCTCATGATAAAGGATTCTTTTTCTTGAGGGGCCAATCCTTTTTCACCAGTAAATTCTTTTATCATGAGCCGCCATCTTGTTTTTTTTCCCCACGAACTACAAAGCATGGAAAACTCATAAAAATGTTGGCATTTTAAAAATCAGACACCAGAATCTAGCTAAATGGACCCCATTTAGAGAGATTCTGATATTTTTTTTCACAGTTAGGGCCAGAAATACTTTGTCTTGGCACACAAAATCATTGGTGCCCAGCTTAGTAAGAGGAGCACTTACACCACATTCTCTGTATGAGAACAGCAGGACTTTCTGAACTTCTGCAGCCACAGATGAACTTGTACTCCCAGCTGCAGTATCAACTGTGAGCCTCCTTGGCCTGGTGTTTAGTGGCACCCCTCACCCCCCTATCACTGTCCCCCTTAATGAAAATAACTATATTCCCTGGTGTCTAGTGACACCCCACCCTCAATTGCCATCCCCTTATTTTATTCCCTGGTGTCTAGTGGCACCCCCCACCCTCTGATTGCCATCCCCATTATGTTTCAGTTCCCTGGTGTCTAGTGGCACCCACCACCTGCCAATCACCATCCCTGTTAATTTGTTTGTATTCTCTGGTGTCTAGTGGCACCCTCCACCCTCCAATCACTGTCCCCATTATATTTCTGTTCCCTGATGTCTAGTGGCACCCCCCCCACCACCACCCACCAGCTGATTACCATCCCCATAATACCATCATGGGATGTATAAAGCTATAGGAGCATATCTGTGCATGTCCATAAGATAAGTTTGGGATAGTGACAGCGGGCCCTATACAAATAGCAATAAAAGTTACTCGAGTGTCCAAAGGTGAAGCAGACTAATTAAGTTCCAGCACCAAAATCCAGCTTGCCTCCTCTGGAAAAACAGTAAGCAAATGGTCATGTGATGTGGAAAAGCCTCTGTAATCCTGGAAACAACCTGAAATGAAGCAGAGCTAGTCTGAAGAAATACAGAGATGATGAATTCAAGTGAAGTCATTATCATACGCGGAACTAGTATATTCATACCCTAAAGGTCTGTTCTGCTGCAACACCCTTAGGAGCCAAGGCCATGTCCCTTGAAGATTCTTGAAAAATAAAACAAACAAAAAGGAACAGTAACAGTGAGATATTAAATTGGACACTAAGAGTAGTCCCACTTGTTCTCCAGAGATCCGCTGAAAAATGTGCCCCGGAAACTGTGTATAGAATTTAACAAATCAAGGAAAAAGTATAATTAAGCAATGCTACTAAAAAACAAATATAAAGATATGGCTCAAAGTGGAAAAGAGGTTCCAGTAGATGGCAGGTCTAAGCTGCAGAAAATCACAGGCTGTACATAAGGTAAAGGAAATCTAGACTATAACCATCGATATGAACCTTATACGTTAAAAAAAAGAGAGTCCCCGATTTTTACTAGAAAACATAGAGGGCTATTCTAGAGTAGTGATGTGACTCCCTTGGAATGGAACTGACAAATGACTTATAAAGATGTGGAAGAATTGGTTCACCATGCTCACGTAAAGTTCTGGATGCTCCATCCAACTCATCTGGTGGTGTACACAGCTAGGGAGATGTGGAATTTCACGCTGTAGATTCTGCCCTTTTAGAATTACTTAACATTATTTCTCATTAGACGCAGTTTGGAACCCCTCAAAATCTTCGAAACACTGATTGTCTGCATTGTGCCCTATAGTGACCTACGTATATAATTGTCACCTCTCCGGACTAGAGCTGTGCAAAAAAAAAAACTTCCGCCTACTACAAATTTGGCTGTTATGCAGTATATTACAGCTTCAACATAGTATTACAAGCTCATGAAGTATCAGTTAAAAGCTGACAAAATATAAAAGTAAAAGGAACTGACTGACATTTAAACAGACACAATATGCCTCCAAATCGGTTTTCAATACTGGTATAAACAGAGAGTACCAAGTTATAAAATACAGACGTTGCCTAACAATAGAAGACACTGTTGCAGCCATTGAAACTGATTTCCTACAGGTTCTCATATTATTCAGCAAAGTCTGTGTAATATAATGTGTAACTGGATATTGGTAATTATGCACTCCACTTAAAAGAGAGAGCGGTCAAAAAAATAATAATAAATAACACTTGCCAAAAAATCTAAAGTGTTAGTGCACACTTCAAAAGGGATTCAGAGCAAAGATAAAGTGGATACCTACAGGTTCTCATATTATCCAGCAAAGTGCATCTAATATAAAATGCAACTAACTTGTAAATTATTATATGCTCCACTTAAAAGAAGGGAAGGGGGAAGAAAAAGAAAAGGTTACCGAAATATTATAAGGGAGCTATACTTAAAAAAAAATGCTTACCTAAAAAGTCAGAAAAGCAAGTGCATACTTTAAAAGTGAATTAGACCCACCACAGCACCCCCCCCTCCCCACACACACACACTTTTTTGTCTGTTCCTTTCAAACCCCTCTCTTTAGGTGGAGTGCACTATTCACAATATTTCTTAGTATTTTTATACTGGGGATAGCATGTTTAATAATATATTAGAAACCCCCAGTCTCCACTTTGTTTCTTGGTTCCAATTCACTTTTAAAGTATGCACTTGTTTTTCTGACTTTTTAGGTGAACCATTTTTTTTTTTAGTATAGCTGCCTTATACTGTTTCCATAACCATTCCTTTCCCTTCCCTCTCCTGTTCCCTTCTTTTAAGTGAAGTGTATAATTATTTACAATTTAGTTGCATTTTATATTAGACAGACTTTGCTGAGTAATGTGAGAACCTATAGGTATCCACTTTATCTTTGCTCTGAATCTCTTTTGAAGTGTGCACTAACACTTTTGATTATTAGCGACCGTCATTTTTTTGACTGCTCCCCACCACTACTAGATAACCCACCCACCTCCAATTATTAGTTGTTGTTGTTGTTTTTACACTATATTAGGGAACTTGACATTTGGAGTTGTTTTATGGATTTGAAACTTTTTTAGCATTATTGAATTTACCAGGAATAATTGGCTACTGTGCCTTGATCTCTAAATCTGACAGCTTATTTGAGCGGTGCTATTATAGGTGTACTACGAGTTATGAGGTCATAGACATAAAGTAACTCACTACTGTTAGTGGTAATACCTACATGTTACATAGCCCATGTGTGTGTCCAACACATGCTTGAAAGCTTCCATACTGCTGCATGCAACCACTCTTTCTGGCAAAGGATTTCACACCGTAACCACTCTTTAACTGAACCATTTCATTCTCCTGGTAGTGCTGGTTATTTCCCCTTTAAATTGTAGGTGGTGGAACCTCATTGATCTAGTTGTTATTTTCCTTTGTAGGCCTGTATTCTCCCAAAACAAGGCACCATTGAAGGCTCTGTATACTAGACACAGATCTCTACATTACCTTCTGTGATGTAATGAGTATAAACTTAATTCCCTAAGCCTTTCTCCATAAGTCTTGTGTTCTAGGGTTTTTATCTTTTTTGTAATCCTTTTCTGAACTCCTTCTATTAATTTTTGTCCCATTAAACTCTGTGGGGCACAGAAGGCTGAGCAATATTCCAAATGGGGTCTCACAAGGGATGAGTATAATGGCATTATCACTCTAGGCTCCCTACTTTATATGTTATTAAGTGTGTTTGCCTGTATTCTGTTACATTGTTTTACCATGTTTCTGGTGTTCATGTCAAATGATAGATCATTAATATGGTCAGCTATATAGTCCTGCAGTATGCCTTCCAACAGTTTACCCAGGATGGAGACTAGACTTACCGGGCAGTAATTTTGAACCTCCTGTCTATTCCCTCTTTTTTGAAAATGGGAGTGACTGTGGCCTCCTTCCATTCAGCCAATGCATTTCCCTCACTGATTGGTACAGAGAACAGTTTTGCAACTGGGCCTACGAGTTCTTCCAACAGTTCTATAAGCAGTTTGGGATGTATTCCATCAGGGCCTGTAGAGTTGCTCCATGGTGCTACATGCAGCCACTCTTTCTGGCAAAGAATTCCACACCATAACCACTCTTTGGTTGAACCATTTCATTCTCCTGGTAGTATTGATTCTTTCCCCCTTGTAATTGTAGGTGGTGAGACCTCATTGATCTAGTTGTTAGTTTCCTTTGTTGGCCTGTATTCTCCCAAAAACAGGGCATCATTAAGGCTATGTATACTAGTTGCAGATCTCCCATAATCTTCTGTGATGTAATGAGTATAAACCTAATTCCCCAAGCCTTTCTCCATAAGTCTTATGTTCTAGGATTTTTATCTTTTTTACAGTCCTTCTTTGAACCCCTTCTATTAGATTTTGTCCCATTATACTCTGTGGAACACAGAAGGCTGAGCAATATTCCAAATAGGGTCTCACAAAGGACAAGTATAATGGCATTATCACTCTGGGATCCCTACTTTTTATGTTTTTAAGTACAGTAGTAGCCAGAGACATTGGCAGCTATTTTCAGATATTTCGCAAAATTTCTGAAGAGTTTCTCTCTGCTGCTCCTACTGTGGAAATGCAGAAAGCAGGAGATATTTCTGGAAATGTCACAGAAATTTGGGGAAATATCTGGCAGTGTCTGTGGCTGCTACTGTATGTTTGCCTGTATTCTGTTACATTTTTTACCATGTTTTTGGTGTTCATGTCAAATGATAGGTCATTAGTTATATTAATGCCCATATCTTTTTCATTTGATGTTTCTTCTAATATTGTTTTATTAAGCACATACTGTCTCCTTGGATTGTTCTTATCAAGATGCATAACCTTGCATTTAACCTCATTAAATCTCAGTTTGTGAGTATCTTCCCATAGTTCCAGTTGTGCTAGATCTTTTTGGAGATTCGTGGTTGCTGACTTATCATTCACTATTGCCCCTATTTTACTGTCATCTGCATATTTACATAACCAGAAGTTATCTGAAGTTTGCATAGATGAAATGAAATTGTTAAACAATGTTGGTCCCAACACAGACCCTTGTGGGACCCCACTAGTCACCTTCCCCCATTCTGAGTAATGACCGGTAATGCCTACCCTCTGCCTCCTGTCAACCAAGATTCAATCCATGATACTACAGCTGGATGAAGCTGAGTCTCTTTAAGTAATGAAATTAGTGTTTGATGGCATACGGGATCAAAGGCTCTTGAGTAATCAAGCAATATAGTATGAACTGGAAGGCCCTTGTCAAGTGCTGCGCTTACAAGTTCATAGAAATGTAGGCATGTTGTCAAGCATGAGCACTCCTGTATAAAGCCACGCTGTGCTATATCCTCATGTCCTTGTTTCTTAATATGGTCAGCTATATAGTCCTGCAGTATGCCTTGCAACAGTTTACCCAGGATGGAGGCTTGACTTACTGGGCAGTAATTCTAAACCTCCTGTCTATTCCCTTTTTTGAAAATGGGAGTGACTGTGGCCTCCTTCCTTTCAACCAATGTGTTTCCCTCACTGACTGATACAGAGAACAGTTTTGTAATTGGGCCTATGAGTTCTTCTGACAGTTCTATAAGCAACTTGGGATGTATTCCATTAGGACCTGTAGATTTGTTCAGTTTTAATTTTTTTACTCTATTCATGACTTCCTGCTTAGTAATTATAAACTCAGTGAGATTTAGTTGTGACGGTGTAGCCCCTCTTATTAAGTTCTCTTTTGGTTGATATGTACTTAAAAATAGTTGTTGAATTCCTCGGCTATTTCTTATTCTTCACTAATGATACTGTCTCCTAGCTTTATCGGACCTGTCCTGTGCTGATTACCCCTCGTTGAACCAATATAACTATAACATTTATTTTTGTTGTCTTTAATATTAGAGGCAAGCTTTACTTCATACTCCCTTTGGTTTTCCTTATTAAATGTTTGCATTTGTTGGCTTGTTTTTATTTATTTATTTATTTATTTATTTATTTATTTATTTATTTCAGATTCAGTTTAAAACCTTTGAGCCAAATAGGCTCATTTACAAAGGTTCCAAGTCAAGTTGCAGAGGACAAAACATTTGAATGTAGGAGGTAGCATATAGGGAATCATATATTAGTCAGGTTACACAGAGGGTGGGGTTACAGGTGGAATACAAGGATGTTATGCAACTAAAAAAATAGACAAAGATACACAGATGATTTCAGGCTCCAAAAGTGCCATGGTGAGGAAGACATCAGCACTCAGAGGTGCGGCACAGTGTTTAAGTAGTTTCATGATACAACTAGAGGCAAGCAAGTTTCTGGGTAGCATAGGTGCAAGTTTTAGCTGCCAGATGAGGCACTGTCTAGGGTTAGGCAGGGAGGTAGGTAAAGGGGGGGGAGGAGGAGGTACCTGGAAAATAGAGGCATTAGATTGGTGGGAGTTGGAGTCCTGGTGGGGGGGTGAGGTTGGATGGAATAGCAGTCAGGGGCGAGAGAAAGAGGTTGGCAGGTGCAGCCAGGGTGTGCTATGTCCATTGGGGTGATAAGGGGTGATGCAGCTGGGGTGGGCTATATCATGGAAGCAGAAGGGGATGGGGTGAGCTTGGGGAGACAGGGGAGGTGGGATGGAGGAAACAGGGGAAAGGGAGAGGAGCAGTGATTGAAGGGGAGAGGTAGGGAGGGGGTGAATGAGGTATAGGCGGAGAGAGGGGGGACTTAGGTGGCAGGAGGGGAGTAGAGCAGGGACTACCCCTGGTCATGTGTTAGGTAAAGCATCTGCAGCCCATATTACATGTTAGGTGTGAGCATAGCCCTTGTATATAATGGCTGAGCTTGGTGCATTCAATGAAGGTGATTGGTAGCTCATTGAATCACCTTGGTCCTCAGAAGGACAAGGATTTCTGACCCAGCTTAGTAGACTTAAATGGCACCTGGAGACCCCCTTTAGTCACACTTCTAGAGTTTTTTATGGGTTGCACAGCTTTGAAGAGGTTGCTGGTAGAATCAGGCATGAGACGTAACACTGATTTTTTTTACCAGCAGGCAGGTCTGGTATTGTGCCCTTAGATGAAGAGGTAGCCACCCAGTCTCACTGTATAGGGTGCATGTATGGTCCAAGTGATTGGCTCCTAGGGTCAGCTGACAGGCCTTGTTAAGGATCATTTTTACGCTATTTAGGGTGGTGTCTGAACTGGCCCCATAGATCGGCAGGCCATAGTCGATGGTAGCTAGGACCGAGCAGCTCATGGCCAGCTTCAGGGTCGCAGGTCACAAATAGTGTATGTGCCAATAGAGGACACCCAGTTTCATATTGGAGTTTTAACAACATGATCAATATGAGTGTTGAAGTTGAGTGTATCATCTGGGTGTATACCTAGGTACTTGAATGTAGATACCTGTTCAACGGTGTCACCCTTGTAGTTCTGTATCAGCAGCAGGCCATACTTCTTCTTACTCTATGGTACAGTGAAGAGCATGCTTTTGGTCTTCTTGTGATTGCGTAGGAGTCTGTTCTGAGTGAACCATGATTCAAGTTTAAGGAAGCTGTCTTGAAGCTCAGTGGTAGTTGCGGATAGTTCTTTATCAGAGGTAGAGATGATGGAATCATCCACATAGAGCATGGTGTGTGCTGAGCAGATAGTTGGGAGCGAATTTATAAAGAGGCTAAAGAGGAGCGGTCCTAGGAAGGACCCTTGGGGGACACCGATATTCACTTCCCTGGGTTTTGAGCAAGTGCCACTGATTTTAACACATTGTGTTCTGTGGGCGAGATAGCTGTTAAATTAAGCAACAGTGTCTGTGGACAGGCCTACAGACAGCAGGCAGATGGTATCAAATGCCTTGGTGAGGTCTATGAAGACAGACCTCACTGCCACTCCTTTATCCAAGGAATCATAGAGATACTTATGATTCCTTGGATAGTTGTTTTTGTTAGCTTCTGAGGGATTGCTTTTATATCTACTATACAGTTTTTTCTTCTTCATGTTTATTTTTTTATGTCTTTTCCATACCAAAGTGGTAGCCAACCTGTTCTTTTATTTTTTTTATAACTGGTACATAATTTTAAATGCAATGATCTATTGGTCTTTTCCTCAGTTTGAAACCATCACCACCTCTTTTTATGTTTGCTTGCATGCATGTGCAAGAAGCATTATGTGGCAGCTTAGGAGAGAAGCAGGTTTTGGAGGTGCAGCACTGTGGTGCATTCTTGGGCTTGGCCCTCGCTTCCCAATGTGGTGGCATGCTGCTGCTGACACTAGCTCAGCTAGCATGCCACCAACTTGAAACAAATTAGCCGCTGCAATGAAGTACAACCCATTATTGCAGGCTGGTGCCTTGCCTGGTAACATATCAAAAGAACATGGCGGCAGCTGTCGTCATCCACTCACAGTCCCCATAAAAACTGACAGGGGTGCCCAATCCCCCTGTCAGCATGCCCCCACCCCAATTAATTTACCGACATGGGAGCACAATCCCTGTCATCATAATTTCCTTCCCCAATTTGTCATGTGCCGGGTGCCCAATCCCCCTCCGCATCATGCCCCCCCAAACAGGCTTTCTTTGCTGACGGGGGGCCCAATCCTCATTGACTTAAGTCTCCCCTCCCCAAAAATGCAGGTGGTACACTAGGAGCCCACCCCAGTGTGCCCAAAGCAAGCCTGCAAAAAAAAAACCTTCCTGTGACGTCTTTTTTTTCCCCCCGAAACAAAGAAAACAGTCCCTTGCCATTGGGTCCCCTCCCAAACCCGCACCCACCCTCTGCGCACCTCATTTCCCCACACCCCCCTCACCCCATACTTACCTCCGGAGCTGGGCGCAATGATATTCGGTGGACCAGGAACACGTCTGCACTCTTCAAAGCCGACAGTGAACTGAAGAAATGCCGGTAAGCTGTATAATGGCATAAATGGGTTTTTTCAACTTATGTGGATATCTCAGCCATTTTGTTTTTACTTCTGGCACCAAATTTTCAACATGGGGTTCTTGGGACCCCCTCCTCATGAATTCAGTCAATGTCATGATGTTATTTGGTCATGAAAGGTGATTTCGTGGTCACTGCATGGAATCACCTTTTGGGACTGAGTAATGAAATGACAGTGCTACTGTTCATGAGGTGGGCTCCCAAAAAGCGTATGTTGTAAATTTGGTGAAAAAATTCCAAAAAATGACTGTGTTACGAGTGCGCATTGCACAGTTTCTACTCACGCTTGTAACTTCAAGAATTTTTAATATTTTCACTCCAGATTTTCAACAGCGCCATTTTTGCATACCTCCTTATGAACAGTACAGCTGTCATTGTTCACATCCTGCCTGAAATGTGCTTTTGCACATCTGGGGCACAGTGGCGCGGTCACTGTGGGAAATCAACGTTCAAGGCAGATAAAGAAAATCATAGTGACACTGTTCATGAGCAGAGGTCCCAAAATGCCTATGTTGAAAATTTGGTGAAGGAATTCAAAAAATGACTGTGTTACAAGCATGCATTGCACAGTTTTCACGCACGCTCTTAACTTTGAGAATTTGTAATATTTTCACTCCAGATTTCCAACATTGCCATCTCTTCACACCTCCTTATGAATGGTGCAACTGTCATTTTTCACATCCTGCCTGAACTGCAGTTTCACACATCCGGCACAGAATGGCGTGGTCGCCGTGGGAAATCAACATTCAGGACAGATCAACAAAATCACAGTGCCACTGTTTATGAACAGAGGTCCCAGATGCTTTCATCTGGTGGGGGTCTCAAAAAGGCCATATTGAAAATCTGTAGTGCAAATACCAACAAATCCCCAGGGTGTTCGGGGTTTCTAACCAAAACGTCCCACCCTGTACAGACTTACAGGTGTCAGGGGTGTGCCTTTGGATTGCTGGCTGTAATGCTCATGCCATTCCACCCCCACCCTGCAGCCAGTGACAGGCATCGAGGTGTTCCTTGGACTCTTCGGCCCCAGAGTTCACCCCATTCTCCGATACTGCACCCATTTCAGTGTATGCCCTTATGCAACGGGGTGACTGTGAAGCCAAACACCCCAAGGCACACCTCAACACTTGTCAGTGTCTGCAGGATAGGGTGAGGTGAAATGATGTTAGCGTTATGGGCGACAACCCAAAGGCATACCTTCCAATGCTAATACCATCAAGCAAATATTCGGCATTGACAAATGCACGTTTCTTATATTGTTTTATGTTAAATGTAATTTTCATCTGTATTTGGAATTTTTGAGGTGTAGGTTTATGACACAGTATGATTTTCTATAATGCTTCAACTTCCCTTCCCCCCATGTTCCATTTCTGTCTCTCATTTTAAGTTGGGTAATGAAACAAATGTAGGAAAAAAAACTGCCTGCTGTAAAGTTTTGATAAGTTCATGTTATGAACATTTTTATATATGATACATTTTTAGTTCATTGTGGTTGTCATATTATTATAGTTTAAATAACTTACCTGGTGTCTAGTGGCACCCCTCACCTACCTGTTGCCATCCCTGTAATTAAAAATTAGTTCCCTGGTGTCTAGTGGCACCCCCCACCCTCCAATCACCATTCCCATCTAATTTTTTACTCCTGGTGTCTAGTGCCCCCCATTTCAGGTAAAACTCTGAAATAAAGCAGGTCCCTCAATGTTTTTTTAACCTGTCAAAAAAAGCGGACCCTCACTGATCAGCCCCCAACTCCCACTCAGAACCCACCACCCCACACCCCCCAGTACACTCCCACTTACCCTCACTCACCTGAACAGGTCCCAGGTTCAAGAACCACTCTCAAATCAAAGACACGTTTTGCTGCTGGAACTGGTGACTGCAATATGAGGAACAAAGTTAATGCAGTTCAATGTATTTCAATGGGGTTTCAACTTTTATGTATAACTTTGGCATTTTTGACATTTTGACCCCAATTTTTCAATCTGGCCTTTTGGGGACCATGATCAATATGTATGTTATTAAGCAACTCCCACCAGAAAGGTGAGTTTGCAGTCAGTTGGCAAAATCACCTTTCGGGTGGGATTTTTGTAATGATAGTCATATTGTTCATGAGGTGAGGTCATAAGAAGGCTATGTTGAAAATTTGGGGTCAAAATTATTAAAATTGGCAAAGTTATGACCATTTGTTGCAATTTTGCTATGCACGCTCATGACTTTGGAAATTTAAAATATTTTGACCCCAGATTTTCAACATAGCCTTCTTTATTACCTCACCTCATGTATGTCACAGCTGTCATTTTTCAAACCCTGGCCATAATGTGTTTTTGTACCTGAGGTGCAGAATGGCATTGCAGTTGCACAGAATTACATTTTGGCTGGTATTTTTAATTTTTTTGTACTGGGTACTTGTGGTGGGGTAATAAAATGGCTATGTTGACAATTTGGTCACCGTTATCCAATAAATTGAAGCACAGGGCCTGGAAGTCCACAGCTACATACATATATGCATTTCTGGAGGGGTGGGAGCACAGGTTCCAAAGGACCCTGTGTTCCCACAGTACAATAAGGATACTATTATACTATCACAGAAAGTAAGGAAATAAGTCTCAAAAAACTTTGTTAATGCTCCAGTTAGGGTCAAAGTGACAAAAGTTGGGAAATGAGGCATTAGTGTTTCCAATCCTAACACACCACCCTCCCTCCCAAACCAGGCAAGACAGCAGGTGTGGGGTGTGCCTTTAGCTTCTCAGGCCTAACACTCACCCAGTTCTCATAAAGTCTACACATCTGACCTTATTTACTTATGGAATGGGTTTAGTGTTAGGCTTGAGAAGCCCAAGGCACACCCCACACCTGCTCTCCTGCCTGGTTTGAGAGGTGGAGTGTTAGAGTTGGAAACCCTAATGCCTCATTTCCCAATGTTTGTCACTTTGACTCTAAGTGGAGCATTAACAATGTTTTTTGCAACATATTATAGGGGTGCGGTCGCGCCCCTATAGTTAGGGCTGAGTAGGCACTTAAATGTTAAACCTCAACTTTTGCACGTTAATACCTTTGCAACCATTCAACAGATTTGCATGAAATTTGGTATGCACAGTGTGATATAGTAGATCTCTTGATGTACCAAGTTGTGTTTTGGTTGGACGTACAGTTTTTGCACAGCAAAATGCCAAAAAATGCATTTTTCACCTGTTTTGTGCATTTTTGTCCATGACGCTGTGCAGCTGCCATGTGCTCTGCCAGTCTGAAACTTGAGACATAGAAAGCACTTGAGTGAAGGAATATGCCGCTTTTCATTTGGTGAAAAAATATTAATCCATTCAAAAGTTATTTAAGTTTGAAGTTCCCATTATAAGACAATGGGAAAATTTATATGTATGATTTGTGAAAGAAGAATGGGGTTCTGGCCATCTGGTCTATCCTCATGATCAAAGACTTTTCATGCTCGCATCTGAAAAATCTTTAGTCGGAAGAAATTTATCGGTCGCGACAGCCGCCATCTTGTTTTCAGTTTGCGGTCGGAAAAAAACAAATATCTCAGCCCACGGATGACTTTTGAAGCAAAGAATGGATGGGTTTTGCTCAGGGGGCTTCCCTCTATCGACCCATGCCTGTGGTTTCATTCAGTTGCATTAAAAAAATGAGTTTTAAACTTTGAAAATCTTTGGTCGTGGCTCGCTAACAGTCTTTGATCATGAGCCTGCAAATTCTTTGGTCACAAGAGCGTTTTCATTCACGAGCTTATTTTGCCACTTCATGATGAGATGGCCAGATTTTTCAGGACCAGATCTCCCTGGGAAGGTCCAGATATCCCAAATTTCATGACCAGATGTCCCCTGATGGCCGAAAATGATCTTAGGTCGCAAGATCGCGGCCGATTCTCATAGCCAAAGAAATTTTAAAGGTAGTAAAACTTTAAAATTAAATATCTCTGAAATGGTTTGGTCTTTTTACTTGAAATTTGATGGGGTTTGAGGGAATGTCCTAGAGAAGTGACTGATCCTGTTTAGGTGTTGGGAAATTAATTTGTTGCAGAGATATTGAGTGACGTACTTAACATTTTGTCCATAGGATTATGCATGGTGCTATTGGCTTGAAATGTATAGGGTCAGTAGCCCTAGTGCCACAAAGGTGCAGTTCAGTGGTTTGGTGTGTAAAACTTAAACAGGTGCAGAATAATGCCACTCCGACAAATAAAAATTTAGTTTGTTCCACTTCAATAACTCTTGAACCATGTGTCCGATTTGCCTGAAATTTGGAATGTAGAAAGATTAATCATAGATATTCGATTGTGACAATTTTCGTGTCAGTGGCAGTTACGATTGATGAATTGTGGCACATGCTCATTATAGTTAATGGGAAAGAATATATGTGCATTGTGAAAACCGTGGTGAGCACATTTCTGGGAGCACAGGAAGATCCCATAATAAGGTATAGGACAGCTCAAAAGATATAGCAGATGTATATTGTTATGCAGTGTTGGATAATGTGGTGGGGCCCCGTGCTCTCACCAATACATGTGATTCAGTACTTATATTGTGATATTATGGAAAAATGTACATGTTGGTTGGCCCTGCATGCCCACCAACTTGCGTGACAATGTACTTACCTATGCTTTTCCAAAAAGTAAGGAAATTCTTTGCAAAAAAACTGCGTTAATGCAACAGTTAGGGTTTTCTACAGCGACAAAAGTGAGGAAATTCGGCGTTAGGGTTTTGAACCCTGACTCTGACTCTCCCCCCACTGCCACACATACACACACACACAGACACACACAGACACACATATAGAGACACACACACAGAACACACAACTGGGGGGGCGGTACAAGGCAAGACAACCAATCACAGACACACACCAAAACGTGTCAGAAATAACATATAACTTCTTAAACATACCACAACAGGCATCCATCATCATGTTTCACCAACTGTATCACTTCTGCTGCCATCCCAGTTTCTTGGGTGCATAAACCCTTCTGCATAACAGCATAATGTAAGTAGTAAAACACGTGTATCGCTACCACCAACTTGCCCATTTCTGCATAACAGCATAGCCCCATGCTACCACCAACTTGGACATTGGCAAGGAGCCAAAAAGTCAAAATCATTGACTCTCTCTCAAGTGTTCTTCCTGTCTGCTCTGGTGTACCCCTGGGTTCCATCCTTTGCCCTCTTCTTTTCAGCCTTTTCATCAATACTCTTCCTGCAGCTTGCAGTAATAACTTACTACTCTATGCCGATGATGCAATCCTCTTTTCCTCCCATACTGACCCCGTCTCGCTCTTCAAGGTGCTACAGATGAACTTCAGCCTAGTTGAAACCTGGCTTCTCCAAAATAAGCTGTTGATGAATTACTAAAAAACAAAGTCCATGCTGTTCCATAGCTCTCACAGCAAATAAAGATTCATAAACTTCACCATACATAATGAACTTGAGCAGCCACTTGAGCAAGTGCAGGAGTTTAAATACCTTGGTATTACCCTTGATTGCACAATGTCTTTCAGCTTGCATGTTCAACACATCTCAAAATCAGTCAACTCAAGAACTGGGGTCCTCTATTGCCACCGTCACTGTCTTACCAAAGAAGCTATGTGCTCAACCATAACTGCCTCAGTCCTACCCATCATTGATTACAGGCTTGTCTTCTATGGGGCTGCTGTTAATACCACCTGAAAAACAGGTCAAGACAGTCCTTAACAAACGCTGTCGACTTCTCACTGGCACAGGGAAGCATATGCATACCTATGATCTCTAAAGAAAATCCAATTGGCTCAATCTAAATAGTAGACTTGCCTACCAGACCTGCCTACTGGCTCAGAAAATTTGTCTTAACCTCACACCTCCCCCCCCCCGCAACTCATGCCTTAATGCTGCCCACAGTCACTGCATATTTTACACGCAGTTCCCTCAAACCAACATTTATCATTCCATTCTGCTGTGCCAACCAGGCTCAACGTGCTTTCCACACCAGGGCCCCCCTGCTGCTAAACAACCTTACTCCTGAAATTGCGGCTGAAAACAAGCTTGGCCCATTCAAACGTAAACTCTGCCAGCACCTCACTGACCTCAGCAGTTGTGACTGCTCTGCCTAGGCTTGTGACTTTGTTTCACCTCTCCCTCCTCGTCTCTCCTCCCTTGCTGCCTTCCCCACTTCTCTCCACCCCTCCATCCCCTGCTACTCCCCATCTCCTTCCACCCCCACCTACCATTCTATCCTCTAACCTCCCACCTACCATTTCCACCCCTCCTCCTCTCCTCCTCCTCCCCCTACCTGTCACCCTATATCTTGTTTCTCCACCCCAGACTACCTAGCACTTATCTTTCTATTCTTGCACTTAAGACAATGTCAAATCCTTGACTGCCTACCCCTTTCCCCACCCTCCCCTCCCCTCTTATCCCCCACCTTGCTCCACTTATGTCACCCCAGGATGGTTTTCATTTGTATCTGTGTCTTGCTATATATATATCCATATTGTTAATTGCGCATTGTTATTTGCCACTGACTGTTTGCTGCTGTACTAAGTCTATACACATGTACTGTCTTTTGCTACTAAGTTAACCTCCTGACCTGTATTGTGTCTTACCTCTGCTTGCTTCTATGTTAACCTCCTGACCTTGTATTATATCTTATCACTGTTTTGCTTGCACCCATTGCTGATGTGGAACCTTTGTAAAAGAACCCTTGGTTCAAAGGTATTTGTAATCCTAGTAATAAATAAATAAAAATAAATAAAATTAAAAAATAAATTTCTGCATAACAGCATAGCCCCATGCCCACACCAACTTGCCCATTTCTGCATAACACCATAATATAACTAGTAAAACAAATGTATTGGTGGGAGGCGGGAGCGAGGGACCCAGCCCCACCAGCTTGCCCATTTCTGCATAACAGCATATCCCATGTTCCCACCAAGTTGTCCATTTGTGCATAACACCATAATATAAGTAGCAAAACACATGTGTTGGTGAGAGCCCAGGACCCTTTGGGACCCTGCACTACCACCAACTTCCCCAACATTACCCATTTCTGCATAACAGCATAATATAAGTAGTAAAATACATGTATTGGTTGGAACACGGAGCCCTTCGGATCCTGCGCCCCCACCAACTTGCCCATTTCTGCATAACAGCATAGCCCCATGTTCCCACCAACTTGCCCATTTCTGCATAACACGATAATATAAGTAGCAAAACACATGTATTCCCACCAACTTGCCCATTTCTGCATAACAGCATAGCCTCATGTTCCCACCAACTTGCCCGTTTCTGCATAATACCATAATGTAAGTAGCACAACACATTTGGTCTCCGAGACTCCACCAACTTGCCCATTTCTGTATAACGGCACAATATGAGTAATAAAACACATGTATTGGTAGGAGCATCTCACATGGTTGTAGAGGATGTCAGTGTATGCACCCAGAGACTGGGATGGCAGCAGAAGTGATACAGTTGGTGAAACATGATGATGGATGCCTGTTGTGCTATGTTTAAGAAGTTGT
Source organism: Neoceratodus forsteri (assembly GCA_016271365.2). Taxonomy (NCBI): domain Eukaryota; kingdom Metazoa; phylum Chordata; order Ceratodontiformes; family Ceratodontidae; genus Neoceratodus; species Neoceratodus forsteri. The sequence goes on along the minus strand of CM028137.1, from coordinate 335,330,340 downwards.
ATATTATTTCTGTTGCAGTATGGTGTGTGCCTGTGATTGGTTGTCTTGCCTTGTACTGCCCCCCCCCAGTTATGTGTTCTGTGTGTGTGTGTGTGTGTGTGTGTGTGTGTGTGTGTGTGGCAGTGGGTGGGGAGTCAGAGTTAGGGACGAAAACCCTAACGCCGAATTTCCTCACTTTTCTCGCTGTAGAAAACTCTAACTGTTGCATTAATGCAGTTTTTTTGCAAAGAATACATATATATGCTTTATATGATGTTCCACGTCCCCTTCCCCCAGGACGCATCTGGAAATGAATTGTTACCAGCTCAGTATGTCTTTCCTGGTGAAACTTTCGCTCCATTGTGCAGAGCTTCTGGACAGACCCCCTCCCAACCGGGTGGACGGTCGTGAGGGCCAGCATCATGGTACCCTCCCTCCCACAAAACAGCAAGCATCGCTCCGTTGTGCAGAGCTTGAGGATGGCCCCCCCCAACAGGGCGGAGAGTCATGAGGGCCAGCGTTGTGGTGCCCTCCCTCCCACAAAACAGCAAGCATTGCTCTGTTGTGCAGAGCTTGAGGACAGCCCCCCCCCACAACCAGGTGGATGGTTGTGAGGGCCAGCATCGTGGTGCCCTCCCTCCCACAAAACAGCAAGCATCGCTCCATTGTGCAGAGCTTGAGGATGGACCCCCCCAACTGGGCGGACGGTCGTGAGGGCCAACATCATGGTGCCCTCCCTCCCACAAAACAGTAAGCATCGCTCTGTTGTGCAGAGCTTGAGGATGGCCCTCTCCCAACTGGGTGGACAGTCATGAGGGTCAGCATCGTGGTGCCTTCCCTCTCACAAAACAGCAAGGTACAGATCCAAACAAGAGAATTAGCCAAAAGACCCTCCTCGCTGTGTGGCCCGATGCTGCTACTGGCATGCTGCATTCTGAGGACCTTCTGGCATCTTGGTTCCTTTTTTGAATTTGAATTTCTTTTTTGTCTCCACATATGTGGAGATAGTCTCCTGATTGTGACTTGAATCGAAAAAAAGGTAGAATTTTAGGTGTATCTGACTGGTGCCTTAAGTCTGTATTTAATTAGCTACTAGAAATCCCTGAAATGTAAATGTACCTAAAGTTATAGGAAAGCGCATAGGGGGCCATTATTGTTCTGGGACTGGTACAAGAACTCTGGAGTGAAGTCGTCAGGGATCCTTGAATGTGCTGGAACTCTGAAATCTATAGCCACCTAGTGTAATCAAGCCTCAGTCACCAGAGATCGAGGGAAGTGGTGCAAAAGATTGTTATTTAATTTAGATTAACTTAGAAAGGACCTCGTAGCTAGCAGGGTTGCTTAAACTGAATTTATCCTGCTCTGTAGTTCACATTGTTACCTAATTTAGATCAACTTGGAAAGGATTTTGAAGTTAGCAGGGTTGCTGAATTCCTCCTGCTCCTGTTCTATTGCTGGTATACCATAGGGAAAGAATTCCAGTACTTAATCCATTGCCCTCCCCTTTCTATACACCCCTCCTTACAAACAAAGGGCCCTTACTTTATTTAATATTGTTCCCTCTCTCTCTGCTTCTCCACAGCATTGCTCCATTGTGCAGAGCTTGAGGATGGACCCCCCCCCCCCAACCAGGCGGACAGTCGTGAGGGCCAGCGTCATGGTGCCCTCCCTCCCACAGAACAGCAAGGTACGAATCCAAACAAGAGAATTAGCCAGAAGACCATCCTCACTGCATGGCTCGATGCTGCTGCTGTCTTGCTGCATTCTGAGGACCCCGCCGACGGGTGGACCTCTTGCTTTATTGGGTTGACCTCATACGCGATTTAGCCTATCAGCTCATTTCTCCATTTGCAACTTATCAGTTGCCACCACTAGAGGTTGCTATTTGCCCGCCTGCCTGTCTCTCCTCCTTTGGTATAAGTTTGTAATATTATTATTTTTTTCTTCTCCAAAATACTATCAGCCCTGGCTATGGTCCCACAGCTGTGTGGCTCAGCTCAGACAGCATATTCCTAAAACTCCAGTCTGGTGTACCTAACTCTAGATCCAGTGCAAGGAATAGGAAAAGCCCCTTTGGATCCTCTAACCACTGACCGAAGGCTTTGATAAACCACATAGTACTAACACTACTAGTGCCTACTGGCTCAGTGCAATATGTCTCTTACAGTAGAAGCACAGCCACAATGCAGGGAGCTATGGAGAATGTGGCTGAACCCAATCCCGGCCCATTACAGGGTCTACACCATGCTTATCCTTTACATCTCCACGATTGCCTGGGTAGACGTTCAAATGGGTGCCCATTGTGACCCCGACGTATTCAGATGTGTACAAGTCTGTCATCTACCGCACCTAAAAATCTGCCCTATAACACCTGCTCCTATTGCATGTTAGTCCACAGGGGAACGTGCTACCTTATGTTTGTGGGGTGGACCGATAAGTGGACAAATCTGTCACCCACTACCCGGCATGGGGTTCTCAGCCTGATTGCCTTGTCGTTATTGATGTGCTCAGGTGACATCCACCCTAACCCAGGACTCCAACTAGCTAATTCATCCCTAGGATCCCACAATGACCCAATGTGGTTTAGTGCCAAGGGCCTGAGAGTTGCCCACATGAATGTCTGCAGCTTGTGACCTAAGCTGCATGAGGTACAAGCCAGATGTGCTAGCCATCTATGAATCTTGACTTAAGCCTCACATTCTCCCCATGACGTGGAGCTTACTAATTACAACACCTTCCGTAAAGACAGAGAGGGCAAAAAAGGGGGGTCCTCATCTACGTATCTTCCTTGCTGGAAGCTTCCCTGTCCCCCCTTCCATTGTGAAGCTCTTTAAAGCTCGAATCTCCATTCATTAAACTTGTTCTGGGCCATGCAAAACACCTAACCATTGGTTGTATATACAACCCTCCCGATGGCGGTAACTCTGCACTACGGGACTTAACAAGGGCCCCAGCAGTGGTTCCCCCAGCAGAGGTCCTGACCCTAGGGGACTTCAATCTCAGGTGGGAAACAGCTACTGAGCAAATCTATAGGACCTCGTTCCTTGAAGTAAACTTGACTCAGGTAATCACTGAGTTCACCAGGCAAAACCTAAAACTGAGAACCACTCCACCCTTGACTGGATCCTGGCCTCTAAACCAGCGAACATCCAAGCGGCTGGTGTAATGTCAGATGCCTTGAGTGATCATTCTCCCACCTTTTGCATTTGGAAAAACAGACTCCTTAGGCTTCCTCCTAGGCTTATAGTAGCCAGGGACTTTTCTAGGTTCTCTCTGGAGGCCTTTCAGTATTGTTTGAGAAATACTGACTGGACGGCCATTAGACTGCTTGACACCGTGGAGGAAGCTGCTCAGTTCTTCCAGAATACATTCTCCACTGCAGTCAATCTCCATGCTCCAGTAAGGAAAAGATGCACAAAAGGCCAGTGTCATAGATGGATCACTTGGGAACTGAAATCTCTCATGCTAGGCAGAGACAAGGACTGGAAGAAGGCAAGGTGTTCTGCCAGCCCTGTACATTTGGCAGACTACAGGTCGCTGAGGAATCAATGTAAAAAGGCCTCTAAAACAGCCAAAAGGGACTACTGTAAATCAGTCCAGCGGCAATCCTTGACGAACGAGAAGTCCTTCTGGTCCAGCATCGACTCACTGACTAAAGGCCAAAACAGATCACCTCAGGGCAATATAACCTGCTCTGGTCAAACCCTAACAGAGGAAGGTGAGGCAGCTGCTGCCTTCAATAGCTTCTTCATTGACCTGGGCTCCCAGGTCCCTCTAGTCACTGAAACTCAGGAGTCGCTTACCCTCTGTTTCCACCTAAGGACAGTGCGTGTCAAAGAGGTGTTGCCCCTTCTACTATCCTTAAACTCCTCTGGTTCTGAGGGGCCAGATGGATTGGACCCTAGACTGCTTAAGGCTGCTACCCATGCTATTGTCTTACCAGTCACCTGGCTTATAAACAGATCACTGCAGGAGGCAGTAGTTCCTAAAGTATGGAAACAGGCTCATGTGGGTCCACTCCACAAGGGTGGAGCTAGGGAACCAATAGGTCACTATAGGCCTCTCTCTATCCTTTGTTCCCTTGCAAAGGTCCGGGGCTGGCTGATGTGCTCCCAACTCAGGGATTACCTGGAAGTAAACCAACTCCTAGCCCCGTCACAACCTGGCTTCCGATGAAAACATGGGACCGACACTGCCCTCGTCAGGTTCACCTCTGACATCTTCGCAGCTTTGGACAAAGGCACCCCTACAGGGGCAGTCTTTATTGACCTTACCAAGGCCTTTGACCTGGTAGACCACCCCTCCTGCTAAAAAATCTGAGCAAATTTGGACTTGATCAACATTCCCTGAATTGGTTTCACAGCGTCCTGACTGCCCGTGCCCAACAGGTTAAATGGAGAGGTGCAACATCTGATATACTACATCTAAATGAGGGGGTTCCATCCTGGGTCCACTCTTGTTCTCCCTCTTTGTCAATGACCTCGGTCACCACTGTGGGAGTAGCTCTGTGGTGCAGTACAGCAATGACACTGTACTCTATAGAACCGCACCACAGTTGGAGGACCTTGGGCCCTTGCTTCAGTCTGACTTTGCCATGACTGAGGCTTGGCTAGTTGAAAACTGCCTGGTCCTTATCGCAAATAAGACCAAAGCCCTGCTGTTCGGGCCAAAATCCCTGGGTCTTTCCCGGGCTCACCTTCTTCCACTAATTACCGTATCTGGCTCCACTATGGAGGTGGTCCAGTCCTTCAGGTACCTGGGTCTTACAATAGATCAGGGGCTTACCCTAAAACAACATGTCGACCTAGTAACAAAAAACATACGCCAAAAACTGGGCCTGCTCTACCGCCTAAGCTTCAATATGATTCCTGAAACCCGACTGGCGATTGCAAAGAGTGCCCTTTTCCCCACCCTTACTTATGCCTCCCCAACCCTTCTAGGCCTATCAAAGCATGACCATTGTAGATTACAAACTCTGTATCATAAAATTTCTAGATTCGCCATGAAAGTTCATCCTAGGACCCATCACTGTGATGTCCTTGTTTCACTCAATTGGCCTACTCTAATCCACAGGCTCCAGTACCCCCTATTAAGCTGGACTTACAAGCTTCTCGATGCCGACCCTCCAGATGGGCTAGCTGGGCTATTTTCCCCAATGCGGTCTAGCAGACCACTCCACACTTTGGACAAAGTACTCCTAGAATTGACTAGGGTCCGCTCTGCAGCAGGCTCTAAATCCTTTGCCTATGCTGCCCCTGCACTGTAGAACAAGCTCCCTGCACACCTACAGGAAGCCCCCTCCCTAGCGACATACCTGAAAGGATTGTGCTTGCACCTCCTAAACCATAGACACTGCCCCTGCCCTGATGGCTATGTAACTCGTACCCTGTAGTTCGGTGCTTTAACTCTTGCCCTCTGTCTTTCAATTGCTACTGTTGATCTTTGTATAATTGTTATTTATAATTACTCTTTATTGTGAATACTGTATACTGTCACTGAAACTCTGTATGCTATGTCCTGCACTGTACTACCTGTATGTATTGCCTTGCTTTATGCTTTATGTAACTAACTCCAGGTTGCCCCTGAAAAGGGGACCCTTGGGGCCCAGTGGGTTTACCCGGTTAACAAATTTTAATAATAAATAAATAAATAAAATGTGTTATCCTTCTGAGTCAAGAAGAAGCCCTGAAGTAAAGCCTACCATGTGGTGTACTCTCCTGTTATGATGTAAGGTGTAACTTATTCATTACTGAGTCCAGTTTGCTGCTAGGTAAACAGGTTCTGGTATACTGTACACGTTGTCTCCTTTATTCCATGGACCCCCTCCCAGCTGTGTCCCCTGCCTCTACACACTGTCTGAGAGTAACAGGATGTTTTGTCATTGTGGAATGTATCTATCATTTAATACTGCCAGTCTGCCATAAGTTCTACCAACATCTCCAGCAGAACTGTGCCTCATGGCAAATGGCCCCAGGTAGGACTGCTTGTCTACCACACACTAAAGACTAGAAACATAGGAACATAGACAATGATGGAAGAAACAGACCACTGGTTCATCCAGTCTGCCCATACAACTCTTAATAAACCCGGCACCTAAAGCCTGCTGCTTGGCCTAGCAGTCATGTGTGGACATTCAGTTTATGGACTTTGTGTGCTAATGTAGGATGTTCCCCTACTTCTGGTTCCTATGCCCATGGTGCCCTGAATCAACAATATACTATACGTGGACTTCAGTAAGGCCTTTGCCTTTGTGCCACACAAATGGCTTCTGAATGAAATGGAGGATTTGGGGCTTGGGGAGGGGCTGATTAGGTAGGTCTGAAACTGGTCGTGGGAAGACAGCAAGTGTGGTAATAAATGGAAAAAAAATTAAATGCAAGGGGGTTATAAGTGAGGTGCCACTGGGGTCAGTCCTAGGACTTGTCTTGTTCAATACGTTTATAAGTGATACACACTGGGAGATGGTATAAAGGGGAGGATGCATCTCTTTGAAGATGGTATAAAACTATGTGGCAGAGCTGATAATGAGGAGGGGACCAGAGAGCTGGGCCAGGATCTGGAGAATTTGGAGAAATTGTCTAAGCTCTGGCAGTTGCATTTCAATGCTGAGAAATGTAAAGGGATGCACACTTGCATAAAGAACCCATGCAAGGAATATTGGATTGGGGAGGTGAAGTAATGCTAGACAAGGGAAGAAAAGGACTGGAGGGTTACTGTTAGAGTCAGCCTCAAAGTCTCTCAAGTATGTAATAAAGATTGCAATTCCAACAGGATATTGGGCTGCATAGGCAGTGGATTCCGCAGCAGGAGGGGAGAGGTGATCTTGCCCCTGTGCAGGTTTCTAGGAAGGTCACATCTTGAGTACTACACGCAGTTCTGTAATGTGCACCCAAAGAAGGACTGGGACAAGCTGGACAGAGAAGAACCACCAGTATGATCCAGGGACAGCAGGGTACGACACGTGAGGAATGTCTTGCGGACAGTGGACTGGACCTCAGTATGTACTCACTAGAGGCCAGAAGGGAGAGGGAGGATATGACAGAAATGTACAAGTTTTTGAAGGGAATAATTAAGGAGGATAACAGGGAGCTGTTCTTTAGAAATGAAAACACAGCTATGAAAGAGCATGATTGGAAACTGAGAGCATGAATGGAAATTGGGGGGAGGTTTGAGAGGAGGATTAGGAAATTCTTCTTTACTGGGAGGGTGGTGGTGCACTGGAATGGATTGACCAAGGTGGTGGTGGAGGCAAGGATGATCAATCAGTTCATGGTTAGATGGGAGACATTTAGAGGATTGGTAAGGATCAACAGGGTAGCAGGGAAAACTAGCCTGGCACAGTTAGGCCTACAGGATGTCGTATAACTAATTGTCAATCTACAGAGCAGACGGTATACACTGCAACTGATTTTGCTGCCATCGCATTTCTATGTATCTATATATCTGTATAACAATCGGAAGAGCCTTTGCCAGCCCTCTCTGCTGTGATATATGGTTCTGAATGTTCTCAGAGGGAATAACGCAGGCATAAGTGTAACAGCCATCTGGGGCCATCAGACGAAATGTCCCTTTGCACTGAGAGGGCCAGCTTGTAGTGCTGCTCAGATGGATCTAGACAAATCCAGATTCACAGATACCTGCCTTTTGTGGCAGGATAGTGGATCTGCTGGATACTTCCATGATCTACCTGTGGATCCAGCCATCAGATCCCTGGTCAGATCCCACATTATCTGATGGCTGGATCCAGGGATCTGACACCAGATCCCTGGATCTGGCACTGGATAGCGCAGCATCTGACCTGGGATCTGACCTCCATATTCGGCCAGACCCCAGGACGGATCGATCTCGAATGGTGCCATCATCCACCGGATCACTGGCGGATCCACGGCGGCACTATCTGAGCAACACTACCAGCCTGAGGTTTTAAAATAGGGTGTTTCACTAGGTACATAACAGTCTTAAAGATGTCGTGCCTCCACCTGGGTAGGAGGAAGAGATACCTAGCTGTTGACCCAGGGCTATTACCTCCAAAAGTAATATGATTTACACTGTTCCCAACAAAATGTAGAGTGTTCAGTGACCCTGTGTTCCCTTTTAAAAGATTCCAAATCTGGGAAGTCTCCATATCAGATAAACATAAACATTAGGTGAAGAATTTGAAAACCTCTACCACAAGTTTATATTAAAACAAATAAAAATCCAACTTCCCTTATTGTAGTCATTTTGTTCTTTTATTAGTTTCTTTTCAGCTCTCGTAAAAATATTTCAGTATTGACGTATATTTCAGGACTATTTGTCCCTTCATCAGAACATATTTCAAGCTGTAAATAATTAATAAACAGAAAATAAATTACTTATTTGTGGTCTACCATATTCAACTTGTTAGTATATACATGTTTATAATGCAGGGGGAACATACTGTACCTGCTACAAAATAAAGAATGTAAAGTCCATGTACAAATGGCTTTTGTTTGATATAAATATCTCTTTTCATTCAAGTACATTTGGCAACCTGAAGAATTAATGGAATTGTAAGTAAATCTCAGGACTGGGGAGAGGGGAAGGAAAATATCAGATTGAATCTCTAGTATTCCTTTTTTTCTTTATATTGCCTCTTATATAGAGCACATAATAACTGTGGTACATTAAGTTACACAGTCCGTTTTCAGTTTCTGTCATTTCATCTTATTGTGTTAATCTTTATACATAGTCACTGTATGAATTTATATGCTATGTAGCTTATTTCAAAAGCTTTGAAACAAAATACTCTGTACCTTATTAGTATTGCTCTCATGGCGCTTTCCTTAGAGTCAAATCTGTTTTAACTGTTTCTGAAAAAAGGAAAACATAACCTATTGTCGTCTACATCATATTTTATTTTATTGTTCCTCTCCCCATGTACCTATTTGTTTATAACTTTTACATACCGTTCTCTCTCCAGAGCCCCAATCTCGCTACTTCTGTTGCGAAGTATAAACTCCCTTCCCTAAATCGTAGGGAAAACTCTGTGTTTCTTGGTGCCAGTATGTGCTGAAAATCTTTTTGTTTAAACTCTAAGCATCTTTTCCTCAGCAGCTGCTTCCTTATGCAGCTAGGTAGCCATTAACTAGGATGCCACACGCCTGTATCAAAAGCTGCTTCCCTGTGCAGCAAGAAGGGGGCCGAGCCACAGCTATCACGCTCTAGGTAGGAGCGTGACAACGTCATGAAGATGTCTCCTGTGGCCTGGTCCTTAAAGAGAAACTGCTTTTATCACTCGAACATGCGAGTGATCGTGCAGTCTCCACTTCTATACAATTCATAAAATAACACTTGGGCATCTAATTCCAGAAGTGATCTATATGCCTACAAAAAAGGTTTATATAAAGATTTTCTTGATACAGTTTCAATATGAAAGGTTTTAGAGGAGGAGAAAAAAGGTATATATGAATATTTAAGTATCTCATCTTATACCAAAACCTTTATTTTAATCTTGGAACTTCATAAAGGTAAAAAAATAAAAGAAATAAAAAGAAAGGGGGATCAACATACCTAAAACAAAATTATAGGTATATCTAGATGTAATAGCTATATACAAGGTTATTTTTAAATGTAATGTCTATACACAAGGTTATTTTAGGCGTGCGGGGGGGGGGGGGCAAAGAATGGCTATCCAGGAGGTTTAGCACTGGGATTATGACAGAGGTTAAAGAAAATATCATGATCTGCATCTTATTCGACTTTTATGTTCAGAAATTCTGCTCTTCAATGTTCTTGTGGTCTCTCCGATGTAATACAGTGAGCATGGGCACACTATACAGTATACCACATGATCACTGTCACAGGTTATCAGATCTGTGATCTCAAATGTACAGTCTTGACAAGTACTTCTAATATGTTTGGTTTTGATGCCATTATTGCGCTGTGTACAATGTCCACAGGTAAGAAAAAAACATCACTCCTCTGTTGAGCCACATAGTGTTAGGTGGATCTGCATTCCAGTGTTGAGTATGTACAAGTTTTTTTCAAATATTGCCAGTCCTTCTTGTTGTTATCCATGGTGGTTTGTTAAAAATTCTTTCTCCTGAGTCAGTAGATTTCAGTATGTCCCAATTTTTTAATATAGTACGTTTTATATCTAGAAAAAAATCAGAAATGGTGGTTGAAAAGCATATTCTTTCTAAATCTTTCACTGGTGGTTTGTCTCTCAACAGTTCTTCCCTGGTCTTTTCCTGCATTTTATTTTCTGCAGCATCCAAATAACTTTTTTTATAACCTCTTTGAGTAGATCTATTTTTCAGATCCATTATATTGTTGTATAAAAATTCTGGATTCCCACTATTCCTTTTACTTCCTAGCATCTGTCCGTATGTATTCCTTGCTTTAGTGTTCTAGGATGGTAACTATTAGCATGCAAAATGATTCTGTCTGTAGGTTTCCTATATAAATCCGTAATAATAATAATATTGTGTCCCTTAATGATTTTTAGATCTAGAAAGGGAATTTCATAACAATGATAGTCCATACAGAATGTTAGAAAGGATGTGCTATGGTTCAAATATTCCAAAAAGGTTCATATATTTTCTACTGTGTCTCCCCAAATGATCAGTATGTCATCAATAAAACATTTATGCAGGAGGATAGTGTGCCCATGCTCTCTGTATTACATCGGAGAGACCACAAGAACATTGAAGAGCAGAATTTCTGAATATAAAAGTCAAATAAGATGCAGAGATGAAAAATCTCCATTAGCACAGCACTTCAACTAAAACATTCACCAGGTCCCCTCTTCATAATTTATGGGATGGAAAAAGTGAACAAACCCATTTGAGGAGGAAATTGGGAAACCCTACTAAAGAGAAGGGAAGCATGGTGGCTCTTTACTCTTAGAAACATAGAAACATAGACTTTGATGGCAGATGAGGACCATTTGGCCAACCCAGTCAGCCCATTTCCCTACCTTTTGGATAAGCTGCAGATTCTAGTTAACCAACAGCCAACTTCCTGCAACCCCCCCACTATAATTGTCTTATGTCTGTCCCATGAATGTTTGAATTCTCCCACTGTTTTAGACCCCACAACCTCTCCAGGAAGGTGGTTCCTTGCGTCCACCACTCTCTCCATGAAAAATAATTTCTTCACATTACACCGGAGCCATCCGCCCTCTAACTTTAAATTGTGCCCCCTTGTTCTTACACATCTCTTTTTCTGAAAGATGCTACCCTCCTGGACTTTGTTGATTCCCTTGAGGTACTTAAAAGTTTCTATCATGTCCCCCCGTCCCTCCTTTCATCAAGGGTATACATATTAAGCTCTCTCAGTCTCTCTTCATATGGTTTCGATGTAGACCCTGCACCATTTAGTTGCCCTCCTCTGGACTGTTTCCATCCTGTCTATGTCCTTGCTAGATGAGGTCTCCAAACTGCATAGTACTTCAGATGGGGTCTCACCAAATGTCTGTACAGGGGATAACCACTTCCCTTTTTCTACTTGTGATGCCCCTCCCTATGCATCCCAGTATCCCCCTGGCTCTCCTTACTGACTTCTCACATTGCTTACCCACCTTTAGGTCATCTGATATGACTACACCCAGATCCCTTTCCATTATTGTTGTTGTTAGAACCTCCCCTGCTATTGTGTACTCTTCTGCTGGATTTTTATTTCCCAGGTGCATTACTTTGCACTTCTTTGCATTGAATCTAAGTTGCCATATGTCTGACCTTTCCTCCAACCTTGCCAAGTCCCTTCTCATCCTTTCTACACCCCCTTGTGTATCAAGTCTGTTACAGATTGTTGTGTCATCTGCAAAGAGGAATACCTTTCCTTCCAGACCCTCTGCAATGTCACCTATAAAGACGTTAGAGAGGAATGGACCCAGTACTGAGCCCTGAGGTACTCTACTAGTAACCCCCCTTTCTTCAGAATGTGTTCCATTCACTATTACCTTCTGTGTCCTGTTGTGCAGCCAGTTTGCTACTCAGGCTACCACCCTGGGACCCACTCCCAGGCTGGCTAACTTGATTATTAACCTTTTGTGTGGGACTGTGTCAAATGCTTTGCTAAGGTCTAGGTAGACCATATCCACAGCCCCTCCCTGGTCTATTACTTTGGTCACCCAGTCAAAGAAATTGATTAGATTCATCGGACATGAACTTCCTGCTGTGAATCAATGCTGCTTTGGGTCCTGTGCCCCGGTGGCCTCTAGGTACTGAACAATTCTTTCTTTCAGAAGTGATTCCATCATTTTCCCCACCACTGAGGTCAAACTAACAGGTCTGTAGTTTCTTGCTTCTGCCTTGCTCCCGCTTTTGTGAATGGGAATCACATCTGCCCTCCTCCTGTCCTCAGGTACCACCCCATCTTCCCATGATTTGTTAAAAAGTGTGGTCAGTGGTGTCACTAGGTCCTCCCTTAGTTATTTTAGGATTCTAGGGTGAATCCTGTCAGGCCGCATTGCTTTGTCCACCTTGAGTTTTAGGAGTTCTTTCAAGACTCTTTCTTCTGTAAATGGACTGGCGTCAACCCCACTACCCAGAGTGCTTCTATTGTTTGGTTTAGGTAACTTCTCCTCTTCTTCTTTTGTGAATACTGAGCAAAGTATTCATTCAATATCTCTGCCTTTTCACTGCCTCCCTCTGCCCACCTCCCCTCTCCTTTATTAATCTTCACTATCCCTCCCTTAACCTTTCTATGCTCCATAATGTACCTATAAAAGGTTTTATCCCCCTTCTTAACTGAGTTGGCTATCTTTTCCTCGGTTTGGGCCTTTGCTTTTCTGACTGCCTTCCTCACTTCTTTCTGCTTTAATTGATACAGTTCCCTGTCATGCTCCTTCTGTGATTCCTTATGCTTTTTGAATGCAGCCTTTTTCTCCTTAACCTTCCCTGACACCTCTTTTGAGAACCATAGTGTTTTTTTTTTTTATTCTGCTTTGTTTTCTTTATTTGTTTCACACAAAGGCTTGTTGCCTGCATGATGGCAGTTTTGATTTTTCTCCATTGTTCTTCCACCTCTCCTTTCTGGTCATTTGCTAATGCATTCCTCAGGTGTTCACTCATTATGCCACAGTCAGCCCTTCTAAAGTCCAGTATCTTTTTCTTTGTATGGCTTGTCTCCATGGTTGTGTTTATTGTGAAGCACACTGTGCAGTGGTCGCTTGTTCTCAGATGTCTACTGACTTCTAAATTTGTGATCTTCTCTCCATTTGAGAGTACCAGGTCTAATATTGCTGCCTCCCGAGTGGGTTCCACCACTAGCTGTCTAAGGCATGCCCACTGTAGGGCGTCGAGAATGACCCTGCTCTTGGATGTGGCTGCAGTCCATGTCATCCAGTTAACATCTGGCATGTTCAGGTCCCCCATCAACAGTATCTCCCCTTTTTCAGCCATTTTGAGAATGCCCTCTATCATTTTCTTGTCCATTTCCTCCCCTTGATCCTGGGCGGATTGTGATGCCATTCCCTGTCTCCAAGGTGACCCAGAGTGCCTCTTGTCCTCCCCCTTTACTTTTTAGTTCTGTAGCTTTGATCCCTTCCCTTACGTAGAGAGCTACTCCACCTCCTCTTTTACCCTCCCTGTCCCTTCTGTAGATTGTGTACCTTGGTATGTTGACATCCCAGTCATGATTCTCCAGGTACCATGTTTCTGTGACTGCCACAATATCCAAGTGTTCCTCTTCCATCAGGGCTACTAGCTCTGGAAGCTTGTTTCCCAGACTACGGGCATTGGTACTCATTGCCCTCCATTTAATGTTGGCTTTATCCTTTTTTACACCATGCTTGCTGTTATTGCCTGTGTCTATTTTTCCATTTACCTTTGTCCTGCCCTCTGTCAAGCTCTGTACCTCAGTGTTTATCCTACTACCTGCCATGTTTTGTGGGGGGAGCCTTGAACTTTCCTGTTTCCTATCAGCACCCCCCCTTGGCTAGTTTAAAAGCTTGCCAAGGAAGCCTTTAAACCTGTCATCTAGGAGCTTGTTTCCCTTCCTGGACAGATGCAGACCATCATGCCAGTATAGACCTTCATCTCTCCAGGTGGACCCCCAGTCCTCAGTGAAGCCAAAGTCCTGTGCTCTGCACCAGTTTTGCAACCATTCATTAAACTGCATGGTGTGCAGTACCCTAGTCTCACCCCTGCCATAAACTGGCAGCACCTCTGAGAAGGTTACCATGCTTGCTACCTGTCTGAGGCCCCTCCCCAACTCCATAAATTCATCCTGCACTGCACTGATCTCATGCCTAGCTAGGTCATTTGTCCCGAGGTGGACAATGATATCTAGTTCCCTCTCCTGTGATGCTGCTTCTGCAATCCTGAGGATTTGCTTCCTGTCCCTCCAAGCCATGGCACCAGGTAGGCACCTTAATTCCCTCTCCTCTCCCTTCCCCAGGTCTACACCCCTAGCAATTGAGTCCACTGTCAGAAGCTGTTTCTTTCCCCTGTGGTGTCCCTTGCGACTCTTTTGTGGGTCTCCCTTGTGGATGTCCCCAGCATTCTTCTTGGTCTCCACTGAGGGTGTCATCATAGAGGAACCTGGATTTGCCAGACTGACATATGATTTGTGTGGAGGTACAACTAGGGGGCTACACCTCTGTTCCACCACCCTCACCCTCCCAGAACCCACTGTGGTCCATCTGCTCTTCACACATCGCAACCTCTGTGGCAGTGGTTGTGGAACTGGTGCTCTTTGGGCGGGGGAGGCCTCCTTAGTCCTTGCCAGTTCAGCCTGGAGGTGGGCAACCTCCTCCCTCAAGGCTGACAGTTGCCTAAAATAGGGCAGCAATGCAGGTTCCAGAATGTCTCCCGGAAAACTGTTGCCCCACAGCCAGTGCATTGCATCACTCCCCACATGTCCCTCTTCCTTATAATATACAATGAGTAATATATAAAATATATTTTTTTTTTTGGTGTGTACTTACCCTTTATGCACTGTGCTGGGTTATTAAGAATATGACAGTTCTGCCCCAAGACCTGTTGAGGAAGTGATCATACCTCTCAAGTGTCCCTCATTACGAGGGACATCCCTCATTTTGCCCCTTAAAATTGCTCTGTCCCTCCATCCCTCATGGAAAAGGTGCTGCCCACACAGAGAATGTGCTGTAAATTCAGAATTTAAAGCAGAAACTTATAATATTATAAAATACTAAATCCCAAATAAACTGTGTACAAGTAAAAACTATGGTTTTCACAGCATTCTGAGCTTGTTTCTCCATGTTGAGGATGTGTCCCTCATTCTGAGGGTCTGTGTCCCTCATTTTGAGTGTCCAAAAATGTCCATGTCCCTCATTTCAGTGACAAAAGGTTGAGAGGTATGGAAGTGATGTCAGAACCTTGGCTATAAAGGAAATGCCACACCTGGGGTGGGTGGGGTGAAGGGAGGGTGGGTGGGTAGTCCACAACCACTGGTTACTGTTAGAAACAATCAAATACACCACTGCTCCACCACCCTGGTGAGTACTGCCCTTTATAGTAAGTCAACCAACACCACAATTTCCTAGACCACTGCTCCTACACAAACCACTCTACTGAGTCCAGGGATAAAAGTGAACTCACTGCTCAGCCAGCAGAACACTTCTAAAATGTTGCACACATATCTTTCCAAATCCTAGGTCTCAAGCACAGGAATCAAGCAACTTCAGTTGTATTTCACCCCTTCTGGTTATAAAATTACTACACTTTAATGGAATCTTGCAATTCTCTTCTTAATGCCAATAAGAAAAAAAGAAACTTTCCGTTGAAAGCGTAGCTTATCTTCCAAACAAGTCCCCAACAATATTATGTCTTACCAGGTCACCAGTTCCTCAAATGCGTTCTAGTTTGTTCTCTGCAGTATATCAAGTTTCTAAGCCTCCAACAGAAGCAGGCAAGTCTTTTCTGACTCAGAACTTTTAGAAGCCGCTATGGACTTAATGAAAGTTTAGTCTGGAGTACATTCTCTAGATAAGATGGGACACCTTTTTGAAAAAAACATGCATGTGGACCTCATGCTTGTGGACTGAATATTTTATGTCTACCACTTTAACAAATAATCACCATGATATGTTCTTTAACCACTGCCATAATCCCAGTGCTAAACATCCTGGATATCCATTCTTTGCCCTCCCCCACCTATAATAACCTTGTGTATAGACATTACATTTAAAAATAACCTTGTATATAGATATTACATCTAGATGTACCGGTAATTTTGTTTTAGGCATGTTGATCCCCCTTTCTTTTTATTTATTTTGTTGCCTTTATGAAGTTCCAATATTAAAATAGAGGTTTTGGTATAAGAGAAAATACTTATCTATTCATATATACCTATTTCTACCCCTCTAAAACCATGCATATTAAAACCATGTATATTGAAACTGTATCAAAAAAATCTTTATAAGCCTTTTTTGTAGGCATGTAGATCACTCCTGGAATTAGATGCCCAAGTGTTATTTTATGAATTGTATAGAAGTGGAGACTGCACGATCACTCGCATGCTCAAGTGATAAAAGCAGTTTCTCTTTAAGGACCAGGCCACAGGAGACATCTTCATGACATCGTCACGCCCCCCTTCTTGCTGCACAGGGAAGCAGCTTTTGATACAGGCGTGTGGCATCCTAGTTAATGGCTACCTAGCTGCATAAGGAAGCAGCTTCTGAGGGAAAGATGCTTAGAGTTTAAACAAAAAGATTTTCAGCACATACTGGCACCAAGAAACACAGAGTTTTCCCTACGATTTAGGGAAGGGAGTTTATACCTTGCAATAGAAGTAGCGAGATTGGGGCTCTGGAGAGAGAACGGTATGTAAAAGTTATAACCAAATAGGTACATGGGGAGAGGAACAATAAAATAAAATATGATGAAGACAGCAATAGGATATGTTTTCCTTTTTTCAGAAATAGCTAAAACAGATTTGGCTCTAAGGAAAGCGCCATGATAGCAATACTAATAAGGTACAGAGTATTTTGTTTCAAAGCTTTTCAAATAAGCTACATAGCATATAAATTCAAACAGTGACTATGTATAAAGATTAACACAATAATATGAAATGACAGAAATTGAAAACGGACTGTGTAACTAAATGTACCACAGTCATTATGTGCTCAATGTAAGGGGCAATATAAAGAAAAAAAGAAATACTAGAGATTCAATCTGATATCCCTCCCCGTCCTGAGATTTACTTATATTTCCATTAATTCTTCAGGTTGTCAGATGTACTTGAATGAAAAGAGATATTTACATCAAACAAAGCCATTTGTACATGGACTTTACATTCTTTATTTTGTAGCAGGTATGTTCCCCCGCAATATAAACATGTACTGTATATACTAACAAGTTGAATACGGTAGAGCACCAATAAGTAATTTATTTTCTGTTTATTAATTATTTACAGCTTGAAATATGTTCTGATGAAGGGACAAATAGTCATGAAATGCATGTCAACAATGAAATATTTTTACAAGAGCTAAAAAGAAAATAATAAAAGAACAAAAGAGATTACAATAAGGGAAGTTGGTTATTCATGTGTTTTAATATAAACTTGTGGAAAAGGTTTTAAATTCTTCTCATAATCTTTATACTGTTCCCACTCACTCACTCCCCACAACAACGACAGTGTAGCTCAATGCTACACCAGATAAGAAATGCAATGCAAAACAAAAAGTATTTTAATTAAAGGGGAGTAGAAGGAAAAGGGCAGCAGGAAAACACGGTAAATGGAAATAAAGGCATAACAGCAAGTTATACACTAAAATATTATCCACAACACAACAATCCTACACACTCCTCTGCTAGTCTCACAGTACCAAGTGAGTGCACCCAGCTTTATTCTCTCAAGGCCTTGAGAACTCTTTACACATTGCACAGGTACCTCAACACTACTGTGGATGTCAACCAGCAGGATGACAGCTGATCAGTGGCACACTTAACCAAATTATCACAACAAATTAAATAGAACTAAACATGAGCAATCAAGGAGCCATTACCTGAAATCCAGTGGGAAGGCCTGATGACTGCCATAAGGTCCTCTGTCTGGGCATATTAAATCTTTATAGGAGCAGTCCTGTCCTGGACTTCTGGGGCACAATATTCAAAATTTTGCCCAGGGACAAATCCCAGTTTGCCCGCACAAACTGGGATTTGTGTAGAATTCCCTTATTCAAAAGCTCAGTTAGTGCAGGCAAACAGGGTTTGCGCCCAGACAATATACATGGGGGGTACAATGCAGATGAAGGGCTGGGGACCTGAATTTTGGCGCAGTCCAATATTCGGGGTATATGTACTATGCAAGGCCGTTTTGTTCAGTCCCCTTGCCCAGTGCAATTACCACTGATCAAAACCTCAACTTATTCTTGCACAACCCTAGTGGTTGGAGGAGGAAGTGCGTCAGTCCCCCAACCTCCAACACAGTAGTCCCTGACGTCTAGTGATGCCCCCCACTCACTGATTGCCAGCCCGACATGAAACAAGATGTCATTCCCTGGTGCTAGTGGTCCCACCCCCTCATCAATTGCCAGCTCAATGTTAGAAAAATTTATTTCCCTGGTGCTAGTCCATCCCCATCCCCCCCCACTGATCGCCAGCCTGATGTATGAGAAAAGTAATTCCCTGATGCCAGTGTTCCCCCCCCAGCCTATTACTTGCCCAATGTAAGAAAAAACCTCTTTCCATGGTGCTACTGCCCTCCCCCCCAATTACCAGCCTGATGTAAAAAATAGATCTTTCCCTGGTTTCCAGCGGTCCATCCCCCAACCCACACCCATGCCCGATGTGTAATCACGTATTCCCTGTTGTCTAGCAGACCTCCTTCCCTATCTCAAATCTCTTGTATAGTACAGTTACTCCATTCCCTGGTGTCTAGCAGTCCCCCACCCCAGCAGGTAGTTCCCCACCACCCCCACTGCCCCCCATCCTGACCCTGAGCCGGCGAACTGCACACCCCTCTGTTCTCCACCATGGCCAGCCACCAACTGAGCTGTCAGTGAATGCATACGGTTACAGAGTACAGGGCTGTGTCGGTCGCCATCTTGGGGTCAGGATGGGGAGAGTGAGGTGGTGGGGCACTACCTGCTGGGGTAGTTGGGGTTTGCGAGACACCAGGGAATGAAGTAACTGAACTATACAGGGGCTGGGGGATAGGAAGGGGGTCAGCTAGACACCAGGGAATACATGATTACACCTTGGGCATGGGTGTGGGTGAGAGGAAGGACCACTAGACACCAGAGAATACATAATTACACATCGGGCATAGGTGAAAGTGGGGGTAGGGACTGCTGGACACCACAGAATACAAAATTACACATCAGGCAAGGGTGCAGGTGGGGGGATGGACAACTAGACAACAGGGAAAGATTTATTTTTTATACATCGGGCCTGCGATCAGCGGTGGGAAGGACCACTGGACACCGGGAAAAGGGTTTATTCATACATCAGGTTGGCAATTATTTGGGGGGCCGCTGGCACCAGGGATAGCTCTCTGGGACCAGACAAGTGGGGGTCAGTGCCACTATGCAAATGAGCCCTTAATGAGCATGCGTATAGCCCCTTAGCGCTTTGCATGTCCAGTGAGCTTATTTGCACGAGTCCATTTGAATATTAAAATTTAGCATGGGTGCAAGCCATTGTGGCGCCCTCTTTCGGGAGCCATGTCTGTCCTGTGCTAAGTGGCTTAGCACTGGGGTGCCATGGCTCTATATTCAGTCAAATAAAACCTGTGTGCTATTCCACTGAATATAGCATTTTTGGACACCTGGCCAACCGCAAGGCACTGCGCTAATGTTTGCACTGCGCTTTGCGCCTTTTTGAATATCAAACCCCTGAAGCCTCCTTTCTTTTTCATCAAACAAATAGAAGTTGCAGGGCCTGAATTCTGGGTTTTACTTATGGTTCTGGAGTTAACTGAACAATCACTTTTACTCTTATTTTAAAACCACAGTTTAAACGGGGATCAAGTTCAGATCTCACTTTGATGGACGTTCACCTCCAAAATGGCTTTTCAGTGATATTTTTGGATGCACCTACTGCACCACAGGGGCACCAGCCTATCCAACTGACCCAGGCACTGAAAGGCACACCCCAAGGCACTCAGAAACCATTATTCTGGCTGTAGGTGATAGATGCTTGCAGTCCACTGCAGCTTCACTGTATAATGTTAAACACACAGGCCCTGTTTACCTGCTTTTCCTCTTTGATAGTTGACTTTCACTGAAACCCATCTGCTGCAGGCACTGGCCTCTCTATCCTTAAGTTGGCAAGATAGGTACCCAGTTAGGAAACTGTTCTCAGGGTGAGCCTGCCCTCCTCCAACCTTTGTCACCGGCTATGCTCCATAATGGAGTACCTTCCTCCAGGTGAAATCAGTCTGAGATGTGCACTCTCAGGACTGCCATTCCCTCAAAGGCCCACTGGTGCCCAGTCTCTCTCTGGATCTGTCTCACTGGCACACAGACTGAGCTACACCAAGCCCAGATCCTTTACTTCACTCCTTATGGTATTCTCGAGATGTGCACTGATTGGGTAGGGCATTTGCAGAGAAAGCATGCACTGTATTTGCAGAGGTAGGTTTTGCAAATCCTGATCTTATTATTGGCCCCTTGTCTCAAGCAAAACAGTCTGTGCCCTCATGGGCATTGCCATCTTTATTTCACCCTGGGTTTTCATTGCTATCTCTTTTGCAGTTCCGGCTGTCTGCAGCTTTGGCTGCTTAGTTTAGAACCCCGAGGTGCTGGTGTGTTTATTACCTGGTCTCGCTGCCTGTCCTTGGGCCAGCAGCATGTCCCTCACTGTAGGCGTGCAACATGATTGTTGATCCAGTTTGCGGCAGTGAAACATAGAAACACAGAAGATGACAGCAGAAAAAGTATCCAGTCTACACATGGGTCTCTATATAACCCCGTGACCTGACGTCAATCAGGGTCTTACCCCTCCCCAACAGTTACACTATTCCTTCCCCATCCTTGTCCCTGCCAGTGATGACTGTACCCTTCATTCTATACTAAGCACATCTGAAACCACCCACCGTTCCAGCTGTCACCACCTTGGCTGGCAGCAGTTCCACGGTTCCACCACCCCTTCCACATAGTAACACTTTCCTCACATTCCTCCTGAACATTCCCCCAGGTAGGTTCCAGTCACATTCCCTTGTTGTTGAACTGGTGTCCCTTATAAACAGTTCCACGGAGTCCACCTTGTTTATTCCTTTTAGGAATTTGACTGTCTGTATCATGTTCCCCCCCTTCTAGTCTGCAATGAATACCTTTTCAGCACCCTAAGTTGTTCCTCATCGGACATCCCGTGCTGACCCTAAATCATCTTTGTTACCCTGTGCTGTACTGCCTCCAGTCTATCCTTGATCTTTCTAAGATGAGGGCTCCAAAACTGGACTCCAGATGTGGTCTCACCATGGATTTGTAGAGGGGGAGTATCACCTCCTTCCTTTTGCTGTCAATACCCCTCCCTATGCATCCTAGCATCCTGTTAGCCTTACTGCAATCTCTGTCACATTGACTAGCCTGCTTAAGTTTGTCACTAATAATGACTCCGATGTCACGTTCCTCTGCCATAGTACTGAGCTATACCCCTCCCATCTAGTATGCTGTCCTATGTTTTTTTTTTCCCTAGCTGCATTGCCTTGCACTTTTGGGCATTGAAATTCAGCTGCCAGTTTGAGCCGGTCCAGTGGCGTGCAGGGCTAAGGCAATGATGCCTTAGCTCCTACCATGCTGGTGACCTGTGTTTGCAATGTGAGTGGGTTTTTGGCGGCCGGCCAGGGTGGGAGAGGATTGAGCATCCAGAGGACTGCTCTCCTCTCCCAGGGAGGGTGGGGAACAGCAGCTGGTGTTTGCCTGACACCTAGCAGAAGCTAGGTGTTGGCATGCGAGGCCAATACAGTGGGGCAAGGAGACAAAGCAGCCAGCGGGCATGCTACATGTGGACGCATGCATGGCATGCCCATTGTCAGTATTGCATGCTCTGCCACTGAGAAAAAGGAAACAAAAAATAGCAGCCAAGGTCATGCAACTTGAAGGCCGTCCGCCTCATGTCCTGCCTCCGAGGCTGCCACACATACTGGATCTGGTCCTGGTGGGGAGTTGGGAGCTCCCTGCCACCCCACCACAGGGGGTAAGCCATGAGGGTAGCAGGGTGGTGGCCTGATTGGGAGATGTACACAGATGGATGGCAGCCAGAGGAAGAGGGGATGCCTGGAAAAAGGTGCTGACCGGGAGCCACAGGGGAGAAAAGGTAAGGGAAAAAGTATAGAAATTCAGCTGCCAGACCTTTGACCATCTCTCTAGCCTCTGCAGGTCTTCTGTGGCTACCAAATCCTGTGAAGCCCCGAGGGGATGAAGATTTTTTACAGAAAAGAGGAATGGGACTGAAATGTCAGTCAGTACTTTGGGACAATACCCAGAAGACTGTAAGAGCTATCAGAATTGCCCAGAATGTAGAGACTGTGTGTGTACAAACTACAGATATGGTGTTTGTGTGAGATCTGCAGATTTCAAGTGTTCTTTACAAGTGTCCTGAGGGGTACGAGATGTAGAAAGTACAATGTTCAAATGGAGTTGGCTGGTGCCTTGTCAGATACAGGTACTCAGGACCCTGGCACGTTTGTGCAGTAGGATGTCTCTTTAGCCGCTGTGTAGCTAGGGAATGCTGTTTCCTAAAGTAATAGCAGAGTCTAACTTGGCCAGAGTGAGCTATCCCCTCATTTCAGGGTTCAAGTAGACCTAACTGGTTACCCAGAGGATCAGTTTTAGGTGTTAACGTCAGTCACCTAGTGGTGCTCATAACAGTCAACATACCCTGCATAGGGCTGAACATTTGTGGAAACTGTTCTTTTAGTAAGTCCATGATACCCTGCATAGGGCTGGGCATTCATGGAAAATGTTCTTTTAGTAAGTCCAGGTATCTCTGCATATGGCTGGATGTTTGTGGAAAATGTTCTTTTCATAAGTCCATGATACCCTGCATAGGGGTAGACATCTGAGGAAGATGTTTGTGTAGAAGTAGATACTTCCTGCAAGAGGATAGAAAAGTTTTTGCCTGCTACCAAAAGTGTGATCCATCTGTACAGTTACAAGCCCTGAGGGCACCACCTTATTCTTGTTAACACTGTGTCAGGAATAAAATGCCATATGGTAACATCCAAAATTTCTGGTTGTGGACAATCCATCTTTGAGTGATATGTGATGTTTCTGGGGCCCCACAGATAGGAGACACACCATAGCCCTGGCACCTCTCTCCTAACCTGTGTAAAATAGAAATGTTGTTTTGTGCTCTACCACCCCCGACCTCTGAGATGCCCGAACCAGGTGTTTGCCCTAATGCCAGGGGTTATACCTATTTTCTGCCACTTGTGGTTTGTTGCCTTGTCTGAGTAACACATTGGGGGGTTAGCATTACAAAATTGAGGGCTCATCCTAGGGTTTGTGGGAGAGGAAAAAAGTTGCTATGCAGAGGGTATGGCTCTGATCTTTCTGTCTGGTGGCAGTGCACCCTCCAAAGGATTGTTTTGGGGAAGAAAAGTTGTAATTTGACAAGAAAAATGCCTGCTGCACAATGTACGCCTGACAATGGACCACAGTATGGGACTTTTGTGAAAAATATGCTGTTGTGGACTGCTGTAGTGAAACTGAGAAACTGTGCTTCAAAGTGCTTAAAAATAATTTAAAAGTGGTCAAACTTGCCAGCTGCAAGTGATTTTGGGCCAGGAAACGGTTGTGTACTGCAGATATAACTTTTTCCCAAGCCAGAGGAGGAAAGCGTCACAGTCGATATAAAGAACTGTATTATAAATTAGTTGAAATGTCAAAATTCAGGGATTGTGAACACAAGCTGTCAAGAAAAAAAGATCAGTTACACTTTAAAATTGGCTCCCACAGCTCGAGGATCACCATGAAGAGAGAGAAAAAGAAGGTGCCCCAAGTGCATTTGCATGGTGAGTGATTGGCTCTCTCAGCGAAGCCCCGCCCCTTCGCCAGAGCTCTGTGGACTGTGCAGTGTTCATGAGGGATAGAGAGAGAGAGAGGAGTGTGTGAGGCATCAGGCCTAGAGGAAGGTGTATCATTGGTGAACTTTTGGATTCTGCTCAGAAAGTGCTGGAAACAGTAAAAGTCGGGCTTCTCCCAGTAAAACAGTAAAAGTGATCGTTCCGGTAGCTACCGCAGTGTGTTTCTGTGCTAATTGTCAGGTGGACTGCCCAAGAAATAAGCACAAGTAACATTGGCTGGTTTGTAGGCCACATCCATAAAAGTGAAACAAGCGACTTCAGTAAGTACCCTCAAAACTGTGACGAAAAGCAAAAAAGTTTCTGGGCACTGTTTGAGCAAGTAACTAAGTGCTGTGCATGTAAACTAAGTGTTTGAGCAAGTACAGTAATTAAGTGTTTGAGAAAGTAACCAAGTTCTGAGCAAGTAAACCAAGTGTTTGTGCAAAGAAACAGAATGACAGCAAAAGTGTGAGAGTGGTATGTGACGCAGTGGAAAATGCAGCAGCCATGTTGGGGCAGGGGCAAACGAAAAAAGGTAACAGCAATGCAGCAAAGCAAAACACAGGTCACTCAGTAAGGTGGGCAGGCAAAGGAAAGACTTTTAGAATTGTTAAAAAGCAGTGAGAATGTGTGCACTTTGTAACAGCGATTTTTCTGGATGTATTTTGCAGAGAGTTAAACATGACAACTGGAGGCAAACCCTATCCTTCGTAAGCTAAGACAATGGTGGCACAGAAAGAACAGAAATTGATAAATGTGAAGAGGAGGAGTATGGCTGTGTAGAATTTCCCCTCAACATAGCACTCCCTGGATTTCCAGTTAGCATGTGTGCACTGTGTTTAAAAGTTGGACGAGATGTAATAGCTGTTCCCCACTGCCAGGACTGCAGAAAGAATTTTGGCATGAGTATGGTTAGTGGCCTTCCAAAAGAGACAGTACCATGTATCCAGCTGACCCCTACATGGACCCTCAGAGCAGAACATAACTGTGGAAGACAGGCTGGTACACAGTGTGAACAGGAGGTAGCTGAGGATTTCCTTTGGGAATTTTTTGTAAATGTGGCTGAGTCCAAAGTGCAAGGGGTGCAAGCAGAGAGTAGCCCCTTGACACAGGAAGAGGCTGAGAGGGGTTTGGCAGTGGCAGGATTGGAACCTGTGGATCCGTGGGCAGAGGGACTGAGTCCAAGTGTGCTTGGGGAAGATGAGAAGCTGGAGGACCTCATCATATGGGAGGCCCATGCATCCGGCATTAGTGACAAATGGGTGTTCACAGGGGTCAAGACAGTAATCGGCTCCTGGGCTGCCCATATGGAAGCATTGGGGGAGGTGGAGGTGTCTGATGTTGAGACTGGGCCATCAGATGCAGAAGTTGAAAGTTTGGAGCCCTCAACAGAAGGGAGAGGCTCCAGTGTGCAAAACGTGGAGGAGGACACAGGTGTGGACTGCCTTTTACCTGTGTGGAACAAAGATGCGTGGTTGTATCAGACCTAGCCACCCCGAAGCCAGGCTGAGGACCTGCATCTGCCAAAGAACAGCAAAGAAGAATGAGTCATCCAGAGGAGAGCTGAGAAAGAATTTGGAGTCAAATATCCATTTCTGCCAAGATGAATGTGGGTGAAAATTGAGGACCAGAGGGGGCAATGGATGCTAAAAGAAGCCAGAGCATCTACAAGTGAGCTTTGGTGCTGGATGAAAGGACTTCAACAGTCTAGCAGAGAAAAAGTTTGTAAAGATAAAGTCAAGCCATGGATGACAGGTTGCACCCTCCACCTAGACTCTGTAATAGTAATTGATCAGGAGGGCAAAGAAACGGTGCACTCCATAAAGACTGTTCATCCAGATGGGACAATCATTCATGGTCCTCATCCCTGATGGTGCTAACCCTGAAAGTACCTGAAAGAGCCAGCTATGAGAAAGATCCATGGTCGATGGGCCACACAGTCAGCAGGCAATCAGCCGAATAAAGAAGATCCAGAAGGTCGGAGTGCATCGTCCCCTCCCCCCGGGAGCAACAAGGCAGGCTGTGGCTGCAGTTTCTTCTTTGGTCAGCAGAAACCAGATCCAGTGGTGTCATGGAAGAGTTTGATCCAAAGACCTGTCTTCAGCCTGAGGAGAGAAGAGGTCCCAAACCAGTGAGAGAGGTGATGCAGAAAAGTCAGCCTGCACATCTCACATGGTCGGGCAAAGTTTCTCTTAGTTTTCTGTTTGTATGACTTTCCTCTGAAGTGTAGTGCCCTGTCACCTCGGTCCAGTGGACATCTAATTTGGACACTTCCAGTAAGCCAAATGCCTGCTACAGAAACACTTTTTGGACTGGCTTCAGCCATTATCCTCAAGAGACTCTTCCTTGTGTGGGAGTGCTTTATACACTCAGCACATTGTACTACTACTAAGGTTCATACTAAGGAATAAGGAGCCAATAAGGCTGGAAAGTCCATTGTTTGCTCCTGTCATTTCACCTGTAATAAACTACACTATTTCCAGTCATGATGTAACTATCCAGTCTTTGCTTGACCAGGGCCTTGTTTTCATTTATTATAACCTCTGTAGACATCCCATTCCAAGGTTGCACCACCATCTGTGTGAAGTAGGCCTTCCTTTTATTAATGTTAAACTTGCGAGGTCGGAGTTTTAGGGGATGACCTCTAGCATCGTGATCAAAATTTTAAAATTCAAGGTGTAGCTCATTCAATAGGTAGTCATCTTGCATTATGTCATAACATGTTAGCGAATCTCCCCTAATCCTTCTAGTCTCTAGAGACATTAATTTAATTAAAAATTGTTTAATTGCTCCTTGTAGGCACATTTCTTTGACCATGACCCATTTTAGTGGCATGTCTCTGCACCCTCTCCAAGGTGCCAACCGCTCCCCTAGATATGGGACCCCACACCTGGCTACCATAATCCAAGAAGGGTCTCACATATGCCCTGTACAGAGTCAGAACCACCATTTCACTCCTACTCCCAAAGTTCCTTTTTATGGCCCGTAAAGCTCTGTTTGCCTTAGATATTTGTTTTTTATAATGAGCATCAAAATTTAGTTTATTATTTTATAGTTATACCTAAATCTTTCTCCTCTTCAGATTTTCTCAGGGTTGAACCATTTATAATATAGTTTTTATTCTTATTCCCTTTGCCCAAGTGTATGACACAGCATTTTTCTGTACTGAAACTCATCCCCCGTTGGGCTACCCAACTCTGAATATCATAGAGATCTTTTTGAAATGAGTCCTCATGTCCTCCATCCTCCACTACTCCTGCTAGTTTTGTGTCATCTGTGTATTTACTAAGCCAGTTTGAGGAGCCTAGGCCCATGCTGACCATAAAGACCCTAAACAGCACTGGTCCCAGCACCGAACCCAGCGGAACTCCGCTTGGCACTGGGACCAAAGAGGAGAGAACCGTTTATGCTTATCCGCTGAGATCTCTCCCCCAACCAAGCCTCCACCCAGCCAACCAGTTGTGTGTTTAGTTTCATTTCCATTAGACTTTTTGTAATTTTGTTATGAGGTACTTTATCTAATGCTTTTGCAAAATCCAGGTATATACAGTCCGCTGCCCCTCCACCATCCAAAGCTGCAGATATTTTTCCATAAAAACACAATAGATTTCTCACATGATCTACCCACAAGAAATCCGTGCTGGTTACTATCCACTAGACCATTTTTTACGGATGACTGTTTATTTAATCTTTAATAATTGATTCCTTTGGTTTCCCAAGAACCAATGTCAGACTTATCGGTCTAGAATTCATATGGTCTGCTCTATTTCCCTTTTTATGGATGGGCACCACACTCGCCTCCAATCAATCCTGTGGGACTACGTTTTAAGTTAAGGATTGTAAACATTTAAATTTTAGTAGCTTACATCCTTAGAAGGACATTTTATGATCCCCACCCCAGATAAAAAGTGTTTTGTATGTATTATTTTTTTATTTTTATACTGCCTTTTGTAGCATTACCCTTTAAAAGTTTTTGGGATTGTATTGTATTTGCTTGTGGGAGGTTTGTTGCTGTTGTTTTTCTTCCAGGTTTTCTTTAACAGGTGCGGCTGGAAGAAGAAAAAAAGAGGATTTGGGGCTCTGCTGAAGCCATGGTATTTCCTAGTCTTTTAAAGTGTTTCAAATGGTGTGATTTAGAAATGTTTAAGCATTTTTTAATTACAGGTGTAAAGTGTGCAGTATTGGGTTTGGAAAATGCATAGCAATGTCTTATGTATTGTATGTTTCTTAAACCATGTGCAGTGTGAAATGTGTGAAGGTATAGGCTGACCCTTGGGTAGTATAGTGATAGATAGCTTTCCCTAACGGCCTAGGGTATAGATAGGCTGGTGACCCTGATCCGGATAGGGGTGACTAGTCCTGTCTTGTCAAGGAGTACTTCAGTATGTTCCTTTGGAACACCATGGAGTGGGGTTTCCATAGCTAGTCTGTCAGGTAAGGCTGAAGTTGCTTCAGCATGCTTCCATTTTCCTGGTGTAACCTGCCTATGTTAAGCCATAGGTAGGGGAGTGCCTGGCCACCCCTCCCCATAGGGTGCTCAGGGGTTGGATGGACTGTTTTGCAGTCCAAAGCTCTTGCTGCATACAGCAAGCTTGTCTAGTGGTGCTGAGTGTAACCAACCAGTTCCTCAGGTTACTAAAATCCAATCAGTTTTAGATCAGGCAGATAGCTTGAGCAGTGTCAGAGGGTTTAAAAGCTCTCTGTAAAAACATTATATCACCATCTGCTCAGCTCTGCTGGGCAGGGAATGATGTAATGTTGTTCAAAAACTCTCACAGCAGCATAAGTCACACTGTGCCAGCAGCTGTTCTTGATCAGTCAGTAGTTTGAAGTCAGAGTTTGAGTGGAGAGTTCTACCACAAGTGATGCTCTGCCCAGAGATCACTTGCTCAAGGGAAGGACCCTCATTTGTTGTTTTCTGCCTTAGTAAAGTAACTAACTACTGGTTTCCTGGGAAGTGGTGGCTACCAGATCCTGTGAAGCCCCGAGGGGTGAAGACTTTTCACAGAAAAGAGGAATGGGACTGAAGTGTCAGTGAGTACTTTGGGGCAACCCCCAAAAGACTGTAAGAGCTATCAGAACCATCAAGAATATAGAGACTGTATGTACAGACTAGAGATATGGATTTTGTGTGAGATCTGTGGATTTCAAGTGTTCTTTACAAGTGTCCTGAGGGGTACAAGATGTAGAAAGTACAATGTTCAATTGGGGTTGGCTGGTGCCTTGTAGGTTACAGGTACTCAGGACCCTGGCACAACGTTTGTGCAGTACAATGTCTCTTGTAGCCTCTGTGTAGTTAGGGAATTCTGTTTCCTAAAGTAATGGCAGAGAGTCTAGCATAGCCAGAGTGAACTATCCCCTCATTCCAGGGTTCAAGTAGACTTAATTCTTTACCCAGAGGAATAGTTTTTAACTTCAGTCACCTAGTGGTGCTCATAATAGTCAAGATACCCTGCATAGGACTGGACATTCGAAGAAAATGTTCTTTTAGTAAGTCTATGATACCCTGCACAGGGCTGGGTGTTCATGGAAAATGTTCTTTTGGTAAGTCCAGGTATCCTTGCATAGGGCTGGACATTCATGGAAACTGTTCTTTTCATAACTCCATGATACCCTGCATAGGGCTGGACATCTGAGGAAAATGTTCATGCAGAAGTCAGTACTTTCTGCAAGAGGCTGGAAATGTTTTTGCCTGCTACCAAAAGTGTCATCTGTCTGTACAGTTACAAGCCCTGGGGACACCACCTTATTCTTGTTAACACTGTGTCAGAAATAAAAAGCCATAGAGTAACATCCCAAATTTCTGGTTGTGGACAATCCATCTTTGAGTGATATGTGATGTTTTTGGGGCCCCACAGATAGGAGGCACACCATAGCCCTGGCACCTCTCTCCCCGACTTGGGTAAAATAGAAATGTTTTGTGCTCTACCCCCACTGAAATGCCCGAGCCAGGTGTTTGCCCTAATGCCAATGGTGATACCTATTTTCTGCCACTTGTGGTTTGTTGCCTTTTTGAGTAACATGTGGGGGGGGTCAGTGTTACATCTAGCTATCTGACTATAATCCCTAGCCACCCCACAGTCCCCAGCTTCTTCAGCAGGCATCTGTGAGGCACAGAGTCGAAAGGCTTACTGAAGTCAAAATACAGCAAATCCACATGTATGCCCCCGTCCCTCTCATCTTGGGGCATAACTTGTCATCACAGATGGTCCAGGGAGCATGGGAGAGGACTACAACAAGCACAACATCCAAGCCAGTGCGCCACCAAATAAAAGGAAAAATGGCTGTCCTGCCTCTCGAAGTCTTCATACCCATGTGCACTCTCGATCTCACCTCCAAACCTGGATTGGCACTGGTCCTCCTGGCTTGCCCAACTGATAATCATATCCCTCTTCAATACTTGTCATTCAACAGGTCACTGGGATTTAACCCATCCATCTGGGTCCGGAGGGTCTTTGCCTGGACCGGGAGATGTGGGGTATAGTCTGCCAAGGTGATCACTGGATGATGGTAAGGCCTGGAACTGGAATGTGCTACCAATGAACTTCTAATCCAGCTCCTCCTACTCTCTACAATCGCAATACACTCCCTGGATACTGTTGGTGCAGAAACAGACTTGGACCAAAGCCTGCTGGGCTTTATCTTAAACTTGGTTCCTGAGGTGGGCACTGACCTAGCCAACAGGACCTGTGGGCTACTATCAGACAGGGGTTGAGGCAGGGACCCCCTGGGCCCTGGGGGATCTCCTACCAGTTGTCTGAGACCCCTGCCCATCCCTCCCTCTGTCACTGGGATAGCCAGCAGCCAGTGGCGGGGAGCAGGGCAGGTGGCTATGCTCCACATCATCTCCTTTCTCTGGCTGTTCCCCTGCACCTTCCTCTTCTACAGACCCCACGATGACATCCGGGGAAATGTTCCTGGCTTTAGCCACAGGACATGCATACATTCCCCCAGGAACAGTCTATCGAATGCTCCTTAATCCCCACTAGCCAGTGACCACAGTACATAGGAGCTCACAGTAGAAATGGGAGGAAACCCCAAATTTGGAACTGGCGGCATATCTGTGCATGGTTTGCACACAAGCAACCTGTCAACACCTTCCCCCAATACCCACACCTCATACATCGATCATTTGCTTGTCCTTTTCCCCCAGCTTTCCAGAGCCAGGAGAGCAGTGAGGTAGGAACCATAGCCAGTGGTTCCTCCTGGGGGTTCGCCTTGGCTCTAGCTTCATCCTTGCCAGACACTCTCCGATGCCAATCCATGGGGCTGTCTGCTTAAGTCTTTCTGCTACGACTCCCAGTATCCACAATAAGGAACCTGCTTACTTTTTTTCTCTTTCTCTTTTCTTAGCAGTACTGTCTGGTTGCTTTGGTGTGAATGTGCAATATCTCACTCGCACTGGTCTGTTCACTGACCCTCTTTATTTTTTCTTACAGCTCTGTTCCCTCCAATCTCTTTTCACAAGATGGCGCTTCTTCTGCCACTGCTGTAGCTTCTCTTCTGCCATTATGCAATCAGAGTCCTCCTGAGGATCACGTGACCAGCTGGTCACACATGCACACCACACCAGGCATGCTGAGGTCTTCTTCTGATTCAGGTCTACTCAACTAAATTTTTTTTTCTGTGCAACAGGGACCAACTAGGTCAGGAAGCCTGGCAACACATTGAACCTAAGGGCTCGAGGTTTTGCAGCTTTGGGGTACGGGGAACATCCCAGATGAGCCCGCACCTGTAACTCCCCCCATCCACCTTGTCTAGGGGCATAACTTATCATTGCAGATGGTCCAGGGGGCATGGGAGAGGACTACAACAAGCGCAACACCCGAGTCAGTGCACCACCATAATAAGATAGGAAAAATGGCTGTCTACCTCTCGAAATCTTCATGCCCATGTGCAGTCTCGATCTCACCTCCAGACCTGGAATCATCCCAAACACTGACCACTGGCACAGGATCTCTGAACTGCAACCTCCTGTCTCTTCTGAGCCCCAAAGCCCCTTGATCCTGAGCAGCATGATGGACACCTTCTGGACTTACAGCTTATGAAATTAATTAGACTCAGGGGATGTTCTTTCATTTCATTTGATCCTCTTTCCAACTCAAATAAAGAAAGAATCACTGCCAAGTTTCTTCCCAACTAGCTTCTTTATTTTAGCTCCTCCACCCCAAATGATTCCAGGAATGCAGGGGCCGCATCTTTCACCGGATAAATAAAACAGCTCCATGGGGCTATCTGAACTTTTTACAATTTACCCAGGCTGGACATTTTGAGCAGCATAAATGGTTTACAGGCAGTACAGGCAGGGTCTCTTCACTCTGACATCTTGAATGATTTACCCAAGGAACCTACCTAACTTAGAAAAGACCCACAGGCTCCTGGCTCACTGGCACTGGTAAGCCAAATCTCTGCCTTTTTTCCTATTCTGGGTTACCCATTTTTCTCAGTCTCTGTCTGGTCTGGCACTGGTCGGCTGCCACATCTCCAGCATGGGAAAACATGCTGCTTCCCCCACCTGGCCCCTGGACCTTGGCCCAAATCTCGAGGGATAACAGGATTTTTCCTTCTCCGACCCAGGCCCCATAACCCAATCTCTCTCACTTTACATGGAACCTAAGCCTGACAGTGCTTCCAAATTCACAGCACCAGTTCCCACACCTATGGCTCAGCTCTCTCTCTCTCTCTTTACTCTTTACTGGTGCAGCAGCCCTCAAACTCAGTCCTGCTCCAGTGCCTGAGCTACCTTAATTGGGCTACCCTGCCATGGGAGGGTCCTATGCCTTGCCACCACCCAGGCCTCCCGAACAGCCCTATTCCTCCACAAATGGTGCCCAAACTTTTTTCTGTGCTCCCAGATGACCATTTGTGAGGGTACACAGCCCCAGGCCCACATGCTTGCCAACACATCCTGGACTTGCAGTAAGCTCCTGCCAGAGGTACCCTCCAAGGTCTTTCCTAAGACCTGCGATCCACCTGGCCCTTTAAATGTGGGTGCCCCAGGACCTGCCCCTCCATGCAGGTCCTCTGATATGGGTGAAGGGCCCCCTGGCTCCATCTACTTTCAGGCCACCCTGCCACTCCAGGTACAGGAGAGAACAACTGCCATCGTCCACCCCCCCGACGTGTGGAGACCCTGCCACTGTCCTCACAGCCCTGGCGGCCTGAGCCACGACTTCATGTGATCTCTTGGGCTCCTGCCTATCCTGGCATCCTACTACCACCTGCACCTCCCTTCTCCCGATGACTCAGGCACCTGGTTGACCATCCTTCCCACGGAGCTTCCTCCCCACTCCTCAATGCCATGTCACTGCAGTGGCCACCCCTATCTGCCACTAATGTGGGATTTCCCCCACAAGCCCACCCAGACTGCAGAGCTCCCTTCCTGCCTGACTACTCTGCTCCTCCAGCCACCCCCCTCCAGCCCCAGGCCTAATGCCCAGGCTGAAAAAGGCCCCAAAACCACCTGTCTCCACCCTTATATACCTTACCTAACCTGCCATCTGCTGCCACCTAGAGGCATCCAGCAGGTATTTACCATCAGAGCTCTAATAAATTCCCCAGCTCTTGGGGGAGGGTTAGGAGGAAAGCGATTCCTAAATGGGGCGTAAGCTTCTGCGCTTACAC
This sequence comes from Neoceratodus forsteri, assembly GCA_016271365.2. Taxonomy (NCBI): domain Eukaryota; kingdom Metazoa; phylum Chordata; order Ceratodontiformes; family Ceratodontidae; genus Neoceratodus; species Neoceratodus forsteri. Next base: position 335,296,797 of record CM028137.1, on the reverse strand, counting down.
ACAGCATAGCCTTAACACAATTCCTTTGTAACCCAATCAAAAAAGACTATTAAGTTTGTCAGACACAGCCTCCATGACATGAAACCATGCTGTTTACTATCCTGGAGACCATTACCATCCAGGCAGTCCACAAGGTCTACTTTGATCAGCTTTCCAACAATAGAGGTGAGACTAACAGGCCTCTAGTTGCCTCTTTGTTCCCTCTCCCCACCCTTTATGAAGTGAAACAATGTCCGCCACCCTCCAGTCCCCTGGAACAACCCCTGTTTGAAGCGAGCTATTGCAAAGGCATGCCAGAGGTTCAGCCAATTAATTTGCCAGCTTCTTGGGTACCTTCGGATGGATCCCACCAGGGCCCGGGATTTTTTCTGTCTTCAGGGCTGCTAGCCCCTTTTGTACTCTATCCTCTGTAAATGTTGGCCTCCCCATCTCAGGTAGGGGACTGCTAGCTTCCCTGGCAAAGACATTTAAAACCATAGCTTTTTGTTCGTCATCCTCTATCACACAGCCCCCATCCCTCAGTCTAACTACTTCCCAACCCCTCCTCCTTTTTTTCACTTATATAGTGGAAAAAATGCTTTTCTCCTTGCTTGACCCCCTTGACTAGCTAGTCGCAGCTCTGCATCTGCCTTTGCCTCACTTATCACCTTCCTTGCCTCCCTCGTCATCTGGAGGTAGTCCTCCCTTTCTGCATCCCCCTGCCTCTTTTTGTATTTGTGGAATGCAGTCTTTTTGGTCCTTACTACTTCCCTGACCCTTGCTGAAAACCAAAGTGGTTTCTTTTATTTTTTTGTTTTGGTTACTTTCCTCAGTTAAAGCTGTGAAGCTTCAAGAATGGCCTTTTTAATTACCCTCCATCTCTCCTCAACTGTCTTCTGCCCCTCGTTCTCCCCCTTCAATTTTTTTTGAGCCATCTGTCTGAGTTTGTTGAAGTCCACCCCTCTAAAATCCCAGACCACTGTACTGGAGTTTGTTTTCTCAGGCTCAGGGGCGACTTCAAACCAAGTCGAACTGTGGTCACTGTTTGCAAGCAGCTCCCCAACAATAACTGATTTAACTGAATCTGTGTTAGTGATCACCACATCTTGGATGGTGTCCTGTCTTGTGGGTTCCCTTACAAGCTGCACTAGTAGGTAGCCTTGAAAGGCATCAAAAGAAGCTTGGCTTCTTTTGCCACTGGCCACTGGAATGTCTCTGTCTTGTCAGGTAAGTTAAAGTCCCCCACAATCAAAACAACCCTTTTGCTGTTCCCCTTTTAATTTCTTTGCAGAGCCTTCTATCCTCTACCTCTTCTTAGCCTAAAGGTCTATAGCATACCCCCAGCCAAGAGTATCCCTTTTCGGTTGCCTTTGTCACTTTGGAGTCGTATTAGCCTAGTTAAAATAAATATACTGCCCAGGATCTTTTACCCGCTAAACCTGTTAAATATTTGGTTACCCCTATCCTGTTTTAAACAGATACATGCTGTCATCTCAGACTTTATATGGTTAAGTAAACCCCCAAGAAAGGCATATTATAAGTTGTCGGCTCCTAAAGACCGGGGGTGGAGACTCAGGTTGCCCCATTTTGGGCTATACTATTGGGTCAGTCACACAAGTTAGTATCTGATGTGGCTATCTCCATCTTTTGGAGAGGGCTCTTCTCAGTAGATACCGGTCTGGCTCGCCAAAGAGCAGGAGTTCACAGCTTCTTCTGGGGTGTGTTCCACTGCCTTGAATTACATAAACCTCAGGGATCTACCGAGTAAGCTGCAGGCTACTGTGATTGCAGTCTCAATTAAAGTTCATGCTCAGTTATGTGCCTTTATAAAATATGAGCATAAGGTGGATATTTCGCAGCCCATTTTCAGGAATCCTAATTTCAAAGTTGGAGGTAAGCCCCTCCACCCTGGTTGGCTACCCCAGCTGGCAGGGGTAAAGGTTTGTGACCTGTTCAGAGATGGGATGTATATTTCCTCACCAGACATTATGCAAAAGTTCCAGATAGGCAACCCCTTTGTCTTTAAGGTGTGTCAGATCCGTCATGCAGTGATACAAAGCTTTTTATGAAATGGGTATCAAAATTTAGGCAATCTGATTAGGCAATACCTGTGTGATAATGTGTCTTACGCACAGGAAGAAGGACCAGCAGTGCCCTGTGGGCACTGATTCTAGTAAAGATGCCAGTTAGAATGTTGGCAAACTGAAAGTCAGCCATCTTCTTTTCACCAACTGCGAGTGACATGCCAGGCTATATTTTCAGTATGCCAACAAAAACAAGCATTTGTCAATGCCGAATGTTTGCTTGCTGGCATTGGCAGTGGTAGTGTAGAAGTTACAGAGCTGCGTAATAGTAATGGCAGTGAAGTATTGAACTGAAGCCAACCCCACCACCACCCTGCAGAGAGTGACAGGCATTGGGGTGTGCCTTTGGGTCGTCAGGCATAACGGCCACGCCATTTCAGTACACCCCACCCCTGCAGACACTGGCAAGTGTCACGGTGTTCCTTGGGGTCTTTGGTCCTTATGCGCACTCATTCCATTAGGAAATACAGTGAGATGGGTGCGATATAGAGAATGGGGTGAACTTTGGGGCCAAAGAGTCCAAGGTATACCTCGATGCTTCTCACTGGCTGCAGGTGTGGAATGGTATGAGCATTACAGGCAAGAATCCAAGTCACACCTGATGTCTGTCATTCTCTACAGGGTTGGGTGTTATGGTTGGAAACCCTAATACCTCAGGCGTTCATTGGTATTTTCACCCAAATGTTCAACATGTTTTTTTTTGTGACCCCACCTCATGAACAGGGGAATATCAGTTTCTAGTCAAAGCTGCTTATGCACAGCGATTACGGCATTTAGCACCACAGGTGCAAAACATTCTGAACAGGATGTAAAATGACAGCTGTACTGTTCATGGGGAGGTGTAAAATGGCAATGTTGCAAATCTGCAGTAAAAATATTAAAAAAAATGGTGAAGTGACGAGCGTACATAGAAACTGTGCAATGCACACCCGTAATATAATTAGGTTGGGGATTTTTTTACAGCAGATTGTCAACTCAGGCATTTTGGTGCCTCCGATCATGAACAGTGTCACTGTGATTTTCTTTATCTGTCCTGAACAATAATTTCACAGTGACCACGCATCTCTGCGCTGAAAGAGTGAAAACACACTTCGGCCATGTTGTGAAAAATGACAGCTGTACTGTAAATAAGGCAGTGTGGAAAAATGCCACTGGTGAAAATCTGGACTTAAAATATTACAAAGTCATGAACTTACGAGGGTGCATGAAACTGCTAATGCTCACTATCAGAACACAGTCATTTTATGGACTTTTGTCACCAAATTTTCAACATAGCCATTTTAAGACCTCTGTTCATGAACAGTGTAACTGTGATTTTCTTAATCTGTCCCAAACATTGATTAAGACACCAATAGCACCATTGTGCGCCTATGCTAAAATACTAAGCAAGTATATGAAAATGGTAGCTGTACTATTCATAAGGAAGTGTAATAAATGGCAATGTTAAAATCTGGAGTGAAAATATTAAATTTGCAAACTTATGAGCATGCATAGGAACTGCGCAACGACGCTCAGAAACAGTCATTTTTAGGAATGTTTTCTCAATTTTCAACATAGCCATTTTAAGACCTCTGCTCATGAACAGTGTCACTGTGATTTTCTTAATGTGTCCCATACATTGATTTCTCACATCGACTGCGCCATTGTGTGCTACATGGGTGGAAACACATTTTGGGCAAGATGTGAAAAATGACAGCTGTACTGCTCATAAGGAGGTGTGGTAAAATGGCAATGTTGAAAATCTGGAGTGAAAATATTGAAAATTTGCAAACTTACGAGCGTGTGTAGGAACTGCGCAACGCACGCTCATAAAACAGTCATTTTTAGGAATTTTTTCACCAAATTTTCAACATAGCCATTTTAAGACCTCTGCTCATGAACAGTGTCACTGTGATTTTCTTAATTTGTCCTGTACATTGATTTCGCACACCGACTGCGCCATTGTGCGCTACATGGGCGGAAACACATTTTGGGTGAGATGTGAAAAATGACAGCTGTACTACTCATAAGAAGGTGTGGTAAAATGGCAATGTTGAAAATCTGGGTGAAAATATTAAAAATTTTGCGAACTTACGGCGTGCGTAGGAACTGCATAGCCGCATTTCGTCAAAAAGTCGTTTTGAAATTTTCCACCAAATTCAAAATAGGCTTCTTGAGAGCCCACCTTATGAATACTACTGGCAGTGTTATTTCATTAATCGGTTCTGAAAGGTGATTTCGATAGTGACTGCAAAATCACCCTTCGGCCCGACAACGCCATGACAGTGACATCATTCATGAGAAGGGATCCCAAAAACCCCATGTTGAAAATTTGGTGCAAAAATTCCAAAAAATGCCTGAGATATGCCACAAAGTTAAAAAAACCCTATCTAGCCCATTATACAGCTTACCGGTATTTCCTCAGTTCGCGGTCGGCTTTGAAGAGTGCAGACATGTTTCCGGTCCACCAAGATCGCTGCCGAGGTCCGGAGGTAAGTATGGGGTGAAGAGGGTGGGGAGGTAGGGTGCGAGGGTGGGTGCGGGTTGTGGGAGGGGGCCAGGAGACTACGTGGGACCATTTTTTCTTTACAGGTGTTCTTTTGTTTCCAATGACGACGTTGACGTTTGCCACACTGGGGTGGGCTCCCAGCGTGGCACAAGGATGGTTGGGGGCGTTCAGCTGATGGGATTGGGCACCCCGTCGGCCAAAGATCGATTGCCACGCTGGGGTGGGCTCCCAGCGTGGCACCCAGTCTCTGGGGGTGAGGACAGTGAGCCGATGGTGGATTGCGCACCCCCGCCGGCTATATCATGAGTTGCCACACTGGGGTGGGCACCCAGCATGGCATTTGGAAGGCTTTAGGCGGGGGCGCCCAGCACAGCCGCCGACGGGATTGGGCACCCTGTCTGCTATACAGTGTGTGCGGCATGGAGCGCAGCACGCCTGCGCAGTGCATGTGTGTGTGTGTGTGTGTGTGTGTGAGCGCATGAGCAAGCTATATCTTATCGCTGCTCACTGAAGCATAGCTCCTTTGAACTGTATGCCACTGCATTTTGAGCTTGTCATAGACAGCTCCAGCATGCATTGGCTTACAGACCACGCTGCCAACACACTGACTGAATTGGAAAAGGGGGTGACACACCTCCAAAATCTCGGATGATGGCACTATGTTTCTTGCACATGCATGCAAGCAAACATAACAAACATAATAAATGTATCTTAATTTTTGAAGACCGGGTTTTTTTTTTGTGCGCATATGTGACGTATGAATGAGGGATCCACTCACTGTAGATCAAGGGAGGATGTGAAATGGTGCAGGTACATGGGGGTGAACAAAGTGGTAGACAGTAAGCCCTACCAGAGCTTCAGGCTGATGTAGCACAGCGATACATGGGGGTGAACAAAGTGGTAGACAGTAAGCCCTACCAGAGCTTCAGGCTGATGTAGCACAGCTGGACTAAGGCAAGGGAGGATGTGAAATGATACAGGTACATGGGGGGGTGAACAAAGTGGTAGACAGTAAGCCCTACCTGAGCTTCAGGCTGATGTTGCACAGCTGGACTAAGGCACAAGCACCCACGGCATGTTCTTATAGTCCCCATTTATATGTCCTTTTATGGTCTTACAGCGTTGATTGCCTAACTGAGCCAAGATGTAAAACAGATACTAAAATGTCAGGTTTATTTTAGGTGACCATGTTCTTATAGTCCTCGTTTATATGTCCATTTATGTTCTTACAGCATTGATTGCCTAACTGAGCCAAGATGTAAAACAGATACTAAAATGTCAGGTTTATTTCAGGTGACCATGTTCTTATAGTCCCCGTTTATATGTCCGTTTATGTTCTTACAGCGTTGATTGCCTAACTGAGCCAAGATGTAAAACAGATACTAAAATGTCAGGTTTATTTCAGGTGACCAGGATCGTAGTGGGGAGAGGGGGCAAGTGAAACAATGTCCTGAGAATGTGCTTAAACTTATTAACTGTTGCTGTGCCGTGGAGTGAGACACCGGTCCAGAATCCCTATACGTTCAAATTCTATTTGCAGCCTAAAGGTGCTTAGGTGGATTGGCATTTACATTACTCAGCGGCAAATCTTTTTCATACTTTTTGTGATCATCAGTTAAGATATAACCACTAACTGATGACAGACACTTGGGGGCATGAAACTGTGCTACCAGCAAAGTTGCATTTGCAAAGCCCTGAATATTTATCTGTTGGTAATGAAATGAAAACTGTCAGCTGATAACATTCAGCCACTGTCCATTGCACAGAATAGACATCTCACTGATAGATCTGGAGCAAAGGGACATGCACTTGCCAATAACACCACTACAGCTCCAGACACTGAAGAAAGAAGTTCATGCATTTTCATAGCTGTTAACTTTTTCAGCATTTTAAAACAGTTACTTAGCATCTGCACTAAGATGTTACACGTCGCTCATCTGAATTGTGACACCAGAATCCCTCATGATCAACATTTGTCAGCAAAAGTGAATTGAAAAATCAATAGCTGTATAAATGGTAAGTGACATGCGTCAATAACAACATATCTGCACGTAATACTTGGCTTAAAATTTGAGCACCACCATCTTCCACACCACAGCGTCAAACAGGGATGCCATTTATAATTCAGCTAATGTCAAGCAGTTTTCGAGCCATAAAAATAATTACTGTATCAGTATGGTGGCAGCAACGGGATCGGGAAATTATGAAATAAAATGCAACAGCACCCCCATCGGCCATATGTTGTGCGGTTGGAGGGAGTGCATGAGCACCCAGGGGTGGGCTGTTAGGCGGCTTCAAATTCACCGGAGAAAAGGGTGGATTCGATTGTGAGCTACGGTTGAATTTGTGTTTTCTTTTTCTATACCTAGTTTTCGCTATTTTGTTAGGGCACATGTCCAACCCTAAGATGTTTAGGGTCACAAGGTGATGTGACTTCATAGAGCATCTGATTTGAGAAAGAGCCGTGTGATTCTATCTAAATGCCAGCTCACGGCAATTCAGAGAAAAAAAAAATATTTTGAAGCTGCATTACCAGACTAAGTGTGCAGTTTAGTGAATTACCACACAGGGGTATGTATATGACAGCACTAAAAGGCGCATTAAATTACTTCAGTCATGAAAACCTCCCCCACTGGCTGCTGCTGAAATGCATAGCAGTATGTTCTCCTTTGTGCATTCTGGCTGTTCTTTGCTTCAGCTGCAGGTAGTACAGTACGCTCAAGTTCATTTGCATAGGTTTTAGCAGCGGGGAGTTCACATTGACAGAGTCTAGTAAGAGAAAACGCTTGGAATTACACATACAACGAAGTCTGAGTTTTCACATCAAATGCTGAGGTATTTTTTTTCTGGAGGATTAGAACCCAAGGAGTCCATGAAGGTGTGCTTTGGAGAGCTGGCGTGTGTAAGGACTGTTAGGCACCCACACATTTTGGTGGTTCTGCTGTGGCAGGGAACAGTTTATTAAAGTAATGTTGTGTGGCTTGTCTCTCTAAGCTAAACCAGACTACACCATCCTATCAAGTAACCAGCACAGTTGATCTGTGTGTGTGGGGGGAGGGGGAGGAGCTGCTCACTGAAGCGTAGCTCCCTCTTTCAACTGTATGCCACTGCATTTTCAACTGCTGTCATAGACAGCTCCAGCAGTGATTGGAGAACTGTGACCACACCTGCAAACACACTGACTGAATTGGAAGATGCTGACACACCTCTGAAAAACTCAGATGATGGCACTATGTTTCTTGCATATGCTTGCAAGCAAACATAAAAATGCAATAAATACATCTGACCTGCTGTTCACATTGCCTCAGTCTGTGAAATACGTGGATGTAGCATGAAGGGAAAAGCTGTGATGTCTCTCACAGCCCACCCGCTTGGTAATGTATTACAAAAAAAACAAAATCAGAACAGCTGCGATCTCTCCACCAGCCCAGCCACTCGCTCCTTAAGATCCATCTTTGAATTTAATAAAAAAAAAAGGTACAGCCGCGATGTCTCTCCCAGCCTGCCTGCTCATTCATCTTTAAAAAAAAAAAAACGGAACAACTGCGATCTCACTAACGCTCACTGAATGTCTGTACCTGCCTGCCTGCCTGAGCGCTCGCTTTGTCTCTCTACCAGCCTGCTCACTCTTAAAATTGTAAATTTAAATTATACATATAAAAAAAAAGCCAAACAGCTGGATTTTAATCTTTTTTTTTTCCCTCGTCTCCATACAGCATGGGGGGGTGAATACCTAAAGCACAGAAGTCTTTCTGGGACAACATTCCTTCAGTGCAGAAAAAAAAAACACAAGACACTTAGGCAGAGGAACTATTTTATTAAAAGTGATACCAACATAGGTGTTTTTTCCAAATTTAAATTGGAAATTTAACTTACTAAATGCGGTTTCACTAAAGATATACATTTCATAAGCGCAATAAGCCCCTCCAGGGTGTACGTTAGACACTTTAACACATGGCTAGGAGGCTGGACGCACTCGGCCAGTGGCCTTGTGCCTCACTACGCCTCCTAGCCATGTGTTAAAGTGTCTAACGCAAACCCTGTCATGGCTTATTGCTTACATGTCAAATATTGATTATTCCAGTGAGAATGGGTTCCTGCATTCAGTCATGGGATTGGCCAGGTTTCCCCATTCAGTCTCCAAGTTATATGACTGTCTATATACCAAGGCTTTTTCACATGTGAATGGGGTCTCCGAGTACTGGAACTCGCTATTTCCAAAGTCCCCTCCCCCCCCGAATGGCAGAGACTGTGGAAGGATAAGTATAAGTATGTTTCACAAGATCATTTAAGACTTATGCAATTCCAAGTTTTGAATAATTTATATTATACACCGGCTAAGCTATTCAAAATGGGTAGAGTCCCATCTTTTGCCTGTGTGAGATGCGGGCAGGAAGATGGCACCCCTCTGTATATTTCTGGGAATGTTCCAAAGTAGCTTCCCTGTGGGCAATCATTGGCCAAAGGGCAGACCCCTTGCTAGGAATTGGAGATCACTTCTCCCCGGAGGTCTGCATAACGGGGGATTACTCCACCGTGGAAGTGCGGGAGTGGAGATACTTCCTAGCACTAATCTCTTCATCAGTTAAAAGACTGGTCTTGAATCACTGGTGTGATTCAGTGAGCCTATGTTATCATGAGTGGTTGCAGAAATTTCTTGCTAATCTTAGAACTGAGCAACTGATTGCAGGTTTGCATAACTGACTACCACTGTTTGACAAGATTTGGGGTAAGCTGCACACTCTTTTCACCCCTCAAGCCAACCCCAATCTCCCCTAAGGCTGCTAGTTCTGTTATCAATTAGTACCTTGTGTTTGTTGCTTGTTCTATGAGTAGATGCCACGCTGCTGTCAGGTGGGGGGGCGGAGAGAAATGGGGGAGGGCAGGAGGTAGCTGTTAGTGTTTTTGTTGTTGAATGTATTGTTGTTACTGTCTTTTATGGCTGATATCTCTGTAGTTGCTGATGTTTTTGTAACTTGAAAATTTAATAAAGTATTTTAAATTAAAAAAAAAGTAGCTTTTTACCAGATGCCACTGTGAGTTGAGACCACAGAAACTCAGTCTTCCCTGAGTTGCACCTAATATTCCTGTCCTTTGATGCCTCAATACCCTCTCTGGCATAGATGGTTACTCCACCCCACCCCCACTCCCCTGTCCCTTCTCAGTAGTATATCTCCAGGCACTGTTAGGTACCAGTCATTCTCATCTATAGCCCAAGTTTCTGTGATGGCCATGATATCTAGCCTGGATTCTGCAATCATCGCCTGCAATTCAGCAGTTTTATTGCCTAGACTCCTGGCATTAATACAGACCCCATTCCAGCTATCTAACAAGCCTTTCTTGTTCTCCAACCAAACTTCTCTCTTTTTCTTTCCTAAGCATATTTGGTTTACAGCATCCTTAGCATGCACACCTACTGTCAGTTTATCAATCTTAGCCTGAGTGCTGCTAGTCCCCAGGCAAGGTGGAGGACAAGCTACAGTCTCCATCCCTATGTCTGTTTGTAGGGATCCCCCAGTGCTAGTCTCCCCAGCAGTTAGTTTAGACATCTGAGAAAGATGTTAAACTTTTGCCCCAGTGCACTGGGCCCCTCCCTTGTCAAATAGAGTCCATCCCACTTAAAAAGCCTCCTATCCCAAAAGTCCCCCAGTCCCTTAAAAAATTATACCCCTTCTCTTGACACCATTCCTTAAGCCATATATTAAACTCCTCGATCTCCTGTTTTCTTATTCTGTCTTCCCTTCCTCCCCTTTGCCTCAAGCAGGGAGGACCTCAGAAAAGATCAGAAAGGTCGAGTGCACTGCCAATCTGTCCTCCAGCCCCCAGAAACTCCACTTTACATCCTCAACTGACTGGTTGGCTAGATCATTGGTGCCAAGGTGCACCAGCACACTTACCCGCACACTCACCCCTCCAGATCCCACTCAACAATCTTCCCCATACAGCTTAAATTCCTGCTGGCTGAGGCACCTGGAAGGCACTTTACTCTGCCATGCCTATGTAAGCCACCCTTTTGAGGGAGGCTTACTAATTTTTACTGTGGTTTGCTCTCCTTCTGGTAACAGTGAGGTCAAGTGTAGGTGGATCTCCACCCATAGGTGGGGTCCAGGGTTTTTTTTCCCTTTAAAAGGGTAGAGTAAGGCAGGAAAGAGAGAGGTAGACAGGAGGTGACCAGCGGGAGCAAAGCCAGTAGTTGGCCAAGGGGGCTGTCACCCAGCCGGGAGTGCAGCCTAAGTGGTTTGTGGCATTGGCTGGTGTTCGGGAGGTGCCTGAGTTGGATTGCAGAAGAGTGGCCATTTGGGGTTGGGATCCCATGCTAGTGAGCTGCTGCTGATGGTGGGAGTTCAGAGGAGTTTGGGCCACCTGTGCTTCGTAGGCACCAGGTGGGCCAGGGTCATGGATCATCTTTCTGGGAGCAGATAGTAAGGGCAGTGGGGGCACTGCAGCAATGAGAGAGAGAGATGCAGTGTGGCTGATTCAGTGGTGGCAGCCTGGACCAGTCCTTCCCTTGTGGCATGCTGCCTCAAGAAGTGGACTTGTAGTGGTAGACCTCTGGGGTCCTGGGACCCGGTTGTAGCCATAGCTAAGGGTGCTGCAACATATGTAGGGTGGGACCCCGAGGTCAGGCCATTTGAGCATTAAAGGCCACTGTCAGTATCAAACTGAGCAGCCTGGGAATCCCTCAGATGAAACCCGGTTTGTCAGAGTAAAAGGAGCCTCCGGGCTCAGTTTATGTAGCTTGTCTGAACCCACATTTTTGGTCTGCTCGGGCCACAGTAATGGGAATCTGCAGCACCATGCTGCTCAGAGTAATCTGCTTACAAATATTCCTGCCTGCTCTGTGTCTGCCCTTAAGCTCCGTGAAGCTGCTTAATTTATCGGTGATTGCTTCGAAAGAAAATTAAATTAAAGTTATTTAATTTTAAAATAAAAAGACACTCTCTCTGTGCCTTCATTTAGTGTGCCCTAACAAAAAGTTTGCTCCATCAGCTCTGCGGCCCTGTGTTGGGACCCCTGCAGCTCCAGTGTGTGCCCTGCTCAGTTAGTGGTGAGAGAGGTACAGACCTATCCATTATGAATTCCTATGACAAGGTAAGGACCATCTTTTCATGCTTTTCAAGGAGTTGTCAGTTATTCCAATTAAGACATCTGATTTCTGACTTGTGCTACCCTTTAGCACTTTACTATCAGGACCCATACACAGGCTAAAAGGGGGGGGGGCTACAAAAATGGGGGCTCATCCAGGATCTGTTTTGGGGGTCCCCTGGGCTGTGAGGCAATGTTTGGGTGCACTGTATGGTGGGTTACCTCATTTTATTGTTTTTGCATCATTCTAGTGGCCGCCATTTTGCCCATGCTTTCATGCCAATAATACATTTTTTCATTGCCTAGGACTAGTTGCTGTGCAAGAACTATGTCATATGGATCAGAGGGATGCTGCTGATTGGTTGAGTGAGCTTATGCCTGGAGATCCTGCAATAAGGTGCCATTATAGAGAGAGTAGTGTGTGAGAGGAATGCTGCCATTAGCAAGTGGGTACATAAAGGCTTGGAAAAAGAAAAGAAAGGAAGAGTGCAAATGCCTGAAAAGGTCACCAAGGAGGAGCCTCAGGCTACTGTCCCGGCCTCTATGATTTCATGACTATGGCAAGCAGTAGGAAGTGGAGATGGCAGCGAGAGTTGTGAGAGGTGTGGTTTCCAAGGGCCTGGTGTGGTCTGAGCTCCTTTGTGTCCTGTATGCATAGGATCAGTTCAAATGGGAGCATGTGGAATGCCCCCATACACCTTTGCCTGGCTTTATCCATCTGCATCTTCTGTGGCAGAAATATTGATCTTTTCTTTAGGTAGCCTGGAGGGATGGGAGGAGAGTAAAGTGGAGATGGTGAAGACAGCGGACCCAGAGCCTGCCCCTGATGTGGTGGTAGAGTAGGTTGAGGAAGGAAGCCCTGGAAGTGTGGAGGGATACAGACGTCTGCCCAGCCCCTCCCCACCTGCTGTTGCTGGTCCTCCCAGTGGCAGAGGAGGTGGGCAAGGGAGGCCATTATGCAAACAAGTGAGTTTCCCAGGGCCGAGGAAACCCATTCGAGCTCCCTTGCCTGTCAGTGGTAGCACTGTGAGGGTTACCAGGGATCACACCTTGGGAAAAGAATCTCCTCCAATTGCTAAAGCACCAGCTAAGCATGAAGATCTAGTTCCAGCACCTCCTGGTGAAGCAGCGCAGTGATACCAGTTTGCCAACCAAGAGGTGCAGTGAGCCATCCCCCAGCCACATGCAAGGCCCATGCTGCACAATCCTGATAATGTGCCACACTTCCCAGCAATGTGTAAGGCCACTAGAGTGAGAATGGATGGGCTACTGCTGTCTGACCCTGTGAATATTCAGTATTGAACAGGAGCATGGTTGGAGCCAGGTCAAGCCCTCCAGACCAGCGTAAGAAAGTTCTCTTAGTGGTCACAGGTGGAGAGGTGTGTGAGGCATTGGATCCTTGTTGAATATCCTTCTGCTGACTACCCTTATCTTCCTGAGATGCTATGGGGCATTATTGAAGAAAAGAGGGCTGATTGGTTGTTTAGGGCTATGATTAGAAAGGCACAGCTAAGGAATCAAGATACTGGTTCCCCTTAATTTGAGGTCACCCAGCATGTCAGGACCATTTGCCACTCTGCGGCCTGGACTGGGTTGACCCTGTACACTTCGCTATGATCCACGTTGTGGAAGGAGGAAGACTGAAGCATTACATCTTGTCCCTGGATTCATTTCCATCTTGTCCCTGGATTCATTTCACCAAGAGACCACTAAACCAGACCTAGCATTCTACTACCCCCACTGTGGTGGGCCCAGCATTTGAAGGTGAAGAAAGAGAGAGAGCTGATTCTGTTGCCAGGACTGTTTTTGTTTGTTCAGGTTTACTGCTGGAGCCCTGGAAGAAGAAGAAGAAAAAGAAGACTGAATTAAGTCTGTGCACAGATTAGTACTGCAGGATCGTGCTCCCTCGTGGACTGGACTATGGGACTGCTTCTGAGATGTTATTTGGTTTAAAATGTTTTACCCTGTCTTGAAAAGAAGAAGAGATTTTTGTGAGGGATTTAGAGTATAAATGATTGGGTGCATGAGTATGGACTACGTTGTTATGTGTGTGAGTGTGTATGTGCACGTGTAAGAGGTTGGGTTTTGTGTGGAAGTGCCTGTTTAGGAAACAAAAGGAATGCCAAGTTCTTAAAGTTAATCCAGCTGTAGTTATTAGTGCTGTTATTGTGTCTGGCTATGCTGTTTTGCTGTTGTTTTACTCTATGGGCGGGGCAGGCAGGGAATTGGGTTCTGTTTTGCCTTTTCCGGGGGGGTCCCTGGGTGACCTGCATGACTCTAGAGCCCATGTTGGGTGTGGACAATGCACAAATCTGCCCCACTAGTGGGTTTCATGGATGGCAGAAATGCCCCATTCACCAGGAGGGGAATGGTTTAAGAGAGGGGAGAGTGTAAGCCACCCCTTCAGGGGAGGCTTACTAATTTTTACTGCTATTTGCTCTCCCTCTGGTGGCAGTCAGGTCAAGTGTAGGTGGATTTATTTTCCCTTTAACAGGGGGAGTAAGGTGAGGGAGAGAGGAATTGAACAGCGGGAGCAGAGCAAGTAGGTGGCCATGGGGTCTGCCCCTGGCCAGGAGTGTGGCCTAAGCATTTTGCACCAATGGGCCACATTCAGGAGGTCCCAGGGTTGGTTTGCAGGAGAGCGGCCATTTGTGATTGGGATCCAATACTAGTGAGCTGCCACCAGTGGGAGTTCAGAGGAGTTTGGGCCACCTGTACTTTGTAGGCACCAGGTCGGCCCAGGTTCATGAACCATCTGTCTGGGACCAGATAGAAAGGGCAGTGGGGGTACTGCAGCAGTGAGAAAGCTGCAGTGTGGCTGGTTCAGTGGTAGAAGCCTGGAACAATCCTTCCCATGTGGAACGCTGCTTCAGGAAGTGGGCTTGTAGTGGTAGACCTCTTGGGTCCTGGGACCTCATTGCAGCCATAGCTGAGGACGCTGCAGCGTGTGTAGGGTGGGCCCCCAAGGTCAGGCCAGCTGATTGCTAAAGACCAGTGTTAATATCAAGCTGAGTGGCCTGGGAGCCCCTCAGAGGGAACCTGGTTTGTTAGAATAAGAGGAGCTTTTGGGCTCAGTTTCTGTAGCTTGTCTGAACCCAAATTTTTGGTCTGCCCAGGCCACTTTAATGGGAATCTGCAGCACCACGTTATTCTGTGTAATCTGCCTGCAAATGTTCCTGCCTGCTCTGTATCCACCCTTAAGCTCCATGGAGCTCCTTAATTTATCGGTGATCACTTTAAAAGAAAATTAAATTTAAGTTATTTAATTTAAAAAAAAATGCTGTCTCTGTTCCTTCATTTAGTGTGCTGCCCTAACAAAAAGTTTGCTCCACCAGCTCCACGGCCCTGCATTGGGATCCAGAGTGTGCCCGACTCAGCTAGTGATGAGAGAGGAACAGGCCTGTCCATTATGAATTCCTAGAACAAGGTAAGGACCATCTTTTCATGCCTTTCAAGGAGCCATCGGTTATCCTGAGTAAGACATTCAGTGTCTTGCTTATGCCCCCCTCTTAGCACTTTACCATCAGGGCCTCTAGACAGGCTAAAAGAGGGGTTACACCTAGATGACCAATCCCCCACCATATTTTCCACTCCTTGGATCATAGAATCCCTAACAACCAGGCATTTCCTGACTTTTTGACACTTTGGAGCCGCTGAGTTGTCCTGCCTTACCCCACTGATCGTCTGAGAGTTTTCTGCAGTAGTCAGCTTCCTAGTCCCCTCCTAGGAGCGCAAAGTGGTTTGCAGTTAGTATGGGTTTGGCTAGGGAAGCCGCTTTCTGGCTGACCTTGTTCCCCAGAGAACTCTCCCTCCCCACTAGTCTCCATCCCCCCATGCCAGTGGGCTTCTGCAGAAGTGGGAGTGCAGGGTGAGCTCCAGCTGAATTGGAGATGCAACTTGGATATGTCCACCCTTGCTGCCTCCAGCTGCATCCTGAGCTCTGATATCAACCTGCAAATGGGGAAGTGCCCTCTCCTCCAGAGCACCATTCTGGAGATAACTGCCACACATGCGCTACAGCTAATAATATCCATGATGTCTAGGAAGTAGTGGCTATGTTCAGTACTATCAGAGAATACCTCAGAGAATGCAATTAATGTATCCCCTAGCTGGGCCTACTGTATATATAGAGTTGGCTAGGATGCCTTGCCAGTAGCAGGGTGTGTGGGAAAGAAAAGTAATCTGATGATTCAGATGTTGTCTTACATAGAAACATAGAAACAAAGAATTTGATGGCAGATAAGGACCGCTTGGCCCACCCAGTCTGCCCATTTCCCTACCTAATGGATAAGCTGCAGATCCTAGTTAACCAGCAGCCTACTTCTTCCTACCCCACCCCCTAGAATTGCCTTATGACTGTCCCATGCATGCTTGAATTCCACCACTGTTTTTGACTCCACAACCTCTCCGAAGGCTGCTCCATGCATCCACAACCCTCTCTGTGAAAAATACTTCCTTAAATTACCTCTGAGCCACCCCCATCTTCAAATTGTGCCCCCTTGTTCTTGCACACCTCTTTTTTTGAAAGATGCTACCCTCTTGGACTTTGTTGATTGTACTTGAGGTACTTGAAAGTTTCTATCATGTCCCCCCTCTCCCTTCTTTCCTCGAGGCTATACATATTAAGCTCCTTAAGTCTCTCTACATATGTCTTCCGGTGCAGACCCTGCACCATTTTAGTTGCCCTCCTCTGGACAGCTTCCATTATGTCTATGTCTTTGCAGAGATTGGGTCTCCAGAACTGCACGCAGTACTCCAGATGGGGTCTCACCAGCTGTCTGTACAGAGGGATAATAACTTCCTGTTTTCTACTGGTGATGCCTCTCCCTATGCATCCCAGTATCCCCCAGCCCTCCTTGCTGCCCTCTCACATTGCTTGCCCACCTTTAGGTCATCTGATATGACTACCCCAGGTCCCTTTCCATTTTTGTTGTTGTTAGTATCTCACCCCCCATTGTGTACTCTTCCCCTGGGTTTTGTTTCCGGTGCATTACCTTGCACTCTTAGCATTGAATCTAAGCTGCCATACATTTGACCATTCCTCTAACCTTGCCAAGTCCCTTCTCATCCTTTCCACCCCACCTTGTGCATCAACTCTGTTGCAGATCTTTGTGTCATCTGCAAAGAGACATACTTTTCCTTCCAGTCCCTCTGCAATGTCGCTTATAAAGACATTGAAGAGGACCGGTCCTAATACTGAACCCTGTGGTACCCCACTAGTAACCCCCCTTTCTTCAGAGTGGACTCCATTTACTATTACTCTCTGTGTCCTATTCTCCAGCCAATTTTTTATCCAGGCTGTCATCTTGGGACCCACTCCCAGGCTGGCTAACTTGTATATTAATCTTTTGTGTGGGACTGTGTCAAATGCCTTGCTAAAGTCTAGGTAGGCCATGTCCACAGCCCCTCCCTGATCTACTATTTTGGTCACCCAGTCAAAGAAATCTATCAGATTCATCTGGCATGACCTTACCCAATCAAGATCCTTTCAGAATGAATGCCTTTTAGATCTGTGCCATTACACACTCTACCGCCAACCCCCTGTTAGAGCTGCCTGTTACACCTTTGCTGTTACACAACCTACTGCTAACCCCCGTTAGAGCTGCCTGTTACACCTGTGCCATTACACAACCTACCACCAACCCCATGATACAGCTGCCTGTTATACCTGTGCTGTTACACAACCTATGGCTAACCCCCATGGCATCCTATGGCTAACAGTTCAGCTGAATGAAAATGTATATGACTTCAATGTAGCTGAGGCTCATACCTCTTCCGTGATGCTGTCGTCTGCCTGCCCGGTCTTGCCTAGTTGTTGTCAGTTCAGCAGTATTTTTTTTCCCATAAGCATGTGACAGTGCTGTGTTATTTTTACAGCTGCAGTAGGCAGGGCCTGCAGACGTTTTGTATGAACAAAAAGAGTGATGTCATGTTGTCTGTCCGCGGGAAGGACTGAAGGTGTAAATAGTCTCCTCCACCTTACCCTCTTCCAAGAAATGTTTTCCACCCTCAAATGAATACGCTTTCATGTTGGTCAATGGTTGCAGGGTACTATTTTCTTTCTTAAATGGGTGGTACAAGAACTGGAACCTGAGTAGTGGGAGGCAGCATTCATTTTTTGGGGGGGTAAGATCCACCCCCACCTCCACCTGAGAAGCTCGTAAAGATCCACCCTGACCTTTTTTTATTCATGTGGGAGGGGCATGAGGTGGATATCATGTTGAAACAAGAACACTAGTTTGGGACCTGGAGCAAGCAATGGAACAAGTCTGAGGAGTGATCCAGTTGTGGGGCCCCTGCATTTTATTAAGGAATAGGAGAAGTGAAGATACTTAATGCCTTCAAATTGACTTAAAAACCCATGTAACAAATGATTATCAGAGCCACCTGGGGACTCAGAAGGAAAGAGTAATTAAGGACTGCCTGAGACTACAGCTCCCAAGGAAAACGATAGACACAGCATTCTGAATTCAGGTTGAAAGAGCCACAGGTTTTTCTTAAACATTTATATACTAAAAACATAAAGTTCAGCTTTTGGGATTAACAGTATTTGTTTACCATATATACAGTTTGTCTTTTTAGTAGTTTCAAAACGTTGAAAGCATTGGTGTTAGTAATGCATTTAGAAATACATTTTTTAATTGTCTTTACAGTTAAACATGCAGTTTCATGCGGGGGCACATTTTTGGGGGGAGGGGGTTCAAATTATTTTAATCATGGGCACAGTACTTGGTAAAAACAGAGTTTAATGATAAAGTGTATTTTTTATTTTAAGTTTGAGAAGTAAAGTGTATCAGTGTTGTAACTGAGTTTATATATGGCAGGTAGGTAGGGGATATTGTTTTGAATGTGGCAGTAGGACAGATTTGTTAGGATAAATATATGCTGTCTTGCAAATAAGGAAACATTGTAAGGGATACATTTTGCAAAACAGTGATCCCAGTGTTTTGCTTCTGCCTAGGCTGTGAAAGGATTTTTTTCTAACTTCCCCTGGGTATTTTATGACCTCTGTGGGCTGTCATTCAGGTTTGTTTTATTGCATCTTGTCCAGGATAGTCTTTCCAGACTGCTCCTTGGTTTGATGTCTAATAGCCCCTACAGCAGACTGGTGTCTTGTTGGAAATGCAGTGTGTACTGAGCCTGTGTGGTTACTGAGTTTTGCTTCTCTGTTTTTAGAATAAGTTGAAGCGTGTCTTTTTACTTGATAAATGTTTGTAAAAGTGTAAATCATATTTACTAGTGCAACTGTGAGCTACTGAACTGTTTTTTGTAGATTTGACTCCTGACTTCTTATCATGACAGGCAGTTAAGATTCCTGGAACAGACTTTGCCTTTGAAGCTCCTATAAAGTGATGTTTTTATGTCACTGTGTAGTTCCTCACTTTACAGGCACTTCAATGGTAAAGCCTTTTCATGCAGGAATGTTTACTGCCTGTCATAAACAGACATCAGAAGTAAAATCTATCAAACACAGTTAAGCTAGTTAGCTTTAAAGCCAAAGCCTGTTACAAGTTCAGCAACTATTTGTTTTTAACCAGCCTTGGCTCAGCTTACATTCCTATCCTGATCACTCATCTTCACAAATAAATTCTGAGAGATGTAAAGTCCCTCCTACTGGGTATATGGTGCTATTCACACCCGTCCTCCAACCTCGCCCCCCACCACCTTGCTTTGTGTTTTGCATCTGCTGTAGCATTTCAGTACAGCAAGTGTTAATTGAGAAGTTCCCAATCTGTATCCTTTCAAGAACTACTTCATGTGGTGTGCATACCAGCGTGGTTGTTTCACTCTTATTTACAGCTTTACACCTTTATCAGTTTTTAACTGTAATTTTTTTTTGCCCTTTGAATAACAAGGTTCAATACCTAAAACTTCTCAGTTTCTTTATTATGATCTCATTGATTTCTGAAGACCCCCTTGTAAATGAGGTGCTAAATACAACTTGGTTTTCTTTGTCTTTTTTTGTGTGTGTAGTTTTATGAAGCTTGTAACCATAGAAACAAGGGTGTGAAGCACATATCTTACAAGTAATTACATAAAAACACATCATATACACAGTAAAACCAATAAAAATATATACTGATTCCTCCCAGTTCCTGGAAAATAAATTATTTCACTAAACAAGTTACAGCTACTGAAAAATGCAAAAACTATAAATAACTGTGCAGTTTGACAACTTCATGTAAAACTCTTGGCTGCAAACTGTGACATTCATAAATCCAATACGGTTCTCACTGAAGCTATCACCTTCACATGTCTCCTCTCAAACTGTCAAAATCATTTCTTCAATGTGGACTGTCAGGCATTCAGGTTGTTCTCAGATTAAATGTTACTTTTATAAATATAGATTTAACAAGGGTATCTTGTAAAGAACTGGTTCTTTTAAATGTTAATTGTGGTCATGCTGATATCACATTATTCAGACTTTGTTCAGTGTCTAGAAATTCCCATTTTTGGTTTTTTGTGATCCAAGTTATGTTATGGATGCACGTATTTTATGAAAATCCTGGGGCCTGTCTTACTGTTGTGCATAGCTACTAAGTGCCCCAACTGTGATTAGACAATGACAAGTGTAAAACTAAATAAGCTAGAATTCATGTAGTCTACTAAGTACAGTAGATTGGTACAGGACCTGTAAAACAACTTGTAATGTACTGAAAGTAAACTCAAAAATAGTTTTAAGTTCTTTTCACACAGTCATATAGTGATATGAGAGAAACACAAAGATATGAAACCCTGGAACCCCACCATCTGAATCAATAGGGAATGCACATTTCATGAAGCATAGTAAGAAAAAGATGCAACACAAAAATCATAGAAATATAGACTTTGATGGCCAATAAGGACCGCTTGGCCCACCTAGTCTGCACATATCCCTACCTACTGGATAAACTGCAGATCCTAGTTAACCAACAGACTATTTCTTCCTACCCCCTCAAGAATTGCCTTATGTCTGTCCCATGCATTCTTGAATTCCCCCACTATTTTTGACCCCACAACCTCCTCACGAAGGCCATTCCATGCGTCCACCACCCTCTCTGTGAAAAAAATACTTCCTCACATTACCCCTGAGCCACTCCCCCATCTTCAAATTGTGTCCCCTTGTTCTTATACTCTCTTTTTCTGAAAGATGCCACCCTCTTGGACTTTGTTGATTCCCTTGAGGTACTTAAAACTTTCTTTCATGTCTCCCCTCTCTTGCCTTTGCTCAAGGGTATACATATTAAGCTCCTTTAGTCTCTCCTCCTATGGCTTCTGTTGCAGACCCTGTACCATTTTAGTTGCCCTCCTCTGGACTGTCTCATATTGTCTATGTCCTTGCAGAGATGGGGTCTCCAGAACTGGATGCAGTACTCCAGATGGGGTCTCACAAACTTTCTGTACAGAGGGATAACAACTTCCTGTTTTATACTGGTGATGCCTTTCCCTATACATCCCAGTATCCCCTAGCCATCTCTACTGCCTTCTCACATTGCTTGCTAACCTTTAGGTCATCTGATATGATTACTCCCAGGTCCCTTTCCATTTTTGTTGTTGTTACTACTCTTCCCCCCCAATTGTGTACTCTTCCCCTGGGTTTTTGTTTCCCAGGTACATTACCTGCACTTTGCATTGAATCCAAGCTGCCATACTTCTCACCATTCCTCCAACCTTACCAAGTCCCTTCTCATCCTTTCCACCTTCCCCTGTGTATCAACCCTGTTGCAGATCTTTGTGTCTGTAAAGAGACATACTTTTCCTTCTAGTCCCTCAGCAACCATCATGATGACGAGTTGAGGTATCTTTGCATGGTATGGTCAACCCCCACTTAGCAGATGCAATCCCTGTTCTCTGCAGTAAGACTGAACATTTTGGTGTAATGAGTATGGAATACAAATTTTGTGATTGATATCATGAGTTTGTTTGTTCTATGCAAAATCCCCCCCCACCAAAAAAAAAGGATAATATAGAAATATTCCCAAGGTGACATATGCATTGTCATATATTAAATAGCAGTAGTCCCAATATCTGAAATTGGACGGATCCAAACTCCTAGATAAAAGTCTGTGTATAACAGAAACTGGAATAAGTGTTGCTATGTAAAATAGGAACAACCATGTGTTATCTGGGAAAAATGTACTGTATGTATTATCCTAAATTGTTATTTTTTGTTCTAATTGTGCATAGAGGAAAGTGTCACAGTCCTGATGTCAATCACAAAAGTAGCAATCAGTAGTCCATAGATAAAATGTTGCATCTTAATGTAGAGAACAGGGGCTGCATCTTCAGAATGAGGGTTAGCCATGTATAGGCCAGCTGAGTCATGATGTTTGGTTTGATTGGCATCAATATGAATAATGAAATGTGCATTCCTAATTGATTCTGATGGTGGGGTTCCAGGGTTCTGAATCAGTCTGTTTCTAGTGCTATGAGTATATGATCGTTACACAAAACCTTTATTGCTTACCATTCCTTCCATTAAAATCAACACCTCCATATCTTTTCCTAATAATGTGTCTGCCTTCCTTAGAATAGAAAATAAAACAAATCTTATTAGTTAAAAACCATTGTGTTGTTTCTCCATGTATCCTTCACAATTCAAAACAATCGCACTGACTTCATTATGCAGCCGTGGTGGATCTGACCAAATTTTGTTTTAACCTCCAGTGGCATAACCAACAAATAGTATCCCCGAGAATCAAACAAGCATCTGTCAATGCCAAACATATTTGCTTGCATGCTGTTACAATTACAACAGTACTAATATCTCATTTTCAGTGGGGTCCTGCCTTTACACGTTTGTACACTGTATTTACCCAGGATAGTACAAGTAAGATGTAATACCTTGTTTTTAGTGGGGTCCTGCTTTTTTTTTTTTCCACAAAGCTGCTTCTCATTCAGGTCTCGTCTGGTGGCACCACTCCTGCAGCCCCATCACTGAGCTTATCACAGATATACAGGTTATTCACCACTTACCCAGGACCAGAGTGTGGTGGGTGGCAAGCTGTGTCAGTTATGAGATAGTGTGTGGGGGTACCGGCTTGGAGGACTGGCATTTTTCTCCTGCCACCTGATGTTCTCCTGTGGGGTGACAGCATGCACTGGGGTGGTAGTGCATACATGTGGTGGCATGTATGTATGACAGGCATCGGGCAGCAACCGCCCCCATTCTGGTGCTTCCGACTGTGCTGCTGACCAGTCACCACCAGTCGGCAGTCATGCAGCAGGAACAACATCCTCCACTCCCTGAGTAAGGATAGTGGTCCCTGGGACATTCAATCCTTCCTCTCCAGGCAAGCCCCCGACACCCAATCTCATTCCCAAATGCATGTCACTGGCATAGGAATCAGTTGCACTACCACTGTGCTAACAGGCCAGCTTGGGGTCCTGCTTAGGAAATGCCCAGAGAGGAGGGACTGTCGCCAGAAACCAGCTAGGGTCTGCAGAAACAGACTAGCCTAAAAGAACATCTGGTAGACTGAGTGGGCCAAGCAGTCCTTTTATGTCAACAAATTCTATATTTCTATGCATTTATCCCTTTTTTAAATGTATTTTCCCAGGATAGGTAAGCTGAGATGCAATATTTCATTTTCACTGTATTTAAACAGGATAACACAGTGGAGATGCAGTGTCTTGTTTTCAGTTAGGGCACAGCTTTTACATATTTTTACAATGTATTTACCCAGCATAGGCCAGCTGAGAGGCAGCATCTCATTTTCAGTAGGCTCCAACATTTTGACCCCAGATTTCCAACACAGTCTTTTAATGATCACTTGTTATGATCAAGACAGGTGGGATTTTTTTTAATTCCATCTGAAAGATGATTCACGGAGCAACTGCAAAAACATGTATCAAAGGGGATTTGAAAAATCATACTGGTCATGTTCATGAGGGGGTAACACAAGGGAGATGTTAAAAATGTGGGCCCAAAATCGGCAACAATAAAGCCATGAGTAAATGTTGGAGAAATATAATGTTTCCTTACAACTGAGTTGTTTTTTTTTCACATTTTGACCCCAAATTTTCAACGTAGTCTTTTTAAGTTAAAGTTTTCAAGTGACAAATTTATGTAAGCATATTTCATTGATCCAAGGCTCATTTGCAACAATGCCGCTACATACGTATACACCACTGTTACATCACATAAAACATTTAAATGCAGTACAGAAGCACCTTTAAAAGGAAGTAGCTACACTTAAAGAGGGAGTCCAGCCACATTTCTAGCAACAGCAAACTCAGAATTTGGCTCAGCTTATCCCCAATCAGCCTCATGCCAAAAATCAGATCTCCAAGTCACTTTGCTTAAAAGTTACAAGTTATTTTATAACCTAATTTCACTGTCAGTTCAAAAAAGCCAGTTTCAGTGAAGAGCTACCAATGATGCCATAACCAGAACTCATAGCCTAGTTCCCCCTGCAAACTACTTTATAGGACTTTTTTCTCCCACGTTGTATAAAACTGTTGTTGTAGTAAACATTTCCAAAAGGAAAGTTGACACTGGGTGGGTACAGGGCCTGCATTTCCATAATGTGTAGATGCAAAGTATTTAAAAATGTGTGCGTGTGTGTGTGTGGGGGGGGAATACAGCATTAAACATGGAATAGCTTTAGAATGCAGAAGTTGTGCACAATTTTTAGAGTACTGTAGAGTGAGATTTCAGAATGTTACCAGGTTGCAGCTGTGAAATATAGCAGTGATACACTCTCAGAAAGTAGCTGGGACACACAGTTTTGGAATGTGGCAGGAATGCTGAAATTCAGAATGTGGAGTGTCTTCAGTTTTTAGAATGTGGCAGAGATATGCAGTTTAGAAATGTGGGAGACATGGTTGTGGAATGTGGCAGGGGTATACACTTTCATAATATGTACTGGATGCATAATTTCAACACGTGGTGGTGATGCACAATTTTAGAATGTGATGGGGATGTTTGATTTCAAATTATGGTGGTAACATGCAATTTCACATTGTGGTATAGACACAGAATCTCAGTTTCAGAATGTGGTGGTCACGTGCAGTTAAAAAAATGTGGCAGGGATGCACACTTTTGAAATGTAGTGAGATGTATACTTTTAGAACATAGCAGGGAAATACATTATCTAAATGTGATGGGTACACACAATTTCTAAATGTGTCAGGGACCCTCATTTTCAAAATGTGGTGGGGATGCACAATTTTAGAATATGGGGGATGTTCACTTTCAGAATAGTAGTAGTAGTAGTAAAATGTTTTTATTCATTACACATGAATAAAGGATAAACTTGATTAAGCTTAGCTCATTTTCAACGAGGTCCCATTCAGTAAAAATACAATATACAGTATAAAAGGGAAATGTTGTGACAACATATAACACCACTTAATAACATTTAACTAATAAAAAAAGTGCAATTACAAAACCAAAGAGAAAAAAAAAGAAAAATTTTACGTAAAATACATAAATACAAACAAATACAACATGGTTTGCCCTAAATTAATAATAACAACACATACTATAAATAATTATATAACCTTTATGTATCAGTACAGCATTGCCTTTTTAGTCGTGAGCTAATTAGATACCAGTGTTGTATCAAAGGCCAGTGATTTTTTACATTAGGAAGGAACAAAGTCTCAGGGATTGCATTCCAACTCAAAGCCCCTCTATAATATATAGACTGTCGTTCTATATTCAAATTGCATCTAGGCAGTTCCAAGCCAGGCACTTGACAATTTCTCAAAGAGGCCAATTTGTCCCTATATATCAAATTTTCTACCACATACACAGGATACTTCCCCTGCAATCCTTTATAAGCAAATGCTAACAAATGTTCGTGGTTACGTTCATGGAGCGTTGGTCACTTTAACTGATCATAAAGCAAACATCTATGGGTTAATCTAGGGGCCCCTAGAACAAACCTGGCTAAGTTGTTATAGCTTGCTTCCAGCTTCCTTAAATCCTGTTTTCTCCCACATGAATGAAATATATCCCCATAATCAATCATGGGGATAATCATCGTATTTACCACTTTTTTCCTTTTTTCCATGCTCATTAATAATCTAACCCTATAAAGAGCTCCTATTCTTTTATTTACACTCTTTGTCAAGTTGCCAATATGTATATCCCAACATAATGAGCTATCAATCCAAAGACCCAAATATTTATACATGTGTGCCTGTTGGATCGGGGCCCCCCCATGGGCAACCAATCCTAGAGCCATGTCTTCCAACCGAGCACTTTTTCAATGTATCAACATGGTCTGTGTTTTCTTCATATTCAGAGTCAACCTGCTGTCTCTTAGAAAACTCTGCAGATCATCAAAGGCTAACTTGAGCCTATTTTGTAACACCTTAATAGATTCATGTGATGTATAAATTATAGTATCATCAGCGTAAAGATGATACTTTATTTCAGGATCCAGCAAAGACAGGCCATTTATATATATGTTGAACAACAATGGCCCTAGGATGGAGCCCTGTGGGACCCCCGACCCAACAGGCAAAAAACATGATTCTTGACCTCCCAATGACACCTTTTGACTCCTATTCATCTAATATGATTCCAGCCACTTTCCACTCAAGCCCACCACCCCAAGGGATGCTGCCCTGGACAGGAGGACACAGTGGTCCAAGGAATCAAAAGCTTTGGATAAATCCACAAAGATGACTCCCACTAGTGTCCTCCTGTCCAGGGCTACCTGCACATCACCCACAACTTTAGCAAGTGCAGAAGTTGTACTATGTAGTTTCCGGAAACCAGACTGCATGCTATTCATTAAACCAGAAGAATCCAAGTGTTTTCTTAATTGAGCAGCCACCAATCTTTCCAATATTTTGGATACCTGGGACAAAAGAGAAATAGCCAATAATTGTCCATCACTGTTCTATTTCCACCTTTAAATATAGGTATAACCTTGGATTTCTTCTAAGCTAATGGATATACTGCTGTAGTTAAAGATATATTAAATAAGTACATTGGGGGTAAGCTATAACTGGAGCAGCATATTTAAGCAATTTAGGTGAGATATTATCCAGGCCTACAGCCTTAGCAATGTTTAACTTTAGTAATTCATTAATCACAGACTCAACTTTTATTTCTTCAAATACAAATGAATTGTTGGACCCATTGTCTTTCAACTGGGATTGATAACTGGCACCAGGGAGACAATATGGGTTGGTTGGGCTAGTCACTACCATCAAATTCTCATTCAGCCGATCCAACACACATTGTGATATTGGTAACACCTGTCCATCAATATTCAACACTTTTATTTCATAAACCCCCTGACCCTTAACTAAGGTGTTTATTGTTTTCCAAAAATCTTTAGGATTGTTTAAACTATTTTTATCCAATAGATGAGTATAATGGTGTTGTTTTGCCCCTCAAACTTCTTTAACATAATTATTATGCAACTTTTTAAATCTATCCCAGTCCTGTTTATTACCTTTTCGTTTAGCCGGTTGCCATGTCTTACCCCTTAATAATTTTAACTTTCTAAGCTCCTTTGAGTACCATAACATGGAATTTTGTTTCATGATCCTGGTTTTAATTGGGGTATGTTTATTACAAATCTCCATAAAGTCTCCCAAAAAATAATTCCATAAATCATCCACAGAGGGAATCAGCTACATACATTACCAATCAATTGCACCTAGGTCCAACATAAAATCAATATAATCAAAATCTCTAAAGCTACGCCAACTAATTTTCCTTTTCACTTCCAATTTTATACGGTAAGCCTTATTACAAAATATGAATTGATGATCTGAGATTGAGTCTGATAAAACCCCACTGTCAATAATATTGTCCGCAACATTGGTAAAAATCAAATCCAAAATTGAAGAATTTGAAACTGATGCCGTATTAATTCCCGTTGGCTCTTTAATTAATTGGATTAAACCCATATTATTCTGTAAGTCAATCAGAGGGTGCGACTCATTAATATTTTGCCAATTAAAATTAAAATCTCCTGCCATCAGTATTTCATGACTATCTTTGTAATTAAACAACCAATCCTGCAAACAGTTAACAGCCAGGGTCTTAATCTTAGGAGGGCAATATATCCCTATGACCAATATTTTCTTTAAATAAGGCAATTTTAACTCTAGGGCCAATATCTCCAAACCCTCTATGTCTTTTTTTGTTTCCAATTGCATCAAAATTAAATTAGATTTCCCATAAATCAAGACTCCTCCCCCCTTTTTATTTCTATCACTTCATCATATGTTGTATCCTTGTATATTTAAATATCTATCCTCAATTTTATGATTTAGCCAAGTTTCAGAAATTATCACAATCTCAGGGTCAAGATCCCATAGGCCAATCAAGTCCATTTTTTTTAACATACTCCTAGCATTTAAATGTGTTAATCCCAGTCCTTGTTTAGTATAAGAAACACCACTCTGTTCAACACTCAAGTCATTCATCACCATTTCCCCAGAATCCTGGGACATAGTATGCAAAGGAGCTTGTTGTGAAACCAGAGGCCCTGGGTTTGGATGTATATCTCCACACAACATTAAACACACAATTAATAGTGCCTTAAAAATTCTGATGGAACTACTTTTAGAATGGATCCCCCTTAGTACTTTAATTAACCATCTTATCATATCCAATTTTATTAACCTTCTAGGATTAAATCGACTCAAAAAATAATATTCCTTGCATAAAACATTATTAAAACTATTAGGCCATAATCTTGCCCCAATAAAATATACCCAATTAATCCAGGTCTTCTAGCACCTAATGTATTGGATCTAATCAAAGCATCTTCCTGTAAAGCTTTTTGCCCCTTCAGATCTTTTCCTCTTTCTCCTAAGGCTCAAAAACCCCATACCATCAATGTAAA
The DNA here is from genome assembly GCA_016271365.2 of Neoceratodus forsteri. NCBI lineage: Eukaryota > Metazoa > Chordata > Ceratodontiformes > Ceratodontidae > Neoceratodus > Neoceratodus forsteri. The sequence goes on along the minus strand of CM028137.1, from coordinate 335,268,358 downwards.
GCCAAATATAAACAATAGAAAAATCATTTCCCTTATATATAAATTTTACACAGTTAAAATAAAGCACCACTGAACACTGAACCATTAATTTATTTAATAAAATAAAACCTTAGGACTCTACCTGGCAATATGGCATTTTACACAAACCCGATTCCCTCTTTCTGACTAACACTTTTTTTGTGCACAGTGGCGCGCCTAATTACCGCTGCTCACGCCACGCACACGCAGTGCTTTGCAGCACGGGGCTTTTTGAGCTGAAACTAGAAGCCCCTGCCCCCTCAGCTGCTCGCAATCATGTTGGTGCACCGCTGCACCCCCTCGGCTGAGCAGAGATTTGTATATTTCACTGGAGATGACAACAGTTCTTAAATGAAGCAGTCAGATAAAGATGATCCTTGCAACAGTCCCACAATGCCCCAATTCGTGCAATGCAGCAATGTAGAAGCAGTATAGGTGCCCTCCTGCCGAATGCAGCTCACACCTGCAGCAGAGATGTTCTGGGAAAGCTGTTTAATGTCTCTGTGTGGCGCAGGGCTTTTGATCTGAAACTAGAAGCCCCGGCCCCCTCAGCTGCTCACAATCGCAGAATGCGACAAAGATGGAAATTTTTGGAATGTGGCAGTGAAACACAGTTCCTGAATGTGGCAGAAAGGTATAATTTTAGAATTTGTCTTGGACACATAACTTTAAAATGTGGTGGGGATGCTCAGTTTTGGAATGTGGCTGGGAAACGCACTTTACGAATGTGGCAGAAAAGCATCAGTTTGGAATGTGCTGAGGACCAGCATTTTTGGAATGTGATGGGGATGTACAATTTTGGAATGTAGTAGTAACAGATTTCAGAATGTGGCAGGGATGCACAATTTCAGAATGTGGCCAGGACACACAGTTTCAGAATGTGGTGTGGACATGCAATTTCAGAATGTGGGATGAGGTGCAATGTCGGAATGTGGCATGGATACACAATTTTGGAATGCTGCGTGAAACTATTTTGGATTGTGGTAGTAACACAATTTCAGAATGTGGCATTGACACACAACTTCAGAATGTGGAGGGTATGTGTTTTGGAATGTAGCAGGGGCATGCACTTAAATGCAATGTCAGAATGTGGTAAGGAAGCTCAATGTTGGAATGTGGTGGGGATACGATGCAGAGTTTTGAAGTTTGGTGGGTGTGTACAATTCTGGAGTGTGGCAGAAACAAACAATTTCATAATAAAATGGTATGCCCTGTCACATTCTGAGAGTGTGCATCCCAACTATATTCTGAAATTGTCAGTTTCCATCAGATTCATAGATGTGTGTCTTTGTTGCTTTCTGAGACTTAGTGTCCCCACTACATTTTGAGATAGTGCATCCCTGCAACATTCCAAGATTACATGTCACCCCTCAACATTCTGAAATTGTACACCACCTTTTTTTTTACTTCTTTTTCCCTCCAGCCGCCACCTGCTGGGGCCCCATTAGCCAGCTCCACCCATTTCTCCCATCCAGCTTGGTTCCTGTCTACCAACTCCCCATTCCTCCAGCCCACCCACAAATCACCTGTGTGTGGCACCCCCTGGTCTACCTTCAGTGCCATGGCAATCGGTTCTCTCATCTAGGCCACCACAGGCAGAGGTGAAGGAAGGAGACAGTCGGGGTCCAACGAGCAGGATCCAGCGACGGATGTGGGTGGATCAGAGTGGTGTCTTCCTCCCAGCCAGTGGGGTGTTTTCTGTGTTCAACCCTCCCACCAAGGCGCGGATGTGCAATGATGTCCCACGTGGGTATGAGTGCGCTCCCGCACTCCTTCCGCAGATGTCCGCTGTCGCCTCCCCCGATACTTTATGGCCCAAGCTGTTGCACAGCATGCCTATGCATGGAGTCACTTCTGCAGGGGATCAATGATCCACCCCTCCCCGAGAGAGGAGAGCTGTCCTCCAGATGCTCAATCCTCTCTGCCCCAGCCATCCTCCTGGCAACCTGCGCTCGCTTCTGACCCCGGGTCGCCGGCATGGTGTGAGGTAAGGTGTTCAACGCCTCAGCCCTCTGCACCACCAGGCTGACTAAATTGTGCACCACCTTGACATTCCATCAGTTTGTCCAGCACTGCAATCCAAAACCACTCCTGCCACATTCTAAAGTACAGTACCATACATCTGAACATTCTGGAAATGCATTTACTACACCCAGCCCCATGACAGTTTTTTTTAATTATTATGATTATTACTATGTTTACTACAACTACAGTTTCTTAAACTTTGGAGAAATAAGTCTTATAAGGTTGCTGACATGGAGGACAAGGCCGTGAGTTCTGGTCATGACATCGCCAGTAGCTCTTCAGTGAAACCGGGTTTTCTGAATAGGCAATGAAGTCAGAGTTACAAAATGGGTAATAACTTTTTAACAAAGTAACTTAGAGATCTTTTGGCATGAAGATTATTGGAGATATGCTAATTCTAATTCTGCAATATAGCACTTTTGACCAGACTCCCTCTTTGAAGTGTATATTACCATTACTGAACAGGTTAAGACTGCAGTCTATCAAAACATGTACAATGTCATTAGTACTGCTGTCAATCAAACATGTACACGTATACAAGGAAACAATTAAGGGAAGCTTTCTACACAAATCTGAGGTAAAAGGATCAAGTTAAACCTTCTCTACGTTTGTCACATGTTTGGGGTAGTGACAATAGGAACCATATTTTTATTTCTCTAGGAATGGGAAATTTTCTTCCCTGCAGTCTGAAAGTTTCAGGAAGAGAATTCCATACTTGGGGCACTCAAAAGCTAGAACGGTTCCAGGGTCTTACTGTAACTGTATGTGGGGAGACCTTTTCCAGGAGGCATGCATTTCTCAACGATTTATGTTTTTCCCTAATTACCAGACTCTCAGGTAAGCAATTTGGGACTTTTTTTTGCATGTACTTTAATGAAAATTGCATTTTATGTTATGACCCAATGTCATGATCAAGAAAGGTGGAATACATAAAGAAGAACACAGTAAATCTAATCAATCTTGTTGATGCCTCATAACACATAGGAAAAAAAAACTCTTTTGCAGGGAGCAAAAAAAAAAAAAAAAAAACAGCATGACAAAGACGGATTGTCCACAGATTGAAGTGGCACAGTATCATTAATGTTTTTCTGCGCAGATACCGACACTAGAACAAATCACACACACATTCCGTCAGATTGATTTACACCCTCATTACAGAAGTATTATCACTTAAACAATCACATACATATGCTATCGGGCAACCAGAGGACCTGCACATTTTCCTTCAACACCCAAGCCTCCCAACCCCCATACATACTCACCCTAATCCACCGCATATGTTATGCACTGTGCTGACATCGGAATACCAAACAACATTGAGGTGATATCAGCAAAACAAAATGAAGACTTACGCAAGTGACGAAAACATTACAATAAAAAGAAAAAATATATAACATAAGAGGCACCAGCACAGACAGTGACCACAAACTGGCATGGCAGTTCACTCAGTTATTCACCTCAGACACCACACATTTTTGTGTTTTTTTAATGCACCACATTACAATACCGGCAACTTATGCTGTGCACCCAAATGCCAATTTTAAAATAGACAGAAGGAGCAAACCCTAACCAGCTTCAGTGTGCTCTGCAGTGCAGTACCAGATATATGAGTAGTAAGAGCACATGCAAGCAGTAGGGTCCATGAAAGAAAATTTAGTTACAGTAAGAACTTAAAAATAAAAAAAAATATATCAGGTATGGCAACACAAACCTTGTACATGTAGTGCAACTCCTAGCAAGAAGTTACTTCTGAATAAAACCATAAAAATAAAATGACACACATACAAGCACTCCTAAAGGTGACAGCACTGCTTCACAGTGGACACACTGTGACCCCCAGTGCATTGCATTCGTTCTTACTTCCTGGAATGGCAAGCCCAGTCCCTCCATATCCGGTCATTTCTCAAACAAAAAATTACAAAATATACTCCTGTACATGCCCTACTACATGAAACACTTCAGGAAGCATGCTGCAATCATGTAAGTGCTATCTATTCCATTAGCTCTTTAATTCATTGTTGCATCTAAATATGTATATTACTTTACTTCTAAGTGGCTACAGCTTACAAAATATTTTAGTTTGGTCGGGTCGTCTGTTTTAGAATGGGATGGGGGGGCCTTGTAATATGGGGTACAGGAAATAAAATACAAAATGAAAGGTCAACAGTCTGGGTTACATGGCTGGAGAGATAATGAGTAGTCCAAGGCTCAAACTTTGCTCACAGCCAAATCCCTTGGGTGGCATGCCTGTCATCAAAATCAGTCATTTTAATGGCAGCACTTTTCTTACACATGTATTGGAGCAAATACCTTGAAATTACATGAATGTGGTTGGAGGATGCATCATGCTGTTCCAGTACCATAGGAAGGGTGGGGCAGGTGGTGCACCCTCCCCAGGTGCATGCCTCCGAGGGGTGCAGTTTCGATAGCTTTAAAAAATTTTCTTTTTTGTTACTGTAATTACTAATGGCTGCCAGTAGGTGCACATCTGCGGAAGGACCAGCAAATGTGAGTGTGTGGGGGGGGGGTCACATGGTCGCGCTGTCTGAATGCAGAAAAAATCATGTGGATTGCTGGTGATAACTGGGCAGGCCTGGTGCCAGCGCTAGTATAAAAGGTAGGGGCAGACTTGCAGAGCGCATGGTTGGTGTGAGAGGCAGTTTAGTTAACGATGGAGACGGAGAGTTGATAGCAAGAGGCAGAATGACTGAAAACACAAAAAGTTGATAGAGTCGGAGTAGAAAGGAGGATAAAGTGAGCTGAGGACTCAGGACAAATCTATTTATTGTGTAAGCAAGCACTGCACTCTTCCTCCATCTTCCTTGCTTTACTAAACTAGACAGACTAGAGTCTGTCCTCTGACTGACTTGACAGAGTTGGACTACTGACTTGTTGAGCCACTAACACCTGATGATAAACATTTCCTTGTGTGTGTGTGTGCCTGGATGGTTGTTTTTTGGGGGGATCGTTCCTCCTTAGTTCGTTAGTCTGTGTGACTATGACATGAAGGGGGTGTCCGATTGAAAAAAAATAAAAATAAATAAATGAGGAGTAATCAATTTTAGTCTTTTGTGATGCTGCTGACTCCTGGGGCCTCCAGTCTGATCAGTGGGGCTCCCGCCTCCCTCCCCCCATTCTCTACAAGACAGGAGAGGTTTATTTATTGTGTTAGCAAGCACTGCACTCTTCCGTCTTCTTCCTTGCTTATCTAGTCTGTCTTACTGGCCTGACGCTGACTTGACAAAGTCAGACTACTGATGACTTGTTGAGCTGCTGCCACCTGATAAATAAACATTTCCTTGTGTGCACCGGAATTTTTTTCGTTATCATCCTACATCCTTAGTTTGCTCATCTGTGACTATGACGTGGGGGGGGGGGGTCCGATTGGAAAATAAAATAAATATGTAATAAATTTCTGGTGTGTTGCTGACTCCTACCCCAGGACATCCAGTCTGCTCCATGGCTCCCACCTCCCTCGCTCCATTTTCCACAAGCCCACCCACACGTGGCTGTGAGCGCCATCTAGCTAACTCTTACCATCAGCAAATATGACGCAGCTCCCAGTGAGCTTCCACCATTGGATCTCCATTCAGCACAGAGAAACAGTATGAACCAGAAGAGCCTTCTAGTCAGGAAGTTGAATTTTGCAATCTGACTATAGTTTCCTGCTATGTGCTGACTGTTCTATCATGGTTCCTGAAGGAGACAGATCTGGCTGCCACTCTATGTTTCATATTTGATTTCTGACAGAAAAGAAACACTGTTCAGTGATTTTTGAAAAAACTGAGTGCTGCACTTTTTTAATGAAGTCTTTAGTGAAGCATATTGTTGATGTTTTGTGTTGTTATTTGTAAGTTTTTTTTATAGATTTTTTAGTTTATTCTGTATTTGTTTCTGTTTGCCTTATTTAAATTCACTGTTTACTGTTTCAAATTTTTATAGTGTGTAAATTTTTTTCACTAATGTGTATAAGAAAGAGTAAGCGAGGACGTGGAATGACTTTAGGGGAGACTGGTGGTGGTGGATGTGGGAAAATGTTGCTTGGTCATGGATTGTAGGCATGTGATGGTGTGGGGGCACTGGTACTGAGAACAGCACCTGCAGTTTTATGCTATCACCCACTCTTTGTGGGCAGAATCAGTTTCACATTAGCCATTCTGCCCACAAAGAGTGGGTGATGGCATAAAAATTGCAGTATTCTTGTAGGGTGTCGCATATTCTCAAACCAAATGCTTTGCAGAGCATGGACATGGAGTCTGTAAAAGCACCATGGATGTTGCCGATGCTGGAGTCACAGGACACTCAGGAGCAGTTATTGAGTGGTGTGGTGACAGTATAACCTCAGTTCGTATGTGTGAAGGTGAGGGTTCATCTGAGGTGGTCACAGTAGCAGCCCTGGAGAAAGAGGAAGAGCACAAGCCATCTTATATTGAGGGGAAGGATGAGCACCTAGTGCACTCTGTTACTGTGGAGGCTGAGCAGGGCACCTAGAGGTTGCATAGAAACACCTTACTGTCATAAAACCAGTCTAGTCTGACATAATTGACAGTGAAAGTGAGAACAGAACTAATCATGATTCAGTACTTGCTCCTATTTGTCAGCCTCCCAAGGCCCCTGAGAAAGTGCCCCAACCCCCAAGTAACTTGCAGCTCCCACTAATGCAGCCACAAAAGAAAGGAAGTGTGAAGGGACCTTATGGTGAAAGGGAACATGCTGGTGGTGCTAAATATGTCAGTCATGATGATAGCAGCAGCAGCCCTCTCCCCTTCTTCTAGCCCACTCCCCCCCAATGAAAACCCAAAGAATGGGCAATTTACTTATTAACATACTAAAATGCCAGCAGAATAGGCCTAACGGTCTTTCGTGTCTGCTTGTTTCGTCAGCCCCCACCCTAGGAGCTGACCTTGCTGCCCCCCTCTCCCTCTCTGGCTTCTCCCTTCCCAGTCCCAGATAGTCTCGCTGCTCTGGTTTTTGCTTCCAGAACCCTTCCCCTGTACCTGTCCCACTCCCTCTTGAACCCCTCCACCTTTTCTGCCTCCACCAGCCCCCTGGGCAGTGCATTCCATGGCTCCACCACCCTCTCAGTGAAGTAGCACCTCCTCCTCCTCCTTTCTCCCCTGAATATCTGCCCCCCTCCAGCTTCCACCCATGCCCTCTAGTTGCCCCCCCCTTCCTTCGGAGCACCCTGACTGCTCCTCCCCTATTTACTCCCTTCATGTACCTGAAGACCTCTATCATGTCCCCCCGGTCCCTTCTCTCTTCCAATGTGTACATATTTAGCTCTTCAAGCCTCTCCCCATAGGTCCTATCCCCCAAGCCCCAAATCATTTTGGTTGCTCTCTCTGGACCCTCTCTAGGAGTTCAATGTCCCTCTTTAAATGTGGCCTCCAAAACTGCATGCAGTATTCGAGGTGCAGCCTCACCAAGCAGTTATACAGTGGGAGTATCACTTCCCTTCTTCTGGAGGTGAGCCCGCTAGCGATGCGTCCAAGCATCCTGTTGGCCTTTGCCGCTGCCCTCCTACAAGTCTCCAAGTTGTTCAACTTGACATCCACCACCACCCCCAGGTCCCTCTCAGCCTTCGAGACTTGTAGCATTTCCCCCCCAGGGTGTACACTTGGCCTAGGTTTCTGGCTCCCAGGTGCAGTATCTTGCATTTTCCTGCATTGAACCTCAGCTTCTGCTTTCTAGACCACCTTTCCAGAGCCTCCAGGTCCCCCTGTAGGACTACCCTCCCCTTCTCCCCATCCATCACTGCCCCCAGTTTTGAGTCATCCGCAAAGAGACTCATCTCACTCCTGATACCCTTCTTTATGTCAGAGACGTAGGCGTTGAACAGGAGGGGCCCAAGGACTGATCCCTGAGGGACTCCATTAATGACCCTCCTTGGGGATGAGACTATCCCACCAACCATGACCCTCTGGATCCAGTTCTGGAGCCAATTTCCTATCCATCTGATAATCTGGTTCTCCACCCCCATTTCTCCCAGATTATCTAACATTCTCCCATGAGGAACACAGTCAAACGCCTTACTGAAGTCAAGAAAGAGGACATCTGCTGGTCTACCCAGGTCCAAGGCACTCATCACCCAGTCATAGAACTCCACAAGGTTTGTCTGACATGATTTCCCCAGGACAAATCCATGCTGTCTATCGTCCAGGCACCCAGGCAACTTTTCCAGGTCCCCCTCCAGTCTCTCCTTGACAATGCCCTCCATCACCTTGCCCACCACCGATGTCAGGCTGATGGGCCTGTAGTTCCCTGCCACCTCCCTTGATTCCCCCCTTGTGGATAGGCACTATATGTGCCACCTTCCAGTCCTGGGGCACCCACCCTGTCCTCAGAGAGATGCTGAAGAGCTCCGCCAGGGGTTTTGCCAGGACATCCGCCAGTTCCTTCAGCACTCTGGGATGTCATTTATCCAGCCCTGGTGCTTTCTCCATCTTAAGGGACCTGAGGGCTTCCCTCACACTGTCTGCCATGATTTCCACCTCCGCTACCTCGTTCCCCTGTTTTGCCTTCCCCCACCTGCCAGTGATGCCCCTCCTCCCCAGACCCGCCAATTGGTAAGGGTGCCCCCCCCCCAGTTTCACCATCTCCTCCCATGTATAATGCAGCACCCCCATTTTCCTTGGTGAAAACTGAGGGGAAGTACTCTTTTAGTACCTCAGCCTGCTCCCCCGGGTCTTGTGCCCATCCCTCCCCTGTTTTAATCCTGCTAATCCGCCCCTTCACCCTTCGTTTTTCCCCAGTGTATGTAAAGAACCCCTTGTTCCCTCTCCTAATATCCCTGGCCAGGTTCTGCTCCTTCCTTGCCTTAGCTGCTCTCACCACCCTAGTGGCCCTTCTGGCCATCAGCTCGTACTCCCCTCAGTCCCTTTCACTCCTTGAGCACTTGAATTGCCTATAGGGTGCCTTCTTTCCCCTCACCACCTCCTGAACCTCCCTGGTCCACCAGCAGGGTTTTTGGGCCCTACCGTAGTTTTGTCTTACTCTTGCGCAGGTGCTGGTAGCATCCTGCAACCCCCTCCTGATGATTTCCCACCTACTGTCAGCGTCCATGTATGGCCCAATCCCATCCAAGTGCTCCTTAAGGATCCTTCCCATTTCCTTGAAATCTTCCCCCCCTGAAGTCAGTTACCACCGTCTTTGTGCAGCCTTCTACCCTTCCTAGGTTCAGGCAGAACCAGACCGTGGCATGGTCGCTCCCCGCCAATAGGTCCCTTACCTCCAGGCTCCCAATCTGGTCACTGTCTGCCAGGACCACATCCAGTATCCACTCCTCCCTGGTCGGTTCCCCCACCTGCTGAGTTAGGAACGCGTCCTGAAAGACATCCAACAACCTCTGTTCCCTGGCCACCGAGGATGTCATAGTCTCCCAGTCTGTTCCTGGCATGTTTAAGTCCCCCAACACCACCACGCTTCCCCTTCACAATCTGCAGTGTCTCCCAACATCTGCCACCAGACTCTCCTCCAGCTCCTCCGCCAGTGCAGGGGGTCTATACACCACTCCTATTTTTACTTTCTTGCCCCCCCCCCATTATCAAGGTGACCTAAATTGCCTCCACAGTTCCCTACACCTCTTCCACTCCTCCCATGGCAATGCAGTTTTTGATTATTATTGCTACCCTCCTCCCTTCCCTCCCCTGTCCTTCCTGAACATGGTGAACCCTCCAGGTTCAGGTCCCAGTCGTGCCCTGCGGTGGCCCAGGTCTCAGTGACCACTGCCACATCCACCTCTCCCTCAGTTAGCATCACCTGGAGCTCAGGCATTTTATTGCCCAAGCTTCTGGCATTTAGCAGGACTACCTTCCACCCTTTCCCTATACTTCCATTTCCCCTGCTCATGTTCCTGTGGGGATTCTGTCTTCCCCTGGTCTGCACCTTACCAGTCGGCCTTTTCCTGCATTTCTCCAGCTCCCCAGGGGGGTGGAAACAGAGTCCCTCCTTTATCAGACCCCCCCTCGACAGCCTTTTCTCCCATCCCTCCCCTCTTCACAAGTTTAAACCCCACCTTTCACCAATGAACCCCTCTATTTTCAACTTAAGGATTTCCTTCCCCCCAGAATTGAGATGGAGACTATCTCTAGCATACAGCCCCTTATCCTCCCAGGTCTTCCCCCAATTCCCCATCAACCCATACCCTCTGGACTCACACCACTCCCTGAGCCACTGGTTTATCACCCTAATCTTCCTCTTGTGTTCCCCACTAGTCCTTGGCACCGGCAGGATTTCCGAGAAGGAAATTGCACATCCTATATCATGACAGACCCTGACAAGCTCTCTGAACCTTGCCTGTATCTCTAGCTCACTATTTTCTTCAATGTCATTGGTACCCAGATGGACCAGTATATCCAGGAAACCTCCACAATCCTTTGCCAACTGATATACCTCGTGCTTGGCCCTGTGCACCGTTAGTCCAGGGAAACATTTTGTTCTAACCGGGCAGGCTTCTCCCTCCCTATCCCATTTGATCCCCCTGATCATGGAATCACCCAACAGGAGCACTCTGGCTGCCCCTTTTCTCCATTTCCCCCCCCTTCCATGCCCCTCATCCTTTCTACCAGACCCTCCCTCAGCTGGCTCCTTGCTCCTCCCCCTATCTGGGTGCCACCTGCCATGCCCTCCTTATTTAACCTGGCCACCTACTCCCCTCCGATCCCATGCCCCTTGTCCTCCTGAGTATCCTTCTGTACCTCGCTACCCCCACCGTTACTGCTCGTGACTGGTCCTTCCCCCCATCTGCTAAACTAGCCTGGCTCATCCTCCCTTCCATCCCATCTCTGTTCAGCCCCTCCTTGTTTGTCATGCTCCCCTGGCCTAAACCCTCAGCTCCCTTTACTGTATCCTTCTTGTACTTCTGGTCCTTCTCCTTGCCCTTTCCTCCCAACTGGTCCTTTTCCTTGTGCTTTCCTCCCTCTACCCCCTCATCCTCCTGCTCTGATCCCCTACTTCCCCCCATTTTCCCGCATTCCAAGTTTCCCCCTGTTCCTCCCACTATCCAGCCCCGCCTCCTGCCCCCTGCTCCCTTTCCCTCTCTAACCACCCCTGTCATGGCTACATCACCACCTTCATCCTCAAGCAAAAGAAGAGAACTGAAGTGGTTACTGAGCTTAAGGTCCGATCCACCTCCCCCCATTTCTTCCTTCTGTCCAGCCCCAGCCATCTGCCTACTTCCCTGAGAATGTCCTCCCTTTGGCCCCCATCTGTGAGGGTCCCCAGTTACCTGCCAGCTTCCTTCATAGTATCCTCCTTTTGGGCCCCTTCTGCCAGGGTCCCTATGCGACCCAGAGTACTCTCCTGCACTCCTTTCCCTATGCCTCCACCCTTAGTGTTTTGTGCAACCCCGTGAGAGAGCCCCTGCCCCATTCCCCAACCATACCTCCCCCCTTCCCCAGCTGTTTCCTAAGCCCCTCAACCTCCTCCCTAAGCTGTGCCAGCTGGTAGCACACTGGGCAACCACCAAACTTCCAAGCCCAGTCCAGTATCATGGCTGCCCCACACCCTGTGCACCACACCACCTTCCCAAAGATGCCAGCCCTAATGACATGTGGTCCCATCCCCCTCCAAGTAGGTTTCCTTGGGTAAGCCACCAAGTTCCCCACCAGTCCAAGACTTTTAAACTTTCAACACTTGAGTGGCTGAACTTTTCCCCACCTGACTATTAGCCTTAAGAATTTGCTCACAGGGGTAGTTTGCAACTCCCTAAGCTCCTCGCTCCCAGCCTTTAAGCTCAACCCTCAGTGACTCTTCTGTATTTAAGAATTACTGAAATGCAAACAACCTTGATTGGCTGGCTGTGTTACTGGCCAAAGCCCCTCCCCCACAAGAACAGTCTATAGCTAGCACAGAGAGATTTCAGGATTTGTGTCCCTCTGTTCCAGAGAGTTCTTAAGGAGTTAGCCCAATTTTAAAACACAACTTACAAACAATAAAAACTTACAGAAACTTATGACAAAGTTAGCTTTCCAGAACCTCACCACAATTTCAAACTTCAACTGCTACCTCCCTCTGCCACAGCCAGAAGACGTAAAGGGGGAGGATGAGCATCTAGTGCGCTCTATCACTGTGGAGGCTGAGCAGGGCACCCAAAGGTTGCATAGAAACACCTTACTGTCATAACTTGTGTGAGATTTTTTTTACAGTTGATGAGGAAGATCACTGTGCCTCAGGCTACCACAAATACTTTACAAGGCAAACGTTAACAGAGATATGGCAAGAGCACACCGGCAGACCACAGGGATGAACATCCATCTCCAAGTAAATCATACAGTACAATTTTTTGAGCGCAGCATAAGTGCCAGGCAACACTGATTACTTGGGGTTTGACTCTGGGAGGAGATGTAACTGAAGATGAAGGGTAGGAAACTTTGAACCTTATACTTAGTTCAACTCCTAAGCTCCCAAATACTACTGCAACTTCCTCTGCTGCATCCTCACCTGTTGGTGTTTTTTTTTTTAGTGTGTTTCTGTAGGGAATGCCAGCAGCAACCTCACAACTGTGAACACCACTGCCAGCACCACCATGTTGTGTCTCGAGCTAGAGCAACCAAACATTAAAGTGCCATTTAACCAAGTTAACCAGATACCAGTGTAATCACCCGGTATCCCAAGATATACCGACTGCTGCAGTGGCACTTTATGGTTTCGTGAGTGCTTTCTCCTGGTTACTTACAGCAGCATCTCCCAATTAGTGCAGTGAACCCTGATGGCTATAACACTTTATCTCCTCTCAGTTACACCAGTATCTCACAGCTACTATAGTGACATCTGCCAGCAATACCAGTTCTCTCTCCCAATTGTATCAAGTCATCTCACTGTTGCTCTAACTGGTATATTGATTTACTGTACCTGTTAGCTTAACAGATACAGTAAGTCAGTACACCAGCTACATCAATGTCTGCTCTCAGTTATATCACTCTTTTCTCACATTTATGCCAGTATGGCAATGTCCCATTAACGCAGCTCCTCCTAGTTACAGTAATAACAGTGTCTCAGTTGCAGCAATTTCTCTTCCCACTCCAGTTATGCCAGTGTCCCTTCCCAGTTACAGCTCTCAGTATTTCAGTTACAGCAGTGTCTCCTTCCATTTATGCCAGTGTCTTCTCTGAAACATGGAAATGTAGAAACTTAGATTTAACAGCAGATAAGGACCGCTTGGCCCATCCGGTCTGTTCACTCCTGCCTAGTCTTACTTAAATAATAGAATGTGCCCTTGGCTGCAGCTGCTTCCAGCAAGAAAACAAACAGTATAGTACTTTTGTATAAATAAATAAAATGTGAGGGCGTTCGCCCACTGTGAGGGTGATCGCCCTCACATTCTATTAATTTATTTAGAAGTACTGTATGGTTTGTTTTCTTGTAGGGAACCAGCTGCAGTCAAGGGAAGTCAAGTCTAGTTGAAGTTAGTTGGCTGTTAGTACTATGTTGGAAGTGGAACTCGACCTGCTGGCAGCCAGGCGGCCAGCCCACCTGACTCAGCTCAGTGTTTGCTCTGCTCTTGCTCTCTGACTGACTGCTCCCTCACACCTCACAAGCTCCCAGGCCAGGCCACCAACAGTGCTGCTTTCTTAAAGTCCAGTCAGATGGCCAGTAGCAGGCCATCTGCCCCAGTCCCAGAGACCCAGCCAGCCAGTTAGACTCAGTGCTCACTTCACTTCAGTCTAGTGTCACCAACCCTTCCAATGGTTAGCAAAGTGGTTGGAATGCCAAATCAACACTTAAAAAGGGAAACTGCACTGAGGCCTTTAGAATGAAAAATTCTGAGAAATATAATATTTCTTCTAAATATAACTAGTGATAAACCATTTTCAATTAATTTCCTTGATTTTGTATGAGTGGAATGGGAAGGGACTGGAACATGGGAGCAAAATATTCCCTGAAATCAGGGGTAGGGAACATGTAACAAAAGTATGTTTTTTCTTCAAGAAAAGCCCCCAAACTCACCACAGAGCATGTAAACTCCGCAGAGCTTCTATGGGCCTTGTAGCCCTCAGACCCCCAGCTCTTTTCCAGGGGGGGGCCACAAAATTAGTCTCTTGCCCAGGGCACTAAAATGCCTTCCTACGGCACTGTACCATTTTGTAAAGGTGCACATACTGTATCATACTGTTGTGTAAAGGTGCATAAGTTGAGATGATACTCTTGTCAAATCCACATATCAACCCAATTTTTAGATAAGTAATGGTTATATTGTTCCACCTTTGTTATGGCCATGGTGGGCTGATGGGGCCAGGATAACACCACCTGCAGTATGGGGTAAGTCAATCCATCAAGAAGAGGCAAATATTGGTCTGATTTTCATCAAAAAGAAGTTGATAAGTAAATAGAGTACCAGCCTCTACTTAAAACCATATCCCTTGGGTAACATGGCATGAGTCAGGTTGGTGTAGGTCTCTGCAGGTGACAAAAATGACCAACAAAAGTTTTGCACCAAAAAAACAGTGTCACAAGCCAAAAGCTATTTTGTACAGTGTTTGAGTGTCAAAAAGTCAAAAGCTATATTGTGCAGTGTTTATTAAATGAGTGTCAAAGGCAACAAAAAATGTACTCCCAGTGCTTTGAACCATGCATTTCTCTCTCAGAGGGCCACAGATTATATAATTATTTGAAAATCAGTGGCTGGAAAAAGCACCGAGTCATGACTTATTTCCAGGAGTGACCCAGGGAAGGGGAGGGGAGCAAAGGATAAAAACATTAACAAGTGAATGCGCAATGACAGAGCACACACACAGACAATACAAGTGCATAATGAGCAGAGTCAGGAAAAAGCAGTAGATCATTACAGCAAATGTATGAGGGACTCTTAACACAGGAGTAAGAGGGGGAGGGTATGAGTCTTGGGTAATAAGGATGAGAACTACATATTTTAGCTGCCCACATGTGCAGTTGTCAGCACCAGGATAATTCTTACTGTAACTGTATTAAAATAAGTACTTAATGATAGAAATAATACCATAAAATAGGGCCTAAGATTGAAGTTGCTGCTGCTGTTAATGCTGCCCATGAAAACCAGATGGTGTGCCTACATTTGCTAATGTATTACTTCTTATTACATCTTCTTGGTATGAAATAAGTGCTAGTTTTAATACTACAATTGCACTAAAAAGCATTATCCAGATGCTGACAGCTGCAAAATTAGGCAGCCAAAATGTGCAGTTCATCATGTTTAAATGCTGCTTCGACATGAATGGAGATAGTGCCAGAAGAGCATTATTGTTTTAATCTTATTCTGCTGAACTGTGGTTTACAGCAGTGTTCCAAGAGGAGCATTAATTATTTAATCTTAGTCTGAGAATTGTTCATGGTGTGACTAGTGGTGTGTGAATGGACCTTTGTAGGACTGGTTACCTTGATGTGGTACAGAGGCTTGTCACAATGCAATACTGTATGCAATTGTTCAGGCTGCATGTGGGTGTTGATGTGTGATATGGCCACCACCACACATTTGGTCACTTCACTACCAGTCTAGCACTGCTTGTAAAGTGCTTTGGGATACACTTGTATGAAAAGAGCTATATAAATGCTGATTCTTCTTCTTGTAACCAAAGTGGTGGTATGGCTGGCACTTTGCTGTGCTGGTATACAACACAAAGAAAAGGACGAATGTGTCGGGTGAGAGCACGAACATGGCATGGACAGTGGGGAAAGGGGTAGTTGGCACAAAGAATGGGGGGGAGCAATGATTCTACCTGGTGTGCAGATCTGAAATTCTTGGCTACACCTCTGGTTTGTCTTCCTTTTCTTTTTCAGTCAGAAGTGCCTTGTTTTGTCTTCGGATCGCCGTTTACCACTGATGTCTCCTCGTAATCAGCTAAACTTCTATATTTGAGAACAGGTCTGATAAATATGGATCTCAGCATAGTAATTAAAATGCAGCCACTTCACAAGAATAAATTACTCCATTAACTCATGTGTTTGGGTTTTACAAATACATACCAATGGCTGTCATTAAAAATGTATTTCTAAATATTGCATAGCAATATCATCCTTTAATTGCAAAACAACAGAGCTGGAAGCGAGAGAAAAATGTGAAAAAAATACTTCACAACTACCAACCTAAACAGACAAATTCAAAATGAGAATCCCTAGATATTCTGAATGCAAATACATGCATTTCAACCAGAAATCGCCTTGACCACATGATATCAGACTTTCGACTTCATAATACCTTTGGTAAGCAGGATTATGCTTATTGTTCAGATCTTCAGTGGGCGGGAATCTGCAGGAGACAAGTAAAAGCTATCCTTGTTTACAAGTAATAAGCAACTCTAGAGTTACTTTAAGAAGACAGTCTTGCGGTATAACATCGGTTTGAGTTTGGGATTTTCTGGTAATGCTTGGGGTAGTTAACAGAAACAAAGACATGACTAGTTGTAATACAAAATGAAAAGAGCGGGCAGACAGTTTGCTTTTTGCAAATCTTCAGGCAATAAAGCTCAGTACCGTGTCATGGCAATTGTGTGCACTGAGATCCAGTGTGAGAAGGTGTCACAGAATTCGAGTGGTTTCTCTTGATCGTGTGCACTTTCAATTCACTCATGACACTGCTGACTTCTCAGATCATAAAGGACTTGTGATTTTCTCCTTTTATTTTTTTGCATAAACTTTTTATTAGTTTATCTTATTAGTACAATAACAAGAACAACATTTAGCAGTCCATTAAATACAGAGGTATTCTTTTCACAAGTTTTCAAATCCTTTCCAGTTACAGTTATCATAATTCTCCATCCATTTCATATATTTCTGCTTAAAAACAACTATATACATTTACACAAAAAGAGAAAAGAAAGAAAGAGAAAAGAAAAAATAAAAAAACACCCCATTTAATCAAAGGTTCAGTTTATCTAATACATATATTAAGAGTTGCTTCCTTAGTATATGCTATGCCCCGACATGTCTTTTAATCCTATATTACACTTCTGTCTTAACTAGTCCTGGATTATAAGGGGTGTTCAGTAGCTTAGGCCTACCCATTCTGTTTTATAACAACCGAGGAATATAACCCCTACCTCTTTACCCCCCTAATCCTGGTATTCAGCTTATCATTTCCCTTTCTACAGGGTTCATAGTGTGCCAGAATGATGCCCACATATTCATGAACAATTCTTCACGCCCCCTAGCTTTATAAGTTATGTTTTCAAGCTTCAGAGCTTCCCAAGCCAGGTTCATCCATTGCCTAAGGGTAAGTCTGTCCCCAGATACCCATGTATTTAAGATACACTGTCTCGCCAACGCCAAAAGAATTCTCACCCATCTCTCAGCAGGGAACCAATCATCTTGGTCTGTATCATCCAGGCCGAACAGCATTAGAAGCAGCCCCACTTTTATGCAGCACCCCTTCATGGTCGTCAGCTCTTTCGCCACTTCCTCCCAAAATGACTGGAGTGTCGGGCATGACCAGAATGAATGAACATATGTACCCAAGGCATTGCCACATCTTTGGCATATAGCTGAAACTGCTGTGTTACACCTATTAACTGCCACTGGTGGGCTATAAAGCCTGTGCACAAATTTATATGCTGCTTCCTTGTATTTATTCCACAACAGGAGTCCTCAGTGTACATCTTTCATCAATGCCCATTGCTCCCCTGTTAAAGCCACTCCTAAATCTCTCTCCCAAAGACACTTAGTTCTGACTGTCATGTCTGGTAACTGAGTAAGCAAAAGGTGTGCAGCTTTTCTTATTACACCTTTGGGCTCTTGTTTAGCCTGCTGCAGCAATCCTTCAAGGCTCTGTATTTGAGAATTTGGTTCCCTCTGTCTCTTTATATCCTGAATATATTTCCTGGCTTGGAAGTACCTAAACAGATGGGTGGCCGGTAAACCCAATCCTTCACTGAGTTTGCTAAATAAATATACCCCTTCTTTTTTTCTTAAATCATTAAGACATAGGATTCCCCCCTCCTCCCAAGTCCGAAATGAGGGTCCCCCATGCCCGGTATAAAAAAGGATTACCTACCAGTGGTATTATAAATGTTTCCCCCTTCTAATGTCCAATCAGTTTTTTCATTTGTTCCCAACTGTCTATTACACTTCCCACTAAAATATTATAGCCTTTTTTCTCCTGGTAGGCCCTTCTCCCCCCTTCAGCCAAGTAAGAGGATAGCCGAACACACTGCCCCTTCTCCTCTAAGTCTAACCAGCTAGCTTCCCTGGGTCGATATACCCAATCTTTAATAATCCTGATTTGCACTGCCCAAAAATAAAACTTCATGTCCGGATAATTCAACCCCCCCTCTATCTTGGTCTGCCTTCAGTTTACTTAGACTGGCCCTTGGCCTCTTCCCTTGCCATATAAATTTAGAGCATGCTTTCTCAAATTCCTTAACGTCTTTCATTGTTAGCCCCATAGGTAACATTTGTAATGGATATAGCATTCTAGGCAACACGTTCATCTTAATTAAATTAATATGTCCCAGCCACGAGATAAGTAGGGCCCTCCATCTGTTTAACCCATCCATCACTGATCTCAATAATGGGCTATAATTTAATTTATATAAGGATTGGAGGTCTCTCCCTATTTTTACCCCCAGATAGGTAAAACACTATCCTACCCTACGTAGGTCCCACGTACTGTCTCCACCTCCCACTTCCTGTCCTATAAACATAATCTCAGATTTTTCCAGGTTCAGTTTATATGCGGAAAATGTGTCAAATTGTGAGACAACCTCTAGTAGAGCTGGCATGGACTGGGAGAGTCTCGTAATGTATAATATCATATCATCAGCATATAGTGTAATCTTGTTCTGCCTTCCACTCTTCCCTTTCACCCCATGTATTCTTAGATCCTCCCTAACAGCTATGGCTAATGGTTCCACCACCATTGCAAAAAGTAAGGGAGATAAAGGGCACCCCTGCCTTGTACCCCTATGTAGTGTGAATTGCTCTGACAGAGTTCCATTCACCAACACTGCAGCTTTGGGTGTTTGATAGAGTGCCCCAACCATTTTATATAGTCCTCTCCCAGGCTGAACCGTCTCAAAATTTCAAATAAGTATGGCCATTCAATCCTATCGAATGCCTTTTCTGCATCCATAGACAAGGCGGTACACGGGTCAATTGGATTGCCTAAGACATTAAGGACCTTTCTTATATTATGATATGAATGCCTCCCTGTATGAAACCAGTTTGATCCGGTGAATCAATTCAGGAAGTATGCCCTCCAATCTCGTGGCTAGGATTTTAGCATATATCTTGGCATCACAGTTTAAAGAGATATGGATCTATACGATGCACACTCCATTATGTCCTTATTTGGCTTGGGATCAAACACACATAGCATTGCCACATGTCCGGTACAACCTCTCTCCTCCCTCTTTAAACAGCTCCACATAATCTCCTCGTCATCCTTTAATATTTTATAGTATTCTGCCGGCAGTCCGTCAGGTCCACAGGCTTTCCCAGACTTCAAAGCATTGATGGCTAACATAATTTCCTCCTTGGTGATCTCCATACCTAGCATTTTTTCCTGGTGTATTGTTATTTGGAGCAACTGGTGCCTATTAAGGAAGTCCTGCATACATCCCTCCCTTCTTCCTCCATCTGCCTGGTACAGGGACTCATAGTATTTTTAAATACCCCCCTTATCTCCTTATATTTAGTGACAACTTGCCCCTTCGCATTTTTAATACCCATAATGTGCATTGGGCCTTTTCTTTCTTTTAACCAAATTAACCAACAAAGGGCCTGGCTTGTTACCCCATTCATATATCTTGTGTTTCAGATAACACAACCTTGTCCGGGCTTCCTCTAACAATAGGGTATTTAATGCTTTCCTAGTTGTCACCAATGCCTGTCGCATCTCCTCACCCCCCCCTTGCCACCCTTCCCTCTAATACCCTCACCTTCTGTTGAAGGTCCTTTTGTTTTTCCAACTTGCCCTTTCTATACTTAGCCATATAGCCTATAATTACCCCTCTCATATAAGCTTTGCCAGCATCCCATAGTGTTTGTTTGGAGAAGGCAGCCGATGCGTTGGTGTCTAGGAAAAACTTAAATTGTTCCTTTAAGTAATCCTGGAACTCCTGTGACCCTAACGTGTACGTAGGGAATCTCCATGAGTGTACCTCCCTTTTTCTTTTGGTAACCGAAAAGAGGCTGTTACCCCTGCATGATCTGAAATCTGTAGGCCCATGTTCCACCTTCTAACTTTTCATAGCAGCTCAGCGCAGCGTATATGATCTATCCTCGACCATGTTTTGTGTGGATTGGAGTAAAAAGTAAACTCCTTTCCTTGTGGGTGCACCGCTCTCCAAACATCCACCATATTCAGTTCTGCGATTCCCTCCCTCCACTTCCTGATGCATGGGTCCCTGCGCCCTCTACCCTCTAAATGGTCCAGGACTGCATCTGGTATACAGTTAAAATCAACTCCCATAATTAGGTTTTCAAATTTTTCTTTTATTAATATACAGTATCTAAAATTTTATTAAAAAACTCCAGGTCCAAATTTGTTGGTGCATAAATACTCCCAAATGTAACCTGTACACCATGGAGATTCCCAGATACAAACACATATCTACCTTCTTTTGGGTCTGCAATTACTTTCGTGACTTGTAAAGGCAAATTTTTATGTATCAGGACTGCCACCCACTGTTTACGAGAATTAAAGGAAGAGGAATAACAGGCCCCCACCCAGCCCCGCCGAACTTTCCCGTGCTCCACCAATGTCAAATGTGTTTCCTGCAATAGGGCTACTTGCACGTGCGCCATCTGTAGGGCTGTCAGAATAGCATTCCACTTAATTGGGGAGGAGAAACCCCTCACATTCCAGGATTGTACAGCTAGGTCATTGTATGCCATTATTTTTCTGTATTTTTTCCCTTTCCCTCCATGACATCAACAAGTTATTCCCAGACATCAGTAGCAATACACTGATCAACGTGAACCTTTTATCAAAATCATCAACAACAACAAAAAAAATTTGAAAGACATTAAGCATAAAATAAGAAAACATACATTTTACCCCCCTTTGTGATCCCATAATACCCTTGCATTGATCCATCCCCTCCCCTCTCCCTCTACCTCCCCCATTCCAACATTAATCACACCCCTAAACCCTATTCTTACCAACCTATTCCAGTGCAATCCCAACCTCCCCCCCCTCCTTCTTTCATCTTGTTTGCCACCTTCTAGCATGGCTACTTATCCCACCGCCTGCTACTTGAGCAGCTATGTCCCGCCTCCCGAGACCACTCTATATTAAAAGACCCAAATCCATAGTACAGCATTTATTAATGGCTAAAGAGGAACAAAAAAATCCTCACAAGGAACTACATTGCTTAGGAGCTCAGCAGAACAGGCCAACTCCTCAACACCCCCAACTGTGGCTAACATGCAACCCGCTATCCTTCTGAGCGATCTCTGCAGTTCTGCTATTTAAATGTCCCCAGTACTGTAACTGGCCCAGTCGGAGGTCAGCAGAGCAGGCCGCATGAAAGAAATAATACACACGGTAGGCCCTAGCTGCCAAACACCCCTCCCAGCCTACCTTGCAGGAAGCGCTCCTCAGTTGTTTCTTCACACTTTGTCATCATTACTCTCCAGCGCTCATAGCAGTACAGCTGAAGCCGACTCCAAACCGCCACTCATATGAAGGATTAGGTGGACACATTATCAGTCTTCCAGGGTCAGCTTAACTTTATATTATAAAACCTTATAAACAAGGGGTATCAGCCCCAACCAGCAAATTGTAAGAGTCTCAAGTCCCATTAGCACTGCCAGCTGATTCCACCTCTTATTTCAGCCTATTTTCTTCTTAAGCTCATTGATAAAGACAGTCGCCTTATCCACCTCCCAAAAAGAGAATACAGCTCCTTCATGTTTTATTTTAAGGATGGCTGGATAAATCATAAAGTGCTCCACATGCATTTCTCTTAATTGGGTCATCACAGCGCTGAACGCTCATCGCTTCTTGAGCAGCCTGGCCGAGTAGTCCTGTGTGACATGGACTCAAGCACCATTGATTTCGACTGGCTGGTTGAACCTAAAGGCTCTGATCACTGCTTCTCAGTCTTGGAAATTGTGATACCGTATCACAATGCTTCTGGGAGGTTGGCCCGGCCCTGGCTTTGGCATCACAGCTCAGTGCACTCTTTCGAGCTTATGCTTTCCTCCTTTCAGCTGTAAATTCAGGATGTTTGGCAACTGCTCTGCACAGAATCTCAATATATCTGTGCCTTCTTGACCCTCAGGGAGACCTCGTAGGCACAAGTTTGTGCTCCGATGAGAATTTTCTTGATAATAGAGGGCCTCCCTGAGGTCCTCCAGCTCCCTCTCGAGCGCGTTAACGTTATCTGGCAATGGCTGCACCATATCCTCCACTCTGGATGTGTGCTCTTCCATCTCCGCCAGCCTTTCCCCATGAGCCGCTGTCTGCTCAGCAATTTCCTGTAGTTTAGCCTCAATTTTATTCTCCATCTTCTCCAAGCATGGATTCAAGGCAGAGAAGACCTGTGTAGTCACCTTGCGTCCCAGTACCGCCAGCTCTGCCACCAAAAAAGATATAGGGCCTGCTGTTTCGGACGAAGGCCCAGACGGCTGCTTCTTCAGGCTTTTCCCCGCATTTCTAGTGGGTTTTCCAGGCACATTCATGAGGTATTCATCCATCGCTGTGTAGCTTTATCTTAGTACAATGTTATACTCGATGTTCCAAGTCTAAATATCTAAAAAAATAACTTATTTTGGTCCCTAGGTTGCGGAGCTCAAGGAGATCATGTCTTGCTGCTTAGCTGCTCATTAGCGCCCCCCGATTTTCTCCTTTTAAATACATGACAAGCTGTTTGCTACATTAATGTCAAAAGTCTAGGACATACGCAGCATAAAGATCAGTATGGGTTTCCTTGTGTGTTTAGCTAGCAGCTATCAATAGTAGGTGTCTGTCATGTGTATGTGTGTGTGAGGGGGACAATATAAATTATTTTATTTCTAGGATTTATCTTTTGGAAAAGAGTGAAATTGTTTAGAAAACAAGAAAAACTATGAACAATCTCATTACTGACTCCACAATTTTTTTTATTGTCTCAGCAGTGCTCGAGCACCTTGAGTCACATCTGGGGGACATACATTAAGTATGTGCTGGGCGATTGACCAGGGGGTTAAGCTTCGATCTCTCCAATGTTGATTTTGGCTTTCTAGGTGACCCTTGTTTAATGGAACATAAACGGTGCCATCACTCCATTCTTTGCAATTTATGAACAGAAGACACGCTGAATTCCATCTATCCTACTTGTTATTAAGGGAGATTGTTTTAGCCCTATAAAAATAGTTGTCAAAACCAGGGGGGGGTGCGGGGGAGGCGTCCAATTTTTTTGGGCTGAATACATTGCCCTTTTTCATTTATTCCACTGACTACATTCAGGTCAGCGTGTGACAGCAGTCAGCAGTACCCCTTGCCCTTGAATCTGCTGCCGCACCTCGTGCCCCCTCCCTCTTGAATGTGCCGCAGAACCTTGCAACCCCCTCTAAGAAAAAGATTAAAGAAACATCTACAAGCTGCTGTCCAGTCTCAGAGAGAGTGGCAGTATGTCAACAGTGTTAAGTGCTTCATTCTAAATCCCAGCTGAGTTGTAAAGTAGAGTAATTATTAAATGACTGCAAAGTTGGTTGATAACGGCTCTACTTTACAACTCTGGCAGAACTTCCAGCTCCCACCTGCTGTTACTTTATTTGAGGAGACCACCCCGATCAGCCTTGCCCTTAACATCTCTTTATTGTGGGGTCGGGGATTCAAGACATACATCACACCTTACTTGTCCTCCTGCCTCAGTGCCGGCACCTTCAGGCCTGCTCTCCTTGCAGCAATAACAACTGGTGAAATGCCTTATTTTAATTTATTATTGTCCCCCGTGAAGGTCCGACTAAGAAAGGTAGGGCATGCTAGTAAGGGGGAGGGGGGCTTAAAGGTAGCCCCTCATCACCACAGCCATCCTATTTCCCCTGCTCATGACTGAAGACAAGACTGACTCCTGCCTTCTTAGTTAAACTGGCTTTCTTTATGTTGGTTTAGAGATTGAGGTGTTTGGAGTCAGACCACTGTTTCTTCTTGCTGGCTGCCCTGTGCCCTGCCCCTGCTGTGCGCCAAGACAGAGTACCAACTCTCTATGGTCCTGAAGATTGATCGATCATCTCACATCTGCACTGGTGCTAAGGTTGTGGCCGATCATTGTAAACATATTTTTATTTTATTGTTTTTGTATTTTGCTAAACCCAGTAGGTGAACGAATTCCAATTCCCCACCCTGCTTGCCGGATGGAACCGCAGACCCCTGTTTGATGGAGTGCAGCGAGGAGCAAGTAAGCTCCAACAGGACAGCCTCTCAGGACAGACTCAGTCCCTCTAATGATAGTGAGTACTGGAGTTGTAAACTGACGCCCAGCAGTCACACTCTCACTTGGTTGCTTGCCCAGTCACCGAATCCGCTCGCCATCGGTCCGACTGCCAGAAGTCCAGTAGTCCACTCCATTCAGACTGCTCAGTCAGTAGTCTATCTGTGTGGCTGTAAGAGGGATTGTGTGGTCATCGGTGTGGTCCATAGCCGCCTTGGTGACTCTGTTGCATTTGCTGTTCAAATATACTGGATTGGTCTGTCAGACTCTGACAGCGTTTACAGGATGGTCGGATCATCTGTCAAGAAGAGAAGAACCTGGTTGTGCCAGAATTGAACAAAGTTCCATTTTGGAATCTGGCCACTCTGGTGCTGTAGCTGCTCCTCCTGCTACTCTGCTACTCTGCTGTTGCCATTAACCACACAGGTATTGATTTTTTATTTTATTTTTTATTCTTTTTTTTTGGTAATGAAGTAAAGAGCAAAGGAGGTGATTCACGAGTCTGAGGCATGAGTGTCTGTTTTTTTCAGAGATGGGTGACCTGGGAGCATCTGATGGGATATGGGGGTGGGTGGTAAATAAGTGACTTGCTAGTGAGAGTCCAAGGATACATAATTCTTATTCTCCAAAAACTGAGCAGGGTGTTGTGACAGGGACACTTTGGCTTGGCAATGGCTTCTTCACTGATTTAAAAGCCACTGACCTAAGGCATTGATTGTCCAATGTGTCCAGCCTTGTAAAGCAGCTGGGTATACCAGCTGGGGCTGTGGGGCAATATATAACTCCTGCTAAGAAACAAACAGAATACCATCCCTCAATCTTTTGTCACTAAAGTGAGGGACAGAGACTCAAAATAAATGAAAAAATAATGAACAGTGCGGGGCTACTCAGTGTTAGCACTCAAAACATTGAATATACCAGTGCTTATAAATTGTCCAAAGTTAATGTTGCTTTAACATTATATAATGTTAAGAATTTCTGCTTGAAGGTTTAATTTCACAACAGCTTCTTATTGTGGGACTGGGCAAATGTTTGGTTTTCGAGGGATGAAATGAGAGACATTAGAGAGGTATTCAGAATACCTGAAGTGAAAGGAGTGGTTAATGTAAACATCAGTTGTGAGATGCAGGGAAGATACCAGTAAGTGGACTGGGGCACACAGTCGTTTTACATCCATGACTGACCTGGGACACAGCTAGACATCCTCCAGCTACGCTACAACAGTCTGTGTTATTAATTTGCTAGCACTGCTTTATTTTTGGTTTAAGGAGATTTTACACCTTAGCCAGCCTATCCTGGGGAAATACATTCTGAATAAATCACTGTTAAATACATGAATAGGAAAATGCCACACTCTAAAAGCAGTGATGTGTTGAATCTGCCCTTGGCTGCTTCCCTTTCATTTAAAGTTGCCAACAAACGTTCTTCCATTTTATGTTATTTTTATTCAATTTTACTGACCGGGTAGGCCTAACCCTTTGTCAGGGGTGACCCGGAGGGGGATACAGATGATAACTAATTCAAATTGAACCAGATTAAGCTGTTGGTGGTATTTTTTGTAAATGGGGAAAATTTGGCCAGGACTCCAGGGAAATTCGCCTGTTTTTGAGAAGTGCCATCAGTCTTTAATGTCCACCTGAGCAACCACCAGAACAGACAGACTTTCTCCTATCTATCGTGTTCTCTACTACATCCTAAAACAGCTAGGAGTGGGTCTGGGACCATTGTACACTATCACAAGCTACACTTGTATCAGTGTGCAGTACAGCTGTTTCTTCTCTTTTCCCTGCTGAAAAAGAGATATGATCTTAATAGCCTCCCTCTGTTTAAGCTGAAATCCACATTCCACTAATTCCTTCCTTTCTTGCGCGTAATCTAACCCTTACTCCTTCACAAACCAGATGATGTTGGTTCTTCATAAACCAGATGACGTAAGTAGCCATCAAGTGAGCACAGCTTCACAACTGCAAAACTTGCCGTTACATCATGTATAGTAAAGCAATGCTTGTTTTTATTTTATGCTAAGAAATATAGTACTTCACTCTTACTCTTTTGTTGAACAAGCCCACAGCACAGGTTAACACACGATCTTCTGGATTACAGTTTTTTACTTTTATTCCCCAACCACAACACAAATGCTTCTTCCACCCTGAAGGTGGCCTTTTGGTACTCATTTTTGCCCAGTGGATCCCAGAAGCACTGCATGTGAATGTGAAGGCTAACAAATATTGCGTGTAGACTGTTGTAGTTGAAGGATCTCCAGACTGTCTCTGACTCTGAGCAGCTTATAAGGGTTTTATTCTGTTCATGATTTTTCTCTTACAGTTAAATCTGATTTAGTTTAACAACATTCCCTGACCCCTTGCATGGAATACAATTCCTTACAATGCATTATAATTTCACATAAATTCCAGTACAGAACATGAATATCAGTTTTCAGACTTCATTGCTATGACTAATATTTGACAATAAATGCAGTATTGTCTCTTTGAGGGAAAACAATTGTTACTAATAAAATTCTGTTGTTTATGCGTGTGTGTTCCTTAATTGCTTGCAAGTCTTCTTTATAGAAATAGGCTGCTAGCATATAGTGGTTTAAACACACAGTCTGGTACAATCGATTCAGATGAGCCTAGTAACGGCTAGTCCCTCAGGTTGGCAGCAGGTATTTGACCCAAATATTGTGAAAACAGCACACTCTTTAGCATTTCGTTATTAACCATGAAAAAAGATGTCAAAGATCTGGGATACAGTGTACTGCTTCAATAAAAGGACAATGTCAACCCCCTTAGGCCTTATACTGTCACTGTCTTAACAAACACATGTTATTATTGCCAACATTCTGTAACAACTGCTAATGTAGGTGGTAGTTTCATTCTGATTCTTTTTTTTCTTTTCAGAAGTGAAAACCAGACTGTCCACCATACTGGTGTTACCACACAAAAACACATTGGTTTGCATTCCTTCATCAACTCCCATTGCATCTTTCATGGACTGGGAAACATTCCCAACGCAGTCTAGCCACTCATGATGCAGTAGGAGTTCAGGAGGCTATTGCACCATGACTGACTTCACTGTTTAGATGTGTTTCTAGTGTTCAGGAAGTATTCAATAAGGATAGTTACATGATTTGAAACAAAGTAGTTTGTAAATATTTCTTAGCATGC
This sequence comes from Neoceratodus forsteri, assembly GCA_016271365.2. Taxonomy (NCBI): domain Eukaryota; kingdom Metazoa; phylum Chordata; order Ceratodontiformes; family Ceratodontidae; genus Neoceratodus; species Neoceratodus forsteri. The sequence continues at coordinate 335,240,820 of CM028137.1, read as the reverse complement.
ATTTCACTTCTACTGAACAAGCAGGCAGACAAAACAACCAGCAATAGCAAGGAACTGTGGACAATATCAACAATCATAAAACGTGGGGTTTCACCTAGAAATAATATAATGCAAAACAGGTTGACAGTGTTCCTTTCATAAATAAGCTCTGTATCAGTATTTCCCCTTCCCCGGTTCTGGGTGATAATATCACCCGCAAAACAAAGCAGGACAAAATATCGCAGGCATGACATCACAGGCAGTAACATCGCCCGACAATAACATCATGGAATGGAATAATATGGGCCACCATCCTGCGGTATGTCTCGGACATCTCAGTGCCTCCACAGTCATGGGAGGAGCCGGAGGGAGGCGACACACAGAACAACCGATGGTGCGGGCACAGTGGGAACACCACAGTTACCTACAGAGAAGATCCCCGTGCCTGCTGCCCCAAGTGCACATGCCTGCAGCGACTCTGCATCCCCCCCTGCAACCACCCCACTGCCTCTGACACAGCCACACATGGCCACCAACCACTGGTTGGCCACACAGTATGGCACCTTGCGATTCCCCCGCTGACCCAACCCAGCCATACAACCATCGGGCCACAGCCTGCCACGGGTAACTCATGAATGGCCTGCCATACATACCCATTCCCCATCCATGGTCTGAGGCGACCTAATCTGCACTGTTATGGCATGCTTTCTGTTGTGTAATACCCAGAACCCTCCAGGACCGCCTGCAATTGACTGCTTGACAGTTCACACTGCCCTTCAGAGCTGCAGATTCCCCAGTGCATGGCAGGAGCTGCTCCCTACCTTGGGAAAATCTTCATTAAAATAATGGTGGAACAGGTCTGACTGCTGTTCTCACTGTGCCTGCACCATCGGTCATTCTGTGTGTCGCCTCCTTTAAGGTCCACCCATGACTGTGGGGTCACTGAGGTGTCCAGGACACACCCCAGGCTGGTGGCCCACATTATTCCATTCCATGATGTCATTGTCGGGCGATGTTACTGCCCGCAATGTCATGCCTATGATATTTATTCCACTTTGTTTTGTGGATGATATTATCGCCCGGAACCATTTCCCCAGCCTCAGGAGTTTACAGTGTTGCTGGTGATTGGGCTTACCTACTAATTTCTATCCCAAAGTTAGTAGGACCAAAAACTCCTAACCATTTTGTGTGAAGACTGTATACTCAAGACTGTAATACAAACACCATATTACTATGCCATCTTTCATTTTCACCTGGGCAGCCATTGTATCAGGTTAAGCAATGGATGGTTCAGATTTCACATGGAGCTATTATGGGTTGGCAGGTGCACTCTTACTATACTGCATTAAATACTGCTATATGGTATAACTGGATTCTTAACATTATGATCATCATCATAAATATGCATTTATTGTATTTCGGTATGGCAAAACCTGGTTTACAACAAGTGCCCTTTGTACCCCCAATAAGTGCCCCTCTGATCCTCAGCCCCCTCAGCTTTTATTATCTTCCAGCACCCTTGAAAAACACCCTAGTTGCACACAAATGATAGGATGTGTTACTGGTTTCAGTGGAAATTACTCACAATAAAATGCATTCTGAACAATCAACTTTCCAAACTTTTAGTGCACTCACAACATCAGCTGAGCTGCAAAGGTTAAGGAATGTTCATTTGAGAGTCTTTCTTCCTCGGCTGCTTTCAAGAGAAAGTGCGGGATTGCTATACAAGTAGAAACTTTGGAGGCCTTACCTTACATGCAAAAGCTATAGTTACTTCTCCTAAGATATTAACACAAGTCCCAAGTGTGATGGAAAATAACTGCCCCTTCTTTTAGAACCATCACTTCCCATTGCTACCAGCAAAAAAACACCATCAAAACTCAGATGAAGACTCGACGACTACTGTCCAGACAAACTCACAAATTTCCTGCGTCAAACAATCCAGCTTGCCTCGGTGATCTGCCTGCGGCACCAGGAATAAATGCCATATGCACTCCTCACCAACTTCACTGCATGTCTCATTGTATTTGTTATCCACATAGGTTGCTAGTTGTAGGGGGGGACTGAGGAGGCATAGACAGACCCAGGTGTCTAGCTGGGACTCCCTCTCACCCAGCATTATTATAACTCTGAATGTGTTGACAGGCTGCAATACTGTATTTCAGTTTCCTAATTTTGATAGCCATTATCATTTTTTTTGGCTCAATTTGGCATTTTAACTTGTAGGGTTCCTTGACATTAAATGAAAAAAGGGACCAAGATTTCAAAGCATGTTCTTCACTGATCTGGGAGCCACGCAGTTTAAGTGACTATTGAACAGAATGACTTCTATTGCACCTAACCTGTTTATTGCAATTGTTGAAATACGTATGCATATTAATCTTTAGAAAAATAGATTCTATTGATCTGTCAATTGTACCAGCATCAACAGTGCTGTGGTTTCAGGTGCTTCCCCTCACCTTGTTTTTCTGTGTTTCTCTACATAATATCTCCCTTTAGTGGGACTAGGGGCAACACCAATTTCATCAACATCTTGTTATTAAGTTCTTTACAATTTTTCATCTGATCCTTTTCTTTATTTATATGCTATCTACTTCCAATAACCAGCTAACATATGGGATGCGAATTCCACAAAATGACTGTGATGAGCGTGCGTTGCACAGTTTTCACGAATGATTTAAGTTTGAGAATTTTTAATATTTTCACTCCAGATTTCAACATTGCCATCTCTTCACACCCCCCTATGAATGGTACAGCTGCCATTTTTCACATCCTTTGCCCAAACTATGTTTTCGCACATCTGGCGCAGAATGGCATGGTTGCTGTGGGAAATCTATGTTTGGGACAGATTAACAAAATCACACTGCCACTGTTCATGAGCAGAGGTCCCAAAATGCTTTCATGAAGTGGATGTCACAAAAAGGCCATGCTGAAAATTTGTAGTGCAAATACCAACAAACGCCCAGTGCCTTAGGGTTTCTAACCATAGCGTCCCACTCTGTACAGTCTGACAGGTGTCAGGGGTGTGCCTTTGGATTGCTGCCTGCAATGCTCATGCCATTTCAGCCCCCCCCCACCCTGCAACCAGTGACAGGCATCGAGGTGTATCTTGGACTCCTCGGCCCCAGAGTTCAACCCATTCTCCTATACTGCATCCATTTCAGCATATTTCCTTATGGAATGGGGTGACTGTAAAGCCAAACTGCCCAAGGCACACTTCAACATTTGTCGGTGTCTACAGGATAGGGTGAGGTGAAATGGCCTGAGTGTTATGAGCGATGACCGAAAGGCACACCCCAATGCCTGTCCATCTCTGCAGGGTGGGGTTGGGGTTGGGGTTGGTGTCACTTCAATACTTCACTGCCATTTGTATTCTGCATCTATCTAACTCATGCACTTCCAGTGCTAATACCAGCAAGCTAACATTAGGCATTGACAAAATGCTTGTTTATTTGTGTTTTTGTAGTCGTTATTTGTTATACATTCCACTTCTCCCTCCACCCAGATCGGCAAGGTTACATCTGAAAATGAGCTGTTGCCAGATTAATATGTCCTTCTGATAAAACAAGAAAGAATGGAAGGAAGGAAGGAAGGAAGGAAGGAAGGAAGGAAGGAAGGAAGGAAGGAAGGACTTCTTAGTTATTGTGTCACATTGGTCTCTCCTTGGTAAATGGTGGTATGACAGAAATGCTTCCTCTATCTTAGAATCCATAGTGAACTTCAGTGTTCATTTCTATTATATTTCTTTCTTTTTGTTTCTTAAGAATAGCACCAAACGTTTACCAGATGTGTCACCATTTATGTAGAAGCTGACTTTTAGAGCTCTCTCTCTTTTTCCATTTGACTGTTCATTAAATCTTGTTTATAGCAGGGAGCTGGAACCTGAAATATTTTTGGCTCAATACAGTCTGCAGCTGCTGCAGCTACATTGTATGACAGAAACATAGTGTCCTGTGTCTATGTAAATTATGTGCCCTGCAGGGACAGAGTATACAATACAGGGAGACAGCAAGCAACTTGAGTTCAAGTTTCCAGTTTAGCTCTGTAGGAGTCATGAGGTCCAAAGGCACTCCCCAGTCTAGTAAGGGGAAGAGCATCAGAGCCAGGAAGCTTTGCCTGATGGCAAGGAGACAGCCAGGAACCTCTTGAAAGAGAAGCTGACTTGAGAGTTTGCTCAGTAGCATCCAAGCCTGGCGGCAGGATATATTGGTTACTCACCACATTTACAGAAGGATAGGCAAGGATGCAGCCCGTTCAAGTGGGTGGGTCCAGTAAAATGGATCCAGCTATGATGGTACCTGTATGGGCTCTCACCTGGACCAGAGGGTCAGCCACACTTAAGCTGAGTGTGCATGTGGTCTGCACCCCAGAGTCACTTTGGAGGTGGCATACCTGGCACTTGGTGTGGCCAGCAAAAGGGCCCAATCCTTGGATGCTCTGGTGCACACAAAAAGTAAGAGGAGTGTGAAGGGGCAAATTTCTGCCCTGGGGGACAATGAGTAGTTTCTCAAGGGATGTCAAGGATCCTAGATGGCACAACCTTATGGTGTGTGACCCGATGGCTTACAGGGACTGAGTTAGATGCCTGAGTAGAGGGGTGCTGAGATTCAGAGCTAGGTGAGGGAAGGGTTGAAGGTTGCAAAGTTTGTAAAAGGATACCCCAAGGACCCAGGAACCAGAGCAGTGTAAACGGTCAGTAAGGCAAGAGTAGCACCAAGACAAAGTAAGAGAGTTCCTATCTGTGATGGTAGCAGTCTCCAAAGGTGTGTGTCTGCTTGGGCAATCGCGGCCGCTAAAACAGAATGCCACCCTTGGGTAGGGTCAGTGATAAGTTGTAGCAAGAGAGCAGAGCTTCAGCAGATGTCATCACCAAGTCAGCATGGGGTATTGGAAGATGCTATGAGAGCACTGGCAAAGTTTTAGTTAACTGAAATACCACTGGGCACCATGTCAGGCATACTAGTCCATGAGCATATTATTAGAATGTCACTAGTAATTCAGAAGAGTCCATTATGGGGATGTAAATGTCCAGTGCTGTGACTAATATGGCGCCAGTGGAATGTGCAAAGTGTTGGCCACCATGAGACTGATTTTAGGGACTGAGAGAGTCCAGGAAGCAAGTTACATGTCAAGCTACGGCTGTGGCAGTGTCTTATTGAATACTTATAGGAGTATCGTGCTGTATTAGAAATCCTTCTGATGTGGGTCTCTGTGGCCAGAGAAATGTATTCAACTGTTGTGCCCCTTTATCGTGTGCACCTCAGTAAAGGGAGAGTCCAAGACAGCCATAGTGTCAGTGTGGGTTCTTTTGATTCTCCAGCATTTACATCCTATTCCAACAGTTCCTTAGGATGAGATGGAAGAACCAAAATTGTGTGATTGTTTGCAGTGGGTTTCCAATGAGCCCAACTTGCCATCAGAAGTACCTTAGACTTGGGAGTGCCCAGGACTATGTTCACCCTTATCCCCATCGGACGCAGTCACTCAGGTTTGGTATGAATGAGGCGGTTGCAGTTTTCTTTCCTTCTAATGAGACGAGCGATCCTCTGCACATTCTGGGTGACATATTTGAGATCTGTAATGCTGTTATGTCATGATAGCCTATATAGAACCCTGAGAGGTACAGTACCTCCTAGCTGAAATGAGCCCAAACAATAGACAGCCGCAGAACCAGCATTTGGAGATGCAGGCCAAGACTTGGTCTTGTTTAAATGGTTACAGGCAGGTGAGAAAGGTTGGGAGAAAGGAAAATTAAATATCCTGCAAAGCTCGATAGAGAAGAACAACACATTTTGTTTTTGCAATAAAAGTTTATTTGATTTTCTACCTTACAAAAACATACAAACATTACAAAGGCTGAACAGGACATAATGGATGCGAGAACAAAAGGGAAGAAAAATAAAGCAGTGAACTAAATGAAAAACATTAAAGATAACTTATCCAACTATTGCCTCTACCTGTTTATACTCAAGCCAGTACATATGCACTACAAAATGTGTCAACCCCTTGTTTAATGAGAACATTGCCTGTATTTCTGTTAAAATGAAAGGGTAGGTTAGGCCTGCCATCTACTGGCAGAAACATCAGAAACATTTATTCAGCAGTGTCACTGCTACTGTCCAAGAGGGGGAAAATAGGCTTCTGTGGAAAGAGAATCCTGAAACCCCTTATTCCCTTTGTCTGCCCCTTCCAGCGCAGCATCTGGGAATTCAAAATAGCTAAACCCAATAGGCCTCACCACCCAGCTGGGTGAGACTGAGCAACAACATGAACTGCTTACAGTGTCAGTAAACAGAACATAGTGTAAACAATTGTAGAACTAATCCATGTTCTGTATGTGTATTACCTGAAACTCTCTGACCTGAGGTGAAGTATCCTCTCTCCCTACAGCAGCAAGTTAGGCAGGGAGAGAGTCGGCTTGGTTCTCTCTCCCTCTCTCTCTCTCTCTCTCCACAAAGTGTGATTACAAAGCCCGCATTTATTTCATTGTCTGGTAACTGCAGTCAGCAATCGCATATCTGCAATTGGGACAATGTGGATGTTGAAGGTTACCCCTGCTTTTCTGGTTCAACAGAGTTGAGCGGCCTAGGTGGCTAAACTGATTGGGGATAGGTTCATATCCAAGTTTAAGGTTTAAGTAGCATGGTTCCTTTACCCAGAGAAAAGTACTATATAATTGGCCTCATGCAAATATAGTACAACCCCCTTGGATGCAGTGCTTCCCAAACACCCTACAGGATTGCATCACCCAAGACCCAGTACAATGCAACAACAGTTCCCCACAAATTGCAATACTTATTACTCTATGAATGATCTGTGCCTTGACCAGTAATTGCAACAAAGAACCCAGAACGTTATTAGAGATCAGGCTAGATCCCTAGAGAAAAGGGAAGGGCTAAGCAACTGAGGTAGCACTGTATATGTACAACCTACTAAACAGTGGCCCTAGCTCCTCTTCTGCCACCCTCCTCAATGCAGACAAATAAACAGTAGGCCAGTCATAAATTACATGAATAGTACTCTTACCCAGCTACCAGTGACTGTGATATAAGCAAATAAGGTAAGTTCAGTATAATGTATTTCAATAGGGTTTGAACGTTTACTCATAACTTTGTCATGTTTTAATATTTTTACACCAAATTTTCAACATGGCCTTTCTGGGACCCCACCTCAAGAATGAGGGAGGTGGAAGTTTTCAAATCTGTCCCAAAAAGGTGATTGTGAGGTCACTGCGTGAAATCACCTTTCGGACTGGATTTGAAGAATTTTCACCTACTAGGTTCATAATTGGGGCCAAAAGAAGGCTGTGGTGAACATTTGGTGTAACAATATGTTAAAATGACTAAGTTATGAGCGAACATTGAAATATTTCAACATTCACTCATAACTTCACTAATTTTAAAAAATATTCCACCAGACTTTAAACATTGCCTTTTTGGGACACCACCACATGAACAAGGCAGGTGATGTTTTTAAAATCTGTCCCAAAAGGTGATTTCATAGTCACTCTGTGAAATTATGTTTTGGGCAGGATTTCAAAATATTTACCTACCAGGTTCATGGTGGGGTGGGGTCATAAGAAGACTATGTTGAAAATTTAGTGTACAGAAATGGTTAAATGACAAAGTTATGAGTGAACATTGAAATATTTCAATGTTCACTCATAATTTTGCTAATTTTCAATATTTTGACTCCAGACTTTAAACATAGCCATTTTTTCACAAAACCTCATAAACTTGACAGGTGTTGTTCCTTAAATCTTGGACAAAACATGTTTTCGCACTTGTGGTACAAAATGGCATTCCAGACAGTATTCTATAAATGCCACTTGTCATGTTGATAAGGGTGAGTCGTAAAATAACTACCTTGAAAATCTGGGTTAAAAAAAAGAAGAAGTAACTTTGTGTGTAGTACCAGCCTTTACTCCAGCAGGTGGTGCTTTATGATCCTGTGCCATTGAGCTGAGTTTGGGGGCAAGCTCAATGACCCAGCTGAATGGGTCAAGGCTGGGGGAGATGATGCTGTAATGGAACACCACCACCCCCCCAGCCTGGGAAGAAAAGGTGCAGGTTGCCTGCATGAACCCAATTATCATATAGTGAAGAGAACTCCTCTTTTGGCATAGAGCCTTACACTTCTGCACCTGTGGGTGCAAGAGGGCCCTGTTCTTTGGCCGAGAGATGGATTCTTTGCACTGTGCATCTGTGTCTGTGGCCACATGGAGCCACAAGACCCAGAGGGCACTGCACTTCATCTGTCCACCAGAAAGCCCCATGAATTCTTGAGATCCATTGCAGTACAGAAGTGCAGAGCCCTGCACTCCCATAGATGGACGGTGTCTCCCCTTGTCACAGAACCCAGAGGGCCCTGTGTATCTGCATCTGTTCACACAGGTCCGTGAATAAGAATACAATTCCACTATCTAAAAAGGAAAGGAAATTCTTTGCAAAAAAACTGCTTTAATGCACCAATTAGGATTCAAGTTAAAAGTAGGAAAATGTGGCATTATTGCTTCCAACCATAACTCCCCAACCCCACCCACCAAGCAGCAAAAGGAAAAAAAACATTACGGCTTTGGGAATCCAGGCCTTGGCCGACCAGTGTTGGGGTCCACCTTGGAGCTGTTAACCCTAATGCATACCCCCCTCCCCTGAGCAAACAACATCAGACATGATCTCTTTTCTTTACTCAGGACTCACAAGGAAGAAAGCTACAACAGAGTCTGTTGCCAATGTAAAGGCCACCCTCCTTGGTCTAGGGGTATGCAGGATGGAGCAGTCATTCAGGGAGGAGCTGGGATATAGGTGCCACATACAGGACTATTTCTTTTTCCAAAACCTCTTCCCTAAAGTCTGTTGCAACAGCACTTATCGATACTTTCCTATATCTTTAATTCTGTTTGCTTTACCTGTACAGGTAGGCCGCCTGTATGAGGTCATTCTTTGCTATCTCCTAATATTTCCATGTCCAGTATGTGAGCTCTTTTATCTCCCTTCCCGAGCCCTGAGAGAAAGAAAAAGTTCTCTGTTTAACAGCAGAGCTGCTAATGCTCTCATACTGCTGTGGAGTTTTGTGTGTATTTCAGTAATTATCCTTGGTAAAGAAAGCAAGGGTAGTTTCATTCAGTACTGCCCAAGTTCAGGTATTAATAAAATAAAGCAGAACCCCCTTTTATTTTCATGGAGCACAAAAAGGGTAGTAGCGTTTGAGTAAAGCCAGTGTTTTTTAAAACTCAACTCGCCCCTCCGTGTTTAAGAAAAGAGCCTGCCGCCCGAACATGAGCAGCGAGCGCTTTGCTTTCCTGTTCATACTGCGGTGTTTCAGTGGCTCAGTAGAGTAAAATACATGCAGGTTGCAGGGAAAACCTGTTGTTTCTGTTTAAGTTAAATTTCACCTTCTGTCCGCTTGAAGTGTGAGTAAGCGTGACTGCAGTAAGGCACGAGAAATAGAATGAAAGAAAAATTTTTTAAATAGCAAGTGAGAACTGCAGTTCACTCAGAAGCCTAATGAAAGAACTGCAGTTCACTGTGTCAGCATGTGAAATATTGCTAGCGTTTGGTTTTGCACACAACCTTCTCAAACTGCTTTCTTTTGACCACAAGTAAATATACAGATAAAAAGACAAAAACAAAAACCCCTTAGTGCAACTCCATAAGTTTATAAATGTACAAAGGAAAGAAATAAAACCCCTTAATGCAAACCCATTATGTTTCATATGTACATTTTATTGTTTTAAAGCAGGTCTCACCAAATTAGGGTGCAGCCCTGTAGCAATTTGCTCTGAGGCTGTCTGTGCTCTTCTGCTGCCTGTTTCAAAGGAGCCAGCCAGCTCAGTTTTCCTGTTTATATAATCTTGGTAACAGAAGGATCGGAGCATGCATCAAGACTTTGCATCTTTTCTTGATTTAAGTATTATTTTTAGGTTCTGTTGCCTTTGTATGAATGTAAATAAAAGAACTAAGGAAATAAGGGGTCTGAAATGTAAAACATTGTAGCAGAAAAACAAATTTTGTTGTTTGCAGTAAAAGAGTGGAGCCAAGGATATCACATGACTGCTCAAGGTATAAAAGGAGACTTGCTTCATTCATCAGATGAGATTGGTGACTGCAGGGATAGGTCACACACTGCCCTGTCACTGGTAGCACTAGCTGTTTTCTTTATATATACCTTCTTATGCTCTTTTGTTTTATTTTGCCATATAAGTACACCTTATATTTTGTTTCTGTTAATTTATTTGCCTGAACAAGGAATAAACCTTCTTGAACATCAGAAACCTGTTGACATTGGTGTCCTCCTTATAATCCCACATCCTCACACGTGGTGGTAGTGGTGGGATATTAAGGTCTGGCACTACAGGCTTTCTGGTATTGGCCAAGTATCTCTGGAGGCACCTGGTGTTCCAGGAGGAACCAACTTGTGGTGTTCATACCAGGGCTATGGCTGAAAAAGACAAAGAATCATTGTTGCCTGGCTAGGGCGATGTGAGGTGGAAGACGTCAAAAACAGAGGAGGAAGGTGCTACTGGAGGAGATGTGGAGGATGAAGAGAAGGGCAAGGAGAAAGAGGTAAACCCTTCAGTAGTTGATGCACAAGACTTGCTGCAATGGCTATGTGTGCAGCAGGTTACGCTTGCCAAACTGAGAGAAATGGACAGTCAGCGGAATGAGGCTAGATGGGCAGATACCCTGCGGGCTATCCAAGCTTTGGGTACAGGGCAACCTTCTATGGCTACTAATAGTCCAAAAGACTTAAAATTGACCAAACTTTGTGAAACTGATGATATTGAGACATATATAACCACCTTTGAACATATTGCCCGAGCATGTAACTGGCCTAGAAGTCAATGGGTCATATGACTTGCCCCCTACCTAAATGGTAAAGCCCAGCTTGCATATGGAAATATCGATAGCAGGTTGAGCAACAATTATGATGCGGTAAAAGAAGCTATTTTAAAAAGGTATGACATCTGCCTGGAGACTTATCGTCAGAGGTTCAGGACTTTAACATTTCATAGAACTGATACCCCTCAAGAAGCATATACAAGACTAAAGGACTTATGTGGAAAATAGCTATCCCCAGGGACTAGTACCAAGGAACAGATGTTGGAGGCGGTTGTTCTAGAGCAGCTTGTAAGAATCTTACCACAAGATGTTCAAATGTGTGGTCAAAGAACATCATCCTGAAACAGCTGTGAAAGCTGTCAGTCTAGCAGAAGACTACCTAGCAGCAAGGTACCCATAGACAGAAAGAGTACACAGGATCCAGCACAGCCTCATCCATGGTAAGAACGTATACTCCCTCAAATAATGCTACTGCAGGGGGTTTGAAAAGTATTAAAAATGACAGACTATTTAATCCAGACATCATTTGCCATATTTGTCATGGAAAAGGCCATATAGCACGATTTTGCCTCAAGAAAGAGACAGTACCCACACAACTGGCTCTTGCTAACTGGGGGCAATATATAACTACTGTTGTTGTGAATGGACAAGAGATGGCTGGTCTTCTTGATTCTGGGAGTCGTCAGACTTTAGTAAAGGCCAGTTTAATCCCTGACACCGTAGGACATAAGGCAACAACAGGGGTCATTTGCATACATGGTGATACCCATTACTATCCAGTGGAAAAATTAAACATCCAAATACAAGGGACTGGTCAACATATGCCTGTTGGACTTGTTCCACATTTGCCGGTACCGGTTATAATTGGTCATGACCATCCAGACTTTGAGACATTATTGGCCAAAGCAACTCACTTGGGAACTGTTACTACTAGGGCACACCATAAACATACCCAGGATGTAGAACTATTGTTTCTTTTGAGGATACCATTTATGATACACCAGGTAAAACACAAAAAAAACAAACGGGAGAAGCATCTGGAAAAGGAAAAATGGAAACAATCTCATATAGACTTATATGAACAAAACTCTGTGGACAATAAAATTATGAAGGACATGCATAAAGGGAATTTGGGGGCAGAACAGTTAAAGGATGATTCACTAAAACCTTTTTTCCTACAGGTGGGGAATGACAATGGGGCAGGACCAAAATTTGTGTTACAAAAAGGGCTGTTGTATAGAGAATGTACTAAGCCTACCACTGGGGAAATGGTTTCACAATTGGTGGTGCCCGAGTCCTATAGAAATCATCTGTTATACTTAGCCCATGATATTCCCTTGGCTGGTCATCAAGGGGTAGAGCGTACTTTAAACCGGTTGCTGTATTGTTTTTTTCTGGCCAGGAATACATAAGCATGTAGCAGACTACTGTAAGTCTTGTGTACATTGCCAAAAGGTGTCACCTATAACTAGAAAAGATAAGGTACCCTTACAACCCCTACCCTTGGTGTCAACCCCATTCCAAAGCATTGCCATGGATATAGCAGGCCCTCTTCCTAAAAGCTCAAGAGGAAATGGTTTCATATTAGTAGTCTGCGACTACACAACTAAATATCCTGAAGCGATCCCCCTTGCAGACCACTACAGCCACAAATATAGCTGAGGAACTTGTGAAAAATTTTAGTAGAATGGGTATTCTAAGGGAGATATTTACAGACCGTGGTAGTAACTTCTGTTCCCAGTTGTTACAGCTACTGTATCTGTCCCTAGGAATCCATGCCATCCATACCTCCCCATACCATCCACAGACAGATGGTCTGGTTGAAAGGTTCAACCAGACCCTAAAATGGATGCTTCAGAAATTTACGCACGATGAAGGTAAACATTGGGATCAATATCTACCATATCTCACATTCATTTACAGGGAGGTACCACAAGCATCCACGGGATTCTACCCTTTTCGAAATGTTGTTTGGTAAAAATCCCCAAAGGATTACTGAATGTCCTGAAAGAAAATTGGGAGGATGGGAAACAGACTAATGTACCTGAAACCATGTTGGAATATGTGACAAAGTTAAGAAAGAGACTGATACAGTATGTACAGAAAGCACTTCAGTATGGGTTACAACAACAACAACACCAGAAAGAAAGTTATGATCGGGGGTAGGGAACAAATCATTATAGCCAGGAGATAGAGTGTCATTGTTATTACCTTGTAGCGACAATAAACTGTTCATGAAATGGCAAGGCCCATATACCATCACCCGAAAAATTGGACCTATTAATTATGAAATTGCAATCCCTGATAAACGTGCCAAAAGCAGGATTTTTCATGCTAATTTGTTAAAAAAATGGCATGACAGACCCCAATCTTCTTTGTATGTTCACCCAGAAGTAGACAAAAGCAAGATAGAACTTGCTTATGAATGGTTGGAAAGTAAAATTGGATATGAGGATGTAAAAATGAACCCTGATTTACATCCTGATCAAAGAAAAGAGTTAGACAATGTATTAAGGCCCTTTTGTCATTCTTTTACAGCAACCCCTGGTAGAGTTTTAGGTGTGGAACATCATATTAAAGTTGGGACAGCATCTCCTATTAGACAAAAACCTAATAGGTTGCCAGAGAGTGTCCAAGAAGTAGCAGTGGGTGAAATTAAAAAAATGATCCAGCTGGAGGTAATACAACCATCCAACAGCGTGTGGAGTTTTCCCATGGTTGTGGTTAATAAAAAAGAAGGCGGAGTATGAATTTGCCTGGATTTTCGAAAATTGAGTGCAGTATCAAAATTTGATGGGTACCCTATGCCTCGTATAGATGATATAATCGATCAGTTGGGCAATGCACAGTACATCAGTACACTATAGCTGTCTAGAGGATTCTGGCAAATCCCATTGGATGAAGAATCAAAGGAAAAAAATGCTTTTAGTACTCCCCTCTGCCTTTTCCAATTTAAAACAAAGCCATTTGGTCTTCATGGGGCCCCTGCCACTTTCCAAAGGTGTATGGACAAGATTCTGAGACCTCATCTGGCCTATGCTGCGGCCTATCTTGATGATGTCATCATCTTCAGCCCCTCCTGGAATGACCATTTAAAACATCTGAGGGAAATACTTACTGCTGTAGCCAAGGCTGGCTTGACCATAAACCCTGCTAAATGCTCTCTTGCCATGCAAGAAACCAGATATTTAGGCCTTATAATAGGAAATGGAAGGGTAAAGCCTGAAGTTAGTAAAATCGATGCAATAGTTCAGAGTGAGAGGCCCCAGACAAAAAGACATGTAAGAGCGTTCTTAGGTCTGGCCAGCTATTACAGAAGATTCATACCAAACTTTTCTGAAATAGCAAGCCCTTTGACTGAGTTAGCCAGGAAATCAAAAGCAGAAAAGGTACATTGGACTCCTCGGTGTGAAGAGGCTTTTTATAACTTAAATGCTAAACTCTGTTCCTAGCCAGTATTGCATAGTACCAATTTTACCCATCCTTTCACGGTGCAGAATGATGCGTCAAATCATGGGATTGGGGCTGTGCTATCCCAGATGGATGGTGAGGAAGAACACCCAGTCCTTTTTATCAGTCGCAAGCTCCATGAAAGAGAGACCCAATATTCTACTATTGAGAAAGAAAGTCTGGCTATATGGTGGGCAGTAGAAGCACTAAGGTTTTATTTATGGGGAAGAGAATTCAAGGTCATCACGGACCATAATCCATTGTGTTGGATTAATGTGGTGAAAGACAAGAGCCCCCTGCATCATGCGGTGGTATCTTGCCCTCCAACCATATCGTTTCACAGTAATACATCGCTAAGGAAAAGGAAATTGCAATGCTGATTTTATGTCTCATTTTGGAAGTGATTCTACTACACAGATATCATCAGACCCTGGGATAAAGCAAGAAAAAGAAACAGTAGCCTGTGCTAAAAAAATAGGTTATTTCACCTTACCTCTGTAAGGGTATAGGTGAGACAATTATTCTAAGGGACCCCAGGGTGGAGCGTTGGCAGTGGGAGGGCTGAAGCTCCATCTTTCCTTGAGAGATCTGAGAGATTTGAGTATTTGTGTAAGGTATTCTAACTTTGTTGGTACGAAACATAATGCGTTGGAAAACTCACAGTTTTTGTCTTTGGCATGAAGGAGTGTGATATAGGTGCCACATACAGGACTATTTCTTTTTCCAAAACCTCTTCCCTAAAGTCTGTTGCAACAGCACTTATCTATACTTTCCTATATCTTTAATTCTGTTTGCTTTACCTGTACAGGTAGGCCACCTATATGAGGTCATTCTTTGCTATCCTCTAATATTTCCATGTCCAGTATGTGAGCCCTATATCTCCCTTCCTGAGCCCTGACAGAAAGAAAAAGTTCTCTGTTTAAAAACAGAGCTGCTAATGCTCTCATACTGCTGTGGAGTGTTGTGTGCATTTTAGTAATGACCCTTGGTAAAGAAAGTAAGGGTAGTTTCATTCAGTAATGCCCAAGTTAAGGTATTAATAAAATAAAGCAGAACCCCCTTTTATTTTCATGGAGCAGGAAAAGGGTAGTAGCCTTTGAGTAAAGCCAGTATTTTTAAAACTCAACTCCCCCACATTTAAGAAAAGCGCTCTCGCTCAACAAGTGCAGCGAGCGCTTTGCTTTCTTGCTCGCATTGTGGTGTTTTGGCAACTCAGTAGAGTAAAATACATGCAGGTTGCAGGGAAAACCTGTTGTTTCTGTTTAAGTAAAATTTCGCCTTCTGTCCACTCAAAGTGCGAGCGAGTGTGACTGCAGTAAGGCACAATAAACAGAATGAAAGAACATTTTTGTAACTAGCGAGTGAGAACTGCAGTTCACTCAGAAGCCTAATGAAAGAATTGCAGTTCACTGTGTCAGCAAGTGAAATATTGCTGGTGTTTGGTTTTGCACACAACCTTCTCAAACTGCATTCTTTTGGCCACAAGTAAATATACAGATAAAAAGACTAAAACAAAAACCCATTAGTGCAACCCCATAAGTTTATAAATGTACAAAGGAAAGAAATAAAACCCCTTAGTGCAAACCCTATTATGTTTCATAGGTACATTTTATTGTTTTAAAGCAGGTCTCACCAAATTAGGGTGGAGTCCTGTAGCAATTGCTCTGAGGCTGTCTGTGCTCTTCTGCTGCCTATTTCTAAGAAGCCAGCTAGCTCAATTTTCCTGTTTATATAATCCTGATAACAGAAGTGGCAGAGCTTGCATCAGGACTTTGCATCTTTTCTTGATTTAAGTATTATTTTTAGGTTCTGTTGTCTTTGTATGAATGTAAATAAAAGAACTAAGGAAATAAGGGGTCTAAAATATAAAACATTGTAGCAGAAAGACAAATTTTGTTGTTTGCAGTAAAAGGGGCGGAGCCAAGTATATCACATGGCTGCTCAAGGTACAAAAGGAGACTTGCTTCATTTATCAGATGAGATTGGTGACTGCAGGGATAGGTGACACACTGCCCTGTCAGTGGTAGCACTAGCTGTTTTCTAGTGTTTTCTTTGTATATACCTTCTTATGCTCTTTTGTTTTATTTTGCCATATAAGTACACCTTATATTTTGTTTCTGTTAATTTATTTGCCTGAACAAGGAATAAACCTTCTTGAACATCTGAAACCTGTTGTCATTGGTGTCCTCCTTTAAATCCCACATCCTCACAGGAGAAACATAGAAACATAGACGCTTGATGGCAGATAAGGACTGCTTGGCCCATCTAGTCTGCCCATTTCCCTACCTACAGGATAGGTCGCAGATCCTAGTAAACCAACAACCTATTTCTTCCTACCCCCCACAAGAATTGCTTTATGTCTGTCCCATGCATTCTTGAATTCTCCCACAGTTTTAGACCCCACAACCTCCTCAGGAAGGCTGTTCCATGCATCCACTACCCTCTCTGTGAAATAATACTTCCTCACATTGCCCCTAAACCACCCCCCCATCTTTAAATTGTGTCCCCTTGTTCTTGCACGTCTCTTTTTCTGAAAGATGCTACCCTCTTGGACTTTGTTGATTCCACTGAGGTACTTAAAAGTTTCTATCATGTCCCCCCTCTCCCTTCTTTCCTCAAGGGTATACATATTAAGCTCTTTTAGTCTCTCTCTCCTCAAGCGGCTTCTCTTGCAGACCCTGCACCATTTTAGTTGCCCACCTCTGGACTGCCTCTATACTGTCTATGTCCTTGCGGAGATGGGGTCTCCAGAACTGGACACAGTACTCCAGATGGGGTCTCACCAACTGTCTGTACAGAGGATAACAGCTTCCTGTTTTCTGCTGCTGATGCCTCTCCCTATGCATCCCAGTATACCCCCAGCCCTCCCTACTGCCTTCTCCATTGCTTGCTAACCTTAAGGTCATCTGATATGATTACCCCAGGTCCCTTTCCTTTTTTGTTGTTGTTACTACCCCCCCTTTGTGTAATCTTCCCCTGGGTTTTTGTTTCCCAGGTGCATTATTTTGCACTTCTTTGCATTGAATCCAAGCTGCCATACTTCTGACCATTCCTCCAACCTTGCCAAGTCCCTTCTCATCCTTTCCACGCCTCCTTGTGTATCAACCCTGTTGCAGATCTTTGTGTCATCTGCAAAGAGGCATACTTTTCCTTCCAGTCCCTCTGCAATGTCACTTATAAAGACATTAAAAGGACTGGACCCAATACTGAACCCTGTGGTACCCACTAGTAACCCCTCTTTCTTCAGAGTGGACTCCATTTACAATTACCTTCTGTGTCCTGTTGTCCAGCCAATGTTTACCTAGGCTACCACCCTGGGATCCTCCCCAGGCTGGTTAATTTGACTATTAATCTTTGTGTGGGACTGTGTCAAATGCCTTGCTAAAGTCTAGGTAGGCCATGTCCACAGCCCCTCCCTGGTCTACTACTTTGGTCACCCAGTCAAAGAAATCTATTAGATTCATCTGACATGACCTACCCGCTGTGAACCCATGCTGCCTTGGGTCCTGTGCGCCCACTGGCCTCTAGGTACTCAACTATTCTTTCCTTCAGGAGTGACTCCATCACTTTCCCTACCACAGAGGTCAGACTGACAGGTCTGTAGTTTCCTGCCTCTGTCTTGGTCCCACTTTTGTGAAGGAGAATCACATCCGCCTTCCTCCAGTCCTCGGGTACCACACCATCCTCCCATGATTTATTAAAAAGAGTTGCCAGTGGTTTCACTAGCCCCCCCCCCCCATTAATTCTTTTAGAATTCTGGGGTGAATTCCATCAGGCCTCATTGCTTTGTCCACCTTCAGTTTTAGGAGTTCTTGCAGAACCCTTTCTTCTGTGAAAGGACTGGGATCAACCCCCCTATCAACAGTGCTTCTGTTAATTGGATTAGGCACTTCCTCCTCCTCTTTTGTGAATACTGAGCAGAAGAATTTGTTCCGTATCCCTGCTTTTTCACTGTCTCCCTCTGCCCACCCACCATTCATTCTATTCAGCCTCACTATCCCTCCCTTTGTCTTTCTACTCCCGCTGATATACCTATAAAAGGTTTTATCCTCCTTCTTAACCAAGTTGGCTATCTTTTCCTCAGTTTGGGCCTTTGCTATTCTGACTTCCCTCCCTGCTTCCTTCTGCCTTAACTGGTATAGCTCTCTGTCCTGCTCCTTCTGTGTTTCCTTATACTTCTGGAATGCTATCTTTTTCTTCCTGACTTACACAGCCACCTCTTTTGAGAACCATAGTGGCTTTTCCTTTTGTTTTGATTTGTTTATTTGCTTCACACAAAGGCTTGCTGCTTCTGTGATGGCAGTTTTGATGATTCCCCATTGTTGTTCCACACCTCCTTCTAGCCTGTTTGCTAGTGCTTTTCTGAGGCACTCTCCCATCTTGCCAAAGTCAGCCCTCCTGAAGTCCAGTACCCTCACTTTTGTATGGCTTGACTCTGTAGCTGAGTTTAACGTGAACCACACTGTTTGATGGTCACTTGTTCCCAGATGGCAACCCACTTCTATGTCTGGGATCCTCTCACTGCCCCTGTTTGAGAGTATGAGGTCTAAGATTGCTCCCTCATGAGTGGGTTCCGAAACTAGCTGTCTGAGGCCTGCCACCTGTAGGGCATCAAGAAAGGCCCTGCTCTTGGATGTGGCTGCAGCAAATGTGCTCCAGTTAACATCTGGCATATTCAGGTCTCCCATCAACAGTAACTCCCCTTTCTCTGCCATTCTAAGAATGCCTTCTATCATATCCTTGTCCATTCCCTCCCCCTAACATGGGGGTCTGTACACAACCCTGTGTGGATTGTGGTGCCCTTTCCAGTCTCCAAGGTGACCCACAGTGCCTCCTCTCCTCCTGTTTACTCTTTTGTTCAGTTGCTTTTATCTCTTCCTTTACATGAGAGCTACCCTCCCCTCTTCTCCCCTGCCTGTCTCTCCTGTAGGTTATGTACCCTGGTATGTTAACATCCCAGTCATGGTTCTCTGTGTACCATGTTTCTGTGACTGCTACGATATCCAGGCATCCCTCTTCCATCAAGGCCACCAGCTCAGGGAGCTTGTTGCCCAGACTACGGGCATTGGTACTCATTACCCTCCATTTCCTGATGGCCTTACTCCTTTTTGCCCCATCCCTGTCCTTCTTGCCTTTGTCACTTTCTCCATTTACCCCTGCCCTTCTCCCTATCAACACCTCTTTGTTGGTGTTTACTGCACTTACTACGCGTGATTTTTTGGGGGTAGGATTTCCCTGCTCCTTTCCAGTGCCTCCCCCCTTGGCTAGTTTAAATGCTTGCCAATGAAGCATTTAAACCTATCACCTAGGATCCTGGTTCCCCTCCTGGACAGATGTAACCCATCATGCCAGTATAGGCTTGCATCACTCCAGGTGGACCCCCAGTCCCCAATGAAGCCAAATCCCTGAGCTTCACACCAGTTTTTCAACCAGTGATTGAATCTCATGGTGAGGAACACCCTAGCCTCTCCTACGCCATAGATGGGCAGCACCTCTGAGAATGTTACCATGCATGCTACTTGTCTAAGGCCCCTCCCCAATTCCACAAACTCTTCCTGCACTTCTCTAATCCCTTTCTTAGCCAGATCATTTGTCCCTAGGTGGACAGTGACATCCAGCTCCCTCCCCTGTGCAGCTGCTCCGGCAATCCTGAGGATTTGCTCCCTGTCCCTCCAAGCCATGGCGCCAGGCAGGCACCTTACCTCCCTCTCCCCTTCCTCCCCCAGTTCTACCTTCCTAACAATGGAGTCCCCCACCAGGAGTTGTTTCCTTCCCCTGTGGGGTCCCATGCCACCCTCCTGTGGGTCTCCTTTGTGGAGGTTCCCAGCATCCTCCTTGGTCTCCACTGCAGGTGCCTCCATAGAGGAACCACACTTTGCCAGAATGGCATAGGAATTGTGGAGAGGTACAACTGGAGGGATGCGCCTCTGTTCCACCACCCTCACCCTCCCTGAGCCCACTGCAGTCCAACCGCTCCTCTTTCTTGGCAACCTTTGCGGCAACGGCAGTGGCACTGGTGGTCCCTGGATGGAAGAGGAGGTTCCACAAATCCTGGCCAACGCAGCCTGGAGATGAGCAACCTCCTCCCTCAGGCCAGAGAGGTGCCTGCAGATGGGACAACACCGCATCCTCCAGAATGTCTCCCGGAAGACTGCTGCTCCACAGCCACTGCACTGCACCACTCCCATCATGTCTTATTTCTGGCCCCTTAACTGTTTGCAATCCTTACTCTTTCCTCTGTTTTTTTTCTCTCTCCTTACTTTCTGCCTGTGCACCCTTTAAGCTCCTGATTGTCCTGTTCTGAGACAAGAATATCCTATATTTCTCAGTAGACCCCTTACTTGCTCAGAGGCAGACCTCCAGCCGCTAGAGGGGGCCAGAGAGCTGCTCTTGCCCTTCTAGGATGGTGGGTCTTTGGTGGCTCTGTGATCACTCACTTCCTGCTCCCAAACAGGAAGTTCCTGTTGTCAGTAAAATTCTGTGCCTATAAAAGTAGAACTAGCTTTGGGTGGGAGGGTGGAGGGGAGGGAAGGAGGGCAATATAGTCCCAGTAGAGAAGTCCAGTCACACAGCAGTCCTTTCTCCTGGTGTCTTCTGCCAAGCTACTAGCAAAATCTTTCTAAGGCAGTCTTTAAATGTAGCTTCCTTCTAGCTAAGCCACTCCCCCTACTTGCTAGATCTTCCCACAAGTAATTTAAACCTCACAGCTAACAAGTCATTTCAATCACCTGAGATTTACACCTAGATAACTGTTCAGATAACCATTCAGTTCAGTTAATTCAAATAAACACACACTTTTTTTTGTTTTGTTATTTTTTATTACCCTAAATTAAAGTTCCAAGTACAAGAGTTCTACTTCTTTAGTCCCAGTAGAGAAGTCCAGTCACACAGCAGTCCTTTTTCCTGGTGTCTTCTGCCAAGCTACTAGCTAAATCTTTCTAAGGCAGTCTTTAAATGTAGCTTCCTTCTAGCTAAGCCACTCCCCCTACTTACTAGATCTTTCTACAAGTAATTTAAACCTCACAGCTATCAAGTCCTTTCAATCACCTGAGATTTACACCCTAGATAACTGTTCAGATAACCATTCAGTTCAGTTAACTCAGACAAACACACACTTTTTTTTTGTTTTGTTAGTTTTTTTTTTATCCTAAATTAAAGTTCCAAGTACAAGAGTTCTACTTCTTTAGTCCCAGTAGAGAATTCCAGTCATACAGCAGTCCTTTTTCCTGGTGTCTTCTGCCAAGCTACTCAAAGCCCACATCAAAACTTACAAAACCACTTATTTGACCTCCCGAGCATGAGTGAACCTCAGGGGCTCCACTGACACACAGCAAGGCAAAACATAGCTGCAGAAGGGAGAGGTTAGCAGAACTTGAATGTGGGACACATGCAAATGCCCAAAAAGGCTTAAAAAGCAAAACAGGATCTTTTATTCCTCTAAAGTGAGCTCACACTAGATGATAAATTCTCACACTTCTTGTTACATATCTCAGCAGCACGGTATATTTTTTGTCACACTGTCACCACAGGGTAAGCATTTTGTTTTACTCTGGGTTAGCTTTAACCCCAGTGATATACTTTTACCATCAGATACTGGCCCCAATAGAGGGAACTAACAGCTCTCAGAGTTCACCACCCTAGGCATCACAGGTGGGGACACTTTGGCCTTCTTCTAGTCCATGTCTCCTATTTACAGGATACTTGGCAAACTTCACAGTTCCAGCACTGACACTGAGCAGCACAACTCGATCCTCTGAGGGACTTCTGAATACACTGGGTTAGATATTCAAAGGGGCTGTGCCTGGCGCAACGGAGTTGAGCCAGCGCAACCCCAGAACTGCGCCCTGGGGCAATACTCAAAAGGGTGAATTGCACAGTGCAATTCCCAATGTGCCGGGGTGCAAAGATAATGTATGTGGCACAACTCCAGGGGGCATGCCCATGCACATGCGGCACATCCCGATATTCAGCCCAGGATGTGGAGGTGTGGAGACAGGCAGAAGTGGTGTATATTCATAAGTTTCATAAGTAAATTCAAGCTTTGGGACTTGCGTCCATAATGCTTGCCAATCCTATTGTTAGACAGTAGTAGTTTTATTATGATAGAAGTTGTCAAGTCTAGTCTTAAACATGTCCATGCTTGTGCTCTCCACCACGTTTATTGGTAAGCCGTTCCATGCAGTTACCACCCTGATTGTAAACCAGTGTTTCCTTAAGTTTGTGTTCCATTTTGGCAGATCTAATTACATGTTATGCCTTCTAGCACTGGTCCACCCTGGTTTATAAGATACTCTGAGATCTTCCCTTAATGCAGTATCTTTAGATATTCTGAACATCATGCATAGATCACCCCTTAATCTTCTATAATGTAGGGAATATAAGTTAAGTTTTATCAGTCTCTCCTCATATGATAGAATCTTCAATTCAGTCACCGCTTTGGATGCCCTACACTGTACACTTTCAACTCTAGCGATATCCTCTCTTTTCTGGGGAGACCACACCTGGACACAATATTCCAGGTGTGGCCTCACCAAAGCTCCATACAATGGAACAATGACCTTCTCATTTCTGCTAGAAATATGCCTCAGAATGCAGTTTAAGTTCTGATTAGCTCTTTTAACCTACTGTTTGCAGTGAGTGCTGAACTTTAAGTCTGTGTTTATTTTTTATGCCCAAATCCCTCTCTTCGCATGTTGTTGCTGGGCTGTTGTTCCCAATATTATATATATAATTATTATTATGCAATCCTAAATACATAATTTTGCATTTAGAGATGTTAAGTTCTAATTTACTGTATTTTGTCCACAGATAGATTTCATTTATTGCCTGCTGAAGAGAAAGGGCCTCAATTGTAGTAGTCACGATAGTGCCCAGTCTGCAATCATCAGCAAATTTAGAAATCCATATGTTAGGACTGCTGAGTTGTAAAGTATAAATATAGATGTTAAAAAAAACAGGGTCCCAGCCTCTATCCCTGAGGTACTCCGCTAGTGACTACAGACCAATCTGACATCACACCCTTAACCACCACTCTCTGCTTCCTCCCAGTCAGCCACACAGCTATCCATTTTAGGATGTTGCTGTCTATTCCCACCCTATTCAATAATTGTATTAATTCCTCATGGGGTAACTTATCGAAAGGTTTGGGGAAGTCCATGAAGACTACGTCCACTGCTTTACCATTATCCAATTCAGTATTAATTTTTTCATAAAATGATAACAAGTTAGTCTGGAATGATCTAGATTTAGTGAAGCCATGTTGTGCGGGGTCCGATAAATTATTTACTGCTAAATAATCAACAATAATATCCTTCAAAATCCCCTCCATAACTTTACCCATTAATGATGTCAAGCTAATGGGCCTGAAATTAGCTGGCTCAGTCCTAGACCCCTTTTTGTGAAGAGGGACCACTAAAGCATCTCTCCAATTGTGAGGGACCTCACCCCTATCCAGGGATGTTTGGAATAGGAAGCTGAGTGGAGGTGTTAAGGGATCAGCTAGTTCTTGTAAAATTCTGGGGTGTATATTGTCAGGACCTGGAGATTTATTAATGTTCACATTTTTTTTTTTTAAATCGCAATTTATCCCCTCCTCATCCTGCCAGCCCCAAGGAGTAATCCTCCTGCCTCCCACTCTACCCACATCCACCTCCATGTCCCCATGGAGCCTCAGATTACCCCCCCAGGCGGGGATGGGATGAGGCCCCTAACACCCCAAGCTACTCACTATTGCATCAGTCCAGAGATTCCAGGGTGAGTGGGGGCACATCGGAGGCATGCTCCATGCAGCCCATCTTCCAGGTCCTGGCAGGCATTTTCCTTTTTTCTCCCACCCCTACAGTGCATAAGACTCAGACATCAAGGCATTGAGCGCCAACGTCACACTGCTGTGTAGCGGCCACCCATCCCCTATTGCTAGGGACTTGTAATACTCCGAGCCTCCGCTCGGAGTTGTACAAGAGCACGGGCTATGGCCTCAACCCTCCCCAGAGTAGGTGAGCTGTCGTAGGATGATCCAGCCTATCTCCCCCTGGCCAACCCACCACCGACCCGAGTCCACTTCCGAACCAGGGTCACCGGCGTGGAGCGAGGTGTGGCATCCAGTGCCTCAACCCTCAGTGCCACTGGGCCTGCCTTAATGTTCAGTTTTTTTAGTCTACTCCTAACCTCCTCAGGTGTTATGATAACATTCCCATGGATAAGTACTAATTCATCAGAAGTAGAAGGGTTATTTCCAGAGTTAAAGACTGAACAAAAATAATTATTTTGGATATTCACTGTCTCTTTCTCATTTACCAGTTCTCCATTAGAATCTCTAAAAGGTCCTAGTATTGTTGGATGATTCTTCATGCCATTTATATAAGAAATAAAGGATTTTTTGTTATCTTTAATCTTAGTGGCCAGAGTAATCTCCTGCTGAGCTCTCCCCCTTTTTATAGATACCTTAACCAATTTAGCACATTTTTTATATGCTTGATAATTCTTTAGGGTCTTTTCCTTCTTGTATTTCTTAAATAACCTATCTTTGCTATTGATTAAATGTTTAATATGTTTATTTAGCCAACATGGATTTGTTTTTTTGCCACCCATATGTTTAATTTTATGTTTTGGAATGTACAATTTAATTGGATAATTAAGCTTTTCAAGGAGTATATTCCACATGTCCTCAGTGTTATTTCCATTAAAAGCCTTAAACCAATCCCATGATGCTAGATCTTTCCTAAGTTGGGAAAAGTTTGCTTTAGCTAAGTTTATTTTAGTAACTCCCCCAGAACTTGAGAGTGAATCTAAATTGTGAGTTAACTCCATCCCAGTAAGTGTGAATAAAACCTTAGAATGGTCACTGTTACCCAAGGAAGGGAGAATCTGTACCTTGTTTATTAAATCCCCCATATTGGTTAGTACAAGATCTAGAATATTATTGCCTCTTGTATTTTCATGTACCATCTGTTCTAATCCCAGCTGATCAAATGCATCCAGATACAATTGTTCAATTTTGTTATCCGCCTTTGTTAACTTCCAGTCAGTGTTAGGGAGATTGAAATCTCCCAGTACTATTAAATTATCTGCTGGATTTAAGTTGTTAAGGAAATCCAAAAAGATAAGATCCTTTTCATGTGTAATAGACGGTGGTCTATAAAATAGCCCTATTATAATTTTGGGGCCACTTAATGGTATTAACTTGATCCAAGTAGTTTCTAAGTCGATGTCATCATAAGGTAACTGTAAACTATTTATGGAATTATGGACATATATTGGTATGCCTCCACCTTTCCTATATAATCTAGACTTATGATATAAGTTATAACCTGGAATTGATTTCTGCCAAGAATCGTTATTGTCCCACCAAGTCTCTGTTATACAAGCTATTTGTATATCATGTGATACCAAAAAGTCCATAAACTCATCAACTTTATTCGTTAGGCTTCTGGCATTTATGAGTGCTATCCTCCAGTCCATTACAATATTGTAATCAATGCCAATGGTTATATTTGAATTAGTTTTTAGTGTGGGCTGCCCCCCCCCCACACCAGTTTAAATGGGAGTCAATAACTTTGTTCAGTTTCCTACCCAAAATACGAGATCCTGCCAAGCTAAAATGAAGACCATCTGGTTTAAATAGAAACTTATTGCAAAAAGTAATGTAATTATCCATAAACCCAAGATCATTATTCTTGCAAAAATTTCTTAGCCAGTTATTAATTGACTTAATTGCCCCATTTTTACATTCAGTTGCGCGCATGCGCAAGGAACGTTTTGGGAGAGTAGCACACTTTGGAGGTGTGCCTCTCCCATCCAATGCACTGCTCCCTTGAGCAGGCGTGGCGGTCCTGCACCAATGGGTACAGGAGCTCTGTATGACAGCGGTGTTCCTCTGCTTCAAGGAAGCACCACACTGCCATACTGAGCATCGTCGCCGTCCTCCCCTCGCGTCGCAACGCTCCCCAAGCTTGGTGCCCACGATGGGAGCCCACCCAGCGTGGCGGTGTTACTGGCGGTGCCCAATCCCCCGTCGGCTCCTCGCCCCCGCGTAGTTTGCCGGAGGGTGCCCAATCCCGTCGGCTCTCCCCCCACAGCCATCTTCTGCCATGCTGGGAGCCCACCCCAGTGTGGCAAACATCCACGTCGTCGTTTTTGTTTTAAAACCTGTAAATAAAAATGGTCCCACGGCGCATCTCCAGCCCCTCCACAACCCGCACCCATACACTCGCACCCAGCCTCCCCACCCCCACACCCATACTTACTCTCCGGACTCCGCGAACGATTCGTGGACCGGGAACACATCTGCACTCTTCAAAGGCGACCGCGAACTGAGGAAATGCCGGTAAGCTGTATAATGGGCTAGATAGGGGTTTCAAATTTATGCATATCTCAGTCATTTTGGAATTTTTGCACCAAATTTTCAACATGGGGTTTTTGGGACCCCTTCTCATGAATAATATCACTGTCATGGCATTAATCGGGCCTGAAGGGTGATTTGCAGGCACTGAAATCACTGAAATCACCCTTCAGGCTTGAATAATGCCATGACAGTGACATCATTCATGAGAAGGGGTCCCAAAAACCCCATGTTGAAAATTTGGTGCAAAAATTCCAAAAAATGACTGTTTTACAAGCATGCATTGCGCAGTTCCTACACAGGCTCATAAGTTCACGAATTTTCAATATTCTCACTCCAGATTTTCAACATTACCATTTTATCACACCTTCTTATGAGTTGTACAGCTGTCATTTTTCACATCTCACCCAAAATGTGTTTCCGCCCATGTAGCGCACAATGGCACAGTCGGTGTGTGAACTCAATGTATGGGACACATTAATAAAATCACAGTGACACTGATCATGAGCAGAGGTCTTAAAATGGCTGTGTTGAAAATTTGGTGAAAAATTCCTAAAAATGACTGTTTTACGAGCATGCGTTGCTGAGTTCCTACGCACGCTCGTAAGTTTGCGAATTTTCAATATTTTCACTCCAGATTTTCAACATTGCCATTTTACTTACACCTCCTTATGAGCACTGCAGCTGTCATTTTCACTCTTGCCCAAAACGTGTTTCTGCCCATGTAGTGCACAATGGCGCAGTCGGTGTGCTGAACTCAATGTATGGGACACATTAAGAAAATCACAGTGTCACTGTTCATGAGCAGAGATCTTAAAATGGCTATGTTGAAAATTTGGCAAAAAAATTCCTAAAATAACTGTTTCTGGCGTCGTTGTGCAGTTCCTCACATTTCGTAAGTTTGAATTTTCAATATTTTCCTCAGATTTTCAACATTGCCATTTACCACACCTCCTTATGAGCAGTACAGCTGTCATTTTCACATCCTGCCTAAAACGTGTTTCCGCCATGTAGTGCACACGGCGCAGTCGTGTGCAAAATCAATGTATGGCACATTAAGACAATCACAGAGACCTGTTCATTAGCAGAGGTTTTAAAATGCCAATGTTGACAATTTGGTGAAAAATTCCTAACAATGACTGTTTTACGAGCGTGCATTGCACAGTTCCCACACGCTCCTAGGTTTGAAATTTTCAGTATTTCCACTCCAGATTTTCAACATTGCCATTTTACCACACTTCCTTATGAGCAGTACAGCTGTCATTTTTCACATCCTGCCCAAAACGTGTTTCCGCCTATGTAGCGCACAATGGGGGTAACAAAAAGCACATGCTGACAATTTATTGTGCAAATACCAGCAATCGCACAGAGCATTAGGGTAAAGCACCATACATGCCAAACACCACTGCAAATACCTGCATGCGAACATTCGGCATTGACAAATGCTTGTTATATTCAAGATACCCATGTGTTGGCAATACGCCCAAGAATATAATATCTACATACATAAGAAGGGGTCCAAGCAGGAAGTGTGGAATTACAGGCCCATCAGCTTGACAGCTATCTTGGGGAAGGTACTAGAAGGGATTATCAAGGACCATATTTTGCTATCTATGCAGCTAAGGGGGATATTGACCACACACAGCACAGTTTTACCAAGGGACGATCCTGCCAGACTAACCTCCTGGTGTTCTACAGCAAAGTCAGCAGTGTATTAGATGAAGGAAAATCGGTGGATGTTATTTTCTTGAACCTCTCCAAGGCATTTGACAGGGTCCCATATGGAGAACTTGTCAATGCCCTAACTGATCACAACATCCAGGGTAACATCAGTAAATGGATAGCATACTGGCTGACCAATAGGAAGCAAAGGGTATTTATTTTATTTATTTAACAAATGCATTAGAGGAGCATATTCTGATTGGTCAGAAGTTACCAGTGGGGTCCCACAGGATTCCATATTGGAGCCCTGCTTATTCAATATCTATATTTCCTCCATGAAACCCAAAGATGAGGTCTGGGTGTCCAAATTTGCAGATGACACTAGGTTGGGCTTAACAGTAAACAATACTAAGGATGCAGGTACACTCCAATCAGCCTTGGGAGATTTGGAGGAGTGGCCAAAAACCCATAAACTGACTTTTAATGTAGACAAATGCTGTGTGATGCACTTGGGGACCATGAACCATAAGCATAGGTACAGGTTAAATGGAATAACCTTGAGGGAAGTTACAGATGAAAGGGACCTCGGTGTTAGCATATCAAATTATTTCAGCTGCAAACTACACTGTAACCTAGTAGGCAAAAAACCTAGTGGTATATTGAACTGTACCAGGAGACATATTAAGAGCAGAGACAGGGAGGTGATAATTCCCCTATATTGTTCCCTGGTGAGACCCCATTTGGAGTACTGTGCCCAGTTGTGGACTCCAGGCGGAAAGACGGAAATAAAAGCTCTGGAGAGAGTGCAGAGAAGGACAACTAAAATGGTCAGTGATATAAGTGAACAGGATTATGTGGCTAGACTGGCAGAGTTGGGAATGTATTCTCTGGAGTACCGCAGGCTAAGAGGGGATATGTGTCTGGTTATCAAATTGTTAAAATTGTTAAGAGCTTTAATAATATATATATGTATATATTTTAAGAAAAAGCACTTTAAAGAAAAGTCATTATTACAATAAGCTCAGACCATGAAATAGTTGATATAACTTATTAGACATGTCCCAAATGGTAATTAGTGCTATGTTACTATGTTTTGATATTGATTTAAATGTTATAATGTTGGTATAAGCACATTTTAATTTAATTGGTACACTTTAATGAGCTTTGGTGTCTTAGCACGTTGTTGCTGTTCACTTACTCTTTGTTTGATTAATTGTTTACTTTATTGTATTGCAATCAATTTATCTGGGGTGTACTTAAACAGTGTTTGAATTGGTTAACTCCACCCCCTGAGGAAGACCCATGTGACTGGGTCGGTACATAGGGGTGTTAGCCCAGTAGTTCAGCCATGTTTTTGTAAGGCATAAATACATTTTCACATTTTTCTCAGCAATTTTGTTATGTGCCCAGCTTTGCTTTCTAACCTGCTTATCATGTCTTTGGCTGGCGCACCTTTAAGGGCCTGATGTGTGCTTCTTTATTCCTCTGCTTGACGTGCTATATGAGATAGGAAAGAGTAGGGAAAGGTAAAATTCTGTTAGAAAATTACCTGAAAGTTTGGAAGCGATCAAAGATTGTGACCAGCCCCTAGAGATGCATGAAGTAAACTAGACACTGTCATCCTGGCTGGGGGCTTGGCCTCTGGCAGTCCAAAAATTTACGATTGTGCATCAGCCAATAGGATGGATGGAGGATAACCCCACTTGTGAGGAATGTATGAGCACTAGATATTGCAGAGGATACCAGTGACTTTCAAGTTGCAAAATTCCTGTCAGAACACAGGAATTTACCTCAGAGTTTAAAGTGTGGGCCGAATTGCCCCTAGAAGGTCTGTGTAGTAGAGGTATGCATCACATTTGAGGCCCAGTTTGGCAAAGTGTCCCTGTTTTAAAAGAGGAAAAAATATGAGAGAAGTGTAAAGGAGTAGACTTTGTGTGAGAACAGAGTGCTTTCAGAAGTCCTTCACAGGTTGAGTTGTGCTGCACATTCTCAGTGCTGGAACTGTGAAGTTTGCCAAGTGTCCAGTAAATAGGAGACATGCACTAGCTGATGACCAAAGGGTCCCCACCTGTGACGCCTATGGTGGTGGACTCTGAGAGCTGTTAGTTGCCTCTATCGGGGCTAGTATCTGAGGGTAAAAGTACATCACCAGGGTTAAAGCCAACCCAGAGTAAAACAAAATGTTTACCCTGTGGTGACAGTGTGACAAAAACTAGACTGTTCTAGCTGAAATATGTGACTAGAAGTGTCCGAATTTATCATCTAGTTATGTGAGCTCACTTCGGAGTAATAAAAGATCCTGTTTTGCTTTTTAAACCTGTTTAGACATTTGCGTGTGTTCCATATCCATGTACTGCTAACCCCTCCCTTCTGCAGCTCTGTTTTGCCTTGCCATGTGTCAATGGGGCCCCCTGAGGTCAACTCAGGCTTGGGAGGTCAAATAAGTGGTTTTGTAAATTTTGGTGTGGGCCCCTCCTTGAATGATTGCTCCATCCTCCATACCCCTAGAACAAGGAGGGTGACCCAGATTTTCAAGGTAGTTATTTTGTGACTCACCCTTATCAACATGACAAGCGGCATTTATAGAAAACTGTCCAAAATGCCATTTTGCACCACAAGTGTGAAAACATGTCTCATTCAGGATTTAAAGAACAACACCTGTCACGTTTATGAGGTATTGTGAAAAAATGGCCATGTTTAAAGTTTGGAGTCAAAATATTGAAAATTAGCAAAATTATGTGTGAACGTTGACCTATTTCAGTGTTCACTCGTAACTTTGTCATTTAACCATATTTTTACACAAAATTTTCAACAGAGTATTCTTATGACCCCCTGCCCCCCAAGAACCTGGCAGGTGAACATTTTGAAATCCTGCCCAAAACATGATTTCACAGAGTGACTGTGAAATCACCTTTTGGGGCAGATTTGGGAAATATCACTTGCTTTGTTCACGTGCTGGGGTCCCAAAAAGGCAATGTTTAAAGTTTGATGGAAAAATTTTAAAAATTAGCAAAGTTATGAGTGAATGTTGAAATATTTCAATGTTCACTCATAACTAGGCCATTTTAACATATTGTTACACCAGGTTTTCAACATAGCCTTCTTATGGCCCCACCTCATTAACCTAGTAGGTGAAAAATTTCAAATCCTGCCCGAAGGTGATTTCACACAGTGACCTCACAATCACTTTTTGGCCCAGATTTGAAAACTTCTACCTCCCTCGTTCTTGCGGTGGGGTCCCAGAAAGGCCCTGTTGAAAATTTGGTGTAAAAATATTAAAACATAACAAAGTTATGAGTAAAAGTTCAAACCCTATTGAAATACAGTAAACCAGACTTACCTTATTGGCTTATATCGAAGTCGCCGGTAGATGGGTAAGAGTACCGTGCATGTCATTTAGGACTGGCTTACTGTTTATTTGGCTGCTCCAAGGATGGTGCCAAAAGAGAAACCAATGCCACTGTTTAGTAGGCTGTGGATATACAGTGCTACCTCAATTGCTTAACCCTTTCCTTTTCCCCTAGGATCTAGTCTAATCCCTAATAACGTTCTGTGTTATTTGTTGTAATTACTGGTTGGGCACACACCATTCATAGAGTGGTAAGTACTGCAATTCATGGGGAACTGTTGTTGCACTGTACTGGGTCTCGGGTGAGGTGATCCTGTAGGGTGTTTAGGAGGTACTGCATCCCAGGGGGTTGTACCATACTTGCACCAGGCCTGTTATATAGTACTTTTCTCTGGGTAGAGGAACCATGCTACTTAAACCTTAAACTTGGAAATTAACCCACCCCAATCAGGAGTTTAGCCACTTAGGCCCCTCAACTCTATTGAGCCAGTAAAGCAGGGGAAACCTTCAATATCCACAATGTCCCAGCTGCAGATATGCGATTGGTAACTGCAGTTGCCAGGCGTTGAAATAAATGTGGGGGTTACAGTCTTACTTGGCCTCCATTGGGAGAGAGAGAGAGAGAGAAAACCAAGCAGAATCTCTCTCTGCCTAAGTTGCTGCTGTAGGGAGAGGGGATACTTCACCTCAGGTCAGACAGTTTCAGATAATACACATACAGTACATGGATTTAACACAGTGCTCTGCATGTAAACCTGTCTTGCAGACCTCACTAGGTCTACCCTTATTGCCAAATCCACCAAGCAGGCCTATAACACCTCAAGACATGCCTTCCCAGCCCTCAGGTTCATTTTCTCCTCCAGCCAGGTCTACTCCACCACTAGACCTGACTAGGCCAACCCTATTGCCAACACCTCAACTTCATCCATTACTGGATCTGGCTCTGTCTGCCCCGTAACCAGGGCGGCCCCAGCCTGGACCTTTTTATGCACCTGCCCCACTAAATTTGCCTATGTCTTTTAACTTTCCTGGTCCTTGGCAGGAACTGCCTGGCCCACTAGACTTATTTGTTACACTCCACTTACCTATGCCACCGACCCATCATGCCCCATGGCTGGGAAGTTACTTAAGATTACTCACCCTATGGGCTCCACCTGCCCCTTTTCCTCCAATAATTGAAGAAATGGACCCAGGGTCTGAAAGGATAGTGACCAGATGGATTACTGCGGACATTTCCAATAGACATTAAAGTTAAGGCTAAAAATAAAAATATAAGTCAAGCCAGTAAGGCTGGGGCATTAGTTTGCTAATTTTTTATAATTAATAATAGATTGCAGTAGTTAATTAACATTTATAATGTGTTGCTTACTAATAGTCTTAGCATGTATTGATCCTGTACCAATTGATTAGAAATTTATAACCTGATAGATTATTCTTATGTACGTTAGAAATCCAGATACTTAGTTTGTATTTTTTGTTATTCTTTACTCTTTTCTTTTCTTCTTGTAACTTCAGGCAGATTTAAGTGTAAAAGAAAAGACTTGTAATTTTCCAGACATGCTGTAGCCTCATGTGCACTGAGCATAACCTCTTGAACTTCTGACATTTTGGGGGGACTTTCCACTAGTAACTGCATGAGCAACCATGACTAGTCAATCCTGTCACATTAGATGAATAATTGGCCATATCAATGGCCAGCTGTGTCTTACCAAGTAAACAACTAACCACAATGTGGTATCAGCTGTTTGCACCTCAGCCACAATGAGGGCCAGTAGTTCGCACCTCAACCACAATAAGAGATCAACAAGGTGAGCCATCTCGTCTTATTTTTAGCCCCTGGAAAGTTCCTTGGCCACCTAAATGCCATGACATCAAGTCCAGGTTACAGCCAAAATAATTGTCAATATCAGCCAGATGCCCCAGGGTTATGGACAACTCTCAGCACCTGATCAAATCATCAATTAGTGACCAGCTGGCTTGTAAAAGCTGCTAACATCTAAAACTATCAAAGCATCAGGCCCTCCTATTTTCATCTTGGCAAAGTGTATATAAACCCTCAACAATCTAAACCAAGGTAAGGAGTCTCAGAGGAACAGCTGCCTTTGCTCCCAGGGTCTCAGAGGACATCAGGTTTGGAAGGTCTGGTGAGTGTTACCAAACTTTAGGTGTAGGACCTAAAGAACTGGCACTCTGGCATCATTTTTATTTCTTTATGTAGCTACTTTAATCTGCAATGGGAATATTATTTTATTTTTGCTTTGCACTGCTGATCAGAAAAAGTTACAGCTGTGTTTTAAGAATTTCTTTTAATTTGGTAGGTAGTGCTTGCCTATCCATGTAATGCCAAATGCAACCTTACAAATGTTATGTTGATAGAATAGTTCAATAGCATGACAGAAACTTTGAACTCATGATTACCTATTCCTTTTGTTACAAAAAACATTTGAAAGCCAACAAAATCAAAATTAAATATTTTTAATTATGAACCCTGGTACTAATTTTCATTCTCAACATAATATTATTAAACTTAGAGCAATGAGTTTAGAACATGATAATCTCAAAAGTAAAACAGGCTTAGATTTATGTTTTCAGGGCCATGCTGGTACCCTTACAGTGACAGTTAAGGGTTATATCCACAAGTTAAATTGTGCAAACTTGTCATGCACTGAACCCTTACATAAATACTCGGGAAGGCATTTTCTAGGCCCTAAAAGGAATCACTGGTGCAAGATATTTGACTGTCCTAAACATCAGGCAACAGATGGGCTTAAGGTTCATGTAAAATTAAATATTACAGGAGTTAGGAAAATATCATTGCCCCCTAGTACATAACCACAACCACAAAGGTAATTTAGATTTTAACAAACATACAGCCTTTACAGACTGAGATCAAATAATCTTGGTCAGCCAGGTGTCAGATGAAATAATAGTGGCAGGCGCCCTAGGTCAGAACTCAGAGGACACACTGCCCGCTGTTTGTGTCTCAACCCCTAACAAACTTTATCCCAACCTGGCCAAACTGGTGGATGAATTGCAAAAATGTAATTCCCAGTCGGTGGCATGCACAGAGGAAATGTTAGGTTCCGCTGGTCTTGGCAAGAGCCAAGTACATGAGCCTGAAAAGGGCAGTTACCAGGGGGCGCCTGACAGCACCCCAAGTAATTCCCACACAGCAACAGTTCTACAATGTGTTTACTGACACTGTAAGCAGTTCATATTATTGCTCAGTCCCACCTAGCTGGGTGGTGAGGACTATTGGGTTTAGCTATGCTGAATTCCAAGATATGTTACGCTGGAAGGGGCAGATGAAGGGAATAAGGGGTTTCAGGATCCTCTTTCCACAGAAGCCTATTTTCCCCCTCTTAGACAGTAGCAGTGACACTGCTGAATAAATGTTTCTGATGTTTCAGCCACTAGATGGCGGGCCTAACCTACCTTTTCATTTTATCAGAAATACAGGCAATGTTCTCATTAAACAAGGGGTTGACACATTTTGTGATGCATATGTACTAGCTCGAGTATAAACAGGTAGAGGCAATAGTTGGATGAATTATCTTTTATGTTTTTCATTTAGTTTACTGTTTTATTTTTTTCCCTTTTGTTCTTGCATCCATTATGTCCTGTTCAGCCTTTGTAATGTCTGTATGTTTTTGTAAGGTGGAATAACAAATAAACCTTTATCACAAAAACAAAATGTGTTGTTCTTCTCTATCCAGCTTTGCAGGATATTTCATTTTCCTTTCTCCCAACCTTTCTCACCTGCCTGTAGCCATTTAAACAAGACCAAGTCTTGGCATGCATCGCCAAATGCTGGTTCTGTGGCTGTCCATTGTTTGGGCACATTTCAGCTAGGAGCTACTGTACCTCTCAGGGTTCTACATAGGCTATCATGACATAACAGAATTACAGATCTCAAATATGTAACCCAGAATGTGCAGAGGATAGCTCATCCCATTAGGAAGAAGCAAAAATGCAGCCGCCTTTCACTGATACCAAACCTGAGTGGCTGTGTCCAATGGGGATGGGGTGGGCATGGTCCTGGGCACTCCTGAGTCTAAGGTATTTCTGATGGCGACTTGGGCTTATTGGAAACCCACTGCAAACAATCACACACTTTTGGTTCTTCCATATCATCCTAAGGAACTGTTGGAATAGGATGTAAATGCTGGAGAATCACAAGAACCCACACTGACACTATGACTGTCTTGGACTCTCCCTTTACTGAGGTGCACATGATAAAGGGGCACAACTTCTCTAGCCACAGAGACCCACATCAGAAGGATTTCTAACACAGCACGATACTCCTATGGGTATTCAATAAGACATTACCACAGCCAAAGCTTGACCTGTAACCTGCTTCCTGGACTCTCTCAGTCCCTGAAATCATTCTCATGGTGGCCAACACTTTGCACATTCCCCAGGCCCCATATTAGCCACAGCACTGGATGTTTACATCCCCATAATGGACTCTTCTGAATTACTAGTGACATTCTAATAATATGCTCATGAACTAGTATGCCAGACATGGTGCCCAATGGTAATTCAGGTAACTAAAACTTTCCCAGTGCTCTCCCAGCATCTTCCAATACCCTGTGCTCACATGGTTATGACATCTGCTGAAGCTTTGCTCCCTTGCTACAACACATTGCTGACCCGGCCCGAGGGGGGGCTTTCCATTTTCATGGCCCTGACTGCCCAACCAGACACATATTTTCAGAGACTGCACCCGGCACAAATAAGAACTCTCCTACTTTGTTCTTGGTGCTACTTTTGCCCTACTAACTGTTTCCACTGCTCTGGTTCCTCGGTCCTCAGGGCATCCTTTCACCAGCTTTGCAACCCTCAGCCCTTCCTTCACCTAACTCTGCATCTCAGTACCCCTCTACTCAGGCATCTCACTCAGGCCCTGTGAGCCATGAGGTCACACACCATAAGGTTGTGCCACCAAGGATCCTTGGTTCCCTTGGGAACCTACTCACTTCCCCCCAGGGCTGAACTTTGATCCATCACACCCCTTTTACTTTTTGTGTGTACAAGAGCATCCAAAGTCTGGGCCATTTTGCTGGCCATACCAGATGCCAGGTATGCCACCCCCAAAGTGACTTTGGGGTGCAGACCAAATGCCACACTCAGCTTGAATGTGTCTGACCCTCTGCTACAGGAGAGAGCCCAAACAGTCACCATCATACCTGGATCCATTTTATTGGACCCACCCACTTGAATGGGCTGCCACCTTACCTGTCCTTCTGGAAATGTGGTGAGTAATCTACGTATCCTGCCACCAAGCTTGGATACTGCTGAGCAAACACTCCAGTCAGCATCTCCTTCCATCAGGCACAGCTCCCTGACTGCGATGCCCTTCCCCTTGCTAGGCAGGGGAGCTCCTGTGAACCTCTTCACTCCTACAGAGCACAACTGAAAACTGGAACTCAAGCTGCTTGCTGTCTCCCTACCTTTTACAGCATGGATTGAGAGAAGCAGGAAAGCTCATTAGCCAAGCAGCATCACCTGACCATGGATTAATTTCACTATTTAATCCACAGTTGAGGTGAGATGCCCAGCCAACAAGATCCCTGAGCTGAGCAGGACTTGTTATCTGTGGGAAAATTCTGCACTGACAGGCAGCCATTAAAACATGCATCTTAGCAAGAGAGAGCCACAGTGGTAGCTTGGTGGCTGCCTGTCACTGCTGCATCCAAGGGCCATGTTTGGTAGTGAAGTGCTCTGTTGTTATGTTCTGTCATCTGATGCAGTACCACCAGCTGTCCACCTGTGCCACATCGAGCTCAGAGAATAGATTTGTATGTGCTGCAGCATTGTGCCCCCGTGAGCGAGTGACCCACGAGTAAGAGAGACACAGTGACAGTGAGGGGGCGGATGTAATTCCAAATTCCTGCAGTGTCTGTGTGTGTCTCTCTCTTCAGTTTTCAGCTGCCATCAACGTTCAACACCTGGCATTCTCATCAGAGACACAGACAGTGTTTCTACCTTTGCAGTCCACAAGTACTGTTCTCCTGGCTGTATGAGTGAGTGAGAGAGAGAGAGAGAACACACACACACACACACACAGTTACTGCAAGCGCATGCAGAACACTGTTGCTTCTCTCTCTCTCTCTCTCTCTCTCTCTCTCTCTCTCTGTCGGTCTGACCGCCATCTTTGTATCCTGTCAAAGTTCTGCCAGCTAAGTGCAGGACAATGCGAGTTTCTGTCTGCTGCTTCAGTGTCGCCACCCGACAGTGCAAGCAGCTGAAAGGGGTGGTGAGAGAGAGAGAGACCACGAATGCTCACCATCCCATGGCTATGGTAAATGTTTGCGGAGCAAGGGTAAATGTGACTAAAGAAAGCATTGCGATATTGTGCTACTCTCCTAAAAGCTAGTGCAGCAGCTGTCCTTATTTGTCAGGTGGCTTATCGGCTTATGCGGGGCACTGCGGTTTGAATCAGCTGCTGTAGTTGATTTTACCAGGAAACAAGGAAAGGCTCAAGGTGGAGAGTTTGTAAAAGGCTGAAGCTGCAGAGGTTTTAGAGTAAAATGTGCTGGTTTTCTTGAGTGAACACTCAATGCTGCTTAACTGCTGTAGGGAGAATGAGTGAAAAAGAGAGAGAGGGGAGAGAGAGAGAGAGAGAGAGAGAGATACAGCAAGCAGTACATCGGGAGCAGCATCTCCCCAGCAGCTTCTGTCTGTTTCCAAGGGTGTTGTCATGGGGGGAGGGGTAAACAGCAACATGTCTCCCATGCAGGGAGATGGAGAAAGACAGTAAGAGAGAGAGAGGGAGGGAGAGAGAGAGAGACACACAGTGGGAAGGACATCAGGAGCAGCGTCTCCCTAGCAGGGTGTCTCTGTGTTTACCAGGGTGTTGTCTTGGGTGGGGGTGGGGACTAGAGAGCAGCATTGTATTGGGGTGGAGTGGGGCACGACAACACCACTATATGCAAGTGACACAGCAACACTCATTGCAAGGCTATATCTGTGTCATCCCATAGTTTCAAGCATGCAAGCACAGCAGCAAGTGATGGGGGGGGGCGCGCAAAGTACACCAGGTTGCAGGTGTGAGAAAGTACAGTTATGCACCACAAATGTCAGAATTCATCTCAGTAGTGTATTTCTGACATTTGTATGTTCATAAAATCAATCAGATATGCATTATTTGTTGGGGACTATTTTGCAAGGTGGCAGGATACAGTAACTTTCTAGCTAGTCAAACAGGGGAAAACAATGCTTTACTTTGTTTTTTCATTGTGGGGAAGACAACCCATGTTATAAGTGCAATAACCCACTACAGGGTATGAGGCTATAGGCATTTAATCCATGCCTCGGGTGCTGTGAGGACACTTGGCCTGCAGCATTGTGCCTCACAACGCACCTGAGACGTGGACTAAGTAAGCATTAAGCCACAACGAAGGTAGCATCTAATGGGGAATTAATGCATGGTTGGGACCGTTGTGGCACGAGGCTGCAGGCTGAGTGTGTATAACGGCCCAACCATGCATTAATTCCCCATTAGATGCCACCTTTGGAGTGGCTTAATGGCCTTGTAAAATGGCTTTTAAAATATACGACTTACTAGGACAATAATTTTTGCACTGTTAACAAAATGAGACCGGCACATTTGTTTGACGTCTAATTTCTTTACTGCACTTCAAAATATTTGCACACACTCTGATTTATATAGTTATGGTGTGAAAACAACAAGTTATATAACTCTTCAGTAACTATCTCTGAACAATTATATGCGTCAAGTGAGCATTTCTACATGGCTATTCTTTCCATAGCTTGCGTTGGAGGTCCAAGATTTCCTGATTTTCACCTTGTGAGTTCTGCTACTACAGCTACTTTGCATAATTTCTGACTTTGTTTCTGTTTCACTGACAGTGATCCGATGTCGTCTCCTGTGGTTTTCACTCTTTGTGTTCCTCTTCTCCATTTCTTCCACAGCTGTCTCGATGTATATTCCTTCAGCTCTCCAGAACATTGGTTGAGCAGCCATAATTGAAATTTACTGTCCCGTGCACCACGAAGGACTGAAAGTTGAAGGGCGACCACTGTTGTGCTTCCAGGGTGTGTGCCTCTCACACTTCATGTGGTGCTGTTTGTTGCCGGCCCCCAGAGCGGATGCCGCTTTCTGTGCTGCCTGTGACAGTGGGATCCTGCATTTTCTCTGGTGCTGTGGGGAGAGTGGGTATCCTCCAGTTACCACTTTTCTTTTCTCCATCATTTCCGTCCTTCTCAATGTCACTTCTTCTCATTCCTGCTGCTGTTCTCACTCCAGTTGCTGATTCCCCTGCGTTTGCTATTCTGTCTGTGTTGCTTGACAATATCGTTGACCACTTTTTTCTATCCTCAGCTGTTGGTGCCCAGTAACTGACATGATTTCTGCTAATAGCTTGGCAGAAGACACCAGGAGAAAGGACTGCTGTGTGACTGAACTTCTCTACTGGGACTATATTGCACTCCTTCCCTCCCCTCCACCCAAAGCTAGTTCTATTTTTATAGGCACAGGATTTGACTGACAACAGGAATTTCCTGTTTGGGATCAGGAAGTGAGTGATCACAGAACCACCAAAGACCCACCATCCTAGAAGGGCAAGAGTAGCTCTCCGGCCCCCTCTAGCTGCTGGAGGTCTGCCTCTGAGCAAGTAAGTGGTCTACTGAAATATAGGATATTCTTGTCTCAGAACAGGACAATCAGGGCTTAAAAGGCAGAAAGTAAGGAGAGGGAGAAAAAACAAAAAAAAACAGAGGAAAGAGTAAGGATTGCAAACAGTTAAGGGGCCAGAAATAAGACATGATTGGAGTGGTGCAGTGCAGTGGCTGTGGAGCAGCAGTCTTCCGGGAGATGTTCTGGAGGATGCGGTGTTGTCCCATCTGCAGGAACCTCTCTGGGCTGAGGCAGGAGGTTGCTCATCTCCAGGCTGAGTTGGCCAGGATTTGTGGGACCTCCTCTTCCATTCAGGGACCACCAGTGCCACTGCCGTTGCCTCAGAAGTTGCCAAGAAAGAGGAGTGGTTGGACCACAGTGGGCTCAGAGAGGGTGAGGGTGGTGGAACAGAGGCGCATCCCTCCAGTTGTACCTCTCCACAATTCCTATGCCATTCTGGCAAAGTGTGGTTCCCTATGGAGGCACCATGAGTGGAGACCAAGGAGGATGCTGGGAACCTCCACAAGGAGACCCACAGAAGGGTGGCAGGGGACCCTGCAGGGAAAGGAAACAACTCCTGGTGGGGACTCCATTGTTAGGAAGGTAGAACTGGGGAGAAAGGGAGAGGGAGGTAAGGTGCCTGCCTGGTGCCATGGCTTGGAGGGACAGGGGCGAATCCTCAGGATTGCGGAGCAGCTGCACAGGGGAGGGAGCTGGATGTCATTGTCCACCTAGGGACAAATGACCTGGCTAGAAAGGATTAGAAAGTCAGGAAGAGTTTGTGGAATTGGGGAGGGCCTTAGTCCAAGTAGCATGCGGTAACCTTCTCGGGTGTTGCCCATCTATGGCATAGGAGAGGCTAGGGTGTTCCGCACCATAGGATTCAATCAGTGGTTGAAAAACTGGTGTGGAGCTCAGGGATTTGGCTTCATTGGGGACTGGGGGTCCACCTGGAGTGATGCAAGCCTATACTGGCATGATGGGCTGCATCTGTCCAGGAGGGGAACCAGGATCCTAGGTGATAGGTTTAAATGCTTCATTGGCAAGCTTTTAAACTAGCCAAGGAGGGAGGCACTGGAAAAGAGCAGGGAAATCCTAGCCCCCCCAAATAATCACGGTAGTAAGTGTGGCAAACACCAACATAGAGGTGTCGATAGGGAGAAGGGCAGGGGTAAATGGGGAAAGTGACAAAGGCAAGAAAGACAGGGATGGGGCAAAAGGGAGTAAGGCCATCAGGAAATGGAGGGTAATGAGTACCAATGCCCGTAGTCTGGGCAACAAGCTCCCTGAGCTGGTGGCCTTGATGGAAGAGGGATGCCTGGATACTGTAGCAGTCACAGAAACATGGTACACAGAGAACCATGACTGGGATGTTAACATACCAGGGTACATAACCTACAGGAGAGACAGGCAGGGGAGAAGAGGGGGAGGAGTAGCTCTCTATGTAAAGGAAGGGATAAAAGCAACTGAACAAAGAGTAAACAGGGAGGAGAGGAGGCACTGTGGTCACCTTGGAGACTGGAAGGGTACCACAATCCGCATAGGGGTTGTGTTACAGACCCCATGTCAGGGGGAGGAATGGACAAGGATGTGATGAAGGCATTCTTAGAATGGCAGAGAAGGGAGATACTGTTGATGGGAGACCTGAATATGCCAGATGTTAACTGGAGCACATTTGCTGCAGCCACATCCAAGAGCAGGGCCATTCTTGATGCCCTACAGGTGGCAGGCATTAGACAGCTAGTTTGGAACCCACTCATGAGGGAGCAATCTTAGACTTCATACTCTCAAATGGGGAAGTGAGAGGATCTCAGATCTAGAAGTGAGTTGCCATCTGGGAACAAGTGACCATCAAACAGTGTGGTTCATGTTAAACTCAACTACAGAGTCAAGCCATACAAAAGTGAGGGTACTGGACTTTAGGAGGGCTGACTTTGTAAGATGGGAGAGTGCCTCAGAAAAGCACTAGCAAACAGGCTAGAAGGAGGTGTGGAACAACAATGGGGAATCATCAAAACTGCCATCACAGAGGCAAAAGCCTTGTGTGAAGCAAATAAACAAATCAAAATGAAAGAAAAGCCACTATGGTTCTCAAAAGAGGTGGCTGTGAAAGTCAGGAAGAAAAGATAGCATTCGGAAGTATAAGGAAACACAGAAGGAGCAGGACAGAGCTGTACCAGTTAAGGCAGAAGGAAGCAGGAGGAAGTCAGAATAGCAGCCCAAACTGAGGAAAAGATAGGCAACTCAGTTAAGAAGGGATAAAACCTTTTATAGGTACATCAGCGGCGTAGAAAGACAAAGGGAGGGATAGTGAGGCTGAATAGAATGAGCGATGGGTGACGGGGGACAGTGAAAAAGCAGGGATACTGAACGAATATTTCTGCTCAGTATTCACAAAAGAGGAGGAAGTGCCTAATCCAATTAACAGA
Source organism: Neoceratodus forsteri (assembly GCA_016271365.2). NCBI lineage: Eukaryota > Metazoa > Chordata > Ceratodontiformes > Ceratodontidae > Neoceratodus > Neoceratodus forsteri. Next base: position 335,198,129 of record CM028137.1, on the reverse strand, counting down.
AGCACTCTTGATAGGGGTCGATCCCAGTCCTTTCACAGAAGAAAGGTTCTGCAAGAACTCCTGAAACTGAAGGTGGACAAAGCAATGGGTCCTGATGGAATTCACCCCATAATTCTAAAAGAATTAAGGGAGGAACTAGTGAAACCACTGGCTACTCTTTTTAATACATCATGGGAGGATGGTGTGGTACCCAAGGACTGGAGGAAGGTGGATGTGATTCCCCTTCACAAAAGTGGGACCAAGACAATGGCAGGAAACTACAGACCTGTCAGTCTGACCTCTGTGTTAGGGAAAGTGATGGAGTCACTTCTGAAGGAAAGAATAGTTGAGTACCTAGAGGCCAGTGGAGCACAGGACCCAAGGCAGCATGGGTTCACAGCAGGAAGGTCATGTCAGATGAATCTAATAGATTTCTTTGACTGGGTGACCAAAGTAGTAGACCAGGGAGGGGCTGTGGACATGGCCTACCTAGACTTTAGCAAGGCATTTGACACAGTCCCACACAAAAGATTAATAATCAAATTAATCAGCCTGGGAGTGGGTCCCAGGGTGGTAGCCTGGGTAAAACATTGGCTGCACAACAGGACACAGAAGGTAATTGTAAATGGAGTCCACTCTGAAGAAAGAGGGGTTACTAGTGGGGTACCGCAGGGTTCAGTATTGGGTCCAGTCCTTTTAATGTCTTCATCAATGACATTGCAGAGGACTGGAAAGGAAAAGCATGCCTTTTGCAGATGACACAAAGATCTGCAAAGGGTTGATACACAAGGAGGTGTGGAAAGGATGAAAAGGGACTTGGCAAGGTTGGAGGAATGGTCAGAAGTATGGCAGCTAGGGATTCAATGCAAAAAAGTGCAAATAATGCACCTGGGAAACAAGAACCCAGGGAAGAATACACAATGGGTGGGGAGGTAGTAACAACAACAAAAAGGAAAAGAACCTTGGGGTAATCATATTAGATGACCTTAAGGTTAGCAAGCAATGTGAGAAGGCAGTAGGGAGGGCTGGGAGTATACTGGGATGCATAGGAGAGGCATCAGCAGCAGAAAACAGGAAGTTGTTATCCCTCTGTACAGACAGTTGGTGAGACCCCATCTGGAGTACTGTGTCCAGTTCTGGAGACCCCATCTCCACAAGGACATAGACAGGATAGAGTAGTCAGAGGAGGGCAACTAAAATGGTGCAGGGTCTGCAAGAGAAGCTGTATGAGGAGAGACTAAAGGAGCTTAATATGTATACCCTTGAGGAAAGAAGGGAGAGGGGGGACATGATAGAAACTTTTAAGTACCTCAGTGGAATCAACAAAGTCCAAGAGGGTAAATTTTCATAAAAGGAGACTTGCAAGAACAAGGGGACACAATTTAAAGATAGAAGGAGGGCAGTTCAGGGGCAATATGAGGAAGTATTATTTCACAGAGAGGGTAGTGGATGCATGGAACAGCCTTCCTGAGGAGGTTGTGGGGTCTAAAACTGTGGGAGAATTCAAGAATGCATGGGACAGACATAAAGCAATTCTTGTGGGGGGTAGGAAGAAATAGGCTGTTGGTTAACTAGGATCTGCGGCCTATCCTGTAGGTAGGGAAATGGGCAGACTAGATGGGCCAAGAGGTCCTTATCTGCCATCAAAGTCTATGTTTCTATGTTTCTATACGAGACCAACCTCCGACAGCATCTGAACTGCCGTACTTCAGACACTGTGATTGGTGTACCGATTTGTCAGTGAGGCATCCTCTGAGATCTGAGCCATCATCTCTCTGAGGTAGTTACGCCCCATTGGTTGCTTACTATACCAGATATCTCTCTTATCCAGCTTGTGCTGTGGCAATCTTGGTGGGTGCAAATAGAATGCTGGTGCATTGTTCTGACATCTACTGATATACTCTTTAAAGAGTGCAACAGGACAGTTAGGTGAATCTGGCTGCTGATACAGAACCCCTCGCAGATCCTGCTTATTTCTTTCATGTATCGCTCCATGATTTTTTGTGGCTTCATTGAATGCCACAGCTCTGTACTCAGTGCCACTGCCGTCTCTGGCAACTATAAATGACTCCTGCTTCAACTGCCTCAGACCCTCTCTGCCTCTCCTAGCTAGTCTGAGCTGCATTTTGAACCACAGATGCCTCACTAACCCATGGGCAGTTTCTGGATTCAGCTTCGGGCATGTTCAGATTGTATTCATATCCTCCTTGGTTATGTATGGGCGGTGACTGGCTACATCTTTCCCCGCTCTATGATATCTCTTTAAGACAGCTATGAACACATTGTTGGCTGTCTGGAACTCAGGATCCGAGATAATATTAATGTTCCATCTCACTTCAACACTATTTATGTATCTATTTAATGCTGCTCATATTCCACTGAACGAGCTGATACTGTACTCTTTCCTTCCTTCTGCACTCACAGACCCATAGAATTTTCTCAATATCTCTGATAGTGCTCCGATAGGTACTGTCACTATGTCTACTGACATTCCTTTAACTGTCAGCCAATTGGAGAAAACATTGCATGCCCACGCCATGTTTTTGTGGGTGTTCTTCTCCACTTTTATCTTCTCCAGCTGGTCTAACTCATCTGCACATAGCTGTAGATGCCTATCTTTCTTTTTTCCACAATCCTGCTTTTTCCCTCCTACTTTCTTTTTGTCACTTTCTGTCTCTAGATGTTTCATTTTGTCTGTTTTCTTTCTCCAGACTGTTTAATTGCCCTGCTCTACATCTCTCTGTTCCTCACGCACTGTGCCGGCTACCACTTTCACAGCCATGCTCATATTTGCCGTTCCAAACTTGACTTCTACCCACACATCTAACGGCATCTCTCCTGCTACACTGAATGTTACCACATTTCTGTGTATGTTTCTCCTCTTTCTATCTCTTCATTTCTATTCCTTATACTATCATCTACTGCTACTGCTTTTACTGCCCTAGGATAGTCACTGATGTGTGGGTGGGTGGGTGGACAGACAAGTGCTTACCCAGCTGTTTTCTATCCCCCTGACTCCTACACTGCTGTTCTCTGTTTGTGGATTACTTTGGTACTCTACCTCAAGGACAGCATTATTGGTGAAATAATGCCATCTCCAGAATACTACACGTGGTACTCTTTGACCAATTACTGTCCTGCATTTCATATTCATTATCTTTACCATGTTACAAATGCTTATAACTCCATACCCTGTCATGTGTTATTGCTAATATATGCTCTGTCCCTGCAGGGCACTTAATTTACATAGACACTAGACACTATGTTTCTGTCATACAATGTAGCTGCAGCAGCTGCAGACTGTCTTGTGGCAAAAATATTTTAGGTTCCAACTCCCTGTTATAAACTCTGTTAAATCTTTGTTACCAAGCTAATGACAAACCTCTGGTCTGTTTTCTTTGGGGAAGGGGGTTTTTACACATTGATGTATCTCAAATCACAAAAGAGTGCTACTGCTCTTCTATACATGACACACCTCATTAACGCTGACGTGGTTAAATTAGTTAGAGTGGGTGAAGGCAGAATTCTCCAATTGGTATTCCACAAAAAAGAGGGGTCTCAATTCTCATTAGGAAAAAAATGTCTGTCTCTCTTGGATAGGTCTATGGCCATTAAAACAGGGTACGGGGAGATAGTATCTGGGACAATACAATCTAGTAGGGTTACTATTCTCAATGCATATGCTACCAATGCATACACCACAATTTTTTTACCTCCCCGGGCTCAGGTGATTGGTGATTTTGCATTTTCTGTCTCTACTCTGATCATAGGTGGAGAGTTATTTATTTATTTAGTTTTGTTTATTTTATTTAGTTTTATTTACCAGGTAGGTACACTAGACAGTTGAATGCCTATTTTTTGTTAGGTAAGACTTGGGAGCGTACAAAAGAGCAACAAGACTTGAGTAGTACTAAACAAGGCGGGGCAGACATCAAGTGACAATAAGCAAGTAAGAATTACATGCCATACTGACAATTAGATTGAAAGTGATTCAGCACATGAGTAAATAGGTTAACTAAGCATTATAAACAGCATAAATACATTCAGTATCTAATATTTTATAATCGGGAATATGTGCATTATAATTTAGAAAGGACAATAAATTCTTTTGCAGTCTCTACAGGACAACGGAATGCAGAACAATTAGGGATGTGAAACATCAGCAGAGAGATAAGGTCACATGCTGAATTGAGATATGTGCCTACAAAACGAGTTTCGTTCCAGCAACAGGGACACTACTTACTCTCTGCAGATTTATATAGCCAATAACCTGACAGATCTTGTGTTAAAAGTTCTCTGCAAGAAACCCTGCAGTTTTCTGTCATGGCACATCCAAAGTTACCAGGCTAACAACCAATTTTGACACCATACCAATGAAGGGCTCTTGTCCATAGCTCCATTAATGTTTGCCCTGTAAAGCCCTAAATTTGCTAAAACTGATTGAAATGTATATGGAAGTATATTAAAGGCAAGACTGAAGGGACTGGGGAACTTAGAAGTCATACACAAGAAAAAAATATTGCAAACTATAGCAAATTTGGGTGAACATTATTTTATTTTAAGTATTTATTGTCAATACAATGTGCTAAACTACTAAACATTCTTGCCCTACTGGGGTGTTTTATGCATCAACATTTTCTACAATCATCAGTCTAACAGATAATGTGCAATAAATTACTATAGCTATCTTTTGGTAGTAACTATAGGTCAAGGTATTACCCCATGCTCAAAATTTGTTTTTCACTGCGATACTCACCTTTCACTATAGGCTGAAGTATTTTACCATTTACCCTCAAGAGAAGTGTACACCAGCCTAACTACATGAAACGATAAATGTAATACATCTGATACATTTTTCTATGTAAATACCTAAAATATTACTATTTTCCTTGACAACCAGCATATTTTCCTCAGCAGCAGCACTGAAAAAAAGTAAAACACAAACCTTTTTACTGGAATCCCCTTGTATTTGAGATTTATTTCTCCAGTAATTATAAGTGACCGCTTATCTGGATTTGTATGAGTTGACATAATTATTGATATAAATTAAGATTTTATTTTCTTATTCAAATCCAGTGTTTGTTTTGAATCTTGTGTCTTGCTTTTAGTACTGTAGAGCTTATTCCCCAAGAAAAAAACATTTTTATTTCCCAGTCTGAAAATCATGTCATCCTACTCGTCAAAGTCACTCTCTTCGGACATGTCATCATTGTGAATGACAGGTTCAGCGGCTATTTAGTCAATGTTTTCACACTTCTGACAGTAACACACGCAGTAAGAGAGGAATACCTCCCTGTTTGACATTTCACATGCCTGCAGGCACAATGTACTGCCTGCAAAATATTATCTGGTGCTGGACTTCGTGTCATCCAGGTGATGGCAAGCTCCTTGTTTTCTAAATGCCACCCATGGCCAATAGGGAAAGAAACATTCATCCTGTTAACAAGAGAGTGCCTCATTATAGCAGCCTGGTAATTTGCCCTCTTGCTGTGTTGGTGTAGAGCATCACATGTTGGTGGCATGCTCTGCTCAGGTACTGAAGATGATGCCAGGCTGAACACCTTGTATCGGGGCATCACTGACATCCTGTGATGAAGCTTGGCTATACAGGTGGCACATTAATTTCTCAAGCACCAGGAATGTTGAGTCTTGCAGTGTGAAGTCTTTCTCAATGTCTGTAAAAGCATCAATGAATTCTTCACTCTCAGAGGCCACTGCAAATGCCTTTCTCTTTCTCTTCCCATAGAAGGCACTTGTAGAATCACATCCTGTGAATGCATGGAGTCCAATAAAGGAGGTGCATACCTTCGGGCCTAGAGCTGAAGTGATAAACTGCTGCATGGTTTTGTGTCAATCCAATCAAGACACCTTTGGTTTTTGAATCTTTATTGTGGGTTTGTTCAATTGCCTGGTCACATGCGATTGAAGAGAATACATGTCTACTTTGACACTGGACTGTTCACTGTTATCAAGTGCTGAGTTCTGCGTAACATTCTGGGTGTGTGATGGGCAGGTTCACCATTTCTAGCCAATATGATGGAAGATACCTGGTATAGTTCACTGCATCATAAGAGGAGAACCAGGGCATCATGAAGCGGATAGCTGAAAGGTGCAACTCCCAGTCAGACTCGCGGGTTGCTCTCACAAAAAGGAGCAAGATTTGCACCATGTCAATGTAAGAGCTCCAAAAGACAAATGTTGGGTTCTCTTGGCTCTTCCTCTTGACAAAGTCTTTATATTTCATGACCACAGTGATGAATTCATCAGCTGTACACAGATCATCAAATGAGTCAACAGGGAACACTAACTTGATTTGTTTTAATGACCTCTAGGCACTTGTCTGCTTTGTCCAGTGGTAATGATTTAAGGAAAGTCTGGAATCTCAGATGCTGCATGCTTTCATACAGAAGTTTGTGTACTCTCATACTCCAGTTATAATGGTGACCATTCAGAACAGTATTGATAGATCCTTTGGCGACAACTTCCAACCCTATCAAGATTTCACAAAGTTCTGCATCCCCAAATCTTTTGCCAAGGACACCTAGAAATGATATGCAGGTATAGGATTCACCGATCCACACTATCAAATATATTGTACAGTCATTGTCTTTCCAGCAAATTTGTTGTGCTTTAGCATATATTGCTTGGTCAAAGACCAAGACTACCACTCAAGTTCAAGCTGATCAGCAATATCAATACTTCATTTCAGAATAGTTTTGACAGTAGACATTTCTCTGTTGGTGATGCCTCAATGACTGGATGGTAATGGATAGCTGACTTCTCAAGAGTACAATTACATTGAAGAGTAGTATGAAAACCTGTCCAGTCAGGAAGTGTACATGAGTCAGCATTGAGAGCATTCATAATAATGTATGCCAGTTCAGTTCTAAGCACTGGTACCAGACTCAGTCTGTAGTTGTCAGCCCCTAATGGGGCACGTGCATCATGACTCAGGTTTTGCGGACCTTGCCTCTTGCACTGATGATACTGTTCTATCGCAAAACAAGGGGGTGCTTTAAGAGAACAGACTCCTTTTGGCAGTGGCGATCTGCCTGGTGTTGGGGTAGATTCAGCGATGTGGCTCTGCAGCATTATTCCATTTGTATGGTGGGTGGTGCCACACCCGGATAGGGTTTCTTCTCCAAAATCAATATTGTCCCAGACTAGAACTGTTGGAGTCTTCTTTGCAAAGCCCAGTGGGACCTTATCAGAACCTTTAACAAGCTGCAGCTGAGCAGGGCATCTGTCATGGTTAATCACTGTATTCCAAGATGTATAATGTCCCAGTTTGTTTAGTATGGAGACCACTTGAGATGATCCTGTTAAGTGTTGAACTGTCAGTCCAAGGCAAAGGGATTTAGGTGTCTGTTTTCAACCCTTGGATGAAAGGTAAACAATGTCAATCAATCAATCAATCAATCAAAAAAAAATCAAAATCTTTATTTATTCAGGCGAGCATCATTGAGCATAGCTCATTTACAAGATGGACCTGATTGGTCATAACAATATAAAGGTACAATTTTTTACACAAATACAAGATATAGATTGAATACAAAAACAAGGACATTATAAATGAGCAAAAAGCAAGAATATTCACATATATACAAGGCAATGAGCCAAAGAAACTGGGTTATAATAAAAAGGAGCAAAATAAGACAGTAATGAAAGATTAAAGCGAGGGAGGTGGGATTGTGGGAATAAGGTCAGGTATGAGTTGAGTGGGTGAAGGCTACAAAAACAAATTAAGGGTGGAAATGTGAGGAAAAAAAGGGGTGTGGGAGAAAAAAGTGGGTTGTGGTAGGACTAGGCCTTGTGAAAACAGTTGCATGGCTCTGGAAAGAGACTAGTGTATAGCTTTTTGAAGGATGTTAATGGAATGAGGGTATTCAACTTCAGGATCTTTTGAAGAGTTCAAATAAGTGCTAGAGAGTAGCTGATTGCAGCCCTCTCATGCGGGTACAGGTAATAGGTATCTTCAGCATGATGAGTTTGTTGTTCCTTAGGTCATATGGTCTGAATATGACCTGGGTAAACAATCTGAAATGTAGGATGGTAATTTGTTTGTTAGAGCTTTGTAGATCCATAGAGCAGCATTTTTGTTTCTTCTATGATATAGGGATGTCCAGCCGACTGCAGTGTAGAGAGAGCAATGGTGGGTGCTGAAAGGAAGGTCTGTAATGAATCTAAGAGCTCTATGATACAAGGTATCCAGCTTGTTTAAGTGGGAAAGGGAGCAGTGACTATACAGGAAATCAGCATAATCAATGATGGATAGGAATGTTGCCAGGATTAATCTTTGTTTAGAATCTTTGGTTAGGTAATGTTTTATTCTGTAGAATAGGCCAAGTCTCTGCCTGAGCTTCTTCAGGAGTTCTTCAATGTGGCTAGTGTAGTCAAGTCTATTGTCAATCCAAACCCCAAGATATTAAAATTTATCCACATAGTCCAGACTTTCACCAAGGATAGTAGATAGTTGGGGAAGGGTGTTTTGAGTGAGAGTGGAAGAGAAGCTCTTGGAGGAGAAGAACATGGCTTTCGTTTTCTTGGCATTCAGTAGGAGTTTCTTTTCTAGTAGTTTGTGCTGCAGCAGAGAGAACTCAGATTGTAAAAGTTCACAGGCTTTTGATGGTATAGGACTACTGACATATAGGACAGTATCATCTGCAAAAAGGTGAATATTAGATGTAGTGAGGTTGGAATCAATATTATTGATATAAATGGCAAAGAGGATAGGTCCCAGGATGGAACCTTGTGGTGCACCTCTTAGGAGTGGTTTTGAGGTAGATAGGTCACCTTCATTTTTACATGCTGTAGTCTACCAGAGGTAGCATCTGAACCATTGAAGAGACTGAGTCTAGAGCCTATGGAGTGTGAGAGAGGAGATTAGTAGTTCATGGTCCACAGTATCAAAGGCTTTGCTTAAATCAGAAATACAGCACAGATATTATTCTTTTGTCTGATTCAGTCTGCCAATCATTAGTGACTTTTGCTAAGGCAGAGATGGTGCTGTGCATGGATCTAAAACCAGATTGAGCTGGATTAAGCAGATTATTGGTGTCTAGATAGGCACTTAATTGGCTGTTCACTAGTTTTTCAAGCATTTTGGACAATACTGGTAAGATGGATATGGGCCTATAGTTATTGAGGTCCATGGGGTCACCTGCCTTGAGTAGAGGAAACACTTGAGCTGTTTTCCAAATTGCAGGAATAGATCCAGTGGCTAGTGACAAGTTGAAAAGGTGAGTTAGGGGGGCTGCTAAGGCGGGCAGAGCAATTTTTAGAAAATAGGGGTCCAGAGAGTCTGCACCTGCGCTTTTAGTTGTATCCAAATGGAGTAGGAGGTCTTCTACTTGTTTTAGAAGTATAGGCTTAAAGGAAAATGTGGAAGTAGCCTTATGTGTCTCAGTAGTCTGGAAGTTTAATTGTGACCGCAATAGATTTGCTGGAGAGGAGTCGAATGCTAGGCCGGCTGTAGTGAAATGGTTGTTGAAGGCATTCAAGATTTCTTGCTTGTTAGTGATATCCACATTGTTTAGGTGCACTTTGGGTGGTAAGACAGGGTAGAATCTTGTCCTAGGATCCTTATGGTCCCCAGAATCTGGCAGGGTTATGGTAGGAGGCATCCAGTTCTGCTGTATAGAAGGCAGCCTTGGCATTTCTCACTTTTTTTGTGCAGGAGTTTCTGGCTTTTCTGAATTGAAGCCAATCATTTGGGTCTTTGGTCTTTCTTGCCCTTTTCCAGAGCTTGTCCCTAGCAAGCAATGCGGATTTAAGGTCAGCAGAGAACCATCGACAGGTTTTGAGCTTGGTTCTGACACTGGAGAGAGGTGCATGTGTGTTGAGGGCACTAGTGATAATGTCATTTAAGACTTGTAGAGCTATCTCTACTGAACCTGTGAGATAGAAGTCTTGCCAGCACGTGGTGTGACACAAATCATGGAGGTATCCTGTGGTATTAAGGTTCTTTTTAGACCTTCTTGGGAGAAATTTTGCTGGGTTGGATGGCTTGAATGAAGATCTTATACCAGCTATGAGACAATGGTCACTTATGTCACTAGATAGCACTCCAGCATGAGAATACAGGTGAGGCTTATTGACCAGCATAATGTCCAGAAAGTGTGCTGTTATTTTGGTTTTTTGGGTTAATCCTTGTTGGTTCTTTAATTAATTGGGTGAAGCCATGAGTGTCACAAAAGGATACTAGTGGTGCGGATGCATTGGCTAGCCAATTTAAATTCAGAGTCACCTAAAATGATGGTGTCTTCTGGGCCTAATTTAATTATAGTGTCCAGGTGGGATAGGAGTTTTAGGCCTGCTGAGGGGCCTATAGCAACCAATCAATTGAAAAGCTGACATATTGGGAAGAGAAATTTTAAGGATAAGAATTAATTCCTTTGGCTGTGATGTAATATTGAGGCTGGATGCAGAGATATTTGCTTTAACATAAATAGCCCTCCACCACCCCTGGATGGACGATCAGATCTGAAGAGCTGATAGTTGGGAAGATTTATTTCTCTGTCATTTGTTGCAGATTTGAGCCATGTTTGGAGATTACCAGAAAGTCCGGTAAGGTGTGTACAACCCAGGCCTGTACTAATGAGAACTTTTAGGAGGCTGCAGGCGTTGATATGAAGAAAACTCAGGCCTTTTATGGAGTCAAGTCGGCTGGGGAGATAGAGCTTTCTATGGGTCCAGGATTGGTTTCAACAGTGCCAGCACAGATCAGCAGGAAGAGAATTAATTTAATGAGGGCTTCAAGTGATAAAGGGAAGGAATAGCCAGAGGATTTTCTCTTCTTGCTTGGGGTGCAGTGTTTAGAGGTCTTGAGCCTGCTGTAGTTAGATAAATTGCCAAATAATACCAGCCAATGGACAGGCATAGGGGGCTCTGTACTGCCAAGAGTGGAGTTGGGGCTTATGAAATATGGAACTGGATATGAGCCTTTTGTGGGCTACCCAAGGATTATTGTGTAGAAGCGGTAGTGTATACTTGAGAAATTGAAGACATCCACTTTGGAAAAAAGGGGGCCAGCTTGAATAGTCGCTTTAGGCACCAGGGCATGGGTTGTTTTGGTCTCCTTCTCAGGAAATGAGGAAGGTGAGGGGCAGAGCAGCATTAGGGTAACAGCAGCATGGTGGAGGATAGGTAAGGTTAAAATACTAAAGATGGTGTGAGGAGGCGCCTGCGTATTAGCTGGAATTGGTTATGGGTGGAGATTGGAGTTTAGGTGGGAAGGAGTGTATAAAAACACCCAAGGGGGGGTGGGCAAAAATTTTGCGGCTTTCCCGTACCTTTCTGGCTGTCTCTCCCGGCCTCCTGGTTCCCTTTTCGGCTTGGTGGTCGCCACCCGCCCGCTGGCAGCTCGGAGCCCCTACGGTCACTGGGTGCTCGAGGGCAGGACCGGCTTTCTGGCTGTCTCTCCCGGCCTCCTGGTTCCCTTTTCAGCTTGGCGGTCGCCGCCCGCGCTGGCGGCTCGGAGCCCCTACAGTCACTGGGTGCTCGAGGGCAGGACCGGCTTTCTGGCTGTCTCTCCCGGCCTCCTGGTTCCCTTTTCGGCTTGGCAGTCGCTGCCCGCCCGCTGGCGGCTCGGAGCCCCTACGGTCACTGGGTGCACGAGGGCAGGACCGGCTTTCTGGCTGTCTCTTCCGGCCTCCTGGTTCCCTTTTTGGCTTGGCGGTCGCCGCCCGCCCGCTGATGGCTCGGAGCCCCTACGGTCACTGGGTGCTCGAGGGCAGGACCGGATTTCTGGCTGTCTCTCCCAGCCTCCTGGTTCCCTTTTCAGCTTGGCAGTCGCCGCCCGCCCGCTGGCGGCTCGGAGCCCCTACGGTCACTGGGTGCTCGAGGGCAGGACCGGCTTTCTGGCTGTCTCTCCCGGCCTCCTGGTTCCCTTTTCGGCTTGGCGGTCGCCGCCCGCCCACTGGTGGCTTGGAGCCCCTACGGCCACTGGGTGCTCGAGGGCAGGACTGGCTGAAAAGGTCTTGGCAAAGTGAAATCAGTTTAAAGTTCACATCATCTGGAAGATCAACATAGTCAGCCAGTGCTGGTGCCTTTGATGCGCCAATAATCCAGGCCATCAAATTATAAAGTTCAACTGGCATGACAGATTTTGCAGTATCAACAGTCAAATCAATTGATGTTGGTGGCCAGGGACAACTCATTCCAGAACTGTCATTCAATGTGCTCTTGAAGATCAATGCGGCATTGTACACAGTCCTAGTTAAATGTACATCAGGAGCTGGTGTACTTGCTGCTGATGATCTATGAGATGGCAGATCAGCTTGTGGTTGAGGATGAATTTGCTCCTCTTCACTCTGAGTAGTCTTTGTAGCACCTGTTTCTGTTCCTGCCTCTGACTGATAAAGAAGTCTGTCAATAAGCGTACTTGTTGACGGTGTGTCAACAAACACCATCTCACTAATATTCCTGCGGTGTGGTGTATGAAAGGTGAGCTGAGAGAAGTCATGTTTCAGGTGATATTTTAGTCTGTCAACTCTGTAATACAAAAACATGCATACTTTCTCAAAACAGGGTTCTCCACAGGGACATTAATTGTAGTTATAAGGCATGGGCCTTGCTACTGCGTTTTAAGTTTAGATTTTTCTAATGTATTCAAGACTTACTACAAACTTAAAGGTTAGAAAAATGCTGTGTTGTTTAAATTTTCAATTGTGTCTACAATGATTGTGTCTAAATGATTACAAAAATGTCCGCTTATACAATGTATCACTTACCTGTAATTTGAAGCATCAAGACCTTCATACTTTTTTACAAGCTTGATGAAAATCTAGGTAAGTCTTGTCATCTGCAACACCTCCTGGTCCACAATGAGCCTCTGGTGGATGACAGTGGCACAGAAAATCTTGTAGGCTTTGCTATACATCTGCTCAGCACAAGTAAGTTTATCCTTATCTGATGCCAGAAATCCTGTGTAGTCTTTGTAACATGTTCTATGGTACTGGACTTCCACTGACATGCAATCCTGTCCTTGTATGTGAATGACAATGCTCTGATCCTCTTTCAACTCTGCAGCTCTTTTTAACTTTCCTGCATCAACATGCATGGACAGGGAGGCCAGATCTTGACCGAAGTTTCTTCCTGGGCTGGGCAAAGGTGTGGAACTGGTGCTAGAAGAAGTAGACTGTCCATCACCCCATTTCTCTTGTAATACTGACTGCTGAGCACAGCATTTTCTTGCACTCTCTATGCACTTTTTGTCTATAAAATGCCTATAGCAGGTGGAGTGGAATCCTGTGTCACTGGGGATGTCATCAAATTCTTTTGGCAGGTGCTGTTGAAGTGATTCAGCAATGCATTGATCATCACCATGCAAGCCCAACCATGCTTGAGCACATTCGCAGTATTTATCCCACCTGAGACACATGTTAATGTTTGAGTGGACTCCTTCTTGATTGAGTCTAGATACAAATAACAATGCAAATTAGTTCTAAAACTGGTTTTCTTGTGCATCTTATATGATTGTCAAGGGCTTCCCTGGTCTTTGTCACCATCATTGAGCGTGGTCGTATTGTTCCACATGAATACACATGTTGACTGGTCAAATCAAAAGCTGCCACGCTTTACTACTGTCCCTTTTTATGTACTGCAAGTGGCTGGCTCAGTACTGGGTTAATGTCCCAATACTTGCACACTGGATGCTGAAAAGTAAAAAAAAAAGACAACAAGGTTTAGGAGACAACACTAAAGTCATGAAAAAAGTTCATCTTATAGAGACCAAATTTTATTTATTTATTTTATTTTATTTCGGAAGAATCAGATATACCTTTGAGTCATAGACTCCTTTACAAAGGTTCTACGTCACATATAACAAATCAGTTACACAAATACAGTTAGTACAGTTACAGATACAAATACAGTGATTATGACAAAGTATGGGATGTTAGGCTAGTATTAAGGATCTTAGCGCAGTTTGAGACAGTTAAAGGAGACTGGAAACTTAACATCCCTGAGTAAGTGGGGCAGAGAGGAGTATGCAGAGGCAAGCCAGAGGCCATTGTCAGTAATAGAGGTACAGGGGCACTAGTTCATATGCAGTCACAGTCACTTAAGGAGCGAAGATGAGCCCTGAGGTGCATTTTGAAATGACCAATTCTTTGATCTAGACGCAAGGAGGAGGATAGGTTATTCATCCACAAGGATGCCCTATAGCAAAAGGATCTTTGAAATTGAGTAGTGTGACAGGGAGGGATGGAGAAACAAAGGGTATCAGAGCTATGGGTATGTTTAACTTTAGAGTCCAAAGTGATTAAGGAGGTGAGGGATGCAGGGGAGAGGCCAAGGGTAATCTTTTTAGCTAAGACACAAGTATGGAATTTGATTCTGTTATCAAGGTTAAGCCAATTTGTGTCCTTATATAGCACACAGGTATGGGTGAGTCTGTCACGCCCTAATATCTGATGACAGGCCTTGTTTAGCACAAGTCTAAGACTATCAAGGGCTGAGGGGCTTGCCCCTCCAAAAGTCAGAAGGCCATAGTCAAGTAGGGAGAGAACCGAGGAGGAGATAGCAAGTTTAAGGGTCTCCGGGTAAGGCAATGTTTATAGCGGTGCAAGAGCCCTAGCCTGATGTTTAGGGCCTTGGATAATTGGTGTATATGCTCATGATAGGTGAGGCCAGTGTCCAAAGTGATGCCCAGGTATTTAAAGGCGTGCACAAATTCTAAGGAGGTCAAGGATGATGATAGTATTTGGGTAAAAAGCCCTTTCCTGGAGTTTTGCGGATGTGTGAAGAGCATACCTTTAGTTTTTTTTATAGTTAATAATAAGGTGTTGTGAGGCAAACCAGCTTTTGACAGCGTTGAAGGAGGACTGGAGGGAGTGGTGGAGTTGAGAGGGGTCTGGGCTGGAAGAGAAGATGACCGCATCATCTGCATAGAGTAATATGTTGGAGGTGCAGGATGCGGGGAGGGAGTTAAGGAAGAGGCTGACAAGGAGGGGACCCAAAATGGACCCTTGTGGGACCCCTGAGAGGACTGGAAATTTGGAGGATAGTGTATTGCCAATTTTAACTTGAAGGGTCCGGTTGGTAAGATAGTCCGAAAACCATCCCACAGCATCCTGTGAGAGACCCAGGTTGAGCAAGGAGGTTATGAGTAGAGAGTGGTGGACGGTATCAAAGGCCTTCGTGACGTCAATGAAGACTGCACCAGTGATGTAGCCTTTATCCAAAGCAGAGTGGATGTGTGATGTTAGCTCAAGCAAGGCCGTAGTTGTGCTGTGTCCTTTTCGGAAACCATGCTGTTGTTTGCAGAGTAGGTCATATTTATTGAGGTGGTCGGTGAGCTGATCCAAAACTATCCTCTCTAATGCCTTGGAGAGGGTGGGGAGTATGGAGATAGGGTGGTAGTTGTTAGCAGAGGAGGCGGTCACCCCTTTAAATATAGGCGTGATAGAGGATTCCAAGCGGTGAGGAATTTACCTAGTGATAGGGAGAGGTTTAGAATGTGGGTGAGAGGAACAAGGACTTCCTTAAGGGAGAGCCGAAGAATTCTGAGATCAAGGAATCGGCATTGGGAGAGGCATGACTAAGGGCAGGGGTAAGGTATGGTTCAGCTGACTTGGGAGAGATGCGGTGGAAATAAAACGGGGAGGCACAGAGATGAGGTGTGGGTGCACTAGGAGCTGGAGGATCATAAAAGTTAGGGGGGAGAACATGGCTAAGGTTGGAGAAGGCATCACTGAAAGCTGCAGCAATGTTTGTAGGGTCAAAGGTCAAGGACCCATTTGACATGACTTGGGAGGGGACCAGGTTGGGGACCTTACCACAAATTTCCTTGATGTTGTTCCAAAACTTGCGGCCAGAACCCCAGGAAGAGGTTAGGGCGGATTTATAGTAATCTGCTTTTGCCCTGTGAATGGCCCAAGTGCACTTGTTCCGAGCCGTTCTATAATTCTGTCCATCAAGGGGGAGGCCGGATTCATTGGAGAGCTGCCATAGTGAATCTCTTGTTCGCATTAGGGTCTTGAGCCACTCGGTGAACCAGGGTACGTGAGTGCCTTTAGCCATTCTTTTCGTGCAAGGTGCATAGAGGTCACATATATTATTGAAGGCCCAGGTAAATAGGTCCAGGGCACTGTCAACGTTAACCGTGTTTAAAATGAGGGACCGGTCCATGACACTGAGGTGCATTTTTAGTTGTGTCAATTTACCAGGACCAAGTTTACGTTGCACAATAAGTTTAGGAGGGGCCCTAGGGATTTTGCAGGACCAGGAGCAGCTAACTGGGGAGTGGTCACTGAGGGCATTTGTCAGGACGGAAACATTGGTGATCTTACCCAGGTGATTGGAGAAGATGAGGTCCAATAGGGAGGAGGAGCCAGTACGTGGATCCAATCAAGTGGGGGAAGTGACCAGTTGAGTTAGGTCTTGGGCTGTGGCGAGGTCAATGTATGGGGTGGCATCCTTACTTAGCCAGTTGATATTAAAATCCCCAAGTACTAGTAGTTCTGATTGTGATGGTAGTGTGTCCAGATGTGACAGCAATGCTTGGAAAGCTGATTTTTGGTCCCTTGGGGGAATGTATACTGTTGTTATGTATAAAGGGTTTTGGGCTCTTCCCAATGCCAATTTGACTGTTAAGGCCTGAATGCCCGCCTCCAGTTGAGGGGAGTGGAGTAGGTGCCCTTGTAAGGTATTCTTAGTGTAGAGGGCACAGCCACCCCCTCGCTTACCATGCCGATCAGCATGGTAAAGGATAAACCCAGGCAGTGATACTGCGGAGTCCGGGGTCCTAGGGGTGAGCCAGGTTTCACACACTGCTATGACATCCGGTTGGTGCTGTAGTACCCAACCCTGGAAGGAATCCCACTTTTTTAGGATGCTACAGATCTTGAGAGAAGCAATGTGCAGCTGGCCCTGGGTATGTTGGGGAGGCGTCAGGCCCACTGGTGGTCCAGGATTAGGATGAATATTTCCTGATAGGAGGAGGAGGAGCAGCAGGAGCCTTGAGGAGGGGTACCAATAACCCTTCCTCTTAACAGTGAAAGTTAACAGGGTATGTGGTATAGTTGTGCTGACGGTCGGGATGGGTAGGGCATGGGCCTTAAGGTAGGCCTGAAGGCAGTGGCAAAAGTCTAGGGATGCCGATGGTGCTATGAGTTGAGGTTTCTGAGCCTGGACAGCCCCAGGGGGGGTGGCCAGTGTACAGTGACTAGACAGGCAATCATAGCGAGAAAGTGGACTGTAAGTAGTCTGCCAGTCTCCTATAACAGGGTCATGGGGAGGGCTCAGGTTTACCCAAAGTATAACTAGCTGCCAAGCGTTCAGACTGCTGCCAACTGCAGAGGAGGGGGGTGGGGGGGGTGATAGGGTACGACAGGGAGGGGAATAGGGCCAGGGAGAGCAAGTGGCAAAGCAGCAGGAGTGAAGTAGACATCCTGTCACTACGATGAGACAAGAGTACAAGCAGTAGTGCAGCCTCTAGTGGTAGAACAATATAAGCTGCTAATGGAGAACTTGGCTGATTGGTTAAAGATCCCTATAAAAGGGAGTGCTCACCAAGGGTGGTGGTGGGGGTGGTGGGAGCTGCACAGCACAGTCAATCTGAGCTGGTCTGGGTCTCAAGATGCAGAGCAAAGTCTAAACTGGAGGCAGCACAGCACACGCAGAGCAAAATCTTTAACTGGAGGTAGCACAGCACACTTGGTGATTCCCTGAGATCTTCTCCGTACCTGGATTCGGGGGGTGGGGGTGGGGGAGGGCGCCGTTGTAGCCCTCATGACCTCGTTCAGCTTCTGTGGAGAAAGCAAGACAGGTAGGGGTTATATGCACTCATTTGATGGGACACTTCCTAAACATCTACATGGTTGACAATGTCATTACTGTGCTTGCAATATCCCATAAATATTAAGTGTTGTTGCTAGGAAAATGTGGTGCTTGTTAGGGACAAGCACCTTTTATTGTGTTCCTACCCTGTCTTCTTTTTGTTTGAAATTAAATTTATCATCATTTGAGATATCAAAACCTCCCTGGTAAGATGGTTGTGTGAAGTCTTTATGTGCTATTTTTTACAGTGCTGCCACTATGGAAAATATGCTGTTAGCCATGAAAACACATCCTACTGTGAATATTAAGGAATAAATTAATTCAAAATATCATGTATTTATCATCTAAATACTTTGCATGGAGTTAAAATAGAACCTATTCATAGCTATAATGAACCACGAGTACTGCTGATGATAGATAAATTAGGGGGAGTGGGGTAATGTTTTGCCCCACCAATTTTTACCAAAATAGAGATATGGCTGTTTATTGCACAATGTCTGTTTGCATGATCAATAAGGAAAAGGTGTATAATATGCAATAGACAGGCAAGTCCTCTGGGCTCTATAAACAATTTCATGTATAATTCAAATATAAAATGCAAGAATGTTTTGTGCATTTTAAACATATTTTCCACCATGTATAAGCTGTATGATGCTTTCACTAATCATTTCAGTACATTTTTGGATATAACAGCTTAATCTGGTTCAAGGTCAGTTGGCATTCATCTATATCCCCCTCACCCGGGTCATGCCTGAAAATAGGCAGGATTTGTCTAGTGCACTTACCCGGTCAACAAAAACTAAATAAATAAATAATTTCAATCATTTTGAGCCATCTTGGGCCCAGATTAGGCAAATATTGCTGAAATTATAGCCAAATATTCTTTAATGTATATGGTGTCAAAACTGGTTGACAGCCAGGTAACTTAGGCTGTGCCGTGACAGAAAACTGATGGGTTGCTTGCTAAGAACTTTTAACACAAGGTCTGTCAGGTTACTGGCTGTATAAAATTGCATAGAATAAGTAGTGCCCCTCTTGCTGGAACAAAACGACATAATAATGGGCCTCACCATATGGCCTAAGAGGAAAGAAAAACATATACAATATTTAATGAACAGTCAAGTGAAAAAAAGATATGAAAGCTCTAAAAATCAGCTTCTATATAAATGGTGACAAATTTGGTGAATGGTTGGCACTATGCTTAAGAAACAAAAAGAAATATTATACCAGAAATAAACATTGAAGTTCAAATAATCGCTATGGATTCTAAGACAGATGAAGCATCTCTGTCATACTTCCATTTACCAAGGAGAGACTAACGTCACACAATAACTAACAAGTGATTATGTAATGCAGGCCCTGTTTCACAAAGTTTATGTAAGCCCCACCTTTTGTGGAGCTGCTGCTCATCCTCTTCTCAGTGGGTCAGTGACTCTGAGCAGATTCAGACCCAGGTGGTCTGCATGTTGGTGTCTTACAGCTCCAGCCTCCCCTTGATGATGTCCTGATTCTTGATAGGTGGGCTGGGCACTGCTTCCTTGTTTTCTGCACCTCTGGGCACAATTAGGGTGGTTTGGGTTCTGGGGGTTGCCATGGAGATGGGACTACATTTGTAAATAGTTAGGGTGGCCGCACCTTAGGGCACATGTGCAACCACCAAACAAGACCAATTTGGTGGAGCAGCTGCTCCAGGTCCTGGGTCCGGTCTCCTGATTCGGCCGGACTCAGGACCCCTTAGAGGATTAAGAGGAGGAAAAGGGAAAAAGAGAAAAAAATGTCAATAGTTTTATGGCAGTCCGTGCCTTCTAAACATGCGTGGCTGCCAGCTAGAGAATATTTAAAGGAGCTGCTCCTCCAATTTACTGGGGGTAGTTTTAGTGCCAGTTGGCACTGTTGGGGCACAATGTAAATAGTTGGAAATGGGACTACGAGTCCCATGGGGCTTTGAGGGCACCATTGTGTTGGCACCAGTGTGGTTGGTCCAGGACTGGACCTCTGAGTTGGCGGGCGTGTTTTGGAGCCCCACAAAGTAAATTAAAGGGGGTGTTTGGCACCGAAAAGGTGGAATTGAGAGAGATCCAAGGAGAGAGGGGAAGAGGTTGGAGTGGAGAAGATGGTCTGCCTGGCCCTTATGGCCATGTTTTTTTTTTTTTTTTTTTTGGTGGAGTAGTGCAGTGTAGGCTCTGAGAACGTGGCAGCAGCCATTCTAGTATTGGAGCCACATCGATGGAGCTAGTTATAGGAAGTGAGCAGCAAGACGTGTACAGCTGTTGTACGGGTTCTGTTTTGGAGGCCCATCATCTGTGAAAATGCTACCTAATGGGATGACAGTGTAGAAGAAGATCTGGGGATAGGGTTTGGTTGGGAACCAGGGGTCAGGAGCCTCCTCTGGTCCCAGGCTGCCCCTATTTCAGGACTCTGTGTGTAGGGCTCAGTGCCCCAAAAGGGAGCTTGTTTTGAGGGTGACTGTGGGCTGGGCAGGCATCCCTCAGGATATGTGGCTTTTTGTCCTGAAGCAGAAAAAGGGAGGTGAGAAAGAGCCTTGCTTCCTGAGATTAAAGGCCTTTCAGCCACAAGTTAAGCTGCCTGTGTATGGACTTTTGGCTGCCCAGGCAATGGGTAGCCACCTGGACTCTGCGCTCTGTAGTGACCTTCATGGTCCAGAGCACCAATTAGCTCAGTATGTGATCTAACGGTCCAGAGCAACACGTTTGTGTTTTGCTACTCCATGGAGTGACTGTTTCCTGTTCAGCATTAACTGTTCATTTAATAGGATCTCCTCATTCCTGCAGTTTGGAGTCTTTGCCTCATTTGCTGTGGGTGAAATGTTTGCTACAAACAAGGACTTTGGCTCCACAGCCCAACCTCTAGTGTGTGTTCTAGGGCATCAGCAGAATCCATAGGACCAAGGAGAAAGTCGTCGACAGGCCTGTCTGGTGAAGACTGTCTGCTACAGAACCTGCAACTCATCTTCATTCCAAATAGGACTAACCAGCCAGCTAACCAATGAAGACCTTTATCAGGAATTTGAACAAATAATGGCAGTGTGGCCAACTCCAGATACACAAACAGACCAATCATTGGACTTTGACTATTTGCTAGGCATTTTGTCTGAACTAGATAGTGAAGAATGAAATGATTCTATCTTTACATGTTTAAAATGTCTCTTTCTTTCTTATTTAACTTACATTATACAGGACCTTAGGTCAGCTCAAGATAATAAAGAATACATTAAGACAGTTATTAACTGCTTTCAATATTAACAGTTGCAATTTAGATTTTAACATCTCTTGCTTTAGTACTGTATTACAGTTATGGCTTATACTTTGAATGTTTTTTTTCTTTTGAACATTTAAGTGCTCTAAGCAATAATAGTTATGTTCCAGGTTTTAAACATGTTATATTTTAAACACTTTTAATATTATTATATGCTCTTGGTTTTGAGTTTTACATTGCAATAGCCAAGTAATATTCAGCACAATGTCCTTAATCACATGCCATATCCCTGTACAAATAAGGGCATAGCAGACCATCCTTCAAGGATACCTGCACTCCCTGTACATTTGTTATCTCTGTTACTGCATTTACTGTTCTGTTTTCTACTAGTCCTTATCTATTACGTCAGGCTTGGCATGACATTCTGTTTTCATGCAAAAGCTTTCTTATAAATGCATTTACCATGTAAAATACACAGATTCGTGCAGTTACTATTAAATGTTAAAATCCCATTGAAGGAAATTACGTTCTTTTGAAGATAAAACTGAAGTAATTTAAAAACTAAGACACAAACTTACAGATACCATAAAAGAGGCACAACCTTGCAGATACTATAATAGACTATTTAAACCTGCACACTCTCATACTAAGGTAAGGAGAAACAGAGGGACCCGGACAGTAGCACCCATGTAGAGCACTTATTATTGAGCGCTGCACATTTGAGCGACTCAATAATAGCACTCTACTTCGCTATATCCTGTACAGTGAGTAGAGCAAGGAGCTATACTCACTATACAGGATATAGCATCCTTTGCGGCCGATACCCACTGAGCTGCTTGCATAGCATGGTGGTGTACACCACCACTTGCGATGCAAGCAGACCCGGGTTCAGGTCTGTCTAGAGGCAGGAATTATTTTTTTTCACAATCCGGTAACTTGCCCCGTGATCTGCAACCCCCTCAGAGTTGGTTATTTAAGTTTGGGGGGTGTAGGGGGCTTGCCCCCCCACAAGGGGGGTCACAGGGAGGGGGCACAGCCCCCCACATAAAAAAAGATTGCTGTGTGATTTTGTTAACTATTGTACTGACCGTCACTATTTGCAACGGTCGGTACAATATCTGTCGCCTTTTTGACTATGGGCTCAAGATTGCTCGCTCTATGTGATAGGTGGTCTTTGAGACTCACCTTTATCACATAAAACCAGACCAGACTGAGGACCCACTTCTCTCAGTATCTCACTTTGAGCATTGGTTTGTGCTACGATGTGGTAAGATTGCCTTTATCTCTGATATTTGGAGCAGGGAAGGATACTGCTTGGCTAATTTTCTTTTATTTTGTAACATTGCTTCTATAGTAGGAGAGACTGCATCTCCCGTTGAAAATTATATTGTTTGCTTGCACTGCTAATCACAATATTCTTAATCTTGCATAAAAATATTAAGTAAATATATTATCAAACTAGCATGACATCTCCTGGTATTTCTTTTCGATTAAACATAACTGCTTATAAAGTTGTAATGAATATGATATATTTGTTCACAAGGATAAGGTCATTTTAATCAGCCAAATAGATCAGGGCATAATTGAGACAGGCTGGTTATAAAATCACAATAACCCAATCGGACTCTTAGCCATGCAGATTACTTCAGCTGCAAGACTTTATCCCAGACTATCTGTCCTGATAGATGGGATGTCATCTCCTGCCAGTCAGGTGGAGGCTGAAAGGTCATCCCCTGGACACGGAGGTGACCAAGGAAGTTAAGCTAAGGAGCAGGCAGAAATCTCTAGCACTACGGAGACCACGTGATGCAGCACACCTGGTGCTAGGTCCGAGTTCTCACTCCAGCTACTCGATCACTTTATTTGTTCATTTTCCTAGTTTTAAAATGGGTAAAACCTTAACAACTGGTTCAGAAGACTTCTACACTGATCATCTGCTGCCTACAAGCAAAAATTCTTAATTGGAGGTGGAAATGTGGAAGGCATTACCAAAATACACCCCTCCTGCGATGTCAGAAAAATGCCCGAAGAATCCTAGAACCTCCAGTTCTGACAACCCACAGGGGACCTCCCGACTCACCCTGGACTTTGAGCCACTTACCCTGGCTGGTTTCCTGGCTGAATGTAGACCGTTTAAAGAGGAGCTTCGTTCGCCTACCTCAGAGATTAAATCCATCTCCCAAGCCTAAGAGGACATTTCGCAATGAACCTCTGACTCAGGCCAGCTCTCTTGAAAAATGTTGGGACAAGGTAGATCCTGAGCTGGTGGCCACCAGACACAAGATTGCAAGGATGGAACTGAAAATAGAGGATCTTGAAGGCCGCAGCCACAGAAATAACACGGTCCTCATTGGGATCCTGGAGGCTGAAGAAGGCCAGGATGCTATCCTCTTCATACAGAAATTTGTAGAGAAATTAGCCAGGCCCTCTCCATTTGGCCCCAAATATGTGATTGAACGTGCACATAAGGGCACTCAGACTGACCCCCCCCCCAGCTGGAGCCCCCCCGAGACCACTGATCTTTAGATTCCTAAACTATCTAGAGCACCAGCATTTTCTATCTAAAGTAAAAAAATTACAAGAGGTCCGATGGGAAGGAACTAGGATTCGAGTAGCACAAGATCTCCCTGCCACCATCTGACAACGCAGAATGGCTTTCCATCCACTAGTATCTAAACTCATCGCTGCCAGGGTCTGATTTCACATAAACTATCCAGCGAGACTCCAGGTATTAATCACGTGTACTTGGCAAACTTACGAGGATCCTGAAGTGGCCCGAACAGGGCTCAAGGCCACACTGCCAGATCTCTTTCGGGATACCTGAGCTGATCCAGTGAAGTCTTGGCAGATTCCCTCAAATAACAGAAGGGCACTTCACCTTGCAAAAAATATACCTGAAACTGAGAAAATATGGTGTTAGGATGGTTCATGTCCTTAGAACTTTATTTCTTTTATTCAGCTCTTTATATCTAGCTACGGCTATGGCAGCTCAACTGGGATTGTTGGAACACTGGTTTCCCTCGAGTTGCAATTTCTTCTATCCTTTCTTGAGCATATTACTGCGAATGGCCAGCGAGAAGCAGGGATCCACCACCCAACCAGACTATTAGCTGGAACCACTCGAGACCATGCACAGTCATGTAATACCAGCTTTCCACCTGGGCAGAGTTCATAGCACATTGTGACCACCAGAGGGAGCGTGTCTCCCAATTTATGAGGAGCTAACCATGGTCCATTAAGCCATGTAGCAATGGCTCTACTGTTTGATTTATCTTTCCAGATCAGTGTCTGACAGTAGTTGTTTTTCTTAATTTTTCCTTTTAGCTTAAGACACTGCTAAAATAAGATCTTTCTGGAATTTGTGGTTGGACTCCTTCATGAGTGGTCAGATTAGCAGACAGCTCACTAACATAGACTGAATATGGGATTTGGGGTCTAATCCACAGGCTGGGATATTGATTTAGATGCTTGACATTTAGAGCAGCAGACAAGGCCTTATACATTTTAAGTGTTTGTATATACAATCTAAGCAATTTGTCTGGGGTAGATTTATAAGAACTTCATAAGGTATTCAAGAAGAGGCTGTACCTTGCCTATATAGCATAACGTACTGGAGTTTTTTTTTTAAATCTTTTGGGGTTTTTTTTGTTTTTCTTTCTTTTTAATATATTTCTTTTAATGCTCCGGAGTACAAGACGTATAGTATAGGTCCAGAGAGTTTTCCTTTTTCTGTTTCTCTGCTGTAAAAAAAAGAACTGGGAACAATCGATGGTGGCTGGAGGCAGCAGTAGTGAAGGGGATCTGCAGAATGAAGTCCGTAACAGTATGGGGAAGCGAGTGGGTTGGGTTGGTTCGAAAACACAGACCTGATATATCTTTTCTTGTTGGGTTCTGGGGATATGGGGGTTGGTTAGATGGGGAGGGAGAGATGGAGGGGGGATAACACAGATTCATGGTGGGAAAAGGTACTGGTAATCCCAATAGAAACTCTAAAACTTGTACTCAACCCTATGCTGGCCATATCATATGGCTAATAACCTTAGAATTGTTACCTGGAATGTCAAAGAGGTCAGACAGAAAGTGAAACAATACAAGGTATTAAAGCATTTGTCTCTATTGGCAGCTGACATTATATTCATACAGAAATCTCATTTGCTGGATTCCAAAGCCATCTGGATGAGGAGACAACAAGTGGGTCAGATATTCTCAGCTGGGGCACCACCCAAAGCTGTGGCATCATGATTTTGATAGTCAGAAAAATCCCATTTTCACTCATCCAAATGGTCTGGGATCCCCAGGGTAGATTTATTTTGGTTCATTGCACAATATATACGACAAGGTTCTACTGATAAGTATTTATGGGCCCAATGTGGACACACCAGGGTTCTTCACGTAGCTGGTTAATATTTTCGCCCCCTTTCTCTCAATACCAGCAATACTCAGTGGAGATCTGAACCTGGTATTCGACCCCACCTTAGACCACTTGGGACACTCCCAAAAGGGTCTTTCCCCAGCTCAACAGGCCCTCCATTAACTTATTGATCAAATGGGTCTGTGCGATGTTTGGCAGGTATTTAACCCCATGGAAAGGGGATATACTTTTACCTCCCCAGTTCATAACACTGCCTCTCACATTGACTATTTACTTTTATCTCAAATATTACTGACTGGGGTTCTAGAATCTTCCATCCAACCGCCCCCCCAGATCATTCCCTGGTCGTGTGCTACCTTTCCCTTTTATCCCTTCCCCAGAGAGAGAGGCACATTGGAAGATTAATGACCAGCTGCTGAAGGATCCTGAAAGGACCACATACCTTTCTGAGCACATTGAGCAGTTTATCAGTGTTACCCATAATTCCACCACCAGGCCAGACATTGAATGGTGTGCTTTTAAGGCTTACATTAGAGGAATCCTAATTAGACTGAGTTCTCAAAGAAAGAAGAAAAGGGAGCAAAAGCTATTAAGCATTCTCTCCCAAATTCAGACAATCGAAACTACTTTAGCTCCCCACTCCCCTTAGACAGCATTTAGTTAAGTTAAGAGAAGCTTACTTAGAGATATTGAGAGAAAAGATAGAATTTTCAATCCTTAGGACTAAGGCATCCTACACAGATCAGGATGAGATAGCAGGTTGCCATTTAGCCCACAGGATAAAACGACAGGAGTCATCCAGATTTATAGCATCGATCCATTCTCAAGAAGATTGCTCACTGAAAACGCCCCCATCAGACATAGTAGCTGAATTTAGTAAGTACTATAAAGACCTGTATAGTTCTATGTCCAACCAGCCTTCAGACCAGGCCCTAGATGAGTACCTGACTGCATCCAACTTACCCTCTCTTTCTGGAGCATAACAAAGTGCACTCATAGCTCCCATCTCTCATTCAGAATTGACAAGAATCATTAAGTGCCTCCCCTTAAACAAAACACTGGGTCCAGATGGATTCTCGGCCAGTTTTTATAAAAAATTTAAAAAGCAGCTAATTCCCCTACTATTATCCCTTTTTGAAGCCTCAATTGTTCTTTTACCCAAAGCCGCTAAGAACCCGGAGTTAGTCACAAGCTATCGACCCTTATCCTTATTGAATCAGGATATTAAAATTTTAACCAAGCTACTGGCTGACTGTATCAGTATTATTCTTCCAGATCTTATCAGCCCTGAGCAGGTTGGCTTCATGAAGGGGAGGTCATTGGTTGACCATCTCCAAGCCTTGTCTCATGTCTTCTTGGCATCCAGAGACGCGCATTTTCCAGCAGCTTTAGTATCTCAGGATGCCGAGAAGGCATTTGACAGGGTGGACTGGAATTTTCTATTTCAAACCCTCAAAGCCTTTGATTTTCCCCTATAATTTCAACACTGGATACAAGCACTGCATCATTCCCTGTCGGTGAAGGTAATGGGTAATGGAGTGGCTTCAGACCTTTTCCCATTGCAGTAAGGTACCAGGTAAGGTTTCCCCCTGCCCCCCCCTGCTTTTTAGTCTATATTTGGAACCCCTCATCCATCGATTGATGGATTGTGAGAGGATCCAAGGAATTACCATTCTGGATCAGGAAATTAAGGTTTCTGCTTATGCAGACGATCTCATTCTCCAACTGTCCCACCCGTCCGCCTCTATTCCTCCTATGTTAGAAATCATTGAGAAATATAGCCAGATGTTCAATTACAAGTTAAATGTAGGTAAAACTGTAGCATTTCCCCTCAATTACAAGGTTCTCAAATGCTCCATCACTGAGTTAGGACTCTCTTGGAAACAAGATTCCCTAAAATATTTGGGAATTGAACTGACAAGGAATTTAGCATCCACCTAGAAATTGAATTTGGATTCTCTGGTTAAAGTTATCAGTCAAGACCTAGACAGATGGTCCAAACTCCCAATTTCCCTCTGGGGCAAAATTTATTTCATTAAGATGAACATATTTCCTAGACTTTTCTATCCTCTTAATTTACTTAATATATGGCTCCCCCTCTCCTGGTTCAGAAAAGTACATGGTCTCATCACAAAATTTATTTGGTCCAATAAACAGCCTAGATTAGCTTACTATAAGCTAGCAGCCCCCAAAGCTAAAGGGTGTTTTATCATCTAACTTTCTACTGTTGGACTAGTCATTCCATCAAATACCTCTGATGGTTGTCTTCAGCCGACAAAGTACCCTCCCCACCCTTTTCACCACTCTGGCTTAGAACTGAACTAGCTCTTATGAGAGCCAGTGGCCTATCCCCAACTGCACTTCTACACATCAAAGCTAGTGCTCTCCCTCCCAGATTAAAAACATCCCCGAGATCACGTGATGCAGCAGACTGCGTAGCAGCACTTGAGCCCAGCTCCCGCTACCCAGGATGTTTATTCCTATTAAATTAGAGTATATCTGCATTTCAACAATCGCTTAACCGATATCCCACATCTATAACTTGAAGCGGGTGACCCGGAGTGAGAATGGAAGTTGAAATGCAACCTGCAATTCCCCGACATACCCCACCTGTCTCCCCGGAGAAACCCGGCAAGCTTAGCGAGGCCCAGGCAGCAGGGAGCAGTAAGCATTCTACCACGATGGCGTCCCACAGCCTGATCCCAGAGGCAACTCCCCTCACCTTAGAATTGTTCCTCAAAGAAATGCAACCACTCAGAGATTATCTACATTCAGTGGCATCTGAAGTTAAATGAATCTCAGGGGCACTTGAGGATCTCTCGATCCGAATGATGGATTCTGAGGCCCGACTCACTTCTATGGAAAAGAGGGCTGATCATACTGATAACGTTACAACAGAGACCCGACAGCGTATCAAAAAGCTAGAGCAGAAGGTTGAAGATCTAGAGGGGAGAAGCTGCAGGAACAATATTGTGGTGTTGGGCATTCCGGAAAAAGAAGAAGGCAACAACACGTTGCTGTTTGTCCAGAAGCTAATTGAGAAGCTCGCTGGCCCTTCTCCCTTCGGAGGCCCCTACATAATTGAAAGAGTGCATAGAGCCCTCCGACCGATGCCCACTGTTGGCCAGCCACCCCAGCCCCTGATATTCAAATTCCTTAACTTCCAGGAAAAACAATTCCTCCTCTCTAAAGTCAAAGAACTAGATCAAGTCCTCTGAGAGGGGAACAAGATACATATAACTCAAGATCTTCCGGCCACTGTGAGGCAAAGACGTGCCATGTTCCACCCCATAGTAACGAAACTTATCACCGCGGGCATTAAGTTCAAAATTGGATACCCTGCCCATTTCCAAGTCATGATTGCAGGTATCTGGTCATCCTTTGATGAAGCTGAACCCGCCTTAAAAGCATTACGAGAGAGCCTGACCTCTTCTTATGATTTAGAGCAGAACATTGGAGAGTCTCGGTATACAGATGGGAACCCTGAACAGAATAACATGCCTAACTTCTCAGTTAAGACTGAGGAAATCAGTGCGATACTTCTGAATATTTTGTAAATTCATCATGAATCTGAAGTCTGAATTTTTCCCTGCATAAGTAGATAAGTACTTCCTGCATCTGATCTGATTTGGAGCACTCGTGCTCCGCATACTCTCCTGGCCCTTTTGTTACTAGAGGGGGTTATTTTCAACAATTATAATGTGTTCAAGTTATTTGTAGCTGCTTGTTTGGACGGAGAGGAGTTGTAGTTAGTACCCATTCGGTTGGAATCACTGTTAACATATTGCCGTTGACCCGAAAATGTAACTCGCGTCTTTTCCCACTAGATGGCATCCTCCTCTAATGGTACACAGTAAGAAATCAAGAAGACTTGTCTACGGAGGTCACCATGGAGTTCCATCGGTTTACCTTATGGGACTTTACCTGACCCGACACGGAAGGGTCAAGGCACAGAAAATTGCATAATGTGGACTTTCACAGTTGGTAACGGCATCATGATGCCATGTATTTGACATGGGGAGTTTGGAAATACAGGTTATGGTTACATTTATTAGTATGACTAGATTTAGTACGGCCTTAGATGCTGAGGGCTTATGTATATAGTTACTGTTCTTAGCCATGTGTATCGCGGTCGTTGACCCTGGTTCCTGGACGGCGGGGGGGGGGATCTTTGAGGCCAACGCAGGTCTAGCAAAATCACGTACCAAGGATAGGAGGGAAAAAGAACTGGGAGCTCCCAGGATGATGTTTTCAATTTGAAATTTTGTGTTGATGATTTGGGAAGGGGTGGGGGGATGGGAGGGACGATTATCTGCTAGGATCACATTAATATCGAGACTATTAATATTAGGTTCTTTACAAGACTATCGGCTTGAAGGGAAGAGTATGATCTTATCATGTAAACATCATGGCTAATAACATACGTCTTGCTACATGGAACATTAGAGGGGGCAGAAAAAGGAGGAAACAGTACCAAGTTTTACATCATTTGAAGTTACTGAATACAGATGTTATCTGTCTTCAGGAAACACATTTGTTGGATGCTGAGGCAGCCCAATTTCGCAGGCAGCAATTTGGCCAATTTTTCAGTGCAGAAGGAACCACAAACAGTTGCAGAGTAATGATCCTCATCAGCAGGGCAATTCCATTTAAAGCCCTTAACACATTTAGGGACCCAAAAGCAGGTATATTTTTGTACAGGGCTTGCTATACAACAAAGAAGTAATGGTGGGTAGCGTGTATGGACCTAATAAGGATACACCTGAATTTTTTACCTAAGTAACACAAATCCTGCAACCCCACCTCTCTATACCCATAATTATAGGGGGGGACTTTAACCTAGTCCTTGACCCGACCTGGGACTGATCATGTCCTCAGAAAATGGCGCTTTCTCCAGCCCAAAATACATTTCAGGAGTTTAACGAACAAACCGGAATATGCGACATCTGGCGGATCATACATCCCCGGGACAAGAAATTCACTTATGTCTCTCCTGTGCATTCCTCCTCATCGAGGATTGATTATATACTTTTCTCCCATTCGCTTATATCTGGAACATTAGACTCTTCGATTTTACCAGGGACTCCTTCAGATCACTCTATTGTATCCTGTTTAGTCTCAATGACCTCCCTCTCAAAACGAGGTTCCAGGTGGAAACTAAATGACCTATTATTAAAAGAGACTCCTTTTAACGAACGGATACAAGAACAAATTGACATTTACTGTCAGACTAACAATGATTCCCAAGTTAGGCCAGACATTCGGTGGGGAGCCTTCAAAGCATATATTCGTGGGATCCTGATTAGCATAGCTACACATAGAAAAAGGACCGCCAATCATAGATTGGCCCAATTGCTTGCTCAGATTAAGACACTTGAGGAGAATCCTTCTCCTGTGTCACGACAGGATCTAATCAGATTGAAAGCTACATATATGGATCTCCTCAGGGAGAAGGCAGATTATTCCATTTTATCGACCCAGGCTTCATATACCGACCAAGGGGAGAAGGCCGGCCGGCTACTTGCACTTAGGGTTAAGCAAATGGAATCATCTTGTTATATTACCTCTATACTTTCCTTGCAAGACGGCTCTCTCATAACGCATCCAGATGACATTATAAGAGAATTCACCAGTTACTATAAGGATCTATATAGTCCCATGAAATCGCCCCCCGCAACACAACAGTTACAGGATTATTTATGGGAGACAAACCTACCCCAGCTTACACCTGAGCAGCAAGCAGGACTTCTGGCCCCGATAACCTGCGGAAATTGCTGCGGTTATTAATGAGATACCTCTGCATAAACCCCGGGATAGATGGGTACTCGGCTCTCTTTTATAAAAAAATTCCAGACTCAATTAATCCCTATGCTCCTTCCGCTCTACCAATATATTCTATCGGGTGCAGACATGGACCCATCTCTATTCGAGACAATGATCGTCCTGATCCCTAAACCAGGCAGGCCTTCCAACTCTGTAACCAATTACTGTCCCATATCATTAATAAATCAGGATATTAAAATTCTTTCCAAACTATTGGCCATCCAGCTTGAAAAGGTTATGGATGCATTGATAGGTCCAGAGCAGGCTGGATTTCTGAGAGGCAGGTCATCAGCAGATCATTTAAGGACCCTGTCGCATGTCTTCTCTATGGCCAGGAATGCACTTTACCCCACGGCATTGGTCTCCCTGGACGCGGAGAAGGCATTCAACAGGGTACATTGGGATTATCTCTTTCTGACCTTGAAAACCTTTGGTTTCCCAGCAGATTTCATACGTTGGTTATGGGCATTGTATAAATCACCGTCAGTGAGAGTCTCAGGAAATGGGGTGATCTCTGAAAATTTTACTCTTCATTCTGGTACTAGGCAGGGCTGTCCTCCATCACCATTACTATTCAATCTATACCTTGAACCACTAATTAGAAGACTACAAAGCTGCCCGGATATCCAGGGAATTCCTATCTACCCTTGTGAAGTAAAGGTATCTGCCTACGCTGATGATCTGCTTCTCCAAATTGCTAACCCCTGTACGTCTATACCATATATGCTGGAGATCATCAGTACCTTTAGCAAAATGTCCAATTACAAACTAAATGTTGGTAAAACGACGGTGTTTCCGCTTAGTCATAGGTTTTTCAGATCAGATATTACGGCTTTCAGGCTTAACTGGAAACAAGACTCCCTCAGACGCCTCGGTATAGAGTTATCCCGTAGTTCTAAACAGGTTGTCAGGTTAAATGTCGATGTATTAGTAAACAACATTACTCAAGACTTAAATAGATGGGCATCCCTATCGATCTCATTATGGGGAAGAGTAAATTTAATTAAAATGAATGTGTTCCCGCATTTATTATACCCGCTTTCTATGCTTGACATCTGGCACCCTTTGTCCTGGTTCAGGAAACTTTGCACATTGTTCACTAAATTTCTCTGGGTAAATAAGTCTCCCCGCATAGCTTATCGCACTTTGACGGCCCCTAAGAATAATGGGGGCCTACGGCTCCCTAACCTTTGTCTTTACTTTTGGGCATCACATGCCAATAAATACATGCGATGGATCTCCCAAAAACATCCATGCGTAACCCCGGTCTGGCTTAAAATTGAACTGGTACTAATACAGGCATCCGGATTGAACCCCACGGGACTGCTACATATAAGGGAAAGTAATCTACCGATTAAACTTAAAAACACGACAATCTATAAGTCCCTAAAAATACATGCTCAGATTTCCCGATTTCTCAACTATAGTCACACCAAGGACCTTAACCAACCGATACTAGGCAATCTAAACCTTAAAATTGCGGGCAAACCGATATCCCTGTCTTGGTTTCCTTTCTTAAAGGATCTGGACATTTCGGACCTGATAAAGGATCATAACATCTGGCTCTCAATCCAGGAAATCGCTGCCAAATGGAACATTTCTAATAAATTTATTTTCAGGTTATTTCAGCTCAGGCATGCACTGGTACAATCATTTGGTCAAAAACCCGAGAATGGATATCTCATTCCGTTTCGTAAAGAATTGGGTAAGTGGAGTGGGGGTCCCAAGGCAACATCCAAAATTTACAATATATTATACCTTTGGAAATTTCCCAGTTGCTTTGGACCCACCAAGTTATGGGAATCTCTTTTTCCGGGCTGGAATATTAATTGGACAACCATTTGGCATACCTGCCACCATTTCATTAAACAGGATAGATTAAGACTGACGCAATTTTCTATCTTACATAATGCTTATTATACTCCTGCCAAACTGGTTAAACTGGGTTTAAAGGATACCAATTTGTGTAACAGATGTCAGCAACAGGAAGGATCCTTATTACATATTTTTTGGTCATGTCCAAAAATACTCCCTTTATGGACTAATATTAGACAGCTCGTGGACCCCCTCCTGGGCCTAAATGACCTATTTACAGCCGAAATTTGTCTCCTGGGGGATCTTTCAGGTATAAAAATACGTAACAGGAAATATCACATAACTCTCATTGCTATGTCTGTTAAAAAATTGGTCCTGCGACATTGGCTGGACCAACAGGAAATTTCTTATAATGAACGGTTAGTTTAAATTTTAGCTAACTTACGCACCGAGAAGACCATTGCTAACTTGAACAATACCATGACCGCATATAATAAAATATGGGCCCCCCTCCATACCCTCTACTCACTGCAGGATTAATTTTCAAATAGTAGACCCTAACAATGCCCCTAGACGATATTGAAAGGAGAGATCTCAACAGGTCACATCACT
Source organism: Neoceratodus forsteri (assembly GCA_016271365.2). Taxonomy (NCBI): domain Eukaryota; kingdom Metazoa; phylum Chordata; order Ceratodontiformes; family Ceratodontidae; genus Neoceratodus; species Neoceratodus forsteri. The sequence goes on along the minus strand of CM028137.1, from coordinate 335,164,531 downwards.
TTTTTATTGTCCTAGCAGATAAGTTTTGGGGAATGTTGAGAAAGGGAGGGAGGTAGGATGGGGGGACATAGTAGACTTATGACTTGTGTATGTCTAATGTAAATGGCGTATCTGTATTTATGTCTGTTATGTTGGTATTGTGAGTTAAAAATAATAAACTTTAAATTGCGAAAAAAAAAACAAACATCCGCTATAGCAATTTCTGTCAAAGTCAATACTCAGCTGAGTATCTTCCTTAAATATAACCATATTCAGGACTTAGCACAGTTCATATGGGGAAATCCCAACTTTAAGATCAATAACAGATTGCTCAGTGCTCACTGGATAACTCTCTTGGGAGATGAGCAGCTCACCCAATTCACAAAAGACATGGCTTTCTACTACAGAAATTTTAAATATATTCAAAATCCCTACCCATAGTGTTTTCAAGGTTTTTCAACTGAGGCACTTAATTCTGAAAGTGTTGGGAACAGATCCCCCCTCAACCAGCTACATTATTTTTCCCAACTGAATTAGATCCATTAGTAGGTTCCCAACAAGCAGTGTCTAAGACCTATGGGATCTTATACGATTGGGCCTACCCAGACTGCTTTGGTCCCACGGCCTATTGGACTCCTTTTTTCCCTAATCTGAATTTAGATTGGCCAACTCTATGGTGTAACTGCCACAAATACGTTACCCAGGAATTTGGTCTCACGTTGTCATCTACTTGTGTCCGCTGTCAACAAGAGGATGGTTCCCTGTATCATATCTTATGGTCCTGTTCCAGAGTAACATCACTCTGGACTAACATTCAACAAAGAGCAGATCCTCTATTAGGCCTGAATGCACTGTTAACCCCAGAAATTTGTGTATTGGGAGATTACTCTGAGGTTTCAGTGCTCAATCGCAGGTACCATATGGCCCTTATTTCTATGTCTGTTAAAAAGGTGGCATTGCGCCATTGGAAGGACAGTAAAGACATTTCTTATACTGAATGGCTTAATGAGCTACTTGTGAACCTCAGAACAGAGAAGGCAATAGCAAGCCTCAGTAATAGGACAAAGAAGTATATGAAAATCTGGGACCCCCTACACACCCTTTATTCTTTATAACTTCATCATGCTAGTACCTAATTAACCTTTGGAGTAACCAGATACCAAATATCTGTGTTGGGTAGGAAGGGGGAGGGAGTGGAAGGGGGAATAGGTCCAACATTTTGTCAAATATTTTATTGGTGTACATTGTTTCTCCTGGATCTGTTCTCTGTATTGTTAAAAATTCAATAAAATTTGAATTGAAAAAAAAGAAAGAAATCTCTAGCACTACAAATGGTGACCCCAATGTGCATAAATACATTAATATTATATTATGCTGCTATTATTATTACATTATGTTACTATAACCAAACTCCTATATCAGTCATTACTACAACATCATAAGTTAACACCTATCACTCTGTCTTGCTGCCTTATAGCAACAAAACAAGTTAATCTCTTATTATACAGGATCATTTTCACATACAAAAGTGAAGTTTTTTAAATCAATGAAACCTTTATTATCTCTCCATCTAATCCTTAAGTAAAGCACCGTATTTATGGCAAGCACCAAAAATTTTAGTCCATATTAAAAATCCAGGCACTATAGCCTTGGTTAAATGCCTACCATATATACACTCACACCCATACAAAATATATTATGCCAGACTTTCGTTAACAAAACTGCATTTGGAAAAATGTTTGTTTTGCAATGCATTGACTGTGTGGTACTTCATTATGATCTTAGGTCTGAGAAACCAAAATTCAGACACAAAATGTTTTTAGCTGGCTAATGTGGGTATTAAGCAGTAAAAGTGTTGCAACAACAAAATAAAACTGTTCTTCAGAATGTGGGCTGACATAATGGTATCAAGTTCAACAGCCATCAGTGTTAATTCTTTTTTTTTTCCCTTTCTTTCTCTTTTCCTGTCTGTGCAAAGCAGTAATGCTAGGCAAAAAACTCATGCCTAACACTAACCACAAACAAAATGTTTTTATTGGGTTTGTTTGTTTTTAAAAATTGGTTGTAATATTTTAATGTTTGGCATATTTGTACCATCTTAATTGCAAAGGGATCCCAACTTGTGGCATGGCTTTATTTTCTTAATACTACTCTGACTTCTCAAAAGCTGCTCAAATACAACAGTTGACTAAAGTCCAGACATCAAGGAAGTGTAAACTTCCCTTTTCTCTCCAACAGCATTGCTTATACAGTTCATATTTTAAAGTTAACCATTTAATTTCAGCACATTAAGACTTACAGTCATTCCACACCTGATCATTTCATAATGTAGTTAAGTGGTATTGCATTATTTGAAGTCATTTGACTATCCCCACTCATTTGTAAGTGGGTCCCAAGGTTTACTTTTTGCACCGTAATGCAAGCCAAAAAAAGAAAGAGGATATATATAAGTCCAACGTAAGACAGAAAGCCAGTTGTGGTTTCTAAGCAGATAAAATCTTTACATTTTACAAAGACTGCAATATATAAATTCGAACCTACAAAGACAGTCTCTGTGTCACAGTTTGTACCTGTTTACAATGTAATAATTCCATTGCCTCAAATGGCACATCCCTTTTATGTTACTTTATGGTTAAAAACCCAGCACTAGCTCCAAATAAAGCGTAAACCCTACACATATGTATACTATTAAACATAAATAATAATAATAATAATAATAATAATAACCTTTGTCATAGGTAAACAACACTATGCTCACCATTCTGACAGCTAAATTAGTCAAACCTAAAGTATATTCCCTGGGCAGACATACCAAATGGTAACACTGTCATATATCCTAACAAAAAGGTACAACACATAAAAATACTATTAAGAATAGGTATTATTATATGTTTTAAAACACAACAAGGTGATTATACTATTTTTAAGTGAGAAGCAATATCAGTAAGAGCAAACTGGCTCAGCATGCCATAGTTTTGACATTAAAGGAAGCATTAAAGCATAAACCATATTTTCTTTTTACTGGCAGCAGTTATGTAGTACATGTTTTTAATTCATGTCCACGCCAGCCTGATACATTCACCTCAGACTGGAATGGAATCTGGCAAGCAAGTAACCTCTCAAACCCTAGACTCAAGGTTCCCCACATCCAAGGGCATGAGAGACACGTAATTAAATCCAAGCATGATCCTGGCAGTTCAGCAGCAAAACTTGAGTGCATCATGCTGCTTCCCCACGCTGTTAATCAAACCATGAGGGAGGTCCACCAAGCTTAACAGGAGGTTGGCCACCTCCTGGATAGTGAGGTCTCTCAAAAATTGCAGAAATGGGAATAGGATGGTCTAACAGAAAAAAACAACAAGAAATACTTATTTGGTAAATGATCATTCCTGCAGGCAGGAATTAATCTGTTTAGCTCACACCAGAACTGGACATGTGCATCCTGGTATTAAAGTAACTTATAGAATATTGAGACAGAAATTTAACTGGCCTTCCATGATGACAGATATAACAACATACATCAATAGCTGTGTAACCTGCCAACAATTTAAGCAGGCCCATCCAGTTCCTACTCCCAGTCTGTAAGTAAGATGTCAAAAACCCTGGGAGAGAATGTATATTGATTTTGTTGGGCCATTACCTCCCAGTGAAAATAAAAAAATATCTTTTGGTTATCATAGATCATTTTACACAATATGTAGAGGCATTCCCCATAGTGGCAGCCACGGCTAAATTTGTTGTGGCTACACTGACCAAGAAAATTTTTCCTCATTGGGGAATTCTCCCTCATATCCATTCAGACCAAGGTTCACATTTTAAAAATATTCATATTACTGAATTAATAGCAAATTATGGTATTAATTGGTATTATGGTACTCAGTGCCACCCACAATCCCAAGGTCTAGTGGAAAACATTAACAAGCAATTGAAACAGGCCTTGAGAATGGGACAGAACAAATTTTGGACCAGAAGCCTTCCAATGGCACTTGTGTATCTTAGACACAGGCCACTCACAAAACATGTTTTTTTTCCTTATTAATTCCTTACAGAAGGTCAAATGCAAACACAAACTGTCCTGGATACTAGTACCAGGCAGGACCCCATTGAACTGAGACAAAAAGTGCAGCCACCAGTAAATCCTTATAAAACTGGAGATTGGGTTTGCTGGAAAAAATTACCAACCACCCCTATGGGATCTAAGTATAAAAAACCTATACAAATAAAACAAATCTCTAACAATGCTGTACTTTTATTTTTGCATTTATTTATTAAATCTTTTTCTTTAAAAAAAGTACACGAAAGGCATTCATACAAAAGAAGACAGATTACATTTGGGCTTCATCATCTAGATAACAGAGTGAATAGTATATGCACTAGAACAACACAGAGCTAATATATATATTGTTTAGGTGTGTAATCCTAATGAATCTCTATCCCAAGTAAGAACAAAAGTAACAAGTATACAAAAGTAAACCACATCTTACATACTTAGGAGGTCATAAGGAATATGTAAAATTATATCAAGCTTAGAGAAAAGAGATAGCTATACGAAACCACCAGATTTTATGGAGTGGGCTTTAAGTAATTAAGATAATTCTGCCAACGAAGTTTATATTCATTAAGTCAATCCAGAGTCAAATATGAGATCCTTTCTAAAGATGCTGTCTGTGTTAGATTATTAAAATCATCTGTAATAGTGGGTATTATACAGAATTTCCAATTAATTAAAATAAGATGCTTAACTTGCATAAAAAATATGCCCATCCATTTATGTTGGTATTCAGAAAGCTTATTATAACATTCCCTTATACCTAAAATAAAATATTTAGGATCGAAGGGAATGTTCTGTCCAACAACGTTTACTGCCAGTCAATGTACAGACCTCCATAATTCCAAAATAGGCTTGCAATACCATAAAATATGGAGGAGATCTCCGCCTGGAGAATTGCATTGCCAACAATGGTCATTTGAAGTCAATCTAAAGTGATAAAGAATTGATGGTGTTCTATACCATAAGTGAAGGATTTTAAACTGAATAAGTATACTGCACATATCTTTGAATGCATTGTGGCAGAAAGTACAGCATTTATTCCATTGGAGATCTGTTATATTATTTTGTAAGACAGTACTCCATTTTTATGTGGATGATATAGATTGGTCTGGTAAGGTATCTCTGGTAACCTTATATATTTTGCTAATTAGGGCCACTGGATTATTTATCCATGTAGTCATATGATTGTTCAAATTAGTTAATCTGTACATTTTTCACAACAGATGAGATAGCGCATGTCGTAATAGTAAAAATTTACAACAAATCTTTTTTGGGTAAACCCCATTTAGCTTGTAGGGTGGTAAAGGAGTTTAAAGGGAGTTTGTCATTTGATATAACATCATTCAAAAAAAAAGATCCCTTTATTTTTCCAAGAACTACAGTATAAATGTCAGCCCTCAAGAGAAATGAGTGATTGCCCCAAATAGGAGTTTATAATATCGGGGTGAGATTGTAGTTTAGTTGATTGTGGAGTTTAAATCAGTAGTTAACTGATGGGGATATAGTGGGATGTTGTCTTAATTTGCGTGTTAGAGAATTAAAAATAAGAACAGTGGGGGTTGGCACCTTGGGTCAAAGCTGATTCCATGTCCACCCATAGGGGAGTTTTAGGGTTAGGTTTCATGAACCACTTAACAGTTTCAGCTGCTCAAAAGGACCATAAATACACTGAGAACCAGGGTAGGCTAAAACCTTCTTTAGACCAATGATTCCATAATTTAGTATGGCTATTTCATGGAATCTTCCCTTCCCAAATAAAATTTCTGATCATTTTATCTATTTTAGACAAGAATAGAGAAGGTAACGTTAGTGGGATGTTAGAAAATAGATAAAGTATCTTTGGGGTTATAGACATTTTAATGACAGAGATCTTGCCAGAAAAAGAGAGATTGAGAGTTTTCCATTTATCTAGTATAGTTTTAATTTTGGTAAGTAAAGGTGAAAGATTTGCTTCCCAGATGTTATTAAGACTGAATAGGACCTTGATCCCCAGATATGTAATTCCTTGAGGGGCCCAACGAAATCCAAGTGTAGTGTCCATATGCAATTTACAAAATTTTTTTAAAGGTAACACTTTAGATTTATTGTAATTCACTGCTAACCCTGAAAGATCTGTAAATGTGTTAAGTAATTTGATAAGCGGTTAGCATTAGTTTCTAAATTATTTACTAAAATTAGTAAATGATCAGCTTAGGCCAGTGAGGTGTATTGCACATTGCCTATGATGATACCTTTTATTTCATTGGGTTGTCGAAGGGTGGTTGTTAGAGGTTCAAGAGCTAGAATAAAAAGAGAGCTAAACATTAAGCTACAGGAATTCTGTCAAAATGAAGGGAATGGGTTTATAGACACACATACTATTTTCAGAAATGGTTCCTTATATAAAAATGATGGATTACATTTAAACAAAATGGGGTCAAGAATTATTGGTAACACAGTAAAGAGAATTATTGGGAACCATTTAAACTGGATATGGGGGGGGCAGAAAAATAAAGGGCACAACAGAATTGGGAACATTACAAAAGGGAAGGCAAATTAAAGATAACATTGACCATGAACCAGTAAACTGCCTATTGGCAAATGTTAGAAGTTTGGATGGCAAGTCTGAGGAGTTAGAACTTCTCATGAGAGATAAGGACATAAAAATTGCAATTCTGACAGAAACTTGGTGGGACGATGGGGATACTTGAGGGAAAGATATAAAAGGTTGCAATGTATACAAGAAATCAAGGAAATACAGGAAAGGTGGAGGTGTAGCAATTTATATATATAAATCATTACAAAGTTTAGAAATAAGTGAGGAAAGATTACATATAGAGCATTTGGCAATAAAAATAATTCCCGTGGGAGCTCCAAAAATTATATAAGAAGTATTGTATCGACCATCTTCAACTACTAGGGAGAATGACCAGGAGATCTAAGACTATCTGGAACAACTGAATCCATCTGATAACATTATACTGGCAGGAGATTTAAATTTGGCAGGCATAGACTGGGAAAACCAAACCACTAAAGTAAATATAGAAAGGGAATATTTGGATTTATTTAATCTCAATGGGCTTGTTCAAACAGTGAAACAAAACACTAGGGGTAGAAATATATTGGACATCATCTTGACAAACATGGGGGAAAGTATAATTAACACTAGGGTTGGGTCACCATTAAGAAATAGTGACCATCAGGTTGTCTATTTTCAACTAGTAGATTTGCCATCGGAAAAGATTGGGGAAACTAAAATTCCTAACTTTAAAAAGGTAAAATTTGGACAGATTAGGAAGGCTATAAAGAAATTGGGATTGGAAAACAGCCTTTAAAAACCTATCTGTAAATGAAAAGTAGGACTTATTGATAAATATGATAAAAAACACATTTCCTCATCCATGGGCAAAACCCAGGAGCTGCTTCCCGCCCACCGAATGGCCAAAACAGCCTCTGTCCAAGTCCCCTGGGCATTTCCTCATCCACGGGCAAAACTGCAGGAGCTGCTCCCTGCCCACCAAAAGGCCAAAACAGCCTCTGCCCAAGCCCCCTGGGCATTTCCTCATCCAAGGGCAAAACTGCAGAAGCTGCTCCCCACCGAACAGCCAAAACAGGTACAACCACAGATCTAGCAATGGACACAGCACCCCAGCTAACAACCTCCAGTTAAAATTTGGTGCCATGTCTCAGTGCTTTGCTGTGTGTGTGACCAAGGACCTAGCCTTAATTTTAAATCCTAGGATCTGAGGAGACACCTTTAGACCCCCCTCAGTAACCACCAACTAGACTTCACATTTTCAGGGGGTTTGATTTAATTAGTTCCCTCAAGCTCTGTGCTGTAATTTTAAAAACTCAGAGTGAGTGAGCATAGCATTGGAGATCAGTCTAGGTGTGGAACCCCCCACCCCCGGCTAATTACGTTACCTACCACCCCTCAATATTTTATAAGCTGCTCCTCATTTTATTTTACTTTATTCCTTGCAATTTTGGCCTGGGATTAAGTAGAGCCCCCAGATTTACCTCACTGGAGCATGGCAATAGCCCAGCTGGAGCTGCAATAAGCCCTCTGCCCTCCAGTTTCTGTGGCTGGACTAAAACCCTGGATTAATCACCTCAGACTTGAGCCATCTACAGGAGCCTGCCTGTTAAATTAATTGCAGACGGTGGCTCACTTGTAGGGTACCTTGGCATTTTACAGTTCTGCTTGTAGCCCCGTTTTCCCCCAAAATTAATTATCTTGTGCCTCCTCGAGAGATAACTGTGTTCGGGAGGGCTCACCAGAGTGAATTTTTTCACCTGGCCCTCCACCCCTTCTCCTGTTATTGTTTATATCCACTTTCTCCCAAGAATACCGCCCCCACTATCGTAAATTTCAGCTAGTGCTCTCCCTCTCTTAAAGGGCATGTTATCTGCTTACACACTATTGCTTCCTTTCCTTTCTGCCAGAAAAGTAACACTCATCTTGATAAACCTGCAACCCTATCCTCTCACCCTGGCTCTGCCTCATCTTTTCCTCCCACATTGTAGAATGTTGACATTAACACTTCTGTTTAGCCTCCTAATCATCACTCCATGCTGCCACACCCTCACCCTCTATCCAATAACAGCAATGGGCAGGATCATACACTTGACTTACCCTTCTCCAAAATAATGTGGTATGCAATCCAACTTCTAGCCCCAACTACAAGGTGCTCTGAGACTACCTCTGGCAATCCCACTATACCACCCCTCTGCCATCCCACAAGAGCATGGAACACAGTTGAATATACATCTGCTATCCTGCCAGCTCAGCTGCTTATGCTGACAGTCACCACAAAATTGAAGAATAAAATAGCCAACTCCCACAGCAAGTCCTATATAATGAAACATTTAAAGCTACAAGCTCTTAGAATTGCCTGGCTACTCCTTCTATTCTCAGGGAACGTTCACCCAAACCCTGGACCTAGTACTAGTGCCTCAATACCACCAGCAGATCACAAGGCTGGTGAAATAACTATTGCATCTCCTAATATATGCAGCCTGCTAGCAAAATTTGATGCTCTCCAGGTATGGATGGCCCAACATAAACCAGATGTCACCTCAGTCGCGGAGACCTGGCTCACTCCTAGAACCCCTGCCTCCACTATCTAGCTTGAGGGCTACACAGCTTTCAGGGTGGATAAGCAAGTGGAATGAGGGGGAGGATGTGTCATTTATGTTAATGACTCAATCCAGTGCAGGGCACTCCCCATCCCACCCCTGGGTGGAAGATCACAAATTCTCTCCATCCAGGTTCAACTTGGATCCCAGGGAAAGTGTTTAACTATAATCTTTGTGTACATGCCCCCTAAACATCAAGAGGCTGGTTTCAAACTAGCACTTGATTATTTGTCTAATAATCACCATCAATCTGAAATCATAATGTTAGGGGACTTTAATATAAATTGGTTATCCCAGATGTTGCACCTTACCAGGATGCAATAGCGGCCATAGATACGGTCCAACTTATTCAATCCCCTACTCGTGTAAATTATTGCACTGGTTCAAGTACTCTCATAGACTGGGTACTAACCAACAGGCCACAAAGAATAACTAGAACCACTGTGCTAGCTGACTCTATCAGTGACCATTCGCCAGTCTTATGCTCCTGGACTAACAAGACTCTGAAACACCTCCCAAAAAACAATAACCTCCAGAATTATAAAAGCTGGACATCTTGCCTCACTAAAATCATACCTCCGCCAGCTAGACTGGGAGGAGGTCTATGCTGCCATCGATGTGAATGATGCTCTTGAGTGCTTTATTGGCAAGTTTAACACAGTCTGCAACATTTTTGCCCCTCTAAAAATGAGGGAAATCAAAGGAACCAGGAAATCATGGATCACACCACAGCTCCTTGAGCTCATGGGCATCAAGGATAACCTGTGGCATAGGGCTAAGAGAACTGGGTCCCCCTCTGACATACAGAAATACAAAGCAGCATGTAATAAGTGCACTCAAGCCATCCGCCTTGCAAAAAGATCTCACTTTAAAAGTGAACTGGACAACTCTTGGCATGACAGCCATGAATTCTGGGACAATATCAAAACCCTAACAGGCAGAGCAAGTAAATCACCACCATCGCAAATAAACATTGAGGGTGTGATTACCCAGGATCCCAAAACTATCACAGATGGCTTCAACAAGGCCTTCACAGACCTTAGTGGGGTGCTTCCTCCAGACTATCTCTGACCTGTGCCTAGCTCCACCATTAGTTGTACCAACATCCCTCCAATACACACATGACCTCCCTTCTACCTGAAGGTAATCTCTACAACTGAAGCAAAAAAATACTTGGAAAACGTTCCCAGGAAAACTAGATCCAGTGGGGACTCTCGACCTAAAGACTGTGGCTCTCACCCTGGATGCGTTACTCTGCCCTCTAACCTGGATCCTAAATCTCTCACTAACCACTGGCATTTTCCCCTCAATGCTGGAAAGCTTCGGTAGTCACCCCGGTCTTTAAAAGTGGGGACAGAACCTGCCTGGCCAACTACAGACCAATCTCAATTCTGCCCCCCCAAGGCACTAGAGAGGATAGTGTACGATCAGTTAGCTACATACCTTGATAAGTACAACCTTCAATGCCAGGAATAGCATGGCTTTTAGAAGGCACATAGTACTTTACCGGCATTGGTTGAGTTTATCGGTCATATCCATGAAGCACTTGACCGAGGGCTCTTGGTGGGGGACACTTTCACTGACCTCACCAAGGCCTTAGACACGGTCAACCATGACTTGCTTCTCACACAACTCTCTAACATAGGTATATCCTCTGTCTCTCTAGGCTGGTTCCAGAGTTACCTCTCTAACAGGACCCAGCAGGTCAAGATTCTAGACGTTCTATCCGACCATCAGCATGTCAACACAGGGGTGCCCCAAGGTTCCATTTTGGGCCCCCTGCTGTTCAGCCTCTTTCTAAATGAGCTCCTCAAAGTCTGCCAGAATAAGATCCTTCTATATGCAGATGATCTGTTCTCTACACGTGTCACTTTACTTTGGAAGAGCTGGAAAAAGGCATGCAAGACTACTTTACTGCTGTGGAAAAATGGTTCCTTCAGTCTAAGCTCTTGCTCAACTACAGTAAGACTAAAACAATGTTGTTTGCCTCCCATCAAAACTGTCATAAGTCCCATCACCTCAATATCTACAATAACAAGTTTGATACACTCGAAATGGTCACCATCTTTAAGTACCTTGGCGTCTACCTTGACAGCTCTCTCTCCTACAGACAGCACATAGACCATGTTGCCAAGGCAGCTAGTGCCAGACTATGTCAGCTCTACTGGCATAGGCAGAGCCTCACCGAAAGTGCCATCAAGCTTGCAGTTAACAGCTCTGTGCTCTCCATCATAGATTATGGTCTAGTAGTCTACGGAGCCGGTACCGATACAGCACTTAGGAGAATCAAGATTGTCTTAAACAAAGCCTGCAGACTAGTCCTGGGTGTGGACCATTTAACTCACACTTGTGAATTATACTCAAGTACTGGTTGGTTAAACTTGAACAGCAGAATACAGTTCCAAGTTTGTCTATTAGCTGAAAAATCCACCCTAGGTCTTGCTCCTCCTGGAGTGAGGCAACTGCTAAGAAACTCCACTTCCTCCAGACTAACTAGGGGGTCGAGTAAAGCTGCCTTCATTATTCTATTCCACCGGACCTCACTGGGACAAGGGTCCATCGAATACAAGGCCCCCTACTGGCTAAATTCCCTTAACTCTGATCTGATTGAGGAAATGAAACTACACCCATTTAAATCCAAGCTGCTGCAGTTCCTGGCCACTCTTATTACCTGTGACTGCATCACATGTGCCTAATCCTACTGTTATTGATAGCTTATCTGTCCTATATAGCACTCATCTCCCCCCACTTCTCCCCTGCCTGGTGTGACCACACTGAGCACTTACCCCCAAGCCCCCTTTATCCCCACCTTCCTGCTTTCTCTTCACTAATATTACCTCCCCACATTCACCCCCGGTTTCCCTCACCTCACCACCTCACATTAAAACCCTTTCCCATATCCCTCTCCCCCCCACCAATTTACCCAGCCCTATCCTATCACCTACGTACTGTATGTAACCCTGGGTAGATTCCTATCCAGTCCCACCCCTCTGTCCACTCTACCCCCTTATCTGTCACCACCTTTGTTTCTGCCCACACCTTCCCCATGCTGTCATCTATTCTCTCATCCCCTCCTTTGGTCACCACCATGTCTGATCCTCCTTAATTCTACCTGCACACTCTAAAGCTCAGCTAACACTATACATTACTTGTCCACCTTAGATATGCTCTAATACTGTTGCAAAAAAGTTGACCTCTCCTACCTGATGTATTTTAATTGTACTTACTAGCATAATAACATATTAATTGCCAGCAGATTAGGCCTTACAGTCTATCGAGTCTGCTCGAACCTCAGATCCCTAGTTGGGTGCTGAGGCCTTCCCCCCCCTTGTGTTCCAGAAACACCTATCATCCATTCCCACCCCCCCGGGCCAGGCCATCATCTGATACATCCACTTTCTGTGCTTGTCCCACCCTCTCTTGAAGCCCTCCACTGTGGATCTCTGAACCAGCTCACCAGGCAGCGTATTCCAAGGGTCCACCACCTTCTCAGTGAAAAACCTCCTTCTCTTTCCCCCCTCACCCTTCCACCTTCCAACTTCAAACCATGCCCTCTGGTGATACCTCCCTGATTTAGTCTAAAGATCCCCTCCATGTTTACCCTATTTATTCCCTTGAGGTACTTGAAGACCTCAATCATGTCCCCCTGTCTCTCCTCTCCTCCAATGAAAACAGGCAGAGCTCCTCAAGTCTGTCCTCATACATCAAATCCCCTAGTCCTCGTATCATCTTAGTTGCCCTCCTCTGTACCCTCTCCAGGAGCTGTATGTCCCTCTTCAAGTGTGGTCTCCAGTACTGTACACAGTACTCAAGGTGTGGTCTAACCAGTCCATTGTACAGCGGCAGAATCACTTCCCTGCTCCTAGTGGTGATCCCCCTTATGATGCATCCCAACATCCTGTTTGCCTTGCTAGCCGCTCTCCTGCACTGCTCAGAGTTATTCATACATGCATCCACCATGACCCCTAGGTCTTTTTCCCCTGTTGAGGCCTCCAGCACCTCCCCTCCCAGGGTGTACCTGTGTTTAGGGTTTTTCCACCCAAGATGTAACACCTTGTACTTGGTGATATTGAAATTTAATTTCCATGTGTGAGCCCACTTGCTTGAATCTGTATCTGTATGTACCTAATGTACTTGCCTGCTGCATATACCCCTATCTATTTTGTAATGTCTTCATATCTTGTCTATTGCCTTACAATGTGGAACCTTCGTAAATGAGCTTTTAGCTCAAAGGTGTTACTCTGAGATTCCAATAAATAAATAAATAAATAAATAAATAAATAAATAAAAATATTAAATATAGATCCAAATATAGTAAAAAGGGTAAAAATCCAAGATGGCTAAATCAAAAACTCAAAAAACTTATTAAACTTAAAAACAGAATGTTTAAACATCTAAAACAGAATAAAATAAGTCATTCTGTATATAGGGACCACAAAAGGAAAGTTAAAAAAGCCATAAAAACAGCTAAGACTACATTTGAGGAGCAACTGGCTATAAACAGTATGGACAACTATAAAAGTTTCTTTTCTTATATAAACAATAAAAAGGAAATAAAGTATAGGTCCTTTTCGGGATGAACAGAGGGAAATAGTAAAAGAAAAGGACATGGCAAATATACAGAACAAGTACTTTGGTTCAGTGTTTAATCATAAGAATCAGTCTACTAAAGATAACAATCATATTAAATCAAAATCAAACCAAACTGTAATAGATACAAAGGATGTAACAAACAGACTAAAAAAATAAACAAAAATAAATCTCCAGGGCCAGATGACAACCATCCTAGAGTAATTGCTGAGATCTCAACTGAATTAGCTCCATCTGCGACATACTGTATGTGTTCCAGAGATCATTGGATAATGGGGAGGTGGCCACTATGGAGGGAAGTACATGTTGTATCAATCTACAAAAGGGAAAATAAGATTCTCCAGAGAACTATAGACCAGTGAGTTTGACCTCGGTTTTGGGAAAAATACTTGAAGAAATAATTAAAAAAGCATATTCTTCAAATACTAGCTGAAAATCATAAATTGGACCCAACGCAACATGGTTTCACAAAGGCAAGATCTTGCCAGACAAATCTTTTACATTTTTATGAAAAAGTGAGCAAGGCTTTGGATGAGGGGAGCTCAGTAGATGTGGTACAACTGGACTTCTCCAAGGCCTTTGATAAACTACAACACTCTGAATTAATTGATACGCTGTATGAACAAAATATACAGACTAATATTATAAATCGGATAAGAGCATGGTTGGATAATAGAAGGCAGAGGGTTACAATAAATGGTGTACTATCAGATTGGATTTCGGTGTCAAGTGGGGTCCCAGAGGGATCGGTTTGGGGACCATGTCTGTTCAACTTGTATATATCCACCTTACAGTGTAAAATAGATAATATTTGGATTACAAAATTTGCGGATGATTGTCGAGTGGGATGTGTCATAAAATCGTTATACGGCCAAATGAAACTACAAGATTTTCTTTTTTACATTGAGCTTTGGACACAAAAGTATAAGCTTAAATTAAATGGGGACAAGTGCATAGTTCTTCATTTTGGAAAGAATAGTGCAGCTTATGATTATAGGATTGGTACAAATATGCTACAACAATCTGTGGCAGAGAGAGACCTGGGTATTATTATTAAGAATGACCTCACTTTTGGAATGCATTGTGACCAGATGATAGGTAAAGCTAACAGGATACTAAATTGTATCCTAAGACATATTAAGAGTAAGGGCAGAGAGGTGTTGATGCCACTGTATGTGTCACTGGTGAGAACACAACTTAAATACTGCTCTCAGGTGTGGGCGCTGTATAAGAAGGGGGAAATTGACAGAATGGAGAGGGTTCAGAGGAGAGCTACTAGAGCAAAAAAAGATTTAGATAAAATGACATATGAGGAGAGGATGAGGAGTTTAAATCTTTACTCATTAGCATATAGACAGTGGAGAGGGGACATGATATTAGTGTATAAAGCTTTTCTTGATCATAGTCTGAGAGTAGATTTAGGGTTCAAAGTAAAACAAAAGAACTATTGAATTAGAACTCATAATTTACAGACAGATCCACAAAGGTGGAGATTACAAAAGTGGAAATATTGGTTTAGTCAAAGGGTGGCACTGCATTGGAATGCACTTCCAATAGTAGTAGTAGACAATCAGTCACTAGAATGTTTCAAAGAAAGACTGGACGCTTATAGTCAAAACAAAATATGAGTTCTAAGTATGGTTTAAAATGGGTATATAGCAAGCAAATGGGTGAAAGTCCAATTTAAGCTTTGTATTCACTATGATACTATGATACTATGAAGGGGAGAGTGGACAACCTTATCTAGTGCCTTTGCCTAAAGTAAAGGATTGAGATAGCACAGAATTTGTAAGTACTCTTGCTGAGGGAGAAGTGTAGAGCAGTTTGATCCATGAACAAAAATGGTCACTGAAGCCAAAATGGGATAGCACATTGTATAAAAATTTCCAATTTAAAGAATCAAAAGCTTTTTCAAAGTCTATAGCTACAGCTGCCACAGGGGATTTAAGGGACTTAGCTTTGTGTATGAGATTAAATAAAGAACACAGGTGGTCTGATCCAACTCTCTCCTTAACAAAACCAACTTGTGAGTGATGTACTAATTGGGGAATGAGGGGTTCTAAACATGTAGCTAACATTTTAGCAAATATTTTGCTGTCCGTGTTAAGTAAGGATATAGGACGATAGTTGGATGGAAGAGAGGGTGTCTTTGTCTTTTTTAGGGAGTACAGAAATAATAGCTTCGGTCATCGATAAGGGCAGTTTTCCAAGGTAAGTAGATTCATAATAAACTTTATATAATAATGGACAAAGAAGATCAGATAGTGATTTATAAAATTCTATAGGGAAACCCTCGCTTCCAGGGGTTTTACCGAGATTAAGGGTTGAAAGGGCATGTTTAGTTTCATCTGTTGAGAAGGCTTTATCTAGAGCTTTGGTAAGTTCTTTAGGAAGTTGAGGGAGGGCTAGTTTCTCCAAGAAATTCTTGATAGGAGCAGAATGAAGAAAAGGGGAAGGGGAATATAGTTTCTTTGTAAAAGTCTGTCATTATATTATTTATAGAGGGACCATCTGCATGAATTTGGCCAGAGGGATCTTTCAAGCCATTTATAAAACGTTCCATCTATTGAGATCAAAGTCTGTGAGCTAATATTTTGTTGCCTTTTTCACCATGTTCCCAATATTTGTGTTTAATTCTTAATAAGGCAATTTCTGTTTTTACGAGTAATATGCTCATTAATTTGCATGCACAGATTTAATATTTCCATGTGAAGGGGGGAATTGGGGTCAGGACGTGAAGCAGCAAAATATTGTGTTTCTTTAGTTTTCAAATCTTTTGCTAATTTGGTGAGTTGTTGGTCTTGCATCCTTTTCCTGTGAGCAGGAAAGCTAATGATTTTACCACAACAATGCTGTACTTTTAGAAATAAAACACAAACATAAATGGGTCCATATCTCATAATTAAAGAAATGCTCTATTTCAGATGGCTGATAATAACCCTTCCATTCAAATTCAGGATCGTCCAGCAAATGATCGAGCTGCCCAAGAGCAACTTCCTGGATTATTTTCACATAGATGACAAGTCTGAGATGTCCAACAAGAAGAGCAGCTTGTGCGTCTTGAACGCAATTTGAGAACTTTAAGGTCCAGATATCCTCACCTTTTTCACATTAGACCAAGATCCAATGTGCCGGAGAGTCAAGAAATTCAAGACTCCCTACCACAAATAAAGAAGGGAGAAAAGATCACAGATTTTGAAATTATAGTCTCACCAACCACTGCCTGTTGTGCTATTTTAATTCTAATTCTCCTTAGCATATGCTTTGGTTTTACTCTAGCGAAATTGTTTGCTTAAATACTTGAAAGGTTTAAAATTTGCTACAGAATGGAAAAAATCCCTAGGTAAAAACTAATACCAAGGGTAGTAGGAGAAAAAGATAACAGATTTTGAGACTATAATCTCACTAATTACTGCTTGTTTTGCTATTTTTATTCTAATTCTTCTCAGCATTTGCTCTGGTTTTATTTTAGCAAAATTGCTTATTTAAATGCTTAAGAGGTCTAAAACCTGCTATAGACCAGGAAAAGTTCCTAGGTAAAAACTAACACCAAGATTAACCTATCACAAAAGGCAAACTCTTGACTGGAACCTCTACTGGGTCCTGTCAAGACTAGCGTTTATGCTATTAGCATACATAATCATATTTACAACATTTTTTGTTTTAGTATGGCATGGCACAGTGGGTCTAAGTCCAGTACTAAACCATTCTAAAACAAAAAGAAAAGCAAATACCCCTGTCACCATGTCAAATGAACCTGTCAAGGCTCATGCAGCATAATGTAAGGTTAAACAAAAACCATGGAAAAGTTCCTCATGCAAAATATTACAAAGAATTGTTACTACAGTATAACACTCTTTATCTCCACTTCTGTTTTTCCCCTCTATGCCTATTACTTATAATACAATACAAAACTTGTCACATTGACAACGCAAACAGTACTACTAACATTACATCAACACCTGATACACACACACTCACACATATAATTAATCTGCAAGTACAATTAATGATACAAGAATGCTACACCCTAAATGCATACCTATAGCAGTTGAGCCTCATCTGTATCAATACAACATTAGTATGAATATTAAAACCTATATGGACTATTTCCCCACAGAGTATCATGTGCCCTTAGTCAAATGACTACAAGCATTTCTAAAAAAAAGGTCACGGTGCAGTGTAACTCATGCTCCAAACTGACTAATAATCAACCTACTATGCAAATCAACTTAACAGCTTATTAGTGCAATTTCACTAAACATAAAAAAATCCAAGTGGCTTCAAGAAAACCCTGCAGTGCATTACCTTGTTCAAACCCAAAATACCGGGTCTGATGATCCTCTCCTACAGCAGCCTTGCCCAAAGAACTACCACCTTTATTCTCAGCTTAAGCAACAACCAGTGATCAGTGACTGTTTTTATATGGTCTTAACTGTGTGATTGTCTTTGTGGACAGATCACTGGTTAGGCCTCACCTGGAGTACAGCATCCAGTTCTGGAGGCCCCACCTCAAAAAGGACATTGGATGAGTGGAGAAGATGCAGAGAAGGGCAACAAAAATGATTCAGAGACTGCATGAGATGTCCTACGGGGACAGACTGAAAGAACTGAACATGTATTCTCTGGAACAGAGAAGAGAGAGACAGGTGTGAAATGATCAAAACATTTAAGTACATAAAAGGCATAGGCTAGGTGCAGATAGATGATCTCTTCCAATTTAAGAAGGGCAGCAGAACCAGGGCACATGATCTAAGCCAGCAAGGAGGGCAGTTCTCCACCAACATCAGGAAGTTTCTCTTCACAGAAAGAGTGGTGGATGCCTGGAACAGCCTGCCTGCAGAGGTGGTGGGGGCAAGCACAGTGGTAGGTTCAAGAATGCTTGGGACAGATACAAGGGAGCCCTCAAACCCAAGGGCTGTTAGAAGGCTGGGCTATGAGACAATGGGCAGACTAGATAGACCTGGTAGTCTTCTTCTGCAGTTAACTTCTATGTTTCTATGTTTCTATATCTCTGAACCCATATGTTTATTTCTCATCCAGAATACTATTACTGCTTATCGCTTCAATATGATGGACAATCCTGTTCGTTAGCTAATATATTGAGTGTTTATTCCTTACATGCACTTGTTAATCCATCTTTCCATTCTTCAATTCATTTTTGTAAAAGCAGAGGGAATTGTACAACATGCAACTCATCCTCATCCCAAATAGGACTAACCGACCGGCTATCCAATGAAGAGCTTTATCAGGAATTTGAACAAATAATGGCAGAGTGTCCTGCTCCAGATACACAAACAGACCCATCGTTGGACTTGGGCTATTTGCTAAGCATTTTGTCTGAACTAGATAATGAAGAATGAAATTATGCTGCCTTTACATGTTTAAAATCTCTCTTTCTTATTTACCTTACATTACATAGGACCTTAGGTCAGCTGAAGATAATAAAGTATACATTAAGACAACTGTTAACTGCTTTAAATATTAACAGTTGCAATTTAGATTTTAACATCTCTTGCTTTAGAACATTATTACAGTTATGGCTTATACTTTAAATAGTTTTACATTTGAACATTTAAGTACTCTAAGCAATAATAGTTATGTTCCAGGTTTTAAACATTTTATATTTTAAACACATTAAACATTTATATATTCTCTTGGTTTTAGGTTGTACATTGCAAACAGACAAGTAATATTCAGCTCAAAAACAAGTCTTGTCCTTAATCACATGTCGCATCCCTGTACAAATAAGGGTACAGCAGACCATCCTTCAAGGATACCTGCACTCCCTGTACATTTGTTATCTCTGTTACTGCATTTACTGTTCTGTTTTCTACTAGTCCTTACCTATTTTGTCAGGCTTGGCATGACATTCTGTTTTCATGCAAAAATTTTTTTATAAATACATTTACTATGTAAAATACACACACTCGTGCAGTTACTATTATAGGTTAAGATCACATCGAAGGAAATTTTGTTTTTTTCAAGATAAAACTGAAGTAATTTAAAAACTAAGTGTGAGCATGGTGGGATACAAACTGACACAGCTAGGCAGAGATCAGGTGCATGAAAGACGCAGGCATGGGCCTATCATTTTATTTCAATGCAAATCCAAAACTACATACAGAAATAATGATGAATAATAATTAGTCTAGCACACAGCAATAAAAGAAATCTCCAGGACTCTACTTCTCTCATAGAGCCTGTGGCTTAGCTTCAGCCAAATACCTGAGTGTAATAGCTTTCTTACACTCTCTTCACTGAATGTATGAATTACTCAGCACGTAGCTCAGGTCCTCCTCCTCCTTCACTGTCAGTACATCAACTGACTCAAGTGATCTAACTCCCTTAGTGGTGAGCCCTTTTTATAGCACCTTGTAATTACATAATGGGGGAGTTTCCAGAGGTAGTGATCTCATAGGCTATAAAACATATAAATAGGGACATTTCCAGGCCAGCCAGTCCTATAGTAAGAGTCTAGTACAGGAGGACCCACAGGTAATTATATTTTCCTATTGGCATTTCCAATACCTTTTTATTTCTCAGGCATCTCTGAGTTGGCAAGGGGAATGGGTGATTGAGGGTGTGCTCCTCATCTCCCTTCTCCTGCCAGCTCATGAGACCTACATGATATAGAATGCATTTAGTTTGACCATAAACTCCTTAAGGGTTCTTATTGCTGCAGTTTCTCCATAGCTGCACTCATATTTACATGCAGGGGCTTCTTTTCCCAGCTTCTTGAGCCCCTGCAGAAATCAACAATTAGCTTGGATAATACCCGATGGCTGAAATATCAGCCTGTCAGGTTACATTTCATTGTGTCCTTTATTTTTATTTGAAAAACTGCCTACTTTATTAGGCTTCTGTCTGTAGCTCCAGTCACAACATCTCTGGGGCTGCTTTCTTCTTCTATATGGCACCTTTTTCTTATAGACCTAAGACACTATGTCCTTAAATATGCTGCTGCCCATACAGTTCCGCTAGCCGGCAGTCCCCTTTCATCTTGCTGCTGGACGGCAGTTGACTTCTGCTTCAGAGCATGCTTTTGCTCCAAAGCAATCCTTTGTTTTTCTTTGCTCCAACAAGAAGCCTACATTCAGCCGCTACTCAATAACAGAGCAACCGGCTCCAAAAAGGGATTTCTTTCTCGGTCACACTTTGTGACCGAGAGCTTTTTAAAACACCTGAGCCATATTTTATCTCAAAGGAGCTGCAGCAGGCAGCAGCAGCTCTGGTGCTCGGCACCTTTGCAACCGGGTGCCTATTTATTTATTTAATGCCAATGACACCAGTGTAAATTTACCCCTGGACATTCAGGTACAATTCATGGGGCACCAGTATATAAGCATAAAGCACGACATGCACTAAAACATATCTCCTCATCGGGAGATCAAAGGATTGCTCTCTAAGTGCTATAGGGCACACCAAAGACAACTACAACAATAGGGGACAGCAAAGAGATAAGATTGCCAGGTTGACCACCCTGACAAGAAGGTAGAAAAGGCAGAATAAGAAATAGATAAACAGTAAAGAGTGAAAAGAAAGAATGGGGGGAACACATTTCTTTATACTATTTTAGCATACTGGCTAAACAGAGTTCACTTTGTTACACTAAGACACAAACTTGCAGATACCATAAAAGAGGTACAACCTTGCAGATACTATAACAGACTATTTAAACCTCCACACTCTCATACTAAGGTAAGGAGAAACAGAGGGACCAGACTGAGGACCCAGTTCTCTCAGGATCTCACTTTGAGCATCAGATTGGGCTACGGTGTGGTAAGATTGCCTTTATCGCTGACATTTGGAGTAGAGAAGGATACTGTTTGGCTAATTTTCTTTTATTTTGTAACATTGCGTCTATAGTAGGAGAGACTGCCTCTCCCATTGAAAATGATATTGTTTGCTTGCACTACTAATTAGAATATTCTTAAACTTGCATAAAAATATTAAGTAAAGGTATTATCAAACTAGCATGACATCTCCTGGTATTTCTTCTCAATTAAACAATACTGCTTATAAAGTTGTAATGAATACGATATATTTGTTCACAAGGATAAGGTAATTTTAATCAGCCAAATAGATCAGGGCATAATTGACAAGGTTGACCTTTTTATCACGCCACCTGATGATGATGGTGCAGACAGTGCAGAAGACAGTGGTGATGAAGAGACAGGCGACACTAAATAACCTATCTGGAAAGCAGCTATAAGCTGAGGCAAACTTCATTGGGTACAAACACAGTCAAAAGATTGATGACAGCAGCAGTGATGGTGATGATGGTGATGACGCTCCACCTGAAGCTATGAATTCTGAGGATGTGGATGAAGTACAGGCCAGTACTTCTACTGTCACCACATCAAGCTGTTCCCTCAGAAAACCAGTAACATCAGCACGATGAAGGTGGTACAAGAAGGTTCTACCAACTGCAGTACAGAATAAATTTGAATGGAACAGTGCTGCACAGCAAACTGCTTTGAAGGACTAGGCAACATACCTATGGTTTGAGCTATTTGTTGATGAAGAAGAGGTGCAATACATATGTGACCAGAGCCCAGCTAACTGTCAACAATAATATCACCTCGGACCCACTCACAATCACCAGCAGACTTAATACAGCATTTTCTGACCTGAGCTCAGTTCTCCCTAACAACTTCTTCGACCCCACACCTATGACCCCAGAATCCAGCAATACCCACCCTCCCTTCTACCTCAGGGTTATTACTATGAGTGAAGCAAGTTCTTACCTTAAAAAAGTCCTAGGGGGCTCAAACTACTGCAAAGACTCCTTTGACATGAAAATCCTTAACTTGGTACTGAACTCTGTGCTCCCCCTCTGACTGATCTCCTTAACCTTTCCCTATGCCTTGGACAGTTCCCAGCTGACTGGAAGGTAGCCAGCATCACACCAATACTAAAGAGTGGAGACCCCACATTACCCGATAATTACAGGCCCATCTCCATACTCCCTCCCCTCTCGAAAGCCCTGGAAAAAATCGTTGCCACACAACTCACAGACTACCTGATTACACACGGCATCCTATGTAGGGAACAGCATGGTTTTAGAGTCGGTCACAGCACAACTACTGCCCTCATAGAGTTCTCCAACTCACTGCACAATGCCCTAGATAAGAAGCTGCTAGCAGGAGCTGTATTCATAGACCTGTCAAAAGCATTTGACACAGTCTCCCACACCCTGCTCCTAAATACTCTCCACCACACCGGCATGTCCCCTGGACCCATAGCTTGGTTCACAAGCTACCTCACAGATAGGTCCCAATGTGTGAAGATAAATAGCACCCTCTCACCCACCCTACCAGTCCACTTGGGGTTCCCCCAGGGCTCCATCCTTGGCCCACTGCTATTCAGCATCTTCCTGAATTCTCTGCCTAAATCCTGTCCATGTAACCTTCTACTCTATGCAGATGATGCAGTAATGTATGCCTCCCACTCAGATCCCACAATCCTTCAATCTCCCCTACAACTTGCCTTCAACCACGTCAAAAACTGGTTCACTGACCACAGACTTGTGGTCAATATAAAAAGATTAAAATTATGCTCTTTTCCCATCGCCAGAGTAAGGACTACAATGCCCAGCTAACAATGATTTCCAAAACTTGCATCCTGCTGGAGCAGATCCACACATATAAATATCTAGGCATTACTTTTGATCCTACTCTATCTTTCCACCCACATATTAGTAATCTTTCCTCTGCCATAAATATGCGCACAGGTCTACTGTATCGGCACAAAGCCCACCTACTGCCTGAGGCCCTACACATTGCCATTACCCCCTCTGTTCTCTCCCTTGTGGACTATGGGCTAGCTATCTACTTGGCTGCTGACCACACTGCACTAAATAAAATCCACCTAGCCTTTAATAAAGCCTGTAGGATCCTTGCTGGAGTGGATAAGCGTACCCACAGCTGCACCCTATATGAGCTAACAAAAATCCTCACCCTAGACGAAAGAGTACATTATCAAACATGTCTCCTTACAAAAAAAATCCAACTAGGCCTTACTCCCACTGGAGTCTCTGCCTCCCTCCACGCTGCACCTACCTCAACATACACCAACGAGGCAGATCGGTTAACATGGGCTGTTCCCAGGGTCACAGCCACCCTTGCACAATGGTCTTTCTCCTACAGAGCACCATCCTGGTACAATAAGTACCAGCGGGCCATCACCTCTATCTCCAGATTAGGCTCCTTCAAAATAGCCCTAAAAAAACACATAATCTCCACCCGTCACTGTCACTGTTCCTAATAAGTAAAGGAATCTGCCTACAGGCGGCGAGATTCTGGGTTAATAGATATACCTTCACACTGTTGCCTCTGTGTGTTAATGACAATGTTGGTATCCCGACTGTGTGCACCACCTACTAGCATATAGGCCCTGCTTTAATATTGATTGTACAGTTTCACTGACGTTCACAAGCTCAACTCAGGACTTGTATAGCTACCCTACTGTATAGGTCTAACAGCACTGTTCATACCCTGTTGTTATCTTGTCTCCTTCTCCACTGTTATACGGTATACTGATATATATTACCCATTCCCTGTTGTTACTCTCCTTCCCTACTCTCACTGTAATGTTGTATTATGTCTGCTTGTTGTTATATATTGTACCTGATGTGGAGCCTTTGGAAATGAGTCCCTGACTCAAAGGTTGTTATCCGAGATTCTCAATAAATAAATAAATAAAATAAATCTTACAAAGTGAAGCTGAACTACAATATCACTCCTGATGAAATGAGGGCCTTCTTAGCTGTGCTGCTTATAAGTGACTATGCTGTTGTACCACAGAGACAAATGACATGGAAATAGAGTGAGGATGTATATAATGGCACAGTATCCCAACTGATAGACCATGATAGGTTTGAAGAGATCCTCAGATACTTACACCTTGTTGATAACAGCAGGCTGCCTGCTGGAGACAAGCTTGGCAAGATAAGGACATTCTATGAAATGATGAATGAGAGGTTCCTCAAGGCCTTCCAGACTGAGCAAAGTCTGTGTGTAGATGAGGCCATGATTCCCTGTTGTGGGAAGCACTCAGCTAAGCAGTTCATGAAGGACAAGCCAATCAAGTCTGGTTGTAAGCTATGGTGCCTGAGTACTCACCATGGATACCTCATTCAGTGCAAGTCTATGGGTGGAGTTGACAGGATGGACCAGAACATTAGCTACTACTGAATTTCCATCCACTCAAAGAAGTGGTGAGTGCCCTTCTTTATGTTCATACCCAATGTGGCCACACAGAATGCATGGCTCCTGTATAGCAACTCTGCAGGGAACAAAAGCAGACCTCTGGACCTCTTGGCTTTCCATAGAGTGGTGGTAAATGTGTACAGGCTTAAGTATTTAGCTCAGGTGCGCAATGCTGCTGGCATCAGTCAACCACTCAAGGCAGGTCGCCAGAGAGTAGAGAACGTGCCCAAAGCTGTGTGACAGGACAAGCGAGGTCACTACCCAAGAACAAATGAGACACAGAGAAG
Organism: Neoceratodus forsteri; assembly: GCA_016271365.2. NCBI lineage: Eukaryota > Metazoa > Chordata > Ceratodontiformes > Ceratodontidae > Neoceratodus > Neoceratodus forsteri. Next base: position 335,139,293 of record CM028137.1, on the reverse strand, counting down.
GTGTCCTTACTGTAGCAAAAAAAGCTAAATTTGTGTGTTGTAAATGTGACGTTGGACTGCACACTGACTGCTTAAGCCATTCCACCAACAGTGTCTGTCAAAGTGGTGGCTTTTCCCCAGTTTGTTCTCATTATGTGTCAACATGCTTATGGACATGAAAATCTCAAGAAATGATCAAATAGTGACTGTAAAGTAGGCTAAGTGATGAGTTATATTTAGTACAGAATGCTTGTTTATAAAATGAAGTAGTTTGCTTTGAGTTAACTCCCATACAAGGAAAGCTGTTACTGATATATAATATTGTGGTATATTATTATTGGAAAGATTATATATATATATATATATATATATATATATATATATATATTAATACATGGGTGGTGTATTTAACAAGATTTTACACACACCCAAGGTGTTGGATGCTACATAAACCCCAAGAACGAAACAATTCTATAAAATAAAAACACATCTCTGTGCAGCTGTAGTCCGGTCAGGTTTCAGAGTGGTCCGTGGTCAGAAGCGGCTGCACAGAAAATGAAGCATTTCCCTTTTTTCATTTTTTTTTCAAGTTTAATCATGATAGCACAACAAACCCAGTTAATGTTTTTTAAATTAACTTATCCACAAACGTGAGTGGGGGTGAAGTGTCCAGCACTATGGAACAGTGCTGAGGAAGGGAAGAGGGGCAGCTGGCACATGTGTGAACCTAGGGAAGCCCGGCACATGTTCACCATTATAACCAGAAGGTTATAACCAGTACCAGTTAATATTACTATTATTATTGGTAAGATATATCAGATACTAACATATGCACCCAACATGCACCCAACTGTGCCTAGCATCCAATATATAGGACACAAAAACAATTTTGAAATGTTTGAAAATAGCTAAGGCTAATTTGAAAAGCAAGCTAGAAATGTTCATAACTCACACTGGCACAAAAGTACTCCAAGGGAAACTTAATTATAAAAATGTAGGCATGAATTAAATGTAAAATAGAGTGAACAACACCTCAGATCCTTGCCCTCAGAACTCCCTGGGACTACTTCCTCTTTGATAGACCTCTATTTCTTTTTTCAAATGTCTTTCTTCTCCTGCTGGAGAGGGGCACCCCCCTTTCAATGCTCTCATTGATGACAGCTGCCATGAATGAGTATTTTTTCTCGATGCTAGGCTCTAAGAGGAAATTTCAGAACGGTTGGAGCTGGCACTGTTTGCCAGTCGTACTTCTCCTACCAACTGAAGGTCACTAGTCCCTACTCCCTGCCCTTCAGCACAGACCACCGACTTCTCCCCTTTGGAATGCCAAGTCAGACCAGCTGACCCAGTCCTCCAAGGACATAGAAACTGGCTCAACCTAGAGGTCACTAGACTCTTAAAGGTACATAGCTTCTGAAGGGGGGCTACAGAAACATGTGGTGAGACATACTTCTCTATCGTGGTGTTTTGGCATTGGTCTGCCACTAGGACCCTTACCTTCACTTCAGATCTGCCATGCTCATCTCTCGCTGCTCCAGTGAACATCGTCTTACTAGACCGTGCAAATGCCTGAGACAGATACATAAAATAAATGCAGAAAACATTGTTTATTCAGCAACAGGAGACTTCTGCACACCATGTGGCTATGCATCACACTGAGGAGTTTCCTAAACTGTCCCTGGAATCATATGGCACTGTCAGGTAGTGCAACAGTTGGCAACATACGTGTTGTAAGTGCTCTTAAAGAGGCGGCTGCCTAAACATTAAGCCCCATGCTTAACTATGTACTTCACACTACCTTTGAGGAGTGTATCACTATGAGGCACTGGCTTCTTGGAGCTGTACCTCAGACAGGAGGCTACAGGGTGGGGAGGAAGGGGGAGCATTAGAGCTGACAACCCCAAATAAGACCCCACCACTGATTCACCAAGACTCCAGAGACTCAAAGCCCTTACGTGTTTTTTTTTCTTTTGCTACTTTGGAGGTGGGTGGGTAGTTAGGATTGGAAACCCTAATGCCACATTTCCCTACTTTTTCGGCATTAACTTGAACCTTAACTGGTGCATTAATGCAGATTTTTGCAAAGAACATATATAGACCTATTAGCAACAGGTCGTTCTATTGTGGGCCATTTCAAACTTTCATCCATAGCAACTGAGACATTAGTAGCACTGCAAAACACACTTCAGGTCCCAGTACACCAATTGACACAAGATGTAAGCACTAGATGGAACAGTTCTTATTATATGCTAGAACGATTAACTGAACAGAGAAGGGCACTTCCTGTCTATGCGTCAGAAACTGACAATCATACATTCATATCTTCTCAGTGGACTATAGCTGAAAATGTGTTTGCCATACTAAAACCTTTTGAAACAGAGACCCACAGACTAAGTTCAGAGGAGACTTGTGTGTCTGATATAATACCAACATCTACTGTGGTGTACCATGCAGTTGAAAGTATTAAAATACCGGGCCTGCTTGCTATGCAAAAGTCACTACTGGCAGCAATGGACTTAAGATTAAATCACTACGAGCCTGCAAAAGAAGTTGTAGCAGCAACATTATTGGACTGCAGATACAAGCTTCACTTCATCAGAACATCTCATGGCAAAACTTTTATGAAGGCTGTGGTCAAACAGCTTGTTGAGGAGCTAGAAGAAGTTCGCCCAGAATCTAAATTTGTGCCTGTACTTGCTGTCCTGGATAATTTGGATAATGAAGCAGATGACCCTTGGGAGACCTTCAGCCAATGCAACAAGCTACCTCAAGACCGTATGTATACATTTTTATTTTAGTAGTTTGCAGCAATTTTTTTTTGAATGTGAGTACGTATTACAACAGAAGTCTGTTTTTTTTTGCAGCTGGAAATGCGCAAAGCTCCCATAGAAACAACAAGGTTGAGACATACCTTGCCGAGAGCTTTCTCCACAAAAAGGCAAATCCAGACCCCCTCCAGTACTGGAAGATGCAAGAGCATCGCTTCCCAATTTTAGCAAAGATTGCACAAAGATTCCTTTCACTGCTGCCCACAAATGTTCCTAGTGAGTGTGTCTTCAGTGTAGCAGGCGACATAATCACAGACAGATGCTCACGCTTGTTGCCTGAGAATGCTAACTTGCTGCTTTTCTTAAAACGTAATTTATCACAAAGTGAACATTTTCAGTAGTAGCCCTAGCATTTAAACCTGGTGACATACTAGTTGTTGCAAATGAATTTTTTACCACACCCCAACTGAAGCTTGAATACTAGGCAGTAACAGATTGTTTGCCTGTGCATTTTATTATTTATGTTTATGTTAAACATTTTTATACTGCTGCAAACGTTATGCTCGTATTTTATTTTAGGCCATTTTTTGGAGGTTGTGATATCCGAACTGGATTAAATCCGAAACCAGACGGATACTTAATAGAATATATCCAGACCTGATAATTGGACAAATTTAACTATCCATGCATCCCTAGTATATATATTTCTACAACGTAGGTCAGAATGAAACTTTTACAAATAAATTATTTATTTCTATGGAATGAAGACCTAAAATTATAATAAATCATGTATCCCCATTTTAGATGGGTAATCACCATTTATCATCACTTTAGACCGGTCACAAATGAGCTCTTAACCAATGGGAGAGCAGCTTGAACAATACCTGATGACATCACAATGGGCTCTGCTGCACTCAATACAGAGCAGGGAAATAAACTGGACACACAATGGCCTCACTCAGAATATGACAGTACATTCACTTGTGAGGAGCAGAACTTACACAACTCACTTGTGGCTCTGTCAGTTGTGTGTTATGGTCTTGCCCCCCCTCACTTATGATAATAAATAGCATATTCTAAGTCAGGCAATTGTGTAGTCCCTAAATATATATATATACAAATAGCGGGGAAAACAGCAGAAATTATTTTACAATGAAATTAACTAGCTTTAAAGTATGTAGTTATGTATTCAATTATTGCATTTATTATAACACTTATGTACTTCTTTTTGTTTTGCTACCAACTGAGCCATGCTGACACCTATATGAGCATATTTCTTATTTGATCCAAAAGATATTTCTGGAACAGAGCTCATTTCAGGCTATATTTTTATTTTATTTTATTTATTAACATTTGGAGAGGCTGTTAACAAAACTGCCCATTTTCACAGTTGACCAGACCTGCAATGAGTCATACAGTCCATGAGGTAGGCAATGGAAGTTACATAGCAAAGTAAATTGTTTGCATGTTGCTAGCAATTACAGTGTTTAAATATAGCATGTTACAGGCATGAACATGTGTCTGCACTACCTAGCCAGTCCCAGAGTTTAGATTTGAAAGCTGAGAAAGACAATGCATGATTAGTCATGAGCAGAAGCAGAGAGTTACAAAGACAGGGTAGTTGATTTAGTAAAGCCCTTTGACTAGCGCATGTTCTAAATGTGCGGATTATGAAATGGGCAGAGATTGATGCTCTGGCTTGAGTCAGTGGTACTTTGAGTTGGAAGAAGGTGATTTACATAGGTGGAGCTTTTTCCAAGACAATTTTCCTTGCCATGATACCTTGACCAATCTTGATTCTGACAGACAGGGGCAGCAGGTTGGCCTTTTTAAGCAGGTCACAGTGGTATCTCCAGGCAGGTAGTTGAGCAGCAAATCTGGCAATACTGTTATTCAAGGTTTTGACCCTGCGGAGTTCAGAGTCAGGGGTCACAGAGTACAGAGTTATGTCATAGTTGATGAGTGGGAGCAGGAAAGATTGGGCCAGGAGGTGACATGTTGAGGGGAGCAGAAAAGGGCTGGTGAGATACAGAGCACCCGGTCTCTGGTGTATTGTTTTAATCAAGTGAGTAATGTGGCTACTAAAAGTTAGGTTAGAGTCAATATAAAAGCCCAGGTATTTAAAGACAGGGACTTTTCTGATTATATTCCCATTTAGGGTTGTGACTGTAGCCCGGTCACCGACTGGCAGTTTTTTTCCTGGAGTTGTGGAAAGTTATGTATTTTTTTTTTATAACATTTAGCACCAGCTTGTGGTCTAAGAACCATTTTGGTACTAAGTCTAAATCAGCTTAGATGGTGCTTTGTATATCCTGAATATTATCACTGCCTGTGAGAATCACTACATCAGCTGCATAAAGTAGGATATCTGTCCATTTTCATGCCAGTGGGAGCGTGTTCAGGACCAGACTAAAAAACAGCGGGCCCAGGATGAACCCTTGCGGGACTGCAATGTAGATGGGTAGGACTGGGGAACAAACAGCGATTTTGTTTTTTTGCAAGCACCCTGACAAGACACTCTGGCACCAGGCCAGCACTTCCATCAAGCAGCCTAGGTCACCAAGGCCCCTGATAAGGAGTTGGTGGTTCACCAGGTCAAAGGCCCTGGTGAGATCGATGAAAACTGCCATTGCCAGCTGACCTTGGTCCAGGTACTGGTGGATGGCTTGCATGAACCCCACCAAAGCTGATTCAGTGCTGTGACCAGGATGGAAACCAAGCTGGGCAGGAGTAAGAGTCCCCAGTTTGTTCAGGAAGTCAAGGAACTGGTCAAAGACTATGCATCCAAACATCTTGGCAAGAGGGGCAAATAAAGATATGGGTCTGTAGTTCTGCATGCAGGTTGTGCTATCTGACTTGAGCACAGAGACAACCATGGTGGTTTTTCAAAGTGTTGGAAATTGACTTGTGCACATGGAGTGATTGAAAATTTTGACCAGAATATAACAAATTAGATCAGCTGTGGCCTTGATCAGTCCGTAGTCAGGGTTACCTAGATCCACTTGTGGTCAAGGGTTTGGTTTGGTCAGGTATTTTAGAACTTCCTTGGGAGTAAGGGTCTGGAAATAGAATTTGGGTGAGTGGGGGCTCACCATCCTGTGGTCTTGAGTTGTGGGACTGGGCAGAGCTATTGGGGGGGTGTACTTTTCTAGGTTGACGAAGTATGCATTACATTCTTCTGCAATTTTAGGTGCTCAGTGTGAGTGCCAGATTCCTTAACAAGGAGGTTGGGGCAGGTCTTGGTGTTTCTACCGAGCAAACCATTGATTGTTATCCATGTGGCTGTAGCATTGCTGCAGTGAACTCTCTTTTGCTTTTGTAACAAGAGGTCCTGCTTTAGCCTTCTGCTCATGGATTTACATCTGTTGTGTAGCTGTTTGTATTCTAGCAACACAGTTGTGCTGGATGTTTTCCTGTACTCTTTCCATTTTTTGTCCCTAGCCCTCATTAGATCAATGAGTTGTGAGTGATCCATTTCTGTCTGTTCCCCCTAATTCGAAGCTTCCTGATAGGGGCCAATGCAATGCAGACTGCTGTGAACAGATTGCAGAACTTAAGGAGAACATCATCAATAGGGGATGTGAAGTCCAAAGTCAGCCAGTTGATCTTACTAACTGCATCTCTAAAAGAAGCAATATTGAGTTTTCTGAAGTTTCTAGACATAACACAAATCTGTATATAACTAAACATTTGTCAATGCCAAATGTTTGCTTGCTGGCATTGGCATTGGTAGTGTAGAAGTTACAGAGCTGCGTAATAGAAATGGCAGTGAAGTATTGAACTGAAGCCAACCCCACCACCACCCTGCAGAGAGTGACAGGCATTGGGGTGTGCCTTTGGGTCATCAGGCATAACGGCCACGCCATTTCACCACACCCTACCCCTGCAGACACTGACAAGTGTCACGGTGTGCCTTGGGGTCTTTGGTTCTTATGCGCACCCCATTCCATCAGGAAGTACGTGAGATGGGTGCTGTATAGGAGAATAGGGTGAACTTTGGGGTCAAAAGTCCAAGGCATACCTTGATGCCCCTCACTGGCTGAAGGGTGGAATGGTATGAGCATTACAGGCAAGAATCCCAAGTCACACCCCTGATGCCTGTCATTCTCTCACAGGGTGGGGCGTCATGGTTTGAAACCCTAACACCTCAGGCATTCGTTGGTATTTTCACTCCAAATTTTCAACATGTTTTTTTTGTGACCCCCACCTTATGAACAGTGGCAATATTAGTTTGTTAGCTGAAAGCTGCTTCTGCACAGCGACTACAGCATTTAGCACCACAGGTGCAAAAACACATTCCGAACAGGATGTGAAAAAGGACAGCTGTACTGTTCATGGGGAGGTGTAAAAATGGCAATGTTGCAAATCTGCAGTAAAAATATTAAAAACTGGTGAAGTCACGAAGCAGACAGAAACTGTGCAACGCACACCTCGTAATGTAATTAGTTTGAGATTTTACAGCAGATTGTCAACACGGGCATTTTGGGACTTTGGATCATGAACAGTGTCACTGTGATTTTCTTTATCTGTCCCAAACAATGATTTCTACAGCGACCACGCATCTCTGCGCTGAAAGTGCGAAAACACATTTCGCCATGTTGTCAAAAATGACAGCTGTACTGTTCATAAGGAGGTGTGGAAAATGCCACTGGTGAAAATCTGACTGAAAATATTACAAAGTCATGAACTTACAAGGGTGCGTGGAAACTGCTAATGCCCACTGGCAACACAGTCATTTTATGGATCTCTTAGACCAAATTTTCAACACAGCCATTTAAGATCCTCTGCTCATGAACAGTGTAACTGTGATTTTTAATCTGTCCCAAACATTGCCGACACCGACTGCACCATTGTGCACTACATGTGCGGAAACACATTTGGGTGACATGTGAAAAATGGCAGCTGTACTGTTCATAAGGGAAGTGTAATAAAATGGCAATGTGGAAAATCTGGAGGAAAAATATTGAAAATTGGTGAACTTATTTGTGCCGCGGAACCGCGCAACTAGCCAGAACCAGTCATTTTAGGATTCTTTTTTCACTAAATTTTAACATAGCTATTTTAAAGACCTCTGCTCATGAACAGTGCCACTGTGATTTTCTTAATGTGTCCCATACATTGATTTCGAACACCGATTGGGCGCCATTGTGCGCCACATGGGCGGAAACATGTTTTGGGCAAGATGTGAAAAATGACAGCTGTACTGCTCATAAGGAAGTGTAATAAAATGGCAATGTTGAAAATCTGGAGTGAAAATATTGAAAATTCGCAAACTTACGAGCGTGCGTAGGAACTGCGCAACGCACGCTCGTAAAACAGTCATTTTCAGGAATTTTTCCACCAAATTTTCAACATAGGCTTTTTGAGAGCCCACCTTATGAACAGTGGCATTGTCATTTCATTACTCATTCCCAAAAGGTGATTTTGGGCAGTGCCTGCGAAATCACCCTTCAGGCCCGATTAATGCCATGACAGTGAGAGCATTCATGAGAAGGGGTCCCAAAAACCCCATGTTGAAAATTTGGTGCAAAAATTCCAAAAAATGCCTGAGATATGCAGCAAAGTTGAAAAAAACCCTATCCCATTATACAGCTTACCGGCATTTCCTCAGTTCGCGGTCGGCTTTGAAGAGTGCAGTCGTGTTCCTGGTCCACACTATCATCACACCGGAGTCCGGAGGTGCAAGGGGTGAGGGGTGTGGGAGGTGGGGCGAGCAGTGGTGGCGGTGGGGGGCAGAGACAGCGAGGGACCATTCTTCAGTTTCAGGTTGTTATTTTTTTTTAAATGACGACACGGGACGTTTGCCACGCTGGGTTGAGCTCCCAGCATACCTCTCAACTGTCCCTGATTTTCAGGGATGTCCCTGATTTTGCCTCAAAATTGTACTCTGTCCCTCCTAAAAATTGTGTTTCTGTGACAAAACAGTGGGGGTTGTAAGCACAAAATAATGTCAAGCATTAAAGTTACAAACTTGTTCTTCCTTAGAAAATGCATTTTACACTAAGCCTCATATTCCACCAGCTTTCTGAGTGGATCTCATTAATTTTGAGGATGTGTCCTTGATTTTGGTCCTTTGTCCCTGATTTTTTTAAGCCATGTCCCTGGTTTATGAGGCAGGAGGTTGAGAGGTATGTCTCCCAGCGTGGCACAAGGACGGCTGGAGGGGGGGGCGTGGAGCCGATGGGGGATTGGGCACCCCCGTCGGTGATAGCATCTGTTGCCATGCTGGGGTGGGCTCCCAGCATGGCACCCTGTATTCTCGGGGACCAGTGGAACTGACGGGATTGGGGCACCCCCCGTCAGCTACATCGACAGCCACGCTTGGGTGGGCACCCAGCAAGGCATATGGAACTCTGTTTTGGGGCGACAGCCGACGGGGATTGGGCACCCCTGGCCGGCTACACAGTGGGAAGAGCACGCAGGCGCGTGCATGTGTGTGTGTGTGTGTCTGTGTGTGTGTGTGTGTGTGTGTGTGTGTGTGGTGTGTAGGGGGAGCGCATGAGCAGGCGAAACATATCTCTGCTCACTGAAGCGTAGCCCCTTTTCAACTGTACTCCACTGCATTTTGGACTGCTGTCATAGACAGCTCCAGCAGGCATTGGAGAATCTGCCTGCCTGCAAACACACTGACTGAATTGGAAGAGGGCTGCCACACCTCCGAAAACTCAGATGATGGCACTATGTTTCTTGCACATGCGTGCAAGCAAACATAAAAACGATACTGAGTTTTCTAAAGTTTCTAGACATAAGACCAATGTGTATATAAAAAGAAGTGATATTGATTCTAAAGTTTCTAGACATAACACAAATGCGTATATAAAAAGAAGTGACATCGAGTTTTCTAAAGTTTCTAGACATAACACAAATCTATATTTAAAAAGAAGCGAAACTGAGTTTTCTAAAGTTTTTAGATATAACACAAATGTGTACATAGAATGAAAAAAATAGCAGCTCAATCTTGTTCAACATTTTTCCTTTATTCTTCAAATTTTGGCCAATTTATATCATTTTATTTTCACACAAGTGTCACATTGAAGGAAAATAGCAGAACTTAATTTACAATGAAATTACCTAGCTTTAAAGTATGTAGTTATAGCATGTATTCAAATATTGTATTTTTATAACATTTATGTACTTATTTTTGGTTCACTTCTTGCTCTTTTTAAAAATTTTGTGATTTGAAAAAAGTCCCTATATAAAAGGTGCCACTGGGCAGGCAAAAGTATTGTCTTTATACAGTACTATATTAAGTGTCACTTAGCATTTCTAACAAATGGTCATAATGATGGCTATATCTAGCTATATAAATATGTATCATTTTATGTGTGATCTAAATGTCTTTTGTTTTCAGACATATTTTGTATACCTAATTTATGCTAATTTTGTTCAGTTTTATTAAATTGCTGATTTGTCCATCTGTTTTATGTTTCTCTGTATTTGTGATAAATTCTTCAGCTTGGGTAAATGTCTTAAAGGATGCCCTTACATTTGTGTTTATACACCACTGGACCCATCATGCAGAGCCTTCACTGTGTGATACTGTCCTAAAGAGAAATACTGTAAATGTACAATCAAGCAATACCTATGATCACCACAAGATGACAGCAAGCTACATAAAGCTGATCCAATGCAATAGTGCAAGGCTTGCTTCATATTTCTAGTCATTTATTATGGCTGTATAGCAGAGCTATGCAAGGTATTGCTATTACGTAGTAGAGAGGGGACACTGGAAGCCCGTGACCAGATACCTGCACTGTGTCCTTCCATAGTGGAGTTGAAGCACATGCAGTCCTCTCAATTGAGTACAGGACTGTGCCCTCCACCCACCCCCACTGAGCGTACTATTTTTCTGCTCTGCCGCTTACTTCTGATTCACTTCCATTTTGGAGCTAGGTGGCACCCCCACCCTGTAATACTTCTCTTGTGTTTAGTGGCACCCCCACCCTCCACTTGATGGCCCCATAGTTATATAATGTTTCTCTTGTGTCTAGTGGCACCACACCCTCCAATCGTTATACCTATACTGTAATAATGTTTCCTTGGTGTTTAGTGGTACCCCCCAACCCTCCACTCAATGGCCCCACATTTACATAATGTTTCCCTTGTGTCTAGTGGCACCTCACCCTCCAATCATCACCCCTGTACTGCAATAATGTTTCCCTGGTGTCTAGTGGCACCCCCAACCCTCTAATTGTCATCCCCCTGTCTATGTAATATTTCCCTGGTGTCACCCACACCCTCTGATCACCATCCCTGTGTTTCCCTAATGTTTCCCTGGTGCCTAGTGGCACCCCCACCCTCTGATCACTGTCCCTGTGTTTCCCTAATGTTCCCCTGGTGTCTACTGGCACCCCCCAATCACTGTCCCCATGTTTCCCTAATGTTTCTCTGGTGTCTAGTGGCACCCTCTTGCCCTCCGATCACCATACCCATGTTTCCCTAATGCCTCCCTGGTGTCTAGTGGCACCCCAACCCTCTGATCGCCATCCCCATGTTTCCCTAATGTTTTCCTGGTATCTAGTGGCTCCCCCCTACTCTCTGATTGCTGGCCCAATATTAATTTCTTAACTGTGACCTGTAATAAAGAAAACCATCCCTCAATGTTTTTTTTAAACCTTTAAAAAAGAAAACTGTCCCTCACTGATCCCATCCCTGCCACGCCTACCTCCCACACAGCATTCACCATCCATCACCCCCCACACACCTCTCACGCACTCTCACTCACCTGAACATGTCCCAAGGTGAAAATCCACTCTCCAAACAAAGACTTGTGTTGCTCCTAGAACCAGCAACTGCAATATGAGAAACTAAGATCAGTGCAGTTCAGTGTATTTCAATTGGGTTTTAAAAACTGAGGCATTCTTTGCCATATTTGCATATTACACCCCGAATTTTGAACATGGCCCTTTTGGGACCCCACCTCATGAACAATGGTGGTGGAATTATGCAACTCATGCCCGATAGGTGATTATGCAAATCAGGCCCAAAAGGTGATTTCGCAGTCACTTGGCAAAATCACTTTTTGAGTGGAATTTTAGCATTTTTACCACCATTGCTCATGAGGTGGGTCATAAGTCAGTGGTGTTGAAAATTTGGGGTCAAAATGTGTAAAAATGGCAAAATCATGAGCATACATTGATATTTTTCTACACTTGCTCATAACTTCAGTAATTTTAAATATGTTGACCCCAAATTTTCAACATAACCATTTTTTCACACCACTTCATGAACGTGATAGCTGACGTTTTTCAAATCCTTGCCAAAATGTGTTTTCACATCTCTGGCATGGAATGACATTTCGGTGCCGCACAATCACATTTCAGTGGGAATTTGAACACTTTCACCTATGTGTTTCATGAGGTGGGGTAATAAGAATGCTATGCTGCCAATTCATCACTTTACAACCATATTGGCTCTGACCAGAATTTGTTCAATACAGGTAGCATGAGTATAGCTGATTCTGTAGCAATCATAAAACAATTCATAAAATGACATTAAACTCTAAAGATAACCCAGTTGATCTCTTGCTACCCAAATGGGAACAGGAACTGAATATCTCTGCCTCCCCAAATGAATGAGGGAAGAGCCAGAATAATATCCTTGCTGCTTGAAAAGAATCTAAAGGTAGACTAATACCATTCAAAATTATACACAGATGGCATTCTACACCCTGAAAACTAGTTATACTGGGAATTTCTAATACTGATACTAGTTATAGGTGCCTTTCTGATAAAGGAACAATATCTCATATAATGTGGTCCTGTGATAAGATTAAATTCTTCTGGAATGATGTCTGAAAAGTATGTGAGGTGATTAATAAATGTTAAATGGCTTCATGCCCCCAAGTTTATTGATTCTAAGGATAACAACAGATCTCTTTAGTCTTACCAGTCCTCAGGAACTTTGGTTACATGCTGCATGTATTTCAGCAAAATAAAAAGTCATTTTTAAACACTGGAAACAGGTACTCCCACCGACTCTGACAGAATGGCTACAGGACTTGATTACCAGAGCTAGTTACGAAAGACTTGCTTATGCTAACATGAATAGACTGGATAAATTTAATACTATTTAGGACCCATATCTTAAATCCAGATACTGCAAACTTCCTTCTAATTAACTTTTACAAAATACTGTAGTTATACTTGAATTTTGTGTTAATATGATCTTCTTGTTGCTTCTTCTACTCCAGCACCTACCAGTAGAATCTGTTTTACTTTACATTTCATAGGCTCTTATATGCTAAATGTTATACAGAGTGTAACTGCACACATGTAATGGGATAGTGTATATTTTCATGTTAGAATTTTAAATAAAATATTAATTATAAAAAAGGAGCGATAATTTTGTTACTGTAGTGACAGTACTTTTTGGTTACAATTTATATAGCTGGGATTGCCAGGCTGAGCTGCAACATTTCATTTTTAGTGGGGCCCTATTTCTATCCATTTCTGCAGCTGAAAATACTGGAGTACTGGGAGGTTACGTGACTCACCCAAGGTCACACAGTGACTATTTGGCACAACTGGGTTTGAACCTGTGATCTCCTGGTTCCCCATGCCATTGCTCTAACCACTAGACAAACTGCTTCCAATTATCTAATGGATTATTCACTCCATAGACCGGATTGGAAGGGTGACGGGGGAGGGGTAGCACTATATGTTCATGATGGAATAATAGCAACCTCTTTCAATGTTATCAAAAGTGAAGGTGTAGAATCCCCATGGGTACAGTTCAGCACAACATCAGGAAAGAAGATTTACACAGGGGTGATGCACAGACTGCCAGGTCAGGCAAAGGAGAAGGATACAGCACTCTTAGAAGAAATGAAAGATGTGGTACAAAAAGGGGAAATTGTGGTTGTCGGCGATCTGAACATGCCAGACGTTGATTGGGGTATTCCAACTGCAAGCACCTCGAAAAGTCAAACTGTAAAGGCCGCTATTCTAAACAACTTCTTCTGTTCGGTGTTCACCAAGGAGCACATAGGGCCGATGCCTAAAAGTGGCATTAAAACTGCCGACAGAGGGAAATCATGAATGGAAACTCCATCAATTACCACTGACAGAGTTAGAGAGGCACTACAGAACCTAAAAATAGACAAATCACCAGGGCCTGAAGGGCTGCACCCAAGGGTACTAAAGGAGCTGACTGAGGAACTAGTGATTCCCTTGACATATTTGTTCAACCAGTCACATCTAACAGGTGTTGAGGGACTGGCGAAGAGTGGGTATAGTACTCCTTCACAAGGGAGGAAATACAGAGGAGACTGGCAACCACAGATTGGTTGACCTCACATCTGTGGTGGGGAAACCCATGGAGACCTGAATTACACAGTATCTGGTAGCACTTGGTGCCACACAACCAACTGTTAAAAAAGTTGGAGGATCTTGGCACTGCTGAGTCCATAGTCAGATGGGTGGGAAATTGGCTCAGTGATAGCAGTCAGAGAGGGGTAGTCAATGTAGGGAGGTCAAATGAGGGAAGTGCCACTAGTAGTGTGCCCCAGGACTCAGTCTTGGGCTCAGTCCTGTTTGATATGTTTATTAGTGACATCAGAGTAGGTATTAAGGGCAAGCTCAAACTTTTTATGGATGGCACAAAACTAGGCAGTAGAGTTGACAGTGCGGAGGAAGTCAGGAAGCTGCAAAAAGACTTGCAAAGGCTCAAAAGATGATCTACTATTTGGCAGTTTAGGTTCAATGCAAAGAAGTGCAAGGTGTTGCATCTAGGTAAAGGACATCACAAGACAGATTGTTGGCTCAGTGGGGTCCAACTCAGTACCTCACAAGAAGAGACAGACCTTGGGGCCCATCATAAGTGACACCCTAAAGCAGTCGAGCTAATACAACAAAGCTTACAGCAGGGCAAGCAAAATGCTTGGGTGCATTAGGAGAGGATTTAACAGTAGGAACAAGGAGGTGATCCTCCCACTCTGCAGGTCCTTGGTGAGGCCTCACCTGGAGTACTGTGTCCAGTTCTGGAGACTATGCCTTAGGAAGGACAGAGATAGGCTGGAGACCATGCAGAGAAGGGCAACCAAGATGATATAGGGTCTCCAAGGACTCTCGTATGAGGAATGTCTGAAAACACTAAACGTACTCACTGGAGATTAAGAGATGAGGGGGATATGATCGAGACATTCAAATTCTTGAGAGGCATCAATAAGGTGCCCCACTCAGAATTATTCAATAGGGTAACCTGCTCAACTACTAGAGGGCATGAGTGGAAGCTATGGGGAGGGAGCTTCAGGAGGGATTTAAGGAAGTACTGTTTTATGGAAAGAGTCATGGACCCATGGAATAGCCTGCCAGCCCAGGTGGTAAGTGCATGGACCGTGGCAGTGTTTAAGAGGGTGTGGGATAAGGCAAGGGCTCTGGTAGTAACCAAGAAGTCAGGAAGAGTCAAAAGCCAGGTGGGGGGCTAGATCCTTTGACCAGTAGTTGATTTGGGAAACTCTTGAGGAGACTAAATGGACCATTAGTTTCCTGCCATCACTTTCTATGTTTCAGTGTTTAGATATCAGCTCCCTGAGAGTGTGAATCCACAAATGGTGCTACATACAGAAAGTGGCACACACAGCTATCAATCAGCATACTTCCAGTTTTCAAATAAACAAATATATTTGGAATCAATTTTTTCCTAACATTGTTTTCTGCATTTATTTCCAAAGTCCTATTCTGTTCTCCAAGCCTCCCATTTCTGGACACCATGACACTGGTTTACATTTTGACTCAGCATATTTAAAACATTAGCACATAAATACTTTTTAAGATTGTTCCATTTATAAATGATAATTGTGTAGTATGGATTTGTCTTTTTTTAATTTTTTTTTTTATTATTCCTCAACAAGAATGTACCATACACAACAATTAATTATTATGCAAACAACACAGAATACAACACAATTCATTAAGTATAGCATAAACTTAAAAATCAGTCAAACCCATGCAATGCATTTCTGGATCAATGTTCAAGCATGAGAACATTACTCTGGACTCCAGAATGCACTGGGTGAGTGTATGATGACTGATTAGTTCCTTTCTAGGGGCATGCACAGAAGAGAAGCTCAGGGGCCAGATTTTCAAAAACCCCAGGAACTGACACAGATACGGGAAAGACTTATACAAGTGGGTCTTTACTTGTGGAGCTGCAGTTTATCCCATATGTGCCAGAGTTTCAAAGATGGAGCCATTTCACAGCTGTCTCCATGACTTATGGCAGCTTGCTGCCATTTTTTAGGCACAGCTGTGCCAAAATGTTACATCTGATTGGGCCAGGCATGACATCTTCTGCAGTTGCACCAGCTGCCTGTGCAGAGCATGGGCTGAAGATGTGACTGTCTGCCAGTGTGGAGATTTTTTCCACACTGGCGGACTGTGGCACAGGACTTAGTCCCTCAGCCATTTGAAAATCCAGCCCCAAGTCTCTGCCATTAGTCTTTTGATGATGGAGTCTTTGAAGGGAATTTTCAAAGTCTATGTCAAGTGGTAACTTTCTGTTGTACAACTTTGGACTTAAGCAAAATTGCCCCTTAGTCTAATTTTCAAAGCTAGAACATAGCTAAGTCTAATTTTCAAAACTCGGGCTTAGCTATGTCCAGTTTGTAAAGTTTAGGTATAAATGTGCCTGGAAACAATTCTTCAGATTGGCTGTAACCTGGTCTGTCATTTACATCTACATCTAGCTATACAAAACTGGATGTAAAGTACTACAAAACAGCTAGAAATCTTGCAGATAATTCCAACTTTTGAAATTAGCCCCATGTTCTGACTTTTCAAAAGCTCACCCAACGTAGTTAGAAGTTGCACCCATTTTATGACTTTTGAAAATCCTATCTAGTGTAACTTTGAACTTTGCAAATTTTTGACTTTTGAAAATACTGTACCAAGTGTTCTCTCTACTGTATTAGTATTCAAGAAAGTGGAGTCATTTGTGGCAATGTTTCTCCTAATGGAACCTTAAAAGGGAAGTGGCCAGTTCCATCTCTTTGACTAAATAATTGATTGATTGATTGGTTTATTTCAAAACGTTTACTAGGAAAAGCATACTGAGCTGGTAGCAAACCAGTTCCAGATGTGTTCCGGGAGAAAGAGAGAGAGAGAAAGAGAATGGAGAACAGGACAACAAAGCACAGAATAACACATGGAATAATACTTGACAGAGTAGCAGTGCAGTGAATTCTGGCAAACAACAACAGTACGATAGAACAGCATACAAAACAAGCATTTGTCAATGCCGAATGTTTGCTTGCTGGCATTGGCAGTGGCAGTGTAGAAGTTACAGAGCTGCGTAATAGGAATGGCAATGAAGTATTGAACTGAAGCCAACCCCACCACCACCCTGCAGAGAGTGACAGGCATTGGGGTGTGCCTTTGGGTCGTCAGGCATAACGGCCACGCCATTTCACCACATCCCACCCTGCAGACACTGACAAGTGTCACGGTGTTCCTTGGGGTCTTTGGCCCTTATGCGCACCCCATTTCATTAGGAAATATGGTGAGATGGGTGCGATATAGGAGAATGGGGTGAACTTTGGGGCCGAAGAGTCCAAGGCATACCTCGATGCCTCTCACTGTCTGCAGGGTGTGGAATGGTATGAGCATTACAGGCAAGAATCCCAAGTCACACCCCTGATGCCTGTCATTCTCTACAGGGTTGGGCGTTATGGTTGGAAACCCTAATACCTCAGGCATTCGTTGGTATTTTCACTCCAAATTTTCAACATTTTTTTGTGACCCCACCTCATGAATGGGGGAATATCAGTTTGTTAGCGAGCGCTGCTTATGCTGAGCGACTACGACATTTAGCACCACAGGTGCAAAAACATTCCGAACAGGATGTAAAAAATGACAGCTGTACTGTTCATGGGGAGGTGTAAAAAATGGCAATGTTGCAAATCTGCAGTAAAAATATTTTAAAAAATGGTGAAGTCACGAGCGTACATAGAAACTGTGCAACGCACACCCGTAATATAATTAGGTTGGGAATTTTTTACAGCAGATTGTCAACTCAGGCATTTTGGTGCCTCCAATCATGAACAGTGTCACTGTGATTTTCTTTATCTGTGCCGAACAATGATTTCCCACAGCGACCACGCGTCTGTGCTATGAAAATGTGAAAACACACTTCAGCCATGTTGTGAAAAATGACAGCTGTACTGTTCATAAGGAAGTGTGGAAAAATGCCGCTGGTGAAAATCTGGACTGAAAATATTACAAAGTCATGAACTTACGAGGGTGCGTGGAAACTGCACAATGCTCACTCATAACACAGTCATTTTATGGACTTTTGTCACCAAATTTTCAACATAGCCATTTTAAGACCTCTGCTGATGAACAGTGTAACTGTGATTTTCTTAATCTGTCCTAAACATTGCTTTCGCACACCAACAGCACCATTGTGCGCTACATGTGCAAAACACATTTTGGGTGACATATGAAAAATGGCAGCTGTACTGTTCATAAGGAAGTGTAATAAAATGCCAATGTTGAAAACTGGAGTGAAAATATTAAATTTGCAAACTTACAAGCATGCATAGGAACTGCGCAATGTACACTCGTAAAACAGTCATTTTTAGGAATTTTTTCACCAAATTTTCAACATAGCCATTTTAAGACCTCTGCTCATGAACAGTGTCACTGTGATTTTCTTAATGTGTCCCATACATTGATTTTGCACATCGACTGTGCCACTGTGCACTACATGGGCGGAAACACATTTTGGGCAAGATGTGAAAAATGACAGCTATACTGCTCATAAGGAGGTGTGGTAAAATGGCAATGTTGAAAATCTGGAGTGAAAATATTAAAAATTCGCTAACTTACAAGCGTGCGTAGGAACTGCACAATGCACACTCGTAAAACAGTCATTTTTAGGAATTATTTCACCAAATTTTCAACATAGCCATTTTAAGACCTCTGCTCATGAACAGTGTCACTGTGATTTTCTTAATTTGTCCTCAGACATTGATCTCGCGACACCGATCAAACATTGTGCGCCATATGGCGAAACACATTTTGGGTGAGATGTGAAAATGACAGCTGTACTACTCATAAGAAGGTTTGGTAATGTAATGGTAATGTTGAAAATCTGGAGGAAAATATTAAAGTTCATGAACTTACGACTGCATGAGAACTGTGCAATGCACACTCGTGAAAAACAGTCATTTTTAGGAATTATTTCACCAAATTTTCAACATAGCCACTTTAAGACCTCTGCTCATGAACAGTGTCACTGTGATTTTCTTAATTTGTCCCATACATTGATTTTTCACACCGACTGTGCCATTGTGCGCTACATGGGCAGAAACACATTTTGGGTGAGATGTGAAAAATGACAGCTGTACTGCTCATAAGAAGGTGTGGTAAAATGGCAATGTTGAAAATCTGGAGTGAAAATATTGAAAGTTTGCAAACTTACGAGCCTGCGTAGGAACTGCGCAACGCATGCTCGTAAAACAGTCATTTTTTTGGAATTTTTGCACCAAATTTTCAACATGGAGTTTTTGGGACCCCTTCTCATGAATGATGTCACTGTCATGGCATTATTCAGGCCCAAAGGGTGATTTCACACAGTGACATTTCCTCAGTTTGCGGTCGACTGAAAGTGCAGGCGTGTTCCCGTCACCGAAGAAGCGTGGGCGCCGAGCTCAGGTAAGTATTATGGAGTGAGGGGGGTGTGGAGGCAGGGTGCACAGTGGGTGGTTGGGGTTGTGGGAGGGGGCTGGGAGAAGCGCTGGGACCGTTTTATTTTTCAGGTTAAAAGAAAGACAACGTGATGCTTGCCACGCTGGGGTGGGCTCCCAGCGTGGCACAAAGATGGCTGGGGAGCCGTGGAGCCAACGGGGATTGGGCACCCTGTCAGCCATATGATTACTGCCATGCTGGGGCTCAGCGTGGCACCCAGTACTGGGTGGTGAGGACTGGTGAGCCACGGGATTGGGCACCCTGTCGGCTATTTGTCAGTTGCCACGCTTGGGTGGCACCCAGCATGGCATGTGGAAGGCTTGGGGAGGCAAGCACGTCGATGGGGATTGGGCACCCCATCGCTATACGTGTGTGCGGGGGAGGCAGCATGCAGTAGCGTGGCATTTCTGTGTGTGTGTGTGTGTGTGTGTGGTGTGTAGGGGAATCATGCATGAGCAGGTGATATCTTATCACTGCTCACTAAAGCGTAGCTCCCCCTTTTAACTGTATGCCACTGCATTTTGGAGCTTGTCATAGACCACTCCAGCATGCATTGGCTTACAGGGGCCACGCCTGCCAACACACTGACTGAATTGGAGGAGGAGGTGACACACCTCTGAAATCTCAGATGTTGGCACTATGTTTCTTGCACATGTGTGCAAGCAAACATAAAAAGGGTACAAAATATTGCACTTAAAAGAAAATGGAAAGGTAACTAGCAGCAAACATATAAGTAAATACAGGGGCAGAGGCAAGAGCTTGCAGATAATAACTATGCGATTCTCAAGATGGCCATGTCTGACAGCCACACGTTGTCTGGCACTCTGTGCCAGCATACTAATTTCTACTATCCCAGACTGCCGAACAAATTAACACCCTGGCTAATAAGAAAGGAAAGGGTGCGGGTAAAACTAAGAAGCCAAAAACTGGAAACACTGACATAACTGCTTTCTGTGAGCTGAGAGATAAAATGCCTCCCAAATCATTGTCTTAGCATGCCAAGAAGCAGAGAAGGCACAGTGAGCCCAGATCAGGGAAGGGGGCAGCAGAGAACTCAATAGGTCTCCCTCACAGACAGGACCAAATTCTCATGGAAATGAGACAGGGTTCTGCATCACTTAGGTAAGAAATGCATTTCAGTTCAAGTCAACCTAACATACAGTAGCTTACAACTAAAGTAACAGATTTACACAACAGATTAACTAGTATGGAATTGCAGGTAAGCACAGATTTATTTATTTATTTATTTAAAATTGGTGACCGGGACAGGCACATTGAGCTGAGGCTTATTTCCAGGTGCAACCTGGGTACGAAGAAAATTACAACAGAGGTAAAACATTTGTTACAATACAGTTAAGAACAAATAGGAGTTTACAATGGAAATAACAAGACATTTACTAATGTAGCATAATAGACGTTTATTTATGGCACAGTGTAAACAAAGTGAGACAAAAGAACACAAAGGCTAAAATAGAAATAAATACACCACAGGCATAGTAGTGTTTAAATACTATGATGCAAAGGCAGGGGGAATAGCTTGGGAGGCAATGAGGGGGACAGGACTGAGAGGTAAGGAGGAGACGGAGGAGATGGAGGAGAGGGGAGTGGTTAGGAGCATTGGGGGCACTGAGGGGATGGGAGGAGACAGAGGAGCATTTTGACAGCTGAGAGAGGGGAGGCTAGGTGCAGGTCAGAGGTAGGTTGTCCCAGAGTAGAGGGAGGTGGTACAAGAAAGCTGACTGGCTGGCAGTGGAGTGAGCATGAGGGATGGAGAAGGACCGTGAGTCCCTATTGTGAAAAGAGTAGGTTTTGGACTTGGCTTGTGTGAGGCAGGATGAGAGGTAGTAGGGGAGGAAACCTAGCCAATGTTTAGCAATGAGAGAAGCACAGTGAATTTTCCTCCTGTGAGACAGTGGTGCTAGAGAGAGAGAGGAGCATAGAGAAGACAGTGGTGGGTAAAAAGGGGAGAGACAAAGGCAATGCAGCAGAAGGAGTTGAGAAGGGTGTCCAGTTTGATGAGT
The DNA here is from genome assembly GCA_016271365.2 of Neoceratodus forsteri. Lineage (NCBI taxonomy): Eukaryota > Metazoa > Chordata > Ceratodontiformes > Ceratodontidae > Neoceratodus > Neoceratodus forsteri. The sequence goes on along the minus strand of CM028137.1, from coordinate 335,117,837 downwards.
GAAAAAGCTGAGGCAGTGCCATAGACTACGTTGGCATAATCCAGTACAGGTAGGATTGTTTTAAGTACAAGTTCACAATGAGTGTGAAGAGGGAGGCTGGCTTTGTGGTTATAGAGGACAGCGAGTTTTGGCCAGAGTTTTGAGCAGATGGCATTGATGTGGGTAGAGAAATCTCGGTGGCGGTCTAGCCAAACACCCAGGTACTTGAAGGCTGGGACCAACTCAAGGGGTGAGCTATCAAGGGTGGTGACTGATGGAGGGGTTGGGAGGAGGCAGTTTCTGTCTTGAACTGAAAATCATGGTGACTGTCTTTTTGGCATTGATTTTTAACCGATGTGAAAGAAACCAGGACTGAACCCTGTTGTAATCATTTTGGAGGTTGGGGAGAACGCTGTCATGGGATGGGCCGGAGGCATAGATAATGGTATCATCCATGTACTGTATATATGCATGTTAGAAGAGTGACAGATAGAGGGGAAGGTCAGTTATAAAGATAGAGAAGAGGATGGGACCAAGGATAGAGCCTTGAGGAACCCCAGAGAAGATAGGGAGAAGAATAGAGAAAGCATTGCCTACTTGGACTGATTGTTGTTGATTTAAAAGGTATGAGTAAAACCAGAGTACTGGTTTGGCAAGGCCAAAGGAAGATCGTTTGTGAAGAAGGAGAGGGTGAGAGACAGAGTAGAAACCTTTGGCTAAATCAAAGAAGATAACAGCGGTGATTTGGCTTTGGTCCATAGCAGAGAAGATGAAGTCAGTGACATGCAGCAGAGAGATGATAGTTGAATGCTGTTTATGAAAGCCAGATTGCACAGGTGAAAGGGAGTTATTGGAGGAGAGGAAGTCAGAGAGCTTAGTCAAGATGAGGGATTCCTGAACTTTAGCAAGGGAGGGGAGGAGTGAGATGGATCGGTAGTTTACAGGGGATGATGGGTCACCACCCTTGTACAAAGGGAGGATTTTGGTCAATTTCCAGGCATTGGGGACTGTGGCTGTAGTGAGAGAGAGAGATTTAGTATGTAAGTCAGTGGAGCAACTATGGCGGGAGCTGAGATGTAGAGCAATTTGGGGTGTAGGACATTGGGGCTAGATTTGAAGAGGTTGTGAGAGACAAGCACTTAGTAAACTTCAAAGAGAGAGAGAAGGGAGGAAAGAGAAAGCCAGTGGGTGGGGGGAGGACAAGTCTGGAGATCAGGGAAGTGAGTGTGGTGAGGGGAGGGGGAGTCTGGCACAGCACAAGAGACAAAGAAGTTGTCGAAAGCCTCAGCTACTAAGGCAGGGTCAAAGACAGGGCTGCCATCAATTTTAAGGACTGGGCTGGCTTGCTGGGAGGAGGGATCCAGGAGGGAGTGGATCGCCTTCCAGAAAGAGGCTGGTGAGTTTTGGCTCTGATCTGGCTCATATTTGAAGTAGGAAGCCTTGGACTGGTGAATGGATTTTGTACACCTGTTCCTAAGTTGTTTGTAAGATTGGAGGTCACTTGGGGTGTGGAATACTTTGTAACTTTTCCAACCTTTGTCCCTGGAACGACACATGGCTATGAGGTCAGAATTTATCCAGGGGTGGTGGTGATACTTCACCCTTACTTTCTTAGTGGGTGTGTGGTGGTCCCAAATGTGGTTAAAGATGTTGTAGAAGTGGGATAGGGCAAGGTCGGGTGGAAAAAACTGGCTGCCAGTGAACATTAGTGAGGTCTTGCAGCAGAGCAGATTCATTGAGGGAATGGAGGGGGCGGGACCATATGAATTTGGGAGGGGAGTGGGGAATGTGGATTTTGCAAATGCAGTAAGTGATACAGGGGTCGCTTAAGGCATCGGAGAGGATGCCAGAGGTAGATATGCAGTGAGGGTGGGAGGATACTATCCAATCTAAAAGGGAGTGGTTTTGGGAATGAGGATTTAAACAGGTAGGTTCCTGAATAAGTTGGGAGAGGTTAAGGGTTTCAATAGTTCAGGTGGTGGGCCTAGCAGATGAGGAGAGCCAGTCAAGGTTAAAATCACCTAAGAGCAGAAGCTCACTTTTAGAGGCAAGGGTGGAGATGGAGGACATGGTCTTGGTCATGGAGTCAGGAGAGGCTTTTGGTGGGGTATATAGAGCACCAATGAAGAGGGGGGTGGAGGAGGGAAGGGAAATGTTGGCAATAATGAATTCATGGGCAGACTGGCTGGCTTCTTTGGGGATAATAGAGCTCGAGAAGGATTGCCTGATGTATAGGGCTACCCCCATCTTACTTTCCTCTATCCTGATGGAATAGGTTAAAGTCAGGAATGGTGATTGAGGAGTCTGGGATTTTGACAGATAGCCAAGTTTCTGATATGCAGAGTACGTTGGAGAGATATTGGGTGAGCCAAACATTTAGGACATCCATTTTGGGGAGTAGGCTCCTGGCATTGAGATGATAGATACATAAGTCATTTGGCAGAGAGGATGGGGACGGGGTAGCCCCGGGAAGGTTGAGAGTGGAGTGAAAGAAGATTGGGGCATGGGGGGCCAGGGTTGGGTTGGATGTCACCATCAAGAAGCAGGAGGAGAAGGGAGAGGGGGAGAAATGGAGGGAGTTTAGATTTGTCAGATGATTGTGCAAAGGGTGGTGTGGAGAGGTTCAAGCAGTGGTGGAGTGCCTCAATGTTAAGGAGGTGCGAGGGGAGCAGAGAGTTGTGGATGAAGAGGGGGATAGGAAGAGAGGGAATGGGAAGGGTGCGGTATAGGGGTGGAGGGAGCTTAGGCAGGCCATGAGGGGGGCTGGAGGGGAAGGGCAGCAGATGGAGGGGGCAGAAAGAGGATGAGAGGGCTGGGGGGAGTGGGTGAGAAGGAGGGGATTGTGGGGGAGGGAAATAAAATGAGTAAGAGAAACAGAAGGGGGTGAGGGGGAAGAAGAAGGTGGTTGACATTGTCAGGAGGAAGAGAGAGAGAAAGTATACCTACTTAAGGGATAAATGTGGTTGGAAGTTGCAGAGAAAAGCAGAGGTAGCAGTGGTGGACATTGTGAATGCTAAACTGCAAGAGAGGGCAGGCTGTCACTGACCAAGTATGGTGCAGGGAGGAGAAGAAATGAGGTAGATTCTGGGAAAGAGTACTGCTGAGGTATAACTGGTTGAGGTGACACTGAGGGGAGGAGATGAGCAAGAGGAACTGAAGGGAGGAGTCAAATGAGTGGATTTAAAGAGTGGCGGGGGTGGGTGAGGGTGTGACAGGAAGCTCCTGCCACTCTTGAGGACCAACCTTTTCTTGAATCTGTTGCAACAGTTCTCCTATTTCTTAACCTAATCTATCATTTACAATTTCTAGTTCATAAGGTTGGCCACCTAGGGGCACCCCCTTCCCTTTCTTGACTATGCTATAGTGTCCTCTTTAATTTTCCCTTTCCCTCTCAGGTCCTCATACAGGGAGGTTATTGTGGTGACCTCCAAATGTATTTAAAACAGGTTGTGTTTATCATTGTTGGATTTAGTATGTAATAGCACTATGTCATAAAATACCTTGATGTATATACCTTATGTTTATGAAACTTGTAAATGTTGAAAATACCATGGTACTAGGTGTTTTTGATAATGGTGAAAAGTACTAGGTGACAATTATAGAAATTAAGTTAGTTGTGCTATTTAAAATGCACGTAAATTGCTGTAAATTGAACAAGTCTGAAATTTCATGATGATTTGCATATATCCCATGATGCTTTGCATTATGGAAGTATGTATGATGTTGTATTTCTTTGAAGCTTGATTTATTGCCAATGCCCTTTGGGGTAACCCTTTTTTCAGTGATTCTGCATTGAGGTTCTTTGTCTATAGCTTGATTTGTTTTTTTTTTCTTTTTGAGACCCCACGGCCCAAGCAAACAAGGCCCACATAGGGATGAAGGGTTTTCACTAAAAATGTTTAGATCAGAGATCAGTGAGTCAGTTGGTGTTGGCTAAGTGTAGAGGAAAGACTTGCGTAGTCTGTTACTACAAACTGATATACTGAAGAAAGGATATGCCATTGCTGTAGGTTATCCCCTGCATTTTGAATAAACATCACACAGAGACTGTGTATTGAACTTGAAGTTCGGTGTCTGGTCCATCTGTTATCCCACAACCCCTCCACAGAGGGTGGGCGGGACAAAATACAGAGATAAGAAAATAGCTTAGGCAGCACAGGAGTGCTGATGTCTGAGTAGTCCATTCGGCTCGCTTATTAGGTAGGGTCAAGCCGCTGTGGAAGCCAATCGCCGGTAAGCAGGAAAAGGCACCAAACTTTAAACTCGGTTTACTGAAGCTCCAGATGGGGCTGTACCTGGTTCTTTTGTTGTGGCTGTAGCGAGCGAGATGGGCAGCATCAGCAGTGAGAGCTGCACTGCTGGGGAGTGGACCTGGGTCGGGGGGGCTCTGAATCTGTGAAAGAGAGAAGGCAGAGGGTTAGATAAGTCTGGCACTGGGGAGGCGGGGCAGACGAGTGGGCTGAGGGTGTCTGGGGAGAGATTAGTTTAAATAGGAGCAGGGAAGTGAAACAGAAATAAATGAAACAAAAGGAGTAGGGGGCAGAGCAGAATCAGCACCAAGCACCAGGAAACTAAGGAATTAATAACAGGGGTTAGCTGTGCCTCTGAGAAACTAGTCCAGAAAAGCACAAATTGCAGGCAGATGTAGGGCAGAGGTCTGCACAGCGAGCAAATCAAAAAATAAATAGGGGATGAAGAAACAAGCCCAGCAAAAAGGCAAATATTCAAGCAGAGGTCTGTAGAGCTGATAAAAAAGTTGAATAACAGCGGTTAACTGTGGCTCTGTGTCTGCTAGCCCAGAAATAAACCACAGGTTCAGACAGGTTTACAAGTTTCTAGCAGGTAACCAGTGCAGACAAAACGGGTCATATGCAGTTTAAAATAAACGGAGCATGCAGCAGGCATAACATGCAGTCTATGGAATCAGGCAGAAATATGGATAAAAGAAAATAAATAAAAAATACAAAATGCAAAAATAAAAAGAAACAGAGCTAATAGAATACAGAGATAAGAAAATAGCTTAGGTAGCAAAGGAGTGCTGATGTCTGAGTAGTCTGTTCAGCTCGCTTATCAGGCAGGGCCAAGCCACTGTGGAAGCCAGTCGCCAGTAAATGGGAAAAGGTGCCAAACATTAAACTCGGTTTACTGAAGCTCCAGATGGGGTCGTAGCTGGTTCTCTGGCTGCGGCTGTAGGCGAGGTGGGTAGCATCAGCAGGGAGTCACTGCTGGGGAGCGACCTGGCCAGGGGCTCTGAATCTGTGGGAAAGAGAGAAAAGGCAGAGGATTAGAAAAATCTGGCAGTGGGGGCAGGGCAGACAAGTGGGCTGAGGGTGTCTGGGGAGAGATTAGTTTAAATAGGGGCAGGGAGGTGAAACAGAAATAAGTGAAACAAAAGGAGTAGGGGGCAGGACAGAATCAGCACCAAACACTGAGAAACAAAGGAATTAATAACAGGGCTTAGCTGTGGCTCTGAGACCACTTGGGGAAACTAGCCCAGAAAAGCACAAATTACAGGCAGAGGTAGGGCAGAGGTCTGTAAAGCAAGCAAATCAAAAAATAAACAGGGGATGAAGAAACAAGCCCAGCAAAAAGGCATATACTCAAGCAGAGGTCTGCAGAGCTGATAAACAATTTAGATAACAGGGGTTAGCTGTGGCTCTGCATCTGATAGCCCAGAAATAAATCACAGGTTCAGACAGATTTACAAGTTTCTAGCAGGTAACCAGTGCAGACAAAACAGATTATATGCAGTTTAAAATAAACAGAGCATGTAGCAGGCATACAATGCAATCTATGGAAACAGACAAAAATATGGTTAAAATAAAATAAACAAAAAATACAAAATGCAAACAAACAAACCAGAGCTAATAGAATACAGAGATAAGAAAATAGCTTCTACCCATTGAGTGTACATTCAGGTGTGGTGCTAGGAAACAACCAAAAGTAATAAAAAACAAAATGTTTCCTGCACACACTAACCTGAAGAAAGGGACGCTGCACCAAAGTTTAAGTGCAAAATTCACATTTATTTAAAGCGCACACCTGCTCCACACCTCAGCTTGACATGTTTCGGACTGAAAGTCCTTCCTCAAAAGCTGGTTATTCAAAATAACAACTCCTCTTATGTATGGCAAAGCCAAAACATGTGATCATTACACCTCACAGTTAAGCACTCTCTGATAGGTTCAGGTGTATTACCCATTGTTACAAATAACATATTTAAAAAACTTTAATACACACCACAGTGTTACTAAAAACATATGCATCTCGCAATAAAATACATATACTGCTACATGCAAACAATCACTTAATAAAGAAAAAGGGGGGAGGAATGGGGAAGGGGGAAGAGGGAAGGGAAAGGAAGGAAAAGGCAATGACATACAAAAACATCAAACTGTCATTATCAACATTTTAGCCCCTAGGTCTATCAAATTATATTTAGGGAAAAAGCCTATCAATTCCCATAAAAAGAGGCTATAAATATCCAAAAGTTCTAATACAATTATTACACCAGGCTGAAAATAGAACAACCACTCTGCCAAAGGATAAAAATGTCCACTTATCTACTACCATCAAAAATGGAGGAAAAACACATACATAGACATACACATACATAGGCCAGCCATAGAAATCAAACTAAAAACATCACTTATTCTTTATGCCTAATGAAAGAACTGCAGAAACTCATTTCTTCTTGTTATTACTCTTTTCCTTAAGATATGGGCGTATATCAAGGTATGCATTTAAACCTGGCTTTTGTCTTGCATTCAGAGTGACAATCCAAAAAATTTCTCTGATTAACATCAAATTTTCGAAGACTTCCCCTTCTGGGGGTTCCTACATACTTTGTCAATAGCTAGAAAGCTAAACTGGTGTTGTTACAACTGAGGAGCTTGCAATGTGTTGGGCTGTAGCATATGTTGTTTGTTTGTTTTTTGGATTAAAATGTTTAATTGAGTTTTCAAATATACAATACAAAATAAAAAGCAATAAATATCCAACATTAAATCATAAAACATGTGAATGTATACTATTAATTATGAATGACAGATTACATATAGTTAAGAATAAAAATACTCATAAAAAAGATCACTATGTCTATAAAAACATGAATTTTACAAACCTCAACATTAATGTTTAAACATTCTTGCAAAAGCTTAGGAAGGGGCCCCAGATATAATTAAATGTCTCCAATGTATCTTGCATCACATAGTGAATTATTTCGTTATTGGCAAGAGTTTCCAGTCAGTCCAACCACTGTTGAAATGAAGGAGATTTTTTTTCCCTTTCCAATGTATCAGTATTAGTCTTTAAAAAGCAAGAGCAGCCAATATAATCCAGATTTTATAACCTTTTTGCATAGCACCAAGTGGTGCCTCGATCACCCAGAATAAATAATTCTGGGGAGAAGGGAAAGGATACTTTTACAATTTTCTGACAAAAAACATAGATTTGATTCCATCCCTTGTTTATACTTTTACAGGACCAAAAGAGATGCTCTAAACCTGCATCTTTTCCACCACATCTCCAACATACCCCTTCTGAAAGTAACCCTAGAGTAAAAAGCTGATGAGGGAAGTAATAGTAATAATAATAATGATGTAATATCTTAAATTGAATTAGTTTTCCCTATATTTCTTTACATGCAGAATGAGCATTGATCCCGAGTAGTCCAGGATCCCAAGGTGGTCTGAATACCTAAGTCTTTTTGCCACTTCAATCTAGCATTTTCAGTCAGCTTTTCATTCATGTCTTGCAAAAATTTATAAATTAAACTAAATCCCCTAGGTAGGTAAGCAATTTTGAAATGAAATGCCCAAGTTGTATCAGAAGGGATAGAGAATTCATCTTGCAGGACTGTACTAACAAGCATGTTTCTTAACTGTAGACACAGGTAAAAATCACACTTGTTAAGACCAACTTTTCTGCACAGATCCTCAAATGAAACCAATCTATCCTTATCATCCAATATATCCCCAAGGACCCTTATGCCTTTCTGTTTCCAGTTTGCAATCATAAAGCCCTTATTATCTGAAGTAAGCCTGGGATTGTCCCAAATGGGCATAAACTTCAAAGGAATGTGTTCTATTTTTTTAAGGCAATTAAATTTCTTACAGACCAAAATTAATACATGTAAAGAAGGGTGATTAAATAGAAATGAAGGAGTATGGATAAAAAACAAATCCGTCACATGTAAGGGTACAGCCAGATCCTTCTCTATTTTCACCCAAAGAGTAGTAGTCTGTAAATCTTGACACAAAAACCAGTTAGAGATTTGCTTTAATTTGAAGGCCCAAAAATTTCCCTGCCACCATGGTAAAGCAAATCCACCTAATTTAGTTGGAGCTCCAAGTCTGAATTTAGACAGTCTAGAGGGCTTCCCATTCCATAGAAAATTAGAAATGACTTTATCAACTTTACCAAACCATAGAGCCGGTATGTTAGCCGCAAAGTTATTGACAAAAAAGAATAACCTAGGGGCCAGTATCATCTTAATTGAATTAATCTTACCCCATAAAGAGAGGTTCAGACAAGCCCATTTATTCAAATCAGATTTAAAGCTATTTATAAGTTTTGTAAAGTTTTGGGATAAGATTTTGTCAATGGAGTTGAAAATTCTTACTCCTAGATATAATAGACCATTTTCAGGCCAAGCGATGTCTGGACTTTTTTTTAACTTTGCAGCCTCAAGATCTGAATCATTTAGCATCAGACATTCAGATTTTGTCCAGTTAACAAACAGGCCAGAAATTTCCCCAAAATTTTGCAACAGAACTCTAACCTTTTGAAGGGAAAAAGCTGGTTGAGATAAGGTTAATAGAATATCATCTGCGGACGCCAAGACGTTGTTATTGTAATTACCCACCATTATCCAATGTATATTTTTAGTCTTAACTATTCTTTTTAACAATGGTTCTATAGCCAAAACAAAAAGTAATGGAGAGAGAGGGCATCCCTGCCTAGACCCCCCTACTTAGATGGAATGATTCTGATCTCAGTCCATTCGAAATTATGCAGGCCTTAGGGGAGTCATATAGTGTCTGAATCCACTTAATGATACCTGACCCAAAATTGTTAGCATACAATACCTTGTAAAGATAATTCCATTCTAAAGAATCAAAGGCTTTGCCTATGTCAAGGGAAATAGCTGCCGAGGGGGAATTTTTATTTTTGGGAGAACGAGAGGCCCATATGACAGAGAAAAGCCTACGAACGTTATCAGCTGCTTGCCTGCCCTGTAGAAAGCTCACCTGCTCTTTACCTATTAATTTATTAAGCACCTTTGAAATCTTATATGCTATTATTTTTGCTAAAACCTTACAGTCAAAGTTCAAAAGAGATATAGTCCTATAATTGCCACACTCTGTGGGGTCTTTGTCATTTTTAGGTAGCAAACATATATAAGCATTAGTCATAGATTCAGGAAGTTTGCTCGACATAAGTGATTCATTAAAGACCGAGAGCAGATGGGGTGAAATAACAGAATTTACAAATTTATAAAATTCCCAAGGGATACCATCTGGACCAGAGGATTTACCCTTAGGAAATTTAGCAATGACCTCAGAGATTTCCTGCAAAGATAAGGGCATATCAAGTTGTTGCTGTTCTTTAGATATTGTTGGAAGCCCAGCTTTTTTAAAAAAGTCTTCAGTGAGATTACTCTGGGGAGTTCCTTTAGATTTATAAAGTTTACTATAAAATGTTCTAAAATATCATTAATCTTTTTAACATTATTGGTAATAACCCCTCCATCGGTTTTAATACTTTTTATGTTGTTCTTTTGTTGTAGTTTACGCAGGCGATAAGGCAACAGTTTCCCTGCTTTTTCACCTGCCTCCCAATAACTCTGTTTAATTCTAAATAGGGCATATTCTATTTTCCCCGAGTGTAACTTACTTAATTCATATTTTAGGCTCAGAACCTTGTACATTAGATCATTTTTATTGGGGTTGGGTGACTTCAGTTGTGTAAGCATGTCACTCAGAGATTTTTCTATGTTTTTGATGTCTTTAATTCTCTCTTTTTTCTTTTTAGATGCAAATCCAATAATGCTGCCTCTTATGAAAGCCTTACAAGTCTCCCAAACAAAACTCAAAGAAACCTCTCCATCATCATTTATCTGAAAATTTGATTTAGTTTTTTTCTATGAGCCAATTTTGGAATTTAACGTCCTGAAGTAGGGATACATTAAACCTCCAGTTAGGTGACTTATCAGCCTTATTGTCCATCAAAAGAGAAAATTTTAATAAACAGTGGTCAGATATTAAAATATTTTCATAAGAAATGTGGTTTATATTGTTGCACCAGCTTAAGGACATGAACAAATAATCCAATCTACTCATAGTGCCATGTCTGGCAGACATAAAGGAGTAATCTCTCCACTTGGGATTAGATAACCTCCAGGCGTCAAGTAAACCCACATCATTCCCAGGCCTAGATGGCATCCACCCCAGGGTAATGAAGGAGCTGGTAGAGGTCCTTGCAGGGCCTTTGGCAGGCCTATTTAATGCCCCATTACATTCGGGGTGTGTACCTCAGGACTGGAGGATGGCTCATGTGGTGCCCCTCCACAAGAGTGGTCCCAAGGATGAACCAGGAAACTACAGACCGGTGAGCCTCACATCCATCATGGGTAAGCTAATGGAGACTATCCTGAAGAAGAGACTGGTGGCCCTCCTAGAGGCCAAAGGACTACAGGACAACAGACAGCAGACAGCATGGCTTCATATGGGGCAGATCCTGCCAAACCAACCTGGTGGAGTTCTATGACTGGGTAACCAGGCAACTGAACAGGGGCCATGCAGTGGATGTCCTGTATCTGGAGGCATTCGACTCGGTGCTGCATGGAAGGCTGGGAAGTAAGTTAGTAGGCACAGTGGAGGGTGCAAAGCTGGTGAGATGGGTAGGGAACTGGCTTCAGGGAAGGCAACAGAGGGTGGTGGTGGATGGGGAGCTCTCACACCCAAGGGTAGTGACGAGCGACGTTCCACAGGGCTCGGTGTTGGGACCAGTGTTGTTTGGGATATTCACTGCAGACATATTATTGGACATCAAGAGCAAGCTCAGTCTGTTTGTTGATGATACCAAGGTAGGAGCGGTGGTGGATGACCTAGGGGGATGGCAGGGGTTGCAGGATGATCTGGCAAAGCTTGAAACCTGGTCAGACACCTGGCAACTGGGCTTTAATGCCAAAAAGTGCAAGGTGCTGCATTTTGGGATAAAGAACCCAAGGAGAAGTTACCGGCTGGGGGAAGTGCAGCTAGCCCAGAGAGAGGAGGAGAAGGATCTGGGGGTGCTCATTACAGGTTCAATGAACAACTCAGCACAATGTAGGAAGGCAGCTGCAAAGGCCAACAAAATGCTGGGTTGTATTGCAAGGGGTATATCTTCAAGGAGGGAGGAGGAGGAGGTGATTCTTCCACTGTATAGGTCATTAGTGAGACCGCACCTGGAGTACTGCGTACAGTACTGGTGCCCGTATCTGAAGAGGGACATTAAATTACTGGAGAGAGTGCAGCACAGGGCAACAAAGATGATCAAGGGGCTGGGGGACTTATCATATGAGAGAAGGCTGAGGGAGTTGAACATGTACTCGCTGGAAGAGAGGAGGGACGGGGGGACATGATTGAAAACTTTAAGTACATGAAAGGAATAAACAAGATAGGTACAGAGGGGCCTTTCAAAGTAAGGGAGGGGAGGGACACCAGGGGCCATGATATGAGACTGGAGGGAGGAAGGTTCAGGAGGGGGATAAGGAGACACTTTTTTTAAGAGAGGGTGGTGGCTGGGTGGAATGTGTTACCTGCAGGAGTGGTATCCAGTTAAACAGTGGACTGCTTCAAAAGGGGATGGGACAGTACAAGGGGGAGGGTCAATGAAGGGGAAGGGTGGAAGGAAGGGGCAGCTGCAGAATAAGGGGTGCTAGCTGCATATTTGAGCAGACTTGATAGACCTCTAGGCCTTTGTCTGCTGGCAAATTCATATGTTTGTATGTTCGTATCATCTAACAACTTATGCAGACTTTCCTGTGCAGAAGATAAGGATAAGGAAGGCTGGGATTGTGATTTATCTAACCATGAATCCATAACAGTATTGCAATCACCCCCTAGCAGTATTTCGTAAGAGCCCAGATTAGCTAAAGCAAAAGATAAGTTATGAAAAAAATTTTCTGGCCTGTGTTGGGTGCATACACATTACAAATAGCTATATCCGTACCATATAAGTTACCTAAAAGAATTTATCTTCCTTCAGGATCATTAATATGAGAATGCTTAATAAAATTAATCCCTTTCCTTATTAATACTGCTACCCTTCTTTTTCTTGAAGAAAAACAACAGGATTCAACTGAGGCAACCCAGCTGTGAGCAAGTTTATCTGCTTTTTGTTTGACTAAATGAGTTTCTTGCAATAGGGTAATATCAGCTTTATGAATATTTAAGTGTCGTAACACCCTATATCTTTTAATAGGAGACCCCAGCCCCTGAACATTCCAAGTGCACACATTAATGTTGCTCATCTTATAATATATTCTTAAGAAATTGACAATAGATAAAACAGTGAAACCAACATTTTGTAGTTAACTTTTTCCTGCAAGTAGACTACAAAGTACTATAAAAGCAAAATCCAAAGTAAATAATTTGATTAAAGCAATAACTCAGATATTTACAGAGTTCTAATAATATATTTGTTCCTTTTTTTGTAGATTTCTTAAAAAAAAAAAAAACAGTAACCAAGGAGTTTGTGCGATTGGCCACCGAGGACTAGCCTCACTATGGAAACACACACAAACCTATAATGACCTGTTGTAGAAGAAAACATAACCCACACTATTATGTTAAAAAGTCTAATGTTAAGGCGCCATATGCAATTAACCATTCCCTATCTTATGATTGGACCTTGATAATAAAAGCTAAATAAAAATTATATTTTTAAAACCCCAGAGAGGTGAAATAGTACAGCAAAAAATGAATTCAATGTGACCCAAAAAGCAGTAGCTACACTCTCTAAGTTCAAACAGCTTCAAATAGATGCCTGGAAAAAAAGGTAATAACCCAGGTATCCAACTTTCCCTGCATCAGAAGTACTTACCACCATGTTGGCATTCTCAATAGGAAATTGGCAAAAACAAGGACCTTGTACTGCAGCATCCATTCCTCAGGGGGCTACCTGCAAGAAGGATAATTATTAAGATCCTAGCAACATACATCTAGCATAAGATTCGGCAATTCAAACTCACATTAAGTAAGATTTGCAGTGTCATGATCCACCATGCCAATGTTTGCCAGTTAGAGCCTGCAGTGAATAAGGACCCTAAATTACCAGGAAATGCATCATAAAGTCTAAAATGTTCAAATATCCAGGAGCATATTTAAATTTCTCCTGATAGGACATAACATTTAGCGTCAATCATGCCTCAAAGTAAATTCAGATGCAGTTTAAGGAGGGAGCCCATGTTACCAGATATATGTATAAATAAAATTAGTGCTAGATTTGCTGTATTACCTCTCCCCTCTATTCTTGTAATATGTAGCTAGGAGATTAAGAAGCTACAAATGAATGAATATTTATGGATAAAACAGCACCAGGAGAACTTAAATATGTGTAAGGCTACAAAATATCGCCCCCCCTCCCTCCCTCCGTACATATCAAGGAACATCAAAAAAAGATCAGTACCACAGACCTTAAGGAACTCAATTCTTGACAACATACATTTTTTTTTTTTGCCAAGATCATAAGCTGGAAGGCACACCGCAAATATATTCAACAATAGGAATAAGTTTATTACCTGGCACAACATGAGCTCACAGGAACTAATTAGTTGCACTTCCTGTTTGACTGACCAACCCCTGCAATAACAACATCTATAAAATAAATATTACAGCCTTAAAATTGATTAGTAATGAGAGTAAAAGGAAGTTATATGCAAGAGTTTTGTATCAAGGTAGGTCAGAGAGTTTCCTTTTAAAAAGGATGTTTTATCTGCAACCCTCAACAAAAGTCACATGACTCTCATTGACCCCTCTGCCACAAACCATACGGGGCTTCCACGCATGGCTGCTTCCTTCACCACCAGCAATTCCTTGCACAATTTACGTAATCATAGTTCCCAGTGCAGAGATTTGAACACCAGGTGAACCAGGCTCTTTGAACATGTCTGCAACCAGGCTCAACAAATCTCGCAGAGCAGTAGGTAAATCCAGTGGAGCAAGTGGATCCTTTTTTGTATTTGGAGGTGTATGGAGCCAGTCTTTATTTGCAATGTCTTTGGATTTAGACATATTTTTATTTTTAAAGAAGGTTTGCGTCTTTCTGGATATCTTGGACCATGCAGTAGATTTTGAAATAGTGGAGTTAGGCATCCCATGTTTGGAATTATTTTTTGGTAAGGGTATCTGCGAGTAACTCTGCTTGTGCTTGCCATTTCTCAACGGGAATGCAGGATCTGAAGGTCTGTCACAAGGGCTACGTTGTGGAGCGACAGCACCCGCATGATGTTCCAGAGATGGAAGTTTGTCAGTTTCAAATTTTTCAGAGGCAGTTGTGGCCTGATTGTGGTTTTTAAAGTTAGTAGGTTTCTTGGCTAAAATCTGAGCAGCATCCAGCCAACATTTACATATTAAGTTCCAAGCATCCTGTGGGTTTTCAAAACTATGTGACCCTCCACCTTTAGAGATAACTAGGACTGCCGGATATTTTATGTAGTAGGGGGTATTCAATTTTTGCAATAAAAAATGGATATCTCCATGGGCTTTCCTTTTTTCAACTATTTCAGAGGAGAAGTCCTGAAAGATAAAAATGCGATCTTTCCCCCAAAACAAAGATTTCCTCTGTCTAGAGACTGCAAGGATTTCTTCCTTCACATTAAATCTCAGAAATCTCACAATAATCGGTCTTGGTTTCTGACCATGTTTCGGTAGGGATCTTAAAGACCTATGAGCCCTTTCTATCTCCAGAGGATATTGCCAATCATAGTTTAATAAAGCTGGTAAAAATTCCTGCAGAAAACATATCATGTTATCCCCTTCCATTTTCTCCAGCACGCCTACAAGCTGTAAGTTATTTCTTCTAGATCTGTTTTCTAAGTCATCAACTTTTGAACATAAAAATTCTATCTTGTCCACGTTTTTCCCAGCTAAGTCTTCTATTGAGCATAAAGATTCCTCAATTAATGCCATCCTTTCCTCTAAGGTATTAATCCTCTCAACCAGAATATCAGTCTTTTTATTCTCATCCTCTGCTTCCTGTTTTAAGGAACAAATGTCTAAGTGCATGTTTTGAAGCTTTTCTTTTATGTAGTCTAAATCATTTGTTCCCATGTTCCCTTTTTTATTCTGTTTACCGGCAGATTGCATATTTTTAACAGGACTTGTTTTAGGAATGATCCTGTTGCCCTGTCCTGTGAAATACCTTGTCGGGGATACCCCGCTCAGCTCCACTGAAGATGCCAATGTTTTTATTTATTTATTTGCTTTTGTTAACCAGGTAAGCACACTACACAACCAAGTGCCTTGATTTCCCTTCAAGCGGCATGAGCACTGAACTTGAGATAGTGAATTTAAAAGAAGAAAAATCTCTAGTTGTAACTAACCGAGCACTATCAGACTTATGTATAGGTTGTAGTGTCAGTGGCTCAGTAGTTAGCACACTCGCCTCTGAGGCCAGGAGATCAGAGGGCTGTGGGTTCAGTTCCCACATCTTGCACTTGGGTTAATATCCCAGTACTGACACTGTAGTGCAGCATGAGAGGGGTGCTGCATTTCTGAGGTGCTGTCTTTCGGATGAGACATTAAACCAAGGTCCCATCTGCCTGGATTGGTGGTAGCTCAGGTGGATGCTAAAAATCCCATGGCACTTATCGAAAAGAGCAGGGGAAATTCCCCGGTGTCCTGGCCAAATTTCCCTCATTCACTAATAATACCATCAACAGCTTAATCTGGTTCAAGGTCAGTTGACATTCATCTGTATCCCTCTCCCCTAGGTCGTGCCTGAAAATAGGCAGGATTTGTCTAGTGCACTTACCTGGTCAACAAACACTAAATAAATAAATAAATATTGCAGTCGGATTGTTTAACAAGGGACAACTATATAAATAACCACATTACCATGGCCTTAAACTTTAGAAAAATACAGGGATCACGAATGAGTGGGAGAGATCTTCTTTCAAGCAGCCATTCTTCCCTAGTTTCAGCACACAACTGGACTGTAGCATATGTAATGTCCTTCTTTTCTATAGCCCTCACATGCCCACTAACTCTAGTTTTGAAACACCTCTTAGTTTTGCCCACATAAAAAGCATTGCAGCTGCACATTGGCAAGCATAAGTGATACATTGTTTAATTTCAAATGTTTTTTTCTGAATTGCAGCTAGCAAATGTTTTTGAGGGCAGAACACACCTGCACACTGCACACCTTTTACACTTAAAGCACCCCACAGGTTGTTGCAGCCAATTATTAATTTTTTTTGTTATCAGTGAAGTGGCTGTGCACCAGAATATCTCTTAAGGTAGGTGCTTTCCTGTAACACATCCTCACAGGTGAGTCTGCAAGTTCTTTGAGCCCTGCATCCACTGACAAAACATGCCAATTTTTTTTTTTTAAGATTTTCTCAAGATGGTATACCTGTAAATTGCTGTAAACTGAACAAGTCTGACATTTCATGGTGATTTGCATATATTCCATGATGCTTTGCATTATGGAAGTATGTATGATGCTGTATTTCTTTGAAACTTGATTTGTTGCCAATGCCCTTTGGGGGTAACCCTTTTTTCAGTAATTCTGCATTGAGGTTCTTTGTCTATAGCATGATTTGTTTTGTTTTTTTTTCTTTTTGAGCTCCCACTACCCAAGCAAACAAGGCCCACATAGGCATGAAGGGTTTTCATTAAAAATGATTAGATCAGAGATCAGTGAGTCAGTTGGTGCTGGCTAAGTGTAGAGGAAAGACTTGCATAGTCTGTTACTACAAACTGATATACTGAAGAAGGGATATGCCATTGCTGAAGGTTATCTCCTGCATTTTGAATAAACATCACAAAGAGACTGTGTGTTGAACTTGAAGTTCGGTGTCTGGTCCGTCTGTTATCCCACAACCCCTCCACAGATGATGGGCAGGACAAAATACAGAGATAAGAAAATAGCTGAGGCAGCACAGGAGTGCTGATATCTGAATAGTCTGTTCAGCTCGCTTATCAGGCAGGGCTAAGCCATTGTGGAAGCCAATCGTCGGTAAGCAGGAAAAGGTGCCAAACTTTAAACTTGGCTTACTGAAGCTCCAGATGGGGTCATACCTGGTTCTTTCATTGCAGCTGTAGTGAGCGAGGTGGGTGGCGTCAGCAGGTACAGCCGCACCACTGTGGAGCACACCCAGGTCAGGGGGGCTCTGAATCTGGTTCTTTCATTGTGGCTGTAGCGAGTGAGGCAGGCAGCGTCAGCAGGGAGAACCACACCGCTGGGGAGTGCACCCGGGGTAGGTCAGATGAAGACAGTATGGCCCCATTGAACTATTGGTTTCAAAGCATGAATAGATGGCCTCCATCCTTCAAATCCAAGAAAAAATAAATTGTTTAGAAAATTGCAGCAGGTGGGAAAACTTAAAGGTGGTTGGACATCCTAACAGCCTGGCAGGAGCCCACCCAGAAAAATTCTTTAGTAAATTGTTCAAAGAGTTCCTAGCTCTGAGGATTATACTGGGAGCATGGTCATCAACTAAGTGCACAGGCATTGAGTAGAAGGCCAGATCTGAATGAGAAACTACATTTCTTACTATTGAGATTCCACCATTACACTGATAAGGAGAGGGTAATGAGGAGAGTCTGCAAAGAAAAGAGAGTACCCTACCAATCCCACAAACTGCAAATCTTTCTGGACATGAGTACTGAACTTATTAGCAGGTGCAGACTTTGCTGAGGTCAAAGACTTGCTGAAGCAGAGAAATTTGAACTTCGCCACTTAATTCTGATGCCGGCTAAATTAAGGATTACACAGAACGGCAAGCACACCTTTTTCACAGATGTGCAAAAAGCTAAGGATTTTGTAAACACCCTGAAATACATACTGTACAACTGTAATATATATGCTGTCTTCCCCAATGTGTATACCGTATATGAGTGTCAATTGTATTGATGGCCCTTCACATTTACCCCTGCTGATAAAACTTGTTACACTTGGGGTTTATGTTCTGCTTATTTAAGACACATGAGATTTGCCTTCCCCGACCCCCACCTGATGCAGCTGGACATTTTGTGTAATTCTGGAGCCACACCACTCAACTCATGAAGCTGAGGGGTGAGCTGAGATCTGCCAGCATGGATGGAGGGGGCAGGTATTTGTTAGACTATGGCGCACTGGGGGAGGTACTTAAAAAGTCAACAGGGGCCAGTCCGGTGGTGCTGAGGGTTGAGGCGCTGGACACCACACCTCATGCTATGCCGGTGACCCAGGTTCGGGAACAGACTCAGGTGGCCAGGGGTCGGCAGGGGAGAGGGAGGATCGAGCATCCCAGTGGATGCTCTCCGCCCTCAGGAGTGGGAGACCAAGAACACGCTAGTGTTCTGCATCCCTTCAAGCTAGTGGAAGCACTGACAGTAGTAAGGGATGGAGGCAGCTCTGCTCTGCAGAGTCAGGTAGGGGAGACATTGGACGGTGCATTAGAGGTAAGGCGTGCATCAGCACGCCACCACTCGGGATGTATGTCCCACGCACCGGACGTCTCAGAGGGTAAGGGAGAAAAATGGAAAAATACCTTTCAGCGGCCCTAGATGAAAGCCGCTCCAGTTCCATTCAAGACCACTGAGAAGGGACAGACCCCGCTGTTCAGGAAGTAAGAGAAGGAGGCACTCTAAGGGCAGATCCCAAGAAGGTGCAGTGGTGGAAATGAGCAGATGGAAGGAGTGGGCTCCAAGAGGAGATAGGAGGGAAAAGCACAAAGTAAAAAAAAAAGTCAGCAGGAGGGCCATAAGTGAACTTGTTCTCATGATTCAGCAGCACATGAGGAAAGGCTTTCCAGAAGTAGTAGTACAGGCTGGACTTGGTGGCATCAGTGGGTAAGGACTAGGAACTATCTTGAGAAAATGAACATGCTGGTGCCCCATACTGACCCCAGAACATGAATGCTGCTGAAGATGTGAGATGTACTCTTAACTGGGGTTTTTGGACACTTACTGAGTGGGGTCAGGCAGCATGCTCTTCTATTTTACAAAGTCAGCACCTGCTATGTTATGTAGGCCTAAGTTAATGCAGAAAACACCCCAGAATGGTATGCTATGGTTGCCCTGTTACAGGGCATGTGGTAGAAAGATCGTACAGCACCCAAGCTAGGGGTAGATGTTGCCGGGGAGTTGGCAGTACTGCAGGGCAGTACTGCACCATATTTGATGTATGAAGAGAGGGTTGGAGGATGTGAGGGCTATTGGACCCTTGGGGGGTCCCTCAGGGGTGACTGTCTGCCATGGTGCACTGCGGAAGACCATACCCTGGGGGTCTCAGCCCTCCATGACCTCACTGCAGCCCTCTCAGCAGATTTATTGGAGTCTAGTGTGGTATACCCACATGCAGACCAAAACCAGCACAGCTGCATCTTAACCACATCAAGTGCCTCCCTTGTGGGTTCCACCACCTGCAGTCCTCTGGTACTCTAGGCATGGAACACATAGCTCATAAAGACGAGTAAAGCTTTGGGAAGATACATATCTGCCAAAGAGGGAGCTGGCATGTCTGTGGAATTGAACTCGCTTCAGTTTTTACTTAGAAGCTTCTATAGCTTCAAGGAATTGAAGAAAGCTACAGTATTTAGACAAAGGATTGGCTGACCGTGTGAGGCACGACTGCTCTCTCATGATGAGACTAGCACCTGTAATTGGAAGTTCATACATGTTATATTGTTTAGAGACACTTCAAGGTTGGTTTGGTTATGAAGAGGTCACATCAATATACGCTAAGGTTGTTTTCTGTGTTTGTTACATACGGTACATCCAGGCAGTGTATACTTGCTGTTCTAGACTAATCCACATAAAGGGTAAAAGGCTGGGGTTGAGACAACAGGTCACCTCCATAGTTGGAACTGGGTACTGCATTAGGCTCAAGGGTAAGTCGTAATAAGGACCCAACTAAATATTGTCTCTTGGAACACCACAGGTTTAGATTACCCCATTAAATGAAAGAGTCCTGTCCTATCTCAAAAAGCAAGCAGTAGACAGAGCATATCTGTAGGAGACCCACCTGATAGACTCTGAATACCTCAAACTTTGTAGGGACTGGGTGCGGCAGGTCTTTTTGGTCCTGTACCTCTCAGACTCGGGAGTGGTGATCCTGGTTCACAAGAGGATTCCCATTCAGGCCACTGATATAAAACTAATGTGTCTGGATCTTGGGTAATAGTGCAGGGCACCTTCAGAAAACAGGTAACATTGGTAAACATCAATGCACCTAACTGACAACTGGTTTCTTTCTGGACTTACTCCTACACTTGGGGCAAATGAAGGCGATGGTACTAAGGTAAGGTGACTTTAATTTAATTCTTAATGAACATATAGACCTCTCTTCTAGATATCCCTACCAGATGTTGCAGGATGTCTGGCGGGTGCAGCACCCTGAAGTTAGAGAGTATTTATACTACTCCCCAGGCCACCAATCCCACACCAGAAAAGATATTTTCCTTGCTTCAGCCAATGTGGTCGAGGGCACTGCCACATATGATTACTTGCCTATACTGATTTGTGATCACATGCCCTTGCAACTGGTGTGAATGGTGGATGGGAAGGAGATGTCAAATCAGAGGGGCTGGAGGCTGGACTCAATTTTACTGCATTGCACAAACCTCCTAGAACAACCTGGCACTGAAATAAAAGATTATTGGGCCATCAGCAAAAACTCTATAGAGGACTGAGGCATGGTGTGGGATTCACTGAAGTCATTTATTATGGGGAGGTCTATAGCATTTGCCAGTAAAATTAAAGCTAAACAAAACTGGCATCCACAGAGAAGCAGATTCAGGATTTGGAAAAATGCATTTTAAGCTACTTAAACCAAGAACAATACATACAATCTGGTAAAACTAAAGTCAGAGTACAATTACATCCACACAAAACAGACTCAAATGCCAATAGGGTATCAGAAAGCTCACTTTTATGAAAAAAGGAATTAGTGTGGCAAACTGCTCGCACACCAGCTTTGGCAAGAGGGGTAGCAGAGGGTACATAGATGCTATCATAACAGAAAGATGGACAACTAAGGTTAACCCACGAGAAATAAATGAAGAACTTGCTGGCTATTACTCACAGTTGTATACGGATTTAGTACAAAATCCTGACATGTGTCAGCCCAACACAATATACCGACTCGATTTGCCTGACAGTCAACTGCCCAACAGTTGAAGTGTGAGTGCCGCGGAGGTGATTTTATGTTAGTTATATGTTGTGGGGAGCTTTGTCCCCCACACCCCCATAACTAAAATATAATCACCTCTACGGTGCACAAACTTCTATTGTGAGGCAGTTGACTGTTAGGCTTTTACACTTGTCGGGCAGTTCACTGTCATGCAAATGGAGTCAGGATATTGTGTGTTGGGCAGACACATGTTGGGGTTTTGTAGGGCTTCTCTGTGTACTTCAGAACTGGGGAATACAGAGGCCCCACTCGATTTAGATCCCAGTCTATTCTATTAGCATCAAAATGTCCTAACAGAGGAGGAGGTGGAGATGTTAGAGGCACCTCTAAACAAATAGGAAGTCCTATGGGCCTTAGGGTAATTAATGACTGAGAAGACCTCAGGCCCTGTGCCTTAAGACTGGCCTATAAAAAGGTGGCTCCAGCAATATTGGGACCGTAATTCTAGACCTTGAAGGCAGCACTGAAAAAGAGCCAGTTACCAGACTCCTTTACACAGGCTTGACTCTCAGTGTTACCAAAACCAGAAATGTCAGAGGATAGGGTGGCATTCTACAGGCCTATTTCACTGTTGAATACTGATTTTAAAGTCTATGCAAAAATCTTGACTGGCAGATTTCAAGATGATGATGGTGATAAAATGTATTTTTATACAGGATACAAATTGGTTAGGGTCTGACCCCCATTTTCAGCAGTGAACTGTGGCTACCCATGTGAAACACAACAGGGATTATAAAAACAGATAACGAGGTTGGACTTCTGGTGTGAGCACCATCTTAATGGCAGCCTGATTGCAGAGTTCTGAACCACTGCTACCCTAATCCACCAAAATCCATGACCAATCACACCCATCCAAAGCTCACAGTGATTAAAACTGACGGCGATGATGGCCCGGAATAAAAATGAGAGACAAATCAGGCACCCAGACACAGAAACAACACAAAACCCTGTTGGAATATGCGCAACCCACACAGGCCACAATATCCACAGCCTTGCGGTCTCCAGTCCCAGATCTGTATGATTCGGAAGATGGTGATTGTACCATAACCTCCAAGGAACTCTGTGCCACCCTTCTAAAAATAAATGCAACACTAGAGTGACTGGAATCCAGAGTACTTGAAGACCATCAGAAGCTTGAAAATTTGGAGCAAAAAACAGATCAAATGGAAAGAGCGCTCACTGAGTGCTCTGCCACCGTAGATATCCACAATACGGCTTTACAGGACCTCCACAAGAGAGAGCTGCAATTAGAAAGAAGATTGGAAGATCTAGAAAATAGAAATAGGCGGAATAATATCCACATCCATGGGTTGCCAGAAGATACAGAAACCAACCCAATTCCCATTTTTATGGAGTCTTTCCTAAAGGAAATATTGGCTCTACCACCAGAAAAGCCTCTCAACGTTATAAGAGCCCATCACTCCTTGGTACCCAAACCCAGAGATCCAAAAGCTCGACTGAGGTCACTAATTTTGGCCTTCTGGGACTTTTGAGTCAAAGAGGAGATCCTCAAGACAGCATGGGGGGAAAAAAGAAATGTTATTTGGGGACTCTAGAATTTTTTTGAGCAGGACTATATCCCCCAGCTACTAGCTGAACGATGCAAAGTCCTAGCAATGGTTCATCTTCTTCAAAACAAAGGGACTAAAGCTTTCCTGGAATATCCTGCTAAATTAAGGGTACTTACTAATAATGGTACACACAGATTCCCAGACCTAGCAACAGCAAACCGATTCCTCCGAACCCTGGATATCTCCATTCTATCAGATGTCGCCACTTAGCAAAGCAGCAACATAGTGGAACAATCGTGGCAAGTGGCAGGAACTAAAAGAAAATGGCAACAGGATCACATGGATGCTTCTGGAGCATGGGACAGGGTCTTACATCATAAAGATCTGTATTCTATGGTCGACGATGGTGCGGATTCAGGGTGACGAGACAGCAGCTCCCAATCATCGACAGAGGAGACCCGATCTGACAAACCAGCTTGAAAACCGCCACAGAAGGACTCTCTGGACTAGTTTGGAACCATGAGTGTTCCTTAGAAAAGACTTGGATGGGCAGTGGACTTGATTAATATACTGCTAGCAGGGCATACAGTTAATTTGTTCACTGAGCAGGACAGTCTTTTGTAGAGTGACATACCCTCCTATGGCTAAAAAGTTGGGTTTTTTTCGGTGGACCACTGAGGATAACCGAGGGAGCTTTGAATACTGGGTGTGTGGGGGAAAGGGGGACACCCTGGAAACCTTCCCTTGGTCCACCTGTCTCTGTTGCGGGGGGAGCCCACAGTGAGGTGGGGTGGCCATTATATCCAGCACTAATAAGTGACAGCTGAGGGAGTATACGTTGGAGCAGGGAAGTCTAAACCAGTGTAATGGAGTTTTTTTCTTGAATTTAAAGTTCTAACAGAGGGGCCTGGTGGCCAGGTTGCTAACCGTGTTAGGTGGACACTGGTGTAGGAATCCCGTACAATGTTCCACAATTATAATAGCTCACCATGGAAAAATGTTATCAGGTTCTGGTCGCTAGTTTGAATCTGTGGATCTGCAGATCTGTTGTCGAAAAAGCTCTAACACGTAGTTTACCTCTAAGACCAACCTTTTTTTACTTGACTCTTTTATGTGCTCTAGCGGTCTCAAGGCTGCTTAGTGCTGCTTAAGGACAGGCAGCAAGGTTAGATGCCTAAAACACCAAAGCTGGAGAAGGTGACTGCCTCGGCTGTCTGGGTGGCTCTCCTACCCCATGATAGATGGATGGCTGGACAGGGGGGTGGGCAGGGGTGGTTCTACCTGATGACTCCCTACCACCTCATTTGAGAAGGAATACTTCTCCTTTAATTATATTGATTTTTCTCTCAGTTGCCCAATAATTATAACCACTAATATATGGCGGTGAGGTTGACACCTTTGTTGGTAAGGCTGATAGAAGCATTAGGCTAAGACTCTACCTATATCAGTGCAAATCAACAACATAGCCCCTCCAGCATTAGGGCTCATTAGTGGCCCAAGTTGGACTGAATCCTACAGGGCATTCACCCACACCCCATAGCACCACCATACTGTTGTGTGTGAATTTGGGGCAAGTACACCTTGAAGAGACAGTTACTGTGTATTTGGTTGTTGTTAACTGTTTAAACCATGTTTGTATTAAAGTTAGATAAGGATTATGAAGTTCAACAATACAGAAAGATTTTAGATAGTACTAAGTTCCTCTCCCTACCGCTTTGGAGATTTCTACCCCTCCCCCCAAATGATAATGGTGGATCTAAAGATAATTTCCCTTAATGTAAGGGGTATTAATAACCCGATTAAAAGAGCAAAGATCTTGCAGGCATTTCAGAGAAAGACAGCCACTTTGGCATTCTTACAAGAAACCCATCTAACCCCCCAAGAACATCTAAAATTGAGGAGATCATGGGTGGGCCAGGTATACTCATCCCACTAAGAGGCGGCCCCACATCATAGGGGAGTAGACATCTTGGTGAGAAGGGATGCCCCCTTGAAAATCGTTAAGGTGAAAACAGATCCAGAGGGTCAGTTTATTCGTTTGGAGGGTACCTATAGGGGACAGAACTGTATTTTAGTGAACCTATATGCCCCAAACGAAGAATCCCCACATGTAGCATTTTTAGAGAAATTAATCAAGGAAAGTGCTACTGATGCACAGAGCTTGATCAGAATTGGTGGAGACTTCAAAGAGGTCACAAGATCCGGGGAGGACCATTCGGGGCCTGGTAGGGGACGTACTACAAGAACTGATAAACTCATTCAGAGATTAAGTCATCAGCTGGGTTTAACAGAGACATGGCAGTTTTTGCACCCTAGAGATAGGGGTTTTACATATTATTTCCACAGGCAACAGGGATACTCATGAATTGATTATTTCCTAACCTCAACCAATTGGATTCAGAAAATTACCAGATGTGATATAGGGAATATCACTCGCTAATTGAAGGTATTTTTCCTGATGTTTGGAAAAATGCAAAAATCATACCTATATATAAAGGAATAGGGGATTAATTTCAACCTACTAATTATAGGCCTATTGCTTTATTGTCGGGGTTATCTAAGATTCTGGAAAGATTAATTCAGGTACAACTTGTTGATCATTTAGAAAAATACTCATTGTTAACAAAACAACAATCAGGCTTTTGTAAGGGATACTCCACGAGCACTACACTCACCAATATGGTGGATATTATAGCATCATAACTGGAGGTGGGCCTTTTGGTGGGTGCAGTGTTCATGGATTTATCCAAAGCCTTTGATACAGTAAACCACTGGCTTTTGGATAAACGATTGGCTGAGATTGGATTAGCTGAGGAGACAGGTAAATGGTTTAGGTCTTATCTTTCAAACAGAACACAGCAAGTTTGTATAAATGGAGTACTATCAGATAAGTTAAGTGTGCAGAGAGGAGTGCCTCAGGGTTCCATCTTGGGGCCAATATTGTTCTTAATTTATGTAAATAATGTTGTGGATTGTGTGAAATATTCAAATATAAATCTTCATGCAGACAATACTCTCTTAATTGCTAGTGGACGTACTTATAGAGAGATGGAGAAGAATCTACAGGTAGACTTTATAGGGTTGAGTAATTGGTTGACTGAGTCTAGTTTAATACTTAACAGTAAAAAAACTAAATTTATGGTTTTTGGTAATAAACAAAACCATTTAAATAATAGTAAAGAAATAGAAAATTTAAAAACACTACAAAATGAAACATTAATGCAAGTCTCAGAATATAGATACTTGGGAGTATGGATTGATGCATCTTTAAAATTAGAATATCATAAATTAGATACTATAATAAAAGTAAATAAAAGGTTGGGAGCGTTCAGGCATTCTGGCTTTTGCATGAATAGGCTTATGAGGGAACAGGTTATAAATCAACTTCTTCTTCCTGTTTCGGAGTATGGAAATCATATTTATGGTTTGGCAACAAAGAGTTTATTATCAAAAATTGATCAATTATACTATAGGATGGCAAGATTCATAACACAAAAAAGATTATAAAACACATCATTGTGATGTACTTAGTGAATTAGGATGGCTTATGCAGGATAGTAAACGTCAGATTACTTAGGCAACCTAAATTTTATAAATTGGCAAAACAAGGACAACCTAGGTGTCTTTATGATAAATTGGAAATAAAAAAGCTTATTTATAACTTAAGAGATATTAATTTAAGGAATTTTGTGTTTCCAAAAATCATAAATACATTTAGTAATTTAAGATTTTCTGTAATTGTTAATAGGTTATGGAAGGTCTTGAAACCTGCAATTTGTAACCAAATTAATGTTGTGAAAGCACTTTCAACTAGTCTGAAGATAGAACTAAAAGCTCGTTATGAATGTTACGGATGAGAATTTTAATAGAATTAAGGTGTTTTTATTAACAATTATATGTTGTATTAGGTTGTGAAATGTGTGATGTTTTGGTAAACTTATTTTGTAATTGTATACGATTATAGTATCATATTCTGTGAAGTATATGTTTTGGTTTTGTTTATATCCTTAACAGGACCATCTTGAAAATAGGACTATGTCCTAATGATGTGATATTCCACCTAAACTCCTGTCTAAAAATCAAGGTTTTAACTAACTAACTAACCTCTCTGACCATGCCCCAGTTACCCCCCTCTCTCTCTCTCTCCATGGTTAGGACACCCCCTGAGACATGCTGGGGGTTAAACACTAGCCTCCTCACCAGGAAGGACTTCAAAGAGATGATATCTCAATCACTGCAGACCTTTATATGAAATAACCTCAGTGGGGACACTAGGGAAGGTATCCGGTGGGATGCCCTGAAATGTTATCTGAGGGGCGAAATTATTCAATACTCAGTCAGTCTTTAAAAAGAAAGACTACAGAAGAGAGTGAGCTTAGAGCAAATGATAACTAGACTGGAGTCTTTACATAAAACTAACCCAGATGAGCAAACAAAAGCTGAATTAGATCAGGCCAGGAGAGACCTAAGTAAATTGCTGGATATCCAGAGTGAGGGGCAGATATGATATGCAAGGCAGAAATTCTTTGGGAATGGGAATAGAGCTGGTAGATTGTTAGCTTGACAACTATGCAAGGAAATGGTGAATAGGGATCACTGTCAAAATCGCGCATGCAATATCGCGTGTGCAACTATAGCGCGTACTAAATAGCGTCTATTAATAATAGTGCGGTGCAATAACCGCGTTTCTGCTATAGCACCACAACTGTCAGCAAACTAAATAGAAATTATCCACTAGCACCTAGTTCTACTTGTTTTGCTTCCTACCTCTTTCTCCCTTATTTTATTTTACTTTCTCAAACAGTAGCAGCGGGAGGAAGCATGGAGGCACATGTTCTAGCAGGGTCAGGAGTGCCTCCTTCAGTCTTTCTACAAACCTTCTACCTCGGGGGCTGATTCTTAGATATACCAATTGGCCCTGTGACTAACGCACACTTGGTCTGTGGAGGTACCCCACCAGGTACTGGATATTCGTTCCCTGCTCCCATTGACCTATTTAGTTTGTAAGTACCTTTACCAATTGCAATTTTCAATTGCCAGTGTTTTCTTTTATTACTTGCAGTACAAGTGGTGGGTGGGTGGGGGCCTGTTGTGGCTGGGTAATCTTACAAAATGCTCATCATATACTGGTTGATGGGGGTTGGGGGTGGGGGTTAGCCTACTTTACCTTTCCCTAGACAGATCAGTTAGACTCCCAGAGGTACAGAGCTGGAATCAGAGAAATTTGGCAGTTTTGATCTCTTCCCTTTTTTCTTACTTGCCTTGCCTTGGTTTTACTGGTTGCATCTTTTCCAGCTTCCCCCTTAAGTTTTCTGTGGCTGTGGCGGAGTGGGTTGAAAGCAGCTCAAGTGGGTCTGTTTCAAATTTGGTAATGACCCGAGGTCTGGAGGATAAGTCAAAAGGGAGGACTCTGAACTGGAAGTGCCCCCTAATAGCATCTTTTCCAGCTTCCCCCTTAGGTTTTCTGTGGCTGTGGCAGAGCGGGTTGAAAGTTGTGCTTTTAAAGTTTAAAAATTCAACGCTATTTTGACTCGCTCTATACTGTCACAAGCGCTAATGACATTGCGCTATTTTGACCATGTGCAATTCACTCGCACTATTTTGCACACTCTATTTTGACCGGATCCCGGTGAATAGAGCAGTTGTGTGCTTAAAAACAAGGAGATGTCCCCAATAATTTCCCCATCAGAGATAGTCAAGACCTTTGCCAAATTTTACTCTAACCTATATGACTCTAACACAGCCCAGGACCACAAAGATAGGGTACGACAGTTTCTAGATTCCCTACCCATTCCCAAACTAGATGAAGCATCCAAATTGACCCTAGACTCCCCCCTCATGAAGCAAGAACTGCTAGCAAAAATTAAAAACCTCAAAAACGGGAACGCCCCAGGACTTGACGGCTTCCAGGCCGAATTTTATAAAGAATTCCACCCCCAACTGGCAAACTTGATGCTGTCCACATTCAATGAAATTTTATTAGACCATGAACCAGTCCCACCCTCTTGGAATTTAGCACAAATATCAGTAATCCTAAAGCCAGGTAAAGATGCCAAACTTTGCAGTTCATATTGGCCGATTTCACTTCTCCCAGTAGATATGAAAATTCTAACGGGTATTATGGCAGACAGATTCCGAACATGTATATCTAGGTTGCTCCATCATAACCAAACCAGCTTTATTGCGTGGCCATTTCTCCAAGATAATATAAGAAGGTTGTTCAATGTTATCTCAGCTCAGAGACACTCCACCTAATTTCAACTGGCCATCAGTATGGATGCCGAAAAAGCATTCGACAGGGTAGATTGGAGTTTTATGTCCTCCACCCTGTCAAAATTTGGACTGGGAGATAACTTTACCTCAGCGGCCTCTGCCCTGTATTGCAAACCAGAAGCCAGGGTCAAGGTAAACAGCCACTTATCAGAATGTATACCATTCAAGAGGGACACCAGACAGGGTTGCCCTCCTTTCACCCTTGATCTTTGCCCTAACACTAGAACCCTTTGCAATTTGGATCCATAGTAACCCAAACATTGCAGGGGTGTTGGTGGGTAACAAAGAACAAAAAGTGACATTATATGCAGATGACTCCTTGTTCTTCTTGAAGGACCCCCAGCACTCCCTACCACATCTCCTAGAAACTCTGAAGATTTTTGGCACACTAGTGGGGTATAAGATAAACATCTCTAAATCCGAGGCAATGGTGTTGAGTGGCATGCCCCCAGTAGAATTTAAGAATACCTTTCCCTTTGCTTGGGCTAGAAAGAATACTTTTAGATATCTAGGAATCCAGGTTTTAGCAGATATCTCGAAATTATTCCAGAATAATTATGTAAAACTATATAATACCTTACAGGCAGATATAGCTAGGTGGAAATTGCTGCCTCTCTCGTTATATGGCAGAGTTCATATGATCAAGATGAATGTATTACCAATATTTTTTTTTTATTTCAAACCCTCCCTATAGATATTCCTAGATATTTTTGGCTTCAATTACACAAAACATTACAAAAATTTGTCTGGGAAGGAAAACGTCCAAGGCTTCCCATACGAACCCTACAGATGGCCAGAAAAGGAGGGGGACTGGGCCTCCCTCACTTGCATTATTACTACCTGCAGCCCAGGAATGTCAACTTTACACTTGGGCCAAATGAAAACAAGAGTCTGGGTGGTATCCCCAAGAACAGGAGACCTTGAAGGGGTTAAAATTATGGACCATACCTACAAGTGCGATATACCCTAATATCTGGTCCCTAACTTCAAATCCATGGGTGAAACACTCTATAAGAATCCTTCTTAGACTACATAAAATAACACACACTCCCAGCCTTATAGGCCCCCTATCCCTCATCCGCCATGAAGACAAATTCACCCCTGCAAAGACTGACCTGGGATTCAGCTATTGGGAGGGTAGGTGACTTACCAGATTTGTTCAGTTGACTGATAGAACAGGTTGTCTCCCTTCTGCAACTTTACAGGAATAATTCTCTCTACGTAGAGAAGATTTTTTCTAGTACCTACAGGTCAGGCACCTGATTACCTCAGGAGAAATCCTTTGGCTGATCCGTAGAGATATGGCCTCACTTGAACAATACTGGCGGGACCTAATCAGGATTAGAGACAAACTAAATGATATCTCCATGTTGTATAAAGTGGTTCTTCCTCCTTCAAACCCTTCTATCTTGGAGGATATCAGAAAAAGATGGGAGGTAGATAGTGGAGAGAGAGTGGCACAGGCAAGTTGGACCCGCAGGATTCAGAGAGGATGGCAGGTAACCTCCTCCTCAAGTTGGAGGGAGTTTAATTGGAAAATCATAACCCGGTTCTTTAGAATTCCTGTCATTACAAAACATTTCCACCCTCAGGCATCACAGGCCTGCTGGCACCTATGTGGGGCCCTTAAGGCAACACATTACCATATATTCTGGGAATGTCTCAAATTACAGCACTTCTGGCAGCAGATACACGCCTGTACGGAAAAAATGGTGGGGTTTCCCCTCCCCTTTACATTTCAAGACATGGTGTTACGTCTTCCAACCCTGTCTTCTAAAAAAAGAAAAGTGGTTGAGTTGGACCAGGTGTTAAGGGTGGTTGCCCTAAAGTGCATTACAGCCACATGGCTGAGCCTGAACCCCCTACGAGAGAACAGTGGATCTCTAGAGTAGAAGAAGTGGAGAGAATGGAAAACATCACTTATACGATTCACTTAGAAAAAGAGAAATATTTAGAGGTTTGGAGACCATGGCAAGTCTGGAGAGAGGCTCAGAGAGAGGTAGGTTAAGGGACCAGTCTGATTAATAAAGCCGCAGAGAGGTTGGGGGGAAGGGGACAGGGTACTCTACCTGAAGATTATAGCTATTTAAAGGTATGGGGAAAGGAAGGAATAAAGTGCATTTAGTAATAAGAAAAGTATGTCAGTTTGTAGAAGACTGTAAATAATTCTATGGTTTATGATTTGGTTGTTAAAGTTATAATTAGTATAAACACATTTATTGAGTTGGAATGTACTAAGGAATCGAATGCCAGCCAGCCATTTTATTTTATGATGTTTATCTCAACAACATGTTATCTATAAAACTTCCCTATTTGGGCTGAACTCTCACCTCATTATTTTTAATAATGTGCTTGGGAGAGAGACATTGAATCACTGCACCAGACTGTAACCATCGTGAGAGGTCTTTGGACTCAGTGCAGTAATGATCCCTATCTAAGCTCCCTCAAGAACTGATCACAAGGACTGCAAAGAGAGTAACTCTGTTTCTTTTATTTTTATCTGTGAGCTGGTACTGTATATCAATGAACAGTTATGTATGAAGTCTATGGATTATTTGGTTATATCCAAATTTTCTGATGTTTATTCTAGCAGTAAAAGAAATATGAGTTAA
Source organism: Neoceratodus forsteri (assembly GCA_016271365.2). NCBI lineage: Eukaryota > Metazoa > Chordata > Ceratodontiformes > Ceratodontidae > Neoceratodus > Neoceratodus forsteri. Next base: position 335,086,078 of record CM028137.1, on the reverse strand, counting down.
AAAAAATGTATAATGAGATCAAATGGTTGTGCTAGGCAGTCTTGAAGTTAGAAAGTCCTTCCAATAAGCTTAACTCTAGTGGTAATTTGTTCCAGTACCTTTCCAAGCTGTTTTGCACAGTGGATTCCCCTAGTCTATTATGGGATCTAAGCACTGGAATGTTTGACCTTAATTTCACTAACCTTGTACTTGTAGGTTCCACTGTTATGAAATGGGTTAGTGGGTGTTTATCTTTAGCATAAAGTATTTTATGACACCAGATTAGCAACAGATAAGTTATTTTTGACTCTGGTTGAAGTCAATTTAAATTATTATAAATATTGCAACAATGAGTGCCATATTTATTTTTATGCTGACTTGTGCGCACGCACAAGCAACATCTTGTGGTGGTAGCACAAATGCAGAGGTGTGTCAGTGTTGGCTAATGCAGGGGATGCTTTAGTGGGTGCATCTCTCAGCGCCCAATCAGTGAGCATGCTGCCGATGACAGCAGTTTCAAAGAGAGCCATGGAGATGAAACAAATGTGCTTCTGCAATCACAGACAAGCTCGGCATTGCAGTGGCAGATGGCATGCCTCCGTTACGTGCCTTTCCTGGTGAAACATTTCAGTAAAAATGGTGGCTCCTGCCATCCGCCACACAATCTGCAGAAAGCCAACATCGGGGTATCCAATCCCCATGTCGGCATGTTCAGAGCTCCTGCTGCCCGCCAAACTACAACCTCCCACTGCTGCTGCCCACCCCACTCCTTCCATTACCCATCCTCCAACAGACAATAACACCCTCCCGCAACCTTCCACTGCTGCTGCCCTCCCCGCTCCCTTCATTCCCTGTCCCCCAACAGAAAAACAAACACTCCCGCGACTTCCCACTGCGGCTGTCCTCCCTGCTCCCTGCATCCCCCCCAGAATTGTAGCACACTGGGCCCCCACCCCAGTGTGCCTATATTTTTTTTGTTTGTTTCTTAACCTGTAAATGAAGAAAATCTTCCCTTGCATTTTTTTTTCTCTGCAAACAAGAAAACGGTCCACCGATGTCTCCCCCATTCTCACCCTCCCTCTGCACACCCACCTCCCCGCACCCCCCCTCACCCATACTTACCCTCCAGAGGTCAGGAGCCATGATCTTCTCTGAACCAGGATGTGTCTGCACTCTTCAAAGCTGAACTGTGAACTGAAGAAATGACAATAAGCTTTATAATGAAACGCAATGCGGGGGTTCAACTTAGGTCGATATCTCAGCCATTTTGGGGAATTTTGGCCACACATTTTCAACATGCAGTTCTTGGGACCCCACCTCATGAATGAGTCACTGTCATTTTGTTTCTCGGTCTCAAAAGGTGATTTCGCAGTCGCTGCTTGGAATGTCCTTTTGGGACCGATTAACGAAACAGCACTGCCACTGTTCATGAGGTGGGGTCTCAAAAAGCCCATGTTACAAATTTGGTGGAAAAAATTCCAAAAAATGAGTGCATTATGAGCGTGCATTGCACAGTTTGTATCCACGCTTGTAACTTTGCCAATTTTTAATATTTTCACTCCAGATTTTCAACATTGCCATTTTTTTACACCTCCTTATGAACAATATAGCTGTCATTTTTCACATCCTGCCCAAAACATGTTTTTGCACCTGTGGCACACAATGAGTGCGGTCACTGTGCGAAATCAACTTTTGGGACAGATTAGCAAAATCACAGTGCCACTGTTCATACGGAGAGGTCCCAAAATGCCCATGTTGAAAATCTGGTGAAAAAATTCCAAAAAAGTATCACGTTACGGTCGTGCATTGTGCAGTTTCTATGCACACTTGTAAGTTTGCACATTTTCATATTTTCTCTCCAGATTTTCAACATTGCCATTTTTTCACACCTGTGACACCAAATGGCACAGCTGCTGTGTGAAATCACCTTTCAGGATTGAGTAACGAAATGATAATGCCACTGTTCATGAGGTGGGGTCCCAAAAGGCCCATGTTGAACATTTGGAGTGAAAATACCAACAAATGCCCAGGGCGTTAATTTTTCCAACCATATACCCACTCTGTAGAGACTGACAGGCATGGGGGGTGTAACTTGGGTTCATCAGCTGTAATGTTCATGGCATTCTACTCCCAACCCCCCCCCCACCTTACAGACAGTGACTGGCATCGAGGCATGCCTTGAGGTCTGTCGTTCTAATAATCACCCTATTCTGCTATACTGCACCCATCTCAGCTTATTTCCTTATGGAATGGGCTGAGCATAAGAGTCAAAGACCCCAAAGCACACCGCAACACCTGTCAGTGTCTTCAGGGTGGGGTGAGGTGGAATGGTACAAGCGTTCTAGCCGATGACCCAAAGCCACACTCCCAACGCCTTTCAGTCTCTGTGGGGTTGGCGTTAGTTCAATACTTCACTGCCATTCCTATTATGCATCTCTCTAACTCCTGCACTACCAATGCCAATGCCAGCAAGCCAACATTTGGCATTGACAAATGCTTGTTTGTTATCAATTTGCCAAACCTATAATACATTTGATTTATCTTGTATAATGATTTCTTATTTGAATTCATACACACCAAAGATCCACATTCCAATACTGGAGTCAGTAATTGTCTTATGACCTTCTCTCTTGCTTCTGCTGCCAGACACCCCAAGACCCTTCTTAGGGCACCTAGTCACTGGTTAGCTCTCCTGACTTGTTGATTAATATGGTCGGTATAAGTTAATCTATGGTCAACCAGAACACCTAAATCTTTGTAACTTAACATTTTTCATGAGGAGTCCATCCGCAAGCCTAAGTCATAAGACTTTTTTTTTTGGGGGGGGTTAGTCTTTGGTAACCGGATAAGGCCCCTTGGTACAAGTGCCTGTTTTCACGGGCGACCTGGGAGCACTGGGGAGGTTAAGTGACTTGCTCAGAGTCACACAGTATGCAAGTGGAGGTTGTGGTAATCAAACCCAGGTCTGCTGGATGTATCAAGCTCATTCACAGCCTGTTACTCTAACCTCTAGGCTACACTGCCAGCCCCAACCTAATACACGAGGATCAGGCAGGTTCTGTGAAGGAGAGGGGAGCCCCCTACAGTCATCACACTCTGTTACAGATTCTGACCCAAGGGAAAAGGAATTCAGATGACTGCTCAGTGGTGGTCTTGCTTGGCACCAAAAAGGTATTTGATTGGGTCGAGAAGGACCACCTCTGGTGGACAATGGGGCAGATGGGCTCTCCCAGAAATTCTTTGGATGGTAGAGGCAATATATAAACATCCCAAAGCAATGATTCAAACAAATGCATGTGTGATAGACCCATTTCAGCTCAGTAGGGGAACTAGACAGGGATGGCCCCTCTCCCCATTGCTGTTTGATCCGGCATTGGAACCGCCAGCACAGGGGATTTCAGATTGTGAGAGCATTAAGGGTGTGGAAGTGGGGGAGAGGGAGGTTAAAGTTTTGCTATGTTAAAGTCAGCCCAGTGGTGCAGAAGGCTGAGATGCCGTAGCACCTTACCTTTCACCATGCTGGTGACCCATGTTCGGGAACAAGCGCGAGTTGCCGGGGGTCGACCGTGGAGGGAGAGGATTGCATGCCCACAGGGCTCTCCTCTTCCAGGGAGGGGAACTGCATGCTCTGCCAAATGACTGTCACCAGGTAGAGGCATAGTGGTAGTGTGGGTCAAGGAAGGCAGTTGTACGGAGGTGCTGCAGGATTTCACAGCATGCGCCTGCCTCCACACTTGCATGTTGACATGAGCACCCCAGCATTGGGAATGGGGGAACAAAACTGATGGAAAAATGGCAGGGCAGGCGTTCATGAAGCCTGCCCACTGGCTCTCATCTGCTGCATCACCGGAACCCTGGTCTGGAACTGGATTTTGCTTCTGGGGGGGGGAGGACGGCTCTCCCCTCCTGATTCTGCCACCAGGGGAAATCCATGGGGTACTCCGGCACAAGGTAAGTCCTGGGGAGAGGCTGGACAGCGGGGGAATTGCTGGAGCACAGCTGAATGGGAGCCCAGCTTGTTCTGGCCACGGAGGTAAAATAAGGAAAAAAAAATGTAGCTATATGCGGATGATTTGTTAGTTTGTGCCACCAAACTGGAAACCTCCTTGCCAGCCTTGACAAAAAATTCTGCAAGCCTTCAGGGCATGCTCAGGTTACAAGATCAACTGGAGCAAATCCATAGTTTTATCTTTATGTGATTGTGATCACAGTAACTTACAGTGGGAACTCCTTCTTCAGCAGGGTTTAAAGTATTTGGGGGAACAAACCCAGAAAACAATTGGTAACATATACAGTATAAGGCTAAATATCCCCTTTTATTGAAAACAGTAGTGTCATTATGTATAAAATGGCAGACCATTCCGCTGTCCCTATTGGGACAGTCAAATGTTTTCAAATTGGCTATATTCCCAAAGTTCTTATACCTATTCAGTGCTGCCCATAAACATTCTTATGAAATTTTCAAAGAACTCAAGAGTCTGTGCTACAGCCTAATTCTGGAATAAGAAAACTCACAGAATCAAGTAGGATCAAATGACATAGCTCCCAGACAGGGCAGGCATTGAGGTTACCCATGTTAAACACTACTATTGGGCAGGTCAAATGGCAGGACTCTGAGAGTGCAATAATCTGAAATGCAACAATGCTGGAACATTGTTTGAAAAAGAATGGAGCAAAATGCCTAGCCTCACAGACATATTGCACAGTGCCACCAGTAGAAACTTGTTAAAGGCAAAACGGGACCCAACAATAATGCATTTATTGTGGGTATGGCACAGAGTACATCATTATAAGCAGGCCACAGCCCAGCACACGGTGTTGACATCTCTCTGGAATATTCTATCCTTTCCCTCATATTTAAGAGATCCAAGATATAAGGAATGGGAAAACAGAGTCGTCTTGCCTATGGGATTTGTATTCGTAAGGCATACAGAGATCTTTACAAGACCTGAGGAAACAATTTGACTTACTTAGTACACAGTTTTTTCAATATCTACAAATTAGATATATGTTTGGAAGCCTGCTGGGGAAGGACAATAAACTCCAAGAGCCTTCAGGGGTAGCAAGTATATTGGATAGTTCAAGGGACACAAAGAGTTTAGTAACAAAGTTATTCAATGACTGGCAAACCTCAATTTCCAGTATTGGGGATTACAATTGGCTAAAATGGAAGGATGAGTTGGGGAAGGAAAAAACACTAGAGGACTGGAGAGAACTAATGGAAGAAAGATGGTGTTTACCAATGCAAAGCAAATTAACCCTGGCTGGGACAAAGAAATGTGCTAATTACTAAGATGGGAGAAGTCTTATATGCTCTAATGAGGAGGCCAACACTCGTCATATGATGTATAGCTGCCCAAGCCTATTAACCTACTGGCAGTTTATTGAACTAGCCTTAACCGAAATGCTCACAAAACAGATAGCCATTACTCTCAGGGTGGTTCTGCTTGGGGTAAGGGTCTGAATTGGAAGACCTACAGGTTGGTCAATGGAAGTGAGATAGTTTGGCCGTACTGACTGTGAAACTGGGCTTTCTAGCCAATTGGAAACTGGCAGAACCCCTACATTTGGGCCTGGCATAGACCCATCAGTGACAATCTTATTGAATTGCAGGTTAGCCACCACTTGCCCAAGACCCCTAAGGTGGTGGATAGCCTCCCATGTCAGTCATGCATGGGCCACAGGTGGCTGCCGGCATCTAGCCCTGATTGAACATGGACTTTTCTGTTTTCTCTCGAGGGTGCTGGTATGCAATGATGTGCATGCATGCATGCCATGGCGCATGCATGTGCATAGTAGACACTAGCAGTCCATTCTCCTGTAGTGTGATGTTGCTGTACTATTCTACATCTGCTTTTGGGATTGTTATGCTGTTGGGACACTCCTGCATATTTCGGCTGTAGACTGGAGAATGACATCAAGCCTGCAAGCTGAGTGAGCAGGGTGAGAGACTGGTCACTATGCCTGTTTTATACTCCGTGTCTGGTTCCAACTAACTGTATGCACAGTGAGCAGGAGTTGGGAACTGGCCACTGACATCACAGTTCTGGGAGGAGCTACATTGTTTAAATCTCTGCACTGCTCGCTAGCATGAGTGACAGTGAGTTGAGCAAGTGCCACTCCTCAGAGGAAAATCACTTTATTGTTTGCCTGCAGGTTAAACAAGTTGGCTATATATAGTGGTTTACCTGTTTAAAGTACTAGCACAAATCTGTATCTCAAAGGGCCTTGGGGAAGGGGGTACTTAAAAGTTGCTGTGTTTAGTTTATAGTTGGTTTGCCTGTAGTAAGCTGTAATACTTATTACATAGAGAAATATATTATAAATTGGTCATTTGTATGCTAAAGGTAGGAGTATTTTAGGTTATTTAGTGGGTTTTAGTAGTAATTTTTTCTGGAATTTGTTATGTGTAAGGGTTGTTTGGGGGGCGAGGGGGAGTAGGATAGTGCATGGGCCTTCCCTCTTACGTGATATATGTCCCTTCACCAGTCTTTCAGTATCAGATACTATGATAAGACGCTGCCAGAAGGCAGGGATTTGGAGAGGCCAGGGTGATCTTTGGTGGAGGGGAGCCCTGTGCACAGTGGAGGTGGTAGGATTGAGATAGTTAGGACTAGAAGGTTCCCTGGATTGTGACAGACACAAGAGAGAGGCCAGACGTGTTTGGTGCCTGTCTCCAGGGATTCCACCAGACCGAGTGGTCAGGTAACCCGAGGGGCTGCCTTACCCATGAATCCCCTGAGGGCAGTGCTATGCAATGGCAGGTCAATCAGGATAGGAACAAGACCGCAATTTTTGCAGACTTAATTTCCTCGGTCGATCTGGCTCACATCACAGAGACCTGGGGTGGAGACTATGTGGGTCCTGTTTTTGAGGCTGCCATCCCCCGGGTATACCGTGGTGCACTGCCCCAGAGAGGAACATAGGGGTGGTGGTGTAGCCATCTGCTTTAGATCTGACTTGGGCTTCACCATGCACCAGTGAGAACTCCAGGTTCTTTTGAATGTGTGGCTGTCCGTGGGGGTCCGTGCCCTGGTTGCAGGATTTTCCTTGCTTATGGCCCCCTCCCCCGGGCAGCAGGAAACTTCCTGCAGGAAGTTGCCAAATTCGCCGCCGGTGAAACATTGGAAGCCTCCAGATGTATTGTTCTGTGGGATTTCAATGTTTGGGCCAATGATGAATCTTCTCAGCTTGGTCATAGCCTCCTTCAAACTATGTCATCTTTGGGCCTGTTACAAGCTGTTTCAGCTGCAACACACCTGGGCGGCCACACATTGGACCTGGCGTTCTCACTGGGGCTTGAGATAAATAATCTCAGGATTGATCGGGTAGTTTGGCCCGATCATTGCACCATGCAGTTCATGTTCAGGGCTCCCACCAGATGCCCTCCCCCACAGAGATGATGAGCTGTCACCTTTGGCAGGGATTGACCCCGGAGGGTTTTTTGGTGGCAGCAAATCTATCTGATGTGGGTAATGCATGCGTCAGAGGTGTTGGTGTCATGGTGGACTCATAATAGAGTGTTATCTGACGCCACTGACTCCCTCGCACCTGTCCACGTATGACCCAAATCTTCCTACCTGAGGTCCCCATGGTTTGATGGGGACCTCCGGGAGTTGAAGAGAAAGGGTCAGAGGTCAGAGCGCTGCTGGAGAAAGTCCGGGCTGGAGGAGGACAAACTGGCCCTGTGTGTACATTATAATGCATACCAGGGGGCAATCAACCATAAGAAGGCAGTCTTCCTGTCCAGGGAGATTGCTGTCAGGAAGAACTGACCAGCTATACTTTTTCAGACTGTGGACAGGCTACTCCATCCTGCCTGTCTGCAGCCAAAGAAGGTTTTTTCAAATGCTAAATGTGAGGAGTTTGCTTGTTTTTTCTTGGACAAAGTGTCCGGTATCCGGCGGGGGGGGGGTTCCCCAGTCAGCAATGCTATAGCTGGCAGTGGTCACCAGATGTGTTCTAAGTGTACTCCATCTGGTTGGGGGGAGTTTAGACCAGTGGAGGCAAGTGAGGTTATCGAGGTGGCGACTAATCTGAAGCACACTTTTTGTGAACTGGATCCGGTGCCGACTCATTTCTTGATGAGATGCATCGACACCATTGGCCCGGTGTTTGCTCTGATTGTCTGGTGTTCCTTGTCTGAGGGGGTCTTTCCTGACACCTTGAAGGAGGCGTTGGTGAGACCACTCTTAAAGAAACCATCTTTGAACCTGGAGGTCAAGGTAAATTACTGACCTATCTCCAATCTCCCTTTTTTGATGAAGGTTGTGGAGAAGGTAGTGGCGCTTCAGTTGGAGGAGCACCTCATGACCAATGAGCTGTATGAACAGTTTCAGTCGGGGTTTTGGGCAAGGCATAGCACTGAAACTGTGCTTGTTTGAGTGCAGAATGATCTCCTCAGGGCAAGAGATCGAGGAGATAGGACAGTTCTCATTCTCCTTGATCTCTCCTCAGCATTTGATACTGTGGACCATTGTGTGTTGCGTAACCATCTCAGGGAACTCTGTGGTCTCACCGGCACTGTCGTTTGCTGGTTTGAGTCATTTTTAACCAATAGGAGGCAACGGGTTGTGATGGGGAATTTCTTCTCCACCCCAGCCTCCTTTCTTGCGGAGTACCTCAGGGATTGGTTTTGGCCCCAATGTTGTTCGCAGCATATATGCTGCCTCTTGGGGGGGTATCATTAGGAAGTATGGCTTGGGTGTTCATTATTATGCCAATGATACCCAGCTATACTTATCCTTTGCCCCAGGAACATCTAACACAGTGGATGTGCTTAACAGCTGCCTTGCTGAGATCAACGACTGGATGGCCTCTAGCTGGTTGCGACTGAACCCCAATAAGATGGAGGTATTGGTGGTGGTGTCGAGCAGAGTGCATGATAGGTTGGCCTCTGACTCAAAGATTGAACTTGTTCTGGGTTCTGCCTCTTTGAAGGCCTCCTCTAAGGTGAAAAATCTTGGCGTCATTTTGGATAGGAGTTTGACTATGGAGGCACAGATTTCCTCCGTTGTCCGCTCTTATTTTTTCCATCTTAGAAATGTCACCAGGATAAAGCCCTTTGGTCCACCTCTGGACCTCCTCACTTTGATGCATGCCTTAGTTACATCGAGGCTTGACTACTGTAATGCGCTCTATCTCGGGGTCATGGTAGGATCTCTCCACAGACTGCAGTTAGTGCAGAACACAGCCGCTCGATTGCTTACTGGGCAATCGAAGTTTTGTCATAATATACCTATGTTGCATGATATCCACTGGCTGCTGGTCAGGTGGAGGATCCTCTTTAAGTTGGGGCTTCTCACCTATAAGATCCTACATGGTCAGGGCCCTGGTTACCTGTTATACCTTCTCATACCTGCTGTCTCGACTTGCCCCCTTCTCTGCTCCTGTGGAGGCCCCTTAGCAATTCTCGGGTCAAGATTAAAATCAGGGCTTTCAGTGTCACCACGCCTGCCCTGTGGAATTCGTTCCCCTCTGGGGTTAAGGGGGCCCCCACTTTGGAGACCTTTAAGACCCACCTCAAGGCCCTCTTACTTGTCCAGGCATTTTTAGATTAATGTTAATCTATGAGTATTAAATTATGTATAGATGCTGAGAATTTGATATTTATTTAATGTTTATATAAATTGTTTTTTAATAATTATTTTGTTTTATTGATATTTTCTGAAACATGTGTTTGTATTTTTGTGTGGCACCCAGAGCCTCCAGGATTGGGTGTCTTTTAAATAAATTTTGCCTTGCCTTGCCTACCACCAGGTCTCTGCCATGTGAAAGACAAGCAGCAGCATGCAGCAACCCCTCCACACCCAGAGAACTGTCTCTAGCATGCTCACTCCTCCATCCCGCGGCTGGCTCCTGAATGCTCTGAGGTCATCCTTGAACCCAGATCACTGGCATAGTAAGTGATAGTAGCAGCCCCACACTACACCTAAGCCTTACACCCTTCATCCTGTTTCTCAACTGTTGGCTTCAAACATAATGGTGCCAGTAGTTCTGATTTACTGAAATGTCTTTTATTGCATTAGGCTCTTGTGCTGCACTTCTGTCTTTGGAGAATTTGGAGATGTGTATTGCACTGTCGATCTGCAGTAAGGGAGTCGATATGTAAACTTGACATCATGCTATGCTGCCTCATGCTGCTGCACAGCTGGCATATAGTCAGCAGCGGTCTATCCTACATCATGCCATATTTACATGTAGTTGGCACCATGTTATGCTACTACACTACAAAGTTTACATGTAATCTACACCATGCCGTGCTATACCATACTACACTAGAGTTTACATGTATTATGTAGTTGATACTATGCTGTGCTACATATGCTACACTATGAAGTTTATTCATGTGTGTATTTAGCTATTTATTTTTGTGTGTGTGTGTGAATTTTAGTGCTCGTGAAAAGTACTGGATTGACAGCACTGGAGCTTGAAGTCCTCTGCTTATCCACATGACAGGTACAGCACAGGAGATCACAACATAAGCTTTCCCATGCAACTCCTCAAATGTGTCTCAGTCCTGTCTTGGAGGGACCACCACACAGGTGAGAGGGTAGTTCAGACTCCATGCCCATTCAGTCCTTGGCCTTTCATGTCAGACTGCCAACAAGGTGCCAATTAAATAATAGTTTTTACATGTAGTCGGGGTTTACCTGTAGTTGACACAATGCTATGCTACACAACAAAGTTTAAATGTATTTCACACAGCTATATGCTACACCATGCTACACCATAAAGTGCATAGTTGAAACCATGCTATGCTTCACCATGCTGATTTTCCGAGGTTACATGTAGTTGGGCCTACACGATACTACACCATGATACACTACAGAGGTAACATGCAGTTAGGCCTACACGATACTACACCATGCTACACTACAGAGGTTACATGTAGTTGGGCCTACACTGTGCTAAACCATGTTGCACTACAGAGGTTACATGTAGTTGGGCCTACACTGTGTTAAACCATGTTACACTACAGAGGTTACATGTAGTAGGCCCTACACTATCTTACACCATGCAACACTACAGAGGTTACATGTAGTTGAGCATACACTATGCTACATCATGCTACATTGCAGAGGTTACAAGTAGTTGGCCCTACACTATACTACACCATATTACACTACAGAGGTTACATGTAGTTTGGCCTACACTATGCTACACCATGTTACACTGCAGAGGTTACCTGTAGTTGGGCCTACACTATGCTACCCCATGCTACACTGCAGCGCTTATATGTAGTTGGGCCTACACTATGCTACACCATATTACACTACAGAGGTTACATGTAGTTGGGCCTACACTATGCTACACTGTGCTACACTACAGAGGTTACATGTAATTGGGCCTACACTATGCTACACCATGCTACACTACAGAGGTTACATGTATTTGGGCAGACACTATGCTACACCGTGCTACACTGCAAAGGTTACATGTAGTTGGGCCTACACTATGCAACACCATGCTGCACTACAGAAGTTACATGTAGTTGGGCCTACACTATGCTACACCATGCTACACTACAGAGGTTACATGTAGTTGGGCCTACGCTGTGCTAAACCATGTTGCACTGCAGAGGTTACATTTAGTTGGGCTTACGCTGTGCTAAGCCATGTTGCACTACAGAGGTTACATGTAGTTGAGCATACACTATGCTATACCATGCTACACTACAGAGGTTACATGTTGTTGGGCCTACGCTGTGCTAAACCACGTTGCACTACAGAGGTTACGTGTAGTTGGGCCTACACTGTGCTAAACCATGTTGCACTACAGAGGTTATATGTAGTCGGGCCTACACTGTGCTAAACCATGTTGCACTACAGAGGTTACATGTAGTAGGCCCTACACTATCCTACACCATGCAACACTACAGAGGTTACATGTAGTTGAGCATACACTATGCTACATCATGCTACATTGCAGAGGTTACAAGTAGTTGGGCCTAATCTATGCTACACCATATTACGCTATAGAGGTTACATGTAGTTTGGCCTACACTATGCTACACCATGTTATACTGCAGAGGTTACCTGTAGTTGGGCCTACACTATGCTACCCCATGCTACACTGCAGCGGTTATATGTTGTTGGGCCTACACTATGCTACACCATATTACACTACAGAGGTTACATGTAGTTTGGCCTACACTATGCTACACTGTGCTACACTACAGAGGTTACATGTAATTGGGCCTACACTATGCTACACCATGCTACACTACAGAGGTTACATGTATTTGGGCCTACACTATGCCACACCGTGCTACACTGCAAAGGTTACATGTAGTTGGGCCTACACTATGCAACACCATGCTGCACTACAGAAGTTACATGTAGTTGGGCCTACACTATGCTATACCATGCTTCACTACATAGCTTACATGTAGTTGGGTCTACACTGTGCTACACTATTCTACACTACAGAGGTTATACGTAGTTGGGCCTACACTGTGCTACACCATGCTACACTACAGAGGTTACACGTAGTTGGGCCTACACTATGCTACACCATGCTACACTACAGAAGTTACATGTAGTTGGGCCTACACTATGATACACCATGCAACACTACAGAGGTTAAATATAGTTCGGTTTACACTATGAAATGCACGTAGTTAAGCCTACAGTATGCTACACCATGCTACACTACAGAGGTTAAATGTAGTTGGGCCTACACTATGCTACACCGTGCTATACTACAGAGGTTACGTGTAGTTGGGCCTACACTATGCTACACAGTTCTACACTACAGAGATTACATGTAGTTGGACCTACACTATGGTACACCATACTGCACTACAGAGGTTACATATAGTTAGGCCTACACTGTGCTACACCATGCTGCACTACAGAGGTAAAATGTGGTTGGGCCTACACTATGCTACACAGTTCTACACTACAGAGGTTACATGTAGTTGGGCCTACACTGTGCTACACCATGCTGCACTACAGAGGTAACATGTAGTTGGGCCTACACTATGCTACACCGTGCTATACTACAGAGGTTATGTGTAGTTGGGCCTACACTATGCTACACAGTTCTACACTACAGAGATTACATGTAGTTGGACCTACACTATGGTACACCATACTGCACTACAGAAGTTACATGTAGTTAGGCCTACACTGTGCTACACCATGCTGCACTACAGAGGTAAAATGTGGTTGGGCCTACACTATGCTACACAGTTCTACACTACAGAGGTTACATGTAGTTGGGCCTACACTGTGCTACACCATGCTGCACTGCAGAGGTAAAATGTGGTTGGGCCTATACTATGCTACACCGTGCTACACTACAGAGGTTACAAGTAGTTGGGCCTACACTGTGCTACACCATGCTGCACTACAGAGGTAACATGTAGTTGGGCCTACACTATGCTATACAGTTCTACACTACAGAGGTTACATGTAATTGGGCCTACACTAAGGTACACGATACTGCACTACAGGGGTTACATGCAGTTGGGCCTACACTATGCTAAACCATGTTGCACTACGGAGGTTACATGTAGTTGGGCCTACACTGTGTTAAACCATGTTGCACTACAGAGGTTACATGTAGTAGGCCCTACACTATCCTACACCATGCAACACTACAGAGGTTACATGTAGTTGAGCATACACTATGCTACATCATGCTACATTGCAGAGGTTACAAGTAGTTGGGCCTACACTGTGCTACACCATATTACGCTACAGAGGTTACATGTAGTTTGGCCTACACTATGCTACACCATGTTACACTGCAGAGGTTACCTGTAGTTGGGCCTACACTATGCTACCCCATGCTACACTGCAGAGGTTATATGTAGTTGGGCCTACACTATGCTACACCATATTACACTACAGAGGTTACATGTAGTTGGGCCTACACTATGCTACACTGTGCTACACTACAGAGATTACATGTAATTGGGCCTACACTATGCTACATTGTGCTACACTACAGAGGTTACATGTATTTGGGCCTACACTATGCCACACCGTGCTACACTGCAAAGGTTACATGTAGTTGGGCCTACACTATGCAACACCATGCTGCACTACAGAAGTTACATGTAGTTGGGCCTACGCTGTTCTACAACATGCTACACTACAGAGGTTACATGTAGTTGGACCTACACTGTTCTACACCATGCTACACTACAGAGGTTACATGTAGTTAGGCCTACACTATGCTACACCATGCTTCACTACAAAGCTTACATGTAGTTGGGTCTACACTGTGCTACACTATTCTACACTACAGAGGTTACACGTAGTTGGGCCTACACTGTGCTACACCATGCTACACTACAGAGGTTACACGTAGTTGGGCCTACACTATGCTACACCATGCTACACTACAGAGGTTACACGTAGTTGGGCCTACACTATGATACACCATGCAACACTACAGAGGTTAAATATAGTTCAGTTTACACTATGAAATGCACGTAGTTAAGCCTACAGTATGCTACGCCGTGCTACACTACAGAGGTTAAATGTAGTTGGGCCTACACTATGCTACACCGTGCTATACTACAGAGGTTACATGTAGTTGGGCCTACACTATGCTACACAGTTCTACACTACAGAGGTTACATGTAGTTGGGCCTACACTATGATATACCATACTGCACCACAGAGGTTACATGTAGTTGGGCCTACACTGTGCTACACCATGCTGCACTACAGAAGTAAAATGTGGTTGGGCCTACACTATGCTACACAGTTCTACACTACAGAGGTTACATGTAGTTGGGCCTACACTGTGCTACACCATGCTGCACCACAAAGGTAAAATGTGGTTGGGCCTACACTATGCTACACAGTTCTACACTACAGAGGTTACATGTAGTTGGGCCTACACTGTGCTACATCATGCTGCACTACAGAGGTAACATGTAGTTGGGTCTACACTATGCTATACAGTTCTACACTACAGAGGTTACATGTAATTGGGCCTACACTATGGTACACCATACTGCACTACAGGGGTTACATGTAGTTGGGCCTACACTATGCTGCACTACAGTACACTACAGAGGCTACATATAGTTGGGCCTACACTGTGCTACACCATGCTACACTACAGAGGTTACATGTAGTTGGGCCTACACTATGCTGCACTACAGTACACTACAGAGGCTACATGTAGTTGGGCCTACACTGTGCTACACCATGCTACACTACAGAGGTTATATGTAGTTGGGCTTACACTATGCTACACCGTGCTACACTACAGAGGTTACATGTAGTTTTTTCCAAATTAATTTTTATTAAATTTAAATAACAATAAAAAAGCACATGCATAAAAGAAGAGGTTAGGCTAGTCTGGGAATATATATCTAGTAGTCTTGGATTCAAGATCAAAGATAAGGATTCTTCTTAAAGGACAAAAATGAAGAAGGAGAAAGATCACATTTCCAAAATTAGGCAATGCATTATTTATATATCATTATTGATTAATCTTATCATACGTTCTCCCCGTGACTATAACACAAAATCTTTATTTATGACTTGGTGCTTAATAGCTTCAGGAAAGGTGACCGTATTTTCTCAAAGGTCTCTAGATTATCTGCAATTAGGTAGTTCATTCTTTCATTATTGGCTACACAAACCATTTGGTTATACCAATCCTTACATGAAAGAGGGCTGGGATTCTTTCAGTTTCTTAGCATAATTCTCTTAAGACGTAGGACTGCTGAAGAAACTCATAACGTTTCACATTTTCATAGTCTAGAATCATTATTGAAAATTGCTATAATGAAGATTGAAGGAGATAAAGGTACAGGCTTTCCTGTTACCTTCCCAAATAGTTTTCTGACTGTGGACCACAGTGGGGAAACCATTGTACATGGCCTTAACATATGTACTAGATCTGCACAATCCGATTGACATCTCCAACATTTACTATCAACTATAAAGCCTATCTTGTTTAGTTTTTGTGGAAACATTTAGAGATGATGTAGGATTTTATATTGGACTAGCTTACCTTGGATTTCTCTATTGCTTCTATAAAACATCTCCCAAGCATCATCCCATTCCTTTTGAGATATAGATGTGTGCAATTCTGCTTCCCGCTTTTCTTTTGCTTGTGAGATGATGGCTAGAGAGGAGGAGCTGTCAATCAGGAATTTATAAATTAAACGTACACCATTCCTTAGGTGTCCTATTCTAAAAGTTTGATCCCACCCCTTTTTTTTTGGCTTGTAAGTGAAAAATCTGGCAGGAGAACTATTTAGGAAATCCCTTAACTGCAGGTAGCAGTAGAATTGTATTCTGGAGATACTGCACTAGCAGAAGACCCCTGAGGCAAACAGTATCCCCATGAACACTTCCTGGAGCTATCATACTTCATTGACATGTTACCCAGCAAGGAATATCCAGGTCCATCCTCCTCTTCTGTAGGGAAACTGCAAGCAGCCTGAGAGGTGTAGGTAGCCATACAACAATAATTGAAGTCAAAGCACTAATGAATTATCCAGCTTTGTTTTTTTTATATGTTTTGTTCTTTGTTTTCTTTTAGGTGTGATGTTCTGCTATAATAATAATAATAATCTTTATTTTTAATGCACCTATCAAACGTCAAGGCACAGTACAAAATTAAAACAATAAATAAAACCTCAATAGTAAATATGAAATACAATTTAAAATCAGTCTTCCTAATTACAATGAGTCCTTCTCCATAAATACGTCTTTAATGCCTGTTTAAATCCCCCCACGGTCACGCCATCCGTAATCCGATGTGGTAGAGAATTCTAGAGGGTTGGGGCCACGTACATAACTGCCCGGGCCCCTGAAGATTTTAAAGAAACCCTCAGGATCTCTAGCAACCTCTCATCAGCCGAGCGGAGCAGTCACTCGGGGCGGTAAGGAACTAGAAGCTCTTTCAGGTAGTCAGGGCCCAGTCCTCGTAGGGCTTTGTAAGTCAGTAATCTGACTTTGAAGGTGATCCACCACTGAATTGGCAGCCAGTGCAGTTCACGCAGCACAGGTGTGATATGGGAAGAACGAGGAGACCCAATCAACAACCGAGCTGCGGAATTCTGCACCTGCTGCAGGCAGCAGATATCAACCCCTGGCAGCCCAAAGTAAAGGGAGTTGCAATAATCCAGACACGAGGTCACAAAGGCGTGGATCAATGTAGGAAGATCACTGGGCGGGACAAGGTGCTTGATTCTAGCGATGTTCCTCAGATGATAAAAGGATAACTTAACAACAGCCAACACCTGGGATCATAGTGTCAGCCCTTCATCAAGTATCACCCCTAGGACTTGCACCCATTCAGAGGCAGTGAGCTTGGAATCTCCCAGGAAAAGTCACGTGGGTTGACCTGCCCCCAACTCCCCAATCTGGTGACCTGGATCCACAACCATCACCTCAGTCTTCCCTGGGTTCAACTTCAGCCAACTGGACTTCATCCAGTCCTGGATTTCAGTGAGGCAATTGTTAAATACCGAGAGTACAGCTTCCTGGTCAGGTGCAAAAGACAGGTAGAGCTGGGTATCATCAGCATAACAGTGAAACCTCAGCCCATGCCATCTTACAATGTCTCAGAGGGGCAGCATGTACACCGCAAACAACATGGGGGACAGCACCGAGCCCTGAGGAACCCCACATGACAGAGAGAGAGAGAGAGGCTCAGAGGAAAAAATCCCTGACACCACCCTCTGAGTTCTGCCAGTGAAGAAAGATGTAAACCATCTGTGGACTGAACCAGTCAGACCACAGATGAATCTCAGGCACTCAAGCAGCACCCCATGGTCCACAGTGTCAAAAGCTGATGAGAGATCGAGAAATACCAAAATGGACCTTTTTTTCCGATCTCTCGACATCAGGAGATCATTGAGCACCTGAACCAGTGCAGTCTCGGTACTGTGCTTCTTTCAAAAACTGGATTGGAGAGGTTCGTAGATGCTATGGATGGTCAAATCGCTCTCCAGCTGTACAGCCACCACTTTCTCAATCACCTTCCCCACAAAGGGGAGGTTAGAGATAGGTCTGTAGTTTACGAGAGAGTCTGGGTCCAAAGAAGCTTTCTTCAACAAGGGTGTTACCACTGCCTCCTTCAGGGAACAGGAGTAATCACTTGAGTCAAGGGGGCACCAGACTATCTGCGCCAGAACCGGGCTGATAATATCACAACAACCGATAATCAGGGCTGTTGGGCCCAGATCTAAACTACTGCATGAAGGGCGCATACCCTCGACAATCTGCATAACATCCACGATTTCCGGCCGGTCAAAGGAACTCCAGGAGAAGAGAGGGATAGTGGCCAAGCATCGATCATCAGCAACTCCCATAGAGTGTGCTGGATGGGTCTCCGACCTGATGTCGGTCACCTTCTCAGCAAAGAACCGAGCAAGCTCTCCACACTGTAATTGTGAAAATGCTCTTTGAACATGCAGACAGGCAGGGCTGCACAGCCTGTCCACAGTTTGAAAGAGCTGAGCTGGGCAGCAATCTTTCCCAGACAGGAACTCTGCCTTCTTATGGGAGATTGCTGACTGGTAGAGTCGATAATGCTCTAGAAGTCTAAGATGGTCGGCTTCTAAGTTGGATTTCCACCAATAATGCTCTAATCTTCGTCCTAGTCACCATAACTGCCTCAAGGTCCCATCAATCCACGGAGACTGAGGGCAAAGGCAGAGAGGATGAATGCAGACTGGAGCAATGAAATTCAGAGCTGAGATAATGGCCTCATTCTAGGCCAAAACCAAAACCTCCGGATCCATACTTGCCATAGGAAATTCTGATAGATCAAGTACCACTGCTAGGCCATCAGGAGTCACATCCCGTAAAGGGCGGTACTTGACCATCTCCACAGGGGTTGGCCTACAAGGTGTGGTATAAACATTGAATCGCACAGTGTAGTGGTCGGACCATCCAACATGTTCCACCCCTACGTCAGAGGCCTCGATCCCCAGGAGGAAGACCAGGTCAAGAGAGTGGCCATGTTTATGAGTAGCAGAGGTAACAACCTGTGTGAGGCCCAGTGAAATCATCAACTGGAGGAAGTGTTGTCCAAATTGCAAGAGTTCGTCGTTGATCCAGGCATTGAAGTCACCCAGGTCCATCAGCCTAGGTGACTCAAATGCCAAGTCGACCACGAAGTCCACTACTTCCCAAAGGAATAGATTCTCATCCCCGGGAGGATAATAGATGACAGCCATCCTATAACCCACACCTGCTACTATGGCACACTCAAAAGACCTAGCCTGCTCAACTAGTACACTCGTGAGATCCAATTCGGTCTTGAAACAGACCACAATCCCCCCTCCCCTGTGGTCCAATCTCGGGCGATGTATCACCCGAATACCCAGCCGGAATTGCAGCCTCAAGTATGGGGCCCGTAATTCCATCCAGCCAGATTTCAGTGATGCACACCAGATCTGTTGTCCTGACAAGATCTGCAATAATTGCAGTCTTGTTCTTAATAGATCTGGTATTACATAACACCGCTCAAGTTGGACAGAACTCCTGGGCTGCCCTGACCTCTTGCCCACCAACAATGGTGGTGCCCTTGGGCAAGGCAAGAAACCCACGTTCTAGACTCAATTTCTCCCAGGGCATCTTCTAGGCTTAACTAACCTCTGATGTAGGCGCCTCTTCTTCCAACCCTCCGCTGTTCACACCTCCTTCCCCACCCCCCTCCAGCAAGCAATACCCAAAGCTCTACAAAGCTGATAGGTGGAAAAAAGCAGCGGTTGGGGGGAAAAAGGGGTGGATGGCGTGAAGTGCGGAGGCTGAATAGCGCATGACCTGGGGGTTAAAACTATGACATATGTCCCAGGCCCAAGACATAGAGCAGGGAAAAGACCAATAAAATTCAGATATAGATAATATACACAAATCCACACCAGATATAAATAATACACACAACCCCACAATTCTTGCCCCTTTTCCTAAAATTCCCCACTCACTTTCCCCAAAAGGAGAAAAAGTCCAAAAAATTAAAAACAGATTAATCATAAATTTCCCACCCAATCCTAAAAATATCAACTACTAATTTAACTAACTAAATACATAAAACATTTGTTAAGCACACAGATCCTCTCACTACCTGGTGCCCAACATAATCTAAGCACTCTCACTGCTCAGCACAAAATAGTATATACACATTAATACAATAAATAAATACTAAAACTAAACCACCTAAAACTAAGAGCAGGGATTTAGAGAAATGCTGTGGAAAAAACACCCTCCAGACAATATTGCTCACAGATATCTGAATTTAGCAGGATCTCAGCTGTCAAAAGGCACTCTCACTGCCAAGAAGATTTCCAAAAAAGTTCAAGTGAAGTCACAGGGTACTCGCAGTTAGGAAAAATCCATCCCAAAGCTATTACAAACAGAGAAGTCAAACCGTAAGATCGTCAGACAGGCATCCTTTTATCAAGCTTCCATACAGGCTTCAAAACTCCAAAACTCCAGCCTAAATATCATAAAGAGCATCCAGCAAGCCACAAGTTCCATACAGACTTCCAGTCTCAAAACCCCAGCCCAGGTCCCAGAAAAGCCATCTACCAGGCCGCAGGTTCCCGCTGGTATTTCAAGACGTGACTACCCCAGGCTTTACCAGTGGCCCACAACCCCGACTCCAAGTTGAATCAGCCCACCAGCTAACTATACCAGGAGTCTAGGGGAATAGGATCACTGGGCCAGCCCTCCAGCAGGCCCCACTTCAACCCCTGTGTGGGTCACTAACCCAAAAAACACCTCACAAACCCAGCAGGTCCCTACTATTCAAATCCAGGTCCCAATTGCAGGAAGATCAACAGTACACAAACTTCAGCAAAATGCTCCGGGAAACCAAAGAATGCAGATTTCTCTCTCCCAATTCTCCACCAGTCTTATTCATGCCCAGGAAACAGCGGATCTAAGCTCCTCTTTTCCCAACTCCTTAGCAGTCTTTATCCACAATGAACCACTGCTCATAGTCCAATTTCCATTAATGAGACAGACTGGTCCTCATTAAATACTGGCACGAATTGAACTCCAGGGGGATACAGACACCCCGCCAAACCATAGGGACACCAGACTTCTCAAAAATCATCAAAACAACGCCAAACAAGGCGTTGAGCAATGCGGGAGTCAGTAACTGGCAAAACATAATTGCAAGAGTCAGTAACCGGCAATACATGAATTAGTAACCGGCAAACACACGAAAAAACAAACACAGGACCCAGCAAAACTTTAAAAAGTGCCAAAAAGCTCAAGCTCAAGCAAGCAAGCACACTCAGCAAAAATGACACAATGGCAAAATGGGAGTGTAACAGCAACGGCAAAACGTGAGTGCAACAGAAACAGCAGTGCGACGGCTAGCCCAGCGTAGCCGCCATCTTCAGTAGAAGAGCCACCTATACCTATACCTGTTTTGTGTTGTCTGTAATTCTCTGATGTCTGATTTTAAAGTTGTACTTGTAATGCATTTGATGGGAAGTGTGTTCCACATGAGGTGGAAGACTAGGTTTGCTGGCAAAGCACCTAGCTTCACCTGAGCTCTTTTCTTCTAGGTTGCTTGTAAGGATAGAGCAAAGAACCTTACCAGAGCAAGGGCAAGGATTAAGGTTTCTTTTGGCTAGGCAGATTTACTGTGTGTTATTATTTTCTGGTGGACTCACAGGGATCGTTACTGTTTGTTGCTAACATTTTATTGCTTTATTTTTCTCTGATTCATATTGTTGTTGCTGGGTATACTTTCTGCTGCATTATTACAGGGTGTGCCTACAGGTGTGTGCTTACAGATTACTGCTGTAATCTTATGATTCAAATTGTCTTTTGCAAGGTATATCTTCTGTTACTGCTTTATTTTTCTCTGTAGCAAAGTGTTTCTTACAGGGTATATCTTCTGTGAAATTATTAGAGGTGGTGCTTACATTTTTGTGACGTTTTATCATTAGCCTAAGCAAAATTACTGTTTGCCACTATTTTATTTTATTTTACTTTTTTTGCTGAAAGGTTTTTGGTTTGTCTCAGAGGTGTGGCAGTCTCCTTCTCACATTGAAGGAGCTAATTGCTTTCCTCCCACAGCTCTTCCAGGGGATTAGGTGTGTAACTGGGTGGTGGAGCTGACAAACTGTTAGTAATTTCCAACAGAAGGAAGGGTTAAAAGATCAGGTTAGTTGATATCTTGGAGGTGGAAGACTATGTTTGCTGGCAAAGGCACCTAGCCTTACCTGAGCTCTTTTCTTCTAGATTGCTTGTAAGAACAGAGCAAAGAACCTTACCAGAGTAAGGAAAAGGATTAAGGTTTCTTTTGGCTAGGCAGATTTACTGTGTGTTATTATTTTCTTTTGTACTCACAGGGATTATTACTGTTTGTTGCTAACATTTTATTGCTTTATTTTTCTCTGATTCATATTGTTGTTTGCTGGGTATACTTTCTGCTGCATTATTACAGGGTGTGCCTACTGGTGTGTACTTACAGATTACTGCTGTAATCTTCTGATTCAAATTGTCTTTTGCAAAGTATATTTTCTGTTACTGCTTTTATTTTTCTCTGTAGCAAAGTGTTTCTAACAGGGTATATCCTCTGTGAAATTATTACAGTTGGTGCTTTACAGGCTTTACAGTTTTATCTATCATTAGGCTAAGCTTTCAGGGCTATTGCATTTGTTGCTGGCTGATTGTTTCTGCTCTTACCTCCTTGTTTTTTTCATCCATGATTCTTCGTTTTCGGCAGGGGAAGGGCCCAGCCACCCAGCTCCATCCTCAACCACCCCACACTACACTCCTTTTATAGGGTAGCACAGTCATGACAGTTCCTGTAGCAAAGCAGGAAGGGGCAGATCAGAGGGTTATCCACACAGTGAACTCATTTACAGAGGCACAAGTAATTTAACTTGTTATAACAAGTTATACAAAAACAAACAAAACACAAAATCAAGCTTTTGCTTTCATTTTTCTCCTTCTAATTACTCTGACCAAGTTATAAACCCAACAACTTATCTGGAATGGATATTATTAACTGCAGTTACTGTGGGACACTTTTCAAAAGGGCAGTTATAGAGGATTTAGGACACTGTCCTACATGCTGGGCTATTGGAGATCTAAGGGCTCAGCTCCAGGCAGCATGGGTAGAGATTGCATGCCTTAAATTGCATATTCAGGAGGAAATATATTATAAGAACCACCTGCCATTTCCCTAACATCCAACAGTAGCATCTCGACCGCAGAGGGTAGTTGGTCCAGGAGGTTGGCAGGTGGTTAGGAGGGGCAAATTGGGTGCCCCATCACTTGGTGCTCTCCAACATATCACCTTCATAAACCATATAAAAACTACAAACAGGTATCTGCCTCTATCTCCAAAATCAAACAAAGGGGCAGAGGACACTGCAGAGCAAGACACTGCAGCACAGAAGTTAGCACAACAAAACTCACCCAAAACAGGAACCAAAACAAAAAAAGCTAAAAGAAAATCCAAAACACTTCTGATCATAGGAGACTCCATGATTTGGGGAGTTGATACCTATCTCCAGCCAGGGGCAATGGTCAGATGTCTCCCAGGTACATCAGAGTGGAGAGACACTGACCGCATTGCTAAAACTGCACAGGAAGCAGGAGAAAATATTGATGTCCTGGTACACATAGGGACTAACAATCTCAACAGCCGGTCAGTTGTGGAGACCAAGGAACACCTGACCAGGCTGGGTGACAAACTATCATCCATTTCATCAAGCATCTCCTTCTCTGAGATCCTGCCAGTCTGAGCGAGGGAGGCAGGTGGACAGAAGGTCAGAGAAGGGGAGCTAGGGGAGATAAACATGTGGCTCAAGGGCTGGTGCCAGGAAAAAGGACACAGATTTGTAGGTAACTTGCAACAGTTTGGGGAGCAAAAGTTCTTTAAATGTGATGGACTGCATCTGACTAAGAAGGGAGTCAGTGCATTGGGGCAGAAATTTGATGTCTTTGCAGAACATTTAAACTAGCCAGAGGGGTGCAGCACCCCATACGTCGAATGGGAAGAACACCCTTCCCCCCTCAGCTAGTGATCAAACAGGAGTTCAGCATGTTTGTAGTTCATTTGCATCACCAGGTAAGGAAAAAGGTCCAGCTCCCCTTACAACGCACGGGGAAATGCCTGACCTCGCCCAACAACCAACACACCAAAATCTGGCCAGTGGAAAATCATGTACACCAATGCTTGCAGTCTGGGAAACAAGATCCCAGACCTGCAGACAATAATGACAGAGGCTAAACTGGACATAATAGCCATTAGCGAGACATGGTTCACCAGTAAGTACACTTGGGAGACTTCAGTACCTGGCTACGTACTGCTCAGAAGAGACCGAGGTGTAAAAAGGGGAGGTGGAGTGGCCTTTTATGTCAATGAAAATGTCAAAGCTACAGAAATTCAGAATACACATAGGAGCCAGAAGAACTGTGGGTAACCCTGGAAACAGGAAATGGGAAAGCCATATGAACTGGGGTTGTCTACAGGCCTCCAGACCAGGGGGAGGACATAGACACATTACTGTTAGAAGATATACAAAACATGACAGCTAAGGGGGAGGTTCTGATAATGGGAGACTTCAACATGCCAGATACAGATTGATCAATACCAGCAGGAACATCTGCCAGAACTAGACACATAGTGGATTCCCTGGAGGGGGAGGGCCTCAAACAACTGGTACAACAACCCACAAGAGTCGGGGCTATCCTACATCTAGTACTGACTAACAGGGATAGGATCACAGATCTCTATGTAGAAGGTCACCTGGGGGCCAGTGACCAACACATGGTATGGTTCAATTTGGCCACTAGAACAAAATCATCCCATTCCAAGGCAAAGACTTCAGAGGAGCTGACTTTGATAAGATGGTGCACACCTGCACGTCGACACCCCAATGGCGAAACACAAAAAAAGACCATTACGGCGACAGTCGCTGTAATGATCCTTTTTTGTAGTTCATTTTCCACCAGTGTTCTGCCCTCCCAGACCAACTCTGACCTGGAGTTGATAATCCAAAAGTCCAGGGTGTGCAGGGAGCAGAGCCCTCACATAGGTGGTGTGGGGGGCACAGCCCCTCACTGAAAACACTGCTGCATGGAAATTATAATGCAGAGGCGGTATTGTGCCATCGCTATGAGGAGGTCGCCATTTTCACTGTTGACCTCCATTGGTGCTTCCTTGATAAGATGGCCAACAGAGTTAAGCTAGCCCTGGCAAGGAGAAATACAGGTGAGAGGGTACAGGTAAAGTGGGCAAGCATTAAGTATGCAATACTTGAAGCAACATCCCATTGTGTTAGAGAGAAAAGGAAGTGCAAAAGAAGAAGGAAACCACTTTGGTTCTCAAAAACAGTAGCAGAAAAGGTCAGAGCCAAAAGGCTGGCCATCAGGAAGTATAGGAGAACACAGTGGGATGAAGATAGGGAGGCATACCAAACTTCCCTAAGGGAAGCAGGGAAGGCAGTAAGGCAGGCAAAGACCCAAACCAAGGAAACACTAGCACGAACAGTAAAAGAAGGTGACAAGATTTTCTATAGCTACATTAGTGAAAGGAGAAAGTCCATAGGGGGTATTGCTAAGATCAAAGGGGATAAGGGGGCGTGTGAGGAGGAGGACCACATAAAAGCATTTATCCTAAATAGATACTTCTGCTCAGTATTTACTGAGGAGAAGGTAGGGCAGGGCCCACAGCTCAGCACCATGTACACAGGGGGGAGGGAGGTGTGCACTAGTCCCTTCACAAAAGAAAGGGTCCTACAAGAGCTCGCTAAGCTCAAGATGGACAAGGCTATAGGACCTGATGGCATACATCCAAGGGTACTAAAGGAGATAAGGGTGGAACTAGCAGAGCCATTATCAGAACTGTTTAGTGAGTCTATGAGCACAGGAGAGGCCCCAGAAGACTGGAGAAAGGCTCATGTGATCCTGCTCCACAAAAGTGGCAGCAGGGAGGAGACGGAGAACTACAGACCAGTCAGTCTTACCTCAGTAGTGGGCAAGGTTATGGAGGCACTCCTTAAGGAAAGGATAGTGCAGCACCTGGAATCCACATGAGCACAGGATCCAAGACAGCATGGGTTTACAACAGGAAGGTCTTGTCAAACTAATCTCATAGATTTCTTTGACTGGGTAACTAGAGTGGTGGACCAAGGGGGAGCAGTTGATGTCACCTACCTTGACTTCAGCCAAGCTTTCCATACTGTTCCACATAGAAGATTGATTAATAAGCTGGGTAGGCTCAGGGTGGGTCAGAGGTTGGTCAACTGGGTGTCAAACTGGTTGATGGGCAAAAAACAGAGAGTGGTGGTAAATGGTATACAGTCAGAAAAGATGCAAGTCACAAGTGGGGTACCTCAGGGATCAGTCCTGGGTCCAGTTCTCTTCAATATCTTCATCAGTGACATTGCAGATGGACTGGAGTGTATTGTAAGGTTTGTCTGTTTGCAGATGACACCAAGATCTGCACCAGAGTAGATGATCCAGATGGGGTGGGCAGAATGAGAAAAGATCTGGATAAACTGGCAAAATGGTTGGAAGAGTGGCAACTGGGGTTTAACGCAAAGAAGTGCAAGATCATGCACGTAGGGAAGAGAAACCCTGAAGCCACCTATAGGTTGGGAGGGGAGTTGCTGGCAGTCACAAGGGAAGAAAGAGACTTGGGCATCATCATCACAGATGACCTGAAATCATCCAAGCAGACCACTAAAGCAGTAGGTAAGGCTAGGGGGATGTTGGGGTGTATTAGTTAGGGGTATCACAAATCGTAAGAGGGAGGTAATAATCCCCTCTTTACAAGACACTGGTTAGGCCCCATCTGAAGTACTGTGTGCAGTACTGGAGGCCACACCTTCACAAGGACATTAATCAAATTGAGGCAGTCCAGAGAAGTGCAACCAAAATGGTGCAGGGACTGCATCAGAAAACATATGAGGACAGATTAACGGAACTCAGTATGTATACCCTAGAGAAAGGGAGGGAGAGAGGTGATATAATTGAAACATTCAAACACCTTAAGGGCATTAACAAGGTGAAAGAGCCTAACATGTTTCAATATAAGAAAAATAGCAGGACAAGAGGACACAGCATGAGATTAGAGGAAGGCCGATTAAGGGATAATGTGAAGAAGTTCTTTTTCACAGAAAGGGTGGTGGATGCATGGAATGGCCTACCTCAGGAAGTGGTGGCTATGAATACAGTGCAGGGCTTCAAACAGGCGTGTGATAGGCATAAGGGAGCAATACAGATAAGCATGAATAGATAGACCATTGACAGAGCAAAGGCTGATGGCACATTTATTAAGTAGAAAAAGAAATGGGCTGACTGGATGGGCCTTGCGGTCCTTATCTGCCATCAACTTCTATATTTCTATGTTACATCATGTTTATGGATGTTATGTGGTAGTTTTTCTTTATGAAAAATCTATAAAATGTTATCACAAAAAAAAATCGATACTTATGTAATTTGAATTTGTCCTTAAGTTCTGCAAAAGAGAGACGTTTTCTAGAGTCACTATCAATAATATCTTTAAGGTGTCTTATGCTAATTCTAGCCCATTCCTGGTTGGTTAGAGGACTCCCTTTCAAAGTAATCAAGGGTTTTGACCATAAGGGTATAAAAACAAAGGTTTTCTTATCAGGATTGATACATTTGTCAATCTTTTTAAGAACCTTGCCAGATTCACAGATACAATGATTATCATTTACATTTTTTGGAGTAGGCTGCTACATGTAGTCAATCAATTTGTTCAGTTTCAGAAACTGAGTTTCTAAATTATGCCAAATGGGGGAGGTGGTAGCCAGATGTGTGATTAATTCCCTGAAGGTGCTGGAGAATATTTTTCATTATGAAAGCTTTTTGAAATGTGTCCCCGTGAGATAAATTGAACCTGCCCCTAGCAAGTGGCACTCTCCCATTTTAGTAAAACTTAAACACTGGGGTGGGGGGGGGCAAGAACCCCATAGGAAGATCCTAATTAATCTATGTACTTTCTTTAGTAATTTTTTGTTAAATACACATGGGATATTCTGAAGAAAATAAAAGAGTTTTGGCACTGTGACCATTTTGATGGTTTTCATCGTTCCCCATAAGGGTCCATTTAGTTGTTTCCCATCTTTCAAAGTCCATCTCAATGTCTTTAATCAGATGGTTATGTTTAAATGTAACAGTCTGTTATGGTTGTTAGATATTTCCAAGCCCAAATAAGTTATTTTTTTCCTTTATCCAGATTTCATTTAAGGTTTTTTGCAAGTCTCGGCTAATGTTGATAGACATATTTTATGTGTTGCTTGTGTTTTTCCCAGTTAACTGTTAGATCAGACACTAAACCAAATTAATGCAATAATGCTTTTAACCTTTTACAAGATTCTACCGGCCTGGATAGTGTTCAGACTCGAAGTATGTCATCTGTGAAAGCAAAGACTTTTTTATTCTACCTATTTTGAGGCCTATAATTCCTATATTTGAATTAATGGCTCTTATTAGTGGCTCAGATGCAAGTATGAAAAGATATGAGGAGAGGGGGCATCATTGTCATGTCCTGCAATTTATATTTATTGGCTGAAAAAGAGAGCCATCAATAATGAGATTCACAGATTGGGTTTTGAATATTGCTTCCACCCAGGCACTAAAATATTCTCCGCATCCAAAAAATATTTAAAACTGAGGGTAGATAAATTCCAACTGATTGAGTCAATGCCTTGCAGATGTCAAGTGATAAAGCAGATATGGGTCCCTATGGTTGTTCTCCCACCATAGTACATCATCATCAATGGTTTTATTGTTCGGCTGAAAACCATTACAATATAGTAAAATACAATCAATTCAACATACAATATACGTGCTAAAATATATTCATACAATAAATCAATTTTCATTAAGAGGGATTAGCCATCCTTTTTCCTATTACCTATTAAAACAAATTACATCTCGTTTACAACATTGATCCTATACATCTGAGAATTAACGAAAGAACAAAATGTCCTTCCAATCATAACAAAGCTAATAAGCAAAACTAAATGATGTAAATTAATAATTTAGTATACTTGTCCAATAAAAATGCACCAAGACTATTCTAAGGGTACCTTGATGCAGCATGATCCCCAAAACATTCATCTAATAACATTTTTAGCCTAGGAGCTAATTACCAATTGGTTGCCACCCAGCAGAACCCATTTCAGTCCTCATGGAGCAGCTGATCGTACCATCCTCCAACATCCCCGGAAAGAAACTATCTCCCATCTTCAGGCAGGCATGAATTTAACCAATATGTTTAGCCCAAATACGGGTAGGAACCTACTCTTGAAGATACTATGTCACAACTTTATTTCAGGATGCCCACTCACCAGACCCAAATTAGGAAATAGTAACCTGCCAGCAACACCCATCCAGTTGGGGTACTACCAAGGGTATCCCATCACATACCCATACCCTTATTGTACCCCAGTAAAGTGGGGATTATATGTCGGCTGCTATCGATAACCAACTGTGGGTCTATCAGAGACTGAGTCTACCCCAAAAAGCTCTCACATTTCACTCCACTTTCATGCCCAACACCTTAAAGCTAAGCCTTCTTACAGGTTCGATCAAGCCACAATGGAGAATTTAAGAAGTCACCTCAGGAAGCAAGGTGAAAAGTTTATCAGCTAACTTCCAAGGCCATCTGCCAGGTCCCTCTGGTTCATGACTTTCCCCTAAGATAAGTACTGATAGCAAATTATATTCCCTAGGCTCAGCTAGGTATAACTTTGAGATAGCATGCTTGGGGCCCACTACAGATAAGGAAGCTTACACTTGAAGGTACAATGCTACAGCATAAATGAGGGAGGCCAACTCACCAGACCCAAATGATAATATTTCGAGCTGCCAGCAAACCCATCCTGCTGGGGTACTAACAAGGAGCATCCTACTGCGCATGCCGTTCCATGCTCCTACTGTCCCTCGGTAGGAAGGGAATTATATGCCGGCTGCTATCTCTAGCGAGGTATGAGTCTTTAAAGATTACACCTCCTCCAAAAGGAACTCACATTCCTCTCCACTTTCAGATCGAAAACCTTGTTGCTGAGCCCTGTCATTTGTAACTCAATTGAACCACAATAAAGTTAGGGGGAAAAAAAACATTAATAATGCCTACAAATATAATTCCCAGAGGAACAAGTATGAAGTTACGCTACAAATTAAAACAGCATTTCAAAGCAATTCAAAATAGTTGGTGTCATTCTTATTATGTTCTCAGAGCATTCCATACCCATTAATTAAACTCCTTTAGAACACCAAAGGCCATGCTCCTGACAGTATCAGAGGCTCCACTAACATTCAAGAATCCATTGAATATAGAATAAAACACACATTTTAAGATATTATAGCACCATGCAGTGACACCTTTGAGAAAAATAATTTCCCACACTAGTCTCATATTTACTTGAGTCACTTGGGGGAGTTTTTGTAAAACTCAGAGCGCTATTTAAATGAAATGAAGCCAGTCACCACCACAGATGGCTCCATCACCTGGAGTTCTCTATCCATAATGACTCCACGTAAGTTCTCATAATATTTGCTGTGGGTTCAATCTCAAAAGGGAAACAGAAAAGGTACCACTTAACAGAAATTCACCCCATGTCTGTCAGTATCTTCATAACAGTAAAAGGCAAAAACAGTATCTTGGGGGGAAGGGGGCACCCCTTAGACCAGCTCTCTAGTAGTCACTGAACAGAGTGTCTCTCACCAGGAAAGACCATCTTTAAGGGTCTCACACCAAGATTTACCCCTTTACTTTTGTCTTATAGGCCAAGGATCAGAGTTTTCTTCTATTTCTATTTCCAAAGTTCGAACACGGTCCAACCACAGTCCCTCCTCTGTTCAGTTCAACTCCAATGATAAGGCAAACACTGTTAAAATAAAACAGAAAAGTAGCACTCCCCTAAGCTCAGTAAACACAGACTTTATATGAATACATTTTAAACACTCTAGCCCTCAGGCAACTATGGCATACCTGTTAAAGGCTTAGAAAAAACCTATAAGCACAACGTGTGACTGTGATTTCACCTTCTTCAGTATGCTTCAGCAGTCTTTTCCTATACAGAACTAACCCAGTTCTTTGAGCAAATACTTAAGGTCCTTGGGGACCGCTGCACATTGCCGCACATTTTCAGAAGTCAAAAATATCTCTCCCAGACTTTAGAGAGATGCCAAATACACTACATATATGCATATTGAAAAGTAGTAGTGGACTTCTTCGAATATGATCGTCTTTCATTTAAAGGAAGACTGCCACAAAATTGTGATGAAAAACACCTTCATGGCAAACACACGCGTTTTATTCACCATTGTCAGTACATGACCCGACGACCATTTAGGTACAGCCAAAATCCAAATGAGTGCACCATTATGATGTACTTATGTTTTCTTGCAGCATTCCGGCCATACTACATAGGACACCGAGAACCAACAGCCAACTGACCACCAGCTACAAAAACATTTCTATGTGGCATATGCAGCACTCAGACTGCAAAAGTAGCTCATCTATAGACATCATTCATCCAGACACTTGGGGTTTCATTCATAGAAATCCCCCACAAGAGACACATTTTGTCCAGCTACTGGGGTGAGAGCAACATGTTGTGGGGAGCAGAACAGCCTCATAGCCATCTTCTGCAGGGCAGACAGTGGAGTGGACTAGTACTTTAATAATACATCTAACCCAATTATCTGTTGAACTATTTTAATAAAACCTACCTGTTCCTTGCCTAACAGAAGGGCAATCACTTTTTGCAATCTTTTATAGAATTTTTGTATTTTGTAGTACATATTCATAAGGAAAATTGGTCTGTAGTTAGAACATTCTAGAAGGCCCTTATTTTTCTTCAGTATTAGGGTAACATAAGCTTAATTCATGGTTTATTTTATTTATTCATTTATTCTTTGGTATCCGGGTAATGCCCACTAGGCACAAATGTCTGTTTTCAGGGGCAACCCAGGAGCACTGTCAAGGTTAAGTGACTTGCTTAGAGTCACACTATGCAAGCGGACATTGTGGGAATCAAATCCAGGTCAGCTGGATGTACCAAGCTCATTCGCAGCTTGTCACTCTAACCTCTAGACTATACTGCCAGCCCGTATATGGTTGGGGGTAAGGTATTATTTGTTTCATGTTCTTGTACTACAGGAAGGAAATATTGACCTGTCCTATGTTCCAGAGCTTTGTAAAACTCAACAGTCCATCAGAAACCGGTTTATTTTTTTGTTAGTGAATTGTTTAATGATCTGTGAAATCTCTTCTTCAGAGATATCCTTATTGAAATCCAGTCTTTCTTGTTCTGGTAGGATGGCACCCTAATGTAGAAAGAGAATTATTAATTTATTCCTATGGATTTAATTGCTCCTCTCGTATAGCATTGGTCAAAGAATTTCTTAAGTACTTTATTAATACTGACATTACAAGTCACAGTTTGTTGTTCTTCATTTTAATGCTGGCAATAATGTTTTGAGATTGGATTTTCTTTAGACTGTCAATAGCTTTCCTGACTTCCCTGACCCCCCAGCATCGTTGCTTCCTTCTAAACAGTGCATATTTAGCTTTGTCTGAAAGGTGAATGTTTATTTCATATTTAAGAGAGGCAATTCTGTGTAAGAGATCCTTATCTAGAGCTCTGGACTTTTTAAACTCTTTTTGCAGATCTTAAAGTTTGTATTTCTTGTCCCATAATTCCTCTTTTTTTCTCTTTTTTCTTATTAGAGGAGCCCTGAATAATTCTACTCCTTATGTAGGGCTTATATGCTTCCCATAGGGTATTCTGCAAAACTTCACCATTATCATTCATGGAGAAGTACTCTTCCATTTCTTTTTTTTAATTAATACTTTACTGAGGTTTTTTAACACATACATACAGCTTAGAGACAAGACCAACATTAACAGATCTCTCAGCCTTGCCAGAGTAGTAGTAATAATGCTAACTGCACCCTGGATTACAGATTAATGCAGGGAAACAGAGATAATAACATACCGATGCAGAAAGTCTATAGTGTTTAATGAAACATTCATATTGCAATTTCTGCATGCCACTAACGTACAAGCCTGTTTCTTTTTTTTTAACCATGTTAGGAAGTCCTTGGTTCCAAATAGATAAGTATTAAGCCTCCTTATAAAGGCTTTTTGTCTCCTCTTCAGATATGTATTAGGCAATGATTCAATATGATTATAGGTTCTATGCCTGCTGCTACTACCATATGCACTTCCAAGAACAGCTGCTGCAACTCCGGTGTGTGTGGCACAAGCACAGGGGCACCAGTCCAAAACTGCAGACCAAGTCCAGAATGTGTTGCACTCAAAACGGACAAACTGGCAATGCAAGCTGAAGATTTCAAAATGTAAGGTATTCATTTTGAATAAATTCACAGCGCAAACTTTGTTTGAAAAACACATAAAACTTAAAATGAACAGACTGCTATGCTCTCAGTGCTTAAGGTTCAACATATTATTAAATAATTCAAAACAATTAGTGTTGTTTCTAAGTAGGTGGTGAGTGCAACATTAATAATTGAACATAATCAAAAAATGAACATTTTAACTTATTAGTTTCAAGACTTTCATTTTATGTGTCCCCAGGGAAATTAAGCCCTGTTGCCACTACACCTACCTACATGATGAACAGAAATCAAAATTAAAAGAAGGCTATATAAATCAAGAGGCACAGAGTTACACGTGATCACCCCAGAGTAGTAAAAGCTTCTTCCAGGAAGGGGATCCAGGATACAATGTCCAGGTTGATCAGAGAATGGTTCCAAGGCAAGGCAGAATAGAAACTTTCTGTGAGGAGAGAAAGAGACAGTGAAAAAAGAGAAATAAATGAACAGTCTATCATTTCCTACTGTTTTTTTTCCAACAAGAAAGGTTTCAGATCCCATTGCTCATTTAAATCTTGTGTTTTGACGCTTTTCAAAGAATAAATCCAGTACCTTTACTTCATATGGAGCTCATTCTGTCTGTCTCCTCCATATTTTGGTGTAAATACCTGTTCTAGACCCATAAATCTCAGTCCAGCTGGACTAGAATTATGTACCTGTTGAAAATGAGTCCCCACTGGTTTGTCTACCCTGAGATTTTGAATATCTCTCACATGCTCCTGAACCCTGCTCTTTAAATTCCTCACAGTGCCTCCAGCATATATAAGGCCATACATGGGCACCAAAGAACATACACCACAAAGGTGCTGTCACATGTAATACATTCTCTGACTTGAACCATTTAATAAGTTCTAGGATGTTTAAACTCCTTACGTTTTTCAGAAAATGTGTAAACATTACACATGTGGCATTTGAAGTTTCCCTTGGGTGTAGCTGGTAACCAACTGGTACTTTTTGTGCATGATTGCATCCTGCTGTGTACCAGCTTTTCCCTAAGGTTTGGTGCCCTACTGAATGTAATTCAAGGTTTTTGACCAACTGCCATCTTCACCCCTGGATCTCCTAGTAGTAAGTGCCAATTCCGGTAAATGATGTTCCCTATCCTGCCAGCTACATTGTTAAATTCAGTTACAAAGGTCACCAAATTAGTCACCCCTCTGCCTTTTATGTGGCTGTTTGTTAGGAGTGGCTCCCTGTTACTGTCCAGTGCCCTTGCTTTAGATTTAAGCAAGAGGTCTCTGCTGTAACCTCTCTGAATGAATCTTTCCTCTAACTCTTGCATCTGAACCCTGAAATCCTCTAGGCTGCTGCAATTTCTTCTCAGCCTGAGAAACTGACTGTAAGGCACTGAGATGAACTTTGAAAGATGGGAACTGACTGTAAGGCTCTGAATCTTTCAGTGCCCTTGGATGTGCACTATAGGTGTGCAATACTGCATTGCTAGCTGTTTTTTTCCTAAAGCATTTAGGTTTTACTCTATTGCAGTCAGTGTCATTACAAGAGAGTGTAATATCCAGGAAATCAAGGTTTTGTTTGCCACATAAGTGAATTTCAGGTTTAAATTGTTATCCTGCAGCCAATGAATGACTGTACATCTATTTAACTCCCCTGCCAAATACATATTATGCCGTCAATGAAATGATACCATAGTTTGATTTTATCAAAAATTGATTTTGTTCCTGGATTGAGGACCCATAGCTCCTTCCACATGCCCAAAAATAAATTGTCATATGATGAAGCCATAGAGGCCCCCATGGCAGTTCCACATTGTGGCACATAATGATTCCCATTAAATTAAAAAGCGCTGTGGGTCAGTATGAATTCTAGGGCAGTGAGTAAAAAATCAGCTGGTATAGAACCATCATTAGCATCTTTCTCCAAGAAGTACCTACATGCTCTGACCCCCTGTTGGTGCGTGATGGAAGTGCATAAGTTTTCCACATCTATACCAACCCAAATGAAATCCTGCTTCCAAACTACTGATTTAAGTTTGCATAAAAGATCTGTAGTGTCTCTAATGTGAGAGTACAGTTTTAACACATATATTTGTAAGAAATAATCTATAAACCTTCCTAATTTTTCAGTTAAGGAACTACCGTATACATAATTCTTTTGGAAATTAAAAGATGATCCAACCTACTGTATGCCATGGCCCGGATGTTCAGACTGCGCCAGGTAGGGGTGCAAGCCTGGGCGCAGCTCAACTGGGATGTGCCAGGGAGTGTGCTGGGAGATATCCAGCGGTGCTGCACCATGGCTCAGCACCTTTGAATATGGCAATGGGGGCGCCCGCATTGCGCATGGTGCAGTGGCACTGTGCCATCGCAAGTGGCAAGAGAGGAGCAGGGGGATGTGCCAGCACAAGTGAGGTTGTGCTAGGTGCAGGAACTATGATATTCAGCGGTGGATATGCAGATGGGGCCATAATGCATGCAAGGCGCTACTGGGGTCATTGGCATGTCATTATGGCCCCATTTGCATGCAGGTGCACCGATCCCTGGTGACTTCACCAGGCGCCCTGCCAGGCTGCAGCCGTCAGGGACCGATGCCCCCTGCACATCATGGCAAAGTGCCCCAATGCCCATTTGTGGGCATATGTAGAAGGAAAATATATTGTAAAGCATCCCTGGTGGTCCAGTGGACCGCTTCCAGACCAATCGCGGGCATATTTGTATAATATAAATATTTTAAAGCCTCTCTGGTGGTCCAGTGAACCACTTCCAGCCTGATCACGTGCATATTTGTATAATATAAATATTTTAAAGCATCCCTGGTGGTCCAGTGGACCATATCCAGCCAGATCGCGAGGCTTTTCATGTCAGAATAATCTGGTGGTCAGTGGTACCCCCTCCCTCACTTTACCACCACTCAGACTCCACTACCTCTCCTCCATCAGTGGCTGGCAGCAGCCTCCACCCGTAAGCGTTTCAGCTCGCACGGCATGGGCCGCGCGATAGTACGCTAGCAGCTCATTGGTCCGCTGGTGCGTGGGCCAATGGCGTGCACACCGCTTCGATACCATACAGTCCCGATATGAATGGATCCATTCACATATCTGACTGTGGTACGGCACAAGTCTGCATGCCCACTGGCCCACGCCAGGGACCAACGGGCATACAGCTGTACTGTACACAGTCAGTCAGCGGGTGGCCGGGTGACTTGCAGGTGGGGTGCTGCCACCCACTGCTGACCGGGGGAAGCAGAGTGGCAGGTCTGAGTGGGCAGGTGGGGAGGGGGGATACCGCTGGACCACCAGGGTTTTTCCACATAAAAAGCCCATGATCAGGCTGGATATGGTCCACTGGACTACCAGGGATATAACATTTATTACAATGCAAGCGATAGGGCTGGAAGCGGTCCACTGGACCACCAAGAATGCTTTAAAATTTTCTTCTTATACATATGCCTGTGATCGGGCTGGAAGCGGTCCACTGGACCACCAGGGATATCTTTTATATTACAATGCCTGCGATCAGGTTGGGGGGCCTGACACCGACGGACCCTGGCTCTGGAGCTCGGTTGGCCACCCACAGCTGGCAGCTGCCGTGTTGCGCCCAGCAATATGGCAGCGCACCTGTGGGTGGCCAGCCCTTGCTCCTTTTCTTTGGGCTCAACTTTGGGCACCAGTGTGCGGCACAAGTAGGGGTTGCACCAGCATATGCTCAGCACATCCCAGGCTGAATATCGGAATGTGCCGAGTATGCATGGGCATGCCCCCCACACTTGCACCGCATACATTACTGGTGCGCCCTGGCACATTGGGATTTTGGCAGCATAACATCCCCTTCTGAATATCGCACCGGGATGCATCAGTGGATTTCGCCTGGTGCAACACTCTTGTGCCATGCACAACCCCTTTGAATATCCAGCCCCATATGTTTGTTGGATAGGAAGGAATAATTTCTCTCTTTGAGGTATACTAGTCTCCAAGAGTCTGCAAGTTCTAGGTCCTCTAACATTTTTTTTAATAGATTCTAGACTTAATTTCTGAAAACTCTGGCTTGGTGGAATTCCTACATATAATGGGGTCTAAGACCCCATTAAAAATCTCCTCCTACAATAAGCTCATGATCTGAGAAGGTGTTTAACTCAGCAGTTGCATTGTTAAAGAAAGCCTCTAGTTTTGAGTTGGGTGCATAAATGTTGCATAACAGAATCTTCTGGCCATCGAAGGTGCCTACTGGTATTTGATATCTCCCTTCTGGGTTGGCCATATGAGCTTCTGTAACAAATTTAATACCCTTTCTAATCAAAATGGCTGTACCCCTTTTTTATTTAAAAGTGCTAAGCTCCTCTTGGCCCTTGGGTTTCCTGAATAAAAGCTACACCAGTTTTTGTTTGTTTAAATAACACAGTATCTTTTTTATTTTATAGGAGAATCTAACCCTTAAACATTCCAGGAAACAAATTTCTAGGGTATACATTTTGATCTAAGCCTTCTTAACAATAGTAACAATAAATCAATACATTCAACAGGTGAGTGTTAAAATTATTAGTAACATGAATGTCCATAGCACACAGTTGAAATCTTATTGAAATTTGAGAAGGAAAGGTCTTTTAACCAGAATTTGCTAATCATAGAAACACTAAAGATGCATAGAACTCAGCTAGCTATGAAATCTACCTTACAGTACATAACCTCTTATATATACAATAATGGATGGGGAAGTGTGGTTAACGAGAATTTAATGGTTGTCCAACATGTGGGATGCTGCATAAACCCCAAGGGCGAAGCCTGAGGGGTTTATTAAAGCATCCCACACCGAGGGCAACCATTAAATCCAAGTTACAAGCACACTTCCCCATCTTTTATTTTTTATAATTGCTGGTTAGTAATGTTTTGCCTAAGTGAATTAACCTGTGGCCACACTACACACACACAATATACACACACACACATATACTCACACACATACACACACACACATATACTCACACACATACACACACACACACACACACACACACACACACACACACACACACACACACACACACACACTCACACACACACACACACACACACACACACACACACACACACACACACACACACGCACACACACACACACACACACACACACACACACACACACACACTGTGTGTTTCTGACAGCCTGTTTTTTGGGTTTTTTTTTTGTTGGTAGAACTGCTTTTTTTCCACTTGCATTTTAGTTTTACTTTTAGGTTTTGGGTCGCGGTCGCGATCACTTACCTGAGTGAGTGAGGCACATTGGAGTTGTTCCTGCTGGCTGTAGTCCAGTGGAGGTTCCAAACAGCAGGATTAACCAGACAGATTTTTTGTTGGGGGTTCCTTTTTTATATTTGGAGAATGGAAGTGGTAAACTGTAAAAAAAAAAAAAAAAAAAAGACAAGTACTATCGGTCTAGGAGCTCCTCGCTACGCAAGCGAGGAGCCACCATGTTTTTCAAACTGTTTAGCCCACCCTGTAGGTGATGAACAGTCAATTAGGGTGCGGCTTTCTTTGAGTGACTCAGTGCATGCTATTCGTTATAGCCCATGGATTATAACAGTAAATTATAACTGCGTCAGTCAATGGAAAAAATTGCTGACCAGTTATTATATTGTTATTATTATTAGGAAGGCAAAGCAATTAGAGTATGATAACAGTTGATAATTAGTTAACTCGCTGTAAAATTCTATGTACTAATGTAAAAATAATCAAAAGGAAAGAAAAAAGAGGGAGTTAAGTAATTAGTAAACTACTATATCAGATCATATACTGACTGAAGAGCTGGCAGAGCCTCTGGCAGACCTATTTAATAGTTCACTAGAGACAGGCGTAGTACCGCAAGACTGGAGAACAGCACATGTAGTGCTGCTCCACAAAAGCGATCCCTAGGTGACCCAGGGAATTACAGACCAGTCAGTCTGACCTCCATTGTGGGCAAGCTCATGGAGACCATACTAAAGGAAAGGTTGGTGGACTATCTAGAGGAGCATGGTCTCCAGGATGCGAGGCAGCATGGGTTAATGGGGGGGCATGTCAAACAAATCTGATTGACTTATTTGACTGTGTCACTAAGACAGTAGACAGGGGCCAAGCGGTAGACATACTCTATCTTGAGTTCAGCAAGGCCTTTGATTCTGTGCCCCACAAAAGATTGATCAGGAAGTTGGTGGATCTTGGGGTTGAGGAAAAGATGGCCAGATGGGTGAAAAACTGGCTGAATGACAGAACCCAGAGGGTGGTTGTGGGGGGAGAGTTAACTGTAGGCTTGCCAGGATTTGATTTTTATTTTTTACAAAATTCGACCAAAAATATCGATCTTTATTTTGCGCATTTACTTCTGATTTTTCTAGAGTGTATTATATTATAAAGATCATGAAAATACAATATTTGATAGCTGTTACAATTTATTTTATGTAAAAAATGTATAAAATGTTATGTTAAAATCATCACACACAAACAGACATACATAACCGAAGTTAACGCTCTACTTGGGGTGGGTATGGGGGGAATGGGATCAGTAAATAGCAGCACTAATTCAA
The DNA here is from genome assembly GCA_016271365.2 of Neoceratodus forsteri. Taxonomy (NCBI): domain Eukaryota; kingdom Metazoa; phylum Chordata; order Ceratodontiformes; family Ceratodontidae; genus Neoceratodus; species Neoceratodus forsteri. Next base: position 335,046,239 of record CM028137.1, on the reverse strand, counting down.
GCATTGTGCCATGTAACTATAAATATTATTTTGTGTCTAACACTTCTGGAGATCCAAAACTAGACTAGGAAGTCAGAAGTTTCTGACCCATGCCGCTAGTGACAATGAGAGCTAATCACTTCAATGCACAGTATTCCCATTTTTATGCAGGGGTTAACAGCGTGATTTGCTCTCATTGTCACATTCAGAGTAAACTGCAAGTTTGCTAAGGAATGTAGCACTGAGCATTTATTCAATTGCTGGTTAATCAAAGGTCATTTACAGGTTGGTGCTAAGTTCCTTGATCTGACAAGCAACATAATTACATGAGACTGCAGAAGGTCATTGTGTGTGATTGAGTGTTATTGTTAACGGCAGACAGCATTAAATGAAAATACCAGACTTAGAAGAAACTGAAATTGTCAGTAGGGGAACAAGAAATTAGACTTTAATCGAGATATATGTATTTTCGTCTGTTTGGCAATTTCCAATGCCACCAACGTTTACCAATGAAAACCAATTTTATTTATTTATTTATTTAAGAGATTTACCAGATAAGCATACTGAGCGGGATCCACTCGTTTCCAGATGCGACCTGGGAGTTACATACATACAATACAATTGAAGCATAGGCAATGGTGCAATTCATCAGGTACAGAATGAGTACAATAAAGGGTGAAACATCTGGTCCAGGAAATGTTACAGGCTGGACTATGCATTAGGTACTTAAATACTTGTTTAGTTCAGAGTGCCTGAGTTACTAAAGCATGAGCAGACATAGACACATAGGTGGAGGCAGCAGTTAGAGTCACTTTTATAGTTTAAGGCACGATACGAAGCCTCTTGCTAGCAGAACTGGGCTGCAGGTTACAGTTACATGAGTCTGAGAAGTGGGCCTGCAGGAGAGTTTTCAAGGACTTTGGGGTGGAGGACAGCCTGATTTCAGCAGGGAGGTCATTCCAGAGTTTGAGCAGTCTATAACTGAAGGCTGATTGGCCCTTTGCGGTGTGCATGAAGGGGATAAGCAAAAGTCTTGAGTCAGAGCCTCTCAGGGAGTATGCCTGGGAGGGTTGAGCTGACAGGACGGAGCTGAGATAGGTGGGGAGAGAGTTGGACCAATACTTCAATGCGAGATTTGCACAATGAAGCTGGCGCCTGGATTGCAGCGAGGGGAGATCAAGGGTGTTATACAGATCGCAGTGGTGGGTGGTGGTGGGGCATTCTAGGATGAGCCTGCAGAAAGAATGAAAAAGGGGGTCCAGGTTTGCCAGGGTGGTTGGGGACTGCACTGTAGATAACATCTCCATAGTCGAAGATAGGGAGAATCGTTTTGAGTACTAGCTCCCACCTAACTGAGGTGGGTAGGCACCCTTTGTTACGGTAGAGTGCTCCTAGTTTTGGATATAGTTTTTTTTGAAGGGAGTCGATGTGGACGGAGAAATCTAGGTGGCGATCAAGCCATACACCCAGGTACCTGAAGGAGGTGCATGATTCCAGAGTGGTGCCATCTAGTGTATGGAAAGTGGGGGAGCAGCTAGTCGGGAGAGTCTCGTTATGCGGTTGAAAGTTAAGGAGACGGTTTTCTTAGCATTTATGGAGGAGTTGGTTAGAGCTAAGCCAGGATTGGACGGCATCAAAGTCCTGCTGTAGGGCAGAGTTTAAGGCTTCGCTGGAAGGGCCGAGGCGACAGAACGGTATCATCCACGTATATTTGTATGGTTGAGTTTGGGCAGACCAGCAGGAGGTCATTTAGAAATATGGAAAGAGAAGGGACCCAGGACAGAACCTCTGGGGACACCCAAGGTGATTGGGGTAGTAGGGGTCGATTTTACTGCTTGTTTCTGCCAGATAGGTAGGCATGGAACCAGCTGATGGCTAGATCGGATAGGCTTGCGCCTTTCAATTTTGTGGAGGAGTTTGGGTGGGAGATGGTATCAAAGGCCTTTGCCAGGTCAATGAATATAGCCGAGGAGAACCCTTTGTCCATGCCTGAGGCAATATCGTTAGTGAGTCTCAGCAAGGCTGTGGTGGTGGGTGGGTTCGAAACCCCGATTGGTGGGGGTGAAAAAGGTGGCATCAAGGAATTGGGTGAGTTGAGGAGACAGGCATTCCTGTAATTTGTCCAGGATTGGGAGAAGGGAGATAGGGCAATAGTTTCCGGGCTCGGATGGGTTGCCACCCTTTGGTAGTGGAATGATTACAGCCTCCTTCCATGCTGTTGGAATTTGGGCTGAGGAGAAGGAACAGTTGAGGAGGTCAGCTAGGGGAGCTGCAATGGCAGGGGCCGATAGGTATAGGAGTTTGGCTTCTAGGCCTAGCGGGCATTTACCTTTATTTGGGTTAAGGGAACGTAGGGCGGCCAGGACTTCGGTCGTTTGGACCAGATGGAAAGAGAACTCGGTGGCTTGGGGGTGCTGGGCAGGTGCAGGGGGGATTGGTCCGGGAGGAGAGGTTTGTAGGTTTGTCAGGAGAGACTTTGCGCAGATGGTGAAAAAGTTATTAAAAGTTGTGGCAACTTCTAGCGGCATGGATACATTTTTGCCCTGAATAATTAGGGTAGGGGTTGGCGGCTGAGTAGGGGCAGTGAGCAAGGATTTAATAGATTTCCAGAATTTGGCTGGGTGGCTAAGATTAGAGGAAAGGGCCGCTCGGAAGTAGCAATTTTTTGCCTGTCTTATGGCTTTGGTACAGTTGTTTCGGACGGTTCGGTAATGCTGCAGGGATTCTAGGGTGCCTGTTTGCCTTTGCTTTTTCCATGCCTGGTCTCTTGCATTACTCTTGGAGATAATGTCGGCAGAGACCCAGGGGAGATGGGTTAACCTTACCCTTTTGCTTCTGAGAGGGGCATGATGGTCCCATACGGCAAGAAATTGATTTCTGAATGCATCAAAAGCAAGGTCAATGGTAGATGCCAGTTGGATGAACGTCCAGTCGGCTGAGGCGAGATCATTTAGTAGGGAGTTGAGGCAGAGAGAGTTGAATGCTCTCGTGCGGAGTGCCCTTGGTGGGAGGTGGTTAGTGGGTCTGTGCACCTTTCTGATCACATAGATCATGTGGTGGTCACTCATTGAGTCAGGTAGGAGGCCAGCCTTTATAATCCTGTGTGGGTGTGATGTAAGCGCCCAGTCCAGGAGGGAGTGATTCTGGGATTTTGGGTTTAGGCGGGTGGGTTGCTCGATCTGTTGAGAGAGGTTAAGGGCTTTGATCTTGCTGCATAGTTTTGTGCAGTCTTTGTCTAACCAGTTGTGATTGAAGTCCCCGAGGATGTAGAGCTCCCCAGCACTGGCCAACTCTTTAAGAGATCCCAGGAGGTCCGTTATGGTGGATGCTGGGGTAGCAGGGGCACAATATATCCCAGCTACAAACACCAGTGAGCTATGGGATAGGACTAGTTTTACCATCATGGTATCAATATGGGGCGTGTGACTTGGTAGCTGGATAGAGGTAAACTGGAGTTTGTTGGATATATACATGGCAATGCCCCCACCTTTCTTGCTGCCTTGTCTATCCTGCCTTAGTACAGTGAATCCGGGCAAGGCTATTTAGAGTCAGCATGATGGGGTTTTAGCCATGTTTTGTTATTATGCAGATGTCCGTTTGGAGAGTTAGCCGTGGTTTGCAACTCTGGGACTTTGTTTAGAAGGCGATGTTGAGGTGAATAGGCTAACGCTTTCTCGGCAGGATTTGGGTGTGGGTGGGCGTGGACCAGGGTTTGTTTCAACATCACCCGCCAGTAGTAGCAACAGGGTGAGGTAGTTCAGGGTAGTATGCCATTTAAATTTAGTTTTAAATTTGGGGTTGTTAAATTCCGGGGTGTGGGAGGGGATTGACTTCACAAGGCTGCTTAGGGTGGATAAATGCAGGGTGAAAGATGGTGGGATGACGGAGGGGTAGGAAACCCAACCAAGAGTCGGTGGCTGAGCCTGTCGCTCCTCAGTGGGTGTGTTTAGGGGGTGGGTAGGGTCGGGTCAGAGCAAGAGAGAGGGAGCTTTCGATTAATATCGAATCCCGGCAAGCTTAGTTATCTGTCACAAGAAAGGTATCCAGTGGGGTCCCGCTGGGCTTGGTGCTGGGGCTGGTGTTGTTCAATGTCTTCATCAATGACGTTAGAGATGGCATTAAGGGCAAAATGTGCCTATTTGTGGATGACACCAAGCTCTGTGGGAGAGTGGACACAGCTGAAGGGACCTACAGGAAGATCTGGAACAGCTAGGGAGGTGGTCCAGGATCTGGCAGCTTGGTTTCAATGCCAAGAAATACAAAGTTATGCATATTGGAGCCAAGAATTCTGGGACAGAGTACTAGCTGGGTGGAGTCTGAGTATCTGCATCAGAGGAGAAGGACTTGGGAGTGATGATCACTAGTGACCTGAAGCACTCCACACAGTGCAAGAAAGTAGCAGCAAAGGCAAACAAGATGCTGGGATGCATATCTAGGGGGATCAGTAGTAGGAGAGAGGAGGTTATACTGCCCTTGTACAGATCACTGGTAAGGCCGCATCTAGAGTATGGAGTTCAGTACTGGTGCCCACACCTCAAAAAGGACATTTCCCTACTGGAGAAGGTCCAGAGGAGGGCTACAAAAATGATAGCAGGTCAGCAGGGTAAGGCATATGAGGAGAGGTTGAGGGCACTGAACATGTACTCCCTGGAAGACAGGAGAGAGGGGACATGATTGGGACCTTCAAGTACCTGAAAGGGATAAATAAGGTTGATAAGGAGAGTCTCTTTAAGCTGAGTGGCAACCATAACACGAGGGGCCACAGTCTTAAACTGGAGGGTGGTAGGTTTAGGAGGGAGGTCAGAAAAGACTTCTTCACAGAGAGGGTGGTGGTGGACACTTGGAATGCTCTGCCAGAAGAGGTAATCTTATTGAAGACAGTGGGTAGCTTTAGGAGAGGTTGGGATAGGTATAGAGGAGGATAAGGGTCATGGGTCGGGAGGATGGGAGGAGTGTGGAGAGGGGTCAGGGGCAGTAGCTCAAGCTGTGGATCCTGCAACATGAGCAGACATGATAGACCAAATGACCTGCTTCTGCTGGCTTCTTCATATGTTCATATTAAAACTAAACTTCTGAAGTAGGGTGAAATTCTACTTCTTTGTCATTAGGCAAAATACCAAACTTAAGCCCAAGGTATAGGTGTTACCATGACTAGACCTGGTTAGTTAGCCAAAGTTAGATTCCTTTGCTAACTCTGCCGAAAACTTTTAAAACATCAAGGTGATGCCATTCTTTTTTCCAACCATGCTATTGTTTTGCAGCACAATATGTCAAGAAATGTTATACTTCCACATAAGCACCAATGTATAAGTGTGGATGCTAGAGATGGAAATCAAATAAATTAAATTGGCAGTGCAGGGGTCAAACTATTAAACGGTCCAAAAAATTATAGTCTCAAAGTTAAGATATTTAAACATTTAAGAAATACTGCCCACAAATGTAATATTATTGCATGCACAATGTTTTTTAAGTTTAGCAGTAGGAGTTGTCTGCATTTGCACTGACTGCTATGTCAAAAGCCCTCATGCATAGCTAGCTGAAATAGACAAAACCTGTGAAGAGACAGCAAGAAATTAGGAGTACGCCAAAAGGCTATCATATCTACCCAGGATCCCCAAGGGCATTCCTACTCAGATTATGTGTTAACAAGCAGTAGGGACTCACTAAGACTCTCTAAGAACCGCACATGATGTTAGAGCATAGTCTGTTTCATTGTATGATACACCAGTAACCTTCACCTCTACACTGTACCAAAGGAGATGAAGGCAGTACTGTCTGATAACTGGCTGTGTATTCTGGAGCTGTGAATAGGAATGTTGACTTATAACCAAGCATTATGTACTGTTATACTGCTTTTATTTGTATACTGAAGGATACACAGACATTGAAAATTTCAATAAAAATATATTTACAAAAAAGAAGCAGGAGGGATGTACCCTGCACTCTCTCAGAAGGCAATAAACAGAAAAGTGACAGTTTCAGGACAGTTTGCATAGTAACCAGCTAGGTTAATTCATGACGAGCTAGGTGTCCTCCAATATGTAATCAAAGAAAGCACAAGTGTAAGAAGTTTTGGATCAGCACAATATCGCCAAGCCCATTAATATGGCCAAACAAGATAGCACTACAAACACTAAAACAAAAACAATATGCACGTCACATAGAAGTATAAAAGAACACATTTTTTGCTGCCGAAAGAGTAAGCATAAATTCAAAACTTTTTATCCACGATATGCTCAGTAAAAATATGAAAAACACTGTGGCATGAGGAAAATCAATAGATAAATAAGGAGCTGGAAACCTGGGATCAAATTTCCATGCAAGTGTCAAGTGTCACATTTAGTTCCAGAACAGAATCAATGCAGGCACGTTCCTCCTATACTGGAGAGATGCTCTTACCAGGAAAGTTCCACAGTCTAGTGAGGATGGATCAGAAAGTGGTATCACATGAAAGAAAGTTCATGCCATGTTAATCAGGAGATCCGATTGCATACACTGCCGTCACTCAGCCATGTCACTTGTTTGTCAACAAGGACCCATTAGAATCCAGAGACCAGTCATGGCACTATTCAATGAGTGAAGAGATGGTTAAATACAGCTAAATACTGTATAGATAGATAGATAGATAGATAGATAGATAGACAGATAGATAGATAGATAGATAGATAGATAGAGTACTTGTAATTTACACCTCACATTCCTACATCATGATATAGTACAGAGTTTACATGTAATTCATACCCCACTATGGTACGCCATACTACACTACAGAGTTTATATGTATGCAGCATCACAATATACCACACCATGCTAAACTACAGTTTATATGTACACAGCATCACACTATACCACACCACGCTACACTACAGAGTTTATATGTACACATCACACTATACCACACCACGCTACACTACAGAGTTTATATTTATACAGCATTACACTATACCACACCATACTACACTACAGAGTTTATATTTACATGGCACTACACTATACCACACCATACTACACTAGAGTTTATATTTACACGGCATTACACTATACCACACCATGCTACACTACAGAGTTTATATGTACACAGCATCACACTATACCACACCATACCACACCATGTACATGGCATCACACTATACCACACCAGACTACACTACAGAGTTTATATTTACATGCCGTCACACTATACCACACCATGCTACACTACAGAGTTTATATGTACACAACATCACACTACACCACACCATACTACATTACAAAGTTTATATGTATGCAGCATCACACTATGCCACACCACACTACACCACAGAGTTTATATGTACACAGCATCACACTATACCACACCATACTACACTACAGAGTTTATATGTACGCAGCATCACACTATACCACACCACGCTACACTACAGTGTTTATATGTACATTTCATCACACTACACCACACCACACTACACCACAGAGTTTATATGTACACACAGCATCACACTATACCACACCACACTACACTACAGAGTTTATATGTACACAGCATTGCACTATACCACACCACGCTACACTACAGAGTTTATATGTACGCATCACACTATACCACACCACGCTACACTACAGAGTTTATATGTATGCAGCATCACACTATACCACACCATACTACACTACAGAGTTTATATGTATGCAGCATCACACTATACCACACCACGCTACACTACAGAGCTTATATGTATGCATCACACTATACCACAACACGCTAACACTACAGTGTTTATATGTATGCAGCATCACGCTATACCACACCATACTACACCACAGAGTTTATATGTACACAGCATCACACTACACCACACCATATTACACTACAGAGTTTATATGTACACAGCATCACAATACACCACACCACACCATACTACACCACAGTTTATATGTACACAGCATCACACTATACCACACCACGCTACACTACAGAGTTTATATGTAATACAGCATTACACTATACCACACCATACTACACTACAGAGTTTATATTTACACAGCACTACACTATACCACACCATACTACATTAGAGTTTATATTTACACGGCATTACACTATACCACACCATGCTACACTACAGAGTTTACATGTACACAGCATCACACTATACCACACCATACCACACCATGTACATGGCATCACACTATACCACACCAGACTACACTACAGAGTTTATATTTACATGGCATCACACTATACCACACCATGCTACACTACAGAGTTTATATGTACACAACATCACACTACACCACACCATACTACACTACAAAGTTTATATGTATGCAGCATCACACTATACCACACCACACTACACCACAGAGTTTATATGTACACAGCATCACACTACACCACACCATACTACACTACAGAGTTTATATGTACACAGCATCACACTATACCACACCACGCTACACTACACAGTTTATATGTACGCATCACACTCTACCACACCACGCTACACTACAGTGTTTGTATGTACATTTCATCATACTACACAACACCATACTACACTACAGAGTTTATAAGTACATTTCATCACACTACACCACACCACACTACACCACAAAGTTTATATGTACACAGCATCACACTATACCACACCATACTAAACTACAGAGTTTATATGTACACAGCATCACACTATACCACACCACGCTACACTACACAGTTTATATGTATGCAGCATCACACTATACCACACCACACTACACTACAGAGTTTATATGAATGCAGCATCACACTATACCACACCACGCTACTTACAGAGTTTATATGTAGCAGCATCACACTATACCACACCACGCTACACTACAGTGTTTATATGTGCGCAGCAACACACTATACCACACCACGTACACTACAGTGTTTATAAGTATGCAGCATCACACTATACCACACTACGCCACATAACAGAGTTTATATGTATGCAGCATCACACTATACCACACCACACTACACTACAGAGTTTATATGTATGCAGCATCACACTATACCACACCACGCTACATTACAGAGTTTATATGTGCGCAGCATCACACTATACCACACTATGCTACACTACAGAGTTTATATGTGCGCAGCATCACACTATACCACACCACGCTACACTACAGAGTTTATATGTACACAGCATCACACTATACCACACCATACTACACTACAGAGTTTATATGTACATTCATCACACTATACACACCATACTACACTACAGAGTTTATATGCACATCACACTACACCACACCATACTACACCACAGCGTTTATATGTACATAGAATCACACTATACCACACCATACTACACTACAGAGTTTATATGTACGCAGCATCACACTGTACCACACCACGCTACACTACACAGTTTATATGTACGCAGCATCACACTATACCACACCACGCTACACTACAGTGTTTATATGTATGCAGCATCACGCTATACCACACCACGCTACACTACAGTGTTTATATGTACATTTCATCACACTACACCACACCATACTACACTACAGAGTTTATATGTACATTTCATCACACCACACCACACCACACTACACCACAGAGTTTATATGTACACAGCATCACACTATACAACACCATACTACACTACAGAGTTTATATGTACACAGCATCACACTATACCACACCACGCAACACTACACAGTTTATATGTAGACAGCATCACACTATATCAACACCACGCTACACTACAGAGTTTATATGTATGCAGCATCACACTATACCACACCACACTACACTACAAAGTTTATAAGAATGCAGCATTACACTATACCACACCACACTACACTACAGAGTTTATATGTAGACAGCATCACACTATACCACACCACGCTACTCTACAGAGTTTATATGTGCGCAGCATCACACTATACCACACCACGTACACTACAGTGTTTACATGTATGCAGCATCACACTATACCACACCACGCTACACTTACAGAGTTTATATGTATGGCATCACACTATACCACACCACGCCACACTACAGAGTTTATATGTATGCAGCATCACACTATACCACACCACACTACACTACAGAGTTTATATGTGCAGCATCACACTATACCACACCACGCACACTACAGAGTTTATATGCACAGCATCACACATACCACACCATACTACACTACAGAGTTTATATGTACACAGCATCACACTACACCACACCACGCTACACTACAGAGTTTATATGTACATTTCATCACACTATACCACACCATCCAACGCTACAGAGTTTAAATGCACACAGCATCACACTATACCACACCACACTACACTACAGAGTTTATATGTACGCAGCATTACACTATACCGCACCACGCTACACTACAGAGTTTATATGCACACAGCATCACACTATACCACACCATACTACACCACAGAGTTTATATGTACACAGCATCACACTACACCACACCATACTACACTACAGAGTTTATATGTACATTTCATCACACTATACCACACCATACTACACTACAGAGTTTATATGTAGACAGCATCACACTATACCACACCATACTACACTACAGAGTTTATATGTACGCATCATCACACTATACCACACCACGCTACACTACACAGTTTATATGTACGCAGCATCACACTATACCACACCACGCTACACTACAGTGTTTATATGTATGCAGCATCACACTATACCACACCACACTACACTACAGTGTTTATATGACATTTCATCACACTACACCACACCATACTACACTACAGAGTTTATATGTACATTTCATCACACTACACCACACCACACTACACCACAGAGTTTATATGTACACAGCATCACACTATACCACACCATACTACACTACAGAGTTTATATGTACACAGCATCACACTATACCACACCACGCTACACTACACAGTTTATATGTAGACAGCATCACACTATATCAACACCACGCTACACTACAGAGTTTATATGTATGCAGCATCACACTATACCACACCACACTACACTACAGAGTTTATAAGAATGCAGCATCACACTATACCACACCACACTACACTACAGAGTTTATATGTAGACAGCATCACACTATACCACACCACGCTACTCTACAGAGTTTATATGTGCGCAGCATCACACTATACCACACCACGCTACACTACAGTGTTTATATGTGCGCAGCATCACACTATACCACACCACGCACACTACAGAGTTTATATGTATGCAGCATCACACTATACCACACCACGCCACACTACAGAGTTTATATGTATGCAGCATCACACTATACCACACCACGCTACACTACAGAGTTTATATTTATGCAGCATCACACTATACCACACCACACTACACTACAGAGTTTATATGTGCGTAGCATCACACTATACCACGCCACGCTACACTACAGAGTTTATATGCACACAGCATCACACTATACCACACCATACTACACTACAGAGTTTATATGTACACAGCATCACACTACACCACACCACGATACACTACAGAGTTTATATGTACATTTCATCACACTATACCACACCATCCAACACTACAGAGTTTATATGTACACAGCATCACACTACACCACACCATACTACACTACAGAGTTTATATGTAACATTATCACACTATACCACACCACACTACACCACAGTTTATATGTACACAGCATCACACTGCACCACACCATACACACTAGCAGAGTTTATATGTTACATTCATCACACTATACCACACCACACTACACTACAGAGTTTATATGTACATCAGCATCACACTATACCACACCATACTACACACAGAGTTTATATGTACACAGCATCACACTATACCACACCATACTACACTACAGAGTTTATATGTACGCAGCATCACACTATACCACACCACGCTACACTACAGTGTTTATATGTATGCAGCATCACACTATACCACACCACGCTACACTACAGTGTTTATATGTACATTTCATCACACTACACCACACCATACTACACTACAGAGTTTATATGTACATTTCATCACACTACACCACACCACACTACACTACAGAGTTTATATGTACACAGCATCACACTATACCACACCACACTACACTACAGAGTTTATATGTACACAGCATCACACTATACCACACCACGCTACACTGCACATTTTATATGCACGCAGCATCACACTCTACCACACCACGCTACACTACAGTGTTTATATGTACATTTCATCACACTACACCACACCATACGACACTACAGAGTTTACATGTACATTTCATCACACTACACCACACCACAGAGTTTATATGTACACAGCATCACACTATAAAACACAATACTGCACTACAGAGTTTATATGTACACAGCATCACACTATACCACACCACGCTACACTACACAGTTTATATGTAGACAGCATCACACTATATCACACCACGCTACACTACAGAGTTTATATGTATGCAGCATCACACTATACCACACCACACTACACTACAAAGTTTATAAGAATGCAGCATCACACTATAACACACCACACTACACTACAGAGTTTATATGTAGACAGCATCACACTATACCACACCACGCTACTCGACAGAGTTTATATGTGCGCAGCATCACACTATACCACACCACGCTACACTACACAGTTTATATGTAGACAGCATCACACTATATCACACCACGCTACACTACAGAGTTTATATGTATGCAGCATCACACTATACCACACCACACCTACACTACAGAGTTTATATGTAATGCATCACACTATACCACACCACACTACACTACAGAGTTTATATGTAGCAGCATCACACTATACCACACCACGCTACTCACAGAGTTTATATGAGTGCAGCATCACACTATACCACACCACACCGCACTACAGAGTTTATATGTATGCAGCATCACACTATACCACACCACGCTACACTACAGAGTTTATATGTATGCAGCATCACACTATACCACACCATACTACACTACAGAGTTTATATGTATGCAGCATCACACTATACCACACCACACTACACTACAGAGTTTATATGTACGCAGCATCACACTATACCACACCACGCTACACTACACTGTTTATATGTATACAGCTCACCTATACCACACCACGCTACACTACAGAGTTTATATGTATGCAGCATCACACTATACCACACCACGCCACACTACAGAGTTTATCATGTATGCAGTATCACACTATACCACACCATGCTACACTACAGAGTTTATATGTATGCAGTCATCATACCACACCACACTACACTACAGAGTTTATATGTGCGCAGCATCACACTATACCGCACCACGCTACACTACAGAGTTTATATGCACACAGCATCACACTATACCACACCATACTACACTACAGAGTTTATATGTACACAGCATCACACTACACCACACCACGATACACTACAGAGTTTATATGTACATTTCATCACACTATACCACACCATCCAACACTACAGAGTTTATATGTACACAGCATCACACTACACCACACCATACTACACTACAGAGTTTATATGTACATTTCATAACACTATACCACACCACACTACACCACAGCCTTTATATGTACACAGCATCACGCTGCACCACACCATACTACACTACAGAGTTTATATGTACGCAGCATCACACTACACCACACCATACTACACCACAGAGTTTATATGTACACAGCATCACACTATACCACACCATACTACACTACAGAGTTTATATGTATGCAGCATCACACTATACCACACCACGCTACACTACAGAGTTTATATGTACGCAGCATCACACTATACCACACCACGCTACACTACAGTGTTTATATGTATGCAGCATCACGCTATACCACACCACGCTACACTGCAGTGTTTATATGTACATTTCATCACACTACACCACACCATACTACACTACAGAGTTTATATGTACATTTCATCACACTACACCACACCACACTACACCACAGAGTTTATATGTACACAGCATCACACTATACCACACCACACTACACTACAGAGTTTATATGTACACAGCATCACACTATACCACACCACGCTACACTACACAGTTTATATGCACAGCATCACACTCTACCACACCACGCCACACTACAGTGTTTATATGTACATTTCATCACACTACACCACACCATACTACACTACAGAGTTTATATGTACATTTCATCACACCACACCACACCACACTACACCACAGAGTTTATATGTACACAGCATCACACTATACCACACCATACTACACTACAGAGTTTATATGTACACAGCATCACACTATACCACACCACGCTACACTACACAGTTTATATGTACGACAGCATCACACTATACCACACCACGCTACATTACACAGTTTATATGTACGCAGCATCACACTCTACCACACCACGCTACACTACAGTGTTTATATGTACATTTCATCACACTACACCACACCATACTACACTACAGAGTTTACATGTACATTTCATCACACTACACCACACCACACTACACCACAGAGTTTATAAGTACACAGCATCACACTATAAAACACCACACTACACTACAAAGTTTATAAGAATGCAGCACCACACTATAACACACCACACTACACTACAGTGTTTATATGTGTGCAGCATCACACTATACCACACCACGTACACTACAGAGTTTATATGTATGCAGCATCACACTATACCACACCACGCTACATTACAGAGTTTATATGTATGCAGCATCACACTATACCACACCACGCTACATTACAGAGTTTATATGTATGCAGCATCACACTATACCACACCACGCTACACTACAGAGTTTATATGTATGCAGCATCACACTATACCACACCACGCTACACTACAGAGTTTATATGTATGCAGCATCACACTATACCACACCACGCTACACTACAGAGTTTATATGAATGCAGCATCACACTATACCACACCATACTACACTCACAGAGTTTATATGTATGCAGCATCACACTATACCACACCACACTACACTACAGAGTTTATATGTACGCAGCATCACACTATACCACACCATGCTACACTACAGTGTTTATATGTATGCAGCTTCACACTATACCACACCATGCTACACTACAGAGCTTATATGTACGCAGAATCACACTATACCACACCACGCTACACTACAGAGTTTATATGTACGCAGCATCACACTATACCACACCATGCTACACTACAGAGTTTATATGTATGCAGCATCACACTATACCACACCATGCTACACTACAGAGTTTATATGTGCAGCATCACACTATACCACACCACGCTACACTACAGAGTTTATATGTATGCAGCATCGCACTATACCACACCACGCTACACTACAGAGTTTATATGTTACGCATCACACTATACCACACCATGCTACACTACAGAGTTTATATGTATGCAGCATCACACTATACCACACCACACTACACTACAGAGTTTATATGTACGCAGCATCACACTATACCACACCACGCTACACTACAGTGTTTATATGTATGCAGCATCACGCTATACCACACCATACTACACTACAGAGTTTATATGTACACAGCATCACACTACACCACACCATATTACACTACAGAGTTTATATGTACATTTCATCACACTACACCACACCACTCTACACTACAGAGTTTATATGTACACAGCATCACACTATACCACACCACGCTACACTACACAGTTTATATGTATGCAGCATCACACTCTACCACACCACACTACACTACAGTGTTTATATGTACATTTCATCACACATACCACACCACACTACTACACGAGTTTATATGTACATTTCATCACACTACACCACACCACACTACACCACAGAGTTTATATGTACACAGCATCACACTATACCACACCATACTACACTACAGAGTTTATATGTACACAGCATCACACTATACCACACCACGCTACACCACAGAGTTTATATGTATGCAGCATCACACTATACCACACCACACTACACTACAAAGTTTATAAGAATGCAGCATCACACTATACCACACCACACTACACTACAGAGTTTATATGTAGACAGCATCACACTATACCACACCACGCTACACTACAGTGTTTATATGTGCGCAGCATCACACTATACCACACCACGACACTACTACAGTGTTTATATGAATGCAGCATCACACTATACCACACTACGCTACATTACAGAGTTTATATGTATGCTGCATCACACTATACCACACCACACTACACTACAGAGTTTATACTGTATGCAGCATCACACTATACCACACCACGTACACTACAGTGTTTATAAGTATGCAGCATCACACTATACCACACCAAGCTACATTACAGAGTTTATATGTATGCAGCATCACACTATACCACACTATGCTACACTACAGAGTTTATATGTGCGCAGCATCACACTATACCACACCACGCTACACTACAGAGTTTCTATGTAAACAGCATCACACTATACCACACCATACTACACAACAGAGTTTATATGTACATTTCATCACACTATACAACACCATCCTACACTACGAGTTTATATGTACACAGCATCACACTACACCACACCATACTACACTACAGAGTTTATATGAACATTTCATCACACTATACCACACCATACTACACTCACAGGCTTTATATGTACATAGCATCACACTACACCACACCATACTACACTACAGAGTTTATATGTATTCATCACACTATACCACACCATACTACACTACAGAGTTTATATGTACGCAGCATCACACTATACCACACCATACTACACCACAGAGTTTATATGTACACAGCATCACACTATACCACACCATACTACACTACAGAGTTTATATGTACGCAGCATCACACTGTACCACACCACGATACACTACACAGTTTATATGTACGCAGCATCACACTATACCACACCACGCTACACTACAGTGTTTATATGTATGCAGCATCACGCTATACCACACCATGCTACACTACAGTGTTTATATCTACATTTCATCACACTACACCACACCATACTACACTACAGAGTTTATATGTACATTTCATCACACTACACCACACCACACTACACCACAGAGTTTATATGTACACAGCATCACACTATACCACACCACGCTACACTACACAGTTTATATGTAGACAGCATCACACTATATCAGCACCACGCTACACTACAGAGTTTATATGTATGCAGCATCACACTATACCACACCACACTACATTACAAAGTTTATAAGAATGCAGCATTACACTATACCACACCACACTACACTCACAGAGTTTATATGTAGACAGCATCACACTATACCACACCACGCTACTCTACAGAGTTTATATCTGCGCAGCATCACACTATACCACACCACGTACACTACAGTGTTTACATGTATGCAGCAACACACGATACCACACAACGCTACATTACAGAGTTTATATGTATGCAGCATCACTCTATACCACACCACGCTACACTACAGAGTTTATATGTATGAGGCATCACACTATACCACACCACACTACACTACAGAGTTTATATGTGCGCAGCATCACACTATATCGCACCACGCTACACTACAGAGTTTATATGTACGCAGCATCACACTACACCACACCATACTATACCACAGAGTTTATATGTACACAGCATCACACTATACCACACCATACTACACTACAGAGTTTATATGTACACAGCATCACACTATACCACACCACACTACACTACAGAGTTTATATGTACGCAGCATCACACTATACCACACCACGCTACACTACAGTGTTTATATGTATGCATCACGCTATACCACACATAATTACACTACAGTGTTTATATGTACATTTCATCACACTATACCACACCATACTACACTACAGAGTTTATATGTACATTTCATCACACTACACCACACCACACTACACCACAGAGTTTATATGTACACAGCATCACACTATACCACACCACACTACACTCACAGAGTTTATATGTACACAGCATCACACTCATACCACACCACGCTACACTACACAGTTTATATGTATCGCAGCATCACACTATACCACACCACGCTACACTACAGTGTTTATATGTATGCAGCATCACGCTATACTACACCACGCCACACTACAGTGTTTATATGTACATTTCATCACACTACACCACACCATACTACACTACAGAGTTTATATGTACATTTCATCACACCACACCACACCACACTACACCACAGAGTTTATATGTACACAGCATCACACTATACAACACCATACTACACTACAGAGTTTATATGTACACAGCATCACACTATACCACACCACGCAACACTACACAGTTTATATGTAGACAGCATCACACTATATCAACACCACGCTACACTACAGAGTTTATATGTATGCAGCATCACACTATACCACACCACACTACACTACAAAGTTTATAAGAATGCAGCATTACACTATACCACACCACACTACACTACAGAGTTTATATGTAGACAGCATCACAATATACCACACCACGCTACTCTACAGAGTTTATATGTGCGCAGCATTACACTATACCACACCACACTACAGTGTTTATATGTGCGCAGCATCACACTATACCACACCACGTACACTACAGTGTTTACATGTATGCAGCATCACACTATACCACACCACGCCACATTACAGAGTTTATATGTATGCAGCATCACACTATACCACACCACGCTACACTACAGAGTTTATATTTATGCAGCATCACACTATACCACACCACACTACACTACAGAGTTTATATGTGCGTAGCATCACACTATACCACACCACGCCACACTACAGAGTTTATATGTACACAGCATCACACTATACCACACCATACTACACTACAGAGTTTATATGTACACAGCATCACACTATACCACACCACCACATACACTACAGAGTTTATATGTACATTTCATCACACTATACCACACCATCCTACACTACAGAGTTTATATGTACACAGCATCACACTACACCACACCATACTACACTACAGAGTTTATATGTACATTTCATAACACTATACCACACCATACTACACCACAGAGTTTATATGTACACAGCATCACACTACACCACACCACGCTACACTACAGAGTTTATATGTACATCATCACACTATACCACACCATACTACACTACAGAGTTTATATGTACGCAGCATCACACTACACCACACCATACTACACCACAGAGTTTATATGTACACAGCATCACACTATACCACACCACACTACACTACAGAGTTTATATGTATGCAGCATCACACTATACCACACCACGCTACACTACACAGTTTATATGTATGCAGCATCACACTATACCACACCACGCTACACTACAGTGTTTATATGTATGCAGCATCACGCTATACCACACCACGCTACACTACAGTGTTTATATGTACATTTCATCACACTACACCACACCATACTACACTACAGAGTTTATATGTACATTTCATCACACTACACCACACCACACTACACTACAGAGTTTATATGTACACAGCATCACACTATACCACACCACACTACACTACAGAGTTTATATGTACACAGCATCACACTATACCACACCACGCTACACTGCACATTTTATATGCACGCAGCATCACACTCTACCACACCACGCTACACTACAGTGTTTATATGTACATTTCATCACACTACACCACACCATACGACACTACAGAGTTTACATGTACATTTCATCACACTACACCACACCACAGAGTTTATATGTACACAGCATCACACTATAAAACACAATACTGCACTACAGAGTTTATATGTACACAGCATCACACTATACCACACCACGCTACACTACACAGTTTATATGTAGACAGCATCACACTATACCACACCACGCTACACTACAGAGTTTATATGTATGCAGCATCACACTATACCACACCACACTACACTACAGAGTTTATAAGAATGCAGCATCACACTATACCACACCACACTACACTACAGAGTTTATATGTAGACAGCATCACACTATACCACACCACGCTACTCGACAGAGTTTATATGTGCGCAGCATCACACTATACCACACCACGCTACACTACACAGTTTATATGTAGACAGCATCACACTATATCACACCACGCTACACTACAGAGTTTATATGTATGCAGCATCACACTATACCACACCACACTACACTACAAAGTTTATAAGAATGCAGCATCACACTATAACACACCACACTACACTACAGAGTTTATATGTAGACAGCATCACACTATACCACACCACGCCACTACAGAGTTTATATGTATGCAGCATCACACATACCACACCACACTACACACAGAGTTTATATGTATGCAGCATCACACTATACCACACCACGCCACACTACAGAGTTTATATGTATGCAGCATCACACTATACCACACCACACTACACTACAGAGTTTATATGTACGCAGCATCACACTATACCACACCACACTACACTACAGAGTTTATATGTATGCAGCATCACACTATACCACACCACACTCACACTACAGAGTTTATATGTACGCAGACATCACACTATACCACACCACGCCACACCACAGTGTTTATATGTATACAGCATCCACTATACCACACCATGCTACACTACAGAGTTTATATGTACGCAGCATCACACTATACCACACCACGCTACACTACAGAGTTTATATGTACGCAGCATCACACTATACCACACCATGCTACACTACAGAGTTTATATGTATGCAGCATCACACTATACCACACCACACTACACTACAGAGTTTATATGTACACAGCATCACACTATACCACACCACGCTACACTACACAGTTTATATGCACGCAGCATCACACTCTACCACAACACGCTACACTACAGTGTTTATATGTACATTTCATCACACTACACCACACCATACTACACTACAGAGTTTACATGTACATTTCATCACACTACACCACACCACACTACACCACAGAGTTTATATGTACACAGCATCACACTATACCACACCATACTACACTACAGAGTTTATATGTACACAGCATCACACTATACCATACCACGCTACACTACACAGTTTATATGTAGACAGCATCACACTATACCACACCACGCTACATTACACAGTTTATATGCATGCAGCATCACACTCTACCACAACACGCTACACTACAGTGTTAATATGTACATTTCATCACACTACACCACACCATACTACACTACAGAGTTTACATGTACATTTCATCACACTACACCACACCACACTACACCACAGAGTTTATAAGTACACAGCATCACACTATAAAACACCACACTACACTACAAAGTTTATAAGAATGCAGCATCACACTATAACACACCACACTACACTACAGTGTTTATATGTGTGCAGCATCACACTATACCACACCACGCACACTACAGAGTTTATATGTATGCAGCATCACACTATACCACACCACGCTACACTACAGAGTTTATATGTATGCAGCATCACACTATACCACACCACGCTACTATTACAGAGTTTATATGTATGCAGCATCACACTATACCACACCACGCTACACTACAGAGTTTTTATGTATGCAGCATCACACTATACCACACCACGCTACACTACAGAGTTTATATGTATGCAGCATCACACTATACCACACCACGCTGCACTACAGAGTTTATATGAATGCAGCATCACACTATACCACACCATACTACACTACAGAGTTTATATGTATGCAGCATCACACTATACCACACCACACTACACTACAGAGTTTATATGTACGCAGCATCACACTATACCACACCATGCTACACTACAGAGTTTATATGTATACAGCATCACACTATACCACACCATGCTACACTACAGAGTTATATGTACGCAGCATCACACTATACCACACCACGCTACACTACAGAGCTTACATGTACGCAGTATCACACTATACCACACCATGCTACACTAAAGAGTTTCTATGTATGCAGCATCACACTATACTCACCATGCTACACTACAGAGTTTATATGTAGCAGCATCACACTATACCACACCACACTACACTACAGAGTTTATATGTATGCAGCATCACACTATACCACACCACGCTACACTACAGAGTTTATATGTTACGCATCACACTATACCACACCACGCTACACTACAGAGTTTATATGTACGCATCACACTACACCACACCACGCTACACTACAGTGTTTATATGTATGCAGCATCACACTATACCACACCACACTACACTACAGAGTTTATATGTACGCAGCATCACACTATACCACACCACGCTACACTACAGTGTTTATATGTATGCAGCATCACACTATACCACACCATACTACACTACAGAGTTTATATACACAGCATCACACTACACCACACCATACTACACTACAGAGTTTATATGTACATTTCATCACACTACACCACACCACACTACACTACAGAGTTTATATGTACACAGCATCACACTATACCACACCACGCTACACTACACAGTTTATATGTACGCAGCATCACACTCTACCACACCACGCTACACTACAGTGTTTATATGTACATTTCATCACACTACACCACACCATACTACACTACAGAGTTTATATGTACATTTCATCACACTACACCACACCACACTACACCACAGAGTTTATATGTACACAGCATCACACTATACCACACCATACTACACTACAGAGTTTATATGTACACAGCATCACACTATACCACACCACGCTACACTACAGAGTTTATATGTATGCAGCACACTATACCACACCACACTACACTACAAAGTTTATAAGAATGCAGCATCACACTATACCACACCACACTACACTACAGAGTTTATATGTAGACAGCATCACACTATACCACACCACGCTACACTACAGTGTTTATATGTGCGCAGCATCACACTATACCACACCACGTACACTACAGAGTTTATAAGTATGCAGCATCACACTATACCACACTACGCTACATTACAGAGTTTATATGTATGCAGCATCACACTATACCACACCACACTACACCACAGAGTTTATATGTATGCAGCATCACACTATACCACACCACGCACACTACAGATGTTTATAAGCATGCAGCATCACACTATACCACACCACGCTACATTACAGAGTTTATATGTGCAGCATCACACTATACCACACCATGCTACACTACAGAGTTTATATGTACGCAGCATCACACTATACCACACCACGCTACACTACAGAGTTTATATGTACACAGCATCACACTATACCACACCATACTACACTACAGACTTTATATGTACATTTCATCACACTATAAAACACCATCCTACACTACAGAGTTTATATGTACACAGCATCACACTACACCACACCATACTACACTACAGAGTTTATACGTACATTTCATAACACTATACCACACCATACTACACCACAGCGTTTATATGTACATAGCATCACACTATACCACACCATACTACACTACAGAGTTTATATGTACATTTCATCACACTATACCACACCATACTACACTACAGAGTTTATATGTACGCAGCATCACACTACACCACACCATACTACACCACAGAGTTTATATGTACACAGCATCACACTATACCACACCATACTACACTACAGAGTTTATATGTACAGCATCACACTATACCACACCACGCTACACTACAGAGTTTATATGTACGCAGCATCACACTATACCACACCACGCTACACTACAGTGTTTATATGTATGCAGCATCACACTATACCACACCATGCTACACTACAGTGTTTATATGTACATTTCATCACACTACACCACACCATACTATACTACAGAGTTTATATGTACATTTCATCACACTACACCACACCACACTACACCACAGAGTTTATATGTACACAGCATCACACTATACCACACCACGCTACACTACAGAGTTTATATGTATGCAGCATCACACTATACCACACCACGCTACACTACAGAGTTTATATGTATGCAGCATCACACTATACCACACCACACTACACTACAAAGTTTATATGAATGCAGCATTACACTATACCACACCACACTACACTACAGAGTTTATATGTAGACAGCATCACACTATACCACACCACGCTACATCTACAGAGTTTATATGCAGCATCACACTATACCACACCACACTACACTACAGAGTTTATATGTATGCAGCATCACACTATACCACACCACGCTACACTACAGAGTTTATATGTATGCAGCATCACACTATACCACACCACGCCACACTACAGAGTTTATATGTATAGCATCACACTATACCACACCACACTACACTACAGAGTTTATATGTGGCATCACACACTATACCACAACGCTACACTACAGAGTTTATATGTACGCAGCATCACACTACACCACACCATACTACACCACAGAGTTTATATGTACACAGCATCACACTATACCACACCATACTACACAGAGTTTATATGTACGCAGCATCACACTACACCACACCACGCTACACTACAGAGTTTATATGTACGCAGCATCACACTATACCACACCACGCTACACTACAGAGTTTATATGTATGCAGCATCACACTATACCACACCACGCTACACTACAGTGTTTATATGTACATTTCATCACACTACACCACACCATACTACACTACAGAGTTTATATGTACATTTCATCACACTACACCACACCACACTACACTACAGAGTTTATATGTACACAGCATCACACTATACCACACCACACTACACTACAGAGTTTATATGTACACAGCATCACACTATACCACACCACGCTACACTGCACATTTTATATGCACGCAGCATCACACTCTACCACACCACGCTACACTCACAAGTGTTTATATGTACATTTCATCACACTACACCACACCATACTACACTACAGAGTTTATATGTACATTTCATCACACTAACACCACACTCACAGAGTTTATATGTACACAGCATCACACTATACCACACCATACTACACTACAGAGTTTATATGTACACAGCATCACACTATACCACACCACGCTACACTACACAGTTTATATGTAGACAGCATCACACTATACCACACCACGCTACACTACAGAGTTTATATGTATGCAGCATCACACTATACCACACCACACTACACTACAGAGTTTATATGAATGCAGCATCACACTATACCACACCACACTACACTACAGAGTTTATATGTAGACAGCATCACACTATACCACACCACGCTACACTACAGAGTTTATATGTGCGCAGCATCACACTATACCACACCACACCGCACTACAGAGTTTATATGTATGCAGCATCACACTATACCACACCACGCTACACTACAGAGTTTATATGAATGCAGCATCACACTATACCACTCCATACTACACTACAGAATTTATATGTATGCAGCATCACACTATACCACACCACACTACACTACAGAGTTTATATGTACGCAGCATCACACTATACCACACCACGCCACACTACAGAGTTTATATGTATACAGCATCACACTATACCACACCATGCTACACTCAGAGTTTATATGTACGCAGCATCACACTATACCACACCACGCTACACTAGAGTTTATATGTATGCAGCATCACACTATACCACACCACGCTACACTACAGAGTTTATATGTATGCAGCATCACACTATACCACACCACACTACACTACAGAGTTTATATGTGCGCAGCATCACACTATACCACACCACGCCACACTACAGAGTTTATATGTACACAGCATCACACTATACCACACCATACTACACTACAGAGTTTATATGTACACAGCATCACACTATACCACACCACGCTACACTACAGAGTTTATTGACATTTCATCACACTATACCACACCATCCAACACTACAGAGTTTATATGTACACAGCATCACACTACACCACACCACTACTACACTACAGAGTTTATATGTACATTTACACACTATACCACACCATACTACACCACAGAGTTTATATGTACACAGCATCACACTATACCACACCATACTACACTACAGAGTTTATATAATGCGCATCACACTATACCACACCACACTACACTACAGAGTTTATATGTACACAGCATCACACTATACCACACCATACTACACTACAGAGTTTATATGTATGCAGCATCACACTATACCACACCACGCCACACTACAGAGTTTATATGTACGCAGCATCACACTATACCACACCACGCACACTACAGTGTTTATATGTATGCAGCATCACACTATACCACACCACGCTACACTACAGTGTTTATATGTACATTTCATCACACTACACCACACCATACTACACCACAGAGTTTATATGTATACAGCATCACACTATACCACACCATACTACACTACAGAGTTTATATGTACACATGCATCACACTATACCACACCACACGCAACTACAGAGTTTATATGTAGACAGCATCACACTATACCACACCACACTACACTACAGAGTTTATATGTACGCAGCATCACACTATACCACACACCACACTACAGAGTTTATATGTACATTCATCACACACACCACACCATACACACTACAGAGTTTATATGTATCAGCATCACACTATACCACACCATGCCTACACTACAGAGTTTATATGTCATTTCATCACACACACCACACCATACTACACTACAGAGTTTATATGTACATTTCATCACACTACACCACACCACACTACACCACAGAGTTTATATGTACACAGCATCACACTATACCACACCATACTACACTACAGAGTTTATATGTACACAGCATCACACTATACCACACCACGCTACACTACACAGTTTATATGTAGACAGCATCACACTATACCACACCACGCTACACTACAGAGTTTATATGTATGCAGCATCACACTATACCACACCACACTACACTACAAAGTTTATAAGAATGCAGCATCACACTATACCACACCACGCCACTCTACAGAGTTTATATGTGCGCAGTATCACACTATACCACCACCACACTACAGTGTTTTATATCAGCAGCATCACACTATACCACACCACGCTACACTACAGAGTTTATATGTATGCAGCATCACACTATACCACACCACGCTACACTACAGAGTTTATATGTATGCAGCATCACACTATACCACACCACGCTACACTACAGAGTTTATATGTATGCAGCATCACACTATACCACACCACGCTACACTACAGAGTTTATATGTGCGCAGCATCACACTATACCACACCACGCTACACTACAGAGTTTATATGCACACAGCATCACACTATACCACACCATACTACACTACAGAGTTTATATGTACACAGCATCACACTATACCACACCACATACACTACAGAGTTTATATGTACATTTCATCACACTATACCACACCATCCAACACTACAGAGTTTATATGTACACAGCATCACACTACACCACACCATACTACACTACAGAGTTTATATGTACATTTCATCACACTATACCACACCACACTCACACCACAGCTTTATATGACACAGCATCACACTACACCACACCATACTACACTACAGAGTTTATATGTACATTTCATCACACTATACCACACCATACTACACTACAGAGTTTATATGTACGCATCACACTACACCACACCAAATACTACACCACAGAGTTTATATGTACACAGCATCACACTATACCACACCATACTACACTACAGAGTTTATATGTATGCAGCATCACACTACACCACACCACATACCTACACTAGTTTATATGTACGCAGCATCACACTATACCACACCACGCCACACTACAGTGTTTATATGTATGCAGCATCACAGCTATACCACACCACGCTACACTGCAGTGTTTATATGTACATTTCATCACACTACACCACACCATACTACACTACAGAGTTTATATGTACATTTCATCACACTACACCACACCACACTACACTACAGAGTTTATATGTACACAGCATCACACTATACCACACCACACTACACTACAGAGTTTATATGTACACAGCATCACACTATACCACACCACGCTACACTACACAGTTTATATGCACGCAGCATCACACTCTACCACAACACGCTACACTACAGTGTTTATATGTACATTCATCACACTACACACCACACCATACTACACTCACAGAGTTTAATGTACATTTCATCACACTACACCACACCACACTACACCACAGAGTTTATATGTACACAGCATCACACTATACAACACCATACTGCACTACAGAGTTTATATGTACACAGCATCACACTATACCACACCACGCTACACTACACAGTTTATATGTAGACAGCATCACACTATACCACACCACACTACACTACAAAGTTTATAAGAATGCAGCATCACACTATACCACACTACACTACACTACAAGTTTATATGTGTGCAGCATCACACTATACCACACCACGTACACTACAGAGTTTATATGTAGACAGCATCACACTATACCACACCACACTACACTACAGAGTTTATATGTATGCAGCATCACACTATACCACACCACGCTACACTACAGAGTTTATATGTATGCAGCATCACACTATACCACACCACGCTACACTACAGAGTTTATATGTATGCAGCATCACACTATACCACACCACGCTACACTACAGAGTTTATATGTATGCAGCATCACACTATACCACACCACGCTACACTACAGAGTTTATATGAATGCAGCATCACACTATACCACACCATACTACACTACAGAGTTTATATGTATGCAGCATCACACTATACCACACCACACTACACTACAGAATTTATATGTACGCAGCATCACACTATACCACACCACGCTACACTACAGTGTTTATATGTATACAGCATCACACTATACTACACCATGCTACACTACATAGAGCTATATGTACGCAGCATCACACTATACCACACACGCCACACTCACAGAGCTTATATGTACAGCAGTATCACACTATACCACACCATGCTACACTACACAGTTTATATGTATGCAGCATCACACTATACCTCACCATGCTACACTACAGAGTTTATATGTATGCAGCATCACACTATACCACACCACGCTACACTACAGAGTTTATATGTATGCAGCATCACACTATACCACACCACGCTACACTACAGAGTTTATATGTACGCATCACACTATACCACACCACGCTACATTACAGAGTTTATATGTACGCAGCATCACACTACACCACACCACGCTACACTACAGTGTTTATATGTATGCAGCATCACGCTATACCACACCACGCTACACTACAGAGTTTATATGTACGCAGCATCACACTATACCACACCACGCTACACTACAGTGTTTATATGTATGCAGCATCACACTATACCACACCATACTACACTACAGAGTTTATATGTACACAGCATCACACTACACCACACCATACTACACTACAGAGTTTATATGTACATTTCATCACACTATACCACACCACACTACACTACAGAGTTTATATGTACACAGCATCACACTATACCACACCACGCTACACTACACAGTTTATATGTACGCAGCATCACACTCTACCACACCACACTACACTACAGTGTTTATATGTACATTTCATCACACTACACCACACCATACTACACTACAGAGTTTATATGTACATATCATCACACTACACCACACCACACTACACCACAGAGTTTATATGTACACAGCATCACACTATACCACACCACACTACACTACAGAGTTTATATGAATGCAGCATCACACTATACCACACCACACTACACTACAGAGTTATATATGTAGACAGCATCACACTATACCACACCACGCTACACTACAGTGTTTATATGTATGCAGCATCACACTATACCACACCACGTACACTACAGTGTTTATATGTATGCAGCATCACACTATACCACACCACGCTACATTACAGAGTTTATATGTATGCAGCATCACACTATACCACACCACACTACACTACAGAGTTTATATGTATGCAGCATCACACTATACCACACCATCCTACACTACAGAGTTTATATGTATGCAGCATCACACTATACCACACCACGCTACATTACAGAGTTTATATGTACGCAGCATCACACTATACCACACCATGCTACACTACAGAGTTTATATGTGCGCAGCATCACACTATACCACACCACGCTACACTACAGAGTTTATATGTACACAGCATCACACTATACCACACCATACTACACTACAGAGTTTATATGTACATTTCATCACACTATACCACACCATCCTACACTACAGAGTTTATATGTACACAGCATCACACTACACCACACCATACTACACTACAGAGTTTATATGTACATTTCATCACACTATACCACACCATACTACACTACAGAGTTTATATGTACACAGCATCACACTACACCACACCATACCACACCACAGAGTTTATATGTACACAGCATCACACTATACCACGCCATACTACACTACAGAGTTTATATGTATGCAGCATCACACTATACTACACCACGATACACTACACAGTTTATATATACGCAGCATCACACTATACCACACCACGCTACACTACAGTGTTTATATGTATGCAGCATCACGCTATACCACACCACGCTACACTACAGTGTTTATATGTACATTTCATCACACTACACCACACCATACTACACTACAGAGTTTATATGTACATTTCATCACACTACACCACACCACACTACACCACAGAGTTTATATGTACACAGCATCACACTATACCACACCACACTACACTACAGAGTTTATATGTACACAGCATCACACTATACCACACCACGCTACACTACACAGTTTATATGTACGCAGCATCACACTCTACCACACCACGCTACACTACAGTGTTTATATGTACATTTCATCACACTACACCACACCATACTACACTACAGAGTTTATATGTACATTTCATCACACTACACCACACCACACTACACCACAGAGTTTATATGTACACAGCATCACACTATACCACACCATACTCACTACAGAGTTTATATGTACACAGCATCACACTATACCACACCACGCACACCACAGTTTATATGTAGATAGCATCACACTATACCACACCACGCCACACTACAGAGTTTATATGATGCAGCATCACACTATACCACACCACACTACACTACAGAGTTTATATGTATGCAGCATCACACTATACCACACCACGCACACTACAGAGTTTATATGTACATTTCATCACACTATACCACACCATACTACACTACAGAGTTTATATGTACGCAGCATCACACTATACCACACCACGCTACACTACAGAGTTTATATGTATGCAGCATCACACTATACCACACCACGCTACACTACAGAGTTTATATGTATGCAGCATCACACTATACCACACCATGCTACACTACAGAGTTTATATGTATGCAGCATCACACTATACCACACCACACTACACTACAGAGTTTATATGTATGCAGCATCACACTATACCACACACACCACTACCACATTACAGAGTTTATATGTATGCAGCATCACACTATACCACACCACGCTACACTACAGAGTTTATATGTATGCAGCATCACACTATACCACACCACGCTACACTACAGAGCTTACATGTACGCAGCATCACACTATACCACACCACGCTACACTACAGAGTTTATATGTATGCAGCATCACACTATACCACACCATACTACACTACAGAGTTTATATGTACGCAGCATCACACTATACCACACCACGCTACACTACAGAGTTTATATGTACACAGCATCACACTATACCACACCATACTACACTACAGAGTTTATATGTACGCAGCATCACACTATACCACACTACACTACAGAGTTTATATGACATTTCATATCATTCAATACAATCAATCAATCAAAATCAATCAAAATCTTTATTTATTCAGGGTTAATATCATTGAGCAAAGCTCATTTACAAGATGGACCTGAGTGGTCATACAAATGAGGATACAAGTATTATTACATAGACAAGAATAGAATAAATAGCAATACAATGGCATGAAATGATTATATACAACAATTTATATATATACAAGTAACAATAGAACCATTTAGCCTGTAGGAAAAAAGAGGACAAAGGGTATAGCAGTCCTAAAATATAAGTTATATGGTCTAACTAGTTTTAAGTGAATATAATAGGTGATTCGAAGAAAGAAATTGAGTTAATATAATGGATAGAAAAAGGGAGGTTGGGTCAGATTGGTAGGGGATTATGCTTTATAAAAGCAATTGCAGAGCTCTGG
Organism: Neoceratodus forsteri; assembly: GCA_016271365.2. Taxonomy (NCBI): domain Eukaryota; kingdom Metazoa; phylum Chordata; order Ceratodontiformes; family Ceratodontidae; genus Neoceratodus; species Neoceratodus forsteri. Next base: position 335,013,776 of record CM028137.1, on the reverse strand, counting down.
AAAAAGGGTGGAGAAATCTTTGAAGGATGCCAGAGGTAGTAGGCTATCTAGCTTCATGGATTTTGGAGAGAGTTCCATGCAGCTGCTAAGGAATAGCTGAAAGCAGCCCTCCCATACCGGTGCAGGCATTGGGACCTTTAATTGATGAGTTTACTGATCCTTAAGGTGTATGGCCTGGTTGTAATTTGGGTAAAGCAATCAGTGATATAGGTCGGTAGTTTGCCTGTTAACGCTTTGAGTATCCAGATAACAGCATTCCTATTTCTTCTGTGTTGCAATGATGTCCAGTACATTTATATGTACATTTCATCACACTATACCACACCATCCAACACTACAGAGTTTATATGTACACAGCATCACACTACACCACACCATACTATACTACAGAGTTAATATGTACATTTCATCACACTATACCACACCATACTACACCACAGCCTTTATATGTACACAGCATCACACTGCACCACACCATACTACACTACAGAGTTTATATGTACATTTCATCACACTATACCACACCATACTACACTACAGAGTTTATATGTACGCAGCATCACACTACACCACACCATACTACACCACAGAGTTTATATGTACACAGCATCACACTATACCACACCATACTACACTACAGAGTTTATATGTATGCAGCATCACACAACACCACACCACGCTACACTACACAGTTTATATGTACGCAGCATCACACTATACCACAGCACGCTACACTACAGTGTTTATATGTATGCAGCATCACGCTATCCCACACCACGCTACACTACAGTGTTTATATGTACATTTCATCACACTACACCACACCATACTACACTACAGAGTTTATATGTACATTTCATCACACTACACCACACCACACTACACCACAGAGTTTATATGTACACAGCATCACACTATACCACACCACACTACACTACAGAGTTTATATGTACACAGCATCACACTATACCACACCACGCTACACTACACAGTTTATATGCACGCAGCATCACACTCTACCACACCACGCTACACTACAGTGTTTATATGTACATTTCATCACACTACACCACACCATACTACACTACAGAGTTTACATGTACATTTCATCACACTACACCACACCACACTACACCACAGAGTTTATATGTACACAGCATCACACTATACCACACCATACTGCACTACAGAGTTTATATGTACACAGCATCACACTATACCACACCACGCTACCCTACACAGTTTATATGTAGACAGCATCACACTATATCACACCACACTACACTACAAAGTTTATAAGAATGCAGCATCACACTATAACACACCACACTACACTACAGTGTTTATATGTGTGCAGCATCACACTATACCACACCACGTACACTACAGAGTTTATATGTAGACAGCATCACACTATACCACACCACGCTACATTACAGAGTTTATATGTATGCAGCATCACACTATACCACACCACGCTATATTACAGAGTTTATATGTATGCAGCATCACACTATACCACACCACGCTACACTACAGAGTTTTTATGTATGCAGCATCACACTATACCACACCACGCTGCACTATAGAGTTTATATGTATGCAGCGTCACACTATACCACACCACGCTACACTACAGAGTTTATATGAATGCAGCATCACACTATACCACTCCATACTACACTACAGAGTTTATATGTATGCAGCATCACACTATACCACACCACACTACACTACAGAATTTATTTGTACGCAGCATCACACTAAACCACACCACGCTACACTACACTGTTTATATGTATACAGCTTCACGCTATACTACACCATGCTACACTACAGAGCTTACATGTACGCAGAATCACACTATACCACAGCACGCTACACTACAGAGCTTACATGTATGCAGTATCACACTATACCACACCATGCTACACTAAACAGTTTCTAAGTATGCAGCATCACACTATACTTCACCATGCTACACTACAGAGTTTATATGTACGCAGCATCACACTATACCACACCACATTACACTACAGAGTTTATATGTATGCAGCATTGCACTATACCACACCACGCTACACTACAGAGTTTATATTTACGCATCACACTATACCACACCACGCTACACTACAGAGTTTATATGTACGCATCACACTACACCACACCAAGCTACACTACACTGTTTATATGTATGCAGCATCACACTATACCACACCACGCTACACTACAGAGTTTATATGTCACGAGCATCACACTATACCACACCACGCTACACTACAGTGTTTATATGTATGCAGCATCACGCTATACCACACCATACTACACTACAGAGTTTATATGTACACAGCATCACACTACACCACACCATACTACACTGCAGAGTTTATATGTACATTTCATCACACTACACCACACCACGCCACACTACAGAGTTTATATGTACACAGCATCACACTATACCACACCACGGTACACTACAGAGTTTATATGTATGCATCACACTCTACCACACCACACTACACTACAGTGTTTATATGTACATTTCATCACACTACACCACACCATACTACACTCACAGAGTTTATATGTACATTTCATCACACTACACCACACCACACTACACCACAGAGTTTATATGTACACAGCATCACACTATACCACACCACACTACACTACAGAGTTTATAAGAATGCAGAATCACACTATACCACACCACACTGCACTACAGAGTATATATGTAGACAGCATCACACTATACCACACCACGCTACACTACAGTGTTTATATGTGCACAGCAACACACTATACCACACCACGTACACTACAGTGTTTATAAGAATGCAGCATCACACTATACCACACTACGCTACATTACAGAGTTTATATGTATGCTGCATCACACTATACCACACCACACTACACTACAGAGTTTATATGTATGCAGCATCACACTATACCACACCGCATACACTACAGTGTTTATAAGTATGCAGCATCACACGATACCACACCACGCTACATTACAGAGTTTATATGTGCGCAGCATCACACTATACCACACTATGCTACACTACAGAGTTTATATGTGCGCAGCATCACACTATACCACACCACGCTACACGACAGAGTTTATATGTAAACAGCATCACACTATACCACACCATACTACACTACAGAGTTTATATGTACATTTCATCACACTATGAAACACCATCCTACACTACTGAGTTTATATGTACACAGCATCACACTACACCACACCATACTACACTACAGAGTTTATATGAACATTTCATAACACTATACCACACCATACTACACCACAGCATTTATATGTACATAGCATCACACTGCACCACACCATTCTACACTACAGAGTTTATATGTACATTTCCATCACACCTATACCACACCATACTACACTAAGAGTTTATATGTACGCAGCATCACACTACACCACACCATACTACACCACAGAGTTTATATGTACACAGCATCACACTATACCACACCATACTACACTACAGAGTTTATATGTATGCAGCATCACACTGTACCACACCACGCATACACTCACATAGTTTATATGTACGCAGCATCACACTATACCACACCACGCCACACTACAGTGTTTATATGTATGCAGCATCACACTATACCACACCACGCTACACTACAGTGTTTATATGTACATTTCATCACACTACACCACACCATACTACACTACAGAGTTTATATGTACATTTCATCACACTACACCACACCACACTACACCACAGAGTTTATATGTACACAGCATCACACTATACCACACCATACTACACTACAGAGTTTATATGTACACAGCATCACACTATACCACACCACGCTACACTACACAGTTTATATGTAGACAGCATCACACTATACCACACCACGCTACACTACAGAGTTTATATGTATGCAGCATCACACTATACCACACCACACTACACTACAAAGTTTATAAGAATGCAGCATCACACTATACCACACCACACTACACTACAGAGTTTATATGTATCACAGCATCACACTATACCACACCACGCTACTCTACAGAGTTTATATGTGCGCAGCATCACACTATACCACACCACGTACACTACAGTGTTTATATGTATGCAGCATCACACTATACCACACCACGCTACATTACAGAGTTTATATGTATGCAGCATCACACTATACCACACCACGCTACACTACAGAGTTTATATGTATGCAGCATCACACTATACCACACCACACTACACTACAGAGTTTATATGTGCGCAGCATCACACTATACCGCACCACGCTACACTACAGAGTTTATATGCACACAGCATCACACTATACCACACCATACTACACTACAGAGTTTATATGTACACAGCATCACACTACACCACACCACACTACACTACAGAGTTTATATGTAAATTTCATCACACTATACCACACCATCCTACACTACAGAGTTTATATGTACAGAGCATCACACTACACCACACCATACTACACTACAGAGTTTATATGTACATTTCATAACACTATACCACACCATACTACACCACAGCCTTTATATGTACACAGCATCACACTGCACCACACCATACTACACTGCAGAGTTTATATGTACATTTCATCACACTATACCACACCATACTACACTACAGAGTTTATATGTATGCAGCATTACACTACACCACACCATACTATAGCGCAGAGTTTATATGTACACAGCATCACACTATACCACACCATACTACACTACAGAGTTTATATGTATGCAGCATCACACAACACCACACCACGCTACACTACACAGTTTATATGTACGCAGCATCACACTATACCACAGCACGCTACACTACAGTGTTTATATGTATGCAGCATCACGCTATACCACACCATGCTACACTGTAGTGTTTATATGTACATTTCATCACACTATACCACACCATACTACACTACAGAGTTTATATGTACATTTCATCACACTACACCACACCACACTACACTACAGAGTTTATATGTACACAGCATCACACTATACCACACCACACTACACTACAGAGTTTATATGTAAACAGCATCACACTATACCACACCACGCTACACTACACAGTTTATATGCACGCAGCATCACACTCTACCACACCACACTACACTACAGTGTTTATATGAACATTTCATCACACTACACCACACCATACTACACTACAGAGTTTATATGTACATTTCATCACACTACACCACACCACACTACACCACAGAGTTTATATGTACACAGCATCACACTATACCACACCATACTACACTACAGAGTTTATATGTACACAGCATCACACTATACCACACCACGCTACACTACACAGTTTATATGTAGACAGCATCACACTATATCAACACCACGCTACACTACAGAGTTTATATGTATGCAGCATCACACTATACCACACCACACTACACTACAAAGTTTATAAGAATGCAGCATTACACTATACCACACCACACTACACTACAGAGTTTATATGTAGACAGCATCACACTATACCACACCACGCTACTCTACAGAGTTTATATGTGCGCAGCATCACACTATACCACACCACGCTACACTACAGTGTTTATATGTGTGCAGCATTACACTATACCACACCACGTACACTACAGAGTTTATATGTATGCAGCATCACACTATACCACACCATGCTACATTACAGAGTTTATATGTATGCAGCATCACACTATACCACACCACGCTACACTACAGAGTTTTTATGTATGCAGCATCACACTATACCACTCCATACTACACTACAGAGTTTATATGTATGCAGCATCACACTATACCACACCACACTACACTACAGAATTTATTTGTACGCAACATCTCACTAAACCACACCACGCTACACTACACTATTTATATGTATACAGCTTCACGCTATACTACACCATGCTACACTACAGAGCTTACATGTACGCAGAATCACACTATACCACAGCACGCTACACTACAGAGCTTACATGTATGCGGTATCACACTATACCACACCATGCTACACTAAACAGTTTCTAAGTATGCAGCATCACAGTATACTTCACCATGCTACACTACAGAGTTTATATGTACGCAGCATCACACTATACCACACCACATTACACTACAGAGTTTATATGTATGCAGCATTGCACTATACCACACCACGCTACACTACAGAGTTTATATTTACGCATCACACTATACCACACCACGCTACACTACAGAGTTTATATGTACGCATCACACTACACCACACCAAGCTACACTACACTGTTTATATGTATGCAGCATCACACTATACCACACCACGCTACACTACAGAGTTCATTTGTACGCAGCATCACACTATACCACACCACGCTACACTACAGTGTTTATATGTATGCAGCATCACGCTATACCACACCATACTACACTACAGAGTTTATATGAACACAGCATCACACTACACCACACCATATTACACTACAGAGTTTATATGTACATTTCATCACACTACACCACACCACGCTACACTACAGAGTTTATATGTACACAGCATCACACTATACCACACCACGGTACACTACACAGTTTATATGTATGCAGCATCACACTCTACCACACCACACTACACTACAGTGTTTATATGTACATTTCATCATACTACACCACACCATACTACACTACAGAGTTTATATGTACATTTCATCACACTACACCACACCACACTACACCACAAAGTTTATATGTACACAGCATCACACTATACCACACCACACTACACTACAAAGTTTATAAGAATGCAGAATCACACTATACCACACCACACTGCACTACAGAGTATATATGTAGACAGCATCACACTATACCACACCACGCTACACTACAGTGTTTATATGTGCACAGCAACACACTATACCACACCACGTACACTACAGTGTTTATAAGAATGCAGCATCACACTATACCACACTACGCTACATTACAGAGTTTATATGTATGCTGCATCACACTATACCACACCACACTACACTACAGAGTTTATCTGTATGCAGCATCACACTATACCACACCGCATACACTACAGTGTTTATAAGTATGCAGCATCACACGATACCACACCACGCTACATTACAGAGTTTATATGTGCGCAGCATCACACTATACCACACTATGCTACACTACAGAGTTTATATGTGCGCAGCATCACACTATACCACATCACGCTACACGACAGAGTTTATATGTAAACAGCATCACACTATACCACACCATACTACACTACAGAGTTTATATGTACATTTCATCACACTATGAAACACCATCCTACACTACTGAGTTTATATGTACACAGCATCACACTACACCACACCATACTACACTACAGAGTTTATATGAACATTTCATAACACTATACCACACCATACTACACCACAGCATTTATATGTACATAGCATCACACTGCACCACACCATTCTACACTACAGAGTTTATATGTACATTTCATCACACTATACCACACCATACTACACTAGAGTTTATATGTACGCAGCATCACACTACACCACACCATACTACACCACAGAGTTTATATGTACACAGCATCACACTATACCACGCCATACTACACTACAGAGTTTATATGTATGCAGCATCACACTGTACTACACCACGATACACTACACAGTTTATATATACGCAGCATCACACTATACCACACCACGCTACACTACAGTGTTTATATGTATGCAGCATCACACTATACCACACCACGCTACACTACAGTGTTTATATCTACATTTCATCACACTACACCACACCATACTACACTACAGAGTTTATATGTACATTTCATCACACTACACCACACCACACTACACCACAGAGTTTATATGTACACAGCATTACACTATACCACACCATACTACACTACAGAGTTTATATGTACACAGCATCACTCTATACCACACCACGCTACACTACACAGTATATATGTAGACAGCATCACACTATATCAACACCACGCTGCACTACAGAGTTTATATGTATGCAGCATCACACTATACCACACCACACTACATTACAAAGTTTATAAGAATGCAGCATTACACTATACCACACCACACTACACTACAGAGTTTATATAGTTCACAGCATCACACTATACCACACCACGCTACTCTACAGAGTTTATATGCGCAGCATCACACTATACCACACCACGTACACTACAGTGTTTACATGTATGCAGCATACACACTATACCACACCACGCTACATTACAGAGTTTATATGTATGCAGCATCACACTATACCACACCACGCTACACTACAGAGTTTATATGTATGAGGCATCACACTATACCACACCACACTACACTACAGAGTTTATATGTTCGCAGCATCACACTATATCGCACCACGCTACACTACAGAGTTTATATGCACACAGCATCACACTATACCACACCATACTACACTACAGAGTTTATATGTACACAGCATCACACTACACCACACCACACTACACTGCAGAGTTTATATGTAAATTTCATCACACTATACCACACCATCCAACACTACAGAGTTTATATGTACAGAGCATCACACTACACCACACCATACTACACTACAGAGTTTATATGTACATTTCATAACACTATACCACACCATACTATACCACGGCCTTTATATGTACACAGCATCACACTGCACCACACCATACTACACTGCAGAGTTTATATGTACATTTCATCACAATATACCACACCATACTACACTACAGAGTTTATATGTATGCAGCATTACACTACACCACACCATACTATAGCGCAGAGTTTATATGTACACAGCATCACACTATACCACACCATACTACACTACAGAGTTTATATGTATGCAGCATCACACAACACCACACCACGCTACACTACACAGTTTATATGTACGCAGCATCACACTATACCACAGCACGCTACACTACAGTGTTTATATGTATGCAGCATCACGCTATACCACACCACGCTACACTGCAGTGTTTATATGTACATTTCATCACACTACACCACACCATACTACACTACAGAGTTTATATGTACATTTCATCACACTACACCACACCACACTACACCACAGAGTTTATATGTACACAGCATCACACTATACCACACCACACTACACTACAGAGTTTATATGTACACAGCATCACACTATACCACACCACGCTACACTACACATTTTATATGCACGCAGCATCACACTCTACCACACCACGCTACACTACAGTGTTTATATGTACATTTCATCACACTACACCACACCATACTACACTACAGAGTTTACATGTACATTTCATCACACTACACCACACCACACTACACCACAGAGTTTATATGTACACAGCATCACACTATACCACACCATACTGCACTACAGAGTTTATATGTACACAGCATCACACTATACCACACCACGCTACACTACACAGTTTATATGTAGACAGCATCACACTATACCACACCACGCTACACTACAGAGTTTATAAGTATGCAGCATCACACTATACCACACCACACTACACTACAGAGTTTATATGAATGCAGCATCACACTATACCACACCACACACACTACAGAGTTTATATGTAGACAGCATCACACTATACCACACCACGCTACTCGACAGAGTTTATATGTACGCAGCATCACACTATACCACACCACGCTACACTACAGAGTTTATATGTGTGCAGCATCACACTATACCACACCACGACACTACAGAGTTTATATGTATGCAGCATCACACTATACCACACCACGCTACATACAGAGTTTATATGTATGCAGCATCACACTATACCACACCACGCTACACTACAGAGTTTATATGTATGCAGCATCACACTATACCACACCATACTACACTACAGAGTTTATATGTATGCAGCATCACACTATACCACACCACACTACACTACAGAATTTATTTGTACGCAACATCACACTATACCACACCACGCTACACCACACAGTTTATATGTATACAGCTTCACGCTATACTACACCATGCTACACTACAGAGCTTATATGTACGCAGAATCACACTATACCACACCACGCTACACTACAGAGCTTATATGTATGCGTATCACACTATACCACACCATGCTACACTAAAACAGTTTCTAAGTATGTAGCATCACACTATACTTCACCATGCTACACTACAGAGTTTATATGTACGCAGCATCACACTATACCACACCACATTACACTACAGAGTTTATATGTATGCAGCATCACACTATACCACACCACGCTACACTACAGAGTTTATATTTCACGCATCACACTATACCACACCACGCTACACTACAGAGTTTATATGTACGCATCACACCACACCACACCAAGCTACACTACAGAGTTTATATGTATGCAGCATCACACTATACCACACCACGCTACACTACAGAGTTTATATGTATGCAGCATCACACTATACCACACCATGCACTACACTACAGAGTTTATATGTACACAGCATCACACTACACAACACCATATTACACTACAGAGTTTATATGTACATTTCATCACACTACACCACACCACGCTACACTACAGAGTTTATATGTACACAGCATCACACTATACCACACCACGCTACACTACACAGTTTATATGTATGCAGCATCACACTCTACCACACCACACTACACTACAGTGTTTATATGTACATTTCATCATACTACACCACACCATACTACACTACAGAGTTTATATGTACATTTCATCACACTACACCACACCACACTACACCACAAAGTTTATATGTACACAGCATCACACTATACCGCACCATACTACACTACAGAGTTTATATGTACACAGCATCACACTATACCACACCACGCTGCACTACAGAGTTATATGTAGACAGCATCACACTATACCACACCACGATACACTACAGTGTTTATATGTGCGCAGCATCACACTATACCACACCACGTACACTACAGTGTTTATAAGAATGCAGCATCACACTATACCACACTACGCTACATTACAGAGTTTATATGTATGCTGCATCACACTATACCACACCACACTACACTACAGAGTTTATCTGTATGCAGCATCACACTATACCACACCGCATACACTACAGTGTTTATAAGTATGCAGCATCACACTATACCACACCACGCCACATTACAGAGTTTATATGTGCGCAGCATCACACTATACCACACCATGCTACACTACGAGTTTGTGTGCAGCATCACACTATACCACATCACGCCACACACAGAGTTTATATGTAAACAGCATCACACTATACCACACCATACTACACTACAGAGTTTATATGTACATTTCATCACACTATGAAACACCATCCTACACTACTGAGTTTATATGTACACAGCATCACACTACACCACACCATACTACACTACAGAGTTTATATGAACATTTCATAACACTATACCACACCATACTACACCACAGCATTTATATGTACATAGCATCACACTGCACCACACCATACTACACTACAGAGTTTATATGTACATTTCATCACACTATACCACACCATACTACACTACAGAGTTTATATGTACGCAGCATCACACTACACCACACCATACTACACCACAGAGTTTATATGTACACAGCATCACACTATACCACGCCATACTACACTACAGAGTTTATATGTATGCAGCATCACACTGTACTACACCACGATACACTACACAGTTTATATATACGCAGCATCACACTATACCACACCACGCTACACTACAGTGTTTATATGTATGCAGCATCACACTATACCACACCACGCTACACTACAGTGTTTATATGTACTTCATCACACTACACCACACCATACTACACTACAGAGTTTATATGTACATTTCATCACACTACACCACACCACACTACACCACAGAGTTTATATGTACACAGCATCACACTATACCACACCATACTACACTACAGAGTTTATATGTACACAGCATCACACTATACCACACCACGCTACACTACACAGTTTATATGTAGACAGCATCACACTATATCAACACCACGCTACACTACAGAGTTTATATGTATGCAGCATCACACTATACCACACCACACTACATTACAAAGTTTATAAGAATGCAGCATTACACTATACCACACCACACTACACTACAGAGTTTATATGTACACAGCATCACACTATACCACACCACGCTACTCTACAGAGTTTATATGTGCGCAGCATCACACTATACCACACCACGTACACTACAGTGTTTACATGTATGCAGCATCACACTATACCACACCACGCTACATTACAGAGTTTATATGTATGCAGCATCACTCTATACCACACCACGCTACACTACAGAGTTTATATGTATGCAGCATCACACTATACCACACCACACTACACTACAGAGTTTATATGTGCAGCATCACACTATACACACCACGCCACACTACAGAGTTTATATGCACACAGCATCACACTATACCACACCATACTACACTACAGAGTTTATATGTACACAGCATCACACTACACCACACCACACTCACACTACAGAGTTTATATGTACATTTCATCACACTATACCACACCATCCTACACTACAGAGTTTATATGTACACAGCATCACACTACACCACACCATACTACACTACAGAGTTTATATGTACATTTCATTACACTATACCACACCATACTACACCACAGCGTTTATATGTACACAGCATCACACTGCACCACACCATACTACACTACAGAGTTTATATGTACATTTCATCACACTATACCACACCATACTACACTACAGAGTTTATATGTACGCAGCATCACACTACACCACACCATACTACACCAGAGTTTATATGTACACAGCATCACACTATACCACACCATACTACACTACAGAGTTTATATGTATGCAGCACACAACACCACACCACGCTACACTACACAGTTTATATGTACGCAGCATCACACTATACCACACAGCACGCACACTACAGTGTTTATATGTATGCATCACACTATACCACACCACGCTAACACTGTAGTGTTTATATGTACATTTCATCACACTATACCACACCATACTACACTACAGAGTTTATATGTACATCATCACACTCACACCACACCACACTACACTACAGAGTTTATATGTACACAGCATCACACTATACCACACCACACTACACTACAGAGTTTATATGTACACAGCATCACACTATACCACACCACGCTACACTACACAGTTTATATGTACGCAGCATCACACTCTACCACACCACACTACACTACAGTGTTTATATGTACATTTCATCACACTACACCACACCATACTACACTACAGAGTTTATATGTACATTTCATCACACTACACCACACCACACTACACCACAGAGTTTATATGTACACAGCATCACACTATACCACACCATACTACACTACAGAGTTTATATGTACACAGCATCACACTATACCACACCACGCTACACTACACAGTTTATATGTAGACAGCATCACACTATATCAACACCACGCTACACTACAGAGTTTATATGTATGCAGCATCACACTATACCACACCACACTACACTACAAAGTTTATAAGAATGCAGCATTACACTATACCACACCACACTACACTACAGAGTTTATATGTAGACAGCATCACACTATACCACACCACGCTACTCTACAGAGTTTATATGTGCGCAGCATCACACTATACCACACCACGCTACACTACAGTGTTTATATGTGTGCAGCATCACACTATACCACACCACGTACACTACAGAGTTTATATGTATGCAGCATCACACTATACCACACCACGCTACATTACAGAGTTTATATGTATGCAGCATCACACTATACCACACCACGCTACACTACAGAGTTTTTATGTATGCAGCATCACACTATACCACACCATACTACACTACAGAGATTATATGTATGCAGCATCACACTATACCACACCACACTACACTACAGAGTTTATATGTACGCAGACATCACACTATACCACACCACGCCATACTACAGAGTTTATATGTACAGCATCACACTATACCACACCATGCTACACTAAAGTTTATATGTATGTAGCATCACACTATACCCACACATGCTACACTACAGAGTTTATATGTATGCAGCATCACACTATACCACACCACGCTACACTACAGTGTTTATATGTATGCAGCATCACACTATACCACACCACGCTACACTACAGAGTTTATATGTATGCAGCATTACACTATACCACACCACGCTACACTACAGAGTTTATATGTATGCAGCATCACACTATACCACACCACGCTACACCACAGAGTTTATATAGCACGCATCACACTATACCACACCACGCTACACTACAGTGTTTATATGTATGCAGCATCACACTATACCACACCATACTACACTACAGAGTTTATATGTATGCAGCATCACACTATACCACACCACACTACACTACAGAGTTTATATGTACGCAGCATCACACTATACCACACCACGCTACACTGCAGTGTTTATGTGTATGCAGCATCACGCTATACCACACCATACTACACCACAGAGTTTATATGTACACAGCATCACACTACACCACATCATACTACACTACAGAGTTTATATGTACATTTCATCACACTACACCACACCACGCTACACTACAGAGTTTATATGTACACAGCATCACACTAAACCACACCACGCTACACTACACAGTTTATACGTACGCAGCATCACACTACCACACCACGCTACACTACAGTGTTTATATGTACATTTCATCACACTACACCACACCATACTACACTACAGAGTTTATATATCACATCATCAAACTACACAACACCACACTACACCACAAAGTTTATATGTACACAGCATCACACTATACCGCACCATACTACACTACAGAGTTTATATGTACACAGCATCACACTATACCACACCACGCCACACTACACAGTTTATATGAATGCAGCATCACACTATACCACACCACACTACACTACAAGTTATATGTAATGCAGCATCACACTATACCACACCACACTACACTACAGAGTTTATATGTAGCAGCATCACACTATACCACACCACGCTACACTACAGAGTTTATATGTACGCAGCATCACACTATACCACACCACGCTATACACAGAGTTTATATGTACGCAGCATCACACTATACCACACCACCACTACATACAGAGTTTATAAGTATGCAGCATCACACTATACCACACCACGCTACATTACAGAGTTTATATGTATGCAGCATCACACTATACCACACCACACTACACTACAGAGTTTATATGTATGCAGCATCACACTATACCACACCACGCTACACTACAGAGTTTATATGTATGCAGCATCACACTATACCACACCACGCTACACTACAGAGTTTATATGTGCGCAGCATCACACTATACCACACCATGCTACACTACAGAGTTTATATGTACACAGCATCACACTATACCACACCACACTACACTACAGAGTTTATATGTACACAGCATCACACTACACCACACCATACTACACTACAGAGTTTATATGTACATTTCATCACACTATACCACACCATCCTACACTACAGAGTTTATATGTACACAGCATCACACTACACCACACCATACTACACTACAGAGTTTATATGTACATTTCATAACACTATACCACACCATACTACACCACAGCCTTTATATGTACACAGCATCACACTGCACCACACCATACTACACTACAGAGTTTATATGTACATTTCATCACACTATACCACACCATACTACACTACAGAGTTTATATGTACGCAGCATCACACTACACCACACCATACTACACCACAGAGTTTATATGTACACAGCATCACACTATACCACACCATACTACACTACAGAGTTTATATGTAAGCAGCATCACACTATACCACACCACGCTACACTACAGAGTTTATATGTATGCAGCATCACACTATACCACACCACGCTACACTACAGAGTTTACATGTATGCAGCATCACACTATACCACACCACGCTACACTACAGTGTTTATATGTACATTTCATCACACTACACCACACCATACTACACTCACAGAGTTTATATGTACATTTCATCACACCACACCACACCACACTCACACCACAGAGTTTATATGTACACAGCATCACACTATACCACACCACACTACACTACAGAGTTTATATGTACACAGCATCACACTCATACCACACCACGCTACACTACAGAGTTTATATGTAGCAGCATCACACTATACCACACCACGCTACACTACAGAGTTTATATGTATGCAGCATCACACTATACCACACCACACTACACTACAAAGTTTATATGAATGCAGCATCACACTATACCACACCACACTACACTACAGAGTTTATATGTACACAGCTTCACACTATACCACACCACGCTACACTACACAGTTTATATGTACGCAGCATCACACTCTACCACACCACGCTACACTACAGTGTTTATATGTACATTTCATCACACTACACCACACCATACTACACTACAGAGTTTACATGTACATTTCATCACACTACACCACACCACACTACACCACAGAGTTTATATGTACACAGAATCACACTATACCACACCATACTGCACTACAGAGTTTATATGTACGCAGCATCACACTATACCACACCACGCTACACTACACAGTTTATATGTAGACAGCATCACACTATACCACACCACGCTACACTACAGAGTTTATATGTATGCAGCATCACACTATACCACACCACACTACACTACAAAGTTTATAAGAATGCAGCATCACACTATACCACACCACACTACACTACAGAGTTTATATGTAGACAGCATCACACTATACCACACCACGCTACTCTACAGAGTTTATATGTGCGCAGCATCACACTATACCACACCACGCTACACTACAGTGTTTATATGTGCGCAGCATCACACTATACCACACCACGTACACTACAGTGTTTACATGTATGCAGCATCACACTATACCACACCACGCTACATTACAGAGTTTATATGTAAGCAGCATCACACTATACCACACCACGCTACACTACAGAGTTTATATGTATGCAGCATCACACTATACCACACCACACTACACTACAGAGTTTATATGTGCGCAGCATCACACTATACCGCATCACGCTACACTACAGAGTTTATATGCACACAGCATCACACTATACCACACCATACTACACTACAGAGTTTATATGTACACAGCATCACACTACACCACACCACGCTACACTACAGAGTTTATATGTACATTTCATCACACTATACCACACCATCCTACACTACAGAGTTTATAATGTACAGAGCATCACACTACACCACACCATACTACACTACAGAGTTTATATGTACATTTCATAACACTATACCACACCATACTACACCACAGAGCTTTATATGTACACAGCATCACACTGCACCACACCATACTACACTACAGAGTTTATATGTACATTTCATCACACTATACCACACCATACTACACTACAGAGTTTATATGTATGCAGCATCACACTACACCACACCATACTACACCACAGAGTTTATATGTACACAGCATCACACTATACCACACCATACACTACAGAGTTTATATGTATGCAGCATCACACTACACCACACCACGCTACACTACACAGTTTATATGTACGCAGTATCACACTATACCACAGCACGCCACACTACAGGTGTTTATATGTATGCAGCATCACGCTATACCACACCACGCTACACTGCAGTGTTTATATGTACATTTCATCACACTATACCACACCATACTACACTACAGAGTTTATATGTACATTTCATCACACTACACCACACCACACTACACCACAGTGTTTATATGTACACAGCATCACACTATACCACACCACACTACACTACAGAGTTTATATGTACACAGCATCACACTCTACCACACCACGCTACACTACAGTGTTTATATGTACATTTCATCACACTACACCACACCATACTACACTACAGAGTTTACATGTACATTTCATCACACTACACCACAACACACTACACCACAGAGTTTATATGTACACAGCATCACACTATACCACACCATACTGCACTACAGAGTTTATATGTACACAGCATCACACTATACCACACCACGTACACTACAGAGTTTATATGTATGCAGCATCACACTATAAAACACCACGCTACATTACAGAGTTTATAAGTATGCAGCATCACACTATACCACACCACGCTACATTACAGAGTTTTTATGTATGCAGCATCACACTATACCACACCACTCTACACTACAGAGTTTATGTGTATGAGCATCACCACTATACCACACCACGCTTCACTACAGAGTTTATATGTATGCAGCATCACACTATACCACACCATGCTGCACTACAGAGTTTATATGAATGCAGCATCACACTATACCACACCATACAACACTACAGAGTTTATATGTATGCAGCATCACACTATACCACACCACACTACACTACAAAATTTATTTGTACGCAACATCACACTATACCACACCACGCAACACTACACTGTTTATATGTATACAGTATCACGCTATACCACACCATGCTACACTACAGAGCTTACATGTACGCAGAATCACACTATACCACACCACGCTACACTACAGAGCTTACATGTACGCAGTATCACACTATACCACACCATGCTAAACTACACAGTTTATATGTATGCAGCATCACACTATACCACACCACGCTACACTACAGAGTTTATATGTACGCATCACACTATACCACACCACGCTACACTACAGAGTTTATATGTACGCAGCATCACACTATACCACACCACGCTACACTACAGAGTTTATATGTATGCAGCATCACACTATACCACACCACGCTACACTACAGAGTTTATATGTACGCAGCATCACACTATACCACACCACGCTACACTACAGTGTTTATATGTATGCAGCATCACACTATACCACACCACGCACACTTACAGAGTTATGTATGCAGCATCACACTATACCACACCACGCTTACACTACAGTGTTTATATGTATACAGCATCACACCATACCACACCATGCTACACTACAGAGTTTATATGACGCAGTATCACACTATACCACACCATGCTACACTAAACAGTTTCTATGTATGCAGCATCACACTATACCTCACCATGCTACACTACAGAGTTTATATGTATGCACATCACGCCACACCACACCACACTACACCACAGTGTTTATATGTACGCAGCATCACACTATACCACACCACCTACACTACAGAGCTTATATGTATCAGCATCACACTATACCACACCATGCTACACTCACAGAGTTTATATTTACGCATCACACTATACCACACCACGCTACACTACAGAGTTTATATGTACGCATCACACTACACCACACCACGCTACACTACAGTGTTTATATGTATGCAGCATCACACTATACCACACCATACAACACCACAGAGTTTATATGTATGCAGCATCACACTATACCACACCACGCTACACTACAGAGTTTATATGTACGCAGCATCACACTATACCACACCACGCAACACTACAGTGTTTATATGTATGCAGCATCACGCTATACCACACCATACCACACCACAGAGTTTATATGTACACAGCATCACACTACACCACACCATACTACACTACAGAGTTTATATGTACACAGCATCACACTATATAACTCCACGCTACACTACACAGTTTATATGTACGCAGCATCACACTCGACCACACCACGCTACACTACAGTGTTTATATGTACATTTCATCATACTACACCACACCATACTACACTACAGAGTTTATATGTACATTTCATCACACTATACCACACCATACTACACTACAGAGTTTATATGTACGCAGCATCACACTACACCACACCATACTACACCACAGAGATTATATGTACACAGCATCACACTATACCACACCATACTACACTACAGAGTTTATATGTACCAAGCATCACACTGTACCACACCACGCTACACTACACAGTTTATATGTACGCAGCATCACACTATACCACACCACGCTACACTACAGTGTTTATATGTATGCTGCATCACGCTATACCACACCACGCTACACTACAGTGTTTATATCTACATTTCATCACACTACACCACACCATACTACACTACAGGGTTTATATGTACATTTCATCACACTACACCACACCACACTACACCACAGAGTTTATATGTACACAGCATCACACTATACCACACCATACTACACTACAGAGTTTATATGTACACAGCATCACACTATACCACACCACGCTACACTACACAGTTTATATGTAGACAGCATCACACTATGTCAACACCACGCTACACTACAGAGTTTATATGTATGCAGCATCACACTATACCACACCACACTACACTACAAAGTTTATAAGAATGCAGCATTACACTATACCACACCACACTACACTACAGAGTTTATATGTACACAGCTTCACACTATACCACACCACGCTACACTACACAGTTTATATGCACGCAGCATCACACTCTACCACACCACGCTACACTACAGTGTTTATATGTACATTTCATCACACTACACCACACCATACTACACTACAGAGTTTACATGTACATTTCATCACACTACACCACACCACACTACACCACAGAGTTTATATGTACACAGAATCACACTATACCACACCATACTGCACTACAGAGTTTATATGTACGCAGCATCACACTATACCACACCACGCTACACTACACAGCTTATATGTAGACAGCATCACACTATATCAACACCACGCTACACTACAGAGTTTATATGTATGCAGCATCACACTATACCACACCACACTACACTACAAAGTTTATAAGAATGCAGCATTACACTATACCACACCACACTACACTACAGAGTTTATATGTAGACAGCATCACACTATACCACACCACGCTACTCTACAGAGTTTATATTAGTAGCATTACACTATACCACACCACGCCACACTACAGTGTTTATATATGCGAGCATCACACTATACCACACCACGACACTACAGTGTTTACATGTATGCAGCATCACACTATACCACACCACGCTACATTACAGAGTTTATATGTAAGCAGCATCACACTATACCACACCACGCCACACTACAGAGTTTATATGTATGCAGCATCACACTATACCACACCACACCACACTACAGAGTTTATATGTGCGCATCCACACTATACCGCACCACGCTACACTACAGAGTTTATATGCACACAGCATCACACTATACCACACCATACTACACTACAGAGTTTATATGTACACAGCATCACACTACACCACACCACGCTACACTACAGAGTTTATATGTACATTTCATCACACTATACCACACCATCCTACACTACAG
This sequence comes from Neoceratodus forsteri, assembly GCA_016271365.2. Lineage (NCBI taxonomy): Eukaryota > Metazoa > Chordata > Ceratodontiformes > Ceratodontidae > Neoceratodus > Neoceratodus forsteri. The sequence goes on along the minus strand of CM028137.1, from coordinate 334,992,161 downwards.
GAGTTTATATGTACACAGCATCACACTACACCACACCATACTACACTACAGAGTTTATATGTAATTTCATAACACTATACCACACCATACTACACCACAAGCCTTTATATGTACACAGCATCACACTGCACAAACACCATACTACACTACAGAGTTTATGTGTACATTTCATCACACTATACCACACCATACTACACTACAGAGTTTATATGTACGCAGCATCACACTACACCACACCATACTACACCACAGAGTTTATATGTACACAGCATCACACTATACCACACCGTACTACACTACAGAGTTTATATGCATGCAGCATCACACAACACCACACCACGCTACACTACACAGTTTAAATGTATGCAGCATCACACTATACCACAGCACGCTACACTACAGTGTTTATATATATGCAGCATCACGCTATACCACACCACGCTACACTGCAGTGTTTATATGTACATTTCATCACACTACACCACACCATACTATACTACAGAGTTTATATGTACATTTCATCACACTACACCACACCACACTACACCACAGAGTTTATATGTACACAGCATCACACTATACCACACCACACTACACTACAGAGTTTATATGTACACAGCATCACACTCTACCACACCACGCTACACTACAGTGTTTATATGTACATTTCATCACACTACACCACACCATACTACACTACAGAGTTTATATGTACATTCATCACACTACACCACAACACACTACACCACAGAGTTTATATGTACACAGCATCACACTATACCACACCATACTGCACTACAGAGTTTATATGTACACAGCATCACATTATACCACACCACGCTACACTACACAGTTTATATGTAGACAGCATCACACTATACCACACCACGTACACTACAGAGTTTATATGTATGCAGCATCACACTATAAAACACCACGCTACATTACAGAGTTTATATGTATGCAGCATCACACTATACCACACGACGCTACATTACAGAGTTTTTATGTATGCAGCATCACACTATACCACACCACTCTACACTACAGAGTTTTTATGTATGCAGCATCACACTATACCACACCACGCTTCACTACAGAGTTTATATGTATGCAGCATCACACTATACCACACCATGCTACACTACAGAGTTTATATGAATGCAGCATCACACTATACCACACCATACTACACTACAGAGTTTATATGTATGCAGCATCACACTATACCACACCACACTACACTACAAAATTTATTTGTATGCAACATCACACTATACCACACCACGCTACACTACAGTGTTTATATGTATACAGCATCACGCTATACCACACCATGCTACACTACAGAGCTTACATGTACGCAGAATTACACTATACCACACCACGCTACACTACAGAGCTTACATGTACGCAGTATCACACTATACCACACCATGCTACACTACACAGTTTATATGTATGCAGCATCACACTATACCTCACCATGCTACACTACAGAGTTTATATGTATGCATCACGCTACACCACACCACGCTACACTACAGTGTTTATATGTACACAGCATCACACTATACCACACCACGCTACACTACAGAGTTTATATGTAGACAGCATCACACTATACCACACCACGCTACTCGACAGAGTTTACATGTGCGCAGCATCACACTATACCACACCACGCTACACTACAGTGTTTATATGTGTGCAGCATCACACTATACCACACCACGTACACTACAGAGTTTATATGTATGCAGCATCACACTATACCACACAACGCTACATTACAGAGTTTATATGTATGCAGCATCACACTATACCACACCATGCTACATTACAGAGTTTATATGTATGCAGCATCACACTATACCACACCACTCTACACTACACTGTTTATATGTATACAGCATCACGCTCTACCACACCATGATACACTACAGAGCTTACATGTACGCAGTATCACACTATACCACACCATCCTACACTAAACAGTTTCTATGTATGCAGCATCATACTATACCTCACCATGCTACACTACAGAGTTTATATGTATGCATCACACTATACCACACCACGCTACACTACAGAGCTTATATGTATGCAGCATTGCACTATACCACACCACGCTACACTACAGAGTTTGATATGACAGCATCACACTATACCACACCACGCTACACTACACAGAGTTTATATGTACGCATCACACTTACCACACCACGCCACACTACAGTGTTTATATGTAGCAGCATCACACTATACCACACCATACAACACCACAGAGTTTATATGCAGCATCACACTATACCACACCACGCTACACTACAGAGTTTATATGTAATGCAGCATCACACTATACCACACCACACTACACTACAGAGTTTATATGTACACAGCATCACACTACACCACACCATACTACACTACAGAGTTTATATGTACACAGCATCACACTATACCACACCACGCTACACTACAGAGTTTATATGTACATCATCACACTACACCACACCATACTACACTACAGAGTTTATATGTACATTTCATCACACTACACCACACCACACTACACCACAAAGTTTATATGTACACAGCATCACACTATACCGCACCACACTACACTACAGAGTTTATATGTACACAGCATCACACTATACCGCACCATACTACACTACAGAGTTTATATGTACACAGCATCACACTATACCACACCACGCTACACTACAGAGTTTATATGTATGCAGCATCACACTATACCACACCACTCTACACTACAGTGTTTATATGTATGCAGCATCACACTATACCACACCATGCTACACTACAGAGTTTATATGTACGCAGCATCACACTATACCACACCACGCTACACTACACAGTTTATATGTATGCAGCATCACACTATACCACACCACACTACACTACAAAGTTTATAAGAATGCAGAATCACACCATACCACACCACACTGCACTACAGAGTTTATATGTAGACAGCATCACACTATACCACACCACGCTACTCTACAGAGTTTATATGTGCGCAGCATCACACTATACCACACCACGTACACTACAGTGTTTATAAGTATGCAGCATCACACGATACCACACCACGCTACATTACAGAGTTTATATGTACACAGCATCACACTATACCACACCATACTACACTACAGAGTTTATATGTACATTTCATCACACTATAAAACACCATCCTTCACTACAGAGTTTATATGTACATTTCATAACACTATACCACACCATACTACACCACAGCGTTTATATGTACATAGCATCACACTGCACCACACCATACTACACTACAGAGTTTATATGTACATTTCATCACACTATACCACACCATACTACACTACAGAGTTTATATGTACGCAGCATCACACTACTCCACACCATACTAAACCACAGAGTTTATATGTACACAGCATCACACTATACCACACCATACAACACTACAGAGTTTATATGTACGCAGCATCACACTGTACCACACCACGCTACACTACACAGTTTATATGTACGCAGCATCACACTATACCACACCACGCTACACTACAGTGTTTATATGTATGCAGCATCACGCTATACCACACCACGCTACACAACAGTGTTTATATGTACATTTCATCACACTACACCACACCATACTACACAACAGAGTTTATATGTGCATTTCATCACACTACACCACACCACACTAAACCACAGAGTTTATATGTACACAGCATCACACTATACCACACCATACTACACTACAGAGTATATATGTACACAGCATCACACTATACCACACCACGCTACACTACACAGTTTATATGTAGACAGCATCACACTATATCATCACCACGCTACACTACAGAGTTTATATGTATGCAGCATCACACTATACCACACCACACTACACTACAAAGATTATAAGAATGCAGCATTACACTATACCACACCACACTACACTACAGAGTTTATATGTAGACAGCATCACACTATACCACACCACGCTACTCTACAGAGTTTATATGTGCGCAGCATTACACTATACCACACCACGCTACACTACAGTGTTTATATGTGCGCAGCATCACACTATACCACACCACGTACACTACAGTGTTTACATGTACATTTCATCACACTACACCACACCATACTACACTACAGAGTTTATATGTACATTTCATCACACTACACCACACCACACTACACCACAGAGTTTATATGTACACAGCATCACACTATACCACACCATACTACACTACAGAGTTTATATGTATGAAGCATCACACTATACCACACCACACTACACTACAAAGTTTATAAGAATGCAGCATCACACTATACCACACCACACTACACTACAGAGTTTATATGTAGACAGCATCACACTATACCACACCACGCCACGCTACATTACAGAGTTTATATGTATGCAGCATCACACTATACCACACCACGCTACACTACAGAGTTTATATGTATGCAGCATCACACTATACCACACCACACTACACTACAGAGTTTATATGTGTGCAGCATCACACTATACCACACCACGCTACACTACAGAGTTTATATGCACACAGCATCACACTATACCACACCATACTACACTACAGAGTTTATATGTACACAGCATCACACTACACCACACCACGCTACACTACAGAGTTTATATGTACATTTCATCACACTATCCCACACCATCCTACACTACAGAGTTTATATGTACAGAGCATCACACTACACCACACCATACTACACTACAGAGTTTATATGTACATTTCATAACACTTTACCACACCATCAATCAATCAATCAATCAAAATCTTTATTTATTCAGGCGAACATCATTGAGCAAAGCTCATTTACAAGATGGACCTGAGTGGTCATACAAATGAGGATACAAGTATTATTACATAGACAAGAATAGAATAAATAGCAATACAATGGCATGAAATGATTATATACAACAATTTATATATACAAGTAATAGTAGAACCATTTAGCCTGTAGGAAAAAAGGGGACAAAGGGTATAGCAGGCATAAAATATAAATTATATGGTCTAACTAGTTTTTATGAGAATATAATAGGTGATTCGAAGAAAGAAATTGAATTAATATAATGGATGGAAAAGAATGTGGGTCAGATAGGTAGGTAGGATTAGGCTTTATAAAAGCAATTGCAGAGCTCTGGAAAGGGTGAGACAATCTTGAAGGATGCCAGAGGTAGTAGGCTATCTAGCTTCATGGATTTTGGAGAGAGTTCCATGCAACTGCTAAGGAATAGCTGAAAGCAGCCCTCCCATACCGGTGCAGGCATTGGGGACCTTTAATATGATGAGTTTACTGATCCTTAAGGTGTATGGCCTAGTTGTAATTTGGGTAAAGCAATCAGTGATATAGGTCGGTAGTTTGCCTGTTAACGCTTTGAATATCCAGATAACAGCATTCCTATTTCTTCAGTGTTGCAATGATGTCCAGTTGACTGCCATATAAAGGGAGCAATGATGGTGCTGGAGGGAAGGTTAGTAATAAATCTTATGGACCTGTGATACAGGGTGTCCAGTTTATGTAAGAGATGACTTGAACAATGGCAGTAGAGAAAATCAGCATAATCAACGAGGGATAGGAATGAGGCCTGAATTAACCTTTTTTTGGAATCACTGTTTAGGTAATGTTTAATTCTAAAAAATAGTCCGAGCCTCTGTCTTAGCTTTTTAAGTAGTTCTGCAATATGGACAGAATAGTCAAGCCATACTACAACACAGCCTTTATATGTACACAGCATCACACTGCACCACACCATACTACACTACAGAGTTTATATGTACATTACATCACACTATACCACACCATACTACACTACAGAGTTTATATGTATGCAGCATCACACTACACCACACCATAATACACCACAGAGTTTATATGTACACAGCATCACACTATACCACACCATACTACACTACAGAGTTTATATGTATGCATAATCACACAACACCACACCACGCTACACTACACAGTTTATATGAACGCAGCATCACACTATACCACAGCACGCTACACTACAGTGTTTATATGTATGCAGCATCACGCTATACAACACCACGCTACACTGCAGTGTTTATATGTACATTTCATCACACTACACCACACCATACTACACTACAGAGTTTATATGTACATTTCATCACACTACACCACACCACACTACACCACAGAGTTTATATGTACACAGCATCACACTATACCACACCACACTACACTACAGAGTTTATATGTACACAGCATCACACAATACCACACCAAGCTACACTACACAGTTTATATGTACGCAGCATCACACTCTACCACACCACGCTACACTACAGTGTTTATATGTACATTTCATCACACTACACCACACCATACTACACTACAGAGTTTACATGTACATTTCATCACACTACACCACACCACACTACACCACAGAGTTTATATGTACACAGCATCACACTATACCACACCATACTGCACAACAGAGTTTATATGTACACAGCATCACACTATACCACACCACGCTACACTACACAGTTTATATGTAGACAGCATCACACTATATCACACCACGCTACACTACAGAGTTTATATGTATGCAGCATCACACTATACCACACCACACTACACTACAAAGTTTATAAGAATGCAGCATCACACTATAACACAACACACTACACTACAGAGTTTATATGTAGACAGCATCACACTATACCACACCACGCTACTCGACAGAGTTTATATGTGCGCAGCATCACACTATACCACACCACGCTACACTACAGTGTTTATATGTGTGCAGCATCACACTATACCACACCACACTACACTACAGAATTTATTTGTACGCAACATCACACTATACCACACCACGCTACACTACACTGTTTATATGTATAGAGCATAACGCTATACCACACCATGCTACACTACAGAGCTTACATGTACGCAGAATCACACTATACCACACCACGCTACACTACAGAGCTTACATGTACGCAGTATCAGACTATATCACACCATGCTACACTACACAGTTTCTATGTATGCATCACACTACACCACACATGCTACACTACAGAGTTTATATGTATGCATCACACACTATACCACACCACGCTACACTACAGAGTTTATATGTATGCAGCATTGCACTATACCACACCACGCAACACTACAGAGTTTATATTTACGCATCACACTATACCAAACCACGCTACACTACAGAGTTTATATGTACGCATCACACTACACCACACCAAGCTACACTACAGTGTTTATATGTATGCAGCATCACACTATACCACACCATACAACACTACAGAGTTTATATGTATGCAGCATCACACTATACCACACCATACTACACCACAGAGTTTATATGTACACAGCATCACACTACACCACATCATACTACACTACAGAGTTCATATGTACAGTTCATCACACTATACCACACCATACTACACTACAGAGTTTATATGTACACAGCATCACACTACACCACACTACAACATACTACACCACAGAGTTTATATTTACACAGCATCACACTATACCACACCACGCTACACTACAGAGTTTATATTTATACAGCATTACACTATACCACACCATACTACACTACAGAGTTTATATTTACACGGCACTACACTATACCACACCATACTACACTAGAGTTTATATTTACACGGCATTACACTATACCACACCATGCTACACTACAGAGTTTATATGTACACAGCATCACACTACACCACACCATACTACATTACAAAGTTTATATGTATGCAGCATCACACTATGCCACACCACACTACACCACAGAGTTTATATGCACACAGCATCACACTATACCACACCATACTACACTACAGAGTTTATATGTACACAGCATCACACTATACCACACCACACTACACTACACAGTTTATATTGTACAGCACCACACTATACCACACCATGCTACACTACAGTGTTTATATGTACATTTCATCACACTACACCACACCATACTACACTACAGAGTTCATATGTACATTTCATCACACTACACCACACCACACTACACCAAAGAGATTATATGTACACAGCATCACACTATACCACACCATACTACACTACAGAGTTTATATGTACACAGCATCACACTATACCACACCACGCTACACTACACAGTTTATATGTAGAGAGCATCACACTATACCACACCACGCTACACTACAGAGTTTATATGTACGCAGCATCACACTATACCACACCACACTACACTACAAAGTTTATAAGTATGCAGCATCACACTATACCACACCACACTACACTACAGACTTTATATGTAGACAGCATCACACTATACCACACCACGCTACACTACAGAGTTTCTATGTACGCAGCATCACACTATACCACACCACTCTACACTACAGTGTTTATATGTGCGCAGCATCACATTATACCACACCACGTACACTACAGTGTTTATATGTATGCAGCATCACACTATACCACACCACGCTTTATTACAGAGTTTATATGTATGCAGCATCACACTATACCACACCACGCTACACTACAGTGTTTTTATGTGCGCAGCATCACATTATACCACACCACGTACACTACAGTGTTTATATGTATGCAGCATCACGCTACACCACACCACGCTACACTACAGAACTTACATGTACGCAGCATCACACTATACCACACCATGCTACACTACAGTGTTTATATGTATGCAGCATCACGCTATACCACACCATGCTACACTACAGAGCTTACATGAACGCAGCATCACACTATACCACACCACGCTACACTACAGAGCTTATATGAACGCAGCATCACACTATACCACACCACGCTACACTACAGAGTTTATATGTATGCAGCATCACACTATACCACACCACGCTAAACTACAGAGTTTATATGTGTGCAGCATCACACTATACCACACCAAGCTACACTACAAAATTTATATGTGTGCAGCATCACACTATACCACACCACGCTATGCAACAGAGTTTATATGTGTGCAGCATCACACTATACCACACCACGCTACACTACAGACTTCATATGCACACAGCATCACACTATACCACACCATACTACACTACAGAGTTTATATGTACACAGCATCACACTACACCACACCTCGCTACACTACAGAGTTTATATGTACATTTCATCACACTATACCACAACATCCTACACTACAGAGTTTGTATGTTCACAGCATCACACTACATCACACCATACTACACTACAAAGTTTATATGTACATTTCATAACACTATACCACACCATACTACACCACAGCTTTTATATGAACACAGCATCACACTGAACATCACCATACTACACTACAGAGTTCATATGAACATTTCATTACACTATACCACACCATACTACACTACAGAGTTTATATGTACACAGCATCACACTACACCACACCATACTACACCACAGAGTTTATATGTACACGGCATCACACTATACCACACCATACTACACTACAGAGTTTATATGTACGCAGCATCACACTATACCACACCACGCTACACTACAGTGTTTATATGTACGCAGCATCACGCTATACCACACCATGCTACACTACAGAGTTTATATGTATGCAGCATCACACTATACCACACCACACTACACTACAGAGTTTATATGTATGCAGCATCACACTATACCACACCATACTACACTACAGAGTTTATATGTACGCAGCATCACACTATACCACACCACGCACACTACACAGTTTATATGTATGCAGCATCACACTATACCACACCATGCTACACTACAGAGCTTACATGTACGCAGCATCACACTATACCACACCACGCTACACTACAGAGTTTATATGTATGCAGCATCACACTATACCACACCACGCTACACTACAGAGTTTATATGTACGCAGCATCACACTATACCACACCATGCTACACTACAGAGTTTATATGTATGCAGCATCACACTATACCACACCACGCTACACTACAGTTTATATATACGCAGCATCACACTATACCACACCATGCTACACTACAGAGCTTATATGTACGCAGCATCACACTATACCACACCATGCTACACTACAGAGTTTATATGTACGCAGCATCACACTATACCACACCACGCTACACTACAGAGTTTATATGTACGCAGCATCACACTATACCACACCACGCTACACTACAGAGTTTATATGTATGCAGCATCACACTATACCACACCACGCTACACTACAGAGCTTACATGTACGCAGCATCACACTATACCACACCACACTACACTACAGAGCTTACATGTACGCAGCATCACACTAAACCACACCATGCTACACTACAGAGCTTACATGAATGCAGCATCACACTATACCACACCACGCTACACTACAGAGTTTATATGTATGCAGCATCACACTATACCACACCACGCTACACTACAGAGTTTATATGTACGCAGCATCACACTTTACCACACCACGCTACACTACAATGTTTATATGTATGCAGCATCACACTATACCACACCACGCTACACTACAGAGCTTACATGTACGCAGCATCACACTATACCACACCATGCTACACTACAGACTTACATGTATGCAGCATCACACTATACCACACCACGTTACACTACAGTGTTTATATGTATGCAACATCACACTATACCACACCACGCTACACTAAAGAGTTTATATGTATGCAGCATTGCACTATACCACACCACGCTACACTACAGAGTTTACATGTATGCATCACACTATACCACACCACGCTACATTGCAGTGTTTATATGTATGCAGCATCACACTATACCGCACCATACTACACTACACAGTTTATATGTATGCAGCATCATACTATATCACACCACACTACACTACAGAGTTTATATGCACACAGCATCACACTATACCACACCACGCTACACTACAGTGTTTTTATGTATGCAGCATCATGCTATACCATGCTATGCTACACTACAGTGTTTATATGTATGCAGCATCACACTATACCACACCATGCTACACTACAGAGTTTATATGTATGCAGCATCACACTATACCACACCACACTACACTACAGAGTTTATATGTATGCAGCATCACACTATACCACACCACGCTACACTACAGAGTTTATATGTATGCAGCATCACACTATACCACACCACGCTACACTACAGAGTTTATATGTATGCAGCATCACACTATACCACACCACGCTACACTACAGAGTTTATATGTATGCAGCATCACACTATACCACACCACGCTACACTACAGAGTTTATATGTATGCAGCATCACACTATACCACACCACGCTACACTACAGAGTTTATATGTACGCAGCATCATACTATACCACACCATGCTACACTACAGAGTTTATATGTATGCAGCATCACACTATACCACACCACATTACACTACAGTGTTTATATGTATGCAGCATCACACTATACCACACCACACTACACTACAGTGTTTATATGTACACAGCATCACACTATACCACACCATGCTAAACTAGTGTTTATATGTATGCAGCATCACACTATACCACACCACACTACACTACAGAGTTTATATGTATGCAGCATCACACTATACCACACCACGCTACACTACAGAGTTTATATGTACTGCAGCATCACACTATACCACACCATGCTACACTACAGAGTTTATATGTATGCAGTATCACACTATGCAACACCACGGTACACTACAGTGTTTATATGTACGCAGCATCATGCTATACCACACCATGCTACACTACAGAGTTTATATGTATGCAACATCACATTATTCCACAGCAAGCTACATTACAGTGTTTATATGTATGCAGCATCACTCTATACCACACCACGCTATACTACAGAGCTTACATGTACGCAGCATCACACTATACCATACCACGCTACACTACAGAGCTTACATGTATGCAGCATCACACTATACCACACCACGCTACACTACAGAGCTTATATGTATGCAGCATCACACTATACTGCACCATGCTACACACAGAGTTTACATGTGCAGCACACACACTACACACACCATACTACTCCAGAGTTTATATGTGCGCAGCATCACACTATACCACACCACGCTACACTACAGAGTTTATATGTACGCAGCATCACACTATACCACACCACGCACACTACAGAGTTTATATGTATGCAGCATCACACTATACCACACCACGCTACACTACAGAGTTTATATGAATGCAGCATCACACTATACTACACCATACTACACTACAGAGTTTATATGTACATTTCATCACACTATAAAACACCATCCTACACTGCAGAGTTTATATGTACACAGCATCACACTACACCACACCATACTACACTACAGAGTTTATATGTACATTTCATCACACTATACCACACCATACTACACTACAGAGTTTATATGTACGCAGCATCACACTACACCACACCATACTACACCACAGAGTTTATATGTACACAGCATCACACTATACCACACCATACTACACTACAGAGTTTATATGTACGCAGCATCACACTATACCACACCACGCTACACTACACGAGTTTATATGTACGCAGCATCACACTATACCACACCACGCTACACTACAGTGTTTATATGTATGCAGCATCACGCTATACCACACCACGCTACACTACAGTGTTTATATGTACATTTCATCACACTACACCACACCATACTACACTACAGAGTTTATATGTACATTTCATCACACTACACCACACCACACTACACCACAGAGTTTATATGTACACAGCATCACACTATACCACACCATACTACACTACAGAGTTTATATGTACACAGCATCACACTATACCACACCACGCTACACTACAGAGTTTATATGTAGACAGCATCACACTATACCACACCATACTACACTACAGAGTTTATATGTACACAGCATCACACTATACCACACCACGCTACACTACAGAGTTTATATGTATGCAGCATCACACTATACCACACCACACTACACTACAGAGTTTATATGTATGCAGCATCACACTATACCACACCACGCTACACTACAGAGTTTATATGTATGCAGCATCACACTATACCACACCACGCTACACTACAGTGTTTATATGTATGCAGCATCACACTATACCACACCACGCTACACTACAGAGTTTATATGTATGCAGCATCACACTATACCACACCACGCATTACACAGAGTTTATATGTATGCAGCATCACACATACCACACCACGCTCACACTACAGAGTTTATATGTAGCAGCATCACACTATACCACACCACGACACTACAGTGTTTATATGTATGCAGCATCACACTACACCACACCACGCACACTACAGAGCTTATATGTACACAGCATCACACTATATCCACACCATGCTACACTACAGGTTTATATGTATGCAGCATCACGCATACCACACCACAGCTACACTACAGAGTTTATATGTATGCAGCATCACACTATACCACACCACGCTACACTACAGAGTTTATATGTAACGCAGCATCACACTATACCACACCACGCCACACTACAGAGTTTATATGTATGCAGCATCACACTATACCACACCACGCTACACTACAGAGTTTATATGTGCAGCATCACACTATACCACACCACGCTACACTACAGAGTTTATATGTACGCAGCATCACACTATACCACACCACGCTACACTACAGAGTTTATATGTAGTCAGCATCACACTATACCACACCACACCACACTCACAGAGTTTATATGTACACAGCATCACACTATACCACACCATACTACACTACAGAGTTTATATGTACAGCATCACACTACACCACACCACGCACACTACAGAGTTTATATGTACATTTCATCACACTATACCACACCATCCTACACTACAGAGTTTTATGTACACAGCATCACACTACACCACACCATACTACACACAGAGTTTATATGTACATTTCATCACACTATACCACACCACACTACACCACAGCTTTATATGTACACAGCATCACACTGACCACACCATACTACACTACAGAGTTTATATGTACATTTCATCACACTATACCACACCATACTACACTACAGAGTTTATATGTACACAGCATCACACTATACCACACCATACTACACTCACAGAGTTTATATGTACACAGCATCACACTATACCACACCATACTACACTACAGAGTTTATATGTACGCAGCATCACACTATACCACACCACGCTACACTACAGAGTTTATATGTACACAGCATCACACTATACCACACCATGCTACACTACAGAGTTTATATGTACGCAGCATCACACTATACCACACCACACTACACTACAGAGTTTATATGTATGCAGCATCACACTATACCACACCACACTACACTACAGAGTTTATATGTACGCAGCATCACACTATACCACACCACGCTACACTACAGAGTTTATATGTAGCATCACACTATACCACACCATGCTACACTACAGAGCTTACATGTACGCAGCATCACACTATACCACACCACGCTACACTACAGAGTTTATATGTACGCAGCATCACACTATACCACACCATGCTACACTACAGAGCTTACATGTACGCAGCATCACACTATACCACACCACGCTACACTACAGAGTTTATATGTATGCAGCATTGCACTATACCACACCACGCTACACTACAGTTTATATATACGCAGCATCACACTATACCACACCATGCTACACTACAGAGCTTACATGTACGCAGCATCACACTAAACCACACCATGCTACACTACAGAGCTTACATGTACGCAGCATCACACTATACCACACCATGCTACACTACAGAGTTTATATGTACGCAGCATCACACTATACCACACCACGCTACACTACAGAGTTTATATGTATGCAGCATCACACTATACCACACCACGCTACACTACAGAGTTTATATGTATGCAGCATCACACTATACCACACCACACTACACTACAGAGTTTATATGTATGCAGCATCACACTATACCACACCACGCTACACTACAGAGTTTATATGTATGCAGCATCACACTATACCACACCACGCTACACTACAGTGTTTATATGTATGCAGCATCACACTATACCACACCACGCTACACTACAGAGTTTATATGTACGCAGCATCACACTATACCACACCACGCTACACCACAGAGTTTATATGTATGCAGCATCACACTATACCACACCACGCTACACTACAGAGTTTATATGTACGCAGCATCACACTATACCACACCATGCTACACTACAGAGTTTATATGTATGCAGCATCACACTATACCACACCACGCTACACCACAGAGTTTATATGTACGCAGCATCACACTATACCACACCACGCTACACTACAGAGTTTATATGTATGCAGCATCACACTATACCACACCACGCTACACTACAGAGTTTATATGTATGCATCACACTATACCACACCACGCTACACTACAGTGTTTATATGTATGCAGCATCACACTATACCACACCATACTACACTACAGAGTTTATATGTATGCAGCATCACACTATATCACACCACGCTACACTACAGAGTTTTATGTATGCAGCATCACACTATACCACACTATGCTACACTACAGAGTTTATATGTATGCAGCATCACACTATACCACACCATGCTACACTACAGAGTTTATATGTATGCAGCATCACACTATACCACACCATCACCACACTACAGAGTTTATATGAGCAGCATCACACTATACCACACCACGCCACACTACAGTGTTTATATGTAGCAGCATCACACTATACCACACCACTACTACACTACAGAGTTTATATGTATGCAGCATCACACTATACCACACCACGCTACACTACAGAATTTATATGTATGCAGCATCACACTATACCACACCACGCTACACTACAGAGTTTATATGTATGCAGCATCACACTATACCACACCACGCTACACTACAGAGTTTATATGTACGCAGCATCACACTATACCACACCATGCTACACTACAGAGTTTATATGTATGCATCACACTATACCACACCACACTACACTACAGAGTTTATATGTATGCAGCATCACACTATACCACACCACACTACACTACAGTGTTAATATGTACACAGCATCACACTATACCACACCATGCTAAACTAGTGTTTATATGTATGCAGCATCACACTATACCACACCACGCTACACTACAGAGCTTATATGTACGCAGCATCACACTGTACCACACCATGCTACACTACAGAGTTTATATGTATGCAGTATCACACTATGCAACACCACGCTACACTACAGTGTTTATATGTACGCAGCATCATGCTATACCACACCATGCTACACTACAGAGTTTATATGTATGCAGCATCATACTATACCACACCAAGCTACACTACAGTGTTTATATGTATGCAGCATCACACTATACCACACCACGCTACACTACAGAGCTTACATGTATGCAGCATCACACTATACCACACCACGCTACACTACAGAGCTTACATGTATGCAGCATCACACTATACCACACCACGCTACACTACAAGTTTATATGTATGCAGCATCACACTATACTCACCATGCTACATACAGAGTTTATGTGTCAGCAACACACTGTACCACACCACGCCACACTCACAGAGTTTATATGTCGCAGCATCACACTATACCACACCACGCTACACTACAGAGTTTATATGCGCAGCATCACACTATACCACACCACGCACACTACAGAGTTTATATGTATGCAGCATCACACTATACCACACCACGCCACACCACAGAGTTTATATGAATGCAGCATCACACTATACTACACCATACTACACTACAGAGTTTATATGTACATTTCATCACACTATAAAACACCATCCTACACTGCAGAGTTTATATGTACACAGCATCACACTACACCACACCATACTACACTACAGAGTTTATATGTACATTTCATCACACTATACCACACCATACTACACTACAGAGTTTATATGTACGCAGCATCACACTACACCACACCATACTACACCACAGAGTTTATATGTACACAGCATCACACTATACCACACCATACTACACTACAGAGTTTATATGTACGCTGCATCACACTGTACCACACCACGCTACACTACACAGTTTATATGCTACGCAGCATCACACTATACCACACCACGCTACACTACAGTGTTTATATGTATGCAGCATCACGCTATACCACACCACGCTACACTACAGTGTTTATATGTACATTTCATCACACAACACCACACCATACTACACTACAGAGTTTACATGTACATTTCATCACACTACACCACACCACACTACACCACAGAGTTTATATGTACACAGCATCACACTATACCACACCATACTACACTAAAGAGTTTATATGTACACAGCATCACACTATACCACACCACGCTACACTACACAGTTTATATGTAGACAGCATCACACTATACCACACCATACTACACTACAGAGTTTATATGTACACAGCATCACACTATACCACACCACGCTACACTACACAGTTTATACGTAGACAGCATCACACTATATCACACCACGCTACACTACAGAGTTTATATGAATGCAGCATCACACTATACCACACCACTCTACACTACAAGAGTTTATAAGAATGCAGCATCACACTATACCACACCACACTACACTACAGAGTTTATATGTAGACAGCATCACACTATACCACACCACGCTACTCTACAGAGTTTATATGTGCGCAGCATTACACTATACCACACCACGCTACACTACAGTGTTTATATGTGCGCAGCATCACACTATACCACACCACGTACACTACAGTGTTTATATGTATGCAGCATCACACTATACCACACCACGCTACATTACAGAGTTTATATGTAGCAGCATCACACTATACCACACCACGCTACACTACAGAGTTTATATGTATGCAGCATCACACTATACCACACCACACTACACTACAGAGTTTATATGTGCGCAGCATCACACTATACCACACCACGCTACACTACAGAGTTTATATGCACACAGCATCACACTATACCACACCATACTACACTACAGAGTTTATATGTACACAGCATCACACTACACCACACCACGCTACACTACAGAGTTTATATGTACATTTCATCACACTATACCACACCATCCTACACTACAGAGTTTATATGTACACAGCATCACACTACACCACACAATACTACACTACAGAGTTTATATGTACATTTCATTACACTATACCACACCATACTACACCACAGCCTTTACATGTACACAGCATCACACTGCACCACACCATACTACACTACAGAGTTTATATGTACGCAGCATCACACTACACCACACCATACTACACCACAGAGTTTATATGTACACAGCATCACACTATACCACACCATACTACACTACAGAGTTTATGTGTACCAAGCATCACACTGTACCACACCACGCTACACTACACAGTTTATATGTACGCAGCATCACACTATACCACACCACGCTACACTACAGTGTTTATATGTATGCTGCATCACGCTATACCACACCACGCTACACTACAGTGTTTATATCTACATTTCATCACACTACACCACACCATACTACACTACAGGGTTTATATGTACATTTCATCACACTACACCACACCACACTACACCACAGAGTTTATATGTACACAGCATCACACTATACCACACCATACTACACTACAGAGTTTATCTGTACACAGCATCACACTATACCACACCACGCACACTACACAGTTTATATGTAGACTGCATCACACTATGCACACCACGACTACACTACAGAGTTTATATGTATGCAGCATCACACTATACCACACCACACTACACTACAAAGTTTATAAGAATGCAGCATCACACTATACCACACCACACTACACACAGAGTTTATATGTACACAGCATCACACTATACCACACCACGCTACACTACACAGTTTATATGTACGCAGCATCACACTATACCACACCACGCTACACTACAGTGTTTATATGTACATTTCATCACACTACACCACACCATACTACACTACAGAGTTTATATGTACATTTCATCACACTACACCACACCATCACTACACTACAGAGTTTATATGTACACAGCATCACACTATACCACACCATACTACACTACAGAGTTTATATGTACACAGCATCACACTATACCACACCACGCTATACACACACAGTTTATATGTACACAGCATCACACTATACCACACCACGCTACACTACAGAGTTTATATGTATGCAGCATCACACTATACCACACCACGCTACACTACAGAGTTTATATGTACGCAGCATCACACTATACCACACCACGCTACACTACAGTGTTTATATGTATGCAGCATCACACTATACCACACCACGCTACACTTACAGAGTTTATATGTAGACAGCATCACACTATACCACACCACGCTACACTACAGAGTTTATATGTATCAGCACACTATACCACACCACGCTACACTACAGAGTTTATATGCGCATCATCACTATACTACACCACGCCACACTACAGAGTTTATATGTACACAGCATCACACTATACCACACCATACTACACTACAGAGTTTATATGTACACAGCATCACACTATACCACACCACGCTACACTACAGAGTTTATATGTACATTGCATCACACTATACCACACCATCCTACACTACAGAGTTTATATGTACACAGCATCACACTAACCACACCACTACTACACTACAGAGTTTATATGTACATTTCATTACACTATACCACACCATACTACACCACAGAGTTTATATGTACCCAGCATCACACTGCACCACACCATACTACACTATAGTTTATATGTACGCAGCATCACTACACCACACCATACTACACCACAGAGTTTATATGTACACAGCATCACACTATACCACACCATACTACACTACAGAGTTTATGTGTACCAAGCAGAACACTGTACCACACCACGCTACACTACACAGTTTATATGTACACAGCATCACACTATACCACACCACGCTACACTACAGTGTTTATATGTATGCTGCATCACGCTATACCACACCACGCTACACTACAGTGTTTATATCTACATTTCATCACACTACACCACACCATACTACACTACAGGGTTTATATGTACATTTCATCACACTACACCACACCACACTACACCACAGAGTTTATATGTACACAGCATCACACTATACCACACCATACTACACTACAGAGTTTATATGTACACAGCATCACACTATACCACACCACGCTACACTACACAGTTTATATGTAGACAGCATCACACTATACCACACCACGCTACACTACAGAGTTTATATGTATGCAGCATCACACTATACCACACCACACTACACTACAAAGTTTATAAGAATGCAGCATTACACTATACCACACCACACTACACTACAGAGTTTATATGTACACAGCTTCACACTATACCACACCACGCTACACCACACAGTTTATATGCACGCAGCATCACACTCTACCACACCACGCTACACTACAGTGTTTATATGTACATTTCATCACACTACACCACACCATACTACACTACAGAGTTTACATGTACATTTCATCACACTACACCACACCACACTACACCACAGAGTTTATATGTACACAGAATCACACTATACCACACCATACTGCACTACAGAGTTTATATGTACGCAGCATCACACTATACCACACCACGCTACACTACTCAGCTTATATGTACACAGCATCACACTATATCAACACCACGCTACACTACAGAGTTTATATGTATGCAGCATCACACTATACCACACCACACTACACTACAAAGTTTATAAGAATGCAGCATACACTATACCACACCACACACACTACAGAGTTTATATGTAGACAGCATCACACTATACCACACCACGCTACACTACAGAGTTTATATGTATGCAGCATTACACTATACCATACAACGCTACACTACAGTGTTTATATGTGCGCAGCATCACACTATACCACACCACGTACACTACAGTGTTTATATGTATGCAGCATCACACTATACCACACCACGCCACTATCAGAGTTTATGTGTAGGCAGCATCACACTATACCACACCACGCCACACTACAGAGTTTATATGTATGCAGCATCACACTATACCACACCACACTACACTACAGAGTTTATATGTGCGCAGCATCACACTATACCGCATCACGCTACACTACAGAGTTTATATGCACACAGCATCACACTATACCACACCACACTACACTACAGAGTTTATATGTACACAGCATCACACTACACCACACCACGCTACACTACAGAGTTTATATGTACATTTCATCACACTATACCACACCATCCTACACTACAGGGTTTATATGTACAGAGCATCACACTACACCACACCATACTACACTACAGAGTTTATATGTACATTTCATAACACTATACCACACCATACTACACCACAGCCTTTATATGTACACAGCATCACACTGCACCACACCATACTACACTACAGAGTTTATATGTACATTTCATCACACTATACCACACCATACTACACTACAGAGTTTATATGTACGCAGCATCACACTACACCACACCATACTACACCACAGAGTTTATATGTACACAGCATCACACTATACCACACCATACTACACTACAGAGTTTATATGTATGCAGCATCACACTACACCACACACCACGCTACACTACAGAGTTTATATGTACGCAGCATCACACTATACCACACACGCACACTACAGTGTTTATATGTATGCAGCATCACACTATACCACACCACGCTACACTGCAGTGTTTATATGTACATTTCATCACACTACACCACACCATACTACACTACAGAGTTTATATGTACATTTCATCACACTACACCACACCACACTACACCACAGAGTTTATATGTACACAGCATCACACTATACCACACCACACTACACTACAGAGTTTATATGTACACAGCATCACACTCTACCACACCACGCTACACTACAGTGTTTATATGTACATTTCATCACACTACACCACACCATACTACACTACAGAGTTTACATGTACATTTCATCACACTACACCACAACACACTACACCACAGAGTTTATATGTACACAGCATCACACTATACCACACCATACTGCACTACAGAGTTTATATGTACACAGCATCACACTATACCACACCACGTACACTACAGAGTTTATATGTATGCAGCATCACACTATAAAACACCACGCTACATTACAGAGTTTATAAGTATGCAGCATCACACTATACCACACTACGCTACATTACAGAGTTTTTATGTATGCAGCATCACACTATACCACACCACTCTACACTACAGAGTTTTTATGTATGCAGCATCACACTATACCACACCACGCTTCACTACAGAGTTTATATGTATGCAGCATCACACTATACCACACCATGCTACACTACAGAGTTTATATGAATGCAGCATCACACTGTACCACACCATGCTACACTACAGAGTTTATATGTATGCAGTATCACACTATGCAACACCACGGTACACTACAGTGTTTATATGTACGCAGCATCATGCTATACCACACCATGCTACACTACAGAGTTTATATGTATGCAACATCATATTATTCCACAGCAAGCTACAATACAGTGTTTATATGTATGCAGCATCACTCTATACCATACCACACTATACTACAGAGCTTACATGTACGCAGCATCACACTATACCATACCACGCTACACTACAGAGCTTACATATATGCAGCATCACACTATGCCACACCACGCTACACTACAGAGCTTACATGTATGCAGCATCACACTATACTGCACCATGCTACACTACAGAGTTTACATGTGCGCAGCAACACACTGTACCACACCACGCTACTCTACAGAGTTTATATGTGCGCAGCATCACACTATACCACACCACGCTACACTACAGGGTTTATATGTGCGCAGCAACACACTATACCACACCACGTACACTACAGAGTTTATATGTATGCAGCATCACACTATACCACACCACGCTACACTACAGAGTTTATATGAATGCAGCATCACACTATACTACACCATACTACACTACAGAGTTTATATGTACATTTCATCACACTATAAAACACCATCCTACACTGCAGAGTTTATATGTACACAGCATCACACTACACCACACCATACTACACTACAGAGTTTATATGTACATTTCATCACACCATACCACACCATACTACACTACAGAGTTTATATGTACACAGCATCACACTACACCACACCATACTACACCACAGAGTTTATATGTACACAGCATCACACTATACCACACCATACTACACTACAGAGTTTATATGTACGCTGCATCACACTGTACCACACCACGCTACACTACACAGTTTATATCTACGCAGCATCACACTATACCACACCACGCTACACTACAGTGTTTATATGTATGCAGCATCACGCTATACCACACCACGCTACACTACAGTGTTTATATGTACATTTCATCACACTACACCACACCATACTACACTACAGAGTTTACATGTACATTTCATCACACTACACCACACCACACTACACCACAGAGTTTATATGTACACAGCATCACACTATACCACACCATACTACACTAAAGAGTTTATATGTACACAGCATCACACTATACCACTCCACGCTACACTACACAGTTTATATGTAGAAAGCATCACACTATACCACACCATACTACACTACAGAGTTTATATGTACACAGCATCACACTATACCACACCACGCTACACTACACAGTTTATACGTAGACAGCATCACACTATATCACACCACGCTACACTACAGAGTTTATATGAATGCAGCATCACACTATACCAAACCACTCTACACTACAAGGTTGATAAGAATGCAGCATTACACTATACCACACCACACTACACTACAGAGTTCATATGTAGACAGCATCACACTAAGCCACACCACGATACTCTACAGAGTTTATATATGCGCAGCATTACACTATACCATACAACGCTACACTACAGTGTTTATATGTGCGCAGCATCACACTATACCACACCACGTACACTACAGTGTTTACATGTATGCAGCATCACACTATACCACACCACGCTACATTACAGAGTTTATATGTATGCAGCATCACACTATACCACACCACGCTACACTACAGAGTTTATATGTATGCAGCATCACACTATACCACATCATGCTACACTACAGAATTTATATGTACGCAGCATCACACTATACCACACCACGCTACGCTACAGAGTTTATATGCGCACAGCATCACACTACATCACACCATACTACACTACAGAGTTTATATGTACACAGCATCACACTACACCACACCACGCTACACTACAGAGTTTATATGTACATTTCATCACACTATACCACACCATCCTACACTACAGAGTTTATATGTACACAGCATCACACTACACCACACAATACTACACTACAGAGTTTATATGTACATTTCATCACACTATACCACACCATACTACACCACAGGCTTTATATGTACACAGCATCACACTGCACCACACCATACTACACTACAGAGTTTTATATGTACACAGCATCACACTACACCACACCATACTACACCACAGAGTTTATATGTACACAGCATCACACTATACCACACCATACTACACTACAGAGTTTATATGTACAACAGCAACACTTACCACACCACGCTACACTACACAGTTTATATGTACACAGCATCACACTATACCACACCACGCTACACTACAGTGTTTATATGTATGCTGCATCACGCTATACCACACCACGCTACACTACAGTGTTTATATCTACATTTCATCACACTACACCACACCATACTACACTACAGGGTTTATATGTACATTTCATCACACTACACCACACCACACTACACCACAGAGTTTATATGTACACAGCATCACACTATACCACACCAATACTACACTACAGAGTTTATATGTACACAGCATCACACTATACCACACCACGCACACTCACAGTTTATATGTAGACAGCATCACACTATGTCAACACCACGCTACACTACAGAGTTTATATGTATGCAGCATCACACTATACCACACCACACTACACTACAAAGTTTATAAGAATGCAGCATTACACTATACCACACCACACTACACTACAGAGTTTATATGTACACAGCTTCACACTATACCACACCACGCTACACTACACAGTTTATATGCACGCAGCATCACACTCTACCACACCACGCTACACTACAGTGTTTATATGTACATTCATCACACTATACCACACCATACTACACTACAGAGTTTATATGTACATCATCACACTATACCACACCACACTACACTACAGAGTTTATATGTACACAGCATCACACTATACCACACCACACTACACTACAGAGTTTATATGCATATATGCAGCATCACACTATACCACACCACGCTACACTACAGAGTTTATATGTATGCAGCATCACACTATACCACACCACGCTACACTACAGTGTTTATATGTATGCAGCATCACACTATACCACACCACGCTACACTACAGTGTTTATATGTATGCAGCATCACACTATACCACACCACGCTACACTACAGAGTTTATATGTATGCAGCATCACACTATACCACACCACGCTACACTACAGAGTTTATATGTATGCAGCATCACACTATACCACACCACGCTACACTACAGAGTTTATATGTAGCAGCATCACACTATACCACACGCCACGCACAGAGTTTATATGTACACAGCATCACACTATACCACACCATACTACACTACAGAGTTTATATGTACACAGCATCACACTACACCACACCACGCTACACTACAGAGTTTATATGTACATTTCTTCACACTATACCACACCATCCTACACTACAGAGTTTATATGTACACAGCATCACACTAGACCACACCATACTACACTACAGAGTTTATATGTACATTTCATAACACTATACCACACCATACTACACCACAGCTTTCATTTGTACACAGCATCACACTGCACCACACCATACTACACTACAGAGTTTATATGTAAGCAGCATCACACTATACCACACCACACTACACTACAGAGTTTATATGTACACAGCATCACACTATACCACACCATACTACACTACAGAGTTTATGTACTAAGCATCACACTGTACCACACCACGCTTACACTACAAGTTTATATGTATCAGCATCTCACTATACCACACCACGCCTACACTACAGTGTTTATATGTATGCTGCATCACGCTATACCACACCACGCTACACTACAGTGTTTATATCTACATTTCATCACACTACACCACACCATACTACACTACAGAGTTTATATGTACATTTCATCACACTACACCACACCACACTACACCACAGAGTTTATATGTACACAGCATCACACTATACCACACCATACTACACTACAGAGTTTATATGTACACAGCATCACACTATACCACACCACGCTACACTACACAGTTTATATGTAGACAGCATCACACTATGTCACACCACGCTACACTACAGAGTTTATATGTATGCAGCATCACACTATACCACACCACACTACACTACAAAGTTTATAAGAATGCAGCATTACACTATACCACACCACACTACACTACAGAGTTTATATGTACACAGCATCACACTATACCACACCACGCTACACTACACAGTTTATATGCACGCAGCATCACACTCTACCACACCACGCTACACTACAGTGTTTATATGTACATTTCATCACACTACACCACACCATACTACACTACAGAGTTTACATGTACATTTCATCACACTACACCACACCACACTACACCACAGAGTTTATATGTACACAGAATCACACTATACCACACCATACTGCACTACAGAGTTTATATGTACGCAGCATCACACTATACCACACCACACTACACTACTCAGCTTATATGTACACAGCATCACACTATATCAACACCACGCTACACTACAGAGTTTATATGTATGCAGCATCACACTATACCACACCACACTACACTACAAAGTTTATAAGAATGCAGCATTACACTATACCACACCACACTACACTACAGAGTTTATATGTAGACAGCATCACACTATACCACACACGCTACTCTACAGAGTTTATATGTGCGCAGCATCACACTATACCACACCACGCTACACTACAGTGTTTATATGTGCGCAGCATCACACTATACCACACCACGTACACTACAGTGTTTACATGTATGCAGCATCACACTATACCACACCACGCTACACTACAGAGTTTATATGTATGCAGCATCACACTATACCACACCACGCTACACTACAGAGTTTATATGTATGCAGCATCACACTATACCACACCACACTACACTACAGAGTTTATATGTGCGCAGCATCACACTATACCACACCACGCTACACTACAGAGTTTATATGCACACAGCATCACACTATACCACACCACACTCACACTCACAGAGTTTATATGTACACAGCATCACACTACACCACACCACGCTACACTACAGAGTTTATATGTACATTTCACCACACTATACCACACCATCCTACACTACAGGGTTTATATGTACAGAGCATCACACTACACCACACCATACTACACTACAGAGTTTATATGTACATTTCATAACACTATACCACACCATACTACACCACAGCCTTTATATGTACACAGCATCACACTGCACCACACCATACTACACTACAGAGTTTATATGTACATTTCATCACACTATACCACACCATACTACACTACAGAGTTTATATGTACGCAGCATCACACTACACCACACCATACTACACCACAGAGTTTATATGTACACAGCATCACACTATACCACACCATACTACACTACAGAGTTTATATGTATGCAGCATCACACAACACCACACCACGCTACACTACACAGTTTATATGTACGCAGCATCACACTATACCACACCACGCTACACTACAGTGTTTATATGTATGCAGCATCACGCTATACCACACCACGCTACACTGCAGTGTTTATATGTACATTTCATCACACTACACCACACCATACTACACTACAGAGTTTATATGTACATTTCATCACACTACACCACACCACACTACACCACAGAGTTTATATGTACACAGCATCACACTATACCACACCACACTACACTACAGAGTTTATATGTCCACAGCATCACACTCTACCACACCACGCTACACTACAGTGTTTATATGTACATTTCATCACACTACACCACACCATACTACACTACAGAGTTTACATGTACATTTCATCACACTACACCACAACACACTACACCACAGAGTTTATATGTACACAGCATCACACTATACCACACCATACTGCACTACAGAGTTTATATGTACACAGCATCACACTATACCACACCAGGTACACTACAGAGTTTATATGTATGCAGCATCACACTATAAAACACCACGCTACATTACAGAGTTTATATGTATGCAGCATCACACTATACCACACCACGCTACATTACAGAGTTTTTATGTATGCAGCATCACACTATACCACACCACTACACTACAGAGTTTATATGTATGCAGCATCACACTATACCACACCACGCTACACTACAGAGTTTATATGTATGCAGCATCACACTATACCACACCATGCTACACTACAGAGTTTATATGTATGCAGCATCACACTATACCACACCATGCTACACTACAGAGTTTATATGTATGCAGCATCACACTATACCACACCACGCTACACTACAGTGTTTATATGTACGCAGCATCACACTATACCACACCATGCTACACTACAGAGTTTATATGTATGCAACATCACATTATTCCACAGCAAGCTACATTACAGTGTTTATATGTATGCAGCATCACTCATACCACACCACACTATACTACAGAGTTTATATGTACGCAGCATCACACTATACCACACCACGCCACACTACAGAGTTGTATGATACGCAGCATCACACTATACCACACCACGCACACTACAGAGTTTATATGTATGAGATCACACTATACCACACCATGCTACACTACAGAGTTTATATGTGCGCAGCATCACACTATACCACACCACGCACACTCCAGAGTTTATATGTAGCGCAGCATCACACTATACCACACCACGCTACACTACAGAGTTTATATGTGCCAGCATCACACTATACCACACCACGACACTACAGAGTTTATATGTATGCAGCATCACACTATACCACACCACGCTACACTACAGAGTTTATATGTATGCAGCATCACACTATACCACACCATACTACACTACAGAGTTTATATGTACATTTCATCACACTATACCACACCATACTACACTCAGAGTTTATATGTAGCATCACACTACACCACACCATACTACACTACAGAGTTTATATGTACATTTCATCACACCATACCACACCATACTACACTACAGAGTTTATATGTACGCAGCATCACACTACACCACACCATACTACACCACAGAGTTTATATGTACACAGCATCACACTATACCACACCATACTACACTACAGAGTTTATATGTCAGCATCACACTGTACCACACCACGCCACACTACAGAGTTTATATGTACGCAGCATCACACTATACCACACCACGCCACACTACAGTGTTTATATGTATGCAGCATCACGCTATACCACACCACGCCACACTACAGTGTTTATATGTACATTTCATCACACAACACCACACCATACTACACTACAGAGTTTATATGTACATTTCATCACACTACACCACACCACACTACACCACAGAGTTTATATGTACACAGCATCACACTATACCACACCATACTACACTACAGAGTTTATATGTACACAGCATCACACTATACCACACCACGCCACACTACAGAGTTTATATGTATAGAAGCATCACACATACCACACCACTACTACACTACAGAGCTTATATGTACACAGCATCACACTATACCACACCACGCTACACTACACAGTTTATATGTATGCAGCATCACACTATACCACACCACGCTACACTACAGAGTTTATATGTATGCAGCATCACACTATACCACACCACACTACACTACAAGGTTGATAAGAATGCAGCATTACACTATACCACACCACACTACACTACAGAGTTTATATGTAGACAGCATCACACTATACCACACCACGCTACTCTACAGAGTTTATATATGCGCAGCATTACACTATACCATACAACGCTACACTACAGTGTTTATATGTGCGCAGCATCACACTATACCACACCACGTACACTACAGTGTTTACATGTATGCAGCATCACACTATACCACACCACGCTACATTACAGAGTTTATATGTAGACAGCATCACACTATACCACACCACGCTACACTACAGAGTTTATATGTATGCAGCATCACACTATACCACATCATGCTACACTACAGAATTTATAAGTGCGCAGCATCACACTATACCACACCACGCTACGCTACAGAGTTTATATGCACACAGCATCACACTATATCACACCATACTACACTACAGAGTTTATATGTACACAGCATCACACTACACCACACCACGCTACACTACAGAGTTTATATGTACATTTCATCACACTATACCACACCATCCTACACTACAGAGTTTATATGTACACAGCATCACACTACACCACACAATACTACACTACAGAGTTTATATGTACATTTCATTACACTATACCACACCATACTACACCACAGCCTTTACATGTACACAGCATCACACTGCACCACACCATACTACACTACATAGTTTATATGTACGCAGCATCACACTACACCACACCATACTACACCACAGAGTTTATATGTACACAGCATCACACTATACCACACCATACTACACTACAGAGTTTATGTGTACCAAGCAGAACACTGTACCACACCACGCTACACTACACAGTTTATATGTACACAGCATCACACTATACCACACCACGCTACACTACAGTGTTTATATGTATGCTGCATCACGCTATACCACACCACGCTACACTACAGTGTTTATATCTACATTTCATCACACTACACCACACCATACTACACTACAGGGTTTATATGTACATTTCATCACACTACACCACACCACACTACACCACAGAGTTTATATGTACACAGCATCACACTATACCACACAATACTACACTACAGAGTTTATCTGTACACAGCATCACACTATACCACACCACGCTACACTACACAGTTTATATGTAGACAGCATCACACTATGTCAACACCACGCTACACTACAGAGTTTATATGTATGCAGCATCACACTATACCACACCACACTACACTACAAAGTTTATAAGAATGCAGCATTACACTATACCACACCACACTACACTACAGAGTTTATATGTACACAGCTTCACACTATACCACACCACGCTACACTACAGAGTTTATATGTACATATCATCACACTATACCACACCATCCTACACTACAGAGTTTATATGTACACAGCATCACACTACACCACACCATACTACACTACAGAGTTTATATGTACATTTCATCACACTATACCACACCATACTACACCACAGTTTATATGTACACAGCATCACACTATACCACACCATACTACACTACAGAGTTTATATGTACGCAGCATCACACTATACCACACCATACTACACCACAGAGTTTATATGTACACAGCATCACACTATACCACACCATACTACACTACAGAGTTTATATGTACGCAGCATCACACTATACCACACCACGCTACACTACACAGTTTATATGTACGCAGCATCACACTATACCACACCACGCCACACTACAGTGTTTATATGTACGCTGCATCACGCTATACCACACCACGCTACACTACAGTGTTTATATGTACATTTCATCACACTACACCACACCATACTACACTACAGAGTTTATATGTACATTTCATCACACTCACACCACACCACACTACACTCACAGAGTTTATATGTACACAGCATCACACTATACCACACCATACTACACTCAGAGTTTATATGTACACAGCATCACACTATACCACACCACGCCACACTACACAGTTTATATGTAGACAGCATCACACTATGTCAACACCACGCTACACTACAGAGTTTATATGTATGCAGCATCACACTATACCACACCACACTACACTACAAAGTTTATAATAATGCAGCATTACACTATACCACACCACACTACACTACAGAGTTTATATGTACACAGCTTCACACTATACCACACCACGCTACACTACACAGTTTATATGCACGCAGCATCACACTCTACCACACCACGCTACACTACAGTGTTTATATGTACATTTCATCACACTACACCACACCATACTACACTACAGAGTTTACATGTACATTTCATCACACTACACCACACCACACTACACCACAGAGTTTATATGTACACAGCATCACACTATACCACACCACACTACACCACAGAGTTTATATGTACACAGCATCACACTATACCACACCATACTACACTACAGAGTTTATATGTACGCAGCATCACACTATACCACACCACACTACACTACACAGTTTATATGTACACAGCATCACACTATACACACCACGCTACACTACAGAGTTTATATGTATGCAGCATCACACTATACCACACCACACTACACTACAGAGTTTATAAGAATGCAGCATCACACTATACCACACCACACTACACTACAGAGTTTATATGTAGACAGCATCACACTATACCACACCACGCCACTCACAGAGTTTATATGCGCAGCATCACACTATACCACCCACGCTACACTACAGTGTTTATATGTACGCAGCATCACACTATACCACACCACCGCACACTACAGGTTTATATGTATGCAGCATCACACTATACCACACCACGCCACACTACAGAGTTTATATGTAGCAGCATCACACTATACCACACCACGCTACACTACAGAGTTTATATGATGCAGCATCACACTATACCACACCACACCTACACTACAGAGTTTATATGTACGCAGCATCACACTATACCACACCATACTACACTACAGAGTTTATATGTACACAGCATCACACTCACACCACACCACACCTACACTACAGAGTTTATATGTACATTTCATCACACTATACCACACCATCCACACTACAGGGTTTATATGTACAGAGCATCACACTACACCACACCATACTACACTACAGAGTTTATATGTACATTTCATAACACTATACCACACCATACTACACCACAGCCTTTATATGTACACAGCATCACACTGCACCACACCATACTACACTACAGAGTTTATATGTACATTTCATCACACTATACCACACCATACTACACTACAGAGTTTATATGTATGCAGCATCACACTACACCACACCATACTACACCACAGAGTTTATATGTACACAGCATCACACTATACCACACGCATTACACTACAGAGTTTATATGTATGCAGCATCACACTACACCACACCACGCTACACTACACAGTTTATATGTACGCAGCATCACACCATACCACAGCACGCTACACTACAGTGTTTATATGTATGCAGCATCACGCTATACCACACCACGCTACACTGCAGTGTTTATATGTACATTTCATCACACTACACCACACCATACTACACTACAGAGTTTATATGTACATTTCATCACACTACACCACACCACACTACACCACAGAGTTTATATGTACACAGCATCACACTATACCCACCACACCACACTACAGAGTTTATATGACGCAGCATCACACTCCACCACACCACGCTACACTACAGTGTTTATATGTACATTTCATCACACTACACCACACCATACTACACTACAGAGTTTACATGTACATTTCATCACACTACACCACACCACACTACACCACAGAGTTTATATGTACACAGCATCACACTATACCACACCATGCTATACTACAGAGTTTATATGTAGACAGCATCACACTATACCACACCACGCTACTCAACAGAGTTTACATGTGCGCAGCATCACACTATACCACACCACGCTACACTACAGTGTTTATATGTGTGCAGCATTACACTATACCACATCACGTACACTACAGAGTTAATATGTATGCAGCATCACACTATACCACACCACGCTACACTACACTGTTTATATGTATACAGCATCACGCTATACCACACCATGATACACTACAGAGCTTACATGTACGCAGTATCACACTATACCACACCATGCTACACTAAAGAGTTTATATGTATGCAGCATCACACTATACCACACCATGCTACACTACAGAGTTTATATGTATGGCATCACACTATACCACACCACGCTACACTACAGAGTTTATATGTACGCAGCATCACACTATACCACACCACGCTACACTACAGAGTTTATATGTATGCAGCATCACACTATACCACACCATGCTACACTACAGAGTTTATATGTTACGCATCACACTATACCACACCACGCCACTACAGAGTTTATATGTACGCATCACACTACACCACACCACGCTACACTACAGTGTTTATATGTATGCAGCATCACACTATACCACACCATACACACTACAGAGTTTATATGTATGCAGCATCACACTATACCACACCACGCTACACTACAGAGTTTATATGTATGCAGCATCACACTATACCACACCACGCTACATTACAGAGTTTATATGTATGCAGCATCACACTATACCACACCACTCTACACTACAGAGTTTTTATGTATGCAGCATCACACTATACCACACCACGCTACACTACAGAGTTTATATGTATGCAGCATCACACTATACCACACCATGCTGCACTACAGAGTTTATATGAATGCAGCATCACACTTACCACACCATACCACACTACAGAGTTTATATGTACGCAGCATCACACTATACCACACCACACTACACTCACAGATTTATATGTAGCAGCATCACACTACACCACACCACGCTACACTACAGAGTTTATATGTATACAGCATCACACTATACCACACCACGCCACACTACAGAGTTTATATGTACGCAGAATCACACTATACCACACCACGCCACACTACAGAGTTTATATGTACGCAGCATCACACTATACCACACCACGCTACACTACAGAGTTTATATGTATGCATCACACTATACCACACCATGCTACACTACAGAGTTTATATGTCATGCATCACACTACACCACACCACCACACACACTACAGAGTTTATATGTACACAGCATCACACTATACCACACCATACTACACTACAGAGTTTATATGTAGACAGCATCACACTATACCACACCACGCTACATCAACAGAGTTTATATGTACGCAGCATCACACTATACCACACCACGCTACACTACAGAGTTTATATGTACACAGCATCACACTATACACACCATGATACACTACAGAGTTTATATGTACTGAGCATCACACTATACCACACCATGCTACACTAAACAGTTTCTATGTATGCAGCATCACACTATACCTCACCATGCTACACTACAGAGTTTATATGTATGCATCACGCTACACCACACCACACTACACTACAGTGTTTATATGTACGCAGCATCACACTATACCACACCACGCTACACTACAGAGTTTATATGTATGCAGCATTGCACTATACCACACCATGCTACACTACAGAGTTTATATTTACGCATCACACTATACCACACCACGCTACACTACAGAGTTTATATGTACGCATCACACTACACCACACCACGCTACATTACAGTGTTTATATGTATGCAGCATCACACTATACCACACCATACACACTACAGAGTTTATATGTATGCAGCATCACACTATACCACACCACGCTACACTACAGAGTTTATATGTACGCAGCATCACACTATACCACACCACGCAACACTACAGTGTTTATATGTATGCAGCATCACGCTATACCACACCATACCACACCACAGAGTTTATATGTACACAGCATCACACTACACCACACCATACTACACTACAGAGTTTATATGTACACAGCATCACACTATACCACTCCACGCTACACTACACAGTTTATATGTACGCAGCATCACACTCGACCACACCACGCTACACTACAGTGTTTATATGTACATTTCATCATACTACACCACACCATACTACACTACAGAGTTTATATGTACATTTCATCACACTATACCACACCATACTACACTACAGAGTTTATATGTACGCAGCATCACACTACACCACACCATACTACACCACAGAGTTTATATGTTACAGCATCACACTATACCACACCATACTACACTACAGAGTTTATATGTACCAGCATCACACTATACCACACCACGCCACACTACAGAGTTTATATGTATGCAGCATCACACTATACCACACCACGCTACACTACAGTGTTTATATGTATGCTGCATCACGCTATACCACACCACGCTACACTACAGTGTTTATATCTACATTTCATCACACTACACCACACCATACTACACTACAGAGTTTATATGTACATTTCATCACACTACACCACACCACACTACACCACAGAGTTTATATGTACACAGCATCACACTATACCACACCACACTACACTACAGAGTTTATATGTACACAGCATCACACTCTACCACACCACGCTACACTACAGAGTTTATATGTGCACATTCATCACACTACACCACACCATACTACACTACAGAGTTTATATGTACATTCATCACACTACACCACACACACACTACACCACAGAGTTTATATGTACTAGCATCACACTATACCACACCATACTGCACTACAGAGTTTATATGTACACAGCATCACATTATACCACACCACGCTACACTACACAGTTTATATGTAGACAGCATCACACTATACCACACCACGTACACTACAGAGTTTATATGTATGCAGCATCACACTATAAAACACCACGCTACATTACAGAGTTTATATGTATGCAGCATCACACTATACCACACCACGCTACACTACAGAGTTTATATGTATGCAGCATCACACTATACCACACCACGCTACACTACAGAGTTTATATGTATGCAGCATCACACTATACCACACCATGCTACACTACAGAGTTTATATGTATGCAGCATCACACTATACCACACCATACTACACTACAGAGTTTATATGTACGCAGCATCACACTATACCACACCACGCTACACTACAGAGTTTATATGTACGCAGCATCACACTATACCACACCACGCTACACTACAGTGTTTATATGTATGCAGCATCACAGCTATACCACACCATGCTACACTACAGAGCTTACATGTACGCAGCATCACACTATACCACACCACGCTACACTACAGAGCTTTCATGTACGCAGTATCAAACTATACCCCACCATGCTACACTACAGAGTTTATATGTATGCAGCATCACACTATACCACACCATGCTACACTACAGAGTTTATATGTATGCATCACGCCACACCACACCACACTACACTCAGAGTTTATATGTACACAGCATCACACTATACCACACCACCTACACTACAGAGTTTATATGTACGACAGCATCACACTATACCACACCACGCTACTCACAGAGTTTATATGTACGCAGCATCACACTATACCACACCACGCTACACTACAGTAGTTTATATGTGTGCATCACACCATACCACACCACGTTACACTACAGAGTTTATATGTATGCAGCATCACACTATACCACACCACGCTACACTACAGAGTTTATATGTATGCAGCATCACACTATACCACACCACGCTACACTACAGAGTTTATATGTATGCAGCATCACACCTACCACACCACACTACACTACAGTGTTTATATGAATACAGCATCACACTACTACCACACCATGACATACTCACAGTAGAGTATATGTACGTAGCATCACACTATACCACACCATGCTACACTACACAGTTTATATGTATGCAGCATCACACTATACCTCACCATGCTACACTACAGAGTTTATATGTATGCATCACGCTACACCACACCACGCTACACTACAGTGTTTATATGTACGCAGCATCACACTATACCACACCACGCTACACTACAGAGTTTATATGTATGCAGCATTGCACTATACCACACCACGCTACACTACAGAGTTTATATTTACGCATCACACTATACCACACCACGCTACACTACAGAGTTTATATGTACGCATCACACTACACCACACCACGCTACACTACAGTGTTTATATGTATGCAGCATCACACTATACCACACCACACAACACTACAGAGTTTATATGTATGCAGCATCACACTATACCACACCACGCTACACTACAGAGTTTATATGTACGCAGCATCACACTATACCACACCACGCTACACTACAGTGTTTATATGTATGCAGCATCACGCTATACCACACCATACTACACCACAGAGTTTATATGTACACAGCATCACACTATACCACACCATGCTACACTACAGAGTTTATATGTACACAGCATCACACTATACCACTCCACGCTACACTACACAGTTTATATGTACGCAGCATCACACTCGACCACACCACGCTACACTACAGTGTTTATATGTACATTTCATCATACTACACCACACCATACTACACTACAGAGTTTATATGTACATTTCATCACACTATACCACACCATACTACACTACAGAGTTTATATGTACGCAGCATCACACTACACCACACCATACTACACCACAGAGATTATATGTACACAGCATCACACTATACCACATACTACACTGCAGAGTTTATATGTAGCAGCATCACACTATACCACACCACGCACACTACACAGTTTATATGTACGCAGCATCACACTATACCACACCACGCTACACTACAGTGTTTATATGTATGCTGCATCACACTATACCACACCACGCTACACTCACAGTGTTTATATGTACATTTCATCACACTACACCACACCATACTACACTACAGAGTTTATATGTACATTCATCACACTACACCACACCACGACTACACCACAGAGTTTATATGTACGCAGCATCACACTATACCACACCATACTACACTACAGAGTTTATATGCAGCATCACACTATACCACACCACGCTACACTACAGTTTATATGTAGCAGCATCACACTATATCACACCACGCTACACTACAGAGTTTATATGTATGCAGCATCACACTATACCACACCACACTACACTACAAAGTTTATAAGAATGCAGCATTACACTATACCACACCACACTACACTACAGAGTTTATATGTACACAGCATCACTCTATACCACACCACGCTACACTACACAGTTTATATGTACGCAGCATCACACTCTACCACACCACGCTACACTACAGTGTTTATATGTACATTTCATCACACTACACCACACCATACTACACTACAGAGTTTATATGTACATTTCATCACACTACACCACACCACACTACACCACAGAGTTTATATGTACACAGCATCACACTATACCACACCATACTACACTACAGAGTTTATATGTACGCAGCATCACACTATACCACACCACGCTACACTACAGAGTTTATATGTAGACAGCATCACACTATACCACACCACGCTACACTACAGAGTTTATATGTATGCAGCATCACACTATACCACACCACACTACACTACAGAGTTTATATGTATGCAGCATCACACTATACCACACCACACTACACTACAGAGTTTATATGTATACAGCATCACACTATACCACACCACGCTACACTACAGAGTTTATATGTATGCAGCATCACACTATACCACACCACGCTACACTACAGAGTTTATATGTATGCAGCATCACACTATACCACACCACACTACACTACAGAGTTTATATGTGTGCAGCATCACACTATACCACACCACGCTACACTACAGAGTTTATATGTACACAGCATCACACTATACCACACCATACTACACTACAGAGTTTATATGTACACAGCATCACACTACACCACACCACGCTACACTACAGAGTTTATATGTACATTTCATCACACTATACCACACCATCCTACACTACAGAGTTTATATGTACACAGCATCACACTACACCACACCATACTACACTACAGAGTTTATATGTACATTTCATAACACTATACCACACCATACTACACCACAGCCTTTATATGTACACAGCATCACACTGCACACACACCATACTACACTACAGAGTTTATATGTACATTTCATCACACTATACCACACCATACTACACTACAGAGTTTATATGTACGCAGCATCACACTACACCACACCATACTACACCACAGAGTTTATATGTACACAGCATCACACTATACCACACAGTACTACACTACACAGTTTAAATGTACGCAGCATCACACTATACCACAGCACGCTACACTACAGTGTTTATATGTATGCAGCATCACGCTATACCACACCACGCTACACTGCAGTGTTTATATGTACATTTCATCACACTACACCACACCATACTACACTACAGAGTTTATATGTACATTCATCACACTACACCACACCAACCACAC
This sequence comes from Neoceratodus forsteri, assembly GCA_016271365.2. Classification (NCBI taxonomy): domain Eukaryota; kingdom Metazoa; phylum Chordata; order Ceratodontiformes; family Ceratodontidae; genus Neoceratodus; species Neoceratodus forsteri. Next base: position 334,951,240 of record CM028137.1, on the reverse strand, counting down.
CACACTACAGAGTTTATATGTACAGCATCACACTATACCACACCACACTACACTACAGAGTTTATATGTACACAGCATCACACTATACCACACCACGCCACACTACAGTGTTTATATGTAACAGTTTCATCACACTACACCACACCATACTACACTACAGAGTTTATATGTACATTTCATCACACTACACCACACCACACTACACCACAGAGTTTATATGTACACAGCATCACACTATACCACACCACACTACACTACAGAGTTTATATGTACACAGCATCACACTTATACCACACCACGCCTACACTACAGAGTTTATATGTAGACAGCATCACACTATACCACACCACGCTACACTACAGAGTTTATATGTATGCAGCATCACACTATACCACACCACACTACACTACAGAGTTTATATGTATGCAGCATCACACTATACCACACCACGCTACACTACAGAGTTTATATGTATGCAGCATCACACTATACCACACCACTCACACTACAGAGTTTTTATGTATGCAGCATCACACTATACCACACCACGCTTCACTACAGAGTTTATATGTATGCAGCATCACACAATACCACACCATGCTACACTACAGAGTTTATATGAATGCAGCATCACACTATACCACACCATACTACACTACAGAGTTTATATGTACGCAGCATCACACTATACCACACCACACTACACTACAAAATTTATTTGTACGCAACATCACACTATACCACACCACGCTACACTACACTGTTTATATGTATACAGCATCACGCTATACCACACCATGCTACACTACAGAGCTTACATGTACGCAGAATTACACTATACCACACCACGCTACACTACAGAGCTTACATGTACGCAGTATCACACTATACCACACCATGCTAAAATACACAGTTTCTATGTATGCAGCATCACACTATACCTCACCATGCTACACTACAGAGTTTATATGTATGCATCACACTACACCACACCACGCTACACTACAGTGTTTATATGTACACAGCATCACACTATACCACACCACGCTACACTACAGAGTTTATATGTAGACAGCATCACACTATACCACACCACGCTACTCGACAGAGTTTACATGTGCGCAGCATCACACTATACCACACCACGCTACACTACAGTGTTTATATGTGTGCAGCATCACACTATACCACACCACGCACACTACAGAGTTTATATGTATGCAGCATCACACTATACCACACCACGCTACACTACAGAGTTTATATGTATGCAGCATCACACTATACCACACCATGCTACACTACAGAGTTTATATGTATGCAGCATCACACTATACCACACCACTCTACACTACACTGTTTATATGTATACAGCATCACGCTACTACCACACCATGATACACTACAGAGCTTACATGTACGCAGTATCACACTATACCACACCATGCTACACTAAACAGTTTCTATGTATGCAGCATCACACTATACCTCACCATGCTACACTACAGAGTTTATATGTATGCATCACGCTACACCACACCACGCTACACTACAGTGTTTATATGTACGCAGCATCACACTATACCACACCATGCTACACTACAGAGTTTATATGTATGCAGCATCACACTATACCACACCACGCTACACTACAGAGTTTATATGTACGCAGCATCACACTATACCACACCACGCTACACTACAGTGTTTATATGTACACAGCATCACACTATACCACACCATACTACACTACAGAGTTTATATGTAACAGCATCACACTATACCACACCACGCTACACTCACAGTTTATATGTACGCAGCATCACACTATACCACACCACGCTACACTACAGTGTTTATATGTACATTCATCACACTACACCACACCATACTACACTACAGAGTTTATATGTACATTTCATCACACTACACCACACCATACTACACTACAGAGTTTATATGTACGCAGCATCACACTATACCACACCACACTACACTACAGAGTTTATATGTACACAGCATCACACTATACCACACCACGCTACACTACAGAGTTTATATGTATGCAGCATCACACTATACCACACCACACTACACTACAGAGTTTATAAGAATGCAGCAATCACACCATACCACACCACACTCACTACAGAGTTTATATGTAGACAGCATCACACTATACCACACCACGCTACATCTACAGAGTTTATATGTGCGCAGCATCACACTATACCACACCACGCTACACTACAGAGTTTATATGTATGCAGCATCACACTATACCACACCACACTACACCACAGAGTTTATATGTACACAGCATCACACTATACCACACCATACTACACTACAGAGTTTATATGTACATTTCATCACACTATACAACACCATCTACACTACAGAGTTTATATGTACATTTCATAACACTATACCACACCATACTACACCACAGCGTTTATATGTACATAGCATCACACTGCACCACACCATACTACACTACAGAGTTTATATGTACATTTCATCACACTATACCACACCATACTACACTACAGAGTTTATATGTACGCAGCATCACACTACACCACACCATACTACACCACAGAGTTTATATGTACACAGCATCACACTATACCACACCATACTACACTACAGAGTTTATATGTACGCAGCATCACACTAGTACCACACCACGCTACACTACACAGTTTATATGTACGCAGCATCACACTATACCACACCACGCTACACTACAGTGTTTATATGTATGCAGCATCACGCTATACCACACCACGCTACACAACAGTGTTTATATGTACATTTCATCACACTACACCACACCATACTACACAACAGAGTTTATATGTACATTTCATCACACTACACCACACCACACTACACCACAGAGTTTATATGTACACAGCATCACACTATACCACACCATACTACACTACAGAGTTTATATGTACACAGCATCACACTATACCACACCACGCTACACTACACAGTTTATATGTAGACAGCATCACACTATATCACACCACGCTACACTACAGAGTTTATATGTATGCAGCATCACACTATACCACACCACACTACACTACAAAGTTTATAAGAATGCAGCATTACACTATACCACACCACACTACACTACAGAGTTTATATGTAGACAGCATCACACTATACCACACCACGCCACGCTACATTACAGAGTTTATATGTATGCAGCATCACACTATACCACACCACGCTACACTACAGAGTTTATATGTATGCAGCATCACACTATACCACACCACGCTACACTACAGTGTTTATATGTACATTTCATCACACTACACCACACCATACTACACTACAGAGTTTATATGTACATTTCATCACACTACACCACACCACACTACACCACAGAGTTTATATGTACACAGCATCACACTATACCACACCAGCCACACTACAGAGTTTATATGTATGCAGCATCACACTATACCACACCACACTACACTACAAAGTTTATAAGAATGCAGCATTACACTATACCACACCACACTACACTACAGAGTTTATATGTAGACAGCATCACACTATACCACACCACGCCACCCTACATTACAGAGTTTATATGTATGCAGCATCACACTATACCACACCACGCTACACTACAGAGTTTATATGTATGCAGCATCACACTATACCACACCACACTACACTACAGAGTTTATATGTGTGCAGCATCACACTATACCACACCACGCTACACTACAGAGTTTATATGCACACAGCATCACACTATACCACACCATACTACACTACAGAGTTTATATGTACACAGCATCACACTACACCACACCACGCTACACTACAGAGTTTATATGTACATTTCATCACACTATACCACACCATCCTACACTACAGAGTTTATATGTACAGAGCATCACACTACACCACATCATACTACACTACAGAGTTTATATGTACATTTCATAACACTTTACCACACCATCAATCAATCAATCAATCAAAATCTTTATTTATTCAGGCGAACATCATTGAGCAAAGCTCATTTACAAGATGGACCTGAGTGGTCATACAAATGAGGATACAAGTATTATTACATAGACAAGAATAGAATAAATAGCAATACAATGGCATGAAATGATTATATACAACAATTTACATATGTACAAGTAGCAGTAGAACCATTTAGCCTGTAGGAAAAAAGGGGACAAAGGGTATAGCAGGCATAAAATATAAATTATATGCATGGAGCGGACTTTCTGAGGAGGTTGTGGGGTCTAAAACTGTGGCAGAATTCAAGAATGCATGGGACAGACATAAGGCAGTTCTTGTGGGGGGAAGGAAGAAATAGACTGTTCGTTAACTAGGATCTGCGGCCTATCCTGTAGGTAGGGAAATGGGCAGACTAGGTGGGCCAAGCGGTCCTTATCTGCCATCAAAATCTATGTTTCTATGTATCATGTGAAGACAGCATGGAAAGAACAGTGAATATCAAAAGGGCAAATGAATATTAAGAAAGGGGTGTGTGGGGGGGCACAGTCCCCCACCTGGGGTGGGTGGTATGTACAGACCCCTGCAAAAACAGACATTTCTGAATTTCCCATTCAGCATTATCCATGTGCCCTTGGACGGTCAGAAGTTTTTAGTCACTGTCATGACATGGAACCAGTAATGGGATGCATCAGTCATTTGAGAAACTTTACAGGAACAGACATCTGTGCACTGCACCAAACAATCTCACATCAATAAAAACTTGAAGCTGCACTCAAATATATTTAAATGAAGCATAGTTTAGTTTTAGTCTTTATCTCATGCAAAGACAAACATGGAGACATCTGCCCCTTCCACCAATGTTTCACATGTGCACTGCATACTTTTTGAAGGTAACTACCTATTACCACACCTGCGTCTTCAAGGCAGAAGCTTTAAAGGGAAAAGCTACAATTTCTTTTTTTTATCAAACTTTTTCTCCTGTGGGCAGCTACTGGCAAGCTTGTTCAGCCCTGTTCCTGCCTACCCCCTCAAGCACTCACCACACCAACTCACCTCAACCAAGTATTCCCCCAAGGATTGCCCCTTGTGGAAGTGCAAGGAAAGGGAAGGCCATCCTCCCCCCAACTGGTGACTCATCCAGAACTGGGGTCAGTGGGTCAGGCAGCAAAGTGTGAATGGGGGCAGGCAGGCAGGGCATCATTAAGCTGGCACCCACCCTTTCCCATTTTCTTCCTTGTCCCCATCTGCGGTGGCACATAAGCAAGTATGTGTAGAGGCACATACATGCTACAGAACCATGGCCCCTCCCTACTATGTCACTCATACTCTGTCGCTGCTACCCTGCCTCCATCACATGGTAGCCAAGGAGGGAGACGAGAGCAGTCCATCAGATTCTCAATCCCCCATCCACCCAGTCAAGCCCCAGCACCCCAAGCTCATTCTCGAACCCGAGTCTCTGGCATGGGAACAGATAAGGCACACTAGGCACCTTAGCCCTCTTCGCCCCGGGGCCAGCATGTTACAGTCTCTTAAAGCAGCTAAAGCCATACATGTCATTGCAAACAGCTGTCTCAGATGCAACATGCAACACATACATATACCTAAGCCAACATAAACTAGTTATATTCTTATAAAAACCACAATACTAAAATATTTTTTAAAGTGACAATGTAAAATATATTTAAAAACATATTAGAAAATCACAGACCATGTAAAAATCGGGACGCACATAACAGTCACAGTTAATACACTAAGCTTAAATGCACTTCTAACAACATATCAATTTCTATATCCTTATTAAGTCCTGGCCATTCTCTCTCCAGGACAGAAAATCCAATAACTTTGACATTTCACCACCCCTAATATCATGTGTCACGCCTTCTAACCCCACAAATTTAAATTCATAATTACCCCTGCTGTTTGTGGGCTGCTGTGACAGATTCACAGTTATTTTGCCTAATGGTGGTAAAAGTTCCTCCACTCTAATTTTGAACTAATAATTTTGCCTATAGTGTAGTATGGTATAGCATATTGTATTCTCACCCACATGTGAACTCTGTAGTTTAATAAGGGCTTGCACAGGATAGTGTCACCTACATGTAAACTCTGTAGCATACTGTAGTGTCACCTACATGTAAACTCTGTAGCATGCTGTAGCATTGTGTAGTGTCACCTACATGTAAACTCTGTAGCATAGTGTAGCATAATGTAGTCTCACCTATATGTAAACTCTGTAGCATGCTGTAGCATAGTGTAGTGTCACCTACATGTAAACTCTGTAGCATGATGTAGCATAGCGTAGTGTCACCTACATGTAAACTCTGTAGCATGCTGTAGCATAGTGTAGTCTCACCTACATGTAAACTCTGTAGCATGATGTAGCATGGTGTAGTGTCACCTACATGTAAACTCTGTAGCATAGTGTAGTGTCACCTAGTAAACTCTGTGGCATGATGTAGCATGGTGTAGTGACACCTACATGTAAACTCTGTGCAAGCATAGTGTAGTGTCACCTACATGTAAACTCTGTAGCATGATGTAGCATAGTGTGGTGACACCTACATGTAAACTCTGTAGCATGATGTGGCATGGTGTAGTGACACCTACATGTAAACTCTGTGGCATGTAGCATGTAGTGTCACCTACATGTAAACTCTGTAGCATGATGTAGCATAATGTGTGACACCTACATGTAAACTCTGTAGCATGATCTGTAGCATGAGTGGGAAGTGTGTCACCTACATGTAAACTCTGTAGCATGGTGTGCCTCACCTATATGTAAACTCTGTGCATAGTGAGCATGGTGTAGTGTCACCCACATGCAAACTCTGTAGCATGCTGTAGCATAGTGTGAGTGTACACCTCATGTAAACTCTGTAGCATGCTGTGGCATAGTGTAGTGTCACCTACATGTAAACTCTGTAGCATGATGTAGCATGTGTAGTGACACCTACATGTAAACTCTGTAGCATGATGTAGCATGTGTGGTGACACCTACATGTAAACTCTGTGGCATGATGTAGCATAGTGTAGTGACACCTACATGTAAACTCTGTAGCATGATGTGCATATGTAGTGACACCCACATGTAAACTCTGTGGCATGATGTAGCATATGTAGTGACACCTACATGTAAACTCTGTAGCATGATGTAGCATAGTGTAGTGACACCTACATGTAAACTCTGTAGCATAGTGTGAGTGTCACCTACATGTAAACTCTGTAGCATGCTGTGCATAGTGTGTTCACCTACATGTAAACTCTGTAGCATGATGTAGCATAGTGTGTGTCACCTACATGTAAACTCTGTGGCATGTGTAGCATGGTGGTGACACCTACATGTAAACTCTGTAGCATAGTGTGGTGTCACCTACATGTAAACTCTGTGGCATGCTGTAGCATGGTGTAGTGTCACCTACATGTAAACTCTGTAGCATAGTGTGTGTCACCTACATGTAAACTCTGTAGCATGATGTAGCATGGTGTAGTGTCACCTACATGTAAACTCTGTAGCATGATGTGCATAGTGTGTGTCACCTACATGTAAACTCTGTGGCATGTGTGAGCATGGTGTAGTGTCACCTACATGTAAACTCTGTAGCATGATGTAGCATAGTGTAGTCTCACCTACATGTAAACTCTGTAGCATGATGTAGCATAGTGTAGTGACACCTACATGTAAACTCTGTAGCATGATGTAGCATAGTGTAGTGTCACCTACATGTAAACTCTGTAGCATGCTGTAGCATAGTGTAGTGTCACCTACATGTAAACTCTGTAGCATGATGTGGCATGTGTAGTGTCACCTACATGTAAACTCTGTAGCATGATGTGGCATAGTGTAGTGCACCTACATGTAAACTCTGTAGCATGCTGTAGCATAGTGTAGTGTCACCTACATGTAAACTCTGTAGCATGATGTAGCATAGTGTAGTGACACCTACATGTAAACTCTGTAGCATAGTGTAGTGTCACCTACATGTAAACTCTGTAGCATGCTGTGGCATAGTGTAGTGTCACCTACATGTAAACTCTGTAGCATAGTGTAGTGTCACCTACATGTAAACTCTGTAGCATATGTGAGCATGGTGTAGTGTCACCTACATGTAAACTCTGTAGCATGATGTAGCATGGTGTGTGACACCTACATGTAAACTCTGTAGCATGGTGTGAGTGTCACCTACATGTAAACTCTGTAGCATGCTGTAGCATGGTGTAGTGTCACCTACATGCTAAACTCTGTAGCATGCTGTGGCGTGGTGTAGTGACACCTACATGTAAACTCTGTAGCATAGTGTAGTGTCACCTACATGTAAACTCTGTAGCATGCTGTAGCATAGTGTAGTGCCACCTACATGTAAACTCTGTAGCATGATGTAGCATAGTGTAGTGACACCTACATGTAAACTCTGTAGCATAGTGTAGTGTCACCTACATGTAAACTCTGTAGCATGCTGTGGCATAGTGTATTCTTACCTACATGTAAACTCTGTAGCATAGTGTAGTGTCACCTACATGTAAACTCTGTAGCATGCTGTAGCATAGTGTAGTGTCACCTACATGTAAACTCTGTAGCATGATGTAGCATAGTGTAGTGACACCTACATGTAAACTCTGTAGCATAGTGTAGTGTCACCTACATGTAAACTCTGTAGCATGATGTAGCATAATGTAGTGACACCTACATGTAAACTCTGTAGCATGATGTGCATAGTGTAGTGACACCTACATGTAAACTCTGTGCATGATGTAGCATAGTGTAGTGACACCTACATGTAAACTCTGTAGCATGCTGTGCATGGTGTGTCACCTACATGTAAACTCTGTAGCATGCTGTAGCATAGTGTAGTGTCACCTACATGTAAACTCTGTAGCATGATGTAGTGTGAGTGCACCTACATGCAAACTCTGTAGCATGCTGAGCATAGTGTAGTGACACCTACATGTAAACTCTGTAGCATAGTGTAGTGTCACCTACATGTAAACTCTGTAGCATGCTGTGGCATAGTGTATTGTCACCTACATGTAAACTCTGTAGCATAGTGTAGCCTCACCTACATGTAAACTCTGTAGCATAATGTAGCATAGTGTAGTGTCACCGACATGCAAACTCTGTAGCATGCTGTAGCGTAGTGTAGTGACACCTACATGTAAACTCTGTAGCATAGTGTAGTGTCACCTACATGTAAACTTTGTAGCATGATGTAGCATAATGTAGAGACACCTACATGTAAACTCTGTAGCATGATGTAGCATAGTGTGGCGACACCTACATGTAAACTCTGTGGCATGATGTAGCATAGTGTAGTGACACCCACATGTAAACTCTGTAGCATGATGGAGCATAATGTAGTGACACCCACATGTAAACTCTGTAGCATGATGTAGCATAATGTAGTGACACCCACATGTAAACTCTGTAGCATGATGTATCATAGTGTAGTGACACCTACATGTAAACTCTGTAGCATAGTGTAGCCTCACCTACATGTAAACTCTGTAGCATGCTGTGGCATAGTGTGTCACCTACATGTAAACTCTGTAGCATGATGTAGCATAGTGTAGTGCACCTACATGTAAACTCTGTAGCATGATGTAGCATAATGTAGTGACACCTACATGTAAACTCTGTAGCATAGTGTAGTGTCACCTACATGTAAACTCTGTAGCATGATGTGAGCATATGTAGTGACACCTACATGTAAACTCTGTAGCATATGTGTGTAGTGACACCTACATGTAAACCTGTAGCATGATGTAGCATAGTGTGTGACACCACATGTAAACTCTGTAGCATGATGTAGTATGTAGTGACACCTACATGTAAACTCTGTAGCATAGTGTAGTGTCACCTACATGTAAACTCTGTAGCATGCTGTAGCATGTGTAGTGGCACCTATAACTCTGTAGCATGATGTAGCATAGTGTGGTGTCACCTACATGTAAACTCTGTAGGTGATGTAGCATAGTGTAGTGTCACCTACATGTAAACTCTGTAGCATGCTGTGGCATAGTGTAGTGTCACCTACATGTAAACTCTGTAGCATGATGTAGCATGGTGTAGTGACACCTACATGTAAACTCTGTAGCATGCTGTGGCATAGTGTAGTGACACCTACATGTAAACTCTGTAGCATGGTGTAGTGTCACCTACATGTAAACTCTGTAGCATGTGAGCATAGTGTAGTGACACCTACATGTAAACTCTGTAGCATGATGTAGCATGGTGCAGTGACACTACATGTAAACTCTGTGGCATGATGTAGCATGGTGTAGTGACACCCACATGATCTAGCATGATGTAGCATAATGTAGTGACACCTAATGTAAACTCTGTAGCATGATGTAGCATAGTGGTGACACCTACATGTAAACTCTGTAGCATGATGTAGCATAATGTAGTGACACCACATGTAAACTCTGTAGCATGATGTGGCATAATGTAGTGACACCACATGTAAACTCTGTGGCATGATGTAGCATAGTGTATGTGACACCTACATGTAAACTCTGTAGCATACTGTAGCATAGTGTAGTGTCACCTACATGTAAACTCTGTAGCATGCTGTAGCATAGTGTGTGTCACCTACATGTAAACTCTGTGCATGATGTAGCATAGTGTAGTGTCACCTACATGTAAACTCTGTAGCATGATGTGGCATGTGAGTGTCACCTACATGTAAACTCTGTAGCATGGTGTAGTGTCACCTACATGTAAACTCTGTACATGCTGTAGCATGGTGTAGTGTCACCTTCATGTAAACTCTGTAGCATGATGTAGCATAGTGTATTGACACCTACATGTAAACTCTGTGGCTGTAGCATGTGTAGTGTCACCTACATGTAAACTCTGTGGCATGCTGTAGCATAGTGTAGTGTCACCTACATGTAAACTCTGTAGCATGCTGTAGCATGGTGTAGTGTCACCTACATGTAAACTCTGTAGCATGCTGTAGCATAGTGGTGTCACCTACATGTAAACTCTGTAGCATGCTGTGGCATGGTGTAGTCTCACCTACATGTAAACTCTGTAGCATGATGTAGCATGTGGTGACACCTACAGTACAACTCTGTAGCATAGTGTAGTGTCACCTACATGTAAACTCTGTAGCATGCTGAGCATGTGTAGTGACACCTACATGTAAACTCTGGCATGTGTAGTGTCACCTACATGTAAACTCTGTAGCATGCTGTAGCATGTGTGTGTCACTACATGTAAACTCTGTAGCATAGTGTGCCTCACACATGTAAACTCTGTAGCATGATGTAGCATGGTGTAGTGTCACCTACATGCAAACTCTGTAGCATGCTGTAGCATGGTGTAGTGACACCTACATGTAAACTCTGTGCATAGTGTATGTCACCTACATGTAAACTCTGTAGCATGATGTAGCATAATGTGAGACACCTACATGTAAACTCTGTAGCATGATGTAGCATAGTGTGCACCTACATGTAAACTCTGTAGCATGATGTAGCATGGTGTAGTGACACCCACATGTAAACTCTGTAGCATGTAGTGTAGTCTCACCTACATGAAGCTCTGTAGCATGATGTGGCATAGTGTGTGACACCTACATGTAAACTCTGTAGCATAGTGTAGTGTCACCTACATGTAAACTCTGGAGCATGATGTAGCATGATGTAGTGTCACCTACATGTAAACTCTGTAGCATGCTGTGGCATGGTGTAGTGTCACCTACATGTAAACTCTGTAGCATGATGTAGCATAGGTGTTGTCACCTACATGTAAACTCTGTGGCATGATGTAGCATGGTGAGTGACACCTACATGTAAACTCTGTAGCATAGTGTAGTGTCACCTACATGTAAACTCTGTGGCATGTGTGGCATAGTGTAGTGACACCTACATGTAAACTCTGTAGCATGATGTAGCATAGTGTTGTCACCTACATGTAAACTCTGTAGCATGCTGTAGCATGGTGTAGTGTCACCTACATGTAAACTCTGTCATGTGTGGCATAGTGTGTGTCACCTACATGTAAACTCTGTAGCATGCTGTGCATGGTGTAGTCTCACCTACATGTAAACTCTGTGGCATGATGTAGCATGGTGTAGTGACACCTACATGTAAACTCTGTAGCATGAGTGTGGTTCACCATGTCTGTGCATGCATGTAGCATAGTAGTGACACCTACATGTAAACTCTGTAGCATGGTGTGAGTGTCACCTACATGTAAACTCTGTAGCATGCTGTGGCATGTGTATTGTCACCTACATGTAAACTCTGTGGCATAGTGTAGCCTCACCTACATGTAAACTCTGTAGCATGATGTAGCATGGTGTAGTGTCACCTACATCAAACTCTGTGGCATGCTGGCGTGGTGTAGTGACACCTACATGTAAACTCTGTAGCATGTGTAGTGTCACCTACATGTAACTCTGTAGCATGATGTAGTGTCACCTACATGTAAACTCTGTAGCATGCTGTAGCATGGTGTAGTGACACCTACATGTAAACTCTGTAGCATGGTGTAGTGTCACTGCACCATGTAAACTCTGTAGCATGCTGTGGCATGGTGTAGTCTCACCTACATGTAAACTCTGTGGCATGAGTAGCATGGTGTAGTGACACTCATGTAACTCTGTAGCATAGTGTGAGTGTCACCTACATGTAAACTCTGTAGCATGCTGTAGCATAGTGTAGTGACACCTACATGTAAACTCTGTAGCATGGTGTAGTGTCACCACATGTAAACTCTGTAGCATGCTGTGGCAGTGTAGTGTCACCTACATGTAAACTCTGAGCATGGTGTAGGTCACCTACATGTAAACTCTGTAGCATAGTGTAGTGTCACCTACATGTAAACTCTGTAGCATGCTGTAGCATAGTGTAGTGACACCTACATGTAAACTCTGTAGCATAGTGTAGTGTCACCTACATGTAAACTCTGTAGCATGGTGTAGTGTCACCTACATGTAAACTCTGTAGCATGATGTAGCATGAGTGTAGTGACACCTACATGTAAACTCTGTAGCATGATGTAGCATAGTGTAGTGACACCTACATGTAAACTCTGTAGCATGATGTAGCATAATGTGTGACACCCACATGTAAACTCTGTAGCATATGTGCATGTGTGCATATGTAGTGACACCTACATGTAAACTCTGTAGCATGATGTAGCATGGTGTAGTGACACCTACATGTAAACTCTGTAGCATGATGTAGCATAGGTGTAGTGACACCTACATGTAAACTCTGTAGCATGCTGTAGCATAGTGTGGTGTCACCACATGTAAACTCTGTGGCATGATGTAGCATAGTGTAGTGACACCTACATGTAAACTCTGAGCATGATGTGGCATGGTGGTGTCACCTACATGTAAACTCTGTAGCATGATGTAGCATAGTGTAGTGTCACCTACATGTAAACTCTGTAGCATGATGTAGCATAGTGTAGTGACACCTACATGTAAACTCTGTAGCATAGTGTATGTCACCTACATGTAAACTCTGTAGCATGATGTGAGCAAGTGTAGTGACACCTACATGTAAACTCTGTAGCATGATGTAGCATAGTGTAGTGTCACCTACATGTAAACTCTGTAGCATGATGTAGCATGTGTAGTGACACCTACATGTAAACTCTGTAGCATGATGTAGCATAGTGTAGTGTCACCTACATGTAAACTCTGTAGCATGATGTAGCATAGTGTAGTGACACCTACATGTAAACTCCATGTGTAGCATAGTGTAGTGTCACCTACATGTAAACTCTGTAGCATGATGTAGCATAATGTGGACACCTACATGTAAACTCTGTGGCATGATGTGGCATGGTGTGTGTCACCTACATGTAAACTCTGTAGCATGATGTGGCATGGTGTGAGTGACACCTACATGTAAACTCTGTAGCATGGTGTAGCCTCACCTACATGTAAACTCTGTAGCATGCTGTAGCATAGTGTAGTGTCACCTACATGCTCTGTGGCATGATGTAGCATAGTGTGGTGTCACCTACATGTAAACTCTGTGGCATGATGTAGCATAGTGTAGTGACACCTACATGTAAACTCTGTAGCATGGTGTGTCACCTACATGTAAACTCTGTAGCATGATGTAGCATAGTGTAGTGACACCTACATGTAAACTCTGTAGCATGATGTAGCATAGTGTAGTGACACCTACATGTAAACTCTGTAGCATGATGTAGCATAGTGTAGTGACACCTACATGTAAACTCTGTAGCATAGTGTAGTGTCACCTACATGTAAACTCTGTGCATGCTGTAGCATAGTGTAGTGTCACCTACATGTAAACTCTGTGGCATGATGTAGCATAGTGTGATGTCACCTACATGTAAACTCTGTAGCATGATGTAGCATGTGTAGTGACACCTACTGTAGCATGATGTAGCATGGTGTAGTGTCACCTACATGTAAACTCTGTGGCATGATAGCATGTGTAGTGCACCTACATGTAAGCTCTGGCATGATGTGGCATAGTGTGTGACACCTACATGTAAACTCTGTAGCATGAGTGTAGTGTCACCTACATGTAAACTCTGTAGCATGCTGTGGCATAGTGTGTCACCTACATGTAAACTCTGTGGCATGATGTAGCATGGTGTGGTGTCACCTACATGTAAACTCTGTGGCATGCTGTAGCATGGTGTAGTGTCACCCATGTAAACTCTGTAGCATGATGTAGCATAGTGTAGTGTCACCTACATGTAAACTCTGTAGCATGATGTAGCATAGTGTAGTGACACCTACATGTAAACTCTGTAGCATGATGTAGCATAGTGTAGTGTCACCTACATGTAAACTCTGTAGCATGATGTAGCATAGTGTAGTGACACCTACAGTAAACTCTGTAGCATGGTGTAGTGTCACCTACATGTAAACTCTGTAGCATGATGTGGCATAATGTGTGACACCACATGTAAACTCTGTAGCATGATGTAGCATGGTGTGAACCTACATGTAAACTCTGTAGCATAGTGTAGTGTCACCTACATGAAACTCTGTAGCATGCTGTGGCATAGTGTAGTGACACCTACATGTAAACTCTGTAGCATGTGTAGTGTCACCTACATGTAAACTCTGTAGCATGATGTAGCATAATGTAGAGACACCTACATGTAAACTCTGTAGCATGATGTAGCATAGTGTAGTGACACCTACATGTAAACTCTGTAGCATGATGTAGCATAGTGTAGTGACACCTACATGTAAACTCTGTAGCATGATGTAGCATAGTGTAGTGTCACCTACATGTAAACTCTGTAGCATGATGTAGCATAGTGTAGTGACACCCACATGTAAACTCTGTAGCATGATGTAGCATAGTAGTGACACCTACATGTAAACTCTGTAGCATGCTGTAGCATAGTGTAGTGACACCTACATGTAAACTCTGTAGCATAGTGTAGTGTCACCTACATGTAAACTCTGTAGCATGCTGTGGCATGGTGTATGTCTCACCTACATGTAAGCTCTGGCAATATGTGTAGTGTCACCTACATGTAAACTCTGTAGCATGCTGTAGCATAGTGGTCTCACCTACATGTAAACTCTGTAGCATGCTGTAGCATAGTGTAGTGACACCTACATGTAAACTCTGTAGCATAGTGTAGTGTCACCTACATGTAAACTCTGTAGCATGCTGTAGCATAGTGTAGTGTCACCTACATGTAAACTCTGTAGCATGATGTAGCATAGTGTAGTGTCACCTACATGTAAACTCTGTAGCATGCTGTGGCATAGTGTGTGTCACCTACATGTAAACTCTGGCATGCAGCATAGTGTAGTGTCACCTACATGTAAACTCTGTAGCATGCTGTAGCATGGTGTAGTGTCACCTACATGTAAACTCTGTAGCATGATGTAGCATAGTGTGTGACACCTACATGTAAACTCTGTGGCGTACAGTAGCATAGTGTAGTGTCACCTACATGTAAACTCTGTAGCATGATGTAGCATAGTGTGTTACCTACATGTAAACTCTGTAGCATGATGTAGCATGGTGTAGTGACACCTACATGTAAACTCTGTAGCATGATGTAGCATGGTGTGGTGTCACCTACATGTAAACTCTGTAGCATGCTGTAGCATAGTGTAGTGTCACCTACATGTAAACTCTGTGGCATGATGTAGCATAGTGTGTGACACCTACATGTAAACTCTGTAGCATAGTGTAGTGTCACCTACATGTAAACTCTGTAGCATGCTGGCATGTGTAGTGTCACCTACATGTAAACTCTGCAGCATAGTGTGTGTCACCATATGTAAACTCTGTGGCATGATGTAGCATGGTGTAGTGTCACCTACATGTAAACTCTGTAGCATGATGTAGCATGGTGTGGCACCTACATGTAAACTCTGTAGCATAGTGTAGTGTCACCTACATGTAAACTCTGTAGCATGCTGTAGCATGGTGTAGTGTCACCTACATGAAACTCTGTAGCATGCTGTGCGCATGGTGTAGTGACACCTACATGTAAACTCTGTAGCATAGTGTAGTGTCACCTACATGTAAACTCTGTAGCATGATGTGGCATAGTGTAGTGCACCTACATGTAAACTCTGTAGCATGATGTAGCATGGTGTAGTGACACCTACATGTAAACTCTGTAGCATGATGTAGCATAGTGTAGTGATACCTACATGTAAACTCTGTAGCATAGTGTAGTGTCACCTACATGTAAACTCTGTAGCATGCTGTAGCATAGTGTAGTCTCACCTACATGTAAACTCTGTAGCATGATGTAGCATAGTGCAGTGACACCTACATGTAAACTCTGTAGCATAGTGTAGTGTCACCTACATGTAAACTCTGTAGCATGCTGTAGCATAGTGTAGTGTCACCTACATGTAAACTCTGTAGCATGATGTAGCATAGTGTAGTGACACCTACATGTAAACTCTGTAGCATGTGTAGCCATGTAAACTCTGTAGCATGCTGTAGCATAGTGTAGTGTCACCTACATGTAAACTCTGTAGCATGCTGTAGCATAGTGTAGTCTCACCTACATGTAAACTCTGTAGCATGATGTAGCATAGTGTAGTGTCACCTACATGCAAACTCTGTAGCATGCTGTAGCATAGTGTAGTGACACCTACATGTAAACTCTGTAGCATAGTGTAGTGTCACCTACATGTAAACTCTGTAGCATGCTGTGGCATAGTGTATTGTCACCTACATGTAAACTCTGTAGCATAGTGTAGCCTCACCTACATGTAAACTCTGTAGCATAATGTAGCATAGTGTAGTGTCACCTACATGCAAACTCTGTAGCATGCTGTAGCGTAGTGTAGTGACACCTACATGTAAACTCTGTAGCATAGTGTAGTGTCACCTACATGTAAACTCTGTAGCATGATGTAGCATAATGTAGTGTCACCTACATGTAAACTCTGTAGCATGATGTAGCATAGTGTGGGACACCTACATGTAAACTCTGTAGCATGATGTAGCATAGTGTAGTGACACCACATGTAAACTCTGTAGCATGATGGAGCATAATGTAGTGACACCCACATGTAAACTCTGTAGCATGATGTAGCATAATGTAGTGACACCCACATTAAACTCTGTAGCATGATGTAGCATAGTGTGAGTGACACCTACATGAACTCTTGGCATGGTGTGGCCTCACCTACATGTAAACTCTGTAGCATGCTGTGGCATGGTGTGTGTCACCTACATGTAAACTCTGTGCATGATGTGGCATGTGTGTCACCTACATGTAAACTCTGTAGCATGATGTAGCATGTGTAGTGACACCTACATGTAAACTCTGTAGCATAGTGTAGTGTCACCTACATGTAAACTCTGTAGCATGATGTAGCATAATGTAGTGACACCTACATGTAAACTCTGTAGCATGATGTAGCATAGTGTAGTGACACCTACATGTAAACCCTGTAGCATGATGTAGCATAGTGTGATGACACCCATGTAAACTCTGTGGCATGATGTAGCATGAGTAGTGACACCTACATGTAAACTCTGTAGCATGAGTGTCACTCACAAACTCTGTAGCATGCTGTAGCATGGTGTAGTGACACCTACATGTAAACTCTGTAGCATGATGTAGCATAGTGTAGTGTCACCTACATGTAAACTCTGTAGGGTGATGTAGCATAGTGTAGTGTCACCTACATGTAAACTCTGTAGCATGCTGTAGCATAGTGTAGTGTCACCTACATGTAAACTCTGTAGCATGATGTAGCATAGTGTAGTGTCACCTACATGTAAACTCTGTAGCATGCTGTAGCATAGTGTAGTGACACCTACATGTAAACTCTGTAGCATAGTGTAGTGTCACCTACATGTAAACTCTGTAGCATGATGTGCATGTGTAGTGACACCTACATGTAAACTCTGTAGCATGATGTAGCATAGTGTAGTGACACCTACATGTAAACTCTGTGCGTGATGTAGCATGGTGTAGTGCACCACATGTAAACTCTGTAGCATGATGTAGCATAATGTAGTGACACCTACATGTAAACTCTGTGTGATGTAGCATAGTGTAGTGACACCTACATGTAAACTCTGTAGCATGATGTAGCAAATGTAGTGACACCACATGTAAACTCTGTAGCATGATGTGGCATATGTAGTGACACCACATGTAAACTCTGTAGCATGATGTAGCATAGTGTAGTGACACCTACATGTAAACTCTGTAGCATAGTGTGAGTGTCACCTACATGTAAACTCTGTAGCATGCTGTCGCATGGTGTGTGTCACCTACATGTAAACTCTGTAGCATAGTGTAGTGTCACCTACATGTAAACTCTGTAGCATGCTGTGCATAGTGGTGTCACCTACATGTAAACTCTGTAGCATGATGTAGCATAGTGTAGTGACACCTACATGTAAACTCTGTAGCATGATGTGCATAGTGTGACACCACATGTAAACTCTGTAGCATGATGTAGCATGTGTAGTGACACCTACATGTAAACTCTGTGGCATGATGTAGCATAATGTAGTGACACCCACATGTAAACTCTGTAGCATGATGTAGCATAGTGTAGTGACACCTACATGTAAACTCTGTAGCATGCTGTGCATGGTGTGGTGTCACCTACATGTAAACTCTGTAGCATGCTGTAGCATAGTGTAGTGTCACCTACATGTAAACTCTGTAGCATGTGTAGCATAGTGTAGTGTCACCTACATGTAAACTCTGTAGCATGCTGTAGCATAGTGTAGTGTCACCTACATGTAAACTCTGTAGCATGATGTAGCATAGTGTAGTGTCACCTACATGTAAACTCTGTAGCATGATGTAGCATGGTGTAGTGACACCTACATGTAAACTCTGTAGCATAGTGTAGTGTCACCTACATGTAAACTCTGTAGCATGCTGTAGCATGGTGTAGTGACACCTACATGTAAACTCTGGCATAGTGTAGTGTCACCTACATGTAAACTCTGTAGCATGTGTGAGCATAGTGTAGTGTCACCTACATGTAAACTCTCATGCTGTAGCATGGTGTAGTCTCACCTACATGTAAACTCTGTGCATGATGTAGCATAGTGTAGTGTCACCTACATCAAACTCTGTAGCATGTGTGTATGTGCACCTACATGTAAACTCCAGCATAGTGTAATGTCACCTACATGTAAACTCTGTAGCATGATGTAGCATAATGTGTGACACCTACATGTAAACTCTGTAGCATGATGTAGCATAGTGTAGTGACACCTACATGTAAACTCTGTGAGCATGATGTAGCATGGTGTAGTGACACCCACATGAAACTCTGTAGCATGCGTAGCATAGTGTAGTCTCACCTACATAAACTTGGCATGATGTAGCATAGTGTAGTGACACCTACATGTAAACTCTGTAGCATAGTGTAGTGTCACCTACATGTAAACTCTGTAGCATGATGTGGCATAATGTGAGTCACCTACATGTAAACTCTGTGGCATGATGTAGCATGGTGTAGTGACACCTACATGTAAACTCTGTAGCATGATGTAGCATAGGTATTGTCACCTACATGTAAACTCTGTAGCATGATGTAGCATGGTGCAGTGACACCCATGTAAACTCTGTAGCATGATGTGTGTCACCTACATGTAAACTCTGTGGCATGCTGTGGCATGTGTGAGTGTCACCTACATGTAACTCTGTAGCATGATGTAGCATAGTGTAGTGTCACCTACATGTAAACTCTGTGGCATGCTGTAGCATAGTGTAGTGTCACCTACATGTAAACTCTGTAGCATGCTGTAGCATAGTGTAGTGTCACCTACATGTAAACTCTGTAGCATGCTGTAGCATAGTGTAGTCGTCACCTACATGTAAACTCTGTAGCATGATGTAGCATAGTGTAGTGACACCTACATGTAAACTCTGTAGCATAGTGTAGTGTCACCTACATGTAAACTCTGTAGCATGCTGTAGCATAGTGTAGTGACACCTACATGTAAACTCTGTAGCATAGTGTAGTGTCACCTACATGTAAACTCTGTAGCATGCTGTGGCATAGTGTATTGTCACCTACATGTAAACTCTGTAGCATAGTGTAGCCTCACCTACATGTAAACTCTGTAGCATAGTGTAGTGTCACCTACATGCAAACTCTGTAGCATGCTGTAGCGTAGTGTAGTGACACCTACATGTAAACTCTGTAGCATAGTGTAGTGTCACCTACATGTAAACTCTGTAGCATGATGTAGCATAATGTAGAGACACCTACATGTAAACTCTGTAGCATGATGTAGCATAGTGTAGTGACACCTACATGTAAACTCTGTAGCATGATGTAGCATAGTGTAGTGACACCTACATGTAAACTCTGTAGCATGCTGTAGCATAGTGTAGTCTCACCTACATGTAAACTCTGTAGCATGATGTAGCATAGTGTAGTGACACCTACATGTAAACTCTGTAGCATAGTGTAGTGTCACCTACATGTAAACTCTGTAGCATGCTGTAGCATAGTGTAGTGACACCTACATGTAAACTCTGTAGTGAGTGTCACCTACATGTAAACTCTGTAGCTGCTGTGGCATAGTGTAGTGTCACCAACATGTAAACTCTGTGGCATGTAGCATGGTTAGTTCACCTACATGTAAACTCTAGCATAGTGTAGTGTCACCTACATGTAAACTCTGTAGCATGATGTAGCATAGTGTGGACACCTACATGTAAACTCTGTAGCATGTATGTCACCTACATGTAAACTCTGTGGCATGATGTAGCATGGTGTAGTGTCACCTACATGTAAACTCTGTAGCATGCTGTGGCATGGTGTAGTGACACCTACATGTAAACTCTGTAGCATGATGTAGCATAGTGTAGTGACACCTACATGTAAACTCTGTATGATGTAGCATAATGTAGTGTCACCTACATGTAAACTCTGTAGCATGTGTGGCATAGTGTAGTGACACCTACATGTAAACTCTGTGGCATAGTGTGAGTGTCACCTACATGTAAACTCTGTGCATGCTGTAGCATGTGTTGTACATGTAAACTCTGTAGCATGGTGTAGTGTCACCTACATGTAAACTCTGTAGCATGCTGTGGCATAGTGTAGTGTCACCACATGTAAACTCTGTAGCATGATGTAGCATAGTGTAGTGACACCTACATGTAAACTCTGTAGCATAGTGTGAGTGTCACCTACATGTAAACTCTGTAGCATGCTGTAGCATAGTGTGAGTGACACCTACATGTAAGCTCTGTGGCATGATGTAGCATGGTGTAGTGTCACCTACATGTAAACTCTGTGGCATGCTGTGGCATGGTGTAGTGACACCACATGTAAACTCTGAGCATGCTGTAGCATGGTGTAGTGTCACCTACATGTAAACTCTGTAGCATGCTGTGCATGTGTAGTCTCACCTACATGTAAACTCTGGCATGATGTGAGCATAGTGTAGTGACACCTACATGCAAACTCTGTAGCATGCTGTAGCATGGTGTAGTGACACCCATGTAAACTCTGTAGCATGTGTAGTGTCACCTACATGTAAACTCTGTAGCATGCTGTGGCATAGTGTAGTGTCACCTACATGTAAACTCTGTAGCATAGTGTAGCCTCACCTACATGTAAACTCTGTAGCATAATGTAGCATGGTGTAGTGTCACCTACATGAAACTCTGTAGCATGCTGTAGCGTGGTGTGTGACACCTACATGTAAACTCTGTAGCATAGTGTGTGTCACCTACATGTAAACTTTGTAGCATGATGTAGCATAATGTAGAGACACCTACATGTAAACTCTGTAGCATGATGTAGCATAGTGTGGCGACACCTACATGTAAACTCTGTGGCATGATGTAGCATAGTGTAGTGACACCCACATGTAAACTCTGTAGCATGATGGAGCATAATGTAGTGACACCCACATGTAAACTCTGTAGCATGATGTAGCATAATGTAGTGACACCCACATGTAAACTCTGTAGCATGATGTATCATAGTGTAGTGACACCTACATGTAAACTCTGTAGCATAGTGTAGTGTCACCTACATGAAACTCTGTAGCATGCTGTAGCATGGTGTAGTGTCACCTACATGTAAACTCTGTAGCATAGTGTGAGTGTCACCTACATGTAAACTCTGTAGCATGATGTAGCATAATGTAGTGACACCTATGTAAACTCTGTAGCATAGTGTGCTGTCACCTGCATGTAAACTCTGTGGCATGATGTAGCATAATGTGTGACACCACATGTAAACTCTGTAGCATGATGTAGCATGTGTAGTGACACCTACATGTAAACTCTGTAGCATGATGTAGCATGGTGTAGTGACACCCACATGTAAACTCTGTAGCATGATGTAGCATATGTAGTGACACCTACATGTAAACTCTGTAGCATAGTGTAGTGTCACCTACATGTAAACTCTGTAGCATGCTGTAGCATGTGTAGTGTCACCTACATGTAAACTCTGTAGCATGATGTAGCATGGTGTAGTGACACCTACATGTAAACTCTGTGATGTAGCATAGTGTAGTGTCACCTACATGTAAACTCTGTGGCATGCTGTGGCATGGTGTAGTGTCACCTACATGAAACTCTGTGCATGGTGCAGGTGTGCACCTACATGTAAACTCTGTAGCATGCTGTAGCATGTGTAGTGACACCTACATGTAAACTCTGTAGCATAGTGTAGTGTCACCTACATGTAAACTCTGTAGCATGATGTAGCATAGTGTAGTGACACCTACATGTAAACTCTGTAGCATGATGTAGCATAGTGTAGTGACACCTACATGTAAACTCTGTAGCATGATGTAGCATAGTGTGTGACACCCACATGTAAACTCTGTAGCATGATGTAGCATAATGTAGTGACACCTACATGTAAACTCTGTAGCATGATGTAGCATGTGTAGTGACACCTACATGTAAACTCTGTGGCATGATGTAGCATAATGTGTGACACCACATGTAAACTCTGTAGCATGATGTAGCATAATGTAGTGACACCCATGTAAACTCTGTAGCATGATGTAGCATAGTGTAGTGACACCTACATGTAAACTCTGTAGCATAGTGTAGTGTCACCTACATGTAAACTCTGTAGCATGCTGTGGCATAGTGTAGTCTTACCTACATGTAAACTCTGTAGCATAGTGTAGTGTCACCTACATGTAAACTCTGTAGCATGCTGTAGCATAGTGTAGTGTCACCTACATGTAAACTCTGTAGCATGATGTAGCATAGTGTAGTGTCACCTACATGTAAACTCTGTAGCATGATGTAGCATAGTGCAGTGACACCTACATGTAAACTCTGTAGCATAGTGTAGTGTCACCTACATGTAAACTCTGTGGCATGCTGTAGCATAGTGTAGTGTCACCTTCATGTAAACTCTGTAGCATGATGTAGCATAGTGTATTGTCACCTACATGTAAACTCTGTAGCATGCTGTAGCATAGTGTAGTGTCACCTACATGTAAACTCTGTAGCATGCTGTAGCATAGTGTAGTGTCACCTACATGTAAACTCTGTAGCATGCTGTAGCATAGTGTAGTGTCACCTACATGTAAACTCTGTAGCATGATGTAGCATAGTGTAGTGTCACCTACATGTAAACTCTGTAGCATGCTGTAGCATAGTGTAGTCTCACCTACATGTAAACTCTGTAGCATGATGTAGCATAGTGTAGTGACACCTACATGTAAACTCTGTAGCATAGTGTAGTGTCACCTACATGTAAACTCTGTAGCATGCTGTAGCATAGTGTAGTGACACCTACATGTAAACTCTGTAGCATAGTGTAGTGTCACCTACATGTAAACTCTGTAGCATGCTGTGGCATAGTGTATTGTCACCTACATGTAAACTCTGTAGCATAGTGTAGCCTCACCTACATGTAAACTCTGTAGCATAATGTAGCATAGTGTAGTGTCACCTACATGCAAACTCTGTAGCATGCTGTAGCGTAGTGTAGTGACACCTACATGTAAACTCTGTAGCATAGTGTAATGTCACCTACATGTAAACTCTGTAGCATGATGTAGCATAATGTCGAGACACCTACATGTAAACTCTGTAGCATGATGTAGCATAGTGTAGTGACACCTACATGTAAACTCTGTAGCATGATGTAGCATAGTGTAGTGACACCCACATGTAAACTCTGTAGCATGCTGTAGCATAGTGTAGTCTCACCTACATGTAAACTCTGTAGCATGATGTAGCATAGTGTAGTGACACCTACATGTAAACTCTGTAGCATAGTGTAGTGTCACCTACATGTAAACTCTGTAGGTGGATGTAGCATAGTGTAGTGTCACCTACATGTAAACTCTGTAGCATGCTGTAGCATAGTGTAGTGTCACCTACATGTAAACTCTGTAGCATGATGTAGCATAGCGTATTGTCACCTACATGTAAACTCTGTAGCATGATGTAGCATAGTGCAGTGACACCTACATGTAAACTCTGTAGCATAGTGTAGTGTCACCTACATGTAAACTCTGTGGCATGCTGTAGCATAGTGTAGTGTCACCTACATGTAAACTCTGTAGCATGATGTAGCATAGTGTATTGTCACCTACATGTAAACTCTGTAGCATGCTGTAGCATAGTGTAGTGTCACCTACATGTAAACTCTGTAGCATGCTGTAGCATAGTGTAGTGTCACCTACATGTAAACTCTGTAGCATGCTGTAGCATAGTGTAGTCTCACCTACATGTAAACTCTGTAGCATGATGTAGCATAGTGTAGTGACACCTACATGTAAACTCTGTAGCATAGTGTAGTGTCACCTACATGTAAACTCTGTAGCATGCTGTAGCATAGTGTAGTGACACCTACATGTAAACTCTGTAGCATAGTGTAGTGTCACCTACATGTAAACTCTGTAGCATGCTGTGGCATAGTGTATTGTCACCTACATGTAAACTCTGTAGCATAGTGTAGCCTCACCTACATGTAAACTCTGTAGCATAATGTAGCATAGTGTAGTGTCACCTACATGCAAACTCTGTAGCATGCTGTAGCGTAGTGTAGTGACACCTACATGTAAACTCTGTAGCATAGTGTAGTGTCACCTACATGTAAACTCTGTAGCATGATGTAGCATAATGTAGAGACACCTACATGTAAACTCTGTAGCATGATGTAGCATAGTGTAGTGACACCTACATGTAAACTCTGTAGCATGATGTAGCATAGTGTAGTGACACCCACATGTAAACTCTGTAGCATGCTGTAGCATAGTGTAGTCTCACCTACATGTAAACTCTGTAGCATGATGTAGCATAGTGTAGTGACACCTACATGTAAACTCTGTAGCATAGTGTAGTGTCACCTACATGTAAACTCTGTAGCATGCTGTAGCATAGTGTAGTGACACCTACATGTAAACTCTGTAGCATAGTGTAGTGTCACCTACATGTAAACTCTGTAGCATGCTGTGGCATAGTGTATTGTCACCTACATGTAAACTCTGTAGCATGGTGTAGTCACCATCTGTAGCATGGTGTAGTGTCACCTACATGTAAACTCTGTAGCATGATGTAGCATGGTGTAGTGCACCTCATGTAAACTCTGTGCATGATGTAGCATAGTGTAGTGACACCTACATGTAAACTCTGTAGCATGTTGTAGCATAGTGTAGTGACACCTACATGTAAACTCTGTAGCATGATGTAGCATAGTGCAGTGACATCTACATGTAAACTCTGTAGCATGATGTAGCATATGTAGTGACACCCACATGTAAACTCTGTAGCATGATGTAGCATGGTGTAGTGACACCTACATGTAAACTCTGTGGCAAGTGTAGCTCACCTACATGTAAACTCTGTAGCATGCTGTAGCATGAGTGGATGTCACCTACATGTAAACTCTGTAGCATGATGTAGCATGTGTAGTGTCACCTACATGTAAACTCTGTAGCATGATGTAGCATAGTGTAGTGACACCTACATGTAAACTCTGTAGCATGATGTAGCTAGTGTGTGCACCTACATGTAAACTCTGTAGCATGATGTAGCATAGTGTGTGACACCCACGTAAACTCTGTAGCATGATGTAGCATAGTGTAGTGACACCTACATGTAAACTCTGTAGCATGTGTGATGTCACCTACATGTAAACTCTGTAGCATGATGTAGCATAGTGTAGTGTCACCTACATGTAAACTCTGTAGCATGATGTAGCATAGTGTAGTGTCACCTACATGTAAACTCTGTAGCATGCTGTAGCATAGTGTAGTGTCACCTACATGTAAACTCTGTAGCATGCTGTAGCATAGTGTAGTGTCACCTACATGTAAACTCTGTAGCATGCTGTAGCATAGTGTAGTCTCACCTACATGTAAACTCTGTAGCATGATGTAGCATAGTGTAGTGACACCTACATGTAAACTCTGTAGCATAGTGTAGTGTCACCTACATGTAAACTCTGTAGCATGCTGTAGCATAGTGTAGTGTCACCTACATGTAAACTCTGTGCATGATGTAGCATAGTGTGTGACCTACATGTAACTCTGTAGCATGTGTGGCCTCACTAGACAAACTCTGGCATATGTGGCATAGTGTAGTGTCACCTACATGCAAACTCTGTAGCATGCTGTAGCGTAGTGTAGTGACACCTACATGTAAACTCTGTAGCATAGTGTAGTGTCACCTACATGTAAACTCTGTAGCATGATGTAGCATAATGTAGAGACACCTACATGTAAACTCTGTAGCATGATGTAGCATAGTGTAGTGACACCTACATGTAAACTCTGTGGCATGATGTAGCATAGTGTAGTGACACCCACATGTAAACTCTGTAGCATGATGGAGCATAATGTAGTGACACCCACATGTAAACTCTGTAGCATGATGTAGCATAATGTAGTGACACCCACATGTAAACTCTGTAGCATGATGTATCATAGTGTAGTGACACCTACATGTAAACTCTGTAGCATAGTGTAGCCTCACCTACATGTAAACTCTGTAGCATGCTGTAGCGTAGTGGAGTGTCACCTACATGTAAACTCTGTAGCATAATGTAGCATAGTGTAGTGTCACCTACATGTAAACTCTGTAGTATGATGTAGCATAATGTAGTGACACCTACATGTAAACTCTGTAGCATAGTGTACTGTCACCTACATGTAAACTCTGTAGCATGATGTAGCATAATGTAGTGACACCTACATGTAAACTCTGTAGCATGATGTAGCATAGTGTAGTGACACCTACATGTAAACCCTGTAGCATGATGTAGCATAGTGTAGTGACACCCACATGTAAACTCTGTAGCATGATGTAGTATAATGTAGTGACACCTACATGTAAACTCTGTAGCATAGTGTAGTGTCACCTACATGTAAACTCTGTAGCATGCTGTAGCATACTGTAGTGGCACCTACATGTAAACTCTGTAGCATGATGTAGCATAGTGTAGTGTCACCTACATGTAAACTCTGTAGCATGATGTAGCATAGTGTAGTGTCACCTACATGTAAACTCTGTAGCATGCTGTAGCATAGTGTAGTCTCACCTACATGTAAACTCTGTAGCATGATGTAGCAGAGTGTAGTGACACCTACATGTAAACTCTGTAGCATGCTGTAGCATAGTGTAGTGACACCTACATGTAAACTCTGTAGCATAGTGTAGTGTCACCTACATGTAAACTCTGTAGCATGATGTAGCATAGTGTAGTGACACCTACATGTAAACTCTGTAGCATGATGTAGCATAGTGTAGTGACATCTACATGTAAACTCTGTAGCATGATGTAGCATAGTGTAGTGACACCCACATGTAAACTCTGTAGCATGATGTAGCATAATGTAGTGACACCTAATGTAAACTCTGTAGCATGATGTAGCATAGTGTAGTGACACCTACATGTAAACTCTGTAGCATGATGTAGCATAATGTAGTGACACCCACATGTAAACTCTGTAGCATGATGTAGCATAATGTAGTGACACCCACATGTAAACTCTGTAGCATGATGTAGCATAGTGTAGTGACACCTACATGTAAACTCTGTAGCATAGTGTAGTGTCACCTACATGTAAACTCTGTAGCATGCTGTCGCATAGTGTATTGTTACCTACATGTAAACTCTGTAGCATAGTGTAGTGTCACCTACATGTAAACTCTGTGGCATGCTGTAGCATAGTGTAGTGTCACCTACATGTAAACTCTGTAGCATGATGTAGCATAGTGTATTGTCACCTACATGTAAACTCTGTAGCATGATGTAGCATAGTGCAGTGACACCTACATGTAAACTCTGTAGCATAGTGTAGTGTCACCTACATGTAAACTCTGTGGCATGCTGTAGCATAGTGTAGTGTCACCTTCATGTAAACTCTGTAGCATGATGTAGCATAGTGTATTGTCACCTACATGTAAACTCTGTAGCATGCTGTAGCATAGTGTAGTGTCACCTACATGTAAACTCTGTAGCATGCTGTAGCATAGTGTAGTGTCACCTACATGTAAACTCTGTAGCATGCTGTAGCATAGTGTAGTGTCACCTACATGTAAACTCTGTAGCATGCTGTAGCATAGTGTAGTGTCACCTACATGTAAACTCTGTAGCATGCTGTAGCATAGTGTAGTCTCACCTACATGTAAACTCTGTAGCATGATGTAGCATAGTGTAGTGACACCTACATGTAAACTCTGTAGCATAGTGTAGTGTCACCTACATGTAAACTCTGTAGCATGCTGCAGCATAGTGTAGTGACACCTACATGTAAACTCTGTAGCATAGTGTAGTGTCACCTACATGTAAACTCTGTAGCATGCTGTGGCATAGTGTATTGTCACCTACATGTAAACTCTGTAGCATAGTGTAGCCTCACCTACATGTAAACTCTGTAGCATAATGTAGCATAGTGTAGTGTCACCTACATGCAAACTCTGTAGCATGCTGTAGCGTAGTGTAGTGACACCTACATGTAAACTCTGTAGCATAGTGTAATGTCACCTACATGTAAACTCTGTAGCATGATGTAGCATAATGTCGAGACACCTACATGTAAACTCTGTAGCATGATGTAGCATAGTGTAGTGACACCTACATGTAAACTCTGTGGCATGATGTAGCATAGTGTAGTGACACCCACATGTAAACTCTGTGCATGCTGTGCATAGTGTAGTCTCACCTACATGTAAACTCTGTAGCATGATGTAGCATAGTGTAGTGACACCTACATGTAAACTCTGTAGCATGAGTGTGGTGTCACCTACATGTAAACTCTGTGGGTGGATGTAGCATGGTGTAGTGTCACCTACATGTAAACTCTGTAGCATGCTGTGCATGGTGTAGTGTCACCTACATGTAAACTCTGTGGCATGATGTGCATGGCGTGTTGTCACCTACATGTAAACTCTGTGGCATGATGTGGCATGGTGCAGTGACACCTACATGTAAACTCTGTAGCATAGTGTGGTGTCACCTACATGTAAACTCTGTGGCATGCTGTGGCATGGTGTAGTGTCACCTACATGTAAACTCTGTGCATGATGTAGCATAGTGTGTGTCACCTACATGTAAACTCTGTAGCATGCTGTAGCATAGTGTAGTGTCACCTACATGTAAACTCTGTAGCATGCTGTAGCATAGTGTAGTGTCACCTACATGTAAACTCTGTAGCATGCTGTGGCATAGTGTAGTCTCACCTACATGTAAACTCTGTAGCATGATGTAGCATAGTGTAGTGACACCCACATGTAAACTCTGTAGCATAGTGTAGTGTCACCTACATGCAAACTCTGTAGCATGCTGTAGCATAGTGTAGTGACACCTACATGTAAACTCTGTAGCATAGTGTAGTGTCACCTACATGTAAACTCTGTAGCATGCTGTGGCATAGTGTATTGTCACCTACATGTAAACTCTGTAGCATAGTGTAGCCTCACCTACATGTAAACTCTGTGCATAATGTGGCATGGTGTAGTGTCACCTACATGCAAACTCTGTAGCATGCTGGGCGTGGTGTAGTGACACCTACATGTAAACTCTGTGGCATAGTGAGTGTCACCTACATGTAAACTCTGTAGCATGATGTAGCATAATGTAGAGACACCTACATGTAAACTCTGTAGCATGATGTAGCATAGTGTAGTGACACCTACATGTAAACTCTGTAGCATGATGTAGCATAGTGTAGTGACACCCACATGTAAACTCTGTAGCATGCTGTAGCATAGTGTAGTCTCACCTACATGTAAACTCTGTAGCATGATGTAGCATAGTGTAGTGACACCTACATGTAAACTCTGTAGCATGGTGTAGTGTCACCTACATGTAAACTCTGTAGCATGCTGTGCATGGTGTGGTGACACCTACATGTAAACTCTGTAGCATAGTGTAGTGTCACCTACATGTAAACTCTGTAGCATGCTGTGGCATAGTGTGTGTCACCTACATGTAAACTCTGTGGCATAGTGTGGCCTCACCTACATGTAAACTCTGTAGCATGGTGTAGTGTCACCTCACATGCAACTCTGTAGCATGCTGTGGCGTGGTGTGTGACACACATGTAAACTCTGTAGCATAGTGTAGTGTCACCTACATGTAAACTCTGTAGCATGATGTAGCATAATGTAGAGACACCTACATGTAAACTCTGTAGCATGATGTAGCATGGTGTGACACCCACATGTAAACTCTGTAGCATGATGTAGCATAATGTAGTGACACCCACATGTAAACTCTGTAGCATGATGTAGCATAATGTAGTGACACCCACATGTAAACTCTGTAGCATGATGTAGCATAGTGTAGTGACACCTACATGTAAACTCTGTAGCATAGTGTAGCCTCACCTACATGTAAACTCTGTAGCATGCTGTAGCGTAGTGGAGTGTCACCTACATGTAAACTCTGTAGCATAATGTAGCATAGTGTAGTGTCACCTACATGTAAACTCTGTAGTATGATGTAGCATAATGTAGTGACACCTACATGTAAACTCTGTAGCATGATGTAGCATAGTGTAGTGACACCTACATGTAAACTCTGTAGCATGATGTAGCATAGTGTAGTGACACCCACATGTAAACTCTGTAGCATGATGTAGTATAATGTAGTGACACCTACATGTAAACTCTGTAGCATAGTGTACTGTCACCTACATGTAAACTCTGTAGCATGATGTAGCATAATGTAGTGACACCTACATGTAAACTCTGTAGCATGATGTAGCATAGTGTAGTGACACCTACATGTAAACTCTGTAGCATGATGTAGCATAGTGTAGTGACACCCACATGTAAACTCTGTAGCATGATGTAGCATAGTGTAGTGTCACCTACATGTAAACTCTGTAGCATGATGTAGCATAATGTAGTGACACCTACATGTAAACTCTGTAGCATGATGTAGCATAGTGCAGTGACACCTACATGTAAACTCTGTAGCATAGTGTAGTGTCACCTACATGTAAACTCTGTAGCATGCTGTGGCATAGTGTAGTGCCACCTACATGTAAACTCTGTAGCATGATGTAGCATAGTGTAGTGTCACCTACATGTAAACTCTGTAGCATGCTGTGGCATAGTGTAGTGACACCTACATGTAAACTCTGTAGCATAGTGTAGCCTCACCTACATGTAAACTCTGTAGCATGCTGTAGCGTAGTGGAGTGTCACCTACATGTAAACTCTGTAGCATAATGTGGCATAGCGTAGTGTCACCTACATGTAAACTCTGTAGCATGATGTAGCATAGTGTAGTGACACGTACATGTAAACTCTGTAGCATAGTGTAGTGTCACGTACATGTAAACTCTGTTGCATGCTGTAGCATAGTGTAGTGTCACCAACATGCAAACTCTATAGCATAGTGTAGTGACACCTACATGTAAACTCTGTAGCATGATGTAGTATAGTGTAGTGACACCTACATGTAAACTCTGTAGCATAGTGTAGTGTCACCTACATGTAAACTCTGTGGCATGCTGTAGCATAGTGTAGTGTCACCTACATGTAAACTCTGTAGCATGGTGTAGCATAGTCTAGTGTCACCTATATGTAAATTCTGTAGACTGCTGTAGCATAGTGTAGTGTCACCTACATGTAAACTCTGTAGCATGGTGTAGCACACTGTAGTGTCACCTACATGTAAACTCTGTAGCTTAACATTGGCTAGCATAGGGAAGCACCCCTACATGTAAACTCTGTAATGTGGAGCATCACAGTGTATTGTCACTTACATGTAAACTCTGTAGTTTAGCATGGGCAAGCATAGGGTACCATCACCTACATCTAAACTCTAACATGGTGTAGCATAGTGTAGTGTCACTTATATGTAAACTCAGTACTTTAGCATGGACTAACATAGGGTACTATCACCTATAAGTAAACTCTAACATGGTGTAGCACAGTGTAGTGTAGTGTCACTTATTTGTAAACTCTGTAGCATGGGCTAGCATAGGGTAGCATCACCTACATGTAAACTTTGTAACATGGTGTAGCATAGTGTAGTGTTACTTTTATATAAACTCAGTAGTGTAGCATGGGCTAGCATTGGGAAGAGTCACCTACATGTAAAATTTGTAATGTGGTGTAGCACAGTGTAGTGGCACTTATATGTAAACTCTGTAGTTTAACATGGGCTAGCACTGGGTAGAGTCACCTACATGTAAACTCTGCAACATGGTGTAGCACAGTGTAGTGTCACTTATATGTAAACTTTGTAGTGCGGTGCAGCATAGTGTAGTGTCACTTATATGTAAACTCTGTTGTTTAGCATGGGTTAGCATTGGGTAGACTCACCTACATGTAAACTCTGTAATGTGGTGTAACATAGTGTAGTGTCACTTAAATGTAAACTCTGTAGTGTGGTGTAGCATAGTGTAGTGTCACTTACATGTAAAGCCTGTAGTATAGCATGGGTTAGCACAGGGTAGTGTCACCTATGCCTAAACTCAGTAACTAGGTCTAGTATAGTGCAGTGTCACTTACATGTAAACTCTGTGGTTTAGCATGGGATAGCTTATCATACCGTCACCTACGTGTCAACTCTGTAACGTGGTGTAGCTCAGTGTAGTGTCACTTGTATGTAAACTCTCTAGTTTAGTATGGGCTATCATTGGGTAGCATCACCTATATGTAAACTCTGTAGTATGGTGTAGCATAGTATAGTGTCACCTACATATAAATTCTGTAATTTAGCATGGGCTAGCATAGGGTAGCATCACCTATATGTAAAGTCTGTAGTATGGTGTAGCATAGCATAGTGACACCTACAGGTAAACTCTGTAGTTTGGCATGGCTAGCATAGGATAGCATCACCTACATGTAAACTATGTAATGTGGATTAGCATAGGGTATTGTCATTTATATGTTAACTCTGCAGTTTGGCATGGGCTAGCATAGGGCATCATCACCTACATGTAAACTCTATACTATGGTGTAGCATAGTATAGTGTCACCTACATGTAGACTCTGTAGTTTAGCATGGGCTAGCATCCGGTAGAGTCATCTACATGTAAACTCTGTAACGTGGTGTAGCACAGCATAGTGTCACTTATATGTAAACATTGTAGTGTGGTGCAGCATAGTGTAGTGTAACATATATGTAAACTTGGTAGTTTAGTATGGGCTAACATAGGGTAGCATCACCTACACGTAAACTCTGAAGTGTGGTGTAGCATAGTGTAGTGTCACTTATATGTTAACTCTGTAGTTTAGCATGGGCTAGCATAGGGAAGCGTCACCTACATCTAAACTCTGTAATGTGGTGTAGCATAGTGCAATGTCACATATATGTAAACTCTGTAGTTTAGCATGGGCTAGCATAGGGTAGCATCACCTACATGTAAACTCTGTAACGTGGTGTAGCATAGTGTAGTGTCACTTACATGTAAACTCCATAGTTTAACATGGGCAACCATAAGGTAGCGTCACCTACATGTAAACTCTAGTGTGGTGTAGCATAGTATAGTGTCACTTATATGTAAACTCTGTAGTTTAGCATTGGCTAGCATAGGGTAGCGTCACCTACATGTAAACTCTGTAACGTGGTATAGCATAGTGTAGTGTCACTTATATGTAAACTCTCTGTGACGGAGGTACCTCACCCCCCCTTTGTATTGTGGTTTCCTGAGTTTGAAGCCCCTCCCTTTCAAGTCTGTGGCACAACAGCAATCTGCTTTCCTTCTCTGTCCCTTACTTTATTTTACTAAGTCTGTCTCTCCTACAGTAGAATGGCCACCTACTGTGATAAACTTTGCTGTCCTACTCTTTTCATATCTTATTCATTATCTTCAGACCCATGTGAACACACGATAAGGGGACGGTAGCAACCGCCAAGGTGCAGTATAGTAAATAAAGTATATATAACACAAACCGCTATTTCACTGCTAGCTATTATTTGTTATTTAATACAGATGCTATGTTTCCATGTGCTTCAAGTGTCCTTTTATTTTTCCACTGTATTTTAGTGGAGTTGCAGTCTGTATGAAAGTACAAAGAAAGAAGGAATTAAGTAGCTCTGCGATGCTGTGCATGGTGGAAATAATGATTTAATACAGCTCGCAAATGCTAAAGCCCACGTAAAAACAACCCCAAGTGTACTGAAGGCCTGCTCCCTCTCGAATGTCCACAAGGGAAGAGCAGCAACAGTCTCCTAGTCGGTGCTTGCCTCATAGAGCAACTAAGGTTACTTTCTGTATATCTGAAGCAAAAGTCAGCCAAGCATCTATGTTAAAGACGCAGAGAGCATTATGTAAAACCCCTGCGAACCTCCTACCTCAAATTTTAACCTGTATTGTTTTCGGCATAACTCCTATGGTCAGCACTGAACTGTATAGGAGAATGGCAGTTATTTCCATGGGTCTGTAGTGGGCTGTCGACTGCGGACTGAGTACAGTATAAAAACAAGCGACAGCACTGACCCAAAAGTAGTTATAATTCTGTGAAGCACCAGCAATAGATAACAGTCGTGCTTCCTGTAAACCTTCTCCATTACAATATTAATGTGTATTATTTTTACCTGCTGAACCGCAGACCCCAAGCAGTTGTCTACTTGAAGCATAGCTCCCTTTTTCCTATTCCAGTCGGTGCTGTCTTCTTAGCTGGGTGTAAGCTCCTATAGGGAGTCAGCGGCACCTTCTCTGCTACTTATCTATGAATGTCAGATGTCCATCAACTGAGATATGGGTGGAATTTATACCTAATGTAGCCCCTTTTTTGCTAATTAAGGACATAGGCTATGAAAGCATGCGAGTTCTTTCGGTACAAGCCAAGAGCTGCTGAATATTAGTATGACTTTTGCTTTTTGTGAAACGCAAAGATAAGAATATTTAGGATAAAGGAGTGTTTGTTCTAAATAATATTTATTAAAGGTAGGGCCTGAAGGGTGGGGAGGAGTAAGCTGACTATAAACAGGCAGCCCACAGCCCTCAAGATCAGATGAAGTTAGGGACTGAACCTGGTACGGTCTCCCGGAGTAAGATCTCCTTGGGAGGAGATCGGGCACAGACCAATGTTAAGGAGTTAGCTGTATTAGTCCCTAAGCTGTGCGTTCTTGTGGTATTTTTGTTTTCTGTTATGAAAAAGTATTTGTTTTGAACTACTGTTCTTGGTTGATTTTTTTTTTTTTATTATTGTATTTTTTTTTAATAAAATTAATCTCACCTGCTTGGTGTGTTCTACCTTGAATATTGTTGTTTGTGTGATCTGTTCTACCTCACCCATGACACTCTGTAGTTTAGCATGAGCTAGCACAGGGTAGCATCACCTACATGCAAACTCTGTGACATGGTGTAGCATAGTGTAGTGTCACTTATATGTAAACTCTGTAGTTTAGCATTGGCTAGCATTGGGTAGAATCACCTACATGTAAACTCTGTAACGTGGTGTAGCACAGAGTAGTGTAACTTATATGTAAACTCTGTAGTGTGGTGTAGCATAGTGTAGTGTCACCTATATGTAAACTCTGTAGTTTAGCATGGGCTAGCATAGGGTAGCGTCACCTACATGTAAACTCTGTAACGTGGTGTAGCATAGTGCAGTGTCACTTATATGTCAACTCTATGGTTTAGAATGGCCTAGCATAGGGTAGAGTCACCTACGTGTAAACTCTGTAACATGGTGTAGCACAGTGTAGTGTCACTTATATGTAAACTCTGTAGTGTGGTGTAGCATAGTGTAGTGTCACTTATATGTGAACACTGTGGTTTAGCATAAGCTAGCATTGGGTAGAGCCACTTACATGTAAACTCTATAGTGTGGTGTAACACAGCATAGTTTCACTTATATGTAAACCATGTAGTTTAACATGGGCTAGCATAAGTTAGCGTCTCCTACATCTAAACTCTGTAACTTGGTGTAGCATAGTGTAGTGTCACTTTTATGTAAACCCTGTAGTGTGGTATAGCATAGTGTGGTGTCACTTATATGTAAACTCTGTAATGTAGCATAGGCTAGCATAGGGTACCGCCACCTACTTGTAAACTCTAATATGGTGTAGCATAGGGTAGTGTCACTTATATATAAACTCGGTAGTTTAGCATGGGCTAGCATTGGGTAGACTCACCTACATGTAAACTCTGTAACGTAGTGTAACATAGTGTATTGTCACTTATATGTAAACGCTGTAACGAGGTGTAGCATAGTGTAGTGTCACTTATATGTAAACTCTTTAGTGTGGTGTAGCATAGTTTAGTGTCACTTATATGTAAACTCTGTAGTTTAGCATAGTCAGCAGCAGAAAACCCATGCACTGTTTCACTTCACTAACAGACACATGTTATAAAGAAGCTATGGCTTATATTCAAAGTTTAAGAAGACACATTTATTTAAAAGAACAAAACAACTAGCAGACAAGCAGACAAGGGAGGGCAATCCTCACATAGCACCAACATTTCATGTGTGACAATGTACACATTTTCAAGGCTTGACTAATGACACTACAACACCTCTATTTATAGAGCTCAATATAAAATATAGAATAATATATGGGGTGGTGTGTGTAATGAGAAGTTTACACACACCCGAGGGGTTAGATGCTCATAAACCCAGACAGCGAAGCTCGAGGGGTTTATGTTAGCATCTTCCCCTGTGAGTGTGTGTAAACTTCGAGTTTAAACACACTACCCCATATTTTATTTTATATAATTACTGGGTTTCCCTTTTTCACCTCAGCAATTATATAAAGTAGAGAACTTCCAGTGTATTCTCAGTTCGGTTTTGTTTTAGTCCGGTGCTAAGATCTGCCATATTTTAAAACTGTTTTTTGTTTCCCCCTTCAGCAGGTTTTTGTGGATATTCACTGTATGTGGGGAAAAAAGAAAGGAACTTACCGCCGACTTCTTCTGGCGGTTCTGTTTCAGGCAACAGGGAAGCGGTGAGTGGTCTTGACTGGTTGTGCTGCTGCATGATCATGTGCACAGTAAGGGAAATCGTGTGTGTGTTTGCCGTTATAAACACTCCTTTATAATGACAAATTACACCATGGTTTCCCTATAGGAAAAAGGGGAAGCCAATTATTATGACATAGTAATGGATCTTATCTGTTCCCCAATAAAAATGTCACACATACTGTACAGTATAAGGACACAAAACACAGAATGCATTAAAAATGAAATAGGGATATAATACAGAAATACAGAGTGCATCAAAAAGACATTCCAACAGCAGCATAATATTTTTCCCCTCTACCATGACCCACCATTCATTAAGTAATATAGTCCAATCACTGATCATTTCAAAAATGATAACATCTCTATATCGTTATTAATCCTGGCCACTCTCTGGCTCCTGTGGTATAGATTCAATAACTTTCTTTTTTAAATTACTTTGTTATTCAAATTCTCTTGTTCTCTCAATGTTTTCACCACTGTAACTAAGTTGTGTGAATCTTACATTAAGACCTTCACACTGTTCCCTGTAACCAACTTCAGTGGGGCAATTACGTCTCGCACGTAGATACTGTCCCTTCTGTATATTTTCAACCACATGCTTTGGATGGTAACTGCTAGCCAAAAGAAGTGTATTACACTGGGGAGTTACATGATGCAGTTCACTGTGTAGCAGCTCTTCAACTCAATTCCATTTACCCGGCAAATTATCTTAATAGTTCTCAGCCTCGACCACATCTAAAACATTCAAATCAGCTAGTTTGGCTTGCTGAAGACATAGAGAATACAAATTTCATCAAAATGGAAGCTGAAATGCAGATGGTGCCTCCAAAACACACACCTTCACCAACTCCGGAGAAATCTAGCAAAAAGGCCAAGGCCCAGACATCTACTGGAGGCCACGCCACTACTACTACCACTGCTGAATCCAACCTACTGACTGTTGAGAGATTTTTAGCGGAGTTCCAGCCATTTCATGAGGAACAGAAATCCCTTACCTAAGAATTCAAGTCCATGGCTGTGGCACTTGAGGATATCTCCAAAAGGACTGCCGACATCGAAGCGTGAGTGATTTCCCTGGAGAAAAGAGCCGACAAGGTGGAACTGGAGATAGTAGCTACCCGACAATGCTTAACATGGTTGGAGGCCAAAATTGAGGACCTTGAGGGGAGAAGCTAGAGGAATAATATAGTACTAATAGGCCTCCCAGAGAGAGAGGAGGGGGCTTATACCATGGTCTTTATTCAAAAACTGATCTTGAAGCTTGTGGGGCCCTCTCCCTATGGGGCAAACTACACCATAGAAAGAGCCCAATGGGCACTAGGACCTACAGTATGCCACTGCCTGGGGCGACTCCCAGACCTCTAATCTGTAGATTCCTGAACTTTCTTGAACATCAACATTTTGGGGGAAAAATGAGAGAGGTACAAGAAATACAATGGGAAGACGCCAAATTGCGTATGACCCAGGACCTGCCGACTACAGTCCGCCAATGCAGGACCCAGTTCCACCCAATTGTCACTAAACTTATCACTGCTGGAATTAAATTCTGGATGGATAACCCAGCTAGGCTGCAGGTACAGATTGCCGGAGTTTGGATCACTTTTGATGAGGTCGACATGGCTTTGATTGAGCTCAGGAAGACCCTTCCCGACCTTTTCAAGGAGAGCTGATTATTGCCAGGGTAACTACCTTCTTTGTGTGGAGCATTAGTTGTATAGATATGTGGAGGTGAGATAGCCACCTGATCTGGCTAAGTGGTTAACAAAGTTTCATACCCCCTCAACTCAGGAGGACCTGTACTTCAATCTGGCTGCAATAGGCAAGGAGTCTGTTATCCTTATTTACTTTCTCAGCAGCATTTTAAAGAACCTAATACTGAGACACAAGCCTGTAAGTTTTTACTTTAATTCCTTTCACCGGAATGGGGGACAATTTAATTTTTGCATGGAGAATTAATCACTTGGTGTTGCGGGCTGCTGTTGCTTAGATAACTTGATCTGTGATTGGCATTATCTCAGAACAGTTAATAACATCTATAACCAGAGTGGCTTTACAATCGGATCTGGATTTGTCGATCACTTCTACCAATGACTACTACCAGCACTCTGAATTACAGTGGCCAACACACAGAGACTGTAATCTCCATTCAGTGTGATTAATTTACACATATGAAATGGGATGCTGGTTACTATTTTAGCTCCGGTACACTGGACTATTGTTGCAGTGCAGTTTAATGTTCTGATTACAGGAAAAAGCTTTTTAGTTATATAACACATTAGACCTGGTGTTAAGTAATTTAGGGGACTCAATCAAACATTGTACAGTTACCTCCAACTTGGTTCATGTGACCATTGTATGATCAGTTTTGAACTTAAGGGAGTAAATACTATGATTTTTGGTTCAACTGAGGTTCGGAACTTTAACAAGGTTGAGTTCAGTAAAATGAGGAGGGAACTTATGGAGTGGGGATGGCAGAAAGAGTTTGAAAATAGAACATTAAATGATAACTGGGTAATCTTGGAGAAGAAGATCGTAGGTTTGGTAAATAAGTATGTACCACTCAGGAAGAAATATAATAGAATGGGTAAAATTCCCTCATGGCTATCCCCTAGAATTAGAAGATTGATTAAAATTAAAAAAAGAGCTTATAATAAAGCCAGGAAAAGTGGGTGTGCAAAGAACTGGGTGGTGTATAAAAAACTGTTAAAAGAAACTAAGAAAGCAATTAATCAAGTAACTCAAAAATATGAGTTAAATCTGGTCACAAAAGTTAAGGATAATCATAAATCTTTATTTACATTAATAACAAAAAGGGGTGTAAAACTACTGTGGGGCCTATTAAGGATTAGGCTAGGAAATTAGTTGATGACAACCAGGCTATGGCAGGGCATTTTAATACTTATTTTTCATCGGTCTTTAATGACAAATCAGAAGGTACTAGGGACCATCGGTATAATGCAGGCTATAGAATTACTTTGAATAAAGGGGATATTGAGGACAAATTGATGCATCTGGACCCAAATAAATCTCAGGGACCTGATGGGATCCATCCTAGAGTTCTTAAGGAGCTAGCAACAGTATTGGCAGCACCCATAACAGTACTATTCCAAACATCACTGGATAGAGGGGAGGTGATAGAGGTTTGGCGAAAGGCAAATGTTGTCCCAATCTTTAAAAAGGGGTCAAAACAAGAACTGAGCAACTACAGGCCTGTAAGTCTGACCACTGTTTTGGGGAAGATGTTGGAAACCATTATTAAGGACCATATAGTGGAGATCATGAACTTGGCAGGGGACTGTGATAATGCACAGCATGGTTTTAGGAAGGGTTTATCATGCCAAACAAATCTCCTGGAGTTCTATGAGCTTGTGAGTAGGGCATTGGATGAGGGCACCTCTGTGGATGTAGTGTTTTTGGACTTTTCAAGGGCATTCGATAAGGTCCCCCATGGGGAATTATTGGACGCCTTAATAGAACACATTATTTCTGGGTATATTACATGTTGGGTAAAGCATGGTTGAGTGATAGAAAGCAGAGGGTTTGTTTGAAGGGTGTATATTCTGATTGGTTAAATGTGGAAAGTGGAATTCCCCAGGGATCAGTGCTGGGGCCTTGTTTATTCAATATATATATATATATATATATATACTATATATATATAAATATATATATATATACAGTATATATATACACTCACTGACTGGGGGAAGGGACATTTGGGAGACCAAATTTGCAGATGACACCAGGATTGGTACTAGCATCAAAAATAGTGAGGATGCAATGAAGCTGCAGGATGTTTTATCTAAAATGGAAAGATGGGCGAGGGATTATAAATTATCTTTTAACACTAATAAATGTGCAGTTATGCACTTTGGGAAAAATAACAAAAAAACAGATTATGTTCTAAATGGTCATATGCTGGGGAAGGTCACCGAAGAAAGAGATCTGGGCATTAAAGTGACTAATGATCTCAAGTTCCATCAACACTGTAGCCAGATGATAAGGACTGCTAGTGGTATTCTTAATAATATTAAGGAATATATTAAGAGTAGGAAGAAGGAGGTGATTGTGCCTGGTTCACTGGTGAGACTTCATTTGGAGTATTGTGCCCAGTTCTGGTCACCAGGGTTTAGGACAGATGTCAAGAGATTGGAGAGGGTTCAGAGAAGGGCAACAAGGTTGGTGGCAGGTGTTAGGGACCAAGATTACGAAGACATACTGGAGGAGCTGGGGATGTACACACTGGAGTATAGGTGACTGAGAGGACATCTGTGTATGGTGTATCGATTGCTTAAAGACACCAACTTAAGGGGGAAACTGGGACTTACACTTAGGGATCAGTATTATAACACTAGGACGCACACATTGCAGTTGAAGGGGCAACATTTTAAGACAATAAAAAGAAAACATTGGTTTAGTGTTAGGGTAATTCCAGTCTGGCACAACTTGCCTGAAGAGGTGGTTGCAAGTAAAAACATGCTTGAGTTCAAGAGGGAACTGGATAAATATTGTGTAGCAAACAAAATTGGGAGCACAAAGGATGAAAGTCTTCTCTGCTCAGTAACTACCTATGATACCTATGATAACGGACTTTTGTTACATACAGCAGTGGACTTACAATTCTCTCCTCTTAAAGGAGCGACTTCCTTTAAGCTACATATGTCTTCAATTAAACTACATTCGCGTTTAATATGCTGGTGTTTAAGGTTAATGTTTAATGTTAACATAGTAAGGGGTTAGGATGCTCAATTACTTGTTAGAAGGAGGCTTTTATAACAAGTTGGGTCAGGTGGGTGGAGGAAAGGATAGTGAAC
This sequence comes from Neoceratodus forsteri, assembly GCA_016271365.2. Taxonomy (NCBI): domain Eukaryota; kingdom Metazoa; phylum Chordata; order Ceratodontiformes; family Ceratodontidae; genus Neoceratodus; species Neoceratodus forsteri. The sequence goes on along the minus strand of CM028137.1, from coordinate 334,908,620 downwards.
GGGGAAACTGTGCATCATGGGTCATAGCGATGTTATGTTGGTAGGGTGGTTTGGGTTGGTATATTACTTTGCCTGGCGTTCACAAACACTGTTTTTAGTCACAGCATGGAAGCTAAATTATCTGGGAGCTTTTTTGTTCTTTCAACTTAGTTTAACAGTGTTTATTGTGGGATTGGGACTGTTTAGGGGATTGGTGGGCAAGGGAGGAGGAGAGTGGGAAGAGAGGGAAAGGGGTATGGCATCAGCAAACATGTAGGGATGCGATTCTGATGTTACTGCTAAATAACCATAACAATGACTCATTTACTTGGGGGACTGACAAAAAAGGCCAATCCCTTTAATATAGTTTCTTGGAATGTCCGAGGGGCAGGAAACAAATCCAAACGGTACAAAATCCTGAAACACTTGCACTATATTAAAGGAGATATTGCTCTACTTCAAGAGACCCACTTGCTGGAAAGCAAAGCTAATCAATTTAGGAGACAGTATGTGGGTCAGGTTTATACAGCAGGGTACAGCACCCAAAGTAAGGGGGTTGCAGTGCTGATCTCTCAGAAAGTTCTTTTTGTCAGCAGTCAGTGTATCAGAGATCAACAAGGTAGATACATAATCATCAGAGAGACCATCAATAGGTCGGAGATGATCCTGGGTGGTATATATGGCCCAAATGTTAACTCTCCCTCTTTTCTTATGGAATTTATCACAATATTGTCTCCATTCCTCTCCCTCCCGATTTTATTAGGAGGCAAATGGAACCTTCCGTATGACCCTGACCTGGACAAATCGGATTGACGTCGGTCAAGACTATCCCCAGCTCAGAGAGCTCTGCGAGAATTACAAGACCATCAGGTCCTATGCAACCCCTGGAGGGTGTTACACCCTACCGCCAGGGAATACAAGTTCCAGTACACTGTCCATGGGTCCTGTTCCCATATAGATTATTTTTTAGTTAGCCAATCACTGTTGGGAGGGTCTTGGGCAGTGGGATGGAGCTGGGGATCATTTCTGATCAAGCCTCAGTAACCTGCAAGATATTGTTCTCCCCATCCCACCCTAAAGAAACCATCTGGGAAATTAACAACCAAATTTTAAAAGAGGAAAAGGTGATTAAACATATTATTAATTGTCTAGACCAATTCATGCAAGATAATCTGGGAACAACAGGGAAACCGGATGTGGAATGGGGAGCACTAAAGTGCCATATATGAGGTCAAGTAATTAAAATAGCTGCCACTAGGAAGAGGGAACAAGACAGACAGGCGTTTTTCCCTTCTATCCCAAATCAGAAATATTGAATCACATCTATCGAGCGGGTCAGGGAAACAGACTCGACAGAATCTTATTAAACTCAGAGATCAATATAGTGAGCTCCTCTGAGAAGAAGCGGAACTTGCTATTTTGAAAATGAGGGCTACCTATATTGATCAGGGAAAAAAAGCAGGCAGACTACTTGCCCTTCGGGTCAAAAAACAAGAGGCATCGAGAATTATTAATGTAGTTTGCTCACCTTAAGATGGGTCCCTTGAGACAGACCCCAAAGCAATTACCCAAGAATTTGAGAACTACTACTGCAGCCTTTATAATCAAATGCCTAGCCTTCCCCCACAACAAAGGATTGATGAATTCCTTGCTAGGGTCCCCTTCCCACTCTCACAGAACTGCAGATAAACTCACTGTTGACCCCATTTACAGAAGCTGACATAATAAGTGGGATTAGAAACTATCATTAGACAAAGCCCCTGGGCCAGACAGGTTTTCCCCTAATTTTTATAAAGCTTTTGTGTCTAAATTAGACCCCTGTCTCCATAATTTATTTCAACACATTTTGACATCAGACTCCTTAGACCAACGGCTGTTTGAAGCTTTGATAATAGTGTTACAGAAGTCTGGGAAGGAGCCCGAAAATGTCACCAGCTACAGACTAATCTAACTCCTTAATTATGACATCAAACTTCTGGCCAAACTTTTGACGGATAGACTTAGTCAAGTTTTACCATCCCTGATAGGCTCAGAATAGGTCAGATTTATGAAGGGGAGTTCATCTGTGGATCATCTTTGTAAGTTGGCTCACATTTTTTCTGCATCCAGTGATACAACAGTCTTTTCAGTGCTGGTGGCCCTGGATGCAGAGAAAGCTTTTGATAGGGTTGACTGTCAATTCATGTTTAGGACATTAAACCACTTTGGATTCCCTCCTCAATTTTTTCGCTGGATTCGAGCACTCTATGCCAGCCCTAGTGCCCGTATATACTGTAACGGAGTATTCTCTTCTGTATTTCCGTTGTACTCGGGCACCAGACAAGGATGTCCCTTATCCCCCTTGTTATTTAATCTTTATCTAGAACCCCCAATAGTTAAATTGAAGGAGCATCACAGAATCTGAGGCATCATGTTAGGGCCACAAGAAGTGAAAATATCCACATATGCGGATGATATACTCTTACATTTATCCTACCCCCGTGAATCTATCCCAGCGGCACTGAAGGTAATCCAAGAATACAGCACCCTCTCTAACTACAAAATTAATCTAGAGAAAACAGTTGTCTTCCCTTGAATTCTAGAACCCTCAAGTGCAAAATACTAAATACAGGCCTAAAGTGGACATCTAAGTCTTTAAAATATCTGGGTATTCACCTGGCTAGAACTGAACTACAAATGAAGAAATGTAATTTAGATGCAATTCTGCATATAGTGCAACAAGACTTGTCTTATTGGCAATCGCTATCTCTGTCACTCTGGGGGCATATAAATTTAGTGAAAATGAATATTCTTCCACGGCTCTTCTATCCCATTAACCTTCTAAAATTGTGGTTACCACTGAACTGGTTCAAGAAGGTACACTCGTAAATTACTGACTTCATTTGGTTGGGGAAAGTGCCAAACAGAGCATATCACAAATTAGCTGCCCCCAAGAACCTCGGCGGTCTCAGACTTCCTCACTTCAGTTTATACTACTGGGCTAGCCAAGCTAGTAAGTATATCTGCTGGCTTACAACTAAGGAGGAATTAGAGGCACTCTCTTATGCGCCCACATGGCTTAGAACAGAAAAAGATATGATAGCAACTAATGGGATCTTCCCAGCAGCCTTATTACATCTGAATTCTAGGGACTTACCATTAGGGCTACGCCAGTCTTTGGTTGGGGTCTCGATGAGAATTCATGCACACTTATACTCCCTTTTGAAATATAAGCACAACCGTGACCCCAAGCAACCCCTGGCCAAAAATCCCAATTTTAAAATCAGGGGTAAAGTAATCCCTTCCTACTGGATCCCACAACTGGCTACTGTAGAAGTGGAGAATTTAAGGACAGAAGAAGGAACCTGGCTCACTTCAAGTGAAACCTTGTCAAAATTCTCTAGCAACAATAAGACAGTCTTTAAAATCTACCAACTTAGACACATGTTAGCTCAGAGTTCTAATTCCACTGGCTTTACTCCCACATGCTGTCTCTAAAATCTATGCAAGCCTATATGCAAAGATTTATCTGACAGTAGACAGGGTGCCTAAATATTGGTCCTCACCTTGCTTCAGGGCAGACCTTCACTGGCATAAGATATGGAAAAACTGTCACACCTGTCACTCAGGATAGGTTGAGACTAATACAACTACAGATACTGAATGATATGTACATGACAACATCCAAATTGTATAAAATGGGCAAGGTGGCTTCCTCCCAGTGAGTGAGATGCAAAAGGGATGAAGACTCACTGCACCACATTTTTTGGGATTGCATTAGAGTAGCCCCTTTATGGAAACTTATTAAGGATAGAGTCGGCCCCTTACTAGGATTCTAGGATATTTTTACTCCAGATATATGTCTGATGGGTGACTATGGGGCTATTCCAGTGAAAGAACATAGGTACTTCATGGCTCTAATCGCCCTCTCAGTAAAAAAGCTAGTCCTTCATCACTGGATAGATGAGGAGACCATATCTTATACGGAATGGGTACAGGAACTTCTCCTCAACCTACACACTGAGAAAATGATAGCCAGTACTCATAACCATTCCCATAGATATAAGGAAATATGGGAGAAATTATACACTCTATACTCTCTATAAGATCTTCATTACTGTCAGTTTCCCTGGGATAAACCTTGTGCTCAGGGGGGACACGGGTCTGCTGATACCAAGGGGTGGGTCGCTTATAGAGCCGGGAAGGGTGGAGGGAGGGCTGAAAATGTTTTCCTTGACATTGTATGTTCACTTTGTATCATGTATTTTAAAATCAATGAAGTGCAAATTTAAAAAAAAAAGGAATTTTATTACAATCAGTACTTTTCATAAACAAATCACTGTTAAGATTCCCATCAAAGACTGCTAATATTTAAGTCTAGGAAATAGGTGTCATTAACACTGCTTTTTAGACTGAACTTCATCAAACCACATAGGTAGATTGCAAGAAGCTTACAACATTTTCCAAATCCTGCTGACTGCCTCTCCAATAATGATGTTTATAAAGCTGTTCACACTGCTCAAAATCATAATACAGTCAATTTTGTAGCAACGTGTTCTCCACTGGCTACTCAAGTTAAAAACGTTATTTGGCACAATTGAGAGATCTTGTATACAGATGTAGGTGAAAGACAAGTTGACAAGACAAAAATGTTCTTTAAAAGGGGACATAATTTACTGGACAGTTTGGTCCACAGTGTCCAGCCAAGAAGTAGCCAGCAGAGACTTTTGGGGGATGCACAACTGGGGTCTGCCCTTGGGACAGATGTAAAGTTTGCTCTTCAATCCCACAGAAAAAGAAGTTTTTAAATCCAAAGACTGGGAAAATAATAAAACTAGGTTCACTTATTACTTGTAACAACAAAGGGGTAATATACAGTATGTCACTACAGTATCTGCAATTGTGTTTTTTATATATTGGTAAAACAGCGAGACAGTTTAGGACAAGTGTGAGAGAACATACATATGGGGGCAGTACAGGATCAAAACAAAGAATATGCAATTACAGGCCACTGTATGACTAGCAATAATGGTTCTAATGGTCATATTTTTCAATTTGTTGGGCTAATAAAGGCTGAACCAGTTTAGGGGGATTTCAGTAACAAAGTACTCAAAAAAGGAAGTTATTGGACCTACACAACAGGAGCCAGAAAGTGGCCAGGACTGAATAAAGCTATAGAAAGTTTACTATTTTTTAAACGATAGGTGGTTGGATTAAATTAATGGCGGGTCATGGTAGAAGGGAGAACTTTATGCTGCTAGTGGATTGTCTTTTTGATTCACTGTATATTTCTGTATTATATGCCTATTTCATATTTAATGTATGCTGCGGATTATGTCCTTATGTTTGACATTTTAATTAGGGCACAGATGAAATCCATTACTGTGACTTTAAACTGCCATATATATATACCAGTATTGCAGTGTCATTAATCAAGTTCTGAAAAAGCGTTCATTGACACACATTAAATGTTGGTGCTATGTGAGGATTGCCCTGCCTTGCCTGCTTGTCTACAGGTTGTTTTGTTATTTTAATTAAATGTGTCCTTTTACCTACGAATACAAGCCACAGCTTCTTCATAGCAAGTGCATCTATTAGTGGGGTGAAAGAGGGCATGTTTTTTCTGCTCATTACTCTGAAATTCGACTGTTGCACCCATGCCTTCCGTGGTGCCAGCTTTTTCTGCTCTATCAGTTCAGCATAGGGTAGCAAAATGTACTGTTGCCTACATGTAAACTCTGTAGAGTAGCATGGTGTAGCATAATGTAGTGTCACCTATATATACGCTTTGTAGTGTAGCATGGTGTAGTGTAGTGTTGTGTCACCTACACGTAAACTCTATAGTATAGTGGTGTAGCACAGTGTAGTGTCACCTACATTTAAACTCTGTAGTATAGCATGGGATAGCATAGTGTAATGTTAACTACATGTGAGTGTAACATGGGCTAGCATAGTGTAGTGTCACCTACATTTCAATGGTGTAGCATGGTGTAGTGTAGCATAGTGTTGTGTCACCTACACGTAAACTCTGTAGTATAGTGGTGTAGCACAGTGCAGTGTCACCTACATTTAAACTCTGTATTATAGAATGTGATAGTATAGTGTAATGTTAGCTACATGTGAGTGTAACATGGGCTAGCATAGTGTAGTGTCACCTACATTTCAATGGTGTAGCATGGTGTAGCATAGTGTAGTGCCTTCTACATGTAAACTCTGTAGTATAGCATAGTGTAGGATAATGTAGTGTCACCTACATGTAAGCTCTGTAGTATAGCATGGTATAGCAAAGTATAGTGTCACATACATGTAAACTTTGTAGTATAGCATACGAACATATGAAGAAGCCAGCAGAAGAAGGCCATTTGGTCAATCAAGTCTGCTCATGTTGCAGGGTCCACAGCTTGAGCTACTGTCCCTGCACCCTCACCCCACTCCTACCAACCTCCCGACTCATGACCCCTACCCTCCCCCTATACCTGTCCCAGCCTTTCTTAAAGCTGCCTACTGTCTTCAATGAGATTACCTCTTCTGGCAGTGCATTCCAAGTGTCCACCATCCTCTCTCTGTGAATAAGTGCTTCCTGACCTGCCTTCTAAACCTCCCACCCTCCAGTTTAAGACTGTGTCCCCTCCTGTTATGGTTGCCACTCAGCTTAAAGAGACTCTCCTTATCAACCTTATTTATCCCTTCAAGTACTTGAAGGTCCCAGTCATGTCCCCTCTCTCTCTCTCTCCTGTCTTCCAGGGAGTACATGTTCAGTGCCCTCAACCGCTCCTCATATGCCTTACCTTGCTGACCAGCTATCATCTTTGTAGCCCTCCTCTGGACCTTCTCCAGTAGGTTAAAGGTCCTTTTTGAGGTGTGGGCACCAGTACTGAACTCCATACTCTAGATCCGGCCTCACCCAGTGACCTGTACAAGGGCAGTATAACCTTGTCTCTCCTACTACTGATCCTCCTAGATATGCATCCCAGCATCTTGTTTGCCTTTGCTGCTTCTTTCTTGCACTACGTGGAGTGCTTCAGGTCACTAGTGATCATCACTCCCAGGTCCTTCTCCTCCTCTGATGCAGATACTCAGACTCCACTCAGGTAGCACTCTGTCCTAGGATTCTTGGCTCCAATATGCATAACTTTGCATTTCTTGGCACTGAAGCCAAGTTGCCAGATCCTGGACCACCTCCCTAGCATGGTGTAGCATAGTATAGTGTCACGTACATGTAAACTTTGTAGTATCGCATGGTGTAGCATAGTATAGTGTCACATACATGTAAACTCTGTAATATAGTATGGTGTAGCATAGTGTAGTGTAACCTACATTTAAAGTCTGTAGTTTTGCATGGTGTAGTATTGTATTACCTACATGTAAACTATGTAGTGTAACATGGTATAGTGTTGTGTCACCTATATATTAACTCTGTAGTATAGCATGGTGTTGCATAGTGTAAGTGTTACAACCTACATTTAAACTCTGTAGTATAGCATCGTGGTGGAACTGCCATGGGGACCACCATGGCACCCAGTTTTGCCAACCTGTTTGTGGGGAAATGGGAGAAGGATTAGTAAGTAAAGTGAGTAAGTAACATTTATTTTTAAAGCACATTATCAAGATATCAAAGCGCTGTACAATCACATATAAAAATGTAAAATACACGCAAGAGTAAATAAACTCCTACCTTAGTATAAATATCCAGTATTAAATACTTAATAAACTAACAAGAGTATGTTACTCAGCAGGGAAAGCACATCCAAAAAGATGTATTTTTAAAGCAATTTTAAAGCTCTCCATTGTCTGCCATTCTCTCACCCGACGAGGTAGAGAATTCCACAGGGTAGGGGCAGCAAAAGCAAAAGCTCGAGCTCCAGAAGATTTCAAACGTACCCTGGGAATCTCTAGCAATCCCTCATCGGTTGAGCAGAGTGGTCTGACAGGGCAATAGGGACACAGAAGCTCTTGTAGGCAACTCGGACCCAAACCATGTAGGGCTTTAAAAGTTAGCAAACCAAGTTTAAAGGTGATCCACCACTGAACTGGCAGCCAGTGCAAAGCGTGTAGCACAGGTGTAATATGACTGGATCGGGTAGACCCACACAGCAACCTGGCCGCAGCGTTCTGCACTAGCTGCAGGCAGTGGATATCAACCCCAGGAAGCCCCAGGTATAGGGAGTTACAGTAGCCAAGCCACGAGGTCACAAAGGCGTGAACCAAAGTTGGCAAATCATCGGGCGGAACTAGGTGCTTAATCCGGGAGATGTTCCTTAGGTGGTAAAAGGATGATTTGACCATGGCTGACACCTGCTAACGCAGGGTCAGCTCATCGTCAAAAAACACCCCCAGACTCTGCACCCGCTCAGAGGTCAGGAGCTGGGAGTCTCCAAGCCAAAGCCCAGAAGGCATCCCAGCAACTGTCCCCCCGACTGGTGACCTGGTTCTAACACCAACACCTCAGTCTTGTCAGGGTTCAATTTAAGCCAACTGGAATTCATCCAGTCTTGGATTTCAGTGAGACAGTTCAAAAAGACCAAGAGTGCACTATCCTGGTCAGGCACAAAAGACATGTACAGCTGAATATCATCTGCATAGCAGTGAAAACTCAGCCCATACCATCTTATAATGTCTCCCAATGGAAGCATATAGAGCACGAACAACATGGGGGACAACACTGAGCCTTGCGGGACCCCACATGGGAGGGAGTAGGAGTCAGAGGAAAAAATCCCTGAAGCAACCTTTTGTGACCTACCAGTGAGGAAAGAATGAAATATCTGAGGACTGTACCAGACAGGCCACAGATGAACCACAGGTGATCAAGAAGTACCCCGTGGTCCATGGTATCAAATGCTGAAGAGAGATCCAGAAGGACCAGAATGGAATGGCACTTCTGGTCTCTAGCCATTAGGAGATCATTAAGTACCCAAACCAGAGCAGTCTCGGTACTATGTCTCTTATGGAAACCAGACTGGAGAGGATAGTAGATAGCATGGATGGTAAGATGGTTCTCTAACTGTTGTACGACAACCTTCTCAATAACCTTCCCTATAAAGGGAAGGTTAGAGATTGGCCTGTAGTTTGCAGGAAGAGTTGGGTCAAGAGATGGCTTTTTGAGAAAGGGGGTAACCATTGCCACCTTCAAGGAGCTAGGAAACTCCCCCTACTCCAGTGAACACCAGATTAACTCTGCTAGGACCAGGCTGATTACATCTACACACCCCATTAAGAGGCAAGTAGGGCCCGGGTCTAAACTACAGTAAGTTGGACGCACACTCCGGAGAAACTGCATGATATAATCGATCCCCGGTCAGTCAAAATCAACCCAGCAAAACAAAGGTGCTGCGACCCCGCTGTGTCCACCCATAACCCCCATAGAGTGCACCTGGTGAATCTCTGTCCTGATGTCGGCAACCTTATCAGCAAAAAAGCAAGCAAACTCGTCGCATTCCAATTGTGACAAGGCCGTCTAAAAGCGTAGACAGGCTGGATTGCACAGTCTGTCCACCATCCGGAACAGCTGAGCTGGTCGGTTCCGTGCTGCAGCAATCTCCCTGGAAAGGAATTCTGCCTTCTTATGGGAGATTGCTGACTGATAGAGCTTATAATGCTCCATCAATCTAAGTCTGTCGGTATCCAAGGTGGTTCTGCACCAGGCACGCTCTAACCTTCGCCCTGCCTGCTTCATCTCCCTCAAAGTCCCATTAAACCATGGGGACTGAGGGTGAAGAGTAAGCAGGTAAACACGGAATGGAGGCTATGGCTCGATTAAAAGCCTGAAGGAGGTTCTCTGGACCTCACTTGACTCCGGAATTCCTGATAGGTCCAATACTGCCATAAGGTCATCAGGAGTCAAACCTCATAATGGATGGTAACGGGCCATCTCCATAGGGGCAGGCCTATAAGGGGGAGCCAAAAATATTGAACCTGATGGTGTGATGGTCAGACCATCCGACTGGTTCCACCACCAAGTCTGAGGTCTCCAACCCCAGGAGGAAAACCAGATCCAGTGAGTGACCGCTATTATGAGTCCCAGAGGAAACCACCTGTGTAAGGCCCAGAGAACTCATAAGATGAAGGAAGTCTTGACCAAACTGCGAGAGTTCGTCATCGATCCAGGCATTGAAGTTCCCAAGTACCGTCAGCCTGGGGGAGTTCAGTACCAGATCGACAACAAATTCCGCAACCTCTTGCAAAAACTGACTCTCACTACCTGGTGGACAATAAATGAGAGCACATTTGCACCCTACACCTGCAGCTACAGTACACTCAAAGTATCTGGTATCCTCAAGTGGCACATCCACAAGGCCCAATTCTGATTTAAAACAAATTGCTACACCCCCGCCCCTATGACCCAACCTTACACAGTGTATCACCGAGAAACCAGCTGGAACTGCTGATTCCAAAATGGGGCCAGCATTTTCATCCAGCCAGGTCTCAGTGATGCAAGCCAGATCCGAAGATCCAACAAGATCAGCTATAATAGTCGACTTGCTTTTAATAGATCTGGCATTGCACAACACTGTGCAGGTTGGGTGGGAAACCGTGCCAGTTCGAGATACCAGCTTACTAACTGTGAAACCCTTGGGTATGGGCACTAGGCAAGGCGAACCTTGCTCAGTGCACCATTTTGCCCCAGGACATCTTCTAGGCCCCACTACCCTAATCGGGCCACTTGGCTCATTCCCCCTCCCTGGACCCCCACCCCTCCTCCTCCCAACAATTCCAACAGCCCTACAGTGGCCATACACTACCGCTGACAAAGGGGGAAGGATGAAGGGGCTGAGGTTCTGAAGTTCAGAGGGGGAATAATGCCTGACAGGGAGAGCTTTCAATAACACATCTAAAACAAGTAAAACCACACTACTAGATTAAGACTAAATAAATTTAAAACAAAATAAAGAAATAAATGCAAACCAATCAACTAAAAATAAACTCAAAAGCAAATAAAATTATCAAATTATTAAACAACAAAAAAAAAATAAATAAGGACGAACTAAATTCTCATTCCCAGTCAAGAGGATGCAAAAGTTCACCCAAAGTCCATAAAAAAAGTCACTGCCTGGGAGGTTCTCTCACAGCCTCCCACATCAGATGAAGACCAGCTAGGACTCTCGCTCCCAGCTTGGAAAGTAGACAAAAGACCAGTATAGGAGATTGTAGGGGTTCTCTCACAACCTTTCTCCAAAAGTTAATCAGTCAGCCCAGAAAAGTTTTAACCACACAGAGAGTACACTGGGGAAGGGCTCCAGGGCATCCAAACACCAAACCGTTCTGTCCCAGGTGAGTTTATCCCACAGGGAATCCGGATAGTGCAATTATCTTCATGCAACCAACACAGCACCACAGAGTCAGACTCTAGTACATCCTCCACAACCTAAAGGGGGGAAACAGGCGGCCTATGATACCCTCCACAAACACAGACTACCCCGCTGTCCTCCAACCGCCAGGCAAACCATGCCCCTCACCACCACAATCCCAATCCTCCGACTGAGTTTAGGAGGCAGGGTCCAAAGGTCACCAAAACCCTTCAAAAAGAACCTCCTCTTACAAACTCCAGACGTAGATTCAGCAATAGGCCTGCACAACAAATAGTTACTCACGGCCCACCAGGATTAAGTTGTAGATTCTGTCGGTCCAAGTAGATAAACAGACCATTTAGCATTCCTTCTGGACCTCCACGTCCCTTCCAAACACCTTCAGACTTCGAGAATTTGGTTGCCCAGCTCCTTCCTAAACTTCAGTAGGTCCACGAACGTCCATGCCGAAACCCAGCAAAATGAAACAACAACCGGGCAAATTAAGTCTTTCGATGTTTAATCCACGGACTAAGGCTTTGGGTTATTGCGTCCTCCTGAACTGAGATGGATACAATGGGAAAATACAAGCGCCATCCTAAAACATCCCAGCGACAAGTAAAATAAAAAGATTAATCAAACTTTGGGCTATAAGAAACAACGTAAGGGGGAACGCAGCCCGAGAGGAACAACACAAAATGCAAAAGATTATCGCTACCTCACTTCTTCAGCCCTAAGCTCAAATGCAAACAAAAATAACAAACGAAGCACAATAAAACTGTAAAACAATAAAAAATACATAAAGTAAGTTGAAAAGAAAACAACTAAAATGGAGCCAAAAACGCTGGCAGGCTCACAACAGCCGCCATCTTCATATGTGGCCAGGGTACTGCCGAGAGGCTCCACATTAAGATGTGTCCCTGATTTGGGATCTTTGTCCCTCACCTGAATAGTGCCACCACAAATCCATTTTTAGATAAACTGGATTTGTGGTGGTGCTTTATTGATGATATTTTGATGATATGGAAGGGATCATTAAGTGAATTCGAACAATTTATTATCTGGATGGAAAGTACTAGTTCATGCCTAAGATATAAATACTGTATTAGTCCAGTGGAGATTATGTATTTAGATCTGAAAATTTACAAGAATGGTACAGGAGATATATGTACTACTTTATATCAGAAAACCACAGACAAGAACAGTTTGCTTAGGTATGACAGTTGCCATCCAGAACATGTGTGGTTCAATATACCAAAAGGGGCAATTGGTTAGGACTTTGAGAAATTGTACTGAAAGTGGTGAATTCCAGCATAAGAAAGGGTTGCAAGTGTATAGATTTAAGAAGAGGGGGTATAGTACCCATAGTATAGCTACTATAATTTTAAAGGTAGATGCTATGAATAGAGAAACAACTTTGCAGTATGTGAATCGTGCACAAAATGCAGCTCAGGATGTTAATTGTCCCTTTGTCACCACCTTTTCTAAAAGAGCAGAACAGGTTCGAGGAATTATAGAGGAGAATTGGTCCATGCTCTCTATCGAACCCAAGTTAGAAAGTGTGGTGACAGCAGGACCCAAGGTGGTGTTCCGCAGATGTAAAAATGTAAAGGATTGAGTAGTTAATAGTTACTGTCCTGGACAAGTGATTTCCTATCAGACCACTATGGCCTCCCCTCCCCAGGGAACATTTAGGTGTGGGAGGTGCATGTATTGTAAATTTGTAAAACAAGGTAAATATTTTTCCCACCCCAGTTCAGGTAAAGTGATTTCCATTACAGATTTTATCACATGTTCCAGTACTAATGTGGTATATTTGTTACAATGTAGCTGTGGAGCCTTTTATGTGGGGAGGACTACTCGTAGTTTTAAGGTTAGAATAGGAAAACACGTGAGAGCAGTCCTGAGAAATGACTGCTCTTATGCTATTGTCAGACATCTCCTTACAAATAGTGGAGGTGTTCATGTGTACAACTTTACTGGCATAGAAACTGTCAATATTGGGGTGAGGGGAGGGGATTTGAAAAAAATGATTGGTCAACGGGAGAGTTACTGGATTTTTGAATTAGGGGCTAGGCAAAATCTGGGATTTAATGACAGCATAGATCTATCAGCTTTTTTGAAGAAATATCGATGTTAGCTCAGATTTTGTGTTTACCCTAAGCTCTCTCTCTCCCCTTTCTCCTCCCCCCCCCCATCTCTGGGATTCTAAGTTCTATTGGGGGGGCATTTGAATAATAATTGATGCCCCCCTTTATAGAAAAGGGGTGTAACAAATCAAATTTAAAATGTCTATAACAGGAAATAGTAAGGCAAATTTGTTACCACTTATTTTATATGTACTTATGGAACACACCAAGTGGAAAGGATAAATGGAATTGAGTGACATAGCCATGTGCTGTTAAAGTTAAAAGTAATAAGTTACATGTATTTTGTAGTTCTGATAACCTAAATGAGGAGCGGGCAACTAGATAAACAAATGAGATAAAGATGAAGATATTTCAGCAGCCAGTTTAAGAATGCTTGAAAAAAGTGAAGGTGGTGCCTGGGAGCATTATGGTTTGCTTATAAATAGGAAACCATAAACTAGAAGTACTCGAGTGTATACATCTTGTACTGAATAGTACCCAAGAAATATAATGAAAAATAATAATAAAAAATGTTTTCTGGAATAATAGTTATGATAATAAAAGTGAGGAATTATATACATAAAACTGATTTTGAAAGATGTGGATTGCAAAATGTACTATAGATTTATATATATTGTTATGTATTCTTATGTATAGATTGGGTAATGTTTATAAAATGTCATTTAGATATTGAGCACATGGATCTTTTAAATAGAGTCAAGGCACAGGTGATTGGTGTATAGGTCATGTGACCCACAGTACCTAAGGAACACCGAGCACACAAGTTTCTTTACTCTGAAGAAGCTTAGTAGTATACTAAGTGAAACGTTAGTCTTTTTGTTGTCCCTGCTGAATATGTACCTGATGGTATCTATAATAAGCATTTGTCAATGCTGAATGTTTGCTTGCTGGCATTGGCATTGGTAGTGTAGGAGTTACAGAGCTGCATAATAGGAATGGCAGTGAAGTATTGAACTGAAGCCAACCCCACCACCACCCTGCAGATACAGACAGGCATTGGGGTGTGCCTTTGGGTTGTCAGGCATAACGGCTACGCCATTTCACCACACCCTACCTGCAGACACCCGACAAGTGTCACGGTGTGCCTTGGGGTCTTTGGCCCCATGTTCACCCCATTCCATCAGGAAATATGGTGAGATGGGTGCTGTATAGGAGAATGGGGTGAACTTTGGGGCCGAAGAGTCCAAGGCACACCTTGATGCCTCTCACTGGCTGCAGGGTGTGGGTAGGGGTGGAATGGTATGAGCATTACAGGTGACAATCACAAGTCACACCCCTAATGCCTGTCAGTCTCTACAGGGTGGGGCATTATGGTCAGAAACCCTAACGCCTCAGGCTTTCATTGGTGTTTTCACTCCAAATTTTCAACATGTTTTTTTTTTGTGACCCCCACCTCATGAACAGTGGTAATATCAGTTTGTTAGCCAAAAGCTGATTTTGGACAGCGACTGCGCCATTTGGCACCACAGGTGCAAAAACACATTTCAAACAGGATGTAAAAAATGACAGCTGTACTGTTCATGGGGAGGTGTAAAGAATGGCAATGTTGAAAATCTGCAGTGAAAATATTAAAAAAAACTGGTGGTCACAAGCGTGCATAGAAACTGTGCAACGTACACCTGTAATGTAATTAGTTTGGGGATTTTTTTACAGCAGATTGTCAACACAGGCACTTTGGGACCTCTGCTCATGAACAGTGTCACTATGATTTTCTTAATCTGTCCTGAACAGTGATTTCCCACAGCGACCACGCATTTCTGCGCTGGAAGTGCAAAAACACATTTCAGCCATGGTGTGAAAAATGACAGCTGTACTGTTCATAAGGAAGTGTGGAAAAATGCCAGTGGTGAAAATCTGTACTGAAAAGATTACAAATTCATGAACTTATGAGGGTGCATGGAAACTGCGCAATGCTATCTCGTAACAAAGTCATTTTATGGACTTTTGTCACCAAATTTTTAACATAGCCATTTTAAGACCTCTGCTCATGAACAGTGTCACTGTGATTTTCTTAATCTGTCCCAAACATTGATTTCAGCACCGACTCGCCATTGTGCGCTACATGTGCGGAAAACACATTTGGGCAAGATGTAAAATTACAGCTGTATTGCTCATAAGGAGGTGTGGTAAAATGGCAATGTTGAAAAATCCTGAATGAAAATATTAAAAATTGCAAACTACGGTGCGTAGGAACTGCATCAACAATACTAAATCAGTCAGTGTAGAATTTTCACCAAATTTTCAACATAGGGTTTTGGTGGCCTACCTCATGAACTGTCACACTGTTGTTTCATAAATTGGTCCCGAAAGGTGGTTCCACGCAGTGATCTCGATATCACCTTTTGGGGCCGATTATCACCATAACATGCCAGAATTCATGAGGAGGGTTCCCAAAATCCCCATGTTGAAAATTTGGTGGCAAAATTCCCAAAAATGCCTGAGATATGCATCAAAGTTGAAAAAACCCTATTTATTCCATTATACAGCTTACCGGCATTTCTTCAGTTTGCGGTCGGCTTTGAAGAGTGCAGACGTGTTCCCGGTCCACCGGAGATCGTTGCGCCAGCCTCTGGAGGTAAGTATGGGTTGAGGTGGGGGAGTAGGGAGGTGGATGCACAGAGGGTGGGCACGGGTTGTGGGGCAAGACAATCAACGAGGGACCATTTTTTTCTTTTCAGTTGTTTGTTTTCTTTTTAAGAAGACGATGCGGGACTTGTGCCATGCTGGGGTGGGCTCCCAGTGTGGCAGCTGGAAGATTTCATTTGGGAGGGGTCAGTGGAGTTGATGGAGGATTGGGCACCCCCCATTGGCCATACAGACGTGTGCCATGCTGGGGTGGGCTCCCAGCATGGCAACTGGATGTCTGTTTCTTTTGGGGGGGTTTAATTGAGCCGATGGGGGATTGGGCACCCCATCGCCATTCTCACTTATGCCACACTGGGGTGGGCTCCCAGTGTGGCACCTAAAACTTTGGGGGGAAAGCGTGGAGCTGACAGGGGATTGGGCATCCCCATCAGCCATATTGTGTGCGGTGGGCAGGGGGGGAGCGCTATTCAGAGACACTCAGAGGGTTGGGGAATATTATTACAATACTGATCAGGTGTGCCAACAGATGAAAACTGCATCTACTTTTTCAGTCTCTTTGGGGTTCTGTTTTCCTGCTTTTGTCAATGCCGCTCCTACCCTGAACTCTGACTCAATATTCCAAGAATGGCAATTAGATATTTTTTTGGAAACATACCAAGGATGTCATTTTAGTCACTTGCCTCCTCCCAGAAAGATAGTCCTAGGAAAAATTTTTACTTCAAACTGAATTTATGTTCCAGGAAGAGAAAGCAGAGATGTATACGAGCAGGATTGCCAGCAATATGCTAATCAACACTATCTTATCGCTGCTCACTGAAGCAGTCTCTCCCTTTCAACTGTATGCCACTGCATTTTCAACTGCTGTCATAGACAGCTGCGGCATTCATTGGTGAACTGTGGCTGTGCCTGCAAACACACTGACTGAATTGGAAGACAGGGTGCCACACCTACAAAAACTCTGATGATGGTACTATGTTTGCTTGCACATGCGTGCAAGTAAACATAAAAATGGTCTACTAAAACTACAGAGTGGTCCAGAGTCTCTTTGGTGGGGCAGCAGGTGCTTTGATTCCTCTCTACTGATTGTCTTGTGTTTAGCACTGCTGCTATGATCCCAGTGCTCCTTTTAGCGTGTTTTGTAGTATAGCATGGTGTAGCATAGTACAGTGTCACATACATATAAACTCTGTAATATAGCATGGTGCAGCACAGTACAGTGTCACATACATGTAAACTATGTAGTATAGCATGGTGTAGCATAGTGTAGTGTCACATACATGTAAACTCTAGTATAGCATGGTGTAGCGTAGTGTAGTGTCACATACATGTAAACTCTGTGGTATAGCATGGTGTAGCGTAGTGTAGTGTCACATACATGTAAACTCTGTGTTATAACATGGTGTAGCGTAGTGTAGTGTCACATAAATGTAAACTCTGTGGTATAGCATGGTGTAGCGTAGTATAGTGTCACATACATGTAAACTCTGTGGTATAGCATGGTGTAGCATAGTATAGTGTCCCATACATGTAAACTCTGTAGTATAGCATGGAGTAGCATAGTATAGTGTCACATACATGTAAACTCTGTTGTATAGCATGATGTAGCATAGTATAGTGTCACAGACATTTAAACTATGTAGCATAGCATGGTGCAGCATAGTATAGTGTCACATACATGTAAACTCTGTAGTATAGCATGGTGTAGTGTTGTATCACCTACATGTAAACTATGCAGTGTAACACGGCATAGTATTGTGTCCCCTATATATTAACTCTGTAGTATAGCATGGTGTAGCATAGTGTAGTGTAACATACATTTAAAGTCTGTAGTTTTGCATGATGTAGCATAGTATAGTGTCACATACATGTAAACTCTGTAGTGTAGCATGCTGTAGCATAGTATAGTGTCACATACATGTAAACTCTGTAGTATAGCATGGTGTAGCATAGTATAGTGTCACATACATGTAAACTCTGTAGTATAGCATGGTGTAACATAGTATAGTGTCACATACATGTAAACTTTGTAGTATAGCATGGTGTAGCATAGTATAGTGTCACATACTGTACATGTAAACTCTGTAGTATAGCAGGATGTAGCATAGTAATAGTGTCACATACATGTAAACTCTGTAGTATAGCATGGTGTAGCATAGTATAGTGTCATATACATGTAAACTCTGTAGTATTGCATGGTGTAGTATAGTATAGTGTCACACACATGTTTTATTTATTTAGCTTTTGTTTACTGGGTAAGCACGCTAGATAGTCAAGTGCCTATTTTCAGGTGCAACCCAGGAGAATTACAATGTACAGGCAATAACAATTAAGAGTGAAGGTACAGCAGTCAGTCAGGTACAGGTAATAACAGCTTAGAGTCAAGGTACAGCAATCAAGAAGGTACAATCTGGTACAGGCAGAACAAACACAGTGGCAAGTACAGGGTCAAGGCATAGCAACAACAGGAGGCAGTCAAGAAGGCAAAACATATATGTAAACTCTGTAGTATAGCATGGTGTTGCATAGTGTAAATGTAATCTACATTTAAACTCTGTAGTGTAACATAATGTAGTGCCTCCCACATGTGAACTCATACATGTAAACTTTGCAGTACAGCATGGTGTAGCATAGTGTAGTGTCACATACATGTAAACTCTGTAGTATGGCATGGTGTAGCATAGTATAGTGTCACATACATGTAAACTCTGTAGTATAGCATGGTGTATCACAGTGTAGTGTCACATACATGTAAACTCTGTAGTATAGCATGGTGTAGCATAGTGTAGTGTAACATGCATGTAAACTCTGTAGTATAGCATGGTGTAGCACAGTGTAGTGTCACATACATGTGAACTCTGTAGTATAGCATGGTGTTGCATAGTATAGTGTCACATACATGTAAACTCTGTAGTATAGCATGGCGTAGCATAGTATAGTGTCACATACATGTAAACTCTGTAGTATAGCATAGCGTAGCATTGTATAGTGTCACATACATGTAAACTCTGTAGTATAGCATGGCATAGTATAGTGTAGTGTCACATACATGTAAATTCTGTAGTATAGCATGGCGTTGCATAGTGTAGTGTCACATACATACAAACTCTGTAGTGTAGCATGGTGTAGTGTAGTATAGTATAGTGTCACATACATGTTCTATTTATTTAGCTTTTGTTTACTGGGTAAGCATGCTAGGCAGTCAAGTGCCTATATTCAGGTGCAACCCAGGAGAATTACAACATACAGGCAATAACAATTAAGAGTGAAGGTACAGCAATCAATCAGGTACAGGTTTCGAGGTACAGGTAATAACAGCTTAGAGTCAAGGTACAGCAATCAACAAGGTACAATCAGGTACAGGCAGAACAAACACAGTTGCAAGTACAGGGTCAAGGCATAGCAACAACAGGAGGCAGTCAAGAAGGCAAAACATATATGTAAACTCTGTAGTATAGCATGGTGCTGCATAGTGTAAGGGTACTCTACATTTAAACTCTGTAGTGTAGCATTATGTAGTGCCACCCACATGTGAACTCTGTAATATAGCATGGTGCAGTGTTGTGTCACCTATATGCTAACTCTGTAGTTCAGCATTGTGTAGACACACTAAGCCAAAGCTTGTTTCAAGGTGTGAAGTGGGGGGGGGAGTGGAACAGGAGATACAATAATAAAAGTAGACGCAGTATAAACGATTGATACAAAATAAAATACAGAGTACAATTCAACATGGTACAAGTACACACAGAAAATTAACAGAACAAAGTTACGAGTGGCTTTGATATGCAAATAAAAAGATTAAAGTAGGTGAAATGAATGTAGGTGCAGAAGTAGAAAAGGAAGGAACCTGATACAGGCTGCGGTAGAACCCAGGAGGAGACTCACTGGGTTGTTAGGGGCTCCAACAGGGGAGGAGCAGGGAAGGGAAAGACAGAAGCAGGTGAGGACAAGAAAGAGTTTTAGCTAGTCAGTGCATAAGAGAGAAGAGGAAGGGAAGAAATGGAGTGAGGAGGACGGCAGGTTCCCGAGGAAGAGAAGGCAACACAAGAAGGTGTAGCATAGTATAGTGTCACCTACATGTAAACTATGTAGTTGAGCATAATGTAGTGTGTCACCTATATGTTTTATTGATTGATTTTATTTGAAAATTGATAATGGGGAGAAGCACACTGAACTGAGGCTCATTTCCAGGTGTGAGCCAGGGTAGGGGAAATAGAGGAACAGCAGCAGCATAAAACCAGATAGCAAAACAGTATCACAGCTTTTGTAATAAGGTAATACAAATGAGAAATAAATACATATTCAAAAAATGTTGCATACCTAGAATAAAGTGCAGCACAGCGCAATAAGAACACCTTACAAATGGATATGCAGCAATGGAAGCAACAAAATTGTCATAAGATGGAAGACCTGAAAGGTGAGTTAAGTTGTTTGAAATCGTAAAGGAAGGAGAACTGAAGTGGTGTGGAAGTGAAGTCAAGGTGCGGGAACCCATCCAGATGCTGAACCAGTATAGCATGGTGTAGCATACTGCAATGTCATGTACATGAAACTCTAGTTCAGTATGGTGTGGCATAGTGTAGTATCACCTATGTGTCAGTTCTGTAGTTTAGCATGTTGTAGCATTCAGTAATGTAGTGTTGTCTACATGTAAACTTTTCAGTGTAGCGTGGTGAGCATAAAATAATACCAATACATAAAGTCTGTATTGCAGCATGTTGAAGTGTTGCATTATATCACCTACATGTAAACTATGTAGTATAGCATGGTGTAGCATAGTGTAGTGTCACCTATTAATGTATATGTAAATACTGTACTGTAGCAAGATGTGGTTTAGTGTAGGGTCACCAACATGTGGACCAGATTGACCTCACAGGGGTGTAGGGGGCAAGAAGCTTGAGGGGGTATTGGGGGTAAGAGTCATTCAGGGCTACTGCTCCCTTATTTTTGATGATTATTTGTTATGGGAAGTGTAAAATTATCCTTGTTCCCTCTTCCATGAGGCATGCCAGGAAAAAAGCAGTTTCTAAAATAAAATAAATAAACGTATGCGCTGCAAGGTATCAAGCAAAGCTGGGTGTCTCACCACAAAGCCAGATTAGGTTACCTAACAAGAAAATCATTTGTTTGGTCTGATTGAGACATTACAAAACAGCCCACTAACTTGATTGACAGCCTGTCATGCCATACAATCACGGGACATGGTTCAGCCAGTACCATTTGTGTCCTGTCTGCTGTTTTATAAAGTGACTGACTCAATACACACAGCGAGCCAGTACAGCTGGGGTGGGATGTGAAGCTTGGATTGCCCGAGTCCACCGTTTTTCCTCTAAGCTCTAGACCAACCCATTCTTACAATTTCTTTATGCATTATAAACTAACTTCTAATGAACCATGAGATGTTACATAGAAACATAACATAACATAACATAGAAGTTGACGGCAGATAAGGACCGCAAGGCCCATCCAGTCTGCCCATTTTTTCTACCTTATGAATGTGCCATAGGCCTTTACTCTGCCAATGACTTATTTATTCATGCTCATCTGTATTGCTCCCTCGAACTGAGGTTGGTTAATCAGTAAAGCGTACTGCATTCCACTATTGTTCAGGGACATGCCAATGAATATCTGCCATATCAGATAATCAGTCAGGCAAAGGAGATGGTGTTATTGCCACAGATTATGAAACCTATTATTTACATATGATAACATTTTAAGGAGTGAAACATAAACTACGTTTTATTGTTTAGAATTAAGAAACTCTGTAGTTTTATCTCTGAATTGTTACTAAGTGAGAGACAGAGAAGGTAATGATTCAATTGTAAGTTACATTTGGTGTAATCATTAACCTCATCAAATGTCCAGCATGGTGTGATAAAACCAGCGTAAGAGTATAAGGGTCATTTATTGGAGGCACAAGGGGTAGATTATCAAAGGCTCACTTCTAGTACTGACTAAAGATAGGCCAATATGCTTCATAAAACTTACATTTTGTAAGAATTTGTCAGAGCTTCTGATAGTGTTCATATATATGGGTAGTAACAAACAACAGGATGTGCATTTGCTGGCATTATAAATCATGTCATAATTTGTAGCCAATCAGGATTGTTAATTTCTAATCATTCCAGATGCTCTTATAACCAATCAGAGGGTCTCTCATACAAACAGTTGAACAATTCTAAAGTTCTATGTTCAGTTGGCATAGTCCATTTCCCACACAAGGGTTTCTGCTATTTTTCTACAAACTAACAAATTTTGATTTTAAATTCAAGTTCCATTTAAAAATGAAGTTTTTAACATGATTTATAATATGTTTATATATATAGTTCTGGCATCTCTTATGGGTATTAGTGCCTTA
This sequence comes from Neoceratodus forsteri, assembly GCA_016271365.2. Classification (NCBI taxonomy): domain Eukaryota; kingdom Metazoa; phylum Chordata; order Ceratodontiformes; family Ceratodontidae; genus Neoceratodus; species Neoceratodus forsteri. The sequence continues at coordinate 334,886,289 of CM028137.1, read as the reverse complement.
TCAATTCCTTCACTTTGCAGTTCTCTCACACAAAGAACTCAAGTAGGCACTTTTATATCCATAAGAAATGTTGTAACTGAATGTATAAACATACAGATATAGGTACTCCACTTGCTAAAACACAAATAACCTTAGTGCGCAAGCACTGAGGCAAGGGTTACCCCAAAGGGCATTGACTGGGAAGCCAAGTTTCAAAGAAATACAAAATCACACATACCCCCATAATGCAAAGCATCATGGGCTGCATATGCAAATCACCACAAAATGTTATGCTGGTTCAACTCTAAGCAAAACTGCATGGTGCCAAAAGGCCTCTCACACAGTATGCAAAGGGTGCCAGCAGAAGACTCCACTTGTGTGTGCTAAGGCACGAGGCTGCAGGACGAGTGCTCAGCACCACACAATCAAGGAGTGTCTATATCTACCAATGAATGCAGCATGCTGGACTGTTTTATTGTACTTAAAAAAATGCTGATCATGTTGGCCCCCATCTTTTTTTTCTTTTAAACTCACAAACATCGAACATATATAAAAATTATACATTTTCAGAAAACAAACACCTGAACCTAACTAAACATAACTTGTTTAGCTAGATTCTGGTGTTTGTTTTTTGAAAAAATTGCCATAAATACCTTTTCTGGACACCCCAAAATCCAAGGTACCCAGCTTAGCAAGAGAAGCCATTCACCCACATTCTCTGTATGAGGACAGTGGGACTTTCCTGACATCTGCAGCTGCAGAGTGAAGTGCGTTGCTGGCTGCAGTGCCAGCAGTGAGCCAGTAATCCTACGATCACTCTTTCGTTCCCTTGATTACTTTTTCTTGTCTCTCTTATCTACTGTATCTAGTTATCTATCTGTCTGTCTGTCTGTCTATCTATCTATCTCTCATTTCTTAAGCAGATCAGGGTCCAGGGTGCCCTCCCCAGGTTCCACTCTTTCTCGCCCCTCCACTCCAGGTCACCCACCTACCCTTCCCAATGCTTATATATATCTTTTTTTACTACTGTATATATAAGCGGCTGGGGTGCCCACCCCAGTACCACTTCTCTTGATCCCCTCCTGCCAAGTCACCAGCCCCATTTCTATTAAATATGTTCCGGCACTGGCACTGAACACTAGCCTGACACTGGGTGCCCAATCCCCAGTGTTGGAATGGCCCCCTGAAATAAAGAAAACTGTATCTCAATTTTTTTTTAAAGGGAAAGCCCCCTGTCTTTTATTCTGTTTACTTGTGTAGTTTGTAGGCATGAGCAATGATTGCCTCTATTGCACCTTCCTAGTTTCATCAGAATTTCAATGTAGATGAAGGTACTGAAGTCTGATGTGAAAACCTACTTGTCTCCATTGCAAAGGTCATGACCCGACTCATGAAAGGCATTCTGGAATTTTATGATGTTTTGATGCTAAAGTCGGAATTAGTTATATTGTATTAGTGCTGTTACTGCCCTCTGCAGTCCTTATGTTCTTGTCTTATGCTGGCCATGAAACTCTTCAAGGCATAGTAAGTGCCCTGCTGTTTTCTTTAGTTTAAAGTGCATCTGAGTTAGAAAAATATGCTTTTTAGAGAATACAGGAAATTCACAAGACATGCACCAGAACTGAATAAGTGTATAACTTCTGTTGGCTTGTGTGCATATGCATCATAAACTCCCATGATACCTTGCAAGAGTGGAGTTATGACTTTTGGAATGTAGACAAACAAGTATTCACACAAGGGCAAAACAAAGTGAAGCAACCTCATTTATATTTAAATTAGGATGAAATTAAGGGGATGCTAGAGAGGGAATCATTGTTTATGTCTCCCAATAAAGAGATTTACAGAAAATAGGCTGAGAGGACTTTCCCTTTAACCCTGTAAACAAAGAAAATGGTCGCTCACCGATCTGTCTTCCCCCCCCCCATACCCCGCACACATCCTCACTCACCTGAACATGTCCCATGGCCTAGATCCACTCTCCGATTGAAGACAGGTCTTGCTTCTGGACGCTGTTGCTGCTGGAGGTGTCGACTGCAATGTGAGAAAATAAGGCAAGTGCAGTATAGTGTATTTCAATGGGGGTCTGAATCTTGATTCATAACTTTGTCATTATTGAATATTTTTACACAAAATTTTCAACATAGTCTTTTTGGGACCCCACCTCTTGGCCAGTGGTGGTGGAATTATGTAAATCTGGCCCAAAATATGATTTTTTAGTCACTTTGTGAAATCACTTTTCATGCAGGATTTGAACATTTTCACAGCCATTGTTTATGAGGTGGGGTCATAAGAAGGCTATGTTGAAAATTAAACATAGAAAGATGGAAATCTGTCAGCAGAAAAGGACCACTTGGCACATCCAGTCTGCCCTGATCCCCCACCCCATGTTTAACCCTGGCCCTCCCAACCTGTTGGACACTTCCATTTCCACTCTTTCTCTGGGTTCATTACCCTCCCTCTTCTGGTTATTCCCCTGTATTTATCCCATAACTGCTTCAATTCCCCTACCATTTTTGGGGTCAAAATATTCAAAACTGATGAAGTTATGAGTATATGTTGAAATGTTTCTATGCTCGCACATAACTTTGGTCATTTTAAGTGTTTTGACCCCTAATTTTCAGCATAGCCATTTTTTAACACCACCTTATGAACGTGACAACTGTCATTTTTCAAATCCTATCCAAAATGTGTTTTCACACCTGTGGTGTGGAATGATATTTTGGTGGTGCAGAATGATGTTTTGACAGGAATTAAGAAACATAGAAGCATAGACTTTGACGGCAGATAAGGACCATCAGACCCATCCAGTCTGCCCTTTTCTCCTCTCCTAACCTGATAGCCTCAGATCCTACTTGATCTCTGGCCTCATCTCCTCTTTTGAACCCCCAGGATACTCCTATGCCTATCCCTTGCAGTTTTGAATTCCCCCATCAGCTTCGCTCCCACTACCTCTGCTGGGAGGCTGTTCCATGCCTCCACCACCCTTTCCATGAAGAAGTACTTTCTCATGTTGCCCCTTAGCCTGCCCCCTTACATTTTCATGTCATGTCCCCTTGTTCAACAGCATAATTTAATCTGAAATATGCTGCCTTCCAGTACCTTATTTATTCCTTTTAGGTACTTGAAAGTTTGAACATTTTCACCTACCAGGTTCATGAGGTGGGGTCAAAGAAACATACAAACATAGACTTTGATGGCAGATAAGAACTGCTTGGTCCACCTAGTCTGCCCATTTCTCTACCTATTGGGTAAGCTGCAGATCCTAGTTAACCAACAGCCTACTTCTTCCTACCCTCCACAAGAATTGCCTTATGTCTGTCCCATGCATTCTTGAATTCGCCCACTGTTTTTGACCCCATGACCTCCTCAGGAAGGCTGTTCCATGCATCCACCACCCTCTCTGTGAAAAAATGCTTCCTTACATTGCCCCTGAGCTGTCCCCCTCTATCTTCAAATTGTGTCCCCTTGTTCTTGCACATCTCTTTTTCTGAAAGATGCTACCCTCTTGGACTTTGTTGATTCCCTTGAGGTACTTGAAAGTTTCTGTCATGTCCCCCTCCCTCCTTTCCTCAAGGGTATACATATTAAGATCCTTTAGTCTCTCTTTGTACGGCTTCTGTTGCAGACCCTGCACCATTTTAGTTGCCCCCTCTGGACTGCCTCCATCCTGTCTATGTCTTTGTAGAGATGGGTCTCCAGAACTGCATGCAGATCTCAGATGGGGTCTCACCAACTGTCTGTACAGAGGGATAACTAACTTGTTTTCTACTGGTGATGCCTCCCTATACAAACCAGCATCCCCCAGCCATCCCTACTGCCTTCTCACATTGTTTGCTTACCTTTAGGTCATCTGATATGACTACCCCCAGGTTCCTTTACATTTTTGTTGTTGTTAATACCTCCCCCATTGTGTACTCTTCCCCTGGGTTTTTGTTTCCCAGGTGCATTACTTTGCACTTCTTTGCATTGTATCTAAGCTGCCATACATTTGACCATTCCTCCAACCTTGCAAGTCCCTTCTCATCCTTTCCACCCCGTCCCCATGTATCAACTCTGTTGCAGATCCTTGTGTCATCTGCAAAAAGGCATACTTTCCCTTCCAGTACCTCTGCAATGTCACTTATAAAGACATTAAAAAGGACCGGACCCAGTACTGAACCCTGCGGTATCCCACTAGTAACCCCCTTTCTTCGGAGTGGACTCCACTTACCTTTATCCTCTGTGTCCTGTTGTCCAGCCAATGTTTTACCCAGGCTACCACCCTGGGACCCACTCCCAGGCTGGCTAATTTGTTTATTAATCTTTTGGGTGGGATTGTGCCAAATGCCTTGCTAAAGTCTAGGTAGTCCATGTCTAAAGCCCCTCCCTGGTCTACTACTTTGGTCACTCAATCAAAGAAATATATTAGATTCATCTGACATGATCTTCCCACTGTGAATCCATGCTTTCTTGGGTCCTGTGCCCCACTGGCCTCTAGGTACTCAACAATACTTTCTTTCAGAAGTGATTCCATCATTTTCCCTACCACTGAGGTCAAGCTAACAGGTCTGTAGTTTCCTACCTCTGCTTTGCTCCCACTTTTGTGAAGTGGAATTACATCTACCCTCCTCCAGTCCTTAGGTACCATACCATCCTCCCATGATTTGTTAAAAAGGGTAGTCAGTTGTGTCACTAGTTCTCCCCTTAGTTCTTTTAGAATTCTGGGGTGAATCCCATCAGACTCCATTGCTTTGTCCACCTTCAGTTTTAGGAGTTCTTTTAGAACCCTTTCTTCTGTGAAAGGACTGGTATCGACCCCCCCCCACCATCCAGAGAGCTTCTATTGATTGGATTAAGTACCTCCCCCTCCTCTTCATTTGTGAATACTGAGCAGAAGTATTCATTCAGTATCCCTGCTTTTCCACTGTCCCTCTCTGCCCACCCACCCATAAGAATGCTATGCTGAAAATTTGGTGTACAAATATGGTAAAATGCACAGGCTATGAGTGAATGTTGCAGTATAGTAATGTTCACTCATAAACTTTGCTAATTGTCAATGTACTTTCAACACTGTAATTTTTCCACACCACCTCATAAACGTGACAGGTGTCCTTTTTTAAATCCTGGACAAGGAGTGTTTTTGCACTTCTGGTACAAAATTACATTTTGACTAATGTATTATAAATGCTGTATATCATGTTTATAAGAAGAGTCAAAAAAACAGCTATCTCAAAAATTTGGGGTCAGAATTAAAAAAACATATAATTGTTAAGAAACTTTGTGTGTTATGCCAGTCTTGACCTCAGCTGGTATGCTCTGTGATCTCATGCCAGTGAAATGAGTTTGGGGGCAAGCTCTGTGTGCACAGCTGGATGGGGTGAGGGTGCGGGGATGATGCTGTTCTGTGACTCCCCCCCTCTTTCAGCCAGGGAATGAAAGCTGCAGGGTAGTCCGCATGGGCCCGGGTACCATATAGTGAAAGACAACTGTCCTCATGGCATAGGTCCCTGCACCTTTGCACCTGTGTGTGGCAGAGGGCCCTGTGCATTGGCTGACAGATGGACAGTTTTCCCTATGCATATGTACCTGCAGCCACATGGAAGCTCAAGGACCAGAGGGCCCTGTGCTTCCACAGCCCAGCAGACAGCCCCCTGAATTCTTGACATCTGTTGCTGCACTTCTATGGGCAGATGAAGTATTCCCTTGTTGCAGGACCCAAAGGGGAAATGAAGCAATATATGGAGTTTTCGCCACTTACTTCTTAGATTACCTTGTAGAAACAAGTTTGGAAATCATAGATTACACCAGCAGTGGAATTTCTTTCCTACTTGCTACGGTTACGGAGATATTGTCAAATTAGCATCACAAGAGTTCCAAAGGTGCTTTTTCAGCGCATCTCAGTGCCCCTATCTTGTAAATGATGCGAGATACGGATTTGGACGATGTATCTCACGTGGAAGTCTCGCTGTCATGATTATGACGACACTTTAATTTTTTTCATAGTTGCTAAGGTTGCTGAGATATTGGCAAATTAGTGTTACAAGGGTTCCTTGACCTATAGGGCTGCTGCATGGCTCTGTAGTTAAGTGTAAGTGGGAATGCAGGGCCCTGTGCAAATTTTCTAAATATTGATTTTTATGTATCATAATTCAACAATTGGCTTGCTGCAGGTATAGCTGCTACCACATAGGCATGTGGTAGCAGGAAAGATAGATCTGACACATACATAGTACTTTTCAGATACTGAGGGAATATGGGCTGAGGGTGACAGTGAAAAAGCAGGAATACTGAACGAATATTTCTGCTCAGTATCCACAAAGGAAGAGGAGGGGGAGGTACCTAAACCAAACGAGAGAAACACTCTGAAGACAAGGGTCAATACCAGTTCATTTACAGAAGAAAGGGTTCTGAAATAACTAATAAAATTGAAGGTGGACAAAGCAATAGAGCCTGATGGGATTCACCCAAGAATTCTAAAAGAACTAAGGGTAGAACTAGTGACACCGCTGACTACTCTCTTTAATAAATCATGGGAGGATGGGGTGGTACCTGAGGACTGGAGGAGGGTGGATGTGATTCCTCTTCACAAAAGTGGGAGCAGGACAGAGGCAGGAAACTACAGACCAGTTAGTTTGACCTCAATGGTAGGGAAAATAATGGAATCACTTCTGAAGGAAAGAATTGTTGAGTACCTAGAAGCCAGTGGGGCACAGGACCCAAGGCAGCATGGATTCATGGTGGGAAGGTTGTGTCAGATGAATCTAATAGATTTCTTTGACTGGGTGACCAAAGTAGTAGACCTGGGAGGGGCTGTGGACATGGCCTACCTAGATTTTAGCAAGACATTTGAAACAGTCCCACACAAAAGATCAATACACAAGTTAGCCAGCCTAGGAGTGGGTCCCAAGCTGGTAGCCTGGATAAAAAATTGGCTAGACAACAGGACGCAAAGGGTAGTAGTAAACGGAGTCCACGGTGAAGAAAGGAGGGTTACTAGCAGGGTACCGAAGGGTTCAGTACTGGGACCTGTCCTTTTTAGTACTGGGACTGGTCCTTTTTAATGTCTTTATAAGTGACATTGCAGAAGAACTGGAAGGAAAAGTATGTCTCTTTGCAGACAACACAAAGATCTGCAACAGGGTTGATACACAAGATGGAATGGAAAGGATGAGAACGGACTTGGCAAGGTTGGAGGAATGGTCAAATGTATGGCAGCTCAGATTCAATGCAAAGAAGTGCATGGTAATGCACCTGGGAAACAAAAACCCAGGGGAAGAGTACACAATGGGGGAGTGAGATACTGACAACTGTAAATATGGAAAGGGACCAGGGGGTAATTATATCAGATGACCTAAAGGTGGGCAAGCAATGTGAGAAGGCAGTAAGGAAGGCTGGGGGATACTGGGATGCATAGGGAGAGGCATCAATAGTAGAAAACAGGAAGTTGTTATCCCTCTGTACAGACAGTTGGTGAGACCCCATCTGGAGTACCGTCTGCAATTCTGGAGACCCCATCTCTGCAAACACATAGACAGAGTGGAGGCTGTCCAGAGGAGGGCAACCAAAATAGTGCAGGGTCTGCACCAGAAGACATATGAAGAAAGACTAAAGGAGCTTAATATGTATACCCTTGAGGAAAGAAGGGAGAGAGGGGACATGATAGAAACTTTCAAGTACCTCAAGGGAATCAACAAAGTCCAAGAGGGTAGCATCTTTCAGAAAAAGAGATATGCAAGAACAAGGGGGCACAATTTGAAGATAGATGGGGGACGGCTTAGAGGTAATGTGAGGAAGTATTTTTTCATGGAGAGGGTTGTGGATTCATGGAACAGCCTCCCTGAGGAGGTCGTAGAGTCAAGAACAGTGGGGGAATTCAAGAATGCATGGGACAGACATAAGGCAGTCCTAGTGGGGGGTAGGAGGAAGTAAGCCGTTGGTTAACTAGGATCTGCAGCTTATCTGTTAGGTAGGAAAATGGGCAGACTAGGTGGGCCAAGCGGTCCTTATCTGCCGACAAATTCTATGTTTCTGTGATTAAACCTTGTTATTGATGGGAGATCACGTGATGCAACGTTTAGCATAGCAGCTCCAGCTTGAGTCCCACTTTTCCTCTCCCTTTTCACCCACTGACAAAGTTTATTTCCCTGTAAATGGCATTCCTCTACAGTTAAGGAGCTTGTGTACCTATTGGGACAGTACTGCAGAAATTTTAGGCACATTCAGAGAGGAATGGAGGCGGAGATGCGAGCCACATTACCACGCCATACTCCACCTATGATGCCGGAGAAGGCCCAAAAGAAAGTGAAGGCCCAGGCAAGCTTAACCAGCAAGGCTCCAGTAAGCATGGCAGAGCAAACTCTGCTTACTCTCAAGAAATTCCTGGAGGAATTTTGTCCCTTCAAAGAAGATATGCGATCGTTGAAAGAGGACATGAAGTCCATTTCCTCTGCAATGAAGGATTTGTCAAGGCATACTACCGATTGTGAATCCAGGATGATTTCGGTTGAACACAGGCTGGACAGACTTGATCCCGAGCTCACTGAGACAAGGCACAAATTCAAATGACTGGAGGCAAAAATTGAAGATCTGGAAGGTAGGAGCTGTAGAAATAATGTGGTGGTTATCGGGCTCCCCGAGAAGGAGGGAGAGGGCAATGCAGTTATGTTTGCTCAGACATTTGTGGAAAACTAGCAGGGCCCTCACCCTTCAGAGTGGCTTATATTATTGAATGGGCTCATCATCTCCTGAGGCCGGTGCCTCCACCCGGATCCCCACCTCAAACCTTTATCTTCAAATTCCTGAATTATCAGGAACGCCAGCATTTCCTGACCAAATTACGTGAAATCAAAGAAGTGCTTTGGGAGGGTAAAGCCATCAGGGTAAAGCAAGATCTCCCACTAATTGTCTGCCAAAGGAGAGCTACATTTCACAAAATCATTAAACAATTGCTGGCTACGAATATCCAATTCAGGATGATGTGCCCCGCGACACTCCAGGTTTCCCTGGAGGGTAAATGGAGTTCTTTTGAAGATTGCAAAGACACTGAGCAATCTCTCAGGATAGTAATTCTGGATTTGTTCCATGATGGTTGATCCCCATTAATATGATGGAAAGGGTTGTCATCATTACTAAGGAATAGGCTTCTGAGAATGTGTGAGGATGTATACCAGGAGCTACATCTCCCTTTCTGGTTTTAATGGTTATCTAAAGTGGTGAATTCTGATATCTGAAGGGGATTCCCTATTCTTCAAAGTGTGGAATAGTTTCTTCTTGTCTTTTTTTTTTTATTTAAGACTTTCTCGGGGCGGTCACTGTAACTGACCTGCATTCATTCCCCTTATTATGTGATTATTATTTATAAGAGACTACTCCAAAGAAAGGCTGCCAATTTCAAGGAGACTGTTTGGCCATCATCAGCTGTTCTTTACTGGAGAGATTTTTGGACTCCATTTACTTTAATACAATGTTTTTTTTCTTGAGGATAATGCTGGGGGTTGCTACCTTTGCAACTCTTATTTTCCAGGGGTACTGTTTGGAGAGATGGTTTATTTCTTTTGTCTGTTCTCCTGCTTTCGTCCCGTCTCTGTCTCATGTTCGTTTAACTTATATTGGCCAATTTGGTTCAGAGGGGTTTGGCTCCTACCCTTGTATTCTTGTTCTGGAGTGTCCTTTAGGGGGTAGCTGGGAGCCCTCCTTTGTCCCAGTGGTACAATATGGGGAGGGATATGGAGGCCAGGAAGTGGGTATGCACTGGACATTGTGGTTGTTATTGCTTTTTGGGAGGAGGGGTGGGAGGAGGGTGGGCGCTGTGTCGAGAGGTGCATCACGTACAGTAAAGTGGAGGGTGGGGTGTTACTATTTTCCAGTATCACAAATAGTTATGTTATACAGTGGTCAGGGTTTTGTCTGGGGATTCGTTGTTGTGGAGGGCCATTGGAGGGGGGGGATGGGGGAAGGAGGGTTTTTTGCAGGGAGGGGGAGAGTGAGAGGGTGTACTGGCTTTGAACTGAGGAATACTGGTTTGGCTTTCTGAATTATGAGGAGGTACTCAATTATTGAGACATTTACATTACTTTATTGGGGTGATGTCAACTGTTAGATTTTGCACATAGAATGTACATGGGGCTAGAAACAAAACAAAGAGATATAAGGTGCTGAGACATTTACATAGTGACATCTCCACGATACAAGAAACCCACCTACTAACGAAGGAAGGAATTTTATTCCGTCGTCAATTCGTGAGTCAAGTCTTCAGTGCTGGGGATAGTATACAAAGTAGGGAGTGGCAATTCTAGTTGCTAGGAGGATACCTTTAATATCTGAACAAATGTTGTGTGAACCGAACGGGAGATTTATCTTAGTTAAAGGGTGTTTAGACAGGACTACCATGGTTTTGGGCAGCATATATGGGCCTAACGTAGACTCCCCGGGGTTTTTCACAGATTTATTGCAACAGTTGGCCCCTTTTGTAGATTATCCCATTATCCTTGGAAGGGACTGGAATCTCCCCTTTTCCCCAAATTTAGATAGGTCTGGCTACAAGAAAAAGGGTCTGTCTCCAGCACAATGAGCGATTAGGGATCTGGGGGATCACCTGGGTTTATGTGACCCCTGGAGGGTTCTCCAGCCTCATTCCAGAAAATACACGTTTCAATCTAGTGTACATAATTCCAAATCTAGAACTGATTATTTTTTAATGAGCTAATCCGTGTTAGGTGGCCTCCTGGAGGCTATTATAGCCCCAGGGGTAATCTCCGATCATTCAGTGGTTAAATATTCCCTAACTTTCAGGGGAGATGTTCCTAAAGAATCAGTGTGGAAATTAAACAAGCAAATATTGAAGGACCCTTCCATAGCAGAAAAAAATTCCCAGGATATTGATAGCTTCACCAAACTTAATCTAAATTCAACAAATCATCCGGATCTCGAGCGGGGGTGTTGAAATGTGTCCGAGGAGGATTCATCAAACTGGCATCTTGTAGAAAAGGAAAACGGAAGGTAAAGCTTTGTCATTAGTTAAAGAAATCTGGTTTTTGGAATCCTCACTCTCCCCATCTACTCCAGAGTCAGAACACCTACATTTGCTGGCTCTTAGAGATCAATATTTTGGGTTCCTTAGGGAAAAAGCAGAATATGCAGTTTTAACAACGGCAGCAAAATATATTGATCAGGGAGCGAAGACAAGACGGTTGTTAGCCCTGAGATTAAAAAAAGCTGAAGCTTTGAGATTGGTTTGCAGTATATGATCTTGGGAAGATGGTCCCCTACTCCTTTCCCCTAAGGAGATTACTGCGGAATTTGCCAAATATTATCAGGAACTTTATAGTCCCATGGGTAATCTACCTGATCGACAAAGGGTACAGGAGTACTTAGCTTCTATTCCACTCCCAACCATTCAACTCCTTCATCAGGAGCACCTGGTTGCCCCTATTTCTGAGGAGGAAATTAATTTGGTTATCTCTTCTCTTTCCTTGAATAAAGCCCCGGGCCCAGATGGGTTTTCACCAAATTTTTATAAGAAATTTGATGAACTCCTTATTCCATAGCTAGAGAGATTATTTGAATGGATACTCAGTACTAAACCAACTGACCCCACACTCTTTGTGGCCATTATAATTGTGCTGCAGAAACCTGATAAAGACCTGGAGCAGGTCTCAAGTTATAGACCCATCTCATTGCTCAACTGTGATGTCAAAATATTGGCGAAATTGTTAGCTGGCAGACTTGGGTCAGCTCTCCCCTTGATTATACATTCTGACCAAGTGGGGTTCATAGCTGGTCAGAACTCTTCCAATCACTTTCAGAAACTGTCGCACGTCTTCTCCGTCTCCAGGGACTCGGTCAATCCAACTGTCCTGATGTCTCTGGATGTGGAGAAGGCATTCAACCGAGTTGATTGCCAATTTCTTTTTTATGTAATGTCAAGATTCAGTTTTCCTTCTAAATTTATAGACTGGATTTCAGCATTTTATCAAAGGCCGCAGGCCAGAATTTATTGTAATGTTTTGGTTTTTTTTCTGAACGTTTCTTACTTGCCTCGGGGACTCATCAGGGATGCCTCCTGTCCCCTCTTTTAACATTTACCTTGAGCCTCTGCTGACTCTGATACAGCAGACTGAAATGATACAAGGAGTCACAATTGGATCACAAGAACTTAAACTCTCTACTTATGCAGACAATGTGCTCCTTCATTTACAGCATCCTGGCCAATCTATCCCGGAGGTCCTGTCAGTGATCAGAGGGTATAATGACCTATCTACCTATCGAATAAATCTGAGCAAAACTCTAGTTTTCCCTTTAAATTATAGGGTCCTGAAGGAGGATATAGAGTAATTTGGATTGCAGTGGTGCCCCAAAAAGATTAAATATCTGGGCCTCTTCCTGTCCTGTGATGAGGTGCAGATGAGAAATCAGAATTTAGACCCTTTGTTGGTAACCATTCAACAAGACTTGGAGAGGTGGCAGACCCTTCCAATTTCTCTATGGGGGCACATTAATCTGATAAAAATGAATGTCTTACCAAGGGTGTTTTATCCTCTATCCATGTTGAATTCCTGGATTCCTCTGGCCTGGTTTAGGAAGGTGCATTCCTTCATTTCCTTAATCATATGGAAAGGGAAAACACCCTATAGGGCTTACCACAAACTCGCTGCATCCAAGCAATTTGGGGGTTTGAAATTACTGCACCTTGGCCTTTACTATTGGGCAAGTCATTTGTGTAAATATTTGAGATGGTGTGTGCCTACTGTTAGGGAAGATCCTGGTGTATACACTCCTATTTGGTGATCCTAGAACAAGAACAGATTTTTCAGAGGGGTTGGAATCCTAATGCATTACTGTACATGTCACCTAAGGTTTTACCTTAGGGGGTGGGGGTAGAAAGAAGTAGGCTGCTGGTTAACTAGGATCTGCAGCTTATCCATTAGGTAGGGAAATGGGCAGACTGGGTGGGCCAAGCGGTCCTTATCTGCCGTCAAATTCTATGTTTCTATGTTTCTATAAGACCCTCTCACCCATTCTTTCATCAGTCAGAATTCACACCCAATTATGCTCCTTTTTATCTCTTAACCACTCAAAGAGCATAGCACAACTGTTGATAGGTAATCACAATTTCAAAATTGGTGAGAGAATTATTTCTGGTAGTTGGATTCCTCCACTCACACGATCTCTGATAGGGGATCTCTTTAGGGAGGGTCATTGTATGTCTTCGGCTGTCATCATGGCAGAGAATCAAATTACCATGAAATATGCCTTTAAGGTTTATCAGCTTCGCCACATGGTAATACAAGCTAACTTGAAGGTGTGCAGTAGTAGTGGCAAGGTGGATTGGGTTTCCTTTTGTGGTCCAATTATTGGTAAGCCTCTTGCCGTTTCCCTTTTGTATTCCATTTTAAGATCCCATGCTATTGATGGGAAATATCAAGACCCAAAATATTAGTCTACTATATTCTCTCATTTTAAAGGGAAATTGGAACCTATCTGGAAGGATTTACATTTATATATTCCCCAAGATAGGCTTCGGCTCACTCACTTTCAAATTATCCATGACATGTATTGGTCTCCAATGAAACTTCATAGGTTAAACCTTTCTCCATCCCCTCTACATAAAAGAAGTAGTCAGGAGGAGGGTACCTTATTGCATATTTTCTGGGACTGTCCCCCTATCAAACAGCTTTGGGCCACGATCAAAGAAAAGTCAGACTCTTTATTGAGCTTGAAGAACCTTTGGTCAAACTAGCTTGGGCACAGCCCTCTGAGACACTGTAACCCCCCCCCTCAGTTCCTGCAAGTGGCCCACACAGAATACAGCAATGACTTTCACAGTACCCCTGATATGCTTTACCCATATCCCAACAGTTGACACTTACCACCAGGATTGGTTTCTCCAGCTCAACCCTGGGGACCCCCTGTAAACAAGGTTAAACAGAGCAAATGGCAGCAGCACAACACTTCAGGCATAAACAAGATCCACAAACTGTTTGAAATGCAGAAAAAAGTAGATCTGATTTATTCAGGGGGGTTTGAACAAGGATAGGGGCAATCAGGTTCATTAGTTTACTCTCCCTCACAATCGCACAGTTATGCAAGCAGTCAGAGTCCCTAGCACAGTCATACTTCTGGGTACCCAGATGAATGGGAGATGGGCTAGCCAGGACCGTTGTCCAGGATAGGCTGGTATTGCAGCTGGTAGGGGCCCTGTGATGGAAAAAAGAAACACATTTTGCACAAAACAATATTTGTAATCTGGAGCCGGAGGGCTCAGTTCGTGGAAAGAGAACAACAAGCCAATCAGATGACACACTCAGATTAATAGCTAGTTGCAGGGAGCTACCCTGATAGTTACTCACAATACCCAAGACTGGACACAGGATGGAAGATGGTTGAAACAGCAGATGAATTCTCTGGATTGCCAGAAGAAGCAGGGCCCACACAATTCGCTATCACGTCGTTCCTGTTCAGGCTTGGAGCAGGGGGCTGATCCCCTGGCAGGTCTCTCCTCGATGGTTCTTCTCTGTGCAGTAAGGTAGAATAAAGGGCCCTCGTGGAAAGGCCCAACTGCATGTAGATAGCAGCGGATTCAGTCCGTTTGAGCTGGGTACAGCAACCAGCCCTCAGCACACAGTTACACAAGGAGGAAACCAGATCGTGACTCCCCTCCAATTCACAACACATTTATATGTACAGGGAAACTTACAGCACCAGGCACAGCACTCCCTGGTCACAACTGCTTCACTCTCTACACCCCACCAGCACATCTAGGTGGGAGAGGATTTCAGGCAGGACAATCGCATTCAGGACAATCTTCGATCCTCCTCAGGTAAAGCCTGATCCCCCTTCGACCACTCACTGGGTTCTCCCGACTTGGATTTAGTCTGATAAATACTCTCCCTCTCTCTTTTCTCTCACAATGAGCTGACTTGCAGGCTGCTATTTAGGCCTTTGCACAGTTCTCCCGCTCGAAACTATGCAGACGCTTGCTCGGCTATCATGAGCTGTTTCTCTCTCGACTCCTCGCTTAAATCTGGCTCACCAGCAGACAGCTCATGGTATTTCCCTCAGATCCAAATGGTTTGGTTGGCCAGCACAACTGTCAATCACACAAGAGCTCCTCTTTCAGTAGCAAAAAGGCACCAACAGTCCAGAACTACAAATCCCACAGCTGTGGGTCCATATAGCCCCTACGAGCAGGCTCCATTTTAGAGTCCCCTGTTATTGATTGGTCCAATTCGGCAGTTTGGGACCAAAATGGAGGAGATAATCAGAACAGTCTTAGCTGCAAATAATGCAGGTTAGAAAAAACTACATTATCACTATTGCTCTAAAATATTTACAGCAAATAGTTACATCCTTCAGCAGAACTCCCTCTGCGCAGCTAGAGATGGCAGAAACAGAACAATTAGCAGGCAGCGATAAAACGTAACACAATTAAATTTATAGTTCATATTATAAATCACTTAAATTTTTTAAGCCTATCGGCGTACTCAGCCACTGTACTTTTTGTGTTACTTACAGTGGTCTCTCCTACAGGACCATTTGGAGTGGCCCATTCCATTTCAGAGCTGGGGGAGGATGGGCTTTGTTTAACTTTTATGAAAATACTTGAAACTTGTGATAAATCACTCTAGCTTACTTGTATGATTTATAATACATTAATAGGGCTTCCACTGGATGTGTCTTATGGTATAAGAGACTCCTCTCATGAGGTTTGGGCAGCCATAATCACTACTCTTTGCTTTGCGGCCCTCTCAACCAAACCTCACACCTTTGGAGACACCCCGCATAGGTGTTGTTAACATTTATGGCCACCTTCCTATCATATTTTATTACTTCTGAATTTTTCATGTAAGCAAGATCCCTTTTACTTGTCCTTCGTCTTTTCTGGCAGCTTGCCTACAAGCGACATCATACTTAATACTCCAGTAACATCACAGCTAGTTGCTGTACAAAATTATTCTGACATAACAAGAGAGGATTACAACCTCACTTGTAGACAAGCAGCCAGAACAACACCAAGTGACAGACAAATTCAATTTTCATAAACATATCCTTAATAACAGAAATTAGTGGGACAGGAAATATGGAAATATTTGTATTATTAGTTGACTTCTGTCTAAATCTTTTTTTTTTAAGTTTTCTCTGTGACATAAGAGATTCTTTAAAGAAAAAGTATTGGATTTGTACCAAATAGACCCTACACTCCCTGATCCCAAAATATAACCTGAGAGAACCCTGGACCTGGCCCCATTTTTCATGGGAATCCCCCAGGAGATCATGTCCTACAATTGTTTATCCTCTTCTCCTTCTGATTGTTGTCATTCAGTAACAAAAAACTGAAAGGAAAGTGTCACTCTCAGATTCAGCTAGTCTTGTAAAAAAAGCTACATGAAAATGGAAAACATTAAAAGCATGTATCTATTACATGCAAACTGTGCAAGAAAGAAAATAAATGCAAAGATTAGACAATTTTATTCTGAACTAGGTTTCTGGGAGCAGATTTTCACCAGCTTTGATTTTAATAAAAAAACATAGTCTTTTCCGCTAAAGGCAAATGAAGCATGTCATGCTTGTTGCAGCTGTGTAACACCCACCACCACCACCACCACCAGAATATCAGTTTCCCCTTCCAGTGCCAATACCACTGTAGGTGGCAAATAAAATGGCCAGCTACAAGAGATACACCGCAGCATATTACCAATGGTGACATGGCTGGGGATGCTCCGGAGGCAGGAATGTCAATAGGCACCTTACAATACAAAGTCAATGAAAACACAAAAATGCAAACATGGCAGGATGGCCTAATGGTTAGAGTACAGAGCTGTGGAACTGGAGACTCAGGATTGAATCCCACAACTGCCTGTTATGCAGAATGTGAACCTGAGCAAGCCACATCTTCACTCTATCCTACTTTTACTTTCTCTGCCCTTAACTCCCCATGTATTAAATTGTGGAAGGAAAGAATTATCTCCCATGCTTAATGAAGGGAAAACAGAACTGATTGAAACTCTTAGAACTGGGAAACTGCCTAGAGGCTTAAAAGAAGACAACACAAGTTCTGACAAAAACTGGGATACATTATTCAAATTACTTACAAGATATAACAATTCATAGCAAATATTATCTTATTTTATGGCCTGTTCAATTTTTACATTCGGTCTCATTGGTCATGGATCAGCGTAAAACCATCATAACTTGTTAGATAAGATCATTCATATAAAGACTGTCTCATTCTTATGCTGTTCTTTAGTTTCTTCCTTCTCCTAATTTATTTTCTCTTTCGTTGCAATCATTTAAGCAGGAAAAGTGATCAGTTATTTATCTGGGGAGAAAAAAACATTCAAGTTAAAGTAAGATCCATTTCACTAATTTTAATTTTTTTTGAAAACTCAGTTTTATTTTATAGAGGTCTGGCCAACATTTCTGACATCAATAAGTTCAGAATTTGGAAAAGCATATCCCCAATTAATTTAATGCCAAAGATCAGATATATAGGTTACTTTGCTTAAAAGTTACAAGTCATTTTGTAACCCTTAATTCACTCTCTGTTCACAAAAGCCACTTTCAGAGAAGAGCTACTGGTGGTGTCATAACCAGAACTCACAGTCTAGTCCTCCCTGCAAGCTACCTTATATGACTGATTTCTCTCATGTTACATAAAACTGCAGTTGTAGTAAACATCTGAAAAAGGAAAACTGACACTGGGTAGGTCAGCGCATGCACTTCCATAATGTGCAGATGCAAGGTACAGTACTTCAGAATGTGACAGGGGGTTGGAATGCAATGACAAACATGGCTTTAGAATGACAAATTTGTGTGCAGTTTTATAATACTGCAAGTATGAGATTTCAAAATATCACCAGTTTGCAATTGTGGAATGCAGTAATGACACAATCTCAGAAAGTAGCTGGGACACATAATGTTGGAATGTGGCAGGGACCCTCAAATTCATAATGTGGTGGTGTCATATATTTTTACAATGTGGCAGAAATACACAATTTTGAAATGTGGCTGACACATACTGTAGTTGAGGGAGGTGGCAGGGATATGTAATTTCATAATGTGTCATGAATGCATAAATTTGGCATGTGTGATGATGCACAATTTCAAAATGTGGTTCAGAGGCTTGATTTCAGATTGTGGTGGCAACATGCAATTTTACAATGTGACATGGACACAGAGTCTCAGAATGTGCTGGTGACGCAATTTCAGAATCTGGTAGTCACATGCAGTTTCAGAATGAAGCAGGAGTGTGCAATTTTAGAATGTGACTTGGACATGCAATATCAGAATGCAGCACTGACATTTATTTTCAAAATGTGGAGGGGACATACAATTTTTGAATACAATGTTGATGCACATTTTCAGAATGTGACAATAACAAGCAATTTTGAAATCTGGCAGTTTACACACAATTTCGGAATATGACAGGAAGGTATCATTTTAGAATGTTGTGGTGATGCACAATTTTTTTAATGCGGCAGTGACACATAATTTCAGAATGTGGCAGTGACGTATAATTTTGGAATGTGGCAAATATGGCAGTGTCACACAATTTTGGAATGTGTTGGTGACACAGTTTTGGAATGTGGCAGTGATGCACAATTTTGGAATGTGGCAATGACAATTTTGGAATGTGGCTATGACACAATTTCAGAATGTGGCATTGAAGCACAACTTCAGAATGTGTTGGGGATGTGCAATTTTGGAATTTGGCAAGCATGCAAAATTTCAGATTCTGTCAGGGATGCACAATTTTGGAATCTGGCAGGGATGCATAATTTTAGAATGTGGCTGGGATGCACGGTGTTGGAATGTGGTAGGGATGTGATGTACAATTTTGAAATGTGGTAGGTGTGTACAAATCTGGAATGTGGCAGGGACAAGCAATTTCAGAATAAATGGTGTGTGCTATCACATTCCAACAGTTTGCATCCCCACTATATTCCAAAACTGCCAGTCCCTTCCAAACTCCTTGATGTGTATTCCTGTTGCATTCTGAGATTGAGTGTCCCACCACATTTTGAGATGGCACATCCCTGCCACATTCCTAGACTGCATGTCCCCCATCCCCCAGCATATAGTGGATAAAGTATGGGCAGCCGTACACAACAAGCTTGTGTCTGTACTGAGAGGTTTATTTGGTAACCAGGAACCTCCAGAACAAAGCTCGAGAGGTTCACTGGTTGCCATAGAAAACTTGAGATGAAGACACGGGCTTGTCTGTGTATGGATACCCACACAATATCTTTTATAGTGTATGGGCATCCATGCCCATTTCAGACACTCCACTTCTTTTCAGTGAACTGGCAGTTGGGGGGGGTTGCACTCGAGGGTTGGGGGCAGGTTCAAATTACTGATTCAGTGTGCTGCAGCTGTTTCTGGAAGTTCAGGTTAAAAAAACAACACAGCTTCCATCTCAATTTGATAGAGGAAAGCAGCTGTGTGGTAGCATTCTAAGTTATCATGCTGCAGGAGTGACATTACTACAGCAACACAAACATAATGATATCACAACTGCAGCACAACAAACATATCCCAGGCATGGAATTCCACACATAATAGCATTCCACTATACACTATTTTAAAATGATGCACAACCTTGACATTCTATACCTTGGTTCACCACTGCATTCCAAAACCACCTCCTGATGTGTTCTAAAGTACAGTACCATGCATCTGAACATTACAGAAATGCATGCACTGCAACCAACCCTTTGTCAGTTTTTTTTATGATTACTAAAGCTACACTTTCTTAAACTTTGGAACAACAGGTCCTACAAGGTTACTGACAGGGAGGACTAGACTATGAGTTCAGGTTATGACATCATCAGTGGCTCTTCACTAAAATTGGCTTTTTGGAGTAGGTAGTGAAATCCGAGTTACCAAATAGCTCATAACTTTAAAATGAAGAAAAGCAGAAACCTAATTTTTGGTATGAGATTTATTGGCAGTATGCTTATTCTAATTCTGCAATGTAGCACTTTTGGCTGGTCTCCTGCTTCAAAGAGTCTTTCTTTAGTACGTTGTAAGTGAGGGTACTGGACTTCAGGAGGGCTGACTTTGGCAAGATGGGAGGGTGCCTCAAAAAAGCACTAGCAAACAGGCTAGAAGGAGGGGTGGAGTAACAATGGGGAATCATCAAAACTGCCATCACAGAGGCAACAAGCCTTTGTGTGAAGCAAATAAACAAATCAAAATGAAAGAAAAAGCCACTATGGTTCTCAAAAGAGGTGGCTGGGAAAGTCAGGGAGAAAAAGATAGCATTCAGGAAGTATAAGGAAACACAGAAGGAGCAGGACAGAGAGCTGTACCAGTTAAGGCAGAAGGAAGCAGGGAGGGAAGTCAGAATAGCAAAGGCCCAAACTGAGGAAAAGATAGCCAACTCGGTTAAGAAGGGGGATAAAACCTTTTATAGGTACATCAGAGAGCGTAGAAAGACAAAGGGAGGGATAGTGAGGCTGAATAGAATGAATGGTGGGTGGGCAGAGGGGGACAGTGAAAAAGCAGGGATACTGAATGAATATTTCTGCTCAGTATTCACAAAAGAGGAGGGGGAAGTGCCTAATCCAATTAACAGAAGCACTCTTGATAGGGGGGTCGATCCCAGCCCTTTCACTGAAGAAAGGGTTCTGCAAGAACTCCTAAAACTGAAGGTGGACAAAGCAATGGGGCTGATGGAATTCACCCCAGGAATCTAAAAGAATTAAGGGGGGAACTAGTGAAACCACTGACTACTCTTTTTAATAAATCATGGGTGGATGGTGTGATACTCGAGGACTGGAGGAAGGCGGATGTGATTCCCCTTCACAAAAGTGGGACCAAGACAGAGGCAGGAAACTACAGACCTGTCAGTTTGACCTCTGTGGTACGGAAAGTGATGGAGTCACTTCTGAAGGAAAGAATTGTTGAGTACCTAGAGGCCAGTGGGGCACAGGACCCAAGGCAGCATGGGTTCACAGCAGGACGGTCATGTCAGATGAATCTAATAGATTTATTTAACTGGATGACCAAAGTAGTAGACCAGGGAGGGGCTGTGGACATGGCCTACCTTGACTTTAGCAAGGCATCTGACACAGTCCCACACAAAAGAGTAATAGTTAAATTAACCAGCCTGGGAGTGGGTCCCAGGGTGGTAGCCTGGGTAAAACATTGGCTGGACAACAGGACACAGAAGGTAATTGTAAATGGAGTCCACTCTGAAGAAAAAGGGGTTAGTAGTGTGGTACCGCAGGGTTTAGTACTGGGTCCAGTCCTTTTTAATGTCTTTATAAGTGACATTGCAGAGGGACTGGAAGGAAAAGTATGCCTCTTTGCAGATGACACAAAGATCTGCAACAGGGTTGATACACAAGGAGGCGGAAAGGATGAGAAGGGACTTGGCAAGGTTGGAGGAGTGGTCAGAAGTATGGCAGCTAGGATTCAATGCAAAGAAGTGCAAAATAATGCACCTGGGAAACAAGAACTCAGGAACGATTACACAATGGGGGTAGTAACAACAACAAAAAGGAAAGGGACCTGGGGTAATCATATCAAATGACCTTAAGGTTAGCAAGCAATGTGAGAAGGCAGTAGGGAGGGCTGAGGGTATACTGGGATGCATAAGGGAGAGGCATCACCAGCAGAAAACAGGAAGTTGTTATCCCTCTGTTCAGACAGTTGGTGAGACCCCATCTGAGTACTGCATCCAGTTCTGGAGACCCCATCTCCGCAAGGACATAGACAGGATAGAGGCAGTCCAGAGGAGGGCAACTAAAATGGTGCAGGGTCTGCAAGAGAAGCTCAACGAGGAGCGCACTAAAGGAGCTTAATATGTATACCCTTGAGGAAAGAAGGGAGAGGGGGACATGATAGAAATTTTGGTACGTCAGTGGAATCAACAAAGTCCAAGAGGCTAGCATCATTCAGAAAAAGAGACGTGCAAGAACAAGGGGACACAATTTAAAGATAGAGGGGGGGCGGTTCTGGGGCAATGTGAGGAAGTATTTTTTCACAGAGAGGGTAGTGGATGCATGGAACAGCCCTCCTGAGGAGGTTGTGGGGTCTAAAACTGTGGGAGAATTCAAGAATGCATGGGACAGACATAATGCAATTCTCGTGGGGGCTAGGAAGAAATAGGCTGTTGGTTAACTAGGATCTGCGGCCTATCCTGTAGGTAGGGAATGGGCAGACTAGGTGGGCCAAGCAGTCCTTATCTGCCGACAAAGTCTATGTTTCTATGTTTCTAATTGAATGTGTCTTTATATAGTGTGTTTCTTCCAATCCACAATTATATTTATTACTTGTGAAATAGTTTTGTCTCCTTTCTACTGCTTCTTTCTATGTTTATTTTTTATTTATCAGCTTATGTAGTAGAGACTTTAGTATGCTGTATTGTTTTGCTGTTTAAGTTCAATAAAAAGTTATTTGAGAAAAAAACTACCCATGCATTCCTTACCATCCCCCTTGAAATCTCATTTAATCTCTCTGTGCATGCTTCTTGTCTACTGTCAACTGTTGAAATTGTAAAATGCTTTGGGATGCATGAAAGATACTTCAATGCAATATATCTATTAAGGGCATCAATGGGACCAAACAATTCGACCTTAATATCAAGGAGTCTTTAATAAGCAGGTTGCATGGCACACAAAAATGCAGTTGGGACTAAAGAAAATGTCTTAAATGTTGTGAATCTAGATCCCTACCCCATTATGCATTTACTTTTGCTGCTCTGAAATGTGTCCTACCCTCATAAGTGATACCAGAAAGATGTATCAGTCGTTTACTGGATTAACTGTTTGATGAATTTTGTTTCTCAAGTGCTTCCCCATTACTTGGAAGATATACATTGTCATATAACTTTCATAAAATGCAAAACAAAGAAATTAATAAAAAATTATTCATTATACCTTCACTTTTTCTGCTCTGGGGTCTAAACTCTTCGTTATACTAACATACTAACATACTAATTGCCAGCAGATTAGGCCTTATGGTCTATCGAGCCTGCTTGAACCTCAGATCCCTAGTTGGGTGCCGAGGCCCCCCCCCTTGTGTTCCAGAAACCCCTATCATCCATCCCCACCCCCCTGGGCCAGGCCATCATCTGATACATCCACTTTCTGTGTCTGTCCCACCCTCTCTTGAAGCCCTCCACTGTGGATCTCTGAACCAGCTCGCCAGGCAGTGCACTCCAAGGGTCCACCACCCTCTCAGTGAAAAACCTCCTCCTCTTTCTCCCCTCACCCTTCCACCTTCCAACTTCAAACCATGCCCTCTGGTGATACCTCCCTGCTTTAGTCTAAAGATCCCCTCCATGTTTACCCTATTTATTCCCTTGAGGTACTTGAAGACCTCAATCATGTCCCCCCTGTCTCTCCTCTCCTCCAATGAAAACAGACAGAGCTCCTCAAGTCTGTCCTCATACGTCAAACCCCCTAGTCCTCGTATCATCTTAGTTGGCCTCCTCTGTACCCTCTCCAGGAGCTGTATGTCCCTCTTTAAGTGTGGTCTCCAGTACTGTACAAGTACTCAAGGTGTGGTCTAACCAGTCCATCGAACAGCGGCAGAATCACTTCCCTGCTCCTAGAGGTGATCCCCCTTATGATGCATCCCAACATCCTGTTTGCCTTGCTAGCCGCTCTCCTGCACTGCTCAGAGTTATTCATACATGCATCCACCATGACCCCTAGGTCTTTTTCCCCTACTGAGGCCTCCAGCGCCTCCCCTCCCAGGGTGTACCTGTGTTTAGGGTTTCCCCACCCAAGATGTAACACCTTGCACTTGGTGATATTGAAATTTAATTGCCATGTGTGAGCCCAGCTTTCCAGGGTGTCCAGGTCCCCTTGCAGGGCCAACCTCCCCTCTTCCCCCTCAACTACTGCTCCCATCTTGGAGTCATCAGCGAAGAGACTCATTTCACACCCTATACCCTCCCTGACCATTATAACTTTGCCGTTTGGTTTCTGGGGTTGGACTCCCTCCATTGTACCTTCACAGTTTCTGTTCTGGAGTCTAATCTCCCCCTATTATACCTTTACTTTTCATATTCTGGTGTCTAGGCTCCATTATAGGTTATTCTTATCAGTTCTAGGGCCTAGACTCTCTCCATCATACTATCATCTTTTCTGTTCAGGGGCTAGACTATTTTTCTTGTGCCTTTACCCATTCTCTTTTGGTGTCTTGTGCCCCTCTGTTATACCTTCACCTTTTATGTACTTGGGTCTAAGCTTCATTATACCTTCATGTTTTATGTTCTAGGGTCTAGGCTTCTTTACACCTTCAACGTTTATGTTCTCAGGTCTAGGCTTTGCTCATGTCTTCACCTTTTATATTCTGGGGTTTAGGCCTCATTGTACTTTCACCTTTTATGTTCTGGGGTCTAGGCTTCTTTATACCTTTACCTTTTATGTTCTAGGGTCTAGGCCCCACTGTACCTTCACCTTTTATGTTCTAAGGTCTAGGTTTCTTTATACCTTTACCTTTTGTGTTCTAGGTCTAGGCCCCATTGTAACTTCATCTTTTATGTTCTGGGGTCTAGGCTCTATTATAATTTCAAGAGTCAAGACTGTTGGAGATCAGCCCACTAACCAAATGATATGCTAATAAAAATCTATTTTATTCTTATTCAGATTTTGACTATCAGTCATTAATATGGCAAAGTTCCATGAGTACTCACGAAACGCTGTCATATTAATGACTGATGGTCAAAATCTGAATAATAAAAAAAGATTTTATTAGCATATAATTTGTTGGGTCGGCTGATCTCCAACAGTATTGACTCTTGATGTGCCTCCATGGTTGGAACTGGCTCCTCCCAGTGTTTATTATTCTTTGCATGTACCAGGGCCAAACTGGCTGTGACGGTCTTTTATCATTTCACCTTCTTTGTTTTGGCGTCTAGTCTCTCTGCTGTACCATTGCCATTTCTGTTTTGGGATCTGGACTTTGCTATATACTCAGCTATTAGTGTTTGATAGTCCAGTACTTCTGCTCCATTATGGCCTTACCTTACATTTTTGTTTGCAGTAGTGCTTGACCAGTTTTAGGCATCAGCCACGTGCACAGATACAACAGTGCATACTCCCACTTGCTGGTCTCTTCGCACAGCCCCGATTATATTTGACAATGCATGTCTGTCAGCCACAATGAACTGCAAGAGCAGCAATAAACCTGAATGTTAACCCAAATTATAAGACAAGCAAAAGAGATGAGAACCAATAAAGAGAAATCATTCATGTGGAAAATAAAAGGCTAGTAATTAGAGAATTGCTGGTGTTAGATTTAAGACTGCCAGTTGTAAGTTGCTATAGATAGCGATGCTGAAAGAGGTTAAAGTTACTTCTGTCATTGAAAGCCTTTGACAGATCTGGTCTGTGAGACTAGTTCTTTCAGCAAAGGGATGAGCTGACTGTGATTGTAAAAGAACTCACATGTCCATGGTTACGTGAATCTGACCCAAAGGAGCTGCTAACCAGGTGAACATGTGATCAAAGTACTCTAGGTAAGTATGTTACCCCAGTCATCCATCCAGGTAGAATGGTACCACCTGCTGTTATGAAAAATGCACCAATAGGCCATAAATGGGCCAAATTTCATCTTTTTAAAGGTTCCCGTAAAGCAATAAGGTATAATTTAAAACATTTTTTTGTCTCCTCTACACATTTCAACTCACCCAGTGTTTCCCAGTATATAAAATGGTAACAGATGGCTTTGTTTTTCCTGGCTGATGGTCGGCACACCCTCCCCCCAACTCTAGACCATTTCTGCCCCCCTTTCCTGTAAACTAGTATAAACACAGACTTCGGTCATCTCCCACATTATCAAGGAGACAAAGCTGCCACTTTTCCTCTCTTGTGATGAACACAGTACAACTGATGAAAGTGTCAGGAACAGACGTCCCTGAATCTGTGCACCTCCTAACCCACTGCTGCATATTTCTGCATTCCCCCTACAAATATACAACAGAGACATTGAAAACCCCAGAACATGCATTTTCCCAAAGGATTCAGCTGTGCCTACTAGTTCCTTGTTCTCCTGTCTTTGTGCCATTAGGAATACACCTACCTCTGCCTCCCTTTGTGCAGTAAACCTCTGATCTTGATCTCTCAAAGTTACACAACAGGGGTTGCCCTGGTGACCCAATAGCAGCACATCATGCTGCTGTGCAGGTGACCCAAATTTGGGAGCAAACTCAAGACACCACATCAGGAGGTAGGCCACACTGTGACAGCTGCCAGTTGGCAGTGCACTATGGTTGGGAGGGATGGTGCTGAGAAACTGGTGCCACAGCAACTTCTGCAGTGGGCAAAGGGATGTCACTTCATGCAGCCAAGGCCACGAGGAGCTCCACACACACACCAAGGGGAGGAGATGGGAAGAGGCAAAATGGAAAAATTTGTACTCCTTCTATTTGAAAGCCAGATCCCTGTGTAATGGCTGGGTCCTAGAGCCAGCCACAACTGGATTCTGTCCACACAAAGTGGATCGCTTTGAGGTGGAATGGCTCTCCACCTGGACCCCCTTTTAGAGAGGGAAAGCCATGCTGGACATCAGCCAGAGTGGCCAGAGCAAGACCTGGCTGGAGCATGGCAGGTCCAGCCTTCAGCTGGCTATATCCCTGGGACCATGGTATATCTCTGTAATGCAGTAGGACAGGGATAAACACTTGCATACCATGGGAGTGCAAATACCTTTGGAACATAAAAGCTGTTATTTTCGCTGAAGACATAGCTACTGTGAAAATAACGGTTGAAATGTTCTTTCATTTGTTGTTTCATTTGTTTAAATTTTATTTGAAGAGTGGCCATGACCCTTGCTTTTCACATGAACGGGCTCCCCGTGAGCAGTACATCAAACAAACAATGCTGCTGTCACGTTAACCATAAAAGTCTCAGATTAGCATTATTAATAAAATGGAAAACAAAGAAAAACTGTAAAAAGATAGCTTACATAAAACAGCATTTTTTTTACCTGCAATAGACACACACACACAAAAAAAAGTGGGGACTCCCATGGTATACATCGGATATCCCATGAGGTAGCTCCAAACATACATGTTATTTGGTTTGACATGTGGATGTGCAAGTGTGCAATAACAGCAACATTCCAAACCAAATAACATGCATATTTAGAGCTACCTACCTTGTGGGATATATTCCCTATCTATATAAAAAATTAAAAAAAAGCTTCACCCAATACTCCTCTGCCAAGTCAGTGCCAGAGGCTCAGAAGGTAGAACACTCACTTCTGGGGCCAGAAGATTAAGAAGGTCATGGATTCTAGCCCCACACCAGATACCAGCTGATATCAATAACTGATACTGTAGTGGGTGTTGTACTGCTGAGCTGCCATTCTTCAGATGAAATAATAAACCGAGGTCCATTATGTCCCTCTCTGGTCACTTTGCAGCTGGATGTTTAATATCCCATGATACTTTATGAAGAAGAGCAGGGAGATTTTTGTTTAAAAGACAGACACATACACAACAACCTCAAAAGAACAATACTTGAATGAGACCATTAAGTGCAAGATTAGTCAGCTGGGACATTACAGAAAAATAATAAAACTGTAATCAATCTTCTTCGATTTCTACCTTCTGACAGTATACCCATCATATCTGATGACAGTTCTTCCATAAGGTTCCAAGTTTAGCTTGAGAACTTTTCCTGGTATCCTGTTGCTAAATTTCCCTGAGAGAGCTAGTGATTATTTGTGAAACTGTCTTGGTGAGACATGAGCTTCTGTTGAAGTGTAAATGTGTAGCAGGCATGCCAGACATACCATTTAAGAACTGAGAACAACACTACTGTAGTTTATAGCTGGCCCTTGTTCTACATGGAAATCCATCTCAGCTGAAATGTGGTGGCACCACATTTCAAAAGTCATGGAATGTCACTGTACCCTTCTAAGGTACAGCAGCATTCCAGTTCATCGGAAATCCACCCATGCCAATTATTTTCTCAACTCAGAACCGCTACGTGCACAAACAAGTTGAACTTAAAAAGTAACACTGGTGGGCAGAAGGGTGGTCACAAACTCAGAACTTTACTTTTTTAGCTAACATATTACCAAAGAATGGAAAAGACAGCATCTAATAGATAAGTCCTCGCTAAACTGCTTTGTTTTTAATTTTTCTTAATAATCTGCTTTGTTGTGATTGTGATTTTTTCTGGTGTTTCAGCCGTTTCATCAGCGTCTCTGCTTTCAGTTCTGCCGCAGCTACTTTCGCTCACAGTCAAATGCAGTCAATGGGCTGCAATGAAATGTCTCTTTCTGCCTCTCAAAAAAAAAAGAAACTATACAGTATGGAAATACCAGCTGGGCAACCATTTGCACAACAGGTCTGTGCTGCCACTTTGGAGTTCTGATTACATCAAACCTCTTGGGCTACACTCGTGAAGCCTGACATAAGTAGAATCCCTCTGTGGCACAGACTTGTTGTGTATGGTTGCCCATCCAGCATTCTCATTATAGTGTATGGTAGAAGGCTGTTCTGCATAGAAATCCATACCTAGAACACTGCTGTCGTGCTGCAGCAGCTACATCATGTGTTTGTTGTGCTGCACTGGCTATGTAGCCATTGCAGCGCAACAACATGGCACACCTTCGCGCATGTGCATTCTATAATCCTCCACTCCTCTTGAAACAGCCGCAGTGGTGAAAGTTGGCCCAGGAAGTGAGCAGGGATGAACACATGCAAAAGTAAGGACACGAACTTTAATTTATGAGTGCCCATACACTATAAAAGACAGTGTATGAGTGCACATACCCAGCAAGGATATTTTTAACTCTCAAGGTTTCTGCGATAATGAGACCTCTTGAGCTGCACTCTCGAGGTCTCATGTTACCATGGAAACCTCTTGAGTGTAAAATATCCTTGTTTTGTTTGAGTACTCACACACTGTCCTCTATTTTCTAGGCATACTTTTGATCTGTGTCTGTGCAAGTTTCCATTGTCTAATTGTGTTCAAAGAGTCCTGAACATAAACCAGCATTGCCAGGAAATGCCTATGGCTGGGAGAAGAAGACTATTGGAGTGGTTTAATGAAAAGAAAAACAAGTACAACAAAAGATGCATAGTATGAGCAGCAAACAAAATCACTACATTTAATCAGACAAGAGTATTTAAATCACAAATAACCATAACCCTATGCAGAAGACAAAGACTCCACCAAATGTGTTCTTTAAAGGTAACAATCAAGAAAGACAAATTCTGGTGATGACACCTTCTAAGGTAAAAAAAGAGGAAAAACTATAAGGTACACCTTTTCAAAGGAAAGCAGAGTAAAGTACGTTATACATCCCTTTATTACAGAAGTTAAGGGGGCAACAAATGCATGTGCATTTTCAGATTAAAGAACTCTCTAGAGGGTAATAACGTATGTTCCGTCTTATGTATAGCACTAAGATATTGTTCTAACCATTTAATTAAAACAGGTATCATGATTTACTCTTGTTGGAAAACCACTCTACAGTGCACAGACCATAAGTAAAATGTATTACCTGTGAAGATAATTCTGAGCGTACTGGCATTAATATCTGGAAAATGTATTTGTGAAGGAACATGACATCAGTTCAGCATAAGTCACTACTGCAAAATTAGGGACTGCCCATTTCCTGGCAACACATATACAAAACTGCTGTGCAAAGGGACAAGTTAGAAAAAGATGTTCCTGATCCTCGAAGATTGCTGTACATTCCTGTATGGGGCAGAACCACACAGTAAGTTGTTAATGCTTATGGTTGTTTCTCTCCCCTAGTCTGCCATGGCAACTAAACCACATCACGTCAAACACCCTTTGGGGTATGAGCTTATCCAATAATTGTTTCATACTTTTTAAAAAGGTAGATTGAGGGCAATTGTGTAGTCTTCAGTCTGCAGGGAACTTCAGCATGATTTGAACATAAAGTTTTTTTCCTACTGTCAATTTCTGTTGGGATGTTCCATTGTTTAATTTTACCAGGAATGACCATCAACAAATGAAATTACCACCAACGAATGCAAAAAAAAAAAAAATCTTGAATTCTCTGAATATAGTCTGTATTTTCCAGTTCCAATCCTGTGTTGCTTCCAGTCATTTATTTAGTTTCAGCTGTGAATATTGTGTTTTGAATAAGTTTCTATATAAAAGGCACACTCCAAAAGAAGGCCAAGAGATTAATCATATAAATTCCCCCGTCCTTTATATACCTGCACCTTATGTTCCACTTCATTGGATTTAACCTGGTCCCCCACAGCCTTCTACAAAACAGACTCAAACATGTTGGTTCCATGTCCTTAGTGTTTGTGGGTGGGGGGGTTATATCCCCCACTTGCAGCTAATGCAGAACACGGCAGCATGTTTGTTGACTGGGGTATCAAGAAGAACTCATATTACCCCTGTGCTGCACAATCTGCACTGGCTGCCTATTCAGTGGTGGATCACCTTTAAGGTAGGTCTATTGACTTACAAAGCCCTACACGGACAGGGCCCGATTACTTGAAAGAACTCCATGTGCCCTACTCCCCTCTGCGACAGCTCCACTTGGCTGACAAGGGGTTGCTAGAGATTCCGAGGGTAAGCTTAAAATCATCTGGTGCATGTGCTTTTGGGTTTGTGGCACCTGCCCTCTGGAATTCTCTGCCACGTCAGCTTAGGGAGTGTGGGACAGTGGGGTGTTTTAAGCGGGCTCTTAAGACTTTGTTGAGGGGGAAAGCGTATTCTGTACTGTCCTGATTTTATTGTATGTTATTGTATGCTGATTTTATTCTGACTGTACAGTGCTTTGAAACAAGAAAGGCACTAAACAAATAAATTTTATTATTATTATTATTATATGTAACAAAGAAACAGAAAGATCAGAATGAGACACATTTTTATAATGCAAATTCTTTTCTCTTTTGATTCCAGTTACACCATACAGACTCTTTCCCATCAGCCAGGGTACGTTTTTCATTCCAGTTCCCAAATTAGATCTCCTGACCCAAAATATATTTCCAGAATTTTTATAGATTTCACAGATAATTTGATTGTGTTCATATCAGAGACGTTTGTCTTTTGAACTCTGATGGGGACACCCTTACTTTTTCACAGATTCAGTGAGGCACCAGATGCTGTCCCATATTCCCTGAGTTACTCTAGGGCCTTTTACCCTGACTGCTTATTTTGAATTCACAAAGACCATCTGCATAAGCTAAGCATTTCAAAGTCCGTGAGTCAGTAGTGCCCATAATGCCTTGTATCTCAACATCACTCTCCAGTTGTCTGAGCACCAGATCAATTGTGAATACATACACGTTTGCCTGACTCCCCTTTTTATTGGGATTGGTAAGCCTTGGCCCTTGTAACACCATAGAAAATACTGTGGCTTCTGCATATATTACTGTACCTTAATCCCCTTTATGAAGAAGGTAAGAATGACATAGTGCTTCAGTGAAGCTAAAAGATGTCCATAGTCTACCTTATCTAAAGCTTTCATAGATCTAAGACTAAAACAACCTGTTGTGCTGATTGGTGGTTTCTTGTAGGAAACACTTTCCTTAAAAGAATACAGTTTTGCTATTTATTCCTCCTCGTGATGGAAGACGTTTGTAGCAGGATGATAAGACGCTGTACTGCACATACTAGTCTTATAGTCAGAATTCATGTCAGAATTATATTGTCAGTGTTTAGCACACATGCCAGTCTCCAGTTTGAAAGTTTGGCAGGATCACCTTTCTTAAAGAACCTGATCTGCAAGGCATGCTCGAAAGGCCTGGATATTTGTCCTGAGTCTAATAAGTCATTGAATACAACATATCAAATAAGAGTAATTCTATCACTGCATTTTCTTAGAGAATTCAGCACCTAAGATGTACTCCCCTGGAGCTGTATTGTTTTTTAATGCTTGTTTAGCCAATTTACAGTAGTTTTGTCACAGCACTCTGGTTGTACAAGGGTTCGTTTGATATCATCAGGCAAAGATGGTAGTTTTACCTTCTTTGGTTAGTCTGTCGAGCTCCCCACTTCTTCCTCAATCCTTAATGTTCTTTTTACATGTAGGTCTAGGAATCTTCCAATATCATTTGGTTATGTCAGCGCTTCTCCCATGTCATTCCAGAGGCTGGCCATATTTTTTCATCTCGCTCTTTCTTTTCAACACTCAAATGGGTCTCCCTGCATAGTTCGGGACTGGGTTCCAAACTCCTTTTTTTCTGAAAAGTTAAGCAATCTTATTACATTGTAGGGCCTTTATCTCATTGTTGATGTTTCTGACTTGAGTAGTCAAAAAGGTATGCCTTTGACTAACTTTCTCAAAAAGTGTTTTTAGCTGATCTCTCACAAATAAGTACTTCCTATATCTGAACTGTTTACTCAGTTTTGCTAGCCTTTAAAAACATCCTCTAAGGTCAACTTGCGAATCTTCCCACCATTCCAAGGTACTGTCATAACATACAAAAAGTGATTCCCTAACAGAAAGTAGACACTTTATGGCCTTTTGTACTTTCTCCTGCAATAATAGGTTTGCATTCAGTCTCCATGGTTCAGTTTTTGGGTAGTTAAATTTGGCAGAATTTAAATAGATCCCCACCATTAGGTGGTCTGAGATCTCAAAAATAATTTGTTTTGCCTGTTTAAGGTGCCACACAGCAGAGATCCAGAAAAAATACATTTCTAGTGGCCAGGATGCTCCTGATGTAAGTGTGTCCTTCATCAGGGTATTACAGCCTATACGCATCCTGTAATCACACAATTCTCATAATTTGTTTAAAGAATTAGAATCTCAAAATAACTTGGCATATTGGAATTCCTATCTGTATTAGAGACCGGACAATTAAAATTACCTCTGAACAAAAATAACCATGAAATATGACAAAAAACTTTCACACTGTTTAAGCAATGATGCTTCAGTCTGTGGGGCATAAATATTATTATACAATGGCAAGAAAATTTCCTGGATTCTGATTGGTCAGTGTGAGCCTGAGACAGTGATGATATTACACAATAACATCACTGTGCTGATTTTTTGGATGAGCATATGGCTCCTATGGCTCATTTTTTTCAGAAACAAAGATATACTGCCTCACTAAAAATCTACTAAAAACATTTTTATTTTTATTTTTGTTTTGTATGACATCGAGCCATTGTATAGTACAATAAAGGCACTCCAAGGTGTGTGTTATCTTGTGTTATCGTTACTCCGTGGAAGCACTCGGCTTCCTCGTGCTTCCAACCCACCCCAGGAGTGACGTTATTACACGATAACACACACCTTGTCGTGCCTTATTGCTTAAATAATGCATGCATGTATGTCTTGAATTACTACATCCAGTAGAAGGGCCCTACCAGGCTCTAGTTCCATTTCCTTATGTACAGCCAGTTCAGTAGTTTTAAAAATAATCCCTAGCCCATCACAGGAGTTTTGGCAGAAAGATCAAAATGAGCAACCCTGTGCCCACTTTCTTTAGTTTCTTCAATTCAAGGATTGTTTTTTATTTTGATGTCCTGAAGAAACCATAACGTTTTACCATGTGCACACCTATGGAGTCAGGTGCAGTGAAGCGATTGCAAGTCTCTGGCAATTGTAACAAGCATCCAATAAAACTCACCGCACTCCCAGTTG
This sequence comes from Neoceratodus forsteri, assembly GCA_016271365.2. NCBI lineage: Eukaryota > Metazoa > Chordata > Ceratodontiformes > Ceratodontidae > Neoceratodus > Neoceratodus forsteri. Next base: position 334,852,776 of record CM028137.1, on the reverse strand, counting down.
AAAAAGGACAAACACTGCTTGCCAAGTTCAAAGTCCAAAACTTTTACTGTATTTGGTAGAACATTCTTGACAGGTTTTCCTTAATGTTCAAATGTGAACTGACTCTCCAAACCAGTTAACCCAGCACTTCGACCAAGGCGTGGTCTTCCTCAGGGGTCCTAAAGAAGAAAGATCTCATAGGGAGAATCATTCAATAATGAAAATAGGTGTGTCCACCATTTCCTGTGTAGAATGTTATTTGCATTCAATGTGGCTATTCCTACTGCTGAAGGGGTTCCGGTAGGTACATTTATAGTAAGGTTAGTAGATTATTTGAGTTTCTGGAAACTCAGGTATTTCTTTTCCTCATTTGTGACAGTGCATTCCCCCTAATTCTGGTCCATCTTTGTTCCTAAGGTTCATCTTCCATTTCTGAGGAGGCCATCCTCTAAGAGAACAGTGTAGATGATGCCAGTGAAGAGGCCTCCGAGACCACCTCCATGTCTGAGCCTCCTCAGTCATTTCCTGATGACAAGGCTTGGAATTTATAGTAAAAAGACACATCTTCCACAGTTTGGGGAAAATTTATCTTTGGACTTTGTCACTTCAAAACCCCTTTTCCTCTAGTTGCCATAGTGAAATGAGGGAGGGTGGTGGCATTATCTCAGTTTCCATCTCTTCTGATATTAGATCCTCTTGGTCTGTCATACCCCCACTGTCAGTTTGTTTCAAGAAGGGTGGGATAGATTGACCTTTACTGGAGCTCTCACAGTTTACATTTGTGGGTCCCTATTTTGGAACCTCCGGGGTCTGCAGCTGAATATTCAATCTCTTTATCTTTAGATGTCACTAGTCCTTCTGTTTCTGTCTGTGCTTCTGATCTGATTCCTGGGAAGCTGGAGGCTTCTGGTCAGCCTGTTGTTTCTGCAGCTGTGCTGTCTCCGAATTGTGGATTTCTGTGCAGAACTCAAGAGGTCCTCTTGATCGGTTTGGTCATCCCTGTTGTGAGTGGTCCATGAGCACTGTCTATAGGAATGTGTAGTTTCATCACAAAGGCTGCAGGGTATAAGCAGTAAGACATAACATGGTGTTGGTAGTATTGTGACAACTGCACACCCTGGGGCATAATAAGGCATGAGGTCACAGGCCGAGTGACTTCAGCCCCTGGATGTGTGGTTGTCACAGTACTACTACTAACACCATGAAGTGTCTTATTGAGCTTATAAAATGGGTTTCTGAAGTACATTTTAAAAATAAAACAAGACATTTAAATGAAAAATATTTACCCATTTGTAGTACTCTCACCAGGTATGGGTCCTGGCCAATCAGGATGCAGGGAATTCCCCACCCATTTTATAAATTCAATTAAGACAGTACTTGCTGGACTTCCGGTGACGTCACCCTCCTGATGCAAGCCTGAATAGGAGCGCTCCTCCTATAGCCAATAAAACCTCCGTTTTTACCACTGGATAACGAACAACCTCAAGTAAAATCATACTTGGAGGTATAATAATGATGAAATGAGGGGAGAAAGCTGGGAAAAAAGCCTCTATAATCCCTGATGAAGGTGAATTGTCTGACTCGGGTAGTGAAATATCACAGGCCTCTACGACCTCACGTAGGAGTGGTGGATTATCCGGCCAGCCCCCCTTAGCCACATTGCAACCACATTGTTGTGCAGATTCTTGTTTCTTGCACCTAATTGCAGATTGCCTGCAATAAAATTGCCTTCTCACTGCCTTCTCCTCTGTCCCCTGACTTGCAGCCGGCATTGCCCTCCAGCTCCGCCGCAGAAGGGCTCCGAGGCAACTCAGCCCGGGCAGTGGTGACCTCTCAGCCGACCAAGAGTTCCAGGAGGCCGGGAGAAGCAGTGTAATGTAGCTGGTCGCCAAGCCCAACTAATCGGAAGCGACCATTGTCTCTGCCTTGCTTCCGATTGGTGCGCCTTTTCCCATTGACTTTAGCTGGACTCTGCAACACTTTTCTGGATGGGATTTTTCTGATTAGCTGTAACTTGTGTTAATTTCCTTAAAGAGCTGTTTTTACTTAAAATTGTGGGTAATTTAAACATGTTTTGATGTGATGTTTGCTAGTGATTCAGCCTTTCTGGGATCTGTGTGGGCTAGACGCTAGGCGCCTCAACCCCCCAAACCCTCCCAGTCTTTTGTTGTGCAGATTCTTGTTTCTTGCACCTAATTGCAGATTGCCTGCAATAAAATTGCCTTCTCTGCCTTCTCCTCTGTCCCCTGACTTGCAGCCGGCATTGCCCTCCAGCTCCAGCCGCAGAAGGGGCTCCGAGCCGCCAGGACATGGTGACTCCAGCCGACCAAGAGTTCCAGGAGGCCGGGAGAAGCAGTGTGAAGGTCGAACAAGCTTGAACCAATCGGGAAGCGACCGCTGTTCTCTGCCTTAGCTCCGATTGGCGCTCTTTCCCATTGACTTTAGCTGGACTCTGCAACACTTTTCTGGATGGGATTTTTCTGATTAGCTGTAACTTGTGTTAATTTCCTTAAAAGAGCTGTTTTTACTTAAAATTGTGGGTAATTTAAACATGTTTTGATGTGATGTTTGCTAGTGATTCAGCCTTTTCTGGGGATTCTGGTGTAGACGCTTAGGCGCCTAACCCCCCAAACCCTCCCAGTCTTTTGTTGTGCAGATTCTTGTTTCTTGCACCTAATTGCAGATTGCCTGCATAAAATTGCCTTCACTGCCTTCTCCTCTGTCCCCTGACTTGCAGCCGCATTGCCCTCCAGCTCCAGCCGCAGAAGGGGTCCGAGCCGCCAGCTGGCCGGGCGGTGACCTCCAGCCGACCAAGAGTTCCAGGAGGCCGGGAGAAGCAGTGTGAAAGGTACGGCAAAGCCGCTAACTAATCGAAGCATCACATCTCTGCCTTTGCTTCCGATTGGTGCGCCTTTTCCCATTGACTTAGCTGGACTCTGCAACACTTTTCTGGATGGGATTTTTCTGATTAGCTGTAACTTGTGTTAATTTCCTTAAAGAGCTGTTTTACTTAAAATTGTGGGTAATTTAAACATGTTTTGATGTGATGTTTGCTAGTGATTCAGCCTTTTCGGGATCTGTGTGGGCTAGACGCTTGTAGCCTCCAACCCCCCAAACCCTCCCAGTCTTTTGTTGTGCAGATTCTTGTTTCTGCACCTAATTGCAGATTGCCTGCAATAAAATTGCTCTTCTCACTGCCTTCTCCTCTGCCCTGACTTCAGCCGGCATTGCCCTCCAGCTCCAGCCGCAGAAGGGGCCTGAGGCCGCCAGCGGGTCGGCGGTGACCTCCAGCCGACTAAGAGTTCCAGGAGGCCGAGAAGCAGTGTGAAAGGTAATGGGCAGCCGCAATTTTTGCCCGCCCCCCCTCTTGGTTAATTGTATTTATACACTCTTTCTCCGCCATTTCTCTCATCCACCTCACATCTAATTCCCTTCTGTTAACCCATACCTACCTCGCGACAATGCTAATCTTTCCTTTTGCTCCTTAACCTCTCATCTCCCCATTCCATTATGATAATCATATTATACCCCTGTCATGACGAATAAGTTAATGAGTATGTTCTGCTCTCCACTGCCATCCACAATGTACAACCATCTATTCCTTATTCACTTTGAACCACTATTACACTGCAACCCTGGGGTATCCCACATAAAGCCTCTCTAACAATCCAGCTCTCCCCAGCCCTTTACATGTATCCTGATCTATAAAACCTCTATGCCTGTCCATCAGACTCCTATGTTATGATAAAAGACACACCTATATAACAGCACCATCTCCCACTACACAGTGTGCATCTAGGATTAAGAGGAAATGCTCTGATCACTCTCTCATCCTATCCCTTGGAGCCCTAGTCAAATTAATCTTCTACCTCCTTTTATGCATTGGCACCATTGAGATTAATCCTGGCCCCATTGTCAATTTATCTTCCCTTCTGAGCTGACTACCATAAAAGGACTAAGCTTCATACACTTCAATGCTTGCAGCCTCCCAAAAAGTTCATCTTAATACAGGCTTGGGTGGCACATACTCTTCCAGACTTCCTGGTCATCTCTGAATCTTGGCTCAGGCCTACAACAAAAGACAGTGTTGTAAACCTTCCCAATTACCAACTCTTCAGAGCAGATCGCCTCTTCCAGGGGTGGTGGGTGGCCATATACATTAAGGACACCATCTCTGCAACCTGCCTCATCAACACATCTGAGCCAAATGAATTTGAATGTTTATCAATCAAAATTTGCCTTCCTAATTCGTCTCCATTTAAACTGATTGGATGCTATAGGCCCCTCTGCAGGCCTTAAACTGCTTTCTCACCTAGGGTCAATTCTCAACCAAGGCCCTGAAGATACCGTCATCCTTGGTGATTTGAATTTAAACTGGTTGTCTAATGTATCTGCACCTTTGATAACCTTTTGTGACACCTATGGATTCACACAGCTGATTAAAGACCCAACTAGGATTAACCGAAGAAATTCCAGCAACAGCTCACTCCTGGATATTATGTTGGTAAACAAGCCTCACTTATACTCACATGCAGGAGTACTGCCAAGTGATGTGAGTGACCATTACCCTATAGCTGGCATAAGATCCACACTCAAACCACCAAATCCTGCAGAATTTATCCTCAAAGGTCAAAAAGAATTTCAATATCTCAGGTTACCTCCATGACCTGAGTACTACAATATATTGGCAAGATTTCTATCTTACAACCTCTGTTGAAACAGCACTCAGACTTTAAAGGATATTATCACCAATGTTCTCAATATTCATGCACCTATCACCAGTATCAGAACTAAGGTAAAATCCTGCCCTTGGTTCACCTCTGAGCTTAAAGCAGCCTTGAGAACCAGAGACAAGCTGTGAAAAGGCAAGAAAAACAAAGGACACCAGTGATTGGCTAAATTTCAGAAAGCAAGGAATTCATGTACAAAAAATAAGAACTGCCAAAACTGCCTACTATACAGCTGAATTGGATGCTCCTACAATAACCCATCCAGACTCTGGGGTACAATAAAAGGACTTCTGGGCCAGAATTCTACCCTGCCTTAACCACCAAATTGCTACTAAATGACACAGAAATTACAGGTAAACAAGAAATCTTAAATACCTTCAATGTTCACTTCACCACTGCTGGCCTAGCATTTGACTCATCACCTGCAAATATCCTGAGATCTTCCTTGAACCTGCAAACTACTGTGGGACAAATGGCCAATCTCAACTTTTTCCTTCATCCCAATATCCGTGAAAGAAGTGGAAGATCTCCTCTCTAATTTAGACACAACTAAAAGTGCAGGTGCAGACTCCTGGATCCCTATTTCCTGAAAATTGCTTCACATGTCTTATCTGCCCCCTTACTCATCTCTTCAATCTTTCCCTAACTACTGATCCATTCCATCTACTTGGAAAACAGCTCAAGTAGTTCCATTACTCAAATCTGGTGATACTAGGATCTCAACAATTACAGACCTATTCCATCCTACCAGTACTATCTAAGATGCTCAAAAACTAGTAAACTCTCAGTTAAGGGACTATCTGGATAACAATAACCTTCTAAATTCTGCACAATCTGGATTTAGATCAAAGCATAGCACCATTACTGCCTTAGCCAAGGTAACCAACGATTGGCAGACTAATTTGGACAAAAAAATTTTACCTGTGCTGTGTTTCTGGATTTGAGTAAAGCCTTTGACACAGTGGATCATGACTTATTACTCACCTCCCTTAACTCATTAGGCCTGGATTCCCTATCACTCAACTGGTTTAAGGATTACCTTTCAGATAGGTCGCAACTGGTTAGAAATGAAATTACCTATCCACCTCAAAACCTCTGCTAAGGGGTGTACCACAAGGCTCTCATTCTTGGCCCTATCCTCTTTGCTATTTATATAAACAATATTGATGCCAACCTCACTCAATCTAACATTCATCTGTTTGCTGATGATACTGTATTGTATGTCAGCAATCCCCACCTTTCAAAGCCTGTGAACTTCTACAATCCAATTCTCCATTCTGCAGCACAATCTACTTGACAAAAACTACTTTAAATGCAAAAAACAAAGCTATGTTCTTTACCACAAAGAGCTGTACTACCACTACCCCAGCATCCAACACCCTACATATATCCACCTTACTTGAGAGAAACTTGAATTTGTTGATAACTTCAAATACCTTTGAGTCTGGATAGATAACAGGCTTGACTATTCTGTCCATATTGAAGAGTTACTTAAAAGCTAAGACAGAGGCTCGGACTATTTTTTAGAATAAAAACATTACCTAAACAGTGATTCCAAAAAAGGTTAATTCAGGCCTCATTCCTATCCCTCATTGATTATGCTGATTTTCTCTACTGCCATTGTTCAAGTCATCTCTTACATAAGCTGGACACCCTGTATCGCACAGGTCCATAAGTTATTACTGACCTTCCCTCCAACACCCATCATTGCTCCCTTTATATGGCAGTCAACTGGACATCATTGCAACACAGAAGAAATAGGAATGCTGTTATCTGATACTCAAAGCGTAACAGGCAAACTACCGACTCCATATCACTGATTGCTTTACCTAAATTACAACCAGGCCATACACCTTGAGGATCAGTAAACTCATCACATTAAAGGTCCCCAATGCCTGCACCCGTATGGGAGGGCTGCTTTCAGCTATTCCTTTAGCAGCTGCATGGAACTCTCTCCAAAATCCATGAAGCTAGATAGCCTACTACCTCTGGCATCCTTCAAAAGATTGTTCTCCGCTCTTTTCCAGAGCTCTGCAATTGCTTTTATAAAGCATAATCCCCACCAATCTGACCCAACTAAACCTCCTTTTTCTATCCATTATATTAACTCAATTTCTTTCTTCCAATCACCTATTATATTCACTTAAAAACTAGTTTAGACCATATAACTTATATTTTAGGACTGCTATACCCTTTGTCCTCTTTTTTTCCTACAGGCTAAATGGTTCTATTGTTACTTGTATATATGTAAATTGTTGTATATAATCATTTCATGCCATTGTATTGCTATTTATTCTATTCTTGTCTATGTAATAATACTTGTGTCCTCATTTGTATGACCACTCAGGTCCATCTTGTAAATGAGCTTTGCTCAATGATGTTCGCCTGAATAAATAAAGATTTTGATTGATTTTGATTGATTGATTGATTGCAACGACAGATGACTCAGGTCCTCTCGGAGCTTCGGGACTTTCGTAATGAATTCAGAACCACTACTGCAGCCCTCAGAACCGATGTCGGGAAGTTGGAGAAATGACAGGAGGAGTTGGAGCAACATACAACTGAATCCGACACCAGACTAGACAGGGCAGAACAGGCCATAGCACAGCTAAACCAGAATATGCAATCCCTACAAGAGCGAGCTGAGGATGCCGAAAGTCGTAATCGCCGTAACAACATACGGATTTCGGGGATACCAGAAGGTGAGGAGGGAAATGATCCCCATAAATTTATTCACCTCCTGCTGCGGCAGCTACTTGAGGTCCCAACTGAATCCACCCTAGAATTTGAAAGAGTCCATCGCACTCTGGGCCCAAAACCCCCTCCTGAAGCAAGGCTCCGAGCTGTGCTGGTTCATTTCCTCCGCTTCCAAGAAAAAGAACTAATCCTGCATACAGCATGGAAAAAGGGTCAGGTCAGCTACAAAGGGCAGCGACTGTTCTTTGAAAACGATTATGCGCCCAAATTGATGGCCAGACGCAAGGCTTACATACCAATTTTAAAGGCACTGAAATCTGCAGGCCTACGCTTTCAGACCCCCTACCCGGCTAGGCTGATTGTTTTCCATCCGGACGGGCAACTCACCTACTCCTCGGCAGAAGAAGCAATGGAAGGTCTCCAAAAATACCAAATCGAGATCCAAAAACTGCCTACTCATCCTCCAAAGGATACCCTAGCTGCAAAATTATCCCAGCAGGCCTGGCTGTCTGGACGGCGCGAGACTAGGAAGCATCAGGGGCTTGAGGCAATACGCAGCATTGTCAGCTCCCTACGAGAACAGGCCCAAGGAAATACCTGACTTCTCGACTGGACACTTGGAAGAATCTTAAATTTCGCTGATCAGCTCAGTGGAACACGTTGACTCTAATCCCGGACTGTCTATAGCATTCCTTAAATGGACTATCTGGACATTCTCGTTATTACTACGTTCCCGACCTACTCTCTGCTGGCCTTTACCTAACAACTCTTCAGATAAGTCTGACCTACTAATTATTACTCTCTAAACCCCTGTTTAACACAACCACTTGTTCCTGATTGCCCTCTCCAGTAATACTAACAACCCCCCCCCTTTTCTGTTTTTGTTGCTGTTTTGTTTTGCCTTTCTCCTTCTTTCTCTTTTCCTACCTTCTATTTTTTTTCAACAGGTACTCCCAGTGAATGACCGGGATTCAGCCGATGGGCTATGAGACACCATTTGGTTTCCTCACCTGGTCCCCTGCGGGCTGCCTGCACGTCCTATAATGGAAATTGCTGGTCCATCAAATTGCACTCCCCCCCTTCATTTCCCAGACCATTCTTGAATCAGCATTTAGTGTCTTCGTGATCCAAACCTATGCGGGCAGTTGTCTATGCTGCAGCCTGTTAATATTTAAGTTAGGCTATAAGCCCCTCAAGGAAGTATACAGAGTCGCGTACTGTGATCTACTTCCTGACTGCTGATGCAACTGAATTAGCAGTATCTCCCAGGGCTATGTTACTGCTAGCAGGACATATAGTCCACTGAGGTTTGTTAACCTCTTTTAACGATCCCGGTGGTATAACTTCTCCTCCCCCCCCAATCCCCATATTTTAACTCATAGTTAGTATTCTGGATTTACCTACTCTCTTAAGCTTACTCCACATGGGTTATATATAACCCCAGAACCTATAATGGCAACTGCCTCTTTGCATATGGAGTGAATTCGATCAAGACACCACCACGTTTATTCTCTTGCTGTCTCCCCGTGGTGTAACACACCCTCTTATGTGGCTAAATGCAGGGAGTGTGACTAGCCAATACCCCCCTTCTCCTCATCCTGTTAAGGCATTTGAAGCGCCTAGGGGTCTCTCTATCGTAGACACCCCCCCCCTTCTGCAGTGAGGAATTCCTCACTCTTGAGAGCTTTGGAAGCTCTTGATTTCTGGAAGTTACTGTTAATAACTTGAGTTTTTCTAGTTAACTGTTAATAGTAAAGGTTACGGCCAAGTTGGCTCTAACCTATTATATGTCTATTACTCCGCTTATTCACTGCCTTAAATTAGTAATTGTTTTCTTGGCTATTCTGAGTTTGGTAAATTGCCAGTTTGAAGGCAATCAAATGTGTTTTGATACCTATGTGAAAATTCACTGCAATAGTTTTGTATTTGCAGATTTTCGATTAAGTCTATCTAATTCCTGCTTCTATGTAGTAGAAATGATATGTGGGGGGCTCCCTGGGATCCATGAGGCGCACTAATTTTAAACCCCGATCTTATTACTGCCTTGTTATGGTTGAGACCCCCGTGAGATTATTATCCTGGAATGTCAATGGGCTCTCCACCCCAATTAAGCGTACTAGGGTTCTCTAGCAGATTAAAAAATGTAAAGCTGATATAGTCTATTTGCAAGAGACCCATTTAAGTAACACCAAGCACGTTAAGCTAGGGAGGATTTCAAGAGGAGAGCTTTATGGTTCAACCTTTCCGGGTGGGAGGAGAAGAGGAGTGGCAATAATTATCCCACAACATACCCCCTGGCAAATGCAAGCTAAATGGGTGGACCCCCATGGCTGGCTGGTACTGCTTAGAGGGCAAATAGCAGAAACTGAGGTCACCTTGGCGAATGCTTACTTTCCACCAGACTCATCAGTAAATGAGATTAAGGGATTACTGGATAGAATTGCACAGTTCACTAAAGGTGTTTTGTTGCTCACAGAGGATTTTAATATCTTGCCCAATCCTGAACGAGACTCTTCAAGTCTTAATACCCCAAGGAAAACCCCGCAGCAGAGGCTCCTGAGCAGATTCTTATCTGAAGTGGGATGGATGGATACTTGGCGATATTTGTACCCCCACACCAGTAATTACACGCACTATTCAGCTGTCCATCACACTTATTCCAGAATTGATTTATGTCTTACCCAAATAGAACACCTAAACTTATTGGTAGACACCCAACTTGGAGATATCTCTCTGTCGGATCATGCACATATAATCAGTTCCTGGAAGTTGGGACTGCAGAGAAGGACCACACTGTGACATTTAAATCCCTTCCATTTAAAGTCTAAACAGTTTAAGGAATTTTTAACTGGCAAGATATCAGAGATTCTTGCGGATAATGCAGTTCCAGGAACTCCTCCAAGTATTCTCTGGGACACCATAAAAACTGTCCTGCAGGGTCACCTCATTAAATATACATCGTTACAGGCTAAAGCCCGTAGACAACATAAATCCACTTTAGAGGAAACTTTGCACTTCCTACAAATGGCACATAAACAGGGGGACAACTCTGTCCTCCTGCAGCTTAATCAGGTTAAACAGGATCTGGACAGGCTGGCACTGCAACAGGCAGAAATCACTTTGACCTTCCTCCGACAGAGACACTATGAGGTGGGACCTAGGGCCTCTGGCTGTTAGCCTATCAAATAAGGAAACAAAGGAAAGCTACGGCCATCGCTACTATTCGACACCCAACTGGGGGTAGACCTTTGAATAAGGTTACTGATATCACAGATGCATTCACCGCATATTATTCAACTCTTTACACCCCCAGAATATCACGTAGCCCCAGAAAAAATAAAATAATTTCTACAGCCCCTAGCCCTGATGAAAATCTCTCCGGAGCGAGGGGAACAGTTGCTCAGCCCTATCACGAGACAGGAATTAGTTGATGCTATAGCTCGAGCTAAAACAATGAAAGCTCCGGGACCTGATGGCTACGGAGCAGGATTCTATAAATCCGCTAAAGAATTGCTCTTGTCGTCTCTTCTGAGCACCTGTAACTCGGTTCTGGACAGAGATCCCCCTCCTCCCACCTGGGACCTATGCTACCATCTCTGTTATTCCCAAGCCTGGTAAAAATCCCCAACTCTGTGAATCATATCGACCAATATCGGTCCTAAATTCCGATTATAAGTTATTTATGGGGATAATAGCCTGCAGATTGGAAATGGTGCTCCCGCAAATAGTACACAGGGACCAGACTGGATTTGTGGGAAGCCGTACAACTACAGATAATATAAAGAGAACCTACCATGTAATTCGTAGGATGTGTTCCTCGGACTACTCTGCAGCGTTGTTGGCGAGCCTTGACGCAGAAAAGGCCTTCGATAGAGTGCTTTGGCCATTTCTGTACTCAGTCCTGGAGGTTATGGGATTTCCCATGTCATTGATCCAGGTAATCGCAAATATTTACTTGGCCCCGAGGGCCTCAGTGTGAGTCTCAGGACATCATTCAAATCCTTTCCCTCTTTACAGGGGCACCAGACAGGGATGTCCTCTGTCCCCCCTCTTGTTCGCCTTGTTTATGGAGCCCTTAGCACAGCTTGTTAGACAATCACAGGACATACAGGGGATTGAGGTGGGCTGGGAGGAACATCGTATTGCGCTTTACGCATGTGATGTTCTCTTGTACATTCAGAACCCAGCAAAATTGCTCCCTAAAATCAGCAAATTATTAGAAACTTTTGGGCAATTCTCAGGCTATAAAGTTAATATCTCAAAAACAGAGATCCTGACCTTTCAATATTCCCCGAATCCAGTTATACGAGAACAGTTCCCTTGCAAATGGGACCTAGGGAAGATAAAATACTTAGGGATTAATCTAACCAGGGACCTGAGGGACACCTATAAACATAACTATGTCCCCTTTACCACACGTCTTAAAGAAGACTTGGCCAGCTGGACTGTACTCCCACTGAGCCTCTCCAGGAAGATAGAACTTACTAGAATGGTTACTCTGCCAAGGGCACTATATCTCTTTAATAATATTCCCATCACCCTGCCTTGCATTGTGTTTCAGGACTGGGAGAGGGCAATTTCTTATTTTATTTGGGCCGGCCGTAGGCCGAGAGTTAGACTGAAAATGCTTACTAAACCGAAAGACCGTGGAGGGTTATCCCTTCCTGATCTCTATCGGTACTACCAGGCAGCACACCTCACACATGTAATGGCAAGGCAGTTGCCAGAAGTTGAATCGCACTGGGCGGCTCTAGAGCAGGCAGCCGTTCCAGACTTAGAATATTTTGCCATACTCTATCATGGGGCAGGGCGCCCAGCTGAATATCTGAGTTTACCCCTGGAACTGCAGCATAGGGTGACAATCTGGAATCAGATCAAGAGGCAATTTTCTATCTCCCCTTTTATGCCACTAATCTGCCCAATTGCTGTACTCCCAGACTTTCATCCTGGGAGAATGGACCACGTCTTTTGACTGTGGACAAGATACGGCCTGAATTACCTGTTTCAAATCACAACTTCTGGGAGATTCTGGTCTTTTCAGGAAATACAGGCAAAATTTAATTTGCCTAACACCCACCATTATAGGTACCTACAACTAAGACATTATTACGAGTCATTCCCTGCTGAGGTGCGTAGTCTTGAACACTGGCCAGCTTTGTTTGCTAGGTTGCACTTTTTACTTACCACCCCAAACCAGAGACACTTGATCTCGGCCCTCTATCGGGCTCTGATGTTATCCCCCCTGGCAATTCTGACTGATCTTCATCAAAAATGGCAACAAGAACTAGGTCTCCCTATAGAAATTGAACACTGGGAACAGGCTTGCCGACAAGTGGCATGCACGTCAAGATCACACCAATGGCGGGAATTCTCATGGAAATTTTTGGCCCGTTATTTCAATTCTCCCAAGGTTACAAGTCATTACTCCACGGGATATTCTGCCGCGTGTTGACGATTATGTGGAGAGGGAAAGGACCATCTCACACACATAGTTTATTCCTGCCCTAAACTTGAATCATATATTCACTTGCTGCAGTTGGAGCTTCGGGAGATATTTGATAGGCCAATTCAATTGACCCCACAAGTATTTATTCTGTCTATACTCCCTGAAGACATCAGGGACCCAGGAGTCCACTACCTTCTAGCCATTCTATTGGCAGCAGGGAAAAAGGCCATCACAAAAAATTGGTTGACCTCTAAAATCCCAACTGTGAAGGACTGGTGGACAATTACTAAGCAAATCTATCAGCTGGAAAAAATAACATACAGTTTAAATAACAGACAAGAAAAATTTAGAATTAGATGGAACAGGTGACTTTTATATTATATGCTTAAGGACTTGACATTCATGCCATAGCCCCCCCCCTCCCCACTCTGTCCCATCAGGTTTTGTGGGGTGTGCCTGCATGGATCCTATGGGGGCCCCCCCCTCAACGCTCTAACTCCTGATTAATTTGGAGTTGATATAAGTAGTCGCATACTGCTGTTCAAGACATGTATTTAATCTCCTACTATTCTCTCCGGTATCCAATATTTGATTTAGCAGCTACTATGAAGTTCAGCTACTCTGAACTGGGTCCCCCTGAATTGCCTGACTCTTAAGGACAATTGCCTCTAATCAGTTTGGTATGAACTCTTAACAAGTCTGCTACTGAATATTTAATGTTCAGTTCCCGAGGGATTCCCAGTGAGTACCTTTTCTTGATTCCTTTATTTGTACTGCCTGGACATAATCGTATGTAAAAGTAAGTAAAAATGAAATAAAGATTATAATTAAAAAAAAAAAAGACAGTACTTGCTCATGTGATTGTACTCATAACAGAGATTACATTTAATCTTATCACATGTGCTGCTCAGATGCTGTGGAGAACCACCTTTAAAGAGACACTGTCAGCTTTTGACTGTCATTGTTTACCCCATTACCATAAAAGTGCCTGCACCCCTGCTGCCTTTTTAATTACTCTACAAAGTATATAACTGCATAGGAAGTCTGAAAATTACCTATTTTTCTCATTTTTGAATGTACAATGTAAGCTTGGTGTCCTGCTCTTATCAGTGGCCACCCAACATATATGTGCACTCACATATGTAAACAGCACTGAACCGCCAGCAGGCTCATCCATGGATGAGTTTTCTCAGTTTGAAGCCCCCTGAGATAAACACTGATCTTTGTAATGTAATGTGACCAAAACTTATTATTGTAATTCTTTTTTTGAAATGAGGGGTGTATCAAGGGTATATCTACGTTTAAACGTCAAGCTGTGACACTGGGCATTGGTGTCAGCCTACGCATGCCCGGTGTCACAGTTGTCTTTCAAATGCAGAATTATCCTTGATACACCAGCCATTTCTAAAAAAGAATTATAGTAATAGTAAGGTCTAGTCTCATTATATTACAAAGATGGATGGGGAAGGGGTGTGGGGGCAGTTGCAGTAGATTAGACTGGGAGCTGCACACTTGAGCAGACTTGATAGACCATTATGGCCTGTATCTGCTGGCATTTTCATATGTTTATATGTAAAGACCAGTGTTACTCTCATGGGGCTACAAACTGAGAAAACTCATCCATGGAAAAGCCTGCCAGCGCTTTGGTGTCATTTACATATGTGAGTGTGCATAGACATAGGGTGGCTGCTGATAAGTGTGGGCCACCAGGATTACATTATACTTTCAAAAATGAGAAGAATAGGTAGTTCTCAGACTTCCTTTATAGTTACATACATTATAGAGCAATTAAGAAGGCAGCAGGGACTGCAGGCACTTTTGTGGTAATAGGGTAAAAAATGGCAGAGAAAAGCTGATGGTGTCTCTTTAAAATGTACTTTAGGCCATCCTGGGTAGAAACAGAGTCTCTTATCATGGTCCACAAAAAAGCAGTTAGGTAAACGTTAAGGGTGTGAGAATACCTTATTTTGAATATTTGCCGAGCATTCGTATTCAGTGATACCAATTATTCATGCTTCATTATTCGTTATTTGATTGCTGGATGTCAGACTACAAGATCTCCTGAGACTTCCTGTCCAATCAGAGACAACTTTGACAGTTCACTGAAGGCAGGTCTTGTGACCCAACACTCACAGAAGCTTCAGGCAGGAGAGACAGACAAGTCAAGCTGCTGCAGAGAGAGTATCTACTTTCATCCACTTGTTAAAACTAGAAACAAATATGAAAGCTTGACATATTTTGTTCCCCTCTCTAAATCCCAAGCCCCGGAGGCTAATTTTTGTCACACTTTTGTGTGATAAATAATTGTCAGTGTTTCTCAGGAGAACTGATAGTAGCATTTTTTTCCTAAATACTAGGCCTGTTTCTGCTCTGGAAGCAAAATCAATCAGACAGTCATAACCTGGCTAATAGGGCTTAAGAGAGGCCACTCAGTCAGAAGTTGCAGTTTGCACAAGCCAAAAAATACAGAACATTTACAATATCAAATTGTTACATTTTTCCATTAAAATCACACATATTAACCCCAATGTTTCACTGATAGGGCTTGTTTAGTGCAGTGTTTTTACTATTGACATCATTTTGCTAGCATTTTCTTACCTATAATAATTTGTATATCACACAAATAAGAAAAGGCTGCCAGCTTTTATGGCTTTTTTTTTTACATCCTTTCATTTCATTTTCAAGGAGATCCCAAAGACAAGGTCTTAGAACATATTTATAGTTGTAGGTGGAGCCTGCAGCCATCTTGCTTTAGCTAGAAAAATGGCATACTGTGGAACACATTTTTGGAATTTTCAGTGTATCCTTCCATAAGTGCAAATCACTATGGCAGTTAAATAAATACTCCATTCTTTCTGTTTAGAATGTTGGACACAGAACTCCAAGCTGCTTTTCTCTGAGAGCAAATGTGCACACATTCCAAACAAATCTAAATACCTTTAAAATTATTCAAGGTGCACAAAAACAGCCACTATGAAAGTTGTTCAGGACAAAAAGACCTTTCACATGAGGATAGACACTAATCTGAATTATTTATATTTTGTAAAATATGGTCTTCCAAACAACCTAATTTTTTTCTCTCTGAGTGAACACAGTTGGAATCATGAAAATACAAAATCACACATGCCCACACAATGCAAAGCATCATGGGCTGCATAAGCAAATCATCACAGAATGTTATCCTGGTTCAACTTTAAGCAGAATTGCATGGTGCCGAAAGGCCTCTCACACAGTTTGCAAAGGGTGCTAACAGATGACATAGACACGTGTTTCGTCCTACCAGGACTCATCAGTATGCCTCGTCTGTTTGACACCCCAGTGGAATGAACCAGGTACCCTAGGACAGTCTGTCTGAGTTATGTTGTGGTGAAGCCATTAAAATAAAAAACTATTTAAAAGACAAAGAACCTCTGTGCGCAAAACTGAGGCATGGGTTACCCCAAAGGGCATTTGGCTGGGAAGCCAAGTTTCAAGAAAATACAAAATCACACATGCCCACACAATGCAAAGCATCATGGGCTGCATATGCAAATCACCACAGAATGTTATGTTGGTTCAACTTTAAGCAGAATTGCATGGTGCCGAAAGGCCTCTCACACAGTTTGCAAAGGGTGCTAACAGATGACATAGACACGTGTTTCATCCTACCAGGACTCATCAGTATGCCTCGTCTGTTTGACACCCCAATGGAATGAACCAGGTACCCTAAGACGGTCTGTCTGGGTTAAGTTGTGGTGAACCTATTAAAATAAAAAACTATTTAAAAGACAAAGAACTTCTGTGCGCAGACACTGAGGCAAGGGTTACCCCAAAGGGCATTTGGCTGGGAAGCCAAGTTTCAAGAAAATACAAAATCACACATGCCCACACAATGCAAGGCATCATGGGCTGCATATGCAAATCACCACAGAATTATGCCAAACAAATGCAAATATCTCAGAAACTATACAAGTTACCAATACACAACCAATATGAAAGTTGTTCAGGACAAAATGACCTTTGAAATGAGGGTAGTCACTAATCTGAATTCATTAGATTGTTTTAAATATAGCCATCTGAAAGGTGACAAATGAAAATTCAGTTAATCAGATGGCCATAGTTTAAAAAATACAATTAGTGCAGCTTAATGAATAGGCTCATTGGAAAGGTATTTTTGTCCTGAACAAGCTTCATATGGTGTTGAATGTGTAACTGATATACTTTTAGAGATATGTACATTTGTTTGGCATAAGTCCTAATGCCCTTCTAAAAAGCCTAATTTTTGCAAACCACTACACCACTTAAGTGAAATACTACACCACCTTGTTTATCTCTTGTCATGCCTAATTTAATGGCAGAGCCTGATGCTGACCAGATATGAGGAAGAAGCAAGACAGAGAAGAAAACAATGCTCTCACTCAGAAAACACAAATTGCATATATCCCAATAATGTTTGGCTGTAAGGCCGATATCCTCCGGGATAACCCATGCCCCAGTGAATTTGCTCTGGGGTTCTTGTGTAGTTCTCTTCACACACAGAAGAAAGACCTGGTGCACAATCCATGCTGTATGTGAAACTTTTAAGCATCTATGCTGCAGCACTGATTTTTCTTTTATTATGTCCTCTTTGGCAACTTCTATTATTAAAAACATTAAATGTATCATTTACTAAATCTTGACCTTGGGATAACTCTTGAATGACTCCCAAATAAGTTTTAAGCCATTCCCTTTATGGGAGGTCAAGACCTGTGCAAAAGTTCAAGTGTCATTTTTTTCACCTTTTTTTTTACAGATTTCCAAAGTGTGGAGAAATACAAAAGTATGCACAAGTAACCCTACTGATTACCTAAGACTGATCAAAATCAAAATTTTACAGCTTATGTTATTTCCAAGTATTTCTGTATCCCCCCTTTTTCTTTTTTTGCTAGCTGCACAGTTGCCCCTTGTTTGACTGGTTCCTGCATTTACCTTCCACAGAAATAGGCTAATTGATTTCTAACTAGTACCCTCGTATTTAGAAAGTCAAAAAGAATAATATAAAAAAAGGTTTTTTTTTCTTTAGAATAGCTATGTAAATAGTGTTCAGTCAACTGTGCTGAGGTTCACACTATGGCCTCTTGTTCACAAAGCCGGAACGGGTTGACGGTGATGGAGGGTGCTGGCTCTGGAAGCAAAGAAAGGAAGAGTTGGGAAGGGGGAAGGGCAAGTTTTAGGGTCTGTTTCAGGAGGGAGGGACAGGGGAAGGGGGGCATTTTCTATGCTCGAAGAAACTACCTGTGATCCTTCCTTACCATTGTGCTGCCACAGTGCACTGGCATAGTTTCCAGTGATTCTGTTTACGCAGCCCTTGCCATCCATGGGCTGCATAAACAGACCCACTTTCCGGTGCACTACTTTCCCTTTCCACAACTGCAGAAGTGCTGCCACAATGTGCAACATGGTGGTGCTGACTTAAACTGCGCATGCGTGACTATTGTGCACACATAGTCATGTCAGCACTGCCATGTTGCACACGGCTGTCTCTGGGGCAAACTGCAGTTGTGCCAGTATCATGCATGTGCAGTACTGTAATCACTGCAGTATTACTTACGACTGACTCTGGTGCAAACAAGAGTACCGCAGACTCTTTTCAATGCTCTTGCCACTCCTAAAAGCTTTCCACAGCCATACCAGCTCTGATCAGAGTTTGTTTCTAAATTGCCATGTTGATATCCTTGCAGGGAACCCCTACCCACTAGGAGACAACATGGTGCAGTCAAAATGCTTTGGCTGTGTGGCCGCCCGATGGGCCAAGTTCAGGATGGGCAGTGCCTGGTGGGGTGCTGCATGGTGTAATGCACTCTAGACTGAAAAAAAAAATTCCTGCTGTCTCAACAACAGTTCATTGAGCCTGATCAGGGTATATCCCATTTCCTGTCTGATTACAGGGCAGGGTATATCCCTGTTGGCTTTGAGTGTACATCCCTGATAGACAGCAATAGGGGAACAAAAAAAATAATGTTTTGGTTTCTAAAATGAAAAAAAGAGCCAGCCCCATAGCACTACAGTACCGTCAGTACTGCTAACTACTGTACTTTGATGAACCGAGTTTCCAAATGGACTTTGGTTACTTGGGGGCCAGCCAGGGGAGACAGGACTGAACATCCCATGGATGGCTCTTCTCTCAGGAAGTGGGGGCACAGACAGTGTCACCCTGTGTGACTGCTCTGGTGCTCTAGCGTGAGCTGGGTGTAGGTGATGACAGCTGAGCAAAGTGGATGTGCAAAAACAGAAAATGAAATGAAAGGATTCTGAAACAGCAATAAAAGCAGACAGCCTTTTTTTATTTGTGAGATAAATAACTGCAAGCAAGAAAAGGATAGCAAAATGATGAAAGCAGAAGAAGCAGTGCCCTAAATGAGCCGTATCTGTGCAACATTAGAGTAATGTGGGAACTGGGAAGCAAGAAGATTTTAGGAATGTTGTTTTTGTATGCTTTGTGCAAAAGCAGAGTGGCGAGTGGTGTGCTGTGCAGTGCACTCAGTTTCACTACCTCATTGGTGTGAAGTTGCAACATGAGAAGCAAGTTACAGCACTCACTGGGTTTTCATTCACCTTGGGGCTATTATAGTTGTGTTCTCATTCAGTATCCTTGCTGTTTGTAAGATACATGACAATAACATGTATTAAAACAACAAGAAGTTATAACTGGTGCAGAAAAAAAGTTAATGTATTATATTATAATGAAGATGTGTGCATTAAACACTGCAAGAAAGAAGCATAGGGGACAAATACGCAGGTTAACTTTATGAAGAAAAACAGTCATCAAAAGCAGATTTAAGAGACTATGTTTCTACTTTTATGGGGGTATCTCATATTTGTACCCAAGTAGTGGCAACTTAAGCATAATGAAAACAAGCTGTTGGATGTGTTCAGAGTCTAGTGTTGAATGATGAAGTTCAACATTACAAGGTGTGCTAAACATCCTCTCTGATGGCACCCTTCTAGGGGGCAACTGATATATCTCATAGCAAGTTATGCCACATGAGGGGATGAATGCATCTTCTGTGCCCAGTAGCGTAATGGATCAACCTGAAGTGGCTCAAGGGACTCTGCAAAATAGCCATTCAAGATATTTGTCACAGAAAAAAAGCTGTGACTGTGTCCTCTTCTGTTGCTCTTGATGTAAGAACATGCTCAATGGTGCCCACTCACTCCCATCAGTGCTGCTTTCCATAACAGGTATTTCTTCCCCACCTCCACCAGTGAAACTGAACTTGCCAGATGGAATTCCCCGTCTCTCATGACCTTATGCACTAGCCACTGGTGTCACCAGTCTCCACATGCAGCCAATCAACTCATCACACATTTCCTATCAAAAATAAATCACTCTGTGGCTATTCATAGCCATGTGAAGGACCTCACATTGAACCACGGATTCAGCAGGGTTGCAAAATTTGGCTGCAACTATCCAGCACTTTCACAAACCTTGCATCCTGTTCAGCTTGCAGGTGCTCAATGAGCACAGCTGTTCCATTTGGAATCTCATTGTTTTGTTTTACCTATCTCTCCATGGATGCCTTCAGTATATGCACTTCTGGGATCACCTAAATCAGAGTGGCAGTGGACACACTTAGATCACAGGTACTTCTCTTAAATAGCCCAAGTGCTCTCACCATGGCATCAACCAGTGATCACTCATGGCGGCCTAGGACTCCCCAATGTCACACTCCATTGCCATGTCATGAAGTGTGTGCTTCTGTTCTAGCAGTCTAGACAGCATCAGGTATGATAAATTCCATCTGGTACTGATACCCTGTATCAAGCAGTGTTGAGACACAGCAAAACATTGTTTCACTTCTCTTAGTTGGTTAGACGCCTTTACAAATTGATAAAAATAAGCACAGTAGCATTACTACTATGAGGCAGCGCAGATGTGACAACTAGATTCAAGGTGTGAGCAAAGCAACGAATGCTGAAATAATTCCCCCAGCAACTGCTCTTGCCATATTTGCCCCATTATCAATGACAAACAAAAACAACATGTAGGTTGGTACCAACTGCCCAGGACTGCAGCATGTCTTGAATGAATTGCCAGGATGTTTGGTGATGTGAGTTCTTTCTCCATTAGCCCAACATTTAGAGCAGTGTACCTGGAGTGACTTCCAGGTAGAGGGGAATAAAGTGACAGCCAGTGAAAGAGGGAGAGAAGGAGGAATCTGCAACAGGAGACATAGGGTTTTGCACGCACCAGCATGTCCAGTGTGCGGTCAAGGACAGATATGCATGCGTGGAGTTTATACTGCTCCAAATGTCTGAGGTGCAGTGGAAAACTCCACCCACAGCCTGCAAGAGTAGTGTGGTAATTGCCATTCTCACACCCACATATATCTTTGGCACCACAGTGGATG
Organism: Neoceratodus forsteri; assembly: GCA_016271365.2. Classification (NCBI taxonomy): domain Eukaryota; kingdom Metazoa; phylum Chordata; order Ceratodontiformes; family Ceratodontidae; genus Neoceratodus; species Neoceratodus forsteri. Next base: position 334,831,555 of record CM028137.1, on the reverse strand, counting down.
AAAATGTGGAACCTGATAGGAGTTGGTACTGTGGCTGCAGGTGCTGCAGAAGTCTGCAAAAGCCATTGTCTTCCACAGGTGAAAAGATATGCAGATCCAACCCTTTTCACCTATGAGCTTTGTAATGTGTTGAGCTGCTGGATGGGATAACTGGTATTTAGTTCTGGCCTAGAAGGCTTCCACTATTGACACTGACTGTGGAGGAGGGTATGATCCACGCTTGCCAGATGGTGTGCAAATAGCAGGGGACTGGTGCCTGGTGGGAATACTTGGGGTCAATAGAGGACTGTTTGGTGTTGAGAGAGATGGAGTGGTAGCAGCAGCAGGTGCTGCAGCACTTTTTTCAGAGGCAGAATGTTTTGTGGCATTGCCAGTGCCATCAGCACCATTGTCTGCATCATCACCATGAGATGGGTCTGATGGAACCACAGGCACAGATCCTCACACTTTAAAAACCTGGGGATCTTTTAACTTTAGGTGGCTCATTAAGTTGCTGGCTGTTAAATTTGCCAGAGATTACCCCTGCTGATAGTGGTACTGCACATTGTGCACACAGCCTTTTTTTCTTATTTTAGTAACGTGAAATGCAACCATACTATACTCTCACTACTTCTGACATCACTCATGCGGCTAGTGTCACCAGTAGTACCGCCACCCTTTTGGTGCCCCCTAGCATTTCTTGTTTGGACCCACATCTGTGGGATTTCCCCTGGCACCATTGGTGCTCCTGTACCTGCTCTACTTGGCTGTTCAGGCTGGGATATATACTGCTGAACAAAGTGCTGAAGGGTAGCTTGCCAAGAATTTTTTGGGGGTGGGGGATCCATATCCTTCTTTCTGCTGCCAATGCAACCTTATGATGTTAACGTTTTTTGGCCATCTGACTTTCTTGCTTTATGGCTCTCAAGGAACTACCCATACTCTGCCTCATCATCAAAGCTACTTGTTAGACTCCTTAGATGATGTATCAGTGGGAAAATCTCCTGCTGGAAAGTACTCAGACCTGGATGTATGCACCTCCACCTCACCTGCTCTGTTAAGTTCGACAGTAGAGGAGAGGGCAAGAAACAAGAGGAGTCACAGTAGGGACGGACACAGTACTGGAAATAGTTGTTCAACTGGCTTGGGCCACAGTGGTAGCAGTGGCCAGTGTCACTGTAGCAGTATTGGTGATTGCCATGGTTACAGTGGCAGTTGTGGTCTGGGTTACAGTGACAGGAGTGGTCTGGGTCACAATGGCAGCAGTGGTCTGGGTCACAGTGGTAGGAGTGGTCACTCAGTCACAGTGGCAGCAGTAACTGGCAGGGCCACTGTTGCAGCAGAAGCTGGGATACTAGTGGTCTCAGTGGATGGGTGGTGGATCAGAGCAGTGGTGGGTATAAAGGAGGATGTCCTTATTATGGTGGTATTGGTGGCAGTGGCAAGGGATGAAAAGGACACAATCACATTGGTAGTGTCAGTGACAGTTAATGACAGTGTCCTCCTAGCAGTACTACTAGTATGTTGAATGCTACTTTTACTTTTTTTCCCTTGTGTCAGCTGACACTATACTGGTGCTGGTGGAGACTGCAGACTTTGATGGGGTAAAACATAATTTTGTATAGCGAATGTGCCCTGAGTGTTTCTCTGTGGTATACTGCTGCTCACCATCTCCTGCTGCTTACTGCTCTACACCTGCAGCACCTTTGCTGGGGCTGCTGGACCAACTATGTTTCTGGTACTGTCCTCCATCTGCCATGGTGGTATTCCTTACAGGACTTTGTAGTAAATTTAAATTATATTATTATTAAATGCAGTCACAAGTCACTGCAGTAATGGTGAGCGGATAAGTCTCAGTGACGGTCAACTAATAATACTCAAGCCTGATGTTTCTCAGAAAAAAATGATATCTCTTCTTTGGCCCATATCCACAAACTTTGAAAAATGTCTCAAGTGTACAGCCATGCACACACACAGAACAGAAAAGCTGCTACCTGAAGCGGTGAGAGTCAACCAACTAGTCCAACTCTCCCAGCTACGGTGCACTCGTACTTGTTTAAGTGGCTGTTGAGGGACCCAAGACCGAGTTCCTCACAGGAAAATTTCTAATATGAAATTTAAATTAATTAGAAAATCAAGCTACCATAACAATGCTGAGCTAGCAAGTCTTGCTGAGTGTCAACTAATTCTAGTCAAGCCTGATTGTTATCAGAAATTTTTCTTTTTTAAATCTCTTCTTGGGCATACAGCCACAAACTTAGAAAAATGTCTTGAGTGCACAACCATGCACACACAGAACAGAAAATCAGCTACCTGAAGTGGTGGCCAAATGGAGTCAGCTGGCTATTCCCACCCTACCAGCTACGGTGCACTCGCATTTGCCTAAGTGGCCGTGAAGGGACCCAAGCCAGGGTTCCTCACAGGAAGATTTGTGCAATGAAATTTAAATTATACGTATTGTAAAATCAAGTCTCCGCAGAGCTATTGATTCTCATTGACTGTCAACTAATTCTAGTCAAGCTTGATTTTTCTCAGGGAAAAAAAATATTTTTTTTTAATCTCTTCTTGGGCACACAGCGACAAACCTAGAAAAAATGCCTTGAGTGCGAAGCTATGTACACAGACAGTCAGAAAAGCAGCTAACTGAAGTGGTGGGAGTCAGTGACTAGTCCCACCCTCCCAGCTACTGTGAACTCACACTTGCTTAAGTGGTCATGGAGGGCTTGAGCCTGGGTTCCTCACAGGAAAATTTCTGTTATAAAATTTAAATTATATTTTTTATGAAATCAAGTCACTGCAGCAATGCTGAGCTGTCAAGACTCGCTAAGTGTCAACTAATAATAGAGACGTCTAATTTATCTCCGAATAAAATATATTTTTTAATCTCTTCTTGAGAACACAGGTACAAACTTAGAACAAATGTCTAGAGCACACAGCTGTGCACACACAGAACAGAAAAACAGCTACCTGAAGAGGTGGGACTCATCCAGCTAGTTCCATCCTTCCAGCTATGGTGCACTCACACTTTCTTAAGCAGTCAGGGAGAGAGGAAAGATTTCTGATATGAAATTTTATTTTTAATTATATTTATTATAAAATTAAGTCACTGCAGCTATGCTGAGCTAGCAAGTCTCACTGAATGCCAGCTAATTTCTCAGGAAAATTATTTTATTTTATTTTTTTTTTCTTGGCCACATAGCCACAAACTTAGAAAAATGTCTTGAGTGAACAACCATGCACACACAGAACAGAAAAGCAGCCAACTGAAGTGGTGGGTGTCAGCTGACTTGTCCTTATACCAGCTACGGTGGACTCGCACATGTTTAAGTGGCCATGGAGGGACCCAAGCCTGGGTTCCTCACAGGAAGATTTCTAAAATGAATTTTAAATTACATGTTTTAATTAAATATGCTTTATTCATTTATAAAAAAAAAAAAAAAGGAGGCCAGACAAACAAACCAAGCTACAAGAATTGTGGCAATCTAACACTCACATGGAAAAGAATGAACCTTCCCCTTCCTCCCAGACCACCCCTCACCCCCCAATCATCGGGCCCTGGAACAGGAAGGGGAAGATACATACAAGCTAGTAACAAAAAGCATAAATGGTGAGGGTGGGATCAGTGCCCTAGAGTGAACAGCCAGGCATCCAGAGGGGCACAGCACCTAAGATATGCCTGAATGCAATGCTTCACGGAACCTAATGAGCGCTCCACGCACAACATATCCAGCACTTCCTTGTGCTACTCAGTGAAGGACAGAATAGTTCGGTCCATACAGTGTTGAAGGATGACATTTTAAATTATATTTATTATGAAATCAAATCACTGCAGCAATGCAGAGCTGTCAAGTTGCACTGGCTGTCAATTAATTATAATCACGCCTGATTTTTTCTCAGAAAAAAAAAATAAATCTCTTCTTGGGCACACAGCCACAGACTTAGAAAAAAAGTCTCGAGTGCACAGCCATGCACATACATAGAACGGAAAAGCAGCTAACTGAAGTGGTGGGTGTCAGCTGACTAGTCACACACTACCATCTACAGTGCACTCGTGCCTCACAGGAAGATTTCTGATATGAAATTTAAATTATATTTATTATAAAATCAAATCACTACAGCAATGCTGAGCTGACAAGTCTCACTGAGTGTCAACTAATAATTGTCAAGCTTGCTTTTTCTCTCAGGAAAAACATTTTTTCTAATCTCTTCTAGGGCACGAAGTCAAGCTACCAACAATAGAAAAATGTCCCTAAGCTAACTGCATTTCAGTTAAACTACCTGTCTCGTTCTTTGTTTCAGACAACTAAGTTACCAAAACATTACATTTCTAATAAAAGTAAACCCTTACAAAACCTTGCTCCCCTAAACTGTTAGTCTTCTTCACTACACTGCGGTTTCAATCTCATTTGTTTAGTACACACACAAACACTACACACGTGTTGTGTTGTGTTGCTTTGCATTGCGTTGTGTTGTGTTGGCCTACCTGTCTCTCTCTCTCAGCAGACACAAAACAGCTCCAGTATTTTCCCTTTCTTAAAAGCCTAATTTTTTACCCTGTAGTGTAAAAAATCAACTCTTTAGCTCAGGATTTAGAGAGGGGATAAAAAATGACAAGATTTCTGATTTTTTTCAAGTTTCAACAAGTGGCTGAAAGTAGATTCTCTCTCTGCTGCAGCTTGACTTGTCTGCATCTCCTTCCTGAGGCTTCTACAAGTGATGGGTCATATGACCTGCCTTCAGTGAACTTCCAAACTGGACAGGAGATCTCGGGAGATCTTGAACTCCCACTGAATAGCAACATGCCAAATAACCCCGAATAGCACCAATTATTTGTTTTTCTTCCCAAGTAACAAAACAGCCTATTATTTGTGATATTTGGGAAATGTTATTTGTTACTCGTATACCCCTAGTAAATGTTCCACTCCTCTAGTTGTTTCAATTTGACCCTGACACACCAGCTCCCCCATCTAAATATTTTCACTATCTAGGATGAGGAGATCCTTGCACTTCTTGAGCCAGCCAGTATTATATGTCATAAACAGAGACTCTCTCATTGCTAAAGAAAACAGTTATAGCCTTCAGAACCAGCTTGGTAAGGGATATAACAATAAATGACAACCTCAGTTCAGTATACTATAAGTTTTGGTACTTTGTACAGATCCTCTCCAATGCTGTCATTGCTTTAAAACTCATGTTGAATGTTGTGTCTAAAGAGATGTTTATCAGAGTATCTATTTCAGATGAAGAGAATCCAATTGAATTTTTAAGCAACATTCTGGCAATATAAACTTGATCGGGGGTGGGGGTGTCTAGACCTCCTCTATACTTTATTCAAATGGCATTTTTGTGTTCGAAGTGCGCACACCCTCAGCAAACATTTTGTTAGGAAAGTGGCTTTTGAGGGGTGTGACACTACCACTCCAATGCAGAGTGGTCTGCAAGGGGCTCGTCAGTGTCACACCAATCATCAGCCAGGCTGATCATGACAGTATTCTGGCTTGCTGGATGGAATCTTCATGTATTTTAAAGGAAAGAGCTGACCCAGTCATAGGTTGGTTCTTTCCTTTTGATCTACATCCCCCAGCAAGCACAACTGATCTGTCATAATCAGCCTGCTGAGGAATTACACCCTTTAACGAAGAAAAAACATCCATCGATGTCTGTTGCTGGCCCTGACGTTACTGTCTCCCCCCCCCACCTAACCCTCCCTCTCAACATCCACCACCCCACACACACCCACACACCCACAAACATAACACGGACACTGGAGGTGCCCAATCCCACAGTGTCACCACCTGAAATAAAGAAAACTGTCCCTCATAGATTGTTTTTGAAAATATACCCTGTAAAAAAGAAAACTGTCCATTGACATCAGTTTCTGCCACTGCCTTTACTGTCCACCCAACGGACCCTAGCACTCAGCACCCACCACCCCAACCCAGCCCCACAAACATAACACCGACACTGGGGGTACACAATCCCCCAGTGTCATCACCTGAGATAAAGAAAACCATCCCTCATCCTTTTTTTAACCCTGTAAAAAAGAAAATCCTCTTATTGATGTCTGTTGTGCCATTAGTCCCCCCCCACCTGACCGTCCCACTCTGCAACCACCACCCCACACACCCCCAAGTCCCTACTTACCCATCAGGGGTCAAATGCCATAATCCTCTCTGGACCACAGACACATATTTGCTCTTCAAAGTCAGATTTCACTCTTCAAGGCCCTTGCAAAATCATGTATTTGGGGTACAGGGACACAGGGGAGGCTTACATGATGGAAGGGGGAAGATACTGACGGCCACCAAACAGGAAAGGGATTTTGAGGTAATCATATCAGATGGCCTAAAGGTGGCCAAACAATGTGCCAAAGCTGTGGGGAGAGCCTGTGAGGTACTCGGGTGCATAGGGAGAGGTATCACCAGCAAAAGAAAGGAGGTGGTAATACCACTGTACAAATCATTGGTGAGACCCCATCTGGAGTACTGTGTCCAGTTCTGAAGGCTTCATCTCCGGCAGGCCATACATAGATAGAGTAGAGGCAGTTTAGAGGAGGGCAACAAAAATGGTGCAGGGGCTACACCAAAAGTCATATGAGGAGAGACTGGAGGACCTCAATATGTATACCCTGGAGGAGAGGGGAGGGGGGGAATGTGATAGAGACCTTCAACTACCTCAATGGCACAAATAAGGTACAGGAGGGTAGCATATTTCAGAAAACGAGATGTTCTAGAACAAGGGGTCATGACATGAGGCTGGAAGGGAGTAGACTAAGGGGGTAACATGAGGAAGTATTTCTACATGGAAAGGGTGGTGGATGCAGGAAACAGCGTCCCAGCAGAGGTGGTAGGGGCTAACTCAGTAGGGGAATTCAAAAATGCATGGGATAGGCATGGGGAACCCTAGCGATAAGAAAGAGAATGAAGCCAGAGATTAAGTAAGGTCTGTGGTTTTTGCATCAGGTAGGGAAAATGGGAAGACAGGGTGGGCCTAGCGGTCCTTATCTGCCATCAATTTCTATGTTTCTGTGTTTCTATGGACTGCAACTCAGGAAATCAGGTACGCAGTTCAATGTTATTTCAGTAGAGTTTTGAACTTAGTGGCATACTGTAACTTTGCCATTTTTTTATATTTTTGCCACAGATTTTCAATATGCCTTTTTGGGATCCCACTTCATGAACAATGGCAGTGAAATTAGGCAAATCTGTCCTGAAAGGTGATTTTGCGGTTGCTGCATGAATTCACCTTTCAGGCAGGAGCTTAAAATGTTCTCCACCCATGTTCATGAGATGCAGGAAATTGGACATAAAAATACTTAAAAAACAACCAAGTTATGAGCCTACATTGAAATTTGCAAACACAGGTTCGTAACTTTGGTAATTTTCAATATTTTGACCCATAATGTTCAACATAGCATTTCTTCACAGCACCTCATGAATGTGACAGCTGTCATTTTTCAAATCCTGGCCAAAATGTGTTTTTGCACTTGTGACGCAAAATCATCCTTCAGGCAGGATTTGAAAATGTTCTCCACCCTTGTTCATGAGGTGGGCTCATAAGAAGGCTATGTGGGGTCATAAGAAGGCTATGTTGAAAATCCAGGGTAAAATATGAGAAAACAACAATGTTATAAGCCTACGTTGCAATTTTTCAATGCACACTCATAACTGTGGTAATTTTCAATATTTTGACCCCAACCCTTCAACATAGCCATTTTTTCACACCACCTCATGAATGTGACAGCTGTCATTTCTCACATCCTACCCAAAATGTGTATTAACACTTGTAGTTCAAAATGATGTTTCAGCCATTGTTTTATAAATGATACATGTCATGCTCAGAAGGAGTGGTCATAAAAAGATTATGTTGAAAACTAGAAGTAAAAATGTGAAAAAACAACTAAAGTTATGAGGAAACTAACTGTTCCAGCATTTACTCATAACTTTATTTTTAGCAGATTTTGGCCCCTTATGTTCAACATATCCCCTGTGTTACCCCACCTCCTGAACATGGCAGGTGTCATTCTTCAAATCCCTTATGAAACTTATTTCCACAGTCACACAGCAAAATCACCTTTCAGATGGGATTTTAAAAATGTCCACCTGTTTTGATCATAACATCAGGTCATAAAAAGACTGTTGGACATTTGAGGTCAAAATGTGGGAGCCCACTTAAAAGTCGATATTGCTTGCAGCTGCCCTATCCTGGATAATTACACTCTAAAAATCTGTCAAAGCAGGACACCACTGAAAATGAGACATTGCATCTCATCTGCTCTATCCTGGGTAAATATATAGTAAAAATGTGTACAAGTAAGACCCAGTACAACAGCAATACCAGCAGCAAATATTCGGCACTGACAAATGCTTGTTCCGTCTAGCCAGCTCTGCATTCCTAGAAAAGAGATCTGCCAACCTGAATGCTCTTTGTTCTCTCCAATTCTGTCCAGAATTGTCAGCAGTCTCATTGGTGGAAGTGTCTGGTCTCTCTCTCCATCACATTGCTGTTGTTGTGCAGTTCCCCAATTGTGCTCTCTTGTGAAGATGCTGACCCCCATTAGAAGCCTTAGTATCCACTAAGCCCTCAGAACCTTGTGTCTAGATCTGTACTGATGGCTCTGTAGCCCCTGAGTGCTGCATGATATCTGCAGAACTCACAGCCCTCCGCTGTGAAATTTACCCCCAGTCTCTGCCATGGTGTATTTGTTTAGTTATATGCAGTACAGAATTTGAGTCACTCACCAGTTCTGAAGCCCTCTGCTCGAGACTGTTCTCCTGTGCAGAGTGGGTTGTTCCCATAGCCTCCAAGTGTTCTCTCTCCATCTCCTCTGATAAACCCAGGACAGGGTTCTAATGTGGGAGCAGGGACGCATTACTCATGTGTTGGCAGTCTCAGTCAGTCGGGGAGTTTGTGAGCACTTTATGATGTTATGTAGTACTCTCAGACATCATTTTATGTTTGCTTGCACACATGTGCAAGAAATATAGTGCCATCATCCGAGTTTTTGTAGGCGTGGCACCCTGTCTTCCAATTTAGTCAGTGTGTTTGCAGGCGCGGCCACAGTTCACCAATGAATGCTGCAGCTATCTATGACAGCAGTTGCAAATGCAGTGGCGTACAGTTGAAAGGGAGAGACCGCTTCAGTGAGCAGCGATAAGATAGTGTTGATTAGCATATTGCTGGCAATCCTGCTTGTATACATCTCTGCTTTCTCTTCCTGGAACATAAATTCAGTTTGAAGTGAACTACGGCAGACAAGGGTGCCGAATCCACCGTTGGCTCAGCATCCCCCCAACACACTTCCAGGTGCCATGCTGGGAGCCCACCCCAGCATAGCAAATGTCCATCTGCTGGCCCCCCAAACACACTTCTAGGTGCCATGCTGGGAGCCCACCCCAGCGTGGCAAACATCCATCTGCTGCCCCCCCAAACACACTTCCAGGTGCCACGCTGGGAACCCACCCCAGCGTGGCAAACCTCTGTATGGCTGACAGGGGTGCCCAATCTTCCGTCAGCTCCACTGCCCCCAAAAATAAAAGTTCCAGCTGCCACGCTGGGAGCCCACCCCAGCGTGGCAAAAGTTCCACGTCGGTTTCCTAAAAGAAAAACCTAAAAACAAAAACGGTCCTCGTTGCTTGTCTTGCCCCCCTCCCCACCGCACCCACCTCTGCGCACCTACCTCCCACACCTCCACCTCACCCCATACTTACTTCTGGAGGCCAGCGAGACGATTTTCCGTGAACCGGGAACACGTCTGCACTCTTCAAAGCCGACCGCGAACTGAGGAAATGCTGGTAAGCTGTATAATGGAATAAATAGGGTTTTTTCAACTTTGATGCATATCTCAGGCATTTTGGGGAATTTTTTCACTAAATTTTCAACATGGTGTTTTTGGGACCCCTCCTCATGAATTCTGGCACTGCCATGGGGTTAATTGGCCCCGAAAGGTGATTTCACGGTCACTGCATGGAACCACCTTTCGGGACCGATTTAAAAATGATAGTGCCACAGTTCATGAGGTAGGCCCCGAAAACCCTATGTTGAAAGTTTGCGAAAAATTCCCAAAATGACTAATTTATTTAGCGCATGCTATGCAGTTCCCACGAATGTCAGAAGTTCTCAAATTTTAATATTTTCACTCCAGATTCTCAACATTGCCATTTTACCACACCTCCTTATATGCAGTACAGCTGTCATTATTCACATCTTGCCCAAAATGTGTTTCCACGCATGTAGCGCACAATGGCACAGTCGGTGTGCGAAATCAATGTTCAGGACAGATTAAGAAAATCACAGTGACACTGTTCATGAGCAGAGGTCTTAAAATGGCTATGTTAAAAATTTGGTGATGAAAGTCCATAAAATGACTGTGTTATGAGCGAGCATTGCGCAGTTTCCATGCACCCTCGTAAGTTCATGAATTTGTAATATTTTCAGTCCAGATTTTCACCACTGGCATTTTTCCACAATCCCTTATGAACAGTACAGCTGTCATTTTTCACACCATGGCCAAAATGTGTTTTCACACTTCCAGCACAGAAATGCGTGGTCGCTGTGGGAAATCACTGTTCGGGACAAATTCAGAAAATCACAGTGACACTGTTCATGAGCGGAGGTCCCAAAATGCCTGTGTTGACAATCTACTGTAAAAAATCCCCATAGTAATTACATTATGGGTGTGCGTTGCACAGTTTCTACGCACGCTCGTGACTTCACCATTTTTATAAATATTTTCTCTGCAGATTTTCAACAGTACCAATTTTTACACCTCCCCATGAACAGTACAGCTATCATTTTTCACATCCTGTTCGAAAAGTGTTTTCGCACCTGTGATGCCAAATGGCGTAGTCGCTGTGCAAAATCAGCTTTCAGCTAACGAACTGATATTGCCACCGTTCATGAGGTGGGGGTCACAAAAAACCATGTTGAAAATTTGGAGTGAAAATACCAACGAATGCCTGAGGCATTAGGGTTTCTGACCATAATGCCCTACCCTGTAGAGACTGACAGGCATCAGGGGTGTGACTTGGGATTGTCGCCTGTAATGCTCATACCATTCCACCCCCACCCACACCCTGCAGCCAGTGAGAAGCATCGAGGTGTGCCTTGGACTCTTCGGCCCCAAAGTTCACCCCATTCTCCTATACAGCACCCATCTCACCATATTTCCTGATGGAACAGGGTGAACATAAGGGCCAAAGACCCCAAGGTACTCCGTGACATTTGTCGGTGTCTGCCGGGTAGGGTGTGGTGAAATGACATGGCCGATATGCCTGATGACCCAAAGGCACACCCCAATGCCTGCCAGTATCTGCAGCGTGGTGGTGGGGTTGGCTTCAGTTCAATACTTCACTGCCATTCCTATTATGCAGCTCTGAAACTCCTACACTACCAATGCCAATGCCAGCAAGCAAACATTCGGCATTGACAAATGCTTGTTGATTGTAGCTTCTGTGCTACAGTGGGCCAGTGCACAGCAGACTGCTCAGCTGAACTGTTCCTAACAGGTGGCTTACACCATTGACAGACGTGGCGGGTTTGCTGAGTCATAAACTGACAGCAAAGCCAATTGATAAAAATATTTTTCCACACAGCAGCTAGAAGAGCTGCTTCCACCATGAAAGAGTCCAATTTGCTTGAAGAGGGTTTCACGATATCAGTGTCTGGATGACCAACCTAGAGACAGTACTGTGGCAAGTTTAATTTATTATTCATTTCAGGTGGGGCAGTCCTAATATCAGAAGCAAGTATTTCATCAGTATCTTTTGCAGTCTCTGGCATTTCTTCCTCAAGAGTTCATATATAATCTTGTGTTGCATCCATGGTTGCTCTTTTGCCATCTGAAATATGGCCTCTTGTTCCTCTTGGAGGGGCATCATCTGTGACTTCTTTCCAATATTCCAGCTGACAATTGTGCTTCTTTAGCCACCAACGTCTTCAACGCTTCAATTTTCCTCATAGTAACCATATCAATTTTTGTTGTCAACATAGTGGCCTCTATATACGGCTGAAGAGGGTAGAAGGCCATCCCCCAGCCCTAGTAGCATTGTCTTCAGCACTCCCACCTCCACCACCAGGGTCTGTCATCTTTGATAAGAGGGACAGAGGTTTTCCTTACTGGACAGTAGGGGATTCTCCTTGGTGAAGAAGAGTGGGGGAATATTTTATTAAAATAATTATTGAAACGACTACATAAGGAAAATTCTCAGAAAATTAAATCACTGTACAGTATTATATTCAGATTTAAACAAAGTAGAAACTAAGGTGAGGAAACAACAGAAAAGAAAACACATAAATACTATATATTATAATTAAATTTAATAAATACCACTGTAGTACTGTGAAAAAAATTCTATTTAGACTGAGGACCTCTTCCAGTTTTCTTGGGTTCCTTAATGTGGCAACCACTCTGTGTATTTCCACAATTTTTCAAATTCATTATGGGTTAGCTCCTTAAACTCCTTAGTACAGATGTCTTGTAAATATTGTTCTAGCCTTGTCGCTAAGACTGACAGAGGAACCTGTTCCTGCTGAAAGACTAATTTACACTGTACATTCCACAGGCAGAATTTGATGCCAACAAAAATGAAGCAGAGAGCATTCTCATGGTAACCCACAAACTTATCTATAAAAGTGGTGGTAATAACTTCTTCATAGGTGACATCTGAAAATTGTGGAGTATCTCACCTGATGGCCAGGAAGTGCAAAACTTGTGCATATGGATAAGTAATAAATGAGTGCTGTTGTATCTCAAGTGCCATACAGCAGCCTTGTCTAGGGCAATACTTCTCAACCAGTTGCTTATGTTTATGGTTATTCCTAACCCCTAATCTGCCATGACTACTCAGCCATTTCACATCCTACGTATACGAAGGGATACACTTGTCAGTTAGCTGTTTGACTGCCATGGGAAAAGGTTGTTGAGGGCACTCTTGCAGATCTCAGTCTACTTGAAAATGAAATATTATCTTAGCATATTGTTGCTTCCTGCTGTCACTGGTATCAGGAATTGTCCATAATTAGATTTTTGTAAATGCCAACTTCAGGCAATTTGGATATCCATTGAATTTCACCATTCTAAATTTCTGTTGTGCCCAATCCTGCCTAAAAGATTGAAAATAAGTCTTTTGAATGTACTGTTCTCTGTTAGAGCATTTGCTAAGAAAGTTTCTATATATAAAAATACTTCACATGAACACCACAGGGTTTATCATTCTTAATTTGCCATCTTTAATATCCACACAGGTAATGTTCCATTTTATGGAATTTATTATGCTACGCCACAGCATTCTAAAACAATGTTAAATAATTTAGTGTCTCCATATTTTTTGAAGAGGGGAATATAGCTGAGATATAAGAATATAGGAATCAGGAACATTTTGATTACAGAGATTCTCTTTTGTTTGAACAAGGTCCATTTTTTGCCACATGGAAACTTTCCTATCTGCTAACAATAGTTTATCTTCCCAATTTCTTTGAATCAAATCTCCAGTTCCAAAATAAATTCCAAGTATCTTTATTGGTTCTGTGGTAACACTCACTGTTCTTATTTCGGAAGGTGTAGCCTCACTTTCACTCAAAGCAACCTTTATGCTCTTATTCATATTTAAAGATGCTCCAGATGACTTTCCCCATACATTTGTAGTGACTGGAGTGACCTTTTGCCTGAATTGCTATCCTTTATGTAAAGGCAAAGTCATGTGCATAAGCTAAACATTTAATTGTCCACAAGCCAGAGCTGTCCATGATACAATGTATGCCCAGGTCCATCTCTCGGTGTCTAAGTACCGGATCAATAGCAAACTATTGACTGACTTAAGCTGACTTAATAGGCATCCCTGTCTAACCCCTCTAAGAATAGGCATTGGGGGGCATAATCCCATCAGTTTCAGAGGCAATACTGTTGCACTGGCATACAGTTCTATTACCCACTGTACAAGTAGGAGGAATGCCATAGTTCAGTAAAACAGCGAAAAGATAATCATGCACTACTTTATCAAATGCTTTCTGCTGATCAAGTGCTAACACATATCCAGTAGAGTTATTTTGGTTACTGACAGTAAAACGTCCCTCAGGGATGGACTGTAGTGGAGTGATTAGATGTTGCGCCACAATAGCCAATCAGACAGTTGAAATCTTAGTCAGAATTTCATAGTCAGAGTTTGGCATACTGATAGGTTGCCTATTTGTAATTTCTAAAGGGTCTCACTTCTTAAAAAGCCAAACCTGAAGTGCTGCACTAAAAGATCTGGTGACGTACCTGGAGTCTGGCATTTCATTATAGATGATCTGTAAGATCAGCATGCTATAAGTCTATCTGAAACAGTTTTATACAATTCAGAGTCTAAATCATCTTCCCCCGGTGCAGTGCCATTGTTTTGTGATTGTATGGCTAACTTTATTTCTTGTATAGTAATTGACCTTGTTAAGGACTGTTGTCAATGAATGCATAAAAGAGGTCATTTATCATCATTTTCTCTCCAAAAGTGCTTCTAACATTGTTCCCTAGGAAAGATTTTACTTCCTGTGGATCAATTAGCATCCTCTCCTGGTCATTCTGTAATATGGACATATTTGTCCTTCTCACATGCATTCATATGGGTCCCCTTGTTTTCCTGTTTTCTGGAAGTTCTTCAAAAAAAAAAATAGGGCACACTGGATGGGCCTTGCGGTCCTTATCTGCCGTCAGCCTCTATATTTCTATGTTCTTATGTTTTCACTTATGTCTCACGTTTTTGCTCCGGTAGGAGAGAAGTAGCTCTGTCATTCTGTAAGGTTCTCATTTCCTGTTTTACATTATTTATCTGTGTGGTTAAAGAACTTACACTTTGAGTGTTTTTTTCCAATAGGTTTTGTAACTGGTATCTTATGGACAAGAACTGCCTAAACCCACCAGCGTTATGGTGCCGAGCCATTAGGGTGTCAATCAGCAATGTCGCCAACCACTGTTTTTCTATGAGGCTGTGCCCCACCATCAACTTCAGGGTGGGCGGACCTCAGGGAGGGGTGGAGAATCTTGATTTTGGTGCCCTAATGCCGGCGCTCTGAATGCCTGCAGTGAAATTTCATCTGTGCACTTCTAGTTGCTAAATTCTTAAGACAGAGTTTTAAATATCTTTTGTCTCTTCCCACCAAGCTAGGTGTTGTCATAAAAAAACTAAAACCAACACTTCAACTGCAATAAGGCTTTGCATCTCTTTTTGCACCTTATATTGTAACAAAATACTAGTATGTAACCTTCGAGGACTAGGTCTTGGAACATCTGAGTTACCTGATTGTAGGTTTATTGCCAACATTTGGTGGTCTGATATTGCAGTAGGAATTAGTTTAGTTTGATAAGGTATTAATTGTGGGGACATCCAAATATGGTCTATCCTCATGGCCAGATTACATCTAGTGTAGGTAAAGCCACCTTTTGGACGTTTATATTGATAAGCATCTAACAGCCCCGCTGTAGTCATCATCTTTACTAGATTGTTAGAGTCACAAAATATTTTCTGGGTTTTGGAATGTCTATCTGCAGAAATTTATTTATTTACTTATTTATTTATTTATTTCATGTGCAGATTAACACCTTTGAGCCAACAGGCTCTTTTACAAAGGTTCCATGTCAGGTATAACAAACAGACAATTTACAAGGTTACATTTCAAAAGAGGAAGAGACAAGAATACAGTGGTAGTTTGATGGACATAGCTGATGCTAGGAATAATAGTGCAATTAAAGTCCCCTCCAATTATTGATACCTGGGAGGTGTGGAGAAAGGGTTAAACCGATTTAAATAATGTTATATGCACTGCTGTAGTCCGGGGACATAAGATTAATAATTGTAAAATGCATCCCACCTAGAAGTGAGTCCAAAAGCAGGGCCGTTCTGGGGTCAATTTCCACCAACTTCAGGACAGTAACTTCTGTATCTTTGAACAAGATCCCCAAGCCATCATATGTGTCTTGTCCAAACCATCAGAAGGAGAATCCCCAATGTCACATCTTTTTTTGATTATTCTATTTCTAATAGTGTTTTGATTCTGGAATCTTGTAGCAAAAAGACCTCCTAAAGGGAACCTTTTAAAATAGAAAAGATATGCATCCCTTTTTCATATTCAAAATATTGTTGACATTAAGAGTGGCTATTGCTACTACAGTATGGGTACTCATGATGGTGAAGTTACTAAGGAGGTGAAAAAAATATTCCTTAAGTACGTCCCTATTTTTCATACTGTATTTTTTCCGCTGTCTTGTTTTCCTGTTTTCTGGAAGTTCTTCCATCTCTGAGGAAGCAATTCTTTGTGACAACAGTATGGAAGATGCCAAACAGGAAGCTTCAGAATCTATTTCACCATCTGATGTACCCCATTCCCTTTGTGATGAAAGAGCTTGAAATTTGTTTGATATGGTGACATTCTCAACAGTCTTGAGGTATTTATTTTTTGGATTCTGTCTTTTCAAAGCTTTTTCCCCTGGTCACCGTTGTAAACTATAGGGGGTGGGCACATAATGTCAATCTCAAGTCTCCATTTGGTCAGGTATTGGAGGTTGGGGGAGTCAGGATTAGTTTCAATTGATGGTGTAGATGGGTCCACCTTCTGGCTACTGAGTTCTTCCTCTTAATGATCATCTGCTGAAGTCACCTCTGGCTGTGTGGGGGGTTAGTCCAATTCAGTATCTTGTGGAGTTTCTTTGTCATGAGGGGTTTCTGTATCAAGAGGGGTTATCAACTCTTTATTTTCCATCTGAATTTCTGATTCCAGCATCCTTTGTGAAGGTTTTGTTTCTGCTTGCTTAATTTGTTTCCTTTCACTGCCTCTGGACTGAGGAATTTTGTGCAGAATTTAGAAGGTCACTCTGGTCTGGACAGTCTGTATGGTTATGCACAACCCATGGGTACTAGTGGAAGGACTGTGTGGTCTCATCACATAAGCTACATCTCATTCCCTTCAGGCAGTACTGGCTAGTGGAGTCACACTCATAGCACCGATTGCATCTAATTTTGTTGCAGGAGTCATTTAGATGTCTCAGTGATCTGCACTTGAAACACTGTTTTGGTTACCCTGGGTAAAAACTGAATCTCTTGTCATGGCCCAGAAATAAACAGTTTGATAGATGTTTTTCAGACTTCTTTAATTTCACACGGAATATCCAGCCTCCCTTCCCGATATTCTCATTGTCGAGTATTGGTTCTGGGGCTCCTTCATTTGAACATTTTTGCAACAGTCAGTATTGTATGTCATAAACTGACACAACCTCTTTCCAGAACTGAATGGTGATTTTTTTCAAGATAGGCTTTGTCAATGGGATTACTATAATGGGCATCTAGATTTCAGTATATTTTAGTTTTTGGTACTTGATCCAGAATCTTTCCAGAAGAGTCGTCATCTTAAACTAACACCAAAGGTTGTATAACCAGAAATGTTAATCAATGCATACATCTCCAAAGAAAAAAAGCCCATCAAATGTTTCAGTAATGTTCTGGCCACATGCCTGAGGTGGGTTATCCAAACCACCCCATTATTTGATCCTTTTTGCATTTTTCCTCCAGGCAGGTTCTTCATTTTGGGTGAAAAGGTCTTCCATTCTGAAGGTTCTTTGCCCCCTCCAGGACTGGTTCCCATCATCTTGTCTCTGGTCCTCTTTTTGCCTGTGGTCCTCTTCATTTTGTCTCTTGTCCTCCATGGCAGAATATTCTGCAGTGGAGGTACTGGGTCTGATATGTGGAGACATGTCATCCTGCAAAGCAGGTCTCACAGGTGGGGTTTGAATGTCTATTAAAATGTCCTGTACCAACTCAGACTATCCTCTCTGCATCTGTCTCTGTCTCCATTGTCTCCTTCTCCCCTCTCAACTGAATTCTTTGTGATTTTCCACAGGCTACTCCATTTCCACTCACACTCCCAACGGGGTGCACTGAAAGCAACTAGGAGCAGCTGCAAGCGCCGTTCAGCAAGGTACTGGAAAAATGACTCTCCTACTCCTGAAGCTCACTACCTAACTGTGTTGGCCCACTGACGCTTCGTGCCAGCTGCACTACCCACCCACCCTAGCTCGGCATTTGATTTATGCATCATCAGGGTCACGTAACTGATCATGTGACCAGGTGCCAGTTAGAAACTAAGTCCCCACTTTCTCATTAGTTTATTATACTTCTTCACCATTAGGAGTCACCCCTGAGCCCACTGATACTGCACCTGTTACTGAGCAAACTGACTCTCCCTTCTGCCTTCATTCTCTCCTCACTTGGCCTTTCTCTTTCCTGGCTTACCCACTTCCTGATAGCATCCTTAGTTACCCCCACTGTCTGACTTACCTGGATTCGAACTTACAGCCCTCTACACTGGGGCGAACACCCTGGCCACTACACTGTTCTAGGGGTGCTACTGCTAACTAGGTTCCTGCAACCCTTTCTGTTGACACTAAACCTCCCTACCACCTTCTGACTTAATCTTTACCCCCACAGACCAAGCTTCTATACTCCATGTCTGCCCCACCTTCCAGCGTCTGACCACTGATACAATGTGGCACTCTATTATTACACTCTCCTCAGTGCCCTGCTAAAACTACCTTGGCCACTATATTCTGGCAACGATACTGTACCCTCGATAGGCGTGCCTTTAACACACTCAAGTTCCACAGCATCAGGCACCAAAACCAATCTTCCTAACCTGGCCCACAAGCCAGCTAGTATCACCTCCCATGCTATTCACCTGCCACCACACAAGGCACACTATCAATTCCTCCATCTCAACACTATAGTGATTCCTATGTGCTCTCCCAGACTCAACATAAAAAATGCACTACTCAAAATACAAGCTACTCAAATACATCTTGACCAGGCAGCTCCTTTTACTAATACTGCTGTCAGAAAATGTACATCCTAACCCAGGACCCCTGCAGATGCCATTTATTAATAACAATAGCCCCAGGGGGCTTAAAATCGCCTTTATTAACATTCAAAGCCTTCTGCCAAAGCTAGATCAACTCCGACTCTGGGTGCTACAGCACAGACCTACCATTCTCTCTATACTGTAGCTGAAACCGGGCTCTCCCCTGTGGTACCTGACACAGCACTCTCCCTAAATGGCTACATGTTATACAGATCAGACAGGATAGGTAAATGAGGGGGTGGCTGCACTCTGTATATCTTGGATTCACTACAATGCCAATAATTTCCTACACTGTCCCCTAGGGATGGTGCTCAATTAATTGGGGTCAAAATTATGCTAGGCAATGAAAGGAAATCTATTCACATCCTCTCAGTCTACATTCCACCAAAAGAAACTCGCAAGGGCTTCCAAACGGTCTTCAACTTCATTGCAAATTTGCCTAATGGCTTTGAAGTCATTGCACTGAGTGACTTCAATATCAACTGGCTGTCACCTGACTCTAATGCCTGTAAGGATACAGCTGCAGCCATTGACCTCTCTCAGATTGTTTCCTCTCCCACTAGAATAAACTACAAGATCATTACTAGCACCCTAATCAATCGCATTTTCTCTAACCACCCTGAGAGGATCACCAACACCACAGTGTTACCTGATGCCTTGAGTGACCACTCACCTATCACTTGCTGTTAGTCAAATAAAATTCCTACACATCCGTGCAGAACATCCTTTCAGTGGGTTCTCAAGAAAGGGCATTAGGAACATCTCCAAGAATATCTACACAACTGTGATTGGTCCCCAGTCTTCCTGGCTGAAAGCGTCAATAAGGCACTAAGCCTCTTCATCACATGCTTCAACATGGGCCTGTAATATATTCACCCTCCTCAAGAAGCGCAAGGTGAAAGGGGTCTCAAACCCATGGATCACACCCTCTCTCCTGCACCTTATGGCCTCTTATGACCACCTTTAGAAAGTGGCGCATGCCACTGGCAAACCGAGAGACTGGCAATGCTACAGGACCACCAGAAATAATTGTACCTGTGCTATATGGCAGGCAAATGCCTTATACTACCAAAGCATGTTTGTAGCTCCTGGGATAACAGTAAAAAATTCTGGGACAATATTAAAAACCTTAGGGGAAAACTCAGCCAGTCCCCTCCCACTCTCATAAACCACAATGGGCTCACCATTCAAGACCCCAGTGCAATTGCAAACATTCTCAACACTTCATTCAGTGATCTAAGTGGAGTCCTACCCCCAACATCTTCAACAAACTTTCTGTTAATAACTTTGCCCACTACAGGGTCCCCCCCTCCAAACTCTCCTCAATTCTATTTTAGATCGGTCTCCCCCTCTACTGCCAGGAAACACCTTATGAAAGTACTCGTCAAGTCAAGTCAAGGCACAGCTCCAACTCCCTTGATCTCAAGCTACTTCACCTCTCCATTGACGCTGCCTGGTCCAGCTCACCTGGATCCTGAATGTATCCCTATGCCTCAGTCAATTCCCATTGATCTGGAAAGCCGAGGTTGTGACCCCAATCCACAAGAGTGGTGATAGAGCAAATCACGCCAACTACCATCCCATTTCTATCTTACCACCACTTTCCAAAGCCCTTGAGCGAATAGTGGCAGAACAGCTATCTGCATAACTCTCTGCTCATGACATCCAGTGCCCACAGCAACATGGGTTTAGGAAGCTGAGCCCTGCTCACCTATACAGACTTCATACATAAAGCCCTCAACCGTGGTCACCTTGTAGGATCTATCTACATAGATCTTATAAAGGCCTTTGATACAGTCAGTCACTCCCTTCTGCTTCTGATCTTACCTTCCTTAGGACTCTCTGAAGATGTCACCACCTGGTTCAGAAGTTACCAAGGGGGCAGAACCCACCGTGTAAAAATCTCGAACTCTCCCTCCACTAGCCACCCTGTACTATCTGGTGTTCTGCTGGGATCAATCCTTGGTCCCCTCCTATTTAGCCTCTACCTCAACACCCTCCCCCTAGCCTGCCCCAGCAACCTACTCCTGTATGCAGATGATGCTGTGATTTACGCAAGCCAGCCTGATCCTGCACCCCTTACCTGTTATTTGCAGTGCAGTTTTACCTCAATAGAAACATGGTTTGAGGAACAGAGATTAGGTGTGAACTATAAGAAGACCAAATCTAGGCTGTTGACAGGACAGCCTAAGTATTGCCACATCACTCTGGTGCTGCGTCAACTGCACTGGCTGCCGGTTAGGTGGAGAGTCCTCTTTAAGGTGGGTTTGCTCACCTTTAAGGCCCTACATGGTCTGGGCCCTTGTTACCTGAAGGACCTTCTTACACCTGTTGTCTTGGTCTGCTCCCTCTGCTCCTTCTCTAGGGGTCTCCATGCAATTCCCAGGATGAGTTTAAAAAAAGGCAGGTGGCGCAGCATTCAGTGTCGCCACCTCTGTCCTGTAGAATTCTCTTTCTCCAGCTGTTAGGGAGGCCCCTTTTATTGAGGTATTCAAAGCCCGCCTCAAGGCCTTCTTGTATAATCCGGCCTTCCCAGACTGTGTTTTATAGCTCTTACCTGGTCTCAGAATTTTGGGTTTAAATTAACCCTTGACTATTGTGAGTCTAGTTGCTACTGCTGAGGGTAGTATTTATAAAATCTTGTTTTAATTGTTGGAATATTGTATTTTATATTTATAGTATGTTGTGCATGTATTTATTATGATTTGTATAATGAAATTTTAATATGTTCAGCGCCCAGAGCCTCTGGGATGGGCGTTTTCTTAAATAACATTTGCCTTGCCTCTGCCTTGCCCTGCCATCATCTTTGCTGGACCTCATAACAAGTTTAAAACAACCCAACTACTCATCTACAACAACATCGGCACAACACTTGAGCAGGTTTCCTGTTTTAAGTACTTGGGCATCACTCTAGACAACACACTCTCCTATCAAGAGCACATTTCGAACATCTTCAAAACTACCAATATCAGACTTGGACTCCTCTATAGGCACAGGCATTGCATGATCCAAGAGGCACTACACCTTGCTGTGACTAGCTCCATACTATCAATCATTGATTATGGCCTTGCATTCTATGGTGCTGCCTCTGCCACTGCCCTCAGAAGGATTGGGGTCACCCTTAACAAAGCCTGCCAGCTACTTACTGGTGCTAGCGGGGACACCCACACCTGCAACCTGTATGCTCAATCCAATTGGCTCAACCTTTATAACAGAACCCCCATCACACTTGCCTCTTGGCCAACAAGATCTCCTTAGGGTTATCCCCTTCATCTATCCAGCAGCATTCTAAGAGGGCCCCAGCAAACTTGCGCTGCACTAGAAGCTCACCAAATCAAGCTCTCTAGATTTTGTTATGCAGGACTTCCCAAGGGCAAAGAGCATTTATATATAGAGCACCCTTCTGGTTTAATAGCCTCCCAGCACATATCCAATCTATTCCCAATGTTGGCCCCTTCAAAAACTGTCTTTGACAACACCTAGTAAACCTTAGTAGCTGTGATTGTCACACTTAACCCTTATGACCCTCAGTACATAACTCTACAGCCCTCCACTGACAAGGCCCCCCAGGCCACTACTTTGTGTAACCACTGAGCCTCTGGTCACCCTCATCTTTCCTATACTATCTGGTAACTACTGCCAACTTTCCTCTATATAGGGAGCCCCACTCCTGCTCTTCTCCCTTCTCTTCTCCCTCCCTCCCTCTTATTACCTACTAACATCCTCTCTTTTCCACTACTAATACACTATTATCAGGCCTCCTCTGCCTATAGACCCTCCTACTAACTTCTAAATTTCTCCTTAATGTATTGCACTTAATATAATTTGTTAAGGTTAGTACAATAGTTTGTTGTTCAATTTATTCTCATGTTGTATCTCACCCATTGTAGCTGTGTTTGTTAATTCGTCCTCTGTGTAATTCATTTTTTGATATGGAGCCTTTGTAAATGAGCCCATGGCTCAAAGGTCTTAATTCCGAGATTCAAATAAATAAAATAAAATAAATAAATCTGTGCGTTATCCTGAATAGCCCTTGTGCTATTTTCCATCTTGGTAACCTTTGTATTTATAGGGTTACTGAGTCCCCTATTCTCCTTGCCCCTCTGCCCAGACTCTGCAAACAATAGACTGGTGTTGTTCCCATTAGCAGAAAAAAAAACAGTGTCAATCACCTGTGGGGCTGCAGGCTGTTGTGCAGGGAGCCACAGCTCGGCTGAGTAAGGGACTTGTATCAAACCCCAATTCACTTCCATCACTTCAACGTCCTCTCCCAGGGGAAGCTGTTGCTGCACTGCAGTTTGGATTTCTGCATCCATATACTATGCTACATCAGGAACAAGGGCATCTCAGTACAAGTGTTCCACAGTGGAAGTTAGAACAGGGACATGCTGCTGTGCTGTGTTTATTTCTGATGCTGAGGCAGAGGGAACAGTTTGTATGGCTGGGATTGGTATCTCCATGGAGGGAGAGGCAGGGGCTTTGCCCCAATTAATTTCTTGGGCCAGAGATACAGGTTCCACTAGTATTTGAGTCATAGTCCACTTGGTATGTAAAGTGGGGTTTTTGTTATGATGAGACAGTGGTTTAGCACATGCTGGTTTTTCAGACTGGGCGCAGCTCTTCTTTGGCTTCAGATTATTAGTTTGGGAGCTTATAAACTGACCATGGGCCACCTCACAGTTCACAGCACAGCTGGTCGTTTACTGTCAGGCAACTCACATATTATCAGTTTGGGGGGATTACAGAGGTCATAGTCTGGGAGCCAATTACCTTTCTAGGAGCATTTCATCCACCCAGTAGCCCATAAAGTGAAGTCAGTCATCCAGGAGTCTATCTCACTAGTAGAAGATTTGGAGGATTCAGTAGCAGCAGACCACCCATTTCTAAGCTGTAAATCTGCAGGGAGTTGTTTATCAGCATCTTGTTCCAGTCTCACTATCTAAAATATGTTTCTGTTACATATACTCAGATGCAGGGAGACTGAAAGCAGTGCTTCAAATGGGTCATACAGATTTTGTCTCAGTAGATGAAGTTGTTCTTTTGACAGCCAAAACTTAGCTTCTTCTGCCAGAAGGAGCATTAGCTGGGATTTTTTCTCGCGCATCTGGGCTGTCAATTGTGCTTCTTCAGCTACCACTTTCCTCAATGCTTCAGTTTTCTGTGTGGTAGATAATTCAGATTCCGTAGCAACAATTTAGCCTCCTGATTTTACTGGGCAGGTGGGGAAGCCTTCCCCCTTACCTCAGGAGCAGCTCCCACACTTCCATCACTAGAGTCCACCCTCTTGTCCAGCAGCCTTAACGGACAAGGGTTAACCCTACTGGCTAGTGTAGGAGAACTTCCCCAGTTGCATGGCCAACAACGCCACATCAAACTGTATGTTAATGCCTCTCCTCACCTTTGAAATCTTCTGGGCCATGCCTGCAAATAGGCAGGTTCTGTACTTGTCTAGTGTGCTTACCTTGTCAATAAAAACTAATTCAATAGAAGCCAGCCTGGTGGCACAGAGAGCTGAGGCACTGGACGTCTCACCTCACGGCATGCCGGCAACCCAGGTTTGGGAGCGAGCCTGGGTCGTCGGAGGTCAGTACCGGGGGCGGGCAGAGCAGGATGGAGAAGCCGTAGGGCAGCTCTCCTCTCCGGGGAGGTGGGGTGACATCCCTTGCTCACAGCTACCCCCTGGTGGAGGCCGAGGGGTTGTGCAGGCAAGGGTGCCAGCGATAGGCCAATGGGTGGGCGGAGGAGGGCCGTTACCGGGGCTGTAAGGCGCATGCTGCCTCCACACGCATGCGTCCTTCTCCTAGGGTTCTCAGGAAAATAAGGGGAGAAAAATGGAAAAAGGCAGCCAGCGGCAGGATGGCGAGCGACTCTCCGCAGGCACTGCTCCCAGACCAGGCGTAGGGTAAGCCTTGGTAATTCCTGGGGACGGAGCTGGGGGAGTCGGTCAAATGGGGGCCACGAGCGAGGAGAAACAAAGTAGTGCTAAAAAAAAAATAACTCAATAAATAAAACAGTTCCATTTAACCCACCACCCATGATGTACCTGTAAACAAGTTACAGCAGCTCAGTGCACCCAAGAATTAAAACTTAATAAATAAAAAAGCCCCCATGCAGCAGACCATGTAGCCTCTGGTGATACCTTCTTATCAGCACCAGTAGGGAAAGAATCAAGGAACAACTTATTTTAGGCATGGCAGATGCTAGTTGTCTCTGTTATTGACTGACTGATTTTTTTTCTGTATGTATTTATTTATTACAATATTGTTAGTTGCTTTTCACAGGTTTCAAAGTGACAGTTACAAAAACAGAATCCCAACATGGACCAGTCAGATATTAAATAAAAAAGGTTTTTGAGGAAAGGAGAGAGAGGGAGGACATGATAGAAACTTTCAAGTACCTCAAAGTCCAAGAGGGTAGCATCTTTCAGAAAAAGAGATGTGCAAGAACAAGGGGGTGCAATTTGAAGATAGAGAGGGGACGGCTTAGGGGCAATGTGAGGAAGAATTTTTTCACAGAGAGGGTTGTGGATGCATGGAATGGCCTTTCTGAGGAGGTCATGGAGTCAAAAACAGTGGGGGAATTCAAGAATGTATGGGACAGACACAAGGCAATTCTAGTCAGGGGCAGGAGGAAGTAGGCTGCTTGTTAACTAGGATCTTCAGCTTATCCATTAGGTAGGGAAATGGGCAGACTAGGTGGCCAAGCGGTCCTTATCTGCCATCAAATTCTGTGTTTCTGTTTCTGCCTTTGTTTAAAGATTTCCATGATTCTGCTGTTAGCTCTCCAGGTTTTCTTTATGTAGTTGATTTAGTTCCCATTCCCCCCAACCCCTGTTCTGGAGTTTAGATAGGTAAGGATGTTTCTTTTATAAACACCATTTGCATGTTTTGCTGTTGCTCTTGCCTCTTTGTATGGCTTGGTTTCATTTGATAAAGCACTCTGAGCCTGGGAATAATGCTATTTATAAAATGGCAAGAAAAAAATCTAGAAATGTCATTGGTCGAGAGGTGTTGCCTGGCCATGCATTAAATCTCTATAAGTGCATAGTCAGGAACTGTATCTCTTTTTCTTCCCCAAAAACTATTTTATAAGTGTAATAAGCCCCTCCAGGGTGTGCACTGTAGAGTTTTAATGCACTTCCCAAGGGCGTAACGACACTCGGCTTTTGGTCTTGTGCCTTACTACACCCCTGGGCCATGCATTAAAATCCTATAATAAATGCTGACTCCATGGGGCCGGGCGATGGGGTTTTGTCTGGCATGCTGGTGACCCAGGTTCACACCCAAGCCGGGGACAACAGGAGCAGAGACTGGCAGGGAGTGTTGAGAGCAACCGATGGTGCTCTCCTCACCCAGGGAGGAGGGTGCAAGCCAGCTTCGCCCTTAAGCAGCTCCTAGTGGCCAACCTGTAGGCAACTCACCTTGTGGTGAGGGTGACCATGCACCATGGGTGTGTTCGGCCAGGATGCTACAGCATGTGGTGCCAATGGGCTGGAGGAGTGGGCAGGGAGAAAATGGAAAAAGGCTGCCCGACTGACCAGATGATGAGTCGCGGGCCCCCCTCCATCAGGAAGCCCTGGTGAAATGCCTCTAGAGCTGCACTGGTAGCCCCATACCCCAGAAAGAGATGAATCCCAGTCTCTCCTCCCTGCACCCTCCTAGGGAGGGGGGCCCCCCAAAAGGTATACAACTGGGCTGACTGGTGGCACGGAACCGGGTGGCAGCGGATGGCAGGAAGGGGGTTAGACCTGGAAGGAGGAGGGGCCATTGGTGGCCTGAAGGAGTGGCTGGTCGGGCAGCAGGGAAAGGAGCAAAAAATTAAAAATCCTATAATAACTAGGGAGCATTTTCTCCCATCGGGTAACCCAGTTATAATTCACCATTATAACACAAGGGTTATAAGGGCAAACAAGCGTCTGGTTTCCCTTGACCTGCACCAGCTGCCACTCCTCCCTTTCTGTGTGCCTGCTTCCTTTCCTTGCCACTCGATGCTTTACCGTGACTAGGTAGTACATTTAAAAAAAAATATAGCAGAGCATTTTTTTAGCCAAAACCAGGCTGCTTTTTGAAAAAGGAAAAAGAAATGTTTTGTCCTCCAGTCCCGTCCAGCCATCCAGACCTTGAGACCAGACCAGTCGGTGGCTCCACAGTGGATGTTTGCTTATTTTATATAATTGCTGTGGCGAGAAAATGCTCCACAGCAATTATATAAAATAAAGGCTGGGTAGGGGGTGTAAAACTCAAATTTTACACACACCCTCAGTGCTGGATGCCTTTATAAACCCCTTGAGCTTCGCTCCAGGGTTTATGGAGCATCCCACATCTCGGGGGGGGGTGTAAATGTCTCATTATAATCCCCTACTCAGCCATTATTCTATATATTATGTACACCCTATCTTGGCTTACTACTTACATAAATGTATAAAGTACTACTACTATCTGTCAGTTTTCAGACAATGCTAAACCAATTGGATATTACCATATCTAAATATAAATCTGGGTTAAAACAGTACTGTACTTGGCAAGATATACCCAACAGTGCTAGGAAGTGCTTTTATTGGAATGAGGCATGAATCTGATGCGCTAATGCTCATAAAAGGTGATTTCCCAGCCTAGCAGTCTCAGCAGGACTGAAAGCATTACAGTGGAGTACATGAAAATACATTTTACCACTGTTCTCAAATGAAGTGGTGTCAAATAAACGAAAAGCTGGACATACAGCTTGGTGGATCAATAATGAAAAGATAATTTTTTGCACCTAACAAGGAGTGGAGTCGGGAGGCAAGAGCCCACTGCCTGTGGGGGTGAACGTGCTTTTCATTAGCTCCAACCCTAGGAATTTTAAAACTCAAATTTATATGTATTTTTGTTGGTTTACTTTTGGATTTCAGCTTTTGCTTACCTTGCTGACTGCCCATTTCATGCATAGCCCAACCTCTGGTGCTCTACGGTATGGGAAATCCCAAGAAAGCATCAACAGATGGCAAAGGAGGGAAGAGAGGTCAACAGCAACCTGGGCCAAGCTCAAGAGATACACCATATGCAGCTACAAATAATGTTTTCATTGTGTTGCAAGGACTGGAGCAATAAGTGATTGTACTCGACCAAAACGTTAGTGACTTTCACGGTCATCTATATACCTGCAACACTCGTTCGGGTACTACGCTAAAAGAAGTGAAGGAGGCCAATGGTGCTGCACCGAAGGCCATATCTGTCACTGTGTGGCTCAAAAAGGAGAATAAAGTGCTCTAGTTTCATCTGGATGCCTTAGGAAAGTTCTCTGGCTCCAGCAATGTGCATCTGCTGGGCCTGCCAGAGGCACCAGAGGGGGATAGTGCTCGAGACTTTATGAGCAATTTCTAATTATGACAGCAACGGTGATCTTCGGTGCATACCAGAATTATGCCGAAGAAACAAATTGATTCAGTTGCTATGCTGAGAACTCTTCTAGTGGTTCCAGGGGCATCCATGAAAGATACAGGGTGATTAAGGCTGCCTGTAAGATTGGCCCATTAGAAATTGAAGAAGGAGGCAGAGCTCAGCTTTGCAAACAGGGAAAGGCACAAGTCTTTTGATGCAATCCATCATCCTCGGTTTTTTGGGATCAACTATGCACTACAATACCCTGCAGGACTATGAGATGTGTGTTCCAGGAAGCAATAACTGTTCACGAAACCCAAGGAAGGGGGGGCATCTTGTTAATAACATGAACACTGACTTTGGCCCTCAGGAATCTACTGAGAATGTAGACGAGAACTAACTTTTGTACTGTCTTTACCTCCTGAACAGTCAGTACAGGTTGGGTCTCTGAGGGGGGACATGAGTATTTATTTATTTATTTATTGAGAATATTGGACTACAACCTTTGAGTCAGGGACTCATTTCCAAAGGCTCCACGTCAGGGTACAATACATATCAATAAGCAGTCATTATGCAATATTACAGTGAGGGTAGGGAAAAAAGATAACAACAGGGTATGAACAATACATATCAAATAGCAGGCAGTTTACAATATTACAGTGAGAGTAGGAGAGAAGAGAACAACAGGGTATGAACAGTACTGTCATTCCTATACAGTTGGGTAGCTATACAAGTCCTGAGGGGAGCTTGTGAATGTCAGCGAACAGTACAATCAAGATTATGGTGAGGCCTATATGCTAGCAGGTGGTGCGAGCAATCAGGATACAAATATTGTCAGTAACACACAGTAACAACAGTGGGATAAAGAGAACTTTAACCCAAAAAATCTCGCCGTGCATAATAATAATAAAAATAATAATAATTCTTTATTTATAATGCGCCTTTCATAACCAAGGCACATAACAATAAAAACAGTAAAAACATATAAAACAAAACATCAGCACATTCAATAAATACATACCTGGCAGCTTCCTATACTTAGGAGGAGCACTGGCAGTGACGGGTGGAGATTATGTGGTTTTTGAGGGCTATTTTGAAGGAGCCTAGTCTGGAGATAGAGGTAAAGGCCAGAGGGAGCTCATTGTACCAGGATGGTGCTTTGTAGGAAAAAGACCTTTGTGCCAGGGTGGTTGTGACCCTGAGAATAGCCCACATTAATTTATCTGCCGTGTGGGTGTTTGCTGAGGTATGGGCAGTGTGGAGGGAGGCAGAGACTCCAGTGGGGGTAAGGTCTAGTTGGATTTTCTTAGTAAGGAGACGTGTTTGATAACGTACTTTTTCATCTAGGGTGAGGATTTTTGTTAACGCATACAGGGTGCAGATATGGATACCCTTAACCACTCCAGCAAGGCGCCTACAGGATTTGTTGATGGCTAGGTGGATTTTATTTAATGCAGTGCAGTCAGCGGCCAAGTAGACGGTTAGCCCATAGTCTACAAGGGAGAGAACAGAGGAGGTAACAGCAATGTTTAGGGCCTCTGGAGGTAAGCAGGCTTTGTGCCGATACAGTAGTCCTGTGCGTATATTTATGGCAGAGGAAAGATTACTGATATGTGGGTGGAATGATAGGTTAGGATTGAAAGTAAGGCCCAGATATTTATAGGTGTAGACCTGTTCCAGTGGGAGGAGGGTTTTGGAAAAGATTGTTAGCTGGGCATTGTAGTCCTTGCTCTATTGGAGGGCCAAGAGCATTGAGTTAGTCTTTTTTACATTGACCACGAGTCTGTGGTCAGTGAACCAGTTTTCAATGTGGTTGAAGGCAAGTTGTAGGGAGGATTGAAGGATTGTGGGATCTGAGTGGGAGGCATACATTACCTAGACACATAGGATTTGGAAGGATATTTGTGCAATATTTTAGAAGTGTCCTGCTGGCTGAACAGTGAGTTTGTTTTTATCCCTGGACTCAGTAGAGTGGTTTGTGTAGGAACAGTGGTCTAGTACATTGTGGTGTTGGTTGACTTACTATAAAAGGCAGTACTCACCAGGGTGGCAGAGCAGTGGTGTATTTGATTGTATCTAACAGTCACCAGTGGTTATGGCCTACCCACCCACCCTTCCCACCCGCCCACCCCAGGCATGGCATTTCTTTTATAGCCAAGGTTCTGACATCACTTCCTCAACAGGTCTTGGAGCAGAACTGTCATATTCTTAATTACCCAACACAGTGCATAGGGTAAGTACACACAAAAAAAATATAAAAAAATTATATATTACTCATTGTATATTATAAGGAAGAGGGACAAGTGGGGAGTGGTGCAATGCACTGGCTGTGGGGCAGCAATTTTCAGGGAGACATTCTGGAACCTGCATTGCTGCCCTATTTGCAGGCAACTGTCAGCTCTGAGGGAGGAGGTTTCCACCTCCAGGCTGAACTGGCAAGGAATAAGGAGGCCTCCCCACCCAAAGAGCACCAGTTCCACAACCACTGCCTCAGAGGTTGCCATGTGTGAAGAGCAGATGGACCACAGGTCTGGGAGGGTGAGGGTGGTGAAACAGAGGCGTAGCCCCCGAGTTGCACATCTACACAAATCATATGTCAGCCTGGCAAATCGAGGTTCCTCTATGATGACACCCTCATTGGAGACCAAGAAAAATGCTGAGGACATCCACAAGGGAGACCCATAAAAGAGTGGCAAGGGACACCACAGGGGAAAGAAACAGCTTCTGATAGGGGACTCAATTTTTAGGGGTGTAGACCTGGGGAAGGGAGAGGAGAGGGAAGTAAGGTGCCTGCCTGGTGCCATGGCTTGGAAGGACAGGAAGCGAATCCTCAGGATTGCAGAAGCAGCATCACAGTAGAGGAAACTAGATATCATTGTCCACCTCGGGACAAATGACCTAATTAGGCATGAGATCAGTGCAGTGCAGGATGAATTTGTGGAGTTGGGGAGGGGCCTCAGACAGGTAGCAAGCAAGGTAACCTTCTCAGAGGTGCTGCCAGTCTATGGCAGGAGTGAGGCTAAGGTACTACACACCATGCAGTTTAATGAATGGTTGCAAAACTGGTGCAGAGCACAGGGCTTTGGCTTCATTGGGGACTGGGGGTCCACTTGGAGAGATGAAGGTCTATACTGGCATGATGGTCTGCATCTGTCCAGGAAGGGAAACATGCTCCTAGGTGACAGGTTTAAAGGCTTCCTTGGCAAGCTTTTCAACTAGCCAAGGGGAGGTGCTGATAGGAAACAGGAAAGTTCAAGCCTCCCCCCACAAAACATGGCAGGTAGTAGGGTAAATACTGAGGTACAGAGCTTGACAGAGGGCAGGACAGGGGCAAATGGAAAAATGGACAAGGGCAATAAGAGCAGGGATGGGGTAAAAAAGGATAAAGCCAACATTAAATGGAGGACAATGAGTACCAATGCCCGTAGTCTTGGAAACAAGCTTCCAGAGCTAGTAGCCCTGATGGAAGAGGAACACTTGGATATTGTGGCAGTCACAGAAACACGTTACATGGAGAACCATGACTGGGATGTCAACATACCAGGGTACACAATCTATAGAAGGGACAGGGAGGGTAAAAGAGGAGGTGGAGTAGCTCTCTACATAAGGGAAGGGATCAAAGCTACAGAACTAAAAAGTAAAGGGGGAGGACAAAAGGAACTCTGGGTCACCTTGGAGACAGGGAATGGCATCACAATCCGCACAGGGGTTGTATGCAGACCCCCGTCTCAAGGGGAGGAAATGGACAAGAAAATGATAGAGGGCATTCTCAAAATGGCTGAAAAAGGGGAGATACTGTTGATGGGGACCTGAATATGCCAGATGTTAACTGGGCGACATGGACTGCAGCCACATCCAAGAGCAGGGTCATTCGTGCCCTACAGGAGCATGCCTTAGACAGCTAGTGGTGAAACCCACTCGGAGGAGCAATATTAGACCTGGTACTCTCAAATGGAGAGAGGATCACAAACTTAGAAGTCAGTAGACATCTGGGAACAAGTGACCACTGCACAGTGTGCTTCACAATAAACACAACCATGGAGACAAGCCATACAAAGACAAGGATACTGGACTTTAGAATGGCTGACTTTGGCATAATGGGTGAATACCTGAGGAATGCATTAGCAAATGGCCAGAAAGGAGAAGTGGAAGAACAATGGAGAAAAATCAAAACTGCCATCATGGAGGCAACAAGCCTTTGTGTGAAACAAATAAAGAAAACAAAGCAGAATAAAAAACCACTATGGCTCTCCAAAGAGGTGTCAGGCAAGGTTAAGGAGAAAAAGGCTGCATTCAAAAAGTATAAGGAATCACAGACGGAGCACAACAGGGAACTGTATCAATTAAAGCAGAAAGAAGTGGGGAAGGCAGTCAGAAAAGCAAAGGCCCAAACCGAGGAAAAGATAGCCAACTCAGTTAAGAAGGGGGATAAAACCTTTTATAGGTACATTAGGGAGCATAGAAAGGTTAAGGGAGGGATAGTGAAGATTAATAAAGGAGAGGGGAGGTGGGCAGAGGGAGACAGTGAAAAGGCAGAGATACTGAATGAATACTTTTGCTCAGTATTCACAAAAGAAGAAGAGGAGGAGTTACCTAAACCAAACAGTAGATGGGGTGGTACCTGAAGACTGGAGGAGGGCAGATGTGATTCCCCTTCACAAAAGTGGGAGCAAGGCAGAAGCAGGAAACTACAGACCTGTTAGTTTGACCTCAGTGGTGGGGAAAATGATGGAATCACTTCTGAAAGAAAGAATTGTTGAGTACCTAGAGGCCAGCGGGGCACAGGACCCAAAGCAGCATGGATTCACAGCAGGAAGGTCATGTCAGACGAATCTAATCGATTTCTTTGACTGGGTGACCAAAGTAATAGACCAGGAGGAGCTGTGGATATGGCCTACCTAGACTTTATGAGGCATTGACACAGTCCGCAAAGATTAATAATCAAGTTAGCCAGTCTGGGAGTGGGTCCCAGGGTGGTAGCCTGGGTAGCAAACTGGCTGCACAACAGGACACAGAAGGTAATAGTGAATGGAACACATTCTGAAGAAAGGGGGGTTACTAGTGGAGTACCTCAGGGCTCAGTACTGGGTCCAGTCCTCTTTAACGTCTTTATAGGTGACATTGCGGAGGGTCTGGAAGGAAAGGTATGCCTCTTTGTGGATGACACAAAGATCTGTAACAGAGTTAATACACAAGGGGGGTAGAAAGGATGAGAAGGGACTTGGCAAGGTTGGAGGAATGATTAGACATATGGCAACTTAGATTCAATGCAAAGAAGTGCAAAGTAATGCACCTGGGAAACAAAAATCCAGGAGAAGAGTACACAATAGCAGGGGAGGTACTAACGACAACAATAATGGAAAGGGATCTGGGTGTAGTCATATCAGATGACCTAAAGGTGGGTAAGCAATGTGAGAAGTCAGTAAGAGAGCCAGGGGATACTGGGATGCATAGGGAGGGGCATCACAAGTAGAAAAGGGAGTGGTTATCCCTCTATACAGACAGTTGGTGAGACCCCATATGGAGTACTGCATGCAGTTTTGGAGTCCTCATCTATGCAAGGACATAGACAGGATGGAAGCAGTCCAGAAGAGGGCAACTAAAATGATGCAGGGTCTACATCAGAAACCATATGAAGAGAGACTGAGAGAGCTTAATATGTATACCCTTGATGAAAGGAGGACGGGGGACATGATAGAAACTTTTAAGTACCTCAAGGAATCAACAAAGTCCAGGAGGGTAGCATCTTTCAGAAAAAGAGATGGGTAAGAACAAGGGCACAATTTAAAGTTAGAGGGACAGCTCCAGGGGTAATGTGAGGAAATTCTTTTCACAGGAGAGAGTGGTGGACGCATGGAACCGCCTTCCTGGAGAGATTGTGGGGTCTAAAACAGTGGGGGAATTCAAACATGCATGGGACAGACATAAAGCAATTATAGTGGGGGGGTTGCAGGAAGTAGGCTGTTGGTTAACTAGAATCTGCAGCTTATCCAATAGGTAGGGAAATGGGCAGACTGGGTAGGCCAAGTGGTCCTTATCTGCCGTCAAAGTCTATGTTTCTATGTTACCACGTCATCTGAGTAGAGCAGAAGGTTACATGGACAGTATTTAGGCAGGGTATTCAGGAAGATGCTGAATAGTAATGGACCAAGGATGGAGCCCTGGGGGACCCCCGAGCAGACTGGTAGAGTGGGTAGGAGGGTGCTGTTTATCTTCACACATTGGGACCTGTGAGGTAACTTGTGAACCAAGCGATGAGTCCAGGGGACAGACCGGTGCGGCATAGAGTATTTAGGAGCAGGGTGTGGGAGATTGTGTCGATCCCTTTCGACAGGTCTATGAATAAAGCTCCCGCTAGCAACTTCTTATCTAGGGCATTGTGTAGTGAGTTGGAGAACTCTGTGTGGGCAGTAGTTGTGCTGTGTCCAGCTCTAAAACCATGTTGTTCCCTACATAAGATGTCGTGCACAAGCAGGTAGTCTGTGAGTTGGGTGGCAATGATTTTTTCCAAGGCTTTTGAGAGGGGAGGGAGAATGGAGATGGGCCTGTAATTATTGGGTAAGGTGGGGTCCCCACTCTTTAGTATTTGTGTGATGGTGGCCACCTTCCAGTCAGTTGGGAACTGCCCTAGGCATAGGGAGAGGTTAAGGAGATCAGTCAGGGGGAGAGCACCGAGTCAAGTACCAAATTAAGGATTTTCATGTCAAAGGAGTCTTTGCAGTAGTTTGAGCCCCCTAAGGCTTTTTTAAGGTAAGATCTTGCTTCATTCATAGTAATAACCCTGAGGTGGAAGGGGGGTAATTATTGTTTGGTTCTGGGGTCACAGGGGTATTGTCGAAGAAGTTGTTTGGCAGAACTGTGCTTAGATCAGAAAATGCAGTGTTCAGGCCACTGGCGATGGTGAGTGGGTCTGAGATAATATTGTTGACAGTTAGCTGGGCGGGGGGAGGCATCCTGGATTTTCCATTCAGTTCCTTTAGGTTGTCCCAAAACAACCTAGCATTCCCCCAGGAGGAGGCCATGGTGGATTTGTAGTAGCTAGATTTGGCTATTCTAATAGCCCAGGTACACTTGTTTCGAGCCATTGTATAGGCCAGCCTGTCACCCTGAACAAGAGGCAACTGCTTTGTACCAGAGGTTGTCATGGTTCTTTAGTTGCTGGAGCAGTGCTGGTGTGACCCAGGGGGCATTTTGTTTTTTGGATTGAACCTTTGTGAGTCGGGCAAATGCATCACAAGCATTGCTGAATGTGTGAGTGAAGTAGTCTAGGGCTACATCACACTGGGCAAGATATCTCCTTAGTTTAGTAAGGCTCCAGGTCGAAGATGCTTCAGGTAAAACTGCTTGGCTGGGGTAGTTGCCGCTGACATGACCAGGTAAAGAGGATGGGGGAGTGATCGCTTAATGAGTCTGGGAGTACAGTTAGGTCTGAAATTCTGTTTGGGCGATTGGTGAGTAGGAGGTCAATTAGGATGCTAGAACCATTTCTGGGATTTACCCTGGTTGGCTGGTTTACTAACTGGGCTAGGTCTAGCGCTGAAAGGATGTCTTTTATAGGGGAGGCCAAGCTTGATAACCAGTTCACATTAAAATCCCCCAAGATAATGTATGTATATGAGGGGGATGATAGCAGTGCTTAGTTGTGGGGCTTTACGCTGTGTTGGACAGGTATATCTCCTCATGCTGCCTGTGTCTACACTGCTCAAATCAATGTTTATACTAAAAAATATGTGACTCTGTTATGTTGCATATGTGGAACATGTTGAAGACCGCATGGTCCCCTTGGTATTCTCCCCTTCCCATCCCCTCCAAGCCATGCATGTCAGATGTACAAGACACACTGTCTCACCACTTAATGCTCACAGTTTGGAATCCTGCCATTGTTAAAAGCATGGTGCACTGTGTCAACTGAAACCGAGTGCTTTCCACATCCTGGACTCTGTTGTGGTTTGCAACACTTGATTAGAGGGGCAACGTTATGCCTCCAATCTATGCTTTGGACAGTTTGGAAAATTCATGTATGATGGTTTATCTTACTAATGTTTGGATATGCATTTTTACTTCATTTCCAGCTGCACATTTTTTGTGTTCTTAGTTTCTGGTGCCAGGAATAGATCAGAGGAACTATATAGAGTGGGCAAGTTTCACTTGTCACTCAGTAATAAGAGAACCTGGTGTGCTCCTGCAGTTCCTGAGAAATTGACTGTTTAAAACATGGAATATTTATGCTGATGATGTAACATTTCCTTAGAACTTGAACCACATGGCTAGGTATAGCAGCCTATTATAGTACAATGTCTTATTTTATGTGATCCGTGGTCCCTCCGTTAGCGGCAATTTGTTTGACTCTAGGTAGCACCATTTTGTATAATGGTCACTTGACTTTGTTTATGAGTTTGCCTTCCAGTTGTGAAATTTATTTGGACGACAGATTACGTATCCTACTGTAAGGTTTCTAACTGCATCTCATATTGCTCTGTCTTCCATGTATAACTGTTTGTAAGTTGTACTAATTAA
This sequence comes from Neoceratodus forsteri, assembly GCA_016271365.2. Lineage (NCBI taxonomy): Eukaryota > Metazoa > Chordata > Ceratodontiformes > Ceratodontidae > Neoceratodus > Neoceratodus forsteri. Next base: position 334,794,821 of record CM028137.1, on the reverse strand, counting down.
ACTAATAAACAGATTTTACAAAATCAAAAAAACCAGTGGAGTCTTCGCTTTCCTTTAATCACATGACAACTGACTTAACACAGTTCACCAGTGCTGCCACCAGCCTGTTGTATATTCACCACTGGGTTGTTTTCCTCCCATTCCACTTTATGCCCTTAGAACATAAGAACATAAGAATTTGCCAGCAGAAGGAGACTGTGTGGTCCATCTAGTTTACCCAGGTTTTCTACACCCCACTATCAATTTGTCTTGCTAAGGTGGCTAAACTGTCTATCCCATGCCTGTTTGAATTCACTGACCATCTTGGCTGCCACTACCTCCAGTGGCATGTTGTTCCAAGGGTCCACCACCCTTTCCATGAAAAAGAACTTATTAACATTTGTTTTGAATTTACCTCCCACCAGGCGCATGGTGTGTCCTCTAATATGTGCAACCCTGTTTTCCCGGAAGATGTTCTTGGTTTGTACTGTGGTGATCCCTTTAACAAGTTTAAATGTCTCAATCATGTCTCCTCTGTTCCCTCTCTGCTCGAGGGAGAATACATTTAGCTGGCTGAGCCTAGCTTCGTACGTTTCATGGTGCAGACCCTGCACCATTTTGGTGGCACATCTCTGCACAGTTTCCAGATAGTCTATGTCCTTTTTTAGGTGATGTCTCCAGAACTGCACACAGTACTCCAAGTGAGATCTCACCAGGGACCTGTACAGCAAGAGGATTACATCATGCTTCCTACTGGTAATACCCCTACCAGTACATCCGAGGATGCTGCTTGCCTTTAGTGCCACTTTTTCGCATTGCTTCCCTGCCTTTAAATGGTTTGAGATCATGACACCAAGATCCCGTTCCAGCTTTGTTTCTTCTAGTAGCTGCCCCTCCAGGACATACTTCATGCACTGGTTCCTTCTACCCAAGTGCATGACTTTACAGTTTTTGGCATTGAATCTCAATTGCCAGTTCCTGGACCATTCCTCTAGCATCCTGAGATCTGCCTCCATTTCTGCAATCCCTTCGTGTGTGTCCACCCTGTTGCAGAGCTTTGTATCATCTGCAAAGAGGCAGACTTTCCCTTTCAGTTCTTCAGCGATGTTGCTGATGAATATGTTGAAAAGGATGGGGCCTAGTATTGACCCCTGTGGCATGCCACTTGACACTTTCCTTTCTTGGGACAAAGTGCCATTTACCATAACCCTCTGTGTCCTACCTTGCAGCCAGCTTGTGAGCCATTTAACTACAGTACTTTGTGACTGATGCCAGCTTGCTTCAGTTTGTAGGCTAACCTTCTGTGCAGGACTGTATCAAAGGCTTTATTAAATTCCAGATACACCACGTCCACTGCTGCCCCCCGGTCTACTTCTCTTGTAACCCAGTAAAAGAATTCCATTAAATTTGTTTGGCATGAGCGTCCTGATGTGAAGCCATGCTGCTTTGGATCAAGTTACACACTTACTTTCAGGTAGTTCATTGCCCTTTCCTTAAGTAATGTCTCCATTACTTTACCCACAAGACTTACTGGGCGGTAGTTTCCTACTACTTCCCTGCTACCACTCTTGTGCAATGGCACAACCATGGCCCTTTTCTAGTCCTATGGTACTATCCCCTGTTCCAGTGAACTGTTTATCAGTTCAGCAAGTGAGGCAGCAAGTTCATCCCTAAGTTCTTTTAGAACTCTTGGGTGTATTCCATCAGGGCCCACTTCCTTGTCCACCCTTATTGTAAACAGCTCCTCAAGGACCCTTTCTTTCATACCCATTCAGTATCATGCCACTGGACATAGACACCATACTCCCTTTAGGCACTCCTGACCACGCTCCTGTAGTAAAAGTGTTTTCGCTTTAATTAGGTACATGCAGTCACAGATGGAACACAGAGTTGCCAGTGAAATAAGTTATCTTACCGGCCCGCTGGCGCTGAGGGTTGAGGCGCTGGACACCACACCTTGCACTGCGCCAGTGACCCAGGTTCAGGAATGGGCCTTGGTCATCAGAGTTCAGCTGAGGGAGAGGGTGGGAGTTTTACTTGAGCAGCCGCAAAGCAGCTCTCCTCTCCCAGGGAGGGATGCAGTCACTCCCACCACATGGCTACCCCTGGGAGGAGACCCGAGGGTAATGCAGGCGGAAAGTGGCTAGAATAGGGAGGGTGCTGCAGATAGCTGCATGCACATGCCTTCACATGTATACAAGTGACTGCAGCAGGGGAGGGAGAAAATGGAGCTGGCAGGCTCCATGACAGTACCGGTGATGTTCCCAGTAATGGGATCGCTGACCGGGAGCCAGAAATGAGCCCCCGAAGGGAGGGGCCGGAGCCAGGTGGCTGCCAACTCCTAGAAATACTAGGGCATAAAATGTAGATTGAAAAAAAAAGTTACCTCTACCTTCTAAAGGAATATAAAATGTAATATCTACACAATATACAAGATATGCAAGCAATAACTACTGAACTTCAAATAAAACGTTTTTGATGAAAGAAGTACAAACAGCAAATGACTAAATTGAACTAAACTCTAAACTGGCTTACCACATAGGTCTTTTTGAAAAGGACTTTGCATGCACAGCTTCACTTCCCACAAAAAGGATCACAAAGCACCCTTGGGATATGAATGACCATGCTATTAGATGCAGAGTAAGACAGCAATCACTAGATACTGTAGTTTGCTTGTAGAGCACTTTCTCTCGTTCTCCCCTTGGCACAGCTCTGTGATATAGGATAGGCAAATGGTCAATAAGCACTGTCTTTCACACTCAGAGGTCTCTCTCTCTCTCCCCTCCCCGTCTGGCTCTCACATACTCCCTAAGAGGCTAAAACAGTCCAAGATCAAATGGATTGAGTGCTACCATGATTCTGCATGCCCAGCCCATACCATTTCCCTGGGTAGCACCCCTGCTACACAAGAGATAATGACACACCCAGAACTTTAAAGCTGTTTAACCTTTTACATCTATTGCATGCACTTCATTAGGCAAAATACTATGCTGCTCCATATAAACTCTAGACAGCAGAGGCTGACCCAAAATGACTGACTGCAGAAGGCCATTCAAACTCCTCTCCTGACCTGAATCCCCTGCCATTGTCTTCATCAAGAAACCTTGATGACTTTCCAGTCAAGTCCCCAAGAATCCACAAGTCCCTAAGAATCCATTACGGGTATAAATCAGTCTTCCCTCAAGGTTGCAGTAATCTGCAGAGCTGCCCAGGTGGATTTTAATAGAATTTTCAGCACTAGCTAAAATTGGTGTACATGATTTTAGCACACAGAAGCAGATAACTAATAACAACTGAAAAGGAGTTTTATATACATCTGTGGGGAGGAATTTGTCACAGCTTTTAAAACTGAAAGTAGAGAAATACTTTAAAAAATAAGGGTTTTAAATCTGACAAGATGTCATGTAACCTGCTAGAAAACCCAGACGTATAATTATGGGGAGACAATTAAATGAGTTAGAATGTTCATCTTCCAATCACATTCTTCTGTCTTTCTTTTATCATTTTATAAACCTGGACAGAGTGCTATCTCAGTCTTTAGGTAATCTAACGGATAGGATAATCCACTGTCCATGCAAGCCTAATCTAACTTTTAGATTTTTAAACTCTTTCCCAGAATTGACCAGTAGCGTGGAGGGCTGAGGCACTGGGCACCTTACCTCCTGCCACACCAGCAACCCCTGTTCAGTAGCGAACGCGGTTCACCAGGGGTGGGCTGGGGAGAGAGAGGATTGAGCATCCAGAGGACTGCTCTCCTCTCCCAGGGTGGGTGTTTTGTCACTCCCACCAAACAACTGCCACCATGTGGAGGCCGGGTGGTAGTGCAGAACTGAGGGAGACCAAGATGGGAGGGTGCTGCAGGACTGCAGTATGTGCATGCCTCCACATGCGCACACTGATGTGTGCATCAGCAAGGAGTAGGGTGAAAAACAGGAAAGGAGCTGGCAGGTTCCATGAAACCCTGGCAGTGCTCCTGACTCTGGTGTCCCCTGGGCGAATCTGGATTATGCTCCAGGGGAAAGGATGGCCCTTCCCTCCCCTCCCCGGCCCCACCACCGGGGGGGAGAATCCATGGGAAAATTTGCCTGGTGTGGGGGGGGGGCTGGATCAGGAGGCGTGACAGGAAATTGAGCCCTCTGAAGGAGGGCTGAAGCCTGTCTGCTGGCCTCAGAGGTAAAAAGCTTTATAGAAAAAACAATATTTTCCAGGTAATATTCCATTTCGATTCCCGTATTTTACAAGGATCACCTGCAAAGAAGGTGGGCTAAAACTATAGCAACAACATATAATACATAGATATACACACACACACACACACACACACATACATACATACCAGTACATAATACATACTTACATACAGGATTGTTCAGATTCTGAATCACAGAATTGGATTTGTCAGATTCCAACACGATTTTTGGAATTTGGATTTTGGGGACTCCAGTTCAGAAATCCTTATTCACAAATTTAAGGCTTAAACATGTTTTTATATGGGACTTTAGGATTTAGAATTTAAAATACAATTCCCATTCCAGTCCTGAGGTCCTATTCAGAATTAGATCTGGAATCAGAAAATTTCTAAACTCTGAAAAAGTCCTATCCAATCAGAATTGGCCAAATTCAAGCATCCCTACTTTAAGTAGAAAGTATTTAGAAACACACTCACTATCATAATGGTATACTGTGATGTGGGCATGTTGAAAGTGGGCGCCTACCGAAACAGCGACCCACTTGCGGTGTATACCCAGATGGCGAAGGTGTAGAGAGGGAGACCGGATGGGGAGGATTCGTGAATGGCGACGGGATGTCGCTACACGTACTTGCACGCAGGGGGGAGCGAGCATGCCGAGCGAGGGGCGGGAGGGTTTGTGAGGGGTGGTGCCACAATCAGCCACTGAGCTAGCTCCATGGCGTGGTGGGGTGGGTGCTGGCCTGAGGTGGCTGGGATGCAGGGTTCGGGTCCAGGCGCAGGTATGTTTGTTGCACCGGCCCAAGTAGGTATAATTTTTTTGTTCAGTGTTGCACCCCCATGACATGCAGCCCCCAGAGTTGAGAATCTAAAAGTAGAGGGGTGCAGAGAGCAAAGCCCCCCTTGGGGGTAGGAGCGGGGGGCATAGCACCCCCTCATAAAAGTACAAAATACAATTCATTGTGCATATGTTCTCTGTCACCGGGGTTGAACATTGCCGAAATTGAATTTCAGCGATGTACACTCGCCGTAAGGATGATCACCTTTCGGCAATCACCCTTAAGACATAGAACCATTATAATAGATGCTGAGGCATACATTAGTTCATAAGGTCAGTAGATTTATTGGCATGCAAAATATTGGCACAGCTGGAAAACAAACACATTAGGACAAAACATATCACCTGATGTTTTGCACCAGTTACATAGTGCTTCTTTGGAGTTGGACTTCTGATAATTTCCAAGAGTTCAAAAAAGGAAGTCCAATGTCCAGTGGAGCCAGCAAGAAGGCAATTCAATACTCTTCAGTAAATGATATGTAACCCCCACCCCCCATCCGCCTCGTCTAGGGGCATAATTTAACATTGTAGATGGTTCAGTGAGCATGGGAGAGGACTACAACAAGCACAACACCCAAGCCAGTGCACCACCAAATAAGAGGAAAAATGGCTGTCCTACCTCTTGGAGTCTTCATGCCCATGTGCACACTCGATCTCACCTCCAAACCTGGATTCACCCTGAATGCTGACCACTGGCACAGGATCTCCAAACTGCAACCTCCTGTCTCTTTTGAGCCCCAAAGCCCCTCGATCCTGAGTAGCATGATGGACACCTGGAATTACGGCTTATGAAATAAATTAGACACATGGGGGTTACTTTCATTTCATTTGCTCCCCCTTCCAACTCAAATAAAGAAAGAATCACTGCCAAGTTTCTTCCCAACTAGCTTCTTTGTTTTAGCTCCTGCACCCCAAATGATTCCAGGAATGCGGGGATCCCATCTTTCACCGGATAAATAAAGCAGCTCCATGGGGCTATTTAAACGTTTTACAATTTACCCAGGCTGGACATTTCGAGCAGCATAAATGGTTTACAGGCAGTACAAGCAGGATTTCTTCACTCTGACATCTTGGATGATTTACGCAAGGAACCTCCCTAACATGGAAAAGATGGCATACCATTGTTGCAGTGACGCTGTAACGACTCCCTGACAGCGACTCCCTAACAGCAATCACACTAGCAGCGAGCTGTATTAGCTGCCGACTACATGTTGTGGTGACTGGTGTACAGGCAGCAGGATTTGCCATTTCTCCATTGTCTGTGCAACTGGAGTTGGCAATCTGTAGTAAGGGCAATCTATAGCACAGCCCCCCCACATTGACACAGGATCAGTATCGGTCTGTTTCTAAGTCATTGTTGGAACGTGGCACTGTCAGGACTGTTGGTGGCAGTGTGTCGCTGTAATGGCTGCCAGGGAACTTTCTCTTGCCACGACATAGTTTAACTGGAAAAGATCCACAGGCTCCTGGCTCACTGGTGCTAGTAAGTCAAATCTCTCTCTCTCTCTCTTTTCCTCTTCTGGGTTGCCCTTTTTTCTCAATCTCTGTTTGGTCTGGCTCTGATCAGCTGCCCTACCTCTGGCATGGGAAAGCATGCTGCTTCCCCCACCTGGCCCCTGGATCTTGACCCAAATCTTAAGGGGTACTAAGATTTTTTCATCTCTGATCCAGGCCCTGTAACCCAATCTCTCATGCTACAAATGGAACCTAAACCTGCCTGTGCTCCCAAATCCACAGCACCAGTCTCCACACCTACGGCTCAACTCTCTCTCTCTCTCTCACTATACTGGTGCAGCAGCCCTCAAACCCGGTCCTACTCCAGTAACTAAGTTACCTTAACAGTGCTACCTTGCCACGGGAGAGTCCTGAGCCCTGCCACCACCCAGATCCCCCCCCCCGGCAGCCTACTCCTCCACAGAGGGCTCCCAAACTCCTTTCTATGCACCCAGATGACCATTCGTGAGGCTATAATGGCCCCAGGCCCACATCCCTGCCAACATGTCCTGGGCTTGTGGTAAGCTCCTGCCAGAGGCCACCCCCTAAGGCCTATTCTAAGACCTGTGAGCCACCGGGTCTTTTAAATACTGGCGCCCGAGGATCTGCCCCTCCACACAGGCCTCCAACATCGGTGAAGGGCCCCCTGGCTCCCTTTACTTCTCAGGTCACCTTGCCACTCTGGGTATGGGAGAGAACCACTGCCATCGGCCTCCCCTCGTGGAGACCCTGCCACTGTACCCACAACCCTGGCAGCCTGAGCCACTACTTCACAGGATCTCTATGGGCTCCTGCCTACCCTGGCATCCTACTACCACCTGCAGCTCCATTCTCCCGATGACACAGGCACCTGGCTGACCATCCTTCCCACAGAGTTTCCTTCCCGACTCATCGATGCCACATTGCTGCAGAGACCATCCCTATCCGCCACTGTTGGGGGGAGCTCCCCCCAGGCCCACCTGGACTGCCGAGCTCCCTTTCTGCCTGCCTACTCTGCTACTGCAGTCGCCCCCTCCAGCCCCAGGCCTAATACCCAGGCTGGAAAGGCCTCAAAACTTCCTGTCTCCAGCCTTATATACCTTCCCTAACCTGCCATCTGCTGCCACTTTGAGGCGTCCAGCAGGTATTTACCCTCAGAGCACTAATGAATTCCCTAGCTCTGAGGAGGGGATAGGAGAAGGAAAGGGGTTCCTAAATGGCAGCATAAGCCCCTCCTTCAAGGGGGGGGGGCTTACAGACATGTCACAAAATACTGCATGACAAATGGGCTTAATTGTCATTGAATTACACTGTTCCCTGCAGTGCACTGCAGTATTTTGTGATATATTGCAACGTTACTATGTTGCATCCTAGCTGGTGCCGTTGTAGGAACCAAAGTCCTTCCGAATATTAAAGTCTGTAATTTCAGGCCTACTGTCACCAGGGCTATATGAATCTATGCTAAATAGACCAGGGCCAAGAAATAATACCTAACAAAAATGCACCCTCTCTCACCAAAAGTGTTCACTTTTCTCCAAAACAACTCCCCTCTTTTCACAAGTTGTGTAGAGCAAGGCAAAATGTTTTCCCCAAATGACGTAAAAACCCAGAGGCAGGAGTATCATAGATTGCTCACCATAAACATCTGCCATGGCAACTTTTCCTTTTTCCTACAGTCAAAACACTCTGCAGTTATCCCTCTCCCCAAAGGTGGTGATTCCACAGCCCCAGGGAACTATCGACCTATCTCTCTACTTCCTATCCTTGCTAAGCTCCAAGAATGTATTGTCCTCACTCAGCTCACCCCTTACCTTGATTCTACTTCATTTTTTACCCCTTTCCAGTCTAGATTCCACAAGCCTCATTCTACCACCACCTCTCTTATACGGCTCACTGATTCCATTCTCACCAATATGGATCAGGGACATATCACCTCAGCCATATTTGTCGACCTGGCAAAAGCCTTCGACACAGTATCCCACTCTCTCCTTCACCAAAAACTCACTGCTCTGGGGCCAACCTCCTCAGCCATAGCTTGATTTCATTCCTATCTGTCTGACAGAACTCAATCGGTGAAAATTGCTTCCTCCCTCCCTCTCTCCTCCACTCTCCATCAACACTGGTGTTCCACAGGGCTCTGTCCTTGGCCCAATTCTATTTTCAGTTTTCCTTAATGATCTTCCTACTGCCTGTATCTCATCCCAAATTCATATGTACGTGGATGACACAGTCCTCTATACGTCTAGCAATTCCTCCTCTGATGCGGAGACTAGGCTGCAACTTGATTTCAATAAGATCCTGCTATGGTTCCAGAGTAACCAGTTGTTCCTTAATGCAAAGAAGACAGTCTCCATGTCCTTTGGCACCATCATAGAAACATATCATAGAATTTGATGGCAGATAAGGACCATTTGGTCCACCCAGTCTGCCCTTTGTCCTACCTAATGGATAAGCTGCAGATCCTAGTGAACCAACAGCCTACTTCTCCTACCTCCCCACTAGAATTGCCATATGTCTGTCCCATGCATTCTTGAATTCCCCCACTGTTTTGGAGTCCATGACCTCCTCAGGAAGGCCGTTCCATGCATCCACAATCCTCTCTGGGAAAAAATATTTCCTCACATTACCTCTGAGCCATCCCCTCTCCATCTTCAAATTGTGCCCCCCTTGTTCTTGCACATCTCTTTTTCTGAAAGATGCTACCCTCTTGGACTTTGTTGATTGCCTTGAGGTACTTGAAAGTTTCTATCATGCCCCCCCCCTCTCCCTCCTTTCCTCGAGGGTGTACTTATTAAGGCCCAAATTTAGAGTAAAGCCACAGAGTGCCACATGTAGAGGAATCATTTAAAGTTACAGTGGCCCTGATAAATGCATTTGAAATTAAAGTCACAATGTGGCACAAGTAGGGTTTCTGAATTAAAGCTACAGAGACCTGATGTATTTTTTATCTGACTCCTCCCCCTGAGTCAGGTTACCTCCATCCCACTGAGGAGTACCGGGCCAAGGAGTGGGTTATGGCAAGGTGGGTGGGATATCATTATTGGTTGTGTTGCTTGGATTAGCTATTTGCACTGGCCTCTCCATCACGGCAGTCATAAATTTGTTGTTGAACCTAGATTAGAGCCACCATCGCATGTTGATTCTGTATCACGATGAATATGGTATCCAGGGCATTCATGGTTTTATCCTTGCTCTTGTGTGTGAGTTCGGCTGTTGGCAGCTTGTTGGTTGGTTTGTCTAGCATGATGATAAGAGAAGAGCCTGGCTCTTCTGGAGCAATTTGCTGGTTCAGGAGGGTTTTAGCATCTTCTAGAGCACATAGGTGACACAGTGATCTGGCTCGCATGGGCAGGAGAGGGAGATTGCAGGTTCTGCCCTTTTTGGACTTCACCATCCTACCTGTCAGAAGGTGACGTAATGGGAGAGGCATGTCCTTTATTATGTTGTCTTGCGGTAGTAGGAGAAATGCGGAGGTGTGTCAGTGTTGGCAAATGCAGGGCACACTTTAGTAGGGGCATCCCTCATTCCCCAATTAGCCAGCATGCTAACGCTGACACAAGAATTAAATAAAGTGCCACTAACTTGAAAGATATGTGTTGCTGCAATCAGAGACAAGCTTGTCATACAGCAAAAGATCCAAAGACCCCAAGGCACTCCACAACACTTGTCGGTGTCGATAGGGTGAGGATAAATGGCATGAGCATTATGGTCAACTACCCAAAGGCACACCCCAATGCCTGTCAGTCTCTGCAGGGTGGGGCGGGGTTGGCGTCAGTTCACTATTTCACTGCCATTCCTATTATGCATCTCTCTAACTCCTGCACTACCAATGCCAATGCCAGCAAGACAACATTCGGCACTGACAAATGCTTATTGTGTTTGTGCCGTTAAAATACTTATGTTATAGTGATGCAGTAATACCATTATAGTTAGGGCTGAGAAGACACTTTAATGTTAAACCCCAAATGTTGCACTTTAATATTTTCCCAACCATTCAATGGATTTGCACTAAATCTTGCATGTATGGTCTCATGGGGTAGATCTCTTGACGTGCTGTGTTGTGTTACGGTCGGATGTGCGGAGTCCAAGATGTGAATAGCGAAAAAACTTTTAAAAATCACTGTTTTTTTGTCATCAGCTTGCGCCCAGATGGTTTGGAATTTTGTTCTGAAATTTTCAGGGTAGAAAGCGCTTGGCCCACATATGTGCCTTTCACTGGTTTGGTGAAAAAATATTCATTCATTTCAAAGTGATTTAATTTTACGATTTGGGGTTCTGAGCATGCTCAATAAGCACTTCAAAACAGCTGAATGAAGTGCTCATAAGGGCAATCCTTTTTTGTATGCCACCATCTTATTTTCCGGGTTTTTTTTTCATTAAAAAAGAAATGTCAAAACCCCCAAATGTGACATCCTCCACAGAGAACAAGACATTTATCTTGCTCATCAGGACCCCTTAAGGTGGATTCTGCACTTAACTGTTGAGAAATAACCCAGAAATATGTTTTTTATATATATTTTAACTCCCTTTTCATGACTTACTGCTATTTCCATCCATACGAAAATTTTCACAGAATAAGTGGAAACAGCAATATCATATGAAAGTTTTCATATGACTCACCATCCCCGTAACATTGTTTAATCTTTCCCTGGTGTCTAGTGGTGCCCTCCACCTTGCTATCACCATCCCTATAATTATTTATTTTTTCCCTGGAGTCCAGTAGCACCTCCCACCCTCTGATCACTGTCCCCGTACTTATTTAAGCATTCTCTGGTGTCTAGTGGCATCCCCACCACCGATCACTGTCCCTGTAATTATTTAATATTTCCCTTGTTTCTAGTGGCTGTATGCCATCTCCACAGTGACATTTCGAAATAGAAGTACATTACAGCAGCAATCGCTGTTGTCGTTGTAATGTACCTGCAGGACCCTGGCACTGCTTTCTTGGGGTTTTGCACCCCCTCCCTGAATCAACTCCTACTCAGAGTTGATTATATTTATTACAGGGTGTGCGGGGGCAGAGCAAAACAAAGTTTTCCTGGAGGAGTTTATGCCAGCCGCAATTGCGGTCGACATAAATCCCTCACTGTAAGGTTGCACTGCAGTAAAGTTGTCATTGCAACATTGTACATCCCTAGTAGCACCCATCACCCTCCAATCACCATCCCAGTAGTTCTATAATTTTTCCCTGGTGTCTAGTGGCACCCCCTCCTCCCTCAATCGCCTCCTCGTACTTATTAATTTTTTCCCTGGTGTCTAGTGGCACCCCTCTGATTGCCATAACCATAGTTTTTAAAGTTTCCCTAATGTCTTGTGGCACCATCTTATCTCCATCCCCATTTGAAATAAAGGAAACCATCCCTCAAGTGTCCCTCGCTTCTCAGCCCCCCACCCAGATCTCCCACCACCCTGCACCCCCCACACACACCCTCATTCACCTGAACAGGTACTAGAGTGAAGATCCATTCTCTGATTGAAGACACGTCTTATTGTTGGAACCGCCGACTACAATATGAGAAACTAAAGTAACTGTAGTTCAGGGTATTTCAATGGGATTTTCAACTTTGATCCATAACTTTGCCATTGTTGCATATTTTGAGTCCAGATTTTCAGCATGGCCTTTTTGGGACCCCACCTCATGACCAATGTTGGTGGAATTTTGCAAATCAAGCCCGGAAGGCAATTTCATGGTCACTTAGCGAAATCACCTTTCGAGCGGAATTTGAACATTTTTACCACCCTTGCTCATTAGGTGGGATCATAAGAAGGCTATGTTGAAAATTTGGGCTCAGAATATATAAAAATGGAAAAATTATACATATCCATTGAAATTTTGCTGCACTTGCCCATAACTTTCATAATTTTAAATATTTTTACCCCAAATTTTCAACATAGTCATTTTCTACACCATCTCATGAATGTGACAGCTGTCATTTTTCAGATCCTGGCCAAAGTGTGTTTTCACATCTATGGCATGGAATTACTGTACAGTGGCACATAAACATGTTTTGGTGGTGATTCCAAAATTTACTGTACCGGGTACATGAGGTGGGGTAATGACAAGGCTATGTTGGCAGTTTGGTTGCTGTTGTCCTACAAATGGAAGTGCAGGACCCAGAGATCCCTGTGCTTCCACAGCAACATACACACAGTACATGCATCTAAGGAGGAATGGAAGTGCAGGGCCCAGAGAGTCCTGGGCTCCCACAGGCAAATAAAGATACAACTATACTATCTCAAAAAGTAAGGAAATTCGTTTCAAAAGACATTGCTAATGCACTAGTTAAGTTTAAAGTGACAAAAGTAAGTAAATGTGGCATTAGGGTTTCCAACCCTAACACCCCACCACCACCCTGCAGGAAGCAACAGGGAAAACCATTACAGTTTCACCTCTTTTGCCTCTTTGCAAACCAGGCATGGGGTGTGACTCGGGGTTGTCAACCCTAATGCTCACCCCATTCCATCAGTTAATAAGCTGAGATGGGTAAAGTATACGAGAATGGTCTGCTCCTTTTCTCTTGCTACTGGCTGGAGCTAGTTGTCACTGTTTGTTTTAATTGATTTAAGCTAGCCCTTAGTTTGGGTTTCCCAGTGTCTACCTGAGCAACTAGCCCACTTCATTGCTAGCCCTGATGGTGCACCCTCTAAGGTTACTGGGGACTATTCTGCCCTTAGCCTGCCCACCAGGTGCTGCTCTATTCAGAATAGAAACATAATATGGGCCTGCCTGTCCTCTACTCCCTGCCCTCTGGGAGCATCTTTATTTAAATGGGGCTTTGGCCTGCACACCTAGCCAACCTGAGTGCTATTTTTCTTAAATTAGGGCACTCATATACAAGATTTATACATCTGCATACCACATGGAGAAGGACTGCATTCCTAATTTTTAGCCCTCATGAAAAGACCCATAGGAGAAAAGCCTGCCAATGAATTCCTTGTACAGTTGGCGGAGATGGTTCTGACATGAAATTACTTCATTTCTGAGGACAATTACTTTGCACAAATCAGGGGGACAGTGATGGGCAGTGCTTTCACTCCATCATATGCCAGTTTGTATATGGAGCATTTCGAAGTGGAGCACACCTTGTCTGCAAAGCACAACCTGTACTGTCAATATACCACCAGTTGGGGGTGATATATTGACAATATATTTGTTCTGTGGACAAGCACTGACACTGAGTTGAAGGAATTCCACACATACATGAATGGGATCAAAGAAAATCTGAAATTCACACTGAACTTTGACAAGCAACAGATCCCTTTACAGGAGCTCCTAGTCATCAATATGGCACAAAGAACGGAAACTACTTTATACCGTAAACCCACCAACCAGAACACCATACTACATGATAGAAACTCCCACAGTCCCCAACTTATTGAGAGTATTCCTTACTTTCAATTTATTTGTGCCATGAGAAGCTGCAGCATGCCAGAATATTAGAGACAGGAGGAAGAGGTCACACATAGCAGGTTCAGTGTGGCTACCAGGCCAGAGTACATAGTGTAGACAAAGAAGATGCTTTAAAGGAGCAAATCAAACAACAGGGACTGGAGTGGCTCCTTTTGCTTTTCTGACAGGAACAATTCAACAGAAAGAGTGGGTCAATAACAAGAGGGCATAAATGGAAGTTGGCATGGGGGAAGGGGATTCAGGAGATATGTAAGAAAGTTGTATTTCACTTATAGAGTGGTTGAGACATGAAAGCTCACCTGCTGCAGTCTTTTCTGAAGTCTAAGAATCAAATAGAATACTGTAGCGTAGTGGTTAGAGCACAGTTTGGGGAACCAGGACACCTGGTTTTAAATCTCACCAGAGTCACATAACTCACTGTGTGACCTTGAGCAACTCATTCAACCTCTCAGTGCTCCTGTCCTCCCAGCTTTTCAATGGGCAGAACTAGGAACCCACTAAAAACAAGATTTTGCATTTTAGTAGGGCTCTCCTGAGTAAACAAAGAGTAAAACTAAAATGTTACATAGTCCAGGTAGCAGTCTCTGCTGATTTAAGGTAGATGGAGCAATTCTACATGCATTATAGATATAAGATATGGGGTAATTGCGAGGGAAGAGGGAGTCTAGAGCACTCCAAGTAGGGAATCTTGGGATGGACTGTTCAGATATTTTTGTCTGTCACATTTTTCTGTTTTAATGCTTCTATAGTCTAGTGCCTCCGATGTGAGTTTCACAAGGGCAAAGGTTGCGGAGGTGTCTGCCTGCCTTTCAAGGCCCCCTGTTTACATTATCATCATGCAGACATCTCTGATACTAGATGAAGCTAGGAAAAAATAGCCGGATTAATGAACAGCGATTTACAGGAACCTGAAACCCACAGCTAATCTTCTTTAGAGCAGCTAATGCAAGCACACTGCTGGGATAATATAACCCCTACAATGTTATTCCAATGGCCTGTCACCAGCTCCCAGCTTGGGTCAGCTTTCTGGGTGTCTGCGTACCAGCTTCCCAAATGGTATTTCTCCTTGGCACTCTATCCATCATAATTCTGTCCTCAAACAAAAGTTAGTGACAGCAGTTTGAGTCCTTGGGATCGAAGGACAAACTTACTGATAAAAGTTCTGTAACAATTAACAATCAATGCTTCTGCTATCAGTACATTTGTCCTTTACTCTCAGGGTAAAGGAGGTCGGCCACAGTTTGTTTCCCTTAAAGGAGCCAGAAACATGACAGTGCTGGACTAAAATAAACTGTTTACTCTTTGTAACTTGTTGCTGAATGTCATGGAAGGGGAGGAGGGTGGCACACTCCCACAACAGGTTCGAGGGTGCATGGGACTTACACAGGGGGGTGGTAATGCCAAAAGGAGGGGTAAGGAGGGTGTGAGTAGAGAGTACTGGGGAGACAGGTGGGGGAAAGGAAGGGAAGACATCCAGATTAAACAACCTGGAGGTACAGCAAAAAGAGCTGCTTACAGGAAATGCAGCATTAAGGATGCAATGTGACAGTCAGTGGCAAGGAGAATCCAGCACCCGCATGCCATCAGCAATCACCACAGGATTCAGATGTGATGTAGTGCTATGGATTTATTAGATCGTGTGCAGCAAAAAGATGCAGAGCAAAACAACAAATGACTCCATGTTTCACGCTGGTAGCACTTTGTCAAGAGACCTTTAGTGCCCCCTGCTGTACAGGTATTTATGCAGCTCACCTTAGAGGTACAAGACAGAGATTCAAAAACAGTGCAAATGGTACAAAGTGCAATTAGAATGAGAAAGTATTTCATGTTGTGATATCCGGATTACAAAACATCTTGTCAGCAGTTTGGACACCAACCTGTTCCAGAAGCCTATGGACAGGAACACCATTTTCTTAGCTAGCTCATAGAAACATAGAAACATAGAAACATAGAAACATAGACATTGATGGTAGACAAGGACCGCAAGGCCCAGCCAGTCTGCCCATTTCTTTTCTACCTTATAAATGTGCCATAGGCCTTTGTTCTGTCAATGGCCTATCTATTCATACTCACCTGTATTGCTCCCTTATGCCTATCCCATGCCTGCTTGAAGCCCTGCACTGTATTCATATCCACCACTTCCTGAGGTAGGCCGTTCCATGCATCCACCACCCTTTCTGTGAAAAAGAACTTCACATTACCCCTTAATCGGCCTTCCTCTAATCTCATGCTGTGTCCTCTTGTCCTGCTATTTTTCTTATATTTAAACATGTTACACTCTTTCACCTTGTTAATGCCCTTAAGGTGTTTGAATGTTTCGATCATATCACCTCTCTCCCTCCTTTGCTCTAGGGTATACATATTGAGCTCCGTTAATCTGTCCTCATATGTTTTCTGATGCAGTCCCTGCACCATGTTGGTTGCCCTTCTCTGGACTGCCTCAATTTGGTTAATGTCCTTGTGAAGGTGTGGACTCCAGTACTGCATGTAGTATTCCAGATGGGGCCTAACCAGTGTCTTGTAAAGAGGGAATATTACCTCCCTCTTCCCTACTAATACACCTTAACATCCCCCTAGCCTTACCTACTGCTTTAGTGGTCTGCTTGGATGATTTCAGGTCATCGGTGATGATGATGCCCAAGTCTCTTTCTTCCCTTGTGACTGCCAGCAACTCCCCTCCCAGCCTATAGGTGGCTTCTGTGTTTCTCTTCCCTATGTGCAAGAACTTACACTTTGCGTTAAACCCCAGTTGCCACTCTTCCGACCATTTTGCCAGTTTATCCGGATCTCTTCTCATTCTGCCCACCCCATCTAGATCATCTACTCTGGTGCAGATCTTGGTGTGATCTGCAAACAGACAAACCTTACCCTCCAGTCCATCTGCAATGTCACTGATGAAGATATTGAAGAGTACTGGCCCCAGGACTGATCCCTGAGGTACCCCACTTGTGACTTGCATCTCTTCTGACTGCATACCGTTTACCACCACTCTCTGTTTTCTGCCTGTCAACCAGTTTGCCACCCAGTTGACCAACTTCTGACTCACCCCGAGCCTACCCAGCATATTAATCAATTTTCTATGTGGAACAGTATTGAAAACTTTGCTGAAGTCAAGGTAGGCAATATCAACTGCTCACCCTTGGTCCACCACTCTGGTTACCCAGTCAAAGAAATCTATGAGATTAGTTTGACAGGACCTTCCTTTGCAAACCCATGCTGTCTTGGGTCCTGTGCTTCTATGGATTCCAGGTGTTGCACTATCCTTTCCTTAAGGAGTGCCTCCATAATCTTGCCCACTACTGAGGTAAGACTGACTGGTCTGTAGTTCTCTACCTCCTCCCTCTTGTGAAGCGAGATCACATGAGACCTTCTCCAGTCTTCTGGGACCTTTCCTGTGCTCAAAGACTCACTAAACAGTTCTGATAATGACTCTGCTAGTTCCACCCTTAGCTCCTTTAATACCCTGGGATGTATGCCATCAGGTCCCATTGCCTTGTCCACCCTGAGCTTATCAAGCTCTTGTGGGACCCTTTCTTTTGTGAAGGGGCTAGTGCTCACCTCCCTGCCCCCTGTGTCCATGGTGCTGAGCTGTGGGCCCTGCCCTACCTTCTCTTCAGTAAATACTGAGCAGAAGTATCTATTTAGGATAGATGCTTTTTACATGGTCCTCCTCATCACATGCCCTCTTATCTCCTTGGATCATAGCAATACCCCCTCTGGACTTTCTCTTTTCACTAATGTATCTATAGAAAGTATTGTCACTGTCTTTAACTGTCTGTGCTAGTGTTTCCTCAGTTTGGGCCTTTGCCTGCTTTACTGCCTTCCCTGCTTTCCTTAGGGAAGTTTGGTATGCCGGCCCTGCCACACAATTAGAAATACATCCATCAGTCAATTCCTGTGAGTTCTAAGGAACAAAGGTTAAATGACTCTCTACAATAATAGGTCAAGGGGGATAAATGTAGGGAAGCGGGGCTGACTGGATGGACCATGGGTCTTTTTCTGCCATCAGTTCCTATGTTTG
The DNA here is from genome assembly GCA_016271365.2 of Neoceratodus forsteri. Taxonomy (NCBI): domain Eukaryota; kingdom Metazoa; phylum Chordata; order Ceratodontiformes; family Ceratodontidae; genus Neoceratodus; species Neoceratodus forsteri. The sequence goes on along the minus strand of CM028137.1, from coordinate 334,776,910 downwards.
GGAGGAACAGATCCAGAAGCAAATGGTTTGATACCTTTTATTGGACCAACATAGATATGTTGGTCCAATAAAAGGAATCAAACCATTTGCTTCTGGGTCTGTTCTTACAGGGACCAATATGGCAACTAATCTAGTTCTGTACGTTTGGAAGGAAGGAACTTAGATTTTTTTTTTTTTTTTTACAATTTATTTTACTTGCATAACCCAGCAGAGATGCAACATCTCATTTCAGTGAGGTCCTGCTTCTACCTGTTTCAACAGCTGGGTGGACTTGAGCACCAGGAGGTTACGTGACTTGCCCAAGGTCACATAATGAGTATTTCACTCTAGCAGGATTTGATTCTGCGATCTCCTGATTCACAAATCAGTGTCTGAGCCACTAGACCACACTGCCTCCTTGGCTGGTTGGTTCTATACTGCACCTTGCTTACAGACTGCATCTCAAAGTGCTTTTCAATCCAGAAGTGGGCAGGGAGAGAATGTTGCTAATCGTTAGGCATATAGTGGGATTAAAAGAGCGCAGAGAAAGATTAGACAGAGATAACAGAGAGGTGCACAGGGTACTTTATTGATTGATTGATTGACTAATTGATTTTTTTATTGAACAGGTAAGCACATTAGACAATTAAAATCAGCCCTGGAGGTTACAATAGGGTAATACAAGCAGCCGAGTTACAGTACAAAAGATATCCACAGGAACAATTAATAGGAATACACAGAAGCAATACAAAAGCACATAAAATATGTACAACAAGACCAGAAAAATACAGTGTTCATCTCTGCTCATGAAGTAGGGGATGGACATTATGCACCCAAAGTCCCTTCTGACTTTAAATTACCACATTACTATGCATGTTAAGCACAGGGGAGTAATGTGACTTCCAGAGCATCTGACAATGAGTAATGGTGGTGGCTATGGGATTCAGACCTGGTTCTCCAGGCTCTGTGCGCTAACCACAAAGTCAACCTCCCTCTCCAGGCCTGGACAGCTGACATTTATTTATTTATTTATGTATTTATTTATTTGAAAAGATTCACCAAGAAAGGCATACCGAGCCAAAAATAGCTCATTTCCTTATGCGTCCTGGGGAAGGGGAACAGGAGAATACAATTTAAGTATGCAAAAATAAGAAATCACAAATAATAGAAAAAGTAAATAACAACACTAACAAGAAGAAAAATTATGATAGAGAATAGTTAGGATGAGCAAGGATAATATGACATTGAGATACAGTAATCGCACATTTAAAACTTAAAACAAAACATAATTGTGTTGGCCTGACTCCAGTAATAGACAGAATTGTTTTGGGGAAAGAGAACATGTAGCTAGCATAACTAAAGTCTATAGGTGACGAGAAAGAAAACGAAGGGAAGAGGAATATGGATGGAACTAATTCATGGAAGAATAAGAGTGGAGGGTAATTAGGGTCAGAAGCAGTTTCAGGAAGGAGAACTGTAATTACGAAGAAGGAGGATAACAAACGAGTGGAATGGGCAGAACGGCTAGCTAGGGCAAGAGAGTTCCAAATCTTATGGAAATGATAGGAGAAAGCAGACTGACCTGAGGAAGATGTACAGTATGGCCAGGAAAAGTTAGGGTCCTGAAACCAGAGTTATGGAATGAATAGGTGGGCAGAGGAGGGGTAGAGAGAAGGGCAGTGAGGTGGGGGAGTTAGTTGAGCCAGAACTTCCCAGTAAGAAAGTCTGTCCCCAAGAGCAGGGAGTGACAGGTGATATACAGATCACAATGATGTGTGCGGGGTGAGAGGCTAAGAGCAAACCTACAAAAAGAGCTGAAAAAGGTGTCCAGTCTGGATAGGGTGTTCTTTGGGCTACACTGTAGACTGTGTCACCATAATCGAAAATAAGGAGAGTTACTTTCTGGACAAATTCATGACAGACCTGTTGGTGGATACACCTATGGTGTCTGTACAGACCATCATGTTTGGGGTGCAATTGTTTATGGATGGTATCTACATGCCCAGAGAAGTCAAGGTGCCGGTCAAGCCACAGCCTGAAGTATTTGACAGAGGTGACATCCTTGAGGATAGAACCCTCAAGGGAGCAGAATAATGGAATAGTAGCAAGCCTGGCAAGTTTTTGCCTGGTTCCAAAGGTCATAGAGACAGTCTTTTTAGCATTGAGGGACAATTGGTTGGTGCAAAACCAGAGTTGGACTTTATTGAAATCCTCCTGGAGGCCGTTTTCTACATCAGATGGGGAGGTGCCAGTTGTAAACAGAACAGTATCATCTGTGTACATATAAATAGCTGCAGAGGAGCAGGCAGCAGGAAGGCCATTTAAAAATATCGAGAAAAATATCGGACCAAGGACTGACCCTTGTGGGACACCGGTATTGATGGGGAGGAGGGAGGAGAGGGAGAGGGAGCTGCCTATTCTGACTGATTGAGCCCTACCCATGAGATAGGAATGGAACCAGTTAGTGGCGTAGTCTGAGAGACCAGCTGTTGTAAGCTTACTGAGGAGAAGAGAGTGGTTCACAGTGTTGAAGGCTTTAGCCAAGTTGACAAAAATGGTGGAAGTGATGCAGCCCTGATCCATGCCAGATAGAATGGAGTCAATGAGCCGCAGGAGGGAAGTCATGGTGGAGTGTTCCTTACGAAATCCAGATTAGTAAGGGGTGAAAAAGGAGGAAGAGTCAAGGAAGGGAGAAAGTTCTGTCAGTACAAGTTTTTCTTGTAGTTTGGCTAGGATTGGGAGCAAGGATACAGAGTGGCAGTTTCCCAGGCAGGAGGAATCACCACCTTTAGGGAGAAGAATGACTGGCATGTTTCCATGTGCCATGGACAGAGGCAAGGGAGAAGAGGTTAAGGAGGGAGGTGAGAGGAAATGCAATTTCAGAGGCCAAAAGGTGAAGCAGCTTAGGGTAAAGTCCATCTGGACTTTCACCCTTGTGGGGATTTAGGGCTAGGAGAGCCTTCAGGGTGTCATCAGGAGAGATGGGTAGAAAGGAGAACTGTGAGAGAGGAAAAGAGGGTGAGTAGGGGGCTGATTGAGGAGTAACAGGGGGTAGGGAGGATAGAAGGTATAAAGCACAAGTGGTGAAAAAAGTGTTTAATTCTGTAGCCACAAAAGGTGGGTCTGAGATATTGGATTCTCTTTCCTTTAGGATAGGTGCTGGGGGCTAGTCGGGGGGGGGGTATAGAAATGGCATGAACTACCTTCCAGAACTTAAGAGGGGCAGTTTAAGTTCTCCTGGAAAGTGGTTAAGAAATATTCATGCCTGATGATCCTAGTGCAGGCATTACGGAGTGTTCTGTTTTTAAGCAAATCAACATGGGTGTTTGAGATCTTGTTTGCTTTCCATGCAAGGTCATGAGCACGCTCACAGGCCATTAGCTCTGTTGATACCCAGGGGAGGTGTGTGCCTCTAACCCTGGTTTTCCTGATGGGAGCATATTTGTTTCATATATTCAAGAACTTTGTTTTAATGTAATTGAGAGCAGGATCAACTGTGGAGGCAGTGGAAACAGGTGCCCAGTCCATAGTAGCTAACTCCTCGTGAAGGGAGGACAAGTCCAGGGACCTGAAAGAGCAGATCAGGAGGATATTTGGTGGGGCTTTGAGGTGATGGATTTTCCACACACAGTAGACCATATGGTGGTCACTGAAGGCATCGGGAAGGATACCTGACTTAATTATTTGGTGAGGGTGGGATGCAAGAATTCAGTCTAGCAGGGTATGCTTGCTAGATTTATGGTTAAGGTGGGTAGGTTCAGAGATTAGCTGTGTTAGGTTGAGGGGGGAAGATGTCATTACAGAATTGAGATTTAGTATCAGAAAGCCAATTTATGTTAAAATCCCCAAGGAGTGAGTGGTGAGAGTGGAGATGGGGTCAGCTATCGAGGAGGTAGGGAGACCTGGGCAGCAGTAGACACCAGCCACGTAAATAGGAAGGGAACTAGGGAGCAGTAATTTTAGAAGAAACGGTTCATAGGCAGGAGGGGAAGAGATGGAGTGGGTAACAGTGTACTGGATGGACAATGTGATATATACAGTATATATATATATATATATATAGATATATATAATATATATATCTATATATATATATATATATATACACACTGTATATATATAGCTACCCCCCTGGTAGAGCAGTCCTAGCAGATGAGGGAGTAAACTGAGTTGGAGATGGCTGAATCAGGGATCTTGGGGGCATTCATGATTCTGTGATAATTAACACATTTGGGATCAGGTTCAACATGAGTGGTTGAAGCAAAACTATCTTAGGGATAAGGCTCCGAATGTTAAGGTGTACAACTTTTCATCCTTTAGAAAGGTCGGAGGGGAAGGAGCGGAAGGGGCCAGGGTTCAATGTTGCCTGCAGTAAGCAGCAGCAATATGGAAAGGACCTTAGAGAGGGTAGATATGCGCTTGTGAGGCAGGGAAGTATGCGAAGAGGTGTGTTTTGGAAGGGAACTGGGTGCATGCAGTAAGGATCTGAGGGATGCTAAATAGATGGAGGGAGAAGGGAGGAAGGAAGATCTTGGTAGCCAAGGGTAATATAGGAGAGGAAGGAGACAGGAAGATGGAACAGTGGGTGAGGTGAATGGAGAGAAGGAGAATGAGAGTGGAGGGGCATGGAGGGTAGTGGGTGGGAGGGACGACGGAGTGAACAGAAAGGGAAGGGTGACAAAGATGGGGAGAAGCATACTGAATAGAGAGGGTCGAGAGACATGCAGACTGAACTGTTGCTAGTCATGGTAATAATATCCAGACCGCAGTGCTGATGTGGCAGTGCTGATATCCAGAGTCAAATGGTAATACCAGTGCTGATATTAGGAGTTAAATGCTGAAAATCACAGTGCTGATATCCAGAGTCAAATGCTAATAATCACAATGCTGATATCCATGGTCAAATGCTAATAATCAAAATGCTGATATCCAGAGTCAAATGCTAATAATCACAGTGCTAGTATCCACAGTCAAATGTTAATAATCACAGTGCTGGTATCCAAGGTCAAATGCTAATAATCACAGTGATGGTACCCAGGGTCAAATGCTAATAATCACAGTGCTGATATCCAGAGTCAAATGCTAATAATCACTGTGCTGGTATCCAGAGTCAAATGTCAATAATCACAGTGCTGGTATCTGGGTCAAATGCTAATAATCACAGTGCTGGTATCCAGGGTCAAATGCTAATAATCACAGTGCTGGTATCCAGAATCAAATGCTGATAATCACAGTGCAGGTATCCAGGGTCAAATGCTGATTATCACAGTGCTGGTATCCAGAGTCAAATGCTAATAATCACAGTGCTGGTATCCTAAATCAAATACTGATAATCACAGTACTGATATCCAGAGTAGAATGCTAATAATCATAGTGCTAATATCCAGAGTCAAATGATGATAAGGGCTCTGCTGATATCCAGAGCTGAATGCGTATAATCACAAAATGCATATATCCAGATTCAAAGCTAATAATCACCATGCTGATATCCAGAGTCCAATGCTTAGAATCGCAATGCTGATATTCAGAGTCAATGCTAATAATCACAGTGCTGATATCTAGGGTTGAAAACTGATACAGTGCTGATATCCAGAATCAGCTGTTGACAATCACAGTGCTGATATCCAGAGCTGAATTCTTCTAATCACAGTGTTGTTATCCAGAGTCACATTTTGATAATCACATTGATATCCAGAATCAAATTTTGATAATCCCAGTGGTGATATCTACAGCTGAATTTTGATACAGAGCTTTTATCCAGATAATCACAGAGCTGATATCAAGTCCAATGTTGACAATCACAGTGCTGATATTGAGAGTCCAGTGCTGATTTCCAGAGTCCATTGCAGATAATCATAGTGCTGATAGCCAGAGTCTAAAGCTAATAATCACAGTGCTGATATCCAGAGTCCAATGCTGATAATCACAGTGCTGATATCCACAGTGTAGTGCTTTCACAGTGCTGATATCCAGAGTCCAGTGCTGATATTGAGTCTGATGCAGATAATCACAGCTCTGATATCCACAGACAGACCAGTGCTGATAATCAGAGTGCTGATATTCAGAATCCAGTGCTGATAATCACAGTGTTGATATCCAGAGTCCAGTGCTATCACAGTGCTGATATCCAGAGACCAGTGCTGATATCTAGAGACCAGTGCTGATATCCAGAGTCCAATGCTGCTAATCACAATGTTGACGTTGAGTCCAATGCTGATAATTACAGTGCTGATATCCACAGACCAGTGCTGATAAACAAAGTGCTGATATCCGGATTCCAATGCTGATAATCACAGTCCTGGGGATGGATTCACAAAGCTTTCAGACGGTGCAAAACCTTCCCTAAGTCCCCAAAACTGCTGTAGCTATGGAAAAAAGGGGAGATTGTTCTAAGTGCTATCTCAAAACCCTCTGCAACTGCAGAAAAATACACTACAAACTGTGGAAAAAAGTGCAGCCGTGGAAGTCCCTGAGGAAAAAAAGGTGTGAGATAAGTAAGGCACATCCCTTGAAAGGCTATTCTCAGCCAGTTTATTTCTGCAGTTGCAGAAAAAATGTTACACACAGTGGAATGTGTAACTATCCCTCAGCAAACTGCAGTAGCGCACCAACAATTGGAATCAATTAAGGTGGAGGTACGGCACAGGTAATAGCATCCCAGATAGTATAGCAGTGGCTGATGTTACTGCAACAAAAGCACACATTGCCATGATATGGCAACAGGCAACAACCACCCGACCCAGTACAGCCCATGACGGAGTTCCACAGGCAGTAGAGCCAGACCAGTCTGCAGCAAGTGCTACCCCTGCAGGGAACAGGAACGCCCTAGGGAGGGACGCCCAGCGGTGAGAGTTGGCCATTGTGGTTCCATGTTATTGCTGGTACCTGAGGTGCTGCAGTGGTCCCAGTTGAGGGACTGGTTGCTGGTCTCTTTGTGGGTGCTGTCAGACTCATACTATGGTAACAATGTTAATGTCTGCTGCTTCAGCAACTTGGTTGTACTATTGCTGTGTCTCCTCAGCCATTTCCACAGCTGCAGATCCGCAGCAGCAGATATGCAGCACTTGCACAATTCCAACAGCTGCTAGAATTCTGCAGCCACAGGACTTTTTGCAGCATTCCAAGCTGCGCGACTCTTCTTTCAGAATGAGGCACAGCTGCATTTCTGCAGTGCTGCAAGCCTTTTTCCTGCAGCTGTGGGATTTTTGCTGTTCTTTGAGAATCCTGCCCCTGGTATCCAGAGACCAGTGTTGATAATCAGCAGTGCTGATATCCACAGTCCAATGCTGATAATCACAGTGCTGCTATCCAGTGACCAGCACTGGTATCCATATACCAGTGTTGATAATCAGCAGTGCTGATATCCAGGCTGCAGAACTAAAGTGGCATCACAGCAGTCTCTACCTCTGTACTATAGTATATCTGCCTCTAAAGAGAGCAGCCCTGCTCTCTTCAATACACAATTCAAAAGGGTATCATATTTCATAGAGCCTTAACAAACTGTTCACTGCTTTCACCCCCACACACACACACACACAGACACACAAGCTTTTAATAGGTGGACTATGCCTCATTTGAAGAGATAATGTAGCCTAGTGGTTAAAGCACTGGCATATAAACCAAAAGATCATAAGTTCAAACCCCACCAGAGCCAAATACTCACTGTGTGACCTTGAACAACTCACTCATCCTCCCAGACTTAAGTCCACTCAGCTGAGGAATGAAGCAGGACTCCACTGCAAATGAGATGTTGCATCTCAGCTCTGCTATTCTGGGTAAAAAGGAAAAAACTAAACCCACTTACTGTGAATAAAGGTACTGGGGTTGGTACCAGAGGATGTGACGGGGGGACACATTACCTATGGAGAATAATGATAGTGTCAGCCAGAAAGCCATTTTATAAAGATGGCAACAACAGAGAGCCCCCCTTCCCCTTCTATGCAAGAGTGGAGGGAGAAATCTACAGAATGGATTAACATTCATAGTGTAACCCCCCCCCCCTACAAATGGGGGTTCCTGAAAAGTCTTCCTCGAGTTTGCCTAAATGCTCACTGGCAGGCTGGTATCCTGCATTTTAGCAGTTTAAATGTGATTGCCAGAGAGTGCCTGTACAGCCTCTCTGTACTGTCTCTTTAAGAGCTACCTGGATTGCAGTCATAAGTAATCTGAGAGGGAGCTCTGTTGAAAGATGTAACTATTTGCTGAAAATCATTTAGAGTGATAATGGTAATATAGTTTGTCTAACCTGCCTTCTTTGCAGCAAGGACTGTTTTGTTTATCTCCACTATCTTGGTCATGGACTGCAAATTGGACCAATTAGTTCTGGTGGGACCTAAAATGGAGTTGGACTACAGAAGCTGTCTGGAGTCAAAATCTGTAGTAATTGTAGTTTTGGGCTTTTGGCGCCTTTTTGCACCTGAAGGGGGAGCCTTTGTTGTGACTGACAGATCAGCCATCCAAACCTTTTGGATTCTGGGGAAAGTTCATGGCTTGCTGGCAGTTGAATCAGATCTCAGTTGGGAGCTGAATGAGCAAGAGCTTGAGACAGTCAAGCAGCTGTCTGAGTAGTTTCGCATGGGAGAACTGTGGAAAGGCCTGAGTTGTGGCCTGCATGTCTGCCTGCTGCCCCTGAGAGGGAGAGAAGAGAATTATTTCAGACTAAATCCAAGTTTGTGAGAAGGAGGTAAGCCACTGATTTTTTACCAGGCTCATACCTGAAGAAGAACAAAGATTTGCTGAATGCGGTCGGCCTGTCAGGATTTCCAGCTGCTTTTGAATCCCTGGTTTGTGCAGAGACTTTGCAATCATGACCGGAGAGTGGTTTGCCTGGTACAGTGCAATTTCCTGTAAATGTGCTGTGTATTGAAAGTGTGTCGAGATTTGGTTCCCCACGGTGTGAACTGTGTTCTGCTTGCTGGTACCGTAGAATCCTTTACATGTAAATGTGCTGTGTATTGAAAGTGGGTCGTGATTTGGTTCCCCACTGTGTGAACTGTGTTCTGCTTGCTGGAAGCTTTATCCAGCCTAATAGGACTGAATCCGCGTTCATCTCCATTCGGCCTGGGCCATGCCACTCTGGCCCTGCCAGACTACCCCACTGCACAGAGAAAGCAACTGATGAGAGACCTGCCTGGGGATCAGCCCCCTGCTCCACGCTTGAACAGGAATGACACCTCGGTGAATCGTGTGGGCCCTGCTTCTCCTGGCACTCCAGATTAACCACCGGCTGTCTCGATTTTTGTCCAGCTTGTGCCCAGTCTTGGGTATCATGAGTAATCATCAGGGTAGCTCCCTGCAACAACAGCCTAATCTAAAAGTGTGTCATCTGATTGTCTTGTTTTCTTTTCACGAACTGAGACCTCCGGCTCCAGATTATAAATAGTGTGTGTTGTGCATGTTGTTTTCTTCCATCACAGGGCCCCAACCAGTTACAATGTTCCCGGCTGGCCTACCATTCTCCATCTGGGTACCCAGAGTGTGTGACTGTTTATGGACCCTGAAGTGCATGTATAACTGTTTGATTGATACAGCCTTTAAGCAAATAACCTGATTACACCCCTTCCTTGTTCAAGCCCCTTAAATAAATCAGATCTAACTCTTTTTGCATTTACCCTGACTGTGGTTCCAGTTTGTGCAAGAGTACTGTACTGCTGTTATTTGCTGTCTATAACCTTGTTTTACAGAGGGTCCCCAGGGCTGGGCCAGAGGAAAGCCCTGGTGGTAAGCGCAGACAGTGTGGGTACTTGTGTGGTGTATCGGGGTATTGTGAAAGTGATTATTGTGTATTGTTCCAGCCACTAGTAAGGAAAGAGGGGGGTTACAGTGTCCTGGAGGGCTGTGCCCAGGTTAGCTTGACCACTTCCAACCCTGACCTCTTGGTGGAGGCACCCGTTTCAGAACTCAGGCCCCTTAACCTGCTACTAGTCAAGTAGGCAGGGGTAGTAGCCCTTGGGATAGTGCCACCAAGGGTTACAATAGTAAACCAGAGACATCATAGCTTTATTGCTAAATGGTTAAAGTGGATGCTTTTCCAGGGGGACAGAGATCCAGATTTTGTCCTGTGACAAAATCTGGGATGTGCACAACTTGGGGTGGATGCGGGGTGTCCTGGATAACGTTTGTTGAATTATTACATCTAGAGAACTTATCTTGTATATTACCTGGTGTGACAAGGTAGCAAACTGGAAGGCATTTGGGGGAATACTGTCACAGATAACACTCCAGACACCATTTTTAAATCAAATGAAGTCTGCTCTACCTTCAGTAACACAGGAAAAAAAAACAGCTTGTATGTAGCTGAACAAAAAATCTTAGCTCAGTCTCTGTCCTCCACGTAACAGAAACAGAAGCCTCTCCTTCTCTTTTATTGTCCCAGGTGTTGCTCATTAACAGCCCCGCACCCCCCACCCCATTCGCATCTAACACTCAGAACAGGCAGTACAGTGAGGTCTTAAAGGGCCAACCTTAAAGCAAAGGGGTTTGGTACAAATCCCACCACAGCCTCGTCAAAATCTGCACTGCTTGTGTTGCAGGCTTGTGAAGCAGTTTACAGTTGAAAGGAGCTTGACAGACATACACCCTTTCACATACTCTCCCCTCCAGAGTCATGTCCGTGGCATGCTCAGTAAGAGCCCTCAGAGGCCCAACCACTCAGGAGAAAAAAATCTGCATTGCCATGCTGAGTACCTGCCTGGTAGCGCACATCAAATGAGAAAGGCTGCAACACCAGAAACCATCTGGTGACACAGGCATTGGTATCTGCATCACATGTAACTACTTGAGGGGGGCATGGTCAGTGACAGGGATGAACGTCCATCCCAACAGGTAGTAGCATAGGAAAACTACCGCCCACTTTACTGCCAAACACTCTTTTTCCAGTGTGGCATAACAATGCTCCCAGAGAAAAAGTTTACGAGGTAGATATAGGATGGGGTGAATCCCATCCTCAAAATCTTGTGATAATACTGCCCCCAGCTCCACCTCAGAATTGTCTATGCACAAAATGAAAGAATAGTTGAAATCTGGACTTTGTAAGACTGGTCCCTCACACAGCACATATCTGATGGCCTGAAATGCCATCTGACAGGTGACCAACCAACCTTATTCAGGGCAGTTTTCTTGGTCAAGTCAATCAGTGGGGTAGCAAGGATTGAGAATTCTAGAATGAACTGGCAGTAGTAACCTGCAAGTCCAAGAAAGGACTTAACCTGCTTCTTAGTAGTTGAGATGGGGCAGTTAACTAGGGCCTTTACTTTGTCAATAACCAGGCATACATGGCCATTCCCAATTGTATGCCCCAAGTATATATGTCTCCTGGGGCCCTATGTTGCATCTCACGGAATTTGCCATGAGACTTGCCTCCCTGAGTGACCAAAGTACTGAAGCCAGACCCTACAGGTGGCTGTCCCAGACATGCCAGACATGGCTAAAAATTGATAACTGTCTTTCCAGGGTTTCAACAAATTAAGGTAGATTTGTTTTTCCTTCTTTCTGTACACATGTAAGACTTCATAATCAACAGGCCCCACCTTTCTGAGGACCTCATATGGTCCCTGCCATTTAGCTAGGAGTTAACTCTCAGAGTTAGGCAACAGAAGGATTACTCTGTCACCAGACTTGAAGCCCCATAGTCTAGCCCCTTGGCCATAGTGCCTTGCCTGGGTTTGCTGAGCCTTTATTAAATTTTCTTTGGCAAATCTGCCAATCATGTTCAATCTTTCTCTCATTTGTGATACATACTGGAGCAGGTTAGGTGGACTATGTGCCTGTTCTTCCCACATCTCTTTTGTGAGATCCAACATCCCTCAGGGTTGCGGCCCATACAACAGTTCAAAGGGCAAGAACCAGGTGGATGACTGTGGCACCTCTCAAATGGCAAATATTAAATAGATTAACAGTTCATCCCAGTTATTTTTAACCTCAGCTGACATGAATTTAGATAACATACTTTTTAATAATTTATTAAAGTATTCCACTAAGCCATCAGTCTGTGGGTGATACGCTTGTAACCCCCCTATAAATGGGGGTTCCTAAAAGCCTTCCCGGAGCCTGCCTAAGTGCTCTCTGCCTATCTGGCGTTCGGCGTAATGCCGTTTAAATGTGGCCACTGTGAGTGCTTTTAGAGCCTCTGGTACTGTCTCTTTAAGAGCTGCCTGCTTGCAGGCTTTATTAGTTTGCAAGGGGGGACTGTGGGTTTACTGCTCGACTCCCACTCGAGCTGCCATTTGAATCGCTCTGTTTCTGCCATCGCTAAGCGAGCAGAGGGAGCATTATTGAAGGATGTAACTGTTTTCTGGAACAAATGTAGCGTGGCAGTAAAATTGCTGTTTATTTAATCTGTTTCCCTTGCAGCTGGGACTTTGTGTATTCTGTCTCTCCATTTTGGATCAGAACTGCCTCTTGGATCCAATCGGAAGGGAAGGGTGCTTAAAATGGTGTATTGGGTGGCCATCCAGGACTGGGACTCTGTGGAGAGCCGGCTGCCAATGTAAAGTAAGGCCAGTGACTCTGGGAAGTGAAGTCCAGGAGTGCGGTGCTTATTTGCACCAATAGGGGGAGACCAAGAAGACTGGCGCTTGAAGCCCTCCAATGGGGTTGGTTGGCGCCCGTGTTGGAATCTCTGCCCAAGGGCCGAGAAGGCAGAATCATGGTGGCTATGAGTGCAGACAGAGCTCTGGGCTCCTGAGCTGTGAGTGTTCATGCAGGAAGCGTGTGTGGAAGGCCTACAGTCGGGCGGCCCGATCACTGAAGTAGTCAGACTAAATCCGCTGTGTGTTGCAGGCAGAGAAGTCTGTACATGTTGCAGCTTCCTACCAGGCTCACCCTGTAGAGGACTGGAGAATCTGCTGAATCACGCTCGGTCTGCCAGGACAAGTGAAGCTGCGTTGTTCACCTGGCTCGGTCACAGAAAGTGATTGGGAGTTTGTAGCAGCTGCCTGGTATGGTACCCCTCTGTGTTACATATAAATGTGTGGAGTAATGTCTGAATTACAGGCCAAGTCCTGCAGTGGCGTATGAGGGATACTGCTGCAAGGGTCATGAGTAAAAAATCAGGGTAGCTCCCTGTCGTTTGGTCTATTGAGTACAAGTGTTTGCCTTTTTCCTCTCTGGCCACATGATCTGAGCCTGCTGGCTCTGAATGGATTACAAGTTGGGTATGTATTGTACAGTTGCTTTCATCTTCAGGGCCCCAACCAGCTGCACTGAACTTGGCTAGCCCCTTATTGCCTGGGTACCCAGTGACAGTGACTTATAGGGAACTTAGCCTGTGCACAGTGCTCTGAAATAGTAGAGTTTAAGCTAATCAACTAGATTTTCCCCTGCCCTTGTTATTTCCCCCTAAATAAATCAGATTTGGTTGTTTGCAAAGTATACTGCCTAAACTGTGTGTTTGTGCCAAAATACTGTACAGTGGCTATTGCATTACTGTGTCTTCCTTTACAGGGGGTCCCCAGAGTCAAGCTGATCGACCAAACCCTGGGGGTAAGTTCATATGGTAAAGGTACTGTTGGTAATGAGTGTGGGACACCCTGTTAAGATGATGGTGCATAAACTGATGGGGTGGGGTGAAGCCGAAGAGTTGGATTCCCAGAAAATTGTGTTGCTACTGGATGTACCTCTGGGGATAAAGAACGCTGACTATGTTTCTGCAGTTGAGCATGTTAAATGTTTCTGCAAGGTAGAGGTGAAGAGGCGAATGGCCGACCTACTCAACCAGACTTTACTGGTGCTGCTTTTATGCAGTATAATTATAGACCCAGAGAGGGTGCCCCCAGTGATTTACCCAGAAGGTGCTCCAAAGGGGTGGAGGGTCATTCATGTCGGGAGTGGTTCAGTCACCCCGGGGGAGTCCTCCAAGACTAATAGCTTCAAAGATAAATTGCTTAAACTGTTAGCTGCAGAAGGGAGGACCACTCAGGAATTACTACAGGTGCTAGACCTTTCCAGTAATCCCACCCCCCAATCGTCCCCAGGTATATCTCCCGGGTCCTCCAAGAGTTCCATCCTGGCTCCATCACCTATAGTTGTTCCCCCCATACAGCTAGACTCCTATCGGAGATTGAAACTTTTTTCTGGTACTGTGCCAGTGCCCTCGGGATAAGATGATTTGGAGACTTGGATGGACTATGCTACCCCTTTAGTCCAAGAGTGGCAGTGCTCTGAGGGGGAGAAACAGAAGAGACTGATGGAGAGCCTGAGGGGCCCAGCTTTGGAAGCCATTCGTTTCTTGCGGGCTACTAGCCCCAAAGACACTGCAGTAGAGTACCTTTCTGCCTTGGAGGGGGTGTTTGGGAGTACAGAAACTGGGGAAGACTAGTTGTGGCAGTTCAAGTCAGCTAAGCAGTGGAGGAATGAGAAACTGTCGGCCTTTGTTACCTGAATGGAAAGGGCACTGCAAAAAGCTTATCAAAAAGGGGGATAACTGCCCCTGCTTTAAATCAGGTCCACCTAGATCATATCTTGAAATCTGCCAAGTTTTCCAGTGTGATATTGTTGAAGCTCAAACTGCATGACCGACGGGCTGCCCCTCCCGAATACTGCCAATTGATGAGGGAAATTCGAGAAGTTGAGACTGATGAAGAGGGGTGGGAACCCTATGTGGGAGTCGTGAATATATGTCAGACCCCTGAACCCAGTGAACCTGATGAGACCCACCCCTCGAGGGGATTGAACAAGGGACCTGATGCCTTTCCTGTGCCCCCAGAGGCCCAGGGTGGAGTGGGGGTGCATGCTGTTTCCTCTGATCCCCGGGTGGAGAGTGATTTGAAGGCCGAGTTTAGAGACTTATGGGAAATGGTGAGGGAATGGAAACAAACTGCTGCCCACCCCTCCAAATTTGGGGCGCCTGAATTAGCCAGAAACAAATGACCTAGTCACAAGGAGCCTTCCAGAACCCCCGATGCCTCTAGGCAGGCAAGATATCTCCTGCCCAACAAAGACCCCCGAGATACTAAGTTCTGCTACCATTGTGGGGAGGATGGACACTTTCAGACTGAGTGCAGGTTACCGGAAAACTTCAGGAGGGTCAATAGCAGGCTAGTAGCCTGGCATCGCAAGGCCTATACCCGACCCCAAGGGGGGGGCCTCCTCAGAAGAGTTTTGTCACCCGGACCAATGCCCAAGTAACCTCCAAAACCATGCCCCCTGAATGGTCTGATGTGGTGGGTCCCTCGATGGAAAACACAGTGAGAGTGAATGGAGTACCCACCCAGGCTGTGTTGGACAGTGGTTCTCAAGTTACTATTATGTTTCGGGACTGGTATCAGAAGCATTTGCCTGAGGTGCCCCTGCAGCCATTAGATGGACTCCATGTTTGGGGACTGAGAGATAAGGCCTACCCCTACTCTGGGTATATCCGGATCTGGTTATCTTTTTCTACTTCTGTGGCTGGGGTGGCCGAGCAATTGGAGACCTTGGCATTAGTGTGTCCCCCTACTGGACTGTATGATGGGGTGCCCTTGTTGATCAGAACCAGTGCTCATATGTTTGGTCATTTAGCACAGCTGTGCTCTGAAAAACAGAGGTCCAGGACTGGGCGAGCTATCAGAATTCCAGCCTTGATTCAGAAGGCCTATGAGAACCAGAGAACAGCCAGCCAGTCGGAACCTGAAGGCCCAGTGGGTATTGTCTGGAAGAAGGATCCAGAGTCTTTGCTGCTAGCCCCAAATGCCCAGTGTGTTCTCCAAGGAGAGGTCCGGATTAAAAAGGATGCTAAGAATAAAATACTGATGCTGGATGCACCAGGCGATGGAAAATTGCCAGAGGGGTTACTGGTTAAACCCAGCATTTTGCCTGCTAGAGCCCATGCTTTTGCCAGAAGAGTAATGGTTCAAGTGCACAATGTATCTGATCGAGAGATTCGAGTGAAGTGAGGTTGCACTCTGGCTACGGTGCACTGTGCAGATACTGCTGTTCTGCCCAGTAACAAGACTTCCAGGAGGAGTGACCGAGTGTCCCCCGATTTGTTTGATTTCAGTGACTCCCCACTGCCAGCAGAATGGAAGAAAAGGATTAGTGAAAGGCTCGCTCAGAAGGAGCAGGTGTTTTCCTTGAAGGAGTAGGATGTAGGATGTGTGCAAGGAGCTGAGCACCACATTCAGCTACAGGATGAGCGACCTTTCCATGAGCGATCTCAGCACCTGGCCCCTGCTGATATAGATGATGTGAGACGACACCTGCAGGAGATGCTCGCGGCTGAGGTGATACAAGAGTCTAGAAGCCCCTATGCTTCACCTATTGTAGTAGTGAGGAAAAAGAATGGAACTGTTCAGATGTGTGTGGATTACCTCACTTTAAACAGGTGAACCATACCAGACCAGTATACCATGCCACGCATTCAGGATGCCTTGGACTGTCTAAATGGCAGTAAATGGTTCTCAGTGTTAGACTCTCACAGTGGGTACTATCAGATCCCGATGGCTCCGGAGGATCGAAAGAAGACTGCTTTCATTTGCCCATTAGGCTTCTACGAGTTTATGTGGATGCCCCAAGGGATTTCAGGTGCCCCTGCTACCTTCCAGCGCTTGATGGAGCGTGCTGTATGGGATATGAACTTGCTCGAGTGTTTAGTCTACCTGGATTATGTCATAGTATTTGGCAGCTCCTTGGAGGAACATGAAAGCAGGTTGTTCAAATTCCTGGATTGACAGGAAGATTTTGGTCTCAAGTTGTCTATAGATAAGTGTCAATTGTTTCAGACTTCCGTGAAATATGTGAGGCACATAGTATCCACTGAGGGCATAGAGACTGACCCCAGTAAAGTGGAAGCTTTGACTACCTGGCCTCAGCCAAAGAATTTGAAAGAACTGCAAAGGGTCCTGGAGTTTTGTGGGTATTATAGACGATTTATCAAAGTCTATTCTCAAGTGATCCGCCCTCTACTCAACCTTACTCAAGGGTATCCTCCAACTCACAAAAAGTATAAGAAAGCTGTGCCCTCTGAGACTGAGAAAAAATATTTCCGTTCAAATGATGTGTTTGGAACCCACTGGACTGCTGATTGTGAGGTAGCTTTCCATGATATTATATATCAACTTACCCATGCCCCAGTGCTGGCCTATTCTGACCCTGCCAGGCCGTACATTCTTCATATTGATGCCAGTCTACAAGGATTGGGGGCAGTGTTATATCAAGAGCACCCAAATGGTCTAAGACCCGTAGCATTTTCCAGCAGGAGCCTAACTCCTTCAGAAAAGAACTATCCAGTGCACAAGCTAGAGTTCCTGGCCTTGAAGTGGGCCATTTTTGATCAATTTCATGACTACTTGTACGGTGGTAAGATACTGGTGAAGACTGATAACAATCCTCTAACCTATGTGCAGACCTCAGCTAAGTTGGATGCCACTGGCCATAGGTGGCTTTCTGCGTTGTCTACCTATGATTATGCTGTTGAATACAGAGCAGGCCTGAACCACATAGATGCTGATGCTCTCTCCTGGAAGCCTGTGCCCCGAGACAACTGGATCAGGTTGTCCGAACCTGCCATTAGAGCACTTTGCCAAAAATTTGACAAGGAGGAACAGGTATCTCCTGATACTGTGGATTGCATGGTGGACTGTCTGGGGCCATCTGAGAACTGTATACCTGCTGCTTACTGTCATTTCTCTGCATTAGACACTAGTGCGTTGCCCCAATTCATTAACGATAGTCTCCAGCTGGCTCAGTCCCGAGACCCCATGATAAACACTGCTTTGGAGACTCTGCACATGGGGAGAGATGTGTCAAAGCTGCGTTCCCCCGACTTGAGAACTGCCCTGTTATACAAAGAAGGTCCCAAGTTGAAACTGATTAATAGACTATTATACAGAGAGACATTAGATAAAGAGGGGCGAGTAGACAAACAACAACTGGTGCTGCCCACTACTTTTAGAGAACTGGTGTTGAGGTCCCTACACAATCACATGGGACACCTCGGCATAGACAGAACCCTTGACTTGGTGAGGTTCTGGTTTTATTGGCCCAAAATGGGTGCTGATGTGGAACAGCATATCAGAACTTGTAGCCGATGTTTAAAAAGAGAGACCCTGCCCCAGAGGGCTGCCCCCCTGGTTAACATCACTACTAGTGCCCCCATGGAATTGGTCTGCATTGATTTCCTGAGTCTAGAACCAGACCAGAGGGACATCAGCAATATATTGGTAGTTACTGATCACTTCACCCGGTATGCACAAACATTTCCCACTAAAGACCAAAAGGCAACCACGGTGGCTAAAGTACCTGTTGAGAATTTCTTTGTCCACTATGGGGCCCCTCAAAGAATCCATTCTGAGCAGGGGAGAGATTTTGAGAGCCACTTGATTAAAGAAATGCTATCCTTGTGGGGGGTATGAAAGTCAAGAACTTCTCCTCATCATCTCCAGGGAGATCCTCAGGCTGAAAGGTTTAACCGCACGTTGCTTGATATGTTGGGCACCTTGCAACCTAAAGATAAGCCTAGATGAAGCCAGCAGATTAGCACTCTAGTACACGCTTATAACCGCACCAAAAGTGATGCCACTGGCTTTTCCCCGTATCAGCTGATGTTTGGGAGAGAGGCTAGACTGCCAGTGGATGTCTGTTTCGGAGTTTCTCCTGATGGGGTTCATGCAGCTAATCATCTACAGTATGTGCAGAAGCTGAAGGCCCAACTAAACCATGCCTACTAACTGGCCCAGACCATGGCTGCAAAACCAAATGTGGGCAATAAAGAAAGGTATGACAAACAAAGTGAAAGCAATGGAGCTTAGAGAAGGGGATAGAGTGCTGTTGAGAAATCTGGGACTGCATGGCAAGCATAAGATTGCTGACAGATGGCATCACCTTCCTCATACTGTTGTGGAAAAGTTGGAAGATTTACCTGTATACAAAGTGCGGCCTGAGAACAACTCAAAAGATGTGAAAACTATACACAGAAATCATCTGCTGCCAATCGGACAGATCCTGATAGAGGTTGAACCGCCAAATGCCCACCGCTGTGAGCCTGTGACTAGAGCCACAGCCAAGAAAACACTAAGACCGATTGATTCCCCTGAAATCAAACTAAAGAGGCCTTCTCCTCCCCCCTCCGTTGAAGCTGATTGCCAGTCTGTGTTCGAGGACAGTGAGTGTAATCCTGAATATTACCCCTCTTATGACCTGAGTCAGTTGTTTAGGGGCAATCCCCTAATCAACCCCGGGGATGAAACTGGGCTTCCTGGAATGTCTGAGCCTCCAGCTTTGTCTCTGGAGCCAATACTCCTGGAGGGAGAAGTGAGTGGTATTAAATCTAAAGATATGAACTCATTGGGACTGGCTGAGCTGTTCAATTTCTCAGACGAAGGAAGTGATGTGGGGGAGGCAAATGGGAACCTGCCAGAGCAAGAAGAATATTTTGAGTGCCCTGATAGTTCCCCACCAGTACCAGAAATGTCCCCAGCCAAGCCCGGTGGTGTGAGTTCAGAAATAGAGAGCCCTGTCCTCGAAGGTACCATGGATTCTGGGTCCCCTGCTCCTATAGAGGTTTCCCCAGCCATTCCAAGTAGGGCTGGGATGGAGTCTGAGCCTTCAGAAATTTTCCCAGAGACTCCTAGACGAACTGGCCAAGAAGTATGGCCTGTAGTGAGATTGAGTTATGAGTCCTTGGGCCAGCCTGTGGATCTGCCTTTGAATGTGGTCCATAAAGGGGTGTACGTGTCCCCGAGCTCCTTGCCCAAACTAACCCTGGGGGATGATTCCAGACTGCTAGTATTGCCCTCTGAGTATGGTACCCCTGCCCCAGTTAGCCCACAGGTAGCTGATAGGGAAGGGCCCCCTCTTCCCAGGTGTCATAAGCAGGAAGTAATGACCTGATTTAAAAAGAAAAAAGGTTGTCTGTATGTGTAATATTGTATAACCCATAGTAAACTGTGTAATGCAGTACTAGTGTATGTAACAAAAGGTTTTGAAGTGCTGTCAGTTTAAACTGTTTTGCCTTAAAGTGATTTAAGGGTAACTACTTGACGCGGATGCCAAGTTCTTTCCAGGCCAGGAAGGGTGTAACCACCCCTACAAATGGGGGTTCCTAAAAGCATTCCCGGAGCCTGCCTAAGTGCTCCCTGCCTATCTGGCATTCGGCGTAATGCCGTTTAAATGTGGGCACTGTGAGTACTTTTAGAGCCTCTGGTACTGTCTTTTTAAGAGCTCCCTGCTTGCAGGCTTTATTAGTTTGCAAGGGGGGACTGTGGGTTTACTGCTCGACTCCCACTCGAGCTGCCATTTGAATCGCTCTGTTTCTGCCGTCGCTAAGCGAGCAGAGGGAGCATTATTGAAGGATGTAACTGTTTTCTGGAACAAATGTAGCATGGCAGTAAAATTGCTGTTTATTTAATCTGTTTCCCTTGCAGCTGGGACTTTGTGTATTCTGTCCCTCCATTTTGGATCAGAACTGCCTCTTGGATCCAATCGGAAGGAAGGGGCACTTAAAATGGTGTATTGGGTAGCCAACCAGGACTGGGACTCTGTGGAGAGCCGGCTGCCAATGTAAAGTAAGGCCAGTGACTCTGGGAAGTGAAGTCCAGGAGTTTGCACCAATAGGAGGAGACCAAGAAGACTGGCGCTTAAAGCCCTCCAATGGGGTTGGTTGGCAACCCGTGTTGGAATCTCTGCCCAATGGCTGAGAAGGCAGAATCATGGTGGTTGTGAGTGGGGATGCCTCTCTGGGCTCCTGCACTGTGAGTTTTCATGTGGGAAGCGCATGTGGAAGGCCTACAGTCAGGCGGCCTGATTGCTGAAGTAGACGGACTAAATCCGCTGTGTGTTGCAGGCAGAGGAGGCTGTACATGTTGCAGCTACCTACCAGGCTCACCCTGTAGAGGACTGGAAAATCTGCTGAATCGCACTCGGTCTGTCAGGACAGGTGAAGCTGCATTGTTCACCCGGCTCAGTCAGAGAAAGCGATCGGGAGTTTGTAGCAGCTGCCTGGTATGGTACCCCTCTGTGTTACATATATGTAACCCCTAGATGGCGTTATCCCAGGGGCTACTACCCCTGCCTGATTTGCCACTAACAGGTTGAGGGGCCTGGATCCAATGGCGGGTGCCTCCACCCAGAGGTCAGGGTTTGCAATAGTTAAACTAACTTGGTCACAGCCCTCTGGGACACTGCAACCCCCCTTTCTTCCCACTAGTGGCCCACACAATATATCAGAATTACCTTCACAGTATACCTTACCCCAGGTCTGGTTCTGGCACTGGGACCTCCTGTGAAATAAGATACAGTGCAACAATCACAGTACAGTACTTTAACATAGACAAATACCTCAGGCAGTATGACTTTGCTGAAACAAGCAGCTCTGATTTATTTAGGGGGATATGACAAGGACAGGGGAAATCAGGTTAATTAGCTTATCACTTTACTATCTACCTATGGCTCTGTGCACAGGCCTATCCCTACCAGTTACTGTCCCTGGGTACCCAAGCCCTAGTGGCTAGTCCAAACCGTGGCAGCTGGTAGGGGCCCTTTCACACAGTGAAAAGAAAATTAGCTTAAACAGTCAGCAGTACAGTGATTCCATTTGGATTTAATGTCAATTCAACAGGGAGCGACCTGAATTAGTACTCACGACCTCCAAACAAGATAGGGTCCTTCAACGTCAGCAGGGCTACTTTTGAGCTCCACGAGACTCTTCACACATTTATATGGTAAAAAGAAAGTACTATACCAGGCAGGCTGCTTCTCTATCCGATCGTAATTACTGCACAATACCGGAGAACACACAGCAGATTCAGTTCCTGACAGACCGAGTGCAATTCAACAATTTCTTCAGTCTTCTACAGGGTGAGCCTGGTTTCTACTCTTCAGAGATCCTTTGATTCTTTTCACAGGACGGATTCAGTCCTAACAAGCAGTTACACAAGCTGCAGACGGAACTCTGGGCCTTACACGTTTTGACTGAAACTGTGCACTGAAGGAGCACAGGGTTTCTTTCCCTTCACTGCCAGATCTAAAACTGAAACTCCAACAGACAAAACCGGGCACTTCCTTTAGTTCCTCCCAGTTCTTGACTGGATTGGCTGTCACTCACAATAGACTGCTGCTGTTGGTCCAAAAAGGCTGAAGTCTAAACTACATCTCCCAGAGTCACTGCCCATACAATCCTCTTGGGGCTGGCTCAGATTATGAGTCCAAGTTCTGATTCGTCCAAGGCACCATTTTAGAGCTAGCTTACCCCACACTGATTGGTCCAGTTCAGCAGTTCAAAACCAGAATGGGGAACTAGGCAGACACAGTTCTGACTGCAAAGAAAGCAGGTTAGACAAACTGTAATTTCATTATTACTGTAAATGATTTCTGGCAAACAATTACATCTTTCAGATAGGTTCCCTTTGCACTCCTAGTGACTGCAAAAATGAAGTGAATTGGCAGCAGCTTGAGTGGTACTCAATCAAAGAAACACACAGTCCCCCATATAAATCAATTATGTCTGCAAGCAGACAGCTCTTAAAGAGACAGTACCAGAGGTTCTAAAAACACTCACTGATAAATGGCTTAAACGCCAAACACCATTCAGGCTTGGAGCATTCAAGCAAGCTCCTGGTAGTCTTTTGGGAACCCCCATTTACAGGGGGGTTACATATAAATGTGTGGAGTAATGCCTGAATTACAGGCCAATTCCTGCAGTGGCGTGTGAGGGATACTGCTGCAAGGGTCGTGAGTAAAAAATCAGGGTAGCTCCCTGTCGTTTGATCTATTGAGTACAAGTGTTTGCCTTTTTCTTCTCTGGCCACATGACCTGAGCCTGCTGGCTCTGGATTACAAGTTGGGTATTGTACAGTTGCTTTCATCTTCAGGGCCCCAACCAGCTGCACTGAATTTGGCTAGCCCCTTATTGCCTGGGTACCCAGTGACAGTGACTTATAGGGAACTTAGCCTGTGCACAGTGCTCTGAAATAGTAGAGTTTAAGCTAATCAACTAGATTTCCCCCTGCCCTTGTTATTTCCCCCTAAATAAATCAGATTTGGTTGTTTGCAAAGTATACTGCCTAAACTATGTGTTTGTGCCAAAATGCTGTACAGTGGCTATTGCATTACTGTGTCTTCCTTTACAGTTAGTCCCCAGAGTCAATCTGATCGATCAAACCCTGGGGGTAAGTGCATATGGTAAAGGTACTGTTGGTAACGAGTGTGGGTCACTAGTGGGAAGAAAGGGGGGTTGCAGTGACCCAGAGAGCTGTGACCAAGTTGTTCCAGACTGTTTTAACCCCGACCTCTGGGTGGAGGCACCAGCTATTGGATCCAGGCCCCTCAACCTATTAGCTGAACAGGCAGGGGTGGTGGCCTTTGGGATAGCGCCCCCCTAGGGGTTAGACACTGATGTCCAGACAGACTTAACTTTTGGTAAAGCACACACCTCCCTCATAAGTTTTGAAATAAAGTTGGTGCCTTCATCAGTTAAGATTGCCTTCTGCAGTCCAGCTGAGGAAAACACTTTTATCAATTATTTTGCCACTGACCGGGTTGAAATGGAATGTAGGGGAACAGCCTTGGGTAACAGGTGGTGTAATCCAATATAACCATACCATCATATCAACCTCAATTCTTTCTTTTTTCACCATACATACTTTTTAAATTGTTCTATTTTACTCCCCTTCCCACTGGGGCCACGGCGTACACATGCATATATGTGCGTGGAGACACACGCACACGCAGAGATCCGGTGGCCCCTTCCACCCCTCCCCAGACTTGCATCGTCACTCCTAACTACCTGTGCTACCCACCAGACCTCCATCTGGTGGGAGCAGGACTATAGCAGAGCGTGCATCCACCCCTATGGAAGAGAGAGCAATAGCTCGATCCCATTCCAACCCTCCCCTTCCAAACCGGCACGCCATGCCTAAGGCTGCTCCTGGAACCCAGGTTGCTGGTGTGGTGCAAGGTAAGATGCCAGCACCTCAGCCGTCTGTGCCACCGGGCTGGCTAACCCCAATTCTTTCAAAGGAGGTATCTATTACGGACATAGGGATCAAAGGGGCCCTTTTTATACTTCTGGGGCCACCAACTGACATCAGGGCAGGAAGCACAAAAGTTTGCTACTTCCTTCCATATACCTAGCCAGAAGAACTGGGCAAGTATGCATTCCCTTGTTTTTTTCTCCCATCCCAAATGACCCACAATAGGTATAGTATGGGCTAGCCTCAGTACCTCCCTTATTGCAGACCTGGAAACCACTAACCAGTAACGCAAAGTTCCAATTTGTTTCTTGGGTTCTATCCAATATAAAATACCATCCTTTAGTTCAAACCTTGGAAAACATTGTGCTTTTTGTTCATCTACCACTTAACCATTCCTGACAGCTAAGTTCTGGTGGGCATTCCAGAGAATCTCATTAGTCTTTGTTTAGAAATTATGTTAGCCAGGCTTTGAAAAATGTGTGGCCTGACCTCCAGAAGGGTCTCATGATCTGCTAGAGATATGAATGCCGTGTCCTCATCTGAGTCACTTCAGACCTTCCATGATCGCAAGTTCTTATGGTCCCCAGCCAGTACAGTCTCAGACAGATGGCCTTTTTTCTCCCTCCATTTCTGACACTAGGACTTCTTAGGCTTCCTTTCTGGGAAAAATAGTTCAGTCAGTGAAGTCAAATACATGTTCTAGTGCCTCTGTCTGTGTGGTCTCCTGTAGGCACACATTTTCAGTATTGCTTTGCAGGAGGGTATGAAACCCTTCCCAGTCTCAACCAAAGACTACTGACCAGAGAAAGGTTTTGGAGATTCCCACCTTTATTATTCCTGCCTAGTTGTCTATTTTTAATCATGCTGAGCTGCAGGGTATTTAAGCAATAATGAACGACTGATAAGCCAGTCATTACTGAGGGGTTAATGATCGGTTGGGGCCACCTCCCTCCAGCCAGTCATTAATCCAAGGAAATGACTGGCTTTGTAGTTGTTATTGCGATTATACATCTAATTGCAATAACTTTTTTGTTTGTTTTTGTTTTGTTTTGTTTAGGGTTTTGCTGTGTAGTGCTAGGCACTCATGCCACTCAGCATCAGTTTATAGCTGGAACAGTCAGATGTTAATGACCAATTCAGTAACCAATCAGGTGCCTCGCTAGGTTCATGAATAATTACTTAGACTTATAATTATGGGTAGCCCCATGCACACAGGCAATATTTATGGAATCTCCCCAATGACCCAGGTTGGGTCCTCACACTCCGATTAGTGAAAGTCAATAAAACAAAAGTTCCATGGGAAATCCGCCTGATTGATAGTCCTCCAATTTTCAAACAGCAGAGAAGGAGCATGTGTGACAAACATCAATAATATGTAGAAATGCCCTGACTCTGGTAAATAACCACACGCTTGAAACAATCTATTTGTTCTTCTTTTTCAACTTTATTTTTTATATATACCCCAATGTTTCGCCAGAATCTGGCTTCTTCTGGGGGAACTATCAAAAAATGATAAAAAATATATAAATATATAAACATTCATATACAGTTCCTCATATATAACACTCTCAAATAATGTAAATGGTCACCACTTTAATCCATTCTAAATGTGTCTTATTACATGGTTAGCTACATCACCCAATATTACAAATTCTCGTTAACATCTTTATAAATTTGTGCTAAAAGATTTAATCCATGTATAGCAATAATAATACTATATATAACCATATGCAAATAACAACCTTATACAGATTAATCAACTAATAAAAATACTATACCACTCTTGACCCCTATTATCTGTAATAATTATCCTAAATTCTGAAACATTTCTTAAATCATCAGTGTCCACGTTATACATAAGAAATAAAAATCACCTTTACCTCTACTACAGATTCTTTAACATCTTCCCACAGCTAGAATCCACCTGAGCTGTAACTGTTTGGTTCCCCAATTGCATTGGCATTGTATATGGGTTTTTGGCCTGGGGCTTGTGTGTATGGGCAGTAGCTATGCATTCCATAAAATCACAGTCCATGCGGTCACAAAACGTACTGACATGCCCCACTTTACCACAATGAAAATATGCTACAGTGTCAGAAGAAATGGCACACACAAACAGAGATGGGTATAACATATTAATATTTACTTTATTAAACACCTAGTGGAACCAAAACAGACAGGCAGGAAAATGATACAAATTTTAAAAAGTAGATAGTGGTAATTTTTTTATTTCTGAGTATTTTTCATTTTCCTTTTTTTTTTCATTGGAAAGTTTTCTGTGTGATAATATTGTGCTAAATATGTGGAACAGCTCTTAGCTTGGTAGCAATATGTCAGCTGCCATGCATACATCACACCTACTAACATCAGGTAAGCTATCTTCTAATTACCCAAAGAGAAAAGAAAAAAGTATCTCAGATATAAAAGATAATGGTTAACTGCTGTTAAAAACTAATAGTATTTTTTTTTCTTACTCCGAAGAACCACTTTTGATAGATTCAGAACCTTTCAGTACCAGTGCAGTTTTCTGGATTTTCAAGTTCTAAGACATTCTGATCATGTTTTATGGAATTAGTTTTGGTACGTAGCCAGACTTATGGTGGGTTCACATCTCAAGCCTAGGGTAATAATGCAGGATGGCAGAGGAAGGATCAAGTGCCTCACAGGATGCCCTTACACTCCAGTGAGGATGGTAGCGAGTAACAACTCCCACTGAAACATTGCCACTTTGGTAGCTACACGTGGTAGTGGAGCTAGGAGCACTTGTGGCTGGGTGGGTCTGCATTTGTGGGGCATCAGGTTCTCCAACATACACGTGTGCTGTTTGTCCCAGTGAATGGTATGTGGGGAAAACAGGACAGCTTAACTGGTGGATGATACCCCTGTGCCCTGCCTTGCCACCCAAAGCCATCAACTTTCAGTTCCTCCTTTGTGGATATCTCCAAGGCTTTTGACTTAGTAGATCATAAACTGCTCTGCTCAAAGTTACTGGCTCTAGGCGTGTGCTATCATGTTGAGAAAATGGATTGTTAACTAACTTAATAATTGGCAGCAAGTCAACAAATTCAGTCAGACTATCTGGCATGGCTCCCAATAAGCTTGGTGCCCCCCCCCCAAGGTTCTATCCTGGGACACATTATTTTCTCCCTCTTTGTAAATAACCTTCCCATAAATTAACATCCTGCAACATAATGCTGCATGCAGATGCCCTTGCACTCATTGTGAGCTCCACAAATGTAGGCCATATCATGTCTTCGCCTAATGATGTTTTCCATAAAATACAAACCTGTCTCGCAGACAATAGACTTATAGTGTATGGTGAAGGCTTGTTCTGCATAGAAATCCATTGTAGCTGAAAGGTTGTTGTACCATAGTTCAGAGGTCATAAAACACAGTAATACCCTACTGTGGTACAACAACATTTCAGCTGTTTTCAGAAGCGCATGAGCCATAGTTTAACTGAGGCAACAGAAACAGCAGGATAAACCAGACAGACACTCGCAGTAGCATGAGCACTCCAAACCATAACTCGAACAAATCCTGCAGATACAGGATCAACCAGATACAAAAAAAATGTAGGATCAACCAGATTTTTTCACTTACAGAAAAAAATACAACTGCAGGATCAACCAGACATTTAAAATTACTCACAAAATCAAAGATGACTCCTCACAGAAACAGTCCTCTTGCATAGCGAGAAATACAGTGCCATGTTTTTTTGTCTGAAAATCCGTCCCAAATGCAACTGACAACCAATGGAAACATACTCTATAGGTGTAGGGACATCTGGTCCCTACCAACCACGCCACTGACCCTAGCAACTAGATTTAAATCATAGAATAAGACGCAGCAGCACAAATTTATTTTTCTATTTAAAAAAACTCAGTGTTTTTATATTATTATTAGTGTCCCCATGCACTGTAAAAAACATTGGATGTGCAACTGTATGCACAACCAGTGTGTTCTGCCACCTCAGGGTTCTGATTCCCATGGACCTCTCTAGTTTCTCTCTCAAAGTCAGAGGGAATCAGAACCCCCCTGTGGCAGAACACACTGGTTGTGCATAGTTGCCCATCCAGTATTCTCTATGTGCTAAACACCAAATAGATCTAAGCCATGCTGTCTGGATTTCTGCTGAAATCAGATCTTGTGGCAGCCTCTTGGTGCAGTGGTATTGTCACTGCTGGGGTTCAGGAACAGGCCTGGGCCATCAGGAGCCAGTCGGGGGGAGGAGGAGCAAGCACCCCAGTTGAAGCTCTCCTCCTCTGGGAACGAAGGGCTGCTTACCCCACAGCGCTTTTGCCACCTGTAGTTAAATAGGGCACAGAGCAACTGTTGAGACACAGGGAGCGGGGATGGTGAGACACGTTTGGGCGGAGCATTCATCAACACCCTCCTGCCAGGACCTTGGACCAATGCTGGTGTCCTCATGGGGCTGGGAATTAGTTGCAGCCCAAAGAAAACTAAAAGGGGGTAAATCCCCTCTGCCTCAAGCTCTGTGATGGCCGGTATATCCAGCCCAATGGTGGTAAATTCGCCATGCCAGGCAGAGGAGCCAAAGACAGTTTGTTTGAAAAAAAAAGATCCTGTTCTGAAGCTCTGTCTACTGTATAGTCTCTCTGATTGTTCCCTGCTCAACGTAACCAACTCCTTTAAGTATCTTTGAGTCACATTAGATCCTAGTTCTTTGGACTTTTCCTTACACATCTCCAATACCTGCTGGGCTGTCAATGCCAGGTTAGGCCTGGTTTATACAGCCAAACACATATCAACTCCAGATGCTTGTACTGATTGCTCTTACTGGACATACTCCTTCTTAGCATAAACTATGGGTTGCTGTCTTTCACCACCACCACTAAAACTATTTTTGAATAAATGGGACATGACTTACACTAGTATGTGCAGATTAGCTTTGTCCAGTACTTGTCTCACACCCCACTGTGACCTCTATGAAAAACAAACTCTGACCAGAGCCGATAGGGCTGCAGATGAGGAAGTTGCGGTAAAAATACGGAAAATTAGTTTTAAAATATATTTACACCAAATCTGCAGCATAGCCTTATTAAGGCCCTGTCTCATGAAGAAGGACAGAGAAAATGTTCAACTCCTAGCCTAAAGGTGATTTTGTGCAGGGACTGCAAAATCATCTTCAGGATGCAAAAACATTTTGGGCAGCAGTTGAAAAATAACAGCTGACACATTCATGAGGCGCTGTAAACAAATGGCTATCCTGAAAATCTGTGGTAAAAATATTGAAAATTAGCAAAGTTAAGAGGCTACATTCGAAAAAATCAATGTAGGCTCATAACGGTTGTGTTTTTTTAAATATTTTTACACCAAATTTGCAACATAGCCTTCTTATGACCCTACCTCATGAACAAAGGTAGAGAAAATGTTTAACCCCTGGCCAAAAGGTGATTTTACACAGGGACCAAGAAATCACCTTTCTGGATGTAAAAAAAACATTTTGGCCAGGATTTGAAAAATGGCAGCTGTTACAGTCATGAGGTACTGTAAAGATATATTGAAACTTACCAAAGTTATGAGCCTGTGTTTGCAAAAGTCAACACAGACTCATAACTTGAGTGGTTGTTAATGTTTTTACACCAAATTTTCAACATAGCCATCTTATGACCCCACCTCATGAACAAGGGTAGAGAATATTTTCAACTCTTGCCTGAAAAGTGATTTCACGCAGGGACCATGAAATCACCTTTCTGGATGTAAAAAAAAAAAATGTTGGCCAGGATTTGTAAAATGACAGCTGTCACACTGATGAGGTGTTGCAAAGATATGGCTATGTTGAGTATATGAGGGAAAAATATTGAAAATCACCAAAGTTACGAGTCTGCGTTCACAAAAATCCACATAGTCTCATACCTTTGTTGCTTTTTAATATTTCATCATCAAATTCTCAACATAGCCTTCTTATGACCGACCCCACTTCACGAACAAGGGCAAAGAAAATGTTCAGCTCCTGCCCAAAAGATGATTTCATGCAGGGACTGCAAAATCACCTTTCGGGACAGATCTGCCTAATGACAGTTCAATTGTTCATGAGGTGGCATCCGAAAGAAGGCACGTCGAAATATTGGGGCCGAAAAATCCCAAAATGGCCAAGTTATGGCACTAAGTTTAAAACCCCATTTAAATACATTGTACCACATACCTGTTTCCTCAGTTTGCAGTCTGGCTTTGAAGAGTGAAGACGTGTCTGCAGTCCACAGAAAATTATGGTGTGGGACCTCCCGGTGGTAAGTAAGGGCTTGGGGTGGTGGGGTGGGGGTGCCGAGTTGGAGAGTTGGGTGGGGGTGTGGGTGGGGGGATAATAGCACAACAGACAACGATGGATGTTTTTCTTATTTGCAGGTTTAAAAAAAAAGACAGAGGATTCCCAGTCATGACAATGGGAGATTGGGCACCCCCAATGTCACTCTTGTGTTTCTGGGTGGGTGCTGAGAGGGAGGAAAGAAAAGGAACTGATGCACAGGATGCAACATTTGGGGACTGGTGACTCCCAGTGTCATTGGAAAAAAATAAAGACAGCAGATTCTCATTCGTGACACTGGGGGATTGGTCACTCCCAGCATCAGTGTCAGTGTTATGTTTCTGGGGAGGGCGGAAGGGTTGCTATCCAATAATAATGGTTTGAACATCCATAAAAATATTATCAAGTCACACCAGAAAACAAAATTAACTTGTTCAGGTCAACTTTGAGACTAGTGCTACCCCCCAACACACATGTCAAGAAAGAAAGATGAGAAAACAGTCCTTGCAGTTTACAAACCAACAGTGTGTGTAGCATGGATGAACACTCACATCACATATTTCCAAAACCAGATGGTTTTTCACAGGCTAGGCTTCAGTTTGGTTAATCTGCCATTGACAAGCAGGTGCCAGTCAGCTGCTCCTAGTTTTTATGTTGGCTTGCGTGCATGCTCAAGCAACATCTTGTAGCAGTTGCACATTTCAGAGGTGTGTCAGTGTTGTGGCAAATGCAGGGGATACTTTAGTGAGTGTGTCTCTCAGCCGCCAGTCAGTGAGCATGCTGGCAACGACAGAAATTTTCAAAGAGAGCCAAAAAGTTGAAAGAAATCTGCCACTGCAATCAGGTGCAGTTTCATCATTGCAGTGGCAGATGACGAGACTCCAGCCATGCACATTACAGTGCACAGTATGCGCATGGCCAAAGTTACGAGCAACATGTTTGCTCAGTGTGCCTTTCCTGGTGAAACATTTCAATAAATAATGTAGCCTTCAGATCAGCTTTCCACAATGGCAGCTCCTACCACCCACCACACAATCCCACAAAGCCAATATCAGGGGTGCTCAATACCCATGTCATCATGTATTCTCCCCCCATTAAATGTGGCACACTGGGAGCCCACCCCAGTGTGCCAAAACATGGCAGCTCCTGATGCCCACCACACACTCCTGAAAAGCCAACATTGGGGTGCCCAATCCCTGTGTCGGCATGTATCCCCCCCCCTCCATTAATGTGGCATACTGAGAGCCCACTCCAGTGTGACATTTTTTTTTAATTTTCTTCTGACACCGGGGTGCCCATTCCCAGTGTCAGATGGGCCCCCTCTCCCCAAACCCCTATACATGATTTGCCAACATCAGGGTTCCCAATCCTGTTTTGGTATGCCCCACCACCACTACTATGGCACACTTTGAGCCCACCCCAGTGTGCCCACATTAATAAATAAAAATGTTCCTGTGAAAGAAGAAAACCATCCTTCACTGTTTTCTTTTTGTACCTGTTAAAATGAAATGGTCCATC
Source organism: Neoceratodus forsteri (assembly GCA_016271365.2). Taxonomy (NCBI): domain Eukaryota; kingdom Metazoa; phylum Chordata; order Ceratodontiformes; family Ceratodontidae; genus Neoceratodus; species Neoceratodus forsteri. The sequence goes on along the minus strand of CM028137.1, from coordinate 334,745,260 downwards.
ATTGTGTCACCATCCCCCTCCCTCTGCCCACCCACTTCCCAACTCCCCACCCCTCACCCAACACTAGATGGACCAGAACACGTCTGCAGTCTGCAAAACTGAACCACAAAATGAAGAATGAAAGGTAAGTCATATAGTGGGAGTCGATGGGGGGAGTTCAACTTAGGTTGCTATCTTAGCCATTTATCGGAATTTTGGCCTCAAATTTTCAACATAGGGTTCTTGGAACCCCCACCTCCTGAACTCTGGCACTATCATTTTGTTTCTCTGTCCTGAAAGGTGATTTTGCGGTCGCTGTGCGGAATCACCTTTCGGGACCAGTTAATGAAATGACAGTGACACTGTTCATGAGCGGAGGTCCCAAAAATTCCATGTTGCTAATCTGGTGAAAAATTCCAAACAATGACTGTGTTACAAGCATGCATTGTTCAGTTTCTACGTATGTTCGTAACTTTGCCAGTTTTTAATATTTTCACTCCAGATTTTCAACATTGCCATTTTTTCACACTTCCTTATGAATAGTACAGTTGTCATTTTTCAAATTCTTCCCAAAAAATGTGTTTTCACACCTGTGGTGCAGAATGGCACAGTAGCTGTGGGAAACCAGTGTTTGGGACAGAGTAACACAATCACAGAGTCACTGATCATGACGAGAGGTCTCAAAATGCCTACGTAGAAAATTTGGTGGAAAAATTCCAAAACATGATAGCATTACATGCATGCATTGTGCAGTTTCTCTGCACGCTCTTAACTTTTCCAATTTTTCATATTTTCACTCCAGATTTTCAACATTGTCATTTTTTCACACCTCCTCATGAACAGTACAGCTGTCATTTTTCATATCCTGGCTGAAATGTGTTTCCGCACCTGTGCAAAATCACCTTTCAGGATTGAGTAACGAAATGATAGTGGCACTATTCATGAGGTGGGGTCCCAAAAAGCCCATGTTGAAAATTTGGAGTTAAACTGCAAACAAATACCCAGGGCATTAGGGTTTCCAACTGTAACATCCCACCCTGTACAGACTGACAGGTGTCGGGGGTGTGACTTGGGTTCATCGGCAATAATGTTCATGGCATTCCACGCCCACACTGCAGTCATTGACAGGCATGAAGGTGTGCCTTGGGGTCTTCGACCTTAACAATCACCCCACTGTCCTATACTGCACCCATCTCAGCTTATTTCCTTATGGAATGGGGGGAGCATAAGGGCCAAAGACCCCAAGGCACACTGCGACACCTGTTGCTGTCTGCAGGGTGGGGTGAGGTGGAATGGCGTAGGCGTTATGGCGAATGACCCAAAGACACCCCCATGCCTTTCAGTCTCTGTGGGGGGGGGTGGCATTAGTTCAATATTTCACTGCCATTCCTATTATGCATCTCTCTAACTCCTGCACTACCAATGCCAATGCCATCAAGTCAACATTCGGCATTGACAAATGCTTGTTTAAATCTAAGAATAATATTAAAGAGTTACTGAAACCTGGGGGGTTGGGGCGATTTTTAAAAACAGACTATGCAGACACTTTTCAATTTATGCTTCATCTGTTTTCTGTATTTATTTCCTTCTCATTCTTTACTGATTTGGAGGTTGGCATGAAAACAAAAACTTTGTCCCCCAGAGTTTAGCTGCTCCTGTTCTTTATCTTAATCTGAAGTCACTCACAATCTCCTGCTGTTGTTATTAAAATTATTATGATATCACACACTCAGGGATTTTAATTTATGATTCCAGCAGTAGACAAACTGCGAGGACAATGTGATTTTGAAGGGAGGTAGATCCTGTTTCTCATGAAAATGCACTTAGTAATAAAGGGAAGGATAAATATACAGATAATTATTAAATATAAGATGAATGAAGCATATACTGCATGTTTGATTGTTAAAATGTGTACAAGGTAAGAACTGAAAGCAGCTGGCAGAGGGAGGAGCCATCACAAACTCAACTCAGTTTGCGGTCTGGCTTTGAAGAGTGAAGACGTGTCTGCGATCCAAGAACGATTATAGCACTGGACCTAACAGACAATGGTGGATGTTTTTTTTATTTTCAGCTTTAAGTGGGGGGCGCTGAGAGGGAGGATCAAATGGGAGGGACATCTTTTTAAAAAAAGAAAACGGACTGATGCACGGATGCAATACATGGGATTGCCCCCAGTGTCACTGAAAAAAAAAGAGGATTTCTGTTCACGACACTGGGGGATTGGGCACCCCCAGTGACAGTGTTATGTTTCGGGGGTACTGAGAGAGAGTGTCGGGTTGGGGGAATAACTTAAATTTTAAGGAAAAAAGAAATGGCAATTGCACTGTACTGCACATGTGCTAATAGTCAAGCATGTGCAGTAGAGTCTGGCGTTTTTTTTGGGGGGGTTTGTCTGACTGCCATTTCTTTTTTCTGTAAAAGTAGAGTTATTCCCCCCACCTGACCCTCCATCTCAGCAGCCACCACCCCACAACCCCCAAACACACACAAACCCAGGCGTGACACTGGGAGTGCCTAATCCCCCGGTGTCACAATCAGGAGGCCCCTGATGTTGCAAGAAATAGTACAGTGCATGCGGAGTGCTCCAATGCAGAGTCAACTATGGGGCACTCCATCAAGTTATTCATTCACAAAGAATGCAGGGAATGTGGAGTACTTTTCTCAAAGTGAAAGGTCCACAGGGTTCAGTTCACTGCAGCCCAAGCTAGAGTGGTTATCCCCATCAAATGTGACCTACATCAAGTGGTCACTAGGAGGCAGTCACATACCTTGATAAAGTGCCAGGGAGTACAGGCGTTAAACATTGGGCTCCAGTGTGCTCATCCTGTTTCTTCAGTCTGCTGTGTATTGAACTTCTTATTATTATGTGAAATTAATAATAAATTCCATCTTACTGCAACGTTGTGTGGTTGCTATCTTTGTGGGACTGGAGTACATGGTCTTTTCTGTAGGAGACCATCAAATGGGTGCCTGTTAGCTCAAGGATGCTTTCCAGATAAGCTTTTTTGATTTCACACCTCTCCTCCTGTAACTAATTTTGTAAAGCACCATTACCAGGCTTTCCTTCTAAGGGCTAATGATAAATCATTGCAAGTAGCCCCTAAAGCTAGTACAAAAATAAGGGCCCAGGCCTTTGCTGCCTTTGTTCCCAAACTCAGGAATTTACTACCACCACACCTACGGCCATACCACCCTGTATACACCCAATCTCATCTGATCTCAGAGTTAAGCAGGGTGGGCCTTTTTAGTACTTGGATGGGAGATACCCCCCCACCCCCATTATCTTTTAGTAGATCTCTGTGGGGCTATCTACTGACCAACTCAGCCAGCAACTGCTTAACTCATATTTCACATGTGTATATTTTGTCACTATTCCTATTCTATATTATCTTTTTTTTACTAAGTCAATGTTTATTAGGTTTTCCATTTTTACAAAAGTAATACACAGAAACAGAGAAGAAAAAACCTAATAGCCATACAAGGAGAAAAAAGAATAAAATAGCCAGCTTAGGTAGTACAATTCGATAATACAGAAGATTGTTTCCTAATTACATTTAAGCATTTGTTTCATGTAGGAACTGGAGAAGAGGGGAGAGTGAGAGAGTGGGAGGCAGTGCACCATGTAGCCCCTTAAGGTGCAAAAGTTGAATCAATCTCCAAATAATAGAAGATTCATTTAAGCCACAACTCATCAAAAGCTCCTTGAGTATTGGAATACGCACTGTTTGACATTCCAGTTTCTAAACACAATGAACCACGATAAGCCACATTTGTTTTATTGGTACAGCTGGAGTCACCCACAACCTTGTAATAACTTTCTTAGCTTTTGTAATCAATAAAAATATTAATTTCAAAGTCTTGCCCTTTTAAGTTTATAAGTTTATGTTTAACTGGTGGGATATTTAGCAGAGGCGTGACCAAATGTTGTAAATTAAATACAGTTTCTAGAACTTGCTGAACCTCTTGCCAGTGGGGTCAAGTACAGGGCAGCTCCTGAATATGTGGGTATGGTCTGCACGTCATGCCCTGCAGCCCCTTCAGCAGAGTCCGTGTGCTGCTAAGTAGTGTTCCAGTACTGCTGGGGTCCTAAAATATCTAATCCAGCACTTCCAGGAGAACTCCCTGAGGTAAGAGGCAGAGGTAGTTTTACATGGTGGCAGGGCATACTGAAACCAACTATCGAATGAATGTGTGGAATTAAGTTCTGAGTTCCAGTTAGTAAGAATATGGAGGGTACAGTCCTGGCTTATTTCAGTCTGCCCCTGATATATAAGTTCCCAATAAGGTGTTGCCACAATTCCCCCAGTTGGGACCCCACTAGGATGTTAAAGAGGGTACCTGGCTTATCTAGCATTTTGACAGCATTTTGACTGCCTCTCCATTACTATGGGTAAGATATGATCAAAGCTTCAAATATTTGAAATGGTCTGTACATGGCAAATAGTGGAGATGCTACAGTGTCTCAAACGGGAGTATCCCATGTGTCTCTGTGTGGCAGAGTAGAGCTGCTATAGGGTCTCAAACGGGAGTATCCCATGGGTCTCTGTGTGGCAAAGAGTAGAGATGCTACAGGGTCTTAAACGGGAGTATCCCATGTGTCTCTGTGTGGTAGAGTAAAGATGCTACAGGGTCTCAAACGGGAGTACCCCATGGGTCTCTGAGTGGCAAAGAGTAAAGATGCTGCAGGGTCTCAAATGGGAGTAGCCCATGGGTCTCTGTATGGCAAAGAGCAGAGATGCTACAGGGTATCAAACAGGAGTATCCCATGGGTCTCTGTATAGCAAAGAGTAGAGATGCTACAGGGTCTCAAATGGGAGTACCTCATGGGTCTCTGTGTGGCAAAGAGTAGAGACATTGCAGGGTCTCAAATGGGAGTATCCCATGGGTCTCTGCATGGAAGAGAGTAGAAACACTGCAGGGTCTCAAACGGGAGTACCCCATGGATCTCTGCATGACAGAGAGTAGGGATGCTACAGGGTCTCAAATGGGAATGGCAGAGATTAGAGATGCTGTAGAGTCTCAAACGGGAGTAGCCCATTTGTCTCTGCATGGCAGGGAGTAGAGATGAAGCATGGTCTCAAACAGGAGTAGCCCATGGGTCTCTGCATGGCAGAGAGTAGAGATGCTACAGGGTCTCAAACAGGAGTACCCCATTCTTATCTATCACTTGGTACAGATATACTAGGCCCAGGTGACTTCTTGTAAGGAGTGTGGTATCCAATTTATTTAAAGGATGTTCCTGCATACAGTATATGTGAGGGCCTGAGTCCATATTCTAAGTGTTTTAAGGGCTGGATTCACTAATATTTTATGTCAGACCTTGAAGAGTAGTGGTCATAAAGACTGAAACATTTGTGAAGGGGGTGTAGCCTGGTGGGGAGGCATATAAAGATGTTTCTATAGGGTATAAATCATTAAAAGTGAACTGTATACTCTTCCAGTGTGATGTATGCGTTCATGTATTCCACAGGCACATAGTTTGTAGATAAGCCGCCCTTGTCCCTTGTGTAATTACACAAGTTATGTAGATTCACCCCTACTCATACCTGGGCAACTGCAAACATGATATATAATCATCACAGGATTGAAAATGGATTTTATTAGGCATGAGTGGTAATGTCTGAAGGTAGCACAGTATTCTGAGAAGGATGTTCTATCATGTTATAACTATCTGTTTAAAGCAGCAGTACTACGAAAAAAAAAATTGTGCTTTTTTGACAGTTTATTCCCTGTGCCCTGCTAATCATATACCTGGTACTCTTTCTCGCCGGCATTGTACTATCACCGAGTATTTGCTCAGTTATCCCCCACTTTTGTTTACATTTCTGCCACCCAGCACGTTGCACTGGAACCCCCTGTGCTGCCACCTGCACATGTTTATGACTTGCAGGGACATCGGGAATGGTCAGCAGAGAGTCCCTCTGCTGTTGTCAAAAGATGTGATGCAACCTGTAGAAAAAGCTTAGCTGAAATTAGTCAGCCGCCATATTTGTTGTAGCGCTACAACACTTCAAATAAATTGCAAATATCTAAAATACTAAAGACGACTGGAAAAAAACATTTACAGGTATAGAAACTGGAACTTTGGCCGCATGCTTACAACAGAAAAACAGAATTTTGATAGGTCACTTCCTGATTTCGTAGTACTGCTGCTTTAAGAAACCCAAAAGTTAGGCAGGACCAGCAATTGATGTCCTTTTGGATGGCAGTTCAAAATGTAGTCATTCCAGATTAGCTAAATTTTTAGTAAGATAAACCCCAAGATATTTAGTAACAATTCTTGTCCATCTAAGAAAAAGCTGTTTTGAATGTATGGAGGAGAAAAATTAAACAAAAGCACTTCGGTTTTTGTGGCATTAAGACTGAATCCAGCTAGGGATTCATAAAGTGACAATAGAGCCTATATTTTAGGGAGGGAGGGACATTTCTGGGGAGAGAAGTGTAAGTAAAATGTCATAATCAAAAAATGCCAATTCATATCCCCTGCTTCCCAGTGGGAGCCCTTCCACTGCCCTCTCTCATTGAATAAGAACTTCCAAGGGCTCAAAATATAAAGCAAATAACAAGGTCACTAGAAGGCAGCCTTGTCAAGCGACCTGTTTGAAATTAATGAGTTCTGTTAAACTGCCATTGACTCTTAAATCACCATCCATTCAGCCTGCAATCCAAAACTTGCAAGGATATGCCATAAAAAAGCGCTACAGTACTCTGTTGAACACCTTCTCCATGTCAAGATTGGTGAGGACCAGAGGGATTGACAGAGAAGAGGGATATTCCTAGTGAAGCAATGTGCAACAGCATTATCACGTGCCTCATGGCAACAGATAAAACCTACCGGGTATCCATCCAGCAGCGATAGGAGAAGGGTATACAACTGTGATACGCAAACAGCCCTTAAGACCTTGTAATTGTAGTTTAAAAAAGGTATAGTTTGATACAAGGATGCTTGGGTAAGATCCATCTCAGGCTTGGGGAGTGCTGACATAATGGCATAATTCCAGGAAGTGGGGGTGCCACCCTGCTGAACTGAAGGGTAAGCCTGAAAAAGAGAAGAGAAGAGGAGAGGAGAGGAAAGGAGAGAAGAGAAGAGAAGAGAAGAAGAGGAGGAGGTGATCCCTGCTTTTTTTGTTTTAATTCTGCAGGGTAACCACCCTGGCCTGAGCAATTTCTTATCTTAGAATTTCTGAGAATATCGTCAAGCTCCTCAGTGATTATGGGGGTGGAGCAGGGACATTATCTGGTCCAAGGACTATTTGGGAAGTGTTTGGAAGGCAGGAAGGTTTGGATTTGTTCCGGAGGTGGAGACGGACTGTTTGTATACACCATCTGATAAAATTCCCAGAGAATATGCTGGTTTTCTTCTTGCCTATGGGTTAATTTCTGAGTATGGTGATCCTTCAGCTGCGTAATGCATGTCTGTGCTCACCTAACTCAAAGGCATTAGGCCAATGCTCTTGCCCCTCCATGCCCCACCATCGTAGTATTTAAGCCTCAGATTAAACAGTGCCTGTTCCACCTTAAGGTCCAAGATTTCTTGAGTCTCTTTTTTATCTTGAAGCATTTGGGGGGGTAGTAAAGTGGTCCCGCTACATATGGAAAATTTGGAGTGTCACCTGCAATTGCCAGAGCCTTGCCTCTCAAACCTTCTTTTAGCAGGAAGCATATGCTACTATTCCCCCAGCAACACCACTTTCAAGGTATCCCACTGCAAAGAGGTATCCACTGTTGGGTAGAATTTTCCTGAAGGATTCTGGGGCTCCAGATATTAATTTGTTCTAAAAGAGAGTCAGTCATCCCAGAGAAATGCCAAGTTAAACCTCCAAAGAGAATTTTCAAGGGTTTTCCTAAATGCAACTCCACTAAGATTGGGGCATGATCGGATAGCTGAATGGTACCATGGTGCACTAAATATACCCTATCTATAGTTTCAGCTGACACAAAAAGGTAATCCAATCTTACTGATGTACAATAGCAAGTGGAATAACATGTGCATTCTGTCTGGTGGAGTGTAGAGGCGCCAGGCGTCAAGGAAGCTCAAGTGCCCCAAAGTGTTTCTCAAGTATTTTTGAATTTGAGAGTTGAAATGCAGGCATCTAACTTGGGATGTATAGTAGCAGTAAAATCCCCTTCAAGAAGCAGCTACCCCTGAAGAGAAGGAAGTAGTTTACTGAAGAAAGTTTGAACCACTTGTTTACAGGGAGTCTGGGGGTAAACAGATGTTTGGCAAGATAATAGAATTGCCATTTATGGTACCAATTCAAATCACATACAGTAGCATCCTTCTATGTCCTGTGTAGTGCTTTGATATGTATAAGTAGACCTTGTTTGCCAGCATATGAACCCCACGTCATCTCTCTCCCAGATGGATGGGAGGAGAAACCCAACACAGAGTATCTGTATTTTTGGAATTTAAGTCATTCGGTTTGTGGGAGATGAGTCTCTTGGAGGAAAATGAGTTCTGCTTCCTCACGACAGAGTATTTGGTTGATTGTAAACTTCTTGACTGGGTTATGAATCCCATTTACACTGAAGGAGATAAATTTAGTTATTGTAGTCATGAGGGAAGTGAAGAAGTCATCTTTATGGCAATATAGGTAATGCACCATTGCTGTGCTAAAACACCTGTGGGGCTCCTACTCCCAGCTTGCCCCTAGTGTACAGTACATTACTGATTATGCTGGCCATAAGGAAAACAAAAGTGATATGCACGGAACATAAGAAAGACAAACACAGCGGTGCCCAAACTGAGGCCCAGAAAAATACATTAACACGTTAGAAAACAGGACAGGAAAAGTATAGTCAACTGGGCTCTGACACCATGTAGCATATGTCCTTCCAAGGGAGGGTGCTCTTAACAAAAGTACCCTTGGGTACAGCCTGTTGGAAAGCTCCACACAGAAGTAAGCCGGCAATGAAACCCCGGGCTTCCTTAGCAACAAACAGTGTATGCTAAGAAAAGAGTCAAACCGGAGGAATACATCACTCGTGCAACTCTGCAGCTGTACAACAGTTGAGTCCTCCCCATTATAAATACAGAGTTTGTTCCAGTTATGTTGGGGCAATAGCCATATAATAAGCTAAGAGTCTGGCATCCCTTGTTGGTAGGTGTGAAAGATACAGAATCAAGTGCCCCCAATACACTCTAAAAATGAGGCAGGAGGAGGTTCCAGAGTGCAGGGTGAGGGCTCATCAGGAGCCCGAGGGAGGGAGGGCATGTTTAAACTCAGGGCATCTATGGACTGGCTGGCTCAAGAAGTATAGAAGGATTAGGGAGCAGCTGTAATCAGCCTGAGTTGCTCCCCAACCAGTACTGTAGGCTGAGCAATATTCCACCAGATTCACAGGGCTAATTTCAGCCAAGATAAGCAGCCTGAAGTACTATATTCAGCCCTTTTTATAAGACAAGGGGATTACTGTGATATCACAGTTAGAACTATAAAATAGTGAGGGAGCTAGGAACCACAAGCATCAGCTACCCATGGTTAGAGGGTTCCAGCACCAGTGCACTACAACCCAACCATGTGGAGATGCACTGCTGATGTAACACATGCCATTGCTAATCCTGAGGAAATGTAATGGCTGGGCTCAACCAAAAGGAAAGGACTCTGAATTATTGGTCTGCTTGAATTGCTGTGTGCTAATAAGGCACCTGTGGAATACCTCCAGCTAGATTAGTTACTGCACCAAAAACAAACCTGCTGATAGTGTGCCAGACCAGATCCAGTATTTTGCTCCCCTCCCCCCAACAACCACCCAAGGTAGCTCCCCCCTGCATACCTGCTTCTTCTAACAGAAGTCCATGAGACCACATAGTCTCAATGCAAGTAATCCAAAGCTGTTTCTTTTTAGGTACAGTACATCATTAAATCAAAAAAGAAGATACAGAAATCAGTCTTAAACTGGAGCAAGGCCTTTATCTAAGTCAACACCTCCTGTGAGTATCAGGCCCGGTCCTTAGGTAATATCGTGCCCTCTTCCTCGCCCAACTAAGATAGCTGGGAAGATGTGAGAGAATGTCTAGCACAGTGATCTTTCTTTTTTTTTTTTTACTTTCTGTTTATGCTCCCTGGCCCCCTGCACTCCCCAGCATTGGGAGTTGCCAGGGCATCTGTTCCCCTCTTACCTATCCTCAGTGTTCCCCCATGGAGCCCTGGCTGTCCCCAGCCGGGGACAAGGTGGGGCCCATACACCCTGAGTCTTTCCTGCTCTTGTCAGGACACTGGGAAGGTAGAGATTGGGGATCTCTGCTGGCACTACATCTTTCTGAAGTGCTCGGCACTGTTTTTTCTGTGTTTTGTGGACGTGACATGTGCCATGATGTCAAGGCGAGGTTGCCGATGTCTGTCACCCCTCCCCCTCCAATGAGGGCTGGTGCTTGCTGTTCCTCTGACCTCCACTGGAGGTCAAACAAGTTCTGAGCCTCATCCCCCCTCCCTCCCTGGAGAAGATGAGCAGTCTGTGGATGCTCAGACCTCCTCCCCTGGCCCTCCGGCACTCCAGGCACATACCTGAACCTGAGTTGTCGTTGTCACAAGCAATAGCACTGCCACTGCACCAGTGGGCCAGCTGCCACAGTGATCTTTCCTAGGATGTTGTGGTTGTCGTGACGGGAGCTGTGCTGGAATGCCCTTGCATTTCAAGTCCACTTTTGCCTCTTCTTGAGTGAAATACACTATCTCGTCTTCTGGGTACTGGACCCTCAATTTATCAAGATACGGGGTCTGGAATTTCAAGTTAGCTTGCTTAAAGACACCGAGGTAAGGGACATATGCTTCCCATTTTTGCTGTATCTGTGGAGTATAATCATTATCAATGTAGATGTAACCTGGGTGCCATGTACCGAGGGCTACTACCCCCTGTCTGATGACCACAACACAGGATGAGGAGCCTGAGCTCTATTTTGATGGTGACTGGGGGTTCTTTCCGAAATAGAAAATAAATAATAGCACCGTGCCTTCACCCAAAGTAAATATAGTGGGCCAGTTGTTTGTAGGGTATCTCCTCAGGGATGCTGTACCTACCCACTTCCCAATCCTCTTCCAGTCCCCCCCCCACACACACACAGAATACCATAAACAAACTTAACACTCTATGCTGCATACAGTTATTGACTATAACTTATAATATGCTCACAGACAGTTTTAAACAGTAACAGCAACAGCTTTATTATTGGAGAAAGGGGAATGGGAGTCCAGAGAAAAATGACAAGTTTGAACATTCAGCAATAACAACCATTGTGTCCACCTCCCCACTGGTACCAGTAATCAAACTATAAGCACAAGTGCAATGTTAAACACTAGGCTCTGGGTACCCAGGCATTATGACACAGTCCCATTCAGGCCTGATCGCAGAGTTGGTCAGGATCTTGTGGTAGTCCACTTGGTGAAATTTAGCAAGCCTGCTTTTAACCCCCTAACAGGCCACAGCGTGCTAGCACAAATTCAATAAAGAATGAAATTCCAACCAACTTGCTTGCATTGTTTCAAACAAACTGGAAACCCCAACTGTAATCCAGCAGGGAAAATGAGAAGTCCCACCAGCAATGCCAGCACTCACGTGACCCTTGGTTTCCGAAAAATGTGTTGGGACCAGCTCTCAAGGGCAGGAGAACATTTCAGAAGATGTAGACAGTGGCACACTGGAGCAGAATAGCCAGTCAGAAGATGCAGGTTATGCTTGCAACACACTGGAGTAGGATAGCCATTCAGAGGACTTAGATTATTTCAAACAAGCGACAACAGCTAAGCCCTCCTGGCTCACACTGCGACAACCCTCACGGGAGTATTTTGAAAGACTGAAACTTGGAAACTTGACACTCAGAATCCCGAGCCCAGCCGACCAACAGAGCTGTGTGCCCAACTGCTGGAATCCTGACAGTGGAGCCTGACAGGAAGGGACTTCCCGACAACGAAGCCAACAAGAAGGAAATTTTGACAGTGGAAATTCACACCATCTCCAAGTCACGTCAGACTTGGAGGATGTATATTTAGAAACTGGAGGAGTGGGGGCAAAGCCCCCTGCATAAACATGAGGAAACTGGTGCTGGCTGTGCAAATGCTTCTGTCAGGGTTTGGGGTCAGGTTGTCAACACTGTCGGTATGCTGCCTGTCGGGATGGAGTACTTGGTCTTTTGGATGTCGGGATTGTGCATGTCAGTCTTTCATAGTAGATCCACCCTCACCTTTCCACTTCTCAGGAAAACAGTCTTTCTGGCTCACCAACATGAAGCAGGAGCAGGAACACCAAGACACGGTACTCTACCGACCAAATAATTATTTACATAGAAACATAAGATTTGATGGCAGATAAGGACTGCTTGGCCCACCCAGTCTGCCCATTTCCCTACCTAACGGATAAGCTGCAGATCGTAGTTAACCAGCAGCCTATTTCTTCCTATCCCCACCCCCTAGAATTGCCTTATGACTGTCCCATGCATGCTTGAATTCCACCAGTTTTGACTCCACAACCTCTTCCAGAAGGCGTTCCATGCATCCACAACCCTCTCTGTGATAAAATACTTTTAAATTACCTCTGAGCCGCTCCCCCATCTTCAAATTGTGCCCCTTGTTCTTGCACACCTCGTTTTTGAAAGATTCTACCCTCTTGGACTTTGTTGATTCCTTGAGGTACTTGAAAGTTTCTATCATTCCCCCTCTCCTCCTTTCCTCGAGGCTATACATATTAAGCTCCTTAAGTCTTTCTTCATATGTCTTCCGGTGCAGACCCTGCACCATTTTAGTTGCCCTCTTCTGGACAGCTTCCATCCTGTCTATGTCTTTGCAGAGATTGGGTCTCCAGAACTGCATGCAGTACTCAGATGGGGTCTCACCAGCTGTCTGTACAGAGGGATAATAACTTCCTGTTTTCTACTGGTGATGCCTCTGCCTATGCATCCCAGTATCCCCCAGCCCTTCTTGCTGCCCTCTCACATTGCTTGCCCACCTTTAGGTCATCTGATATGACTACCCCCAGGTCCCTTTCCATTTTTGTTGTTGTTAATATCTCACCCCATTGTGTACTCTTCCCCTGGGTTTTTGTTTCCCAGGTGCATTACCTTGCACTTCTTAGCATTGAATCTAAGCTGCCATACATTTGACCATTCCTCTAACCTTGCCAAGTCCCTTCTCATCCTTTCCACCCCACCTTGTGCATCAACTCTGTTGCAGATCTTTGTGTCATCTGCAAAGAGACATACTTTTCTTTCCAGTCCCTCTGCAATGTTGCTTATAAAGACATTGAAGAGGACCGATCCTAATACTGAACCCTGCAGTACCCCACTAGTAACCCCCTTTTCTTCAGAGTGAATTCCATTTACTATTACTCTCTGTGTCCTATTCTCCAGCCAATTCTTTACCCAGGCTGTCATCTTGGGACCCACTCCCAGGCTGGCTAACTTGTATATTAATCTTTTGTGTGGGACTGTGTCAAATGCCTTGCTAAAGTCTAGGTAGGCCATGTCCACAGCCCCTCCCTGATCTACTACTTTGGTCACCCAGTCAAAGAAATCTATCAGATTCGTCTGGCATGACCTTCCCGCTGTGAATTCATGCTGCCTTGGGTCCTGTGGCCCTCTGGCCTCTAGATACTCGACAATCCTGTCCATACAAAATATGCTTTGGTCTCCATAGTTTACTTGTGAAGAAAGAGGATTTACAAAAGGCTGAAAAGCTTAGCCAGAAGTGACCACACACTAATGTTTTACCCAGTTGGGCTTTTTCAAAGTGTGCCCCCTTTCACAACCCCATTCAGAAGGTCAGGCCCAAAGCTCCCACAGTGCCAACTTCCAAGCGCAGTATTGTGAACAGGAAACAGAAACAGGGTAATCCTCCTGTCTGTTTTGTGGGTTCGAATCAACCTTTGGTCTCCAGTTTCCTGAGGGATTCCAACTGTGAACCTCTTGCTAGCCTACCCAATGTACAGGCTCAGATAATTCTGCTCTTCAGGGGGGTCAGATATCTTTCACCTACGAGCACCTAACCAGGTGTACAAAATGAACCCATAAAAACTCTATGAAAGACCTCAGAATAAACTCTTACCTTTTTCCAGTTTGGTATTACCAGTAAGCTATACACAGTGTCAACTATAACCATATATGTTTCACTTGTCAGAGAAAGAATTTCAAAGGCACACCAAACAGTCTCTTTAAAATAGAGATTTACTTTAAAATAGATAAAAATGAAAGATGTAAAACACAGAACAATATATCTCAAAACATTACAATCACTTAAAGAAAACAGGTTTAAAAGTGCAATTTCCTACCAACCATCCACTTAGACTTGCCTGGCTAATGTATTCTTATATTCTTACAGTGCTGAAAGATGTTGTAGCTTCAGAGTCCAAACATGTGTGGGTGTCTAACGGTCAGTTACAGCATAATTAAAAAACTGTCTTGACCCTGTCTTCTCCATGATGTCACCCAGCTCCTCCTCTGTTTATTAAAAATTATACAGTCAGGATATCTTATCAAGCAGGAGGTAAATTAATAGGTGACATCAGCAAAAACTCATTTCCCACATGACTTCCCAATCAAGTCTGTAAATTTCCAAGTTCTTTCTTTCATCCATGAGCAGGATCCTGCTCTTTACAAACATCAAAGAGCATTTATGATGTAGCACCTAAGTGACATACCTGTATTCTTCCTCTAAACGTCATAAAAGTTTATGATTTCCAGCCTAGCAGCTGGCAGCTACAATTAAGCTAGATAAACAGGAGATCCTTAATTTAGGTCTCTTCTAGACTTTAATTATCTCCTGGCTTTTATCTTTTAGCTGAAACCTGGGGGGGATGTTAACCCACAGGCTGTCTCAACATGTCTCATGAGAGACACTCAATAACACATTTTTTTATTACAAAAAGCATAGATTAATCAGAATCAGCTGTCCAAGGGTCACAATCCTCCCTATCGAGACTGAATTTGGGGGCTCTATCCCCTATTTGGGATAAGCTTCCCAAATCAGTTCACTCCTCATAGACATGCAACAACCCATCTGAGTTCTGATTTTTCACTCCAGCCCTATATAGAATTGTCATGTCATACCCTTGCAAAGCAAGACTCCATCTTAACAATCTACCATTGTTTTTTCCCATCTGTGTCAGCCAAACCAGGGGGTTGTGGTCAGTCTGTACCACAAAATGCTGCCCATACAAGCATGGCTCCAACTTCTTTAGGGCCTACACTATGGCAAGACACTCCTTTTCCAAAGTGGAGTATGCCTGCTCCCTGGGAAGTAACTTTTTTCCTCAGATATGCCACAGGGTGATCTTTCCCTTGGCTGGATGTCTGACTCAGTACTGCCCCAATACCCATGTCTGAGGCATCAGTCTGAACTATAAAGGGTCTGCTATAGTCAGGACTTGTCAAAACAGGAGCACTGCACAGTGCCTCCTTTAGTCTGGTAAAGGCTTTCTCACAGGCTGGGTCCCTGGTAATTTTCTTTGGCTTCCTTTTCTTTACCAGTTCAGCTAGGGGAGCAGCCAGGGCACAGTAATTGGGTAAAAATTTTCTATAGTACCCTGCTGTCCGAGAAAATACTTGACATGCTTCTGTGTTTCTGGTCTGGGCCACACCTGGATTATTTCTATCTTTATTTGGTTAGGATGGAGCTGTCCTTGGCCTACCACATGCTCGAGGTATGCCACTTCTCCAATGGCCACCTGGCACTTCACGGCTTTGACAGTGAGCCCAGCCCTCTGTATCCTGCCTAGCACTTCCCTACGTTGGGACAGATGTTCCTCCCAGCTGGCGTTAAAGATGGCAGTGTCATCCAAGTATGCCATAGCATACTCCTCAGCACCATTTAACACCTGGTTCACCAACCTTTGGAAAGTGGCCGGCGGTCTCTTCATTCCAAAAGGCATTACTTTAAATTCAAAGAAGCCAATCAGAGTGATGAAGGCCAACCTCTCCCTAGCTCTGTCCATCAGCTCTACCTGCCAATACCCCTTGGTCAGGTCAATGGTCGTAAGGTAGTTCGCCCATCCTAACTTGTACAGGAGTTCGTCCATCCATGGCATCAGGTGGGCATCTGACTTTGTGACCGCATTCAGTCCATGATAGTCCACACAGAAATGAGTAGAGCCATCTGGCTTGGGCACAAGGACTACGGGTGAGGCCCAGGGGCTGTGGGATCTTTGGATTACCCCTAAATCCAGCATCTCCATCACTTCCCTCCTAATGTCCTTTTGGACAGCCTCTGACACCTGATATGCTGTCTGCTATATGGGCATCTGTGTCCCTGTCTCCACATTGTGCTTTGCTAAGGGGGTTAGTCCAGGCTTGGTGCTAAACAATGGGGCAAAGTCTGATAAAACCTCCCTTATTTCCTGGATCTTGTCCGGGGTCAGCTGGAGAGGCAATTTAACTGCCTCCACAGAGGACTCACACTTACTTTATTACAGCAAGTCCAGAAGGGGGTCTCCTTCATCCGTCCCCTCCCCAGGACTGCACACTGCAAACACCATATCAGCCCTATTTGCACATGGCTTAATCATGTTGACATGGTATATCCTTTCTGTCTGTCTTCTGTCAGGTAACTCTATAATATAGTTCACATACTTTACCTTCCTAACTACTTTGTACGGAACTGCCCACTCAGCCTGCAGCTTGTCTTTCTGGACCGGAATAAGCACCATGACTTCCTGACCCACCATGTACGAGCGAGTTCTGGCTCTGCGGATGTACCACACTTTTTGTTTCTGTTGGGCAGCTGCCAGGTTGCTCTGGGCTGTCCCCAGAGGCTCCTTCAGCCTTTCCCTAAACTTAAGGACGTAATCCACTATGGGAGTTCCCTGGGTGGCATGCATGCCTTCCCAGTCCTCCTGGATCAAGTCTAGGGGCCCAAATACCCGGCATCCATATAAGAGTTCAAAGGGTGAAAATCCTGTTGACTCTTGGGGCACCTCCCTGTATGTAAACAACAGGTGGGGAAGGTATTTCTCCCAGTCCCTCCCATGCTGTTCAGCAAATGCCGGAGCATTGACTTCAGGTGGAAATTGAATCTTCCACAAGCCCATTGGCTTGTGGGTGATACGGTGTCATGCATCTCTGCACCACCCCACACTTCTCCCATAAACATTTCATCAGGTCCAACATGAAGAAACCCCCTCGATCGGTGATAACCTCCTGTGGAAACCCAACACAGGAGAAAATCCCAAGTGAGGCATCTGCCACTTTGTCTGTCCTCAGTGAGGATAGGGCAACTGCCTCTGGGTACTGGGTGGCATAATCCACCACAGTCAGGATGAATCTCTTCTCTGAGGAGCTGGGGGTATTTAAAGGCCCCACAATATCCATTCCCACCCTCTGGAGTGGCTTCTCCACTATGGGCAATGGAATCAGGGCAGCTTGGGTTTTCTTGCCTGCCTTCCCTATTTCTTGGCATGTGTGACAAGACCTGCAATACTGCTGCACCTGCTGGGTGAAGTTAGGCCAATAGAAATTCTGGGCCAACAGCTGCATAGTGCATGCGATTCCCAGATCACCAGACAAGGGAATATCATGTGCAATTTTGAGCAACTGCTCAGAATACCCCCTGGGGAACGACAAGCTGCCTGCCTAGCACCCCTTCCTCTGTCTGCATAGCCTGAGTATACATCAATCCATTTTCCCAATAAACCTTATGTCTGCCATCATCTCCCTGTGCCCTTCAGAGTCTGCCCAAGCCCTCAACTTTCTCTAGACTAGTGTCACTTCTCTGAACAGCTGCAAACTCCTCACACATTCCCAAGGCATGGCACAGGTCCCCTTCAGTCGCTAAACTAGGGTCCCTAGCACTAGCATCAGGGCACTCAGGATCACTGTCAATCCCAACTCTCTGACAATGGATCACCCCTCCCTCTTTGGAGTAACCCTCTGTAGCTGTGTGGTTAAGTGCTACTGAAGAAATTTCTACCCCCTTTTCATTAGCCTCCCCATCTGGAGACACAGGCTGGGAAGCCAGCCTCTCAGTGGTTTTCACAATGGCTTCTGTGAGGTTCAGGGAACTACCATTTTCCCTTGTCACTTGGCTATGGGTAACTGCACACACCATCCCTTGTTTGAGATTGTTGCCCAGAATCACATTCACTGCTAAGGTTTTGGCTACAGCCACCTGTTGCACAGTTCCCTCTGTTTCACCCCAGTCTAGGAGAACACTAGCGAGGGGCAATGTTTTCTCTTCACCAGTAAAGTCCTGTACAGTGATGTATTTATTAGATATAAGCTGACCAGGCTCTACTAGAGCACCCTTTGCCAAGGTCAGGGAGGCCCCTTGGTCCCTTAACCTTTGTGTCTGTACACCAATCACCATGACTGGGTGCATGTGCTCCCTCATGTTCACAGGCATGCTTTCAGGGACACACAAACAACCCACTTCTTTCCTAGCCTCCTGTTGTGTATTGCTCACCTCTTTGGGACACGGTCTGGCAATTTGCCCAGTTTCTTTACACAACCAACATTCATTTCTTTTCTCAGAGAAATTTTTTATCTGAAACCTGGGGCTAACTGGTTTTGGTGGAGACAGTGAGGGTTTTAGCTGCCCTGAAGGTGCACTTTTCCCTTTCTGCACTGCCACACCCACCCCATTTGCTCTCAGGGCAGGTCTGCTCTTGGCATAGTGGTCCGAGAGTTCAGCAGCCTCTTGCACTGTTTTAGGATCTCGGTCCTCCAGCCAAGTTTTCAACTCTGCTGGGCATGCCCAGAAAAACTGTTCTACCAAAATCACATTTTCAATTTTATCAACAGAGTTTGCTTCAATTCCTTCCCACCAACATTTTAAAAACTGACGTTTCATGGCTAGCTCCTTGTAGCTCATGTCAGGGCTTCTCCTGAGCTTACAGAATTTAGCTCTGTATGATTCAGTAGTTAATTCAAATTTCTTTAACAGTGCAGGTTTAAGTTTGCTGTAATCATCACTGTCCTCATTGTCCATTTGACCCAATGCATCCTGAGCTTTCCCAGTAAGTAGCGGGGATAGCTGAAATCTCCAGGACTCCGTACGGATTTTAGCCTGAATACAAACTTTTTCAAAAGAATTTAAAAAGGCATCCATATCCTCCCCCTCTTTAAATTCTGCTATCAATTTGGAATTCAATTTGTAACCCAGTCCTGCAGTCCCAGTTAAACCCAAGCCACTTACCTGCTCTGGTGCTGCTGGTTGGAGCCGTAGCTTCTCCAATTCATGTTGCCTCTGGCGCTCATGCTCCTCATGGTCTGCCTCTTGCCATTCTTGCTCCCTCTTCTCCTCTGCAGCTCACTGTTCTCACTCCCTCGTCTCCTCTGCAGCTCGCTGTTCTCACTCTGTCTCTCGGCATTCTCGCTCTGCCTCCCTCTGGAATGCCAGCTCCATTCTGTGCAACTCAATCTGCAGTCTGAATACTTCTGGATCCAGGATACTGGTGACCTTCCCCTGCTGCTGTGGCCCTTCACTGACAGTGGTCCTGCTGCCCTCCTCATCAGATCTGGACACTGCACTGGCTGCTAGCCCTTCTACATTCAAGGTTCAGTCCCTTACAGTCACTGTCTGTGACTTGATGCTCTGGGTATCTGCTACCATCAGGGCATCCACGAGGTTCTGCTTGGTGGCTTTCGCCTTGAATGGGACTCCTCTGTCCCTGCACAACTGCTTTAAGTAGTCCACAATGCGCCCGCTGTAGTTGGAAGCCATCTTCTTCCCTAACTATGGCTACTCTGGTTAGAAAAAAAAATAAAACAGGTAGGAACTCGACTAAGCCAAGTGGTATAGTTCTGTTTCCTTTTAAAAATAAATCACTGCCTTTTTCTTTTTTTACAAGTAAGCTGACAGTATCAAGCTGACACACTGAACAGTAAAGGCTTGTAATACCAAACTCATGCATACCACTGCCACCAATCTGTCACAACTCCACTCAGCAGGTCAGGCCCTCTGCTCCCATAGTGCCAACCTCCAAGCGCAGTATTGTGAACAGGAAACAGAAACAGGGTAACCCTCCTGTCTGTCTGTCTGTTTGTGGGTTCGAATCAGCCTTTGGTCTCAAGTTTCTGGAGGGAATCAAACTGTGAACCTCTTGCTAGCATACCCAATGTACAGGTTCAGATAATTCTGCTCTTCGGGGGAGGCCAGATATCTTTCGTCTACGAGCACCTAACCAGGTGTACAAAATGAACCCAAAAAAACTCTATGAAAGATCTCAGAATAAACTCTTACCTTTTTCCAGTTTGGTATTACCAGTAAGCTATGCACAGTGTCAACTTAAGCCATATATGCTTCACTTGTCAAAGAAAGAATTTCAAAGGCACACCAAGCAGTTTCTTTAAAATGGAGATTTACTTTAAAATAGATAAAAATGTAAAACACAGAACAAAATATCACAAAACATTACAATCACTTAAAAAAACAGGTTTAAAAGTGCAGTTTCCTACTGTACCAGCCACACTCTTAGACTTGTCTAGCTAATGTATTCTTATATTCTTACAGTGCTGAAAGATGTTGTAGCTTCAGAGTCCAAACATCTGTGTATGTCTAAAGGTCAGTTACAGCATAATTAAAAAACTGTCATGACCCTGCCTTCTCCATGATGTCACCCAGCTCCTCCTCTATTTATTAAAAATTATACAATCAGGATGTCTTATCAAGCAGGAGATAAATTAATAGGTGACATCAGCAAAAACTCATGTCCCCACATGACTTCCCAATCAAGTCTGTAATTTTCCAAGTTCTTTCTTTCATCCATGATCAGCATCCTGCTCTTTAAAGACATCAAAGAGCATTTATGATGTAGCACCTAAGTGACATACCTGTATTCTTCCTCTAAACATCATAAATGTTTATGATTTCCAGCCTAGCAGCTGGCAGCTACAATTAAGCTAGATAAACAGGAGATCCTTAATGTAGGTCTCTTCTAGCATTTAATTATCTCTTGGCTTTTATCTTTTAGCTAAAACCTGGGGGGGGATGTTAACCCACAGACTGTCTCAGCATGTCTCATGACAGACACTCAATAACACATTTTTATATTACAAAAAGCATAGATTAATCAGAACCAGCTGTCCAAGCGTCACCCCCCCCCACACACACACACACACACACACAGGTATGGTGCAATTTAAACTCTGGTTTTACAAAAATCACTTTGTCATACAATTGCTATTTAAAGTGGCAGTGCTCCAATCCCTATAAATATATAGCATCAATAACATACATATATATATATATATATATATATATATATATATATATATATATACACACACACACACACACACACACATATAACACCAACTACCAGGGCAAAGTGCAGACCATCTAGCTACAGTTAAAAACGCATTTCTAGCCAAGAGTCCTGTATATATTTGCAATACATATGAGGCTATACATATTTATCCTCTGTACATAATGTATTCCTTTTACTATGGTAATGAACAGGTAAATTTAATCAAAAACTTGGATAAGACAGCATTTAGAATACTTAATCAATATCCATAAACATATGGAAGGCCATCATGGTAACTGCGCGCTGAAGAGTGTGCCATGGCCAGTTAAAATAGGAAGAAAGGGGTGAAAAAAAGGGGGGGGAAGGGAAGAGGGAGGACAGAAAACAAAAGAGAGAAAAGGATAGGGAGTGAGGGAGGGGGTTTAAGAAGGGAGGGAGGGAAAAGAAAGGAAATAAATGGGTAGGAGAAATAGGAAGAGAGGTAAAAGGGGGGAAGGGAAAGAAAATGAAATTAAAAAACTCTGTGTACATGTAGACTTCCAAGGGTCTTTCTTCCTGGACACGTCATTCTCCATCATATTATTATTATATGAAGCAGGAGCACTACACAGCAGCTTCATGGTTCCCAAGGAGCCCAGACCCCAGGATTGACCCCACAGTGTAACTCCCCTATGGATCAAGAGTACACCCACACTCAGGCATGCTTTCATGGCTCCCTGTTCCCCTTTCCACCCCACTGGATAAGGGTTAGCTAGCCCCTTACCTGGCTCTGGAGTAGTCTGGGCAAGATGCAGATTGATTGATTGGTTCATGTAACGTTGGTGATGGGAGAGGCACACTGAGCTGAGGCTCATTTCCAGGTGTGAGCCAGGGGATGGGGAGAAGGGAGGATTACAAACATTTCAGGAGGCATACGTTCACAAGTTACACAAGACTTGATTATAGTTTTGTTTCAGTTTCAATAGTCAGTTTGGTTACAAATGTGCACTTAAAGTGCCATACAGAATAGGGTGGAGCAACATGTCAGGCAATTTAGCTGAGAAGAACAGTGAGTTCTATGAAGTATGCAGTAGTGACTGCGATAGGTGAGGGACTTAAAATGTACAAGTGACAGAGACAGAAGAATGTTCAGTGTGAGTTCTTTTGAGGGTAATTAAGGTGGAGGAGAGATGAATGGGCTGAGGAAGAGAATTCCAGAGAGAGAGGGGAGCCTAGAGGTGAAAGCGTAGAGCCAGTCGCCAGTCATAGGGCACGGAAGGGAGAAAGTGCAGCAGTCCCTTGACCGGAGGGGGTAGGAGAGCTCAGCTGCAGGGGATAGGAAAGAGGAAAGGTAAGAGGGGGGAGAGAACCAAACCAGAATCTGGAGATAAAGAGAGATGAAAATTTCAGTTCATGCTTTGCTCAGCTCTGAAACTTTTGAGAGTAGCTGTGGTCCACTGACTTATACTTTCAACAATTTCTTCCACACAAGGCTCTCTGGCAGAATTTTGAACCCAATCCCCCTTTTGGCACTGAAAGGGGTCTGTTGAAAGCACCACAGGTTGTTGGCTTGCAAACAGTCTTGAGCATTTGGCTGGAGCGCCAGGCTACAGGAGACAAATCTCCGATTCGATTGCAGGAACAGAAGTCACAGACTGTGCAGACCTTGTCTTTCCCACTTTTTGTGCTACAGTATCTCTCCTCTGAGAATCTCAGCCAGAACTGCCCTGAGCTGTAACTGTCACCAAGGGTCTGAGGAAAAAATGGCAGCTTCTGATTGGTTGCCACAGCTAGCCATCTTGTAAATTAATATGTAGTAAGCCCACATGATGCTGGCATTTTGGGAGCCATAGCTGCAGGTCCTTAGGCTCCTTGAATCCCTGGTATAGGGGTTAGAGGTAACAAATATGGCTGCAGAAGAAAACAGTATATATAGTGTCCCAGCTTCAAAGTCTTTTTTTGCAGGCAAACTGAATTATTTTATATTAACTGCCCCTCAGCCATATTGTCCAGTGGCAGAGTGCAGATTAGCAGGTGCTTTCCCTGCCTGTCACAAGCACCACAGTGCTAACCCCCCAGGTGACAGGCAGGCTATTCATGCATATACAGTAGCAACCTCAGATGCTTTAAAAGAGCAGGCACCCATTTACCATTATTTAAAGTTCACCCCAAGTTTCTCTCCCCCCCTCCTGTGTGTCTTCGGGTCCCAACTAGCCTCCCTGGAGTCCAGGTACACAAAGGGGAACAAGTACAGCACCACAGGAGTGCTTTTAAGCTTAAGAGTGCCATAGTGCTAAGCAGAGTTCAAGCAAGAGGAGGGTATCAGCAGTTTGCACATTCCAGTAGGGCCTTGTGGTGATCTGCCATACCACCAAACTGGTGGTTCAAATACACAGCTCCTCCAGTCCTCTCACTCACGATTACCACTCAGAGGCTGACAGGAGCAACAGGGGGCATCACAGGATCTGGTCTGGTGGCTGTGAGTGGTAGGTAGGCAGAGAAGTGCCCACAGGATAAATGAAGGTAAGCCCCACTCATGGTGGGGGTTACATATATTTGTTGGTCTTGGAAGAGAACCTTTTCTGCAGCCATTCCCAAGACAACACCTGCTTTTTTGTTTTGTACCACTGGAATTTCATGACAGTGGATCTCGGACATTTATCCAGCCCCAGTTTGGGATCATGGGCTTTATGGACCCATTCAAGCTCAAGGTCCAGGTTGGGGGGATAGTTGCAAGGAGGTTTTAAAAGCTGCTGCACAAAGTCAATGATCTTTGGCACTTTGTACCCCTTTGGATATCCCATATACCCTTAATTTTCCACCTTAGCCTACACTCAATATCTTGCAGTTCATTTTCTAGCTGCACCTGGCAGAGGTGCAGATATAAAAGGAGGTCTTCCATGTGGTCTGTGCGGTTTGTAAGGGCTACTTGCTGCAAGTCCCACCGAGCCTGCTTCACTGTATCAATTTCTTGCCTCATCCCAGCAAGAGAGTCATGGATCTCTGACCAAAAAGCTAACAGTACAGAGAGGATCCAGACATTGGTTATGTCCATGATCTGGCCGCTTGCTTCCCAATATCAAGTGTACAACAGATGCCAGGGCTGGCTGTGCTGCCACTGATTTTGTTTTCTTCTAACCACCCCCCCCCCAAAAAAAATATCTGGTCTTGCACCCGCCGATCTGCGTAGAAAGTAAAAATATTTCTATTTTTTAAGTTGCTGGGCTTTATTCATAGTGGGTTGTGGAGTGGAGCAAAGTCTTCTGGCTGCCATTCCTGTGGATGACATCGCTGGAAGTTCAAATTCTATATTATCTAAGATGGTCATGTTGCAAGAGAATTTTTACCTGATAAGACTTTGCCACACACTCACTCATTCTCTGTCTCTCAGCTTCAAGGCTGCTGTATTGCACTAGTGTTTATTTTACTAAAGTGACACTATTACTGTTGCTGTGATTATTGTATATCTAATCTCTATTTATTTTGCTGCTGACTTGGCTTTCCTTTAAGTGTATGACTTGATCCTTCCAGTACCTTGATAACTTGTTTTATCACTATATTCTCCAAGGTCATACCTAAAAATAGGCATTTATTTCTCTGGGGTGCTTATCTGCTCATCAAAAAGTAACTAAATAAATAAAATATAGAGATAATGCACTCAGTGAAGTACCGAAGTAGGATAACCCATCAGAGGGAGTTAGCTTTGAGGGTATAAGATGGTGGAGGACAGACTGCTGGAAAGGTGCTGGGATCAGTGGTCAAGCTCCAGTGGTCGAGATCTGAAGCATGTAAATGGATGAAGCAGAGTCAATCTTCTGATGAGAAGGAGCATGAACACAAGGTGTCACGAGTTCACAACTAGGTCTATTTCTCTCCTATCCCGTTACATGCACTTGCTCTCCCACAACCAATCATCATGTGGAACATGAACCTAAAGGTTGCGTTTATAGTAAGTTTATAGGTTCCCCTTGTCTGCCCAAGGCAGAAACCTGGAAAAAATTCCTTTTAACTCTGTGAGCCTTTTGTTTAATGTGAAGATCTGTTCTTGGAATTTTGTCTTCAGAAAGCAGACATGGATTAGTCAGTAAACAGACCCCTAGTTCCTTAAAGGATAACTTAAGTTAAAATTTACAAAAAAAATGTTGTGCAGAATATTTGGATTTGTAGGTTTCTCCTAGTAAGTCATTCCCTTTGTTTGCTGAACGGATGTTTTTCTAAATCTGCTTGCTGCTTTTACAGCTCCTGGGGATCTCCATGTTGGCATTTTTTATGGCTTTTCTTGTTCTTACAATGCCTCCTGTCCCATGTGACTGTGATGCATCCATGATCATTAATTCCACAACAGCTGTTTTTTTTTCCTCAGGTTTATAATAGTGGGGTAGTTGCGATTTTAAGTAACTTTTCTTGTCCAGGGAGCACTAATGAAGGCTACATTTACAGATGCCAAATGCCTAAGGTATAGTTGAGTGAACTACTCTGTAAGAACACAGCTAGACTCTTCCCTAATTACAGCATCTGTGACCTTAAAGAGAAGTTCCAATATTTAAACAAGCATTTGTCAATGCCAAATGTTTGCTTGCTGGCATTGGCATTGGTAGTGCAGGAGTTAGAGAGATGCATAATAGGAATGGCAGTAAAGTACTGAACTAACACCAGCCCCCACCCTGCAGAGGCTGAAAGGCATTGGGGGTGTGCCTTTGGGTCATTGGCCATAACGCTTATGCTATTCCACCTCACCTCATCCTGCGGACACCGACAGGAGTCGCGGTGTGCTTTGGGGACTTCGGCTCTTATGCTCAACCCATTTCATAAGGAAATAAGCTGAGATGGGTGCAGTATAGGAGAATGGGATGAACTTTACAGCCAAAGACCCCAAGGCACACCTTGATGCCTGTCAGTGGCTTTAGGGCAGGGGTAGAATGCCGCGAGCATTATGGCTGACTAATCCAAGTCACACCCTGACGCCTGTCAATCTCTACAGGGTTGGCATTACAGTTGGAAACCTTAATGCCCCAGGAATTTGTTAGTATTTTCACTACAAATTTTCAAAATGGACTTTTTGGGACCCCACCTCATGAGCAGTGGCACTATCATTTTGTTACTCAATCCTGAAAGATGATTTCACACTGCAACTATGCCATTCGGTGCCACAGGGGCGGAAACCCATTTCAGGCAGGATGTGAAAAATGACAGATGTACTGTTCATGAGGAGGTATGGAAAAATGGCAATGTTGCATATCGGGAGTGAAAATATGAAAAATTTGCGAGGTTACGAGCGTGCATAGAAACTGCATAATGCATGCCCGTAACGTGGTAATTTTTTTTATTTTCACCAGATTTTTAACATGGGCTTTTTGGGACCTCCCCTCATGAAGAGTGGCACTGTGATTTTGTTAATCCATCCCAAAAGTTGATTTTGCACGGCAACCATGCCATTCTGCACCACAGATGCGAAAACACATTTTGGTCAGGATGTGAAAAATGACAGCTGTACTGTTCATAAGGAGGTGTTAGAAAATGGCAATGTTTAAAATCTGGAGTGAAAATATTGAAAATTGGTGAAGTTATGAGTGTGCATAGGAAATGCACACTGCACGCCCATAACATGGTCATTATTTGGAATTTTTTCACCAAATTGTCAACATGAGCATTTTGGGACCCCACCTCATGAATGGTGGTACTGTCATTTTGTTAATCAGTCCCGAAAGTTCATTCCTCACAGTGACCACAAAATCACCTTTCGAGACTGAGTAATGAAACAACAGTAATATGTTCATGAAGAGGGGTCCCAAGAGCCCCATGTTGAAAATTTGGGGCCAAAATTCCTAAAAATGGCTGAGATATCAACCTAAGTTGAAACCCCCCATTGACTCCCATTATACAGCGCTTACCGGATTCCCCAGATCATAGTTAGGCTTTGAAGAGCGTAGATGCATCCCAGTCCACACAAGATCACTGCTCCTGACCTCTGGAGGTAAAGATGGGTGATGGGGGTGTAGGGTGGTGCAAAGGAGGGTTGGGGTGGGGAGAGGGACTGGGGAGACAACGCTGGGCGATTTTCTTTTTACAGTTTAACAAAAAAAAAAGACTCCGGGGACTGTTTTTTATTTATAGGTTAAAAAAAAAAAAAAATGTTTGGGCACACTGGGTGAGCTCCCAGTGTGCCACATGAGCTTGGGGGCAATAATGTTAACAGGGCTTGGGCACCGCTGTCTGCAAGCTTGGGGGGAGGGGAAACATGATGCCAATGGGGATTTGGAACCCCCCCATTGGCAAAGAAATTGAGTTTGGGAGGTGGGGGCATCCAACACTGGGAGTGGGCATCCTAGTGTCGGGGAAAATAAAACAAAATGTCTGGCCACACTGGGGTGGATTCCCAGTGTGCCACAGTGTGGCTGTGGGGGGGATACATGCTGACACGGGGATTGGGCAACCCCGATGTCGGCTTTGGGGGAGTGAGTGGCTGGTGGCAGGAGCAGCCATTGTGGAAAGCCATGTTGTGGCTGTTTTATTTATTGAACTGTTTCACCAGGAACAGCACGCTGAGCAACTGGTCATAACTCTGGCCATACGCATTACTGTGCACTGTAATGCGCATGGCCAGAGTCTTCTCATCTGCCACTGCAATGATGAAACTGCACATGATTGCAGTGGCAGATTTGTTTCAACTTTTTGGCTCTCTTTGAAGTTTGCTATCATCACCAGCATGCTCACTGATTGGTGGCTGAGGGACACATTGGTGGCTGAGGGACACACCCACTAAATTGTCCCCTGCATTAGCCACAACACTGACATAGCTCTGAAATGTGCTACTACCACAAGATGTTTGTTGCACATGCATGCAAGCAAACATAAAAATTGTTTTTTCAATACAAAAACTCATTGCCTTATGCTGGTGATAGTCCTTTTAAATAAAAATGGAATGTTTTGCAGATGTCCACTACAGAATGGAAGGGATCGAAAATTGTGCCAGACGGCCAGCCAATCCCTTCCACTTCCTGATCTGCCAGCTCTGCCCCCATGTTTAGACATTTTGTGACATCTAACCAGGGAGAGCATGGGACACACCACATATGTCAATGGTTGAATTTTTCAGAGCTGTTTTATATTAATTAAAGTAACCTTTGATATAAGTGGAAGCCATCGCTCACTAATAGTAGCTGAACGATGGCTTCCATTTATATCAAAGGTTGCTTTAATCCTTCAATCCTCCACAGGCAGGTTCTTCCATTCTTTTATTACCTCTCAAAAGGGCTATCTTTCTTCAGCGCATTTCAGAAGAGCACTCGTTTTCTCTCAGTCCCTCTCAGGGCTCTTCCTTTTTTCAGTACCCCTCACAAGGACTCTTTCTTTCACCCCAGGATACTGAGGGAGTTCAAAGAGGTGCTGACTACACCTCTGACAACTCTGTTCAACTTATCATTAGAAACAGGGGAGGTTCTGAGGGACTTGAGGAGGATAGAAGTGGTCCCTCTTCATAATAGTGGGAACCGGGTGGAGGCAGGAAATTACAGACCTGTCAGTCTGACTTCGGTAGTGGGCAAAGTAATGGAAACACTACTAAAGGAAAGGGTAGTGAAATACCTTGTATCCAGTGGATTACAGGATCTAAGGCAACATGGTTTCACAGGGGGAGGGCATGCTAGACAAACCTGATCGAGTTCTTCGACTCGGTGGCCAGGGTACTGGATCAGGGAGGAGCAGTAGATGTGGCCAGCTTGGATTTCAGTAAGGAATTCGACACAGCTCCACAAAGAAGACTAGTGAATGAGCTAGTCTGTCTGGGAGTGGGTCAAAAAGCTATAAACTGGGTAAGAAGTTGGTTAAGCTATAGGAGTCAGAGGGTGGTGGTAAATGGTGTCCACTCTGAAGAACGCAAGGTCACCAGCGGGGTGCCTCAGGACCCGTACTAGGCCCGGTCCCCTTCAGTGTCTTTATTAGTGGCACTGTAGAAGGTCTAGAAGGGGAAAGTATGCCTGTTTGTGGATGACACAGAAATCTACAACAGAGAAGACACATCAGGGGTGTGTGTGAAAAATGAGTTATGATTTGAAAAAGTTGGAAGAATGGTCAAGGGTTTGGCAGCTGGGTTTCAATGCACAAAGGTGCAAAATCATGCACTTGGGGCATAGAAACCCATGGGCTATTTACCAGTTGGTAGGGGAAGTACTGGCAACCACCAAATGGGAAAGGGACCTGGGGGGATAATCATTTCTGATGACCTGAAGGTAGCCAAGCAGTGTTATAAGGCAGTGGGGAAGGCTAGCAGGATGCTCAGGTGCATAGGGAGGGGCAACACCAGTAGGAAAAAGGAGGTAATATTACCCCTGTCCAGATCATTGGTAAGACCCCACATCGAGTACTGTGTCCTGTTCTGGAGGCCCAGCCTCCAGAAGGACATTGATAAGGTGG
This sequence comes from Neoceratodus forsteri, assembly GCA_016271365.2. NCBI lineage: Eukaryota > Metazoa > Chordata > Ceratodontiformes > Ceratodontidae > Neoceratodus > Neoceratodus forsteri. The sequence continues at coordinate 334,715,722 of CM028137.1, read as the reverse complement.
AGGCGGTACAAAAGAGGGCTACCTAAATGGTGCATAGCCTGCATCAAAAGCCCTGCAAGGAGAGACTCAAAGAACTGAACATGTACTCTCTGGAGGAGAGGAAGGAAAGGGGGACTATGATAGAATAAAAACTTAACACGGTAATATTGCTTCTTTCAAGGGATCTCCCAGTATGATTAGACATATGCAGTCAGCCCAGACTCTGTGATTGCCCCAGAGCTGTAGTGATGTCATGTGGAATGTATGCAAATAATGGAACTAGAACATTAAATTCAATCAGCTGCCTCTAGGTGGACTGTGTTCCATCCAAGAGTCAGATTCATTTTATATATATACAGTATATATATACACTACCGGTCAAAAGTTTTAGAACACCCCCATTTTTCCAGTTTTTATTGAAATTTAAGCAATTCAAGTCCAGTGAATAACCTGAAATGGTACAAAGGTAAGCGGTAAACTGCTAGAGGTTAAAAAAAAAGTTTAGGTTAGCAAAAACTGTTGTAGAGAAATTGCAAAGAAAGCCAAGGTGTCAGTGAGAACAGTTTCCTCACACCATCAAAAGGCACTTGGAAACTGGAGGAAACTCTGACAGGAAGAGGTCTGGCAGACCCAAAGCCACAACAGAATCAGAAGACAAGTTTCTGAGAGTCAACAGCTTGCATGGATAGGCGCTCACAGGACAACAGCACAGAGTGACTGGCACCCTGAACCAAAAGGGCTACCACAGCATTTTGCAGTGCCATGCAATACCCTCTGGTCTACGCCTAGTTGGTCAGGGGTTCATCCTACAGCAAGATAATGACCCAAAATATACCTCCAGGCTATGTCAGAACTACCTTCGAGGAAAAGAACAAGACGGTAGGCTTCAAATCATGGAATGGCCAGCACAGTCTCCAGACTTAAACCCCATCGAGCTGGTTTGGGATGAACTGGACAGAAGGGTGAAAGCAAAGCAACCTACAAGTGCAACACATTTGTGGGAACTTCTGCAATAGTGTTGGGAAGAACTTCCTGAACAATATTTGATGTCCATTGTAGGAAGAATGCCACAAGTGTGTTCAAGGTTACAGTATATCTTGCAAAAGGTGGCTACTTTGATGAGCCAAAATTTAGATTAAATTTTGTTAAACAAAATGATTCTATGATTTCTTTTTATCTCCAATTGTTTATTTGTTCTATGCTTTAATTTCAGAGTACATTGAGACATTAACCTGTGTAAATTTCAATAAAACTGGAAAAATGGGGTGTTCTAAAACTTTTGACCGGTAGTGTATATATATATAAATATAAATATATATATACAGTGGCGTGAAAAAGTATTTGCCCCCTTCCTGATTTTCTCTATTATTGCATATTTGTCACACTGGATGTTTTCAGGTCTTTAGGGAAAATATAATATTAGATAAAGGGAACCTGAGTGAACAAATAACACTTGTTTTTTTTTTTTTATTTCACCTATTTAATGAAAAAGTTAACCAACAACAACTGGCACTGTGTGAAAAGTAATTGCCCCTTACACTTAATAACTGGGTACGCACATTTAGCTGCAATGACTGCAACCAAACACTTCCTATAATTCAATATCAGTCTTTCACATTGCTGTGGAGGATTTTAACTCACTCTTCCTTGCAGAACTGCTTCAATTCAGTAACATTTGGTAGGTTTTCGAGCATGAACTGCTCGTTTCAGGTTCTGCCACAGCATCTCTATTGGGTTTAAGTCTGGACTTTGACTAGGCCACTCAAAACTTTAATTTTACTTCTTTTAGCCATTCTGATGTGGACTTGCTTTTGTGTTTTGGATCATTGTCTTGCTGCATGACCCAACTACGCTTCAGCTTCAGCTGACGGAAGGATGACCGGACATTCTCCTTAAGAATTTTCTGGTACAGAGCAGAATTCATGGTTCCTTTAATTTTGGCAAGTCATCCAGGTCCTTAGGCAGCAAAGCATCCCACACCATCACACTACCACCACCATGTTTGACTGTTGGTATGGTGTTCTTACTGTGGAATGCTGTGTTTGCTTTACGCGACATTATGGGATCCATGTCATCCAAAAGTTCCACTTTGGACTCATCTGTCCATAGAACATTTTCCCAAAAGGCTTGTGGATCATCCAGGTGCTTTTGGCAAATGTGAGACAAGCATTTATGTTCTTCTTGGTTAGCAGTGGTTTTCCATGCTACTCACATGAACCCATTTTGCCCAGTCTCTTTCTGCTTGTGGAGTCATGAACACTGACCTTAGCTGAGGCAAGAGAAGCCTGCAGTTCTTTGGATGTTGTTTTAGGATCCTTTGAGACTTTCTGGATGATTTTACGCTTGCCCTTGGAGTAATTTTGGGCACGCACTCCTGGGAAGATTCACTACTGTTCCAAGTGTTCTCCATTTGGAGATTATGGCTCTCACTGTGGTCTGATGGAGTCCCAGAGCCTTAGAAATAGCTTTGTAACCCTTTCCAGACTGATAGGGCAACACATTTTTCTGATCTTTTCAGGAACTTCTTTGATCATGGCATAATGTGCTGGTTGAATCTTTGTGCTGGCAACGTGACTCTGATGGTAAGGGTCAAAATAAGTGAGGTTTATATTGAGCAGGGCTGGCTGTAATCAAGCCTGGCTGTGTTCAATCAGCTGACTCTAATTATCCCTTTAATTGGGTTGATTTAACTAGGGGCAATTACTTTTCACACAGTGCCAGTTGGTGTTGGTTAACTTTTTCATTAAATAAATGAAATAAGTAAAAAAAGTGTTATTTGTTCACTCAGGTTCCTTTATCTAATATTATATTTTGTCTAAAGACCTGAAAACATCCAGTGTGACAAATATGCAATAATAGAGAAAATCAGGAAGGGGTAAATACTTTTCACGCCACTGTATATATATATATATATATATATATATATGTGTGTGTGTTTATGAGTTTTTCCAGGTTTTCTCCCATTCCCCCCCGGGGCTCCGGCACACAGCCGTATGTGCGCATGGAGGACACTGGAAGCCAGCTCAGCTCCTTCCTCCCACCCCACATGCCACCCCTACCACCTATGTTACCCCACTGGACATCCACCAGGTGAGGACAGGACTACGGGAGGGGTGACAATCCACCCCTACCACCCCCAGGAGAGTAGAGCAGCCTGACGGCTTGCTCAATCCCGCTCCTCCCACTCCCCCCCCATGCTGGCACCCCAAGGACCCAAGGTCGTTCCCTAACCCGGGTCGTCGGTGCAGCATGCGGTAAGGCATCCAGCACCTCAACCCTCAGCGCCACTGGGCCGAGAGTCCGATTTATTTTTGTAGCTGAAAAATACCAGACTAGCCAAATAAATTCCAATCCAAAACAACAATAACTATAATGCCCACCCCCTGATAAAGAGGATGGGTTTCCAAACAGGATAAAAAGAACACCAGGTAGTGATGTCATTATAAAAAACCCTGGTCAGGTTTCACATGGAGTACTGTGTGCAGTTCTGGAGGCCACACCTTCAAAAGGACATTGACCAGCTGGAGACAGTCCAGAGAAGGGTGACTAAGATGGAACAGGGCTTGCAACACAGAACTTACGAGGAAAGATTAAGGGACCTCAATATGTACTTGCTGGAGGAGATGAGGGAAAGAGGGGACATGATAGAAACATTCAAGTACCTCAAGGGCATAAACAAGGTGCAGGGGGGAGACACCTACTAATACAGGACGAGTACAAGAACGAGGGGGCATAACATGAAATTGGAAGGTGGCAGGTTAAGAGAGAATGCAAGAAAGTTTTTCTTCACAGAAAGGGTGGTGGACACATGGAATGGTCTGCCACAGGAGGTGGTAGGAGCAAGCACTGTGGCTGGATTTAAACATGCATGGGACAGGCATAGGGAACCATAGAGGTAAAGCAGAGGGAGGATCAGAAGCCGTAATCAAGTACAGGGCTTATGGGCAGATTGGATGGGCCTAGTGGTCCTTATCTGCTGACAATTTCTGTGTTTCTATGTAACACAAAGGGAGAGCTACAGTAGGTCATAGTATCATAGTAATGTGTCGGCAGAAAAGGACTATCCTGGTCCATCTAGTCTGCTCATTTCCCACCCGCCCCTACTTGTCTCCACTTCTCAGATACCCTAGTCATCTCTGTGTGCATCAAAAAACAACAAGTCAAGCCAATGATTAATGGCACCATTAAGACCTTAATGTAAGTATTGCTGAACCTGATCCAGGTTTTGTAAGGGGAGGTATGGTATGAGATCTAGTCATCCTGGGAGATGAAGAAACAATATTACTGTGGTAAGTATTTTTTGCTTCTAACCCCAGGAATCTACCAGTATGATTAGACATGCAGACTACCAAGCAGTGCCTTGGGAGGAGGATACAGAACCTAGTTATGAAAGAGGTCTTGCAATACTGCAGTGCCAAACCTTACATCACTTCTGGACTGCACATCTAGGCAGTAGTGTTTTGTGAAGGTGTGGACTGTACTCCAGGTAGCCACTTCACAGATTTCTAGCAAGAGGATGTCCCTTGCAGCTGCCACAGTAGCAGCAGTTCCATGGGTGGAATATGCTCTGAGGCCCTGTAGTGGCTGTTTGTCCACCTTTGTAATACATGCTGTTGTCTCTTTAACAGTCCTTCAGTATGAGTCATGCACTCAGGAAATAAAAGTGCATATGTAACCAGTTTGAGCCAGTGTGTGCCAAGGCTTCAATTTGTTTTGCTGAGCTTACTTAGTTCTGTTATGCAGTTGGAAAATAAATATAAGATAGCTGTTTTGCTTAAATGAGTCTTGGAATCTGCCCTGTGATCCTGCTTCTGTTTGCTATAGTGGTCTCCAGTGAAACTCTGCAGAAACTAAAGAAAGAATCAAAGGTGTCAGAAAAGTATACAACAACCTTAGTGTAACAGAACTACATGCAGGATCCTATCCAGCGTGCATCTGATCTCTTTGAGGCAGGTATGCCTTTTCTAAACCTCACCATACGTGATAAACAGATGTGAGAGGGAACCCCTGAGGTCCTTAGTACAACTGGTATAGTAGCTGAGGGACCTCTTTACATCCAAACTATGAAGCTTCAATTCCCCTGAACTGGACTTGGCTGTGAAGAATACACAGGGCCAATGTCAGCACCTGGGCCACCCGGGCAACTGCCCAGGGCCCCAACATCAGAAGGGAGCCCCCAGCCCACCAGTGTCTCATTTTTTTAAGCTGGCTGGCTGCTATGCTTCTCAGACTCTACTCTGCCTCCATCTGCAGCCTGGTGCTACATTTAAATCAGTGCCAACTCCGAGTCTCAGTTTGCTGATGCCAGTGCTGCATGGAAACTGTCTACATTTAAATTCCCCAGGGCCCTGAAAAATCAATGCTGCCAATCCTGCTTGACTGGCAGAGCCACAATCCAACTAGGAAGTGCTTTGTGGCCACAGGGTGGGGTGTGGGTGCAGGTGACCAATGGCTGGAGACTAGTGTGGCAGAGGGGCAGGCCTGGGGGGCTGAACCGCCCTGCCCCTGCCAGTTGGCTGTTATTGTGAAGGCAGAAATCTCAGGGCAGCGGTATGGTGGAGTGCACTATTCTGGTCTGGGGATGGCAAGTACTAGAGCAAGCAAGTTGCAAATGTAGTGAAAGGAGAAGCATCACAATCCACTTTGTGTGTTCGGTGGGCTGGGGGAGAGAGCTTTCTTTGAAATGTCATGGGTCATTGGATTGTCCATCGTCAGGTCCTGAGAACCACCTTGTCCTTATGGAAAATGATGTAATTAGGGTCAGTTCAGAGAGCTTGGGGCTCACACATTCTCCTTGCTGAAGTAATTGTTACCAGGAAGACAGTTTTCCAGGTGATGTACTTCAGATCAGCTGTAGTCATTGGCTCAAAGGAAGGTTCCATGAGTTTGGCTATGCACAAATTCAAGTCCCAAGGGGGGGACTGGATTCCTAACAGGAGGAAACATATGTGCTAAGTCTTTGAACAACTTTCTAAAAACAGGGTGTGAAGCAATTGTTCTCTGAGCACCTGCAGACAAGCAAGCAGAGATTGCTGCTAAATGAACCTTGAGGGTTGCAGGCCTCAGGCCTGTAGGTGTACAAGGTAGTCAGACAGTGTAGGTAAGTTTGCCTTAAGAGGACTGACGTGCTTAGAGCTGCACCAGATGGAAAATCTTTTCCATTTTGAAGCCTAAGTCTTTCTGGTTGAAGTTTTCCTGGGAAACTTTCAGGACCTCAAGGGCCTTCTCTGATAGTTTAAATTCAGAAAATTCTAGGTCCTCAAGAACCAAATCTTCAGGTGGAGGGTTTTGAGGCTCAGAAATACTACCTGACCCAGAATGGCTATTAGAAGACTGTATCTCTTGGGAAGCCGGATGGGTTGCATGGTGGACATGGTTTGTAGCAGGGGGCACCATGGCTGCCTGTCCCAGTCTGGAGCAATCAGAATCATGGTTGAGGACTGGCTTCTGAGTTTGAGGAGGACTCTTAACAGCAGTGGAAATGGTGGAAAAGCATACAGGAATTTCCCCGTCCAGTCCAGGGCTAATGCCTCTATGGGTAGTGTACCCAAAGGAGGGGGGGGGTTCTGCAGCAATAAAGAGGAAGCTGATGGTTTTCTTGTGAGGCAAACAGATCTATTTCTGGGATGCCTCAACATCTGAAAACTGTCTCCAGTACTTTCTTGTTCAAAGCCCATTCATAATGTTCCTGACTGGTTCTGCTGAGTGAATCTACCAGTGTATTGTCCTTCCCTGAAAATGAATGGTAGACTGATGCATCTCCAGGGAATATGCTAGAGTCCAGATTTTCATGACTTCTGTGCACAGTCTTGAGGATCTTGTACCCCCTTGCTTGCTGAAGTACCACATGGTGGCTGTATTGTCTGTCCTGACCTGTACTGAATGACCTCTCAAATGAGGAGCAAAGGCCTTTAGGGCAAGAATAACTGTTCTTAGTTCTAAAAGATGATATGCAACTTGGATTCCTGAGGGGACTAAGTCCCACTGACTGTGAGGTCACCTCTGTGTGCACCCCACCCCAGGAGGGAGGCATCTGTTGTTAGAATCGCCGTGTGGTGTTACTGCTGAAAAGGGATGCCTTGCCCGAGGTTGTCCCTTTCTTTACACCACTGCAGAGCCAGGAGCAGGGGTTTTGTTACTGGAACAAGCTTTGAGAGAAGATCCCCTTCTTTGGTACCAATGGGACCTCAAGTGGTACTGGAAGTCTCTCATCTGGAACCTGGCAGCTGATACTACTGCAGTAGTTGATGCCATGTGTCCCAGTAAAGTTAGGAATTGCCTTGCAGTCCTGGTCTGACCCAAAACAAAGGAGTTTGTTAGGGTTAGTACGTTTGGTACCCTCTCCTAAAGGAGGAATGCCTTGCTTTGGATGGTATCTAGTTCTGTTCCAATGAATTCCAGTGACTCAACTGGTCCCATCTGAGACTTTTGGACATTGAAGAGGAAGCGCAAGGATTCTAGAATACTTTGGGTGACCCCGATGGATTCTTCTACCTGTTGGTATGATTTCCCTACGACTAGCCAGTCATCCAGGTAAGGGAATACTATGATTCTCTGTCTCCTGAGGTAGGCTGCCACCACTGCTAAGCACTTTGTGAATACTCTTGGGGCAGAGGTGAGCCCGAAGGGGAGTGCTGAGAACTGGTAGGGACCTGAAGGCAGAGCGAACCTTAAGTATCTTCTGTGGTAAGGCCTGATTGGGATATGAAAGTAAACATCTTTCAGATCAAGAGATGCAAACCAATTCCCTTTCTTTAGAGATGGTATGACAATGGCCATTGTAACTATTTTGAACTTGGGCTTTGCCAAGTGTTTGTTCAGGAATCTGAGGTCTAGGATTTGCCACCAATCTCCATTCTTCTTCTTGGTCAGGAAGTATCTGGAGTACATGCCATCCTCCCTTTGGGAGAGGGGAACTGGCTCTATCGCTCAGGCTTGCAGAAGTTTTTTTGCCTCCAACTCCAGCAAAATTGTCTCTGCAGGAGTTGATGGTCGGAAGACTGCGGCCCTGAAATTTTAGAAACTGCTTTGAATGTAGACAGAGACCCTGACTCTTTACCTCCAGAACCTAGTTGTCTGTGGCGATGTTTGTCCAGTCCTGGAGATAATGAGCCAGCCTGTCCCCTACTGGAAGAAGGGTGGAGGCCTGTTGTGTGCAGTCAGGGGTTTTGGGTTCAGTCTGGGCTGAGGTCTGGGAGCTGGTGTTGATCCAGCCCGCCTATTCTCGTTTACCCTTTAAAGAGGAGCTTTTGTGTTTAAAGCCTGCTCCTTAGTTTAAATTGTAGGTCACACATAGTTATGTGCTTCTGCAGACCCTAAACGAGACCCTGAGGTGCCCTGTGGCACATCTGTTTATTTTTTTCTAATTGCAGTATTGCAGGGAGGAATTGCACAGTGGCTGAGAGAGAAAAAGCACATACTTTTCTTTGTCAGTCTTAAAATCTCGACTAAGTGCTGCACATCTTACTTTGCCTGTCCTAGTAAGGGTTGACTCGTGGTTTAAACAAACTGGTAAGAATGGTCACATAGGACAAAATACTGAGAGAGAAAAGGATGCCCAAATGAAAGTTGTTTTTCATTTCAGCCGTTGGAACAGCCTTGGAGACTAATTTAAAGTCTTGGGGGTATTTTCTTACAGATATATGGCAAACCCAGCAGGAAATAAGGGTACCTGCTGTACTACTCCCATTCTGTTGTTTTCTTGAGTATTTGTGTTCAAAGGTTTAGTGCTTACCTGTTGCCTGTATCTTGGTTTCAGCAAAATGGGCTCTTAGGAGCCAGCAGCACCCAAACAGAGATTAATTTAAGGGAATTCCAGCTGTCAGTCTCAGGATAGTAGAAGGGGTTATCCCCTCATTAACAGGCACTTCCATATGCATGGAGTTTAACTTTCTTTATTAATAAAAATTAAACAGTTTTTGTATGTCAATCTTATGGTACATGTGTATACTGGGAAATGGTGTCATCCTGATCCCCCTCATGTACGTTAGAATTGAAATTGATATGTATTAGAAAAGGGGCGGATTAGCTGACTTGATGATGCAGTAGGTTCTTAGTATAAAAGCAGCCATAGTACTCAGTTAGAGCAGATCAGCCTAGGAAACTGTCCCGAGAGGTTGAAGTAGAAAGCACAGATGATGGTAGAATGTACTGACTTTTAAGTATTCTACGCTGTGGCATAACTACCAAGGAGGGGCAGTTCTGGAGCTCGGTTAGAGCTAAGTCATAGAGTGATTCTAACTATTTACTTGCTTAAGTATTTTTTTTTATTTTTATTTGCATATTTAGAAATAAATATCACACAGTTTTGTGTGTTCTAAAGAAATCTGCTTTGTGGTGTGTCTCTGTTACCCTACCCACATACCCGGTCACAGTGGTCAGGTCCCAGAGGAGAAAAGTAACCACGATTAAATAAAAATGACTTTATTTTTCTAACAACCAGAAGTGGTTCCTGAAAGAAAGGGAACCAATTGCACATAAGGTTCCCTTCTCCTCTCCAATCTGCTCACACTGAAACACTTAACCAGGGACCTTCGATTCTCCCGTTATCCTTTGCTATGTCTTCCTAAGACTCATCTAGTTATCAACAAGCGATCCTTCTCATTTGCAGCCCCTCAAGAATGGAATAGACTCCCACATGGTTTACTTACCTGTACATCTCTCCCTCAGCTTAAAAAACATTTAAAAGAAATATTCTTTCCCCCTCCCATCTGTAATTGTAATTAACCTCTACTATCATCTCCAGTCTTCTCTCCCTAACAACCTTCCTCTCCCATCTTCTTGAACTAAGAGATACCAGTTCCTCTAGCATTTCTAAAACTTCTCCTCCTATGACCTTACTGTATGTGACATTTTGTTAAATATGTATATACATCATACCTATTCTATGTACTTAACAAATCATAGTATGTTTCTATACATGATGCTGTATGAGCTTGTGTAACTACAATTACCAGTGTCTCACTAATTGTTGCTCAGCACCCATGGATGGAGGGCACATGCTTCCTGGCATTCAGGCACCCCTTGCTGCCCAACCAAGCAAATGCATTGGTGTCAGCTATTACGGCAGTCACTCACCTGCCCCCATGGTTCGAGGGAGAGATCATTGTTGGTGATCCTGACCATGGGGTTGGGGGGGTGCAGGGAAGAAAAATGGGGGAAAGAATGATGCAAAAAATAAACACAGTTTGAGATTTCAGTATACTCCCCCATAGGCTTTCATCTAGAAAGAAGGATAGATGTGGAAAAGGATCCAGTGAGCCAGGCCTATGTTAAGTAACTGCATGTTCACAGTAGTGTTACACAGTCTGTGCAGTGGTGCTCATTAGCTATAGAAAACTAAGCTTACTGGGTTCTATGTCTAAATAATTTTCGGAATAATATTTAGCATAGTTCATGCGTTGAAAGTGAAGATGAACTTACTGTAGCCTTTGTATTTTATTTATTTATTTATTTATTGAAATGTTTCACCAGGAAGGCACACTGAGCGACAAGTCGCTCATCTCCCGATGTGACCTGGGGGAAGGGGTAAAATAGGAATAAGACATTAAACATTCAAGTTACAAGATCAGCATTAACATACAGTTGTAAGGCAGGTGTTACAAACAGTGTTACAACAGTGTTGCACAATAATAAGTGCCAGGTTAATAAGTAAACAAGTGTTTAAGTAAAAGAAAGTAGGAAAGGAGAGGGAGGGGAAAGAGTCGTGTCCCTGGAGACCCCTTCAGGATGTGAGGAACCATGCAAGGGGACTGGGGGGGGACCAGAGAGAAGGGGATAAGGCAGTGTCCCAGAGAGACCCCCTTCAGGATGTGGGAAACCCTGCAAGGGGGCTGTGGGGCTTGATAGAAAGGGGATAAGGCTATAGGGATTTAAAGATGGAGGAGAGAGAAGGAGGAGGGGGTGTGACTTAATGCCATGAGGGAGACTGGGACCTAACCTAAGAGAGGACCCTTCAGGATGCGGGGTACCCTGCAAGAGGGTTGTGGAAGGTCAGTAGATAGGGATTAGGAGAGGGAGAGAGTGAGACTAGAACCCTTGAGGGGAAGAGAATTCGCTCCTTTGGAGGGTGTGGGACCTAATCAATAGTCCATTAGGATGCATTGGACCCTGCTTGTAGTCATGGAAAGTCAAGATAGTGGCTAGACAGATGAGGGAAGAAATGATTAGGCTCAGTTGGACCCCTTCAGGATGCTGAGAACCCTGCAAGGGGACTGCGATAGCCAGGGAGAAAGGTAGATGGGAGAGGGGAAGGAGAGAAGACAAGGTTAGGCACAGTAGGACCCTCTCAGGATGCTGATAACCCTGCAAGGGTGACGGTGAAGACTAGGGAGAAAGGTAGATGGGGAAGGGAAGGAGAAGAGACATGCCTAGGTGCAGTAGGGTCCCTTCAGGATGCTGAGAACCCTGCAAGGGGACTGCAAAGGCTAGGGGGACAGGCAGATGGGGAGGAGGAAGGAGAGGAGACAAGCCTAGATGCAGTAGGACCCCTTCAGGATGCTAAGAACCCTGCAAGAGAACTGCAAGTCTAGGGAGAAAGGAAGGATGTGGAGGAAGGGAGTAGATGAGAGATACAAGCTCCTTGGGGGATAGGAGAGGGACCCATGGAGAGCATTCAAGGTGCCTTATATTCTGTGAGAGATCAAGGGAGGCTAGTAAGGGGCAGCAATTTGGGGGAAGGGGAGGAGAGCTAGAAATTTGGGGGTGGGGGTGCACAGGGTAAAATAAAAGTGACAGTAGAGGGGTAGGGTTTGTCTAGGGCTTAGAGGAGGGAATTAGGGAGGGACATGGCAGGAGCAGCTAGGTGCAAGGTAATTATTGAGGGCAGAGCTGATGGAGTTGGCAGAGGATGAGTGCCATATTTCAGGGAGGAGGGAATTTCAAATTTTTGGGAGGCAGTGAGAGTAACTGGATTGGCCAATTTGGGTAGATCTGTGGGGGACTGCCAGGTTGCAGGAATCGGTTGATCTAAGGCAGGGTTTATCAAATGGGGAGACCCCAACCTGTTCCAGGGGAGGCTCATCCAAGTATGAAAAAGAACTATATTTAAATTCTGAGTTTTGGGTATTTTGTGTGAAGGGATGAGGCAATCTGAAAAAAGGATAATAGTAGGTGGATATATGTATTTATTTACAAATTGGTGACCAGGAAAGACATTCTGAGCCAAGGCTCATTTCAAGTGTACATTGGGAAGTGTAGGGAGTGAATAAAATTCAAAAGACAACTACAAAATAAAACAATACAAAATAAATAATACTGCGAACAAATAGGAACAATGAACAAATAATGAGAGGTAACAACTGATCAATTAGACTGGTGGCAGAACAATCCAAATACAAAGCTTAAGCAGAGACGTTGTAGGAGCAAGAGCAGGAGGACGCAAAAGGATCTCTGAGAGAATGCTTAAGAGCAGGGGAAGAGGGAGACAGGTGGGTAGGAATGTTATTCCTGATAGAGGGGAAACAGACGGAGAAAGCAGTCTGACCAATGAAGGCACTGCAGCAAGGGGTAACAACTGTTCGAGAGTCAAAAGAGTGGAGCAAGTAGGCTGGCCTAGGGAGGGGGGATACAAGGAGAGGTACAATAAGCTGTATAAAATGAGAGCTAACTACTCAAAGGAGTTTCATTTCATTCCTGAGGTACTGTGCTAAGATATTATTATTTTATGGGGAGGCCCAAGACTATTTCAATGTTTGGGGGAGGCTCAAGATCTTTTCCATGGCTTTGGGGAGGCACACCATGACAAAGTTTGAGAACTAATGATTTAAGGGAATGGGAGGATGGGAGGGTGTTATAAAGGAGGAGGTGAGGTAGGAAGGGAGCTCACCCAACCAGTGCTTGAAGATGAATTTAGCACAGTGGGAGAGTTGCCTATTTGTAAGAGAGGGGAAGGATAGAGCATGATAAAGATTGCAGCGGTGGGTGTTGGGGGGGGCATCCAGGGCAAAGCAGCAGAAGGAATTGAAGAGGGTGTCCAGTTTGGCCAGGAAGGACTTAGGGTCAGCACCATAGACTACATCACAGTAGTCAAAAATGGGCAGCGTCATCTTCTGGACAAGTTCATGCCTAGCTGTAGGAGGGATGTAACTAGAGTTCCTGAACAGGGCACCAAGCTTGGGGCACAGTTTTTTCTGGATGGCATCGATATGTCCAGAGAAGTTTAGGTGTTGGTCCAACCAAACACCTAAATACCCAAAGGAGGATGTGTCTTCAAGTAAAGTCCCATCAAGGGTGTGGAAAGAGGGTAGGGAGGGAAGCCTAGAGAGTCTCTGCCTTGTACCAAAGGTCATGGAGACAGTCTTCTTGGCGTTGAGGAAAAGTTGATGGCTAGCAAACCAGAGCTGAACCTTGTCAAAGTCTTGCTATAAGCTGGTTGAAACCTCAGCAGGACAAGAGCCAGATGCGTACAGGACTGTATCATTGGCATACATATGTATAGTGGAGGAGGGGGAGCAAACAGAGGGAAGGTCATTTAAGAAGATGGAGAATGCCGGCCCGGTGGCACAGAGGATTGAGGCGCTGGACACCACACCTCGTACCACACTGGCAACCTGGGTTAGAAATTAACTTGGGTCATTGGGGGTTGGCCAGGAAGGGAGTGGATTGAGCATCCACAGACTGCTCTCCTCTCCCTGGGGTAGATTCTGGGTTTGCACCGCACTGCAGCGGCCCACAGTGGAGATCGGGGGCTATACAGTCACGATGCATGGAGAGGGAGGAGTGCAGACATGTCAGCATGGTGTGCATGGATGTTGTTGCACACTCGCAGTCTTAACAAGGAGTTAAACATGGCAGTCAGTCATGGCGGCTTGATGGCCGGTCCTCTGTGCACCCTTGGACCCATGTGGAATCGTGCCTTGGTATTGAATCCAGGCTCGGTGGCCAGATTGGGGATCCTGCCGCTGGCACTGCATGTGTGCCAGCCAAGTGCAAGTGAGCTGCCGGAGATCGCATGGGGCCCAGAGGACAGTGGCCAGATGATGGCAGACCAAGCCGTGGGGGAGAAATAATGATATTAAAAAAAGAGAAGCTGGAGAATAGAAGGGGCCCTAATACAGAGACCTGGGGATGACAGTGCTAATCGGAAGGGGAGGGGAAGTGGCGTCCAAGATCTTAACTGATTGGGTTCTGCCAGTAAGGTAGTCCTTGGACCAGTTTGTGGCAGAGGGATAGGCCAGCTGCTGGGAGTGAGTCAAGGAGAAGGGAGTGAGAGACAGTGTCGAAGGCCTTTGCCAGGTCAACTAAACTGGCAGAGGTGATCTGACCATTGTCCATCTCAGTTAGGATACAGTCAGTGAGTCATAGGAGAGAGGTGGTGGTTGAGTGGTTTTTCCTGAAACCAGACTGGAAAGAGATGAAAAAGGAGGTGTCAGATAGAAAAGAGGTGAGTTGGGAGAGGACAATGTGTTCTTGAAGCTTGGTAACGGTAGGGAGGAGAGAAATGGGGTGATGGTTGCCAGGAGATGGAGTCACACCCTTTGGGTAGAGGGAGGACCACTGCATGTTTCCATGAAGAGGGGACCGAGGAAGTAGAGAATGAGAGATTTAGGATTATTGAGAGGGGGTAGACAATGGCCCAAAGCGGAGATGGAGAGGAGTTTTGGGTCAAGGCTATCAGGGAGGCACCTTTAGAAGTGTTGATGGTGAGGAGGGCACTTAGGGCATCGTTTGGGGTTACAGCAGTGAAAGAGAAGGGGAGGTGGAAGGGTGGTGAAGGGGGCACACTGGTAGAGGTGGGGAGAGGGTGGGTAGGAGGGGAGGGATTTCAGTAGCTCAGTGGCGCAGGAGGTATAGTAGGAGTTAAAATCTGCAGCTACCGCTGATGAGTCGGACACTAGTGAGCTATTTACTTTATGTACTGGGGGGCGAGATGATGAGGTGAATCAGGCATGGACCACCTTCCAGAACTTTGAAGGGGAATTTATGTTGGTGATGAATGCAGATTTGAAATATTCTGACTTGGCTAACCTTGTAGCCCTGGTGCAAGCGTTTCAGACCATGTGATAGTTTGCAAGGTCACTAGGATGCTGGGTAACTTGGGGAGGGAGGTTAGGGGGACCAGTCAGAAGTGGCAAGGTTACTCAGGAGCGGTCCAAGGTCAAGAGACTTGAAAGAGCGTAGTTGTATGGTTTTCATAGTTCATAGTAGTTTATGAGTTCTATGGACTGAAGCCCTTTATTGAACTTGCCACCAATCTGGTCAATGGTGGAACTGAAATTTTTTATCTCCCATAAATCTATCCAATCTTCTTTAAGATGTCTCCATACTATCACTTTCTACTATCTCACTGGGAAGGGTATTCCATGTGTTCAAAACCCTCTGGGTGTACCATTGATTTATGTGCTTCATTTGTTTCCCCTAGTAATTTGTACTTATGGGATCTAGTATTTTGGGTAGTTGTTTTGTGTCTAACTAATCCTATGGTCTCAAGCAGGAAGTCATCATTATAAGCTCTAAATGCCAAACACAGATCTCCTCTTAATTTTCTATATTCTGTGGAGTATAAGTTTAGATGTTTCAGTCTGTCACTGTAATGTAAGTTGTCCATGAATTTAATTGTCTTGGTTGTCCGTCTTTGGACTCTCTCTAGTTTTGTTCTACTATCAGTTGAAGAGGGAGCACAAAAATGGGAGCAGTACTCTAAGTGGAGTCTAATCAGTGATGAATACAAAGGTTCAATGACTTCTAAGTCTCTGCTTTTAATGTTCCTTAAAATGCACTTTAGTATTCCGTAACATTTCCTAACTGCAATTGTTGCATGTGTATCAGATTTTAAATCTGGGGTTATATTTACACCAAGGTCCCTTTCGTTTGTGGTTATACTTAAAGGCATTCCATTTAAGGTATATTGATGTCCAGGGTTATTGCTCCCTAAGTGTATTATTTTACACTTAGCTGTATTAAATGTTTGTTTATTATCTCTTGCCCAGGTGTCTATTTGATCTAGATTTTTTGGGAATTTATTTACTGAGCTGTGATCATTAATTATTCCCCCTACCTTACAATCATCAGCATATTTACAGAGCCAGGTGTTAATGGATGATTGCATGGTTGCCACCAGTATATTAAAAAGGACTGGGCCCAATACAGAGCGCCGCGGGACTCCGCTGGTTACGTTAGCCCATTCAGACCTATATCCCCTTATCACAACACATTGTCTCCTTCCCCATAGCCATGTGTGGTGATTTAGTTCTGAGGACTTTCCTAACTATGAATATTTGGTTATGGTCACTGAGCGCATCAGGGAGGATGCAAGAGGTGATGACGCGGTGGGGGTGGGAGGTAAGGGCCCAGTCAAGTAGGGAGTGTTGTTGTGTCTTGTGGTTTGGACAGGTGGGTTCCAAGACCAGTTGGGAGAGGTTTAGGGCTCTGATTTTGTTTTTAGTTTTGGTACTTTTAGGTAACAACCAATTTATATTGAAGTCGCCTAGGATGAATAATTCCCCAGAGCGAGCAAGGGAAGTGATGGAGGTTAGGAGGTCTAGGGCGATCGAAGGATGGACATTTGGGTGGCAGGGTATGCCAGCTACAAAAATAGGGAGAGTGAAGGGCAGGGTCACATGGATAGCTAGAGCACCATGGGTCTCAGGATTGGAGGATGAGTAGATGATCGAACATTGGAGGGAGGCTAGGACATAAATGGTCACACCACCACCCCTGCCAGCATGGTCTTGCTTTAGCAGTGAGTAGCCAGGAACAGAGACCTAGAGGTCCGGGATAGTGCTCTTTAGCCAAGTTTCTGAAATGATTATAATGTCTGGTTTTGGAGTGCACATCATGGTCTGAATGTGGTCTATTTTTTGCAACAAGCTGTAGGTGTTTAGATGTAGGATCTTTAAGCCCTTTGTGAGGGCAGAGAGAGGAGAGTGGGGGGATGTAGTAGGGAAGGAAGTACCAGAGGAGCTAGGGGCAATAGGGCCTGGATTGGGGTGGATATCCCCCATGGAGAGCACGAGGAGAGCAAGTATGAGAAAGTGGAGTTTAGGGGATTTTGAAGGGACTGGTGAGGAGGCTGGGAGTCTTGAGGAGAAGGGAGTAGATGAGTGAGGAAGAAGAAGGTAGAGAACTGCAGTGAAAGTGGATACCGTTATCAAAGCTGCATGAGGAATAGTGGTAGAGTGAGACCATATTTCAAATGGGGGGAGGGGGGAGTGATAGCATGGATGTGGGTAGGGGGCTGGAGATAATAACTGATGGGGTGGGAGAGTTATTAGGAATAGATGAGTAGTGAGAAAGTGGAGGTGATAAAGAGAGTGATATGAGCAGAACAAGGGGGAGAGAGGAGAGTAGGGGATGCATTGTGCATAAAGGCAGAGAAATTAGTGAGCAACTGATTTAGGAACAGGAAGAATTTGTAAGCAGGAAGTGTGGAGATGGGGAGGGCTGGTCAGATGGAGGGGGTAGCTGTAGTTTAGGAAGGTATCTATATGAACAGCAGGCAAGGATTGCTTTAGATAAAGAATTGTGTCCCTCTAGTGGCAATACAGTATAACTTGCTAATGGAAAAATGGACAACTGATGAAAGTAGAGCTAAATAGGAGATGAGTCAGTCCAATCAGTCAGCAGAGACAAGGTTTTAATGTCAAATGAAGGGCCGTCTTCTGCCAGAGCACACCAATCAATTGTGTAACTTAGGATCCGAGCACCCAGCTGAAGTAGTTACCTGGACAGAGTTCGGGGTAAGCGGTCAAAGACGGTGACTGTGGCCGGCCGGTAGGAACGGTAGAGCCATAGCCATAGCAGCGATGCATACTCAGAGCAGTCCTGGACAGAGTTCAGGGCAGGTGGGCAGAGATGGTGACTGTGACCAGCCAGTAGGAACAGCAGGGTCACAGCCATAGCAGCAATGCTTGCTCAGGGCAGTCCTGGACAAAGTCTGGGGCAGGCAGGCAGAGATGGTGACTGTGGCTGGCTGGTAGGAATGGCGGAGCCACAGCCATAGCAGCGATTCCCACTCAGGGCAGTCCTGGAAAAGAGAGGCACTTGAAGTTATCAAGAACTAGAAATGATGACCAGATAATTAAAAGACTAATGCCTGCAGTTCTAGTTGTAAAGCAACCAGCCACACCCCCTTTCATAGGCTATTTAAACCAGCTTCCTCCAGCCTCATTCAGAAGCATGATTTCTTTGCTCCCACCATTTTGCACTCCTCCTTCAGCGACTCCCTTTTCTCCTTGGTGTGCCTTGTTCCCACAGCACCTCTGATTGTGGAACCCTCCTTAACAGGGTTCCTTTGCCTTCACAGTACCATGACAGGATGGTTGTCCCATAGGAGACAAAGAAGGTGAATGGCCAAAACATCCACGTATAACAGTCACTCAGTCAGACAACTAACCTCCTGACTATCAATAAAGTTGCGCAAGTACAACTTCTTACCTGGTTGCATACACCCATTAAACAATTAGACCTATTTGGGACCTGCCAGAACCTTTTACAACCCCCTATCCTTGCTCCTCATCTTCAAGATCCTACATGGGCTTGACACTGCTATCTCTCTAACCGTATTTAACTCTCCTTCTCCTTCATACCCTTATGCTCCCCATGACCTTCTAATTCTAGCCGTCTTTCTATGTCCATTCCTGCAACTTTACCTTCTGTTTGAGGCCATACACTGTAGCAACACACCTGTAGTAATTTATATGTTTTTTTTTTAAAAATGTATTCATTTTTGTAATAAACGGCAAAATAACCAGCAATTTTTGATTGTTACTTCATAGAAAAAGGCAAAAAAATACAAAAAGGAAGAAAAAATAAGAAGAAGAAGTAATACAAACAAAAAGAAACAAAGTGAAAATAATTTGATCCATCATATCATATACAGTAATTGACAATACTGGGACAATAACTTGTTGCACATATATCTATGGTAGTTCCAAAATGGGGGGGGAGGGAGACAAGTATGAACTCTGTGTCCAGGGTGTATACTGAATGTGCTGAATATGTGTTGTGTGATTTATTAATCTTTTTAGCGTCACGGTTTGCCTAAATTCATATAGCCAACATTGTTTATCAAAGGCAGATAATGACATGAATTCCAATAACTTAAAATGGGTCTTTCAGTTGCCATTAAGCCCAGTATTATGATTTGTTGAATATGAGAATTAAAATTAGGGTCAGTGTAGTCGTTAAATGTAAGTATGTCAAATGACAAGAGAACTTGTAAATTCAGAACGTTTTATAACTCTATTCTAGTGGTTTCCCACCAAGAGGAGATTTGTGGGCAAGTCCAAAGCATATGATGGAGACTTCTTTCACCCCCCGCATATGTGCCAAGATTGTATGTTTAAGTTATCATTGATGTGAATAATTTTAGTGGGGATGAAGTAAGCTCTATCATAAATTTTAAATTGTATGGCTCAATTTTTTGCATAGTTAATCATTTTAACAGAGAATTTTCTAAAATCCACTTTAGACTTGAAATGGGTATTCTAAGAGATAAGCTCCATTTTCCCTAGTGTTTTTTGCAAGTCTATTATGCAGTTTACCAGTCACTAAATGTTGATAAAACTAAGTGTTAAAAACTGATATTTTTCATCCTGAAAATCAGTCCATGATGTTTCCTGATAACATCCCCAGTGTTTTAGAATTGCCCCAGCAATACATGTGTAACCCCTAGGTGGCACTATCCCAAGGGGCTACTAACCCTGCCTGCTTGGCTAGTAGCAGGTTAAGGGGCCTGAGTTCTGAAACAGGTGCCTCCACCCGGAGGACAGGATTGGTAGTGGTCAAGTTAACCTGGACACAGCCCTGCAGAACATTGTAACCCCCCTCTTTCCTTACTAGTGGCCGGAACAATACACAATAATCACTTTCACAATACCCCGATACACCACACAAGTACCCACACTGTTTGCACTTACCACCAGGGCTTTCTTCTGGCCCGGCCCTGGGGACCCCCCTGTAAAACAAGGTTATACACAGCAAATAACAGCAGTACAGTACTCCTGCACAAACTGGAACCACAGTCAGGGTAAATACAAAAAAAGAGTTAGATCTGATTTATTTAAGGGGCTTGAACAAGGGAGGAGCGTAATCAGGTTAATTTGCTTAAAGGCTCTATCAATCAAATGGTTATGCATGCACTTCAGGGTCCATTAACAGTCACACACTCTGGGTACCCAGATGGAGAATGGTGGGATAGCCAGGAACATTGCAGCTGGTTGGGGCCCTGTGATGGAAGAAAACAACATGCACAACACACACTATTTGTAATCCAGTGAGCTGGAGGACTCAGTTTGTGAAAAGAAAACAACAAGAAAATCATATGACACACTTTTAGATTAAGCTGTTGTTGCAGGGAGCTACCCTGATGATTACTCACGATACCCAAGACTGGACGCTGGATAAAAATCAAGACAGCAGGTGGTTAATCTGGAGTGCCAGGAGAAGCAGGGTCCACATGATTCACCAAAGTGTCATTCCTGTTCAAGCATGGAGTAGGGGGCTGATCCCCAGGCAGGTCTCTCATCAGATGCTTTCTCTGTGCAGTGAGGTAGTCTGGCAGGGCCAGCATGGCATGGCCCAGGCCGAATGGAGATGAATGCGGATTCAGTCCGACTAGGCTGGATAAAACTTCCAGCAAGCAGACCACAGTTCACACAGTGGGGAACCAAATCACAACCCACTTTCAATACACAGCACATTTACATGTAAGGAAATTCTACTGTACCAGGCAAACCGCTCTCCAGTCATGATCGCAAAGTCTTTGCACAAACCAAGGATTCAAAAGCAGCTGGAAATCTTGACAGGCCGATCACATTCAGCAAATCTTTGGTCTTCTTTAGGTTAAAACCTGGTCTCAGTCCAGTGGCTTAAATAGTCCTCACAACTAGGATTCAGTCCGAATAAACTCTATTTTCCCACTCAGGGACAGCAGAGAGACAGGCAGGCCAAAACTCAGCCCTTTCACAGTTCTCACATGCAAAACTACACAGAACTGCTGCTCAAAATCAATTGAGCTGTTACTTCTTCACTTCTCAGCTCAAAACTGAAAATAGCTGCTGCAGCCTGGGAAAATTCCCCAAGATCCAAAAAGTTTGATTGGCTGATCGTCCTGTCAGTCACAACAAAGGCTCCCCCTTCAGGTGCAAAAAGGAGCAAAAAAGCCTAAAAGTACAGTTCCTACAGATTTTGACTCCAGACAGCTCCTGTAGTCCGGTTCCATTTTAGGTCCCACCAGTACTGATTGGTCCAATTCGGCAGTCCAGGACCAAGATAGTGGAGATAAACAAAACAGTCCTTGCTGCAAAGAAGGCAGATTAGACAAACTACATTATCATTATCACTCTAAATGATTTTCAGCAAATAGTTATATCTTTCAACAGAGCTCCCTCTTAGATTACTTATGACTGCAATCCAGGCAGCTCTTAAAGAGATAGTACACAGAGGCTATATAAGCACTCTCTGGCCATCACATTTAAACTGCTAAAACGCAGGACACCAGCCTGGCAGTGAACATTTAGGCAAGCTCGAGGAAGATTTTTCGAGAACCCCCATTTGTAGGGGATTACACCGATCAGCATGAAAGGGTTCCGAAATGTTCTTGTTTTCTACACTCTTTACGAATCCAGATTTTTATGTACATTTGCATTTTTATAGTTGCATTTTATTGTTTAACACAAAATAATAACATACAAGTAAAATGTCCTACCAGGCGTACGATACTAAAAGAAATCGGGAGCCATCCAATGGCTTACAAAATATATAAAGCCTAAGTAGTCTGATTTAGGAAGGTGGGGGTACATTTGCATTGTACTCACACATATTTACTCACACATAAGCACGTGCATCCACAACTCTGCATTTCAATACGTTCATACTGTTTTTTTAAGTGAGATCTGAACATTTCAGAAGTCACCTGGGTTGGTTTTGGGGGGTCGTTGTTTGTTAGGACCAGTCCTGTCTGGCCCTCTCTTAAATGGAATTTTTTTTTTTTTGAAATCTCTTTTTATCCTCCTGGTCGCCCTCGTCACTCTACTCCTTCGGGCTAGCTCAATGCCCTCCAGTCCCCACTGGGTCTGCCCCTAGAGTGCCTTTACCTGCCTCCTTCACCTTGCACAGCGGGGTCTGCCCATGGTTGCAGACTGGGTGGCTGGAGCGGCCGTCATCCAGAGTGCAGCGGGTTGTTTTTTCCGGTTTTCTCCGTCCCTCCCTCCCTCCCACTGAGGACGCTGGCTCAGGTGGAGCGATGCTACACCGCCTGCCAAGTGCCAAATGGCGTCCCCTCCCGCGACTTCGATGGGAGTCGCTGCTGCCCCGAGAGCCGGTGCTTCCATCGGCTCTCCCGGGCGTCGGGTGTATTAAACACCCCCGGTGTCCCTCCCCGAAGGAGGACAGCATCCATTGGGACTCTCGATCCTCCTTCCCCCTGCCGACCCCCAACGACCCGAGTCCGTTCCTGAACCCGGGTCGCCGGCGTGGCGTGAGGTGTGACGTCCAGCGCCTCAGCCCTCAGCGCCACCGGGCCGGCTATGGATTTTTTTTTTTGTCGGAACAGTTCTCCCTGTCCCTCTCTTAAATGCTGATGATGGTTTGTCTTTCCTGACTGCATAGAGAGGAATAAATGAGCAGTGGAGGACACACTTGGAAGGTCAGTCCACAGCTGTCAGCATAATGCAGGGAGGAAATCCAAAAGCTTGCATAGGGCAAGTCTTTCACAGAACAGTACAAGCTATAGTCAGTATGTAACAAAGGGCCACAATGTCTGTTATTTACAATATTTAGACTATTCGTCTGGTGGGAGAGTCCACTAAAAGGATTTTGGATCGTCTCCAGGAGTATTTGGGTGGAGAAGGGAATGAATATATAGATTAGAACTTTACAATAGATCATAGATTTGAAAATTATACACTTTATAACAGATAACAAAATATCCCTGCTAAAAGTATGTTTGGATTAGCAAGTGAGTATGCTTGACTGTTTGTGTGTGTATGCAGCCCCCCTCCAAAAAAAAAAAAAACAGAACTCCAAGTAAGGATTAACCCACAAACAAATTGGATTAAACAGCCAAGTGGGCTCCTAGCCTACTTCTAAAACACCAACTAAATGCCATTAGTTTTGCAGAATTCCATGGGTTGTATACATAAAAAGCTGCAAGTGTCTGCTTTAGTGCCTGTCAGACCTGTTGAAAGCCATTCAGGGAGGAACTTATTTCTTCAGCCCATTTCTCTAGAGAGCCTCTCTGGTTTCTGAGAGACCATGGTGATGAACTTGTTTTATTTCATGTGAAGTCCTCGTTTAACAAGTGCCCCTGGCAAGGAAGTTCAAGATAATTACTAATGACCTGTCTTAAGATAAACTAGCAGACAGAATCAGGGGCTGGAACCTCGACCCAGTACTTAGCAGGATTCACAGATTTAGTCCCAGATTCACCCTTAGTTAAAACCCAGAGTTCACCCAGAGTTGGTGCTCAGGAAGTTGAAGATTTACAGAGGAGTTTCAGACCTCAGACCTTGGTTCCTGAGTCCAATTCTGGGCCTCCATACATCCCAGGCATTGAGACCTCATTTGCCCAGAGCATTTGCAAATAGTAATGGGCTACCCATCAGGTAGCTACAGCCGGTAGGTCAGGTATCAACGTTTTTTTGATGAGTATGGTAGTTTGGGTAATTTACTTCCCTGCCCGGCATATCAGTGTACTTCGAGGGTCAGGTACTGTTAACACAGGGAATGGGTCGGGTAACAGGTAATGTTTTTTAAACAGGCATTACAGGCAGCCTGTGGGGTCCTGGGACTCGTCCAAGGTTGGATTTAGGCATGAAAGTAGTAGTAGTAGCAGTAGTAAGTATTAAAAAGTTTTATTCATTTCATTAAATGAATAGGAAAACTCAACTGAGCAAAGGCTCATTTTCAGTGAGGTCCTAGGCAAATTTCTGAGTTGCCAAAACATCAATTGACAATACAAATTGCACTCATAATAAAAATAATAAAAACAGACATACATAGACTTCTATATTCTAATACAAAAAAAGAAAAAATAATAATACATTTGTAATTAAATTATTTTAGCACTGTCTAATATTTCCAGGTTTGACTCGCACATCAGCTGAAAGGGCAGCCTATGGGGTCCTGACAGCAGAAAGGAGCATATGACACCAGCCTTACAATCTGATTGATCAGTGCTGGTGTCTCTGCTGCATGTCTGCTGTGTGAGCACACAGATAGCAGCAGACTTTCTCGGGAGAGGGAGGAATCGGCGTGTGCTCTGAATGCAGCCGCAGCAAAAATGAAAAAAAAAAAGTTAACTTACTAAAAAGCACAAGTTTATTCCACAAAGGGAGCATAGGGGGACTTAAGGGGGAATAGTCAGGGGATCCAGTGCAGTGCTAGGGAGAGAAGGAGAAAGGAAGGGGATGGCACACGTTGCTAGCAGTCGCTTTATTTTACTTTTACACACTGTTAAGTGCCTGTCTGTGACATAGTAGCTACTCTGTGTGTCTCGTCTCTGCAGTACTGTATAAGAAAGTCATTTTAGACTGTATTACACTACAGAGTGTCTGTTAGGTGCCCCGAGCTTAGTCTGTGACACAGCAACTATGTGTATCTCTGCAATATAGTGAAAGCCATTATTAAACACTGTCTGTTAGGTGCCCTGAGCCCTGTCTGTGACATAACTACTCTGTCTCTCTCTGCAATATAGCGAAAGCCATTTAGGCTGTACAATACACACTGCCTGTTAGATGCCCTGAGCCCTTTAGATACTCTGTGTGTCTCTACAGTATGTGAAAGCCATTTGTTACACATTGTCTGTTAGGTGCCTTGTGCCCTGTCTGTGACATATAGCTGCTCTGTGTGTCTCTGCAGTATAGTGAAAGCCATTTAGGCTGTATTACACTGTCTGTTAACCTGTTAGGTGCCCTGAGCCCTGTCATAGCTACACTGTGTGTGACATCTCTCTGTGGCATAGCAAAAGTTACGACTGTGTCTACTACGTCTCGTATGTCCCAAAATAAGTCTACTAAAAAGAAGCACAGTGCTGGTGCACGTGCAACTGAAAATGATGAATCCTAGCACTAATGAAGAACATAGGGACAATAACAACAATAACATCACCAGGACTGACACTAAATGTCCTCCTGAATCAAAAAAGCATGTTACCAATTAAATGATAGCAGAGTTTCGATAAGAACTAACAGGAGTTCCTTGTAGATGGACTGAACATTTTGCCACATGTACCAGGAGACTTCCAGCTCCTCAAGCAGCACGCAAGAAGGGGGCAGCATCCTCCTCAAACATAACATCAGATGCTGAGGCAGCGAATGCTGATAAAAATGGTGCTGATAGTGGGGACTTGAATGGGATAGCCCGGGCTATGTCCCTCCTGATGATGACAGGACTTCCAGTTCTGAATCTTGTGGCAATGAGGCTGGTACTAGTTTCAATGAGGGGACTGGAGAGGATGCCACTGTAGGGCATGAGAGGCAAGTGCAGGAAAAAAATCATACAGTATGCTTAACATAAGAATAAGAAGATGCCCATGAATGGGAAAAATTCATTGAAGAAGGAAATGGCAATATAGTGTTTCTTCCAGGTCCCTTGACTGTACAAGAAATAGTGTCAGGCACCATAGTACAAAGCACAAAGGGTGAATCTTTTGTGTAGAATTTATTTTATATTGACCCGGCAGACAACTCTCAATCTGTATACAGTCCATACAAAAAGAGTGTCAGTCAACATGGCAAAGTAAGAACATCAGTAATAATAAAACATGCAAAGGCAAAATACCAAATCATGTCAGGCAGGGCAAGGGACAGTGTGGTTGGTATGGACAGCAGTGGAGGTGGTGGAGACGGTGACCATAGTGATAATGAACTGGAAGCAGGAACTGACACCAAATCACTTGAAGTGTCCTTGAGGTCTTCCCAGACAAATGTAGATTATTTTCTTCTGACACTATCAAGTACTGCAAAATCCCACAATAGTACTCCACCTGAAAAACGTGGAAAAGTACAGTCCCCCAAAATTAAAAATATCTTGTCACTCTCATCAACTAACAATAAAAGAAAGTGTTGTAAGCACATCAAAATTTATTGGCAAATATCCAACATGCCAGCTGTTAAATAGAGCCATTGCAGAGCTGTTGGCCAATTGTCAGCTCCCTTTTACTTTTGTTGCCCAGAAGCGTTTTCTCAAGCTCAGGAACTGGATTGAACCATGGTACACCATTCCCTCTCAAACATATTTCTCAAAAAAGGCTGTTCCACAGTTTTATGACTTGGTGTGTAGTGCAGTCATTAAACAGTTGAAACTCTTTTAGGTGAAGCAGGGTCACATGACCACGGATATATGGACCAGCAACCAAACAATTTACTACATGACTGTTACAGTTCATTGGGCAAGTTTTCAGTCAGAAAGTAATAATTCTCTCTCTACCATAAGTAGTAGGAAGCAGGCTGTATTATATGGCACCACTTTTGAAGACAACCACACTGTTGTGAATATTTTGCAGGAGCTGCAAAATCAATTCCAGAAATGGCTTACTCCGTATTCCTTATGTAACCCCCCTGCAAATGGGGGTTCCCAAAAGTCTTCCAGGAGCTTGCCTGAATGCTTCAAGTCTGGGTGGTGTTCGGCGTCTGAGCTGCTTAACTGTGATTGTAAGTGAGTGCTATTTGAGCCTCCATGTACTGTCTCTTTAAGAGCTGTCTGCTTGCAGACTTAATTAGTTTGTATGGGGGTACTGTGTATTTAATGCTCGAATCCTGCCCAAGCTGCAGAGTAATCGCTCCATTTTGCAGTTACTGAAGGTGCAAAGGGAGCCCATCTGAAAGCTGTAACTGTTTGCCTGTAATCATTTAAAATATTAGCAAAATTGTAGTTTGTCTAACCTGCCTTTATTGCAGCTGGGACTCTGTGTGTGTTACCTCCATTTTGGACCTAAACTGCTGTGCTGGGCCAATTGGGTTAAGGGAGCCTAAATGGAGCCTGTGGACAAATCAGAACTTGACTCTTAATTTTGAGCCAGCCACAAGGGATTGTATGGGCAGTGACTCTGGGAAATGTAGTTTTGACCTTGGTGCCTTTTCTACCAACAGAGGAGTCTTATTGTGAGTGACAGCTGAATCAGCCAACAGAATGGTGTGGAGCTAAAGGAAATGCCCTGCTCTGTGACTGGAAAGTTTAGATCAGTTGTGGCAGTGAAGAGAGAAGGAGCTGTGTGCTTCTGCTGTGTATAGTTTCACGTGGAAGCGCTGTAGAAGCCCTGAGTTTCAGTCTGCAGCCTTTGTGAGTGCCAGTTTGGACTGAATCTGAGTTGTGAGGAAAAAGAAGCACTAGAAGTGTGGAAATCAGGCTCACCCTGTAGAAGACTGGAGAAATTGCTGAATCGCGCTCGGTCTGTCAGGAACTGAAGCTGCTGTGTGTGCTCCCGGGTATCTTGCAGTAATTGTGATCAGGATCGAGGAGCAGTCTGCCTGGTATAGTACTTTCCTTTTACATATGAATG
Organism: Neoceratodus forsteri; assembly: GCA_016271365.2. Classification (NCBI taxonomy): domain Eukaryota; kingdom Metazoa; phylum Chordata; order Ceratodontiformes; family Ceratodontidae; genus Neoceratodus; species Neoceratodus forsteri. Next base: position 334,688,301 of record CM028137.1, on the reverse strand, counting down.
TGCGTAGTGCTTGTGGGGAATTGCTATTTCCAATCCACTATGCTGTGTGTGTGTGTGAAGCTGGAAGCAACCCCAGCTTGTCTCAACTAAACTGCTTTGCTATAAACTGCAGTGGGGTCCGTCACAAGGACCTTGTCTCCATGCCCTGCTGTTTCTGGACAATCCAGAAGAACATCCACCATCCGGTTCTCAGCTTGGGTATTGTGAGTACAAATCAGGTATTCCCTGCAGCTTGTTTTCAACCACAAGTGTGTCATCTAATTCTTGTTGTTTGTTTGCTTCATGGACTGAGCCATCAGGCTCCGGATTACAATTGGGTGCTGTGCATATATTTTCTTCTACAGGGCCCTGTCCATCTGCACCTGCCAGCCAACCCAGGGCAATGGACCTGGCTAGCCCCCTCCAACCTGGGTACCCAGAGTGTGACTTTTCAGACCCTGTATGTGTGCACAGTACTGTGATTTAATGCCAGTAATTAACCTGATTTCCCCCTCCCATGTTACTGTTCCCTAAATAAATCAGATTTGTTGTTGTTAAACTTTAAACTGTCTGAAGTGTCAGTACCTTCATGCCAAGCACTGCATTGGTTTGTGTATGCTTAACCTTATTTTTCAGGGGTCCTCAGAGATGAACCTGCGAATCAGTCTCGAGGGTAAGTGGTACCATATGAATGAACAGTGTGTACATGTGGGTATTGATACTGTAACTCCTTGCATCATGCTGGGCCATTAGAGGATTAGAAGGGGTCTCAGTGTCCCAGAGGGCTGTGACCAAACTAGACCAACCATTACAAACCCTGACCTCTGGGTGAGGCACCTGCCATAGAACCTAGGCCCCTCAACCTGTCAGTAGTCAAGCAGGCAGGGATAGTAGCCCTGGGATAGCGCCACCTGTTGGTTACATCTTGGAGGTTCACTGGTGGGATTTTAGGTCCTCTAGTGGCCACATTTATGAACCACTGTTAAAAAAAATAGGTACCCTGACAGAAGTGGCTGTGCACCGTTGGTGGAGTGGTGTACTCGCGGAGGAGATTGTCCCCAAAATGCTATGCTTATCCTGGACATCCCCTGGGTATCAATACAGACACCATACAGGGAGTACTTTCCAAGGTAGAAGGTTTACAAACCCTGTGGTGGTGGGTCACATGCTGATCTGCTCACCCACACTTTCATGGCCCTAGTAGAGTATAAGGACCCCATAGATAGCTCCAAAGTGCCACAGACTATTACCCCCAGAGGGAGCCCTCACTGCCTGGAGAGTGATAATTAACAACAGTAGAAACCCGGGGGAGAATGAGCCCCCCCCCCACTAACTGAAACTTTTGAGGAGAAATTTGCTAAATTGTTGCTGGAGGAAGGGAAAACTGTGGAGGACTTGAAGAAATTATTCTTGCCACCTGGGGGTGTTCCTCCCCCAACACCCTCTCCGGCTCCAGTACCCGTTATGGTGGCTGAACCAATGCAGGCTCCTATTTCTGCACCTGCCATTAGTCACGACTCTTACCGAACACTGAGGATCTTCTCTGGTACCCTCCCTACCCCCAAGGGGGAGGATGATTGGGACACCTGGATAGATTGTGTTGCCCCCCCTGATACCTGAATGGCAGTGTGTGGAGACTGAGAAATGAAAAAGAATCATAGAAAGTCTGAGGGGTCCTGCCCTAGAGGCCATTACATTTTTGAGGTCCACAAATCCTGATGCATCTGCCCAGAAGTACCTATCTGTGGTTGAAGGCAATTTTGGGAGCATTGAGTCAGGGGAGAGCTTGATGTGGAAATTTCAAGGTACAAAACAGTGGCCAGGGGAAAGTTTTTCTGCATATGTTACTAGTCTGGAAAGAGCTCTGCAGAAGACTTACCGAAAAGGTGGGGTAGCCACCAGTGACTTAAACCATGTAAGGTTGGAGCACCTACTACAGCATGCAAAGCATTCTAAATTGCAGCTCCTTCAATTAAGGCTCCCAGACAGAAGGGGTAACCCACCAGACTATTGTGACTTAATAAAAGAACTTCGGGAGCTTGAAGATGAGGAGGGGGATTCTAATTCTGGGGTGAGCGCAGCCCAAGTGATCACAGCATCGGAAGGTCCTTGTGAAGTGGGGATCAATGAGGTGTGCCACCAGGGTGAACTGCTGAGAGAGATCAGGAATTCAAAACAGTCTCTTTATGAAGGCTGCGACTGCAAGTACAGGCCCCAACCTATATCTGACTGCATCTGCTATGGGAGTGGGGATACCCACCCAGGTATCTCCTGCTGACAACAGCTCAAAACTCGATGTCTTGACCATAGAAGTGGGGAAATTGATGAGATGTCTCCAAATGCTTATCACGCCACAGACAGAGATGGCTCCAAGGTGTCCAGTTTGTAGTACCCCCCTCCTGGCTCCCAGTGTGATGCCTCAGCCAGCTCAAACTCCAGAAAGTATGTTTTGCTATAATTGTGGGAAGGATGGGCACATGAAGAGAGAATGCCAGTCCCCAAAAGACACAGACAAAGTTGTATATAAGCTACAAGGAGAGCTTCAGAGAACAAATCAGTGGTTAAGAGTTGCACGAAATGATCCCAGTGAGGGTCCCAAAAATGCTAACTCACGCCCCTTTGTGGCAAGGTCAGTTGCCCAGGCCCCCACTACCGCCTCGCCAGACTGGTGCAGAATAGTGGGTCCCTCCATGGAGACCACTGTAAAGGTGAATGGAGTATCTACAAGAGCTGTATTAGACAGTGGCTCCCAAGTGACAATTATGTGCCAGGACTGGTATCAGAAGCATTTGTCAGACGTACCCTTACAACCATTGGAAGGACTGCATGTATGGGGTTAAGTGAGAAGGCCTACCCCAACTCCGGGTATATCCAAATGTGGCTGTCTTTCCCCTCCTCCGTGGCTGGAGTGGCAGAGGAAGTACAGACCCTGACCTTAGTGTGTCCCCCTACTGGACTCTATGATGGGGTTCTGCTACTAACTGGGACAAATGCGCATATGTTTGGACGGTTGACGCAGTTGTGTTATGAGAAACAGGGGTCACAGACTGGAACAGCGTTAAGAATTCTGGCATTGATCAAGAACACCTATGATGCCCAGAGAGATGCTGACAAAGTGGAACCAGAGGAACCGGTTGGAATTGTCTGGAAAAAGGATCCTGAGTCTCTGATCCTGGCGCCAAATGCCCAGCGTACCTTACAGGGAGAGGTCCATATCAGAAAGGATGTCAAGAATAAAATCCTCATGCTGGATGCTCCCGGCGATGGGAAATTGCCAGAAGGACTGCTGGTCAAGCCAAGTATTTTGCCTGCCAGAGCCCATGCTTATGCCAGACGGGTAATGGTCCAAGTTCATAATGTGTCTGATAGAGAGATTCGAGTAAATAGAGGTTGCACCCTGGCTAATGTGCATTGTGTGGATACTGCAGTGTTGCCTAGTAACAAGTGTTTGGTGGAGAATGACAGAGTGACGCCCAACTTGTTTGATTTTGGTGACTCCCCATTGCCAGCCGAATGGAAGATGAGAATCAGTAGAAAGCTTGCCCAGAGAGACCATGTGTTTTCTTTCAAAGAATGAGACGTAGGATGTGTGCAAGGAGCTGAGCACCACATCCGGCTGCATGATGAAAGGCCATTTCATGAGAGGTCTCGACGCCTGGCACCTGTTGACATAGATGATGTGAGACGGCATCTGCAAGAGATGCTTGCTGCTGGTGTAATACAAGAATCCAGAAGCTCATATGCTTCACCTATTGTGGTAGTGAGAAAAAAGAATGGGACAGTAAGGATGTGCGTGGATTATCGCACCTTGAACCGGTGGACTATCCCTGATCAGTACACAATGCCCTGCGTCCAGGATGCTTTAGACTGCCTGAATGGTAGCAAATGGTTCTCCGTGCTGGATCTTTGCAGTGGGTACTACCAGATCCCGATGGCCCCGGAAGACCGTGAGAAGACAGCCTTTATCTGTCCACTTGGCTTCTATGAATTCATGAGGATGCCTCAAGGGATTTCAGGTGCCCCAGCCACTTTTCAATGACTGATGGAGCGTGCAGTGGGGACATGAACTTTTTAGAGTGCCTGGTGTACCTGGATGATGTTACTGTGTTTGGCAGCTCAGTGGAGGAACATGAGAGCAGATTGTTCAATGTGTTGAACAGACTGGAAGACTTTGGCCTAAAACTGTCCATCGATAAATGTCAATTCTTCCAAACATCTGTAAAGTATGTGGGACACATAGTCTCCACCGAAGGAATAGAGACCAACCCAAGTAAAGTTGAGGCCTTGACCACCTGGCCACAGCCCCACAATCTAAAAGAACTGCAAAGATTCCTGGGATTTTGTGGCTACTATCGCCATTTCATCAAGGACTATTCAAGAGTGATCCATCCTTTACTTAATCTTACTCAAGGTTACCCTCCTACCCACAAAAAATACAGGAGGTCGGTTTCTTCTGAGCCTGAGAGAGTGCATTTCCGTCCCAATTAAGTATTTGGAGCCAGATGGACACCTGAGTGTGAAGCTGCTTTTCATGAGGTTATATATCAACTTACCCACACTCCTGTCCTTGCCTGTGCAGATCCAGCAAAGCCCTATGTCTTGCATACTGATGCTAGCCTGCAAGGCTTGGGGGCTGTATTGTACCAAGAGCACGAGAATGGCTGAGACCAGTGGCCTTTGCCAGTAGAAGCCTGACTCCATCCGAAAAGAACTATCCTGTACATAAGTTAGAGTTCCTAGCTTTGAAGTGGGCTTGTTGACCAGTTCCATGAGTACTTGTATGGGACTAAGATACTATTAAAAACTGACAATAATCCTTTGACTTATGTGCAGACTTCGGCTAAGTTGGATGCCACTGGCCACAGGTGGCTTCTGCATTATCTACATATGACTATGTTGTTGAATACAGAGCAGGCCTGAACCACATAGATGCTGGATGCTCTCCGAGGCCTGTTCCCCAGAATGACTGGGTCAGACTGTCAGAACCTGATATTCGAGCACTCTACCAGAAGTGTGACAGGGAGGAACAAATGTCCACGAACGCAGTGGACTGTATGGTGGATTGTTTGGGACCCTCTGAGAATTGCATAACTGCTGCTTATTGCCATTTTTCTGCAATAGACATTGGTGCACTGCCTCAGCTGGACAATGACAGTATTCAGCGGGCTCAATCCCGAGATCCCATGATTAAATCAGCTTTAGAAGCCCTCTATGCAGGGAAAGATATGTCCAAATTACGCTCCACTGATTTGAGAACTGCATTGTTATACAAGGAAGGTCCTAAGTTGAAACTGATCAATAGACTGTTATACAGAGAAACAGTAGACAGAGGGGGACAAATAGACAAACAACAACTAGTGCTGCCCACTGCCTTTTGAGACTCAGTACTGAGGTCTTTACACAACCACATGGGGCACCTTGGTATAGAAAGAACACTTGACTTGGTGAGATACAGATTCTATTGGCCTAAGATGGGGGCTGAGCAACACATTCAAACTTGTAATCGCTGCTTACAGAGGAAAGCTTTGCCCCAGAGGGCTTCCCCCCTTGTTAACATCACCACCAGTGCACCCATGAAGCTGGTCTGTATTGATTTTCTGAGTTTGGAGTCAGATCAAAGAAACATTAGTAATGTGTTGGTGGTCACTGACCATTTTACGAGATATGCCCAAGCTTTCCCCACCAAGGACCAGAAGGCATCCACTGTGGCAAAAGTACTTGTAGAAAACTTTTTTGTTCACTATGGGGCTCCACAAAGAATCCATTCTGATCAAGGGAGAGACTTTGAGAGTCGTCTGATCAAAGAGATGCTTTCTCTGTGGGGAGTGCAAAAGTCCAGAACCACCCCTTACCACCCCCAGGGGGACCCACAGCCTGAACGTTTCAACCGCACTTTGCTAGATATGCTAGGCACCTTCCACCCAAAGGACAAGCCTAGATGGAGCCAACAAATTAGCACCCTGGTACATGCCTACAACTGCACCAAAAGTGATGCCACTGGGTTCTCCCCCTACCACCTGATGTTTGGAAGAGAAGCTTGACTGCCGGTAGATGTATGTTTTGGAGTTTCTCCTGATGGGGTTTGAGATGACAACTATTTACAGTATGTGCAAAAGTTAAAGGCCCAGCTAAATCATGCGTACCAGCTGGCGCAAACCATGGCTGCCAAAAGAAATCTGGCCAACAAAGAAAGGTATGATAAAAAGGTGAAAGCACAGGAACTCCAGGAGGGAGATCGGTATTGCTAAGAAATCTGGGACTGCATGGCAAGCATAAGATTGCTGACAGATGGCACCATCTCCCTCACATTGTAGTGGGCAAAATAGATGATCTGCCTGTGTACAAAGTAAGGCCTGAGAATAATTCAAAAGATGTTAAAACAATGCATAGAAATCATTTACTGCCCATTGGACAAATCTTGATTGAGTCTGAGCCCCAGAAAATGCCCCTCTGGACCAGTGACTAGAGCTGCTGCTAAGAAAAATCAAGAAAGTCTACACCTACAGAAGCTGAGTTAAAATGTTCCCTCCACAAGTCCCAGTTGAACATGACTGTCAGTCCATGTCAGAGGAAAGTGAGTGTGGCTTTGAATACTACCCTTCTTACGAACTGAATCAATTGTTTCGGGGAAATCCCCTAGTCAATCCTGGAGATGAAGCTAGGCCTTCTGGACTGTCTAAGCTCCCAGCTTTGTCCCTGGAGCCAATGCTCCCAGAAAGTGAAGTGCAAAGCATCAAATCAGATGATATGGAATTATTGTGTATGGTTGAACTGTTTGAGCTTTCAGAGGAGGAAAATGATGGACTGGAACAGACTGGTGATATACCAGAACAAGAAGAGTATTTTGAGTGCCCTGATGGTCCACTGCCAGTGTCCGAAAGCTCCATGTGAGCCAAGTGTTGTGGACTCAGAGATTGTAACTCCTGAGCTGAAAGTGCCCCAAGTTCTAGCCTGTCTACCCCAATGGAGACTCCCCTGACAAGTGAGGACAGTGCTGAAAATGAGGCTCAGAGTGCAGAGACTGTAACAGTTCCCCCTAGAGAGACTGGTGGAGCTGTAAAGCCTGTGGTGCATCTCAGTTATGATTCCCTTGGGAAGCCTGTGGACTTGCCTCTCAATGTTGTCCATAAAGGAGTGTATGTGACCCTGAGCTCATTGCCCAAGCTGAACATCAGTGCTAACTCCAAGTTACTTGTGTTGCCCTCTAGGTATGGTGCCCCTGCCCCATCCAGCCCCAAGGTAGCTGATAGAGAAGGGCCCCCTCTCTTCAGGTTTCATGTACAGGAGGTAATAACCTGAATTATGATACACTGTGTGGATAATACTGTGTAAAAAGTGATGTACGAAAAGTTTCAGAAATGTGTTTCTGGTAAGGTGATATGTTGACTGATGATTACATGTATAAGCCTAATGTGATATTGATGTAAATGTACATGGTTGTGTTGAAATTTATGGGGGTGCTTACTTGACATGGACACCAAGTTTTTCCAGGCCAGGAAGGGTGTAACCCTCAGCAAATGGGGGTTCCCAAAAGTTTTCCAGGAGCTTGCCTGAATGCCCCAAGCCTGGGTGGTGTTCAGCGTCTGAGCTGCTTAACTGTGATTGTAAGTGAGTGCTATTTGAGCCTCCACATACTGTCTCTTTAAGAGCTGTCTGCTTGCAGACTTAATTAGTTTGTATGGGGGGGGGACTGTGTATTTAATGCTTGAATCCCACCCGAGCTGCGGAGTAATCGCTCCATTTTGAGGTCGCTGAAGGTGCAAAGGGAGCCCATCTGAAAGCTGTAACTGTTTGCATGTAATCATTTAAAGTATTAGCAAAATTGTAGTTTGTCTAACCTGCCTTTATTGCAGCTGGGACTCTGTGTGTGTTACCTCTCCATTTTGGACCTAAACTGCTGTGCAGGGCCAATTGGGTTAAGGGAGCCCTAAAATGGAGCCTGTGGATGAATCAGAACTTGGACTCTTAATTTTGAGCCAGCCACAAGGGGATTGTATGGGTAGTGATTCTGGGAAATGTAGTTTTGACCTTGGCACCTTTTTCTACCAACAGAGGGAGTCTTATTGTGAGTGACAGCTGAATCAGCCAACAGAATGGTGTGGAGCTAAAGGAAATGCCCTGCTCTGTGACTGGAAAGTTTAGATCAGTTGTGGCAGTGAAGAGAGAAGGAGCTGTGTGCTTCTGCGGTGTATAGTTTCGCACAGGAAGCACGTGTGAAGCCCTGAGTTTTGGTCTGCAGCCTTTGTGAGTGCCAGTTTGGACTGAATCCGAGTTGTGAGGAGAAAGAAGCACTAGAAGTGTGGAAATCAGGCTCACCCTGTACAAGACTGGAGAAATTGCTGAATCACCCTCAGTCTGTCAGGAACTGAAGCTGCTGTGTGTGCTCCTGGGTATCTTGCAGTAATTGCGATTGGGATCAAGGAGCAGCCTGCCTGGTATAGTACTTTCCTTTTACATATGAATATGTGTAGTGCTTGTGGGGAATCGCTATTTCCAATCCCCTGTGCTGTGTGCTGTGTGTTGAAACTGGAAGCAAACCCCAGCTTGTCTCGAACTAAATCCATTTGCTATAAACTGCAGTGGGGTTCAGTCACAAGGACCTTGTCTCCATGCCCTGCTGTTTCTGACAATCCAGAAGAACATCCACCATCCGGTTCTCAGCTTGGGTATTGTGAGTACAAATCAGGGTATTCCCCTGCAGCCTGTTTTCAACCACAAGTGTGTCATCTAATTCTTGTTGTTTGTTTGCTTCATGGACTGAGCCATCAGGCTCCTGATTACAATTGGGTGCTGTGCATATATTTTCTTCTACAGGGCCCTATCCATCTGCACCTGCCGGCCAACCCAAGGCAACAGACCTGGCTAGTGCCCCACCAACCTGGGTACCCAGAGTGTGACTTTTCAGACCCTTTATGTGTGCACAGTACTGTGATGTAATGCCACTAATTAACCTGATTTCCCCCTCCCATGTTACTGTTCCCTAAATAAATCAGATTTGTTGTTGTTGTTAAACTGTCTGAAGTGTCAGTACCTTCATGCCAAGCACTGTATTGGTTTGTGTGTGCTGCTTAACCTTATTTTTCAGGGGGTCCTCAGAGACGAACCTGCGAATCAGTCTCGAGGGTAAGTGGTACCATATGAATGAACAGTGTGTACATGTGGGGTATTGGTACTGTAACTCCTGTGCATCGTGTGGGCCATTAGAAGGATTAGAAGGGGTTCTCAGTGTCCCAGAGGGCTGTGACCAAACTAGACCAACCATTACAAACCCTGACCTCTGGGTGGAGGCACCCGCCATAGAACCTAGGCTCCTCAACCTGTCAGTAGTCAATCAGGCAGGGGTAGTAGCCCTTGGGATAGCGCCACCTGGGGGTTACACTTATCTCCAGGATTCTTAGTATCAGATAATGGTGCCAACACAGTCAAAGCTGTTAGAGATGGCAGCCACCAACACATACCTTATTTTGCCCATTGTTTAAATCTTCTTATCAGTGGTTTCTTAAATGGAAACAGAAACGCTGAACACCAGTTTGGTCTTGCTAGGAAAATATGTGGGCATTTCAGGCCCTCTGTGAAAGCGCACAAAAATCCTGAAAGGGCTGCAGAGGTCAAACAACTTACCCTTGCATACATTTAAGCAGGAAGTTCCAACCCACTTGAAATGACCTTCTCGTAACAAGATCTTCTCTTTGCGCTGCATATGCAAGCAAAAGTATAAATGACCCAAACTACAGACTGTCCATAACGGACAATGACAGTGAGTCACGTGGTTACTTAGACAGGCCAAAGCAGGCAAAAAACATATCCAGAAACAGGTGGACTCACACTGAATATAACCAGCCCTAAATAATTATAAGTCCACGTCTTGTTGCAAAAAGGGGCTACTTGATGAAGCTCAAATGAGCGTAGCGCTGGGGCATCTGGCCATAGTGGTATAGCAGTGTACGCCCTACTGAAAGTTGTTGATTTTCATTCTGTAAGTCCAACTTTTTACTGATTTGCACTTTTAGACAAATAAATAAGGAGCACTTTTTGCAAAAAGATGTGGACTTACAACTACTGAGGGCTGACTATGTTCAGTGTAAGTAGAGGAATGCTGCTCTGTCTTTACAACCTTCCTGCCCTGGGCCCTCTTGCTGCCTCTTCCTTGTCCCCCCCTCCCAAATCCTCACTTTTTTTGTGTGTAACTATTCCATTTCTAATCCTCACTTAAATTTTAAATATGAAGTCTCATTCATAGCAATCACCATAGCCTCAAATCATAGACATTTGGTTACTTAGGCCCTGGCCCACTGCAACCAAATGCCAGGCAGACTTGAACGAGTGGTTTGGCTGCCATGCATTGCAGTGATGTTGTGTGACTTACCTTGACCTTGCTGCTCTGATCAACACCTGCACCCGAGTCCTAGCTCTGTTTACAGCACTTCCTCTCTCGACAATGTCTTTTCATTGTTTTCTTGGTCAGACTCAAGAATCCAGAAAGAAGACTGATAAGAGAGACTGGATGAGAGAGGCTGTGGGTCAGATTCGATGATGACTATACTGGGATGCAAGCCTTGAGTTGGGGGAGCTCAACCATCATGCAGAAACAAGCCAGCCCAGCAACTTGGAACTGCATATACTGACAACTGGCCGAATCCCACAAAATGGATGCCACAGAGTGAAGAAATCACGCCACACAGCACGTGCTGATGGCTCTAGTGGTACTGATATATGCACTGGCATTTCACTGTCTGCGAGTCAGTCTCTCTGTCACTCATCCAGCCAGCTGCAAGAGCTGCATTTTGGTTGCTTCACAACAGCTCTGCTGTTTGTTAAGTCAGACAGACTGATAGCAGAATGCGACCAGCAGCACACAGTGAGGCAGCATTATAAACATACATCACTCAGAGATGCTGGCGGGCTGTGGCCATCCAGTCAGTGTTGCACTGCTGGCAAAATTACCCCCACCCCTTAGGAAATCACAGTTTGGCCCCAAAAAGAATCGGACTGAAGCTTGCAAAAAAAAGTAAAAAGATAAAAAAAATGCTAGCTTTGCAAAAACATTCCAACAGCATTGAGCAGGCAATTGGGTGGTAATTCAGGGCAATAATACAGCTGGGACTGTAATTGGATTAAGGCTAGAATGGGGGATGGGACCGAAGGCTTCAAGAAAGCACAGGTCGCGTATAGTAAAATGGGAAAAAATGACAGAAGTATCAGACGGAATAGGGTCTGGAACTGGAATAGTCAGGGAATATGAAAGGCAACTGCACTTGCACATTATTACAAAATCATGTAAAAAGAAAACAATCCAGACATAAATGCAACTGATAGTTTATGGTGAAACATAAGTTGAGAGCACAGAACCAGTAGTCCCAGCGCTTCCGGTCATGCTATACATGAGTTGCAACTATGTCTGATTTGTTATTTTCTTTTTTACATTGTTTTTGTGGCGATTTCCGAGCACAGTTGCCTGTGTTGCCTTCAATATTGTTTTTTAACCTGCACTGATGGTGTTTCCCTTCATAGGGGCAGTCACCCTGCCAAGAGCCAGTTGGCTTGAGGGGGTGGGGAGGCATGCAAAGATTAGTCTGTATGGTATGCTGCAGGTATGGTCTGTAGCCTGACTCCAAGACAGTGAGGGTGGGCAGGTGGTTTGGCAAGCAAAGACTCAGGAGACAGACTGAGCAAGAAAGATGCATGCAGATAGGGGAGCCAGCCCATAGGAATAGTTGTGGCAGAGACAATCCGGTGGCACTGAAGGTTGAGGCACTGGTCGCTACACCTCGCGCCTTGCTGGTGACCTGGGTTAGGGAATGACCCTGGGTCACCGGGGGTCATCGGGGCGAGAGAGGATCAAGCATCCAGTGGACTGCTCTCCTCTCGGAGAGGGAGGGTTTGTTATCCCACCCACTGACTCCCCTCTGGCGATGGCTGGGGGGCAGTATGGGTCAGAAGGGACGTACTGATGCCCTTGCATCAGTAGGGAGGTGGGGCGGGGAGAACAATGCTGGAAAAAGAGCCTGGCAGGCTCTGTGATGATCCACCATGTCCCGAGGGCTGTCCCGGTTTCTGGAATGGGTCTCTGGGGAGGGTGGGAGAAGCCAGCACCCTCCTCCCTGGCCCTGCTGTGGGGGCAAGCCGTGGGGGAATTTTTGGGACTGGCAGGAACAGGAGTGCAGGACCGGGAGAGTGAGTCCCTCCCGCAAGGAGGGCCATAGCCACCTGCCTGGGCTCCAGGTGGAAAAACACAGTAATTTAAAAAAAAGGAATAGTTGTGGCTTACCTCAGCAAGTGGATGGTAGGGCAGGCACAATGAGGGGGCACAGATGACTCACAAGATGACTAAAGAAGGTACCCTGTGTGACGCTTGGACAGCTGGTTCTGATTGTGACACTTGGACAGCTGGTTCTGATTACTCTATGATTTTTTGTAAAATAAAAATATAGTGTGATTGTCTATCGTGAGAAATGATGTGCCCCTGGATGACCCCGCAGGTTTCACTTCAAAGGGCAGGATATATGTTAGACAGCAGATCTCTGTAAGGTGATTAACTTGCAAAAACTCACATTTTATGGCCTTATTTAGGATCTGGGCTGTTTGAGGCTAAGAACTAAAATATCCATTTTATGATGTCCTCAGGAATGGCAGTTAATTTCAACTGGAGCTGGAAAACTATGTTACAGCTAGATGAGAATCTGCCTAGTTGAAACAGCTCTTTGATGTCTTTGTGAAAGCAGGAAACTGATCCTGGATGAAAGAAGACACTGGAAATTCACAGACTTGATTGGGAAGTCATGTGGGGAAATGAGTTTTGCTGATGCCACCTATTTAATTTACCTTCTGAAGTATATGACATCCTGATTGTATATTTTTTAACAAACAGAGGAGGAGCTGGGTGACATCATGGAGAAGGCAGGGTCAAGACAGTTTTAATTATACTGTGAGTGACCTGTAGAGATACACATGTTTGGACTCTGAAGCTACAACATCTTTCAGCACTGTAAGATTAGAAGAAAACATTAGGTAGACAGGCCTAAGTGTATTATTGGTAGGAATTTGCACTTTTAACCTTATTCTTTTAAAAGATTGTATGGTTTTGTGATATATTGTCCTGTATTTACATTTTAAATTGTTATCTATTTTTAAGTAAACATCTCATTTTAGAGACTACTTGGTGTGCATTTGAAATTCTTTCTTTGACAAGTGAAGCATATATGGTTACAGTGACACTGTGCATAGCTTAATGGTAATACCAAACTGGAAAAAGGTAAGAGTTTATTCTGAGGTCTTCAATAGAGTTTTTAAGGGTTCATTTTGTATACCTGGTTAGGTGCCTGTAGGCAAAAGATATCGGGCATCCCCCGAAGAGCAGAATTATCTGAGCTTGTACATTGGGTATGCTAGCAAGAGGTTCACAGTTTGAATTCCTCCAAGAACTTGAGACCAAAGGTTGATTCAAACCCACAAAACAGACAGGAGGGTTACACTGTACTGTTCACAGTACTGCGCTTGGAGGTCGGCACTGTGGGAGCGGAGGGCCTGACCTGCTGAGGGGTTTACACCCTGCACCAGCCAGGCATGTTTGTGCAGATCAATGGAGCCAGCCACACCATGAATGAAGCAGTTGACTCCTTTCAACCATGCAAAAGTTTATGCCCCGCAAAAAGAAAAAGCATCAGAATCAGCCTCACTGGTCATTGGTCTGTTATTGTTGAGCCCTTGCAGCCTGAGCTGCATTGGACCCAGCAGTGACACACCTCCTGAAATGGCCTTCTTATAACAAGATGTTCACTTTGCTGCACACACAAGCAAGCATAACTACAAAACATGACCAAAATACATAGACAAACAGTAAATAAGTGCAGCCGTAAGGTACAACCACAATTAAGCTTCAAACTATGAGCAGTTACATTGACGTTTCTGGAGAAAGAAAGCAGTAGCTTGAGCCTTGAATGAAGTGAAAGAGGAGTGGGCACTCACCACTGAGGGTAGTGAATTCCATGCTTTGGCAGCTCTAAATACAAATGAGCATTAGACAAGGACCATTTTCCTGAAGGGCATGTGCAATTTATTTCAGCTGGAGAATTGCACAGTAGAACAACGATGCATCATGCCAACAATGCAGAAGCTTAGCAAGGACATAAGCTATATCATATAGTTCCACAATGGGGCTGGCAATATAACCTAGAGGTCAGAGTAATGAGCTGAGCTGTGAATGAGCTTGGTACATCCAGCAGACCTGGGTTTGATTCCCACAGCCTGCACTTGCATACTGTGCAACTCCTGAGCAAGTCACTTAGCCTCCCCAGTGCTCCATGGTCACCCTTGAATACAGGCACTTGAACCTAGTGGGCCTTACCCAGTTACCAAAAAATAATTAAAAAAGGGGGGGGCGTGGCTTAGCAGCTGAATGGAGCAGATACTCCTTTACAGAGCTCCACAGGGTTTGACCTTAAAAGTGCATAAAATAATTTTGCTTTTTATTTTGAAGTGTTTTTACTGGAACTTTATGTTGATAGTGAAGTTGGTACCATGATAGGCAAATCAAGAATACTGCAGCCACTATGGACTTTTTAAACCCAGACTATCTCAGCCATGGGAGCGTTGGCCTGCGCAGTGATGGAGCCTCGGGTGATGGTAATTCCAGTAACGAGGAGTTGTCCTCGCCACAGTCCATTTGACCCTAATACAGCTTGTTAAGATTGTCCAGGACATCGATAAAATGTGGATGCCCTGAATCCCAGGGTCAGCTGTCCTGAGACATGGATTAATGCTATTGAACAGACCATGCAGTGTATGGAAGGTTCAGTCAGTAACTCTGCTGAGGCAATGACCAAACTTATAAAAGAAAAGTCCTTGTTGTGGCTGCATTTAGAAAATTTAGAAAATTAGACTAGAGAATGCAATGTGCTCGTTATTGAGCTCCCAGAACAAGCAGAGGGTGAGGACACCCTGAGTTCTGTACAAACCTTTTACCACAACTTTAGGGATGTCAGAAGAGGATCTTGCCCAAGCCTTAGAAAAAGCCTACAGGATCACCCCTCATAGAGTTTTTGAAGGTAATTTGGGACCAAGGACCTTTTTGGTGGTCTGCAACAGTGTGGGTGTTAGAGACTGTATTTTTAGAGACTGTATTTTGAGTATGGCTAAACAGAGGAGGCAGCTTCGCTATGGAGATGCAGATATTTCAGTGTTCCCGGACCTCTCCTTCTCTACGAGGCAGAAGAGGAAGGCCTTTGATTGGGTGCAATCCTCTTTAGAGCACTAAAATTTCAGCATCAGCTTCTTTTCCTGCCAAACTTAAGGCCCAGTGGAATGGCTGCACCTGTATGTTTAATGAACCTCCAATGCCACTAAGTTGCTAACTTACACTGAGACTGACATGACTGGAGAGGAGAAAGCCTCATTGGAGGAAGAGGCTGCAGGAGAAGAATGAATCTCCTCTATTTCTTGGACTTTGCTTGCCATTGAGTGCACACAGTAACTGCCCTAGAATTGTGGAACCTACAGTGATTGTTTCTGTATTTATTTATTTAGTTAGTTAGTTTTGTTGATCAGGTAGGTGCACTAGACAGCAAAGCTGACTATTTTCAGGCACAACCCAGGTGGTTACATACAATGGGTTGGAAAACAGCATTGAATACAACTAATAAATCAGGTGACAACAAGCAGTACAATTAGCCAAAAGCATATTGTTAGGTAACAACAGAATGTATTCAGAGTCAGGCATGGAATAATACAGACATAACACAATGCAGTGACATAGACAAAGATTCGACAGATAAGAGCCCCTGTACATGACATTATCAATAACTGTGCAAATGGTGGGTAAGTGCGAAGGAAATAAATGGTTCAGGTAAAGCTCTGGGAGATCAGGATAGGAAACAGTGCCAGGACAATAGCTAAAAGGCTCAGGCAAGTGAATGGGTACACCCACCACAGGAGCAGAGTCCAGAACTGACAGGTACCTTATAGAGTTCCTACTTAAAACTCCAGGGGTTTGGGAGGTCCTGAGTGGCAGCGGAAAGGAATTCCACACTTTCGGAGCACTAACAAAGATGGAATTTTCACCCATTTTTGAGTTACACTTAGGTTGGGCAAGGTAGGATTTATCAGAGGATCTCAGGGGGTGGGCAGAGTGAGCAGGTTTTAACAGTAGGGCCAGCTTGTTGGGTTTCTGGGAGGCGATAATGTTTTTGATGAAGCTAGTGATAGTGTATTGCCGGAAAGCTGAAGGGGCTAACCAGCCCAGGCCGGAGTAGAGTGAACAGTGGTGAGTGAGCTTGGGAAATGACAGAGCAAAGCAGCAGATGTTGTTATAGCAGATGTTCCACTTATGGAGGGCCCTCTCGAGGATTATGGCACGGCAATCATCCCATAGGCCAGTTTAGGTCTCAGAACCCTCTAAGCGATAGCCAGCCTTGCCACAGACGTGAGGCTGTGCCTAAGTTTATACATGAGACCAAGTTGTACATTGACTGTTTTGATAGTACAAGTTAGGTGCAGGTCATAGTCCAGGGCCGAATCCAAGGTGACTCAAGGTATCTAAAGAGAGACGGTGTTGAGGGGTTGCCATCGGATGCTCTGATGAATAATGGTTAGTGTCAGGCCCTGATTATGGATCCCAAGCTGAAGATCATGGCAGCTGCCTTGTTGTTGAGTACAAGTCTATTTTGCTTCAACCAGTGTTGGAAGGTATTGAAGTCTGGGTTTAGGTTCCAGTTTATGTCAGATAGGTCAGAAGAGCTGGAGTAGAATGCCAAATCATCAGCATATAACAGGGCAGAACATGAGCCGCAAAGTGAGGGGAGATCATTTGTGAAGGTTAATAAAAGTAGAGGGCCAAATATGGATCACTGAGGAACCTAGTCCAGGGAGAGAGACTTGGCATTTCTGATCTGCACGAGTTGCTGATACTCAGAGAGATAATTGTAGAACCAGGTGATTGCAGAGGTAGAGAAACCAAGGGTGGACAGCTTGGATAGGGAGCAGCGGTGGTCCACCAAGTCAAAAGTCTTTGTGAGATCTACGAAAATCATCCCTGTGAGAGACCCTTTGTCTATGGCAAGCCTGACATTGTTGATTAACTGGATAAGAGCAGTGGGAGTGCTGTGCCCTCGTCGAATGCCATGTTGATCCGGAGTGAGAAGATTATGTAAGTGGACTTGTTCTGTTTTTTTGTTTAATCTGTCCCTTTGTCCCTTCCCTCACTCCCTTTGATATGCACTGTTACTGCATGCCACTTGGGCAATTTTTGGTTACTGCGATCTATACACTGCGTGGGGGTATGATGGTGTTTTTCTAACACACTCTCCCATGCAGTGTTTGCCCTCCTTTTATGTGGACTCCAATGCATCTGTATGTTTCCATACTTGTGGAAGCTGTTGGATATTTTATTGTTTAAGCATGCAGGCTGACCAAGTTGATTTTTGTAGTGGAGGGAGTGGTGGGGATCTGTCTGATTATCTTCCAGGGTAGTGATGTACTGTACTGCTCTGTTTTCTGCTGCTCTGTTTATTGCCTAACTGCTGACCACTGCGATTGTTCAGTTTTAATAGGAGTTCCAGCTTCAAATATATTCTTGTATTATTACTCCTAGGTTTGCTCCTGGGAATATCTTTTGTTATAAAGTTACTCTATGTTATGGTCTATGAGGGATACTATGGGGTATAGTGCCGTGATGGTAATATTTGGCATCGACTTTTCATTACTCGCTGTTGTCATCCCTGTAATGCTCTGAGCTGCGACAAGCTGTGGGATTTAGGTGTATTAACTCCTGTGGTTTTCTTTTGAGTACTTCTCCCTATGATGTATCTCAGGAAGGGTGTTTTTCTTGATTCCTCTATATGTACTAACATACTAAAATGCCAGCAGAATAGGCCTAACGGTCTTCACATTCTGTTGCTTGTCAGCTCCCACCCTGGGAGCTGACTCATGCTCCCTCGCTTTCTCCTTCCCAGTTCCGGATATTTTCGTGCATTGGATTTTGCTTCCAGAACCCTTCCCTGTACCTGTCCCACCCCCTCTTGAACCCCTCCACCGTCTCTGCCTCCACCAGCCCCCTAGGCAGCACATTCCATGGCTCCACCACCCTCTCAGTGAAGTAGCACCTCCTCCTTTCTCCCCTGAATCTTCCCCCCTCCAGCTTCCACCCATGCCCTCTAGTGGCCCCCTCCTCCTTCCTTCGAAGCACCCTGACTGTTCCTCCCCATTTACCCCCTTCATGTACCTGAAGACCTCTATCATGTCCCCCCAGTCCCTTCTCTCTTCCAATGTGTACATATTTAGCTCTTGAGCCTCTCCTCATAGGTCCTGTCCCCAAGCCCCAAATCATTTTGGTTGCGCCTCCTCTGGACCCTCTCCAGGAGTTTAATGTCCCTCTTAAGTGTGGCTCCAAACTGCACGCAGTACTCAAGGTGCGGCCTCACCAAGCAGTTATACAGAGGGAGTATCACTTCCCTCCTTCTGAAGGTGATCCCCCAGGGATGCATCCCAGCATCCTGTTGGCCTTGGCTGCTGCCCTCCTACAAGTCTCCGAATTGTTCATCTTGACATCCGCCACCACCCCCAGGTCCCTCTCAGCCATCGAGACTTGTAGCATTTGCCCCCCCAGGGTGTACACTTGGCCCGGGTTTCTGGGCCCCAGGTGCAGTACCTTGCATTTCCCTGCATTGAACCTCAGCTTCCACTTTCTAGACCATCTTTCCAGAGCCTCCAGGTCCCCCTGTAGGGCCACCTCCCTCTCCCCATCCACCACCGCCCCCAGTTTTGAGTCATCTGCAAAGAGACTCATCTCACTCCTGATATCTGTCCTTATGTCAGAGACATAGGCATTGAACAGGAGGGGCCCAAGGACTGATCCCTGTGGGACCCCACTAATGACCCTCCTTGGGGATGAGACTATCCTGCCAACTATCCGGTCCTGGAGCCAATTGCCTATCCATCTGATCATCTGGTTCCCCACCCCCATTTCTCCCAGCTTATCCAACAGGCCCACGTGAGGAACAGAGTCAAATGCCTTGCTGAAGTCTAGAAAGAGGACGTCCACTGGTCTACCCAGGTGCAAGGCACTCGTCACCCAGTCATAGAACTCTACAAGGTTTGTCTGACACGATTTCCTGGGACGAATCCATGCTGTCTCATCGCCCAGGCACCCTGACTTTCCAGGTCCCCTTAGCCTCTCTTGACAATGCCCTCCATCACCTTGCCCACCACCGATGTCAGGCTGACAGACCTGTAGTTCCCTGCCACCTCCTTGATCCCCCTTGTGGATAGGCACTATATGCGCCACCTTCCAGTCCTGGGGCACCCACCTGTCCTCAGAGATGGTGAAAAGCTCTGCCAGGGGTTTTGCCAGGACATCCGCAAGTTCCTTCAGCACTCTGGGATGTAATTTATCCGGCCCGGTGCTTTCTCCATCTTAAGGGACCTGAGGGCTTCCCTCACTCTCTCTGCTGTGATTTCCACTTCCGCCACTCTTCTCCTTGCTTAGCCTTCCCCCCTCCTGCCAGTGATGCCTCCCCCTCTCCCCAGACCCACCGATCGGTAAGGGTCCCCCCTTCCTCAGTATCACTGTCTACTCCCATGTATGATGCAGCACTCCCATTTTCCTTGGTGAAAACTGAGGTGAAGTACTCATTTAGTACCTCAGTCTGCTCCCCTGGGTCTTGTGACAATCTCTCCCCTGTTTTAATCCTGTTAATCTGCCCCTTCACCCTTCGTTTTTCCCCAATGTATCTAAAGAACCCCTTGTTCCCTCTCCTAATTTCCCTGGCCAGGTTCTGCTCCTTCCTTGCCTTAGCCACCCTCACCACCCTAGTGGCCCTTCTAGCCATCAGCTCATACTCCCCTCGATCCCTTCACCCTTGAGCACTTGAATTGTCTATAGGCTGCCTCTTTCCTGCACCACCTCCTGGACCTCCCTGGTCCACCAGCAGGGTTTTGGGCCCCACCGCATTTCGTCTTACTCTTGCACAGGTGCTTGTAGCATCCTGCACCCTCTCCTGATGATTTCCCACCTACTATCAGTGTCCATGTCTGACCCAATCCCATCCAAATGCTCCTTAAGGATCCTTCCCATTTCCTTAAAATCCACCCCCCTGAAGTCAGTTACCTCTGTCTTTGTGCAGCCTTCTACCCCTCCTAGGTCCAGGCAGAACCAGACCGTGGCATGGTCACTCCCCGCCAACGGGTACCTTTCCTCCAGGCCCCCAGTCTGGTCACTGTCTGCCAGGACCACATCCAGTACCCGCACCTCCCTGGTCAGTTCCCCCACCTGCTGAGTTAGGAATGCATCTTGAAAGACATCCAACAATCTCTGTTCCCTGGCCACCGAAGATGCCATAGTCTCCCAGTCTGTTCCTGGCATGTTTAAGTCCCCCAACACCACCACTCTTCCCTGCCCAGTCTGCAGTGTCTCCCAACATCTGCCACCAGACTCTCCTCCAGCTCCTCTGCCAGTGCAGGGGGTCTATACACCACTCCTATTTTTACTCTCTTGCTCCCCCTTGTTATCAAGGTAACCCAAATCACCTCCACGGTTCCCTCCGCCTCTTCTACTCCCCCTATGCCAATGCAGTTTTTGATCATCATTGCTACCCTCCTCCCCTTCCCTCCCCCCTGTCCTTCCTGAACATAGTGTAACCCTCCAGGTTCAGGTCCCAGTCGTGTCCTGCGGTGGCCCAGGTCTCAGTGACCGCTGCCACATCCACTGCTCCCTCAGTTAGCATCACCTGGAGCTCAGGCATTTTATTGCCCAAGCTCCTGGCATTTAGCAGGACTACCTTCCACCCTGTCCCTATACTTCCATTTGCCCTGCTCATGTTCCCATGGGGATTCTGTTTTCCCCTGGTCTGCACTTTACCAGTTGACCTTTGACTTGCTTTTATGCTTCATTTATGTATCCCTCTGTGTGTAGCTGTAATTGTAAGTTTTTCTTTGAAACTTACAAATACACGATACAAAAAAAATGTAAAAGAAGCATTCAAACAGATTATTCATGTTTATATTCCATGATGGCTTTTGCAATGTACTATCTGTGACAAATATCTTCATGGAATAGAAATTTGAATGATAGTCACCTCTGGAACTATACCAAAAGCTCATATTTTTAAATATTCGACTGGGAAAGTCACACTGAGCTGAATCTTAGTTTCAAGTGCTTTCTGTGAACACAGGGGGTCAAGTGGCTTGCTCAAGGTCACACAATACACACAGTATACAAGTGGCAGCCACGGGATTCAGACCCTAAGTCTGCCCAGTCCCCAAAATGCAAACAGAAGAAGGAGGTAAGCAGTACTACTTCAGATGAAGAGGAGACCCAGGTTATATTTAATGACTCTTAATAGCTACATATTATGGTTGTGTTCTACTTGGTCTCTTTTGAGACAGTATACTTTCATTTTATTTGATTTTTTAGTTAGGTTTTTCTTACCTCCCTTGCCATCTTTCAGAGATATGCCAGGCACTCACCTGTCATTTGGCGGTGGTTTTCTCTCACACCTGCCATCCTCTCTATGGCATGGGCAATCCCTCTTCTCAGGACTCACACACACACACACACACACACACACACACACACAGCAACCCTATGATGACAGCATGCTCCCAGAACAAGCCGCAGGGGTCGCTGTGGTGCCAGAACCCACCAGCAAACCTCATCGACTGAGGCACACTGCTGCAGGACAACTACCTCAACCTGAC
This sequence comes from Neoceratodus forsteri, assembly GCA_016271365.2. NCBI lineage: Eukaryota > Metazoa > Chordata > Ceratodontiformes > Ceratodontidae > Neoceratodus > Neoceratodus forsteri. Next base: position 334,666,635 of record CM028137.1, on the reverse strand, counting down.
CTGCCTCCCGATACAGCAACCTGAGCTCCGCTCAAACTTGGGTCAGTTGCATAGTAGCACAGTGCATTGCCTCAGGGCCATCAGGGAAGCTCTATAGTTCCATTTTCAATTCTATTTTTCAAACAGGTTGCTTACTTTAAATGTGCTATGAAGCACAAATGAATTCTGTTGGACTCCTTCTGGACATTTTCTGAGACTGATAACCCCCTGTGATCCGTAAAAGCTCCGGGTGCATAAGAGTACGTACTGTACTTTGTAGGACGGTCCTACCTTTCTATCAAATGCTGATTTAACTCATGGTCTGTTTGTATTGACTGGCACCTTTATCTACCTCCCTATTGTTTGTTACAATTATTATACCAGAATTATAGATAAAATACTCTTATACAGTTTGCTTATCTTTTAAAATGGTTAAAGAGGTGTGTTGATGTAAGCAATGTTTAACCAAGTTTTAATTTTTATTGCTCGTCATTAATGATATCTGGGATTGGACTACAGGGAGATCGCGTGGCACCTCTTTGGGGATGTGGATATTCTGGATTATAGTTTAGTTTGCCCTAATGAATTAGTCATGTTGCTCATAGGCCCAGCTTGCAACATATTTAGAAACTTTGAGGATAATATATTTTGTTTCCCCCCAATGATATAACAAAATGTGATAAATGCATGTTCAGCCTTTGATTAAAGAGAGGTATAGTCTCCAGTAGTCTATGTTTGGGACTGCTTATCACATGGTCTGTATTCAGTTGTTTTGCAGTTGAGAAAATAAACACTTGGCATGAAGGGGTACAAAGATCCCCTGTCTTTTTAAACTAAATTTCCTATTCGTCATCATTTCTATATAAATTATGTCTTTTACCAGCATGGGATTCTTGCTATTTGTGTGGACTGGGGCAGACTCTTCAAAATAATTATGTGCCAGAAGATGTGGTTTAGGGTTACACACTAAGTAAGTGACTCTGGTAGGATTCAAACCTGGGCCTTCATGTGCACAGTTCTGGGTACTGACTGCTGCATTACACTACCTCTTTAACTCTTGGGAGCATAACAGCTGAAGAAGCAGCATCCATTTTAGTGCATTCACTTGGTTGAACCTGGTTGACTTGGAGTAAGTGCGTGCTGATGCATACACAGCCTGAAAAGTAAAGGGATAAAAGCTAGACTATGCCAGTCTAGCAACTGTTAGGGACTAGTGTGTGATCAATAAGGTGTGGTAATCAATGTGATGTTTGACTGGGGGGTCTTTTATTCAATAAGTGTATCACATGATGTTCAGACTTCTTGCTCTAAGACCACAGTATCTGCACAGTGGAGTTCAGAATCAATGGGGGTTTGTCAATAAAGAGGACATGAAGGGACGCAAAGTAGCACAGGTAATCAATGCTGAGAAAGCACAAATGTACGTCACAGTAGCATTCACAGATGGGGAAGAACGAGCCCCTGTAAAGATTCCTAAGATTTAAAGAAACAACTTATGCAAAATTGATTTACTGCAAATCAAATATAACCTTCAGAAGTTAAGTACCATGCCGGCCCGGTGGCGCTGAGGGTTGAGGCGCTAGACGCCACACCTCGTGCTACGCCGGCCCCGGCCCGGTTCGAACGGACTCGGCAGCCGGGGTCGGTGGGGGAGGGAGGATCGAGGCCCCTCACGGATGCTCTCCTCCTCAGGGGTGGGTGACCAAGAACGCTCTGGTGTCTGCATCCCTTCCATAGCCGGTGAAGCACCAACAGTAGGAAGGGATGGGGCGGCTTCGCTTGTCGGAGCCGGGAGGGGGGCGTCGCGGCGCGACGAGGGCTGGCGATGCCTGCACGAGCCACTCGGGACATACGTCCCAAGCGCCGCGCGCTCCAGGGGTGTGGGCGTGGGAGAAACCGAAAACATCTCCGCTGCCCTAGATGAAGTCCGCCTTAGTCTACCCGGACCACCTACAAGGACAGACCCCAATGTGCCAGGGAGAGGAGGAAGGGCACTCTAGGGGCAGATCCTCAAGGTGGGTGTCGGGGACATGAGCGGATGGAAGGAGGGGCACTGGGGTAGGGAAGGAGGATAAAGATGAAAAATAAAAAAAAAAAAAAAAAAGAAGTTATACCACAATGTCCAAAAGGATCGCCTTCATACAGTGGCGACTGCTCATGAACATGCAGCCATGAAATCAAAGAGAAAGAAATCACGTTTCTAAAGTTAATGCCTGCAGCTCAGCTAAAAGTTCAGACTCACTACACTGAGTTACGAGTAGTTTGAGATGTTCCATATTGGACTGTATCAAGACAAGGCCTGGTGGCAAGGGAAAGGATCCTCCAGTGTCCCTGAGCTCACATTCGTTACATATCCTGCAGAGTAGAGAGAAGAATTCTTGATCCCTGAAAGGGCTTTTGTGCACACTGTAAAGTTACTACCTCAAAACCATTTACACCTCAATGAATGAGATTCTGGTTGTGCAGGGACGTGTGTGTACTAACATGGCAAGCACAAACATTCTCATGCAGTCACAGACGAGTGATTGCTTGCAGTCAGTAGGAGAATGGATTGATTTACCTTTGCTCCTTGGCCACACTAGCTAATCAACGTTCAGTTTCTTCAATTTCCAGACATGACAACAAAACAAGACAACTATGACACTGATAAACTGTTATCAGTGGACCTGACCAGAATCTATTTCTCCAGCAACAACACAACAGAGTGATCTGCAAAAATCACCAATGCAGTCAGAAGATCCACAGAAAATGACAATGAGACATCCACTTCACAGTACCCTCTGAAAGAACAGAAAAATAAACCAAGTCACCAAACTTTGCAAATGAACATGAACAAATCTCATCTGCTTTCCAAACAGCAAAAATCACAAACAAACATTGAGACACTTAACTTGAACCATTTTAGTTCAACATTTTTTTACATACATTTTGTATACTTTCCCTCTATTCTCTGAATAATTTTTGTAGTTAATGCTGTTTCTTACCTGGCCCCAAGCAGCAGTCCAGATGACAGCCACCCCAGCCCTGTCTCCCCAATTTTCTGTCAGGACTTACCATCATGCGAAGGCAGCATTGCCTGAGTGTTCACAGGGTGTGGGGCTTGCAGGTGGCTAGAAGTCAGTGGTCACCCAGGAGTCCATTTTTCCCCCATTTTCTCCCTTACCCCATGGAGGAGTGGGCATGCAATGCTGCCCAGACATCCCCACACATACAACCGTATGTGAGACATTGCCATTTGACACTCTGACCCTTCACTATCCTGAGAGTCCCTGACTGCTGTAGCCCCAGTCAGTGCTAGGGCCAAGTCGGACACTGTAACCTTCCTCCCTGGGAAAGGGGAGCAGTCCTCCAGATGCTTCAGCCTCTTCCTCATTTCAGCTGACCCAGGTCTGTTCTCGATCCTGGGTCATCAGAATGGTGGCAGGTGAGATACAGCGCCTCAAGTCTCCACACCATGTGGCTGGTTCTATTCTCCTAATACTATACTGTAGAATTCTCGCTTTCTATTGACAACTCATTACCTGTTACAGAACATAAAAATTAATTTCTGACATCCTTACATAGCTCCTCGTGAATTTTCTTTTTAAAACAAATACTGTTGTGACAGCTTCTATCCCTACTTTTGTAATTAATTACTTACATTATTAAACATGACCACTACTTGCAATTTCTAAAAACCTCTTCCGTTGAGCCTACGTACCTGTTTAATGTGCACACTAGACTCACACTCCTGGCTGTAGTAGGTTAATGTTATCACGTATTTCTAATGGCAAATACTACAGCACTGTCCCAACGGATTTCATTTTTACATAGCAGCCACGGCACAGGACTGGGAACTTTTAAACCTTCAAATCCTATATCTTGATTCAGAAATGAAACTACATGAGAAAAATTTTACTGCTTGCTGACTGCATTGCAAACTCTCTCTTCCTACAATACTACTCTGCCTTCATCATTTATTCATTTATTTATTTATTTAATTTTGGTAACAGGATTCTCTACAACACAACCAAAACCTACCTGACCAGACATGCAAACAAACATGTGGCATTGACATGTTTGTTCAAATCATAACAGCTCTTGACTTTGTTTCTTTTCATAGGAGAAAATATGCTCAAGTAGGAGGAGTTACTGGACTCTTAAAAGTAGTGCACCCCGAGGTGTGGGTCAGTGGGAAGAGCTGGGTAAACTAGGAGTTTGGAAGTTGGGTGGGTAGTACAGAGAGTAGTAAGTAGACACTCATTGGAGTGCACTCTGTGTAAACCGTAAATTGTTCTTGTGATATCAGTACCCCTTTCCTGTTAAATCAATGCCCCTCTCGGAACACCAGTATGGCAGTGGCTGTTGTGGTGCTGTCTCTTGTCTCTGATGGAACATATTTTGGGTTACTGAAGGGGTAGTAAGTACCCTGTGTTTTTCTCTCTGTAATGGAGACTGGGATCCCCAGAGACAGTTGTTTTTCTATCCAAGAACCATTGAACCATATGTTCAGAAACACCTTAGGGACATCACAAAAAGTAGACCTGACAACCCACTAGTGATGCATTTTAAAATCCATCATAATGCTCTAGTGTCTGAAATGAAATGGATGGGGTTGGAACATGTCAGGGAGGCACTTGAGGGGCAGAGATCACCTTAACAGAGTGCTAAAGAGAGAAACTGGCTGGATACATTGGCTTCAAAAAAACTTAAATCACTGGTCCAGTGGCACACTGGGCTGAGGTGCTGGATGCCTTACCTCCCAATGTGCTGGCAACCCGGGTTTGGGAATGGACTCTGGTCACTCATGGATCAGCCAGGGTGAGGAAGGATTGAGCATCTGCCGACAGCTCTCCTTCCTCGGGGGTGGGAGGACTCAGCATTGTGCTGTAGACTGACACCTAGTGGAGGCTGCGGGTCAGCACAGGCACAATAAAGAAGGAATGACCCAGATGAGGGCATAAGATTGCCTCCACAGAGCTAGAGACACCTCGCCCCACCCATTGCATGTACGTAGGTCCAGGAGAAATGGAAAAAGGAATCGGAGCTGGCAGACTCCATGATGGCAGGCTGCACTCATACCTCCCGGCAATCTAGATGTTGGCTTCCAGGGTGTGGGAAGCGGCACCCTCACCACCAGCCCTGTCACGAGAGGTAACCCATGGAGGATGACAGTTAGGGGTGGGTGTGGGGAAAGCCTCACCGGAGAGATGAGTCTCCTTCCAAGGAGGGGGGTCAACCTGCCAGCACCGCTTCGGAGGAATGAATTACATATGGGGAAAAAATTAAACCTTATGGAGATAATGATGATTTTGCTCTAAACCTCTTTTTATGATTGATCTGGGATGTAAAGGGACCCCACAGCGTTCCTAATCTAGTTGTATTTGGGGGGCTTTAAGTGTTATAAAAATGTTGTGTGTTGTTAACTCAGCCCTATTTCATTACTGTAGTCTTCAGAAAGTCACCCTTAATATACTTTGTTATACTGAACTGTAAAACTGTTGTTTGTTACAGTTGTTAATGCCACTTTCTGTCCTTTTCTCCCCTTATTATACTGAGGGTCTTGTAGTTGGCTGTGGTGGGACTTAAACATGAAGCATTGGGCACTACATCATGGATGTCCAAAAATGCTGGAAATTATTACAAGCTGCTGCAGAAAGGGCACTTGCAACAGGACAGGGTGCAAATAGATGAGTTTTATCTACAGAGGGTCAGTACCATCCTGAAGTTTGCTTGTCTCTCCAAGGGATCGGCATGGTGGAATCAAATGCTTGGCCATTGGCGTCTACTGTATAAGCCGGACTTCCCTATGCACTATAATTCAGACTGAGGTTCCTCATTTGTCTAACTTGAGATATATGCCATCATGGTTTAGATTTACACCGCAATAGCGGATTAGTATAGGCAGCTAACCTTTTTAGGAGTTCATAAGGGATGTCCATTAACACTGAATCAATGTTAGCTGGTTGTACTGAAGGGGACTATTATAACTGTCTATGTTTACAATTTCTACATTCTTAAGATTCATAGCTCTGGCTTTCCTGGTGTGGTATAGGGTGACACTATTTCATTAATTAGCATGGTTGTCATGTGATGAATGCACTGCACTATTTAAGGCAGCTGTAGTAACCTGTCAGACCCCCGAGGAAGCCTGAGAAGGATGAAGCACCAAGGTAACTATTCTCAGACTTCTGCCATAGCATGGTTCTGTTGGAGGTAACATTTGTTTTTGCATCTGTCCCTGGCACTACTGGGATTTATGGTCACACTTTAAGTGTCAGTTTCATTGCAACTGCGGGGTAGGTAATTATTAATTACATGCAATGGGGGTAATTACACTGTAGTTACATGTAACTGCATTACAGTTGCAATGCAGTTACAGTGTAGTAGTTACTCTGTAACTTTTGCACTTAAGCATGGCTACTATTGCATTGCTGTTCAAAAGTGCTCTGATGTCATTTGTATCAGTCTAGGTGAATGCAGGATGTCTGTCCTAGACATTTTTGATGACAGTATTTTCAAAGCACTTGTATGACATGATATGCATAGCCATTTGCTCTCCAGCAGAGCTGTGAGTATTCCGACATAGTCCAGTTCTGAATGCAATACAGCCCAACTATGATGTATCTTAATGAATTTTGCACTGTGCATTTTCTTGCAATAATTTTTTTCAATATTTTGTAATAAAAGGTTTTCCTGCAATCTGATATGTGTGTTTGCCAGTGATTTCCGCTATACAAGACACTAGTGAGGGCCACCTAGAGTACAGTGTACAGTTCTGGAGACCATACCTACATAAGGACATAGGGTAGAGAAGGTTCAGAGGAGGGCAACAAAGATGGTGCATGGATTGCATCACAGGTCCTATGAAGACAGGTTGAAGGAACTGAACATGTACTCCCTGGAGGAGAGGAGGGAGAGAGGGGATATGATAGAGACATACAAGTATCTCACAAGGAGGAACAGGGTGCAGGAATACACTATTTTTAAGTGAAAAAGATGTTCCAGGACTAGAGGGCATGGGATGAAGTTGGAGGGAGGATGATTCAGAGGAAACATGAGGAAGAATTTCTTCACAGAACGGGTGGTGGACAAGTGGAACACCCTGCCAGAGGAAGTGGTGGGGGCTGAAACAATCACGGGATTTAAGAATGCATGGGATAGACATAAAGGAATTCTGGAGGTCAGGGGTAAGGGGCAACAGACTTCTAGGAAAACATAAACTGAACTTACAAGCTCAAATGGGCAGACTGGGTGGGCCATAGGCCCTTATCTGCTGACACTTTCTATGTATCTATGTATCTATGTATTTACAACTTGTTTTGTAGATCGTATACCACAGTTAAACCTCTGTGTGTGTTCCTTTACATCCTAGGGTTAGATTATATGCTGCAATCCTCTGGTCGCCCAGTCATTTTGGTAGCATGGACTTTGGCATTCTGACTCAGCAATCAGTACTCTCAATCCCAAGCAACAAATGCTGCAAGCTAGACCAACTTTTCCCTGGTCTAGCCTGTGTCTGTCAGAGGACCCTTTTCACAGGGCTTGTGCCAAACAGTTGGCGCAAGCTACCATAAACTGAGGAAACTGTCGCAACTGCGCCCGACAATATAAAATTGAGTGCAGTTGCAGCAAAGGAGTTATGGTGCAGCTGCACCAAAATAAAGGGTTCCACGTGGGACTTAACACAAGCCCTGCATCAGCTTTTGAAAAAGGAGCCCTATGTGTTAACTTGTTGAGGCTGAGGGACCCCCAAAGTACCACCTGTAAAGGAAGGTGTTCATCCCTAATGCTGTAAAGCAAACTTAAACTATTAATATTCAATTTAATGAAAGGAAGTTCATGGCACTGTGCTAGTGGGTGAGGAACCTGGGCTGCAAATACACCCTGTGTGGAGTAATAGTGGGCAGCACAACCAAGGAAAGGATCTAGGGGAGACTGTGGACAGTAAGCTGAAGGCAATATACTGCTGCAGGCAAAAGAGGAAACAATACTAGGGAGAATGGGCAGAGGGGTAAGGAGCAGGTCAAGGGAGGAGATCCTCCCCCTGTACAAGGCCCTGGTTCAACCAAACCTGGAGTACTGTGTCTAGTTTTGGTTAGCACATTACAAAAACTACATAGAAAGTGCAGTCACCTAGGGACCCCCCCCAATGGTCCAGCAGCAGCACATTGTGCTCCCATTCATGTGACCCAGGTTCGAGAACGAGCCTGGAAACTTGTGTTGGAGCAAGGCAATAGGCTGTATCAGTGGCAGTGGGTTCCATTGTCCTACAGGAGGGCCAAGCATTTGATCCCCTGAGTGAGCTGTGTATGCACGGTGCCAAAAAGGCTGTCAATCATGTCAAGGGGTAGGGGAGGGACATGCACCCTGCACATCGACACCCGACAGCGAAACACAAAAGACCATTACAGCAACAGTCGCTGTAATGGTCGCTTTGTGTTTTGCTCAATGTTCTGCCCTCGACCAACTCGACCTGCAGCTGATAATCCTAAAGTCTGCGGGGTGCGGAGGCAAACTGCATGGGGTGTGAGTGCAGTCCCCACAGAAAACACTCGCTGCATGGGCGGCACAATACCAACATCATTATTGTGCTGCTCGCTAGGGAGGTCGGTATTTTCACTGTCGACCTCCTTTGGTGCTTCCAGGAGGGGAATTGGGAGAAAACTGGGAGGAAAATAGCCACCTGCCATCAGAATGACAGCTTTGACCCCAACAGGGTACATATACCCAGAAAACCTCTGTAACCTAGCTATTTTGACTTAGTAGGCTTTTCCTAGTTAAACTCTTTCATTAGATCAGTATTCCTGGAAACCAGGGTATATCCCTGTTTGGTGGGTGGTTGGTTGGGTGAATAACAGCCTCTATTTAAGAAAATATATCTATATAACAAGCATTGGAACAAGCACCACACTGGACTGGATAATCTCCAATAATGCGGAGAGTATAAATAATATAGTCATCCACCCTGACTCCCTCAGTGACCACTCCCTATCTTCTGCAGGTGGACCAACAAATTTCATACTCCACCACCTGGATTATATTCAGTAGAGTGCCAAAGCGGCCACCTTGATCTCTTAAATAAACAGCTTTGTGATCAGTACTGGTCTCTGTTGGACTCCACTGATGACATATATGTGGCTCTCAAACACTTTATTAAGGTCTTCAATGCAGACTGTGACTCTCATGCACCTTTTAAAAGGATGAAAATCCATGAGATTACTCATCCCTGGATAACTCCTGACATCATAACTGGCATGAAACAAAGGGACCACCTATGGCACCGAGCCAAAGCCTCTGGTAACCCAAGGGACCTGCAATTATGTAAAGCTGCAAGGAATGCCTGCAGTCGGGCTATCCAGCAGGCCAAGAACAAGTATCATAGAGTGATGCTTACCAGTACGTGGGGGGATAGCAGAAAATTCTGGTCAAACATCAATGATATCCTTGGCAAAGCTCAGAAAGTGTCACCCTCTATGATAAATCTGGACGGTACACCAACCTTTGAACCACTTAAAATTGCAAATACCTTTAATGACACCTTCACTAACTTGAGCAGTGTTCACCCACATGACTTCATATCAAAATGCAAAGGAGGCTGCCAGACATCCCCCTTTCTACTTTAAAGGGTATCCATTTCCCAGAACTGAAAACTCCTGACTAATGTTCTGGGAAAGTCCAAATATAGTGATGACTCATTGGACCTCTAACTTATTGCTCTTACCTTAGACAAAGTACTACTACCCATCACGAAGATCATTAACCTTTCCCTAACCCTGTCTCAATTCCCGCAGGTATGGACAATGGCCCTTGTGACCCCAATACATAAATCTGGTGATTGGGCCTTGCTAAGCTACTACAGGCCCATATCAATCTTCCCCCCATATCAAACGTATTGGAGCATATTGTTGCTAATCAATTGGTGGAGTATCTCAAAAAATATTCCATCCAATACCCACAACAACACAGCTTCCGAAAAGGGCACAGCACCTCCATGGCATTCCTTGAATTCTCCAGCAATATTCATCAATCTTTTGACCAAAATAAACTAGTAGGAGCAGCATTCATAGACTTAACGAAGGTGTTTGACACAGCTAACCACCCACTCCTCCTTGGTCAATTAACTAAGCTTGGACTCTCTTGTGATTCACTGAACTGGTTCAGAAGCCATCTGGATGGCAGGACACAATGGGTGAAAATAGCCAATGTCACATTTGACCAACTGGTCATCAGTTCAGGGGTACCACAAGGCTCAATACTGGGTCCACTCCTCTTCAGTATCTTCCTGAACAACTTTCCTGTAGCATGTCACCTAAGGTCCTTTCTTTATGCTGATGATGCGGTCTTCTATACATCCCACACCAACCCCAGCCTTCTTGAAAGAGAGCTACAGCTTGGATTCAAACAAGCTGAACAATGGTTTAGTATGCACAAACTAGTACTGAACCATAAGAAAATTAAAGTGTTGCTGTTCTCATCCACCCAGGGCAAGCACAAATCTCACACTCTTACTGTCAGAAATAGCCTAGGAACACCCCTCAAACAGATCCAGCACTTCAAGTACCTAGGTGTTACTCTGGAGAGTAATCTAACCTACATACCCCACATTGTGAATGTTGTCAGGATTGCCAGTGTTAGGATAGGGTTCCTCTACAGTCACAGATCGTGTCTAACGCTAGAAGCCCTCAAACTTGCAAACCACAGCTCAATCCTATCAGTCATTGATTATGGCCTGGTCATTTATAGCGCTGCCTCCACCACATCACTCAGAAGGCTAATGGTCACCATGAACAAGGTATGCAGACTCTACATGGGTGCCCATCACCTCACCCACACATGTGAGTTCTACTCACATTCTGGGTGGCTCCAACTTGCCAGCAGGATTAAATACCAGATGTGCCTGCTTACAAAAAGCTCTCTTGGCTCCTCCCACAAGGGTAGTAAACCTCCTGAACAAATCCACCAAGACCCAACAAACCCGCTCATCTACTACTGATCTCCTTCTAGTTCCCAGATGCCAGACTTCCCAATGTCAACGGACCTTTCTGTACCAGGAACCACACTGGTACAATGGAACAATGGTCTATGCTCTGAATTAACTAACCTTATAGAGATGGGGTGCTACAAGCAACTACTTCGGCAGCACCTTGCAACTGAAAGCCACTGTGACTGCATCTCATAATGTAATGGTCCTACCTGCTTCCTGCCCCCCTCCTGCCCAGACTTACCTCTCATGAAATCCCTTCTCACTCTCCCTCCCTCTCTCTCCTTCACTCCTCCCTATCTTCCTCTCCCTCTCAGCTACTTTATACCCACCAGCTGCTAACAGTCAGTCCTAGGTGTTCAACATATTTAATTATCAGTTCAACTCACTATACTGCCTAACCTGTGTTGTATGCTGTATTACCAGTGCCTGTTGGAATCAAAATATGTCTACTTTTGCTGTTTAATGATGTTTTGTTATTTACAATTTTTGTTGCTTGTATATCGCTTTTCTAGCTTCCCTTCTTCTGTTTGTTATCATAATCCCACCGATGTGGAGCCTTTGTAAATGAGCTATGTTTAGCTCAAAGGTATTTGTAATCCAAGATGAAATAAATAAATACATTTGTCAATGCTGAATGGTTCTTTTCATTGTGTATGTATCAGGGATGTATGATGTTATTTAAAATAACATAAAAGACTATCCCTCTGTAAAACAAGTCACACTTGAATAGAAGTATCTTTTTATAGCACCTTGACTGAAATGTTAACACAGGAGTGCACCATACTGTACTTATGCTGTTGAAAATCATTATGCACACATCAACAACAGTGTTTCCTGCACTCACAGTGTGAATGTCCAATTTGCCACATAAAAATGTTCACTTTGGTTGTGCACTAAAGCTGGAGCAAGTTGTTTCAGCTTACTAATACAGTCCCAGCCCATAGAGTGGCAACGAGTGATACATATCTGTGTACAGTAGTTTCACGACAGTACTGTACTTTAATGTGAAAAATGTAAATTAGCATTAAAACATGCAAGGACATTTTAAAATAGTATTAAAAACCTTCAACAGCAAGCGCATTAATGAACTCTTCATCCTCCTGTTCAGCCTGAGAATCAACAATCTGTGCTACAGTGTCATGGTCTGTCAGTTCGCCATCAGGCTGTGTTGTCACCTGAACAAACCAGCCTGTCGAAAATCTTGAGATCAATGGTGGGGGGACAAGATCAAGTTCAATTTTGGCCTCTCACTGTCCCTGCCCCAGACAAATCCTGACTTTCGATAGCAGTTCTGGATCAATGTTTGTGCATCAGTTGAATAGTATCCAGGGCTGTCAGATGTATGGAGAGCTCTGTGGGGGCATCTAATCTGTATTTTCACAACAATTACCGAAATCAAATAAGAAAAATCATATTCCACAAACAAAAAATAGCAATCAAAGTGTAACTTGGCAAAGACTGCACACTGTAGTAACTGAGAGTTGTTTAAACTGTGCAGACAAGCACATCCACACTGGCAGCATGAATCTGTGATTGTCTATTGATATGTGATCTCAATATGTATTCCCTGGAGGAGGGGAGAGAGAGGGGGATATGATAGAGACTTTCAGATACCTCAGGGGTGTAAATAAGGTACAAGAGGGTATTGCCTTTAAAAAAAAAAGATGTTCAAGAACAAGGGGCCATGATATGAAGACGGGGGGGGGGACTTAAGGGTAACATGAGAAAGTATTTTTTCATGGAAAGGGTGGTGGATCGATGGAACAGCCTCCCAGCAGAGGCTGTAGGGGCAAAAACAATAGGGGAATTCAAAAATGATTGGGACAGACATAAAAGAACTCTAGTGATAGGAAAGAGAGGGTAAGCCGCAGTTCATTTTGGATCTGGGGTATATGAAACAGGTAGGGAAATGGGTAGACTATGTGGGCCAAGCAGTCTTTATCTGCTGTCAAATTCTATGCTTCTATGTGTAACACGCAGAGGTATCAGAAATCTTTATAAAACATTCTCAAAGTATCTTAAAAGGGTTATAAAATACAGTATGACTACTGTACCAGTAACTGTCAGGTTACTAGAAAAGAATGGAGATCGGCAATCTGCAGTACTTTGTTAAATAAATGAATTTAAAAAAAAGTGAGAACTGCACATTTTTTCATGTTACTAGCACCGAAGGAAATATAATGAGAAAAGCATAGACTATGCTAAGCTACCTACCATTTTCAACAGAGCTGCTTGGTGAGTAAGTTCACATACATAATCATTTAGAACAAATACGTGACTCAAATTCAAGTGACCAAGCCATCATTATACTGGATGTTCGCTTTAGATCATAGGCCCCGTTCACACTACAGCACGGTTAGGAGAAACATTTTTTAAAATGAATTAAGCCTTACCGTGCTTCAGCACTCGCACTGTCCAATCCATTTTTTGACCCGTTTCAAAGGAACCGTGCTGTTCTGTTCATACTGTGGATGTATAACGGGTCCGTGTGACATGGCGCACTATCGTGTTACAGCCGAGCTGCTTACCAACATGCAATGCATGTGGATGTTTCCCAGGATTCCTCTGTTCGGTTTCCACGACATTGTTTAGAAATGGCAGCCCACAACGATTAGTTACTGTTGTCTGTTCTGGCATCCAGTTATACAGAGGCATACAGATGGCGAGTAAGGAGAATGGGTAGTAACATATTGTTGAAACAGAGGAGGTAGCGTTTCTTGTATCAGCAAATGCAGAGGTTGAACTTGCTGCTAATTGTACTACATAATGTAGTTGCTAGTGCTTGTTTAACTTTGACCTTGGATAGAGGTGTTTGGTGTAGGGAAAGGAGTGCTGATTGGTGGGACAACATAGTCCTAAACACTTGGGGAGATGCAGAATGGCTACTGAATTTCTGTATGACCAGGAATACTTTTAATGCATTGTGTACTGAACTGCAAGACAGCATCGCCAGGATGGACACACAGTTAAGAAAATCTATACCAGTTGTTAAACGTGTAACGATTACTGTGTGGAAATTGGCCACAAACATAGAATATCGTACCCTGGGGCATCTTTTTGGCGCTGGACGCTGGACTGTGTGTGAGGTAGTTGTTGATGTGTGTCAAGCAATAGTGCAAATACTTTTGCCACGTGTCATTCATTTTGGCAATTGTGAGGAAGTGACTGCTGGCTTTGAGCATGAGTGGGCTTCCCTTCCTGTGGTGATGCCATAGAGTACACCCACTTCCCAATCATCTGCCCACCCAGTAATGCTACTGACTATTATAACAGAAAGATCTACTACTCTATCATTATGCAGACCGTAGTGGACAACCGTTTTCTTTTTGAGGACATAAATATTGGCTGGCCAGGATGTGTGCATGACGCAAGAGTCTTTAAGAGCAGCTCTATATACAGAAAGGGGCAGAATGGGACCCTATTCCCAGACACAACACGGGATATGGGGGGCACCATTGTTCCAACAGTGATAATTGGTGATCCCGCCTACCCCCTGCTTTCTTGGTTAATGAAGGCATTCCCAGACTACAATGACCCACGTAAGAGAAATTTCAACTACAGACTCAGCAGAGCACGCATGGTAGTCGAGTGTGCCTTTGGCAGACTTAAGGGTAGATGGCGGAGTCTTTCAAAGTGCATGGAATTTTCCCTTGAACATGTCCACACAGTGGTTGCTGCTTGCTGTGTCCTAGACAATGTCTGCGAATCCAAATCAGAGGAGTTCTTGCAGGAATGGATGAGACAGCGATGCATATCAGCAACCTGAGGCACATCAGGTAACACATGAAGACAGCAGTATTGCTGAAGTAGGGAGACAGGCACATGCCATCCTTGAAGCCTTTGCCATGTACCTAGAAACACACCCAGGAGATGACAGTCATACCTTGCATGCCAACTGATACCCACAAATGCAGTAGTCAGTTCTGAACCTCAGTAATGAATTGCATTCTGACACCCTAACAGCATATGTTAATGCATTTTGGTGCTAATACCTCAAAACACAGTATTGTGTGTATTTCCTTGTGACTTTACAGAGTACAGAAGATGTAACTGTGATGCTTTTAATGATTACAAAGTAGATTGTTTTAATCGAAGTTATATATTTTTACTGTTTACCAGTTCTTATGTTCTCCTGATGTTACTATTTCAGCCAAGAGTTTTCTCTTTACCACTTCATGTATGAACATTTGAAGTTCCATATGTAAAAACTGATTTAGAAACACTATTTCACAGCTATGCTCTTTTTGCACTTAGGACTGTAGTTGTCAGAGATGTAACTTGTGAGTGAAATTGCTTTAACAGTTCTACAACAATTTGCAATAAAACACCAGCATGTGTTCGGATTAAAAGGAACTTTGCAAATTTAGGAAAAGAATTACAAGTTTTTATGGCATTACAATGTCAACATTAAAATGAATGTTAAAACACACAAATCAGTGTGGTATGTCTTTCATTACAGTTTTATCAACCTGGAAACAAACTGTTACGTGTAAATCATTTTATTGTATTGTAAACATCACTGTACTCATAGTTCAGTCCAGGTCATATCATCACTGAATAACTCTTGAGACATGTTGACCCTAGCAGGCCTTGCACAATAACTGCCATGCACAGCATTGAGAGCCATGTTTTCAGAGGTACCCGCATTGTTGACAGAAGTGCACTGAAAGGGACCACTGTAAACAGAACCTTGCATATTTTGTGGGGGAACAGATGGTTGAGAAGTAGATGGCTGGTGGAACAATGGCAAAGGCTGGGGGTTGAAAAATATTTAAATCAGATTATTAAAAAAAGTTGCTGACTGTTCAGCTTCAAGTTTGCGCATGCGCTCCTCCATCTCCAACTCTGCCTTAGCTCTTTTTGCTTCTGCCTTCATCATCTTTTCGTGCTGCTCTGCCAGCAGTTTATGTGTGGGCTCAAAAAGTGACTCCATTACTTCCTGCAACTGGTTTAATTTTTTTTTTTCTTATGAAGATTTTGAAGGAGTTCAGTACTTCGTGTCCTTCTTCCCACTGAAGATACTGGTGTGCTTGTTGATGGACGTACTGGTTCCTGTTCTGAGCTCTCTATCAGAGACTCACACAGCACAGGTTGATCAGACCCACCAGAGGTATTACCATGGGCAGCAGAGTTGTCATCCAGATTCAGCTCCCTCTCAGAGTCTGAAATAGTAACTACAAACAATATTTAAAAATGCAACCCTATTAGGACAGCTATATGCTATAATTACCAACATTCTATCCATGTGAAAACAGGCAAACCACACCACCTCGTAGTCATGTCTACACAATGATGTGCAGGCAACTACAGTTTCCACACCTGGATGACAGACAGCGCATATATACTAAGCATACACAACACGCAGTGATTGTGAGGTGTGTTGGTTGTATGAACGCAGTAAACTGCAGCACAGCGCTGGCATTAATGCTGGATGGTGGGATTGTTGGGCATCAGGTGGCAGTTCTACACAGACAGGATGGTGAGCATTACATACAAGGTTCTCAAATACTGAAGTTCGCAGCACATGTTACAGCACATGTACCCACGCTATATCCATTCATTATGCCTGTGTTGTGGTGACAAGTCATGCTGTGAGTATTATGTGTTTGTGGGACTGCATCTCCATGTTTCCGCATTGTACCTTGAACATACATGAGACTAGCAGATCAAACTCATAACGGTTGTCATCTTCAGCATCGTGCTCCTCATCTCTTTGATCACAGCTTTCAAGTACTACTGCAGGTTCTGTAGATGGTCTTGTCTCCAAAATACGATCAATCTCCTCAAAAAACGGACAAACTACTATTTTAGCGCCAGACTTTTTATTCATGTCTTTGGTCCGGTGGTATTTCACCTTCAACTGCTTAATTTTCTCACGGCACTGCTTAGCTGATCTCTCTATCCCAAGTGATGTAAGGTGCTCAGACACTTTCTGGTACACCATGCTATTTTTATGAACACTGTTTAGTTCATTTTGTACGGTCTCAGAAGACCAAAAGTCGAGCAGTGCTCTAACAGAGTCATCATTCCAGGCTGCTGCACGTTCCGTCATATTCACTCACTGTGTCAAATTCTTATTGTATTTGTGACACTTTCTATTGAATATGTCAATATTCATGAAGAAAAATACAGTAAAGGTCAGCAATCAATTGAAACTGAACACTGCATACCAAAATACAGAAATCTCCTCATGATCGTTGTCTGCTTTTACAGTCACTGTGTATCTTTAATTTTCCTCTCGAAGCAGTGCAGGTGCAGTATGGTGCATCTGGGAAGAAGACGTTCATATCAGGGGGCAAGACACAGCGCAGAGGTAGCACAGATCAGCCGAACACGGAATCATGTTCGCACTGTGAGTAAAAACGATTTAAGTACTCAAATGTTTTAACAGACCATACTATAGCCTAGGTCCGATCAGGGTTTTAGCACGGTTCATTAAAACGTGTCCCAAAGTGAGTTAGATGTGGACGCAAAAGATGCTGGCATGGATCTGAAATGATTCAATGCCCCAGAACCGTTTCAGACCACCCAGTGTGAACGGGGCATTAGAATGAATTGTTATAAAACAGAGAGACACAGTGAGTGTGACAGGACAAAGAGTCAGACCGTGCTCCATGACACTGCAAACTGTAAGCACAGAAAGCGACCTTTTACATATAAGTTAATTAAAGACAAAAAAAAATTTGAACATATGCAGTTCATAAAATTACATCAGTGGCATAGTGCAAATGACAGTTAACAGCATGTATATATTTTGACAAAATACTTGCAGTGAAGGCTGAACCACGCCAGGAGAGCAAACAAGCAGACATTACAACTAGCACACTTTTTTGTTTGTTTGTTTTTTGTTAGATTGCATTATGGACACAGTAGCATATTTCATATTGCATTACAGTGACAAACTTATTTTAAATAATATGCAGTGCTGTATCCTCTGCGTGTTCACTGTATGAAACAGTAGACTCATGCATGAAATACATTTCTCACATAGACCTGGTTTTCATCCTCGCCTGACCACTATGCAGTCCCACACAACTGGTGACAGCTCACAAACCTGACAGAAGACAATATATTATACTGATTTAAAATACACTACCTGTATAAGAAGCAATAACCCATGACAGGGTGTGTGGTTACTGAGGATTGATCAACACCCTGGCTGTGTTGTGAGGCATGAGGGCAAAGGCCCAGTGTCCTCACAGCACCCAGGGTGTTGATTATCCCCAGTAACCACACACCCTGGAGTGGGTTATTGCGCTTTGTCAGAGGGTGGGAATTTAGTGACAACACAGAACACGCTCTAGTTGCTGGAACATACTAGCTTAGTGTGTTGAAATGGTTTTGTTGAGAGATCAAATCAAATCAAAATATTATTTTGTAAAACAAAAGAAAATAAATTCCTCAGTTCTTATCGAACAAATGCACCACAGAGTGATCGTATATGACCAACAGGACCACCATCCTCTGTGTCCAACACCTATCTGAAGAATAGTTCATTTCCAGTCATTTTATACTGCCTACTTGATGACATCATAAGACATCTGATCCGCCCCTATCACTAATACAATAAAATAAACTGCTCTAATACATGAATTTCGGCGGTATCAGAGTCCAACAGATTAATTTTATTATATTAGTGATAGGGGTGGATCTGGGGTAGCAGAGCGAGGGAAGGCAGTGAACGTCACAGTCCTCTGCCGAATTCCTTGCGGCACTGAAGGAGAAGGTAAAGTCTACTAGAGGACGCGATTACAACAGCGAGAGTGTCTCTATCTGGTAGCTGTTCTTCTCTATAAACAGGTGCTGACCTTTTTTCCAGTTACAAGTGATTCTGATGCATGAATATTGGATAGCGAGAAGGGGGGGAGGGAAACAACAGAATAATCCTTCATTTTTGATTTTATTTATTTTACATGCATTTCTGCTATTACACCACAGCCCCATTCGCTTACTGCTGCTCCTCATATCACAACCCGCCCTCCCGCGGGACACCTGCACTCCAAAAATCAACATAAAAATGAGGGACAAGTAAATGGGGGGGTTCTTTCTTCCTTTTTCCAGGACTCCTTGTATTACAAAATAAACAATAATCTTATTGAATTTATGATTATGACAGGATTGCCTGATTACATTATAGGACAATAACACTCTCACTTAAACCTTGGTTATACCCCACCTCATGGACAAAAGGAAAACAGAGAGGACAGATAAGAGAAGGTTACCATAATAGGAGGCCAACCCTATTATGGTAGAAAGATAGATTACAGCATAAAAGGATTAAGGAAAAAAAAACAAGCACTACTGCAGTAGATTTTAAAGGAAAACAGGGGAAGAATAGAGAAGATGTCTATAGAGGGGTTTCCACACTATCACACGCTTATAACATGGGCTTATTGCAGTGTCTGAAAGAATAATTTTTGTTTTGTAAATTAATGAAATGTGTACATTTTGCTATGTATCCTTACTCTTAATAAAGTAGTGCCTGTTAAACATTGTCTTCTTTGTCTTTTTTTACACTTCAATTGCAGTAATATACTCGTATTTAAGGTCAAATTTATTTATGACTTTGATAACGGATGAGTGCACTGATCCCAGGGACTGTTTTCAGGCATGACCGGGCACGTAACACATAGCGTCGGGGTGACAGTGGAGTACAAGGTAACAGTAATACACATGAAACAGATTTGATGCAAGCAACAATAGTAAGCACAAATACACAGGTTTGATGCACAGGTCGATTTGAGAACAGTGAATACAAGGCTTCAGTATCGGACATGAGGAGATTTGGTACAAAAACAAACAAATCAGAGGCACAGTGTACAATGTGTGATGGCATCATCCAGTGAGCAAGTAATACACAGAATACTCAGTAAAAATATATATATACTATGTACAGGCAAGGAGTCAAATATTACTGTGAAAAATACAATATAACAGTTGTAGACAGGGAGTTGACTTGTGGGTAGGTGGGTAACCCTGGGCTGGGGAGTTGACTAGTGTGGGTTGGTGTCAGATCCCCTGGAGCAGCGGCAGGATGAGTTTGCCAGGAACCAGACTTTAAGGTGGAACTTGAAACTGGAGTGTGTGTCAATGGAATGGAGTTCAGCCTGTAGTTTGTTCCACTGCAAAGGGGCAGCTGCAGACCAAGCTCTGCAACCCATATTGGTGGATACCCTAGGAACAGCTAGAGGGGAGCACCATTAGAGCGGAGGATGGAGGAGCATTCAGGTTTTCAGAAGGGCAGTTGGGGGATTCTGGAGCCATGCAGATGACATTGTCTACCATGCAACAGAGGGCTAGGTCAAGCGACCTTGTAGCGGTCGCCATCCAAGGGTATTATAGAGGGTACAGTGGTGGGTGGAGAATGGGGCCAAAAAGCAAAGCGACAGGGTGCTGTTGTAGGCAGCGGAGAGTTTAGCCATGGCAGTAGCTGAGGTCCTGGCATAAATAGGGGAGCAGTAGTCAAGAATGGGAGAAGATTACCCTGGACAATGGCTAGTCTGGCTTCAGGGGTAAGGTATTGCCTGAATTTATAGGCGGCACCTAACTTTTGATGGAATCTTCTGACAAGAGAATTTGCATGCTCAGTGAAGGTAAGGGAGGGTCGAGCAGTACTCTTAAGTATGTGTAGGTGTTGGCATACTCCAGGGCTGGGCCGTCTGGGGTGAGAATGCGTAAGGGGACATGGTTTTTAGTTTTGGCCAGAAAGGGCAGTACTTAGATCCAAGCAGCGTGGATTTAGTTTTTTGGGAATTTACTAAGAGGAGTTTTTGAGAACCAGCTGTGGGCCGAGCATAGTTGTGGGAGAGAACTGAGGAGATTGTGGCTGTGGATTTGTCACTGTGGAAGAAGACAAGGTCATCGGCATACAGGAGAGAATGACAGTTGAGGCAGTCGAAGGGAAGCACATTAACGAATAAGGAGAAAAGGAGGGGACCCAGGATTGAGCCTTGAGAGACCCCCACAGAGACAGGCAGGGTGGGGGAGCAGGTTTGATCAATACACATGAATTGTGAGTGATCAGTAAGGTAGTTGGTCAACCAGCTTGTGACTTTCTGAGAACAACCAAGGAGGCTAAGCTTGGAGGTAAGGAGAGCATGGTTAACCATGTCAAAAGCCTTTGAGAGGTTGACGAAGACAGCCCCAGTGGCTTTACCATTATCCATGTTAGAGAGGATGTGGTCAGTCAGAAGGGTGAGGGCAGTGGCGGTGGAATGATTCTTACGAAAGCTGTGCTGTTGGTTGCATAGGAGGGTGTATTTGCCTAAGTACTCAGTGAGCTGATTGTGGACTGCTCTCTCGAGTAGTTTACTGAGATGAGGGAGGATGGATATCCGATGGTAATTGTCGGAGGATTTGGGGTCACCAGATTTAAGAATGGGGATAACCATAGCTATTTTCCATGGGTCAGGCATGGAGGAGGTGGATAGGGCAAGGTTAAAGATGAAGGTGAGTGGCCTGGCAATCACTGGAGAGATCAGCTTAAGGAAGGCTGGAGATAGTCCATCAGATCTGGAGGAGCCGTGGTTAGGTAGACCTTTGAGTAGCTTCACTGTGTCGTGTATGAAGAGGGCTTTAAAATAGAATGGGGGTATTTAGAGGTGAGTGGCAAAGCTGGAGGAGGATGGCAGTGTATCAGGTATTAGGGCTGTGCTTTGAGGTTGGGCAGTTGGCAGCTTATTTAGGTACATGGATAAGTTGGTGAACTTACAGTTGAAGACACTGGCCACATCGTGAGGGTCGGTCAGCAGCCTATCCTGGGAGTTGAGATGTGGTGCAGCATAGCTGGGGCGGGGGTTTAGGAGGGAGCTGACTGAGTCCCAGAATTTTGTATGGTCTCAAAGGTTGGCTTTTTGCAGATTGCAGAAGTGGATCTGTTTCAAAAATGTGGCCTATTGTTTACATTTGCTCCTCATGCGCCTGTAAGCAAATATTGCTAGGAAACACTACATTTTAAGAATATGCATTTTGTTATTTATTTTACATACCTGATTATATGTGATGTTTCCCAATGAAAGTGGTGTAGCAAAGTATTGTGTAACGGGTATGAACAGTAGGAGACATACAGCACAGAACCATGTTTCCTATAGTTAAAACATTTAGGCCCAGATATTCAAAAGGGTTGCGCCATGAGCAACAGGGTTGTGCATGCGCAAGTCCTACATTGAGCCATTCTGCGATATTCAGCAGGAGGCAGTTGCGCCACTGAAAACAGGTTGAGCAACAGCGCAATGCAAATGAATGCATGCTCAACAGGTGGGGAGGAACCATGCATAAACTGCACAACCCGATATTCAGTCGGGTTGTGCAGAGATGAAAGCGTAACCCAACCTGCGCCTGCACAACTTTGAGCCAAAAAAAGGATCAGTGTGAGGCCACCCCACAGGTGAGCTGCTGTATTGCAGGGCACAACACAGCAGCTGCCACCTGTGGCTGGCCCTCAACTCAGTCCCTGTGCTCCCCCACCAGCCCGATTGCGGGCAGAACGTGAAAAGAACCCCAAACATCTCCCTAATGCCCGATCGAGGGCAGAATGTATACTGACAACCCCCAGTGCCCGATCAGCAGGCAGAATGTATACTGACAACCCCCGCCCAAACATTCCAATGCCCGATCGCGGGCAGTACGTATCATGACAACCCCAACATCTCCCAATGCCCGATCGTGGGCAGTATGTATAATGACAACCCCAACATCTCCCAATGCCCGATCACGGGCAGAATGTGAAACACCCCAGTGCCCGATCGCAGGCAGAATAAAAGACCCCCCAACCCGAATATCTCCCTGGTGGTCCAGTGAGAGAATGCCCGATCAAGGGCAGAATGTCTATTGAAACCCTCAACATCTTTGGTGCATGTTCTTGATTGTTTACTTCATATGCCGCAGCCGCGGGCGGCTGTCGGGGAGCGGGTGGAGGGGCTTCGTGGGTGGGTGGGTGGGGGACACTAGACACCAGGGAGATATTTGGGTTGGGGGGTTTTTTACATTCTGCCCACGATCGGGCACTGGGGGTTGATACACGCTCTGCCCGCGATTGGGCATCGGGAGCTGTTTGGGGGAGGTGTTCAGAGACACATACTGCCCGCAATCGGGCTGGTGGGGGGCACAGGGACTGAGTTGGGGGCCAGCCACGGGTGGCAGCTGCTGTGTTGCCCTGCAGTACAGCAGCTCACCTGTGGGGTGGCCCTCAACTTGATCCTTTTTGGCTCAAAGTTGTGCAGGCGCATGTTGGGGTTGCGCCAGACAACTTCTGCACAGCCCGACTGAATATCGGGTTGTGCAGTTTATGCATGGTTCCTCCCCTTCATGTTGAGCATGCATTCATTTGCATTGCGCTGTTGCTCAGCCTGTTTTCAGTGGCGCAACTGCCTCCTGCTGAATATCGCAGAATGGCGCAATGTAAGACTTGCGCATGCGCAACCCTGTTGCGCATGGAGCAACCCTTTTGAATATCTGGGCCTATGTGTGTAGTGCAATTGGAGAAACACATTCTGGGTCACACTGTGCTGCATTACTAGCAGTACTGAGGAAACATGCAGTCTGATTTTTGGTCCATGTCAGACCGCACTAGTTCAGTGTGGAGCACGAAAAAATGCATAGAATAATACATTGCGGTTTCTGCATTTTACATTGCTATTTCTTATTGTTCTGTACCATACTGCAAGATGAACAGAGTACTTTGCTCTGTGTCCCTCACTGACTATACAGACTACCATTTAACTCCGTCTCTTAATTAATTCACAAAGTACCTTAAATTCGTTTTTTGGCCGATGGAAGAAGAAACATTACAGGACACAGTGCAATTTATTTAAACACAGACATGGACACAGCTACCACTGCATCACTAAAAGCAACAAAATACTGAAAACATATTATCTCCTGTGCAAAACATTAACTGCTGAATGTTGTATTTCATTCTAACTTCACAAGCCTTTTAAAATTGTAATGCAACATGGGAAACATGAAGTAATCCATTATTTTTAACAAATACATGAACTTCACTATAAGCGTAGATTTGCTGTGGAACTATATTACATACTTCACTTTGCAGTTCATAGTAAGTTGTGCTAATGTAATGCATTATATGCTTGGTTTCTCAGTGCTTCTTCAAGACAGCTGTTTTAAACAATATTACTCTGACCTCACTGTCTTGAAGGTGCTGTACTACTGTTGGTTTGCCATAGTGCTTACATCATTATTAGGTACCCCAACATAAAATTTAAATTTACAGTACCATGGTTCTGAAAATTTGCTAGGTTAAAGCCAAAACACTTGTCTGAACTATCAAATGCTACACAATGTGAAGGACTTGCATGTGTCTCACCAATGGCACTATTGCTACTAATAATTTTGGACTTCTGACCACTGTTGCTAACATCATTATTGCCCGTGATAACCTTAACTGTGGATTTCACTGTAGGGCTTTCATCAGTTATGTTGCCATCTGTTTGTTTACTACCAGCAGAACTTAGTAGTGCACTCCACTTTTTCCTGTCAGATGTAGAAGCAGTCCAATAATTCTTCAGACTAGTTACACAGCGGTGACCTGTGACCGACATTATTTTAGTGTGGCAAGTCCTCGTTAGACAAAATCTGGACTGCAGTACTTCTTATTGAATGGTTGGTGTACCTTCTAGATAACTTGGCTGCTTTGCAATAATTTAGGCATTATATTCCCTAAATAATTAATTCCCACTGGCTGCACTGAAAACCAGTATTGGTCCTGGGGGTGAAATTATCTCTTGGGATGCAAATATAAAGCTGGAGCACCAGGAGGGCATACACTCAAATATTCTTTGAATATTTTTACATTACATAACTCATTGCCTGGATCTGCAAATAAAAACCCTCTAAGGCTTTCTTTGTTGGCTTCCATCAGAGTACCATGATTTTTGGTGTGTGGGTTAAATGACAACGAGAGGTACTCCACACCATTTTCATCACTGTTAACTGAAAAAGAGTTCTGCTGCAGTTCTCTAACTCCCCGTCTGCCATGACATGCTAGTCCCAGTTGTAATTCATATCAGACACGTCTTACAAGGCCAGAAGGTGTGTTAGGCGATAGGGCTTCTGAGGATCTCAATTTAAGAAGGTCAGACTGTGTGATGGATGGGTGGTGTGACGCTGTATCCAAGCCTTCTTTCCTTATTTGTTTAAGGACTGAGGAAAACACATTATTTGCACCTTTGAACAATGGATCTGTTGTTATGTTAATTTGTCTATTATTTTCTACGTTATTCAGAAATTGATTCAGGCCTGCCCTAAGGCATAACAAAGAACTCACAGTATACAATTTCCCTTCTGTCCATCTCACACTTCCATAGAATTCTCTCAATATGCAAGCCAAATCTGCTACTGGTACTGTCTTAAAATCTATATTTTCATTTCTGCTTTGCAACCAAACAGTTAGTACATTTGTGGCCCACATGGTACTTTTTGTGTATTTTTTCATCTTTAGTTGTTGAACGCATCCATTTCAGATGGAGGCAAGCTGATATGTCTGACAGTTTTCACAGTACTTTTTGTTTCTTTGATTGTTGTGTTTCTTAATGTTAACAGTACTGTTCATTTCATTGCACTTTGAAACATCTTCATGTATGTCCCCTACATATTGCCATTGCTTATGTGTTTCACATCTGGTTTCCCTATCTCATTGTTAAGCAGTACCATTGATGACTGTTCCTGTGTCATATAAGTAGGTCTTGCCTGTGTGGCCAGTACACCTGCTTTCTGTTCTGCAATGCATGAATCCACATTAAAATCACAATTTGTTTTCTTCTCCATACATTAGGCAAGTATTTTTTTTTTTTACTCTTTCTTTATCCCTCCTACTTTCTGCCACTGATCACTCTCTCTCGGAGCTCCCTAATAGTTCCCCTTCTGCAGCTCCCTTGAGTAGTCTGCCCCTAGAGTACTAACGCTGGCCACATACCTGCAGAGCCTCGGATTACCCTCCAGGCAGGGTGGCAGAGATCCCCATATCTCCCCCAACACGACTGAGCACGGCATCGGAGTCTGCTCTCTTGGGTGCTGCCACGGACCAACAAACAGGCTCGCCACCTAGACCAGGGCAGGATTTTTCCTGATGTTCTGGTGCATCCCCAACGTGGGCATGCAATAGGAACAAGGCTGCTGGTACACGGTAGACGCACGCCGGAGCCAGTCCCTGCCAACGCCTACCCTACGTGAATGCCTCCCCATCTGGCACTGACCAACCTGAGGTTCCCCCAACAGGTGGTGGTAATGCAGCAGAGAGTACGGTACCCCTTCCCAGAGAAGGAGAGCTGCCATTGGGTGCTCAATACTTCTCCCTCCCTGCCGTCCCCCGTCGACCCGAGTCCGCTCCCGAACCCAGGTCGCTGGTATGGTGCAAGGTGTGGCGTCCAGCGCCTCAACCCTCAGTGCCACCGGGCTGGCTATTAGGCAAGTATTAATTACACTTCTCAATCAGTTGCTGATGCTGCACTGTACCTGACACTGACTTGTGCAGCTCTACATCAGTAGGTTTTACAGGACTATCAATAGGTTTTGTCTTCTGCAAACATTTCTTTGGAGACAGATCATTACACATGCCATTCACAGTCAAATACTGCTGCTTTGCTGAACTGTACAGGTCGAATACATCATTATCAACATTATTATCTGACTGTTTCTTTGCTGTTGTCATACCCACTGTAGTACATGCATGTACATCACTATTAAGGTCACATTTTAACTTTACTGGTGATTAACCATTTGGAAATTGTTTCTCAAGCCACTCCTCCATGATAAGGACCAAGCATTTTGAAAGCATATGCCATTTTTCTACTGCAACTTTCATAGCACACAACTTTTGTACCACACTGTCTTTTATAAGGCTACAGAAAACCATGATCAGGTGGATGCTTCACTTATTCTATTTCAGACACAAGTTTAAAATTAAAATACAACAAGATGAGAACAGGACAGACAGCACGATGATCAGCTTTGCTGTCTGCTTCCCAGATTCAAAATTTCCCACCTCATGTCACATGACCATAACCCACCATAGGGCGGGCACAGTATGGACAAAACAGTTCTCTATTGGTCTGATTATAACACTGACATCCATGCTCACTTTAAGTACAAGGATATGCAAAGATTCCACAAACATTCACTGTACGCCGGAGTGGGTGGCTGGGAGACATACAGGACCGCATACTTTTTCAGTGTCCGCATGGGCGGGTTGTTGGGAATGTATTAAAAAATAGACAGACCCGGGAAACAGCTCAGACATACAGTGTCCAGCAGGGATGGGTATGTGGGAATCAAGCACTACTGGGGGATGCCATTGTACTGCAGCAATTAAAAAAAAAAACAGGACCAGGAAGCTGCACGGACATACTCTGTCAACGGGGGAAGGGATTTAGCTCCTTCATCACTGTCCGCTGGGGTGGGTGGGTGGGAAAGAAATGTTGGAAGGAGGGTGCCATATGCCTGTCTGTTATGCATGCATCACTAACCCGCTGATGCATACTGCCTCCATGTTCAGAATATACTCACAGAAGAACAGTGTCCACAGGGCGGGTGGGTGGAAACCACAAATCTTGTTCTCCACTGCACAACCCATTACAGCACAGGGAGACACCATGGAGATACAGTACTTATTGATCAGCGTATACCAACATAGATGCGTATGGATTCATTCTACAGCCGCATTACTGTAAGTGTTAGTATATCACGGATTAATGTATGGCAACGCAAACTGAGTTCACCAATCACAGTGCACGTTTCATGTTGCCCATGTTATAAAAGACAATAACTTACATATGGACAAGTGGCTATAACAAAAAGTAAAGTGAATGACTGAACAGTTTAATTTAATTTTTTATTGTTGGGAAAACAATGAACTGTGAGTTAACGTGACAAGCTGCTAGACAGTTGCCAGTCAAACAGTGGCAGCTTTCCTGTCTGTCCCTCACTTCCGGTTACAGAGCAATAAATTGCAAAGCTCGCCTTCCAACACTTCCTACAGATATGAATATCAGAAAAATGAAAATAATCTATTAGTAGTGCATAACTTCATTGCGAATCCTCATTCATATCACCAGACAAGGCAAGCAGTAACAAGGAAATGAACTAATTGTTTACAATCCACTAGCTCTTTAATCCCTTAGATGTCATAGTCTGTAATATATGTATCCGCTGGTCATACAATTAATAAATGACTTAATTTCAGATTTTCTGCCTGTCCTCAGATGCATGAATGTTTTGCTGTCTCTAGTGTGTCCACAACAAGTACAATATTCACACCTGTAATTGCCATTAGGGAGACTCGGCAACCAAGTATTAAGTTTGTTTTTGTGGCAGTGTAAAAACTATACACTTGCAAATGTTTTAGGTTTTTACAGTGTCTGTAGCGCATGCTCAGTCCCCCCATATTTTTAAAGGCATCATAAGTTTGCAAAACATTCCGATGTTGCTTAAGGATCTGTCACTTTCCACAAGTCAGCATTACAAGTTGCCACAAAATTAATTTGTTGTTATCACTCTCGTCTCTCCTTAGGTCTTAACCTTTTCTCCCTCTTTAGTGTTTATGCCTGTATATAAGCTGTTGCTACTATCCTATAGTTCCTTTCCAGAAAATGTCTGCCCATTTCTTTTGTCTTGTGAGCACAGTCATTGTCATCATTGCACTTTTGTCTCACACATACCATTTGGCTGTGTAGAGTGTTGCTTCTGAAATGTCGAGGTGACTGTTAGTATATAAGAGGGAATTTCTCTCCATCGGTTTTTGAAAGACGCTTGTTTACAGTTTTCTTTATTTTTAAATCCAAAAAGTTTATTTCCGTGTTGCTGCTCATCCAAGTGAATTTGAGATTCCTGACACATCAGTTAATATATTCCATGAATGCTGACAGTTCTGTGTCATTCCCTTTCCAAATAAGGAGGCAATCATTTATGCATGTTTTTCATTTTACCATGTATTGCCCGAATGGGTTCAATTCTCCGCATATTTATTTCTATTTATTCTATTTTATTTATTGTGCACCAGGATTAAAATATACCTTTGGACCAAAGGTTCTTTTACAAAGGTTCTGCGTCCGATACAATCAATGTACGAATAACTGGAGTGGAACAGATGCAAACAATGTCAATTACTTAAGGATAAAATAGCATCAAGGATACAAAAAAAAACAAGAGCAGAAAGAGGAGAACAGGGTGGCAGAGGGTGAAACATAAGAGGCAGTCAGAAATGTGACATTGCCATATAAGTGCTGCTGGCTTCATAAGTGCAGGGAAGGGCAGGTGGGTGTAGGTGGAGGAGGAGGAGCTGGGAAGGAAGGTGAAGGGGAGAAAGTAGGGATATAGGGAAAGGGGACTGGGGCAGGCGAGAGGCAGGCTGAGAGCAAAGGAGGAGTTGGAGGTAATGCAAGTGAAGGGAGGGGAGGGAGTGGGGTGATCTAGGGGGTGAGGCTCGGGAGGACATGGAGGGAGAGAGGACTGTGGTGAGGTGTATAAGAGGGATGGATAAAACAGTGTCGGTAAAGGGGAGGAAGGGGTGGGATGGGGAGGAGGTATAATGAAGGGGAAGAATAGCAGAGGCAGGGGTTGGGGGAAAGGAGGAAGCATGGGGTAGAAGAAAAAATTACTCACCATAGTAACTTGTTTCTTCAAAGGGATCACTCATTATAATTAAACTGATGCAGTCATCCTCCTGTGTTGAACTGCCCGGAGAGACTGAATGCTATGCAAATGACAGAACTCTCATTGGCTCATGCCAATTTCAAACTGCTGCCCTAGCAACTGCTGCACTGTAAGTGCTTCAGATTCTTAAGGTGCCTAACTGGGTATAATACCCCCTAGCTAATCTTTGCATAATAAAGAAAAAACTACCCCCCCCCCCCAAGATCAAAAATCCCCAAGAGACAGGCCTAAAAGGAGACTATAAGGAAACCAACTGGTTCAAAGAGTGAGTCTCTAATCTGGCCTATAAGTAAGCATTAATCCACAACAAAGTAGGGCTCTACTAGGGAATTAATGCCCGGTTGGGGGGCTTGGGTATGAAGCCACAGGCTGAGGGCCTCCAACCACCAGCCAGGCAATAATTCCCAACTTTGGAGTGAACTACTGAGCTTGTAACATGGCAAGTGCAAGGTCAGTATTGTTACAGTACTATTTGATTTACAATGAGATAAAATTGTCAAGATCAGTAATACCACTTGAGAAACTATGCTGGAGTTTCGTGCTTTTGAAACACTAAAGATCTAACAACGTGCATGTGCACATTGCACGCTTCACATACATTAATGTAGTGATGGGAAATTCAGAACAGATGCTGACATAACATTGCTGTCTGAAACAGACAAAACATGAAGTTTTTTTTACTTCTGAGTGACCGTTTTCATGTATTGCCCTTCGTTGTTACATCGGCCAGATACATGACAGTACTGCATTGTGGGAAACATGTATTTTTACATATTTATCCCCCAGAAAATGTGGCAACACTGCTCTATTTTCCTGTGTGGAAACTAATTAATGGTGACCACTTCATTTCACTAACAGCACTGGGTGCGTATGTCGGAAGGAATGGTAGGACATGTTTATTGATATTCACCTACGTCAGCGGCAGCGCCAAAGCAGATCCTGGTACTGGGGGCATGTTTCAGCAGATCACTCCTGACCGTCACCACACTTGGTTGCTCGACCGCACTACTTGTGATAGCTGGAGTATTTGCTTGATCCTGAGAAAAGCCGTGTTCAAATTGTTAGTTTGCCACATTCCCAACTTCAGCAGCATGCACTAGCGGGCATTACTAGGGAATTAATACCCACAAGATGCATGTCACATGTCCTTGTTTTACCAATTGGAAGTTTGTATTTTACACACTATTAATTGCAATGTTACAAATAACATTAAAGCAGAGATGCAGAACAAAATTCCCTCCACTTTTTTTTTTTAAAGGGTCTAGTAGGGGAGGCAGCATGGGTGCTTTAATCATAATGAGTAATCCCTTTGAAGAAACAAGATTACTATGGTGAATGATTTTTTCTTCTAACCCCAGGAATCACTCATTATGATTAAACTGATGTAGACTACCAAGCAGTACCTCTGGAGGCTGGGCAGAGAACCTATTTGGGGAACAGGTTCTGCAGAACTGCTGTGCAAAACCTGGCATTACTTCTGGATTGTAGATCCAGGCTGTAGAGCTTTGTGAAAGTGTGCACTGTTTTCCATGTAGCTGCTTTGCAGATTTCCAGTAGTGGGGTATCTCTTGAAGCTGCCACTAACGCAGCTGTACCCCTGGTGGCATGTGCCCTTAGGCCCAGAGGTACCTGTTTACCCACATTACTGTAACAAAACTGTATACATGCCACTATCCAGCGAGCAATTGCATGTTTTGTGGCAGCTCTGCCCCACCTACTTCGCCATAAGTGAGGAAAGAGCTGTGTCTGTCCTGGTCTGTATGCCTTCGCTCTGTCAATGTAATGGCTCAGTGCCCTCTTGACATCGAGGCAGTGAAGCTTCCTTTCTGGAGAACTGGAGTTCTCTGTAAAAAAACAGGTAGAGTCATAGACTGATTCAAGTGAAAATCAGGTACCACTTTGGGGAGAAATTTCCTATTGGTCCTTAGGACCACCTTATCCCTACGAAATGAAATGTAGTCCACTTCTGTAAACAGGGCTTGCAGCTCACTGATCCTCCTGGCAGAGGTGATAGCCACTAGAAACACAGTTTTCCAGGTGACATACTTCAGGTCTGCAGTTGCCATATGTTTGAATGGTGGCTCCATCAGCTTGGCAATGCAGATGTTTAGATTCCAGGTTGGGACGGGTTCCCACAGAGGACGGTGAAGGAGGTTGAGACCCTTTTTATATCCCGAAAACTGGATGAGAGGCCATGGACCTTTCCTTACCAGCTCACAGGTAAGCCGAGACTAAAGCCAGGTGGACCTTTAGGGTTGAGGGCCTCAATCCCAATGAGTGCAGGTGTGTCAGGTAATCCAGGAGAACAGCAAGATCAGCCCTGGAGAGGTCAGTACCCTTACCTGAGCTCCAAATGGAGAACCTCTTCCACTTAGAGGAATATGTTTTTCTAGTGGAAGGTTTTCTGGAGCCCCCAAGCGCTGTCAGGATTTGTTCTGACAGCTTGAGGTTAGCAGACTCTAAGTCTTCAAGAACCAGGCCTTGAGTCTCTGTGATTTGAGGTTCGGATACAGGATACTGCTCTGAGAGGAGGTCAGCAGGTTGCGCCTCCTGGGCAAGTGAATTGGAGAGGTCACTGACAGAGTCAGTAGAAGCGAGTACCAGTGCTGCCTCGCCCAGTCTGCTGCCACCAGTATCATTGTTGCTGCTTGGAACTTTAATTTCAGTAGGGGGCCTGCAGCAGTACAGGGGCAATTGGTGATTTTCTGCAGAGGCAAAAAGATCCACATTTGGAGTGACCCACCTTCTGAAAACTGCGTTGAGGATCTGAGGGTTCAGTGACCGCTCATGGTGGTCCTAACTTATCCTGCTGAGAGAATCTGCTAGTACATTGTCCTTCCCTGGAAGGTGTGTGGCTGATAGAGATACCTGCATGGTGTATGCCAGGGACCACAGCTTCATTGCCTCTGTGCAAAGTGGGGCAGACCTGGTTCCTCCTTGTTTTTTGATATAGTACATGGTTGTGGTGTTGTCTATCCTGACTTGTACCACCTTGTTTTGCAGATGTGGGGCAAACGCCAATAGAGCCAGGTACACCACCCTGAGCTCCAGTAGATTTATGTGCATCAGGGACTCTTGAGGAGACTATGTGCCATTTGTTGTGTGATCCAGCATGTGTGCCCCCCAACTGAGAAGGGAAGCATCTGTTGTGAGAATTAGGGAGGGCTATTCCCTTAGAAAGGGTACACCGACCCTTAGGTTGTGTTCGTCCAGCCACCATTGAAGTGCCTACAGTAGGCTGTGGGTGACTGGAACCAGTTTGGACTGTGGGTCTGTCTTTTGTGACCAGTACTGTCTCAAGTGAAACTGGATGTCTCTCATCTGTAATCTGGAACCTGGCACCACTGTGGTGGCAGCTGTCATGTGCCCCAGTAGCCTGAGGAATTCCCTGGCTGACTTGGGCTTGCCCAGCATGAAGGAACTTGCAATCTGTAGGATGCTATCCACTCTGTCCTGGGGCAGGAAAGCTCTGCCCAAGTTGGTGTTCAGCTCTGCTCCAATGAAGTCCAGCACTTGTGCTGGCTCTTGCTGCGATTTCTGCTCATTTATGAGGAAACCTAGGGATTTCAGCATAGATTTTGTGAGTGCCAGTGACTGCTTTGCATGTTGCAGGGACTGGCCTACAATTAACTGGTCGTCCAGGTAGGGGAAGACTGTCACACCTTGTTTTCTCAGGTATTCAACCACCACTGCTAGGCATTTTGTGAATGTCCTTGGTGCACAAGTCAGACCGAATGGGAGTGCTGCAAATTGGTATTGACCTGAGACCAGTCTGAACCTCAGGTACTCTCTGTGAGTTGATCTGACAGGAATGTGAAAATAGGCATCCCTTAAGTCCAGGGACGCCAACCAATCTCCTTTTTGCAGTGTGGGGATGATTATTGAGAGAGTCACCATTTTGAACTTTGGCTTCAGAATATGCTTGTTCAGAAGCCTTAGATCCAGGATAGATAGCCAGTCCCCATTTTTCTTTTTGGTAAGGAAGTATCTGGAATAGAAGTCTCTGTGCCTTTGGTTTAGGGGCACTGGTTCCATTGCTTTGATTGATAGGAGGTGCTTTACCTCTGGATTCTGTCTGCAGAGGTGACTGAGGCAAAGGTTCTTGTTCTCAGCTTGGGAAGTGATTTGAAGCTGAGTGACAGCCCCAGGCTCACTACCTCCAGGATCCACTTGTCTGTGGTGATGGCATGCCAAACCTGGAGGTAGTGAGTCAATCTGCCACCCAGCAGTGGTGGTGAGGGTGATGGGGGGATGACCTGTACCAGCCCGTTAGAGATTCTGTGTGGGCTGATCCTGGTTTGTGGTGAGGGAGAAGCCTGTCTCATTGCCCTTCTACCCCTCCCTCTAAAATAGCCTCTCACCTGCTGGTAGACCTATGACGCCTGTGCTTGGAAAAAAGGTCTGGGGTAGGATCCCCTACCCCTATCCCTGCCTCCCCTATTTTGGGCCCTATAAGAGGTGGAAGGCTTTTCTTTAGAATTACTTCAATAGGTGCCCTTATATTCCTCCACTCTTTTCATGTAGGTCTCTGTTTTGTCACCAAATAAGGAATTTTTCTCGCATGGAAAATCCATAGCATTAGCTTGAGTGTCCAAGGTTAGGTTGGTAGCTCTTAGCCAGGCAAATCTCCTGAGGGAGACAGATAAAGCCATCAATCTGGTTGCGGTGTCATTAACATCCACTGCCATGTGGAACTGATATTTGGTGGCATCAAGGGCAGCCCTTGCCGTTTCTTGCAAGTCAACTGCCACTTTACCTGGAACTTCATCAGACAGAGCAAGAACAGAATTCCATAGTGCCTTCTGACATTGAACAGGAAAGGCCCATATAATTTGCCTACCTAACAACGAGTGAGGCAGCCATATACCCCTTCTTTCCCATGGTATCCATCTTTCTTGAGTCCTTGTCAGAGGGATGGGTTGCTAGGGGGATCCTGGCCTTATCACAGGCAGCAGCCTGGACCACTCCTTCAGGATCAGGGTGACTGAACAGAAAATCAGCAGTGGTTCTATCCAGCTGATATTTCTTATCTATTTTCTTGTCCACTCCAGATATTGGAATTGGAGTGTTTAATATTTGTAGCACAGCCTTTTTTTAAAGATTTGTGCATAGGCAACAGAAGGTGTTTTGTGGGAGCTAATCCCATCATATCCAGGAAATCTGCTTCCTCCACATCATCCTCCATCTCCTGGAGGGGGAGATTGAGGGTATCCACCATATTCTTTACAAAGGCATAGTGAGAGGTATAGTCCTCTGGTCCCCTGGGAGGGGAGCCAAAGTCCTGCTCTGGGGAAACCTCTGGTTCTGTAGGTTCCCCTTTATATTCCACTTCATCCTCCTGTGGATTACAAGACAGAGGTTGAGGTTCCTGTGGTGCTGGGACTTGCACAGGAACCAGTGCAGCCAGTGTGGAAACTGGGACCACAGCCTGTAAGGCTTGCAAAATCTGTAAAGCCTTTGCAATGTCCTCAGCTGAGGGCATATTCTGTTTGTCTGCTGGGAGTTCCTTAGCCTTCTCGGACAGAGGTGCAGTGACATGCTTTTCTTTGTATTTTTTCTTAAGTGGGACAGTTTCAGCTACTGTCTCAACAGCCTTTTTAGATTTACCTTGCACAGTCTTATCTGACCCCTTGTCAGTATTCTTGGGCTTACTCCTGTCCTTATTTGGGACAAAGGAGTTTTCTTCTGCAGTACTAGCAGAGGCAGACGCCATTTCCCCTAATTCTTTAGATTTCTTTTTCAAAGTCGCGGGACAGAAAGTTTTACAAATTTCACAGTTTGAAAAAATATGACTAGTTCCCAAACAAAACACACAGAGAATGCTTGTCTGCTTTTGCTATAACCTGACCACAAGACTCACAATATTTAAACCCAGTGAATCCTGTGCATATTTTCAGGTTTATCAACAGGGACCTCTGACATTGAGCAAAGTACAGAATTTAGACATTTGTGAAAAATAATAGGTTCCCTGGAAGTGACAAATTTAAATATGGAACCGAGAGCTAATCGGTTCCCTAACTGGAGAGGGAACCAAAAATAAACTAAATTTAAATAAAAATACAAACTGTCAACGGATCCAAAGGGGAACCACTGAGTAAACAAGAATTAATGCTAAATTTGAGGTAAAAACCTCACAGAGAACCATGAGTCCCTCAGTTCCACGGAACCGTGAGAGAACCGCAAAAAATTATAAAAAACAGTAAAACACTAATAAACTATACCAAACTAACTTATAAGGGCAGCAATCTAAAATTAATAGCTTAAAATGATACTTATCAACCAACTTAAAGGATCTGAAGTAAGTTGAAGGAGAGCTCTCCGGGACTTCTTCACTAGGCAGGCAGAGTAAAGAATCTGAAGCACTCAAGAGTGTAGCAATTGCTAGGGCAGCAGTTTGAAATTGGCATGAGCCAATGAGAGTTCTTGCATTTGCATTGCATTCCATCTCTCTGGGCAGTTCAACACAGGGAGGTAGACTGCATCAGTTTAATCATAATGAGTGATTCCTGGGGTTAGAAGACAGGGAGAGGGAGTAGAGTAGGGGGTTGAGGGGGGTAGAATGAGAAGGAGTGCCATGAAAACCTAGTGGATACAGTCGCAGCTGCTGAGATTGGTGAGGTGGTGGAGCAGTTTACTTATTATAGGGCCAAGCTTATTCTCAGCAGTGACTTCTGGTGGGAGTCCATTCGACAGGGAGGGAGCCCTGACATAGAAGGAGCACTGGGCCAGGGAGGTTCAGCAGAAGAGAACCAGGAGAGATGATTTGTTGGAACTGTGGGTGCACCAGGTGTGAGGGGTCGGCAACATAAAGGCATGAGATGCTGGAGGAGTAAGGCAAAGGCAAATTTTATTTTCTAGGAGGCAGGTCCGGTAGGCTATCCTCCCTTGGAGGTGGAGCCAATTAGACTGTTTATAAAGTTCACAAGTATGCATACTTTTCCAGGCTCCGGTGACAAGACAGCAGTACTTATTCAGTGCAGTTTTAATTCTTTTTAAGCTAGTATCAGTAGCAGTAGCAGACCCATAAAAAATTAGTCCATAGTCAATTTGGTGCCACAAGTTAATATACCCCCAAGGAAAACATCCCCTAAGTAACTCTATTATATTAGACCCACCTTGTACAAAGAAAGCCAGTCTGAGATATAATAGTTTAAATGTCTCGACATGCAGATCACATAATAGGCTTGGTGATACGACTCTGCAGAAAAGTTTAGCAAGACACTGGAATGAACTGCTCAATGACTTGAAGTCTATACAAAAACATTCTACTTTTAGAGTAACCTTAAATAGACACTTACATTCCAGCTGTATCTGTTTTAGATGAATGTATGATTATCTGTATTTATTGTGTCTAAATGTAAAGTGTTTAGTATTGTAATCTGTTAAGGTTTCTTTTATTGTGTCTTTTGTAACCACAGGACATTGTTAAAAATTGGGGTAAAACCCTAACAATTTGTATCCTGTATAAGAATAAAATGTTATCATCATCGTCATCAATTATCAGCAGGACAGAGCTGGATATGGCTATGCGCATTGCCTCAGTGGTAAGGTAGTGGCGATGGCGATAGAGGATCCCTATCCTTGAATTTAAGGCTTTGGAGAGGAGTCTAATGTGAGAGTTATAGGAGAGTGAGCTGCCTAGCGTAATCCCAAAGTATTTGAACTCCTGTACTTGATACAGTGGGATGTGATGACTGTTCAGCATAGTTAAGCTGGCAGTTCTATGTTTGCTGTGAGAGTTAAAGAACGACATAGACTTGTTTTTTTTTATAGTTCAACAGTTTATGCTGTCAAACCATTTTTCAGCAAGGCTAAAATTAGCCTGTAGATCATGGGAAAGAAGAGATGGGTTAGTGTGAGTAGAAAAGAGGACGGCATCATCTGCGTACGGCATCATTTTGTTGTGGCAGGCTGACGGGAAGGTGTTGATAAAAGGCTAAGAGCAGCGGACCAAGGATGGATTCTTGGGTACCCCAGATCACACAGGGAGGCTGTTGGATAGTGAGTCACTGATCTTAACTTGTTGGCACCTACCCATTAAGTAACTTTCAAACCAGTTGGTGACCTTATGTGAGAGGCCTAGGGTGGGGAGGGAGTTCAACAGGAGGTGGTGATTAATGGTGTCAAAAGCCTTGGTCAGATCTACATACACCACACCTAACATATGTTCCCAGTCCAAGGCCTTTTGGATGTGACTGATAAATTCAAGCAGGGCCGTGGTAGTACTGTGGACCTTTCTAAATCCATATTGCTGTGGACACTGTATGTTGTATTTGTCGAGGTATTCCAACAGTTGGTCCTCAACAATGCACTGGAGTGCTTTAGAAAGTGGGGGGGGGGGATTGAAATGGGGTGGTAATTGTTATAAAGAGACCTATTACCACTCTTGTGAACTGGCATGACGACAGAAAATTTCCAAAGCTGGGGGAACTGTCTGAAGGAGAGCGAGAGGTTTAGGAGTTTGGTGAGGGGGAGTAAGAAAGGGAAAGAAGTTTTAGATCCAGGGTGGGATATATGTGGGATTCTTCCCAAAAGCCCACATATAGGTTTGTCCACTAGGGGCAAAGGTCGTCACCATTATAAATAGACTGAAAGACTTGCTACTGCATAGTGTTTACACCGCCAACAAGAAAACACCTAGTGCTTGGTTGCAGAGTCTCCCTAATGGCAATTACAGCTGTAATAGTGTAAACACTAGAGACAGAAAAAATATTAGCACATCTGAGGAGTGGCAGAAAATATGAAATTAAGTAATTTTGTAATTGTATGAACAGCAGTGTTATCTATAGGCTGACACATCTGTGCAGATTGTCCTACAATGATCAAAGAGATGCCGCAAATATCATATAGGAAAGCACAAAACAGCTATCCACAGTAACAACTTATGCCATGGCAAGGCATTCTGAAGACAGTAACCATGTTCAGTGGCCCAATGACATTTCAACGGACTTCACAAGGGGAAATTAAATGCAAGAGAGAGTGATCCAACATAAGGCTTTTTGGATACATACATTACAGACTAGGACAGCTAAGGGGATACAATGAGGCCATTCCATTGTATGGATTCTTATAACATGCAAAAGCTCCCTCACCCCCACATGGATACAGAGACATTGTGATCTGATACAGACCTTATAATGTGCCCGTTCCACAACAGAGCACTGCAGGCAGACCACACTCCTAAAGCCGCTCAGCTGATTGCTGACTGGCTCTATGCAAATGAAAGGACTGAAGCACTCTCTCATTGCAGCATTTCAGTCCTTTAAAGTACACAAAGTTTCCGCCCATCAGACTGTGACCAGCTGTTCGGAGGACTTGGCTGGTCATTGGTCTGCAATGCTGAGCCCATTGCAGATCAAAATGTAATTGCTCAGCAGTGACACACCTCTGAAATGCTGTTAATCCTAACAAGATGTTTCTTGCACCTCACAAGGAAACATAAAATGAAAGTGCAACCCTCATCTTCAGGCAGCATGGCAGCTGTCCTGCAACACTGTCCTGGATGGTGGCAGGCATAGCCCAGGGAACTTCCATGTCCAGAGGTATACAGTGTTACTACTTGCAAAGAGTCCTTTGCACTCAACACTTCAGGTTGCTGGACTGCCTGCAGGAGTTTGTGGATGTGGGCACCTACAGGGTGGAACAGAATATAGTGGACTACTGGACTTTAGGCACTCGACTTAACTGGAGGGCTTCAAATTAAGTTCATTTGTTCAATTAGAAATTGTGGGACAAAGTACCCCAGTTCACCAGCTCATATGCAGTTCATTACGGTAATTTGGTTCCAAACAACCATTCAAATCCTCTGTCAGTGAGAGCTCTACATGTCATCCGTGATAGCAGCCACCTGCTGTGGTGCATTTCCATATTGCCTTGCATCCCAGCAGTGTCCCTCAGAACATGGTCTCTGACACGCTATACTTTTACATAGCTTATGAGTGCAAAAAAACAAGAATTTCAGTACTCACCTTTTGTCAGATAATGACTCCTGTACAGAGGGCCGTTTCTGTTGACGAGGAGTAAGAGTCCATGAAAGAAGTCAAACTAACCTTCCCAGGAACCGGCACAGCCCAAGAATTTGTTGTCAAATAGCCTACTACATATGTGAATGATGGATTAATAAAGGAAAAGAACACAGAAAACATTGTGAAGGTTTGGGCTGTGCTGGTTCTCAGGAAGGTCAGTTTGACTTTTCATTTCCTGAACAGCTTACAAACAGCCTATCTTTACTTCTCAGGCAGTGCTGTGCTGGCATGATAGGTAGTCTGAGATGAAGGGTTAAGATGGTTGTCTGTTGAAACTAGAGTAGTTGAGGGGATGTATATGGTTACTATAGCATAGCGGTAGAAACAGAGACATAGAAAGTGTTGGCAGGAAAGGACCAGTAGTCCTATCTAGTCTGCCCTATTTTCCCTGCCTATTACTGCACCGTGATCTCTATTTGGTCACAGGTGAACCTCCCTCCTCCCTTTCCTCTACCTATTATACCTACATGCCAGTCCCATACATGCTTGAAGCTCTGCTCTGTCTTTTCCCCCACCACCTGCTCTGGTAGGCCATTCCAGGTGTCCACCACCCTTTCTCAGGGCAGTTTTTATGCATAGGCTAAGTAGGCTGCAGCCTAGGAGCACCGGCTGTTTAGGGGCACCTGCGAATAAGGCACTGAGATCTATGTTTTTGACCACCTGTTCATAGTCTCTGTTGGTGCTGCCTGAATCCACTTAGCACTTGGAGCCTGGCCTTGCGGCACACTGCAGAAACACACATACATATACACACACACTCACATCACAGGTTTAACTAGCATGATAAGTCAGAGTCTGCCTCCAGCAAAAAACAACAAGCCTGTCCTGACTCCTGCTGTGACCCCATGCTATCATTTGGCTCCCCTTTCTCCATTCTCCCTTCCACTATGTCTCCACTGAAAAAATGCTTATGCTGAGTTGTCTCTTGCCCCCCCCCCCAAGTAAATGTCCCTGCCTCCCAGTCCTGTTCCGTCATTCACTGACATGGTGCTGAACCTTCCCAATCAGTGGTGAATTTGGATTTCAAAATCCCACTGATGCCAAATTGCTTAGAGCGCCATGGGAATGCTTTGCTAAGTGTGTGTAAGAAGGCCACATTTCAGGCAGCTTTTCTTTCCTTCGGACAGTGACTTGGCATTGATTCAGTTCTGACATTCTGCGGCACATCAGCACTGTTGGGACTTGGAAGCATAACTCTTGGCACCGATGACCAATGGCAATGTTTCTGTTTTTATGAGCATTGAGCAGAATAAAGAGGTTTGATTTTTTGCTGGGTTTTCCCTCAGGTAAGTGAAAATATTGAAGGATTCGAAGAGCTGACCCACTACATTACTAACTCCTTGTGTAAACATCCTGGATCAGGCTCACCAAATGCACAAAGTTCAAGTGCCTCTTTGTACTTCCATTTGTACCAACTATCCTTGTGAAAGTCACCCAGTGGTCTTTTGTTACTACACAGATCTGACTGGGAATTCATTGCATTTCCATGTATTTCCTCAGTGAGACACAATTGTAATAAGTTAGTTTCACTTATTTTCAACTTTTTTAGTCTGAAGAAACTGATTTTTCACTGCTTCATGCAACTCAGGGCTGAGGCTGACTTAGAAATCCTAGGAGAAAATCCTGTACCCTTCCTCCATCTAATAGATGCTACCATCCTTTCAAAGTCTGTGCTCCGGGTTTGTTCTTGTTATGTTTCATCCACAATTTCTGGCTTTGAGTCGGAGTCAGTGCTCATGCCTTGGTGGGCCAAAGAAAAGGCAGAACTAAAGCAGCCAATATGCAAATTATACCAATGGATTTTCAAACAACCATTGCACACAAGTAAGGAGAGAGAGTGATTAGTGAAATGCTGAAGCCACTCCTGTCTGATTAACAAATCAGTAAAGAAACCACCAAAACCCCACAGCAATAAAACCAAACTATGTTCTGTGCAAGGGAGACCAGTTGAGCTCCAGACAGGCAACTAGTAGGTAGGCAGACACGCACGCAATGGCATCTGATTTAGCAGCCAAGATGCCAAATATACAAAACTTGTAACACAGAAAAATGCACAATACTGGTCCTATTAGATGGAGATGCAGTAACAACTTGATCCATAAACAAAACAAAACTGCACTCCAAGTGGTGTAGTGAAAAACGTGGTTTGTACAGGAGTCATGCAAACAATAAAAAGATGGTACTGTATGCAATGTTGCCATCCTCTGAATTGAGGAGGGGGTACATGAAGTTTCTAGCCTATGGGTGCCATCTGAGTTAATGCAGCCCTGCTTTTTCTGTGAAGAAGTATTATCTAACATCCTTCTTAAACTTCCCACCTCCAGTTTCATAGCAAGCCCCCATGTTCTGGTGCTCCTCTTCTGAAAGAGACTCCATTTCTGCACTTTGTTTACCCAAGTGAGGTTCTTATAGATCTTAATCATAGCCTCTCTCACCATCCTCTCCTCCAGGAGTATATGCTGATCTCCTGTAGTCTCCTCCTGATGGTTTCTCATGCAGCCCCTGCACCATTTTGATGGCCCTCCTCTGGACTGCTTCCACCCTGTAAATGTCCTTGTGGAGGTGCAGCTTCCAGAACTGAACACAGTACTCCAGCTGAGGTCTCACTAGTAGTGGTACAGTGGCAACACTATTTCTCTTTTCCTGCTAGAAATC
The DNA here is from genome assembly GCA_016271365.2 of Neoceratodus forsteri. NCBI lineage: Eukaryota > Metazoa > Chordata > Ceratodontiformes > Ceratodontidae > Neoceratodus > Neoceratodus forsteri. The sequence goes on along the minus strand of CM028137.1, from coordinate 334,624,344 downwards.
CATTTCACTATGCACCCCAGCATCTGGCTAGCCTCACCTACTGCCTTGTCAGGCCATTCTGTCACTTTGAGATATAGGGATTGTGTGAGCAAACATACACAACAAGGCAATTGTGATCGAGAGGGTTTCCGTGGTAACAGATGACCACGGAAACCTCGAAGATCTAACTTCTTCTTTGTTTGTGTATGCTTGCTTATACATATTTATAGTGTATGGGCAAGCATAATCAGCATCCGTGATCCCCAAACAAGTCTACCTCTTAAAATAAGGCTTACTTTGAGATGTTGTAGCAGCTGCAACTTCTGCATCGCCGTGGGCGCTCAATTGCACATGCACGAATGCGTCGATCTTGTTGTGCTGCACGGTGACACACTCAGTGCAGCACAACAAGACAGTGACACACTGAGGCAAGCACAACAACCCTGTTGGGAGCATGGATTTCCGTGCTCAACCGCTTTCTACAATACACTATAATCAAATATCAGTCCCTCAAGGTCCCTCTCTTGCTTGGTGACTGTAAGTACCTCCCCCCCATCTTATGCATAGCCCCTGGGTTTCCCCACCCCAGGTGCATGATTTTGCACTTTTTGGCATTGAAACCCAGTTGCTACACCCTAGAACCTAGACCACACCTCTAGTTTCCCCAGATCCCTTTGCATTCTTCTCCACCCCCTCCTGGGTGTCGACCCTGTTGCAGATTCTTGCATCATCTGCAAAGAGACACACCTTCCCCTCCAGTTCCTCAGAAATGTCCCTTATGAAGGCATTAAAGAGGACAGGTCCAGTTACCGAATCCTGTGGTACTCCACTGGTCACACTCCCGTCCCCCGAGTGACTGCCATTTAATACCACCTTCTGCCTCCTATCCTTCAACCAATTAGATACCCATTATATCACCTTCTCCCCACCCCAGGTTGCTAAATTTCTTAATCAGTCTCCTGTGTGGTACAGGTGTTAAATGTCTTACTGAAGTGCAGATAGGCCACATCCACTGCCTTTTCCTGATCCACCTCCATAGATACCCAGTCAAAGAAATCCATTAGATTTGTTTGACATGATCTTCCTGCTGTGAAGCCATGCTGCCAGTGAACCTGCAGCCCATTTGCCTCCAGGTATTCCATCAGTCTCTCCTTCAGCAGGGTTTCCACCAATTCCCCACCATTGAAGTGAGACTAACTGGTCTGTAATTGCTAGCTCCTCCCTTATGCCGCTCTTATGCAGAGGGACCACATTGGCTCTCCTCCAGTTCTCTGAAAAGTACAGTTGTAAGAACTTACAGTAACACTAAACCAAACAAAAGAAGCACTCTGGGTAGTGGGGTTGATGCCAGTCCATTTACAGAAGAAAGAGTCCTGAAAGAACTCCTAAAACTCAAGGTGGACAAAGCAATGAGGCCTGAGGGGATTCACCCTAAAATCCTAAAAGAGCTAAGAGAGGACCTAGTGACACCACTAACCACTAATTTAACAAATCATGGGAAGATGGGGTGGCACCTGAGGACTGGAGGAGGGCAGATGTGATTCCCCTTCACAAAAGTGGGAGCAAGGCAGAAGCAGGAAACTACAGACCTGTTAGTTTGACCTCAGTGGTGGGGAAAATGATGGAATCACTTCTTAAAGAAAGAATTGTTCAGTACCTAGAGGCCAGAAGGGCACAGGATCCAAAGCAGCATGGATTCACAACAGGAAGGTCATGTCAGACGAATCTAATCGATTTCTTTGACTGGGTGACCAAAGTAATAGACCAGGGAGGGCTGTGGATATGGCCTACCTAGACTTTAGCAGGCATTTGACACAGTCCCCACAAAAGATTAATAATCAAGTTAGCCAGCCTGGGAGTGGGTCCCAGGGTGGTAGCCTGGGTAGCAAACTGGCTGCACAACAGGACACAGAAGGCAATAGTGAATGGAACACATTCTGACGAAAGGGGGGTAACTAGTGGAATACCTCAGGGCTCAGTACTGGGTCCAGTCCTCTTTAACGTCTTTATAGGTGACATTGCAGAGGGTCTGGAAGGAAAGGTATGCCTCCTTGCAGATGACACAAAGATCTGTAACAGAGTTAATACACAAGGGATGAGAAGGGACTTGCAAGGTTGGAGGAATTGTCAGACATATGGCAACTTAGATTCAATGCAAAGAAGTGCAAAGTAATGCACCGGGAAATAAAAATCCAGGATAAGAGTACACAATAGCAGGGAGGTACTAACAACAACAGTACTGGAAAGAGATCTGGGTGTAGTCATATCAGATGACCTAAAGGTGGGCAAGCAATGTGAGAAGTCAGGAAGGAGGCTGGGGATACTGGGATGCATAGGAGGGGCATCACAAGTAGAAAAGGGAAGTGGTTATCCTCTATACAGACAGTTGGTGAGACCCCATCTGAGTACTGTGTGCAGTTTGGAGACCTCATCTACACAAGGACATAAACAGGATGGAAGCAGTCCAGAGGAGGGCAACTAAAATGGTGCAGGGTCTACATTAGAAACCATATGAGAGAGACTGAGAGAGCTTAATATGTATACCCTTGATGAAAGAAGGGACAAGGGGACATGATAGAAACTTTTAAGTACCTCAAGGGAATCAACAAAGTCCAGGAGGGCAGCATCTTTCAGAAAAGAGATGTGTAAGAACAAGCGGGCACAATTTAAAGTTAGAGGGGGCGGCTCAGGGTAATGTGAGGAAATTATTTTTCACGGAGAGAGTGGTGGGACGCATGGAACAGCCTTCCTGGAGAGGTTGTGGTGTCTAAAACAGTGGGGAATTCAAATATGCATGGGACAGACATAAGGCAATTATAGTGGGGGGTTGCAGGAAGTAGGCTGTTGGTTAACTAGAATCTGCAGCTTATCCAATAGGTAGGAAATGGGCAGACTGGGTGGGCCAAGTGGTCCTTATCTGCCATCAAAGTCTATGTTTCTATGTTTCTATAGATCTTCAAGAGTATCTCTTGCAGCAGATCATAACACATGGGATATCAGCCACAGGCATAATTTCCTCTGGATGACTTCTCAGCAGTCGACCCTGGGACCTCGCCCTAATGTTACCACGTGGTGTCAGTATGGCATGTATAAAAGAGGGAGGACACAGCTATTCCTCAATTCTTTTCCATCCTAGTGACCAAATGAGAAACATTTCTCAGGCCTCCAATGAGAACAGAAGTGAGAAATAAGGCAGCAGCTCATGGAATCATAAAAAGACAGGAGCAAGGCACCCTTCTGAAGTAACAGCAAGGGGGAAGGCGAGTGGGGCAGCATGACCTGCTGTAAGAGATACTCTTGAAGATCTGCTGTTACAGTAAGTTCTTATGCAACTGTACTATCTTCTTCAAGACAATCTCTTGTAGCAGGTCATAAGATATGGGAAGATTCCCAAGCAGTTATTATGCCAAGGGGAGGAGGAAATGAACCATTAGGACTTAGGACAGAAGGCCTTGTAGAACGGCCCATCCAAAATTGGTCCGCTTCTTGGAAGTGATGTCTAGACTGTAATGTTTTGTGAATGTATGTACAGTAGACCACATGGTGGTGTCGCAAGTTTCTAAGGTAGAAACTCCCCAGAAACACACCATTGAGGCAGCCATGTCTCTGGTAGACTGGGGTTTCACAACCCCTGTGAGACGTTTGTCGCATTTTGTATAAATATATGAAATGCAGATGGCCAACTATGTGGACAAGCGCTGCTTTGAGATCTGAGTGCCCTGGTTTCCAGGGGCAAAAGACACAAAACATTGCTCAGTTTTTTCACAACTGTGAAGTGCAGAGAAGATAAATTCTCGATGTTCTATGCACATCGAAAGTATAAAGCACGGATTGCCCTGGATTCACAAGCTCCGCATAGTACACTGATAAGTGGATAACCTAATTTAAAGTAAATTCAGAAACAACCTTTGACAAAATGACAGGTTTGTGCAGAAAGATACCCTATCATTATGAAATTGCAGGTAGGGTGAAATACGTCTTCCTGGTGTAATGGCAACTAAAAATATAATTTTCCAAGAAAGATAATGGAGTTTGCTGGAGTCAGTGGGCTCAAAAGGACTCATAGTCAATTTTTCAAGCACAAAATTCAAATCTCACACAGGGACTGGATCCCAGATAGGGGGATGAAGGTGCAGAATATCTTTTAAAAAGGATCGAATCAAAGGTAAGTGGGACAATGGTTTGATGCCCACAGGTAAATGAAATGCAGCAGTGGCCGAAAGGTGGACTTTTACAGAGGAATATTTCAGTCCACCCTCCGATAAGGAGAGCAAATAGTCTAAGATGCTCTGAGGGGAACACTCTTAGGGATCCAAGTCTGTTTAGATGCCCAAATGGAGAAGTGTTTCCATTTCATTGAATAGGAAGACCATGTAGATGGCTTCCTGGCAGCCCAGAGACTTCCGCCACCTTAGGGACACCCTGAAGCATGAGAGAACTATGTCCTCAGGAGCCAGGCATGCAAATGGAGGGAGTGAAGGTCCAGGTATAGCCGGGAACCTTGTGCCTTGAACAACAGAGCCTGGCAAATCGGCAGAAGTAGGGGATCTGGTTCTGAGAGCTGTAGAAGCAGAAGGAACCAAATCTGTCTTGGTCGGAATGGTGCTATGAGAATCATAGATGCCCCATCCCGGACCAGTTACAGCAGTACTCTCTGAACGAGAGGAAAGGGTGGGAAGGCATAAAGAAATCTTCCTGTCCAGGAAAGAGATAACGCATCACACCACACAGTTCCAGGACCTTGCTCGAGAGAGCAGTAAGAGGCAGTTTTCTAAAGAGGCAATAAGTCCAACTCCAGTCGACCCCATTGGTGGAAGACATTGTTTAGCATGTCCAGTAGGATTTCCCACTAGTGGGCCAGGGCAGTGTATCTGCTCAGGCATCCTCCAGGGTGTTGGACACTCCAGGGATGTGGACCGAAAGAAGATGAATACTTCTCTGGATCGCCCAGTACCAGACCCTTATCGATTCTCTGCAGAGAAGGTAAGAATGGGTGCCTCATCACTTATTTAGGTTGTGAACTACTGCAGAATTGTCTGATTGCACCTGAAGACAACCTGAGGGAAGGAGAGTCTCGAACGCCTGTAAGGAGTAGAGAACTGCCCTCATCTCCAAAGACATTGATGTGGGAGACGGGTCTCTACCAGCATCCAGGATCCTTGGGATCAGACATGAGAAGATGAACTCCCACCCTGTCAAGGAGACATCTGTAGTCACAATGAGACACGAGACAGGAGAACAAAATGGCATGCCTCGCATTAAGTTGTCTGTGGACTTCCACCATTGTAGTGCTCGAAGATGTGGGATAGACATCAGGACCGGAGCACTGAAATCGTCCTCCTGCTGGTCCCATTGGACTCTCAGGGACCACTGAAGGACTCATATTCAGCCTGGCATGGGGGACTTTTGGTATTGTGGCTGCCAAATGACCCAGGAGGCGCACTTAGTCTTGTGCCGAGACCAATCTGCTTGAGTCTAGTCGGAGCGCCAAAGCAATCAGGGCATCCGCCTGAGCCTTGGGCAAAAATGCCATCCCCAAGGAGGTGTCTAACATAGCTCTGATGTAGAGGAGGCATTGTGTGGGGTCCATCTTGGATTTCGGATAGTTTACAGCTATTCCTACCCCGGGCAAACAACTGAAGGGTTCGAGAAAGTGTGAACAGCAGCCTTTGGTGGAAAGATGCTTTCAGCAGCCAGTCATCCAGGTAAGGAAAGACATAGAGGCCTTCCTTGCAGAGGGCCACTGTGACTGCCACTAGGCATTTTGTGAACACCCTCTGGGCTGAGAAAAGTCCGAATGGGAGGGCTCTGAACTGGTAATGATGACCCTGGAACATAAAACAGAGAAACCGTCTGTGAGCAGGGTGCATCTGGATATGGAGGTACACATCCTTCATATCGAGAGAGAAGAGCCAATGTCCTGTATTTTCAGCAAGGGGAGAAGTGCCAGAAGAGACACCATCCTGAACATTTGGTATTTGATATAGAGGTTGAGACTCCTAAGATTCAAAATGGGGCGTAAGTCCCTCATCCATTTGGGAACCAGGAAAAAATGGGAGTAAAATCCCGCACCTTTCTGTGGAAGCGGAACTGATTCAATGGCATGCTTTGTGAGCAAAGCATTGATTTTGTTCTGTAAGACCAATGCTTGGTCTAGGGGATAATAAGAGACCGTTGGTGGCAAAGCAGGGGGTACCTCTGTGAACTCCAGTGTGTGTCCTGATTCGATCAACGGCAGGAGCCACAGGTCAGAGGAGATGGTTTGCCACCTTAGTAGGTGCAGAGGAAACCTGCCCCTGATGGCCATGGGAAGGGTCTCTAGTCCCACAACCGGAGGAAGACTTTCAGGCTGAAGGCTGGCCCTGTTGGGAGCAGCAGAGACATAACAGTACATTTCTGGAGCATTTCTAGGACCAGGCAATGTCAATTGAGGCTTATACTTGTTGGCAGGTGGTCGTTGAGCACTGCAATGCGACCTGTAGGGGTGGCCCCTAGAGGACCCCCGTACACCGGTTTTGCTTTTGGACAGTACAGGGTACGGACCGATGGAAGGGTACTACCTGAGTCTTATAAATCCTTCAACATTTCTTGGGTCTGTGGACCAAAAGCTGATCACCCTTAAGGGAGCATTAAGAATGGATTGCTGCACATCCTTTGAAAATCCTGACACTCTCAGCCAGATGTGACATCTTAGATAAACTCCTGCAGAGGACGTATGGGCTGTAGTGTCAATGGTATCATAGGTGGTCTTGAGCAGGTAACGGCACACAGCTGCCACAGTAGACATCTTGGCTGTCAGATCCTCCTGGGTAGAACCCACAGGGAGGAACTGGACCATTGCCTGGGAGGCTTTTAGGATTTCCTCCTTATATTTCAGGAGGTGCCCCATGTAATTGAGTATATGGAGAGACATGGTAGCCAAGGCACGAACCCTTTTCCCCATAACATCCAATTTCTTGGATTCCTTATCTGGGGGCTGAGCACTCATGTGTTGAGGTCTGGAGGAACTATCATGAGCAGCATTGATCATTACAGAATCCACCTGAGGTGGAGACATAAAGTAGGGGTGGTCAACCGGGGCTTGATAAATCCGGTTCCACTATGCCGCGGCAACAAATTTCTTGTCAATTGATGGCACAGCGACAACACAACAGCGCCAATTGGTGTTGTGCTGTCGCTCGGGAACAAGTGTTTTCTGTGGGGGGCTTCACCCCCCAACCCCCCCATTCTTTAGATTGCTAACTCCAGTCAGAGTTAGTTCTGGGATGGGGGAAAACACCTCCCCGGCACCAGTGTTGGGTAGCGGAGACCATCACAGTGACTGCCGACAATGTCACTGTGATGATCTTCGCTGTAGAACTGACACTGTATGGTCAGTGTACGGATAAATCCTATCAGCCTTACAAGGATTGGAGGGAATTTTAAAAGGTTGCTTCCAAGCAGCCCAGATGGCCTCTTCAAAGGCATCCACCAAAGGGGGGATGACCAGAGTGGGGCATTCTGGTACACCCAAATACTGTGCCAACTTATTTCTTGAAGCATCCTGCTCAGTATCCTGGAACCCAAAAGTTTTCTGGAGATGTATCATTATGTCCAAAAATGTGGGATCATCAGGCGGAAAACATGGTAGTTCAAGGGTAGGTTCACCCTGTACAGAAAAGGCAGCCGAGGAGAATTGAGGGAACTCCTCCAGGTCCATACCATTGTCAGCATCCAGGTCAGCCAAATCCCAGTCCTGCAGGAAAGGGTCATCCATGTACACATCCTGAGGTTGAAAACCCTGGGAGACAGGGGAAGAGCTGGCCATCCTCTGGGTCAAAGAAGGCTGAGAGGGAGCAGAGACCAGAATTGACCCTTCACTGGGGGGGGGTGAGGGGTCTTCGTAAGGTCTGGGATAGTATTTACTAGCATCTGGACATCAATCATGGCCATCTGCCCAGCAGAAGTAGCCGGGGTAGAATGGACTGAGTGAATAGGAACCACTGACAGTAATGGAATCAAGAGAGCAGCCATCAATGTGGGGTGTGTATAAGACCCCAGGATCATCGACGAGGACGCTAACATAAAGCCCTTTGAGGTAAGACTGGTCATCGATGAGAGAATCATCGATGGGCCAGAAGCCATCATCGACGGACGATGGCTAGAAACCATAGAGGGTGAGGCAGTGATGGAAGCTACAAATTCACCCCGGAACTCACCATCGACAGAGGAGCCATCAACAAGGGAAGAGAGGAGCCAACAATCATTGATGGTGTAGAAGACGATGTTACATTGGCAACCTTCTCAGTACTTGCCTTTTTAATAGTGGGCAGGGTACTTATTATCGACGACAAGGGCGCGGCAGAAACGTGCTTCGTTTTGTTGGCATGGTTCTTACTGGGACCCTTTCCTATTGATGAGGAGGACTCACCCGCAGAGTGGTGAGACCCTGAGGAGGATGTTGAAGACTCCCTGGGCTTGGAGTGTTGCTGCTGCTCCAGAAGAGCAACCTATTGTTCCATGAGGAACTCACGAAGCTACTGAAGCCTTTGTTTGTGTTGCTTGTTGACCGGTTACAGAGGATGCAATCCTGAGTGTTGTGTTCAGGACCAAGGCACTGAACACAGATGTTGTGGAGGTCCTCTGTAGCAATTCTGTGACCACAGATATACATTCGGAATAAGGGATCCGAAGACATCAGTAGATGAACCCATTTAGAATGAATCATTGGTCAATAGAACTCTTCGTCAGCGCTCCGAATGAGGACTTGTTGCATGCAGGTCGCAGTTGAAAAGAACTAAGGACCTGCTGATAAACAAGATGTGGGGAGGGATATCTCAGGGGTATCACAAAAGGATGGATATGCCGAAAGGGGGAGGGGCTGACGTTGCTAACCCCATCAGCCAGGTGTGGGAATCCCTTAAGTCCCTAAAAAAGGACAAATCTCTGGGGCTAGATGACATACATCTCAGAGTTCTGTGGAAGTTGGTGGATGTTCTGACTGCACCTCTGGTGGATCTCTTTAACATGTCAGCTAGAGACCGGGTGGGTGCCTAGGGATTGGAGGCTGGCACATGTTGTGCCCATCCACAAGGGGATCAAGGGAGGTGCTGGGAAACTATAGACCCGTCAGTTTGATGTCGGTGGTGGGAAGATGATGGAGAGCATACTGAAGGAAAGATTGGGGGTTCTTGGAGGAGAGGGATACCTGGATAGTCGCCAGCATGGGTTTGTGCCAGGTAGATCGTGTCAAACTAACCTTGTGGAGTTCTATGAATGGATGACATCAGAACTCGACAGGGGGAGACCAGTGGATGTACTGTTCCTGGACTTCAGCCAGGCATTTGACTCGGCCCCTCACAATGGCCTACTAGAGAAGCTGAGGGGGATGGGGGCAGGCCCATTGATGGGCAGATGGATCAGAAGCTGGCTTGCTGGGCACACTCAGAGTGGTCAGCAGGGAGGTCTCATCTCCTAAAGGGGTCATTAAGTGGGGTCCCACAGGGCTCAGTTCTGGGGCTGCTCCTGTTTAATGCCTACATCTCTGATATCAGGGAAGATATCAGGTGCAAAATGAGTCTCTTTGTGGATGACTCTAAGCTGGGTGCAGTGGTAGAGGGGGAGGAGGGAGGTTGGCCCTGCAAGGGGACCTGGACACTCTGGATAGGTGGGCCTGCACCTAGAAATTGAATTTTAACTCCTCCAAGTGCAAGGTGCTACACCTTGGGTGGGTGGTAACCCAAACACATGGTACACCCTGGGAGGGATGAGTTGCAGGCCATGACAGGGAGAAAGACCTGGGAGTCCTGGTGGATGTCAACATGAATAATTCAGAGCAGTGCAGGAGGGCTGTGGTCAAGGCAATCAGGATGCTGGGCTACACTCATAGGGGATTACCTCAAGAGCAGGGAAATGATTCTGCCACTGTACAATGGCTTGGTTAGACTACACCTTGAGTACTGTGTGCAGTACTGGAGGTCACACTTATGAGGGACATCCAACTCCTGGAAATGGTTCAGGTGAGAGCAACAAAATGATCCAGGGCCTGGGGGATGACATGAGAAGAGACTAGAGAAGCTGGGCCTGTTCTCGCTGAAGGAGAGGAGGGACTGGGGATATGATTAGGTCTTAAGTACCTCAAGGAATCAATAGGAGTAAATTGAGATGGGATCTTTAGGCTGAAGGAGGGTGGAATCACCAGAGGACATAGTTGGAAGCTCGAGGGTAAAAGGATGGGGGGGGGGGAAGGAGGAGGAGGTATTTCACTGAGAGAGTAGTGGAACCATGGAATGCACTGCCCGGGGAGATGGTATTGGCTTCTACAGTGGAAGGGTTCAAGAGAGGGTGGGACAGGTATAGGCAAGGGATGAAACAGAGGTTGGCTTGCCCCGGGGGGGCTGGAATTGAGGGAGGGAGAAACAGGGAAAGGAAACAGGGGATGGCTTCAGTACCCACACAGGGTTCTGAAGCATGAGCAGACTTGATAGACCATGAGGCCTACTCTGCTGGCATCTAGTATGTTAGTAGCTGGGACCTCCCCCTTTTATATGTGCCATACTGACACCAAGTGGTAACGTTAGGGGGAGGTCCCAGGGTCAACTGCTAAGAAGTCATCCGGAGGAAATTGCACCTACGGCTGATATCCCACGTGTTATGACCTGCTGTAAGAGATTGTCTCGAAGATCTACCCATCTCCAATAAGTTGCTGAATAGTGTTGCCAGAGGGGTGGCTTGCACTGTGCTCCATTTTTTAGTACCCTTGGTAGAGCCCATCTGGCCCCATCATCTTTTTACCTTTAGGGCTTCCAATCCCTGGTGGACTCTCTCTTCCAGAAATGGACTTGTATCACTTCTCCCTCCCTGGTACCTGCTGATGCATGTTGGTCCAGCCCCTCCTCCTTCCACTGTGAAAACTGAGCAGAAGTAGTTTAAAATTTCTGATTTTTCTTGATCTTCCTCTGCACAACCCTGCCCCACCCCATTCTCCTGATCCTCATTATCCCCACCCCCTTCCCCTCCTCTTTTTCTTCACATACCTGAAGAAAGTCTTATCCCCTTCTTTGACTCCAGGGTGATCCTCTCCTCTGTTCAAGCCTTTGTTGCCCTAACCCTTGTTCCCGCCAACTTTGTTTATCTAGATATACCACCCTGTCCCTCCATTTGGATCTCCTTTTATTTCTTAAAAGCATTTTTTTCTTCTCCCTTACCACTTTAGCTGTCTCCTTCGAGAACCAAAGTGGCCAATTCCTCCTCTTATCCTTAATTATTTTCTTCAAACAGCTTGCCATTGCCTTAGTTATTCCCTCTCTTTTCCTTTTCTAGTGTGCCTCCACTCCTTCCTGGTTATCCGCCCCTTCAAGGTATTTGCTAAGGCAGTATCCCATTTCTTTAAAATCTGCTCTCTTAAGTCCAGGACCCTCGTCCTAGTGTTTTTTTCTTCTGTTAAATCTGTATGCTGAACCACATGGAGCCACCCACTGTGATGTCTGCAATGCTGTCCCTGTTTGTAAGTACCAGATCCAGCACTGCCCCAACTCTAGTGGGTTCTGCAACTAGCTGCCTCAGAAATGCCTCTTGCAGAGTCTAGATGGCCTGCTCCTAGCTGTAGCTGTGGCTACACTGCCCCAGTCACATCTGGCAGATTAAAGTCCCCATGATCAATACCTCCTCTCTGCTTTCCATTCTGCCAATAACCTCCCCCAAAACCCTGTCCAACTCATCCCCCTATGCTGGTGGTCTGTACACCCCCCCATGGATAAAGGCCCCAGATCTGGTCTCCAAGCCAACCCAAAGAATCTCCAGCTCCTTTCAGTCCTACAGTTTCTCATATCCGTGGGGCATTTATATCCTCCCAACACACAAAAGAACCCTCCCCATTTCCTCCCTGCCCAATCTTTCTGAAACATGGTGTATGGCTACACCCAGCTGTGGTTGTCGGTGCACCATGGATTCTGTTATGGCTATTAGATCCAAGTCTGTTCTCCACAATGGTTACCCCAAGGTCAGGATTTTTTATCTCCTAGGTTCCTTGCATTGTGCACACAGCTCTCTTTCTTTCGTCCTCTCTGCCTCCACTCCGCTCCCTTCCTCAGTCCATCCTTCATCCTTCCTATGTCTCTGGTGCACCACCTCTCCTTTTTATCCAGCCTCCTCCCTCCTCCTAATTCCTCTCTTAGACTTTCGCCACCCTCCCAACTCTTTCCCCTGCTTGTCCATATGCCCTCTGAAAATTCCCCGGGCGTGTCCTTTCTGATGCTTCACTTTTGGAGGGGGCATTCACTGCTTCCCTCAATGTTTCTGTCTCCCCTTAGTTCACATGCTCATGAAAGTACCATTTAAACCTTCCACCCAGACTACCAAGGCCATCTCCTTTGTACAGGCCTCTACCCCCCCCCACGTTAAGACTCCAGGCCCCCGGAGTAACCAAATCCCTCTTCCTATACTATGCCTTCAACCAGCTGTTGAAGACATTGGTGCAATGTTCCCTCTCCTCCCCACCATGCACAGGTCCAGTGAAGAGACCACCATGCAAGCTACCTGCTTCAGGCCCCTCCCTAGCTCCCTAAACCTATCCTGCACTACTCCTACTGCATCCCCAGCCAGGTTATTTGTCCCCAGATGGACAATGACATCCAATTCACTGTCTTGCTCCACTGCCCTAGCATTACTAAGGATCTGCTCCCCATCCCTCAGTGCCAAGGTGCCAGGTAGAAACCTCACCTCCCCCTTTCCCTCCCACACTGTCCCCAAAACAACCTCCCTAAAAACTGAGTCCCCTACCAGAAGTTGCTTCCTCTTCTGCTGGGATCCTCTTGCCTCTCACCTTGGGACCTCCTCTCTGGAGGACCCTCACATCCTCCCTTACCACTACCATGGGTGCCTCCCCATGGCAGTCTTGTCCCACCAGAGCGGTGAAAGAGTTGTGCAGTGGCACCTATTGAGGAATGTGTTCCCAACCCCTATCCTACTGAAGTGCACCACAGTCCAGCTGCCCCTCATTCTTCACCTCTTCTGAGGTAACGGTGGAGGACTTGGTGGCCTCTGTATGGGGAGGAGGTCACCCAAATCCTAGAAAACTCAGCTCAGAGTCTAGTGACTTCCTCCCTCATCCCAGAAGAAATATGTCAAGGAAACTGATGGATTTTGAAGATGTTAAGCACAGCAGGATTATTTTTCTGTCAGCAAAAAAATACCAAATAAAGGTATCAGGTAGTACACCAGAGGTAGGACTCGAGATCACACTCTGTGTAGATTGGATGTGATGTATTATATTGTATTGTATTGGATGGAAAGGATGTACTCACCAGATGTAGATTAGAGCATCCCAGCTGCAGCTTCAGGTAGGAGTAGGGATATCCTGGATGCCCTGGAGGGAGCATTCCTCAGCAACTTGTGGGGGAGCTCACTTGTGAAAGCAGTTTTGGAGCTTGTACTCACCAATGGAGACAGTGTTGCAGAAGTCACCGTGGGTGGCCACCTGGGGGACCAGCGATCACTGTATGGTGTAGCTCAATATATGAACTGTGGCAGAAGTGAACCACACAAAGGCAAGGGTCCTGGACTTCAAGAGGGCTGATTTTACAAAGATGGGGGAATGCCTCAGGGAGGTCATGACGGGGGTGACTTAAGTGGAGTGGAGGAACAGTGGGCAAAACTAAAAGCGGGGATAATGAGGGCAACAAACCTCTACATCAGGCAAGTAAGCAAAAGCAAGAAGAAAAAGAGACCACTATGGTTCTCAAAAGAGGTGGCTAGGAAGGTAAAGGCAAAAAAGTTAGCGTTCAGGAGGTATAAGGAGACACAGAGTGAGAAGGATAGGAAAGAGTATCAAGAGAAGCAGAGTGAGACTGGGAAAGCAGTCAGAAGCACAAAGGCACATACAGAGGAGAAAATAGCCCAGGCAGTAAAGAATGGGGACAAGACATTTTTCAGGTATGTAAGTGAAAGGAGAAAGACCAAAGGAGGGATCATAAGGCTAAGAAGGGAAGGGGAAAAGTGTGGAAGGGGACCAGGAAAAAGCAGACATCATGAACAAATACTTTTTTTCAGTGTTCACAGAGAAAGGGGAAGGTGAGGGTCCACAGATAAATGTCAGGAGTATTGATGGTAGGGAGGTGGACACTAGTCCATTTACAGTGAAAAGTGTCCTAAACGAACTCAAAAATTTGAAAGTGGACAAGGCAAAGAGTCCAGATGGGATACATACAAGGATATTGAAAGAGCTCAGAAAGGTGCTAGTTGCACCTCTGACAGTCCTGCTCAACCACTCACTGGAGGTGGGAGTGGTACTGGAGGACTGGAGGAGGGCAGATATAGTTCCACTTCACAAAAGTGGTAGCAAAGAGGAGGCTGGCAATTACAGACCAGTCAGCCTGACTTCAGTGGTGGGGAAATTAATGTAATCACTACTGAAGGAAAGGATTGTGGAATACCTTGAATCCAGTGGCTTACAAGATCCAAAGCAGCATGGATTCAAAAGGGGAAGGTCATGTCAAACAAATCTGATAGATTCCTTTGACTGCTGACCAGGGAAGTGGATCAGGTGCAGCAGTGGATGTGGCCTACCTAAATTTCAGTAAGGGCTTCAACAACACTGCTCCATATAGGAGACTCATACATAAGCTTGGTAGCCTAGGACTGGGTCCAAAGATGGTAAACTGGATAAGAAATTGGTTGGGGGATAGAAGACAGAGGGTGGTGGTAAATGGAGTTCACTCTGAGGAAGGGAGGGTGACTAGTCAGGTACCACAAAAATCATTACTGGTGCTGGTCATCTTTAATGTCTTTATTAGAGACATTGCAGAGGGGCTAGAAGGGAAGGGAAGGTATGCCTTTTTGCTGATGACACTAAGATCTGCAATAGGTTTGACACACTGGGGGTGGAAAAAATGAAGAGGGATCTAAGAAAGCTTGAGAAGTGGTCAAGAGTGTGGCAACTAAATTTCAATGTGAAAAAGTGTGAAATCATGCACAAACACAGGGTAGAATATAAATTGGGGAGTGGTACTGGCAACCACCAAACAGGAAAGAAACCTGGGGTAATCATATCTGATTACCTAAAAGTGACCAAACAGTGTGACAAGGCAGTTGGGAGAGTCAGTGGATGCTAGGTGTAGGGAGGCGTATCACAAGCAGAAAGTGGGAGGTGGCGATATCGCTGTATAAATCACTGGTAAGGCCTCACCTGGAGTACTGTGTCCCAGTCTGGAGACATCTCAGGAAGGACATAGACAGAGTTGAGGCAGTCCAGAGGAGAGCAACTAAAATGGTGCAGGGTCTGCATCAAAAGCCCTATGAAGAGAGACTGAAGAGACTCAATATGTATACCCTGGAGAAAAGGAGAGAGGGACATAATAGAGACTTTCAAATACCTCAAGGATACAAATAAGGTTTAAGAAGGAAGCTTTTTCAGAGTAAAAGATGCTCAAGAAGAAGAGGTCATGCTATGAAGTTGGAAGGGAATAGATTAAGGGGAGATGTGAGGAAGTACTTCTTCACAGAGTGGTAGATGCCTAGAACAGCCTCCCAGCGGAGGTGATGGGGGCACAAACTGTCATGAGATTCAAGAATGCATGGGATAAGCATAGGGGAACCTTAGTGGTAGGGAAAGGGGGAGATAAAGCTGAAGATCAGGTAGAGTATGCAGTGTTACAGTAGGTAGGGAAAATGGGCAGGCTAGGTGGGACAAGCAGTCCCTATCTGCAATCAAACTCTATGCTTTTATGGCATAGCAGGACAGTGACTTATCCATTAGGCCACTAGAGCACTAGTATTTTGATTTATGTGCAGCATACTGTAGTACTGTACATTTGGCATAGTTCTGTCTACTTATGGCAGGAACAACCAGTCTTTTCAGGAACAGTGCAGACACATGGACCCTCTCTATCCCCTATAAGTTGTACTGGTAAAGGTTATGGTACAAATCCCAGTGATGCGTCCATTTACTGCATGTAAAACCTGTCCCAGTGGCATCTCCTTTTCTTGAATGTAACCCCTGTCATGGTGCTGTCTCCATTTACTGTTTGTAACCCCTGTCCCAGTGGTGTCTCCATTTACCCAGTGCTGTCTCCATTTACTGTATTTAACCCTTGACCCAGTGGTGCCTCCATTTACTGTATGTAACCCCTATCCCAGTGGTGCCTCCATTTACTGTATGTAACCCATGTCCCAATGGTGCCTCCACTTACTGTATGTAACTCCTGTCTCAATGCTGTCTCCATTTACTGTATGTAATCCCTGTTCCAGTGGTGCCTTCATTTATTGAATGTAACCCCTCTCCAAGTGATGGTTCCATTTACTGTATTTAATCCCTGTCCCAGTGGTGTCTCCCACTTTACTGCATATAACCCCTGTCCCAATGGTGCCTCCATTTACTGTACATAACCCCTGTCCCAGTGGTCCCTCTATTTACTGTATGTAACTCCTGCCCCAGTGGTGTCTCCATTTACTGTATGTAACCCCTGTCCCATTGCTGCTACATTTACTGTATAACCACTGTCCCTTGGTGCCTCCATTTACAGTACTTAACCCCATCCCTTGGTGTCTCCATTTAATGTATGTAACCCCTTTCCCAATAGTGCCTCCATTTACTGTACATAGCCCTGTCCCAGTGGTGCCTCTATTTACTGTATGTAACCCCTGTCCCAGTGGTGCCTCCATTTACTATATGTAACCCCTTTCCCAGTGTGCCTCCATTACTGTATGTAACCCCTGTCCCAGTGGTGTCTCCATTTACTGTATGTAACCCCTGTCCCAGTGGTGCCTCCATTTATTGTACATACTCCCTGTCCCAGTGGTGCCTCCATTTGCTGTATGTAACCCCTGTCCCAGTGGTGTCTCCATTTACTGTATGTAACCCCTTTCCCAATGGTGCCTCCATTTATTGTATGTAACCCCAGTCCCAGGGGTGCCTCCATTTACTATACATAACCCCTGTCCCAGTGGTGCCTCTATTTATTGTATGTAACCCCTGTCCCAGGGTGCCTCCATTTACTGTATGTAACCCATGTCCCAATGGTGCCTCCACTTACTGTATGTAACCCCTGTCCCAGTGGTGCCTCCATTTACTGTATGTAACCACTGTCCCGGTGGCATCTCCATTTACTGTATGTAACCCCTGCCCCAGTGGTGCCTCCATTTACTGCATGTAATCCCTGTCCCTGGGTGCCTCCATTTACTGTAGGTGACCTCTGTGTAAGTGGTGCCTCCATTTACTGTATATAACTTTTGCCACAGTGCTGTCTCCACTAGTGTTGTCTCCATTTACTGCATGTAACCCCTGTCCTGGTGGTGTCTCCATTTACTGTATGTGACCCCTGTTCAAGGGGTGCCTCCATGTACTGTATGTAATCCCTGTTCCAGTGGTGTTTCCATTTACTGTATTAACCCTGTCCCGTTGGTGCCTCCATTTACTGTATGTAAACTCTGTCCCAGTGGTGCCTCCATTTACTCTGTGTAACCTAGGAACCATAAATCAAATATCTGTATTCCCCCTGTCTGTGTGAGATGTTAAAATGGAAAGACTATAAAATGTTCTGATGGCAAATAATCTGAGGAGTCTTTGGGAAAACTTTTCAAAAGGAATAATTATTTCACCATCCTTCAAGTCAGTTATTAAATCATGTATTTTAATGACATACCAAGTTAGGGATATTCAAGAAGTATCAGATTCTAACATTTCTGCTTGGTATTCTGCCCATAAAAGGCAGTATGGGTGTGAGACCTACTTACAGTTATCTTTGACTCCAAACAAAAGACCAGTGATTACTAGATGGCAGTTTGAGTGTACTGGCCTAAAACCAAATGGAGGCCAAATATAATAGCTCAACTGGAAATGTCTGGAATGTTATCGTAATTTAAGTCATGATGAAACATTGTTTCATATTATGTTCCAATGCCCTCTGTACCTGAATGGAGAAACATGTACAGTGCCGTGAAAAAGTATTTGCCCCCTTCCTGATTTTCTCTATTATTGCATATTTGTCACACTGGATGTTTTCAGGTCTTTAGACAAAATATAATATTAGATAAAGGGAACCTGAGTGGACAAATAACACTTTTTTTTTTACTTATTTCATTTATTTAATGAAAAAGTTAACCAACACCAACTGGCACTGTGTGAAAAGTAATTTGCCCCCTAGTTAAATCAACCCAATTAAAGGGATAATTAGAGTCAGCTGCTTGAACACAGCCAGGCTTGATTACAGCCAGCCCTGCTTAATATAAACCTCACTTATTTTGGCCCTTATCATCAGAGTCACATTCCAGGACAAAGATTCAACAAGCACATTATGCCATGATCAAAGGATTTCCTGAAAAGATCAGAAAAACATTTTGTTGCCCTCTATCAGTCTGGAAAGGGTTACAAAGCTATTTCTAAGGCTCTGGGACTCCATCAAACCACAGTGAGAGCCATAATCTCCAAATGGAGAACACTTGGAACAGTAGTGAACCTTCCAGGAGAGGCGGCCTGCCAAAATTACTCCAAGGACGCAGTGTAAAATCATCCAAGTCTCAAAGGATCCTAAAACAACATCCAAAGAACTGCAGGCTTCTCTTGCCTCAGCTAAGGTCAGTGTTCATGACTCCACAATCAGAAAGAGACTGGGCAAAAATGGGCTTCATGTAGAGTAGCAAGGCGGAAACCCACTGCTAACCAAGAAGGACATAAATATAAGTCTCTCATTTGCCAAGCACCTGGATGATCCACAAGCCTTTTGGGAAAATGTTCTATGGACAGATGAGTCCAAAGTGGAACTTTTGGACAACATGGATCCCATAATGTCTCGCGTAAAGCAAACACAGCATTCCACAGTAAGAACACCATACCAACAGTCAAACATGGTGGTGATAGTGTGATGGTGTGGGATGCTTTGCTGCCTAAGGACCTGGATGACTTGCCATAATTAAAGAAAGCGATGAATTCTGCTCTGTGCCAGAAAATTCTTAAGGAGAATGTCCAGTCATCCTTCCGTCAGCTGAAGCTGAAGCGTAGTTGGGTCATGCAGCAAGACAATGATCCAAAACACAAAAGCAAGTCCACATCAGAATGGCGAAAAAAGTAAAATTAAAGTTTTGGAGTGGCCTAGTCAAAGTCAGACTTAAAACCAATAAAGATGCTGTGGCAGGACTGAAGCACGAGCAGTTCATGCTCGAAAACCTACCAAATGTTACTGAATTAAAGCAGTTCTGCGAGGAAGAGTGGGTTAAAATTCCTCCACAGCGATGTGAAAGACTGATATTGAATTATAGGAAGTGTTTGGTTGCAGTCATTGCAGCTAAATGTGGCGTAACCAGTTATTAAGTGTAAGGGGGCAATTACTTTTTCACACAGTGCCAATTGGTGTTGGTTAACTTTTTTTCATTAAATAAGTGAAATAAAAAAAAAAAACAAGTGTTATTTGTTCACTCAGGTTCCCTTTATCTAATATTACATTTTGTCTAAAGACCTGAAAACATCCAGTGTGACAAATATGCAATAATAGAGAAAATCAGGAAGGGGGCAAATACTTTTTCACACCACTGTATCTTAAATGGATTAGAGAGAGATACGGTTAAAGATGTACTGATTGTAACAAATTGCATCACTGGGGTGTTAAGACACCAAAAGAAGGTGGCAGTAATTAATGTGTAAACTAATTTGTCTGCTGATGCACAATGCCTCTTTGTAAAGATACTATGCCTATGTTCAAAATTGTATGTATTTATTATTTTATAGTTGTAATTTTGTAATAACCTGTGGTCCAACAAATAAAATCTGAATCTATGTAACCACTGTCCCTGTGGTGTCTCCATTTACTATATGTAACCCCTGTCCCAATGGTGTCCCCATTTACTGTATGCAACCCTGTCCAGATGGTGTCTCCATTTACTGTATTAGTGTCTCCATTTACTGTATTAAACAACTGTCACAGTAGTATCTAGTTGTACCGTATGTAACCCCTAACCCAGTGGTGCCTCCATTTACTGTATGTAACCCCTGTCCCAGTGGTGTCAACATCTACTGAATGTAACCCCTGTACCAGTGATGTCAACATTTACTGTATGTAACCTGCAACAGTGGTATCTCCATTTACTGTATGTAACCCCTGTCCCAGCGCTGTCTCTATTTACTTTATACAGAAACATAGATATTATCAGCAGAAAAGGACCACCAGGCCCATCCAGTCTGCCCATAAGCCCTACCCCTGTATTCAGCCTCTGGCCCTATCTGGTCAGTGGTCCTTCATCACTCCCTCCCACCTCAAGGTTCCCACTTGCCTGTCACAGGCATTTTTAAAAGCCCCAACCATACTCACTCCCACCATCTCTTGTGACAGACCATTCCATGTACCCACCACCCTTTCTGTGAAGAAACACGTTCTCACATTTCCTCTCAATCTGCCCCCTTCAGTTTCATATCATGCTACCTTGTTCTTGTGCTCCTTCTACATTGGAAGAGGTCTCCCCCTTGCACCTTGTTCATGCCCTTGAGGTACTTGAAAGTTTCTATCATGTCCCCCCACTCTCTCCTTTCCTTCAGTGAGTACATATTGAGGACCCTTAGTCTCCCCTGATATGTTTTGTGGTGCAAGCCATGTACCATCTTGGTCGCTCTTCTCTGGACTGCCTCCACTCTGTTAATGTCCTTACACAGGTGTGGCCTCCAGAATTGTATGCAGTATTCTAGGTGAAGCCTCACCAGTGTTTTATACAATGGCATCACTACTTCCCTCCTTCTGCTAGTGATCCCTTTGCCTGTACACCCCAGCATGCTACTGGCCTTCACCACCACCTTTGCACTCTGCTTTGACACCTTTAAGTCATCTGAGATGATAACCCCAAAGTCCCTTTCCTCCTTTGTGACCGTCAGCACCATCCCCATCCTATAGCTCTTCCCAGGGTTTCCTCTTCCCAGGTGCATTATTTTGCACTTCTTAGCATTGAACTTCAGTTGCCACACCTCTGACCATTCTTCAAGCTTCCCCAGGCCCCTCTTCATTTTCTCCACCCCTTCTGGAGTATCCACTCTGTTGTAGACCTCAGTGTCATCTGCAAACAGGCAGACCTTTCCTTCTAGCCCTTCAGCAATGTCAATAATTAATATATATTGAATAGGACTGGCCCCAGGACTGATCCCTGATGTACCCCTGTCCCAGTGGTGCCTCCATTCACTGTAAGTAACCCCTGTCCCAGTGATGCCTCCATTTACTGTATATAACCCCTGTCCCAGTGGTGTCTCCATTTACTGTATATAAACCCCGGTCCCAGTGGTGCCTCCATTTACTCTATGTAACCCCTTACCCAGTGATGCCTCCAGTTCCTGTATGTAACCCCTGTCCCAGTGATGTCTTCATTTATTGTATATATATATATATATATATATATATATATATATATATATCCCTGTCCCAGTGGTACCTCAATTTACTGTATGTAACCCTGTCTCAGTAGTACCTCCATGTACTGTAGGTAACCCCTGTCCCAGTGGTGCCTCCATTTACTGTATGTAACCTCTGTCTCAGCAGTGCATCTATTTATTGCATGTAACCCCGGTCTCAGTGGTGCATCCATTTACTGCATGTAACCCCTGTCCCAGTGGTGTCTCCAATTACTGTATGTAACTCCTGTTCCAGTGGTGTTTTCATTTACTGTATGTAACCCCTATCCCAGTGGGGCACTGGATTAGAATAGTACTGACAACATAGAAACATAGACTTTGATGGCAGATAAGGACCACTTGGCCCACCCAGTCTGCCCATTTCCCTTCCTATTGGATAAGCTGCAGATTCTAGTTAACCAACAGCCTACTTCCTGCAACCCTCCACTACAATTGCCTTATGTCTGTCCCATACATGTTTGAATTCCCCCACTGTTTTAGACCCAACAACCTCCCCAGGAAGGCAGTTCCATGCATCCACCACTCTCTCCGTGAAAAAAAAATTCCTTACATAACCCCTGAGCCATCCCCCCTCTATCTTTAAATTGTGCCCGCTTGTTCTTACACATCTCTTTTTCTGAAAGATGCTACCCTCCTGGACTTTTCTGATTCCCTTGAGGTACTTGAAAGTTTCTATCATGTCCCCCCTCTCCCTCCTTTCATCAAGGGTATACATATCAAGCTCTCTCAGTCTCTCTTCATATGGTTTCTGGTGCAGACCCTGCACCATTTTAGTTGCCCTCCTCTGGACTGCTTCCATCTTGTCTATGTCCTTGCGTAGATGGGGTCTCCAAAACTGCACACAGTATTCCAGATGGGGTCTCACCAACTGTCTGTACAGAAGGATAACCACTTCCCTTTTTCTACTTGTGATCCCTTCCTATGCATCCCAGTATCCCCAGCTCTCCTTACTGACTTCTCACATTGCTTACCCACCTTTAGGTCATCTGATATGACTACCCCAAGTCCCTTTCCATTTTGTTGTTGTTAGTATCTCCCCTGTGTGTACTCTTCTCCTGGGTTTTGTTTCCCAGGTGCATTACTTCACTTCTTTGCATTGAATCTAAGTTGCCATATGTCTGACCATTCCTCCAACCTTGCCAAGTCCTTCTCATCCTTTTTACCCCACTTGTGTATCAACTCTGTTACAGATCTTTGTGTCATCTGCAAAGAGGCATACCTTTCCTCAGACCCTGTGCAATGTCACCTATAAAGATGTTAAATAGGACTGGACCTAGTACTGAGCCCTGGAGGTACTCCACTAGTAACCCCCTTCTTCAGAATGTGTTCCATTCACTATTGCCTTCTGTGTCCTGTTGTGCAGCCAGTTTGCTACCCAGGCTACCACCTTGGAACCCACTCCCAGGCTGGCTAACTTGATTATTAGTCTTTTGTGCAGGACTGTGTCAAATGCCTTGCTAAAGTCTAGGTAGGCCATATCCACAGTCCCTCCCTGGTCTATTACTTTGGTCACCCAGTCAAAGAAATCAATTAGATTTGTCTGACTTGACCTTCCTGCTGTAAATCCATGCTGCTTTGGGTCCTGTGCCCCACTGGCCTCTAGGTACTCAACAATTCTTTCTTTTAGAAGTGATTCCATCATTTTCCCTACCACTGAGGTCAAACTTACAGGTCTATAGTTTCCTGCATCTGCCTTGCTCCCACTTTTGTGAATGGAGAATCACATCTGCCCTCCTCTAGTCCTCAGGTACCACCCCATCCTCCCATGATTTGTTAAAAAGTGTGGTCAGTGATGTCACAAGGTCCTCCCTTAGTTCTTTTAGGATTCTGGAGTGAATCCCATCAGGCCTCATTGCTTTGTCCACCTTGAGTTTTAGGAGTTCATTCAGGACTCTTTCTTCTGTAAATGGACTGGTCTCAACCCCCACCCAGAGTGCTTCCATTGTCTGGTTTAGGTAACTCCTCCTCATCTTCTTTTGAATACTGAGCAAAAGCATCATTCAGTATCTCTGCCTTTTCACTGTCTCCTCTGCCCACCTCCCTCTCCTTTATTAATCTTCACTATTCCTCCTTAACCTTTCTATGCCCCTAATGAACCTATAAAAGGTTTTATCCCCCTTGTTAACTGAGTTAGCTATTTTTTCCTCGGTTGGGGCCTTTGCTATTCTGACTGCCTTCTCCACTTCTTTCTGCTTTAATTGATACAGTTCCCTGTCGTGCTCCTTCTGTGATTCCTTATACTTTTTGAATGCAGCCTTTTTCTCCTTAACCTTCCCTGCCACCTCTTTTGAGAACCATAGTGGTTTTTTACTCTGCTTTGTTTTCTTTATTTGTTTCACACAAAGGCTTGTTGTCTGTATGATAGCAGTTTTGATTTTTTTCCATTGTTCTTCCACCCCTCCTTTTTGGCCATTTGCTAGTGCATTCCTCAGGTATTCACCCATTTTGCCAAATTTGGCCCTTCTAAAGTCCAGTATCCTTGTTTTTGTGTGGCTTGTCTTCATGGTTGTGCTTATTGTGAAGAACACTGTGCAGTAGTCACTTGTTCCCAGATGTCTACTGACTTCTAAATTTGTGATCCTCTCTCCACTTGAGAGTACCAGGTCTAGTATTGCTCCTCCCGAGTGGGTTCCAACACTAGCTGTCTAAGGCCTGCCTCGCAGGGCATCGAGAATGACCTCTCTGATGTGTGGCTGCAGAACATGTCATCCAGTTAACATCTGGCATATTCAGGTCCCCCATCAACAGTATCTCCCCTTTTCAGCCATTTGAGAATGTCCTCTATCATTTTCTTGTCATTTCCTCCCTTGAGGCAGGAAGTCTGTATATAACCCTATGCGGATTGTGATGCCATTCCCTGTCTCCAAGGTGACCCAGAGTGCCTCTTGTCCTCCCCCTTTACTTTTTAGTTCTGTAGCTTTGATCCCTTCCCTTATGTATAGAGCTACTCCACCTCCTCTTTTACCCTTCCTGTCCCTTCTGTAGACTGTGTACCCCAGTATGTTGACATCCCAGTCATGGTTCTCCGTGTACCATGTTTCCATGACTGCCACAATAGCCAATTTTTCATCTTCCATCAGGGCTACTAGCTCAGGAAGCTTGTTTCCCAGACTATGGGCATTGGTACTCATTGCCCTCCATTTAATGTTGGCTTTATCCTTCCCCCGATCCCTGCTCTTATTGCCCTTGTCTATTTTTCCATTTACCCCTGTCCTGCCCTCTGTTGAGCTCTGTACCTCAGTGTTTACCTTACTACCTGCCATGTTTTGTGGGAGGCTTGAAATTTCCTGCCTCTTATCAGCACCTCCCCCTTGGCTAGTTTAAAAGCTTGCCAAGGAAGCATTTAAACCTGTCACTTAGGAGCTTGGTTCCCTTCGTGGACAGATGCAGACCATCGTGCCAGTATAGACCTTCATCTCTCCAGGTGTACCCCCAGTCCCCAAAGAAGCCAAAGCCCTGTGCTCTGCACCAGTTTTGCAACCATTCATTAAACTGCATGGTGTGCAGCACCCTAGCCTCACCCCTGCCATGGACTGGCAGCACCTCTGAGAAGGTAACCGTGCTTGCTACCTGTCTGAGGCCCCTCCCCAACTCCACAAATTCATCCTGCACTGCACTGATTCCATGCCTAGCTAGGCCATTTGTCCCAAGGTGGACAATGATATCTAGTTCCCTTTCCTGTGATGCTGCTTCTGCAATTGTGAGGATTCACTTCTTGTCCCTTCAAGCCATGGCACCAGGCAGGCACCTTACTTCCCTCTCCTCTCCCTTCCCAAGTTCTACCCCCCTAACAACTGAGTCCCCTATCAGAAGCTGTTTCCTTCCCCTGTGGTGTCCTTTGCCACCCTTTTGTGGGTCTCCCTTGTAGATGTCCTCAGCATTCTTCTTGGTCTCCACTGAGGGTGCCATCATAGAGGAACCTTGCTCTGCCAGACTGGCGTATGATTTGTGTAGAGGTACAACTAGAGGGCTTCACCTCTGTTCTACCACCCACACCCTCCCAGAACCTACTGTGGTCCAACTGCTCTTCATACTTGGCAACCTCTGAGGCAGTGGTTGTGGCAGTGGTGCTCTTTGGGTGGGGGAGGCCTCCTTAGTCCTTGCCAGTTCAGCCTGGAGGTGGGCAATCTCCTCCCACAGAGCTGACAGTTGCCTGCAAATAGGACAGCAATGCAGTTCCCAGAATGTCTCCCAGAAAACTGCTGCCCCACAGCCAGTGCATTGCACCACTCCTCACATGTCCCTCTCCCTTATAATATACAATATGTAATATGCATTTTTTTTTTGTGGTGATGTTTACTTACCCTTTATGCACTGTGATGGGTTATTAAGAATATGACAGTTCTGCCCCAAGACCTGTTGAGGAAGTGATGTCAGAACTTTGGCTATAAAGGAAATGCCACACCTGGGGGGTGGGGAAGGGGGGTGGGTAGTCCACAACCACAGGTGACTGTTAGAAACAATCAAATACACCACTGCTCCACCACCCTGGTGAGTACTGCCCTTTATAGTAATTCAACTAACCTCCAGTAACTTATTTAAAAATAGTTCAACTATCACAAAATCCTACGCACCAGTAAATTATTTAAAAATAGTTTCTGTCCCAAAATCCTAGTAGTCAATCTAGCTACCCCTAATGGACAACCAAAATGCAGTATTCAAACCCTTGTGAAGTTACTTCCAAGATAAGCAGAGTTTGCAAGCTCCTTATTCAACTCCTCAGCCACTTGTAAATTATTCAAAAATAGCTTAACTGTCAGAAAATCCTACTAGACAATCTAGCTACCTCCAAGGGTCTACCCAAATGCAGTATTTAAATCCTTCTGAAGTTACTCACAAGATAGACAGAGTTTGCAAGCCCCTTCTTGGTTAAACACTAAATAAATATGTAAATAAAAAGCAATTACCAAGGGTAGTTAGTTTCACCTCCCACAGAATTGAGCAAAAGTGCACGTTGTTGCAGATATCAAGTGCAATATAGAATTTCCCACACAGCTCAAAGCTGAATACAGAAGTAGTGTCCTTCCAGGTCAAGAAGATGTGCTTGCTGTTGGCAAGAAGGGCACAGAAAAAACAGTGCCAATATTTCTTTTGTGGGGGGCTCCACCCCTTGCACCCCCCAATAAGGATTCTCACTCCAGGGGGGAGCGGATCTCGGGGCAAGAAAAAATATGTGGGGCCATGGAATACTGTTTCCATGGCCCCTCGCACAAGTGTTAAGGTCCCAATCAGGAAAACTTTTTGCCTGACCGAGCTGCTCTATGCCCCAGCCCTCCACACCACAGAAGCAGCTCAGCTGCTCTTGGATTCTGCTGCCCTTGTCTGTACAGCAGTACCACAGACAGCGACCAGTGGAGTGCATATAGCTAGCGCTGTAAATCCCTGCTCACTGTCCCTGGCAGCACTTACAGACTAGCACTCTCTTGACAGGTGCTATAAATGTAGTGCTCATCTAACCAGGTACCTCCCAGTGCTGCCTCCCCATTATTGTCTGTATCCCTTGTCCCCATGGTGCCTCCACTTACTGTATGTAACTCCTCTCCACAAGGATCTGTTAAGCCCTAGCATAAACATTATTTTTAAGGATTTAATGGGTCTGTCTTCTGGGCAGCTCAAGATGCTGCTCCTTGAGCTTAAAGCAAAAATAGCATGCATAACACACTGGGAGAATTTGACAATCATAAAGAGCTGTTCTGCTGGGACAGGCTGCACCCAAGTAGGAGGAAGCACACTCCTTTGTAAGCAGATACTGGTTGAAATAAACAAGTGTTTAAACTAAATAAATGGGGAAGCCTGCAAGTGCAGCTTCTATAGATGTGATATCTTCCAGAAATCTGAATAATTCTGAGACTCACACACAGACTGATGTAAGGCATATAAATTCATTATATAAGAATCATATCAGGCATAGTTCTAACCTACGCTATTGTTAATGCCCACAGCTTGCACAATAAAAAGAATGAATTACAATATAGTATGTCAAAATATGCTGTTGACATTTGTGGTGTAACAGAAACATGGCTTACTGACGGGACTGAGTATGGATATACCAGGATATACTAGCATTGCAAAACACACGTAAATCAAAGAGAGGTGGAGGTACTGTTTTGTACTGTGCAGAACATTTAATAGCACATGAGATTAATCATAAAAATACCTCTGGAAGTGACAATGAGCTTATATGGGCCAAAATCAAAACTGACTGTAAGCCCATAGTAATTGGCTTGGGATATAGAGCACCAAACCTAGACACAGAGCAAAATAATAGATTTATAGTGGACATAACCAATATGGAAATCAAAGACAATTACATATTGATGGGATATTTTAATTTCCCAGAAATAAATTGGGACTCTATGGAGGTTCAGGAACTATTGAAAGGAAGTTTATTGAGACAATTATTCAGAATGACTTAGTACAACTAATAAAAGTGGCCACAAGAGGAAAAACATTTTGGATTTAGTTTTTACTAACTTTCAGGACTGTATGGACACCCCAAAAATTCTGGACCCCTAGGTGACAGTGATGATGATATGATAAATCTAAATATAAAACAACTCACAAAACCAGCCACAAGGAAAATCTAAATTCAGAGATTTTATGAAGCAACTTATTATGAAATTAAAAAACATCTGCAGGCCTGGAATTGGAACTTTGACTTTAAAAAAAACTAGAAATGAATGAAATTTGGAAAGAACTGGAAAGTAAAATTGATTACAGCATCAGAAAATGGGTTCCAGAATGAACTAAATACGGTAACAACTGAAGAGTTCCTCCATGATGGAACTGTGCAATTAAAAGAAGTATAAACAAAAAGAGAAAACATTTTTTAACAAATTTAAAAAGAAACCTACCGTAAATAATGCATCAAGATCTAAAAAAGCAACTCAAAAAAACAAGTGTTTAATAACTCAAACAAAGCAAAAAATGGAACTAAAGTTAGCAACCACAGTAACAGATAACAAAAAACAATTTTATAATTACATGGGAAACTTGCATGGAAACAAAACTGGAGTAGGCCCATTACACATACTTGATGAAATAACTACTAATGAAGTCATTATGGCCAAGGGAGTAAATAATTATTTTGTAAGTGTGTAGAAAAACAAAGAATGTATATACCCAGTAAACAGGGACAAAAATAACAGGTTGGCACCCATAACAGTAGCTGATGTGGTCAGTATTATTCAAAATATAAAACAAAATGCAACACCAGGGCCTGATGGTATTGCTCCTATATTCTTTATTGCTCCTATATTCTTAAAGAAACTATCATCTGAGTTATCAGGTCCATTAGGATTGTTATTTAATGCTTCATTAAATGAAGGCAAGACACTAAAGGAATGGAGGATAGCCACCATGACCCCCATCCACAAGAGAGGTAGTAGAAGTGAAGTCCAGAATTATAGGTCAATAAGCTTGATCTCTGTAATAGGCAAACTCTTAGAATAATTAATACAGCAACAAATAACATCCCATTTATTAAAATATGGTCACTTAGATGCTACACAACATGGTTTCTTCCCAGGAAGACTATGCCTCACAAATCAGCTTCAATTTTTTGAACCGGTAAGCTCAGCTTTGGACAAAGGTTTACCAGCTGACATAGTCTTTCTTGGCTATGCAAAAGCATTTGACACCACATCACATAAGGTGCTAATTGACCACCTAATTAAAACTGATCTTCATCCTAACATCATCAACTGGGTTATATCATGGTTGGAAAATAGGTAACAGCGGGTAGCAATCAGATGGCATATGTCACCTCTTGGGGCTATGACAAGTGGGGTACCTCAGGGCTCAGTCTTGGGGCCTACCCTTTTCAACATAATTGTTGCATCCATGCAGTCACCCATGAATGCATGGCTTAGTAAGTACGCTGACGACTGCAAAATAGGCGGAATAATTAATAATAGGCAATCAGCTCAGGAATTCCAAAGAACGCTACAATTTTTGGAGTCCTGGGCAACTGTGAACAAAATGAGCTTCAATGCCAGCAAATGTAGAGTGATATATTTGGGAAGTAATAATCTGGGTTACCAATACCAGCTCAATAATATAGTACTTCAATCAACGACAAGTGAAAAGGATTTAGGTATTATAGTGTCAAATAACCTATCCTTTGAACAACACACAAAGAATACAGTCAAAAGTGTCATGGTATCTTGGGATGTATTCTCAGAAATATTAAAAGTAGGGAGTCAGATGTATTAGTTCCTCTCTGTACCAGTCTGATCATGCCTCAACTTGAGTATTGTTCACCATTCTATACACCCAACACAGTAGGATGCCAAAAACTAATTGAAGGAATTCTGAGAAAAGTGACCAAGAAAGTCAGAAATATGGCTGAACTGACTTATACAGATAGACTACAAAATCTAAAACTGTTCTCAATGAACTACAGATAGCTAAAGGGAGATTTATGCTCAACTTATAAGGCAATGAATGATGAATTCTTGATGGAGACCAAAGGCATAGTCAAGCAAGTAAATAACAATAATACCCAGTCACACAAATTTAAAATAAAGGGGGACACAAACAAGACAAACAAACATAACTTTTGATTTACTCCGAGGATAATCAGTGAATTGAACATCTTGCCAACCAATATTGTGGAGAGTGATACCATGACTATGTTCAAAAAATAGATTAGATAAACATATGGGTATGCAAAATATTTTACCACCATTGAAATGGTGGAGTTCATAATAGGC
Organism: Neoceratodus forsteri; assembly: GCA_016271365.2. Classification (NCBI taxonomy): domain Eukaryota; kingdom Metazoa; phylum Chordata; order Ceratodontiformes; family Ceratodontidae; genus Neoceratodus; species Neoceratodus forsteri. The sequence continues at coordinate 334,594,293 of CM028137.1, read as the reverse complement.
CTCAGCCTCTGAACTTGTAACATTCTATGAATCTATGAAATCTACAGTTGGTACAGTGGCACTTGACTCTTTCTGTCCTCTGGGGTCAAGGTACTCAGATAATATATTGCAAATCGGATACCACTCCTTTTTTTATTTCAGATGCAATCAGATGAAGTATTTTTGGTAAATATAGAAGTCTAACCAAGAAGAAAAGAGCAGAACTGGAGCAGATGACTGAAAGAAAACCACTGTCATGACAGGAGTAACTGAAACACAGTGGGATGAGACCTCAGAATGGAACAAACAATGTACAGCTTCATTTTCTTCAGCAAAGAAAGAATGAATGTAAAAGGGTGGTGCAGTGACATGTTACATTAGAAGTACTGTAGTATAAGAATAGAATAGTCAGTAATCCATCCTGAGCAGTTTGGGTTCATTAAAACTGAAATATTATGCATAACATATGGAGAACATTATTATTGGCAGAAAATGTCCAGGCAAGACAAATACCTGCTGTCTTCCTCAGCCAGGATGCTGAGAAGAGTGCCTCGACAGTGGGTGTCCTGGAATTTTTAGTGGGACACCCTGTCTACTCTCTGTTTTTCAGATGCATTCCTGAAATGGCTGCAGAACATTTATTTTGAACCTAGGGCCTATGTAAGAATCAATGGTGCAATAACATCACCAATAGAACTGCAGCAGGAACCAGACAGGGCTGTCCCTCTCCCCTGTTGTTCGCCTTTTACATTGAACCTTTGGTGGCAGCGATCCATGGGGATCCGGCGGTTGAGGGGATCCCACTGGGTCAGGTAGAATACAAGCTGGGATTATTTGCAGATGATGTTCTACTTACAGTGAGCTCCCCTGAGGCATGTGTCCCAGCAACATTGTCTATTCTTGATCAATATGAGAGAGTACTGGGGTTTAAACTAAACAAGACAAAAACCGAAATACTAACTTTTAATTTTGCCCCATCAGATGAGTTGAAGTGATCCTTCCCATCCCAATGAAATAGGTTGTCTATCAAGCACTTGAGAGTTTATATCCTAAGGACTTAAATAACTTAGAGCTCTTTAATTACAGACCCTTAAGCAAACACTACAGCTAGAATTGAAAGGATAGGGCAACTTACAGTTAACACTATTTCAAAAAGTAGAGGTTCTCCGAATGACTATTCTCCCTTGTCTACTCTGTTTATACCAGTCCATCCCAAAGTTTCCGGCAAGATTTAAATTTAAATCTTGGACTACAACGTTGTCCAACTTTATATGAGGGGGCAGTGCCCAAGAATTCGGGTGTCAATCCTGCAGTTGCCCCTAGCGTGAAGAGGGATCAACTCCCCAAACTTAGAATGGTATGCCATGGCAGCTTTCTTTAAGATAGCTCTGCAGTGGTTATCAGACACCTACGAATCACCCTGGCAGGATATTGAATTGCGATCAACAATTTATCACGATACAGCCCATATATGCTTTTCGACAGAAGGTTCGCTCTCTCAAGACATTTTACTGATATAACTACGGGTCTTGAAAACATGGTTCAAGCTTTGTAGACACCCAAAATTTAAGGATATCTTTTCTTATATGCATCTATTGGTGATGATGTGTTTTTTACCAAACTAAATGGATATTACATTTCAACACTGGCACAGCTAGGCCTACAGTTTATTTACAAGCTTATGGATAGAGAGTGGGTACCTTTTGAAGTATTACAGGACCTACATGACCCTTGAGACTATTATTGTTACACACAAGTAAAAGATACATCCAACAACAATCAGAATGTAGTACTAAACTCCCAATTAGAAACCCCTTTTCTGGAACTAACAACTCAACATAGTGATGGGCATATAGGAACTCATTTAATATAACAGTTGTATAAAATATTGAGAGACATGCTGGGGACTCCACATCCTCAGGCCTTGATAGTTGTAATGCTGATCTGGAGTTGCAAATTTCTTTGGATGTGTGGAATGACTCAGCACTTGCTGAGGTCAAGTTATGAGTTTGATACTGCATCAAGAATTTGCATGGAAATGCAGAAATAGATATTTCAGGGCTCCGGTGATTGTAACCAAATACCTGCCAACCCAATATGGGCATCGCTGGAGAGAATGCCATTGCCGACTGGCTGATTTGACACATATCTTCTGGTCATGCCCCTCCTGACCCCATTTTGGTGCTCATTTCAGAATGAAGTGAAAGACTGTCTGGGAGACAATACAGAACCTACAGATGAAATAGTATTGCTAACAATTATAACCCCCTCACTCCCCTCCATGGCATAAGACATTGCTACCAGTTCTCTTATTGGCAGCAAAGAAGGCGGTGACAAGGCAGTGGATGAAACCCATCATACCCACAGTGTCCGACTGGAGATTAATAGTACAATCTATTTACCAATTAAAGTAGTTATCTGCAGGTTTGGCTGACAGAATGCTGGCCTTCACCACTAGATGGAAGAAATGGGTGTGGTACATGGCCCAAGTTGATTCTACATTTGTTCCATAAGGGGAGAGGAAGCTGCTCCAGTTGGGATTGTCAGGAAAGAATGTTTGCATTGAGATTAGCTGCAAACTACATTTGGAATATGCTTAACCCACTAAAAAAGCAAATTGTGAAAATGTCTTTTATTCCTTTTTTAAATGAATCTAGGGACTAAGACTGAGATTATATGTTCTCCTCTGACATGATTGTAGAAGTATAAAGCACGGACTAATAACAATATGATATCTGTGACTGGATGTTCTAGGTATGCTCTGACTGGCTCCACTTCTATGGTGTCCTGTAATGTGCATAACTGTTTATATTTGCACTTCAAACTGTATATATTGTACTGCTTGTATCTCTATGCATTTTGTACCACTGTACGTACCCTATCTGGGCAAGTAATGTTTTTCCTGACTCTGTTAATCAGATTGTATCTGTACTATGTTGTCCTATGTATCTGAATCATACTTTCCTGTACTCTCCCGGGTCATTCCTGAAAATAGGCAAATGTCTTGTCAAGTGTACTTACCCGGTTATCAAAAGCTAAATAACAATGCCAAACTGTTTTTAATGAGTCTCATAATAAAAATGAAATTAAAAAAAAAGTACTGTAGCATAGACTGCATGCAAATGACTAATAACAAGGAACAGGATATTATTGAAAGCATATGGGTAGAAATAACAGACAAACTAAGAAAAGTCAAACATACAGTAAGCGTAGGCTGTAGGGCAGGCCACTGAAAATGGATGAGGTTGAGACAGGTGGTACTTACAAATGAGAGGTATTCAACTGAGACAGATACAATAGTGATGGGAGATGTCAATCTACTGAGCATAAACTGGTCACAACAAAAAGCAATCAACAAAACAGAAAATTATTTTTTAGATGCAACCATAAAGTTCAAACGAGGACAAAAAGTCAAAGAATCAACAAGAGGGAAAAATCTCCTGGATGTATTACTAATGAATATGCCTGATGAAATTGAAAATATTAAAGTGAGAGAACCTTTGGGGTGCAGCAACTATGAAATAGTAATCTTTACTACAGATCAAAGACCGAACATAACGAAGGGGATAACTGCCCAATCAAACTATTCTAAAGCCAACTTCAATTTAATGTCAGAGGATCTATCCAAAACTGACTGGGAAAAGGTGTTTAGAAAGGAAAATGTAAATGACTGTTGGGAAGCGTTCAAAAAGCATAATATTAGAAATGGAAAGTCATTACATACCCAGAAGCAAATTATATAATAGAAAAGTAATGAAACCAGTCTGGTTAAACAAAAAACTAATAACAGCTTTAGGATGAGAAAGAGACTTTTATAAAATACAAGACAAATACAAATAAAATCAATAGGGATTGCTATAAAAGGGCTATAGTAACAAAAAGCAAAGTACCAAAGGTACTGACAGGCATCAAATTCCATTTTGTAAACTATTAGTTGACAGCATAAATGTTGGTTCCCATATATCTGGAGATAGGACAAAAATGGAGTTTTACTGCCCACACATTACTACACTCATTTCCGAAACATCTGTACAGAGAAAAGAACAATGTACCTTCTTTATACTGATAAGGCCGAATTACTGGAAAATGAAAGGAGTGAAGTGGTATGTTCGTGCAACCACCACTGTTATCCTGTACCTAGATAGGTAGGAGTCATCATTCATTTTTATGCTTTTATATTGCACAACCCTTACTTGCCCCTGTGGTGAGGAAGTGCTGTGGTGGTGTGGGATGACAGTTCCGTGGAGAAGGCAGTGCAGCTGCTGGGGGGTGTGACAGTGCTGTATAACTGACCAGTTAATTCCTCAATGTCCTGTAAGCCAATCTGGTCAAAGTAGGTCACAAGTACCATGCTGATCAATACATCCCCATGCTACTGTGGCTGTACTTGTCTGGGTGTGTTCATCAGTGTGCCAACCACGAACCAGAGGCAACGTGATCCTCTCCATCTTCTCTGAGCTGTTTGGGAGATGGCAGGCTCAGAATGAGCATAGATTCACTGACTTCAAACAAAAAGAAAACAGATGTGCTAGTCAAGAGATGGCAGGTTTGGCATGAACACTTTACCCACTGATTTTAAACAAAATATATATATATGTGCTGGTTGGGAGATGACAGGTCCACACCAAGGCCCACATTACTGATAATGTTTATCTCACACCCAAAATGGGTGTTTGGTGGCAAGTGCCTGACACCAATTTTGGGCAAGAACTATGAATAACCACTAGTGTGATTGTGAGGAGGGGGTATCCAGGGGAGTTGTTTGTTCAGCGCAAAGACATTGAATATGCTGCCCAAGGTGTTATATTGGGTTGTTACAAGGTCAGTGTTAATTTGAAGAGCTCTGATGAACCAAAGAATATCAATTGGTATCTTCTGACACAAAGACCTGCTACTCTCCTCCCCTTATACACTCTCTCTATACTCCCCCCAACCCCACACTATCTCCCATTTCCTCCTTGACCTCTCCCCAAGCTTCACCCACCTGGTCTCACTACCTATGTCCCCTGGTCCATCTGTCCTTCCTCCTTACTTCTGTACCAGCTTGCTCGCACACAAGCATGCCCCCCCAAATTCTCATCCAACACCCCCTGTTCTTTACCCCAGAAATTTACTACAGTAGCCACCAAACTCTTACTTACCTTGCTGCTGCTAGCAGGTGATGTTGAACACTGTCCTGGCCCAGCACCCTCCCTCTCCTCCCAAGTCCCTTGTGGGTTGAAAGTAGCCCATCTAAACATCAGGAGCCTCCTACCCAAACTTAATCTGCTTCAACCCCTTGTCTTAGACCTCAGCCCTGACATTCTGATCATTACTGAAACATGGCTACAGTCTAACATTACTGACACAAATGTATCTATTCCTGACTACTCCCTCATCCACCAGGACTGCGGCACCAGAGGTGGCGGCATTGCCATGTATATTACCTCCTCCATCCAATTCGTCCTTGTACTCATGTTCTCCTTCCTGCAGGCCTATCAGTTACTTATGGTAAAGATGTTCCTCCCCTTCTCACTGTTCATTTTTTATTGCCGGAACATATTGCTGCCCCAGCCCATCTCCTTCTTCTATCACCGAACTACTATCTATCCTTCAGACTCACTCTTCCTCTGGTAAACTGCACATATTGGGAGATTTTAACATGAACTGGTTCTCACCCACCTAAAATAAAACCCGGACCAAGATAGCCTCACTAAACTTGACTCATATAATTAGAAAACCCACCCGTCTAAACACACTCAAAATCACTCCTTAATTGACTAGGCTCTCACCTCCCACCCACATCATATTATTGCAGCCGGAATTTTACCTAACACTCTAAGCGGCCATCACTTAATCTACTCCGTTCGAAAAGTCCACCGCCCTAAAGCCCCACTTAAAATCCTATTAATTCATGCATACAAATCCTTAAATCTGGCTCCAGTATTAAATGACCTGACAACCACTGATTGGTCCCCCATCCCCCTTGCTTCCACGATCGACTCCGCACTGGAATACTTCAATTCCAAGCTACTAGCTATCTGGGACCAATATGGCCCCCTAAGATGCACCTGGGTGCACAACTCTACCTCCCTTGGGTCACTGCTGAGCTGGTGGCTTGTCTACATGCCAGAGATCAGGTGTGGAAGTTACACAAATCCACTGCCTCCCAAACTGCCTTCCAGAAGTATCACTCTCTCAGAAATGCTTGCACCAGGGCAATTAGACTGGCCAAAGCTGATCACTTATCAGCCACATTTAATTCAAACATAAACCACTCATCCAAATTCTGGAAGGTGGTTCAGTCCCTATTCTCCCCTCTATCCCAGCCCTCATCACTAGTCCTCAAAGTAGGCGATGTCTCTCATCTGATCCCCTCATTGTTGCCTCAGAATTTAACACCTATTTCACCTGTTGTTCCTTCTCACTTCTCTCTACCCTCCTTTATTCCTTTTTACCTCCCACTACCCGAGCCTCTAACTCAGTCTGCCCCTCCTCTCCTCTTTCTACTTCTGTCCTATATCTCTAGCAGGTGCCCTCAAAAGTCTTCTTACCCCAACCCCTCTAAGGGTAAGTGTCTCCTGTCTTGACTTCAAGATTCTATATCTGCTATTGCTTCTCCCCTTGCTTCTTTATTAAATATCTTTCTCTCTTTTGCATCCATCCCATCTGGCTGGAAACATGACACTGCTCAGGATTTTAATCATCCTATTTGTCATGCAGTTATTACCACTTGCTACAGTATGTATATTTCACTGCTGTGAACATCTCATTGCAAACAGCTTCTGAACTTATTATTTGCCATGCTGTAAATATCTTTTGTTTTATATATCTCACAATTGTGTACTTTTCAATGCACTCTGCTGCTACTCTGTACTGGGTCATGCCTGAAATGAGCTTCTGCTCAAGGTGCCTTTCCTGGTTATCAACTTTTAAATAAATAAAATAAAATAAATAAATAAACAAATAAACTGTCATCCCTCTTGCAAAAGATGGGGACCCTTCCTCGCCAGGTAACTACTGGCCTGTCTCTTTGCTCCCCATTCTTACCAAGCTTCAGGAGCACTTGGTGCTATCCCAACTCTCATCCTACCTTGATTCCTCCTCATTCTTCACACCTTACCAGTCTGGTTTCCAGAAATGCCACTCCATTACCTCCTCGCTCCTTAGGCTACTGACTCCATACTCGTAGGTATGGACCAGGGTCTCATCACCTCTGCTATCTTTGTCAACCTTGCCAAGGCTTTTGACACAGTCTCCACACCCCACCTGCTTGCCAAACTCTAGCTGTGCAGTTCTCAAATGCAGCTAGCTGGTTCGCTCTTACCTCATGGGTAGAACACAATCCGTTCGGATTAATGATACAACTTCCTCCCTTCCCATCAACACTGGAGTTCCGAGGTTCCATGTTAGGCCACTACTCTTCTCCATCTTCCTAAACAACCTTCCCTCTGCCTGTCCTCTCACCTCCATCCACATGTATGCGGACATTACTGTCCTGTATACTGCTGGCCCTCTCCCACTGATGTAGCATCCAGACTTCAGCAAGACTTTGATAAGATCCAGCTTTGGTTTTGCTCAAACCAGTTATTCTTGAATGCCAAGAAGACAGACTCCATTACCTTGGCATTAGGCAGAGACTCTCTTGGCTACAATCCTTCCCCTCTTTCCACACCCTAGATGGGACTTTACGAGGACAACTCCTTCTTTTGGTACCTCAGGGTTTGGCTTGACGAACCTCACCTTCTCTAGATACACAGATGCCATCCAAAAAACTGCACCCAAACTGGATGTCCTATACAGACATCATGGATGTATTCCACTGCCGGCCGCCTGATCCTGCCCAGAAGATGATCCTACCTATTTTTGACCATGGGGATGTAGTCTACAGCGCTGCTCCCAAATCTTTACTAACCAGGCTTACCTCTCTTCCACTTCTTCTACCATTTCATTCTTGACTGCCTTCCCATACCCATCACTGCACCCTATCCATCTCTCTCCTTCCCTCCCTAGCAGACAGACACCTTATCCACTGTGCAAACTTTCTTGCTAAATTCTGGTTTCCTCTCTTCACCCTTATCTCTTCTCCTCCTCTATTTCTCTCAAACCTCATTCCTCTTGCTCCCTTAGATACTGTACCTTGAGCACTGCACCTTAAACATCCCTCCCACTGCCACGTCAGCAGGTCAGGCAGCATTCTCACACCACTTCCCAAAATGATGGAACTCCCTCCCACTGCCCATCTGCCACGCTGCCTCCCCTTGGGTCCTCTCCTTCCTCCTATAGGACCATTTCTCCTCTTCCCACACATGCGCTTAATTTCCACCCTCTCCATAGTTTTGCCTCTCTGCTCGTTACTCATGTTAGCCCTTAATTTATTGTTACTCATTTGATGGTTTCATATAGCTCTAGTACACTGATGTTAGGCTGAAATGACTGCTATTTGGTTTTGTCATCCTGATATTTTCTTGTATCTCTTATCTATATATTAGTATTTGTGTCTGTCTTTTGCTTTGTATTTACTGTTTATCCCTGTCCCCTCTCCCCCAAGACACATCTGGAAATGAGCACTCACTGCTCAGTATGCTTTTCCTGGTGAAACTTTTAAATAAATAAATAAAAATAAAATGTCCAGGTGCATAAGCACTGTAGATTAAATAAAAAAATTAATTATACAGTCTAAAATTAACATAATGGAGCTGAAAGTTATGGGTTAATGGATACACAGTTAATGTAGACATACTGTCTGCCACGAACATGGAGAAGAGCCTATTTACTCTGGTAATCTGCACTCACTGCTAAAAACTAGCTCCAGCATGGGATCATTGTGCTAGTCTGGGGCTGCACTATTTAAAAGTGGGTAATGGGGTGGTGGTAGGCTGTATGGAATGTTACTTCTGGAGATGGTGTTGTGGGATTTATTTACCTTGTGGTAACCGGGCTGTTGGGAAGGGATCAGGTAGTGGGGACATGGAGCAGGAATTTATAATGCTTTAAATGGAGGAAGATTTAAATAAGTGGGTTGGAGCTGGGATTTGGTAGAGTGATTTGGACATTTTTTTTTTTAATACTGGGAGACTGGGACCATTTCACTCCAAACCAGGTACATACAGAAATGTCATAGGATGCAAATGTCCCAGCACCCAGCACTTACAATCAGTCTTTGCACCCCTAGCACCTTACCTGTCATATTCCCTCGAACAAGGCCCCCTGGCTGCACTGTCTCCTGCCTCGCCCACCTCCCCCGTATCTTCACTTCTGCCCCGCCCAACCACCTCCGTATTCCCCTTACCACCTGCACCTCCTTCCCCGATCTCCTACCCCTTCCAATGTCTTGCTCATAGCTCAAGTATTTGTACTGGTTATTACATGTCTGTAAGTCAATGACTATATGTTTGTAATTAAAATGATGACTGTTGCACGCTGACGTGGAACCTTTGTAAACGAGCCTCAGCTCAAAAGGTATTGTAATCCTAGATTGAAATAAATAAATAGGATGCACATGGCTTGTAGTTTATGGAGTTTCCATATGTAACCCACCCAAATGGTGGGGCTTACCTGAGTCAACACTGCCTATCCTACAGCCACCACCTTTGTAAACGCCAGCCCCTGAGACTGCAGCCTGTGTGGGGCCAGAAGAGCTCTTCTGTTGCAGCCTGGAGGGCGTTTTCTGTTCAGCATTCCTCATGACAACCAGCTCACTTCCACATCTGGCCAAGCAGACCACCAACATTAGGTAAAAAAAAAGGAAACATCTGCTGGTCAGGAGATGGCAAATCTGGAGTGAGCACTGAACCTGCCAACTTCAAGTAAAAAAAAAAAAAGATGTGTTGTTGGGAGATGGCAGGTCCAAGGTGAACACCAGAAGCCCAAACAATAAATAAAAAAAGATGTTGTGGTCAGGAGATGGCAAGTCCAAGGTGAGCAGCAGAGTCGCAGACAATAAATAAAAAGGAAATATGTGCCAGTCAGGAAATAGCAGGTCTGAGCTGAGCACCAGACCCACTGACAATACATTTAAAAAACGATGTGCCAGTTGGGAGATGGTGAGTCCAAAATAAGCACTGAAACCACTAACAATAAATAAAAAATAAAGATATGGTCAGGAGATGGTGGGTCTGAAGTTAGCACTGGACCCACCAACAATAAATAAAACTAAAAAGATGTAGTGATTGGGAGATGGGGGGGCAAGGTGAGTACCAGACCGCTGACAAAAACAGATGTGGTGGCCAGGAGACCATGGGCCTAAAGTCAGCACTGGGTCCACTGACTGTAAAAATAAATTAATTAATTAAAAAAAAAAAAAAAAAAAAGATGCACTACTAGTTGGGATGGATGACAGGTTCACGGTGAGCGTACCTCCTGACTTTTCATAAATTAAAGTGTTCCCCAGCAACAAGGGAGACATGGACATGTCACACTGCTCCAGTCACAAAATCAAAGGTCCCTGCCAAGGAGGAGGCCAGGACCCATAATCCACTCAGGCAGTAGAATCAAAGGACCCCATAGCAAGGAAGACCAGGAGCAAATCCTCCACTCTGTCTCCTTTTGAAAAAGCCCTCCTCTAATAAGAAGACAGGGAGTCATTACACATTCCAGAGCTCACTCCGCCAATGCAAGTCAATGCTTGAAATCTGGAGGAATCACAGGGCCGACTTTCTGCTGGGGTGTCAATGAGGAATAATTCCCTATACATCCCACTGCAGAAAATCTGACACATAAATAGTCACACTAACAACAATAGGCTCTAAACTTCTGTTGGTGCTATAAAGGACTAGGAAAGTTAAACGCAACATTGCATTGATCTTAGTACATAGCAAGGGAAATATGAATTCCTTTCCTGAATATGTACATTTCAAAAAAGAACAATACAGATCAATATGTCCACTATCACTAAATTCAATTCCAACCTGTAATTTAAAGGACATGGCATCACTGCTGAATGTCTTTTTTGGATCAGTGTTTGATATGTCAGGTAAAATAAGCCAAAAAAAGAAACTAATGGGTAATAATGGAGAGTATTTGTTTCGACTCGCCATTCCTACTAAATAGTTATTTGCAGTCTACCTTGTTAATTCCTTTCAGGAATTTAAAGGTATCTGTCTTATCTCACCTCCCCCTTTTGTCCTCCACCTAGTACAAGTTCAGAGCCCTAAGCTAATCCTCACAGTACCTGGTTGTTGTCCCTGAATCATTTTGATTACCTTACACTGCACCATCTCCATCCTGTTTTTGTCTTTCTATAGGTGGGGACTCCAGAACTGGGCATGGTATTCCAGATAGGGCCTCACCTGCGCTCTATACAGAGGCAGTATTATCTCTTACCTCCTGCAATCAAACCCCTCCCAATACACCTCAGCATTTTGGTTGCCCTGTTGTAGGCCTTGATGCACTGGCAAGATCATTTAAGGGACTCACTTATGATGACTCCAAGTCTCATTCATAAGAAGTAGCACTCAGCTTAACCTCTCCCATATAATATTCCGTTCAGGGGTTCTGGTTCCATGTGTGCACAACCTTGCACATTCTGGCTTTGACTTTCAACTGTCAAACCTCGGACCATGTCTCTAACATTTGCATTTCCTTCTGCAACTCCATTAGACCCTCCTCACCATTTATTTACCCTGCCACAAAGTTTAGTATGATTTGCAAAGAGACACATCTAGCCTCATATTCCTTGTGTAACCACCCAGTCCCCTGGGGTAACTAGAATCCCATCAGTCAGTGCTAGGTAGGGAAGGTAGCTGGTGAATAACTAGTTAATTGGGTTTTCACCTACTCCCTCTCTTGTTTACTTGGTCTCAGCTGAGATGAGAGAGATAAGGACATTTAGAACTCTCGAAGCAGCATAAGCCACAGCAGCTGGTTGTGAGTGGGAGTTTTAGAATCTTTGGGTTAGTCTGTCAGTAGCAGTTGAAGTGTGAGGAGTGAGAGCTGCAGTGTGGGCTCTGAGAGGAGAGCCTATTTTCTCACCCTAGTTCTGAAAGTCTCCAGCCTGCCAAGAGATGTGGTAGAAACAGTTGTCTACAGCAGGATCTCCTGATTTTCATCCCCGGAGGGATGAAAAGGACTGCTAGAGAATGGATTCTAGGGGCAATCCCTTATTTGATCCAGGACAATTTGAAGCTGCCTGTACTGTTCCAACTGTGAGTAGATCTGACTATGTGCTTCTTGAAGAAAGTACCTGTGCTTTGGTGTTTCTCTGGTTAAAATGGAAAGCTACACCAATTCTGTTCTGAAGTTGAGACTTTTCTCAGTTTAAAGTTGGCTGGCAATTGTGGGGTCCAGAAGCAGACTGTTCACATTGTTCAGGACTTTAATTTCTTACACTACCAGAGTAGTGTTTCTTAAATGCTGGATGAGAAAGTTCATTCAAAGATGCATTTACCTAAGTGTGTTCATGAAGTTTAAGGTGTAACTGTGAAAGAATGGCTGGGTATGAATTTGGAAGCAAAAGGTGGGCAGCCCCCCATCTGGAGTAAACAGTTCAGCACTACAGGTTCCATAAGGGTGCCTGGTTATTTCAGTCATGGTGACCAGTGTCTGAAGAGAAGTTTACCCCCTGGAGTGGGTTGTGCTAGTAATGAGCCCTGGTGTGCTCCGTTGTGGCCAGCTGCCACTTGAAGAAGTTTTTAAAGTCCTATGCCATATGGGAATGTGTACTTAGTTGTGGCCAGTGCCACTGGAAGAAATGTTCATGCTCTGGCCAGTGCCACTGAAGAGAATTCAGTGTCCTATGAAATATGGGAATACGTAGAGTTTCTGTCAGATACAGTCATTTTGTTGTTCTGCCAATTCCTTGTGCCACGATGTGTAAACTTTGGGGTCCACCCTTGGTTTAGAGAACATCTTTGAGATAAAATCACATTCTAGAACCCCAGCTCTGGTTTGGACATTCATGTTACTGCTTCCTGTGTGGAGTTACTGGATACCCCTCAGAAGTAGAGATAGTTAGATAGCCCTAGCAAAAGTTCTCTCTCAGGACCTGGGTTATTGGTCATAAGTATTGCTTTTGTACACCCCACCCTTTGTTTGACCTCTAGAAGTAATGAGCCTAGTATACTTTACCAAAGCTAGGGATGGTACCATTTCCAAAGTAGTTTGTGCCCATTCAAGGGTGCCAGGGGTAGCTAACCATGTAAAGTAGTGGGGGTGGTTACATTTGTATGCCTAAGGTATGCCTCTTTGCAGATGACACCAAAATCTGCAGTAGGGATAGATACTTGAGAGGGGGTGGAGAGAATGTGTAGAGACCTGAGAAAACTTGAGGAGTGGTGGGCAGTATGGAAGCTGGGTTACAATGCAGAAAAGTGCAAAATCATGCACCTAGGGCACATAAACCCAGGGACAGTGTATAAAATGGGGGGAGAGGTATTTAAGGTCACTACACTGGAAAGGCATCTTGGGATTATCATATCTGATGAGTTCATGGTGGTGAGGCAGTGTGACAAGGCAGTGGGCAGAGCCAGTGGGATGCTGGGTGCATAGGGAGGGGGAATCACCAGAAGGAGGTGGTGTCACCACTGTATCGATTGTTGGTGAGACCCCGCCTGGAGTACTGTGTCCAGTTCTGGAGACCGCTGCTCAGGAAGAACACAGACAGGGTGGAGGCTGTCTGTAGGAAGGCACTTAAAATGCTACAGGGACAGTGAAAAAGCAGGGATACTCAACAAATATTTCTGCTCAATATTCACAAAAGAGGAGGAGGAGGAGGTGTCTAATCCAATTAACAGAAGCACTCTGGATGGGGGGGGGGGGTCGATCCCAGTCCCTTAACAAAAGAAAGGATTCTGAAAGGAAAGAACTCTTAAAACTGAAGGTGGACAAAGCAATGCGGCCTGACAGAATTCACCCCAGAATTCTAAAACAATTAAGGGGAGAACTAATGAAACCACTGACTACCCTTTTTAACAAATCATGGGAGGATGGTGTGGTACCTGAGGACTGGAGGAAGGCGGATGTGATTCCCCTTCACAAAAGTGGGACCAAGACAGAGGCAGGAAATTACAGATCTGTCAGTTTGACCTCTGTGGTAGGGAAAGTGATGGAATCACTTCTGAAGGAAAGAATTGTTGAGTACCTAGAGGCCAGTGGGGCATAGGACCCAAGGCAGCATGGGTTCACAGCAGGAAGGTCATGTCAGATGAATCTAATTGATTTCTTTGACTGGGTGACCAAAGTAGTAGACCAGGGAGGGGCTGTGGACGTGGCCTACCTAGACTTTAGCAAGGCATTTGACATAGTCCCACACAAAAGATTAATAGTCAAATTAACCAGCCTGGGAGTGGGTCCCAGGGTGGTAGTCTGGGTAAAACATTGGCTGGACAACAGGACACAGAAGGTAATTGTAAATGGAGTCCACTCTGAAGAAAGAGGGGTTACTAGTGGGGTACCGCAGGGTTCAGTACTGGGTCCAGTCCTTTTTAATGTCTTTATAAGTGACATTGCAGAGGGACTGGAAGGAAAAGTATGCCTCTTTGCAGATGACACAAAGATCTGCAACAGGGTTGATACACAAGGAGGTGTGGAAAGGATGAGAAGGTACTTGGCAAGGCTGGAAGAATGGTCAGAAGCATGGCAGCTTGGATTCAATGCAAAGAAGTGCAAAATAATGCACCTGGGAAACAAAAACCCAGAGGAAGATTACACAATGGGGGGATGTAGTAACAACAACAAAATGGAAAGGGACCTGGGGGTAATCATATCAGAAAACCTTAAGGTTAGCAAGCAATGTGAGAAGGCAGTAGGGAGGGCTGGGGGATACTGGGATGTATAGGGAGAGGTATCACCAGCAGAAAACAGGAAGTTGTTAGCCCTCTGTACAGACAGTTGGTGAGACCCCATCTGGAGTACTGCGTCATGTTCTGGAGACCCCATCTACACAAGGACATAGACAGGATAGAGGCAGTCCAGAAGAGGGCAACTAAAATGGTGCAGGGTCTGCAAAAGAAGCCATATGAGGAGAGACTAACGGAGCTTAATATGTATACCCTTGAGGAAAGGAGGGAGAGGGGGGACATGATAGAAACTTTTAAGTACCTCAGTGGAATCAACAGAGTCCAAGAGGGTAGCATTTTTCAGAAAAAGAGATGTGCAAGAACAAGGGGACACAATCTGAAGACAGAGGAGGGGCGGTTCAGGGGCAATGTGAGGAAGTATTTTTTCCACAGGTGGACGCATGGAACAGCCTTCTTGAAGAGGTTGTGGGGTCTAAAACTGTGGGGAATTCAAGAATGCATGGGACAGACATAAGGCAATTTTTGTGGGGGGTAGGAAGAAATAGGCTGTTGGTTAACTAGGATCTGCAGCTTATCCTGTAGGTAGGAAATGGGCAGACTAGGTGGGCCAAACAGTCCTTATCTGCCATCAAAGTCTATGTTTCTATGCTTCAGGGGCTACATCGTTCATAAGGCCTGCAAGGAAAGACTGAGGTATTTCAATATCTACACATGAAGAGAGGGAGGGAGAGGGGGCATAATAGAGTCCTGCAGTACCTCAGAGGTGAATAAGATAAATGAGGGAGTCTTTTCAGAAGAAATGAGCATGAGAGCAGGGGCATGTATGAAGCCTGGAAGTTGGGACAATTTGGGTAGGATGTGAGGAAGTACTTCTTCACTGAAAGAGTGATGGATACTTGGAACAGTGTTCCAGCAGAAGCAGTGAGGGCTAAAACAGTGGTGGACTTCAAGCTTGCAAGGGATAGGAACAAAGGAATCTTGGTAAGAAAGCAGGGAGTGGTAGCTGGAGATCAGGTAGGGTCTGCGGTAACAATATAGGCAGTGACAAAATGGGTAAACTAGGTGGGCCAGGCCAGTAGGTCCTTATCTGATGACAAATTCTGTTTCCATGTCACGTATGAACATATTAAAAAGGTCTGGTCCCAGGACTGACCCCTACAGCATCCCACTCGTGACCTCCCTCTCTTCCGGCTTGACTCCATTTACCACCACCTTCTGCCGTCTCCCCCAACCAGCTTTTTAACTAAGCCCTTGGCTATAGCCAGATCCTATAACTTCTTCAGCATTTCTGTGGGGCAACAAGTTGAATGCCTTCAAACCACGGAAACAGAGAATTTGTCAACAGAAAAGAACCAATTGGCCCACCCAGTCTGCCCAGTCATTCCCCGCCTAGTATGTCTCTGCAGGCTCTAACTGGTCTCCAGCGACCCTCCCTCCTTCCTGCCTATTTACTAATATTCTCCTATGTTTATCCCATGCATGCTTGAAGCCCCTTACTGTTTTCTCCTCCACCACTTCTGCTGGCAGTCTGTTTGAGCCATCCACCACTCTTTCAGTGAAGTAGTTTTCCTCAAATCCCTCTTAAACTCCACCCCCACCCCTTCCAACTTCATCGCATGCCCTCTGGTCCTGGTTCTCTTTCTCATTTGAAAGAGACTTCCATCCTGTACCTTGTTCACCCCTGTAAGGTTCTTGTAAGTCTCAATCATATTCCCTCTCACTCCTCACTTTTCTAGGGTGTACAAGTTAAGATTCCTCAATCTCCCCTTGTAGGACTTTTGATGCAACCACTGCACAATTTTAATTGCCCTACAATGTACTGCCTCCATTAAAAAAACTCTGTACTCGTGGAAGTGGATACCAGACTTGCAATTGCTGGTGCAAAGATTTATTAGTGGCAAGAAGTGCCCAGAACACACCCTACATCCCCATGCAGAGGGTGTTCTGGAAACTTCTTGCCACTACTAAATCTTTGCACCAGCAACTGTAATGGCACCCACTTCCATGAGTTTTATTTTTTATGTCTGTATATGGGCTGGCAGCCTTTTCAGCACCACCTGGCTTTCCTGAGTGCACTTTTTTTCTTCACAATGTACTGCCTCCACTCTGTCTATATCCTTTCTGAGGTGCAGACTCCAGAACTGGACACAATACTCAGGGTGGTGTCTCATCAACAAACAATACAGTAGTAATAAGCCCGGCCCGGTGGCGCTGAGGTTGAGCTGGGCGCCACACACTGCGTCATGCTGCCGCGACCGGGTTCAGGAACGAGGCCTGGGTCATCGAGGGTCGGCAGGGAGGGAGAGGATTGGAGCATGCGAGGGACAGCCTCTCTCCCAGGATGGAGGGGGGTTTCGCCTGGTGCTTGGCTGGTCTCTGGCGGAGGCCAGAGGAACAGCAAGCGCAGGAGTATGTACAAGAGAGGGTTGGGAGTGGCGGTCATTGGCATAATGCCTTGACGCCAGAACACCAGCCACTTCCTCAGAAAAGGGAAAAACACTGCCAGAGCACGGGTAGACGGAGCAACAAGAACACCGACCCTAATGGCAATTGTCTGCCTGACCACCAGGGGACCCTGACAAGACATTGAAGCATTGGAACGTTCAGGTCCTGTCCTGTACCTGCCTGGGGGGTATAGCCATGGCTCCATGGTGGGGGACTCCTGGGGAATCAGATAAGGCAAGTCGCATGGGTGGTTTTTGGTGTCTCCCGAAGAAGCATAACTCCTGGGTGAGAAGGTGGATAAACAGAAAGAGAAAACACAAAAAACAGTGGTAATACTACCCCCTCCACCTGCTGGTTATAACTCTCCTTATGCATCCCAGCACCTCCCTGGCCCTACCCACTGCTTTGTCACACTGTCTTGCCTTTTGGGGTCATCAGATATGATAACCCCAATGTTCCTTTCCTGCTTAGTGCCTATCAGTAACACCCCCCCCCCAATCCTATACTCAGCTCCTGGGTTTATATGTCCTAGGTGCAAGACTTTGCACTTTTTGGTATTTAACCCCAGCTGCCAAGCCCTTCACCAATCCATGAGTTTCCCAGGGTCCCTATGCATTCTCTCCACCCTTGAGTATCTGCCCTATTACAGATTTTGGTGTCATTGCAAAAGACATACCTCCTCTTCCAGTTCTTCCACAATGTTACTTATGAAGACATTAATGAGGACCAGTCCCATTAGTAACCTAGTGGCACCCCTGGCCACTCTCCCTCATCAGAGTGAGTGACATTAACCACCACCCTCTAGCACCTATCCATTAACCAGTTTCTTACTCAATGTACCACTTTGGATCACACCCATAGGCTGCTCAATTCCTGTATCAGTCTGCTTTGTGGCACAGTGTAAAAAGGCCTTGCTAAAGTCCACACAGGCTATGTCCACTGCCATCCCTTGACCTATTTCCCTGGTCACCCAGTTAAAAAAATCAATTAGATTTGTCTGGCATGGCCCCCCCACCAGTGAATTCACGCTGCCTTTGGTCTTGTAGCCCACTGGATTCAAAATACTCTACTAACCTTTCCTTTAAGAGGGTTTCCATTCACTTCCCCACCAATGATGCGAGATTGATCAGCCTACAGTTGCTAGCCTCATCCCTACTGCCGCTCTTATGGAGTGGGGCCACCTCTGCTCTCCTCCAGTCCTCTGGAACTATGCCAGTTTCTACTGAGCTGTTGAATAAAGCTGTCAGTGGCGCAGAAAGTACCTCTCCCAGTTCCTTTAGTGCCATTGGGTGTATCCCATCTGGTCCCAGAGCCTTGTCCATTTTCAGAGCTGTGAGTCTCTTCAAGACTCTTTCTTTTGAAAATGGACTTGTGTCCACTTCCCCCTCTTCAATTGTTCCTGCTGTTTTTTTTTTTTTACAGGCTTTTTCCCCCTTTTCACCTGTCCTTCCCGTGGGCCCAGGGCGCTAACGACGCATGGGAGGCGCAAGACGCCTCCAGCACCTCGCGGAGTGCCCCATCCTACTAGCACCCTCCACCTGCACCACTACCTGACCTCCACCCGATGGTGATGGGACTACAGGAGGGACAGCGTCCACTCAGGAGAGGAATCCTGCTCCTACCTTCCCTTCAGGCCGGCTCCCAACGACCTGAGGTTGTTCCCAAACCTGGGCCGCCGGCATGACACAAGATAAGGCTAGGTGCCTCAACCCTCTGCGCCACCTAAGGCTTCCTGCTACTCTCTTGGCCTGTCCCCACCTCCCTCCACTATGAAGACTCAGAGGAAGTACTTGTTCAGGATGTCTTTTTTTTTATTATAATTTTATTCAGCTTAGTGGTGCATAATGGACATATAATCATCTCAAAATCAGTTGTAAGCTCCATTATAGTTCACAATTGACATATTACATGTATATTGTACATCAATATAGGCACAAGCAGCAGGGACAAACTGTATACTCGCTGAAGGCAAAAATTTCAAGGCCATTGTTAGTCTGGATCCTTGGTTCCTCAGGGGATGCTGGCTATAAGTACAAAGGGGAAAGTGTTACAGGCTGAACGAAACCTCATAAGGTGGTATCATTTATTAACATTTTTAGGGAACCAAGTCAGGTCACCGGGTGGCCATATATAGAAACTAGGTGGTACATTGATTCATTAAGATGGGAATTCTATTTTGTATGCGAGCTGTTAAAGCACTCCATTTTCTACATATCATACACTGTGTCTTCCCAAATGCATATTGTTAGGGGAGTGGGTTGTAGCCATAATCTTGTGATAGTTTTCTTTGCTGCTGCAAGGAGTATGCTTATAAAATAAATCTGATGCCATTGTTTTACATAGAAACATAACAAAGAAGTTGATGGCAGATAAGGACCGCAAGGCCCATCCAGTCTGCCCATTTCTTTTTCTACCTTATAAATGTGCCATCGGCCTTTGCTCTGTCAGTGGCCTATCTATTCATACTCATTTGTATTGCTCCCTTATGCCTATCCCATGCCTGTTTGAAGCCCTGCACTGTATTCATAGCCACCACTCTTGTGGTAAGCCATTCCATGCATCCACCACCTTTCTGTGAAAAGAATTTCCTCACATTCCCCTTAATCGGTCCCCTCTAATCTCATGCTGTGTCCTCTTGTCCTGCTATTTTTCTTATATTTAAACATGTTAGACTCTTTCCACCTTGTTAATGCCCTTAAGGTGTCTGAATGCCTCGATCATATCACCCTCTCCCTCCTTTGCTCTAGGGTATACATATTGAGCTCTGTTAATCTGTCCTCATGTCTTCTGATGCAGTCCCTGCACCATTTTGCTGCCCTTCTGACTGCCTCAATTTGGTTAATGTCCTTGTGAAGGTGTAGCCTCCAATACTGCACGCAGTACTCAGATGGGGCCTAACCAGTGTCTTTAAAGAGGATTATTACTTCCTCTTATGACTTGTGATACCCCTACTAATACACCCTAACACCCCCTAACCTTACCTACTGCTTTAGAGGTCTGCTTGATGATTGCAGGTCATCAGTGATGATGATGCCCAAGTCTCTTTCTTCCTTTGTGACTGCTAGCAACTCCTCCCAGCCTATAGGTGGCTTCAGGGTTTTCTTCCCCTATGTGCATGATTTTGCACTTCTTTGCATTAAATCCTAGTTGCCACTCTTCTGACCATTTTGCTAGTTTATCCAGATCTCTTCTCATTCTACCCACCCCATCGGACCATCTACTCTGTTGCAGATCTTGGTGTCATCTGCAAACAGACAAGCTCTTACCTCTAGTCCATCTGCAAGGTCACTAATGAAGATGTTGAAGAGGACTGGCCCCAGGACTGATCCCTGAGGTACCCCACTTGTGACTTGCATCTCTTCTGACTGTATACCATTTACCACCACTCTCTGTTTTCTGCCCGTCAACCAGTTTGCCACCCACTTGACCAACTTCTGACCCACCCCGAGCCTACCCAGCTTATTTATCAATCTTCTATGTGGAACAGTGTCAAAAGCTTTGCTGAAGTCAAGGTAGGCGACATCAACAGCTCTCCCTTGGTCCACCACTCTGGTTACCCAGTCAAAGAAATCTATGAGATTAGTTTGACAGGACCTTCCTTTTGTAAACCCATGCTGTCTTGGATCCTGTGCTCCTATGGATTCCAGGTGTTGCACTATCCTTTCCTTAAGGAGTACCTCCATAATCTTGCCTACTACTGAGGTAGACTGACTGGTCTGTAGTTCCCCGCCTCCTCCCTGCTACCACTCTTGTGGAGCGGGATCACATGAGCCCTTCTCCAGTTTTCTGGGACCTCTCCTGTGCTCAGAGACTCGCTAAACAGTTCTGCTAATGGCTCTGCTAGTTCCACCTTTAGCTCCTTAAGTACCCTGGGATGTATGCCATCAGGTCCCATTGCCTTATCCACCCTGAGCTTAGCAGCTCTTGTAGGACCCTTTCTTTTGTGAAGGGAGTGCTCACCTCCCCCTGTGTCCATGATGCTGAGCTGTGGGCCCTGCCTACCTTCTCTTCAGTAAATACTGAGCAAAAGTATCAATTTAGGATAGATGCCTTTATAAGGTCCTCCTCTCCACATGCTCCTTTTCTCCATTAAGTTTAGCAATACCCCCTCTGGACTTTCTCCTTTCACTAATGTATCTATAGAAAGTCTTGTCACCTTCTTTTACTGTTCATGCTAGTGTTTCCTCAGTTTGGGACTTTGTCTGCCTTACTGCCTTCCCTGCTTCCCTTAGGGCAGTTTGGTATGCCTCCTATCTTCATCCCGCTGTGTTCCCTTATATTTCCTGAAGGCCAGCCTTTTGGCTCTGACCTTTTCTGCTACTGTATTTGAGAACCAAAGTGGTTTCCTTCTTCTTTTGCACTTCCTTTTCTGTCTAACACAATGGGATGTTGCTTCAAGTATCGCATCCTTAATGCTTGCCCACTTTGCCTGTACCCCCTCACCTGTGTTTCTTTTTGCCAGGGCTAGCTTAACTCTGTTGGCCATCTTATCAAAGTCAGCTCCTCTGAAGTCCCATATTTTGCCTTGAATGGGATGATTTAGATGTAGTAGCCAAATTGAACCATACCATGTGATGGTCACTGGCCCCGGTGACCTTCTACCTGGAGATCTGTGATCCCTTCCCTGTTAGTCAGTACTAGATCTAGGATAGCTCTGTCTCTTGTGGGTTGCTGTACCAGTTGTTTGAGGCCCTCCCCTGCAGGGAATCCACTATGTGTCTAGTTCTGGCAGATGTTCCTGCTGGTATTGACCAATCTGTATCCGCATGTTGAAGTCTCCCATTATCAGAACCTCCCTTTAGCTGTCATGTTTTGTATATCTTCCAACAGTATGTGTCTGTGTCCTCCCCTGGTCTGGGGCCTGTAGACAACCCCAGTTCTTATGGCTGTCCCATTTCCTGTTTCCAGGGTGACCCACAGTTCTTCTGGCTCCTTATGTGTATTCTGAATTTCTGTAGCTTTGATATTTTCATTGACATACAGGCCACTCCTCCCCCCTTTTCACCTCGGTCTCTTCTGAACAATACATAGCCAGGTACTGAAGTCTCCTATGTGGTTACTGGTAAACCACGTCCTCACTAATTGCTACTATGTCCAGTTTAGCCTCTGACATTATTGCCTGCAGGTCTGGGATCTTATTTCCCAGGCTGTGAGCATTTGTGTACATGATTTTCCATTGGCCAGATTTTGGTGTGTCAGTTGTTGGGTGAGTTTGGCATTACCCTATAAATACGTGTGGGGAGACAAACTTTTTTCTTACCTGGTGATGCAAATGAATTGCAAACATGCTGAATCCCTGTTTGACCTCTAGCTGAGGGGGAGGTGTTCTTCCCATTTGGCCAGTATGGGTGCTGCCCTCCCCATTGTAATTTAAATATTCTGCAAAGACGCAAACTTCTGCCCCAATGCACTGACTCCTCCTTAGTCAGATGCAGTCCATCAAATTTAAAGAAATTTCAGTCCCAGAACTGTTGCCAGTTCCTACAAATCTGTGTCCTTTTTCCTGGCACCAGCCCTTGAGCCACGTGTTTAGCTCCCTCTCCCTTCTCTGACCTTCCGTCCATCTGCCTCCCTCTCCCAGACTGGCAGGATCTCAGAGAAGGAGATGCCGGACGAAATGGATGATAGTTTGTCACCCAGCCTGGTCAGGTGTTCCTTGGTCTCCACAACTGACCGGCTGGTGAGATCATTAGTCCCTATGTGTACTAGGACATCAATATTTTCTCCTGCTTTGTGAACAATTTTAGCAATGCAGTCAGTGTCTCTCCATGCTGATGTACCTGGGAGACATCTGACCATTACCCCTGGCTGGAGATGGGTATCAACTCCCCGAATCATGGAGTCTCCTATGATCAGAAGTTTTTTGGATTTCCTTTTTGTTTTGGTTCCTGATTTGGGTGAGTTTTGTTGTGCTAGCTCCTGTGCTGCAGTGTCCTGCTCTGCAGTGTCTTCTGCCTCTTTGTTTGATTTCAGAGATAGAGGCAGATACCTGTTTGTAGTATTTATATGGTTTTTGAGGTAATATGTTGGAGAGCAGAGAGGATGGGTCACCCGATTTGCTCTCCTAACCACCTGCCAACCTCCTGGACCAACTACCCTCTGCGATTTTACTTGTTTGGGTAAGTGCAACAGAATGGCTGTTTCAGGTGTAAGTGTTCCCAGGCCTGGTAAAGATCTCCCAGTGCCCGCCCCCTTCCTCTCAGTAGCATTTGAGTGCCAGACAATACCAAAGTATACTTTGTGGGTGGAGACCTCACAGCCGCATTGTCTCCAACAGGAAGTCCTGAGAGAACAAATGTTGCCGTAATCTGTGGTGTGCGGAAAAATTGCACCACCACCTTCCAGCCAAATTCCTCCAACTGTAGGAGGCCGTCATTTGATGCTGCTCTGAGCCAGATTTGTTGCCAGTCCTCCAGGGTCAGTTCTAGCATCATCTCTGCTTCCCAATAATCTGGACCCCTTCCATCAAACTCATTGGAAGGTGTGTCAGGTCCTTATAAAAGCGGGACATTAAATACTTAGGTGAAGATTCTCTCTGTACCTGAACAAGAGCCAGTATAGGTGGGATGACCCTAGTTGTGATATCTATGCCCAGGGTATTACTCAAGTAATGTTGCATTTGCAAATATTTATAGAAGTCCCTTTGTGGGAATGAATACTCCACCTGTAGCTGTGTGAAGGCCTTCAGAATTCCATCCTGATAAAAAATGGTAGCTATGAACTAACCCTCTGTTTCACCAGTCACTGAACCTCAGTCCATTGTGTACAGCCCCAGTGCAGTACCGGGATCCCTATCCATGTAGCCCCCAAAGCATGTCAGGGTTTTTCAGGTATGTCCTCCATTGGTAAATAGGCTCTTCGCAAATAATGAGGATTGGAGTGACAATTCTATATTACCTGGCTGAAATAGCGTAGTTTTATCCAGGGGGTACATTGAAAGGGCAATTTCAACCTGATCCTATCCCAGTGCCCCAGCAGAAGGGCCAAGCCAGTTGAGCATGTGAGTGAGTAGCGCTGCCAGTGCATACTCATAGAGATTAGGTAGGGTGAGACCGCTCCTATCTTTAGCCAAATGCAATTTTACATTGCCATAAATAAGAGGAGATTACTCTGTTCCATCTGTTGATCTCCTTCTTGGTTGGGAAAAAATGGATGGTTTGCACTAAGTATAATATTATGGGCAGAATGTTCATTTGAATCAACTGGACTCTGTTTAATAGGGAGATCAGTAAGTGAACCCATCTGTGCAGATCCTCCTTGACCTGTGAAAAGAGTGGGTCATAATTCTGAATATCGGTAGTATTTGGGTTAAAGGTTAAGATCACTCCTGAATATTTACTCTGGGTGCAGTTCCACCAAAATGGGTACCACTGCTGTAAGGCAGGTGGCAGATTGCCCTGGACCAGCAAGACCTCTGTTTTACTTTTATTTTGTAACCCGTTGTTGTTTCAATTATTCGCAAACTTTCCTCCAACGCTACTAGGGATGTCTCCAGATTAGTAATATAGAGCAGAAAGTTGTCCGTAATGTCTCTGCAAAGACATAGACAGAGTGGAGGCTGTCCAGAGGAGGGCAACCAAAATGGTGCAGGGTCTGCACCAGAAGACATACGAAGAAAGACTAAAGGAGCTTAATATGTATACTCTTGAGGAAAGAAGGGAGAGAGGGGACATGATAGAAACTTTCAAGTACCTCAAGGGAATTAACAAAGTCCAAGAGGGTAGCATCTTCCAGAAAAAGAGATGTGCAAGAACAAGGGGGCACAATTTGAAGATAGAGGGGGGACGGCTAAGGGTAATGTGAGGAAGTATTTTTTCACTGAGAGGGTTGTGGATGCATGGAACAGCCTCCCTGAGGAGGTCGTGGAGTCAAGAACAGTGGGGGACTTCAAGAATGCATGGGACAGGCATAAGGCAGTCCTAGTGGCAGGTAAGAGGAAGTAAGCTGTTGGTTAACTAGGATCTGCAGCTTATCTGTTGTAGAAAACTGGCAGGCTAGGTAGGCCAAGCTGTCCTTATCTGCCATCAAATTCTATGTTTCTATGTCCGCATAGTAAGCTATCTTATGCAGACTTCTGTTCATTGTTTATCCCTGGATCAGATCTGGGACTGCCACAAGTACTGTGCTATAGGTTCCACATACAGTATAATGCAAAAGGTAGGCGAAGAGGGCAACCCTGGTTGGTGCCCCTGAGTAAGGGAAATCGAGAGGAGTGCGAGCCACTGACCTTGACCATGGCCTCTGGACATGTACATAATCCTGATATATTGTCTAAAAATGTTTGGGGGAAACCAAATTTCATGAGTGCGGCTTGTTAAAATGGACACGAGACCCTGTCAAAGGCCTTCTGGGTGTCTACACTTAGGATCATCAATGGTGATTTATGTTCTTTTGCTGTTGTCTGCTGTTTATCGAGATTTTATAAAGCTGGATTGATCTGGATGGATGATTTCTGGGAGAATATCATCAAGACGGTGAGCAATTATGCTAGTACAAATTTTAGAGTCCTGGTTCAATACTGAAATGAGGCGATATGATTCACAAATGTGGGGGTTATTTGATTTTAAGATAGACAAAATAGTGGCTTGTTGCCAGGAGATGTGGTATGTCAAAGTGGAATGACTTTCCTGAAGGGCTGCTGATAGGGGGTCTCATGTAAGTTCAAATGTGCTTTTGTAAAATTCTGCTCCAAAGCAGTTGGGGCCCAGGTTCTTCCCATTCTTAAGAGTAGAGATTGCATTAAAGATTTCTTGTGTTGTGATAGGGTGTGAGAGTTGCTCTATATGGTGTTCTCCAAGAGTAGGGAGACTCAATCTGAGCAAAAAAGTGTCTATCTCCTTCTGGCCAGGCTGGGAGGATTCTGTATAAAGATCTGAATAAAATTGTTTAAATATATTAAGCACTGTATATGGGAGGTGCTATAAACTAATCTCCCAGATTGAGAATCTTTAATTTTAGGAATCAATACCATTTGGGTCTGCCTCGCCAATTGATGCATTAACCAAGCTGCTGACCCCCACCCCCAATAATATTTTGGTGCAGCCACAAAGGTGCCTGCTCTGTTCTTAGAGTCAATATCTTTGTATTCTCCTGCTGTGTCCAGGACACTTGACCTGCCAGGAATTGTCTCCCAGCATATGAACAGTCTAGAGAAAACAACATTTTTTTGAAGTTCCTTTAGATGGGATTCCATCTGGCATTTCTTTTAGCTGCAAAAGCTATAATATGACCACACAGCACTGATGAACTGTATATGGGAGGTGCTATAAACTAATCTCCCAGACTGAGGATCTTTAATTTTAGGAATCAATACTATTTGGGTCTACCTACATGCAATTGGTACGCCTAATAGCCAAGCTGCCTGGGCCCCACCCTCCATAATATCTTTTGGTGCAGCCACAGCAGTGCCTTCTCTGTTTTTACAGTCAATATCTTTTGTATCTCCTGTTATGTCTGGGACACTTGGCCTGCCAAGGAATTGTCTTCCTGCATACGAACAGTTTGGAGAAAAGTTTGTCTTGAAGTTCTTTTAGATGGGATTCCATCTGTTATTTCTTTAGCTGCAAATGCTATAATATGACACGCAGCACTGATTTTAAGGTATCCCATAGGAGTTGGGAGGAGGTTTTAGGGAAGGCATTATCCCGTGCTGTCTCAGGGATTTTCTCCTCTAAGAAATCCGGAAGGCCTGGTCCTTCAGTAGGGAGTTGTTAAGTCAGCAGATAGCGTGTTTCTGCTCCTGAAAAATAGAAAAATCTAATGCGATCTGAGCGTGATCCGATAGGTGGATGTTCTTAATTTTCACAGTCTGGACCATATCTAGATGCTGTCCACTCACAGAAGTTGTCTAACCTTATGTAATGTCTAATGAGAATGTGAGTAAAATGAGAACTGTCACTGTGAAGGATATAGATGCCGCTATGCATTGACCAAACCCATATCCTTTAGTAGTCTTCTATGGTGTTTTTGTCCTGAGGACATGGGCGAGGGTCTGGAAGTCGAAGAATCTAAAGAGGGATTCAAGAGAGAGTTAAAGTCCCCCACCACCATCCCCTTCTTATGAGATACGATAGTGTCTACCAAGGACTGTATAGAGGAGGCATCACTGTCTGGGGGGACGTATAGACTATACACCATTAAGAGTTGACCATTTATCTATCCCATAACTATGGCCAGACGTCCCTCCTTATCAGTGTGATGGCTGGATATTTCGAAATGGGAGTGTTTAGGTACCAATATCACTGCCCCCTCCCCCCCCCACCTACTATGTTGAGTCAATTATGTGGGAGAAACCAAACTTCAGCAGCTTCTGATGTTCACTTTGTGACAAATGTGTCTCTTGCAGCAGCAAAAAGTCCAGTTGGAACTTCTTTAGTGCCGTTAAAGTCTGATATTTGGAAAGGCTGTAGCCTGAGGTTCTATGGGTGGGGGGAATAGCTCCTCCCCCATCTCCTATGTAAACCCTCAGGCTACGCCCGCTCTGCTTAGAGCGAGTGCACTTGCTGCACTCACTCCATGCTGGGGCTGGCTCCTTTCCTCTCTGTTCTGCCCCCGTTCCTGTGCTCCATGCCCACTCTGCTGCCTTTCATTTGTTCCCCCCTGCCCTCCCTCTCCATTTGTTTCTTTACCTTTTCTTGTTTGTTTTCTGCCTCACCTCCAGCTCTGCAGCATCATGATTCATGCTACCGCTTTCCGCTTGCTTTCAGCTCCCTCTATGGAACTCCTCTGAACACGGTGTCCTGCACTCCTCGACCATGTGGCTCGTTGCTGTGATTACTGCTCACTCTGTCCTCTCCTCAAAGGCTTCTTCTGGATTGAGGTGTTTTCGGGCTCCAGCGTCCCTATGATTGCAGCTTCGCACCACCTCTGTGCTCACTTGCCCTCCCCTCTGCTGCTGATTGGGGTGGGACTCTGTAGACTCTCCTCGGCACTTCTGCTGCTGCCTGCACAGCCCATGTTGCTTTGCTGCATCCAGCGACATTCGTTCTGAAGCTGCTCCGCTTCTCAGCCATAGAAAGGACATTGCTGGGCACAGAAACGGGGCTTCTATAACAAGTCTTTCTTTTCTTCAAGGATCCTCAGGCAATCAACTGTACTGCCATAAAGGCACATCATATACTCCATGATTTCCTTCAACACTAGCGACTATGACTCCTACCACCTTAATTGTATAGTAATTTGCTGCTTTCACTTTTAATAGCATGCATGCAGTGATGGGGGCTCTATAGTTGGCTTCTCTCTCTTTACCTGCCACAAAGTGAGTATTCCATGAAACTGGCCCACTAAACTGAAATACTCCCACTGCTTAGCTGACTGTATTTAAACACCTCCCAGAATGTAAGATCCTTAGGAGTGCAACTTGATTACTCTGGAAAATTGCAGGGGAACTGTCATCAACAAGATTTCTTCATGTCTGAAAGCCCATAAAAAGCTGTCCCCACTATGCAGCCTCATTTTCTTCAACTGCTTGCACTGCTCATCTAGGGATGCTTTGTGCTCTTGCTGGTCACATTGTTGGTAGCTGCTTAATCATGACCACATGTGCCTATCACCTCACTGAGGCCACCCACTAAGCCAGGTTTATCTTCTGAACAGTATGTATGTTGTTTTCCCTATCAGTTGCTAGGATTCTACCTCTCCACTGTTCCACCCTGGTGGTCCGTGCAGTGGGCCCTATGTACTTTCCTCACCACAAGCAGCAGCGCTAGCCATAGCTTATGAGTTGTGTACCCTTCTTCTCCTATCTTTGGGAGGGCTGGACAAAAGGACCACAGACAAAATCATCCCTGCAGTTACTGACATGTTTTATTTTCCAGCTCTGCACGGACACCCTGCTAACAGCCCTCACTTATTGGACAAGCAGCTGGCTCGACCCCTCACCTGGCTCATCAGGTGGACCTACATGGTGGTCCACCATCTATCAGGCCTAGTTCTGCATACTCAGTCCTGCTGGCTACTCTTCCTCTGGTTGACTCTCACTATTCACCTCAGGCAATCCGACATGGAGGCCTTGCCTGTTCAGCTGGTCTACATGGTAGCCTACCTCGACTCCCTCTCATTTCTCCTACCTCGACGGACATACATGGAGGTCCAGCCACACCGCTGGCCTCCTTAGATGCCTAGTTCTACTCATTCTTTTTCTCCTGCCATCAGCTGACCTATGTGGAGTTAGGCTGCTCCTGCTGCATGCGTGGGGCCTAGCTAGTTATTTGCTGTTGTCCTCTAGTGGACTCATTGTATGCATGGCCACTGAGCATTCAATCATGGCAATCTGAGACCTGCTTCAGATCCTGTTCCTGATGACCTTCATCTGTGCTTACCCTACTGCATCAGTCCATCATGCATCTACAGTATCCCTCCTTCCTCTTATCTCCTTCAGCTTTGGTCTATGCCAGGACATCCGTGTTGTGCTCCTCCATTCTTGGGCTTCTCTGGACAATTGTCTTCTCTAAAGCCTTAGTTCCACTGTACCACTGGATTTACAGCTCCATGCAAGCTTCCACCTTCCTGCTGTTTTGCTCCAGCTCCAGATCGGATTGCATGTTCATTTCCGTCCTTCACCGCAAGTTGGATCTCCTTCTGCAGGACCATCCTCTTCAGTATTGTTTACCTGCTACTCACCTTGCTCATCTGGACCTGGACCGTATCGAGACCTTTCATTCCATCCACCTACCTTTACCCTGTGCATATGTAGTGTTTCCCCTCTCCTTGGACTGGACCTGGTTTTGCTCCTGCTGCTTCACTCTCTGCCCACCTTGTTCCAGATTGCTGTTGCACCTCTTTGGCATCATTTACCAAGCTCTTCCTCAGACCCCCTTTTCTTCACATCGCCTCCTTGCCAACCTCATGCAACAAGTTTGAGGACTCTACCATCATGTCTCACCTTCAGTTGTAGTTATCCAGTATTGGGCGTTTGCTAGCTGCCTACCTTCTACTTGCTGCACCTGACTTGCATTCATCAAAGATGTTCCTGCTTGCATAGCTGTGGACCTTACCTCTGCTTCTATTGACGACATCACAGGACATTTGTAATTGGTTCCACTTGATGTTTCTCGCCATGCTTGTTTCAGCTCGTTCTAGGATTTACTACTGCTGCCGTCTCCTACCAGGACATCTAAGCCGTGCTCTATTCCATTGTGCCATTCCTATCTCATAGGTTCAGGCCTCGGACATTAACCTACTCCAGTGATATGAGGCTTATCGTATCTGGGTGAGTTGCCAATTCATCTGACTCAGTCTTCTCTTCACTGTATTCTTCTGTCATGCCTTGACCATCAGGGACTCAACATTTTACTGGACCTTGTCATACCTAACCTCATAAGTTCACCTTTGCAGTTTCACCCATTTGGCCCTGGCTCATGCCCAGCGTACATCTATATTGCCTCTGCAGGGCTATATTGCTCAGCAAAACAGGAGACTCTCGACTTACTCCTACTCACCCTCACTGGGCTTCAACATCTAACATACAGAAACCTGACTCACCCACAAAGGAGGCACGGAGGTTTCTAATGTTTACTCTACAAGCGGAAGTTTCTATCTACTACTGCCCCATGGGGCTTGCTTCTGTTCGACTTATTCTACTAGCCCTCTGTGGGCTCATATGTTTATTCCTTAGAAACCTGCCTCGCCTGCAAGGGGCATGGAGGTTTCTATCTGCCTCACCTCAAATTACCTGTTTTTTTTGCCCAATTCACCCTCATTGGGCTCATATTGCCTATTTTATACTTACCTGCTTCGCCCCACATGGGGCCTGGAGGTTCATCGGGCTTTTATTGCCTATTTTACACTTACCTGCTTTGCCTCATATAGGGCCTGGAGGTTTATCGGGCTTATATTGCCTATTTTACACTATCCTGCTTTGCCCCACACAGGGCCTGGAAGTTTCCATTTGCTCCACCCTCTTACGGCTTAGCAGCCTGCACTCAGCTTACTGCATTGCCACCAATGGTCTACAGCTTTACAGCAATTTGCAAGCGGGGCACATGGACCAATGTTCTCCCTTTTCTGCCTCAAGAAACAGCTGTTCGCTCATAGTTCCTCCTTCGGAATGGAAGTCTTCGCTTTTTGTATTGCTCTTCAACCAGTTCTACACTCACCCTTCTAAGATTGATTATTCTCTCAACTGTTGATCAAATTTACCTTGTATCAAACTTCTCAGATTGTACATTTATGGTTACTGAACTGGGAACTCACTAACAGGATATGCTACCGTCTTTTCGCCAGACACTTAACATCAGTACCTCGAATCCAGGATTGCCTACTTGCAATTGAATTCAAGATCTTCAATCAACTGGGTTTCGGATTAGCCAACAACTTAATATTTGTTAATTTAGGATTATTCTCCTTTAGTATGCCCAGAGGACAGGCAGGTCAGTAGCCATGGGTCCTCAGAGGTTTCCCCCAAAAAGGGGGTTTCCTCTCCTGCGTGCTACTGGCCACACTCTCTGGAGTTGGAGGAGGTAATCGCACCAGGCGTTCCAAGGTAGTCAGTAATTCTGACCAGCCCGCCAACTGTTGCTAAACCTCAAAACATGGATGTTACTCTGCCCTAGTCTATTTTTCCAATGTCTCCACCTCTGAGCACAAAAAGCTGATATCTTTTATCAGGCCACATTCACCTCAGATTGTCTCCCTCAGCCTCAGGTAAGGTCCTCAATTGCTGTTTTATTTTCTGCCATCTTGGAATTAATTTTACCCCCATTTCAGCTCCCCACTCACCAGCCATTTGTTGCTTTTACTTGTGCTACTACAGCACTCCGGACCCCCTTTGCACTTTTTTTTTTTTTTTTTTTATATATATACAACTTTTTATCCACCCAGGAACCCTGGCAGGTGGCTGCAGTCTCTCCTTTCAGAAAGACTCACTCTCCAGCCTACCTGCATCCCTGTATCACCGACCCAGTCAGTCCCCCACGGATTGCCCCCTGTAGTGGGGCCAAGAGGAAGGACACCGCACCCCCGAGACCCAATCTAGATGCACCGGCCGACCTCCCATGGATGCATGAGCCAACACGGAACCTGCCAGGCTCTGATTTTCCACTTTTCTCCCATCCCCCTCCCCGCCAACATACTGACATTGGCATGTGTCTCCGACCAGATTGCCCTCAGAGGGCAGTCAACCAGTGGATGACAGGTCTCTCCCTGAGAGAGAGAGCAACCTCTGGATGCTCAGTCCTCTCTCACCCCTGCTGACCCTCGAGGCCAAAGCTCTTTCCCGAACCCGGGTCGCTGGCGTGAGCAGTGGCATCCAGCACTTCAACCCCTCAGCGCCACCGAGCTGGCCATTTGCGCTTACTTTTCTAGGTAGGAAATTTATGGTATTTTCTACGTTCTGGTGCTCCTGTTGTTGCTTCTGTATGCCTTTAACTCTCAATCCAATTTAATTGTTAGATGTTATTTTATTTTTATCAGTTTATTTCAGTTTGGGTTGAGCGCCACCCATTTTTTTCAATGCAGTTGTGTGGGGGGCGAAGTATGCCAACTCATATAAAGTGATAAAAATAGCATAACATAGCTAAGTTGGAACAGCACTGTCAGGAGCACAGGAATGTGATTTTTACAATAAATGACATAACTGAAGCGGTCCGTGAGTTTACAAGATATGGCAGTGTGTTTTTTTTTGTTGTCAGTTTATTTCAGTTGGGGTGGCTTCAGCCCCACACCCCATGTAAAAATAAATAAATAAATAAGGTGTGGGGGCTCTGCCCCCAAATCAATTAAGAAAGCAATAAGACATGACAGGATGTGGGTTGTTTATTGATAAGAGCACGCCCCCAGGTGCGTTGTTAGGCACGAGGCACTTGCGCCTATTGACTACAGCAGCTGTGTAGTGCTCTTATCAATCAACAACCCACACCGTGAAGTATCTTATTGCTCTTATAAAATGGGCAGCAACTATTTCCAACAATCAAACAAAACTCTGGACGCATTATTAAAGATTTAATAATAGTATGTTATTTTATTTAAATATGGTGAAAATAGTCCCCAGACTTGAGGCAGAGGAGTGGTAAAATTGATTGAACAGCAACTCACTGAAAAATGTTAAACCAGTGAGTTGGAGGGACAGCAATGTATTATTTGAGCAGTTTGGGTCTGCCTCTGTAACTGTGTTTTCCCCCTTTTCTTTTTGTTTATAAAGTATTACTGTATTGCCTACTTTCTACATCCTGGGTTTTTTTTTTTCAGTTTTTTCCCTCATTCAAGACACAGAATGTTTATCATGGAATGTTTACCATGGAATACAGGGATTCAAAATTCTGCTCAGTTCCGCTGGTAGAATGTTACTCTCCCAACATACTGTACACGCAGACAACAAAGGCCTGTTTTAGAGCCAGTGACTCAATTATTTCACTGTCAAGGCAAGCAAAAGAGATGTCACTGATAAGCAGATAAAGACAGAAGGGGAATTTTTCACTGTTAGCAAAGAAACAGTTGTAATGAAAACTATAAACAATACTTGATGTTTCTAATGTGTTTATGTGTGTAAGGAGAGTGTGATGATCAGGGAAACAACATTTACTTAATTTGTTTTATTTTTTATTTAAGGTAGTTTGATTTTTAGGCCCAGTTGAAGGTTTTACAGTGTAAAGGTAGCAGCCATGTTTGTGATGGCAGAGCAGTTCTGGTTGCAGAGGGACTGATGGAAGATATCAGTTGCTCAATGATATTGCTGCCCTTTCACCTATGGAGGTTAAGGTACCAGGAAAGTAGTGCCACCTTTCAGTTTGTTGACAGGTAACGACATGCCTTTTGACCAATCAGGGTGCAGGATTTCTTTTATCCATTTTATAAAGTCAAATAAACTGATAAAAATATAATAACATAGCTAAATTGGATTGAGAATTAAACTGCATGCCGACAACACAACACAAATGCCATATAAAAACACCAAAAAACCCAAACACTGTCATATCATCCTGTAAACCCCATGGACCGCTTCAGTTAAGTTTATTATTGGAAAAATCATATTTCTTTAACTCAATTCAATTTAATGGGGGGTAGAGCCACCCCCCAATTCAAACAGAAGTAAAGTGATAGACATAAAACACCTTTATTGTAAAGAGTCATGGCTGCATATGAGAATACAGGTTGGTCCATTCATGATATTAGATAGAAGAAGCCACACAGCTTTGCAAAGGACTATGTCTTCTGTTAGCACCCCTTTGCAACCGTGTAGAGGCCTTCGCACCATACAATTCCGCTTTTAAGTTGGACCAGCATAACATCTGTGTGATTTGCATATGCAGCCCATGATGCTTTGTACTGGGGGGCATGTGTGATTTTGTATTTTCTTGAAACTTGGCTTCCCAGCCAAATGCCTCTTGGTAACCCTTGCCTCAGTGTTTACTCATTCAGAGGTTCTTTTGTCTGATAAAATAAATTCAATCGAGAGTTAAAGGCATACAGAAGCACCGCCAGGAGTGTGATTATTACACAGTGCTCATGGTGATGTAAATACTGTGTATTTTCTACATAGAAAAGTGGCGCAAGGAAGGTCCAGAGTGCTATAGTATCGCTGTTTCATTTTAATGTTCGGGCTGAATATGGTCCACAGGGGCCCGGGTGCTATCCCGTTTCAGGCATCACTATCTCCTGTGTGCCATATGCAGCCTTGATGCATGTCAGTGCAGCGCAGATCCTCTTAACATTGTGCCAACATGGACAGATATTCACTTAGATAGCACCGCTCCATCAACGAGTGCTATCCATCTGAATATCGCTTGAGGTGGTGAATGGAAGCACAGCACAAATGGCTGCACTACGCTTGCGCCAGGCTCTGAATATCAGGGCAGTTATCACTAGGCACTGTGTCCCAAAGTCTTAGTACAGAGTCTGTACAAATGTCCATATCTGCTGCTCTGCATTGGAATGTGCCACAACGATGTTCAGGGGGGAAAAGGAGCCACAAATTCAGTTTGTGCTGCATCACACAAGGTACCATTATTCCACCCCAGTACCCCAGGTCTATGTTAAAGCAAGAAACTTGCTACAGCCCAGAACACAGGCTGATACCCAATATAAAAGGAGGTTCAGGTGTTCAAGGCTTTTAAGTGCGAGGCTGAGGAGGATGGGCATGCACACCGTCCGACGACTGCACAGTCGCAGTTTGTGAGACCAGACCAGACAAGAACAGCAGCCAGAATCAGGAGAGGGGGAGGAAGAAGCAAAATCACCCAGATACACCTATCCTGAGCCATAGTGAAGCAGTTGAAAGTTCTCAAAATGTCTGCTATGGCTCCAGAATCAGCCAGATTGTGATCCCCTTCACTTACTGCTGCTACACAATCTGCGGGGGAAAGCAGAGAAGAGCAGACTGACAAGTCCGCAGCAGAAGACAATAAATGGCTATTTTAAATGATTACATGAGCAAAAACCAAAAATCTGAAGTTTTTAACAGTTAAGAAGCAGTTAAACAGCAAAGAAAATCACAATATACAGCACCTCATGCACCCTTCCATAGCCCCAGAATACTGAACAAACTGCAACAGACTACAGGGGTACATACAACGTATGACTCTTACTACCAAGTCATGATCATTTTGTTATGAATGCCTGCTAATCAGAACTAAATCTTTGCCTCCCAAGCAGTTTGGATTAGCGGGGTTCTACTGTACCTTATCAAATAGAGAGCAACTTCCACCATGTGAATGCGATAAGAAAAGTACGCCAACAGCCCCAGTGCTTCAACCTGCAGGTCTTCATCTTTTTTGTGCTGAGTGCACTTGCTTGGTTTACATTGACTGTTCTCAGAAGTTAGCCTGCCTCTTAGTGCACCATGGGTAGCTCTGAGTGCCCCACTCCATTTGTTTATTTTTTGCACTCAGTGGGCTGGTGGGAAGCATGGGGAATGGGGGTACATTCTGGCAATGGATCTCAGTTCAAGGCCATTCCAGCAGGGGTACAGTACTCAGTTGGAAGGCCATTTTGGTGTGGCTTTCAGTGCAGGGTTAAAGTCAGTCTTCTTTATCCATACCCAGTATGTCACATTAAATGTGAATTAAAAAGATTATTTTAAATGAATGTAAAGCCACATGTAAAAACATCACATTTTGCTAGGAACAAAGCTGCACCATTTATTAGTAGAATAAGCTGGAAACAGCAGGGGTGTTATTTGTAAAACAGGGAGTTGCATCTCGAATTGCTTCTCATCTCCTTGAATGGCTAAACGAGAAATCTGTTGCTTTTCCACAACGTCCTGCGCTGCTTCCTATCAAACCACTTCTGGGTCAACAGAAAAAACAAACAACTGTGTCTATGACCTTTGGTACCAACCACAAATTGACTAGAATCCCAACTCTGCCCATTTTCTCCACCATGCATGGCATCTCTCCAGAAGTGTTTCAGTTCTTCCAATACCTTGGTGTGTGGCTGGACAGCAAACTTGGCTTCCCTTCCCACACTGATGTCATTCACGCCAAGTTCTGCTCTAAACTTGGTGTTCTATGCACTAAGCTTGTCAACCCAAATGGTGTTCATCTTTGACTATGCAGATGTATCCTATGGTACCACTTCCTCCACCTCCCTGTCCAGTCTGGACACCCCCTGCAACTCCTTCTGCCGCTCTGCAATTAATTACCCCACATACCCACCACTGTTCACTCTATTCCTCCTTATGCATTCTTCCCCTATCCTCAAGTTGCCAGATACACTGTGCCTCATTCATATCCAAATGACAGTTTGGGTCCCTTCCTAGTCCTCCATCCCCTCTGCCTCCTGCTCCCTTCATTCCAGGGATCTGCGCACCTTCGACATTCCTCATCCCCACTCCTCTTCTGGACAATCTGCCTTTTCCTATTGTCTTCCTTCACTCTGGAATCAGCTCTCCTCCTGTGTCTGCTTCACTGCCTCAATTAGGTATTAGATTAAAGTCTCCCCCTCCTCCCGTTTTCTCCCTACCTGACTGCTTCCCTTCTATTTGTCTCCTACCCCAATGTAGGTATGGTTAAAACACCTGATTTTGTTGCCAGTGCAACCCTGTGTCCCCCCCCACCTCGGTTACTAGACATTTTACTAGTGTGTACTAAGTGTGTTTTTTACAGTGTGTTTACAGTTTTCTGCAGCAGAGTCCTTACAATGTTTAACTGTGTACTAGAATCATATATAGTGTAATGTTTTTTTTTTTTTCATTTAGGCACTCTGGGCAGCAAATGGTTAAACTTGCAGGTGTTCCCTGGCACCAGTCAGCAGCTGGGCAGCAGTGTCAAATGGGAGGAACTCTCACAGCAGCATAAGATACAATGGAATGTGTTGCAAGGGGTCAGTTGCTCACCCAGAACTTTGAGTTAGTCTAACTGAAGAGAGCTGAAGTGAGAGGTCTCCTATCCTCTCCTGTCCTGTCTCGGTCCCAGAATAGCTGAGCGTCAGTTTTGGTGGTGGCTTTCTCCACTGGCATATCCCAGTGTGGGCTGAGGTACTTTTAATACACCTGGTCATGTACAGTCAGTAAAATCGGGTAACATCCCTGAACTGTGGAGACTTTTCTTTGTGTGGCAGCCCAGTGCTGGCTCCTCCAGGATGGTACCAATGGGAATGCCTGCCAGGGTTTGTGGATAACAGTCTGTGGTGTGCCTCACTGGCACA
Source organism: Neoceratodus forsteri (assembly GCA_016271365.2). Classification (NCBI taxonomy): domain Eukaryota; kingdom Metazoa; phylum Chordata; order Ceratodontiformes; family Ceratodontidae; genus Neoceratodus; species Neoceratodus forsteri. The sequence goes on along the minus strand of CM028137.1, from coordinate 334,556,572 downwards.
GTTTCTGTACAGGACAGAGTGGATCACCCTGACTGGAAAAAGAACAGTGCGTTCTCTGACCAGTAGTCATACCAGATGACATAAAGGTAAGTAAGCAAGCAATGTGAGAAGGCAGTAAGGAGGGCTGGGGATACTGGGATGTATAGGAAGAGGCATCACCAGTAGAAAACAGGAAGTTGTTATCCTCTGTACAGACAATTGGTGAGACCCCATCTGAGTACTGTGCAGTTCTGGAGATTCCATCACCGTAAGGACATAGACAGGATGGAGGCAGTCCAGAGGAGGGCAACAAAATGGTGCAGGGTCTGTGCAGAAGCCATATGAAGAGAGACTAAAGGAGCTTAATAGGTATACCCTTGAGGAAAGGAGGAGAGGGGGACATGATAAAACTTTCAAGTACCTCAAGGGAATCAACAAGTCCAGGAGGATAGCATCTTTCAGAAAAGATGTGCAAGAACAAGGAGGCACAATCTTAAGATGGGGGGTGGCTCAAGGACAACGTGAGGAAGTATTTTTTCCACGGAGAGGATGGTGGATGCATGGAACGGCCTTCCTGAGGAAGTCATAGGGTCAAAAACAGTGGGGGAATTCAAGAATGCATGGGACAGACATAAAGCAATTCTGGTGGGGTGAAGGAAGAAGTAGTCCGTTGGCTAACTAGGATCTGCAGCTTATCCAATAGGTAGGGAAATGGGCAGACCAGGTGGGCCAAGCGGTCCTTATCTGTTGTCAAAGTCTATGTTTCTGTGTAGAAGATGGGGAAGGACTGCTACAAATCAAGTTGTACAAGTCACAGAATGTGTTTCAGTAAAGGACATTATATGTTCCCAAATATGCAGTTTCTAACAAGAATGTGAAGAGTGTGAAATTTAAGGACAGCAACTCTCCCCAAAAGTTTCCTAGTTTTCTGACAAAAAGTATTTTCAGTATGAGCACCAGTTACCTTCAACAGTTTTCTGCCTGTGTGGAAAAAATGCGCTTTGTGAACCCGTGTTCAATTTCTGTGAGGACACGCTCTGTCCTGACTCCGATCCCAGAAAGGGAACAGAGAGACTTTTGCTTGATCCCTAATGCAGGGACCTTCCTGGACTTTTGTGTACAGTGCGATGGATTGTGTACCCTTTCTATATTCTGCACCTGCAGCCCCCCAGTGGGCAAAACATTCTTGTTTCTCAACCTTTTGTACAGAATAAACCTAAGACTATGACTTGACCCTAGCTAAAGATGAGGACATACATTTGTGCTTGCTGTTTTACTGATACCCCACATTTGTGCATCTCCTCCAGTGTCCATGGCCCACCCAGTTCCCGCTTTAAATACAAATGTTTTGTGTAACACCCACTTGAGATCCAAGCACACAGGAAGCAACCCCTAACATTGACAGATATAAATACTGGCAGAAAGAAGACCATTGGTCCATCTAGTCTGCCTGTAATACTCTACATTATCTCAAGACCTGTTGTCTATACAGGGTTTTTGTTGTACTACCCCCCAGTAACTACTAAGCCCTTTACTCTGTCCCAGCCATGATAGAAACCATTAATGGTTTTGGCATCCACATCCTCAGATGACTGACTGTTCCACGGTTCATCCACTAACTCTGTAAAATAAAACTTCCTCCTGACTCTCCCTCGCCAGCATCCACTCATGTCCCCATGTTCTAGATGCACTACTCCTGTTGAATAGTTCCTCACTGTTTACCTCCTACACTCCTCCTAGAACTTGAAGGTCTCAGTCATACCACCCCTCTCTCATCTGGCCTCCAGCGATTACATGGCGAGTGTTCTAAACTCATCCTTGTAGGATCTGCCCTGCTGGCCATGAATCATTTTGGTTACCCTATACCACGTCATCTCCAGCCTGTCTTGTCTTTCCTCGGGTAAGAACTCCAGAAATGGGCAGAGTGCTTCGCTGGCCTCACCAGTTATTAACAGAAAGGCAATAATATCACTTTCCTTCTGCTATCAAAACCCTCCCAATACACCCCAACATCCTGGTTGCCATACTGCAGGCCTTGTAACTGTGGCTAGATTGTTTAGGGAGTCACCTGTGTTGACTGCTAGGTCCTCTTCCTCAGAAGTAGTGCCCAGCTTAACTCCTCCCATCCAATACTCTGTCTTGGGGTTCTTGTTCCCTATGTGCATCACTTTGCACTGAATTTCAACTGCCAAATCTTGGACCAACTCTCAAACCTTTGCAGGTCCCTCTGCAACCACCTCACCCCCTCCTCACTGTCCAACCTACCACAGAGCTTAGTGCCATCTGTGTACAGACATATCTTGCCCTGAATGTCTTCTCTTATGCCACTGATGAACATAATGAAAAGGACTGGACCCAGGACTGAACCTTGTGGACTCTTGCTCTCCCCAGATTCGACATTTACCACTACCCTCTACTTTCTGCCCCCCAACCAACTACCCATCCATTTAACTACATCCCTCACAGCTCCTAGCTCCTCTAGATTCTTCAGCAACTTTCTTTGTGACACTGAGTCAAATGCCTTGCTGAAATCAAAGTTGAGTAAATCTACTGCTCGTCTCTTATCTATTGCCCTAATTACCCATGAAAGAATACTATCAGGTTGGTCTGACAAGACCTCCCTGCCACGAACCCTTGCTGTTTACTATCCTGGAGCTCACTACTCTCCACATAGTCCAGTAGGTCTCTGACTAGTGTCTCCATCAGTTTGCCCACAGCAGAGGTGAAACTGACAGGTCTTTAGTTACTCAGATGCTCCTTGTGTCCACAGCTGCAGTGCAGAACTACCGCCAGGGACATAGCTACAATGGTGCAAAGGCTGCAACTGCAACCGAGCCCACAAGGTTAGAGCCCAATCGGAATCATTTTGATTTTTTTAAGTAATGAATATATTCCCCAGGAAAGCACTGCGCATGCGCTTTAATGCAGTCATTTTTTTTTCTTTCCAGCTGAGCTGTGCATGCTGCAGAACGCAAGTGATAAGGGAGTCGTCGGACTGGGAGGAGGATAGAGTAAGAGTGAGTGACAGCAGCAGTGTGGGGACGAGTGGGGTGTGTGCTCAGATTTGGAGGAGACAGTGACAGTGCAGCAATGTTGGAACAGGGGTGTCACAAGGTGTGCCATTAACTTACCACATGTCTCTGTAGCGGACAGCTGTAAGAGTCATGTGGTAAGTTACTATAGCCAAGTGCACATGTCAGCACTGGCAAATCGCGCCATGTGGTCATCAGGAGAGGACAACTGGATCATTGGAGTGAATGTGTGTTGTGTCTAGGTGGCTCACCATGTCGCTTCTGTTGTGTTGTTTCACATCAATTCAAAATATTGCCAATTCATACATTTTAAGGAGCGGAGCAGGTGAACTGAAACAAGCAACATAAAAAAGTTTAGGGTCACAACACAGGTGTGCTTAGACCCAGAGGAGCACAAGCTAGCTACTGAAATGGATTCAGGGCAGGTGTGGAGGCACCTGTGATGCTATCTCTCATCAAACAATATTGCAGATGAATCTGCCATGCAGCATGCTAACAAAAACTAAGACTACTCTTACAAAATGTGCCATGTGATCCCTTTCTTGCTCCTGAAAAATCCACTAGGGATAGGCAAAGGGACCTCTGATGATCAACATCTACTCTGAAGCTTGGCACCTCAAACAAGGTAGTAACCCCTACTGTTGCACTTCAGTGCCAGCACCAACCATACGATCCCAAGTCCCTACTCCCAATTGCTTTCCTTTATTTGCACAGTACCTTAGATGGCCCAAATTAAATGCAACTTTTCATTATGCTCTGCCCTTTTAGTTTTTGCTGCCCCCAGTACACCTTTATACAGTAGAGAACTGGACTTTTGGGTGAGATATTAAACTGAGGTCCCTTCTGCTCATGTTTTGTAATTGCCCAGAGAACATAGGAACAACATGCTGTAATATTTAAGGTAGGAAGTGTAGTGCCCCAGAGTTCCTGGTCCCTCCAAAAAGGGGCATCCGGGTGCTCTGGGGGCTGGCTAGGCAGTAAGATGCCCCAGGGTTAGACAGGTGCCCCAGACAGGTCCCCTGTAGAGGTGCCCCAGAGTTAGGTAGCCCCCAAATGTAGAGCTCCAGCTGGGCTCCGTTTAAAAATAATTTTGCTGCTGGTTTTCCCAGCCTGCTGCAGTCCTTCAGAACCCTCCCCAAGTTACCTCGCACTGGGCACCTGAACGCATGGGCCCAGTCACGAGGGCAGCCAGGGATGGGCTAGAGACGATTCCAACAAGACTCCTCAGCCCTTTTAAATGGCTACAGCCATTCATCGTTAGTTTGGTTAGAGAGAGAAAGAGAGAAGGAGAAGCAGCAGCATGGAGAGGGGAGTGCTAGGCCGGCCGGGGCTTGGCCAAAGGAGAAGGACTTACCCGATGTCCTGAGGTCCCTCCCGATGTACTGACCAGTCCGTAGCTGATCGTTCCTTCTCCTGAGTCGGCGGCAGCAGTCTGTCGGGTCTTCACTGCCCACGTGTCCTGTCGAAAGGGGTGGCAGGTGTAAAAGCCGGCCCTCCAGTTTCAGCAGCCCAGCAATGGAGTGGTTCCAACCGGAGGGGGTGGCAGGTCCAGACTGTCCCCTCCAGTCCTAAGCCCAGCAGACGTTCATCGGAAGGGGCAGCAAGTCCAGGCCGCCCCTCCGTAAGTCCAGTAGCAGGATGTTCGTTGGGAGGGGCGACGGCAACAGAAGTAGGCCATCCCTCCACCAGCAGCCCAGCAGTTACTAGAGGCCTGTGGGAGGAGGTGGGTCCAGGCACCCCACAGAGGTTTCAGCAGCAATCCCGGCACAGGCAAGGAAATGGGTGGCAGGGTGAGTGGCGGCAGCATCAGGTCCAGATGCTGGCCACCTTACAGTAAAGAGAGAACTTTTTTCTTAAATAAACTTTTGCACTACGGAGCACCAGCAGAGATTGTGGGAGTGGGCAAGGCCCCAGCAATGCACTGCCCACAGGGCGGGTCAGGAGGAGTCTCCGTGAAGCAGGGAAATCTGGGGGCGGGCAAGGCCCCAGTCAAGGACCGCCCACAGGGCGGAGAAAAGGAAGGGCTCCCTTGAGCCAAGTGACTGTGGGGCAGGCTAGGCCACAGAAATGGACTGCCCATTGAGGGGAGCTACAAAAGAATGCCCTATTGACAGAAAGATAAGGGGGCTGAAATTGTACGAATGTTTATAAATACTGACTGCCAGTGTTAAAGGGGGCAATACCAGGCTCCTTAGGTTTACAAAGGGGTGGGAACTGTACAAATGATTTCAATAAATATTGATGAATGCCTTCAGACTGGATTAAAAGGAGCAATTCTAGGCCCTAGTGATTTAAAGGGGCAACAACAGGCTCACCACCTAAAGGGGTCAGCAGATCAGGCCCATGACCGAAAGGGGCCCATACTGTGGATGTTAAGGCAGAATTACAAAGGCAGAACATTCCTTTGAGTCAGGAACTGTAAATAAATAAATGTTTGCCTAAATACTGTGGATTAGTGCCTGTCTGCAGATTGAAAGGGGCCTGCATCAGAGGCCAGGGTTAAAGAGGCATTGCACACTCAGTAACAAACTGTTATAAATAAATGTATATAAATGCTTAATAGTGATGTTTTTGGTGCCCCTGTCATGCTGTGATTCACTGTCCCAGCATCCATGTGCCAGTCGGAGATGGCCACTAAGAGTGTGTCCCTGTGATTTACTTTATCTGAACAGTTTTATTTGTTAGAAAAGTGCCCTAAATGAGTAATGCTTTTCCTAGAAATAAATACACCAACACAAGGTTTAGTAAAATAAATGTTTTATTTGTGCCACCACCCTTTTGGTTGTGGCCAACTTGCTGTAGCTTGGACCCAGGCCCAACACGCCTCATACTGGGGTGTGCGGATACCATTGGCCCTGTCCTTGCAGAGATTGTTTAGTGCTCTTTAGATTCGGGTGAGTTCTCGAACTCCTGAAGGAGGCGGTGGTGACACCACTCCTTAAGAAATCTACTCTTGACCCAAACTATCCTTACAAATACAGGCTAATCTCTAACCTTCCCTTTGTAGGCAAGGTGATTGAGAAAGTAGTTGCGCTGTAGCTGGAGAACCATCATACCATCCATGATATATATATATGATCCTCTCCAGTCTGCTTTTCTGAAGAGGCATAGCACTGAGACTGCTCTGGTTCAGGTGCTCAATGATCTCCTGATGGCAAGAGATCAGAGCTCTGTTTCATCTTGGTGCTTCTTGATCTCTCTTCAGCTTCTGACACCGTGGACCATGGGGAATTGCTGGAGTGCTTGAGGGGTATCTGTGGCCTGTCAGGACAGTCCTCAGATGGTTTCAATCTTTCCTCACTGGCAGGTCCCAGAGGGTGGTGTCTGGGATGTATCCTCGACTCATTCTCTCTGCCATGTGGGTCGCTCAGGGCTCCATGCTGTCCCCAATGTTGTTTGGGTGCATATGCTGCCATTGGGAGACAGTATGGACTGAGGTTTCACTGTTATGCAGATGATACCCAGCTCTACCTGTCTTTTGTGCCTGAACAGGATAGTGCAGTTTCAGACCTCAACAGCTGCATCACAGAAATCCAGGACTGGATGAAGACTGAGGTGTTGGTGGTGGATCCAGGTCGCTGGATAGAGTGGTCAATGGCAGGGTCTCCCTTGGGGCTCTGGCACGGGGGTAACCAGTTGACTTCCTCTGAATGGGTGCGAAACCTAGGGGTTATTCTTGATGATGGGCTGACATTGCGTTCGCAGGTGTCGGCAGTAGTCGAAGTCTCTTTTTATCATCTGAGGAACATCGCCCGGGTTAAGCATCTTGTTTGGTCTAGTGACCTTCCAACGCTGATCCACACCTTTGTGACCTTGTGCCTGGACTACTGCAACTCCTTTACCTAGGGCTTCCGGGGTTGATATCTGTTGCTTGCAGCTAGTGCAGAACGCAGCGGCATGACTGCTGATGGGGTTCCTCATTCGGCCACATCTCCTATGCTGTGCGAACTGCACTGGCTGCCTGTACAGTGGCAGATCACCTTCAAGGTCAGTCTTCTGACCTACAAGGCCCTACATGGACAGGGTCTGGCTACCTGCAACAGCTCCTGAATCCTTACTGCCCCAACCACTCTGCTCAGCTGATGAGGGGTTGCTAGAATTTCCCAGGGTACAGTTGAAAACTTCTGGGTCACAAGCTTTTATGCACGCGGCCCCCACCTTGTGGAACTCGCTACCTCATCCGATTCGAGGGTACCAGACCATGGAGAGCTTTAAGATGGCCTTAAAGGCCCATTTGTTCCATCTTGCCTTTGGGGATTTTATGTAGTAAACTGTTTTGGTAAGAAGCTCAGAATTGTACTGTCTTTATTTTATTGGCTTTAATGTGTTTTTATTGACAAAATTTGTACAGCGCTTTGATCATTTTTAATTGAGCTATAAAAATAAAGATTATTATTATTCTGCTTGTGTGTGGTCCCAGTTGCCCCGACCCGGTTTTCCCCAGACCAGCTGTCCTGTCTGCCTGTTTGTCCTGATGTCCCGGCAGCTCATGGAGTGGCTGTGGCTGGATGATGGTGACAGACTAGTTCCTGGAGGTGATCATTTCCGGTGCTCCTGGGTGTCCTCAGTCAAGATTCACCAACCTCAGAATAGTCTTGGCCTATGTCCTGTTCTGTGTTCTCTCCTGCCCTGGGCAGCTGTTTCCCTATCTTGCTTCCTTCCTTTCCGCATTTAGGCACGCAAGGGTAACTGGCTGCGAGTGTTCACAACTAATCTACGGGTATAGGATGTAGTGTAATAATTTAATGATTTTCTATTTCATTTGCCTTTTAGAGTTCAGATATTTAGTGTAATGTTATTGTTTAGTTATGTTTAATAAACTTTGACCTTGTTTTTGCATTCAAGTTACTTCACGCTTCTCTTTGTGTTACCAGCAAGTTACCAGTAAGCTTGGGCCCTTTCCAAATTTCCCGACACCCTCTGGCCAGGCGCACACAAAAATCCACATCCGGTGGTTGGTGTTTCAGATTACATAGCTTTCCCTCCAACTTGTAGGCTGGGGTGGACCTGTGCCCTGACCTGACCAGGCCATTATGAGAGTGGTCAGTGTCTGTTGCTTCCTTGCCCATTACACAAAACATGGCATAGTCGGCAGGATGTAGAACAAGTGTCTGATGAGCCCAAAGCGTGAAGCGACTCAGGTAGGAATGCAAAACAATGGTGTTATGTACAGTATATAGTATTTTAAGCATGTTAGTTATACATGGGGACATGTATGTTTATGTGGGGGTGAATTTGTAGTTCCCCAGAGTTCCAGGTGCCCTCCCAAAAATGGGCATCCAGGTGCTGGCTAGGCAGTAAGGTGCCCCAGGGTTAGACAGGTGCCCCAGATAGGTCCCCTGTATATGTGCCCCAGAAAGTTAGGTAGCCCCCAAATGCAGAGCCCCAGCTGGGCTTCATTTAAAAAGATGCTGCTGCTTGCTTTTCCCTGCCTACTGCAGTTCTTTAGAATCCTTCCCTCCCATGTTACCTCGCACTGGGCACCTGCACACATGAGCCCGGTCGCGAGGTCAGGCAGGGATGGGCTCAAGAGGATTCCGACTGGAATACTCAGTCCTTTTGAATGGCTACAGCCGTCGCTGTTAGTTTGGTTAGAGATGGAAGGAGGCAGCAGCGTGAGGGGAGCGCTAGAGGCTGCCGGGCCCGCCAAAGGGGAGGAACTTAACCTGATGTCCTGGGGGTCCCTCCCAGTCCATAGCTGATCATTCCCCCTCTTGAGTCTGCGGCAGCAGCAGTCCGTCGGGTCCTCAGTGCCCACGTCGGCGCTTATGTCCTTTCAGGAGGGGCAGCAGGTGTAAAGGCCAGCCCCTCCAGTTTCAGCAGCCCAGCAATGGAGTGGTTCCGTCGGGAGGGGCAGCAGGTCCAGACCATACCCTCCAGTCCTCAGCCCAGCAGATGTTCATCGGGAGTGGAAGCAGGTCCAGGCCGTCCCCTCCGTAAGTCCGGTAGCGGGATGTTCGTAGGGAGGGGCGGCGGCAGCAGAAGTGAGCGTCCCTCCACCAGCACGCCAGCAGTTAGTAGAGGCCTGTGGGAGGCGGGGTCCAGGCCCCCCAGAGGCTGCAGCAATCCGGCACAGGCAAGGAAACGAGCAACAGGGTGAGTGGTGGCAGCACCAGGTCCGGGTGCTGGCCGCCTTTGCTGACTGAAGGTGGCCTTTGTTGTTGTTTTTTTAAATGAAGAAACTTTGGCGCTATAGAGTGCTGGCAGAGACTGTCGGGGCAGCCAAGGCCCCAGCAATGGGCCGCCCATGGGGCAGGTCAAGAGGCGACTCCATGAGGCAGGGAAATGTGGGGGCGGGCAAGGCCTCAGTCAAGGACCATCCTTGGGGCAGAGAAAGGAAGGGCCCTTTAGCCAAGTGACTGTGGGGCAGGCTAGGCCTCAGAAATGGGAGTTATGAAGAGAGCCCCATTGACAGAAAGAGAAAGGGCTGAAATTGTATGAATGTTTATAACATATATTGACCCGCCTTCTGGTGGTTTTAAAGGGGCAAACACCAGGCTACTTAGGTTTAAAAGGGCGGAACTGTATAAATGAGTTCAATACTGATGAATGCCTTCAGACTGGATTAAAAAGAGCAATTCCAGACCCTAGTGATTTAAAGGAGCAACAACAGGCTCACCAGCTAAAGGCGCCAGCAGATCAGGTCCACAATCGAAAGGGGCACATACTGTGGATGTTAAGACTGAACTACAAGGGCAGAACACTCCTTTGAGCCAAGAATTGTAAATCAATAACTGTTTGCCTAAATACTGTAGATTAATACCTGTCAGCAGATCGAAAGGGGCCTGCATCAGAGGTCAGGGTTAAAGGGGCAATGAACCCTCAGGAACGAACTGTTGTAAATAAATGTACATAAATGCTTAATGGTGATATTTTTACATACTAACATACTATTTGCCAGCAGATTAGGCCTTACGGTCTATCGAGTCTGCTCGAACCTTAGATCCTTAGTTGGGTGCCGAGGCCCTCCCATCCCTTGTGCTCCAGAAACCCCTATCATCCATCCCCACCCCCCTGGGACAGGCCATCATCTGATACATCCACTTTCTGTGTCTATCCCACCCTCTCTTGAAGCCCTCCACTGTGGATCTCTGAACCAGCTCGCCAGGCAGTGCATTCCAAGGGTCCACCACCCTCTCAGTGAAAAACCTCCTCCTCTTTTCTCCCTCACCCTTCCACCTTCCAACTTCAAACCATGCCCTCTGGTGATACCTCCCTGCTTTAGTCTAAAGATCCCTCCATGTTTACCCTATTTATTCCTTGAGGTACTTGAAGACCTCAATCATGTCCCCTGCCTCCTCTCCTCCAATGAAACACAGGCAGAACTCCCAAGTCTGTCCTCATACGCCAAATCTCTAGCCTCAGATCATCTTAGTTGCCCTCCTCTGTACCCTCTCCAGGAGCTGTATGTCCCTCTTCAAGTGTGGTCTCCAGTACTGTACACAGTCCTCAAGGTGTGGTCTAACTAGTCCATTGTACAGCGGCAGAATCACTTCCTGCTCCTAGAGGTGATCCCCTTACGATGCATCCCAACATCCTGTTTGCCTTGCTAGCTGCCTCCTGCACTGCTCAGAGTATTCATACATGCATCCACCATGACCCTAGGTCTTTTTCCCTATTGAGGCCTCCGCCTCCTCCCAGGGTGTACCTGTGTTTAGGTTTCCGACCAAGATGCAACACCTTGCACTTGGTGATATTGAAATTTAATTTCCATGTGAGCCCAGCTTTCCAGGGTGTCCAGGTCCTTGCAGGGCCAACCTCCCTCTTCTCCCTCAACTACTGCTCCCATCTTGCAGTCATCCACGAAGAGACTCATTTCACACCCTATACCCTCCTGATGTCCGATGTGTGCATTAAACAGGATCTGGACCCAGGACCGAGCCCTGCGGTACCCCACTACCAACCTCTCTAGGGTTCGAGAGCTCCCACAGACCACCACTCTGCGCGCGTCCAGCTAGCCAGTTTTCAATCCATCTGACCATCAAAGGGCCTACTCCTAACCCCATCAGTTTCTCCACCAGACCATTGTGGGGACAGAGTCAAACGCCTTGCTGAAGTCCAAGAATAATACATCCACAGGCTTTCCCTGTCCAGTTCTGATGTTACCCATTAGAGAACTCCACAAGATTGGTTTGACATGATCTACCTGGTACAAACCCATGTTGCCATCATCCAGACCTCCCATCTCCTCCAAGTACACCCCAATCGCTCCTTTAGTATACTCTCCATTAATTTTCCCACCACCGAGGTCAAAACTGATGGGTCTATAGTTACCTGGTAATTCCTCGACCCCCTTTATGGATTGGCACCACATGTGCCTCTCGCCAATCCCTAGGTACCTTCCTGTCTCAAGTGACCTGTTGAAGAGCTCCTAGGGTGCAGCCAGTATGTCCGCCAATTCCACAGTACTCGGATGAATGCCATCCGCCCTAGGAGATTTGTCTTTCGTTAGCCTTGAGGGCTAACCACACCCTTTTGATGGAGATAGCATCATCCGTCCCCTCCACCTTACTGGCCTTTTTATCCTTATCCAGATGTGACACCCCTGGGGTACCTCTCCCTCCCTCTTGCTCCATTTCTGTTGCTCCCCTGATCCCACTCACTGCCGCTTCTATCCCCTTCATGCCTTGCTTTGTAGATATCCCATCCCCCTTCCTAGTGAACACAGAGGCAAAGTACTCGTTAAATACCTCTGCTTGGTCCCTCGCCTCTTCCACCCACCCTCCTTCTGATCTCAATCTGCTGAGATGGCCCTTAGTTTTTCTCCGCTCCCCAATGTACCGGAAGAACCCCTTTTCCCTCTATAGTCCCCTGTGCCAGCGCTGTTTTACTGGACTTTGCTACCCTCACCACACGGGTGACTTTTCTAGATGCAAGATGGTACATTTCTATCCCTATCCCTCTTGTTGTTTTATATTTTTGTAGGCTACCTTCTTTCTCTGACTGCTACCTGTACCTCACTGGACCACCAGCATGGTTTATGTGACCTTGCTCCCTTACGCTTCAACTTAGCGTAGATCCTGACTGCCTCATGAAGTCCCCGCTTTATGACCTCCCATCTCCTTTCCACACTCTGTCATTGATTTAATCCTTCAAGTGATCCTTAGAATATTTCCCATGCCCACAAAGTCTGCTCCCCAAAGTCCACTGCCAGTGTCCCAGATCTCCCCCCATGCTTATTTGAAACCAGATAGTATTGTGGTCGCCTCCCTGTCAGGGGGTCTTGTACAACCAGGTCCCTACCAGATCCCCATCTGCCAGAACCACGTCCAGGACATGCCCCTCCCTTGTGGGCTCCATCACATGCTGTGTTAAGAACACATACTGGAAGCTCCAGCAGCCTCTGCTCCTTGGTCACCTTAGAGGACATGGTTCCCAGTTTGTACTTGCATATTATGGTCCCCATCACCACCACTCCTTCCCTTTGGTCCACACTGTGCAACGATGTTGTCCGCAAACCATCCTCTAGAACATCACTCATCCTGGGGGCCTATATACTACACCCAGCTTGACCTCATCTCCTGCTGGGGATAGCAGACCCATAAGGCCTCCACGCTTCCCTCTGCCTCTTCTACCCTAGCAATTTCTATGTAATCTCTAATGAACGTAGCCATTCCACCCCTCTGCCCTCCTTTCTATCCTTCCCAAGCATAGTGTACCTCCATGTTTAGGTCCCAGTCATGGTTTTTGCTGGCCCACGCCTCGTGACCACCGCCACATCCACCCATCAACAGCATGGTTTGAACTCTGGCAACTTGTTTCCCAAGCTCCTGCCATTTACTAACACCAACCCCACCCCTTATCCCTGATCCTCTTTGTGAACCCCACCCAGAGTCCTTATATTTCCATCCTCCCTCTGCTCCTCCTGAAACCTCCACCCCCAGTCTGTTCCTCCCTCCTCTTGGGCTTGAAGGCTACTCCCTCATCTGGAGGAGAGGGCTTCGGTCTGCCCCTCCTTATCCTTCCCCTCACAAGTTTAAACCCCACCTTTCTTGAATGTAGACAGCCATCCCTGTTTAGGACTTCCTTCCCTAATGGGGCAAGATGAACCTGTCCTTGGCATATAGTCCTTATCGTCCCAAACTCCTTTCCAGTTCCTAACACCCCCAACCCACCTCTTCACCCCACTTCCTGAGCAGTCATTAACCTCTGTGAGCTTACTTTTTCTCCACTGAGGCCTTTGGTACTGGCAATATCTCCGAAAGAAATGTTGCCTCATTATCCCGACAGACTCTAGCAAGTTCTTGGAACCTTGCTTGGATTTTCAAGCGCTATTTCCCTCTAGATCGTTAGTTCCCAAATGCCAGGAAATCTAGTTTCCCACAATCCCTAACCATTTACACACCATGAACTTTACTCTGTGCACTGTCAGCCCAGAGATACTCACTACCTTCACCTGTCTATGGCATCCACCCCTGTCCCTCCCACTGGATACCCCTAATCATCGAGTCTCCCAATAACAGAACCTTAACACCGCCATCATCCTTATGTTACCTCCACTATGCCCTCTCAGCCCCCATCCCCTTTATTCATGATCTCAATTCCATGGAGTCTTCCTGCCTTATTAGAGACCCCTTGTCACCCTCCCTTTCTGCCTCCTCGTTATTTTGCCCACTAACTCAAACCCCTCTGAATAGGTGTCCCCTTAACCTCTCTTATCCGAACCATTTATCCTGGCCTGATGGTTTCCCCTTCCCCCACACCGCCATCCTCCCCTTGTAATAGTACCCTGCCTCAGAGGGTCTCTGTGGGTCCCCTTTAGCTAGGGCCCCATCCTTGGTACTGACCCCCTGCTGAAGGGGGCTCTCCACCTCCTTGTCTCCCAGTTTCTCCAATCATGCTCTCCTCCCTCATGTCTGCAATATGTTGCATCTCCCCATTTGCTTAACATTTATGTTTCCCTCTCCCTCTGGGACTATTTCTATCCTTTCCATTGCTGGTTCTGTGATGCCCTATGGGTATCCGACTCCCTCCCGGCCTCTGTATAAGTTTCCTCATTTCCCCAACCCTTTCTCCCCTCTAGGTTGCTTAGTAGCTCAAATTTATTGTGACACTCTATGTCAGCCTCCATCAAGTAACCAGAGTTTTCACTGACTGCACCTCTAAACTTCCCTCTTCTTCCTCTCTTGCTCTGTTCAGCTTAGAGCTCCCTTCCCACTCTAGTCTGTTGTTAGGCTTCCCACAACAGCCCTCCTGACTCTTCCCTCTACTCTCTTTGTATTCAGAATGTTCACCCTGTACACTTTCCCTTAGTGTCAACATCCCTAAGGGTCCTCTGTCCCATAGCCCCTCCTGCTTGCTGTAACATAACGTCCTGTAATTTCAGGCGTTGCACCAGCCTCCCTCAGTCCCACCCTTCTGCTGCCCATATCCACCCCTTATCCTTGACACCCCAGCTTACTCCTCAACCAACATACCTCACTCCTGATACAAGATAGCTGTCTACAGAGTGGCAGCCTCCCTCTCCAGGCTCAATTGAGAATTATTGCCATCCCACAGCCTGTGAAGCCTACAACCTTCCGAGATGCCTGCCATGGTGGAATATGGCCACCCTGTTTACTCCCCTCTGTTTATAATGGCACACCCCTTTCTCAGTCCTTTCCCTGAATACAGTTTCTCTCTATACTGACTGCAGTTATTTACAAACCCAATTTCAACCCCCTAAGGCAGTTCCCAAGTCACAGAAACACATACAGTCCAGTGCGTGTTCAGTCCACTAACAGTGTGTGTATGCAGACATCAGGTACCGTGATGATGTCACAGGCCCACCAGCTCCTGTTGCTCAAATTTCAGTCCCAAACAGAAATACTCAGCCCTTCAATCCCAACCCCAGTGGCTTTTTAGTATTTAAGAAACAGGCAAACAACACATTTAAATTTCACTCTAATTATCACTGCCAAACAACTGTTACCAAGCCTCAAAGTTACAATATCACAGCCCAAGTAACAGTTCTAACTCAAGGTAATATTTTTAACACATAGAACTAATTTCACGTACAAAACTATTTAAAGATTTCAGTTAAAACAGAATATAACCCCAGACCTCTGTCCTTACCAGCCTCCTGCTTATGTTCCCAAGTGAACAATGAAAGACAAGGTAATTCTGTTAATGTCCCTCCCTCAACACCAGGCAAACAACACATTTAAATTTCACCTAATTATCACTGCCAAACAACTGTTCCCAAGTCTCAAAAGTTACAATATCACAGCTCAAGTAACAGTTCTAACTCAAGGTAATATTTTTAACACATAGAACTAATTTCACGCAAAACTATTCAAATATTTCAGTTAAAACCGAATATAACCCCAGACCTCTGTCCTTACCAGCCTCCTGCTTATGTTCCCAAGTGAACAATGAAAGACAAGGTAATTCCTGTTAATGTCCCCTCCCCCTAACACCAGGCAAACAACACATTTAAATTTCACTCTAATTAGCACTGCCAAACAACTGTTCCCAAGCTTCTAAAGTTACAATATCACAGCCCAAGTAACAGTTCTAACTCAAGGTAATAATTTTTAACACATAGAACTAATTTCACATACAAAACTATTCAAATATTTCAGTTAAAACAGAATATAACCCCAGACCTCTGTCCTTACCAGCCTCCTGCTTATGTTCCCAAGTGAACAATTGGTACCCATTGATGGTGTGATTCACTGGCCCAGCGTCCATGTGCCAGCCAAAGATGGCCACTAAGAGACTGTGCCCTTGTGATTTACTTTATCTGATTATCTAAACTGTTTTGTTAGTAAAGTGCCCTAAATCAATAATGTTTTGCTAGAAATACATACACCAACACACGGTTTCGTATAACCATTTTATTTGAGCTGCCACCCTTCTGCTTGCGTGTGGTCCCAGGTGCCCTGACCCTGGTTTCCCCAGACCAGCTGTCCTGTCTGCCCATTTGACCTGATGTCATGGCAGCCCACGGAGAGGCTGTGGCTGGGTGATGGTGGCAGACTAGTTCCTAGCGGGGTGATGATTTCCGGTGGTCCAGGGTGTCCTCAGCTGAGGATTCACCAACCTCGGAATAGTCTTGGCCTGTGTCCTGTTCTGTGTTCTCTCCCTGCCCAGGGCAGCTAGTTCCCCATCTTGCTTTCTTCCTTTCCCTGCTTAGACATGCAAGGGTGGCTGGCTGAGAGTGTTCACAACTGATTTACAGTATAGGATGTAGTATAATAATTTAGTATGTTACAGTTCTTTTCCCTTTTAGAGTTTAGAGTTTTAGAGATTAGATATTTAGTGTAATATTATTGTTTAGTTATGTTTAATAAACCTTGACCTTGTTTTTGCATTCGAGTCAGCTTGGGCCCCCTTCCCCAAAATTTCCCCGACACCCGCAGGCCGAGCGTTACACACAAATCCACCTCGGTGGTAGGCATTGTCAGATTACATCTTTCTTCCTCTGTCAGCTGGTGGACCTGTGCCCTGACACAACCAGGCCATTTGAGAGCGGGGTTGCATCAGTGGCTTCCTCGCCCATTACAGAACGGACTGTAGGTCCATCATGTCCAACAGCTCCTCCTCCTCATAAGCAGGATGATACAATGTGCAGTGCAAACATGTACAAAGTTATAAGGTTCCCTACACACTCTACTACCCAGGGTCCTTTGATGTTGTTTGTAAGCAGACTTTTCCCAGGATTATCATAAAGCCCTGAAGTGTTTCCATGTCAACTGGCTGGCTGTTCTACAGCTTCACCACTTTCTGGTGAGCAAAGGGACCTCTAGTGTTATCCCTAAATTGATGGATGCCTGAGCCCCAAGGTGTCCCCACTCCTGCATCCTTGTGGCAAGATGGGTGATCAAAAGGCTCAGAAGCATCAATTTTAGTTGTTTTCAAAGTGGTTAAGCAAAATTATTATACTTCAAAATGGAAATTATAATATACTCTTGCTCTCAGGCCCTCTGGTATTGCTATGCCTCTCACTACCTCTGCTACTCTCAGTCTTAGCTCTTTTGAACTTAAAGCCATCATAGGTCCAGGCTATAAAGTTTCTCCTCACCTGCATTAGAGTGTAGTGGGGACGGGGGTGGGGGGATAGGTGCTAGCAGCAAGGCAGGCCATACTGTAAGCACTACAGTAATATTTGTACTTCCTCCTATTTTGAATCGTGTTCTTTGATTGCACTTGGTACCCTGTGTTTTGCATCCCTTTCTCCCTTCCCCGAGTCGCACCTGAAAACAAGCATTGGCTCAGTGTGCCTTTCCCGGTCACCAATTTTCAAATAAAGAGGGGAGGCACTGCAAGGGGAAACAAATCCCTGGTGTTTGAGATAACAAGGAATCAAATGAGCAGAACTGTCACGTAACCTGCAAGAGGGGGAGGAAGACAGGTTTCTGCTGCAGAATATACACACGCTGTTACGGACGCTCCTGCACCAGCGCTGTCGGTACACACTGCTCCTCTCATGCAGAGCTGTTGCTGCTTAGCTGTCCCAACTCATCTTCCAGCCTAGACCATTCATTCTCTCTTCTCCGCTCTACTACAAAGCTGCTGCCGACTGTTCTCTCAGCTCCTGTAGCCCTATTTTCTAACATCCTGTCCCTGCGCCTCTACTTGCAGACCACAACTCTCCACCACCAACTTCCAGCCTTCTCCTCTCCCAAATGCAGACAGCCCACTCTTCTCCAAGCGAAGCTCACAGCCTCTGCAGAGTTACACAGACTGCTCAACTCAACTGTCTTGTCCCGACTGCAGAACCCTCTCATTCCTTTCTGCTCCCGTTTCCTACATAGTTCTGTTTAATTCTCCCAGCTGCTCCAGATCCATCTCCTGATCCTGCATAAATGCCACCATAGATCGGTTGGCTCCTGATGCCGGTTCCACCAACTCACAGCTCAAATTAACTTCGCTGCCAACCACCTGCTGCCCAGTGCCCACCCTGTGTCCTGCATAACTGTCCTTTCATATCGCCCCGAGTTCTGCGTAATTCAGCAAGACCGTACCATCGCCACTAACGGAGGAGAGTAGTGTAACAATCGCAGAGCGGTTCCCTTCAAATACCTACACACCGCCCCGCTGGGTAACCCCTAACGTAATTTTCATTACATAGTTTCTGGGCTACCTCGACGAGTGCAGGTGTGTAAGGATGCGGAGCGAGTAGCTGGGCTTCCGGTATGTTGTTTCACCCCTTCTAGCGTTGGAGGCAGTTGGTGCAGTCCGGGGGTGGGCGGGGTGAGCGCGCGCGCGCGTGAGGGAGACCGCGCGGCCGTGGTGGCAGAAGTATTGGGACGCGGGGTGCGGGCTGGCAGTGCAGGCAGTGTGGAACAGCCATGGCAAGGGAGGGCAGCGAGCAGCGAGCGCTGCAGTACGAGCAGACTTTGGTGAGTGACGGACAAACAGTGAGGGAGTGGGGAGTCGGGGCGGCGGAAGGGTGTCTTCTCATTCTCTCTAGAATGATGTCCGCAGCAGAGGACTATCGCTGCACCGAGGCAATTTTATTATTATGGAATTAGTATACATAACTAGCAGTCAGTAGGGGGCAGTACATGTGTGTTCCTGCCCCATTTGGGGCATTATGTGAGGTACTGCGGTGTACCTGCTTACAAACTACAGGGGCAATACCTCTTTGGTATTACCATAGGGAGAGAAGGTCAAGTAGTACCGGCTCAGAAACCGTAGGGAATTAGCTGGACATGTTTTTTACTGCCCCAGTTGGGGAGAGGCAATACTTGGGGCAGTGCTGTGTACTTGCTTACATACAGAAGGAGGTTGTAACTGTCACACTATGCTACAGGAGCAATATTGGGGCAGAACCAAATTGTCAACTAAGTGCCACTTGTCAGACTGCAGCACTTGTCTCTTATTGTCCCAGTAGGGGCATTACTTGATGCGGTGTTGAGTACTGCTCCAGCTGGGACAAATGGGAGCACTGCGGAAGTACCTGTTGAATGGCTAGAAATGCAGTACCTCACCTACCTCATACTGCCCCAGCAGGGGCATTACTAGGGACAGCGTAGAAGGTGGCAGTATTTGTGTGTTACTGCCCTGGCCCCAGTAGGGGCATTACCTCACCTAACGTCTGTCTAAGGCATTATCTGCATTGCAGCTGGGGGTAGTTTCTAAGTAACTGCTACCTGGACAGCTGAGGGCAGTACAGCACTCTAAAACACCTGTCTGCAGGGGGCACCTTTTGTCTGCTGCTACTACCATAGTTCAGTACTCTATTTAATACATGCCTATAAGTGGGTACTACTTGCCCACTACCCTGCTATATGGGTGCGGTACTGTACCCCAGTACCTGTCTGAAGGGAACACTATATCCGCCTGTTGCTTTACCAGCAGTGCACAATACTGCACCCAGTACCTGCCTGCAAACACTTGCTTTGTGTTTTTCTCCCAACCCACATGCACACCCTGAATCCAGGACAGCAGTACAAAGTGTGCAGCGGCTTCCCCTTCCAATCCAGCTTGGTTCTTCAGAGCCTGAAGGGACTGTATTGCTGAGGGCTGTGAGTTCCCCATTAGCAGCCTTTAATGCTGGCAATGCTAGTGCTTTTTAAATTTCTGCTTCGCATTCATTTCAGAGGGCCCCATATGTACTGTGTAATAATATTAAATGCACACTAAAAATAAAAATTAGAGTTAGAATCAACGTTTCAACCATAGAGCTTCTTCAGGAATTGTCTAAAAGAGAACTATGCAAAGTTAGTCCCTGCTTTTTTCTGTCTTCCAAGTAATTCCTGAAAAAGACCTATGGTTGAAATGTCGATTCTAACTATAGTTTCTATTTTCAGCGTGCAGTTAATATTACCTTTTTGTTTTGTTTTTGGCCCACACACTGATGTAACACTATGTTTTTTGTTTATTAAGATATATATTGCTGTCTGATGAACTGCATTTATTATGTATATGTGTGGTTTTGTGTTTGCATTTCCAACCAATCCAGTATTGCTTTTTGTGTGTCTGGGGGTGTGGGTGGGGGATGGTAAAGCTGACATTGGGCTAAAGTTGGTAGCCTGATGCTTGCCATTTGCAGTGATGACCTGCCCAAGAGGTTTTGCAGTCTACAGAACCTACAGGTTAAAACTGACAACGTTTAAAATTGAGAGTGGGTTTTATTAAAATGCTGGCCAATGGTTATTGTGTGTTGGATTCTGTTGTCTGCTTTTGCTGTCAGAAGTTTTATAAACTGCATTTGTGGTCTGGCGTTGCAGAGAGAGAGATGTATGGCGTTCCCAGTAGTCTGATTTTCCAGCTATATTTTTTTGCGGGGGTTGCAGTGAAATCTTCTGCTGCTGCAGCAGGAGTACCTCTCTGCCTCTAATGCGTGTAGTGTGTACTATGTGATTTATTCTTATGAAGACTAATCGCCACGTGTAGATCAACAAGTCTGTATGTAAGTCCGCCTATGGCTATTCTGTACTGCAAGGTTCCCCTTCTCCAGTGTAAGAACTTTGATGGTGTTGGTGAGTTTCATTCGAAGTCCCCTCCAATTTTGTGGAGAGCAAGAGCAATTTAAATAATGTGCCTCTCACCCACCATTGCAGGTGAAATAGTTATACAATAATGCACTCCAGGGTGTGTGTCGTGCTAGGATAACGTCATGCCTCAGGTGGTTGGGCATGAGGCCGAAGGCAGAGTGTGTCCAACACCTGAGATGTGACGCTTATCCCAGCATGACACACACCCTGGAGTGCATTATTGCAATTATGCAGTGGCTCACTCATAAAGAAAAAAAAAATCATAAAAAAAAAAAATAAACTTTCAAAATAATTTTTCCCTTTATTTTTTGCTGAACGTGAGAACATGTTTAGGAAAAAGTCTGCAGTTTCTGTTTTTCCCACTAGGTGGTGCTGTCACATACTGTCTTCTGTTTCTCTCTGCAGGTTTTGTTGTGCACAGGTTTTTTTCTCTCCCCATGCACAACTCTGTGTCTGTGCTTGTCTTTGCCAGCAGTATCATACATGCTGGCCCGTGTCACTGCCCTGTAAAAAAAAAAAAAAAAAAAAAAAAATTGTTTTAATTTATGATAATGGCTGTTTCTTATGTGATGTGAGTAGCGAGGCTGCCGAGTCAGTGCAAGGAGTATGGCAGCTGAGCTGACTGCCGAGAGTAGCTACCACGCTGTGTTCTGCAGGAGGTATGGCTTTACTTTAGTTTTTTTGAGGAGGGCAGGGATGGAGAATGTGTGACACTTGAAACAGACAAAAAAGTTACATTTTTTATGGCACCTTTTCCTCCCGCAACTGAGTGGCATCAGTGAACTGCGTGACCTGCAGTTACGGTCTCCATGGTTCACTGAAGCCACTAGGTTTAGGGAAGAAAACGGACATGAAAATAATAATTTATTCTGTAAGCTTTATGTGTTGGGGGAGAGCAGACTTGTGACTTGGTGGAGGAGGTTTTTAGATCTTCGAGACAATCTCTTGAAGCAGGTCATAACACATGGGGACCTTCTGCTGGAGGCACTTGTTTCTGGAAGACTTCTTAGTAGTCGTACCTGGGACCGCCCCCTCATGCACCACATGACCAGGTCCGTGCACTATTAAAGAGAGGATGATCCTGATACTCCTCAGTTCTTTCTTTTGCACGACCTGTACATACTGTATCTCTCCTCGAAATCAGCTCAGCAGTACCTTTGCCTTTTAAAATTTCCTTTTTCTTCTACTAACTTTTGTCATTGCTAACCATCTTTACTAGACCGACGACGATGAAGATACTTCGAATTTTCATAAGCATAATTACATTTTCAGCATTGCTGATGGTGGCGTCTGCCCTCTCGTTGATGATGGCTTCCACCCTCTCGACTATAGCTTTTCCCTCTCGTTGATGATGGCCTCTGCCCTCTCGTCGTCGACTGCTTCTGCCCTCTCATCAATGATGGCTTCTGCCTTCTCTTTGATGGTGGCTTCTGCCATAGTGTTGGTGATAGCTTCAGCCCTCTCATCACGATGGTTTCCATCCGCTCTCATTGATGATGGCTTCCGCCCTCTTGTGGACGAGGGCTTCAGTGGCGATGGCTTCAGCCCTCTACTTGCTGTGGTCTTCGTCCCTCTCGTTGTCAAGGGCTCTCGTAATCAGCAATGGACTCTGGTTGATGGTGGCTCCTGCATCCTCTTGTCACCACTGGCTTCAAAAGGCTTCCCCACTCTCATTGCGGAAGTCTTCGGCCCCCTGGTCACCATGGGTTTCACCCTTAGGTCGACACTGGCCTTGGGTCTTTCGTTGCCAATAACATCTCATTGCAGAAGGCTTTGCCCTTCTCCTCGATGAGGATGTAACATAGAAACACAGAAGTTGATGGCAGATAAGGACCGCAAGGCCCATCCAGTCGCCCATTTCTTTTCTACCTTATAAATGTGCCATCGGCTTTTGCCTGTCAGTGGCCTATCTATTCATAGTCATTTGTATTGCTTCCTTATGCCTATCCCATGCCTGTTTGAAGCCCTGCACTGTATTCATAGCCACCACTTCTTGTGGTAAGCCATTCCATGCATCCACCACCCTTTCTGTGAAAAAGAATTTCCCCACATTCCCCCTTAATCGTCCCCCTTCTAATCTCATGCTGTGTCCTCTTGGACCCTCTTGTCCATAGTACACCCCAGAACAATCTGCGGGTCTAGACCCAGGTGCCCTTGCCTTTGGCCTCACTGTGGGCCTCCTCATCGTCTCCTAACGGAGTGTGAATTATGCGCTGCCTAACCAGCGGCTTCGGCTATGCTGTGTCCTTTGTAATCCACACCTGGACCCTGTTTGGTCTTTAACTGAAACTCTGCCCTCATACTGGGTATACGGTTATTTATTTCACTGCTTCGACATCACCGATATCCTCCTCTAAAACCGAGGGACTCTTTTTTCGAACAGTGCTGGCTCCTTTGGGTCGACGCTTTGCTGGCCTGCTGGGGTTTGTTTCCCCACCAGTTTTCTTCTCTCCATTATTCCAATGGAGTCTTTTTTTAAATTTTATTTTATTTATGCAAAGGGAATAGTTCAGTACATACATTTAATGACATTTTCACTTATAACGTCAGACCTTTGCAACCAATTTCGTTTTTAACATTTAAAAGTTAAAAAAAAAAAGATTCCGTTTTTCTGTTTAATGAACAGCAGTCATTAAATTTCAAGTCTTGGAGTTAAGTATTGTAACTATAAACTTTAAAAACTATAAAACTTTATAAAAACTTTAGAGCTATAAAGCTGTCATCCTCCGATGGTACTTCTAACATTCATCTTTTATCATTCTTAAATTACTCGTATCTCTTTTCATACATTTCACATTTGTCCATGGGTTCAGCTTTACTTGTTTCTCACTTTCCATTGAATATTTTAAAACTCTTCTGCCGGGCCTCAGATTCCCTAGCTTGTTTTAGGCCATGCCCAGACTAGTTGAGGAGATTCCTGTGCAAACTCCATTTGTGTTTTTCCTTATTTTCTCCTGACTCCCCTGTCCTATGTCCACCTCTCCCTATCCCTTCCATCTCTAATCCATACTTAGCATTTATTGTATGTCTATGGCATGCATTTCCCATTTGGTCCGACGATTTGTGAATTGGGGTTGTCTGTGTTGGACTGCAAAGGTTATCCTTTCCATTTCTTATATTGTGTTGATTATGTTAACCCATTCATTTATCGTAGGGCTATCCTTCTGCAGCCATCGTTTAGTAATTACCTTGAGGCCAGCAGCACACAGCACTTGCCAGAGATATCTAGCCTCTTTCCCTCTTAAAGACCCAGGTTCTATTCCTAGTATCAGGTGTTCTGGACCCAGCTCCTCCATACCTTCAGAAATTACCCAAAGATGTCTGCTGACTTCTCCTCAGTAAGGTTATACCCCCTAGGCATGACCACAGGATATGCAGGTGTCCGGCCCTGGCCTCGCTGCAACCCCTCCAGCATGTGGAGATACCACCTGTCTTGAACTTGGCTTGTGTTTCTGTGACTAAAAATACTGGATTCTGATTTTCCATATGAACTCCCGCCACGTTGGGGAGGAGGTGGCACCCCAAATCACCCCCCAGCTTTTGTCCAAAGTATCTTTTTCTATCTTGTTGCCTAATTCCCTCCCACTTTGATTTGACCTTGAGAGTACCGTGTCATAAATCTACCAGGAAGTCAGAGTATAGCACTGTAATCACCTCCCCTCCCAGATGGGGAGGCTCAATTGGCTTCAAATGGCGGGGAAGGGAGCTCTGAGCTCCTCAGCACTGTTGGATTGCCCAGGCTAGCCCATATCCATTTCCTAATTTGGTAATATTTAAATCGATCAGATGGTTTTAGATCATGTAGGGCCATAGCAGTTTCAAACGAGACAGATGTTCCCCCACTAAAGACCTGTCACGCTGAATGTAAGCCCTCCCTTGCTCGGTTTTTAAACCATGGGTCATGTGTGGCTGGTTCCAATTGAATATCCCAAGCCCACTACCTGTATTTGCACATGTGTTGGGCAGTTCCAGCGCTGGTGGTACCTCGTCTCCATCCCTCCAGGGCCACAAGAACCCCTATTGGTTGTTGTTGTTTGTCTCCCAACCTTTGTTAATAGGGGTTGAAGGGAATAGCCTGTGGGGGGAGGGTGTCCTTAAAGTGGTCCAATTCCATGGACTTCCAGTGAGAGAGAGAAATTGGGGTGGCACCACATTAATACTATCTTCATCTGAAAAGCAACCCAATATTCCAGTAGATAAGGGACCGCTAGGCCTCCCATCCCCTTTGGCAAGTATAATATATCTCTGGCTACTCTCGGCCTCCCAGCTCCCCAAATAAAGGACATCAATTGTCTCTGCCAGCACAGCAGTGTCTGAAGTGGGACCACACACGGCACACTTTGGAACAGATAAAGGAGACGGGGGAGTATGTTCATTTTGGTAGATTGGAGTCTAGCATATAGGGAAAGAGGTAGAAGGGCCCATCTCTTATAGTTTTGGGATATTTCATGTATGAGGGGAGGATAATTATCTGCTAACAGAGTTGCCGGGTTTATTCCTAAGTAAATCCCCAGATACTTCAATTTATCCAGTTCCCATCTCATTGGGTACTTCTGCCTGGTGTTACGGGGAACCTGGTAAGAGCAGGCTAAAACCTCTGTCTTGGCTGCATTTAGTGAGTATCCAGAGATTTCGGTGAATTTCTGTATCTGCTTGAAAACTTCCGGAAGGGAGGTCTCCGGGTTACTCAGAAACAGCAAGAAATCATCTGTGTACAGGCCTAGTTTATGTTCAGTTCCCCCCACTTCCACGCTCTGTATCGCCGGATTTAGGAATATCACCTGGGCCAGCGGCTCTACAAAGATAGTAAAAGGCAGGGGCAAGAGGGGGCAACCCTGCCTCGTACCTCTCTCTAGCTGGAATGACCTCCCAACATGACCGTTCACTCGCACACATCCCCGAGGGATGGTGTACAACCGGGTTATCGGTAGGCAGAAGGCATCTGGGAAGCCAAAGCCTGCCAGGGACGCCTGTAGGAAAGGCCAAAGCACCTTATCGAATGCCTTTTTGGCATCTAAGCTCATGACCAGGGCAGCCTTCCCCATCCTTCCTAGGTGATCCAAGATATTTACTGCTCGATGAATGCCATCCTGAGCCTGCTGGCCCGGGACAAAACACGTCTGATCTATATGTATAAGTTGCTGGATGATGGATTCCAACCTCCTGGTCATGATTCTAGCCATTATGCTATAATCTGTATTTAGTATAGATATTGGCCTGTATGAGGAGCATAGCAAGGGGTCCCTGGTGGGCTTGGGCAACACTGCAGCTACTGCATACTGTATGCCCACGGGGGGCAACGCCTTCTCCAGTCAGCAGTGGGTTGTACACCCTATTCAGAATGGGGGATAACTGTGCTTTAAAAAACTTGTAAAATTCAGGCGGATAGCCATCCATCCCGGGACATTTCCCGGTCTTAATTCGTGACATTTCGGACGCAATTTCTGATTCTTTGATTGGTGCAATCAGTTTGGCCGCTTCCTCTCTCCTAACCTGGGGAAAATGTAACATTTCTATGAATTGAGTTATTTTGTTTACATCAGGGGGGTACCAAGACTATATAGCTCCTGGTAGTAATCTGAAAAGGCTTCTGCTATATTTATTGTGTTGGGGAGCTGTTGATTCGTGTATGGGTGTTTGAGCCTAATTATAGTAGCCCTGGCTCTTCTTTGCCATAACCTACTGGCTAGCAGTCTCAGTGCCTGAAGTCCCCCCTCGTAAAATTTTTGTTTAAGGTACATCAAATTCTATTCTACTTTATAGTCCAGGATAGCGTTAAGTGATTTTCTATGGACCTGGACTTCCCTTTCCTTTATGGGATTATATTTCTCTTTTAGGAGATAGTTCTAGCTCCCTGATCTGAGTCTGCAGGAAATTTTTTTTTGATCCTCCCTCTCTCTTTTCTTGTGTGCAGCCAGGGCAGTCAAGTTCCCCCTAAGCACCGCCTTCACTGTATCCCACAGAATGGATGGGGAAACCTCTAAATTGTCATTAGCCATCAGGATTTTTGGCATCTTGGATTAGCTTCTGATTGTCTTTTCCTGGATGAGGGATAACTTAAGGCGCCACAGGGTTCTGTTCCTGCTTTGCCCCAGCTGGATCTGCATTACTAGTGGAGCATGTCTGAGGTAAAAAGTTTTCTTAATGCTGACCTCTGAGGCAGTGGGCCCCTAACAGTTCGGGGCCTACTGCAACCGCAGCTCTTGCATCCCCACCCCACCCCCCACCCCGTCACGTCCTGGCCACATGGATATTGTGAAGAAGTTTAATAAGTAAATAGACTGTAGAACAGTTCTTACCATACTGAGTCGGATTTATCTCCTCCTGAATATCATACCAAATCTGCTCAAAAACCTATATTGCTCAGCTGTCTTTGCCACAAGTGAAGTAAGTGTTATAGGTCTGACAGTCATTTCCTGTCTCATCTACCTTACCCTTTTTGGGAGGGGAACTACCTCCCCCCCCCTTCCAGTTCTTTTCGTCTGCCCCCTTAATTAATCACCCAGGTATACTGTCAGGTCTCTTGGCTGTGCTCCCATTAATCCTTTCAAGCTTTTGTAGCACTGATACACTTGTGACTAGATATTCTTGTGGAACACATAAACCCTTAAAAGAGGGAACTGCCAAAGTGTCCGTTTGTCCAGTGAAACTACAGAAATATTCACTGAATTTCACACACAGCGAATGTATCTTTGTTAACATCATTCACACCAGCATTTTCAACCCTAATTTCACCTTAACCCCACCACCACCATTTACTACTATCTGTGGCCAAAAGATCCTGTATTTTATCCTTGGAAAAACATCTGTCTCATGCTTTTATTAGCTCTAAACACCTTATTCCTGTAAAATCTATACAACTCCCTACCCCCTTTTTTCTTAGCCAGCTGTCTTGCCTTCACCCATTTCTTAAACTGGGAGGGTGATCCATGGTTTATTACTGAGTAGTTTAGTGACTTTCTTTGTTGCTGAATTTTCCCTAATAATGTTTTCTAATTCACCACCCACTTTTTCCCACATTGTTTGAGCTGAACCTTGCAAAAAATTAGCATTTCAAAATGTATTATTCTTTTTCAGCCGCTCCACTACTTCCACTTTATTTGATACTATGATTTCCTAGGTATGTACCTCTCTTCTAGGGAGTTTAAAGGAAGGCAAATGTGTAATGACTGCAACAGTATGGCCTGACTCTCCTATTGTGCTCCATATCAGCACTCTGTGATACCAATCCTCCAAATTGGTTAGAAACAAATCTAAGATATTGGTTCCCTGCGTGGGTTCCTCCACAAGTTGTTTCAGTTTTTGTGGTTACCTAAATTACTCCACTGACAATTTATTAAAATCTCCCATTAGGACCATCCCTGATATTGGGTGTTTCGTCTTTATCCTATCTAGGGCAAAATTTCAAATAGTTGCACATCATCTTATTGTTATTTCCTGGTGGGAGATAAATTATCCCAACAATTAACGTGTTTGCACCTTGTGGGGCTCTTTCCAACTCTAATCTTGCCCACAACAATTCCAGCTTATTGTACGTCCTTTCCCCATCCTTTTGGTTTTAAATTCCTTTCTATTTTATTTATTTATTTATTTTTATGTATCTGTTTAATTTCATTCATTTGGTAACCAGGCAAGGCTCACAAGGCAAAAAGGCCTGTTTTCAGGGGTAACCCGGGAGCACTAGGAAGGTTAAGTGACTTGCTCGGGGTCACACAGTATGCAAGTGGAGGTTGTGGGAATCAAACCCAGGTCTACTGGATGTACCAAGTTCATTCACAGCGTGTTACTTTAACCTCAAGGCTGTACTGCTAGCCCTTTCTCACTAAACACACTAAGCTCTTTTTATCTTGATTTCTCCTCATAACTTCAAACTCCTCTAAAGCTATTTGTTTATCTGTTATATTTTCTGTACACCACATTTCTGTCAATCCAGTTACTCCCTGAGTTTTATGCAACTTGCAGTTCAGTTCATCAAATTTTGTTATCAACAATCCTGGAAATGGCTCTGCAATGAATAGCACAGGTGCGCTATTTAAAATTCACAAAAACAGCCATGTAAATGAGCCCATTGGTGGCCATTTGCATGCCCGTTATGGGCCCATTTACATAGGCTGCGCAAGATGCCCAATAATACTTGTATCATTCCCCCCCCCCACACACACACACCAATCGCTGCCTGATAGTATATCACGTGTGTAGTGTTCTCCCTCTAGCTGATCGCTGGCCTGATAGTACTTTTTAACATTTTCTGGTGCTCGTGTTCTCCCCCAATCACCAGACTGATAGTACTATAATATATTTCTTGGTGGCGGAGGAGGGGACTACTGCACCAGGAAATTATATACCCAACTGTTTTCAATGGTGATCGGGGCACAATACCTCCACCAACCACTAGGGTCCAAGGATAAGGCAAGGTCTCAGTCAGTGACACGGCATGACAACAGGACAGATTAACAGAAATTAGTGTTTGTTTAAAATTTACTTGAGCTTGAATTGAAATTGACAGTTATGTATAGCAAACAGAACACTGTGAGATGAGTAAATAACACCATGTTTTTACAAATTATTTGTCATCACCAATCCATCGCTCCCTCTCTCCAGTCTACTGCTGTTTTTGATAAAAACATTTAATTTGTATTATGTACAAGTTTAATTTTCATTGCCTAGCAGTTAAGAGAACTGAGCTAACTCTACAAGTTATTTTGCCCAGTAGAAACTGTTTTTTTTTTTTTTCAGTAGTGCATTAAAGAGCACCTTTCCTGGTTCTCACCTCCACACCCCAGAAGCATCCCTAGGTACTCCTGACTTGCATGCTGGATTAAACATCTTTTCTGGTGTCAGGCTTTAGGGAGGAAGGATCGTATTCTGGCTCTGTGGGCGAGACCTGATCCTTCACTTTCCTGTTCGGGAGGCGCCTCCCCACACTACTTGCGTTTTTGTGATGCAATAGTCAGGACGGCATGGGGGGTGCTCCATTGACTTCAATGGAACATCGTGTTTAAGACTGACTTTAATATTTTTAATGACCCGATATGAACTAATCAAGGCTGCTGCTTAATTAGGAAGGCCCTTCTTGGTTGAGCAGTGGCCTTGATTAGTTCATATCGGGCCATTAAAATATCAAAATAAGTCTTTAAATAAGAAACCCCATTGAAGTGCGTGCCCCTTTGCTCTCAAGACTATTACATCACAAAACATGCTATCATGGCGGGGGGGGGGGTGTGCTCCGAATAGGGAAGTAGACAAGATTGGGCTCTCGGCGCCATAGAGCCAAAATACAGTACCTTCCCTCCCTAAAGCCTACTATCAGAAACTATTTTTAAATCCAAAATGAAAGTCAAGGGAGCCTAGGGATACTTCTCAGGGTCCTGAGGGGCAATTTATAGAAAGTGCACTGAAGATGCTCTTTAAATTCTGTTATTGCTCTACTTATCCAGGCTAGCCTTTTAGTTATCCTAGTGGGTGTTTCTAATTTACATGCTGCTGGTAAGACGTTGCTTTTTAGAAATGTATCTGTCTGATGTAGTTTATGTCCCTGTACTAGTCTTCTGTTGTTGGCACAATGTATCCATGTTCTACTGTAGAACTCTGTGGCTGAGCGCGCATAAACTACATGTTATCATACTACAGTTCCAAAAGGGAAGGTAGCAACAGAGTATAAATTGAAAACAGCCATACAGAGCATAACAGAATTTTAACCAGTACTTAAACAGCTTCTAGTATCAAAAATTACTTACAGGTTCAGTGCACTTCTAGTTAGTGGCCAGGTGCATCATGCATCCTCCAGGCTGTAGAGTGGGGCCGCACTGAGCTTTTTAGTTAAGTAACATTTTTTTGTCATATATTATAACAATATGAAATGATTCACAACAAATGAGTTTGAGAGTGAAGAATAGTAAAATGAAAGCAGCGGTAATAAGGACAGTCCAGTCACTCCGCAAGAATTTTGCAGGAAAAGGTATAAGAATTCTGTGGATTGAGTGGGTTGGTTGCTGTTTGGCAGTTTTTACTTTGCTGCACTCTGGATGTAAATGATTATATGCAAGAATGTAGTGGGGCATGGTGTGGGGTTGTGGTGGTACCTACGGCACCCTGCCAACTATGAATACTGAGAACTGAGTTTTGTTTTGTAACGTAATGCCCTCCCCTCAGCCAGTCTATAGGGTTGTGTAATTAAAAAAAAAAAAAAAAAAAAAACTACAGCAGTTAGGCAGCTTAATAAATTGTGTTCCTCCATTCCTCCATGGATTTCAAAATCATTAGCCACCGTGGCTTAACAGACCCCACATTTGTTTTGCTACCACAATAAACCTTGAGCCACACATCAAGTTATGGTAACAATTAGTACAATGGTTGATTGAGTCAAGTGTAGGAGATACAGGTTTGAAGTTTATTATAGTGGATTTTTCCATGTGGTTCAACGTTCAAGAGATGATCAACACTGTCCTTTCTGTTTTTACATGCGGTCTCAGACACTGTTTTGTTCAGCTTTTCTTTTTTTCAGTACTGCTAGCACCACCTCTACAGAATCTCTCTGATTTCAATTCTGTTTACTGTATCAGATTTCTTTTTCAGACTATGCTTCAGTGCGTTCCAATTGTTTTTTCTTCTTCTATTTGTTTTTGATAGTTTATTTCGCACTGTATCATTTCAAGAGCATTTATTTTCTCAGTCCTGACACATACTGTCTTTTATTTAATCTCGCACACTTTATTTCAGACTGTTACTGCCTTTCTTTTTCTGTCTTTTGCAGTGCCCTCCAATTTCTGGCTTAAATATGCTCCTTCTTTTTAGAAACATAGAATTTGACGCAGATAAGGACCGCTTGGCCCACCTAGTCTGCCCATTTTCCTACCTAACACATAAGCTGCAGATCCTAGTTAACCAACAGCTTACTTCCTCCTACCCCCCACTAGGACTGCCTTATGTCTGTCCCATGCATTCTTGAATTCCCCCACTGTTCTTGACTCACGACCTCCTCAGGAGGCTGTTCCATGCATCCACAACCCTCTCCTGTGAAAAATACTTCCTCACATTACCTCTGAGCCGCCCCTCTATCTTCAAATTGTGTCCCCTTATTCTTGCACATCTCTTTTCTGAAAGATGCACCGCTTGGACTTTGTTGATTCCTTGAGGTACTTGAAAGTTTCTATCATGTCCCCTCTCCCATCTTTCCTCAAAGGTATACATATTAAGCTCCTTTAGTCTTTCTTGATGTCTTGTGGTGCAGACCCTGCACCATTTTGTTGCCTCCCTCTGGACAGCCTCCACTCTGTCTATGTCTTTGCAGAGATGGGGTCTCCAGAACTGCACACAGTACTCCAGATGTGGTCTCACCAACTGTTTGTACAGAGGGATAACAACTTCCTGTTTTCTACTATTGATGCCTCTTCCTTTGCATCCCAGTATCTCCCCAGCCTTCCTTACTACCTTCTCACATTGCTTGCCCACCTTTAGGTCATCTGATATAATTACCCCCAGGTCCCTTTCCATTTTTACTGTTGTCAGTATCCCACCCCCCATTGTGTACTCTTCCCCTGGGTTTTGTTTCCCAGGTGCATTACCTTGCACTTCTTTGCATTGAATCTGAGCTGCCATACATTTGACCATTCCTCCAACTTTGCCAAGTCCCTTCTCATCCTTTCCACTCCATCTTGTCAGGGTTTTAAATAGCTGATTAGCAGTTTTTTTCTTGGGACAATACTAACTGTACAGAAATCATTTATATAGGTTTTCTAGAAGTGTTATGTTTCTTAAACACAGTGAGGCAAGTGCTATGCATTTTCAAAATGTTTTAGAACTTTTATGAGCAAAACGCTAATCAATTTTTAGTGTTAAATAAAACCCTGCTTGTGTATCAACCCTGTTGCAAATCTTTGTGTCATCTGCAAAGAGACATACTTTTCCTTCCAGTCCCTCTGCAATGTCACTTGTAAAGACATTAAAAAGGACCGGTCCCAGTTTATTTCTGTAATCTGACATTTCTCTCAGTTCTGTGCAGTGTCCTCCAGTTACTTGACTTTTATAGAAAGGGTACAGACAGTTCTGAATCCTGATTGGCTAAGATAAGATTCTAGCTGTGTATTTTATTAAGACTGTACCACGGGTTTATATATAAAAAAAAAAAAAAAAAAGCCCCAGTACCTGTGTCTGTAGTGCAGTCCATTATCCCTGAGTGCAGTCGAGTTTTTTTTAGCCACCATTTGTGTAGCGATCGGCTCCTGCTCTCATCCGTTCAGTTAAAATAAAAATAAAGAACTACACAGAAACCCAAGGAACATGTTTATTTAAAAAAAAAAATCCACGTGCCTTGTCCTCTCGACTTGCTATCCTCACTGGACTCACCAGCGCTGTGTCGCTCTGACTCTTGAGCTGATGGTGGTGAGACCAGCGGGAGTTTTACAGAAAGTGCTACCGCAGATGGTAGCATTCTGCCGGCAAGATTGAAACAGATTTGCGGTCTTGCTGGCTGCCTGGTGTAAAGACCCAGCGGCTCACTGTCATGCAACTTGGCACAGCACAGCGGTGCTGGTGGCAACTGGGCAACATGCAGGCATTGTGGAAAGTGGAGGGACCATATACTGTAAAATTTAGGATTTTTTTTTCCAATTGTTTAACCTGTTTAATAAATTAAAATGTTTTCCAATGTATTATGTTTTATAAACCTGTTCATTTTATAAGCGCATTAATACACTATGAGGTGTGGGTTAGTTGGGATAAACACACTTCTAGGGGCAGTAAGGCACTCAGTTTGCGGCTTTATGGCTCACTACACCCCTAGGCATGTGTTTATCCAGACTAACCCACACCCCATTGTGTGTTATTACTTATTTACTAACATACTAATTGCCAGCAGATTAGGTCTTACAGTCTATCGAGTCTGCTCAAATCTCAGCTCCCTAGTTGGGTGCCGAGGCCCTTCCCATCCCCTTGTGTTCCAGAAACCCCTATCATCCATCTCCACCCCCCTGGACCAGGCCATCATATGATACATCTGCTTTCTGTGTCTGTTCCACCCTCTCTTGAAGCCCTCTACTGTGGATATCTGAACCAGCTCGCCAGGCAGCGCTTTCCAAGGGTCCACCACCCTCTCAGTGAAAAACCTCCTCCTCTTTCCCCTTCCTCACCCTTCCACCTTCCAACTTCAAACCATGCCCTCTGGTGATACCTCCCTGCTTTAGTCTAAAGATCCCTCCATGTTTGCCCTATTTATTCCCTTGATGTACTTGAAGACCTCAATCATGTCCCCTGTCTCTCCTCTCCTCCAATGAAAACAGGCAGAGCTCCTCAAGTCTGTCCTCATACGTCAAATCCCATGTCCTCATATCATCTTTGTTGCCCTCCTCTGTACCCTCTCCAGGAGCTGTATGTCTCTCCAAGTGTGGTCTCCAGTAATGTACACAGTACTCAAGGTGTGGTCTAACCAGTCCATTGTACAGCGGCAGAATCACTTCCCTGCTCCTAGAGGTGATCCCCCTTACGATGCATCCCAACATCCTGTTTGACTTGCTAGCCGCTCTCCTGCACTGCTCAGTTATTCATACATGCATCCACCATGACTCCTAGGTCTTTTTTCCCTGTTGAGGCCTCCAGCGCCTCCCCTCCCAGGAGTGTACCAGTGTTTAGGGTTTCCCGCCCAAGGTGTAACACCTTGCACTTGGTGATATTGAAATTTAATTTCCATGTGTGAGCCCAGCTTTCCATGGTGTCCAGGTCCCTTGCAGTTCCATCCTCCCTCTTCCCCTCAACTACTGCTCCCATCTTGAAGTCATCAGCGAAGAGATTAATTTCACACCCTATACCCTCCCTGATGTCCGATATGTATGCATTAAACAGGATCGTACCCAGGACCGAGCCCTGCAGTACCCCACTACCGACCTCTCTAGAGTTCGAGAGCTCCCCACCGACTACTACTCTGGGTGCATCCAGCTAGCCAGTTTTCAATCCATCTGACCATCAAAGGCCTACTTCAACCCCGTCAGTTTCTCCACCAGACCATTGTGGGGACAGAGTCAAACGCCTTGCTGAAGTCCAAGAATAATACATCCACAGGCTTTCCCTGTCCAGTTCTGATGTTACCCATTGTAGAACTCCACAAGATTGGTTTGACATGATCTACCTGGCACAAACCCATGTTGCCGACTATCCAGACCTCCACCTCCTCCAAGTACACCCCAGTCGTTCCTTTAGTATACTCTCCATTAATTTTCCACCATCGAGGTCAAACTGATGGGTCTGTAGTTACCTGGTACCTCTCTCGACCCCCCTTATGGATTGGCACCACATATTGCTCTCGCCAATCCTAGGTACCCTCCCTGTCTCAAGCAACCTGTTGAAGAGCTCCCTCCTGCTTTTGTTCTGTAATCTTTCATATTTCACTCAATTCTGTAGACTCCTATGTCAGTCCTGCCTGCCAGTTGTCTCTCTCTCATGCTTCCTTTCGTCTTCCTAAAAACTTTTTCTTTTTTGATTTTAATTTTCTTTTTTAGTTCACTGCCTTCCTTAACTAATGTTTTTCATCCAGTCCTCCCTCTGTTTGTTTTCTTATTTTCGTTTGTGATCCAGAGCTCCACATTCATCTTCTCCATTTCACCATTGCGGCCCATCTGACTTGCGCTCTACAGCCTGCCCTCCTGAAATATCACGCAGTCACATTCTGGTTGGCTGGAGGAGAATGTATGTGAACTGGAGCCAATCAGACATAGGCAGTTATCTGACTGCCGATATCTGAAACATGCTCATTCAGTGACTCCATTGACAAAGTCTCGTGGGAGCATATAAGATCCAACATGGCACCAGCTGCCAGTAGTTTTTTGCCCCTCTCTCTGTACTTCTGTATGCTGTGATGAGATGAGGTGGCAAAAAATAGCTGCAGTGCTGAATTTTTGCCTTCGTGGCGCTCTGAGAGCAGGATCCTTTAGCCATGAGGCTTCAGACTTCGTCTTGATGGCGATGTGGTGAATGGTAAGCGGGAATGTAGATGTTCTTAATTTGAGTAATTGCCTTGTGTGCTGCACTGTGGTCAATAACTTATAAGTCAACTGCGTATGTTTAAAAGACCAAACGCAGTCAGGACAAGGACAACAAGTACATACTTTCAGTCCATCCAAAGTTTTAGTATTGCCCAGTAGTATGTAATAGAACTACACAAGAAATATAGTGGTGTTCCTTTAAATTATTCATATTGTGTATATATACACACACACACACACACACACACACACTGTTTGAGTTGCGAGCCCAGACAGTTTTATTCTTTACTTATTAATGTACATACTCAACCAGAAGTCAAACTGTTTTTTTTTTCTTCCTCTCCACACAAAATGAAAACGTAAGCAGAAGAGACACTGACTGAGTTTACTTTAAAGTTCGTCTGTGGTGTAGTAAGGTACATTAGCTGCCTACTGCAGCCTGGTTTGAACCTAGTTTAGTAGCAGTTTATGGGAGCAGCTGGTCGTGAGGTCCAAACAACTGCAAAATGTAATGAATTGTAAATTATGATGAGGGGTCACAAAGCGAGGCGTGATGAAGTCCAGTCATTGATGTGAATGATGATATGAGAAGAAAATGAAGACAGGAAGAAACAGTAGTGTTCTCTGTTTAAATTTACACACGCCTCTTAATAGTGTATTTAACATACACATTGACTGAGGAGTCTCTTCATAAATTTAGAGTGAGAATGGTTTTGTAAGAGAGTGACTGAGTAGGATTCAAAGTAAGATACTTCCTTGTTCAGTATATATCTTAATAAATGCAATGAAAACTGATTTAGATATAAAAAAAGGCAACAAGCACAGATTGTTAGAAAGGACCTGTGTGGCATACTGCATACTATGTGCTAGGCCAGACACTGCCAGCATCGATCTTTGCTCAGTAAACAATGCAAAAACAACAAGTTAACTGACTGCCTGCTGCACTAGTAGGGCCAGCACCAGCTGTCCGATGCTGTGTACCCTGTGATGTTTGCAGTGTATAAAATGCCCCCAAACAAACTGTGTTAAACTGTGTGTGTGACAAAACTTAAATGCAGTCAGTGTGTCTTCTGCTTATGTTTTCCTTTTGGGTAGGAAACAAAACATGGTTTGACAGTATCCCATTGTTAGGGTGCCGTGAATGTGGGCGCAGCAACAAGGGCGTGA
Organism: Neoceratodus forsteri; assembly: GCA_016271365.2. Classification (NCBI taxonomy): domain Eukaryota; kingdom Metazoa; phylum Chordata; order Ceratodontiformes; family Ceratodontidae; genus Neoceratodus; species Neoceratodus forsteri. The sequence continues at coordinate 334,519,996 of CM028137.1, read as the reverse complement.
GTTATATCCTGCCGAATTACCGTCTAGTCTCCAAACTTCCCTTTTGGGGTAAGGTTGTTGAGAAAATCGTAGCGCAGCAGCTCGAGGAGCACCTCATGGCCTTTGATATCTATGAGCTACTCCAGTCAGATTTCAGACCCAGGTATAGCAGCAAAACGGCATTAGTTAGGGTGCACACTGACCTCCTCAGGGCTAGAGATCGAGGAGACAGGTCAATTCTTGTTCTCCTTGATTTCTCCTCAGTTTTTAACACTGTAGATCACATTGTGCTTCTTGATTGCCTTAGAGAGTACTGTGGACTCACCGGCACTGTCATCAGTTGGTTTGAATTGGTTTGAGTCCTATCTCTCTGGCAGAAAGCAGCGGGTGTTGATGGGGAATTTCTCCTCCTCCTCTCTGAGGCTCCTGCCACGTGGAGTACCTCAGGGGTTGATCTTGTCACTGTGTTATTTGCAGTATGTATGCTGTCCCTGAGAGTGCTCATAGGTGGTACAGTGTGGGTTTTCACTGTTATGCAGGTGCCACCCAGCTGTACCTGTCCTTTGCCCCTGGAACACCGAATGCTTTTGGAGTGTTTATTAGCTGCCTGGCCGAGATCAGTGACTGTATGTCCTCTAGCTGGCTGCGACTGAACCCGGGTTAAGCAAAGGTCCTAGTGATTGAGCCAGGATGTGAGCATGATGGGAGTGCCTCCGACATGGTCACTGGTCTAGTCCTGGGATCCACATCGTTGATGGCCTCCTCTAGGGTGCGAGATCTTAGCGTGGTCCTGGATGACAGGCTGACACTTGAGGCACAGGTGTCGGCTGTTGTCCAAAGTGGTTTCTGCCACTTGAGAAACATTGCCAGGATCAAACACCTAGTTCCGCCTGAGGATCTGCCCATGCTGGTGCATGCCTTTGTGATATCCAGACCAGATTACTGTAATGCTCTTTACTTCGTGGTCTCTGGAGGTGCACTTCACCGACTGCAGCTGGTGCAGAACACAGCTTCCAGGCTGCTGACTGGCCTTTCTAGTTCCAGCTGTGTGATCCTGGTTCTGCATGCCCTGCATTGCCTGCCGGTTAGGTGGAGGGCTAGCTTCAAGGTGAGTTTACTCACTTATAAGGCCCTGGCTACCTGACTGATCTCCTGACACCCACCACCTCGGTCCAATCCCTCCACTCCTTGACCAGGGACCTCCTTGAAGTTCCCAGGACCAGGTTAAGAACCCCTGGTGACTGGGCTTTTAGTGTAGCCAGACCGGTCCTATGGAACTCGCTTCCAGCTGTTCTTGGGGAGGCCTCTTCGGTTGAGAGGTTTAAGAGTGGTTTAAAAGCCTACTTGTTTTCCCTGGCTTTCCCTGCTGTAGTGATCTGACCTGCTCTAAAAACTTACTACTGCTAGGGTTAAATGCTATATCTGATGTTTTATTGTTTTATCTATTTCTATTTCTGTTTTTTTTTTTTTCTTTTATGATATGTGAGTTTATTTAATACCCTACCTTTTTTATGTAAGGTGCCCAGAGCTTCCGGGATTGGGTGCTGTATAAATAAATCTTGCCTTGCTTTATAGGGTCGAGCTGGATTTTAGGTCATCATGCAGTCACGCCCTATTGGGTGTCCCACAACTTTGTGCCCCTTCATGGCATGCTCCCCCTCCGAGGTTGTTCTGTTTATTTTGTGGGGTGTGGGGGCTTAATACTAAGTTTTTATTGGGATGGTCCTGTGGCGCTGTCAGGTTAGGGTGCTGGAAAGACGTATGTGATAATTCTGGGTGCCATAATTCCAGTGCCCTAAATGACTTCACCCACATTGCATGCGCACCATCGTGGGTGAACCTGGTTTGACTTCTGGTTGAGTACATACATTAATTAAGAAACCCGGGGCAGAGTACAAAATGGGTAGAGTGGTATTGATGACCACCAAGCAGGAAAGAGACCTGGGGAAAGTCATATCAGATGACTTAAATGTGTCCAGGCAGTGCGTCAGGCAGTTGGGAGGGCTAGTGAGATGCTGGGGTGCATAGGGAGGAATATCACCAGCAGAAAGAGGGAGGTGATGTTGCCTCTGTATAGACCTCTGGTAAGACCCCATCTAGAGTAATGTGTCCAGTTTTGGAGATCACATCTCCGGAAGGACATAGATAGAGTGGAGGTGGTTGAAAGGAAGACAACTAAAATGGTGCAGGGTCTGCATCAAAAGCCTATGAGGAGAGACTGAAAGATCTCAACTTGTACATCCTTGAACAGAGGAGGGAGAATGGGGATATGATAGAGATCATTAAATGTCTCATAGAGTAAATAATGTACAGGAGGGAAGTGTTTTTCAGAAGAAAAGGTGCTTGAGAACTACAGGACATGCTGTGAAGCTGGAGGGGGTAGATTCAGGAGAGATGTGAGGAAGTACTTCTTCACAGAAAGAGTGGTGGATTCGTGGAATAATCTTCCAGCGGAAGTGGTGGGGGTGAAAACAGTGGTGAGGTCCAAGAATGCATGGGATAATCACAAGGGAATCATAGTGGAAATGAAGGGGAGGGAGGGAAGGGCATAATTATGGGGAGGCGGAGAACATGACCCCCCCCAATATTTTATCATTGCCGTCTTGAATAACTTACGTAAAATCCTCTTATGGTTGTGGTCACCTCCAACTATTACACAAAAGTTACTCCACTGGGAGGAAAAAAGAGCTGTAGGTCGAGTATGGTCTGCGGTAATAGTGTAAGTAGGGAGGAATGGGCAGACTGGATGAACCAAGCAGTCCTTATCTGTCTTCAAATTCTATGTTTCTGTGTGTTTGACAAAAAGAGGATAGATCAGTTAGAAACAAACTGTAACAGTAAAATAAAAAATTCTGTCTCTGCCACCACTAAAAGCAGGCAGCAGAAGAACACATTGAAGTAGCAATAAATTATGGAGGGATTAACCCACAACAGGGTATGGGTTTACTGAGGATTAATCCACGCCTAGGGGTTGGAATCACGAGGCGAAATCAAGTGATTTCAGCCAACCAGGCATGGATTAATGCTCAGTAAACCCATACGCTGCCGTGGGTTAATTCATTTATAACACGGGCAACGTTTTTTTTTAGTTTTACCTAAAGAAATAGTGAAATTAAGCCATGTGAACATGCAACTGTGGGTATATCGGAGATTAATCAATGGTCAGGTGACCTGTTTGGATGAATCAAAACCCAGTATTTTAGGAATGCATGTGGGGGCAGTGTGAGGTGAGCGGTCTTGACCAAGTTGGAGCCTAGTAGTAATTGTGGTATCAGTCAAGAGTAATAGTAAGTCGACTCGTATTGTCAACAACAAAGAAAAGATGAGTACTTTTGTGAATTTTGGACACACCCATTAGGCTCTTGCACATAGGCTGTCTCTGCCATCTTTATTTCTTTAGTTTCTAGGAAAGCACCTATGAGCCAGAGGCTCATTTACAGTGGTTCCACGTCACAATGGTACAATTGCAATAATGAAACCATGTTACATACAGGATGAAGATAGCACAAAAAAATACTTATAAAAAACAAAAAATACTCAATCAGGTTCATCTGGTACAGTTATACAATAACAGTATACAGATATAAACAGTTACATTGGGGTGAAGATATCACTCAATAGGATACAGGATCTAGGTCACTTGGTACAGTTATGAATGTAATACAGTTAACAAGATAGGCTGATTCAGGAAGCAAGGAGAACATCAGACTAAGTAAATAGGTAGACTTCTATGTAAGTAGCCAGAACTTGTTAGAGCAACATTTCTATTGTCTGAAGTGCTACTAAGAATAGACAGCAGGGAGGACTGTGCTACCAGGAGAAGACATGCGAAGCAGAGTCCCTTGAACTCGGAGGAAGATGGGAGACTAATCAGGCAGGATGGGGAGGGATTGTACAAAAGTAAACAGAGGGAGGTGGGAGACTTTTCAGGGTGGGGTAAGGGAGGTGATACAGGGAGAGGAGGAGGGGGCTGGGGTGGAGGAGCGATGTAGGGGAGGGGGAGAGGGCAGAGGGATGGGAGTGGGAAGACGGTGGGGTGAGGGTGGGGGATGGGGAGAAACCAAGGGCAGAAGAAAAAACAGGGAGGGAGAAGAGAGGGAGGTGGGATAAGGAGCATCTCTGGCAATGCTCATAAATCGTTAACGTGCTGCTTGTTTCCATGACACCATGCCACAGGAACAGGACAAAAATAGGACAGACTCAACCTTAACCCGCCAGTGCACCATAAGCCTAATTTTAATATGGGAGATCACATGGTAGACGATTCCTTCCCACAAAGGACAAACTTGGATAAGTTGCACTTCCTGATAGGAGAGGATGTTGTTACATTTGCTACCCTTAAGAACAGGAATAACTTCGAGTTACAAAGGAAATATTTTCAATTCCTATAACTGCAACATGTGATATACCTCATACTGCCAGCTAGGGGCTTGACCTTGGCCGCCAGTCTCACCCAATGAGGTGTGGTCAGAACTCAGTCAGCAAGACTCACAAAGCCAAAGATATGCCATCTCGGCCCTGTCTCTACAAGAAACTTAGGGCTCGTGACTCTGAAACCATGCAATTTAAATTAAATTAGAGTGCTGGACCACAGAATTTCTGAGTCTAGAAAACCCTGATAATCGGAACAGAATATGGTTACACCTGCTCAAATGCATTAAATTCAACTGGTTAATATTAGCGCGCTACAAGTTAATCAATATTATGTTCTTGACTCTGAAAAATCACCTAAGATGCAAAGGATAGAGTCAGATATCTTTACTATATGTAAGACCCATAGAGGCACACTCAAGCATATATTTTAGGACTGCCCCTAATCGACACCCTTATGGAATGAAATAAAAACTAGGCTTGACCCCCCCCACTGGGCCTCCAACCAGGATGCATTTGAAGATGCCATTGGACATGCTTACTGGGCTTTGGCTTAGAAAAATGAACAGGTCCAAAAAGGTACCAAATGGCTCTCGTAGCAGCTATAGCCAGAAAGGTTATTGCCAGACACTGGCTAGATGATCAGACCCTAAGTTACAAGGAGTGGCCAATAACCATTCTTGAGGCACTAAGGATGGTAAAAATGCTGGCTAGCATGAACCACAGAGATAAAACATTCGCCTCCACATGGGAGAGGTTCCGGGTTCTGCTTCAGTTGCCGCAGGACACAGATGGAGGACAGGTATGATCAAGAGGTACTAAGATGTCAGACTGACTGAGAAACCACCGTATCAGAATTAGTAATGCGTGCTGTCTTAATTGTTTTCATATTAATTCTGTAGATCTATAATTATTACATTAATATTTTAGGTTGCTGCTGTTTTTTTGTTGTTTTTTTTTTTTAGGTTCTCAAGTTAATTGTTCGAACATTGTTATTGTGTACTGTTTCATAACTATGTTATGGTTTTAATTACTGGAATATATAAGACACATGTAGTGTGTGTGTATGATTTTTTTAACGTTATTAAATATACAATAATGGATGGGGAAGTGTGCTTAATGAGAAATTAATGGTTGCCGGAGGTGTGGGATGCTACATAAACACCGAGGGCGAAGCCGAAGTGGTTTATTAAAGCATCCCACACCGAGGGCAACCATTAATTTTGAATTTAAGCACACTTTCCTATCTTTTATTAATTATAATTGCTGGTCAGCAATTTTTTGCCTAAGGGGATTGTACTGCTGTTATAGACACACACACACACACTCACACTTGCACACACTCACACTCTCTCTCTCTCTTAGTGAGAAAAGAGAGTTTCATCGTGAGGAGTCTTTTTTTTTTTTTTTTTGTTAATAGCCGTTTCTTTTTACTTTGGGGTTTCAGACTGGTGGGATGGTGCTTACCTTTGAGAAGTGCTTCGGAGCTGTTCCTGGGTCCTGAAGCGTATCTGACCCATTTCATTTCTGGGGAATTGTTCTGCAGTGTGGGTTGTGGATAGCAGGATCAACCAGATACATTTTTTTTAAAAAATAAAAAAGCAACACGACGACTCCGGGTGTGGCGGCTCCTTGGTAAGCGCGATGAGAGCCGCTATGTTTTTCACAGTGTTTAGCCCGCCCATTAACAGTGGAGAGCCAACCAGGAATGGCTCCTGTGGGACTGACGTGGCATGTGTTTGCTATAACGGCAAATTATAACTGGCTAAGCCTATGGAAAAAATTGCTGGCCAGTTATTATAGTACAATACTTTTTTTTCCTTCCTCCCTTCTCCGGTCAGCCCACATCTTCAATCAATCAATTAATCAAAATCTTTATTTTGCCAGGTGGAACATCACTGAGACAAGCTCATTAACAAGATGGACCTGGGGCAAAACAACTGCCAACAGGGTTAAGACATAATGGGTTGAGTGAACGTACATAACAATTACATAGTAATAATAATATAATAACATACCTTGCTCTGCCTTGCCCCAGCCCCGTCACCCTGGCGCCCCCTGGGACTTACCTGCCATCCCGTGTTCCCCCAGAGCCTTCCTCCTGTGGTGGGGGCCCCTTCATACCCCTGCTGCACATGGATCCTGTTCTGGGAGGCAGGGTCTAAGTAGCTAGGTGTAGGGCCTGTGGGTAGTGGTCAGCTTCATCCTGCCACCAGGGATTTTTCTTGTTTGACCCTGTTCCTTCAGAAAATCAGTGTAAGGGCATGTCAAGCACGCACACATGTGAGCATGCGCGATGCAGTACCTGCCGACGTCTTCCCACCCACAAACCGCTCCAGCTGCACTGCCACCTGTGGTCACCCAGGTGGCAGTACCTTCATGAGCGGGCCCCTCCCTCATCAGAGGAGGGGAACGTCCTCTGGGATGCTTGATTCTCCTCCCCACTGCCGGCCCCCAGCACCTCACGCTTATTCTCGAACACAGGTCACAGGCATCGTGATTGGTAGCACTACTTCTGCACTGACGGGTCAGCCCATAGTAAAATAAGTTTTAAAAAAAGAGATAGGATGGAGGCTCTAGGAATTAAATTTCTACTGTAAGTTGGATTCTGCATGACATGACACAAATTATTCTTCTGAGTCAGAAGAAGACAATAGTACTGACTGCTGGTTCTGGTTTGTATGAGAAATATGACTGCTGCTGTTGCTGCTGTGTGTTAAATCAACAGATACTGAAGAAGATGACGACCCACCACCACCTACTGCTCTATACTCTGTACTGTAAAATGTACTCTGTGGTCTCGTTTTTATTTCCGTTTAAGAAGAGTTTTACCTACATTAAAATTTGTGAGTGGTTCACCTTCAGCTACAATTCATGAGAGCATTTCAAGATATGAATCCAAGAAATTACTCTTAAACCTAGTTTTGATCTTGTTTTTGCAATGAAAATCCTCTTTCACGACAGGCACTGTTTACTGGTGTGGCACAAGATCACTGGTATGACCACAAGAGAGCAGTCGTGACGTGGTAAGGTAAATGGCAGAATACTTTGTAATGATTACCTTTGCAGAGTCCGAGAATTGCAGCTGAGTGGAGCAGTGTTGCTGAGTTAACCCTTTCACTTGGGACCATTCTGTTTTGTCTCAGCTGGATCTATGTGAAGATCAGGTTCACCGCTTGCACTGCTGTGCCGCTGGCCATAATGAGAAAGAAGAGTATCCATTTCTTTCTTACCGTAGTCCGTCAGGACAGATGAATTAGCATCTTTTGTTCTAGGATCAAAGATTTGGAAAGCACACAAAACATCTATCATTTGTACAGGAAATCGTCTGTGAAGTTTGCTAACCAGTTTGTTGGTGTAGCTATTTTTGAGATTTTCAAACAATTTCAAATTGTTCCTTGGGTACTTTGCAAGTCTGTACTTCTACAACTAAAACAAGGACTTCATCTTCTTCAGTAAGCAGTTGTAGAACTTCTTTGAGCATGGGGCTAGGGCTTATTTTCATTTGTTGCTATGCTTGTGACTGCACTAGAAATCACAGGTATGATGATAGTTAGGTCTAAGTTGTCATTCCTGCACATGTAACAAAACTCTGTAAGCTTTTCCAGAATGATAAGCATGAGGTATGCAGCTACAAACAACTTGACTCTTTTAAGCATTTTTAAAACCCTTGTTGCTGTGGCATTGTGTGTGGAAGCAGTATCATTTTCAAAATAAAAACTACAAGAAAAGGCCATAATCTATTGTCTTGACTGTTTTATGTAGTGCTAATCAGCATACCTGTTCGGATTCTTGGAGACAAAGCACAGGATCATCCAATGGCGCCTCTAATTCTCTGAGATGATGAGTCCTAACTGCACTAGTTGAAAAATATAATTAGTGGCTGAAAGTAAGCTTAGCTGTGGCACCTTGAAGGACCCTAAGGGATAGGTCTGGCAGTGACATAGATGAGGGCTTAGAAACAGAGAATAGAAAAATGATTTGTAGAAACATGTAGTGGTCCATTCTATCCAGGTGGAACTCATTTTGCAGTTCTTTAAAGGTCCTAAAATGCCATCACAATAGCATTTGTAGATATGTGACAAGTCCTGTCTTCCCCATAGGTTAAATTAAGAATCCTATTTAGTTGGGATAAAGGTGGGGTCCAGGGCTGGGGCTCTTAGCCATTTAGTCCCTAATTTATCATCTAATCAATAAGAACAAAAAACGTACAAGGCTGGGGTGCTGTAGATAAAAAACGATATGTAATAACAAAGAAATCTAGCACTCATCACCAGTATAAAGGACACAGCTCACCACATATATAAAGTGGCAATTGTTTATTTAAGATGTGCTGTAGCACCTTAAATAAAAAATTGGCACTTTATATATGTGGTGAGCTGCATCCTTTATACTGGTGGTGAGTGCCAGATTTCTTTGTCATTACTTATACATCCCTAATTTATAATCTTTAGATAAGAGGAATTTGTACCAAGTGTTAAGTAGGTTGGAATTTAGGAAGAGTGCGTGGGGTTTGTGTTGGTCCCCGACAGAGTTAAACAGAAGTAGGTGGTCGCTATCTCGGAGGAGGAAAATGTTTTTCTGCAGCTGCACCCATTGCGGTATGGGGCGAGAGCTGTATCCAGTGAAGTACATGTTTTATCTGTGCAGCTGTTGTGTATCGAAAGAGGCTAGGGATGGCAAGGTCTCCTTTTGGTTTGGCCAGTTGCAGTTTCTTGTAAGCTATTTGGGGTCTCTCTCCCTTCAGTAAAAATCTAGATATGGATTTATTCCAGTTGTGAGGGCATCCAATGGAATGTCTGGAAATAATATGGTATAGTGATGTGAGCGACTATTATTGAGCAGTTCAATTTGAGCAACTCAATAATATTGCTCCTACTAAGAGCGAATGGGGGAAAAATGCAGCTAAGCAAGTTTCAGCAAGTATAGCAGTGCGCTGCACTCACTAGAACAAGATATGACTATTTGTTTGGCCAAGCCTTGCCAAGCTGGCCAACTGGTGCAATAGCTAGAACCAGCGTCACTTGAGCAGGTGGACCGGGTTTGGGTCTCGGTCTGGCTCAAGGAGACTTTTTTAATCATTTTTTAAGTCTGCTCCCCTGGGTGTAGTAAACTTTAGATTGGGGTGCAGGGGGCATAGCCCCATCCCACATAAAAACACTTTTTTTGACGGAGGAAGCGACCGTCACTCTTTGTGATGGTAGGTATAATTTTAGTCACCCTTCTGACGTTGGGCACTTTTGCATTGGTTTTGTGATCGCGTAGTGAAAGACTCTCCGTTATCACGTAAAACCAAATATATATATATGTATGTATATGTGTGTGTGTGTGTGTGTGTGTGTATATATATATATATATATATATATATATATATATATATATATATATATATATAAAATTTAATTTATCTCTGGGAGATGGCCTTGATCCTGTTTAATAGGGAGAACAGTAAAGGTTGCCAGTGTTACGGTCTTCTTGTAGTCCTTTGACCAATAGGGTAATTATTCATATTAGGGAAGCTAAATCAGCTGATATGTGAATTCCTAGATAATTGATGGCAGGTTTACCCCATTTAAAGGGGTAGCAGATTTTTAAAGTAGACGTAGGGTGGAGGCTTATCTGTAGGGCCTATGTTATGGTTGTATTAATTTTATAGCCTGCTTATTCCTCCATCTTGTTGAAGCATTGGGAGTGGCTGAAAGGGAGGAATCTGGGTCTGTGATATACAGAAGTTCACAGGCACAATATGCCAACTTGGGAGTGTGATCTCCCACTGAGTACCCTTGTGTCTCTGTACACTGCCTAAAGAATTGTGCCAGGGGTTCTGCATATATCTTAAGCAGATATGGGGACAGTGGATATCCCTGGCATGTGCCTCTCATTAGTGGGAATCTAGCTGAATATGAACCATTGGCTTCAACCATGGCCAGTGGTGATGAAAATTGGCCAGTCAGGAGGTTGCAGAAGTCATCCAGGAAGACACATTTATTAAGGGCATGGTGTAGAAATGCTCATGAGGCCCTCTCAGAAGCCTTCTGTGCATGCATGGTCAATCAACAATAGGGTCTGCTTTATGTTGTCTTTCATTTGTTGACTCCTAATGAATCCTAATTTACCTGGTTGGTTTATGTCCGGGAGGATATTATCGAGCCTGTGGGCTAATATGCTTGTGAATAATTTATAATCCTGCTTTAGTATGAATGTTGGTCAGTAAGATTAACTTTGTCACTGGTTTCTGAGGTTTAAGTATGGCTGATATGTTGGCATAGCACCAAGAATCCAGGCAGATTGCAGTCTTACGGTATGCCTGAAAGGTGCTGACTAGGAGATTAAGGAGTAATTCTGCTGTTGACTTGTAAAATTCTGCACCATAACCATCTGGGCTGGAACGTTTCCCAGTTTCAGAATCCTTGATGACTGTAAGTAGTTTGGGGGGGGAGTGGACTGCGCAAGTCGTGCAGCCCATTCCTCCGTGACCTTGGGAAGTTGTAGACTCTCCAGGAGGGCCTGTACAGAGTCTGGGGTGGGGAGTGGTCTGGTCTTGAGTGTATAGAGTGGTGTAGTATTTCTGTAGGATTTGGAGGATGTCTACAGTGTGACTGTGGTGCTTGCCTATGTTAGGGTCATACAGTTCAGTTATAGTGGCCATTTTACGTTGTCTCCATAATCTGTAAGCTAAGATTTGGTTGCCCTACATCTCCCTTTCATTGTAAGTTTGTCTCAGTCAAAACAAGATTTGTTCTGTTTTATATGTAAGCAAATCTCAGATCTTGGCCTGTGTTTGCTTGATTTGTGGTTGGAGGGAGTGGTCTACCTGCATGTGTGCAAGTTGCAGGAAGTGTTATTTATCCTGGCGCTGTAAGAGTTGTGCCTTTCATTGCCTCTTTTTCTTGGAGTCATAGGCAATGATTTCTCCCTGTAATATTGCCTTTATAGTGTCCCATAATGTCTGTGGGTATATATCTGCATTAATGTTCTCACAAGTAATTCTGGGGATCGAATTCTGTAGTAGTTTATGGAATTCAGGGTCTCTTAGAAGTGATGGATTAAATTCCCATTGGGTAGTGCTCTTCTCTGGGTGTACGAAGTTGGATTGATGTGAGGGCATGGGCAGAGAGGACTATGTTTTCGATGTCTGCTGCCACAACCAGTCCAGATTTTCCCCACTGATACAGAAATAGTCTGATCTAGAGCTGTGCCTGTGTGGGTTGGAATGAAATGTATATTGTTTGTCTCTGGGATGTAGGTGGTGCCAGGTATCCAGAAGGCTCAAGTTCCTTAACAGTCTCTGTAAGTGGCATTGTCCCATTGTCAAAGAGAGGTTTGGGATTTGTGGACTCTGCTGTGGGATTCAGGAGACAGTTATATTCTTCCCTAATCAGTAGTGTTCCCAAGTGATGAATAATAATGGAATTCATTAGCTGTTGTATCGAGGAGGCATCACTGGCCAGTAGGACATGGATACTACAGACGGTGAGGAGCTGATCATATAGAGTGCCTGCTGCCAGGGCTAATCTGCCCTCCTTATCTGGATATGTAGTTTCTACACGTGAAATGGCGAATTTTGGGGTATTGGTTATTGTCACTCCTCTACACTGGTATTTTTTTTTTTTAATGCAGATTCTGTTACTTGTTCAAATCCTAATTTGAGTAGTTTCTGTTGATTGTACTGTTGAGATGCATCTCCTGCAAAAGGAGGCAGTTAGGACATGATTTTTGGGGGGGTTAGGATGATCTTGGCCCGTTTTTAACCAGACTGGACAGATTATTGACATTATGAGAGATTATTTTAAAATGTGATGTCAAGGGGGTGAGGTGGGGTCCTTTACCCATCTGTTGTAGGTTGATCCCGATTAAGGTGGTATATCTCCACCCCCCTGGTTGGGTCAGTCTAGGAGAATTGTACCATTTCCATTTGGGTTAGGTCCCCGAGCCTTTAATGACAACAAGCTTACACAACAACTGTTCTGAGCAGTAAGATGTCCCGTGTTAACTACTGGGGGGGGGGGGACCTGGTTGCAGAAAACCTAGGCGTAATAACCAAGTAACATAACCTTTAACATCAGAGGGTCAAAACTGGCACTGGCCCACTAGTTGAATGCTGGTAGAATTTGTATCTGGCTACTAAAATTTTCGTTTAACTAACCCCAATGGGCTTGTACTGAAGGAGGTAACATTTCAGTAAGTACGTCAGGTGGGCGAATGGAGAAGTCTGTGGGGCTAGTGTCTTTCCAAATCACTAGCCGTGCTGGCTAGTGGCTACAAAGCCTAACTTCTATCCCTGCAGTGTCAAATAGGGAGGAGCCTAACAGTGGTCCCATTTAACTATAGCCAGCTTGGCCAGGGTAAGGGGTTCTGGGGCCAGTAGGGTGCAGAGAAAACCTCCCCATAGTCCCACCATGTCTGAAGGGTACTTGAGTAGTACTTCCAAGATAGGTGGTGGAACTGTTTCCTTTCCTGGTTGCAGTACCCATGATGGATTTAGGTGGGTGGGAGAGTGAAGAAAACTTCCATTTTGGAGTTGTGACTAACCACTGTAGGTTGTCCAGCCTCTAGCCAGGATGTGGTAGCTCTTAGGGGACTGCCCTATAGATTGGCTGGACGGTCCTGTTATCAGTTTTGTAACAGATTGCTTTCACCCATTATGAAGGCTTTCCTTTCCAGAATCTCAGAAGGTCTTTTGTAAAAGCTGTTTTAACATCATCTGAGAATGAAAAATACACTGAGGATGGGTCTAAGGATGTCAGATATGTTTTTGTTTAAAAACAATATGATTACATTTTTTGCTAAATAAATATTACTGCTTTTAACGTTTGAACTTTTAACGTTGTCATTTTTCAACATTTTGGACCCACATTTTTAACACGGCCTTTCTTGACACCACCTCATGAACAATATAGGTGTCATTTTTCAAATCCCCTTCAAGACATGTTTTCGCAGTCGCACCACAAAATGTTTTGAGACATGATTTAAAAAAAAAAAATTACACCTGGCCTGATTAGAAGGTGGGGTAATAAAAAGACTTTGTTAAACACTGTATGGAAGAGGTACAGCTAGTTGCCTAATTTAAAGTGCGTTCATGTAAACTTCTGTGGTTAGAAACTGAGTAACAGTTAATGCAAGATCACAGATTAACAGACTTTATTTTCATTTCTCTGCCTGGTACACTTAAAAAGCAATCCACGTATAACAAGTTCTGTCAAAGTGATTAAAAAAAATCATCAGAATCCACGATTCCACTGAGAAACCACGGGAGTTGGTGCCACTGTGGGGAAACAAGAATCTTACAAATAACTAAAAAACTATACCTGACCTAGAGTGGGGAAAGCTAGGAATTTAGAGGTGGGGATATACAGCAATAGACTTGATAACAAAGATTGTATTTTCATTTCAGAATCTTAGGACAATCTACAGAATCTAGAAAAAGCATTGCTGTTTTTATCTTCAGCTTGGAGAACTGTGAAGAAAACATTTTACAAGCGGACATGTCATCACCTAACTGTCCTGTCTGGGAACAAATTAACCAAATTTGCATCTGCAGGGAAGGGAGCAAGCTTGCTCTATAATCTAATTGCAGATAATGACACCTGTATAGCTAAGTCAGTCAAAGTAAAATGGGAAAAGGAGTTAAACGTGGAAATAACTGCTAAACAGTGGAGACTAGCCTAGCAGCTAAATGCAGATAAAAGCAGTAGGGAAGTCCAAGGTAATCTAATGCAATTTAAAATATTGCAGTGCTTGTATCACGCACTGCACTGGAGGAGATGAATGTGGTAGATGGGCCTTGCTGGAGCTGCAAAAAACTGCATGCAGACATGGTGCATCTGTTTCTGGGAATGTCCCGAGATACAGAATGTACGGAGTTAAATCTGTGTTGTATGGTCAGAAGTCACACAAAGTATGATTCCTATGACTCCAGCTCTGTCCATTCCTGGGATCTTGTTGATAATATGAACATGAATTATAATCAAAAACTGTGGACATTGCTCCCCAAGGTGTTAAGAGTTACTGCTATGAAATGGGAAGTCTGACAAATATTAATGAATGGTTTGATTATACGAGTCTTGATGTGAACAACAAAAGAATTTGTCACCAGCTTTCGAGTAGAATGGATACATTCAAAGCCATTTGGTCACCCTTTTTAAAAGAATCAAATAGAAATTAATCTGTGTTATATGACTGTACCAATTTATTTGAATTACTGTGAACCACTGTTAGTGAGAATTGTGCATGATTTAGCATTTTAACTACTAAAGTAATGGTATGAATTAAAATCTTTTTCACTAATGTCTTCAACCAACATATGAACTTGTATTCATCTTTCTTACGAATGTTATTCATTACTGTAATTTTAAATAACAATAAACCTTTTTTTTTTCCTATGGAAAAAAAGAAAATTTGAGGTCAAAATCTCTAAAAACGGTGCGGGCCCGGTGGTGCTGAGGATTGAGGTGCTGGATGCCACACCTCGCGCCACGATGGTGACCCAGGTTCGGGACAGACTCGGGTGGCCATAGGTCGGCAGGGGAGGGAGAGGATGGAGCATCCGAAGGACTGCTCTCCTCTCCCTGGGGAGGGATCCGGGTCTGCTTGGTGTCCTGGCGGCCCCCAATAGAGATCAGGGGTAACACAGGCACACCAGCCGACATGAGGGGAAGAGAGTGGCAGATGCCAGTAGGGAAGCCATGCTGGGGCGTCATTGCACGTCACTCTCCTAGGGGCAACCAGACACGCGAGGGAAAACCCCCTGCCAGTCGGGTGAAATGATGGCAAACCTCCAGAGGTGGATGCTGCACACGCCCAACACCGGCCGTGAAGCCGACTCTACCCTGGGGATCCCTGGCCTTCTCTGGGACCTGGAGAGGTAGGGATCCTGAAACTGATGTCCTGCTGGTGGATTGGTTCAGGTGGGCGTTAGAAGCTGACGCCAAGCGAGCTAGCCCGACGGATGCCCCAGTCTGGTAGGGTGCAGAAAAATAATGTACAAAAACAAAAACAAAAAATCTCTAAAAACAACAAAGTTATGAAGAAACATTGACATTTTTCAACATTTAGTCATAACTTTGGTAGTTTTGAGATTTTGTCGTTAAATTTTCTAGAGTCTTTTTTGTACCCCACCTCATAACAATGACAGGTGTCCTTTTCCAGATCCAACCCAAAATGTGTTTTCACAGTCGTGCTGCAAAATTACATTTTGGGCAGGATTCACAAATGGCATCTGTCATGTCAAAAGTGAGGGAGTAGTAAAAACAACTATGTTGAAAATGTGGGGTCAGAATCTCAAAAGCAACAAAGTTTTGAAGAAACTTTAACATTTTTCAGAATTTGCTCATAACGTTGATTTGTTACATCTAACCAACATTTTCTACATTATTGTTATTTTACTCTGCTCCTGAACATGGCAGGTGTCCTTTTTCAAATCCACTCCCAAATCTATTTTTTCAGTTTCTGTAAAATCGCATTTTGGCTGGTGATTTGATAAATGACACCAGTCATGTTCATACGATTTAGTAATAAAAATACTGGGCTAGATTTTCAAACGATGTGGGAACTAAATTCCACTGGCAGGACGAAATCTCTGCACCTGTGAAATTTTGTAGTTTCAGCAGCACGGCTGCGGGGGATATTATGCTTGGTCCCACTAGGCATAACTTTTCCCTGCAACCTCGCCGACAAAAAGCTAACTATGACACCATAAATCATAGAGCTGGTTATAAACTGGCTCCACTTTTGAAAAATACTGTAGCTGTGGAAAATAACGGCTCCGCACATCGAAACCCATTTGCGCCAGTTTTCCCCCGCAGCTGCAGGATTTTCAGCAGCTTTGAAAATCTAGCACGCTGTCTTGAAAAGTTTGGGTCACAATCTAAGAAAACAACAACCTTCTGTGTGAACTGCTTCATTTCCCAATCATGACAATTTTACTATTAAAACTCATTTTTAATTGTTTTTAATTTTATCTTCTGTGCTATCTATGCCCATCAACCACTAAGTAAATACAAGTGAGCAAACATGATTGGCGCTGGCCAGTGCTTGGCTTTTATCCCTTCTCCTATTCTGATTGTGGGTCAGCCCTCTAGAGCTAATAATAAAACGGCTTGAATTAGCTGGCCTGGTGGTGCTGAGGGTTGAGGCGCTGGATGCCACACCTCGTGCTACACCGAAAACCCAGGTTCGGGAATGGACTGGTTGCTCAGGGGCCAGCAAGGGGTGAATAAGGATTAAGTGTCTGTAGACAGCTGTCCTTTGTCGGGGGAGGATGGTGTGGTGCGCTGCTTGCCTGACACCCAGCTGGCTGGGTCTCAGCACATGTGTGCCGTCAGAATGGGGTGGGGGCCTGTGTTTAGGGCGTAGGCTGCCTCCATGGAGGTGGAGCCTAGCCGCTCCGACCATTGCATGTTCGTGGTCCCAGGGAGTAAAGCAGGTGGAAAAGCAGGAGCTGGCAGGCTCCATGATGGCCTGATGCACCCCCGCACCAAGCCGCCCCGACTTCTGGATTGTGCTTCGGGAGGGGGGAGTTGATGTTCCCTACCCCGCCCCCCCCATGGGGGAACTATGGGGCACGGCTGAGCAGGGATGGTCGGGTTCGGAAGACAAGCCCTCCTAGGGAGGGCAGGAGCCACCTGCCAGCTCCGCGGAGGCACAGAAAGTATAAATACAAAAAAAATGGCTTGAATCGAACAAGCATGCTGATTTCTTACAACTGTGTGCATAGTGCCGGCCAGGTGGCGCAGTGGAATGGTGTTCCACTTATTACTCCAGCAACCCGGGTTTGGAAATAGACTCCAGTTGCTGGGGGCTGGCCAGGCGAAGGAGAGATGAGAAGCCAGCTGGGGAAAGAGATGGGTATCCCAGAGGAGAAGCTCTGCTCCTTTGGGGAGGGGTTGATTTTCTTCCTCCGCTGTTTACCTGCCACCTGACAGAAGCTGGGTGGTAGCACAGCCGAGGCACATTTCAGAGATGAGTTTTCATAGGACACCACAAATGTCCATACACCAAGGCAAACAGATGTCTGCTCACCAGTGCACTTTGTATGCATCATTGCATGTTAGCAACCCTGGGAGAAAACTAACTGAAAATTCCCCATTTGACAAGCTGCTCTCCAGCCCCTTGCAGGCCCTGCACTACTGCCTAGGCACCAACCAGTGCATCAGCTCCTGATGGTCACATGACTGCATTCATTTTCACTGCCTCATGGGTCAGATTTTACTTAACTTTTTTTTTCTTGTTTAAGTGTTATAGTACCTCTCAATTGTTTTACCCAACTATACAGTATGTCTTGTTATGGGTTAAGCCTTACCTGTACCTGCTCTGCCCCCTACTTTTACTAAACCAAGGGACAGACAGTGACTAGCACATCAGCTCACCATAAATGCCCACGGTGCCAGCTATTTACAGACATTCTGTCATACCTCTTACCAGAACCCTTTGTGTTGGCTTGTTACAAACACCCACTGCACTGGCCATCTGCAAGAAAACTGGCCTTTTGCAAACCGCAGATATGCTTGTCTGTGTCTGATACAGAATGCTTCCCACCGACTGGCGTGGTAGGCCAGGTTGGCATTTTGGAGATCCCGACCAGTTCATTGCATGTTGTGAAGATTTGTAAATTGGAGGCAGCATAGCACAGTGGTTTAAGGCTCTGAGCTGCAAATCTGGAGACCTGGGTTTGAATCCCACAGCCCCCACTTGCATATACTGTGTGACCCTGAGCAAGTCTCTTAACTTCCCTGTGCTCCCAGGTTGCACCTGTAAAAAAAAAAAAAAAAAACGTTTTCAGCTTAGTGTGTCTCACCTAGTTAAACAATTGAAAATAAATAAAATTCCTCTCGTGATGGTTTGATGCATTATCTGAGCAGATTACCCTTACCCCTTCCCCCATCCCATAGGTACTGCAGTTTTTTTTCTGTTTTTTTGGGGGGGGGTTGGTGCATTTTGAACCCCACCCCTACTGCTGGTTTGGGAGATGCACAGTTTGAACCCTGCAGCCCCTCCAGTTGCCTACGTGTACCTATTTGCTGGTAGTGATGGAGGCTTTGTCTGATTTTTGTTTTGTATATTTTGCATACATTATATATTGTGTTTATTATAATGTTACTACTTAGTTCATTCATAGTCTTATGTACAGCCAATGGTATCCTGCATTATTTTTTCTGTATACACCCAGTGAAAACACTTGGAAATGAGTCTTGGCACTGTGTTCTTTTCCTGGTTACCAATATTTAAATAAATAAGTAACTACCGTAACATTAGTGCACTGTATTGCAGTACAGAAAATCAGGTTTAATTATTATTTTTTTTTTTTAATCTTCTTTCCCTGCATCCCTCACTACCCTACTCTTTAAGGCCTGCTTATCTGCACCTTGCTGCATGACAGTCATCTTCTACTGTTAATTGCTGCCTCCAGGGTCCCAGCATCCTTTAGATTGTCTGTCTTATCCCTATCAGGAGACTCCTCTCCCTGTGAGGGATGTACAAGAGGAGAGAGAAATCACTCCAAGTCAACTGGCCACTTTAGCCTGGGTCGGAGGTCCAGTGTTGATGTGATAGGTGACCTGGATGTGTGTGTGCGGGGGAGTGGGGGCCATCATCTGGCTTGCTAGGCTGAACCCATTTCTCCCTGTTCTGTGTCCCTCCCTTTACATACAGTTTTGCACACCATGTCAACATCTTGGGGTGCGGAGCCAACCGGCACATGATCACCCTTACCAGCCAAGGCTTTGTTCCACCACCAGATGTGGCTGTCCAAGCCACACACTGCTGCACCTTCCCGGGCAGTGTCCACACAGATGCTCCTTTGTCCTCTTTACTGCCTCCCACTGCCAGCATCCCAAGCTCTTATGCAAACTCGGTTGTCCGTGAATGAGCGGATGCCCAGCTGTTTATACCACAAAGCCAGCTTGGTATTTGTTTTACATTTATTTTTAATTGTATTTTATCGAGGAGCAGGGCCTAATTTTCAAGAGGGTCCCGAAGAGGCAGATAGCAGCGCCAAAAGTACATCACATTTAAAAAAATAAATTGTAACATTTTCTAATAGTGTGGTCAAGAATCATAGCTTCGGAACATGACAAGATTGTGCAGTTACTCAAGCTAAAGTGACTTTACTATGGGTTTGGCAGAGCGTATACATCAATTTGCTTATTGTTTGCGGGACACTTTTCCTGCAGTGCTGAATTGCCTTGCTGCAAAACTGAATACCCAGTAACTGTATGGTGTCGAGGTTGGGGGCTATGCAGAAAATTTAAAAGAACTAGAAGTGATTCAGAATATATTTTTGCGTACAATGTTAGGGCTACCAAGGGCACACTTGTAGAGCAGAGGCGGAGTTATTAACAATAAAAAGTGCTGTCCTCAAAAGAATAGTAAATAACTGGACTAAAATAATGTCATGGATTATTTCCACTTCCCAAAACTGTATGTATTTGAAATTATGGAAAAGCAAACATGGTTTGGTATGTATACCCTCATAAAAGTTTAAAGTCCTTAGGCTTTGTTGACACAGGTACCCTGGAAGCTTTAAGAAATCCCAAGTGTTATGGTAAATCTGTGATCGAGAGAATAGAAAATGTTACAAAACAAGAAACTTTTGCTAGAATTTCAGAAGCTGCAAGTTCTGTCTTGTATAGGAGTAGTAAACTGGAATGGCAGATGGAACCATAGAGAATATGCAATAAAATTACAGCATGGCCCTCTCTGTTTTTTAGAATGGAATTGATCAGAGAATCCCTCCCAAATTATGTTTACAGCTCTAATATCCAAAATTAAATCAACCCATGTGATGTTGTAGATGCCCTAGAAATGTCATATTTTAGTGGAGTACCTGAGATTTGAAGTAATGAGGCAAAAATTATTATTGCTTATTGATAAAGGGGGCAAAATTGTTGGTGACAGTCTCACAGATTCCAGACAGAAATGATTACGATTTCTTTTTTGGGATAAAATTTGCATACACATTGGAGTGGCATCTTTGCATTGCACGTCCTGAATTTTTAAAACAGTTACTGTTATAAAACTTAGGGTCCAACAAGGACCACTGCTGCATAGGTCACTGTACCTCAGATGCGACCAAGTCAAAAACAAAAAACAGAAAACCAGGCAACACCTACTTCATTGCTGAAATGCTGTAGTGCAAAGTTACGCTGTCCATAAAGTGCTGACATATAAACAAGTAAACTGTTGCACTTGCTATATATATAAGGCAGGGCACAAAAACGACAAACTGATTATGTGACTCGACCGGTTTCGCTATAAGCTTCTTCAGGTGTCTCAGATGTATCTCACTGTTGCCCGTTTTAAAATGCAGCAATGAAAGTGACATACCCTATTAATTTATACCAGTGCAAAATGTCATTTAAATCCGGACCATAATGAACACCCAAATTTACCATCCACATAGCCAGACAGGTCGCATGCACAGACCTCCTGAAGGTGTAGGTGAAGGAAAGACGAGCCCCACTGGAACAACTATTGAATTTCATCACTACCTGTGGGTGTCAGTTTAGAGCCGTAAAGGGTATAGTGATGAAACATATGGGTTTACTACAGTCAGACCCGATTTTAAGAAACTATACCTAAACACCTTCCGTAAAGTAGTGTATAGAGCTGACTAACACAGGTGATAAGGTTGTCAATAGTATGCAAACACCAGATACACATTCATCTAGTACCTGTTTACCCCCCACCCCATGGTACTTTTAAATGTGGATGCTGCAGATATTGTGAATATGTAGGAAAAAACACTCATTTCACTTCAGTGAATTTGAGAAAATCATTTGAAATCCAGCATTTCATTAATTGCCACAGCACTCTGTGGTTTGTTTAGCCATATGTACCTATGGCTCATTCTGTATAGGCAAAACGTGTCCGTTTAAGACCCATATGTGGAGCACATGCGAACCATACAGGAAAGAGATTACAGCAATGCATTGTCCTTACACATTTACTCACAGGCAGCACCACAGGAACATGTTATCTTCTTCGGGGGTATCTCAATCATCGGGCAACACCATATGAACCTTCATCATCGGTGAAGGGGAATCCACATGGAAGATTCTCAGCAGTACAACTGGGGCCACTCACACCGTCGATGTCATCAACTCTATAAAGGCGTGTGTGGCCCCGCTCCCTCCTCAGTTCTTTCCCACCATTGACTCAAGTGCATGGGTCTCTGTGGAAACTCAGTCACAGTATTTGCACCTTTTTTCCTCGTAACAAATCTCTTTTTCAAGAGATTGCTTCTTTTTCTTTATGTCGAGAGTTAATCCTTCTACTTCTGTCTTCCTACTGCTCTCTCTTCCGTTACTGCTGTTGTGGAAAGAAGAGTGTCTCTAGAGATGAACACTCCACTTATGTCTGTTGTCTAGGGCCTGACCACGAAGTTTCTGACTGTGAGCTCTGCCAGAAGTTTAATCAAACAACCCATCGGCAATGTAAAAAGGCCTTAAAGAAATTCCTGATGTAACAACAGGTAGCCAGCTCCAGGCAGGGATCCTCCAGGGCCCTGGCCCCTAATCGCTGGCCAGTTCTTCAAGCTCCCAGGCCTCCAATGCCCGAAACAGGTCCTCAGGGAAAAAAGGCATGAGAAAGACCAAGATTGCAACGCTTCCCCCAGTGTTGATCTCGCTCCCCGTCGGCCTCTTCTTCTTCTTCTGGGATCTTCATTGGCTGCGGCCGCTCTGATGAAGAGAACTGCTGTCCGAGTCTCTGTGCCCACCAGACCCATACTTACAGCACCTCTGCCCGATTCACAGGGTGCCCGGCCGTCGACCTCTGGGTCATCAGCCCCTCTGCTGTCAACAACAGGCTCATTGTCTTCGGCCCTTCTGTCGAGGCCTGCTCTTCTCCCACCAGGGTTACAGGCTTGTTTGTTTCTCAGGACACAGCAGGTGGGTTGTCAATCCTTGTGTCATCGAACCCCCCCCCCCCAATCGATGAACACCGTCGACCTCAATGAAGTACTGCTCAAGCTCACCAATGTTCTTGTGCAGCGACTGGGTGCCTTAAACTGGCCCTCTTTACTGATGCTGTTGACAACAGCTTTGTCGTCGACACCAACTCATCGGCCCCAGAAAGCTCCATGTGGGCCGTTGACAGCACACCTGACGCCAGACCCAGAGACTGAAGAGGTCGACGTCGAGGAGGATTACCATCCAGATCTCATTCTCCCTGAGGAGGAGGAGGATGAGGAAGAGGTCTGATCTACTCTACTTTCTCTCTCCTAAAGCTGGTCTCTGTGCTCATTACTACTGGAGGTCCTTCCTGGTACCATGTGACAGGCAGGATACAGATCTCTGTAGGGAGACTACATCCTCCTCTCCATTTCATGTAGCCATCAGTTTACTTCCTGCCTGACAAGGGGCAGGTTCTCTGTAGGGGCTCTGTCACTGGAGTGACAGAGCTGAAGACATCGAACTGTAAGTACTGATTATTTATTTTTATTGGCAAGAGAGTTTCAGCAGCTTCATCAAGAAATTCTACTTAAGGGATTTGCCTGTCTTCTTTACTGGGGTCTCCAGTCTCAGCCGTGCATGCTGTGCAGACAGGCTCCAGAGCTGAAGATATCAAACTGTAAGTGCTGATTATTTTTATTGGCAAGATAGGTCCAGCAGTTTCATGAAGAAATTCTACTTAAGGGATTTGCCTCTCTTCTTTACTGGGGACTCCAGTTTCAGCCGTGCATGCTGTACAGACTGGCTCCCTCCCCCCTCCCCCTTCCAGCGCTCTGAGGAGTTCCCACAGCACTGCCTTTCTCTCCCCCACCCCCATCCAGAGTCGATTCCTTCTTGGGGGTGCAGCAGGACTTACAAGGGGCACAACAGTTATTCCCAGCAGCGGAAGAGCCACGTTTCCCCTTCAGCTCATCGACGGATGCGCTATACCATGGACAGGCTCCATTCAGAGCAGCAGGAGAAGTCAGTCAGAGCAATTGTTCTCCACCAGCAGGGGTCCCATGATGAACCAGCTTGTCGACAGCATTCAGAGCAGCAGGGGAAGTCAGTCAGAGTGATCGCGGTACACCAGCGAGGGTCCTTCGATGAACCAGGTCATCTATGGCATTTTCAGCATCAAGGCATGCCTTGAGGCGAGGGGGGCAACGCTTCTAGCGTGTCGACAAGCATCTACTTGCCTTTGCTCGTCGATAGATTTACAAGCCCCTGTTTTCAAGCTTCACTGCTAGCCTTTGCTCATCGACTGCTTTACAAGACCCTGGCTCCAACCATCAGTGTCATCAGGAGGAACCGTATAAGGGGCTATTGTGGGTCTGTCAGTAAGGGCTGGAACAGAGTCACAGTTTAAATTCCTTGCCCAAGGGACACCACAAGTATCAGTATGTCCTCTGTTAAAATGGACAAGCCCTCAAGGGGCAGAAAGTGCCACAAATGCAGATCCCTTCCCCCCTTGCTGGCCACCTTTGTGGGTTTGCTTTGCTTAAACTGCAAAAATGCCATGGCCCCAAAGTTGGGAACAGCCATGGAACCATCCATTTCAGAGTTGCAGGGCCAACAAACCCTGGTGATGGGGTCTGAACAGACCTCCACCTTGGATGGGCGGCATTCCTCATCCAGACCTCATCAGAAAGCTAAACAGGGCTTTTGCCCTCATCCCATCTCCCTTTGATAACCTGCACAATCCCCAGATCACAGACACAGAGGAAAGCCACCTGAAGGTGAACCCCCTCCCCATCCTCAGATGAGGAGGGGTACCCTTCCTCACCCATGACAGGAGGAGAAAGAGGTCCAGATCCAGGAGCAGATCCAAGATCCCCACAAGGGGAAATGCTGATGCCACAGGTCCCCTGACCCATCAGAGTCCATTTACTCCTCCCCAGAAGAGGGAGAACTTCCGGTTGATGACTCCGATTCAGATGCCTCACTATCCACAAACCTTGACTTGGTTGAGCTAGCATATTTTTCATCGAACAGGTGACCAAGGAGATTCACCTGGGACCCTCCTCACCAGCTCCTAAGCACTCAAAGCCAGCTTGCAGGCTACCGTCAGCCTCTAAACCTTAACAAAAAAAAAAAAAAGTTATCCCAGCAGAGGGTGGGGCCTCCCTGTGGGACCAGCGGATAGGAAGGTGGACGCATCTCCCAAGAAGGCATTCCAGTCGCCGCAACCCTGCTCAAGGCAGCTACAGCCAACCTATTCTTGGCACGAGCCGCACTATCATGGGCCACTGACCTGGCATTCCAGCTTGCTGATGAGCCAGATAAGAACAATCCTGCCCTGTAGCAACTATAACCAGTGGGGCTAGCGTCTGCCTACTCAGCTGACGTATCCGAGGAGGCAGTCAGATGTGCAGCAGGAGCCATATTTTATCAGACCTCGGCTCAATGCAACCTGTGGCTGCGGGCATGGCAGGTGGACGCCTCCTCAAAGGTGCACTAGGTGAATGCCCCCTATGAAGAAGGCCTCCTTTTTGGATCCGCTGTAAAGGAGGCAGTCAAGGAACCTGGAGAAACAACAAATGTTTACATGCCACAATCCAGGGGCAGGAACAGGTCCTGGTCATTGGGATCCAGGTAGAATTTTCGAGCACAGAATTATTCAAGGGGACAAAATAAAACATTTTCAGGCTGACAAATTTAATTCTTCTCCATAACCAAGCGTGTCTTCAGGGGAGGAGAGGGGGCTCCCGGGACGCCGGAGTTGGTGCCAAAAAGTCTCAGTGATGATCCCTGGACCCACCCTTGAGTAGGGGGTAGGCTTTCCAGTTTTTTTTTTTTGTTTGTTTTTTTGAGGAGTGGGTCCACACCATCACGAAAAATTGGGTGCTAGATATAGTATGCATGGGTTACTTCGAGTTCGAATCAAAGCCCTCGCTGTCCCATGCGTTGCACTCCCCATATCCAGCAATCAGGAAAAGAAAGTGGCAACGATACAAGTGATCAGAGACCTTATCCAGGCATGGTGATCCGAAGAAGTTCCCATCTTAGAATGGCACGCGTTTTTCTCTCTTTCTTTTTTTTTTTTTTTTTGCAGTTAATCTTTTTATTGGTATATATAACAGAAAAAGAGATGCATCTTCCACAACACAACAATATATGTATAATGATATGGTTGTACAATACAGACAATAGCACATATCAATACAGGGAATGGTAAAAGGAAGGTGAAGGAAATAAAGTCTATGCAATTGTTTACAGGTGAATAATAAAACTGTGTTAAACAAGCTTGATAGTTACATATTCGGAAAGATGCCCTGTAAGTCGGATTAAAAAAAAAAAGGGGGTGGAAGTTAGAACAAGTTCTTGAAACAGATTATTTAGTAAGTATATAAATGTTGTGGTGTTTGTTGAATGTATTGTGAAGAGAAAAGAGAAGGAAGGGACAAAAGTAAAGATAAGTAGAGAAAAAAATTAGAAATTAACAGAGACACCAAATTAGCGCTATTACCATGCAATATATTATGAAGATTATTTGAAGATTCTAAGTAATTAAAGTAGTCCTGCCAACATTCATTGTATATACTGAGACAGTCAGACGAAATATGAGTTGTACGATCCAAGGAGGCACATTGAGTTAGGTTTTTAAGTATATCTGTGAATTTGGGGGTGGTAACAGATTTCCAGAGCATAAGAATATGCCTTTTAACATGGAGGAAAAAATATTCAGCCATTTGATTTGTGCATGAGAGATTTTTTTGTTATTATGAAAAAGGGGAATGCCTAGTAGAGTGAATTTAGGATCTATTGCAAAAGTTTGACCAATCACTTTGAATGCGAAGTGATAAACAGTTTGCCACAGGTTTTTAATCAGAGGGCAGTACCACAAAATGTGGAGAAGGTCCCTGTTGGGAGAATTACAATGTCAACAGTTATTGTTATTGATGAGTACCTTTTGCTGTAGTACCGCCGGGGTTCTATACCATAAATGTAGAATTTTTATCTGTATAAGTGCACTACGTGTGTCTTTAAATGTTTTGTGACATGAATGCCAGTATTTCTGCCATTGATTGTCTGTAATGTTATAATTTAGTAGTATACTCCATTTATTTTTTACTTTAGTCGATTGGTCCGGAAGAGAATCTCTAATATTTTTTTGTAAATAATACTGCTTAGGTGAAATGTTATTTCAGTCCAGTGGGATACATGGTGTTCTAATAAGGATTGTGTAGATGAATGTTGAAAGTATGTGTTGCATGCAGTTCGAAGTTGGAGATATTTCCAGAACTCGGTTTTGGGGAGATTCCATTGGTTACAAGATTAAGAAGGTTTTAACTGAAAGGTTTTGATTCAATTATGTTGGACATAAAGAGTATACCTTTGTTCCAAGTCCAGAGAAATTGGTGATGTTCTAGGTAGATATATTGTTGTTACCCAGATAGGGGCATATGCAATGGGTGTTGGGTTAGATTTCAGTTGTTTATGAAGTAATTTCCAATAAAACACCGAGGGTGCAATTGTGAGGTGAGATTTTAGATTGTGGGGTAGTTTATTATAAATGTGAGAGGTAGGAACATTACCAGGACATAAAAGGTTTCCATACTGACCCATAGGGAGTTTGGGCAGATGGTTACAAAACCATTTGATGGTTTGGGCTGCACGATAAGCCCATAGGTAAGCTTGGAACCAGGGTAGTCCGAAGCCATTTTTTGACCAGTGAGAGCGAATTTTAGTTCGACTAAATCTTGGAATTTTCCCTTCCCATAGGTAGTTACCAATTAGTTTATCTAGTTTGTTTAAGAAATTAGAGGGGAGAATTAAAGGGATATTAGCAAAAAGATAGAGTATCTTAGGTGAGATAGACATTTTGATAGAGGATAGTTTTCTGATGAAAGAAAGATTAAGAAGCTTCCACCTGTCTAGAGTAGATTTTATATTTAGATAACAGGGGGGTAAGGTTGGCGTCCCAGATTTTGTCTAGTTTAGGAGTGATTTGAATACCAAGATATGAGATACCTTGGGGTGCCCAACGAAAACCCAGAGTGGTATTCATAGAGGGTTTACGTAGATTATTTAGAGGCAAATGTTTCAGATTTATTATAATTTAAAGCCAGTCTAGATAGTAAGGTAAATTCCCTAAGAGACTGAATTAGTGATGGACCCGATAAATCCAGATTCTCTAATAGAATGAGGAGATCGTCAGCATATGAAAGAGAGGTATAACAAGAATTGCCTACGTAAATACCTTGGATATCTTTGGATTGGTGGAGATAAGCAGATGGGGTTCCATAGCAAGGATAAATAAAGATGGAGATAAAGGGCATCCTTGCCTGGTACCCCTGGCTAAGGGGATGAGAGGGTAGAATGTGTGGGAATACATGCTGAAGGGGAGGTATATAACAATTTAATCCAGTCACAAAATGTGTTGGTGAAGCCGAAGTGAGAGAGTACCAGATAGAGGTAGTTTCAGTTTAATGAATCAAGTGCTTTTTCGAAATTGATAGCTATAGCGGCTGCTGGTGAGTTAAGAGTGTTTACTTTGTGAATTATATTGAAAAGAGAGCATATGTGATCAGAACCAGATCTATTCGCAATAAAGCCCGCTTGAGAAGGATGAACTAATTTTGCCATTAGTGGTTCTAAACGAGAGGTTAATAATTTGGCAAAGATTTTGCCATCAGAATTGAATAGTGAAATGGGTCTGTAACTAGAGGGTAGAGATGGTTCCTTGTTTTTTTTTAGGCAAGACAGTAATAATAGCCTCAGTCATGGTAGGAGGGAGTTTACCGGTAATTGTCGATTCTTTAAACACATTGTGTAGCAGAGGACAGAGGGTGTCAGAGAGTGTTTTATAGAAATCTATAGTAAATCCGTCACCTCCTGGAGATTTACCAGATTTTAAAGAAGATAGTGCTTTATGGATCTCTTGGAGGGTGAAGGGTTCACTGAGAGTTGCCGTATCTTGTTCTGAAAGATAAGGGAGGTGAAGATTGTCCAGATATTGTTTTATTTGTTTATTGTAAGCAGCATTTTGTTGTGAATATAACTTCTGATAAAAAGTTCTCATGATGAGGTTACCAGATGAGTTATCAGAGTGAGTTTGACCTAAGTGACCTTGTAAACCAGCAATGTGTCTACTTGCTTGTTGCGGTTTAAGTTGGTAAGACAGAAGTTTGCGCATTTATCGCCCTGCTTCCAGTAATTATACTTGAGTCTAAAGAGGGCTAGTTCTGCTTTGCTGGATATAAGGTTATTAATCTTAGTTCTTAATTGGAGAATTTCTAGATGAAGTTGTGAATCTGGGTTGGGTTTATTGTTCTCTTTGCTTTTTTCTATGGGCGACATAGCTAATGATTTTACCTCCAATGGTGGCCTTCAATGCTTCCCAAATGGTACTCATGGAGGTGTCAGATGGGTTATTAAAAGAAAGGTAATCTTGGATTTGATTTTTAACCCATGGAATAAAATCTGGGTCTTTCAGTGCAAGAGGATCAAGATGCCAAGTAGGAGATTTGGATGGTGGGGGACACCCATAGTACATGTAGTTGGATAGGGAAATGGTCAGAAATGGTGATAGGGAAGATTGATGTATTGTTTTGTCTGTTACAAAGGGAGATGTGAACTAATAATCGATTCTGCTATATGACTTATGATGCAAGGAGAAGAAGGAATAATCTCGATCTCTGGGGTGGAAAAGCCTCCAAATATCTGTTAATCCGAAGTCTTTCAGTAACATTGATTGGGCTTTAATACTCCTGGGATATAGGTCGAGGGAAGAATTGCTTCTATCTAGGTGGGCTTCTAAAGCCAGATTGAAGTCACCTCCTAATAGTATTGGTAGGTTGTTATTATTGTTTAGCAAGATATGTTGTTCCAGGTTATGAGAGAATTCTGGGGAATCGGAGTTGGGAGAATAGACGTTGATTAACATAATGGGACCTGTTGGAGTAGTTAATGTAACAATTACCCACCTACCTTCTGAGTCAGTTATTGTTTTTATTAGGGTCCAATTAAGATTCTTGTGTAATAAAATAGATACCCCATGCTTCTTGGAGGAAAACGAAGAGGCAAATATTTGACAGACCTAATCCCTCTTGAGTCTATTTGCGTCCTCATCCAAGAGTTTGGTCTCTTGTAAGAAAGCAATATGTGCTTTATGCTTTTTAAGATAGGTAAGAGTTTGCTTACGCTCACAAGGAGAATTGAGTCCCTTAATGTTCCACGAATAAAGTATTAAATCACTGATGGTGTGAGTGGGTATAGTATAGGGATAAACAGAAACATAAGGGACTCCAATTGGTTATGGTAGAGGATGACATAAGGTCAAATGGGATAAAGAGTATAGAAATGAAGGTGGGCAGGATCACTAAAACATATGGCTAAGAATTTTGCAATGGAAATGACTAGTGTGTCTCTCTGTAGGATAATATAAGGAAGGAGATCTAAACATGTTAATCTTAAATAACCAGAAATGATACTTATCCTAATATATAACAAACTATGTCATACTGCTTATATTGAGTGGAAGGATATGAGTCAGCACAAGTGCCCGAGACTCTCCTACCTCGCAACTGGGCGAGATATGAGCAAGTAGATCTTAAGAGCAAAAAAATACAGTATTAATATACTGTCTTAAATCTTAAGCTACAAACTGTATGCACAATTATATGAAGTATTAACAATATCGGTGTAAGTCCCTGAAGGGGACCAGAATCAATATGATGTGTTGTCTAAAAGAATTCCAGGTTGTACATGCAAAACCAGTAACAGTAACATACTCTGAGCATGGATAAAGGAATATATGGTTCAGAATAAGAGGGTGTTGCTATCTTAACAAATAAGTATTATAGCTTTATATGTGAGTTTATAAATGGTCCAATAGAATGATTGATCCACCGTGTCCAGCACATTACTCATGTATATAGTTATATGTTTCCATATAGGGTACACGCAAGATAAAAACACTCTGGCACGATCATGCAACCATATTGGCATACAGATATACACATATACGTGTATCCATACGTGACACACGCAAAGTCATGAAATACATAGTGGATACATGGATAAGCATATACAGGGATATACATATACACACCGAATGCATACATGGTTCATTAAGAAGTAGGGATATCCATAATGAACTTAATTGAAGCTTAATGAGGCAGCAGTTTATATGTACTCTGATTAGAGATTGAGGGAGAAGAAATAGTAATATTAAAAAAAAAAAAAAGTAATAAAGATGGTAATGAGGGTTCAGGCTTCGATACTCCGAGGTGGCCCCAGTAAAAGCACACCAGTTGGATGCGAGTATCTTGTGGCTCAAACATTGCCAAGGCTTAAAAGATAAATAAATGGAAGGGAAATATATAGTGAGGGAGCTGAAGCTATGTGTAGCCCCAACAGACCCCAACTAATAGCATATTACAATCCTTAAAAAATTTGTTTTCAGCTTCGTGCCAGAGTATACACTCTGTTAAGTGAATAAAGATGTCATACTTATAAGTCAGGGGTATTAGAGTATTGAAAATAGCCTGCAGCATGTAGGATGACTTACCAAAAGGGGGGGGGAGTAAGAGGAAAAGAACAATGCTATCGTAATAAACTAATAAATAGTACTGGTGCCTCAAAAAGAAAGATTATGGACCCAGAATGGTGTCATATTGGTATTTTAAAATGACAGCTGTGATGTACTTGGTGCTGGTAACAGGGAGACCTTCAGTCTATGGACCATTAAATAAAAGCCACAAATGTTAAAATAAATGTGAGAAGCATTATTATGCAGCTTCAGTATGAGACTGGCCACAGATACTGGTAATAACCAGGCTAAAATAATATGCTTATGTACTCAGGACAGTTAGCTAAAGATCCTTACTTGTATTTTAATAATTTGGAAGGTATAATGAAATTGACTGGATAAAATTGACCATCAGCAAATAAAATTAGTACTGTGATGTACAGCCTTGTAGTTCACTACCAGCAGGAAGCTGCAATAATTGAGCTGTGGTGCCCTCTACCGTTAGTATGGGTGTCTGTAATATGCTTGATTGCATAATGACTAAAGAATCATAGTAATACATATTAGAAGTTCGTAGAGTTATTCTCACTATATGGCTCATTTAAAACAAACCTCTGCACATATAGCGCTTCTGCGATGTTCAGCCTTCATTTCACAGCTTAATAGGAGCGAAAGGCAGTTAAGATGTATGGAGTAAACATTACAGTGGAGGTTATAGGGGAATTCAGCTCATATAAGCTAAAAGAGAAATGACAGGAATCGCATGGAGTTTGGTTCCCTGGGTAGTAAATTATCCACAAGGGTATCAAGAAATGTATGATTTAAGTGCTCCTTTAGAGGACGAAGATGTTTTATTTTTCAGCTTTTCCTTTCACTTCTTTTTAGGGGGTTCGAAGCGACTTAAGAGGTGAGTTTGATACAAGTTCTGCCCAGGAGGATTCAGCAAACATTGCATTAGAAGGGGCATTGTTGGATGAACAAGGCTTCAGGTCGGGTTCTTCTCTGGAGATTTCCTCTCGAGATGAATTAGAGTCGTTGTCCAATACTGCAAACTAGTTTGCAAGGGGGATTGGAGAGGAGTATTTTGTGTGACACTCCCTAGGATGAGAGGATCCTCCGGAATCATCAGCAGAGCAGCAGGCATTCCGAGCTGTACTGGTACCATCGGAGTTCTTTGCTCTGATTCTGGATGAAAGCCTAGCTGGGGGAGCTACAGCTGCATCCTCGGTAGTAGAACGTCTGGACTCGATATTACCATCGGCAGAGTTAGTGGTATGTGAAGAGAGCTGTACAGGAGCCTGGCCATGGCAGGTTGGGGCAGTACCACTGACACCTTGATTAACAGAGATATCAGCGCTGGCCTGAAGGTAATCGTTGAGAGCCTCCGGAGAATTGAAATCTTTGAAAGAGTTGTTGATAAATATGCACATCATTGCTGGGTATCTTAGTGCGAACTTAATACCCCTTTGGTGAAGTATAGGCTTTACTGGATTAAATTATTTTCTCTTGTTGGTCAGGTCTTTAGAGAAGTCTCTAAATATTGAGATTTTGTGATCTTACCATTTAAGGTCTCCCATTTCTCTCGCACGTCTCAGAATTATCTCTGTTTGTGCAAAGTTAAAAAAGTTTGCAATAATAGGTCGTGGTTTCTGTTCAGGGCCTGGCCAAGGTCCTAGAGTTTGATGGTATCTCTCGATTGTAAGTTCTTGGTCAGGGAGGCAGTGTAAGAAGCACTGGGAGGACGTGGAGCAATAGTGCGCTAGTATCCCTAAGTTCTGAGCCCTCAGGAAAGCTGAGGAAGTGTAGATTGTTCCTCCGATTCCTATTTTCGATGTCATCTGTTTTAGCCAACAGGTTTTTAATTGTTCTGTCTTGATCCCTTATGGTGGCATGCAGATCTTGGATCGAAGATTTGTTTTGCAGGGTTTTAGATTCTGTTGAGGTAAGTCTATTATCCAGAGCATGTGTGTTGGAGATGTTTTGTTGTGTTACCACTTTTAGATAGTTGATTTCAGTTATTAATTGTTGGAACATCGATTCCATTTTAGATAGAGAGCCTGTATTGATAGAGCGGTCAGCCATTTTCGTAGGCCTCAGAGTAATTATAGTTGAAGAAGTGGAGATCTTGAAAGCAATAGACGCTTGGAGAGAAAATACTATACCAGAGTTGATCTTGAGTCTTTTAAGATTTATATCTCAAAAGATGGCTCAGTTTGCATGTCTTGGTTTTGCAGGATTGATGTAGATTCTGGTGAGTTCAGGGAGAATAAGAATTAGGCTGCCATCTCCACTAGAGCTAGGCCACGCCTCCATTTCTCTATTTCTCTCTCCTGGGCTGGTCTCCGGGCTTCCTTACTCCTGGGGGAATGGGAACTGAAGGAAGCAGCCTTCCAGCTCCTTGTCCAGAAGTGGTGCAGTCCACAAGTGGATCTGTTTGCATGCCGACACAATGCAAAGGTTCAGCAGTTCTGCTCCCTAGCCAGAGACGACCTAACAATAGCATAGGACACCTTCTCCCTAAACTGGGGTCGCCTCAGCCTCCTGTATGCCTTTCCTCCAATCCCACTTCTCTCCAGGGTTCTTCACAAAGTGGCCAGAGACAAGGCGGAAATATCCTAGTTTGTCCCAGGTGGCCACGTTGCCCCTGGTTCCATTGCTCCCAGCACTGAAGAATGCAACCACAGTAGCCTGGCACAGACCAGACATGGTGCCAGCTATGCCATGCAGGGCAGGCAAGCTTTATCACAGCCCTCAGGGTCTCCCCTGACTCAGTTGTCATTAAGGCAGCTCATGATAGATCTAAGGCACATAAGCACCTTAGTTCCCTTCCCCCAGACAAGAAATCTTGTAGGATTGACCTATGGGCTGAAAGGGTTTATGCCTCCTCCACCTTAGGCTTGAGGATTGCAAACTATATGTCACGCATGGTTAAATTAAGCAATAATGCTCGACAGGGTGTGTGCCATGCTGGGATAATGTCATGCCTTGGGTGGTTGGGCACGAGGCCGCAGTCTGAGTGTGTCTAATACCCGCGAGAAGTGGTGTTAACCCAGCACGACACACACCGTAGAGTGCATTATTACTCTTCTACAATGGCTCATTTGTAAATAGAATTAAAAAAAAAAAAAAAGAGAGAAAAAAGTTAATTTTATTTAAATTTTTTATTTGATTTTTATGAGTGGATATGCATATATAGAAAAAAATAGTGCACATTTTTTCTGTTTGCCACTAGGTGGTAGTGCTACATGAATATCTGCTGAGCTGCGTAGTATTTGTGTTCTGTGACTGACTTCTCAGCTGCAATGTTTGGCTAACCTCACCTCCCCCCAGTTGGCTGTTCACTTCTTGCTTCTTTGTTTTTCTTTTGTCCTGCAATATTATTTTAAGCACTGGAACTGTTTCTTCATGTTCTTTACTCTGGCCAGGGAGCAGTTTACTGAATGAAGCCAGCACAGCGCTGCGAGAGCGTGTCATGACCACAGAAAAAGGTGAGGGTCATGGGTGGCTTCGAAGGTTTGCAGTCAGCGCATGTATAGCACAGTGGTTAATGGTGCACGCGCTGTGATAGAGTGGGGACAAAAAAGACGTTTACAGTTACAGCATGGTTGGTTTTGTAGAAAGTATTTCAGCTTAATTTAAATGAGTCAGGGGCTCACCGCTTAGAACACATTTTTAAACTGTGTTGATCTGGCACGTTCCCCACTGCGGCTTGAGAACGAGGGGGTGCACAGTGATTATTTTTTTTGTTTGTTTGTTTTTACATTTGCTGCGGTCATCCATGCTGGACCTTGATACAGTGATGTACTGGGATAACATCATTGTTCAAGGAGGCCACCATCCGTGCTGGACCTTGATACAGTGATGTTGTACTGGGATAACATCACTGTTCAAGGAGGCCACTGACCAGTCAGAGGATAAGGATGTTTTCCTGCCATTGTATAATACCAGAATGCCAACTGGAAGAAGGGCAAGGCTGCGGCCCTGGCCCTTCCTGATGGAACACAAAAGCAGGAGCTGCTTTAGTGTTTCCAAATGGGTGAGGATGTTAGCAAACATGTCTTCAGAGCATTGTTTGACATGGCTGATACAGTTGCCAGGGCAGCTGCCATGAGCATCTGCTCTGCAGGCTTTCCTGGCTCAGAGTTTCAGGATTTGCAGCTGATGTGCAGCACAAAGCGCTTAATGCCCCTTTCAGTAGCACTAAGCTGTTTGGCCCTGATGTCCAGGACCTCATAAATGATCTGCAGGCCTCGGGCACAGCCATCAAATCGGTCCATTTCCTCTACCACACTCAGCCAAGGAGTAGAGGTGGCTAGAGGGCAGCCTGCTTTTCGTAAACAGACTAGTAGGCCTGGAATAGCTCCCCGTATCCAGGGAAAGCATAGAGCCCAGGTTCCCTTGCCGCCCCTCTGGTGCTAGAGCAGTGGCCAAGTGCCACAGAAGTGAGGGACCAGCCTCTGTGGCTGGCTCCACCTCAACTTAACTCCTTGCCAGAACCCCCCCCAGTCCAGACCCATGAGGTGGTGGTCGGAGGTCAGCTCCCCTCCATCTGAATCAATGGAGAACCATAACTTCAGATGCATGGGTTCTGCAGATCCTTGAAAAGGGTCACAACTTGGAGCTCACAGGGCCAGATTAACCATTATGCCAGTTAAGCCATGGCTTAGGGCCTCAAGGCCAATAGGGGCCTCCCAGCCCTGGAGTTTGAGCATTTCTTGATATGAAGGGGGCCCACAAAATATGGTGTGGAGTAGTGCCCCTGTACAAGGTGTGGCTTGGAGTAGGGCCCCCATGTCCCTTAATCTGGCCCTGGGAGCTCATATAGCAACCTCCTCCACACACCCCTCCTCCACCCTCCAATTATGCCCCGGCTCACTTGTCTGCTGTCCAGGAGGAAGTGCAGTCTCTTCTACGCAAGCAGGCCACTGAACAAGTGCCCAGATGCCAGAGAAACCAGGAGTTTTATTCCATCTGAGGCCCATCTTAGATCTAAAGGACCTCAGTCTGTTTGTCCATTACAAAAAGTTCCAGATGTTAACTTTGCCAGGCCTATTTGCCCCTCCTCAAGACCGGGGACTGGCTCTGTTCACTGGACATGCAGGATGCCTACCTGTACATCTCAACCTTTCCTCCATACAGGAAGTTTCTTCATTTTGCCTTTCAGGGTGAGCATTATCAGTTCAAAGTGCTGCCCTTTGACTTATCCTCTGCACTGTGAGTCTTTACCAAGTGCTTGGCAGTGGTCGCAGCAGCTCTCAGAAGATAGGGACTGTATGTCTTCCCTTACCTGGATGATTGGCTTGTAAAGGCCCTGTCACGGGAACAGCTTTTGCTGACTCTGGGGCGCGCTCTCCAACTCTTCTACTTCCTGGGCATTACTGTCAACCTGCCCAAGTCTGTTCTAGTATCTCTCCAAAGGCTGCAATATGCAGAGGTGGTTCTGTACTCGGAACAACGGAAGGCCTTCCTGCCCCAGAACAGGGCAGAGTGCCTCATAGCCCAAGCTCAGAAAGTCTTGCATAGTCAGTACATTCCTGCCAGGGTGTACTTCAGATTGTTGGGCCTGATATATTCACAGTTCTGCTGGCCAGGCTTCATCTGCATACCCTTCAGTGGACCCTCAGGGTGCAGTGAGACCAGTGCATGTACGAGGTGGACCATCCAGTCTTGGTGTCTTCCCCTGTATGCAAGGTACTGCTGTGGTGGATGGACCCCTGAAATCTGCTTCAAGGCATTACATTCCAGATTTCTTCCCTGCATGACATCCTAACCACAGATGTGTCAGGTCTGTGCTGGAGAGCACACTTGGGTCCCTTCCAAACCCAGGGTTCCTGGTCCCAGTGGGAAGACTCCCTGCATATCAGTGTCCTGGAGATGAGAGCTGTGCTCAGTGCCATGCAGGCCTTTCAGGAACACCATGCTCTGGTTCAGCTGCTGGTGCAGTCAGACAATCTAAGCATAGTATACTACATTAACAAGTGGTGGGGGGGGACTCGTTCATCCCCCTTTGCAAGGAGGCCATGAGAGTGTTGTACTGGGTGCTGGATCAGTTGGACACTCCCTGCGGTCCACGTGCCAGGTGTCCTAAACACCCTGGTGGACAGTATCAGCAGGACTCAGTCCAGCATGCACGAATGGGAACGTCTCTCATCCATCTCAGAAGACTTGTTCGACAGATGGGGTCATCCAGAGTTGGACCTTTTTGCGTCCCCACTCAATGCAAAACTGCCCAGTTTCTGCTTGCTAGATCCAGGGCCTGGAATTTTCTGGTGAGACGCGTTGTCCCTTTCTTGGAGTGGGAGGTTTCTTTATGCATTCCCTCCATTTTCCCTGATACAGAGGTTGCTCATCAGGTTGCAAATGGAGGGGGCCAGCATGATTCTGGTGGCTCTATTTTGTCGTTGCCAGATATGATTCAGTCTACTTCAGCAGCTGGCAGAGGAACCCCTGGTTCCTCTCCTCTTCCTCTCTGCAGGAATCTGCTGACATAGGATCAGGGGACCTTGGTCCATCTCAACCTCAGGTCCTTTCATCTGCATGCCTGGCTCCTGAGAACATAGCCATCATCAGGTTTGGGGTCTCTAACAGGGCAGCAGACGTCCTAGTGGTCTCCTGGAAGCCGTTCATTCGAGCCACTTATGCCATGAAGTGGAAGTGCTTTGCCATCTGGGCTGCCAAGCATCACCTGGACCCTTTCACCTGCCTGGTGAGCCACATTCTGGACTACTTGATCTCATTATCCGATTTAGGCCTCCAGTATTCCTCCCCCAAGATCCATTTTTCGACTGTTTCTGCTTTTCATGAGCCTGTTGGTGACCGCACAATTGCTCAGCTGGATGTCTCTTGTACCTTTCTTAGGGGTATCCTGCATCTGAAACCTCCATCCAGTCCGTTCCCCTGTCTCGGCTTAGGACTTGAATTTTATTTTGGAGAAGATGACCCTTTCTCCCTTTGAGCCAATTGTGACTTGCGATTTGCGCTTTCTACTTTGGAAAGTGTTATTTTTAGTTGCAGTTACTTCCACTTGAAGAATTTCAGAGCTTCAGGCCCTCTGGTGCGAGGAGCCTTATCTGATCTTTCACAAAGACAGGGTGTCTTTGCGCTCAAATCCTAAGTTTCTGTCTAAGGTGGTTTCAGAATGCACACTCAGGTTATCCACCTTCCTGTTTATTTTCCTGAGTGTGCCAATCCAAGGGAAGCACTGCTGCATACCTTACATGTGTGCAGAAGTTTGAAGCACTAGCTGCTTAGGACTAAAGAGTCCAGAAGGTCAAAGCAGTTGTTTGTTTCATTAGCCCTGGTTAGAGAGGGCGTTTCAGTTTCTAAGCAGTGTTTATCCAACTGGTCGCCTAATTGCATTGTGTTTCATATGTTTCATAGGTAGGTTCAAGCTAATGGACTGATGTCCTTAAATGCTTGCCTTGAGGTTTGATTTTAAATCTAGTAGTAATTACTCATGTCCCCAATTAGTATACCCTGTTTTGTTAAAATAAATTTATGCAGCCTATATTTAAATGAATCTGTACTTGTATTCTTTATATCAGTTAGCAATGAATTCCACCCTGCAATCACTCTTACACTGAACCAGTGTTTCTGCGGTAGTGTATGCCATTTTTGGGTCTCTAACTGATAGGGATTTTTCCTAGATTCATTTTTAGATTTCCTCAGTATCAAACCCAAATTATCTTTAAGACTTTCGTCTTGTATAACCCTATAGAGCATGCAGTAGTCCCCCCAGTGCATCTATATTCCAAGGTACTGTAAATA
The DNA here is from genome assembly GCA_016271365.2 of Neoceratodus forsteri. Lineage (NCBI taxonomy): Eukaryota > Metazoa > Chordata > Ceratodontiformes > Ceratodontidae > Neoceratodus > Neoceratodus forsteri. Next base: position 334,481,473 of record CM028137.1, on the reverse strand, counting down.
AATCCAGCTCCCTCAGTCTCTCATCATAGAACATGCCCTCAGTACCTTTACAGATCTAGTTGCCCTTCGTTGAATTCCCTCCAGTTTTCGAATATCATCCTTTTTGTAAGGTGCCCACACCTGGGCAAAATATTCCAAGTTAGGTCTGACCAAAGCACTGTACAGGGGCATAATAACCTTCCTATCTCTGCTAGTTATATGTCTTAATATATAATTTAATATCTGGTTTGTTTCTTTTTACTAGATTGTTAAAATGAGTACTAAACTTCAGGTCATTGCTAATGGTTATCCCCAAGTCTCTTTCCTCAGAAGTATCACAAAGTACTATATTTCCTATATTGTACGGTTTGGTATTTCTTCTACCCGTATGCATAACCATACTTTTTTTTTTTTTATTTAGTTCTAGTTTTTTTTATTTTGTATTGTGTTCAGTGCATCTTGAAGCTTGGAGATGTGTTGCTGTGTGTTTGTAATAGTACCCAACCTACAATTGTCCAAAATTTGGTCAGCCAAATCCTTTTATTCTGTATTTTTAATGATGTTACATAAATATTAAATAGGCAAGGTCCAAGTACTGAGCCCTGGGGCACCCCACTGGACACTGCCGCCCAATCAGACATTTCATCATGTATCACCACTCTCTGTCTCCTGTCCTTCAACCAAGCCTCTGTCCAGTTTGTTATATTTATATTAGTTCTAGTATCTTGGAGTATGTTTACTAGTTCCTGATGTGGGAGTTTATCGAAAGCTTTTGAAAAGTGTTCTGCTTAAACAAGTACCGCAAAGAATTGCCTGGTGCCATCAAAGCTCATTCCACCAGAGGCATGGCTACATCGGTGGCTTGTTTCAGCCACTGACATTTGTGTGGCTGCCACCTGGAGTACAGTCCACACTTTCACCAAGCATTACAGTCTGGATATTGCCTCAAGAGCCCATGCAGGATTTGGCAGGGCCGTGTTAACAGGGACTCTTGTCTTAAGTTTATGGAGATCCTGCCTCCCAGACTGTCTGTTTACACTTGTCACTGCTTGGCACTTGTTGATACGGAGTTACTTGATGAGTCAGATACCCCCGAAGAAGACAGAATGGTTATGTAAGAACTTACCATAACAGTAGCTCTTCGAGGGGATCTGTTATCCGGTATGTTTTTTTCTTCCCACCAGCCCTCTTCTTGGGCCTCCTGTCTACGGACTGGCTATCTGGCGTATCCAGCTTTTTACTTACAGGTCTGGGTACCTCTTTCCCTCCTCAGTCCCACAGGGTGAGAGCCTTGCTCCCTTAGTCTCCAGAGGAAAGAACTGAGGAGGGATTGGGGCCTCCCACGCCTATATAGGGTTGGTGACGTCGATGGATGTCAATGGCATGGGTGGCCCCACTTGTACTGCTAAAAATCTTCTATGTGTGTTCCCTTCACCAATGGCAAAGGTTTCTACTGTGTTTCCTGATGACTGAGATCCCCTCGAAGATCTACTGTTATGGTAAGTTCTTGCGAAACTGTCCTTTTCATTTTTATGAAGTAGAAAAAGTGGGGAGTAGGGGAAGGAGATTGGATGATCTTGTCTTATGATGAGAAGCTATGTGGATGTTTAATTTAGGTGGTCTTTACAGTCCGGGTTTAATGATAAATTCAGTCTAATGCCATTAATTAAGAACACGTAAGATAATGTGTGGGTAGTATGTTAATGTATGTAGATCTAATGTGTTTTTTTTTTTTCTAAACACAGCACTGCCATAGCAGTGAAAGTGGTCAGCACTCAAATAATCCAGCAATCTTCAAAAACGAGCACAAGGCTTCCAAGTTCCAACTTAAGACTTTATTAGGAAATAGACATCAGTAAAAACTGGTGCCTCTGCTCATCTTTGACAATGAGTATTACACGCAAATAAAAGGAATGAGTATGGGCACCACATCTGCACCAAACCTGGCAAATCTACTGTAGATGTTGGTGAGTGGAAGAATTGGTTAATTTTCAGCCCACAGTTTAATATGTTTATGTAGCGTATTGGTAAATGATTGCTTCATGGTGTGGAAAGGCAGTGAGGAAGATTTGTCTAAATTCAGTGACTAAATAATTCAAATACACATCTGAAGTTTACATTTGAGTGGGACAAACGGAAAATAAACTTCTTGGATCTTGCTGTTTTTAAGGAACATAACCAACTGAAAACAAAACTGTACAGGAGGGAGATAGCATGCAATACAATATTGCGAGCCAACAGCTGTCATCCAAAATGTCTGTCCGTACATCGCAACATCCCTAAAGGACAGTTTCTCAGAATGCTGAGAACGAGCAGTAATGACACTGATTTTGAGAAAAACAGTAATAACATGAAACAAAGATTTTTAGCAAGGAAATACAACAACAAGGATGTGGAAGAAGCATATTCATATGCAAGGGGCACTAACGGAGACAATTTACTAAAGGGCAATAATAACGATGCACAAGAGGCTTCCCCAACTTTTATCACTCAGTATTTTCTACAAGCTGAATTAATTGGTCACATTGTGAAAAAAGCATTAGGGTATCCTCAAAGGAGATAGAAAATATGACCGTATAAACAACAATTTAGAGAGAACACGTTACCATAGAGGAACAAACTTTTTTTTTGGGGGGGGGGCATCCCCCGATCCTTACCAGAGCTCATCCCTGCCTTCCGTCCCTTCATACCTAGGCTTATCCCCCTGGGCAGGGCTGCCAGGCAGGAGCCCTCCTCCCAACGGACACTATTGACAAGCCCCAGTTTACCCCCCAAAAAAGATCAGTGCCACAGGAACGGGACCGACCCCCTGGCAGATATTGGTGGCAGTGGAGATGTCGGCAGAGCAGGGTGTCATGCCCGGGCCTGGCTTTTTCTTAAATGCTGGACCCCTGGGGGTGGGGACATGTGATGATGTCCAGGATACACCCCACTCCCCACCCTAAGGTGGCAGCACCAGCCCAGAGAAGGAGATCGGTCCCTGGGACGCTTAGTCCCCCCCCCCCCCCCCCCCAGCCAGCCCTCCAACTCCCAAGTCCCTCACTGAACCCACGATGTTGGCACCACAAGCAGACACCTTGCCGCTACGCCGGTAGGCCGGCCATAGAGGAACAAATATAAGAGATTCACTAGTACATACAGTGTTGCCAAAACAAACCCAAATCAGTAGCTACCTAAGCCACCTAAATGCAACTTCTAGTGCAACCACTGTGTACACTGCAATAGTACAAGTAACACTGATACATTTGCACACCCCAGAGTTTAAAGAACTCTTTAAACTCTTTGGGAAGCAATATAGTGCAGTGATTTAAGGCTCTGAACTAGCCGGCCCGGTGGCGCTGAGGGTGGAGGTGCAGGGCGTCAACCTTGCACTACACTGGCGACCCGGGTTTGGGAACGAGCCTGAGTCATCAGGGGCTGGCAGGGGAAGAGAAGGATTGAACGTCCGTAGGACTGCTCTCCTTCTCTGGGGAGGGGGTGGAGTTGCCATAGGTGTCCTGGTGGCCTGTAGCAGTGGCTGGGGTGCAAGTGTAGGACACTGGCAAGACTTGGGGGACTTGCTGGGTCTGACACTGGGGAAGGAGTGTGTGCGGTAGTGTGTGCACTCCTGACTCTTGGCATCATTGCATGCCGCAGACATCAGGGGAGAACAGGGGAAAAAGTGGAGTCCTCGCCGTGGATGACGATGGTCCCCCCTTACTGTGCCACTGGGAGGGCACCTCCCCTGAACTGGATCCAGACTGGTGGGTGAGTACCTCCCCAACCCCCACCACAAGGGGTAAGTCGTGGGGCTGAAGGGGAGGGGGTCTGATACCCGTCATGCAAGGGGGGTTCACATAGGGTGAGGGGCTCCTGGGAAACAACACCAACTTAAGGCTTGAGCTGCAAATTTGAAGACCTGGGTTTGAATCCACAGCCCTCACTTGCATACTGTGTGACCCTCAGCAAGTCACTTAACTTCCTGTGCTCCCAGGTCGCATCTGTAAACAAGCTTTCAGATTAGTGTGCTACTCCTGGTTAAACAATAAAAAAAAAAAAAAAAAAACAACTATCACATTCTTTACATCCCCGAAGCACAAAGAAAACCTTACCTGCCCCCAAATCCAAATCATGTAGAAATTTTTTTTTTTTTTTTGGTGCCCCGGTTTAGGAAGGGACAGGTTCGTATTTTTGCTCCAAGGAGCCCTGCAGCATAGATCCCTTCCACTTTCTTGTAGCTCTGCAGAGTGCACTGTGCCTATAAATATGAATGGGGACTGCTTTTTAAAGTTAAATTTCGGTACTTTAAATGACCATTCAGAATAAATGATGGCCACCGCTTAACTAACAAGATCCTTGTTAGTAAAGCGGCGGCCATCATTTATTCTGAATGATCATTTAAAGTACAGAAATTTTACTTTAAAAAGCAGCCCCCATTCATATCTATAGGCATACACCCCTGCGCTCCTCATATGATGTCACAAAATGTGGTAGTGTGGGGGTTGTTCGGGGGCGGAGTGCACTCTGCAGAGCTACAAGGAAATGGAAGGGATCCGCGCGAAAAAATGAATTTCTACATGATTTGGATTTGGGGACAGCTGAGGATTCTTTGTGCTTCTTGGGGAGGGGCAACATAACAGTTGCTCTTTAAGATCAAACAATTTTTAAAGTGTAGCACGGAAGGAGTAATTTATGCACTGTGGCCTCCAGTACATTGGACAGACTGAATGAACACTAAAACTCTGTATAGCTGAACATAAGACTGCCATCAGAACAGAACATGATAATTATGCAATGCCAAACACTTTAAAGAGGCGTGACATGGGTCGGCAGCAGCCTTACAACATTTGGGCATCAAAAGGGTTCAGCTTGACTGTAGAGGTGGGAGCTTGAAACAAAAACTTCTAAGATGTGAAGCTTTTTGGATTATAACACTTGAAACATTGATGTCCCTTGTACTTAACGACAAGGTGTCTTTGCATTCACTTTAAGTTGCTTCTGTGTCCCTGCTTTTGGTTCATATACCAGGGCAAAGATTGTTTGTGCACAGAGCTCCCAGCTGGTTCAATGGTCTGAACATTGACATCGCCTCAATGCCAAGGCTTAGTCCGTTCAAATCCAGTCTCCGTCACATCCTGCCTACATCTAACTCCTGTGATTATCCTTCCTAATTGTTCTCCCCTCTCCTCTTTGCTCTTTCCACCTAGTACTTGACCCTCTCTCCCCAACTCCCTCTCCCATACACCCATTTATCCTCCTACCCTCTTTCCCTACCCCCCCAGCCGCACCCCACTAGTGTGTCTCTCCTACATACCATGTCAGCCCTGTTACCAGACCTCCTTCTGGCATTTTTGCCACTGTATTGAATGTATAAAACTGTATGTAACTGCCTGTAACCCAATGTTATACTGTTATTTATTTATTTATTAATTATACATATCGGAATTACAACCCTTTGAGTCAAGGACTCATTTCCAAAGGCTCCATGTCAGTTCCAGTGGATTCAACACATAGACAGCAACACAAATGCAATATGATAGACAGGAGGTTACAGAAGTTTTTTGTTTTTGTTTTGTTCTGCTAGTCAGTGTCTTGTTTGAATTGTACTTCAACTGATGTGGAACCTTTTGTAAAAGAGCCTTGGCTCAAAGGTACTTGTAATCCTAGATTCAAATAAACAAGTAAATAAAATAATACCATTGCACTTTACCTGAATTGTCCCTCTGTTTATCTGTTTTTGCTTCTGGGCTGTTTATATGTCATCATATGACTTTTTGGAACATTATTTATTAATTACATTTATTGATGAATTTCTGATATATTTATCCTGTTTTTGATTTTCCTGTTTTTGTCATGCATATAATTTGGAATATTTATTACAGATCGGTGTGGGGATACTATGTGATTTAAACATGTATTTGCATGTTTTTTCTTGGGCACAATAGTTTTTTGCATGAAGCACTTTACACTCTGTTTTAAGGTGTTTTTATATGTGCCCCTGGACCCTACCTGCTATACTCTGAAGAAGACCTCAGTTTGGTGTCAAAACATCAGTATGTGGGTCAAGTGTTCGCTCAGATGTGCACAGGTATGCGAAGGTCGGTCGACGGAGTGAAGTGAAAAAAGTGTATTTATTTATTTACCACATTATGTTGGTCTGCACAAGCAATATGGATACCTGGTTTCTCTGATCTGAGGTACCTGTTTGTATGGCTGTCTGTTTCCTGATAAAGTTGGACTCTGGAAGCCTTGTGCTCATTTTTGAAGATTGCTGGATTATTGGACTGCTGACTGCGTTCACTGCTACGGTGGTGCCGTGTTTACAGTCTTCATCACTTTGGTAAGTGCACCCTGAGCTTGTGACCCCATTGTCTTTTACAGCCACTGTTCCTCTGTGTTTGGCAGTGTTCTTTCTTTTGTTTCCGAAGGTGTTTGGAAGTTTGCATAGCAGCCTGGGTCCAGATGACATTATGGAATATTATGTTGGCTAGCAGTATATACTCGATGATTGGGACAATTATAGAAGATTCTGTGTCCTATATATATTGGACTATATATTATGGTGCTAAGATTTTTTTCTTCTCCAAAAATGTATTTAAATTACGTTAGAATAGTATGTAATGATTTTTAATGTTGTTTGCACACTTTGCACTGGTGCAGATCATTATGGATATGTCACTTCACTCGCTGCACTTTGAAAATGGTAACAGTCAGTTACATCTGGGACTCTTGAAGAAGCTTATAGTGAAACCGGTCGAGTCATACAATCAGTTTATAGTGTATGGTGGAACACTGTTCCAACTCAGTTTTTATCTCAGCTGAAATGCTGTTGTACCACAGTTCAAAGGGCATGGAACACGATTCTATCCTTTTGTGGTGCAACAGCATTCCAGCTGATATGAGAAGCTGATGAGCCACACCAGCAGAAACCACAAGAGCAACCAGATTAAATGACATGGTGACAGCACGATCAGATACTAGCCTAATCCTGCAGATGCAGATCAAACAGATATGGAAAAATATGAAATGCAGGATTAACCAGATGTTAAAAATTACTTACAAAATAAAATGAAATAAATCTCTGTTCCTCACAGTCCACGATCCCTCGCTAAGTGAGAAATGCAGCTGCCTTTTTTTTTTTGAGAATCCCTTCCACACCTGATTGACAACCATTTGAAGGCTGTGCAACAAACATAGGTATGTCTGGACCCTGGCAACCGCACATCTCACCCTAGCAACTGTCCCTAACTCCTGGAATAAGACGTGGCAACAAACAATTTTTTTTTGTATTTAAAACAATAAAGAGTGGTCAAACTGTATTGAAATTATTTGGGGAGGTGGCACCACACACTATAAAAAATACTGGATGGGCAACTCTATGCCTGACCATTGTGTTCTGCCACCTTGGGGTTCTGATTCTCACGGACCTCTTGAGCTTTGCGCTCGAGGTCACCGGGAATTAGAACCATGAGGTGGCAGACCACAATGGTTGCACATAATTGCCTAGCCAGTATTCTATGTGTTGTTTTTGTGCCCTGCCTTATATATACTGTAGCAAGTGCAATAGTTTCATAGATTTCATAGAGTATTATGAGTTCTAAAGACCCAAGGCCTTTTGAGGACTCACCACCATGTATCAGTGGTGGTAAGAATATTTTTGCTGTCCCATACAGTATATTTGTCTAAATTTTGTTTGAGTGTTATCATGGTATCACGTTCCACTATGTCCACTGGTAAGCTGTTCCATTGATTGATTATCCTCTGGGTAAACCAGTAATTATGCTTGTTTGTTCTGTTTGTGTTCCCTTTTTATTTTATGTTTGTGTAACCTAGTGTTTTTGATTCTTTTGTTGCTTAACTAATCCAATAGTCTCAGTGATTGCTTCATCATGCATTGCTCTATAAGTTGGGCACAGGTCTCCCCTTAAACGTCTATATTTCATGGAGTACAGACTTAGTTTTTGTAGTCTAGCTGCATAACTCAGTTCAGACATGTTAGTGACTTTTTAGTCATCTTTCTCTGTACCCATTTGCTCAATTTTTGGCCATGAATAGTGTGTGGGGCACAAAACGGGGAGCAGTATTCAAGATAGATAGGGTCTGATCAGACCGTGTAAAGGGGAATTGTCACCTCAGGCTCTCTACTCGTTACGTTTCTAAGTATACAGCCTAGAATGCTGTGGCATTTCTTAACAGTTTTTTTAGTGTGCTGTTCAAAGCTTAAGTTGTTCGATACAGTTACACCTGGATCTTTTCCATTTGTTGTTTGTAGAATAGAATTGTTGGCCTGGATTATTGTCTCCCAGATGCATTACCCTACATTTAGTTTAATTAAAAATCATTTTGTTTTTGGTGGCCTAGGTCTCCAGTGACAGCAGTGCGTTTTGAAATTTTTGCGCTGCTTCCTGATTATTTACTATACCCCGACTTTACAGTCATCAGCGTATTTGCTGAGCCATGCGTTCTCTGATGACTGCATGGATGATATTAAGATATTAAATTATATGGGTGCCAGGACTGATTCCTTCAGTACTCCACTTGTTATCAGTACAGGGCTTGACATAAAACCTCGAATTGCAACACTGTTGTCTGTTATCCAACCATGATATTACCCAGTTGATTATGTTCGGATGTAGTTTTATATTTATTAACTGGTCTATTAAGATCTTATGGGACACAGTGTCAAAAGCTTTTGCATAATCCAGGAAAACTATATTGACTGGTAAGCCCTTGTCTAGTGCTGCCCTCACCGGCTCAAAAAATTGAAGCTGATTTTTTTTAAGCATGATCTTCCTTGGAAGACACCATGTCGTGTAAAATCCAGATGTGCCAGATCTAGCAGGTGTGATGTTATTCGCTGCTGTATTAATTTCTCTTAATAATTTCCCTGTCACAGAGGTCAGGCTTATGGGCCTGTAGTTTTGGACCTCACTCTTCCTTCCACCTTTATGTATTGAGGTTACCGTTGCTATTTTCCATTCATTCAAAAATTTGCCTTCTTTTAGTGAAGCATTGAATAGTAAAGATAGTGAGCCAGACAGTTCTGTTGTTAACTCTTTTAAAAATATTGGTGGTATACCATCTGGGCTTGGTGCCCCATTTGGTTTTGTGGTCTTTATTATTGCATTTACCACAGCAGGTGTTAGAAGATCTAAGTCGTTTTTTTTTTTTTTTTGTGTGTGTGTTTTTTTTTTTTTTTAATCTATTTTTACCTGGCTTATGGTTTGCTTGTTCTTGTAAATGCTATGGAAATATTAGTTTAATTCTATAGTTATGGTTGTTTCATCAGTGATAATACCATCTTCTGTTAGAAGTGGACCTACTCCTGTTTCGTTCGTTCTCGTATTACCCACATAGTTATAAAACTGTTTCTTATTGTCTTTTACTGAGAATGCTAGCTTTAATTCTAAATTTCCTTTTGCTTTTTTTAGTGTTTTTTTTCCTAACTTTTATATTGTCTTGCTTTTTCTTCTGTTTGGTTATGTTTTAGTTTGTTATACAGTTTTTTTTGTTTTTTTCTTTTGTTTATACACTTTTTGATTTTGTCGTTCCACCAAGGTGGAAGTCTGTGATTATTGCTGTATTTAATCCACTCTGGTACCCAGTGACTGACGCAGTAGTTTATTTTATATTTTAGTCTGCTCCACATTTCATCCATTTTTAGGTATCTTAGTTCAGGTTCCCACTTCTATAACTGAAGGTGTCTTTTAATATCACTGTAACCCTAGGTGGCGTTATCCCAAGGGCTACTACCCCTGCCTGCTTGGCTAGTAGCAGGTTAAGGGTCCTGAGTTCTGAAACGGGTGCCTCCACCTGGAGGTCAGGGTTGGTAGTGGTCAAGCTAACCTGGGCACAGCCCTCTGAGACACTGTAACCCCCTTCTTTCTTTACTAGTGTCTGGAACAATACACAATAACCACTTTCACAATACCCCTGATACACCACACAAGTACCCACACTGTTTGCACTTACCACCAGGGCTTTCCTCTGGCCTGGCCCTGGGGTCCCCCTGTAAAACAAGGTTATACACAGCAAATAACAGCAGTACAGTACTCTTGCACAAACTGGGACCACAGTCAGGGTAAATGCAAAAAAGAGTTAGATCTGATTTATTTAATGAACTTGAACAAGGGAGGCGTACTCAGGTTAATTTGTTTAAAGGCTGTATCAATCAAACAGTTATGCATGCATTTCAGTGTCCATAAACAGTCACACACTCTGGGTACCCAGATGGAGAATGGTGGGCTAGCCAGGAATGTTGCAGCTGGTTGGAGCCCTGTGATGGAAGAAAACAACATGCACAACACACACTATTTGTAATCCGGAGCCGGAGGGCTCAATTCTTAAACAACAAGACAATCAGATGACGCAGTTTTAGATTAGGCTGTTGTTGCAGGGAGCTATCCTGATGATTACTCACGATACCCAAGACTGGACACGGGCTGGATGAAAATCGAGACAGCAGGTGGTTAATCTAGAGTGCCAGGAGAAGCAGGGCCCACACGATTCGCCGAGGTGTCATTCCTGTTCAAGTGTGGCGCAGGGGGCTGATGCCCAGGCAGGTCTCTCATCGGTGGCTTTCTCTTTGCAGTGGGGTAGTCTGGCAGGGCCAGCATGGCATGGCCCAGGCCGAATGGAGATGAACACGGATTCAGTCCGATTAGGCTGGATAAAGCTTCCAGCAAGCAGAACATAGTTCACACAGTGGGGAACCAAATCACGACCCACTTTCAATACACAGCACATTTACATGTAAAAGATTCTACGGTACCAGCAAGCAGAGTACAGTTCACACAGTGGGAAACAAATCACGACCCACTTTCAATACATAGTACATTTACATGTAAAGGATTGTATGGTACCAGCAAGCAGAACACAGTTCACACAGTGGGGAACCAAATCACAACCCACTTTCAATACACAGCACGTTTACATGTAAGGAAATTCTACTGTACCAGGCAAACTGCTATCCTGTCATAATGCAAAGTCTCTGCACAAACCGGGGATTCAAAAGCAGCTGGAAATCCTGATAGGCCGATTGCATTCAGCAAATCTTCGGTCTTCTTCAGGTTAAAGCCTGGTCACAGTCCAGTGGCTTAAATAGTCCTCACAACTCGGATTCAGTCCGAATAAACTCTGTTTTCCCTCTGAGAGACAGCAGGCAGACAGACAGGCCAAAACTCAGCCCTTTCACAGTTCTCCCATGCAAAACTACACAGAACTGCTGCTCAAAATCACTTGAGCTGTTACTTCTTCACTTTTCACCTCAAAACTGAAACTAGCTGCAGCAGCAGTCTGGGAAATTCCTCAAGATTGAAAAGGTTCAGTTGGCTGATCCTCCTGTCAGTCACAACAAAGGCTCCCCCTTCAGGTGCAGAAAGGCACAAAAAGACCAAAACTACAATTCCTACAGATTTTGACTCCAGACAGCTCCATTTTATGTCCCACCAGTACTGATTGGTCCAATTCGCAGTCCAGGACCAAGATAGTGGAGATAAACAAAACAGTCCTTGCTGCAAAAAAGGCAGGTTAGACAAACTACATTATCATTACCACCCTAACTGATTTTCAACAAATAATTACATCTTTCAACAGAGCTCCCTCTCAGATTACTTATGACTGCAATCCAGGCAGGTCTTAAAGAGACAGTACACAGAGGCTATACAGGCACTCTCTGGCAATCACATTTAAACTGCTAAAACGCAGGACACCAGCCTGGCAGTGAGCATTTAGGCAAGCTCAAGGAAGACTTTTTGGGAACCCCCATTTGTAGGGGGGGTTACATCATTATATCTTGCTTTATGGAAATCTTAAAATTTAGTTTTTCCATTCATGTGATGAACATGCGGAAGTTTTAGAGTTAATAATAGACAGTCATAATCGCTGTTGCCAAGAGGGTTTCAGAGTTTTGGTGTTGATGTACCTACATCAGTGTTAGTTAAAATTAAGTCTAAGATGTTGTTCCCTTTTGTGGCTTGTTTCCCTTATCAGTTGGTCTAGGTCATTTTGAATAATGAAGGCAATCTTTTTTTTTTTTCCAGTGGTACCAGAGCCTTCCATTGTATCCCAGTTTATTTCAGGGAAATTCAAATCTCCCATAACTATATAATTATCTTTTATTTCCATGTGTTTCAGATATTTTATGAATTCATCATTCTGCTCTTTATCAAGACTTGTAGACCTATACTCAAGACGGATTGTTATGTTTTTATGTTGTGTTTGAATTTTAACCCATATTATTACACTATCTGTTGTATTTTCTTTGTTATTGATTTCATGTGCCATTAGATGTTCTGCACAGTATAAGGCAAGTCCGCCACCTCTTTTGTTCTTACAGTGTTTGGCAATATTAGTATAACTTGGAATATCTGCACACCAATCCCCTTCTTTCTGCCATGTTTCTGTAACCCCACATATATCAACTGCTTCTGTGGACGTAATGTGCTGCAGTTCTTCATTTTTGTTATTTAGGCTGTGCGTATTCACTAACAGTAGTGTAAGATTATTGCTTTTGTTACAATTTTGTTTGAGTGGTTGCTTTTTTGTTATTATTTCATTTGTTTTAACTGTATTGATATTTTTGTTACTACATAAACCTTTACTGACTGAAGACTTTAGAGAAGCTGTTAATTCAGGCTCCTCCCCCTTTTCACTCAGTTTAAAAAATAATTGTTACCAGTAGGTGTTTGCCAAGTAAGGCACTACCTCTTCTGCTGGGATGTAATCTGTCCCAGCAAAATAAGTTTATTGGCTGTATTCCGTCACTTCATGGGCATTGTAACTTTGCATTACTGCACTTTAGCAATAAAGTAGGTGCTGTTACCTGTATGCTGGTGCTGGCTTTTTTTATATGTATAAAAGTTATCCTCTAATTATATCTGCATGTATAAATGGATTATTAATTATCAGTCCTATAAGGCATTTAGTGATAAAGGCTATACATTTAATAATGACAGTTTTATGATAAATGGTAAAGTACTGGTTTTACTCTGTATGTATGGATTATAGTTGTGTATTTGTGTATGAAACTGTGAACGGTGAGTGCAGTAATCATCTGATTTTATGTTTCTGTTGTAAAATAAAAACCTTGAACCTTGAAGCTAAACTAAGACAGAATGCTCAGTGATTTCTCTAGTGCACAGGTTGTTTCTGGCATGAGTTGATGAGGTAACTCATGCAGTGACAGGGTTTGTTTGGGAATCTGCAGGGGTCAGGATTATCATTTCTTTGTTGGCCTGGCCAGCAGAGAAAGCTGGACTAAAATGGTGCTGTTCCACTGATGATTGCACTTGCCTGAGGCTATAAGGTGCAAATGTAGCAGCAAAATTGGTTCACAGTTGGCAGAGCTGCAGCTGAGAAGTAAAAGCAGCCACTGACTGCCCTAACATCCTCTATACATGGTGTCCACATCTTTCAAAATGTATTTATTTATTTTTCTGTTTATTGAGTTCGGAGGACCGTTGAGCTCAAGAGCACCTTTTCCAAAGGTGTCCAAGTCCATCAAGTTACATACAGCAGCAGAACAAGTTACATTCAACAGCAGTCCAGTACCACAAACTGACTAATACAATAAATAACTCTTTGCTCTTTATAATACGATAATTCTTGTTATACAAGAATTATTGTATTATAAGGAGCAGAGAGTTAACAACAGATTTCTGCAGTTGCAGGAGGCATCAACAAGGGGTGCAGGTTAATGCAACTAGCAGATACAGTCTAGGTACACATGCAGTGCTGTTTCTGGAAAGGGTGGTCGGTGACTTGGCCTTAAAGAGGAAAAAGTGGAGGAGAGTGGTGATGGCTGTGGGCAGGGAGTTCCAAACTTTGACTGCTCTAGTTGCAAAGGAGTGTTGGCCAAGAGAAGTTTTTCTGAGGGGCAGGAGGAGTTTTCGATCTCCCTTCAATTGAGTTCCATATATGTTGAAGATCGGGGAGAAGAGGTTGCAAACACCCAGTGGCATTTGACTAAGAAGTGCTCACTTGCATAGAAGGGCTTCATTGAGGCTAACTCAGAGATGAAAAGGAAGCCAGCTGATGAAGAGGTATATCTCACAGTGGTGGGAGTCTGGTTTCATGTTGAGTGCAAATCTACAGGCTCAGTTGAATGCTACTGAGATTCTGTCGAGTACGGCGTTATTGGCTGCAAAGTAGATGACTGCACGGTAGTCGATCCCTGAGATGATGAGGCTGGATACTAGGAGTTTTTTACTTCAGGGGTGAGGTTTTGCTTGCTTCTGTATAGCAAGCCAGGGTGCTGATAGGAGTCAGCGTGAGATGTGAAGGGTAGGATTGTGTCACGTTGTACTTCCAGGTAATAAAGACCTGGACCTTTTCAATGGGGACCCTAGCTGCTGTTGTGATGTGCAGCTTAGGGCCACCCTTCAGGGCATGGGTGCTCTCGAATAGATACAGTTTTGTTTTCTTGGTGTTAATAACCAGCCTATTAGATGCAAAGCAGTTGCAAAATTTGCTGAAAACAATGGGGTCGAGAGGATCACTTACCAGACTGGAGGGAAGGCATCACCTGACTGTTCATTATACCAACAGTTGCTGTGCAGCGTCTGCAGCTTGGTTTCCTCTTCATACCTCTGCAGTATAAGTGGCATCGGGACTCATTTATGGTACAGACAGCAAACAGGAAAGGCAGCCATTGTGAAAATCATGAAGCGGGAGACCGTGGTGGAGCACAGTGTGCTCCACAGATTGGGGGACAAGAAAAGGTGGAGAGGTGGTAATGTGATTGGGAGGCAGTTTGGGGACACAGGGGAGAATCACTGTTCGTGAACCTCGCTGTCCAGCCAGCTGCTAAGCCGCCACCAACAGTTCTCGTTCCCGGCACGCCCCATTGCCCCCCAACAAACAGAGAATAAGAGAGACGCATAGAGTGCTGCTACATTTCTTCCAGTGTCCCTCTGACTGTACAGATATTCACCAAGAGGGACGTGCTGCTTATACCTCCGTTCCCAGTAAAATGCACTCTTCCATCTCTCTGGTCCAGCGAGAAAGACACACACAGTGTGACCGTGAAATGTAATTGAAAGGTGCTGCAATGTTCTCTCTCTGTTTCTGTGTCTCTCGCTCTGCAGGCATACAGTGAAGCACTGTCACCTGTGTGTTTTGTGATCAGCAAGTACGAGACAGAGAGGGAGAGAGATCAGACGATGAGGTAGTTGGAGAGAGAGTGACAATGCTCCTAACAGTGGAGAAGTGACTTTTTTCCTGTCTGCGATTAGCAGCTGAGAGAGAGAGAGAGAGAGAGAGAGAGACGCACTCTACACCACAGTTGCTGCAATCTGCTGTGTCTCACAACAGTACAGTCCCCTCAGTGAGAGCCTGTCCGTGTGGAGAGCTGGTGCTTCACACACACAGCGAGCAGCATTGCTCTGCCGTGGTGGTGAGAGAGAGAGAGAGAGAGAGAGTGAGTGTGACAGAGACACAAGCAGCACAGAGAGAGAGAGACCGAGAGGCAGCTGTTAGAAATCAGGAGTGAAGTGACACTGTATAAAAAGTGACACTTATCGTATGAATACCAAATGCCAGAAATGATGCTAGTACTATTAATACTATATTTCTAGCTTTTGTCTGTTCATAACATAAGTTGCCTATGCGTGACTTCTTGGGCACTACTTTTTAAGTCGTCAGGATGCACTACAATTTCTTGTATTTGCACAGCAGTAACATCATTTCTTCATTATTGTGCTGTTCTGAAAGACCCCATGTTATAAGAGCAATAACCCATGACAGGGTATGGGTTATTGGGGATTAATCAACACCCCGGGTGCTGTGAGGGTACTCTACCTGCATGCTCGTGCCTCACAACGTGCCCAAGGTGTTGATTAATCCCCTATAACACCATACCTCATCATGGGTTGTTGCTTACATATTTGTGTATGAAACTGTGAATGGTGAGTGCAGTAATCATCTGATTTTTATGTTTCTGTCGTAAAATAAAAGCCTTGAACCTTGAAGCTAAACTAAGACAGAATGCTTAGTGCTTTTTCTAGTGCACAGGTTGTTTCTGGCATGAGTTAACGAGGTAATTCATGCAGTGACGGGGTTTGTCTGGGAATCTGCAGGGGTCAGAATTATCATTTCTTTGTTGGACTGGCCAGCAGAGAAAGCTGGACTAAATGGTGCTGTTCCACTGATGATTCCATTTGCCTGAGGCTATAAGGAGCAAAAGCAGTAGCAAGATTGGCACACACACAGTTGGCACAGCTGCTGCTGAGAAGTTAAATAAGCCACTGACTGCCCTAACATCCTCTCAACGTGGTGTCCACATTTTTAAAATGTATTTATTTTACTTATTGTGTTCTAAGGACCCTTGAGCTTGAGCACTTTTTCAAAGGTGCCCAAGTCTATCAAGTTACATACAGTAGCATAACTAGTTACATTCAACAGCAGATCAATACAATAAACAGTAGGTATAACAAGAATTATCGTATTATAAGGAGCAGAGAGTTAACAACAGATTTCCACAGTTGCAGGAAGCATCAACAAGGGGGGTGCAGGTTAATGCAACTAGCAGATACAGTTTAGGTACACATGCAGTGCTGTTTCTGGAAAGGGTGGTGGTGACTTGGCCTTAAAGGGGGGGGGAAGTGGTGATGGCTGTGGGCAGGGAGTTCCAGACTTTGACTGCTCTAGTTGCAAAGGGGCGCTGGATAAGAGTAGTTTTTCTGAAGGGCAGGAGGAATTTTCGTTCTTCCTTCAATCGAGTTCCGTATTTGTTGATAATTGGGGAGAAGGTTGCAGAGACCCAGTGGCTTTTGACCAAGAAGTGCTCACTTGCATAGAAGAGCTTCATTGAAGCTAACTCAGAGTTGGAAAAAGAAGCCAGTTGATGGAGAGATATAGGTCACAGTGGTGGGAGTCTGGTTTCATGGCTACTGAGATTTTTTTCGAGTACGGTGTTATTGGCTGCAAAGTAGATGACCGCACGATAGTAAGTCCCTGAGATGATGAGGCTAGATACTAAGAGTTTTATTTACTTCAGGGGTGAGGTTTTGCTTGTTTCTGTATAGCAAGCCAAGGTGCCGATAGGAGTCAGCGTGAGATGTCAAGGATAGGATTCTGTCAGGTTGTACTCCCAGGTAATCAAGACCTGGACTTGTTTAATGGGGACCCTAGCTGCTGTTGTGATGTGCAACTTAGGGCCACCCTTCAGGGCATGGGTGCTCTTGAATAGAAATAATTTGATTTTCTTGGTATTAATAACCAGCCTGTTAGACATGAAAGAGTTGCAGACCTTGCCAAAAATTGCAGATGGTATTTCAATGTCTCCAGGTTGGGGTGTAAAGTGACGATGACTGTATTATCGGCATACAGTAATGCTCTGATGGCTTCGCCTCTTGCCTCACCCTATCCCAGGAGTGACATTATTACACATTATAAAATGGGCATCCAGAATAAAGAAGTCTACTAGTCAAAATATGTCATGTGGCCATGTATAACAGTTGTTTCATGCACAGTCATCCTGGTCCTAAACCACATCACACAATGAGCAAATTAGTCCTCCTACAACCAGAACTGATCTTCCATCACAAACATGGCTGCTACCTTTACATGGTAAAAAACCTTCAACTGGGCCCTAAAAATAAAACTACCTTAAATAAAAAAAATAAAACAAATTAATGAACTATTTCTCTGATCATCACACTCTCCTTACACACATAAGCAAATTAGAAACATTAACTATTGTTTATAGCATTGACTACAACTGTTTCTTTGCTGACAATGAAAAATCCCCCTTCTATCTTTACATGCCCATTGGGGAAATCTCTTCTGCTTGCCCTGACAGTGAGATAATTGAGTCTCTGGCTATAACATAGGCCTTTCTTGTGTGTGTGTATGTGTGCGCGTGTACTGTATGTTAGGAGAGAAGCATTCTGCCAGTGGAACTGAGCAGAATATTGAATTCATATATTCCATGGGAAACATTCCATGATAAACATTCTATATCTTGAATCTTGATGCCAGCAAAGGACAAACTTTGTCCAGCAGTAATACAATGACATCATCTATGACATGATTTGCAGTGGGCGGAAGGACTATTTTATCATAAATGCACACAAGTAAATCTATTGTTTCTACATATAAACATGCTTTTCCCAACTGTAAAAAGTTAAACAAGGAGCCCATTTTATAAGCGCAATAAGCCACTCCGAGGTGTGTATGAAATATATTTTACCACACTTCCAGGGGCTGAAAGGCACTTGGCCTGTGGCTTCATGACTCACCACGCCCCGGGCGTGCTGTAAAATGTTTCATACACAACCCCTCATGTCTTATTGCTTACATAATACACATTCTGCCATACCTTACTGCTTAATTCTACTCTGTCCTGCATTCAGAATGAACTCCTGGCAGCTTTGCAATGATATTCCTAAGACACTGTGCAGAATTCTATGCACATTTGTACACATTCCAAACAAATCTAAATATCCTAAAAACTGTACAAGCTACGCAAAAACACCCAGCAGTAAAACTGTTCACGACAAAAAGACACTTTACAGTGAGGGTAGTCACCAAGCTGAACTCAGTATAGTTTTTAAAATATAACCATCTAATTTAACAAATTTCCATGTCTTTTTTTTTTTTTAACCAAATTTCCCACTTTGGATGGCAGATTTTTAAAAACTGTAAGGAGTTCAGCTTAGTGGCTACCCCCATTGTAACAATCTTTTTGTCCTGAACAACTTTGCTGCTTGTTTTTGTGTAGTTTGTATAGTTTTCAAGATATTTAGATTTGTTTGGCATATGCGCAGATGCACTTAAAAAAACAGCAGATGCTTTTTTCCCTCTGAGTGAACACTCAAGTAGACATGCCAAACAAATGTAAATATCTTGAAAACCATACAAGTTACACATACACAACCAGTATCAAAATTATTCACAACAAAAAGACCTTTACAATGAGTGCAGTCACCAAGCTGAACTCTGTATAGTTTTTAAAATATAGTCATATCTGCTATTGTATTGTAAAGCAGTACTTGTTGCTGAATCTATGGGCTCTGTTACATCACTGTCACATGTGACAGAATGCATTGCAGGTACAAGAAAAACACTAAACTTTGCTGAGCTGGCGACCCCTGGGGGTCCTAAAACTACCATAAAGCTAATAGGCTAATTTAGGAAAAAACCCTGATAGCAGACAGAGGGAAGGAAACACTAGGACTTCACACACAAATCAAAACACTCTGCACAACATATGTTTTTACACATTCTGTGTGTAATACTCCTTTAAATACAGAGGCTGCCATCTGGATTTCAGGTGCACAGGACAGATATAGCTGAGTGTCATCTTTATAGCAGTGAAAACCCAGCCCATACCTCCTGATAATGTCTCCCAATGGCAGCATATACACCGTGAACAACAAGGGCAACAAGACCGAACTCTGTGGTACCCCATAGAACAGAAGCTTCGAGTTAGATGTAGCCAGTCCCATCATCACCCTCTGTACTCTGACTGTGAGGTATGAACTGAACTATTTGATGACATTACTGGATAGGCCACACCAGTACCGCAGACAGTCAAGTGGCAACTTGTGATCCACAGTGTCAGATGCCACCGAGAGGGCCAGGAGGACTAAGATGGTATGCCTCTCCTGTCCATTGCCATCAGGAGATCATTTAGCACCCTCACCAGGGCAGTCTCCATACTGTGCCCAGCTCGGAACCCAGACTGAAAAGACTCATAGGTGGAGGAGGAGGAGGCAAGGTGCTCCTCAAACTGGATGGCCACCACTTTTTCTGTAACCTTCCTGAAGAAGGGAGATTAGAGACGGGCCTGTAGTTGCTGAGACACTCCGGGTCTAATGAGGGTTTCTTTAATAGGGACCTGACCAGGGCCTTTTTCAAGGCCAATGAAAAGACTCCTCAGAGAGCTCCGGACTATCTCAGCAACCACAGGTCCGATCAGGTCCAGACATTCAACCAGAAGGCGTGCCGGACCTGGGTCCAGATTGCACTGTGTTAGTCGTAGCCTCCAGACCATTTTCACAATCTCCTCCACCCCAACTACCTCAAACTAAGCTCAGGCAGAAGGAGTGCTTCGGCACGGCTCAGAATGGACCCCACACCCCCTATGAGTGATGCTTGAGGAGATATCAGCCCTAAAGAGGACACTTTGTCGGCGAAGAACAGAGCAAACTCTTCGCACCTAGTGCTTGAACCTGCCTCACCAACTCGGAGGCAGGCAGAATGTAAAAGCTGTCCATCATGCGGAAGAGTTGAGTTGGTCTGTTCTTTGCTGCAGCAATCTCCCTAGACAAAAAATCTGCCTTCTTCCGGGAGATTGCCCTCTGATAGTCAGCTTTTCCACACAGTCTATAAAGCACCCATCTAATCAAGAGGCACAAAGAGAAGAATTATTTTATTTAATTGTTTTTTGCAGCCGGAGAGTCCCCCTATAGCATATGTCCCTATCCCGCCGTCCCACGACCTCCATGACCATTGACCATCCTGGCTTGCCCCACAAGGTGGGGCTGCTGAGCTGACCCTCCCCACGAGAAACATCCGGGTTGCAGCAGCATCACTGTCACCAGCAGGGGCTCCCTGGGCTTGATGAAGCCAGTCAGTCAAGGAACACTGTCCGGCGGGGACCACGAGGCAGTGGAGACAGTAAGATCGGGGTGGGCAGATTTTTTCCATGCTGGTCCCGAGGGCAGGACATGCAGTGGCGTGCAACTTCTGCCCCCACAAAACAGATGGCGCCAGTCACGGTGGACCCCAGCCTCTGCCAGTGGTGTGTAGTGTGCCAGTCACTCTCCCCCAGAGGCCCAGGACCTCAATCTTTCTCCCCCTGGTTGGCCCTCTGACTCCCGCGTCCGTCCCCAAACCCGGGATGTTGGCACCGCAAGTGGATGCCTTGCCATTGTGCCGGTGGGGCGGCAAAGAAGAATTATACTACACAAGGTGCATTAACTCTTCAGTTGTGCCAGTATTAAAACAACAGTTTCAAGCATGACACAAATATCAGTGACTCAGGGCACTCAGGAGTTGCACTACAGTCCTGGTGCAGGCCTGATAGCAACATTGCACAGGTTCTTTTGGTGGTGCACTTGATAAAAAATTAACAAGCTTGCAATTTGCCCAAAAAAAAAATAGGCCATAGTGTGCTAGGACAATTTAAAGAACTTGAAGGAAATGCACAACTGCACTCCAAAGGCAGTAAGGGTAATCCAGAACTGAAATAGTACAAAAGCTCTAGCCAGCAGCACCAGCACTTGTGTTAGCCATGGATGCAGCAGTTCAGTTAAGGCAGGAAACGGCACATAACAGCAGGTTAGACAGCAATCAGGAACAGGCCCCAGTAGCCTGGGGATGAAACACTTCAGAATCTCTTTGACATTCTGCAGCCCTTCTGGCTCAGTTCTCAGTCACAGGGGTACTACTCAGCAGCCTCCCAGTTACCAAAGAGCCCAGACCCTAGGAGCTACCCCACAGTTTGACTCCCCTCTGGATCGAGAGTACCCCTGTACTCGGGGCATGTACCCTGTGGCTGCCTGATCCACCCCACTAGATAAGGCTTAGCAGGACCCTTAACTGACTCTGGAGCAACCTGGGTAGGATGCAGATCTCTGTCTGCTCCATACAGCTCAGCAGATTCATTGTGCAGCAGTGGCCCACATGCTCACACTCTGGGCCATTTCTTCCCACAGGAGCTCATCTGGCACAGTCCCTAAACAATATAGGCCCAAGATAAGGCTCACAGTGAGTTTACTGAATTAATCCTGGTGAGGGCTCGAAGGATGGTTGGCCTGTCTAGACCTGTTGTTTGCTCTTATCAGCAGCAGGTCTGAACACCTCAGTGCCCCTTTCCGACTGCCACAAGCTCCTTGAGAGCCCAGAAACTTATTTTCCTCCATTCTGTATCTTATTGGACAGGCAGGGTTGTCCATCGATCCTTCTGCCCTGTCCTGGCCCCGATTACATCATCCTTAGTCTCCATAGTCCCCTGCTTCTCTCACTAGGGGTTCTTAGCCATTTGATTGGCTGGCTAGTGGGGTCAGGGGGCATAAACATGGCTGTGGCCATATGTGGAAGAAGCCTTGTGCTCCAGAGTCTGTAATTTTCTTTATTTAGTTGCCTCTCAACATTGCACTGGCTCTTGATTTGGTAGCAGCCCTCCTGGGCTACTGTTCGGTCGGGCTGTTTCGGTGCTGGGTTTCCTGATTCATGGCTGATTATGTGGTACAGGAGGTGCTGAATGTGGAGGTACAGTGGCAGTTCCCGGTCCCCTCTGCCAGGATCGTGGGACTAGGACAGAAAAGTGCGACTGCAGCCACTTAAAAGAAAGGTGCAGGAGGTGCCAAGCTCATCCCCGTCAGTCTGTCTTTCCCGCCGCCACACACGTGGTCCAGTGGGAGGGAGCTGGTATCCAGAGCAATCGAGCTGTATTTGGGAGCAGCACATGGGAGGGCAGCAACAAGACAGTCCATTTAAGCCCCCTCCTGAAGTGGGAGTTACACATGTTTTCTGTTTTTCCCCCCAAATAGAGGGCAAATCAGGCATATTTTTAACAAAAATTTATCTCAAAATGGAGGAGTTTCACCAAAAAGCCGATGCAAAGTGGGTTTTTTTCATGGTAAAGTAGTGCAAGAAAAAAAGGGCAAATTCAGTTTTTACTGGTGTTTTGGTTGAAAATGGAAAATCATTGTCTCTAGTATACACACACACACCCACATGCCGTGCTGCTCTGAGCTGTACTGGGTATTTCTAATGGATAAAGGCTAGGTGTAGCAGCTAATCAAAGTGTGTGTTGGCCTCACAAATACTTAATTGGACTTATAATTGATGTTATTCTGTAATTTACAATGTTATTTATTTTTGCTTTTGCTCCTTCCCATGCCCTCTTTGTGCCCTCCCCTTCGGACCACACATGTGCTCCCCTCTGCCCACCGGACACAAACCTCACTGCCCTCACTTACCTCAGGGTTCCCCAAGATACTCCAACACACCCTCAGTTTCATCTTATCCCTTCTAGGGGTGATGGTTGGGGAGGGGGTGAGAATAATGCACTGTATAATTGGATGGCGTTGGGGAGCTACCATCTGGTGCACCAGAGGCAGGCCTTTTCCTGTTTTCTCCCTTCTCTCTAACCCCCCCACACCATAGCCGCAGAATACTGCATCCTGGGAGACACACGTAGCAGCATGTAATCACTCACATGGTCAAGCATGTCTCCTTCACCCTATTACCAGGAGCCACTCTAGGAGCAGCATGAACGCTGACCTCCCTCCTGGGAGGAGAGCATCCATGCGGACATTCCGCACCCTCCCCACCAATCTCCAATCATTCTGTAATTTCTACTGTGTACTTTTCTGTAGCATTCCACATTGTCAGTGGGTAGTCATAACAACTGGGTATTGTTCCGCCCTACCAGGGTAAATGGCACATCCCAAGCTTTAGAAAATGGTTGTGCTCATGAGGATTCCAAGCAGCAGCAACTCCTCAGTTCTGCTGTGCCATTAGAAGGGGACACAGCTACTTTTATCTTCTTTCAAGACTCTTCAAGATTTCTGTTGGGGCTGCCCAGTTCCAGGGAGCACCCCTAAATTTAAATTGTGCCTGTTAAGCTGCGGCTTTCAAATTGGCTAACCTGCCTTTTTTTCCCCCATCTCCTTTCAAGGATTGGGAGCCATTTATTGCCATGCTTGGGTGTTCCTAATGGTCTCCGTTTTTTAAACAAACACAAAAAGATGCCACAGGTAGATACCTTTTTTGTTTGTTTTCTGGGAGTCTAGGATCTCTGGGGGTTCCCTCGGCTCTGGCATTGGTTTTCTCCCCCTTCCCACCACCCCTACCCCTGGCTTCAGGTTGTCTGTAATTAACTGTATTGATTTTAGCAAAATGTGTTTTTTGTGTACTTCAGAGGATGTTGTGGGTTTTTTCTTCCACAGCCCTCTGTTTTCCATTTTGCGCAGTCGCCATTTATCCATGGTGACGGGTGCATGCTTCTCCTTCATTCCGTTTTTCCTGCGCTTGTTTTTGCACCACCATTAACGCTGCAGTCGCCTATAGTTTTGCATGGCAGATGCTTGGAATAACTTCCCTGTGGAGGTCGTAGGGGCTAAAATGATAGGTGAATTCAAGAATACATGGGATAGACAGAAGGCTACCCTAGTAGTGGGAAAGAGAAGGTGAGGTGCAGATCAATTAGAATCTGGAGTTTATGCAGTTGGTAGGGGAATGGGTGGACTGGGTGGGCCAAACGATCCTCATCTGTCATCAAATTCTGTGTTTCTATGTTTCTATTGCCCTAACACGCTTGCGTGATTGCTGCCCTGCGCGCATCGCCTGCACAGCGCTAACGCCACGCAAAACACTGTGACGCGGTTGCACGCTTTCATTAGTGCACGTACAGAAAGCCAGCGCATATTTTATTTATTTATTTAGTTTTTGTTGATCGGGTAAGGTGCACTAGCCATAGCAATGATTATTTTCAGGCATGACCCGGGAGTGTACAGAAACAATACATTATTAAAACGGAGACAGTACAATCATTAAACAGTAAATGTTTAGATAATTATAGTACAGTGCAGGCAGGAGAAAACAATAAGTATGCTAGATTCGACTATAATGTGTAACACAGAAAGATAAGAGAGCAATGTAAAAATAAAGCCATCAGACAACATTCAAGTAGCGGATAGGGTGAGATGATACAATGAGAAGTACCATTATAATAGCAGTATAAGATGGATATGGAAGAGTCAGGAATAGAAATGGGGATGGGATGCAATATAAGGAGGGGAGGATGGGATAGGAAATTAAGGTAGGGGATGAAGACCAGATATAATAAGAGAAGGGCAGAGAGGAGAGAGGAGGAAAATGCTGAGCAGTAGGTATTGAGGAATTAACTGTGAAAGGATGTTAGGGGGTGAAAGGTAGATCAGGGAAAAAGAGAGAGAGAGATGATGGGTTAAGGGGGTTTGAAGCAGGAGCAAGTGCAGGAATCAGCGAGATGGTCGTGTAGCATTTTTTTTGAGGGAGGCATGGGATGGTGCTGGGTGTATTTTAGGAGGAGGGAGTTCCAGTGTTGAGGGGCATGACAAGCGGAGGCGCTAGCACCTTTGGAGGAGTTGTGTTTGGGGATGAGAACATGGGCATTTGCAACCGAGCGAAGATCATAGCTAGATGTCTGGTTTAGAAATAGTCCTGCCAGGGGCTTAGGCGTTTGATTTTGGATGATATTATCTATGACTAAGCCACTGGGGAGAGCCAACCTAGTTCAGCATAGAGGAGGCAGTGGTGTTTCATTCTATGCGAGGAGGACGCATATCTACAGAAATTGTTGTAAGTGACATCCCACTTCCGTAGGCTGGTTTTGCCAGCAGAGTAAATACGTAATTCAGTGCGTGTTGCTACCTTACCTATACCACCCTGTCTGTATATTTGCTATTTGTATATAAGGATTTTGTCTACTCTAATATGATTGCATTGAACATGTACATGTGTAACTTCTAATATTACTGTATCCTGCCTATCCCTTATTCCCCCAGTTTGCATCTGGAATAGAGTGGTACACTGCTCAGTATGCCTTCCTGGTAAAACTCTGAAATAAATAAATGGTAGAGACCTTGAAAGTAGGTTGAGAGAGTTTGAGCTTGGCATTAGAACCAAATAGCATGGCTTGAGTCTTAGATGCATTCAAGACAAGTTTACACCTAGACAACCACTGCTGAATTTGTTGAAAGTCATTGTCTTTGGTTAATTTCACTAATGTCTTTAGCGCTGCGGTACAGGACCGTGTCATCAGCGTACAACAGGGAGGCAGACTGGAGGGTGCTAGAGGAGATTTTGTTTATAAAGATGGTGAAAAGTAGGGGACCAAGAATAGAACCTTGTGGCATGCCAATGTTTATGGTAGCATAATCCGGCAGGGTGGAGTTGAATTTAACTAGTTGAATGCGATCCAGTAGGTAGCTGCCAAACCACTCAACGACACTGGGTGAGAAGCCTAGTGATCTAAGAGCAGTTAGGAGGATGGGGTGATCAACAAGGTCAAAAGCTTTAGTCATGTCTATTAAAATTGCCCCCATTAGGAAGCCTGAGTCCATGGTAGCTACGGTATCTGATGTAAATTTGAGTAATGCAGTGGTGGTGCTATGACCCTTGCGGAAACCATGCTAAGCATTCATAAGAAGGTCATGTTTCTGAAGAAAGTCAGTGGTTTGTGTGGCTATGAGTTTCTCAAGGATTTTGCTGAGAACAGACAGTATGGCAATAGACCTATAATTGGAGGGATTTTTGCGGTTGCCCTTTTTAAAGACAGGGGTAACCCTGGCAGTCTTCCAGATATCAGGAGCATAGCTGTGGTACAGGGAGAGGGTAAAGATCTTGGTTAGTGGCGCAGCTATGTATGGGGCAGCAAGTTTTAGGAGCTTAGGTTCTATATTGTCAGACCCAGCTGCAGAGAGATCAGAGATGTTGTTGTTGAGCAGCCATAGTATTTCCCAGCGAGTGATAGACTTGAAAAGAAATTGGGGCCTGGAGACATCAAGTTGGGTGTTTAAGTTTGGTTTAGCTGGAAAGGACGAGGTATAAGTGGTAAGGTCTGAAAACTGAGCATTGAAAGAGTTTGCAATTGTAGAGGGATTATTGTAGTGGACACCATTTAGAAACATATCGGTTGGAGTGGGGGGCTGATTTGATCCTAGGAAGCACTTAATATGGGACCAGAATTTTTTGGGGTCACCGTATGATTGAGTTAAGAGGTCCTTAGAGTAGGCACTTTGGGCCCATTTGATATCCTTCTTGCAGGAATTACAGAGTGCTCTGTAGATGTTTAGGTCAGCTAGTAGCCCAGTTTTTTGTAGTGTACCCAACATTTATCACACTGTCATAGTTTGGAAAGAAGGTCGGACTTTAGCCAGCGGGTTTGTTTATTTTTTACATGACGGGCAGCAGGAGGGTAGTGTTTGTCCTGAATTGCCAGAAAGCGAGTAGGGAATAGATTAAGAGGAGTCTGAGGGTCATCAGTTTCATAAAGGGAGGTCCAGTCGATAGTGACAGTGTCCAGTAGGAAGGACTGTAGGTCAGGGTGCGCGAAATTTCGGAATGTGACAAAACGAGGTTTGGACGGGGAGGGCCTAGTCTTACCCCATATACAAAAGGTGGGGGAGTGGTCAGTGATGGCATCTACTAGTATGCCAGGGGAGATAATTTGTTCTGGGTGGTTTGTCATTACCCAGTCCACCAGAGTACTAGAGTTTGTGTGCTGCAGAGTTCTAGTGGGGTCACTGATTACTTGGTGAAAGTTGAAGGTTTGAATCTTAGCCAGTAGTGTGGATAGAGAGTTGCCTAGCCAATTTAGATTGAGATCACCAAGTATAAGAACCTCATTTCTCCCCGAAAGAAGAGAGGTCTGATCAAGCAGCTCGTCAAGACCATTTAAGCCACTAGAAGGGGGGTTGTAGGCACATACAATATGACGTTTTTTTGAGCCGAGAGTAAGAAGGACATGTAGTGCTTCACAGTGGACTAGGGGGGATGAGCAGATTGCGGAGAGATTTTTTGATTTAGTTTTTGTTTACTAGGTAGGTGCACTAGCCATAAGACTATTTTCAGGCTTGACCCAGGAGGGTACAGAGACAAACTTCAAGAGAACACATTTGTTCATAATACAAGTTACATGTAAATGTTTGATCAATTAACAGCTGTAAATATGACAAAAACAATACAGCATTTAAGTTTATATGTAACAAATACAGTCAGGTCATTTTTCAAGTGACTGTGCAGTATACAAACGATGAGGAATAAAGTGCTGTGAGAGCAAGTAGTAGCTGGAGGTGATCTTTAAAGTAGATAGCTGTACCACCCACTCTTTTGGGAGCAGGTATGTCAAATCTCAGGAGATTGTATCAAGGAAGTGTGCATTGAGAGTCCTGGATGGAGGGTTTTAGCTAGGTTTCAGTAAGGCATATGATATCAGTTTGTAGAGGTTTAGCCAGGATTCCAATTCAGCAAGGTTGTGCAGCAGGCTCCTGATGTTATGGTGCACCACAGTAAGACCCTTAGCTTTAGAAAGGGGACTATATATATCATAGGCCGGTCCTGGGTTGGGAATGAACATCTCCAGAGAGCAATAGGGCCAGTAGGAGGAGATGTCAGAGTTTGGGTTGCAGTAAGGGACAGAAAGTATGCAAATTCAGGGGCACTATTTTAGGGCATGGGCAACAAGATGAATCCAGGACCTGTACAGCAGAAGTGGAATAGAGTCACATCGGAGTGTGGGCAGCAGGAGAAGGTTAGAGTGTAGGTAATCATGGGGCAGGTAATGCGGGATAGTCGAAGGGGCTTGAGGAACAGTAGGCAAGGATAGGTGGAGCAAAGCAAGTGAGAGCACAAGAAGAGACAGTAGCATGTAAAGTTTCATTACGAACAGACCTGGTTACAGGCTCATGTAAAAGGTGAAAATCAGGAGCAGCTGGGAGGAATAGAAGTGAGAGATCAGAACTGACAGTGGAATAGAGGTGTAGTGTGAGCCCTGAGTACGAAATGGAGATTAAAAAAAAAACCTAAGTTAGCCTTTCAGAGGTAGGGAGGAAAAGCGAAGGACACTAGGAGCCAATGGGAGAGAAGATAACAAAGGGGGGGTGGAGCACTTGAGTATTTAAAGGAGGCCTGGGCAGGAGAAACTTTAGCTGAAATTATAAGCAGAAGTCTAAATAAACGAGGGCTAAAACTGCCAGAAATCAATGATAACTCAGTGGAAAAAGGCGCACCAATCGGCAGTGGCTGGGAAGGCAGAAACAGACCAATTAGGATCCGCTAGCAAAAAGCTGCACCAATCGGGGGCCTCGGTGCCAAAATTTCAGCTTGCGGCAGTACCTGGGGTTGGGATCCAGGTAGGAGGACCGTGAGGGCGGCCGAGAAATTCAGCTACAGTAGGGTGGCGGAGACCGGAGGCGGCAAGAGAACCAACTCATGCTTAGAAGGCACCGCTTCTGGCGCAGGTCCCTGGGGAGAAGAGGGGAAACAGATTAATATAGGAACAGAAAGACGAGGGATAGGTGGCTGGCGGCAGACTGTCAACAGGGGGTGGAGTGTTAACTGAATAACAATGGCAAAGCTAATTAGATACAGCAGGGGTGGGGGTAGGAGAAGAAAGCAAAAATCAGAGAGGATGGTGGAAGAGGGACTTGTTCAGATAGCAGAGCTGGGGGTAGGGATAACGACCTCAGAGAGCAGGAAGAGGCCAGGTAAAAGAGAAATTGCTAGGGGGAAGGGAGGTTGGCTGAGGCAGGAAAGGATGCACAGTAGTTTAAAAAAGTAGGCAGAGAGAGCAGCAGAGGAAAAAGATTAGGCAGGGGTACAGTGAAAAGGCAAGGAGCAGGTTGAAAGTAACCAAGCAGGCTGAAAACTTACAAATTTTAAGCTCTGCGACACAGCAGGCAGATTACATAAACAGTCAAAGGCACTCTGTTACTTTTAAGCACTACAGAGATCAGTAACTTTTGTATGGTACAGGTCTAGGCAGAAATACAAACTTTAGCTGGAATTATAAACAGAAGTCTAAATAAGCGAGGGCTAAAACAGTCCAGAAATCAATGATAACTCAATGGAAAAAAGCGCACCAATTGGCAGTGGCTTGGAAGGCAGAAACGGACCAATCAGGATCTGCTAGTAAAAAAAACGCACCAATTGGAGGCTTCGTGCCAAAATTTCAGCTTGCAGCAGTACCTGGGGTTGGGATCCGGGTAGGAGGACCGTGAGGTGGCCGAGAAATTCAGCTACAGTCAGGCGGCGGTGGATGGAGGCGCAAGAGAACTGCCTCATGCTTAGAAGGTGCCGCTTCTAGCGCAGGTCCCTGGGGTTGGGATCCGGGTAGGCGGACCATGAGGGCGGTCGAGAAATTCAGCTACAGTCGGATGGCGGTGGCCAGAGGCGCCAAGAGAACCGCCTCACGCTTAGAAGGCGCCACTTCTGACGCAGGTCCCTGGGGTTGGGATCCGGGTAGCAGGACCATGAGGGCGGCTGAGAAATTGAGCTACAGTCGGGCGGTGTTGCGCTGATTACAGTATTCACCTCAGTGGAGAGCCATTAGCCCAGGTTTACATATTAGGTCTAATTATTCTTTCTTAGAAAGATTTTTAACTTGGTATTCACAATTATAACTTACCATTTCACCATGGCTTATAGGAGACCATTAATCATGAATACAATGCAAGACCTGCAAGGGTGATAAAGCCCTTCCCCTTGGGTTCCTATTGCCTTCATTATGTTGCTCAGCATCCCCCAGCCAGTCCTTTGGCCTGGGGAGGGGAGCACCTGGTTCTTCAGCTGGCAGTGGCAAGCAGAATTGCAAAAATCACTTTTGTGGCTCCCTGTATGAACTTTTATTTATTTATTTATTTAAGACTTTGGTAACCGGGTAAGTGCACGGATCCAGGGGACCATTTTCAGGCACAACCCGGGGCCACAGGCGCAGTTGCTACGAGGTAGTGAGCTAGTTGTACGTAGAAAACAAGCCATGTGGATATACAGACATCATTGGTGAACAAAGAAAGTGACATAGGAAAATAAAATTAATGAGGCTGAAAAATAATCAGTACATCATGATAAGCGACAATTATACAGTTATTTACTAAGGATAAGTGGCCAATGCAAATTAGTGCATGATGTAAAAAAAAAAAAACAGACACGACAATAACCAAGTGGGAGAACACGAGAAACAGGTGGTGAGGGAAGTAAGACAGGAGTCCAAAGAAATAAGAGCGGGTAGGGGAGGTCAAAGCAGCCCAAGAGGGAAAAATCAGAAAGGTGGTTGGGGGGGGGATTTTTGGGCCCCAATGTTCCGCAGGACAACCCAGCAGATACACCTGACCCCAAATTGGGCTCTTTGAGTCAGGGGGGACCCACACAGGCATGTCCAGGTGCGTCGCAGCTAGCTTAGGCTGCAGAAACAGATGTGTAGGGAGACCTCGACCCTGACTTCTTAGAAGGCCAGGATGAGAGGATGAAGATAGTGGGGATCTTGAAGAAGCTCCTGACAGCAATAAAAATATTGGTTCTCTGATGAGGAGTATGTTCCCTTCCCTCTGAGGAAGAGGAATGGGAGTGAACAGAACCCAAGTCAGGGATCCTGGTTCTTCTCCTGTTTGACAATGAGTCCTTGTCTTTTTTTGGGTAGCTGAGGCATGTAGATCCTTACAGCTCAGGAGGAACAGTCCATGGAGATGGTGGATGTCACTCCAACTGGGTCCTCCTGGGGTACTATGTGACCAAATTGTTGAGTAACAATGGGCAGGTGTGGCTCGGAGAAAGTATCTTCCTAACCAAAGACACAGATTTTCCATTTTTTAAGGAAAGATTTCGCAGGTGGGAAGCTCCTCCGCTGGAAGACAAGGCCATTTATGATTCTGTAAAATACACTGCCCTGCCTGATGAAGGCTCTCTGGCTCTAGCAGATTCTCATGTCAAGTGGGTGGACGCTGCATGCAAGGGGCTTTTGCCTCTATCAGCACAAACATTTGTAAGTCTTATGCTTCATTTATTGTTGCCAGAGCCTTACACATATAGGTCACTTCTCTGGCCAGTTTTGTTCCACCTGACTTGAAAGGTGCGAGCATTTTGCAATTGATGGCCATAGCGTCTACTTTCTAGGTGATTCTACAGTGGAGAATTGTGCATGTCAGCCCATTTGGGCTACTTCATTGTTTTTGCCATGAGGGGCGTGTGGTTTAGTAATTGGGTCACTGATGAAGCTTCAAAAGTTAAGCTGTTTGTTTTGATTCCAGCCTGGATACTGTTTTAAAGGATGTTCAGCACAAGAAGGGCTATCTCCAGTGTCAGTCAACAGCGTAAGACTGCCATAACCCAAAGGAGTCAAGGTAAAGGCCGGCATAGGCAGTTCCGGGGGCGGGGGAAGCATTCCTTTAGGAACTTTGGCTCCAGAGAATAGAGGAGCCTACTTTGGTATCAAAGGCTACAGTAACAGAGGAGCCCTGGTCAGGTGCTGTGCAGGAGACCCAACCTCAAAAGCCTGTTGCCTCACAGTGAAGGCTCGAGGCCCATCCCTACCTCCTTTTCTTTGTGAAAGTTTACAGGAATTTTTCTTAAGATGGGACAAAAACAGTGTCACATGCCTGAGTTCTGAAGATCTTTTTCTTGGGCTGTGCTATAGTTTCTCAACGGTCTCCTCTAGGAGATATTTTCTGCTGCTTCCGGTTTCCAAGGACATCACAAAGGCCAGGAGTTGTCAGAGAATCTGACCCATCTCATTCAGTCAGGGCCATTGTGCAGGTCCCACTAAGCGAACAAGGTTAGGGGTCCCATTAGATTTATTTTATAGTTCCCAAGAAGTTGGGGAGGGTTCACGCCCATTCTGGATCTAAAGTATCTGAACAAGTTTTTACGACACAGTCCTCTCAAGATGGAGTCCCTGAGGTTAGTCACCCAGGCTACTTAGCCAGGGGATTTTCTTATCTTCAAGAGACCTGACAGATGCCTACCTCTGCATTCACATCAGTCAGTCCTACCAAAAGTATCTCACATTCTCAATACTGGGCCAGTGCTTCCAGTACAGGGCACTACTCTTTGGTGGTACATCAGCCCCCCCAAGTTCCTAAAGGTGCTGATAGCCCTGGTGGCTTAACTTCCACAGGAAGGGCATCATACCGACATTGTCCCTGGCAAAGTTCAGTACCTAGGACTCTGGAGATGCTAGAGTCGCACAGCTGGGTGGAGAGCCGGGAGAAGAGTTCTCATGCGCCATATCAGACCTTGAAATACCTGGGGGCAATATTCAGCATTAAACTAGGGAAGGTTTTTCTCTTATCTTTGTGGAAGGAAACTTTATTGATGGACGTCCAGTGGCTCAGAATGCAGTCATCAGCATCTGCCCTCAGTCTGCTGCGGATTCTTGGCCTCATGGCAGGCAGTAATAGATCTAGTCCCATGGGCTCGCTTCCATATCTAGCCTCCTCAGATGGGTTTACTGACCGCCTGGGATCCCTCATCAGAGGATTATCAGACCAGGATTCCCCATCACCTCTCAGCTTTGTCACTCCCCGAGTTGGTGAGTGCATGTGCAGGATCTGAGAAGGGTTCCTTCCATTGGAACTTCCCCAGAGTTAATTCTCACAACAGATGTCAGTCTGCACAGGTGGGGGCAGTCCTGAACCAACTACCCACTCAGGGAACTTGGCCGGTTTAGGCTCAGCATCTCCACATAAATGTTTTGGAGATGGAGGTGGTCCACTTCGCTCCCCTTCAGTTTTAAACCATGCTGCAAAGCCAGGTGGTAAAAGTGAGGTCAGACAATGCCGTCACGGTGGCATGCATAAACATCAAGGTGGCACGAAACCAGGGAGATGTTTCCAAGAGCCCCCGACCTCCTCAAGTAAGAAAAAACAAATTCTCTCTGTCAGCAGCACACCTGGCAGGGAGTTAAACCTTCAGGCTGACTGGCTAAGTCGTGGAAATGATTACCCTGGGGCGTGGAGGTTGAAACCAGAGGTGTGTGAACTCCTGTGCAGCCGGTTCGGTTGACCTCCAATCGATCTGTTCACATCCAGGCACCATGCTGAGATCCAGAAGGTTCTTCAGTCATTTTCATTGTCCACAGATGGAGGCAGTGGTCACTGTGCATCGAGAGTGAACCTTCAGCAGAGGATATGTTTTTCTCCACTACCTTTTTCCAAACTCCTAAAAAACATAACTAAAAGGCACTCAAGAAGAAGCTTCCTCTTAATATATGCAGAGTGGCCAAGAAGACAATATTTCTCAGTCTTAGTGAATCTAGCTCAATAAAGCACCCTTCCCCTTTCCGGTGCGAAGAGACCTGCTGTCAGGGTCCCATTCTCCACCCAAATCCAGGAATGATGCAGCTTGTGGCCTGGTTCCTGAGAGGAGGCGGCCACCAGACAAAAGATTAGGTTTGTCCAAGAAACTAGTTGACACCTTGGTGACTGCCAGCAAAACCCCTACGTCCACAGCCTGTGCTCAGGTATGGGCCATCTCTTTTTTTTATCTTGGGCCAGAGGGAAGGATTTTAAGCTTTTAGCGGTCTCTGTTCCATGGATTTTGCATTTGTACAGGAAGGCGTGGAAAAGGGGTTGGCATTGAGTGCTCGGAGAGGCCAGGTTTCTGCTCTTGGAGCACCATGTTTTTCCCCTAGGAACTAATAGAGGTTATTCGTTTTTTGCACATGTTTAGTAGGAGTTGTCCGGTGTTCCAATTTCAGGTTCTTCCATGGGATCTGAATTTGGTTCTGAATGCTCTCTGCAAGGAGTTTTTCAAACCGCTATCATCCATGTCACCAGATGTACTGTCTTACTGGCCTTATCCAACAAGGGGCCATTCCTTATTACACATAAGGACAGATGGTTCTCAGAACGGTTCTGTTTTTCGTCCCTAAAGTGCCCATGGTCTTCCATGTGTACTGGGAAATAGGCCTTTCATCCTCCTGTCTGCAGCCTTCTCACTCTAAAGAGAAGGAATTGCACAAGTTGGATTTACAATGCGCCATTAGAACTTATCTTAAATGGATGGCTGCGTTGAGAAAGTCAGATGGTCTGTTTGTTCACTTGGAACAGACAAGCACAGTCAGAAGGCCCCTAAGGCCATCTTAGCTAGGAGGGTGCAGGCCTGCATTGCTAAGGCCAGTGTTACAGAAAAGAAGAAGCCTCCGGCTCTCATCAAGGCTCACCCCGCCAGGGCTGTGGCAACATCCTTGGCAGAGACAGGTGAAACATCGTTTTTTAGGGTTATGCAAGGCAACTGGGTGGTCTTCCGTACCTACGTTCAAAGGATTCCAAAATGGATGTTCAGAGTTCTGCTGACGCAGCTTTTGGTCACAGAGGGCTACGGGTAGCGTTTCACAAGAAATTTCTCAGTGCTTGCCTCTGGCATGTGGGGATAATATTCTCCTCCCTCTTCTGGGTACAGCTTCTTAGAACCCAGTTGTTGTGATTACTCATTGACAATGTGGAGTGCTACAGAAAAAAGAAATTTCTTCGTACTTACCGTAATTTCCTTTTCTGTTAGCTCCAACATTGTCAATGGGGCCCACTCAGGAGACTTGCTCCTGTGGGAGAATCATATCTGGTATGCCAGGAAGGATGTCCTGTTTGTTAAAATCCCCTACTATGTTTTCAGACATCCCTCTTTTGTTTTGCTGCGCTACACTCATATATAACAAAAATTAAAAATCGGAAAACATTTATTTTTCAATCAGTCTGCAACCGCAGGTTAACAGGTTTAGTGATAACTCTTGAGGGGTTTTCCTTGTTGCGGGTAGTCTCACTGCTTTCAGTTTTTACCTGAAATCTATGCATCATTGTGTTGGTCAGCTTCAGTTTTCCAGATGAGCGACTGGTATGGAGTCTTCCTTGTTGCCTGATCGTTTTCCTGCAGAGAGGACCAAATTGTCCAAGCCTTGTGTACAGCAGGGAGCGTTTCTTTCTCGGATGTCTGCCGTGAAGGTAAGACATCTTATTTACAGTGATAAGGAATGTTGCATACAAGTAATTGGTGATAATATAGGCAAGTCAGTAGTGACTAGGGAGTTGCTACTGCTTGGAATCCTCATGAGCCCAACATTCTAAAGTGTGGGCTGTGCCATTTCCCCTGGTAGGGGTGCACTGTACCCAGTTGTTATGATTACCTAATGACAATGTTGGAGTTAACAGAAAAGGAAATTACGGTAACTATGAAGAAATTTCTTCTTTCTGTTCTCTCCCGGGTTCTGCCTGAGAATAGGTATTGTATGTCTAGTGCACCTACAGCAACAAACAAATAAATACAGTCCCCACCGCTTATAACAGGCACATCCGTGCAAGCACATTCTGCCCATTATATGGGGTGGGCACTGTAACCATTTTCTGTCAGACTGCAATGCTATAGGATATAAAGAAAAGTCAGAACACTGATGTGAGTAATAAAATAGTATCTTAATTATTGAAACTGAAATATTATGTATGTCAGAGTCACTGATTACTGAGTCCAAAGTAGGATGTGTACAGAACTGCAGCTTAAACGCAAGCCGCAATTCAGCATCTGTACTGTACAGCTAAGACCAGATGCCTGAAATTGTACTGCGGCTTAAAACTGCTGCCCTCGTCCCTCATCGCTGAAGCTGACAGGACAGAAGGACCAAAGAAGTGACCCCCATATCACTGCAGTCATTTGACACACGAGGCTGCTAGGTGCCAGATTTGTAATCTACAGCCGAGTGCCGAAGTGTGAACTTGCACTATCAACACATATTAACTCCTGAGCAGTCTCTCCCTGGCTGACTGGGACCTGGTGAATGGTGCTAACTGGCAGCTAGTCTTATGGCAATTCTGGCTAATCTGCCTGCAATAGAAGGCGGGCATAGATCGCTATAAACAGTGATTTTTATGTTATACTGTATGGAATGGGAAAGTGGAAATTGTAATTTGTCCACAAAAAATGACTGCCTGTTAAGACACTGTAACTAAATGAATAACTGAACTGTCTCTGGACCCATCACTGTTTGCACCTTTCCTATTCTTTGGTTTCGATAGCATTCCATAGACTGCAGATGGGTGATTGACACTTAGGTACACACTTGAGGTGGGTGGGTTGGGGGATTGTGCTTGAGACTGTGAAAGTACCCAGCTATAATGTAGTTAGAGCTCCGTGCTTTGGTCAGAAGACTACAAGCCCCCTCGCCCTTGTGTCTGCCCTTGTTACAGATTCAACGTACGACTAACACACGCCAGTCCCACACAAAGCAAGATCACAGAGGCACCAGCCAATGTACCCTGTTTCTCATGTTTGTCCTGTACCTGGCGTATTGGAAGTGAGCTTGAAAGATGCACATCTGCAGCAGGGTTTGACATTTACTGCTGTTTGATATTTCATATATAACACATTTTATTTATGCATGGAACACCACATTGCATCTATTGATAATCCCCCGGCATACCAGTTTGGCTTTCCACGTTTGGCCAGCTGCCACCATTGTGGGACCCTTGCCACCATTAAAAGAGCAGTAGGGCAGTGCCCCCCCCCCCCGTATACAGTAGACACTATTTTTGGCCACCTGCAACACAAGAATGGGCATATAGAACAGACTGAATCCTGCAGGAACCCCCTGTTAGGCATGCAGCTCACACACATCGTGAAGCGTCAGCCCATGCTGCATCTGCTGTTTGTAGGGTTTTGGCAGAACGTTTTCGTGTCTTCACTGCCTTGTCTTGCTGGTTTAGACCTTTTTTTTTATTTTAAATATTTAAATAAAAGAAATTCTACTCTTCAGAAACTGAAAAAAAAGTCAGGGGGGTTGTCAGTGAAGTTCTATTAGGTAGCCTTATTATGCAAATGAAGATAGGAGTGGTTTTCGAGTAGGGCATAATCTACTATAGTACTGGGATTCTACACAGTTATTGAAGTTCTATTAGGTGGTCTTATTATGCAAATGAGGAAAGGAGTGTATTGTTTTTCCAGTACACTATTGTAATGCTTAAAATTGTTTAAGAATGTTTAATTGTTTTAATAGCTTCAAGGGTGAAAAGCATAATCTACGAACATACCAAATTTGCCAGCAGATAAAGGCCTAGAGGTCTAGCAAGTCTGCTCAAATGTGCAGCTAGCACCCCTTATTCTGCAGCTGCCCCTCCCTTCCATCCTTCCCCTTCATTTACCCTCCCCCTTGTCCTGTCCCATCCTCGTTTGAAGCAGTCCACTGTTCTACTGCATACCACTTCAGGAGGTAACGCATTCCACCCAGCCACCACCCTCTCTGTAAAAAAAAGTGTCTCCTCATCTTCCTCCTGAACCTTCCTCGCTCCAGTCTCATATCATGGCCCCTGGTGTCCCTCCCCTCCCTCCCTTACTTTGAACAGCCCCTCTGTACTTGTCTTGTTTATTCCTTTCATGTACTTAAATGTTTCAATCATGTCACCCCTGTCTCTCCTCCTCTCCTCCAGTGAGTACATGTTCAATTCCTTCAACCTCCTCTTGTATGATAAGTCCCCCAGCCCCTTGATCATCTTTGTCACTCTGCGCTGCACCCCCTCCAGTAACTTAATGTCCCTCTTCAGATATGGACGCCAGTACTGCACACAATACTCCAGGTGTGGTCTAACTAATGACCTATACAGTGGCAGAATCACCTCCTCCCTCCTCGAGGATATACGCCTTGCAATACAACCCAGCATTTTGTTGGCCTTTGCAGCTGCCTTCCTAAATTGTGCCGAGTTGTTCATTGACCCTGTAATGCGCACACCCAGATCCTTCTCCTCCTCTGTCTGGGCTAGCTGCACTCCCCCTAGCTGGTAACTCCTCTTTGGGTTCTTCATCCCAAAATGCAGCACCTTGCACTTTTTGGCATTAAAGCCCAGTTGCCAGGTGTCTGACCAGGTTTCAAGCTTTGTCAGATCATCCTGCAACCCCTGCCAGCCCCCTAGGTCATCCACCACTGCGCCTACCTTGGTATCATCAGCAAACAGACTGATCTTGCTCTTGATGTCCCATGATATGTCTGCAATGAATATCCCAAACAACACTGGTCCCAACATCGAGCCCTGTGGAACACCACTCGTCACTGCCCTTGGGTGTGAGAGCTCCCCATCCACCACCACCCTCTGTTGCCTTCCCTGCAGCCAGTTTCCTACCCATCTCACCAGCTTTGCACCCGCCCCTGTGCCTACTAACTTCCTTCCCAGCCTTCCATGTGGCACTGAGTCGAATGCCTTACTGAAGTCCAGATACAGGACATCCACTGCATGGCCCCTGTCCAGTTGCCTAGTTACCCAGTCATAGAACTCGACCAGGTTGGTTTGGCAGGATCTGCCACGATGAAGCCATGCTGTCTGCTGTCCTGTAGTCCTTTGGCCTCTAGGAGGGTCACCAGCCTCTCCTTCAGGATGGTCTCCATTAGCTTACCCATGATGGATGTGAGGCTCACTGGTCTGTAGTTTCCCGGTTCATCCTTGGGGCCACTCCTGTGGAGGGCCATCTGCTGTGGTATTAGGTATTCTGCACAGTATTGCAGTTCTATTAGTTAGCCTTATAGTGCAATCGAGTATGTGAAAAGGAGAGAGAGACATTTGACAGGAGGCTGCTCAAAAGTTGTTAACAGCTTTGTTTGTGTAAAAGGGAGGATTGGAGCTTTAATGGAAGCTGCTCAATCTAGCTATGGGTAATTCAAAGGGGTAAAGAAAATAGAGAAGAGGAAGAGAATGTGTAGTAATGGTAGAGGGGGAGGGGGAGGCTTGGGGGAGCATTGGATATCCCTCATGTAGAGGGGTGGGGGGTGCTGGTGGTTGAAGAGAGAATTGTGAAGGGTGGTAGCTGCAACAACTGTGGTGCATCAATCTTTTTCAGAATTCCGTGGAGGGTGGAGGGATGTTTAGTGTGCAACCAGTTATTGAAACTTAAAAACGAGATCAAGATTCTGCAGGAGGAGCTAAGACAGGCTGGAGGGGGTTACGTTCCAGCAGAGGGCAGAGGTAGGAGAGGAGCTGAGGGGGGAGGTCAGTTTGGGCCAACAGACTGGAGGAGGGGATCAGAGGAGGGGGTGCTGGGACAGGGGGACCCAAGCCAAGGGGCATTGTGTCGGGGGAACCCAGGTCGAAGGTAAGACGAAAACAGGAAGGAGGAGAAAGGGATTGGTAGGGGGAGGAGGAGAAGTGGTATCAGACAAGGAGTCAAAAGGAGGGAATGGGCTAGCATGAGGAAGGAAGGAAGAAGCAGGTGTAAGACAAGGGTCTTCAGAGAATCATTTCGCAGTTCTAGAGGGGAAGGAGGATGAGAGTGGGGGGCTGCACGGAGGAGGAACTGATAGTCAGGATGGAACTGGAGAGGGGGGAGATTCTGCAGGGGGAATTACAACGGGGCAGAAGGGGGAACTACTGTGCAGGAGAAGAGGAGTCAGGAGGGAGGGGTGGGGAGGAAGAGAAGCAGGCAGATGTAAGAATGGGTGGAATTTTAGTGCTGTGGGGACTCAATACTAAGAGGAGTCACATGGGGGAGCAAGGGGGAGAAGCATAGTCGCATTTGGGTGGAGGTCATGCCAGGAATGACAGCAGAAAGGGTGAGACAATCTGTGCTGAAATATGCTAGAAGGGGTAGGGTGAAACCTCATTTAATTCTACATTTGAGGACAAATGACCTGGCTGACAGGAAGATTGATGAAGTCTGGAGGAGGTTTGAGGAACTAGGACAATTATGTGAGGGGGCAGGAAGATCAGAAACTTTTTCAGAGATACTTCCAAGTGCTTAAGGTGAGCACAGCAAGAAAACTAAGAACAGAGGAATGTAACAAATGGCTAGAAACCTGGTGTCATGCCAAAGGGTATGGGCTGGTAGGGTGGGGAAGGACCTGGGAGGACAGAAGTCTCTACGCCAAGTATAGACTACACTTGAGTGAGGAGGGAAAGAAGGTGTTGAAACAGAGGTTGGATGATTACGTAGTAGAAGATGGGAAGTTAAACTGGGGGGTGGCAAATGGGCAAGAGGCATGCAGAGACCACAGGATGGGAAGTCACATGAGCTTATCCCCTATAACAAAGACAGGGGACTAAGAGCAAGTACTAGTGGAGTTGCTAGTAAAGGAGGGCAGGAGGGGAGGGGGGAAGGTGAAGGGGTGGATTGTGATCACCTTGAATGCTTGGAGCCTTGGGAAGAAAACTGCAGAGCTGCAGACTCTCATGGCAGAGAAGGAGGTGGACATGGCTGCCATCACCAAGACATGGAGTACCCAGTACAATGACTGGGACCTGTCAATACCGGGGTACAGGATATCCCGAAGGGATAGATTGACTGGAAAGGGGGGGGTGGCGCTGTATGTGAGAAAAGGTCTGAAGTGTGTATTGTGGATGCAAATCCAGGACTCCAACAATAGGGCTCTCAGGCTGGGAGTGGTGTACAGGCCGCCCTCTCAGACAGAGGAGTTAGACAGGGAACTAGCGGGACAGATCAGGAAGATCTGCAGGAAGGGGAATGTGGTGATCGTGGGGGACTTCAACCTGCCGGGAGTGGATTGGAGTGCCCCAACAACCAAGAATAGAAGAGAGCAGGTACTTCGGAATGCCTTCCAGGACAGCTTCCTGATGCAAATGGTCAGCGAACTAACCAGGTTAGGGAATACCCTTGACCTCGTGCTAGCAAATGGTGAGGGAACTGAGGATGTAAAAACCACTGGCGAAGGGCGACCACTACTCAGTATGGTTCACGTTGAATATCGATAGGGAAGGAGTGGAAACCAGCACAAGGGTGCTGGACTTCAGGAGGACCAACTTCGGAAGGATGGGGGAAGTAGTAAAAGGGTACCTGGCTAGAATTCAACCTAGTATGGGCACTACCCAGAGGTGGGAGCTGATAAAGCTATGGATAGTGGAGGCAACCAGAACCTGCAGCAAGGCCCAGTGCAAGAAGACAAGGGCAAAGAAGCCTAGCTGGGTGACCAAGGGAGTCATGGAAAAGCTAAGGAAGAAAAGAGCCACCTTTAGGAGGTACAAAAAAACAGGGAGGGGGGAAGATAGGGAGGAGTACCTGAAGGAGTCAAAGGAGGTGACAAGGGCAATAAGGGCAGCCAAGGCATCTAAGGAGCTCAGGCTGGCACGGGCATTGAGGAGGGAGAGAAGGACTTCTTCAGGTACATCAGTGAGAAAAAGAGTTGTAAGGACCATATAGTAAGTATTAGGAAGGGAGGTCATGAGTGGAAGCTGGGGGTGGGGGTGGGAAAGGCAGAAGTGCTAATTGACTACTTCTGCTCGGTATTTATGAAAGAGAAGGGGGAGTGATACCCAAGGGGGGAGGAGGCCAGGAAAGGAAGGGGAGGGTGTGATGGATGGGGAAATCACAGAGGGCAGGGTCTGGAGGGCTTGAGGGCACTGAGGGTGGACAAGGTGCCAGGGCCAGATGGTATTCACCCCAGGGTACTGAGGAGCTGGCAGAGGTTCTGTCAAGGCCTTTAGCAGACCTATTAAGTGCCTCACTACACTCAGTGTGTGTACCCGATGATTGGAGGGTAGCACATGTGGTGCCCCTTCACAAGAGGGACACAAGGATGAACTGGGGAACTACAAACCGGTGAGCCTCACATCAATTGTGGAAAAGCTGATGGAGACTATTCTGAAGGAGAGGCTAGTGTCCCTTCTGGAGGCCAGTGGGCTGCAGGATGGCAAGCAGCATGCCTTTGTCACTGGCAGATCCTGCCAGACCAACCTGGTGGAATACTATGGCTGGGTAACTAGACAATTGGACGGGGGCATGCAGTGGATGTCCTGTACCTGGACTTCAATAAGGCCTTCAACTTTGTGCCGCATGGGAGGCTAGGAAGTAAGCTAGAAGACACAGGAGTGGGTGCGAAGTTGGTGAGGTGGGTTGTGAACTGACTTCAGGGAAAGCAGCAAAGGATGGTGGTGGGTGGGGAGCTCTAATCCCCAAGGGCAGTGACGAGTGGTGTTCTGCAGGGTTCGGAGCTGGGACCAGTGTTGTTTGGGATATTCATTGTAGACATATTGGTAGGCATCAAGAACATGAATCTGTCTGTTTTCTGACAACACCAAGATGGGAGTGATGGTTGATGACCTAGGGTGATGGCAGTGGTTGCAGGACGATCTGGTAAAGCTGGAAGCCTGGTCGGACACCTGGCAACTGTGGTTCAGTGTCAAAAAGTGCAAAGTGCTGCATTTTGGGGCAATAAACCCAAAGAGGAGCTACCAGCTGGGGGGTTTGCAGCTAGCCGTGACAGAGGAGGAGTGGGATCTAGGGGTGATCATTACAGGATCAATGAACAACTTGGCACAATGTAGAAAGGCTGCTGCAATGGCCAGTAGAATTCTGGGATGCATTGCAAGGGGTATATCCTCAAGGAGGGGGGAGGTGATTCTGCCACTGTATAGATCTCTGGTTAGACCACACCTGGAGTACTGCATGTAGTACTGGTGCCTGTACCTGAAGAGGGACATTATGTTATTGGAGGGGGTGCAACGCAGGGTGACAAATATGATCATGGGCTGGGGGACTTATCATACGAGAAGAGGCTAAAAGAGTTGAACATATACTCACTGGAGGACAGGAGGGACAGAGGGGCTATGATTGAAACCTTCAAGTACATGAAAGGAATAAATAAGATTGGTACAGAAGGAGTTTTCGAAGTAAGAGAGGGGAGGGACACCTGGGGCCATGATATGAGACTAGAGGGAGGAAGGTTCAGGAGGGAGATGAGGATACACTTTTTTTACAGAGAGGGTGGTGACAGGGTGGAACACGTTACTGGTGGAGGTGGTATCCAGTAGAACAGTGGGCTGCTTCAAAGGGCCTGGGACAGGGCAAGAGGGAGGTTCACGGGAAGGGGG
The DNA here is from genome assembly GCA_016271365.2 of Neoceratodus forsteri. Taxonomy (NCBI): domain Eukaryota; kingdom Metazoa; phylum Chordata; order Ceratodontiformes; family Ceratodontidae; genus Neoceratodus; species Neoceratodus forsteri. The sequence continues at coordinate 334,438,235 of CM028137.1, read as the reverse complement.
ATGGGAGGGAGGGCAGCTGCAGAATAAGGGTTGCTAGCTGCACAATCGAGCAGACTCTATAAGACCATTAGGCCTTTATCTGCTGACAATTTTCATATGTTCATATGAAAGAGCAAGTGCAACTTCGTCTGCAGCTAGTTATCTGATTACTTGATAGTATCAGTGGTAAAAGTTTGAAGTTTCATAGGGCTGGCTGGTATCAGTGCAAATTAAGCACTTTGCAGGGCAAAAGGAAAAACACAGATGTGTTGCTGTGTTAGAAATAAGATTTATCGTACTGAACAAAACAAACCCCAGCATAAGACTTCCCTTGCTAAAGAAAATAAACAAATGATTGAACTGCTGCCTGGTCAAAAGGAAAGGGCAGTCATCTAAATGCTGGGGGTGGGGTTGGGGGGATAGTATAGAAAAAGGGGAGTGTTATGTTATTTTCAGATAAAATGCCCAAATGTCACCTGATATTCAGTGCAATACACTAGAATTTTTTCCTAAAATTATAGCCCTGCTCAGGTGCGTGCGGTATGAATAAGACCCTTGGTAGTCTGTGATTCTATGGCTGCTGACATTTCCACAGAACTTGCATGATGCCACAGAATACATGTTGTTCCACACAAAATTTATTGCTTTGTTGCTCTAAGTGACTTTTCATCAAAATAGGCAATTTTCCCATAGTGCCTGGCTCTCTTCCCCCTCCTCATTTATCTTGAAGCCACTTACCTAAGCACAGCATACAGTTCCGTCGATGAATAGCAGGACTGTATTCTGCCATAGAAATTAGTAATTTGTGACCCAGGAATGTGTAAAAAATGCCACAGAAGCCTGGGAGCCCTGCTGCAAAAATCTGTATCGAAGTGCTACGAAGCACCAGGGCCCCAGGGTATGTGCAGAAATGTTCAAGTTTAGTCTGGGAGGACTTTGGAGTAGTGGTTTGAGAACAAAGCGAAACAAGGAGACCTAGATTTGAATCCCAGAATTGCCACTTACTCACTGAAACAGTTTTTTTTTTTGTATAATTTAGTATGCTTTCCCCTCTGCCAGCTAGCCCCTGTAAATCATACCTACTTACCCAGCCCATTGCCCTCCTTTATCAGGACTTACCTCTCCTCCTACGTAGAACCTGGCTTACCCTCCAGGGCAGGGTCATTGGGAAGGGGTTGTACCCCCACCAGAGACTCACTTGGTGCTTCTAAGGAGAATACCATGGTCGGCGATGTGGGGCCTGTAGTGGGGGGCAGACATCCTCCTTCATCAGCTGGTGTTTTCCTGTTTACTTCCCAGCCCTGGAGGACTCTGAGAAGAGCTCCCAATGTGCATGCATTGTATGTCAGAGTATATCTGCGTCCTCCCTCCAAACTCTCCGGCTCCAGCTTGCACTGCCACCTGTGGTCACCCAGGTGGCAGTAGCATAGAGGAGTCTGACCTTCCTCCATCCCCGAGGTGGAGGGCGTCCTCTAGGATGCTCAGCTCACCTTCCTTGGCCAGTTCTTTAATGGCTTGTTCCTGAACCCAAGTCATTGGTGTTGCGAGCAGTAGTGCTACCGCTGCCCTGGTTGGCCGCCACTGAAACCAAAGTTGTCTTGAAGGCAGCCCTGCCTCCAGGGTAGCACTTCACAGCTGCACTTATTCTTTTTGCAGCTAAGTCCCTTCTCCTATATGTTTACTAGTCTAACTCCATGTCGCCATGGATCACCACTGTAGTGAAATTCCCCTTGGTTACGATACAAAATATGGCGATTATCTTGAATTGATCCAAACCGAAGGTCTCTTCTTTATCAGGCTGCAGACCTTTCCACCGTGTCACCAGTGAGGCACAGCTCTTCGGGTGTAGAGATTAAAGCCTTGCCTGGGAGGCAGCCCTAACTGCAGTGTTTACTTGGAGGCAGGGCTGCCACCAAGGTAACTTTGGTTTACTTTTTCTGCCTCTTGCAAGTCACTTACCCTTGCTGACTTTAAGATTTTTATGATTTCAGACAGTCAGAAAGCATCAGCACAGCACAGCATAGTAGGGAGCAGAGTAAGGCAGATAGGATGTTGAGGTGCATACAGTAGAACAGAGAATCGCCGGCGGGAAAAATTAGGTGCTCCTACCTGCTACCACTATATAGGTTTATCCTCACATGGAGTACTGTGTGCAGTTAAAAGTTCGCAAAAAGAAGGACAGGGACAGAGTGGGAGCAGTGAATAGGAGGGTAACCTAGATGTTGCAGTAATAACAGGAAAGGACATTCAAGGAGAGGTTGGCAGATTTGAAAATGTACTGTACATGCTTCAAGGCAAGAAGGAAGAGGGGGACATAACTAAAATGTACAGATACCTCCATGGGGTAAATCAAGTGGATGGGGGAATTGTTCATATTTAAGTGGGAATAGAAACTCCATAGGCAGCTCCATGAAGCTGGTTACAAACTGAACTGTAAGATGGTATTTTTATCATGACTACAGTCAACATACACCTCTTAGAAAATATTTATGGTACCTGCAGGACAGAAATTTATCTGATCCCAAGCAGTTATGGTTACAAATAAATGCACATCTAAAAGGTAGTGCTAGCTCTGCTGAATGTGACAGTGACTGATGGGAAGCTAGTTCTGTCCATGAGGGTGCCCCCAAGGAACCTACTGAAAACTGTTGCCCCATTTCCCTGCTTAGCCCATTGGCCAAAATACTTGAAAGGCTAATTTACAGCCAGCTGCAGGAGTATCTGGAAAAGTACTGTCTTTTGGCAGACAGGCAGCATGGCTTTAGGAAACACCATGGAGCAGGAACAGACACAGCATTGGTCCAGTTGTCTACCGATGTGCTAAGTGCTGTGGATAAAGGGCAAGCAGCTGGTGCTATCTTTATTGACCTAACCAGAGCTTTTGATTTGATTGACCAGTCCTTCCTTTTACAGAAATTAAAGCTGCTTGGTTTTGATTATCTAGCTCATAACTGGTTCTCTCATTACCTAACAAAAAGATCTCAAATGGTTAGTGAAAGGGAGTCCAGTCTACACAGGCACTGATAAAAGATGGGTTTCTGCAAGGGTCCATCAAGGGTCCCCTGCTGTTCTCTCTTTATCAATGATATGCTTGGGAACTGTGGTGTGGCTAACTTATTAGTGTATGCTGATAACACCGTCTTGTACAGGTGGTCTGGTGATGTCTCCCAACTTGGTAGCCTGCTTGCTAATGACTTCAGATCATCAGAGGAATGGTTCGCTATAAATAAATTAGTCTTGAATACCAGGAAAACTAAAGCCATCCTGTTTGGTCCTAGTCACCTTGGTCCCTCTAAGCAGCATCTGTTGCCTTGACCTCAGGGCTGTAATTGAAGTGGCTAACTCTATTAAATAACTTGGAGTATATATGGACCAGGATGTCTCGGTCCACGTAGGTCATGTCACAAAGTGACTACACCAGAAAATTGGTTTCCTTTACTGGCTGAGCAGTTATCTAATAACTCCAGGCTAGCTGTTGCCAACAGTACTCTACTCCTTGTTCTGTTGTAGGGTGCTCCACTTTTCAGACCATGAGGAGTATAGAGACATATAAAGCTGAAGGTCCTCTACAATAAAAATCAGTAGATTTGTTGTTATTGCTTCACCCAGGGAGCGCCGTTGTGATGTATTGCACTCATTAAATTGGCCCTCCTTTGAAGGATGATACCATTATCCTCTCCTGTGTCTAGCGTACAAACTTAAAAGAGGTCCCCCCCCCAGCCTCATTGATGTATTGGCAATTAAGCCTGCCAGGGAAATACTCCGGTCTTCCAGTTGTACGCTACTCGTGGTTCCGAGAACAAGGTCCCGTGCAAGCGAAAGATCATTTGCCCACTAGGCTACTTATCCATGGAATGCTTTACCTGCACCTCCTTCAGAGTTCTTCCTCCCTTGGTAATTTTAAGAAATGACTAAAGACTTTTGTCCTTGAACCTCTGTCCTCTGTATTTGTATTAGATGATTCATACCTGCTTGTTGAATCTGTATAAACACAGACCTGTCTCCTGTGTTCCCACTTTGTGTGTATTCCAATGTCGATAACTCTGCAACCCTACAATTTCTTTATTATTCCTGATTGCACTGCTTGTTGGACATTGTATGCTGTTTTGTTATTCTGTGTTTCATGTAATTAATTCCGGGTAGCCCCTGAAATAGGGGACGTTTAGCCTCAGTAGGCTTACCTAGTCATCAAAATTTAATAAATAAATAAATTAGATTTGGTCTGCTTGGAAACAATCTAACCTGTTTATACAGCTAGCAAGCTTGTGGATTAACAGTATTCCTAGTAATCAAAAAGATCAACCCATCTCTCAGTTGTCCAGATACTAAGTGGTTGTGTGCTGCTGTGAGAGAATAATTTTTTTATTTATTCGTGACAATTTTGGATAACACCTTTGAGCAAACAGTGCTCTTTTACAAAGGTTCCACATCATGGACAATGGACAAGTATAGACTAGAACAGGCAGGTAGATAACAGTTAATAAATTACATTCTAGGAGCGTGGATATGTTGTTCATCCACACTCTTTGGCATGTCCCTTTCCTTTAAATGTTGCCAGAAGTCTTCAAGCTGGCTCCTCCCACCCACTCAGGTGGTATAACTCTCGGCTCCACCCCATGACTCCAGATCTTCCTTTCCGCTGGAAGATTCAGGTTCCCTCGTGCTAACTCTAGCAATCGTAGGCCTTGGCTTCGCAATGTCGTATTTTACCGCATTTATCTCTTAAATTCGTTCGAACTGTCGATTCCGATAATAGTGTATTGAATATGGAGGACAAGTCGCTCCCCGGATTTCACCAGTGTTCATGCAGCCAGAAAATGTTGCGCACCTATCCCCACCTTACCTGTGTGTACTGCTTAGGTGTCAGTCATGACACCACCACCTGCACCTTTTGCTTAGCTTTCCATCCTAACGTTTTGGATGAACGCATGGCATGCCTTAAGCTGGGGAGACCGGAGAAAAGGAACCTGCTGGTGAAATCGAAGGAGGCGAGGTGGGTGGTTTCTGCGGCCGTGGGATCCGCCAAACAGCTAGAGCAGATGAAGACTTTTGAGGAAGAAGCTGCTCAGGCTTTGGCCAGCCAAAGTTTTTTCGTTCCTCTCAGCCTCGGCTCCACCTTCTCCGGTTCCTTTAGGGAGTTGTGCCAGTCTCTCCCCACCAGGGGTGAGGCGCCCTCGGGCTTGCACTCCTCCCGCCCTCACAAGAGGGACAAGGATCTGAAGTCTTCCTCCAGAAGACACTCCTGGGACCGAGAGAGGTCCAAGTCCCAGGAAACGGCTGTCTCGACTTCGGTCAAGATCGCTTCCTCGGCTGCCGGCTTCACAGATCTTCCATCTGGCCAGGCGGACACCGAGGCATCGGCTGAACTGGCCAAGATTTTTCTCGAGCCGATCGAGCCACTTTCGCTGACTCCAGTCGACGATTCTCTAGAGAGGACACCGATCCTGTCTTTCCCCGATCACGAGACACCTCCATTTTGGCGCCCATGTGTGCAGTGTATATGCTGCCGTTAGGAGCGATTATTTGGGGGTACGGTTTGAGTTTTCACTGCTATGTAGATGATACTTAGCTGTATATGTCCTTTGTGCCAGGCCAAGATGCTGCCATTTCGGTCTTTAACAAAACTGTCTAGCCGAAATCCAGGACTGGATGAATGTGAGTTGGCTGCGGTTGAATCCAGAGAAAACTGAGGTGTTGGTTGTGGACCCAGGTCGCCAGGAGGCAGGTTTGTTGGCGGGATCACCCTTGGGTTTATGGCTTGGGGGTGTTCAGCTAACTACCTCAGACCGTGTGCGGAACCTGGGCATTGTGTTTGATAACTGTTTGACACTTAAATCTCAGGTGTCGGCAGTTGTCAAAGCCTCTTTTTACCATCTGAGGAACAACGCCCGGGTGAAGCACCTGGTTCCTCCTGACGAACTTCCTACTTTGGTCCACGCCTTTGTTACCTCCCACCTTGACTACTGCAATGCCCTTTATCTTGGGCTACCGCGGGTTGAAATTTGCCGCCTGCAGCTAATGCAGAATGGCAGCCAGGCTATTGACTGGTTCTTCCAGGGCCAGTCATATAATGCCTGTGCTCCGCGGACTGCACTGGCTGCCAGTATGCTGGTGAATCACCTTCAAGGTCGGTTTGCTGACCTATAAGGCCCTACACGATCAGGGACCTGGTTACCTAAAAGATCTCCTTTGTCCCTACTGTCCCTCCTACTGTCTCTGATCCACTGACGAGGGATTGCTGGAGATTCCCAGGGTTCGTTTAAAGACATCTGGGGCCAGAACTTTTAGTTTTATGGCCCCAACCCTGTGGAATTCTCTACCTCGTCAGGTGCGAGATTGCCCGACTGTCCAAAGTCTTAAGGGGGCGTTAAAACATTTATTTTTAGCCTTGCATATAATGATTTTTAATGTTGCTGCCTTGGATACATTTTTAACATTGTTTTAATTATTTATTGATTTTTATTATGTTATGTACAGGCACCTTGGTTTTGGAAAGGCGCCTTTTACAAATAAAGTTTGATTTGATTTGATTGAGGGAATTGAACCGGAACCTCTATTTTCCCCGAGTCCGGTTTCCCCCGATCGACCTAACCGACCCTGTCGGTCTCGATCGAGGACTCTGTCTTCTTCGACTGGAAAATTGAAAAAAGGCCACCGGCATTCAAAAAAGAAGCACTGCCACAGATCCTCATCCTCCTCGGACGAGGAGAGGCTTCAATGGAAACTCCGTCGACGCTATGAGGAGCTCATATGGCAACAGTTGATTTTGGCCGGGCAGAAGCCGGCTATGCCGTCCACCCTGGCCATTACTTGGCCTGCACCTCCAGGGTGTACACCGACCCCTCCGGAACCAAAGGCTTCGGTTCCTCCACCTGGCGGGCCGGTCCATATTCTGGCTAGGCCCATACCGGTCTCGCTACCTATTAGGGTGGAGCCACCGCCTAAGCAGCTCCCCAGTGGGGCTCCCTCAAAAGAGGCCCATCCAGACACCGGGCTTCCCCAACGTCTGTCCATCACAGTTACTCTAGATTGCCCTCGGCGGATCAAAGGGGACATGGGCGGGAGACTGCTGTACCCAGACTCTTCAGATTCGGATACCACTGGTTTGCACTCCCATCCTGCTGATGAGGAGTCACTCTCGACTGCCTTGGAGGAAGGTCCCTCCTACTTTCAGGGCATTCTTCACCTTATCTCTGATTCAACCGGGTTGCCCTTGGAGTCCATCCAGGAAAAAGTCGGAGTACCCACTTATGAATATCCTTAAGAGAGAGGATACGCTGACGGAGGCCTTTCCAATAGCGGAAGCTATTACTGGTCCAGCCCTTGAGCTTTGGCAGCATCCAGCTTCCTGCCCAGCACCGTCTGCCCATATGGCCCGTAGGTATGCGGTGCCTATGGGATCCCTGCCGGGATTCATGGAATATCCTTGGCTGAGAGCCTGGTGACTGCTACCATCTTTAGACGTACTGGTAGCTCAGCCGACACCGACCGACCTCCGGACAGGGAGTCCAAGAACATGGACCACTTTGCCCGTAAGGTCTACACAGCCTCTTCCTTGGGCCTTCGTCAGGTCAGTTCAGCTGTAATCATGGCACACTTCTCCCATGCCCTCCTTGGGTCATTGGATGAAATACTTCCTCACCTCCCCACGGACATGCAGACCACGGTCAAGCAAGTCCGTGATCAGGGCCGCACTGTTGCCAAACAGCAGCTCCAGATGGCCCTGGACATCGGGGATTCTTGTGCCCACTCTTTAGCAGCCGCAGTGGCCACCTGCCGCAGGGCTTGGCTGCGGTTATCCTCCTTTCCGGCGGATACCCAGCACAAGTTAGCTGATGTGCCTTTCCTTGATACCGGCTTGTTCAGCCCAGGAGTGGCAGGCCACCTTCAGCATATTGAACAGTCCAGTGCTACCTTGGACGCCACTTCTGCTAAGGGTTCCTCAGGCAAGAACCAGAAGAAGAGGAAGAGGAAGCCTTTTCGGCAGTCCCTCCACTGTGGTCAGGCAGCCCTCCTATCAAGGAGGTCAGCAGCAGCAGCAGGCTCAAGCTTGGTGCCCTAGGCCCAAGCAGGGCCCTCAACAGCCCTGTAAAGGAGGCCGAGGCGCTAGTCCAGGAGCTTCCTCCTCCTCCTCTAAGCCTGCTCAGTGACGGGTTGGGGGTTGCCACCCTTACACCCGTCACGCCTGCCCTGGGTCCTCCCGTGGGGGGTCGGATCCACCACTTTCTTTCCGCCTGATCCGATATCACTTTGGACAGATGGGTTCTAGAAGTGATAGGGCAGGGACTGCCTCGGAATTCCAGCAGTACCCACCCAGCTGAGCCCACGGCCCTCGGGAGGAAAGGATCTCAGCTCGCACGCAGTCGGCTCTTCGAGACGCTATAGCTCAGCTCCTCCACAAGGAGGTGGTAGCTCCAGTGCCGAATCTGCCTGTAGACCCAGGCTTCGTATCCAGATACTTCCTAGTGCCCAAGCAGACGGGGGGTTGGCGCCCCATCCTAGATCTCCACGACCTGAATCAGTATCTGAGGTCTCGCACCTTCTGGATGGTAACTCTGAACCAGATCGTACCATCCCTGGAGTGAAACATATGGTTTTGTTCACCGGATCTACAGGACGCATTTTTTCACGTCCCAATCCGTCTGTCCCACCAGCGGTTCCTCAGCTTCAGGGTCGAAGGGACCCTGTACAAGTTCCAAGCCATGCCGTTCGGCCTTTTATCAGCGCCTCGGGTCTTCACCAAATGCATTGCAGTGGTGGCAGCCCATCTTCGGTGTCGAGGAGTTTGAATTTACCCTTATCTTGACGACTGGCTCCTGGCGGGTTCCTCCCTTCAGGAGGTGGAGAGATGCAGGGACCTGGCTCTCAGAACCTGCTCTCAGTTTGGCCTCCTGATCAACGAGGCCAAGTCGGAACTTGTGCCATCTTAGGTGATGGGCTTCATCGGGGCACAGCTCGACTCTCGTCAAGCCAGAGCTCGGCTCCTGGAGGACAGGGCGGAGGTTCTTTCCTCCTTTGCCCGATCATTTCTGGTTGAGCTCTTGCACCCTGCCCAGGACTTTCTGTGCCTTCTGGGTTACGTGGCGGCATGCACCTCAGTGGTCCGTTTGGGCCAGGTGGCAAATTCACCCCCTTCAATGGGAGCTGGCCACCCAGTGGACTCAGCGCCACGGTCATTTCAACCAGCTGATCACTGTAACCCAGAAAATATGGGACGCTCTCCAATGGCGGACTGCCCCAGAAAGGTTGCAGGAGGGGATCCCGTTTGTCCGCACTGAGCCGACGGTTGTTCTCATGACTGATGCCTCTCTCATGGGCTGGGGAGCCCACATGGGGGACAACAGGGCCCATGGGTACTGGACCCCCGAAGAGTCCTGATGCCACATCAACCTGTTTGAGCTCACAGCAGTCAGACTGGCACTGTCAGCATTCGCTTCTCAGTTCCGGGGTCAAGTGATTCAAGTCCAGACGGACAATACCACGACCATGTACTACCTCAACAAACAGGATGGCACGCATTCCCGTCTGCTGTGTAAGGATGCGCTCCGCATCTGGACCCTGGTCAGCCGGTTGGAGGCAGATCTCCTAGCCATCCATGTGGCAGGAGTCTCGAACCAGCGGCGGATGCTCTCAGCCGCATAGGCCAGACATCCCACGAGTGGTCACTCCATCCAGAGGTAGCTTACAGTCTGTTCTCCTGTTGGGGCAAACCGTTGGTGGACCTGTTTGCCTCCAGGGAGAATGCCAAGCTGAGTCTGTATCATGCCCGCCCCCTCAGCAGGGCTCGCTGCAGGGGGGTGCCTTTTCGAGGCCGTGGACCCCAGACCTCCTCTACGCCTTCCCTCCTTTTCCCTTGATCCACAAGGTGTTACTCAAGGTGTGGAGGAACAAGATGAAGGTGATTCTGGTAGCCCTAGATTGGCCGCGCCAATTCTGGTATCCAGATCTCCTCAGCTGCAGGCCTCCGGAGCGGCTTTGTACACGCCCGGACCTGATATCACTGAACCAGGGGAAGGTATTCCATCCGGAACTTCAGTCTCTGCACCTCACAGCCTGGTACCTGAGCAGCTAGAGTTCCAGGCTCTGGGTCTTTCACAGGATGTCTAGACTGTGGTGGAGGCATCTAGTAAGGAATCGATTAGGAAATGTTATGCCTTCATATGGAAAAGGTTTTCCATTTGGTGTCAGGGTAAGAGTCTGGACCCCTTATCCTCCTCTGTGGCTAACATTTTAGACTACCTTTGGTCTCTCTCCAAAAGGGGTCTACGGTCATTGACCCTTAGGGTGCATCTGGCAGCCATTTCTGATTACTGGGCGCGGGCCTGTCAGCCGACATTGGCACAGGCGACAGTGGTCAGGCGCTTCTTCAAAGGCCTGGATCACATATCCCCTCCGGTGCGTGAACCTCCACCTCCATGGGATCTCTTACTGGTTTTGGCAAAGCTCATGGGCAAGCCATTCGAACCCATGCACAAGTGTGAGCTCTCACACTTGTCGTGGAAGACGGCCTTCCTGGTGGCTATCATGTCAGCCAGAAGGACAGGTGAGCTCCAGGCACTTTCGGTGGACTCCCCTTATCTGGTCTTTCACAGGGACAAAGTTCTCCTATGCCCCCACCCAAAATTCCTTCCAAAGGTGGTCTCAGAGTTTCACCTTAACCAGGTGTTGACTCTTCCAGTTTACTACCCTAATTACACCTCAGATGCCGAGTACAGGCTCCATACCTTGGACCTGAGACGAGCTCTCTCCTATTGTAAGGAAAGAACTGCGGAAATTCGTGGAGAGGTCCGCCAGCTGTTTGTCACCTACGCCGAAGCTGCTTCTGGCAGACCTGCAACCAAATGGACCATTGCAAGATGGATCACATCATGCATAGGTCTGTGCTATGAGTTGGCGGGCAAGGAGCCTCCCAGAGGGTTAAGAACTCATTCTACCCGCCATACTGCTGCATCGGTGGTTGCTTCCAGGGACATCCCTATCCAGGAAATCTATCGGGCTGCTACCTGGAAGTCACCTTTATTTCCCACTACCGCATCGACCTTGAGTCACGTCGGGATGCTGGCTTCGGGGCCTCGGTTCTCCAATCTCTGTTTCCTAAGTAGGGACTGTGCACCTTGCCTCCCTCCTCCCAGAGAACTGCTACGAGTCTGCCAAAGAGTGTGGATGAACAACATATCCACGCTCCTAGAAGAACAGGTTACTCACCTGTAACAGTAGTTCTAGGAGTGGTATATGTTTTCATCCATCACCCACCGACCTCCCCGGCTTTAAGGCGCACAACCAGCCTTCCAGCGGCTAAGATCTGTCGTCATGGGGTGGAGCCAGTTATACCACCCGGTGGGTGGGAGGAGCCAACTTGAAGACTTCCGCAAGATTTAAAGGGAAAGGGACATGCCAAACAGTGTGGATGAACAACAAATACCACTCCTAGAACTACTGTTACAGGTGAGTAACCTGTTCGTACATGAGCTGTCAGTGGCTTTGTCCAGATTAAGACAAGACAATAGAATTAATAACAGGTAAAACATTACATAATGCATGAGCTGCCAAAGGCTTTGTCAGGATCAACGTGAACAGAAGCAATGGTGCAATGTCGCTAGACATTATACAAAGAGAACCTGGGGTGGTTACAATGGAAATGAATTAGAAATGTGAATAAAGCACTACCTAGTAGTGTTCCCACCATGTGGTGGCAGCCAACTTAATGAGATGGACTATGTCTGTCGTGAAGAGAGTCCAAACTCTGGTGCTTAATAAGTGCCATTGGATATACCCATATCAATTACCCCAGCAGCAGCATCAAGCTCGACCTGGTATGGAAAGGCTGGTAGGAAGTCACTTCTGAGACATGGTGATCAGACATATACACTCCTAATGCACATATAGAAAACATCGATGGGGGAAAAATACACAACCACTAAGGAGAAGTTACAGGAGCACTTAATAACATTTTTTAATCCCCCTCCTCTGATTCTGTATCGTTTGTTCCTCCTCTGGCATTAATGTCCCCTTTGATTTTATTGAGGTGACCCGTCTCCCTCCAAATGGAGCTCCAAAAATGCTTCACAGAATCTGAAGCCTGGTTTGCAGAGCACAAGTTGGTGCTAAACTACTAAAAAAAAAAAGGTTGTGATCTTTGCACACCATCAGAACAAACGAGCAACAGCTCCCCTTACTATCCAAAACTCCCTCAACACTGCCCCACGATCGGGTTTCGTCGTTCAAGTACCCTGGCATCACCCTTGATTCTGCACTCACTTATAGTAACCATATTCACGCTCTCTGCTCAGCTATAAATTCCCGAATTGGCCTGCTGTATAGACATAAAAGGTGCCTCACCCCTGAAGCACTCATACTGGCGGTCACCTCCTCAGTGCTCTCTCTGGTAGACTACGGCATTGTCCTCTATGGCACCACCAGCAGTACTGCTCTTAGCAGGGTCAAGGTTGCCCTTAACAGAGCCTGCCATTTGGTGACTGGGTGTGACAGAATGACACATACATGTGACCTCTACCAGATCTCCAACTGGCTGAACTTCGAAGGGAGACTTCGTTACCACACCTACCTCCTTGCTAAAAAGGTTCTCTCGGGCTAGCCCCACCTGGCCTTCACATACTGCTTCAACCTGCCCCCCGCCTCCAGATCACTCATCTCTCAACTCGAGCACTTTTGACAGTCCCCCCGGTGTAGGACCTCACTGGGTCAACGTGCCTTCTACTATATAGCGCCACTTTGGATAAACGATCTACCTCCCAAAACTGCATCTATACAGAAGATCGGCCACTTTAAGTCTAATCTCAGAGAGGTGATCATTACCTCCAATAACTGTGATTGCCCCTGACCAGCACCCCGGTTAGGTAGCCAGCCCCCCTCCAGCACCGCCCCCGACCATTCCACTTTCCCAACCACCTACATTATTCATCATCCTTATGTGTCGATGTGCTGCTCTAAACACTCAATTTTCTGTTGATACTGCCTCCTGATTTTGTTCCCTCCGTTTTTATTTTACTATACTGACTCTGGGAAACTTACCCTTTGCAATGTTTCTTCTGTAACCAGTGTATTGTGTATTTACATTGTGTTTGCAGTGTTCTCTCTCCCTTTGTTGTTATGCTATTCCCTACCTATGTTAGACTGTTACGTTCAACTCCCTTGTTATTATCCTCACCATGATGTGGAGCCTTTGTAAAGGAGTATCTGACTCAAAGGGTTGAATTCTGATCTCCATAATAAAATAAATAAATGAGGTGTTTCTGTGGTTCTGCCAGTTCAGAGAACAAATAAGTTTTCCAGGAATAAAGTACCTTTAGTCTGGATGGGAGCTGAAGGGAATGAGAAACTCCCATTCCCTCAGAAACAGGCACACAGAGTCAAACGTTTAGCATGCTGCCTGGTTACAAAACTGATGTCTGGGAACAAGTAACTTGCCATTCTGTCAAAGAGTTGTAGGGTGTCCTTCCTCTTTGCATGTGTCAGGACACTATCTCATACATGAACTCCAGTGATGGGGATCAAGATAGTTCTATGCAGTTCAGGATTTGATGGCCTCCTCAGTGTAAAGTGGTAGATCTTAAGTGTTTCTGTTAGATCTAAGTTCAGGGACGTTTTTAACATGTCCAGCATGTAATTTTGTAGATCTAAACCCTCAATTCCCTCTATTTACACCTAGGAGACTGGGGTTTGCTGACCGGGCACCATTCTTTAAATGTTCTAATTGCATGCAGAAAAGCTTTCTTTCATGGACCAGTCCTGAGGGTAGTGGCTGCCAGCTCCCCCACTGTGTCTGTTGCCGATTTCATATTGGCTTGGAGTATATCCTTTCAGTCTCAGTGTTAAGTACCCTTGAGCTGAATGAGTTGATTTTTTTTTTTTTTTTTTTTTTGATAAATATCTGCAGTCGCTCGCTGTCGATCTTTATTCAACTCCCATCGTCGCTGAGAGGAGGACCACATTGTTGGGTCTGAATCCTCAAGAGTCAGTGTAGTTGCACCTCCTTTTGACGTTCGAGCTAGCTGCTTGCCACTCTTTTGTCTGGGGTCTTGTTGCTGATTCTGCTTCAGCTGAACCATTGTCAAATCCATCAGGAGAGGTCTCATTTTGAAATTACAAGCATGTACTATCGACGGGTTTAACTTTTATAAAAGAAAAAACGGTTTAAAGTTCTAAAGAATGAGTTTGTTTGCATGTTGATAAGGAGTCACACCCAAAGTGCCTGTCTCAGTTGGCTGCCAGCTCTACTCCCCTGAAATAACATCCCAAAGATGATTAGGGGTGAACTTTAGATAGAGGGGAACAGCAGGTGCAGGAGCTTCCTGGCCAAGCTGAATATTTGGAGTCTGGCAGATTAAAACACAAGTTCTGTAGCACAAACATTTCGACAGTCATTCAATGGCCAGAGTACATCTCACAGTTTGGGATTTTTGATTTCAGTTATGACCCTGGCAGGAGTTTAGGCTGCCAGTATGTTTAGAACATTAAGGAATTCAGGAAGTATATAGATGTTTGCGGGACAGCCAGGGTTAAGTCTGCTGAAAATAAAGGACGGCAGTAGGATCTGCTCTGGCAGTGATGGCGGGAAATGACTGGAGCTGTCCAGCATGCCAAACCTTTGGTGAAAGTTCCCTTCCATGATGTTTAATGCTGGTACAAGCCGACTAAAGTATGTGCTGCACACTTCCCCAGGAGTCTGAGAGAGATGTCTCTGCACTGGGTCAGTGAGTCGAAATTACGATGCCAGTGTTTTCCCTATAGCATTTAAACTTGGTGGTGGTGCCCCCGTATGTTTGTAACACCCTCCCCGCCATGTTTAAATCAGAGCTGTGGTTACCATTATAGATCAAGGGAGCGCTCCCCTCCCCTGCATGTAAGGCACTCTTATTCTGTGAAGAATGTTTCATGTGCAGATGCCCCGGAAATGGACATGTTCTGGGACAGTTTAAAAAAAAATTATATATAATATAACTGATTGAGCTAGCGTGGAGACCTCTCTTAAGCTTGAAAGAGTGGTCTCACATTCTTAGGGTATCAGAACCGCTCATCTTCGGTTTGCAATTCTCATACCTAAGAATGCGCATGAGACCACTGTTAGAAGCGTAAGAGTGGTCTCTGCGATGGTATTAATATACGGTATTGGTTCAGCACTTTGACGGAGCATACATGGAGAGAACCAGTACAGGAAGGGAGAGTGATATTGAATTGAGCAGTGAGCAAAAGGAAAGTGCGAGGACTCTGAGAACAAAAAGGGATACAAGAAGGTTGTGAAACTTTTGAAAATGGACAATTGTATTCCTAAATAAATAAAACTCAAAGGAGAGGAACAGGATTATTTCCTCCTCTGATTTAGCTGTATTCCTTTAGCATTTCTGTAGAACTCGGGGGGCCTGAATTATTTGTGCCATTTTTCCAGGGGGAGAACACAGGGATTTAGGCATTTGTTGCCGGTGTCATATCGTCCGGTTTATTTTCCCCTGGAATAGGTCCAGCTGTTGTAAACATATCTTCAGTCACTGTGTTCAGGTTGGGATGATTCAGAGGGCTCAGGGCTCAAAATCTACCACCAGAAAGTGCTTGTATTTGATCTGAGATGACAAAAGCACTCTTTGCTGGGCTGTACAGTGGCAGAAGTAATTGCTTTACATTCACATACAGGAGGCCCTGGGTCTGACCTGTACTGGAAGCGTAATGATAGCTTGATATATCCACCCCCCAATAAAAGGGGGAGATGTAATGATTCATCAGATTGGAAGGATGGACTGATGTTTTAAAAAGGGCCAAATAATAAATGGCAAGTAGTGCAGTCCAGATGTTGAAATGGGGAACTATGAGATTACGGGTCTGAATCTCACAAGAGCCACTGACTCACAGTGTATTCCTGAGCAAGCCTTTTGGCCTCCCTCTCCTTCAGTTCCCTCTGGCTGTATAACAAAGTAGAAGTAGAACCCCCTCCCCCCCATTCACACACAAACACACACTGTAAATGAGATGTTACAGCTCAACAAGTTACTGAAATTGGCCAAAAAAAGTAGGGCCACTGATTTTCAATTACATAGAATTTGACAGCAGATAAGGACCGCTTGGCCCACCTAGACTGCCCATTTTCCTGCCTGATGGATAAGCTGCAGATCCTAGTTAACCAACAGCCTACTTCCTCCTACCCCCCATTAGACCTGCCTTATGTCTGTCCCATGCATTCTTGAATTCCCCCACTGTTCTTGACTCCACAACCTCCTCAGGAAGGCTGTTCCATACATCCACAACCCTCTCTGTGAAAAAATACTTCCTCACATTACCTCTGAGCCGTTCCCCCTCTATCTTCAGATTATGCCCCTTTGTTCTTGCACATCTCTTTTTCTGAAAGATACTACCCTCTTGGACTTTGTTGATTCCCTGGAGGTACTTGAAAGTTTCTATCATGTCCCCCCTCTCCCTTCTTTCTTCGAGGGTATACATATTAAGCTCCTTTAGTCTCTCATTTTGGTTGCCCTTTTCTGGACAGTCTCCACTCTGTCTATGTCTTTGCGGAGATGTGGTCTCCAGAACTGCACACAGTACTCCAGATGGGGTCTCACCAGCTGTCTGTACAGAGGGATAACAACTTTGTGTTTTCTACTGTTGATACCTCTCCCTGTGCATCCCAGTATCCCCCCAGCCCTCTTTTTAAAATGGGCAGTTCAGTTTTGCAGATCTTTTTTTTTGTAACTTCTTTTATTTGTGCAATCATACAGAGTACAGCACATGAACGTAAGTATAAGACTGATATGGAAAACCCTGCATCAGAACCCCCTGGTCCTCTTTCTATATTTATGATATAGGCATTGTCCATCAGCCACTACTTAGAGTCCAGTTAGGAAGAAATCCTGCTCAGGTGTAATATGAAGAGAACATGAGTCAGAGGAAACCTTAAGTCTCTTGTGTCCTTATTTTTGTTTTTAAAACTGTGAAGGAAAAAATGAAAATAATTAATGGGGCTACACAAGTAGATCTAGCCCTGTTATCTGTTCCTAGGGTATGATTCATTCTGTTATGAATGCAGTTTAAAACCAGGGTAAGAGCCCAATAAATATGTAACAGAAACAAGAAAAGTGAACAAATGAGTGGACTGGAGCTGAATTTATATAGTGGAAGCTGAATAGCCACGCAGAGAATGCCATACATCTGGGTAGTGACACTGGGAGGCCTCAGTATCCGCCTGCCTGCTGAGACAGGACCGATCTACCCTCTGTAAACAGGTTCCACACCCCCAGCATTTTTATCCATCTGTAGAGGGAGGTCGGCAGTGATTTCTTTTTCCATGTGATATATAGTTTTAACTACTGAGATCCAATCAGAAAGTGTAGTGGAAGTCTGGGTTAACCATCTTTTAGTGATTGCCTTACCGGCTGTCACCAAGACGATGCCCAAGAATGATTTTTGCCAATTTCATCATTTACCTTTAGGCAGTTTACCAAGAATCAAATACTCGATCCTCGGTGTACCGGGGGTACCTGCCATTGGACTGTATTTCTGCCCTATCTCTGTTCAAAAGGTTTGAGTTTTACAAATCTTTAATTCCCATGCTCCCCCTCCCCAATTGAGTTCAGATTATTTATTTTAATTTTTTATTTAAAGTTTGGTGACCGGGTAGGCCCACTGAGCCCTGAAGGTCCCTTTTTCAGGGGCGACCCGGGATAACAATACATATTTTCATACAAAGACTTGGGTTACAGAGTAGTTTCAGGTGTGTGAGCAGGTTACAGCCATGGTTATCATCATGCATCAGTCCTTACAAATATGTTGACAGTAAAATTAACAAAAGGTGCAGAAGAAATGTAATTTTACATGGTAAGCTCATTGTTTACTACTGGCATGGTTCAGTGGAAAGTTAGCTGTGGTACTATGCCTAGAGGGAAGCACCGTGGAACCTGATAAGGTGCTTGGAGGATCTGGATATTAGGAGGATAGAAGCAAGTGGGGGGTCATGAGCTGTGACAATGACAAGTGCTAGTATCAAACATATAAGCTTTGAGTGTGGTGCGGAAGTTCATCAGTGAGAAGGCTTCCTGCATTAGGGGTGGGAGTTTGTTCCACAGGTAGGGGGCTGAGTAGGAGAATGACCTGCTGCCAGCGTTAGTACTGACTCTGGGAACTTCAAACAGTGTACGTCCAGATGTCCGTAGGCTCCTGGGGTTATGTTTGAGTGCGATAGTTCCAGCAATGCTGGGTGGAGCTGAAGGGCTGAGTAGCTTGAAGGTCAAGCAGAGCAAGGGGTAGTGGAGATGAGAGGTCAGCGAGGGCCGGCGTAGCTGGGCAAGTGTGTCACAATGGTGCCTTCGCGAGTGGTCCTGGGTAGCAAACTGGGCTACCTTGTTATACAGGATTTGCATCTTGGTAACCTCCTGCTTGGCCATGCCCTGTAAGATTGGGGCAGCGTAAGTCAGGGTGGGGAGGAGGACACTTGTGGTGATTGAGGTCCTGGCCTCAGGGATGAGCTGGTCTTTTAGCCAGTACAGAGTACCAAGTTTGCGGTGTATGGTCTTGGTGACCTGATCCATGTGGTACTTGAAGGTAAGGCAATGGTCCAATGTTAGACCTAAGTATTTTAAGGAGGGCACAACCTCGATGTCATTTCCCGAGAGAGCAGTGAGTTGCAGAGATTTAGACCTGTCGTGTCCAAGAGTGTTGCATCCGAATAGCATCGCCTTAGTTTTGCCTGCATTTAGGACCATTCTATTTGCTCTTAGCCAGGCCTCGAGAGATGCTGGGTCAACTTGGAGAAGGGGACCTACAACTGCAATGTTATCCAGGGATCGGTAGATGTCGGTGTCATCCGAGTACTGAATGACTGAGCTTTCCCCACAGTGGAGGCTTAGGTCGTTAGTAAATATGGAGAAAAGGAGTGGGCCAGGGATTGAGCCCTGCGGTACTCCCTCTGTAAAGGGTAGAGGACCCGAGGTGGCACTCTTCCAGATGACCCTCTGGGATTGGCCCGATAGGTACCTTCCAAACCATTTGAGGGTGAGGGGGGTCTAGGCCAATTTTATCCAGTTTTAGTAGCAGGAGTTTGCGATCCACAAGGTCAAAAGCCTTGGACAGGTCTATAAAGATGGCGCCAGTGGGTGTCCCATTATCCATTGCTCTGAGCAAGTCATTCGAGAGATGGATGAGTGCTGTGTCAGTCCCATGGTTAGTTCTAAAACCATGCTGTGAACGTGCAGTTAGCTGATGGGACTCCAGGTAGTCACGCATTTGGCCATAGACTAACCTTTCCTATAGCTTTGCAATTGTACTGAGCAGGGAAATAGGCATGTAATTGCTTATGTTTTCCCTGGAGCCACCTTTGTGAATAGGGACCACGTTGGCCTGTTTCCACTGGTCTGGAACAGTCCCTTCAAGTAGGGATCTGTTTATGAGCCAGGTCAAGGGTCTGGTGAGGGATGGCCTTAAGTAGCTGAGGGTTTATCCCATCAAGACCTCCTGAGCCTTTGTCTGTCAGAGCTCTTAGGAGGGTTTGGACGTCTTTTGTCTTCACCAGTCTTAGATGGAAGGAGGGACGGTCAAGGCGAGGAGGCTCAATAACATTAGGAGCCGAGGTCGTCGAGGGCAGGCCGACCTTGTAGGCATCGAGGTTGCCAAAGTGATTGTTGAGGGCAGTAGCAATTTAGAGGGAGTCACTCACTAGCATGCATTGCACTAAAAAATATAGTGCAAAAATAGGGGTTTCACACCAGTTTGGCGCCACAGGTTTTTGTAAATGTGGTACAGAGTTTTATATTATAAAATTATTTAAATGGTGTTTAAAAAAATATTGGCCATTTCCCTCTTTGATCCCACTTGTTTTTTAGTGAAAAGGGATGCCTGTAGAAAAAGCCTCCAAATAGCAATTCAAATACCAGGTTAAAGGAAGCAGTGTACTGTATTCTAGTCACTGCTCTGTATATAAGTATGTCATCTGTTGAAGATTTGTCAGCACTTGTGTAGGGGGGATGGACAAGACAGAGAGTAATCGAAACTCAAAATTAGATTGATGCAGATCCAACCTCCACAAAAAACTTCACTATAGCTGCTTATCTGCATACAGTTAAAAATGATGAACACTGACAAATTCTAACCAAATACACAGTGAGTGACCACAGCTTAGATACGGAAACAGGCAGGCACTAATTAACCTGGAAACCAAAAGATGCTCGACTCTGTACCCAGTGTGAAAGCGGTGACATTGAAACAGAGGAGAATGGATTTGCAGTTCATCAGTGAGGAAGCTAAACTTTATATGCTGCTTGGGGAGAGCAATGATGTAGCAGAAATAGCTGCAAACTAAGTTTGAAATACATCATAGATGTATTAAAGTGCATTCTAGTGTGTTTGTGTCTTATGAATAGTTTGATGTATAAACCTTGACAATACCTGCACATTTCATTGTGCCAATACAATTATTTGAATTGTATGGAGAGACGGATGAGACAAAGTCTGGGCTACAAGTTCAGTTTGAGACTTGGTGTTACAGACAAATTACCAAAATCCTAATTTTAGTATTCCATCCATCAGTGTAGTATACCAGCTCAAGTTAAATCTTTCCTGTCCCTTTACATGCATTTCAAATTTGGCGTGCTCAGAATTCATGTAAAATGCAAGCTCTGAACATAAATTTACATGATGTATGTGTCGAGGGGCAAAGTGACTTCTATAATTGTTTTTCGAGAGAGAGAGACAAAAAAAGGGTAGAAGGTCCCAGATAAATTAAAGTGAGAAGAGGTTTAGAGTAAACATTATACTGTGCCAATAAAGGAAGTGAAAATGTATTATGGTTTCCTCGGAGCTCTGTGTGTATTCATAGCTATTTGGCAACAGCAAGAGTTGCAGATGGAGGATCAGTGGAGATTTTTTTTTGGTTAAACGAGAGGGCATACCCTATGCTTAAGGGAGATAGGATAATGAACATTTTTTTTTCACCCAGAGAGTGGTAGACCCATGGAACAAGCTCCAGGAGGACGCAGTAAAAGTTAGGATGTTGAATCTTTTTTTCAACTTAAGCTAAATCAGTTGCTTATGGAAAATAGCATTACTGCATGCAAAATTTAATTCATTGGTGTAAGGGAGAGCCATGAGAAGTGTATGTTATAGTAAACATAGTATACCTAGGTGACCATGGCACATGATTTTGCCTTGGGAGCTCCAGAGGTCCCCCACACACACACAGGTAGTTTTCCTCTACATAGTGTCAAAGTCCGTAAAATTTAGTAGTACCCATAGCTCTCAGCTACTATGCATGTTGCACAGCACTGTGTATTTTACACCTAAATTTTTCATTGTATCATGAACATTTACTGATGTTCCTCATAATGGGCCCTGTGCACTATGAACACACAATACATGCGCTGTAGCCCTACAGAGGTCCAAGCTGGGATGGCCCCATGGATACTCATATGAGCCTATGGCATGCACTGTGCCCAGGTATGTCTGAACCGAGCTCGGATTCCTAGGCGGAGGCAGACATGGAGCTGTGGCATGGCCAAGCAACAGGCATCCAGTTGGATGTCCAGCTTGGCCACCCAGTGGATATCCTGCTGCTTTCCTTCCCAGTGGATCCTAGAATGTGGAAGTTTGGGTTGTGACTGCCACATTCTTTACACTTCAGAGAATAGACAGCTTTAATTGTTGTGAATGAGGGACATGGTCCCATGCCATCTGATCGGAGCCATCTGGCCCATAGAGAGTAAGTGGCGGTGATGCTGAGGTATTTACGGTTGGTGCCTCTGAGCAATAGCATATGCAACCCATTGCTGCTCTCTACCATGCATACTGTAGGTGGCTTTGTACGTGCTGAGTTGTATGGCCACTCCACCACACCCACCTCTCAGCTATGCATGATGCTACCTGTGCTGGCAGGGATTGGAAGGCATACAGGGCTCGCGTCACATAGCTTTGTGAATGCTGTGGAGTTTCTGTGGTCCCTCTCATGCTTAGTGATTAAACACAAGTCAAGCCTATGCACTGTTCACAGGGCCCACTATTAGTGCAGTTTATGAATGTACAAACTATTAACAATTTTAACTGAATTGACGAAATGGTGCCCACCATTCTTAAATTTATTATTCTTTAAAATAAAAATGTGCTATGCATTTGGGCCATTTGCTCAGCATTTTGTTTTGTCCAGTGCTATGCACTTTAATGCTGAGAGGTTGAAAGGTGTGGTGGTAGAACTTCCCACATAATGATTGCTACAGGTATTTTACAGAATATTGAACGCTATGGCGGCATGGATGGCAGAGGACTAACACGATGGTTGCATTCATTGCGTAGCATTCCTGTGATCCTGTGCAGATCTCCATGGATTTTCTCCAGGTTGAACAATAAAGAACAGAAGTGGTTTGTAACCAGTCTGATGCTTGACTTCCCTGGTTTGTGTTATTTACTCTATCTCCTTACATCTGTGATAAATGCTTCTCTCCACTTCTTGGTATAAGTACATTTTAAAAATGTTTCTGTAGTTCAGGTTGGAAATGGATCAGTGCACAGTATACTAAAGAACAGAGACTGGTGATCGGGCCAGATGCCTTGTAGCATCAAGTAGCCTAAAATAAAAAGTGTTGATCCTGGGACACTGATATCAACTCCTGAGGGTATGGAATTAAGGTTCTATAATGACTGGTCATCATTCTTTTCAGTGTTAATGACCAGTTATTTGCCTAATAACTAGCCAGGTATTACGGGCAAACGTGACTGAAAAGAAAGGAGCTGCGCTCAGGACTCGCTCTCGGACTCTGTCTTGAGCACAGCCGTCCTTTTCAGCAAATAATTTTACTCTGAAAAGTAAAAGTGAAAAAACACCTTTTCTTGAACTTAATCTAAATGCAAGACACATAAGGCAAAAAATAAACATTAAACAGACATGAACACAGCTGGCTGAAAACTGCCTGTCATTCTCGAGTGCAGCACTTCCTTTTACCCTAAAATGGAGTCAGTGTGTTTTTTTTTTTCTTCTCAGCGTGGTTTCTTCAGCACGGTTTCTAAAACTAAAGTAAACTTAATAAAATTAATCTGTATTAAAAAAAAAAAAAGAAAAAAAGTCTGCAGGTTCTTAGTTGCAAAGCTATTTCACAGTGCCAGTGAGAGAAATCTTTGCTGACTTGATCAGGAGTGCTTATTGTTGTAGTAATTTTTTTTTTTGGGGGGGGGAATTGATGCTTAGTGATTATATAAAATAAACCATAGCATGGTGTAATTACTTGAATTTAATACACACCCTCAGTGTGTGATGCTTGATAAACCCCTTGAGCTTCGCTGTCTGGGTTTATGTAGCATCACACACCTTGGGTGTGTATTAAATTCTGGTAATATACACCATCCCATGTATTATTCTACATATAATCACTGAGATGTTACTTACATGGAAGTATCAGATCAGGGACCCTGTTACTTACAGGGACTTATCAGTTAAGGGGGCCTGAGACTATCTTCATTATCAGTCTGTGACAGGTAATATTGTAGTCTGTGACTGGTACGTTTATAAAGTCTGAAAATGCTAGTTTACCTGTTTGAATTGCAAGATGACAAATAATTAGCTATTCAACATAGTGAAAAGGAGACCCAGTGACAAACTGGACTGGTGTAAAGCAAGTTGCACTGTTGTAGAAACAGTGATGGCTCCAATATACTGTGGTGGAAATGGTGGGAGCTCATTTCCAGAAGTAAAATTAACACACTAACTCAGTTCCAGGACTAAAACAGTAAAGGACTGCTCCTGTATAACATTTACTCACCAAAAAACATAAACCGAATAAATAATGTGTTGAAATGCAACATATAATACAGAAAGGTGTTTCCAGACCCCTGTCAGGTATGTTCGACCGTATATGAAAAGTGGTGGGTTCCCCTGTGAAATGTGTCCATTTCCAGCACTGGACATAGGTGGGGCAAAACAGGTGACCCCCCTCCCCATCCAGAGGGTGTTCTGGCGAGGCAGTGCCGTACCTGACATGCATGTGATCTCTAAGGCACTCGGTACGTAGTGCCGGATTGCCTCATACTGTGTGCCACAGCCTGGGATGGTGGCTCTTGGTGATGGCGGTCGGCCAAGTACCCGTGGTGTAGGACACCTGGACGGCGTTTCCACTGTGTGAGCTCACGCCGTGTGGCATGACCAGCCTTGCACCTTGAGGAGCACACCATGCCGACCTAGGTGTCGGGCGGGGGCTATGCAGGTGGCTATGTACTGGCCAGGGTACTCCATGATGGGCCGGGAAGTCTTCAGTGTTGGGGCTGTTCTGTGTGGTGGAGGGGTGCTGTTCCGGAGATGGGGCGACCAAGTGTGCGGGTGGGGTTGCATCTGTGCCAGGGGCAATGGTGCAGCTGATATGGGGGCGTCTGTGCGGCTAGGCAAGTGCGCTGCACAAGAGATCCACTTAAAGCACAGGACGGGCATCTAATTGGATGCCCACCTGGGACCGCAATTCTGCACCATGCCGACCAGCAGAATCCTGCGTGCCGTGGGGGCTGAACCGTGGACAGGGGGCTGTCCAGTTGTGAATACTGGCATTTGTGCACGTGTCCGCAGGTGCGGCCCTACGCCAGTAGGATACGCGCCTCTGGCACGTAGTTCCCGTCCTATAGTGCATAGGGCCCACTGTGTGTAACTCTGTTTCAGTGCTGTCTCTATTTACTGTATGTAACCCCTGTCTCAGTGGTGCCTCCATTTACTGTATGTAACCTTTTTCCCAGTGATGCCTCCATTTACAGTAGATGTCCCCTGACCCAGCGGTGCCTCAATTTACTGTTTATAACCCCGTTCCAGTGTTACCTCCTTTTACTGAATGTAACCGCTCTCCAGTGGTGATTCCATTTTCTGTATGTAAACCATGTCCCAGTGGTACCTCCATTTACTGTATGTAACCACTGTCCCAGTAATGCCTCCATTTACTGTACGCAACCCCTGTCCCAGTAGGGTCTTCATTTACTGTAGGTAACCCGGTCCCAGTAATGCCTCCATTTACTGCATGAACCCCTGTCCCAGTGGTGCGTACATTTACTGTATGTAACCCAGTGCCTCTATATACTGTATGTAACCCATGTCCCAGTGGTGCCTCCATTTACTGTAGTAACCCCATCCCAGTGGTACCTCCGTTTACTGTATGTAGCACCTCTCCCAGTGATACCTCCATTTACTGTATGTAACCCCAGTCTCTATGGTGTCTCCACTGACTGTATGTAACCCATGTCCCAGTGGTATCTCCATTTACTGTATGTAACCCCTGTCCAGTGGTGCTTCCATTTACTGTAGGTAACCTCTGTCCCAGTTGTACCTCCATTTACTGTACATAACCCCCGTCCCAGTGGTGCCTCCATTTACTGTATATAACTCCTGTCCTAGTGGTGTCTCCATTTACTGTGTATAACACCTTTCTCAGTAATGCCTCCATTTACTGTATGTAACCTCTGTCCCAGTGGCACCTCCATTTACTGTATGAAACCCCATTCCCGGTGGTGGCTCTATTTACTGTGTGTAAGCCCTTTTCAGTGGGGCCTCCATTTACTGTATGTAACCTTTGTCTCAGTGGTGCTTCCATTTACTTTATGTAACTCCTGTCTCTCTTGTGTCTTCATTTGATGTATGTAACCCCTGTCCCACTGGTACCTCCATTTACTGACTGTAGCCCCTGTCCCAGTGGTGCCTCCATTTCCTGTATGTAACCGCTGTTCAAGTGGTGCCTTCATTTACTGTATGGAACCCCTGTCACAATATTGCCTCCATTTACTGTGTGTAACCCTTGTCCCAGTAGTGTCTCCATTAACTGTATGTAAACCGTGTCCCGGTGGTACCTCCATTTACTGTATGTAACTACAGTCTCTTTGGTGTCTCCATTTACTGTAAGTAACCTCTGTCTCAGTGGTACCTGCATTTGCCATATGCAACCCCATCCCAGTAGTGGCTATATTTACTGTGTGTAACCCCTTCCCAGTGGTGCCTTCATTTATTGTATGTCAACCGTGCCCCAGTGGTGCCTTCATTTATTGTATTATATATAAACCATGTCCCAGTGATACCTCCATTTACTGTAGGTAACCTCTGTCTCAGTGGTGCATTTATTTAATGTATGTAACCCCTGCCCCAGTGGTGCCTCCATTTACTTTATGTAACCCCTGTGCTAGCTGTGTCTCCATTTACTGTGTGTAACCACTTTCCCAGTGGTGACTCCATTTGCTATATATAACTCCTGTCCTAGTGGTGTCTCCGTTTACTGTGTGTAACCCCTTTCTCAGTGGTGCCTGCATTTGCTGTATGTAACCTATGTCCCAGTGGCACCTTCATTTGCTGTATGTAATCCCATCCCAGTGGTGGCTCTATTTACTGTGTGCAACTCCTTCCCATTGGTGCATTCATTTACTGTATGTAACCCTTGCCCTGGTGGTGCCTTCATTTACTGTATGTAATCCCTACCCCTGTGGTGCCTCCATTTACTGTAGGCAACCCCTGTCCCAGTGGTGCCCCCATTTACTGTATGTAACCCTTGTCCCAGTGGTGTCAACTTTTACTGTATGTAAAACTTGTCCCAGTGGTGCCTCCATTTACTGTATGTAATCCCTGTCCCAGTGGTGTCAACTTTTACTGTATGTAACACTTGTCCCAGTGGTACCTCCATTTACCGTATGTAATCCCTGTCCCAGTGTTGCCTCCATTTACTGTATGTAATCCCTGTCCCAGTGTTGCCTCCATTTACTGTAGGTAACCTCTGTCACAGTGGTGTTTCCATTTACTGTATGTAACCCCTCTCTCAGTGGTGTCTCCATATACTGTATGTAACACCTACCCCAGTGGTGTCTCCATTAACTGTGTGTAACCCCTGTCCCAGTAGTGTCTCCATTTACTGTATGCAATCCCTGTGCCAGTGGTATCTCCATTTACTTTGTATAACCCCTGTCCCAGTGGTGTCTCCATATACTTCATGTAACACCTGTCCTAGTGTTATCTTCATTTACTTTATGTAACCCCTGTGCTAGTGGTGTCTCCATTTAGTGTGTGTAACCCCTTTTCCAGTGGTGACTCCATTTGTTGAGTCTAACCCCTGTCATAGTGGTGTCTCCATTTACTGTGTTTAACCCCTTTCCCAGTGGTGCCTATATTTGCTGTATGTAGCCTATGTCCCAGTGGTACCTCCATTTGCTGTATGTAACCCCATCCTCATGGTGGCCCTATTTACTGTGTGTAATTGATTCCCAGTGGTGCCTCTATTTACTGTATGTAACCCTTGCCCCTGTGGTGCCTCCATTTACTGTATGTAACCCCCCTGCCCGGTGCCCCATTTACTGTGTCCCTGTCCTGGTGGTGCCTCTATTTACTGTACGTAATCCTAGCCTAAGTGGTGTCAACTTTTACTATACTTTACCCTTGTCCCAGTGGTGCCTCCATTTACTGTATGTAACCCCTGTCCTAGTGGTGTTTCCATTCACTGTATGTAATTCCTGTCCCAGTAGTGCCTCCATTTACTGCATGTAACCGCTGTCCGAGTGGTATCTCTATTTACTGTGTTTAACGACTGTCCCAGTGGTGTCTTCATATACTGTGTGTAACCCCTGCCCCAGTGGTATCTCCATTAACTGTGTTTAACCCCTGTCCCATTGGTGTCTCCATTAACAATGTCTAACCCCTGTACCAGTGGTGTCTCTGTTTACTGTATGTAACCCCTATCCCAGTGGTGTCTTCTTTTGTAGTGTTACTCCTGCCCCAGTAGTGTCTCCATTTGCTGTGTGTAACCCGTTTCCCAGTGGTGCCTCCATTTACTGTATGTAACCCCTGTCCCCGTGGTATCTCCATTTACTGTGTGTAAACTCTGTGCCAGTGGTGTCTCCATTAACTGTGTGCAACCCCTGTCCCATTGATGTCTCCATTAACTGTGTCTAACCTCTGTTCCAGTGGTGTTTCCATTTACTGTATGTAACCCCTTTCCCAGTGGTGCCTCCATTTACTGTATGTAACCTTTGTCCCAGTGTTGCCTCCATTTACTGTAAGTAACCCCTGTTTCAGTGGTACCTCCATTTACTGTAAGTAACCCCTGTCCCTGTCATGCCTCCATTTACTGTATGTAACCCCTGTCCCCGTGGTATCTCCATTTACTGTGTGTAACCCCTGTCCCAGTGGTTTCTCCATATACCCTGTGTAACCCCTGTCCCAGTGGTGTCTCCATTAAATGTGTCTAATGGATTTATGTGATAAGGGCAATTCCCTTATTTCGCCGCACACAGACTGGGATGCAAATATTACCCAAAGCAAAAGGGCGACCAAAAGAAACAGCGACCACCACAAAGAGTGACGTTCCTCAGCTACTCAAACAATAGTAATAAAATTGCTTATTTTTTGCCCCTGTACCCCGTTTTGTGGGGGCAAGCTCCCAGCACCTCCCCCCACAAAATAATATAATTAACACGGAGGGGGGGACTAAAAAAAAAAGAAATACAGAATCCTACTGTAGGACCCAAACCTGTGTCCGCTGGCTCTGTAGGCGGTGGCCCTAGCCACTGTGCCAAATGGCCAGCTCGGCAAGGTTCGGCCACACACCTGCCCATATCCTGTTATGTGAGTGTAGCTCTCTTGCAACAGTCGCTCTAAACACAAGTGGTATTATTGAATCGCTCCTATTCAGCCATGCAATAATACTCGCCCATATAGTGTATTACTGTGTCTAACCCCTGTCCCAGTGGTGCCTCTATTTACTGTATGTAATCCTGTCCCAGTGGTATCTCCATTTACTGTATGTAATCCCTGTCTCAGTGGTGCCTACATTTACTGTATGTAACTCTGTCCCAGTGGTTTCTCTTTGTACTGTATGTAACCCCTGGCCCGGTGGTGCCCTCATTTACCATATGCAACTCCGTCCCAGGGGTATCTCCATTTACTGTATGTAACCCCTGTCCCAATGGTGTCTTTGTTTACAGTATGTAACCCCTGTCCCCGTGGTGCCTACATTTTACTGTGTGTAACCCCCATCCTAGTGATACCTCCATTTTACTGTATGTATTCTCTGTCACAGTGGTGCTTCCTTTTACTGAATGTAAACCCTAGCCCAGTGGTGTCTCCATTTACTGTATGTAACCCCTGTCCCAGTGGTGGCTCCATTTGCTCTCAGTAACCCCTTTCCCAGTGTTGTCTCTGTGTGCTGTTTATAACCCCTTGTCCACAGGGAGGGATCCGCCGAGGGTCCAGGTTGCGAGGGCACCACTGGAGAAGCCCTTCCCCACCCCCGAGACAAGTTCAGTCAGAGGGATCCACCAAGGGTCCAGGTTGTGAGGGCACCACTGGAGAAGCCCTCCCCCAACCCCAAAACAAATCCAGTCAGAGGGATCCACCAAGGGTCCAGGTTGCGAGGGCACCACTGGAGAAGCCCTCCCCCGCCCCCAAAACAAATTCAGGAATGGACATCTGCGCAGCACGTATGAAGAGAGCTTCCCTGCACTAGCTTTTGGCACCTTTTTTGAATTCAAATTTATGCTGGTTTCTGTCGACCCAACAGTGGAGATAGTCTTTCTAAACTGAATTTTTCTGAAACTATAGGGGATTTTAAACATTGTTGTCTGTACACCTTAAGGGATTTTTATCAGCTTTTTACTGTTAAACTGTGTACTTTAAGGGTGTCTTAGGAAAGATTTGCTAGGTCTCTGTGCTCAGTATTTTAATTCACTTACCTCCCTTGCCTTCTTGTAGCCATTTATTTAAACGCTAACCAGCACCTAGCAAGAAATTCTGGCTGTTATTTAAATTTAGAAACTGCTCCAGCTTGCTACCCAAGATTTGTAAAATCTAATAGTAATTTGAGACCCTTTTTCCCGTGGCTAGTGCTAAACCTGCACCTCCGAAACTCCTTTAATCCAGAACCTAGTCTGTGCGCCTCCATCTGAGATTCAAACTAATAAATGTCAAATTATAAGATCTCCATACAGCGTTTTCCCAAACCCCTTGTGCCTGTGCTAAATCCGGTCCTAGTCTAAACCCTAAAGGTAGCTGCACAGTCAGGAAGTGAATTTACTTACTCTGCCTAAAAGCCATTGAAACTTATGATAATGATCAACTGAGGCTTAGTATAAATATCCTGCCTTTTCTTTCTCCACAGTCAGAGGGATCCACTGAGGGTCCAGGTCGCGGAGGCACCACTGGAAGCCCTCCCCACCGAAATGAATTCAGGTACGGACATCTGCACAGCATGTATGAAGAGCTTCCTGCACTAGCTTGCCCGCAGTTGCATTGCGACTGCCTCCCTCCCTCCCGCCATACCCTCCCACCCTTAGGCGTTACTTTTATTAGGAGTCCTCGCGATAACTTGTGCATCCCGTGTGACGTTGGTATGTTTTTTTTTTCCAACTCCCTTGTTTTCCATCTGCACTTTATATTCTCTGTCCACCAGAGGTCGCCCTTACTATTTCATTCTTGCATATTCTATCACTGCTGTCTGATTGTTGCCTATTGCTTCTTACCTCCACCCCTAGCTCCTCTCTATCTTCATACCCACTTCCCCCCTTCCTTCCCCTTTCATACCACTACCTTGTAATGGCTTTTAGGTCTACACACACCCTTTTCTCTTTAGCACTTATGCTATGGGTACTCTGAGTTCTCACTGGTCCAGCTGAAAGTTCACCATCCACCTCCGTATACTCACTGGATAATTTCTGCTTCTTCAACCTCCTGAAATTCCCTGGAGCTCCTTATACTGAGTTTTAATTTTGTATAAAAAACATCAAAGTACTGAAACTGAACCTAAATATCAGAGCCTGATAAGAGAAGAGAGTGTGTACCGGGAGAACCAGCTTTAAACTTAAAAATGGGTCGCACGAAGTCAGCAAAGCAAGACTTTTTCCTCCCGAGCTACTCCACGGCTAAACCACCTGAGGATACAACGGGCCAAGCTACCTCCTCGAGCACGGTCACATCAGAAGCAACCCTTTCCTCTCTCCAGGCCGCAATAAATGCCCTGACGAAAACAGTACAGCAAATGGATCAAAAGCTTGATGGGGTCTCAGAGAAATTTCTCGTGATAGAAAATAGGCTAGATGCAATGGGGGAAATCACAAAGTCTACTGAGGCCACGGCAGGGAAAGCCATGGCGGCTACAGCAACGTCGTTTGGAAAGAACAGGCCGCTTTGAGAAGCCGCGTGGAACAGCTAGAAAACACTATTCGAGCTGCTAATGTGCTGGTTTTGGGGCTTCCCAAAGAAATCGAAAGAGAGTCTCTAGTAACTTATTTACAGACCTGGCTGGAAGAACTAACTGAAAATCTAGACTTTAAAATTGTGAAAGCCTACCGGATTACTCCGAGACGAGCGTCAGAGGGACTTTCTAATCCTAGAACAGTTCTATTCACTCTGCGATCGTCTGGGGAGAGGGATATGATACTTGGAGTGCTGAGAAGGAAGGGCCCAGTGTACCTGGAGGAGGCTAGAATCTTGTTTTCCCGGATACTTCCTATGCTACTCGGATGAGAAAGGAAGGCTTCGATGGAATAAAAATGCCTCACGGGAACTGGACAGTTTCTTTCTTTGGCATTCCCAACCGTCTGTGCTTTACTCTGATGACCGCGACAGTATCGTTTCTCTGATCCGAAGGAAGCAGGGGCCTGTATTGAGCGGTATAGGCAAAGTGACAACGAGAGGAGCGATCTTCAGAAGGAGAGTCTGATGGAGACTGACTGTACCCAGGGCTGACTTTTTCTGGGTAAAATGCTCGGTTCTTCCTCAGATGAGGTTTATCAGCTTCGTGGCAGAATACTTGGTTCCAACTTCACAGACTAACAAGTAACCTCTGATTAATAATATGATGCATGTTAATTTTATTTGCTTCAGAGGAGGGACTGTTCTAACTATATAGAAGAAGGATAACTCACAGAGACTGTATCATACGGAAGAAATGTCTGTTCTTGTTAAGTTCTTTATATCATCAAGTACTAATGTGGATATCAACACATAAAATTTGTTGGAAAAGTTACCAGATTTAACTGTTATTCTGGTGTTTAAGTAGAGAATAAGGCGAGGGAGGAGGTATATGTTGCTTAACAACTAGTCCAACTATGGAAGAGCGCCCTGACAGACTGGACTCTTTTCATTTCAGTAACCTTTACATAATTACTATTAACACACAGATAGGACAATTTCTGTTAAACTACCTGCTGTACTTGATGTAACCTTGATATCTGTCTAGAGGGCGTACTTCTTTTCAATATTGCTGATAATTCCATCTACCCCCCATTAATGTTTAATGGGGAGCTCTGGAATGGAATGTAGATCTTCTTAAAATACTAAGTGTTGTTACTGGATATAATAGACCTTAATAGGTCGGTTTAGAAATGTTGTTTTCTCAAATGATGCCTAAAGAATATATTTAGGGCAGTGGCTGCTTATTAGTTCCTGAAATGAGAGTATAAATTTCTAATTACATATGTTGAAAAAACCCTTCAATGCTGTACCAAATGAATGAATAGTCATAATCCTTAGTAATGTAATCCTACTCTCATCTGAAGATATACCTGTTCAGAAACTATGTATTTGGTATGAATATGTACTAAAACGCTATAAATAAAAATTAAAAAAAAAAAAAAATCACTACAGACTATTTCACCTCTTCCCTACTCTCACTACAAAATAAACATTTCCCGATCACCGTGAGAAGGGTAAAGGGGAAAGTCACCAAATGGCTCAAGCGTCCCCTGTTCCATCTTCTGAAACTCAGGGATAAACTGATCTACCTGGAAGACCTCCCACCTACTTACAGATTTGAAGCCTACAGGGCCCTACGAAACACTTGTAAAAAAGAAATTTGCCTGGCTAAAAGCTCCTACTATAGGAATCTCCTTAGTTCTTCCGCCTCCAACCCTAAGCGGTATTGGTCTCACATTGAAGAGATTCTTGGGAATAGTAAGCCTCTGACACCTAAAGATATGTACATAAACGATGCCCACTGTAACCATCCACTCACCATTGCTAAGGCTTTCAACTCCCTCTTTTCTACTCTATCTATCCCTATCCCTATCCCTACCCCCTCCTCGCCCACCAAAGCTTTGCCTGATTCATTCCCCCTGGGTCCCCACTCCTCATACTCTGGAGCTGGCTCCAGTCACATACCTCAAAGTGCTAAACCTGCTCAAAACTGTTCCGGCTAGTGGGACCACAGGCCCTGTTGGTATTCATCCTGGGATTCTTAGGCAGTTTGCTGCCTGGCTTGCAGCGCCCATAACTAGGTTATTCAACCTCTCTATCTGCTTTGCCTCCGTCCCCTTGGCTTGGAAAATGGCAAGAACTAAACTGGTTTGTAAGAAGGGGGATGCTAAACTACTGACCAACTACCGCCCCATCTCTCTTCTCCACACACTCAGTAAGCTACTTGAGAAACTAGGCCATAGTCAGGTCTTCGAGTACCTTCTTAAGTTTAATCTTCTATCCCCTATTCAACATGGCTTTAGGGCCGGGCATAGCACTACCACTGCTCTGTCCCAGCTCACCAGTGATGTCAAAGGTAACATGGAGAAGGACTTACCCACGGGTGCTGTGTTTATCGACCTATCTAAAGCGTTCGATATGGTTCATCATCCGCTACTACTGACTAGACTACAAGCCCTAGGCGCCTCTGACTCTACCCTATCCTGGTTCAGTAGCTACCTGGATAACTGCTTTCAGGCTGTGTCTTTCTCTAAGGTTCTCTCCTCTCCCATTTCTATCACCCGTGGTGTTCCGCAGGGATCTATACTTGGTCCACTACTCTTTTCTCTCTTCCTAAATGATATCTCCAGTCCTTCTTTTCACAATAGCCTTCTCATGTATGCTGATTATCTTGTACTATACTATATCTCCAAGTCTATTACTGACATAAACCTATACCTTTCACAAGACTTTCAGTCCCTTCAGTCCTGGCTCTTGGCCAACCATCAAATACTAAATATAGGTAAGACTCAGGCCATGCTTTTTGGGTCCTCTAAAAAAAAAAAAAAGTGCCCTCAGAGTCCCCTAAGCTCCTTGTACGCTGCCAGGATGGGACTGATGTCACTAACACCTCTACTTTCAAATACCTCGGGGTAACGCTTGACCCAGCCCTGGATTTTTTTGGTGCATGTAAATGAGGTTTGTCGGTCCATCAATGCCAACATTGGTACAGCCTATAGAGTGCGCCACTCACTCACCCCGACAGCCAGAAAATCGGTAGCTAGAGGTGTACTACTCCCTCAACTCCTTTATGCCCTTCCAATTCTCTACCAAGCCAATGCTAGCGTGCTGTGCAAGTGGGAAACTTCCTATAATAATATCTGTAGGTTTGCCTTCTCTGCACCTCACCTGAGTCATCACTGCGTACTCTACTCTGGATTAAACTGGTTGTCTCCCAAAGACCTCCGGTCATACACTCTAGGGTGTCTTGTTGACTCCCTTACTAGAACCCCTCGACCTGCCTCTCTTGGTGACATGCTTACCCCGGTCTCACACTTCCGTCCCAATGCTGTCAGTACGGCCCTGTACCACCAAAATGGGAGAACAGGCCTTCTCCTGTTTTGCCCCTAGGTTCTGGAACTCTCTCCCCCCAGGTCAAAAACTCCACCTCCCACCTTACGTTTAAGCGTTCTCTGTTCTCACACCTCTATGCCCTAGGTAACTGCAACTGCACCTAATCTGGGAGTCGCCACCTATGTCACCAGGCTATTATAGCTTCTATTGTATCATTTACTTTGCTGCATCTGAGATTCGAAGCCTCCTTTTCCACTGAGCTTTAGCTACCAAGTCTGTGAGTGCTCTCCCTCAAGCATATCCTACTTCTGATGTTACACTATTGTTTAACTTATTGGTGCCTGTATAAATGTCTGTGTGTCCATTCCTCGGTTTATCTCAAGTCTAGTCTGGAATGACTCCACCTGAGTTGTTGTTTTTGAACTGTACTGTTGTCATTTCTGTATTCTCCAATATTGTTTGAACTGTACTGTTGTCATTTCTGTATTCTCAATTTTGTACCCTCCTGGGTCGTGCCTGAAAATAGGCAGGATTGTTGCGTAGCGCACTTACCCAGTTACCAAAAGCTAATAAATAAATAAATTTGCTACGTCTTGGCATGTAATACATTCTCTGCCATTTAGAGAGTCTGTCTTTTGGGCGGATGACCCTGGACTTGTTGGTACATGAGCGTGGTTCAAATTTTACAGTGCATCCAGCCAAGGGTCTCTTTTTGTAGGGTTGGCCTAGAGGTGCTGCCCCTTGGGAATTGGTACAATTAGTTCACATGCACGTGTTGTTCCCAGTCTCCTAAGCAGGGATGGTCTCTGCTACAAGCTTGCTGGCTGGTATTCCTTTATGGCTGGGTACTTCTCAGGCCAATAAAGACTGCTCAAGACTTAATTTCACATTGTAACTTCAGTTTTATTGTTAATCTTTGGTGAATCATTAATACCTCAGTGCCTCTGTTCGTCACATTAAGCAGATGCAAATAGAGCACAACTGACTTCAAATGCAATCAAACAGAACACTTTTATTTGCAGATTGTATATGCAGCCCTTTTAATGTGACCATCACGTATCAGATAATAAATAGTTGATTAGATGTTGTTTGGAGTACATTCTGTCTAGATCAGAGCATTTACTGTATCTGAGGTGCACAGGACCTAGGCAGCATGGATTCACAGCGGGAAGGTCATGCCAGACAAATCAGATAGATTTCTTTGACTGGGTGACCAAAGTAGTAGATCAGGGAGGGGCTGTGGACATGGCCTACCTAGACTTTAGCAAGGCATTTGACACAGTCCCACACAAAAGATTAATATACAAGTTAACCAGCCTGGGAGTGGGTCTCAAGATGACAGCCTGGGTAAAGAATTGGCTGGAGAATAGGACACAGAGAGTAATAGTAAATGGAGTCCACTCCAGAAGAAAGGAGGGTTACTAGGGGATACGCAGGGTTCAGTATTAGGACGGTCCTCTTCAATGTCTTTATAAGCTTACATTGCAGAAGGACTGGAAGGAAAATATGTCTCTTTGCAGATGACACTAAGATCTGCAACAGAGTTGATGCACAGGGTGGGGTGGAAAGGATGAGAGGGACTTGGCAAGGTTAGAGGAATAGTCAAATGTATGGCAGCTTAGATTCAATGCTAAGGAGTGCAAGGTAATGCACCTGGAAACAAAAACCCAGGGAAGAGTACACAATGGGGATGAGATACTAACAACAACAAAAATGGAAAGGGAGCTGGGGTAGTCATATCAGATGACCTAAAGGTGGGCAAGCAATGTGAGAAGGCAGTAAGGAGGGCTGGGGTTACTGGGATGCATAGGGAGAGGCATCACCAGTAGAAAACAGGAAGTTATTAGCCCTCTGTACAGACAGCTGGTGAGACCACATCTGAGTACTGTGTGCAGTTCTGGAGACCCATCTCCAGAAAGACATAGACAGGATGGAAGCTGTCAGAGGAGGGCAACTAAAATGGTGCAGGGTCTGCACCAGAAGACATATGAAGAGAGACTTAAGGAGCTTAATATGTATAGCCTCGAGGAAAGGAGGAAGAGAGGGGACATGATAGAAACTTTCAAGTACCTCAAGGAATCAACAAAGTCCAAGAGGGTAGCATCTTTCAAAATAAGAGGTGTGCAAGAACAAGGGGGCACAATTTGAAGATAGAGGGGTGCGGCTCAGAGGTAATTTAAGGAAGTATTTTTTCACAGAGAGGGTTGTGGATGCATGGAATGGCCTTCCGGAGGAGGTTGTGGAGTCAAAATCAGTGGTGGAATTCAAGCATGCATGGGACAGTCATAAGGCAATTCTGGGGGTGGGGGTAAGAAGAAGTAGGCTGCTGGTTAACTAGGATCTGCAGCTTATCCAGTAGGTAGGGAAATGGGCAGACTGGGTGGGCCAAGCGGTCCTTATCTGCCGTCAAATTCTATGTTTCTATGAGGTTGGGCTCTTTGATCACCAATCCAGTTTCGGGGCACACGCAGTGATTTCAAGGGTGAACGCTAGGTGTTTGTGGTGGTACTCTGTGGAAAGACATCTGACTGTTTCTGAACCTCTGGTCTCATTTGTAAGGCAGCCTCCCATACTGTGGACAGGAGACTGGGATTTAAACTCAGTGCACTTCAGGCTTTTGTGTCACATGTCTGTTTTAGGACCCATTTCTGACATACACTCCTGCACAGCTTCAGAGGTGGATAGTGCTGTGAACCCATGTCTGCTCAGAGTACTTTCTCTGTAGGCACAGATAACAATTGGTACCTCCCCTCTTTCCGAGTGGGTGGCTTGGGCTGAGCTTCTAGGGAACAGTCATTTACTGTATCTGGGGACCCCTTTTACCTGTTCTGATAGACCCGCCCGCCTATCTGTTCTGTGCATCCATATACTATGGTAGCCTTGTGGAGGGTGCATGTGGTCACCCACACTACCAGGGATGTCTCCACCAAGTTGACCCTAGGAGTCGCTATTGCTGTGGTGCACCACACCCCCCAAGAGGATGCTCTGAACCCTCCCTGCCAGCTTCTGCTCTTGACATCCCGGGTTAGGGTGAGAATCTGTGTTGGCAGCATGTCCAGATGGTCTTCCTCTGCTTGGTGCCACAGAGCAGACGTGACTCATTATATTCAGAAGCAGGACTTCTGTAATAGGAGAGGGCTGACATATTGATTCTGCCACGTTCCCAGAACTGAGTGAAACCTCCAACCATTGGTGTCATGGGATTCAAAATCAGGACTAACAATACAGATATACAGATTAACCCCCTGAGAGGGACCTCCACTACAGGTCTTTCAGTGGTCCTCAGGTGTTCAGTCTCTGATGGGCCATACAGGGGATCAGCTATGATGGTGGACCTGTGCCTCACTGAGACTCAAAACTCTTTATAAGCCCAAGCCTTGCAGGCCCCCACAGTCTGCCAGCTGAAAACGGCACCCCAGACTGGAACAGACTCCTTGGGGCTCCAAATGGGTGTCCAAACACAGTCAAGAACTAAGAACTGTGTTGCTGTTCCTGCCAGGGTTATTTCCTTGGAATGCACCAAGTCAAGACTAAGCCCTGACACACGGAGAAAATTGGATGCTACTAACAGCCCCATGTTGTGGGGTACAATTGTATTTTAGTCTGTTTTGTACCACTGTTGAAGACTGCCATAGCTACAGTCCCAGGCAGCAGTACATATTGTCAATTTTGGTCTGTTCAACCTTTTTGGAAACCACGTGCTGAATTAACAGCAGGCTTATTTAACTTTCAACCACACTGGGGTGTTTACCAGCAGTCATGTGATTTGCTAGAATTTTTTTTTTTTTTTTTGAAATTACACTTTAATCTCCCCATGTCCTGCTGACTCGACCCTTCAGGGCCCCACAAGAAATCATCCTCTTGCCTCCCGCTCCACTCGTATTCACCTCCAGGCCCCATAGTGCTGCGGCTTGCCCCCGAGCGCGGACAAAGTGGGGGACCAGACACCCTGTAATCCTTCATTTCGTCAGCCCGGCTGTGGTTGAGCGATCGGGGACATATAGGAGGCACGCTCCTGGAGGCCCATCTTCCCAGAGCCAGCAGGCAATTCCTCTTTTTTCTCCTCTCCTACAGCATGTAGCCCCCTGACGTCATAGCGCAGGGCACTGATGTCCACACTGTACTGCGGCTGCTCATCCCCTACAATTGGGGCTTGCAGTACTCGAGCCCTCCTCTCGGAGTCAGGCAAGTGCATGGGCATAGGCCACCTCCCTCCCCGGAGAAGGTGAGCTGTCATTGGACGCTCAAGCCTATCTTCCACCGGCCGACTCACCGGTGACCCGAGTTCACTCCTGAACCCGGGTCGCTAGCATAGCGCGAGGAGTGGCATCCAGCACCTCAACTCTTCGTGCCACTGGGCCGGCGATTTACTACAATTTTATGATGGCTATTTGAAAGTGGTGTTGAAGGTTAATTCAGTTATAGTTTCAAGCACTGTCTGGCTTTACTTTAAAATTCTACAGTGCTAATATTGCACATGCCTGCTGCCTAAACTCTGCAGACTTTGTTACGTGACTCAGCAGTTTTACAGAGTAGCACTCCAGTCCCATTCTTTACCAGATAGTCCCCACATACCCATTTTATAAATGCATTTTCCTAGGAGCTGAGCTGTAAGAGTACCTTCACAGTATTCAGTTGGATCTAGGTTCAGTGTTTGTATGCCTATTGCTGGCCAACACTACAAGTAATTTGCCTGCATGTGAATATTCCCTGCTACTGTTTTTTCACAGTGAGAAATTCAGCCCTGGGGCATACCTGGTATAGGGACTAGATCGTGGTGGGGTAAAAGGGTTCAATCCCAGGCTTGGTCATATCATTTCTGTCTTATCTCATTTGCATTACTGAACCTACAGCTTCCTTCCTTTGGCTGTAGCAGTATTCTGCATTTTTGCACGAATTGAAGATTTGGAAGCATTGGCATTGTACCTGCCTGCAACATCACTATCAACAACTAAGTGATGACAGTATTTATTTGTTTTTGTTTACCAGGTAAGTACAATAGGCATATATAATGCCTGTTTTCAGGCATGGCTTGGGAGAGTTAAAGAAGTCGTACAGAAACAGCAGCAAGAACAAAAGCAATACATCAGTAGCAGTAGGGGACATACTAGAAAAACCAGTGGTAAAAATAATTTCTAATGAAATGGCTTGGATGCCGGCCCGTCGTTGCAGTGGTTAGATTTCCGCTTGCAACGCCGGCAACCCGGGTTTGGGAAAGGACCTGGGTCATCAGAGGACCGGCCGGGGGAGAAAGATGGAGCATCTCATGAACTACTCTCCTTCTCCGGGGGGAGGGTGGGGAGAATGTCCGGTGCATAGAGGGACCCCTGGCGGAGGCCGCGGGCACCACAAGTAGCTGGCATCTGGACATTTGGGGGCAGGGCAGACGCAGGTCATCATTGCACGTCCCCGCCCCCAAGCCTACAGGGGAAAAAAACACTGTCGCCAGCATCTCAATGTCGCCCACCTCGCCACGTCTTCATCAGTTCCCAGCCAGCTTCCCTGACCAGACCTATGTCTGTGGTGCTGTGGCCCTGCCCTGGGGGGTAACCCAAGGGGGCAACTGGGGAGTCTTGGCCATATGGGAGTGGAGGGTGGCGAGGACCGTGGCTGGGGCAGAAAGTCCTGACGTTGGGAGCAGACAAAAAGCATAGTAAGAAATGGCTTAGATTAGGCTGGCCCAGTGGCGAGGTGGGCTGAGACACCAGTGCTTCACTGTATGCCCTGCTGGCGACCGAGGTTCGAGATGAACCCAGAAATGCCCAGGGGCCAGCTGGGTAAAGGACGTCTGCATGTTCAAAAGACATCTCTCCTCCTTCAGGGAGGGGGGACAGTGCATGCTGCTGACTGCCCACCATCTATCAGAGGCTAGGTGATGGAACATGCAGCTGCCTCTCAGAGGGCCTGACATGCGTGTTGAGTATGTTCCACATCTTTATGTCGTAGGCCCACATCATTACACATATGCTAGCCTCCGGGAAAGGAAGGAAACTGAGTGAAAAATGAGATGGCCACAGCAGAGTGATGGCTGCCCCTCATAGGCCCTGCACCACTGACCAGTCACCCTCCTCCACCAGATCCAGACATCTGCAGGGGTACATCTCCAAAAGGCCTCTTCATGGTGGGCAAGACGTGAGGGAAGAAGGGTTGGGTAAATACATGGGGAAGGTGGTGACGGGGCTGGAGGGCAGACCTGATGGGGGCTAGCTAGCTTGAGCAGGATAAACAAATAGAAATATATATATATATATGTCTTGCATTAAATAAGCAATTTGATTGGTTAAAATGGTCACATGATCTTTTATTCACTTCATAGATCAGTTATTGCTCTCCTTTCTGAGACCATTGTATTTTTTTTTTATTTATTTTTATGCCTTTTGTGGACTGGCTATACCTCCAATTGATCTTGGTTGCTCTGCTCTGGCTTTAGGGGTTGAAGTACTCCTGGGGGCACATAACAAAGCCCTCACTGTAATCACAACATACATACCTCCTAAGGACCCGGCCACCGGTCTGCATAGTTTGTTGGACTAACTATGTGCCCAAAAACACCTTCGTGAGTTGATTTTAATGGGGGATTTCAGCTTAAACTGGTTGTCAGGGACTAATGGTATCTTAAAGGACACAATGGCATTGTTACACCTTATGCAACTCATAAACTCGCCGACCAGGATAAACTACAAAACACAGACCAGCACCACCATAGACTGGATTGTCTCAAACCACCCTGATTGCATATCAGATGTTACGGTTCACCCGGATTCTATCAGTGACCACTCTCCAATCACCTGCAGCTGGTCAAATAAATTTAGTACCCCCCCCCCACCACGTACAATCTACAACCGTGTATTGAGACGCGGACATTTGGCTCTCCTAAAACACCAACTTCGCTCCCAAGACTGGTCCTTCCTGGATACAGTGGATGATATCAACACCGCTCTCAAACACTTCGTCAGTGTTTTCAACACAGCCTTCGACAGCCATGCCCCACTTAAGAAAATGAAAGTTCATGGGATGGTTAATTCATGGATTACTCCTGAAATAGTAAATAGGATGAAGCTAAGGGACCACCTTTGGCAACAGGCTAAGTCTTCATTGAAGCAACATGATCTGCAGGCTTACAAAGCGGCCAGAAATAGCTGTACTAGGGAAATTAGACAGGCAAAAAGTAGGCTCCACAGAGAGATACTCTCCAGCTCCTGGGGTGACAGTAGGAGTTTCTGGGCCAATATAAAAGACATCACAGGCAAAGAACAAAAGACCACACCAACAGTTCTGTTGGAGGATGGCCTTTCCGTCACTGATCCACTCCAAATCGCTGATTCTTTCAACACAGCTTTCACTAATCTATCGGGTGTGCTCCCCAAAGATTTCTTCATTGATGCTCCCATGTCATCAGCTGGGGCCACTGACTCAATCTGTTCTGAACACCCACCTTTTTACTTCAAAAAGGTCTCCCAATCCCTAGTCTGAAAACTCCTGACTAAAGTCCTTGGCAAATCCAGACATAGTGGAGAATGGCTAGACCTCAAAATCCTGGCACTGACTCTTGAAGAAGTACTCTTACCAATTACCAAGATTCTAAACTTATCACTTTCCCTCTCACAGTTCCAAGAAGTCTGGAAATCTGCGTTGGTCACCCGTGTGCATAAATCTGTGGATCCTACACAACACTCTAACTACAGGCCGATATCAATACTCCCTCCACTATCAAAAGTCCTTGAACGCATAGTTTCCAATCAAATGATTGACTACCTTGAAAAGTACAACATACAATGTCCCCAGCAACATGGTTTCAGGAAAAAACATAGCACTACCACAGCTTTACTTGATTTACCAGCTACATATATCAGTCCTTTGACAATAACAAGATTGTTGGCGCTGCTTTCATCGACCTTACGAATGCTTTTGACACCGTGAGTCACAACCTGCTTCTTACTCAACTTGCCTCAGTTGGTGTCTCTCAAAACCCACTGAAATTGTTTGGTAGCTACCTTGCTGATAGGTCTCAGTGAGTGAAAATATCTAATATCGTCTCCAAACTACAGTCCGTCCAATCTGGTGTCCCTTAAGGCTCCATTCTTGGCCCTCTCGTTTAGCATCTTCCTAAACAACCTACCCCAATCCTGTCAACTTAGGACTCTCCTCTATGCCAACAATGCCGTCATCTACACAAACACTGATCCCACTGTGTTCGAGGACAATCTAACAAACAGGCTTCCTTGAAGTTTAGAAATGGTTCCTTACGCACAAACTTGTCCTAAACTACAAAAAAAACTAAGCTTCTATTGTTCTTCTCCCCCGACATAAGCACCGGTCATATGCCATGCTAATAAAAAAAC
Source organism: Neoceratodus forsteri (assembly GCA_016271365.2). Classification (NCBI taxonomy): domain Eukaryota; kingdom Metazoa; phylum Chordata; order Ceratodontiformes; family Ceratodontidae; genus Neoceratodus; species Neoceratodus forsteri. The sequence goes on along the minus strand of CM028137.1, from coordinate 334,395,470 downwards.
GACCTCGGAGCACCTGTTGAACAAGTTCAACAATTCAGATATCTAGGAATAACCTTAGACAGCTGTCTGTCATATGTACCGCACATTGAGGCCATTGCTAAGTCTGCGAACTCGAAACTAGGCCTGCTATTTAGACATAGAAGGAATCTAACCCCTGATGCACTTAGATTGGCGGTTAACAGTTCAGTGATATCCACCATTGACTACGGCCTAGCAATATATGGCGCAGCCACCCCCACATCGTCAAAAAGGCTGAACTTAACACTTAACAAAGCCTGTAGGCTCATCACGAACTCAGACCAGTTCACTCACACATGTGATCTTTATGCAGAAACTGGCTGGCTCAATCTACAAGGGTGGATCAAGTATCCCTCTTGCATACTAGCAATGAAAGCGCTTCATGGAGATCTACTTGCCGGAACCTCCTGCCTTCTACCCAGAGCCCACAAGGTCTGACATACCCGGGCTTCGGTCGCTGAGTTTCTACTAGTACCAAGGTTCCAAACTACACAGTGCCAACGCCCTTTCCTTTACAGAGCCCCTATCTGGCTAAATGGCCTTGGCCATGATCTAACAAGTCAGACTGGTATGTCCAAGTTTAAACGTCTTCTGCACAAACATATCCTGTTAGAGAGCTCTTGTGACTGTCTAAGTTGAGAACTGCTTTGCCCTCTTGAACCTTTCACTTCTTCTTCAGTCCCTCCTATCACTAGCTTGGACTCCCCTCCTCTGGCTCATTCTTCCTCTTATCCATTTCCCCCACTTTTAACTCTCCCCTGCCCCCTCCCCGCCACCTGCCATCTCTCAACAAAGCCCTCTGCTGCTTGCCCTCTACATCCTCTCTCACCCTCCATGTTTCATCTGCCCCTGCTTCCCCTTCTCTCTCTATCTACTGCAACCAAATGTGACTTTTAATCTTATCTGTATTGTATTTACAATTTTTTTACCATGCTGATTTGTTGTTACCCTTAAATATGTTTTAATTTTTGCCTTCATGTTGTCAGTTGATCCCTATTCTGTTTTACCTTCCTGAACTATGATGTGGAATCTTTGTAAATGAGCTCCACTGAGCCCAAAGGTATTGTCAATTTGAGATGTGAATAAATAAAAATAAATTTGCACTTTGTGCTCCCCAGCGGCCAGTAACCCACAGACTGCTAACTTCCAACTCTGTCATCTGCTGACCCCCCTCTATCTCCCCCCGCAGCCTGCCCCAGCAGGGCATTCTTCCTCCTCCATAGTGTGAAAGACAGGCTACGTGATGCTGGGCCCAAGAATACTGAACCATCTTCCAGACTGTGACACAACTGTTATTTTATAATACAATACACACTCTCCATGAAGAAGACCCACACTCATAAAGGCCAAATTCATTTACATTTCACATTTATTCTGTCAAACCTTATCGAAGCAGCAAAACGGTACGGCAATAATCCAGTAGTCCAATATGCGGTCTCAATAACGGAGAAATATCTTTTTGTTTTTTTCCCCCCGCGGACATACAAATGCCGTGTGCCGTGCAAAGAACCACAACTCCTTTATGTTTCAGTGCTGTTACTTTGCCGTACTGTTTTGCTGCTTTGACAAGGTTTGACAAAATGAATGTGAAATGTAAAATTAACTTTGCCTTTTATGAGAGTGCTGGCCTTTCTTCATTGGAGAGTGTGTATTATAGCGAAGTCCTGGGCAATGTGCACCTCGATACATGCTTGTTTTATTTCTATGAATAGTTGAAATACGGAGCAATGCCTTTGTGTGTATTTGTATGTACAACTGTTGTTTTCTTCTGGTATTGTTTCCTCAAGAGAAGTTCTGATTAGCTTATGTCCCCGGATGTCTCCTCCCACCACCCACCTCCCACTGCAGCATCATAGGAGGCCTTGCATACATGCAGCTTCTGCTGCAGCTCAGATGAACCCTCTAGGTCCCTACTGCCAGGATCTCTGATGCTGTGGAAGCTCTACGCCTTCCCATCTGCTCGACGATGCACTGCTACTGGCAGCACGTCTTGGTTATGACCTTGCTTTTAACTTGATGGGCTTACTCACAAACCAGTTCGCTGGAATGGTAGCACAGTGCACACCCTTCCCCATACCATTATATGGAGTGCTGTAATCCTGTAAATGAATTGAATGCATTCCCCAGGTGGTTCAGAAAATATGAAGTTTCACATGCCACCTCGGATATGTGGTACATTTTTTTTAAACTTATTTTTCTGCCTCTTTATTCAGCAGCAGCCTGGATCCATCTTTGACTTCCTAGCCCCACCATGATTTCTCTATCACTTACTTTGCCATTCTCTTACCCCGGTCCTACCCCTTCAGGAAATGGGTCTAGAGGGAGCTGATGCCAAACTCTCCACCAAAACAACTTAGTTTTGGGAGGCAGAGCGCTGTCGATATGTCGGGGGCCTGAGTGCTCTTGTGTCACTCTTTGTGCATGTGGGGTGTTTCCCATGCTGTGATCCATAGAAACATAGAAGTTGTCAGCAGATGAGGACCACTCGGTCCACCTAGTCTGCCCTAATCCCTGCCCCAGGATGCCAGCAGCACAGGCTCGAGTGCTTTCTTACATACTGGTGCATGGCTGCCTACATTGGTGCCAGTGTAGGTCCCCCATTTTCCAGCTGCAACAGCTACACTGCCACCCGTGGTTACCCATGGGGGCAGTCGAGTAGCTTAGACTGCAACCCTCCATCTCTGAGCAGGAGTGCATCCTCTCAGATGCTCAATCGTCTTCTTCGGGCCTGCCTTCTGATCTTCTGGGCTTGTTCTGGAACCCTGGTCATCCGCATTAGAAGTGGTAGCCCTACCCCTACTTGGCCAGGCCGACTTGGCATGTGAGAATTTAATATGTGCTGCACATACTTTGTCATAATCACATGCCTGAAGGCAGCCAGCAAAGTGGAACTCACAAGATGCGACGATATGCTGAACATTAAATCGGGTCATGTTGTGCAATTCTGAATGAGAGATAATACAGGGAGGATACATTTCATTAAATGAGTGAGTTACTTAAATTTGTTCTGTTTAGTTCAAACCCATAGACATCTAAATTTCTTTTTTTTTTTTTGTATATTCTTTTTTTTTTTTTTTTTTTTCATTTTTATCTCCTCGAGTCGCCAGCCTCCTAGTACCCCTGCCCAGACACGGACCATGGACTTCCACCCCCCACAGCAGCCGTGACCCTCCGATATCCCATGGATTGCCCCCATAGCGGGGCTGCAGTGCACCTGGCACAATGCCACAGATGTCAGGATTGGACGGAGGGCCAGCTTGGGGGTCTAACTGAAGCCATGGTGGGTGTTATCGCGGGTGGCCGGCAGCTATTCCCTTTTTCCTGGTTTTCTGTGGACGGCAGGGACGTGCAATGATGTCCTGCGTCCGCCCCGCCCCCTGGACTTGATAGTCACCAGTAGCTGCACCACCCACAGCCTCCACCAGGGGTCCATCGAGCATCGGGCGCACTCCCCACCCTCCCCATGGAGAAGGAGAGCAGTCCTCGGGATGCTCCATCCTTCTCTCCCGGCTGGCCCTCCAGTAATCCAGGTCCGTTCCCAAACCCGGGTCGCTGGCGTCACAAGTGGAAATCTGACTGCTGTGCCGACGGGCCAGCGTTTGTTTTTATATATTCTTTTTTTCTGCGCCGACCATCGGGGAACTCTCTCTGGCATCCTTGCCACCACCGCGAGCTGTACCTCCCACCTGAAGCTTTCTCCTCCCCCCTGCACCAGCCTGGCAGATCTCGCAGCTCTGCACCCCCCCGAGGTGGGGCCACTGTATCCATCCAGGGTGCCCTATCTTATAATCTAATATGCTTGCTGTGTGGTTGGCCCTGGAGAGGAGCAAAGCCCTGTGCCGGAGGTGCCATCGCCTATCCTAGTGGTCGGGGATTTTCTTGGTAGTTTACTCCCTTGCAGTGCTGTGTGCAGTGACGCCTATGCATGGCTACTCTGCTGGTGTCTGCCGCGCTCCACCCCTTACATTGGCTGATGTACCTGCAGTACCCCTGAGGCCCTCAAATTCTTAATCATGTTACTTTTCGAGTAAACAGTTCTTTAGAAAGTACATCTTGGCTGGTGCATATGTGGCACTGCTTTACAGCTTTTATAACTTCTTTTACCATGGCTATTAAAACAAAAAAAAGAAACCATACAACTTTATAGACTAATAGCTGCCTATATTAATTTCTGAAGTACGTGCATGGGCTAGTTAGGCTGAAGGTTACAAGTTCTTCTCTTCCTGCTTCCTTAAACTCTTGGGCTCTCTCCCCCTTCCATTCGCTCTGCTTCTTCCCTCAGACTCTGAAATCTTTCCTCTGTGATTTCATTACTCACCCCTCACTGGGTCCTCGACTTTCTTCATCTGCCCTCCATCCTGTGCTGTCACAGAACAACCCCTCCCTTCCCCAGTTATCATCCTCTACCCCCACCCCTACTTAGTATTGCTTTGTTGAACACTTAATATTGTTCATATTGTACTTCTGCACTTTTACTGTATTGTACTGTATATTTCCTGCTCAGAAGTATTGTCTGTGAATTGTGCATTTTATTGTAATTATTTAGATGTTGTACATTTTCTGAACATTGTGTTTTCTAATTGCACTGTACTCTCCTCTTCCTCCTCCCCTCAGGACACATCTGGAAATGAGCTGCTACCAGCTCACTCTCTTTCCTGGTAGAAATCAAAAATCAATCAAGTCAGTCAAGGAAAAAAATAAATAAAGGGCCCTTTATAATGCAGAGAAGCACCATCTCAGCTCTGTGCGCAACGCTGAAACCTAGATTGAAACTTGCCCGGGACGTTACTCAGAGACGGGAAGTGAGCTAAGAATAGATTACTTTCTGAAGGAGTTTGCTCATCAAGAGAGATGAAGATGGTGGGGGGGGAGGTATTTAGAGAGTGAATTAGGATCTAGAGAATCTTTGAGAAGACTACAGAGGCATTTTTTCAAGTTGTATGAGGAGGTATTACTGGTAAGGGTAGCATTTAACATAGAATTTGACAGCAGATGAGAATCACTTGGTCTGCCCATTCCTCCCTACCTACACTGTTACACAGACTATACCTGACCTACAGAGCTTTCTTCCTCCCCCACCTTCCTTTCTACTATGATTCCCCTGTAAAGGGTTCTGTACCTTCTTTATCTTCCCTCTACCCTGCACTGTCATAGTACAGCTCCCCCCCTTCCCCTTGTTTTCATCCACTACCCCCCATCCCCTACAGTGTAATTCCTAATGTAAGAAAGATGGATGGATATAATTGGGAACTACTGTGTAAAAAGAAAGTTTGGGGAAGGGATGGTACAGATGAATAGAGAGAAGTTACACTGGCAAGAAGAAAGAGTTAGGTGTTTAAAGGGAAGACATTTATGGGTGTAGGGGGTCATATGGCTGGATGGCAGAGGAGCGTGAGTTTTCAAAAGGAACAGAAGTTTCAGAGAGGGAGAGTAGGTTGCAGAAAGAGTGCCAGATTCCATCAGGGCAAAGGCTGTGCAGATCATTGCCTACAGTGTACTCATGAAGGTGCAGAGAATGCCTGAGACTGAGTGGGCACATGACAGAGGAGCATTATAAGGGCTGCAGAGGTACTGCATTTATTTTACTGGAGATTAGCATCGGCCAAGTGGACAAAGATGGCAGGAACTGTATCTTTTGGTGTAGTACATTTCTGTGATACTGGGGCAAAGAGGGTGGTCACACTTTAAGGTAAGAGCCGGTGTGCTCGGTGCAAGGTTCCTAGATGTTTGCAGAGATGGAGGACCAAGAGTCCTGAAGAGCAGCTAACTATGATGTTTTTCAGTGGAGAAGGTGGTGATGGTGTGCTGAAGTATTATATGGATGGAGTTTAGGGGTGGGGCAGTCTACACAGGTAATGGAAAAAGGTAGGTGGTTAGGGAGCGGTGGCAAGCAGAGAAGTGGGTTGGGAGCTTTTCGTACAGAATGCTGAACCTGATTTGTCCATGAGTGCCAGCACTGCCCACCTCCATGGCAGGCCACCTGTTTGTTTGCCATTGGGCAGCAGGTGATGGAATTTTGGCCACTCCCCTGCCCTGGAATTGTCATGTATAATCTGCATGAAAACACTCTTGAGTATTCTGGTCAAAGGTAGGAGTCTGGAGATCAGTCCCAGGCTTATCCCCCAGGGCAGGGCCACCTGGCGGGTACCCCATGTACACTGTTGGTAAGCTGACTTAACCCCGGGAGTGAGGCGGGGAGCAAGAACCCCTTGGCAGATACTGGTGGCAGGGAGACAGTGGCAGAGCAGGGCATCATGCTTGGGGCCAGCTTTTTCGTGCTACTATTTCCTGGGCAGGGCGTGCAATGACATCAATGTCCATCCGTCCTGCCTCCCATATGGTAGGCACGCGGACTTTCTGCAGACCCCACAGCCTCTGCAGAGATCCACTAATAGGCTGGATGCCCCCGAAGGAGAGCCAATCATTGGTTGCTAAATCCTTCTCCACCCGACCAGTCCTCTGACTCCTCGGTCCGTTCCCGAACCCAGGGTGTTGACGTCGCAAGCAGACACCTTGCTGCTGCACTGGCAGGCTGGCATCACTCTGTGATCCTAAGCAAGTCACCTAACCTCTCAGTGCTTCTGTCCCTCTCAGCAGTAATAACGGGTAAAAGCAGGACTCCAGTGAAAATGAGATGTTGTATCTTGTTTGGACCATCCTGGGTAAAAAGAAAAAAATAGTAAATTCATATGAGTTCCTGCTTAGCTGATAGCTTTCCTAACTGAAACCTGAAGGACAGCTCCCCCTCCTACAGAGCTAGAGATGACAGTTTCCCTCCTACAGACTTCCAATTTAATGGCTGCATAATAACAAAGAATAGATTTTATAGACATTGGAACTGAATCAGTTTGACTGTTGATGGGCTGGTTGGGATACTGGGGGTGTCAAGTTTGTCTAAATCTTGTACAAATTCTGCTCATTCTGTACATGGTTAGGATGTGGCTATGCTGTGGAGTAGGGTGTGTATAAATCTACTTGCACTAATTCTGTTTGATCTGTACATCTTTAGAGTGGGGGTATTGGTGGGTCAGCTGGGTTTAATTTACCTTGTGGTAATTTAGTTTGTTCCGTTGAGGTTAGGGTGAGGATGCTAGCGTGTGCAACTGTGTGTGTGTGTGTGTGTGTGTGTGTGTGTGTGTGTGTGTGTGTGTGTGTGTGTTTGGGGGGTTGAGGTGGAAGGTGCAACTATGTAGAATTCCCCAGGAAGTGATTCATATTGTTCAATAGATGGTTGGGATGGAGGTACGGGTTTGTGTGTGTGTTGATGTGTACAAATCACCTTGTTGTGATGTAATTTGTTCTGTTGAAGGTCAATCAAGGGAATGAGTGATGACTCAGCTGGGTTAATAAATCATGTTATTCTGGAATAAATAGAGCACAGAGTACAGTGGATCTGATGGAACATTTACAATTGACAGAGGAAATTTTAAGCTAAAACAAGGTAAAGTAGTAATAAAAACATTAGCTGTAGTGTGGCATATATCAAATGCATAATGGTTTACAGGAGGCATAGAGATCTCCACATGTAAGTGTTTATAAATAACTTGTGATTTTGCCACTTGTGAATGATGGCTCTTACCAATCACTAGTGGAGATAATGTGTTATTCCACAGCAACCCATTATGTGTTCCCACTATATTTGCTTGGTATAAATCCATAAATAGTGATTCAGTTTGCTCAGTGATGGTTAGGGTGGGAGTACTAGAAGGAGGCATCAGTTTGGTTGCCAGGTATGGTAGGAGGCAGCAGTACCTGATGGTGCCCCAAGCAGAAATACTTGTGGTGCCCCCTTCACCACTTCCACTGCTCCCTCTTGTCCCTTATGCCCAATACCACATCCAAAAAGTGGTACACATTTTATGAACACAAGGGGAACAACAACAATTTAATGTTTTGTCTTAACACTTTTTGCATTTCAAGCTGGTCTCTTGTGTGCCCCAAGTGGCCGCTTGGTTTGCTCATACCTAACACTGCCTCTGGGAGGCAGATTCCATGTACACTGACTGCTTCAGGACCTCACCTATTAAGATTATGCCATGAAGGGGCAATGTCAAGGTGGCAAATGAAATTAGAAAATAATTACTTTTAACACATATACATGGAGTCGTGTTCTTCGCTTTGTGATTTTGGACACTTATGAACCTCATCAAGAGAAAATGCAATGGGTCCCCATTCTGGGAATTACTGGATAACAATCTGTAGCTCTTCAGAACAAACATGAAGGGTGATACAAGATAGTAAAAGCAAGCAGATAAGAAAGAGCCTTGACCTGTATTCTGTGAGGTGTCTTAAAAAACGTAATCTTAAGCAAAGTTTGATATCCATAACATAAGTGGTAACCGAAGAGGCTGAGATAGTATGATATCTGTCCTAGTTCTAATCTGATTGATAGGAGCTGCTGTTTTGTATTGATAGTGGCTAGCATAGTTGGAGAGGGCCCATTCCACAGCATGTTGCTCTCTAGTCTGATCTCAAAGAAAAGAAAACAGAATCAAAGTTCAGATAGGACGGCCCAGTGGCACTGAGGGTTGAGGCGCTGGATGCCACACTGGCGACCTGGGTCCGGGAATGGACTGGGGCCGCCAGTAGTTGACAGGGGAGAGGAAGGATTGAGCGTCCCATGACTGCTCTCCTTCCTTTGGGAAGGGTTGGGGCACTGCAGTGCACTGTAGCAGCGACTGGCAGAGGTCAGCTGCACTACAGCAGCGGGCATAAGCATGGGGGGGGTGGTGGGCGTCAGCACGTATGTGCTTAGACGCCATTGCACGTCCAGGTCTTCAGGGAAAAAATGGGTGGAAAATAGTGGGGTGGCAATCTCAGTGGCTGATGACTGATGGCTGCGCCCAGTGCCCCCGGTTCCCGGGAGGATCCTGCCACAGAGTGCGTGAGCGATAATGGCTGGCTCTGTGGGGGTGCCACACTGGGCCCAGGGAGCGTGGGTGTTGGTGGCCGGGGATCATGGAGATCTGCTCTGCTGGCGAGGAGGACAAAAATAGAAATATGATAGAAAAAAGTCCAGATAGGAGCGAGTCTTATCCAAAAGCCACAGCTGACTGAAGTACTGTGTTAATAGTGCCGCTGTCTTGCTGTTCTAAAGGAAAGGGTTCAGTCGTGGAAAACACCCCCACACACACACATATGGCAGACCCTGAAGGTAGAGGAATGGCCTCTGGGTTTACAATAAATTTGTCCCCAGAGCTGAGAGATGTCTGTCGCAGTCTTGGGGCTGTTGGTGTGGGGGGCACACACGGAGATGTCAGCTGTGTAGGTAGCCACCCAGGCTTCTTTTCCACTTTAACCCTGCCCATGTCCAGCTGATGCAGGGCAGCTATGCTCACACCTGACCAGCGCAGGGGGAGGATGCCCCATGGTCACCCATGACATGTGACATCCAGAGTCTCCCTTGTCCCCCAGAACAGGGGTAAGTGAAGTTTGAGCATCATCATGCTCGCTTCCAGAGTGTGAGAATGCTGCCTTCGCAAAGTCCCCAAACCGCAATTGTAGGAATTATTTTGTGACTTAAGTCATCTCTAAAGGTGCAGTTTGCATGATGAAAATGGAGCCGATGAATGCTTCCTCACCTGTGTGCTGTAACCTTTATCGATTGTGGCTTTAGCTGGCATTGGGTGGATCATAAAACAGTAATTTTTAGACACATTTCTGCAGTTCATGTATTTTCTTTATTTAAAATCTCATTTTCTTTTATAAACATGAAAACAGGATCACTCTCCTAGAGTTCATCTGCTTTGTCTGCTTAGTTACACTTGTGACATCACAGTTTGTTGCTGAGGAACTGTTTATGGTGCCAGGCTTAGCAAGCTGCTGAAGTCTAGGGGACAGGGATCCTGGCTACGTTTTACTGTCCATACATAATTTGAAAAGCAAGATGGTAAATACAGAGAATATGTGAATTACAAGTGGAAAAGTGTCAAACTTGTTCTTTAGAGAACCTGTGACACCACAGGGAACATATAATGTATATTTTATTTAGTTATTTGTTTTTGTTCACTAGGTAAGTGTAGTAAGCATAAAGAGGCCTATTTAGGACACACTTCAGCTTTTCTGTTTCTGTAAACATATTTTATTTGATTTTCATAACAGTACAGATGTATGAAACAACAATAAACCTAACACAACATTAGTGCCCCTGTCTTTTATACAGTAATATAAAATTTCTAACTGAAACTCTATTTCACTCAGTGAGCTGTTTACTGTCTTGGCGCTAGCTCCCTTTCATTGGCCCAGGAACAACAGCCAGGGTAAGTGGTAGATCTGCTTCTTGCAGCATCCATGATCTGGGTTCGGGACAAGTCTGGGTCATCATGCGCCAGCTGGAGGGAGGAGGATGGTGTGTCCCAGAGGGCGCTGTCCTCCAGGAATGAAAGGTTTCGTTCTCCATCACAATACTGCTTCCTGGATGACCACAGGTGGTGGTGTGGTCAGAGGGCCAAGAGAGGAAGATGTCATGACTGTTGGCGCAAAGGCATGCTTTCTGTGTACTCTGATGGCGTTGCACATGACATCCCTGGGGAGGGGGCGAACATGAGAAAATGGCCCTAGCAACCACGAGAATGGACTGTGGTATATCCAGGCCCTGCCCACCCCCACCTCAACACATCCTGACAGCAGATTGAGGCACTGGGATAAATCCCCCACCATATCCCCGCCTGGGGTGAATCCAAGGCTGCACAGAGGAAAGGTGGACACAGGTAAGGGGGTGAAGGGTGAAGTGTGCCATAGGAACTCTGGAGGGAGATGGTAGCTGGTGCCAGCAAGGGGGCATAAACAGAAAGTTAAAAACATGAAGATTCAGATATTTCCCAAATTTACATTCCCTGGTTCATTACCATTAAGGACATTTGCATGAAAACAGGATCTCTGTCAGTCTGTTTTCATCTGCTTACCTTCCAGTGTCACCATAATACTCTGTGACATCTCAGCTGGATGCTGTAGAAATGACTAAGATGTCTCAAGTGGGAGTTTATGTCAAGTGTTATCACAGTGCTCTGGCTGACTTAACTCTGTTCAGTAATGCTGACACCGGCCTGCTGCCAGTTTACTGTTGGTCTTATCCCTTCTCATCCCACTTTAAGTTCTTGCTCACACAGTACAAGGCTTCCGGACATTGGAATCCGAGTGTGCAGGCACTCCTGGACGTGTCGCTGTACTAGAAGCGGTATCGCATTATCTCAGTACGTGCTCTCAGAGAAGGAACATGGAGTTTACCAACCAACATTACCCTATACTCTGTTCAGGAAAGATATGGTGGGAAGGAGGGAGGGAAGGGAGGGAGGGTATTGTATGTAGGAGGTATCAAGGCCACTGAGACCAAGGGAGTCCAGGGGGGAATGGAGGGGTTGGAGGTACTGTGAGTCAACCTGGAGACAGAACCAGAGCCACTGTTCGCACTGCCATGATCTGTAGACCTCCAGCACAAGGGGAGAGGCAGGATAGGACACTGGTGCAAGTTACTAGCACAGTGGCAGAAAATGGGGAGGTGCTGCTGGTGGCAGATGTCAGTCTGCTGTATATAAATTGGAGCCCATCAACTGCAGCTTCACCCTAGAAGCAGGGACATCCTAGACTTGTTACAGGGGGTGTTTCTCAGGCAGTTAGTCAGGGAGCACATTCATGATGGGATAATACTGGACCTGGTGTTCACAAATCGGGACAGTATTGCAGACGTCAAGATGGATGGTCACCTGAGGACCAGCAATCACTGTACAGTGTGGATCAACATCAGGATGGCAGCAGAAGCAAAGCACACAAGAACGAGAGTCCTGGACTTCAGGAGGGCAGATATGAAAAAACAAATTAACCAACAAAAATGAATGAATGCCTCAGGGATGACCTGGCAGAGAGGGATGACCTGGGTTGGGAGGAGAAACAGTGGGCAAAGTTAAGGGAAGGCATAGTGAAGGCAGCAAACCTTTGTGCAAAGGAAGTAAGCGTAAAAGCAGGAGATAAAAAAAAAAAAAAAAAAAGAGAGGCCGCTATGGTTCTTAAAGGATATGGCTGAAAAGATAAAGGTTAAAAGGGTAGCATTCAGAAGGTATAAAGATCCAAAGAGAAAAGAGGATAGGGAGTTGTATCAGGGGAAACAGAAGAAAGCAAGAAAAGCAGAGAGGAGTGCAAAGGCACAAACTGGGGAATGAGTAGTCCAAGAAGTAACTAAAGGCGCAATACCTTTTTTTAGGGACATAAGTGAAAAGAGGAGATGGAGGAGGGAGGGCTTGTAAGGTTAAGAAGGGCAGGGGGGACTGTGCAGAGGGAGATCAGGAAAAGCAGATATCCTGAAGAAATACTTTTGCTCAGTCTTCAAAGAAGAAGGGGACAGGGATGGGACACATAAAAGCAGCAGGACCACTGGGGGAGGGAAGTAGACACAAGTCCATTTACAGGGAGAGAGTCCTGAAGGGACTTGCAAATCTTAAAGTGAACAAAACAATGGGGCCAGACAGGGTATACCCAAGGATATTGAGGGAGCTCACAGAGGTATGGGCTGCACCTCTCAGCCTTATTCAACAACTCACTGGACACAGCAGTGGTTCCAGAGGACTGGAGGAGGGCAAATGTAGTCCCGCTTCATAAAAGCAGTAGCAGGGAGGAGGCTGGTAACTACAGGCCTATCAGTCTGACATCAGTGGTGGGGAAGTTAAAAGAGTTACTGCTAAAGGAAAAGATAGTGGAGTATCTTGAATCCGGTGGGTTACAGGACCAGAAACAGCATGGATTCACAATAGGGGCAGGAGTGGAGTGGAGTGGAGTGGGAAGTAGATCATGGTGGGGCAGTGGATGTGGCCTGCTTAACGAGCTCGTGCACAGACTTATAAAAAGGAGCTGCAACGTTTTGCAAAAGAGAGACAGAGACTGAGATTGGAAATTGAAAAGAAAAACTCAGAAGGACTCGGCTTTCTATGTTTCTACTGCCATTGTAAATAGATATTCTGAACAATTTCTTTTTTTTTTATTTTACTGTTATTAATTATAAAACTCTTGTTGCAAATTTTACAACTGCTCCTGGTTTTCCTATGCTTCCTGACCTGAGGCTTGATGACAGAGAGGAGTATTTTTTTTTTTTTTTATCTGTTTCTCCATAGGTCCTGGTCGGCATCCATCCTCAGCCACCTGTCCAGCCCCGCACCCCAACATCAGGCAGCATACCCCTCTTGTCCCATGGTTTACCCTCCATGGCAGGGTGGTGAGGAGCCTCCCAGCTCAACTCACCTCGACCAGGATCCAGTTTGGGGAGCGCCATTCAGAGTATGGGCCTGGCGTGTGGTGGCTGCTTCATCCTGCATGACTAGGGGACCATTTTCCTGTTTTCCCTTGCACCAGTGGGGCGTGCAGACGTCAGTGGAGAGAGCATGCACGCATCTGCATGCACTCCTCCAGGCATCTACCCCATCTCAGCCCTCCTCACTGCCCCCCCAGCCTCCATTAGGGGCCGGTCCCGCGCTGGTCACAGAAGTCTCCGGAGAGGGGGCGAGCTGTCCCTTGAAGCTGATCCCTCCTCCCTCCGCAAACCCCTCGCGGCCTGTGCTTGTTCCTGAACATGGCCGCTGGCATAGCACGAGGAAGGTGTCCAGCACCTCAGCACCCCTGGACCGGCAGACAGGAGTATTTTTTTAGAGGAACGATGCACAAAAACAAGGAGACATGCAATGAAGCTGGAAAGGAAACATTTTAGGAGTGATGTGAGGAAGTACTTCTTCACTGAAAGAGTAGTGGATTCCTGGAACAGTCTTCTAGTGGAGATGATAGGGGTGAAAATTGTGGTGAACTTCAAGCATGCATGACATCCGTGTCAGTGACTCAGGAGATAAAACACTCATTTCTGATGCCGGAAGATCATTAGGTGGTGGGTTCTAGCCCTACACTAAGAACGTGGGATAAATCTTAATACTGACACTGTAGTGTATCAAGAGGAGTGCTGCACGCCGGTGGTACCATCTTTCAGATGAGACGTTGAACCGAGGTCCCGTCTGCCAGTTCTGGTGGTTGCTCAGGTGGACATTCAAGATCCCAGGGCACTTCTCAATAAGAGTAGGGGAATTTGCATTGGCACAACATGAGTTCTCCTACCGTGCACCCCACAGGATCAACACTCTACCACCTGCAGTCTCCGTAGTAGCAACTATTGGTGCCTTCAAGCGTAAGCTTCGTCAGCACCACTTTGCCAAGGACAACTGTGACTGCTTCATCTAACTTTTGGTGCATACAAGCAAAGTCTTCGTCAGCACCTCACTATCATGGACACCTATGACTACATCCACTTATCCCCTCCCATAGTAATCACCTGCTGCACTTAGACATACCTCTTGACCCAAGGGGCACCTCCCAACCTCAGCACTTCACTGATCCGCACCCTGCCTACCCCCCCTCCCTCCACACATTTCATGGAACACCCCTCCCTCCCCTCTCTCTCCCTTCATTCCTCCACTATGTCACCTTTGTTACCTTCTCTGTGTCTGTCTTCTCCAAGGTGTTTGAACTCACGGACGCAGGCATACGTTGTACAGTGCTTCAGCAGTGTCTGCTTGTGTGAACCTTTCTGTAACTTACTGTGCCAGCTCTGTAAATGAAATGTATAAATTGTTGTTCTCTGCTATTTTCTTTTCAGCTGACGTGGAACCTACAAAAAAGCATCCGCTCACAGGTCTTATCCAAGAACTCAATAAATAAAAAAATTACAATGAAAAAATGTTCCCGGTGTCCTGGCCAAATTCCACCATTCACTAAAATAACACCAACAGTTTATCTGGTTCTGTAACTCAGTCCACGTCCGTTGCGTATTCCTGTTCCACGCCAGCCTCCCAGGTTGCACCTGAAACAAGCCGTGGCTTAGTGTGCCTCTCCTGGTCTCAAACTTTCAAATAAATAATAAAAAAAAAACATAGGCACAAGAGAACCTTAGTTAGGAAGCTGGGGGTGGGGGTGGAGGGAGCTGGAGATCAAGCAGAGTCTGCAGTGACAGGATAGGCAGGGAAAACTTGTCATATTGGGTGGCCCAAGTGGTCCTTATCTGTTGTCATATTCTATGTTTGTATATTATTAAAATAAATTCTAGGGACATGGATATGTTGTTCATCCACACTGTCTGGCAGGTTCCTTGCCACTTTAAATCTTGCCGGAAGGTCTTCAAGCTGGCTCCTCCCACCCACCCAGGTGGTAAAACTCTCGGCTCTGCCCCATGACGCCAGATCTTCCTTACCGCTTGGAAGCTCAGGTTCCCTCCTTAACGCTCTGCGTATAAGACTGGTTCTTAATTCTTCGATATTTCGAAATCAAAAGTTTTTTGCTAAAAAGACTTCGGTCTTCTTTCCCTCGCGGTTGCGATGGACAAATCGACTCCTGGTTTCCGGAGGTGCCCTTGCGGGCAGAAGATGTCTAGGATGGATCCGCACTCCATGTGCTGCCTCACTGCTTGGGCCTTGAGCACCACCCGCAGGCTCATGCACCTGTGCTCTTCCTTTCGGCCCACGCCCTTGAAGACCATGCTGCCCATTTACAACTGGGGCGCCGAGAAAAGAATTCCTCCGTTAAATCTAAAGAGGCCCGGTTGGCGGTGTCTGCGGCGGCGGCTTGGCGGATCAGCTCGAGCAGATGATCGCCTCGAAGAGGAGGCGGCGCGGGCCGCTTCTACCTCGCCACGCTGCATTTGTCCCTTCTCGGTGCCTCAGATTCGCTTCCTTTATGAGCTCTGTCTGACCTCTCTACGAAAGGTGAGGGTCCAACTTTTCTGGACCTTTTCCAGGTCCAAAGAGCAAAGTAAGTCTCCGTCGACGCTCTTGGGAGCGGAAAGATCCCCTTCCCTTCTTGCTGTTGTCGACTTCGCTGTCGACCCTCAGCTCGCCACACTGGCTTCCGGTGTCCCCTGCCAGGCCAGTTGACGAGACCTGGCCGACGCTGGTCGAGATTTCTCGACCCGTTAGACGGGTTGTCGGCTGGAGAAGCTGAGAATCCCCTCTCCCTGGTTCCCCCGGTGGGAGTTGAGGATCCCATCGGCTCGTCTGTGCCTCCGGTTCCGGAGCCTTCGGTGGAATCGTCCGAGCCGAGGGGAGTGCCGATTCTCGACACCTCCCGCGCGCCCTCGGCCTAGCCGAAATCTCGGTTCGACATCCTTCGGTCCAGCCGATCCCGCCATCATAGGGCGTCTCGGTCTCGCACCGCAGTAAGCGGCGCCGCCGCTTCTTCCTCTTCCTCCTCCCTGATTAGGGAGGCTTCGCGCAGTTGCGCCGGAGGTATGAGGAACTCATGTGGCAACAGCTCTTTTGACCAGGAATAAGCCGACCCAGTCGCCTTCCCAGCCATTAGTGACTGTCACGAGCGCTCAAACAACCCCTCGTTGTAGCCGGGAGCCTGTTCCCAGGCGGTTGTTCAGCCAATTCCAGCTGCCCCCACCGATTCTGGTGGAACCTCCAGCCTCACAGCCGTTAATTGGGGCTCCACCAAGAATTCTCGGTCGGCTCGGGGTTTGCCCCATAGGCTGTCTGTCACCCTCACTCCCGATAAACCTCGGCAAGTGGAGGGTGGCTCAGGCCCGAGGCAGCTCTTTGAGGACTCTTCCGAGTCTGAGGATGATTCCTCCCTTTTCTCCAAGCGTATGGACTTGGAGTCCTCAGGAGGACAGTCAGTGGACAATAGCCCTTCGTCCTTCTTAGGGTTGCTTCGGTTCATCTCAGAGTCCACCGGGATGAAGCTCGAACCCGTTTCTAAATGGGCCAGGTATCCCCTCACGGAGATTCTGGACCGAGGGGATTCTCCTACGGAGGCCTTTCCGGTGGCCGAGGCCATAGTGGGTCCGGCCTTGAGCTTTGGCAGTGCCCGCTTCCTGCCCTCTGCTCCGCCAGGATGGCCAGGAAGTATGCGGTCCCTACCGTTCCCTGTCCGTTTTTCGAACACCCTCTGCTGGAAGGGTTGGTTACTGACAGCATTTCGCCGCCGCGAACGCCGGGATGTGGACAAACCTCCCGACAAGGAATCCAAGAAATTGATTGGCCGGGCGAAAAGTCTATGCTGCGTCCTCTCTCGGCCTTCGTCAGGCCAGTTCGGCCGTCCTCATGGCACATTTTTCTCATGCCCTGTTGGACTTCCTGGATGAGGTTGTCCCTCATCTTCCCGCGGATCTGCAGACTACGGTCAGGCAGGTGTGGGACCAGGGCAGGGCAGTGGCTAAACAGCAGTTCCAGACTGCTTTAGACATTGGGGACTCATGTGCCAGTTTCTGTGGCGGCCGCAGTGGCCATGCGTCGTCGGGCTTGGCTGAGGATATCCACCTTTACCTCGGATACCCAGCACAAGTTGGCGGATGTTCCCTTTTTGGGGACTGACCTCTTCGGCCCTGGGGTGGAAGGTCACCTGCAGAGGATCGAGAAGTCCAATGCTACCTTGGACTCAGTCTCTTCCGCTCAGAAGGACAAAGGCCACAAGCCACAGCCTAAGCTCCTTTCGGCCTTCTGCGCCTGGTGGCGCCTCGCCCAGCAACGCCAGGGCCAGCAGGCTCGAGCTTGGCATCCCAAACCCTGGCTGGCTTCCTCCAACAGGAAGCAGGGAAGTAAGGCCCAGGAGGTCCCTCAGCCGTCCCTCCTCCAAGCCTGCCCAGTGACGGGCTGAGGGTGTCGCCCATCCCGCCACTCACTCCCTGGTTTCCCTGGGGGATGGCTCCGACACTTCCTTTTCCACCTGGTCCGCTGTTACCACGGGACAGGTGGGTACTGGAAGTGGTGGAAGAGGCCTGCCTCTAGAATTGAGCAGGCCCTCCTTCAGAGCCGCGCCCGGGGCCTCGGGTCCCAGTCTCACTGGCAGCTCATCGAGCCGACATGCTCTCCTCCTCCAAAAGGAGGTGATCAGGAGGTAGAGGACCCCCCTCAGACCTGGGGTTCGTGTCCAGGTATTTCCTGGTTCGAACGGATGGGGCTGCCCATTCTCGACCCACACGACCTGAACAAGTTCCTAAGGTCTCGAACCTTCAGGATGGTCACTCTGGCTAGATAATACCATCTCTGGAACACGGTGTGTGGTTCTGCTCTCTGGACCTACAGGACGCTCTTTCACGTCCCATTCGTCCGTCACATCGGAGATTCCTTCGCTTTCGAGCGGAGGGATCCCTCTTCGAGTTCCAAGCCATGCCCTTCGGCTTATCTCCAGCTCCCAGGGTCTTCACCAAATGCATGGCAGTGGTGACAGCATTCCTGCGGCGCTGAGGGGTCTGGGTGTACCCTTACCTGGATGATTGGCTGATAGCAGCCCCCTCCAGACAGGAGGTGGAGCGGTCCAGAGATCTGGCCCTCCAGGTTTGCTCTCAAGTCGGCCTTCTCATCAACGAGGCCAAGTCGGAACTCGAGCCGAAGCAGGTGATCCTGTTCATCAGGCAGAGCTCGACTCTCTTCGAGCCAGAGCACGGCTCCCGGCGGACAGGGCCAAAGTTCTTACCTCCTTTGCCCAGTCATTTCTGGTTGGGCAATTGCGCCCTGCCCGGGACTTCCTGTGCCTCCTGGGTCTCATGGCGGCCTGTACCAGCATGGTCCGTTGGGCACGCTGGCACATGCGCCTCTTCAGTGGGACTGGCCAGCCAGTGTCACAACGCCGCATCCATTGGACCAGCTAGTGATGGTGACCCAGGAGATGTGGAATGCTCTCCGGTGGTGGACCATTCCATCTCATCTGCAGGAGGGCATCCCGTTTGTCCGCCCCGAGCCGACGGTCTCTCTATCGACCGATGCCTCTCTGATGGGTTGGGGTGCCCATCTGGGGGAACACCGAGTGCACGGCCTCTGGTCCCCGAGGGAGTCCCGATGCCACATCAACCTGCTGGATCTCCGAGCGGTCCGCCTAGCTCTCACCGCCTTTGCTCCGTTTCTCCGGGGTCAAGTGGTCCGAGTCCAGACGGACAATACCACGACCATGTACTACCTGAACCGCCAGGGCGGGACGCGCTCCATGCTTCTATGCAAGGAAGCTCTCCGCATTTGGTCACTCGTGCGAAGCGTGGAGGCGGATCTCCTAGCCATTCACGTGGCAGGAGCCTCCAACACCCTGGCCGATGCCCTGTGCCAGATAAGGGCTGCATCTCATGAGTGGTCTCTCCTGCCGGAGGTAGTACAAGATCTGTTCTCCCACTGGGGCACACCTCAGGTGGACCTGTTTGCCTCCAGGGAGAACGTCAAGCTGAGGCTGTTTCATGCCCGCCCCCTCAGCAGGGCTCGCTGCAGGGGGATGCCTTCTCGAGGCTGTGGACCCCAGGCCTCTTTTATGCCTTTTCCCCATTTCCCTTGATTCACAAGGTGCTTCTCAAGGCAAGGAGGGACAAGGCACAGGTGATTCTGATAGCCCCAGACTGGCCCCGCCAGTTCTGGTACCAGATCTCCTCAGCCTCAGCTCCAGGCCCCGAGGCAGCTTCCAGCTCGCCTGACCGCTCTCAGTCAATCAGGGAAGGTGTTCCATCCGGACCTTCAATCCCTGCACCTGACGGCCTGGTTCCTGAGTGGCTAGAGTTCCAGGCCTTGGGTCTTTCCGACGAGGTCCTCAATGTTGTTGAGGCATCCCGTGATGAGTCGACTGGGAAATGCTATGCCTTCAAGTGGAAGAGATTTTCCATTGGTGTCAGAGCAAGGGCTTGGACCCTTCCTCCTGTTCTGTGGCAAGCATTTTGGACTATTTATGGTCCCTTTCTAGTCAGGGCTTAGGCGCCGACCTAATCTAAAGGTGCACCTGGCAGCCATCTCTGCTTACCAGGCACGGGCCGGAAGCAGTCGGTGGTGCAGGAAAAGGTGGTCTGGCTTTTTCAAAGGCCTTGATCACATTTCCCCTCGCAGAACCTCCACCTCCGTGGGATTTACTGCTGGTACTGGCAATGCTCATGGGCGAGCTATTCAACCAGTGCACAGGTGTGATCTCTTCACCTGTCGTGGAAGACCGCCTTCTTGGTGGCTATCACGTCAGCCAGAAGGATGGGAGAACTCCAGGCGCTCTGCATTGAGTCTCCTTACCTGGTCTTCCACAGGGACAAGGTTGTCCTGTGCCCCCACCCGAAATTCCTTCCGAAGGTGGTGTCGGAGTTTCACCTTTACCAGGTGCTGACTCTGCCAGTGTTCTACCCCAGTCACACCTCGGAGGCCGAATACAGGCTCCATACTTTGGACCCTAGAAGGGCGCTCGCTTATTATAAGGAGCACATGGCTGAAATTCAGGGAGAGGTTCGCCAGCTGTTTGTCACCTACGCTGAAGCCGCACCTGGCAGACCTGCAGCCAGCTGGACAATAGGGCAGATGGGTCACCTCCTGCATAGATCTCTGCTATAAGTTGGCGGGCATGGAGCCTTCCAGAGGGATAAGAGCTCATTCTACCCATCATACTGCTGCATCGGTGGCTGCTTCCAGGGACGTCCCTATCCAGGAAATCTGCAGGGCTGCTACCTGGAAGTCAGCACACACCTTCATTACCCATTACCACATCGACCTTGAGTCACGCCGGGATGCTGGTTTTGGGGCCTCGGTTCTCAGTCTCTATTCCCTAAGTAGGGGTGTGCCTTGCCTCCCTCCTCCCGGAGAACTGCTAGGAGTCTGCCAGACAGTGTGGATGAACAACATATCCATGTCCTAGAAATACAGGTTACTCACCTGTAACAGGAGTTCTAATGTGGTATATGTTGTTCATCCTACATTCCGAACCTCCCGGCTTGACACAACCTGAGCTTCCAGCGGGCCAGATCTGGCGTCATGGGGCGGAGCCGAGAGTTTTACCACCTGGGTGGGTGGGAGAAGCCAGCTTGAAGACCTTCCGGCAAGATTTAAAGCGGCAAGGAACCTGCCAGACAGTGTGGATGAACAACATATACCATTCCTAGAACTCCTGTTACAGGTGAGTAACCTGTATTTACCTGCAGCTGTTAAAACACAGCACATTTATATATGTCAAAAATGTAAACCGTATGTAGAATTTACAAGATACGCAAGCAAGAAGAACACACAAGGAAATCCAAAATAGACAAGTGTTACAAGATAGAAAAACATTGCACGGAAATAAATTTAAATAAATAAGATAAACTAAAGTCTCAGTTTTTATTATCCACACATGATACGTTTCTCACAGGAGACTTACACACAGGACTTGTCAGACCACTTCACATATCGCAGGACTTTGAGTTTCAAACCTGATTGATGCTATCCATCCCCTCTAGGATAAAGACCTTGGCCTCTACCCAGAATTCCCTGGGACCTGGAACATGTTGTAACCCACGGTGACCAATGGCGATCAGTGACATTGGACCAGTAGCCCTTTCACTGCTAGCCAGTCTCAACTCTCACCTGAAGAGCCACAGATTAAGCTGCTACAGGTTGTCATCACAGATACACTGATAACAGGGCCTTTTCCTGTTTGCTTTCCCACCCACCAGCTTTGGAAGCACATAAGCCCCAGCATTCGGGGTAGAATATCATGAAACACCAGAACCTGCTCTAAGAAAAATACTTTGCTCAACCCTCCTCCTGGGAAGAGATCATCCACTTGGACACTGTTGTCATGCTTTCTACCAGCCTCTGCTCCTATCATCCAGGGCATAGGGCATAAAACCTGAACTTATTTCGAGAGGGCTCTTGCAGTAGGCAACACTGTTATGACTAAGCCACCAGGTGCCAGGACCACATGGAAAATGTCTAGCTAGCAGTCTACAACATGGACCACCCTGATGGCGCGTCAGTGTCTGGTCTGGTATAAGAGGTGCAGTCCCCCATGCCCACCTCCGTGTTTCTCCCATTATCGACCTGAGCTCTTCGGACCTTGCGTTATCATTGCTTCAGTCAACCACCATTTTCTTTATTATTTTCTAGCGATTATAGTTCGCTTTCGGCTCCATGTCATCGCCGACTTCCTCTGCAGACTCCCACAAGTTGAAGTGTGCATGCGGCAAGCAGCTTCCTGAAAAGGATGCCACACTGCGAGTGTCATCTGCCTGGGCCCAGACCATGTCACCGAAACCTGCCAGGCATGCCAAAAATTCAACCAGGTTATGCAAAAAGACACCAGAAGGTTCTGGAGACCCTTGTCCTCCAGCAAAGATTGGCCACCTTGAAAAAGAGCTGCAGACCAGGGCCACAATGGGGACTTCTGCAGAGACTTCCTCATCCAAGAAGAAACACAAGAAGGACCAGGAATGGTCCACTCCAGAGCTGTGGTCGCCTCCAGGGGCCGTGGCAGATCCTGAGTCTTCCTTCCATGGGGGGTCGACTACTTCTTCCACATCAGCCCTCCTTCCTTCTGGGCTGCCTGTGGACAAGCCTTCTGCTGTTATTTTAGTGGTGGGCAGTGCTTGATTGGGTTCGGAGGATTCATCCTCCATCCCGCCACTCCTGTTGCTCAGGCCTGTTCTAAACAAAGATCCTGAACCAGGTGGCCAGGCTGGTTGCTTGGGTGATGCTTTGGCTGACTCCACCCATCCGGCCTCGGCATCTTTGCCGGACCCTGGCTTGGGGCCCGACGACAGTCAGTCGGACCGACACCTGCTCCCTCTGGGCCATAGCCTGCATACATGGGGCCTCCCACCATGGTGCCTTCGGCTCCTCACAGAGTCCTTTCCACCAGATGCTGGAAGGGCCTTCCTCCGCCGGTCTCCCATCTGTGGACCTGGCATCAGGCCGCCCTTCGGAGCCTGCAGGTCCTCCTTCTTTGGGTCGGGCATCCCCGACCTCCACACCTCCAGTTACCGCCTTGGTTCACCAGGAGTCAATCCCTACCTCGGACGCCTCGAAGTCTTTGCCAGATCTGATCTTGGGCCACACCTCGAACCCTCCTGTCTCGGGCTTGGACTTGCAGTCTGCACGTTTTGGACATTCAGGCCCATCGGGACCAGTGTCAGGCCTGCTTTATGGCCTCCTGATCCATTATCCAGCACTGGGTTGTTCTTTCTACCGTACGCTCTTTTGCTGGATGTCTGCTGACTACAGTGTTCTTCTTACTATGTGGTTGGCGACCGCCCAAAGACTGGACCCTACCCAGCAGATGCTGGCACTAGCCTCTTCCCCCGGTGAGGGACTCCTCTTTTATCTGACACGGAGGCTCCCCCTCCTCAACTGGAACACCGTTTGGGTGTCAGAACGGTCATGACCTCTGGTCTGGCCTCTCGCTACTGCTGCACACTGAATTGGACTCTGAGTAATCATTGCATGTGGTCTCAGACTCCCTTGAATCCCTGATTTCCCCTCCGCATTCGCCCCCTGGGGAGATGTGGATCAAGGACACTCCTATGTCCCCTTCCAGAGGACCCCTCTTTCCTGGCAATGATGAAGACAATCCAGGCTTCCCAGGGGTGGTGTACTGAGAAGCAGGACCCTCAAATACACTGTCTGGCACAGCTTCTACATCTTCCGGAGGTTGAATTGGTGGTTATTCTCCCTCTTAATGATACCACACAACAACATTTTGTCTACAGTCTGGCAACAGCTGACGTCAGTCCCAGCCATCCCAAGGAAGGCCAACTGCTTATGTCATGCCCCTGACTGCAAGTCTCACTTTGACTCCCTCTTCAAGGCGGACCCTTTCGTATTATCTGGTGTCCAGATGGAGAGTGAGGGATCCAGTGATTGTGGTGATTTCTCTCAAGATAGGGAATCCAGGCATTTGGACCTTCTGGGGCGCAGGGTCTGTGCCTCTTTGACACTGGCCTTGTGGGCCCAAAACTACCTCCTGCATATGCTGATGCATAAGCAATCTCTCTTCGGACAGGTAGGGGACTTGCTTCAATCCCTGCTGGAATCTTCAGCTCAGTCTCAGCTTGAGCAGCTTTTGGGTTCTGCCTCTGACATCAGTTTCCACACCCTCAGTGCCTTGTACAACACAGTGGATGCTACTGCCCGCAGTTCGGCCTCTGCCGTCTGCATCAGGCATCATGCTTGGCTCTGCCTGACTGACTTTACCCCAGTGGTTCAGGCTTCCATTATAAATGCCCCTTTTCGGGGACCTTCTTTGTTCGGGGAGGGATGTACAGGTGTTACTGTCCTCCCTGCAAGAGTCAAGACCTGCCTTTCATACTGGCTTCCATGGCCAGTGGGGCTGGTCGCACCTGCCTCCAGCCTGCCATCCAGGACAGCGACCCCAGCGTTCCCAGCTCTCTGGGACTCGAGGCAAGTGCCAGGCCTCTTCGATCCCGGCTACCCTGGCTATTAAGGTCCACAGGGCAGAAGCAGAGGCATTTTCGGCACCTCCCACTTCCTCACAAACCCTAGTGACACCCCCTGTTTTTGTTTTGCTGGGTTGGAGGACTGGGGGAAGGAATGGAACAAAGAGGCGCAGCTTCCTCTCTTCCCTTTTGTGTGTTTCAGCTCCCTTTCTTTCTTTGGTTTATGCCCTATTAGGGATGTCTCATTGTGGGCATTGGTCCAGGGTCCCACCTGGTGATGGAATGGAGTGGGGTGGTGGATTGGGGTCATTGAGACAAGGAGACACCCTAGGGCAAAATGGGACCAGGATAGGGGTGTTCCCTGTCTTGTTCCCATACCCAAAGGTTCTGCTTTATGTAGGCAAGTAGCGTGGTGGTCTTCGGTTGTTCATCCAACACGGGCAGTATTGTGAGATGCCAGGTCCGTAAAAAACAAGACTGCAGTGATAGTAGATCTTGTTGGTACGTCAGACCTGGCTTGCATCACTGAGACCTGGCTGGATGAAAATGTTGGTCCAGTATTGGCATCAGCAGTTCTGGCAAAATACTCGGAGATGCACCACCCAAGAGTGGATCATAGGGGCGGGAGTGTGGCCATTTGTTTTAGCTCGGAACTGGGCCTTATGGATGTTCCAGTGGGGGGTACCAAATCTTTTGAGTGTATCATGGGTGCTGGTGTAGGATATAGGATACTCTCATTTACCATCCACCAGGTGATGGAAGAGAGTTCCGCAGGAAGTCACGGACTTCACCATCAACATGGTGTTGGAATCCCCAGATGGGTAATTCTGGGGATTTAAGTGCCTCGGTCAACGTTGAACTCTCGCAGTTTGGTCAGGACTTCCTCCAACTGATGACTTCATTGGGCCTCACACAGGTAACTACCTCCACTATCCACATTCATGGTCACTCATTGGACCTGGTATTCCTCCTGGGGATGGAGATCTCTAATGTAGTGGTGGAAACAGTCAGGTGGTCTGACCATCACACCATAGGTTTCAGTTTCGTGGCACCTCACAGTAGGCCTGTCCCTATGGAGAAGGTCCGGTACCACCCATTAAGGGGCATGACCCCAGATGGCCTAATGGCGGTATTGGACCTATTGGATATATTGAATGAATGCATGGACCCAGGGATGTGGTCTATCAATCGACAATCACCCATAAGAAGGCAGAGTTTCTGTCCAGGGAGACTGCTGCTGTGCAAAACCGACCAGCTCAGCTTTTCCAGACTGTCGACAGATTGTGCAGTCCAGTCTGTCTTCAGTCTGGAGGAGCCTTTTCGCAGGAAAAGTGTGACGAGTTTACTCGATTTTTCTCGGATAAGGTTACCACCATCAGATCTGGGATCCGCTCAGCCCCCTCTATTAGGTGTTGCTGAGGTCAGCAGGAGGTTGCAAGCACCGGTTTACCTGGTCTGACTTTAGTCTGACTGGCAATCAATGACATCATGAGGGTCATCCATACTTTGTGACCAACCTGCTGTAGTTTGGATCCTGGTCCAATGTTCTCTTCTTGTGGGGTGCATGGAGGTAATCAGTTCGGTCCTTGTCGAGATAGTCTGGAGATCACTGGAGATTTTTTTTCCCAGACCCCCTAAAGGAGGCAGTTGTTGGTTGTTAGACCACTCCTTAAAAAGTCCTCCCTTGACCCAGACTGTCTGGAAAACTACATACTTGTCTGTAACCTGTCATTTGAGGGTAAGGTTATTGAGAAAGTGGTCGCATTGCAGCTGGATGATCATTTATCCACCCATGATGTCTATGATCCTCTCCAGTCTGGATTTAGGAAGAGACATAGTACCGAGATGGTGCTTGTTCTGGTACTTAATGATCTAATAGCGAGAGAGTGGAGGACTCGTTCAGTCTTGGTCCTCCTTGATCTGTCTGCAGCATTTGACATTGTGGACCATGGTGTACTGTTGGAGCACCTTCGGTTTATCTGTGGACTGTCTGGTACAGTCCTCAGTTGGTTTCAATCTTTCCTCAAGGGTAGGACTCAAAGAATGGTGTCAGCAATTTATTCCTCAGCCCCTCTCCCCTTATGCTGCGGGGTACCACAGGGCTCCATCTTGGCGTCCATGTTGTTCGCAGTGTATATGCTGCCATTAGGAGACATTATTAGACAGTATGGCTTGAGTTTCCATTGCTATGGTGATGATGGTCAGCTGTACATGTCCTTTGTGCCTGAGCAGGATGGGGTCCTCTCGGTCTTAACTGCCTCTCTTAGATACAGGATTTGATGAGTGCTGCCTGGCTGCGGTTGAACCCGGCAAAAACTGAGATGTTGGTAGTGGGACCAGGTCTTCAGATTGTACGTTCACTGGCTGGACAGCCCTCTGGGCTCTGGCTCGGGGGTGTTCAGCTGACAACCTCTGACTGGGTGCGAAACTTGGACGTTATTTTTGACAATGGCCTGACACTTAAATCTCTGGTGTCAGCCATTGTTTATTTTTATTTTTTTTTTTATTTTATTTAAACAGCAGTTTGGAAAACCTTTGAGCCATAGGCTCATTTACAAAGGTACCTTGTCACAGTAAAAGACCTCTTTTTACCATCTGATGAATATCACCTAGGTAAAGCACCTGGTTCCACCTGATGATCTTCCAACTTTGGTCCACACCTTCGTGACCTCCCACTTTAACTACTGTAATGCCCTCTACCTAGTGCTACCGGGGGTTGATATCTGCCACTTGCAGCCGGTACAGAATGCGGTGGCCAGGCTGTTGGCTGGCTCTTCAAGATCGAGCCACATCATGCCTGTGCTTCGTGGACTGCACTGGCTGCCAGTATAGTGGTGGATCACCTTCAAGGTTGGTTTACAGACCTACAAAGCCCTACATGGGCAGAGATCTCATTACTTGCAAGAACTCCTTTGCCCCTATTGCCCTCCTCCGCTCACTCCGCTGCCTCCCGACGGATTGCTAGAGGTTCCCAGGATTCGGCTTAAAACATCGGGGGCCCATTCTTTTGCTTTTGTGGCCCCTGCCCTGTGGAACTCTCTACCTCTTCAGTTGAGAGAGTGCCTGACCATCAAGAGTTTTTTAATTTTCAACTCATCTTTATTCAAAAGATTAGAGTACGTCACACATAAAACCAAAGGCTTTGGTAATCATAGCCATAACAAATACTGACCCAAATATAGAACAGTTCCAGAATCACATTCTACTATTATGCTTTATAGTTGATTATCATGGGTCAAGTTTTATTTTCACCAAAGTTCTATCCTATTATGGAATTAGTAATCTGATAATCTAGCATTAATCAACATATGTTAGTTAATAAACTCTTTACACTCCAACATAGTATCTTAACACAAAACTAGATACAACTTCCATTATGCCTAGACTGGAAAAAAAAAAGGATAAGTGATATGCACTAAAATGAAATTTCATTTATAAATCTTATTCTTATATTCCAGGGGGGTATATAGAGGGTAGGTGGGTCTTAATGGGTGGGTATTCATCTTTGCCAATTAAGAAGGTTCACTACTTTGTCAATTCATATCTCACTTCTCTGTTTATTCTACTACTCTGTTAAGGTTAACCTAATAGAGTCCCTTTTTGAGGGATGATCTCCCTTTGTGAAGTAGGGCCTGAAATCCAAAGTAACCAAGGGTTCCATAAGTTCTTAAACTTCACTTCCCTAAGACCAATCCTTGCTGTTAGGCGTGCCATCTCACAGATGGAGTTTGCTCTGCTTTGCCACTCTGGTAATGAGGGGGAGTCACTTTTAACCCAGTGGGATGTGAGACATTTAAGGGCCGCCACATAAAAACCTGAGCTAGATTTCTCTGAGGTGCTGGGAGACGTAGGACTGAAGGTAATCCCAGCACCCATTCAGTCATGTCTCCAGGAATATTCACTATCAGCACCGTGTTAGTGGTGGTCCTTACCTCCTCCCAAAACTCTCATATAACTGAACATTCCCAGAAAATGTGTAGGTGGGATCCTACTGAGCCACAATTTCTTCAACATTTATCTGAGTTGGTTGTGTTGAAATGTTTTGTTATTTTTGGGGTATAAAAGAACCTAGTCAAAACTTTCCAGTAGAATTCTCGCCAGTTCGACAAGGAGGTTACTCTCCATCCTGAGGATATACGTTTCACCCAGGAGTCTTCTGCTATCGGATTTACTCCTTCATTATGCCAGGCTTCCTTAATACTAAGTAATGGAATAGCCTCTTCAGAGATCATCCGTGCATAGAGGTCTGAAATGGATCCCCCTCTAAGTTTTATCCTTACCGTACCATTAATAAAATCCTCCCATGGATTCTTCTGCCTACCTACAAGGGCCAGGTGACCGGGCGTGTTCAGGTAGTGCCTTATCTGCAGATATGTGAAAAATTCAGACCAGGGAAGTTTAAATTTAACCTGGATCTGCTGAAAGGACAGGAGGACCCTCTTTTCTACCATCTGTGCAAACCTTGTGATTTTACTTCTTTCCCATCTTCGTAGCCTGAATCTGTCTGTGGGGGTCTGTTGTGTCTAATCAATGACAGTGGTCCTTAGTAACCCCTCCCATTTTATGTCTGACTGTTTTAAGAATCCTTATGGAATGATGTGTCCATGAGTTATTGATTTGGTTTATGAACTTCCCAGAAAGGGCCCGACATGGCAGAGCAAACAAGGGGAATGGGTACTCTCCACCATTCTCTATTTCATACCACCCAGAATCCAATTGCTGTTTGGCCCAGGTAATCACCGCTCTCATCTGGCCTACCAAGTAGTAGCCCCTAAGGTTGGGCAGTCCAAGGCCCCCTTGTGATTTTAGTTTCTGGAGTACAGAATGTTTGACCCTGGGTCTATGACCCTCCCATATGTATTTGTCTCAAGTTTGGACCAAAATTCTGTGGGGATTGGGATCGGCAGAGTAGTGAAAAGAAATAAAAATCTTGATAGTAGATTCATCTTCACAGAGTCCACCCTACCTGCCAGAGTTAATGGAGCAGTGACCACCTGGCCATATCCTTCTGCATATCATTCCATAGTTTGTTATAATTAATACTAAACAACTTAGATAAGGCTGTGGTAACCTGCACTCCAAGATATCTCACCTGGTTGTTTTTCGCCCAAGCAAATGGGAACTTCTTTTTGAACTCCGGAGGGCAGGTTCCACTTAAGGTCAAGGCCTCTGATTTATTGTAATTAATTTTATACCCTGAGACCGCTCCAAAGGATTTGAGGACCTGGAGCAAGTGCGGCAGCGAGCCCTCTGGGTTTCCCCAAAAGAATATGGAGTCATCAGCATATAGCGCAACTCTGTGTTCTACGGACCCCGTTAATACCCCCTCTATATCTGGGTTCTGGCAGATCGCTACTGCCAAGGGTTCGAGGAAGATAGCAAACAACACCAGGGGGAGTGGGCATCCCTGCCAGGTGCCTCTATGGATGTGGGACTTTCCCGAATTAACCCCATTTATCCTGACTTGTGTTTGGGGGGGCCTTGTATAGATTTTCGATTATCCCTAAGAATTTAGAGTCAAATTGCATTTTCTCCATCTTTTTTGCCAATTCACTCTATCAAACATTTTTTCAGCGTCCATAGATATAGCCAATTGGAAATTATGTTGATCTCTCTGAGCCGAAATAATATTTAGAAACCGTCTGATGTTGTCAGATAAGTCTCTTCACGCCTGTTTGGTTCGCATGTACCAATTTAGAGGCCACCTTCTGTAGCCGATCCACCAGAATACCCGTAAACAATTTGAGATCTACATTTAACAGAGAAATGGGACAGTATGAGCCTCACTGCTCCGGGTCCTTGGCCCTCCTTATGAATCACAGAAATCTGGGCATATCTCCATGAGTTGAGTTGGGGGCATCCCCTCCCCCCTGGATGTGATGGAAGCATGCCAGAAGAGGAGTCACCAAGTCCTCCCTTAGGACTTTATACAACTCCGATTGGAGGCTGTCCAGGCCCGGGGATTCCCCATTTTTTTAAATCTTTAATTTTCTCTAATAGCTCCTGTCTGGTAATTAGGCCCTCCAAGAATTTCCTTTCCCCTGCTTCCAAACTACTCAGAGGCAGGGAATACAAAAACTGGTCTACTCCCATAGGGCACGAGTCCTCAACTTCAGACCTATATAGGTTTTTGTAAAAGTTGGAGAAAGTCTCCGCAATCTTCATGGGGTCCTCTACTAGGATATTCCCATCCTCTGGTTTTCTAATCCCTCCCACTAATCTGTTGACTACCTGCTTTCTCAGGGCTGCTGCCAGGACCCTCCCCGCTCTATTGCACTCACATAATACTTTTGATTAACTCTACGGAGCATTCCTTCCCCCTGTTTAGCTAGAAGATTTTTGAGTTCCGTTTGTTTTCTAAGCCAATTTCTTTTGTCATTGAGGTTGAGTGTTAACTTATGTCTAAACTCTGCTTCCCACAGGTCTTGCTCTAACTTTTTCTGGTACTGCTCCCTTTTACGTTTTTCTCTCGAACTGTACGAGATTATCTGAGCTCTCAGGTAGGCCTTAAAAGCATCTCAAACCACCAAGGGAGACAGAGGCCTCCCCATTAGTCTCCAGAAACATCTCCACGTTTCTAAATCTCTCCTTTAAAATCTTCTGAGTTCCGGAGACCAATGTTTAACTGCCAGTTTGAATTTCTGGTGGTTGGGACTATGTTTAGGATCAACTGCAGGGGTGCATGGTCTGATCTTGTCATAGGTAGAATGTTAGAAGCTTGAATGCAGGATAAGCTCTCCCCAGACACTAAAAACATATCTATACATGAATATCTCTGGTGTCTATAGGAGAAAAAAGTAAAATTCCTCTCCCCTTGGTGCTGGTGACGCCAAGCGTCCCTCAACCCCAGCTCATCCATTAAATGCTTAAGATATTCTCCCCCTTCCTCTGCATGTACTGCATGGCCTCTTTTATCCCATTTGGCTGATATCACCATATTAAAGTCCCCTCTGATAATATGAAGGGCCTCTGGCTCCTCCAGGGTCTTCAGCAGCTCCTTTTTAAAGGAATATTTTGTTTTCCTGGGATTCATTTGGGGCATACAAGTTTAGGAGTACACAACAAACTCCATTTATTATTACATGTAGTCTAACATAGCTGCTTTCAGGGTCTGCCTGTACAAGTTGCACCCTAATCGTAGTATTTCTCCTGAGTAATATTGCTATGCCCCTTCTATGTGGATGTTGTGGCCAAGCAGCGCTGTAAACCTCCCCTGCCCACATTCTACATAGTTTTGAATGTTCTAGTTCAGTAAGATGGGACTCCTGGATGAATGGCACATCCTCCTGGTATCTGCCCAACTCCTGCAAGATCCTTGCCCTTTTAATTGGGCTGTTAATGCCGTTTACATTATTCGAAATGAAAATTAATGCCGTCTTTACAGACAAGTATCCTGGTTAGCTTATCTCTAAACCAGTCGATGAGGATACCCTTCCCCCCCTTCACCCCACATCTAATACCCTCCCCCTCTTCACCTCTCCTATCCAAAGTCCGCCCAGGCATTTTCGAACAGCAACTTCAACAAGTTAATTATAAGGGAGAAAAAATTCCCAAAGTAGAAGAAACAAGAAACAAAGAGGAACTTTAACCTATCTTAAATTAGAAATAACTTTAACTGGTGGCTTCCAAATGAGTCTGTGATCCCCACCCCTGTTGATGTCCAACGGGTAGGATGGTGCCATGGGTGTAGGCAGGCATACTCCAAGTACGCCATGGTGTGCAATTTTATTTGGGGGGGGGGTAGCAAATAGGCTCTGAGCTGCTTCCTTTTTCCATGAAAACTAACCAAGAAAATACTGAACCTTTCTGTAATTTTATTCATAGGAGTCAAAACTAGAAGGACTGGTCACTAATACTGCCTTTGCATCCCAAGGACAATACAACTTTACAGGCTCTGGGCTGGTATGGGTGTGTCTTAGGAGTAATGCATGGCATTTGTATTTACCCATGCATGGCACCAACCATTGTCAAGAGATACAAAAGTTGTATTTATTGTGCCAAATGAGGCAACAAACACAATATATTGTCTGGCTACACCTGGGGGGCTGGGTAGCTCACCCTAACAAGGGGGGGGGAGGAGTAGCAGTGAGTCCACTTGGTGTGCAGATCTGAAATCCCTGGCTACACCCCTGGATGGTGCAACACCCTCAGTTACACCCAACCCAAGCCCAAATGGGCTACGGGGATAATGAGCTCTGTCAGCACACGGCTGTAACCAAGACCGCTTCCCTTGGCTCCCCTGAGCTGCCCCCCCACCCCACCCTAACGTAAACATAACTACTGATATCAAACATTGAGTTTCCACCAAGCTGTTATGACTATCTGAATAGGGAAAATCCAAAACAAGATTTCAATATGTTAGAAAATTACCGGGGAAGGATGGCACCCCTTTATCTCCTCACTCGTCGTTCCCATATTATTTTTTCATACTTCCCATGCATCATGTGTTCTATTTTCCACTGCTGTAAAGGGGTAAAGGCAAATTGAGATAAACTTATGCCCTCCGTGTGAGTGATGCTTTTAAATCTGTCCCTTCTAACCTCCCACCTACAGTCCCCAGTCCATCTTCATACTTAATGTCCCAGTCCAATCTTTTGGGCGAAATCTTTTTAATTCAGGTCCCTTACTCACAGATCTGATGAAAGTGCACTGGCCTCCTTTGACGCCAACAGCCTTTTTTTCATACTGGCTCCTCATGCTGGTTTTTCTGCGTTGATCTCAGCTTGGCTCCTTTATTGCATTTGGAACTTCTGCCCGAATGTTGCGGCAAGGAAGGGACCCATGAGGGAGTCAGGGCTCTTGCTCCTTCGAGGTGGTCTAGTGGGAGAGTGTCTGAACGGATGCCTGTAATGAATCGTGCAGATTTCCCCCTTGGGCCTGCCACTGTGTACCAACGCCACCCTTCCAACTCCCTGATTGTCTCTGGATCGAGTAGAGAGGTCACCGAAATGTCCCACTGCTTCAAAAACTCTGTTGCCTCTGAGATCCTGGAAAAGATATGAGTTCCAGAGTCCATTGTAATATTTAAGATGGCTGGGTAATCTTAGTGGGCTTTCACCCCTTTAGCCCACAGTTGCTTTAAAATTGGGAATAGCTTCCTTCTGCAATCCATCGTGGCGGGGGCATCGTAGTGCTCAAAGAATAGCCTCACATCGACGAACACAAACATCCTTCCTCGTCTATGCTCTTCAAAACCTCTGTTTCAGTGCGGTAGTTAAAGGAAAGCTATAATTACTGACCTGGGCCAAGCCTTTGGATCAGTTGGTTGGGCTGTTAATGATCGATGGGCCCTTATGATATTAAGGGGGAAAGCCCTGCTCCAGACCTAGTAACTCTCTTAAAAAACTGTCCATGAAGGAGGTAATTTCTCCTGATTCTTTGCCCTCTGGTAGCCCATGGATCTGGATATTTATCCTCCTCGACCTATTCTCCAGGTCCTCAAGCTTCTGTTGGAGCCAGATCTCCCGATCATGTAGTTGGAGGATGGTGCCATTGTGGAGATCTTCCAATTTGGATGTTTCAGTAGCATTCAGTTCCAGGTCAGCTATTTTCTGCTTGTGTTCTTTTTGCTCTGATTTTATCTCCGATAGGTCTT
The DNA here is from genome assembly GCA_016271365.2 of Neoceratodus forsteri. Classification (NCBI taxonomy): domain Eukaryota; kingdom Metazoa; phylum Chordata; order Ceratodontiformes; family Ceratodontidae; genus Neoceratodus; species Neoceratodus forsteri. The sequence goes on along the minus strand of CM028137.1, from coordinate 334,361,742 downwards.
TCTGGATACATGTGAGGGTATTCCCTAACCTGTCTAGCTCTTTGTACAGCTTTTTTGATGTAATAGTGAAAGCAGCCTCCTCTTCGGAGCTGTCGTCTGATGCAGGATCAGAAGCAGAGATTCTCGAGCGCCGAGGCAAACTGCGGCCTGGATCTAGCGCCTCAGGGTGTTTGCTGCTTCAGTCCGATTTCTCTCCTTCTGCCATAAAATCTTTTAGCTGTTGCCTCGTGTTAGCCATCATATCGTCAATTTTGCGTTGTTTACCTCTGGAAGCCAGCTTGGATCACTGATGAGGTTAGATTTGAGAGCAGCCCAGGGAGAGCCTCAGTGAAATCAGTCTGCCATTAATGCTGATGTCACCGGAAGTCCACCGTTGAGAGTTTTAAGAGTGCACTTAAAACCTATTTATTCACTCTTGCTTTCCCTGACTGTCCTTAGAATCTTAAATTGCTGATTTACTGGGAATTATATGTATTTTATATATTGATGAATTTTAATTGTGTTGTTTTAATTAATATTGTTGTGTTTGTTGGTGTTTTAAATTTGTTGTACAAGCGCATTGAACTTGTTTGGAAATGTGCTTTTTATAAATAAAATTTGATTTGATTTGGCAAGCGGGTAACCCAGGCTCCCTTTAGGCATGGTGATGTGACACCTTACTATCTCTCTTACTGATCCCAGAGAACTGGGGTCCACGTTCCCTTCCTCATGGCTGTCTGACCATCAGCCTTTCTTGGCCGGCCATTCCAGGCCCATCGTTAAGCCCGAATACGGACACACACCTAGCAGGCGTATGGGCTTATCCCCTCGCTCCCCTTTTTTTCTCTGCGAGGGAGGGCACATTCCTCCATAGAGGCTAGGGCTGGAGTGAGTCTCTCTCTGGCCCTCCCTACAGACCCAGACTGGGTGTCTTTATCCCTCGAGGTTCCTCCTGGCCTTCCTAATGTCCATCAGTGTCCACTGGAGCCGAGCCAGGGCTTGACGCAGGCCTGTGGCCCCCTCATATCATCTCTGTTATGGAGTTGAGACTAGCTTCTGAGGTGGTTGGGTTCTGCCACTCCTCGTGAGGGAGGACGAGATCGCTCCAGGAGTGGATTACAAGGATTTCCCTCCTTCTTGTATTCCTACGGCGGTTACTGTCTTTCTGGGCAGTGACTTCTTTCGTGAGGGGCTTGTCTAGCAATCACTTAATTGGACCTTTCCAGGTCTCCCTTTTTTCCTTAGGGAGAGCTCCTTGGGGGGGGGGTTGCAGACCGTGGGTCCTTCGACTTCGAGCTTGGTTCGCACTTCTATACCTAGACTGGGTCTTCTTGGGTCTCCCTGGTCACTCCTTGATGAGGAGAGCCTCGAGCGATCGCAGGGCTCTACTATCCCTGGTCTCTTTGGGCACCAGTAAGGTGGACCAGTAGGATATGCAAGTGACCTAGAGCCCCTCTTAAGATAAGGGACAACTAGTTTGGGTCCTCTTCCCTCCTGACAGGACGATTTGCATCTCAGGCCCTAGGGCTGGCTTTTATCCATCTGCCTTCCCGTCGCTGGATCCCCAGGGTGACCTGTCCAGCCCCTGGGGTTTTGAGGGGGAGGGGTACTCTCTACACAGCCCCTCCCCGTGTCTGTTTTGTGATGGCCTGTCACCCTGTCCCAGTCAGGAGTTCTGGGATAGCCCAGTATGTGGGCTGTGATTCTCACTTAATGGAAGTGTCCACAGATGTCAGCGAGACTACTCTTCATCGGGCTTGGTGTCAGTCTTTGTTTCCCTTGCCTGGGTCCTTCCCATCAGTCCTTACAGAGCAATGGCCCAACCTTTGGGTTCTCACCGTGTACCAGGACACCCCCCCCACACACACACACACTTTTTCCTGCGAGGGATGGTAGTCTCTTCGGGGCATCCTTTTTCCAGGGGGAGGTAAGCAGAGCACTTTCTGCCTCACCCAGTCATCACGGGGTTCCTTCCTGGGTCATCTCGACCCTTCGCCTCTCTGAGGTGGCCTGGGGTTGAGTCTTACTGGGCTCTCCCAGTGTCCTCTGGGGAAGATGGGCCCCCTTTTAGATGGTCCCTTTCTATTTGGGACAGGCCTTTCAGCCGGAATCCTCTGCCGTCAGGACTTCAAGGCCCTGGAGGTATGGGGGGGGGTTGAGTCCCCCTTTTTATCTGCTTTACACAGCCATTCCAGCCTTATGTTTCCCTTTTTCCGGTTACCACCTTGTTTGTGGTCCCCTTTCTTCCAGAAGCAGGCAGGTACCTTTCCAGGTGATTCTTTTGATGCCTCCCGTCAGAGGACCAGCTTCCTTCCTCTTGCAGGATGGTGTCTTTCCGGGGCCCTCCAGCCCCCCGGGACCCAGTAGTATTTTCTCCTGGATTCTTGAGTTGTTACTTTGTATCTTGAGACAAGCCGGTTTGTCTCTGCAGTATGACTGATGTCAGGGGACATTACTTTTCCCGGTTCAGTCCACCTCTGATTGTTTGTTGCCTCAGAGGGACGCGGTAAGGTTACTTCCTCGGGGGAGATTAGGCTGCATATTTGGTGGCTCTCAGTCTCAGAATGCTCTTGGCTATTCTGTCCCTTTGCCTTTTTTAGGTTTTGCCCTGGTCTGTTTCAGCCAGGGAGTTCCCACTGCTACCTCTTTTTCAGAGGACTAGCCTTAGGCTTGGGGCCATCTGAGGCCTCCTTTCCTTTTCTGCATCCTGCAGTTTTCTTTCCTCCTCTTGGGGGTTTTGCCTCCCTTGTGGCACTGCTTGGGACTCTGTCCTAATGGAGTTGCCTGCTGCAAGAACCCCCTTGAAGTAAGATAGTACAGTTACATAAGAACTTACCTTTAACAGTAGATTTTTGAGAGTAGCTCTTGCAGTAGGCAAGCTTTTCCCTCCCTCCATCCTCCTAGGCTCTTTCCATCTCGGCCTTTCTTGGCTACAGGAGGCCTCTTTTTCTCCTGTTTGACCTTGTCTCAGGGTCTCCGGCGGGGGAAACTGAGGTGGGCATGGGGGACCGCCCCTCTTATACCAGACCAGATGTCGATGTGCCGACGTTGGGGTGTGGTCCCCCGTTGTAGACTGCTAGCTAGAAATTTTCTGTGTGGTCCTGCTGGCTTTGTCCTACTGGTGTTGCCTACTGCAAGAGCTCTTCTCGAAGATCTGCTGTTACAGTATGTTCTTATGTAACTTTACTTTTGCCAACGTGCCATGTGGCTGCCCCATCACTCGGCATAATTGAGCCAGCCCGCCGCGATCCTATTTTCATGACGGTTTCATAAGTAAATATAAAGCTGTGGAGGAGAAATGCAAGCTACCTTGTGTATATTTATTTAAATGTTCTTCAAAACTATTCCTGTGGTGTTGGAGGTTGTCCAAGCAATTTACATCCACAAAAAGATGCAAGCAGTTAGGGATATTCCCAGCTCTTTTGTTTGTTTTTTGTTATCAACCATGCCTATGAGATCTTAATGGAAAACTTCACTTAGCAAAGTGCGCTCCCCTGCTTTAAGCCCCTGATTAGTGTTGTAGTAAGAACATTTTTTAAAAGTTTTCTGGAGTACTTTAAATTAAATTTTAAACAGCACCCCGAAATTTATATTTAACAGAGCAGCCCATTGTCATCTGATAGACAGACGCATGCTTCCTCATCCACAGTATGCTTACGTTCCATGCCTTGTTAGCTGATTGGTTGTCCTGGTACTTTAGCACATTTCGGGCCAGGGGGTGAACAACTGCCAGATAGTAACAGGCAGCCTTGTAAATTGAAATTTTTGGTGCATTAAAAGTTAATTTAAATAATCCTAAAATATGTAAATAGATATGTTTTTTTTGTTACAGATGCTAACTGAGGGCTTAAGTACTCTCAGAGGAGTGCGCTTTGGTAAATGTAGTTCTCCTTTCAGTGACAATCAGCTTTGACCTGCAAGTCTGTGCTTTCTGTAAAAGCTGTGTTTCAAATAATGTTTTCTATTGTGTTACTGGCCTTTCTGTCAACTCGGTGGGTGTTTCTGAGATGCACACTGCTGATACAGACCATTTTAGAACTGCATGATGCAGTTTGTGTGTCTCCGGCACTACGTGAGCTGCATTTGCTGCCGGTTAAATGGCATATCTCATTTAAAGTTGGGTTACTAACTTATAAGGCCCTGCATTTATTGGATCCTGGCTACCTGGTAGATCTTCTGCCCCTTTACGTGCCTTCACAGTCTCTCCACTCCTCAGAGGCAGCCTCTTGACTGTACCAAGGGCCAGGCTTAAAATGTTGGGAGACTGGGCCTTAGAGGTGGCTGCCCAGTAGGGATGGGCAAAAGCCTTCCCTTAAAAACTGAGCCACTTCGAACGCAAGTGGCTCAGGTTTTGTGAGACCTGCACCTAGCACAGCCTACTCTGCTCAGACCTCGCATTCCCCAGCCTCCCTGTCATGTGACAGGCTTAGAAGGCTGGGGAAGAAGTTAGAGGGCACCTGAGCAATGTGAGCCACAGCTGTATACTGAGTTTGTGTATGTGCACAACTCATTATAGAGCAACGGTGCAGCTGCTCAGCATGCCATTCTGCTAAGGAAGTAGGGGAGGGAAGGATCGGGTCTCTTGGTGGTCATGGAGATGCCAAGATGCAACCTTACTTTTTTTTATTTTGCCACGTTGCCCAAGTCCCATGGCCATGCAGAAAACGCCCCCGCCCCCTCATCTCAGCTTGGGGCTGGCAGCATAGCCTATAGATTAGAGTAATGAGCTACAAATGAGCTTGGTACATCCAGGCAGAACTGGGTTTGATTCCCACAACCTCTACTTGCATACTGTATGACTCTTAGCATGAGCAAGTCACTTAACCTCCCTGCTCCTGGGTCACCCCTGAAAACAGGCACTTGTGCCTAACAGGCCTTACTTGGTTACCAAAAGAATAAAAAAAAACACAGGAAGATGCCCCCCACACCCCCAGCTCTGTCATCTCAGCTTGGGGTTGGCAATGTAGCCTAGAGATTAGAGTAACGAGTTATGAATGAGCTTTTTACATCCAGCAGAACTGAGTTTGATTCCCACACCTCCACTTGCATACTATGTGACTCTAAGCATGAACAAGTCACTTAACCTCCCCAGCATCCCCTTGAAAACAGCCAGCCTAGTGAGCCTTAGCTGGTTACCGAAAGAACTTAAAAAAATCTATTTTTTGTCCAGAATGCTGCCAGATGATTTAGAATGTATAGTTTTTTAGGATGTATATTCAAGCCAGTGGCTCAGCAAGGGTTAATACTTCAAACAGCAGGATGCAATATATCTCAGGCAGTGTTACTTCATTGACATTTTCTGTGCCTTTCTCTTGATAACCCTCGTTTTTCTTTTAGTTTATATATATATATATATATATATATATATATATATGTATATATATATATATGTGTGTGTGTGTGTCTATATATATATATATCTATATCGAATCTAACAATTCTAAATGCAAGTCTTTTGTAAATCCAAACTCAGCCTGGATCTGGCAAATCCAAAACCAAATCCACCCTGACTTTGCCCATCCCTACTGCTTGGTGTTGTGGAATTCTCTCCCAAGAGCCATTAGAGAGGCCCTTTCCGTAGACGCCTTTAAGAGGGGCCTTAAGAGGCACCTCTTCCACCAGGCATTTGGGAATTGAAGGATTCCCATGATTGGTTATAGCCCAGCTGTATTTTGTTTATTTACTATCCTGAAGTTCTGCTTTTGCATTCATTTATGTACGTCTTTTCTTGATAGCCTCGGGGAGGGGGGATGGGGGTGGAGTGATATAGATAGAAATCAACTGAAACTGCACCACATTAAGCTGTTAGCCCCCCCCCGCTTCATCAGGTACTGTAGTTCTGGGTATGAGCCCAAGTCCCTGGTGAGATGTGTACCCACAACACTGTAACTCAGAAACAGTTTGAAATGGTGTGGCCAAGGGTGGAATCCAATGCACAAAAAGGAAGACTTGCAAAAAAAAAAAAAAATTAGGAATGTGATTGATAAGTCAGAGGGATTGTCTCTTTCCAAATAGCAGCAAGACGGTAACCACTTCCTGAATAGTGGGATTGAAAACTGTGACAATAAGCGGAAGGAACTAGGTAGTTAATCTCAATGTCGTCTAAATCCAATAGGCGTGTTTCCTTAAGGCACAATCGGTCAAACTCCGACTCAGCAATATTTTTTTTTTCAATGGACAGTGATTTATGGACAAGTAAGCAAGTATTTATAATAATGCAGATTGAGTGCAGTTCTCCTCTGCATGTTAAGATGCTGAATCTAAGTGCTTAGTGTCTCTCTCTGGCAGCTTGAGAAATGTTGCATTATTTTTACAATTTTACAGCTTATTTACCTGGGATAATCCAGCAGAGATGCAACATCTTGTTTTCAGATGCGCTCTTGCTTTTATCCGGTTTTCTGCAGGGAGCGACTGAACTACACAGTGGAGATGTAAGTGAATTGATCGAAGTTTACAGCATACCAGTGGCTGTAGAGGGATTTTAAAACTGTGACCCTCCTTGTAGATCACGGGGCTGCTCTGCCTTCCTTTTGATGGGTGAATACACGGGAATTACTGCCAGACTGATGCTGCCTGATGAAGTATTATTGTACCAGATTGGGGGCATTGTGCAGAATACCAGCCCTGGGTAGTACAAGAAGGAGGGGGTATTAAAGAGCAGTTGATCGCACACTTCAGAGACATCGGAGTATAAGGTGGGTGTAACTGAATAAGAAGCCTCAGTAGCAGAAGCATGCATGTTGCTTGGACCCACTTGCCTGAAGAAGTGTACATGTTGTTTTTGTCCCAGTTAATTTACCCTGGCCAGCCCAGCAGAGAGGCGACATCTCGTTTACAGTCGGAGCCTGCCTCTAATTAATCTTACTGGTGGGAGGGTCTGAAGCGCAGGGTCGGTTCTAGAACGCTAGCAGCTGCAGATCCATGTGGAACTCCCTTAGCTAAGTGAACATTTTCCATATTTGTTTCTGTTTTTTAAATTTGGTTTTGTGTACAGTTTGTGGATTGACAAGGCTGGTATTGTTACCTATAGGAAGGTGTGGAATTTGTGTGTGTGATATTGGTTGTGAGCAGGATAGTCAGTGTTTGTTCTGTGGTGAGTCACTTCTGGTGTATATTTCATTTTGTGAGGAGTTTAATAGGTAGTTGAAGGAATGGTATCAGGAGGAGGGGGTAACAGTTTGTGGGGGATAGGGGGCTTCTGGGACAGGAGGCTCTTCAAGGGTGATGCCTTCACCTGACGACAGAGGGGGACAGTGCATTGGGGCAGAAGTTTGACGCAGCAAGGTGGGTAACAGTAAGGTTGAAGTTCAAATTGTGTTAGGGGAAGAGGCAAAGGAGGAAGGGCTGACAAACTTACATTCAGCATGAGAAATAAAAAATGAAGGAGACTAGGGAAGAGTGAGGGAGAAAGCAAGAGGGGATCAGGAGAAAGCTGGAAAAGGGTCCGCCTTAATGCCAGGAGTCTGGGAAATAAAACTAGTGAGCTGCAGGCAATGGTGGTAGTCAATGAGATGGATCTAGTAGCCATCACAGAAACTTGGGCCACATAGAATAACGTTTGGGACCAAACAGTCCTAGGCTACAGCATGTTTAGATGGGATAGAGGAAAAGGTAAAGGAGGAGGCATAGCCCTATATATCAGAGAGGGCACAGAAGCGGTGGAGGATGGAAAGATCAGGGGAGGTAATGGAGAAACAGAATCATTGTGCGTTCAGTTCATGGCATCCTCAGGCAAGAAACTACAAATGGGGGTAATCTATAGACCTCAAGGAGAAGAGAGGGATCAGCAGCTGGGGCAGAACTAGAAGGGGGGGGGGGGCAGAGTGGTGGGTAGTCTAAACCTGCCAGATACTGATTGGGTCATTCCAGCAGCCAGGCACTCCAGAAGTCAGGCCGTACTGACTACTGGATGCACTGCAGGACTGCCTTCTGCTGCAGCTAGTTAAGGAACCCTCTAGGCAGGCAGCCATTCTTGATGTAGCGCTCACCAACTCAGAAGTGGTAGAATGAATGAGGGTAGGGGAGCCACTGGGATCCAGCGACCATACCTCTGTATGGTTCAAAATTACCCTTGGGACACATAAGCCCTCATTAAAGGCTGAAGACCTTGATTTCGGAATGGCAGACTTCAACCGGATAAGGGAGGGATCTGGTCCAGAATAAGTTAATCAGAGTGGACAGCATCAGGGATGTGGAGGACAGGGTGGGGGCAAACAAGGGGGCCATTCTCAAGGCAAGAGAGTCTTGCATGAAAACAGTAATCACAAGAAAAAGGTACAGGAGACCAATACGTTTCTCTGGAAAGGTCAGGGAAGCAGTGAGAGCCAAAAAGAAAGCCTTTACCAGGCATGAGGAAAAACAAAGTAAAGAAGAAAGTGGAGAGGGCTGTCAGAGAAGCAAAGGCAGACACAGAGCTGCGTATTGTAGAGGGGGAAAATAGTTCTTTAAATACATTAGGGAAAAAAGAAAGAAGGGGAGGAGGAATTTTAGGCTAACAGAGGGAGGTAGGCTAATAGAGGGGATGGGCAGAAAGCAGCTGTTCTTAACTACTTTTGCTGTATATTCACAAGGGAAAACAGAGGGTCTCTGCCAAAGAGTGGCATTAAGGCAGTTTTAAGGGGGATCTCTTAGAAGATGCAGCAAGTGTTTACCAGTGAAAGGGTTTGGAAAGGGCTAGTAGCCCTTAAGTTAGATAAGGCCCCGAGGCCAGATGAGATGTATCTGAGGATGCTCAAGGAATTGGCAACAGAACTAACTGAACCCTGGTGGGGCTATTCAGTAGCTTAATTCAGACAGGGTAGTTCCAAAAACTAGAGGGTAGCAGATGTAGTCCTCCTCCATAATTGGGAGACAAGAGAAACTGGGTAACTACAAACCTGTCAGTCTTACCTCCAATGGGGCCATATATTCCCAGCAATGGTCTGCATTTGGGCTGGAATCACAATAGATGTTCCTAGGGTGAATTTCAGCCAGTAATGGTGGAAGAGGTCTACCATGTTGTCTTGATGCTGCGGTCAACTTGCTTTAACATGGATCTAGACCCAAAGTGACTCTTGGTGAGCTGTGTCGTTCAACTGGGCCTTGTGTTCACTGAAATCATCCGGTGTTCCTTGCAGGAGGGGCTGGTTCCATCAGCACTTAAGTTTAGTTTATTGTTCTAGGAATTACTACCTTTGAGCCAGAGGCTCTTTTACAAAGGTTCCACGTCAAAAGTGTGACTTAAGTGCGCTCTGGTAAGGGCCCCTGCTGAAAAACACATTTCTGGATGTTTCAGCGAACTACCATCCAGTCTCTAACCTTCCCTTTCCAAGGAAGGTTATTGAGAAAGTGGTCATACTACAGCTCGAGGAACACTTGGAGGCCTCTAACATCTATGAGCCATTCCAGTCGGGGTTCAGAGCTAGACATAGCATAGAGACAGCCCTGGTTAGGGTGTTTAATGACCTGCTCAGGGCAAGGGATAGAAGAGAGCAATCAGTTCTCATCCTCCTTGATCTTTCTGTGGCATTTGGCACTGTGGACCATGGTGTTCTTTTGGACTGGCTCAGGGGGTACACCAGACTCACCGGCACTGTGATCTGCTGGTATGAGTCTTGTTTACAGGATAGAACCCAGAGGGTAGTACTGGGGAATTATTCCTCAAGTCCAGTGGTTCTGTCCTGTGGCATGCCCCAGGGCTCAGTCCTTTTGCTAGTGTGGCTCACGATGTACATGCTACCCCTGTGCATGGTTGTTAGACAGTTTGGGCTGGAGTTTCAATGCTATGCAGATGATACCCAGCTCTGTTTGTCTTTTGCGTTGGGACGTGGGCTGCCATCGATGTGTTTAATAAATGTTTGGCTGAGATCCAGAACTGGATGGCTTCTGGCTTTCTGAGACTGAACCCTGAGAAGCCTGAGGTATTTGTGGTTAAGCTGGGCCGAAAAGGGGGATTGGCAGCTGGCGTAGGAGTGACTGGTCTTTGGCTTGGTGACTCTGATTTGCTAGCTTGGCCAAGGGTGAAGAACCTGGGTGTCATTTTTGATGAAGGCCTGACTGTTGTGGCCCAGGTGTTGGCCATTATCCGGAAAGACTTTTTTAATTTTATCAATTTATTGAAAAGTTTCACCAGGAAAGGCGCACTGAACAGTAAAATTGCTGGTCTCATGGAGCATCCCCGAGGGAAGGAGAACATGGGAGCATTGCAAACAAAAGTACGGTACAGGAGAACAGTATATTTACATCAAACAGCAGCAACATTTCCAAACGGTAATTGTAGAACAGGGAAGCACCAGGAAAATAGGAAAAAAATAATACAACAGTAGTAGCAGTAGACAGTCAATTGGGATAGAGGCAGGAGTAGCAATTGACAACATGCAGCTTTAGTACATATAATGCATACAAATTAGAATGCGTACAAATTAACAGCAGGATTAACAGCACTAGCAACGTTATACGTACAATGCAGACAAGGAAGTGCAATTTTAAGTAGATAGGTTTATCTCACACTAAGTGCTAGGCTAGTGGGGGGGTAGACGGGGGAATTATGAGGGGGCGATTCAGCGGGGAAAAGTTATGAGCAGTTACAGGATGTAGAGAGGAAGTTAAGGAGGGAAGACGAGATGGACCACGGGGAAGAGTAGTGCCTGATTTGGTGGGGCATTGCGTTCCAGAGCTTGGGGAATTGATAGGAGAATGATGATTGGCCTATAGAGGTAGTGCGCCATGGTATAGCTGGGGTGCAGGAGTCGCTGGATCTGTGAGAGAGAGAGAGGGGCGGCGGGACAGTAAGGAGGCAAGGTAGGGCAGAAGTGACTCGAACCAGAATTTGGAGGCGAATTTTATGCAGTGGGCTAGTCATCGGTTTTCCAGGGAAGGAGAAGCTAGAGAGTGATAAAGATCACAGTGGTAGGTAAAGGAAGGGGCATTCAGAGCGAAATGAAAGAAAGTATTGAAGAGAGTGTCCAATCTGGTTAGGGATCACTTTGGTACGACACTGTTGACTACATCACAGTAGTCGAAGATGGGTAGTAGACAATCTCCTGCCCAGCCTGTAGAGGTAGGCAGCTTCGGTTCCTGTAAAGGGTGCCCATTTTGGGGCGCAGCTTTTGCAAGATGGAGTCAATGTGTCCAGTGAAGCTGAGGTACTGGTCAAGCCAGACCCTGAGATACGTAAGGAACATTAGCCAGATCAGATCCCTTATTCCCCCTAAGACCCAGCCACACTGATCAATGCATTTGCGATCTTGATGCTAGACTATTGTAATGTTCTCTACCTTGGGGTTAATGGGGGTACACTATGGCACCTGCAGTTGCTGCAGAAGCAGCTGCTCGGTTACTCACGGGCTTGTCAAGATATTACTGCTCCAGAACTGTGTGACCTGCACTGGCTGCCGGTGAAGTGGCATATCTCATTTAAAATAGGCTTGTTAACCTATAAAGCCCTACACAGACTGGGCCGGCCTACATGAGTGAGCACCTGTACCCGTACACCCCAGTTCGCCCGCTCTGGTCCTCCGAGTAGGGCCTTCTGACGGTCTCCAGGGCAAGATTAAAAACTTCAGGCAACTAGGTCTTTTAAATAGTGGGCCCGGCATTTTGGAATTCATTGCCCAGGACCCTGAAGATGGCCCCCTAGCAGGATGTTTTCAAAAAAGGGCTAAAAACATTTCTGTTGCAGCAGGCTTTTGGGGAAGCCATTTAAGATCTACAGCACAACTGTTTATAGTCTTGCTAAGTGAGTTGTAATATTTGTTATTTTATGGAATTGTTTTATTGGGAATTGTTATAATATTTTATTTGTTATGTATTATATAGTTTATGTTGTATGATGAGCACTACTTGTTTTATTATGTGTATTCTCTGTTGTTTTTTTTTTTTAAACTTTCAGTCTTTATTTTGTATTGGTAGACAGGTACATATACAACAACAGGAGACATGGACTAAAAATAACTTAAAAGTAGACATAAACAATTAACATACAAGTGCACTGCCATTCTGTAGGTTATACTATTTCATTTGTTGCCTTGGCTGAGAACATATAAATAAATAAAAATACAGTTTACTTTTTTGTAGTAAACAGATGCTTTGTGAAACAGCTTGGGTCATGGTTGAAAATCTGCCCTGAGAGGTGAGATGTAAGGGATGTGTGTTCTCTGTTTTAAGTAGTATTTTATTGTAATGGCACCCTGGGCCTCAGGGGAAGGGCACCAGATATCAATAAAATCTACTATTACCTCTATTGTGGATAAACTGATGGAGAGACTAGTCAAAGAGGACCTCATAAACTATCTGGAGAGCAATGGACTCCCAAGATAGTAAACCACTCGGGTTCATGACAGGAAGGCCTTGTCAAACCAATCTGATATTATTCTTTGACCGGGTTACAAGGGTGATGGATAAGGGCCATGCTATGGATTTACTCTGCTCTGATTTCAGCAAAGGCTTTTGACTCAGTGCCTCACTGAAGGTTATTGAAGAAACTAGAAGATCTGGTTACAGTGAAAGACACAGTTGGATGGACAAGAAACTGGTTGGAAGGGAGAGAGCAGAGGGTTGTGGTTAAGAGTTAAATCAGAAGAGAGGGAGGTCGCCCGTGCGGTGCCACAGGGATTTGTCCTGGGTTCAGTCCTTTTAAGTATGTTCCTTAGTGGCATGGGAGAAGGAATACAGGGCAAGATGTATCTCTTTGCAGATTACACTAAACTCTGTGGCAAGGTAGACAGTGAGAAGGGGGTTAGAAGATGCAGAGAGACTTGCAAAAGCTTCAGAGGTGGTCAGAGGTTTGGCAGTTGAAATTCAATGTCAGAAACTGCGGTGTGATGCCAGACCCTCCAACTGTACCATTTTTGCCAGTATAATACCATATTTTAAAGACTGATACTGAATCCTGCTTAGATTGTACCATGTACTGAATTTGAATTGCCACCTCCCACGTTAAATTAGTTTTCATCCTCCCCACAAAATCTTTAATTCTAGGGACGTGGATATGTTGTTCATCCACACTGTCTGGCAGATTCCTTGCTGCTTTAAATCTTGCGGAAGGTCTTCAAGCTGGCTTCTCCCACCCACCTAGGTGGTAAAACTCTCTGCTCCGCCCCATGGCCAGATCTTCCTTGCAGCAGAGCTCAGGTTCCTCCTTAGCGCTCTGCATGTAGGCTGGATCCTAATTCTTGGTTTGCCGAAACTTATCTTAAAATTTTCAAGTCTTCGGTCAAGTTTTTCCCTCGTGGCTGCGATGGACAAATCGACTCCCGGATTTCGGCGGTGCCCTTGTGGGCAGAAAATGTCCAGGACGGATCCGCACTCCACGTGTGTCTACTGCCTCGGCCTAGACCATGACCCACAGACCTGCGAGTTATGCCGTTCATTTTCAGCCAATGTCCTGGAAGACTGCACTGCCCGGTTACAGCTTGGGCGCCCCGAGAAGTACTACCCGCTGGTGAAGTCGAAGGAGGCCCGTTGGGCGGTTACTGCGGCGGCTGGCTCGGCTGAGCAACTCAAGCAGATGATCGCCCTCCAGGAGGAGGTAGCTCAGGCCACATCATCCTCTTCCTCAGTCGTGGCATTTATCCCTCTCTCTCTGGGTGCCTCATATTCAGCTTCTTTCAAGGAGCTTTGCCAGTCCCATTCCATGAAGGGAGAGGGGCCATCGGGATATTCCTCTCGGTCCAAAAAGAAGGACTCAAATGGTAAGTCCCACCGTCTGCCTTCGTGGGAGCGGGAGAGGTCCCCTTTCCCGGACATTCGACACTCTACTTCGGTCGAGGTTGCGGCTAAGGCCGCTGGCTTCACGGTGTCCCCATCAGGTCAGCCGGCCGAGACCCCGTCGACGCGGGCAAGATTTTCTCGACCCGTCAGACGGGCTGTCGACTGGTGAAGCTGACAACCCTTCTTCGCCGGTTCCCCCCGGTGGAGACAGAGGATCTGCCTGTGCCCCCAGTGCCGCAGTCCCCGGTCAAGGCTTCTGAGCCGAGGGAAGAGCGGGTGTCCCCGGCCCTTCCCAGACCCATGCTCGGAAACACCGAGGTTCTCAGTCTCGGTCTCGGACATCCTCTCGGTCCAGTGGTCTCGGCACCGAAGTAAGCGGCGCCACCGCTCGTCCTCATCTTCCTCCTCGGAAGGGGAGAGGCTTTGGCGCAAATTGTGTCAGCGCTACGAGGACCTGATGTGGCAGCAGTTACTTCTGTCCAGGAGCAAGCAGACGCCGCCGCCTTCCCCGGCCATCAAGTGGCTGTCACCTGAGCGGCTGAAACAACCCCTCGCTGTAGCCGAGGTGCCCAAGCCTGGGCCAGTTGCTCAGCCAAAATCAGCTGCCCCACCTGTTGTGGTGGAACCTCCACCTCACAACCGAAATCGGGGGGCGCCGACCAAGGACTCTCGGTCGAGTCAGGGTCTGCCCCACAGGTTGTCGGTCACCCTAACTCCCAACCATTCTTGGCAGGTGGAGGGTGGCTCAGGCCCCAGGCAGCTCTTCGCAGACTCCTCGGAATCCGACGACGACTCCTCCCTGTTCTCCAGGCCCTCTGACCTGGAGTCCTCTGGGGGCCAGTCGATGGATGAAAGTCCATCATCCTTCATGGGTTTGCTTCCGCTCATCTCGGAGTCCACCGGGATGCAGCTCGAGCCCGTATCCAAGCGGGCCAAGTATCCCCTGATGGAGATACTGGACCGAGGGGATTCCCCATGGAGGCCTTTCCGGTGGCTGACGCCATTGTTGGCCCAGCCTTGGAGCTCTGGCAGCGGCCTGCTTCCTGTCCTGTGCCTTCGGCCAGGATGGCCAGAAAGTATGCGGTCCCTACCGGCTCTTTGCCGTTTTTCAGAACACTTCTCTGCTGAGGGGTTGGTCACTGACAGCGTTTTCTAGCGTTTCGGGAATGCCAGGGATGTGGACAAGCCCCCCGACAAGGAGTCTAAAAAGCTGGACTATGCCAGGCGCAAGGTGTACGCTGCGTCCTCCCTTGGCCTCCGCCAGGCCAGCTCAGCCGTGCTGATGGCACATTTCTCCCATGCCCTCATGGGCTCCTTGGATGAGGTGATCCTTCATCTCCTGGCTGACCTGCAGACCATGGTCAGGCAGGTACGGGACCAGGGTAGGGCGGTGGCAAAACAGCAGCTCCAAACTGCTCTGGACATTGGAGACTCCTGTGCCAGATCAGTTGCGGCCGCAGTGGCCATGCGCCGCAGAGCATGGCTGAGGATATCCACCTTTACGGTGGATACCCAGCATAAACTGGCAGATGTCCCCTTCCTGGGGACTGACCTGTTCGGCCCTGGAGTGGAAGGTCACCTCCAGCGGATTGAAAAGTCCAGTGCCACTCTGGACTCTGTCACCTCCGCCCAGAAGGACAAGGGCCATCGCCAACAACATAAGTCCTTTCGCCCTTCTGCGCCTGTGGCACATCCGGCCCAACAGCACCAGCATCAGGGCCAGCAGGCTCGCGCTTGGCAACCCAAAGCCAAGCTTGTGGCTTCCTCTAATGGGAAGCAGGGAGAAAAAGGCCCAGGAAGTCTCTCGGCCGGTCCCTCCTCCAAGCCTGCCCAGTGACGGGATGAGGGTGTCGCCCCCAGCCTCATCATTCCCCCTGTGGGGGGATGGCTCCACCACTTCCTTTCTGCCTGGTCCGCTATCACCATGGACCGCTGGGTGTTGGAAGTGGTAGGAAAGGGCCTGCCCCTGGAGTTCGAGCAGGCCCCGCCCTTTCAAGCCATCGCCCCTCAGGGGGCTACGGGGTCCGCAGCCTCTCTGTCGGCTCGCCATGCCGATATCGCCCTGCTCCTCGAAAAAGAGGTGATCAGGAAGGTGGCGGATCCTCCTTCAGACCCAGGGTTTGTGTCCAGGTACTTCCTGGTCCCAAAACGGATGGGGGGCTAGCACCCCATTCTCGACCTGCACAACCTGAACAGGTTCCTAAGGTCTCGGACCTTCAGGATGGTCACTCTGGCTCAGATAATCCCATCCTTGGAACGAGGCGTGTGGGGTTCTGTTCTCTGGACCTCCAGGCACGTTCTTTCACGTCCCAGTCCATCCGTCCCACCAGAGATTCCTCCACTTCAGGGCAGAGGGATCCCTCTACGAGTTCCAGGCCATGCCCTTCAGCCTTTCCCTAGCTCCCAGGGTCTTCACCAAATGCATGGCAGTGGTGACAGCATTCCTGCGGTGCCGAAGGGTCCGGGTGTACCCCTACCTGGACGACTGGCTGATTGCAGCCCCCTCCAGAATGGAGGTGGAGTGGTCCAGAGATCTGACCCTCCAGGTTTGCTCTCAGGTTGGCCTCCTCATCAATGAGGCCAAGTCGGAACTCGTGCCAAAGCAGGTGATACAATTCATTGGGGCAGAGCTCGACTCTCTACGAGCCAGAGCACGGCTCCCGGCAGACAGGGCCAAGGTTCTTTCCTCCTTTGCCCAATCATTTCAGGTTGGGCAATTGCACCCTGCCCAGGACTTCCTGGGCCTCATGGCAGCCTGCACCAGCGTGGTCCGTTGGGCCCGCTGGTACATGCATCCCCTTCAATGGGGGCAGGTCAGCCAATGGTCACAGCACTTCGATCCGCTGAATCAGCTAGTGACAGTGACCCAGGGGATGTGGAATGCTCTCCAGTGGTGGACCGTTTCAGCACATCTGCAGGAGGGCATCCCATTTGTCTGCACTGAGCCGACGGTCTCTCTATCGACCGATGCCTCTGATGGGTTGGTGTGCCCATCTGGGGGAGCACAGAGCGCATGGCCTCTGGTGCCCTCAGGAGTCCCGATGCCACATCAGCCTGCTGGAGCTTCGAGCGGTTTGTATAGCCCTCACCACCTTCGCTCCATTTCTATGGGGTCAAGTGGTTCAGGTCCAGAGTGACAATACCACGACCATGTACTACCTAAACCGCCAGGGCAGGATGTGCTCCATGCCTCTGTGCAGGGAAGCTCTCCGCATTTGGTCACTCGTGTGCAGCCTGGAGGCGGATCTCCTTGCCATCCATGTGGCAGGAGCCTCCAACACTCCGGCCGATGCCCTAAGCTGGATAGGGGCTTCGTCCCACGAGTGGTCTCTCCTGCCGGAGGTAGTACAAGATCTGTTCTCCCACTGGGGCATGCCTCAGGTGGACCTGTTTGCCTCCAGGGAGAATGCGAAGCCAAGACTGTTTCATGCCCGCCCCCCTCAGCAGGGCTCGCTGCAGGGGGATGCTTTCTCAAGGCCGTGGACCCCGGGCCTCTTCTACACCTTTCCCCCCATTTCCCTTGATCCACAAGGTGCTCCTCAAGGTGAGGAGGGACAAGGCAGGTGATTCTGGTAGCCCCAGACTGGCCCTGCCAGTTCTGGTATCCAGATCTCCTCAGTCTCGGCTCCAGGCTCCTGAGGCAGCACCCGGACCAGATCTCAGTCAATCAGGGGAAGGTATTCCATCCGGACCTTCAATCCCTGCACCTGACGGCCTGGTTCCTGAGCGGCTAGAGTTCCAGGCCTTGGGTCTTTCTGACGAGGTCCTCAGCGTCGTTGAGGCATCCTGTAAGGAGTCGACCAGAAAATGCTACGCTTTCAAATGGAAGAGATTCTCCATTTGGTGTCAGGGCAAGGGCCTGGACCCTTCCTCCTGTTCCTTGGCAAGCATTCTGGACTACCTGTGGTCCCTTTCTCAGCAAGGGCTTTGGTCAGCGACCCTTAAGGTGCACCTGGCAGCCATCTCTGCTTACCGGGTGCGGCCGGGAAGCAGTCAGTGGCACAGGAGAAGGTGGTCGGGCGCTTTTTCAAAGGCCTTGATCACATATCCCTTCCGGTGCGAGAACCTCCACCTCTGTGGGATCTACTGCTGGTATTGGATAAGCTCATGGGCAAGCCATTCGAACCGATACACAGGTGTGACATCTCTCACCTGTCGTGGAAGACCACCTTCTTGGTGGCTAGCTTGTCAGCCAGAAGGATGGGAGAGCTCCAGGCGCTTTCCATCGAGTCTCTCCTTATCTGGTCTTCCACAGGGACAAGGTTGTCCTGTGCCCCCACCCGAAAATCCTTCTGAAGGTGATGTAGGAGTGTTACCTTAACTAGGTGTTGACTCTGCCGGTGTTCTACCCCAGTCACACCTCAGAGGCCGAATATAGGCTCCATACTTTGGACCCTAGAAGAGTGCTCGCTTACTTTAAGGAGCGGATGGCTGAAGTTCGGGGAGAGGTTCGCCAGCTGTTTGTCACCTACGCTGAAGCCGCACCTGGCAGAACTGCAGCCAAGTGGACGATAGGCAGGTGGGTCACCTCCTGCATAGACCTCTGCTGTAGGTTGGCAGGCATGGAGTCTCCCAGAGGGATGAGAGCTCATTCTACCCGCCATACCGCTGCATCGGTGGCTGCTTCCAGGGACGTCCCTATCCAGGAAATCTGCAGGGCTGCTACCTGGAAGTCAGCACACACCTTCATTACCCACTACCACATCGATCTTGAGTCACGCTGGGATGCTGGTTTTGGGGCCTCCGTTCTCCAGTCTCTATTTCCCAAGTAGGGGGTGTGCGCATTGCCTCCCTTCTCCTGGAGAATTGCTAGGAATCTACCAGACAGTGTGGATGAACAACATATCCATGTCCCTAGAAATACAGGTTACTCACCTGTAACAGGAGTTCTAGGAATGATATATGTTGTTCATCCACACGACCCACCTGACCTCCCCGGCTTTGACGCACAACCTGGCTTCCAGCGGGCTAGATCTGGCGTCATGGGGCGGAGCAGAGAGTTTTACTACCCGGATGGGTGGGAGGAGCCAGCTTGAAGACCTTCTGACAAGATTTAAAGCTGCAAGGAACCTGCCAGACAGTGTGGATGAACAACATATACCATTCCTAGAACTCCTGTTACAGGTGAGTAACCTGTATTTTCTTTGCCGTGAGCAGCTCAGCCCTGGCACGGTCCGAGGCGGGGAGTGTCCCGGTTTTCCCATGGTAACCAGTGCTGCCCTTACTATGGCTGGCCGGGTGCCTCTATGCTCGCTGTGACCCCCCAGAAGCACTGCAGCTGAGTGAGCTGAGAGTGCTTATTGCACAGCCATTTGTCCTTTCCCCTGACTGAACTGGTGGGACGAGTGTGTCACACAGTCAAAACAGGAGGTAACTCCTCCAGGTAATCCAGCCTGAGGAGCCGTGGCACGGCTGAGCGCTATAATGTTGCAAATTATTTAAACCAACCGGTGGTTCACCAGTCACCACTGTCACCAGTGGTGCCCAGGAGTCTACATCGCTGGAGTCGACATCGAGTGGAGTGTCATTTCGACTGCAGCGCACACATCAAGTTCTCCCAACAGATCGGCATCTCTGCAGGTGACAGGATGGGTTGTGACAAATGCCATTGGGGTAGTTGCTCAGACAGTCTAGCTGGAAAGTTCTTGACTGGGGGGGGGGCGCAATCATGACAGACAGTCGCTGAAATTCGCCTGTGTGCTACAGTAAAATAGTAGAGCGCTGGAATTCCAGGGTATAATTATTTAATTTTATCCCAGATGTCTTCTACTTTCTGTCTCCTTACTTTCCTCGGGGTTCCTGCTCTTGACTGTTTTTTTTCCTCCCCTTCCCCTCTCCTTTTGGAAATCGGGTCTTATCAGAGGAAAATCGACACTAGTGTGCAAAAAAAAAAAAAAAATAGCCGAGTGAAATTGAGATAAGAAAATGTGCTGTGTTTATTATTTATTTTATTTCGTTTTTGTTGACCGGGTAAGTGCACTAGACAAATTCTGCCTATTTTCAGGCACGACTCGGGGGATACAGATGAATGCCAACTGACTCTTTTTTGAACCAGATTAAGCTGTTGGTGGTATTTTAGTGAATGAGGGGAAATTGGGCCAGGGCACCGAGGAAACTCCCCTGCTCTTTTCGAGAAGTGCCATGGGATCTTTAACATCTACCTGAACTACCACCAGAACAGGTTTAATGTCTCATCCGAAAGACAGAAATTATTAGAGCCAAGTAGGACTGCAAACAAGAACTCCCCAGCATTTAATTGAATCTCACTGTCTCTTTGGAAACACATTTTGTGTTGCAGTGAGGGGGGAACTCTACACTCACTGCAACACAGAAGTGTACCTGTTTTAATCTGTGAAATGTTGGAGGGTCTGTGATGCACATAGGGAACAAGAACCCGAGGGCAGAGTATGAGATGGGGGTGGGGGAGTAAAGCTGTGCACAGCCTCTGAGGAAAGAGACCTAGGGGGTCATCATCAGTGACTCTCTAAAACAATCAGAACAGTATAACAGGGCCTGCAGTAAAGCAAACGGGATGCTGGGGTGTATAGGAAGGGATATTGACAGCAGAAGGAAGGCAGTGTATAACTGTATCTCTGTAGATCACTGGTGAGGCCCCACCTAGAGTACTGTGCCCAGTTCTGTAGTCCTCACCAAAGCAAAGATATAGACAGGCTGGAGGCAGTGCAGTGTATGGTGGCCAGAATGATTCAGGGTCAGCAGAGTAGATCTTACGAGGATCAGCGCAAGGCACTGAACATGTACTGGCTGGAGGCCAGGTGAGTGAGGGGAGATTTTTTTTTTTTTATATATAATCTGTTTCTACCCCTGGTCCTCTGGTCGGCCCTCATCACCAGCCATCCATCCAGCCCCACACCCCGAGATCAGGCAGAATCCCTTCTTACCCCACTGATTACCCCCCGTGGAAGGGTGGCGAGGAGCCCCCCTAAGCTCACTCACCTCAATTTCAGATCCAGTTCAGGGAGTGCCATTCAGGGTTGGGGCCTGCAGCAGGTGGCTGCTTCACTCTGTGTGGCCGACGGGACCATTTTTCCACATTTGCTTCCTTACGTGAGAGGAACATGCAGTGACGCCAGTGGAGGGAGCATGCATGCGTCCACATGTGCTCCTCCCGGTGCCTGCCCCATCTCAGTCCCCTTTGCACAGCATCGGTGCCTCCACTAGAGGCCAGAAGCATGCCGACAACTGGTCCCGAGGAGAGGAGAGTAGTCTGTTGAATGCTTGATCCCTCTCCTCCCAACCCCTGGCGGCCTGTGATCATTCCTGAACAAGTGCAGCTGGCATCGTCTTGAGTAAAGGCGTCCAGCGCCTCAGCCTGATGCCACCAGGCGGCTAGAGAGGGGAGATGTGATAGAGACCTTTAAGTTCCTGAAAGGAATGAACAAGGTAAACAGTGAGAAACTATTTAGCATAAGCAGCAGATAAACACAGGGGCACAAGTGGAAACTGATGGGGGATTCAGGAGAGAAGTGAGACAGTTTTATTTTACAGAGAGGGTGGTGGAGTCTTTGAACAATCTTCCAGCTGATGTAGTGGATGCCAAAACTATCAATGGTTTCAGACACAGCTGGGACAGAGTAAAGGGCTTAGTGGTTGCTCAGGGTGATGGTGGTAGGGCAGGTAGTGTCTGGGTGGATAAGGTTGGTTAGAACCCTGTATAGACAATATGTCCCAGGTTTGTTAGCATTTATGGGCAGACTGGAGATGGATGGGTTTTTTCTACTGTTATTGTCTGTTTCTGTGTTTCTATTTTATTTTTATTTTAACTTTGGTAACCAGGTAAGTGCACTGATAATGGATGCCTTTTTCAGGCTCGACTCAAGCGCGATGGCACAGACAGAACAGATAACAGAAATTTATAGTGTTTGGATACAGAGAGTACAAGTTACAGTAAGTTAGTACATATATACAGTGCAAATACAGTGCGGTAATGGATACAGGCAGTGCAGGTTACAGAGAGTACAAGTTACAGTAAAGTTGGTACATATGTACAGTGTGAATGCAGTATGGTAATAGATACAGGCAGAGCAGGTGACAATGATTTGATACACTCAGCATAGTAAGTGCGTGTGCAGGGAGGGTACAGGATAGAAATTAGCCATAACATTCACAGACATTGAGCGTGAAGTAATAGTCTGTTTCCTTGTAAAGGCAGAGACTGTTGAGGTTTTTGATTGGGGGGGGGAAGGTGCAGAGTTCCACAGTGAAGTGGCTCTGTAACTGAATGAGTGTCGTCCCATGTTTGAGCAAAGCAGGGGGATTTTGATGTTGTGTTTTGAGTTTGAACAAGAGGAAGGCATATCAGCGAACACTGTCTGTTCTGTTAAGTAAGTAGGTGTGCTTGTGTGCATGTTTTTTCTTTTTTTATAAACTTGGCGAGTGTTAGATTGGCTCTGCACTCTGGGAGTAGCCAATTTAAGGTGTGTGTAGTGAGGTGCAATAATATGTTTTATTATTGCTTGAGGATGCAGATTTGGCGATCTTGTAATGAATGGTTTGCTTTTTCTGTAGTACTGAACTAGTTTTGTTGACAGCATCGATGATCAGTGAACCATAGTACAGTGTGGGGAGTAGGTTTGCCTGGGCTACTCTGGTTCTGGTTTCCTGTGTTAGATACTTGCGGATTCCGTACAGCAAGCCTAGCTTTTGTTGAAGCAGATTGGCGGTGTTGTGCATGTGGGTATCCAAGGACAGAGTAGGGTCTAAGTGTACTCCCAGATAGTGGAAGCATCTGACTTTTTCCAGGCAGGTGTCATTTTCCATCTTGATGTGGAACATTGGAGCCAGTTTTTTTCAGGTTGTGGCTGGTGCCCAAAAACATTGACTGGGTTTTTGGAAGGTTCAGGACCATTTTTTCTTGCACAAACTCTTGTTCCTCTCTACACCAGCCATAGCCTTCTCTGTCTCACTCCTCTTTAACCTCTCCTTCTCCTCAGCCTCTGTTCCCAACATCTGGAAGCAGACTATTGTTATTCCCCTCCCAAGAAGGGGTGTGTGATACCACTTCTGGAAATGTCCCTCCCATTTCCCACCTCTTTACACTGGGTAAGCTCCAGGAACAACTTGTCCTCTTACAACTCACCCCCCTTCCTTGATGACTTCTCCTTGTTCACTCCATTGCAATCAGATTTCAGGAAGTCTCAATCCATATCCCTCTCCCTCCTCTGGCTCACTGACTCCATCCTATCCAGAAAGGACCAGGGCAAGTTACCTCTGCCATCTTTGTTGAACTGGTCAAAGTCTTCAACTCTGTAACTCTGTGTCACACCCCCTTCTTCTGGTGAAGCTTAAGACACTGGGGCTGTCTGACTTCTCAATTAGCTGGTTCCACTCATACCTTGAGGGTAGGTCGTAAACTGTCCTTATTGGTGACCCCCCCCCCCACCACACACTCTCTATCTGCTCTGGTATCCCCCTGGAGTCAGTCCTGGGCCCCTTACTCTTCTCCATTTTCTTAAAATTACTTCCCCTCTGCCTGTTTTTCTGCATCCATCCATATGTATGCAGATGACACTGTGCTGTCTGCTTCTGGTTCCTCTGCTGTTGACCTGACTGCCCATCTCCAACAGGTCTTTGGCAATGTGCAGTGCTGGTTTTGAGCAAACCTTCTGTCCCTGAATGCTACTAAAATGGTTTCTGAGACCTTTGGCACTTGACAGAAGCATGCCAGACCCCCACACCTTCCACACCCTTGATGGTACTTTGCTTGCTGATGTCCCCTCATTTAAGTACCTCAGGGTGTGGCTAGATTGGCACCTCAGCATCTTAGGGCACATTGATGCCATCCATTGCAAGCTTCACCCCAAACTGGGTGCACTATATAGAAACAAAGCCAGCATCCCTCTCCCTGCCCAAAGGGAGCTGGTCACGAACGTGATCCTTCCCATCCTCAACTGTGGCAACATTGTCTGCAGTGCCGCTCCCAAGACCTCCCTTCCAGACTGGACCCCTTCTTCCACTCCTTCTGCCACTTTGTCTTGGACCCCCCTGTACACACCCACTTCTCTACTCCTCCCTCTCCTTCCCTTTCCTCACAGGCAGATGCCTCATTCACTGTGCAGCATTCATCTCCAAATTCTAGTTTGCCTTGTGCCTATCTTCCTCTCAGCCCCTCCTCCTTCTTCTTACCTTCTCCGGGACTCTGCCCCCTCTCACACACACTCCTACTCCCCTCCAGGAAAACTTCCAAAGGCCAAGCTGTCTTCTTGTATCATTTTCCTAAACTTTGGTCCTCCCTCTCCCTGTCCATCCACTCAGCCTCGTCATTCTCCTCCCTCAAAGCCCTTCTTCAGGGCTTTGCCACCCCCCTTGAAGATTTGTCATATTATACATACAGACAGACACTACAAAATCACCTTGCAGGGACAACATTTTGCATCATGAACATTTGTCTGTAGCTAGATTAATACATGTCACAGAGGATGCATCATAAACATACTACATCTATGGTGTCCCTTATTCATCTAGACAGTTGACAATTTAAGAACAGACATTCAGACAACAAAAGACAGAGACCTCAGACAAACATTATAAACTAAACTCAACACACGTAGAAATGCCCTTTCTTTAATCACAATTCATAGGACCATATTGCTATAAGATACCCTTTCTAGTCTTATGTATGACTGCACATTTTAGTGTTGTGTAGGCTGGACTGTCAGTAACTCTCTGAGATCCCACCCCCGCGTCCTTTGTCTCTCACTTCTGCCACACACTGTGCTCTACCCCACCATTCGGATCAAGGCTGCTCCCATAGGAGACAGGGTAACTAAGTATGGACCCCATTGCACCTCAAACCATTCCCCCCATCCTTTTAACTCTTATGTTAAGTGCTGTAGTGGAAGTGCACTCAGCATTTGCTCTCTCCACATGGCTTTAGTGGGAAGGGCGTGCGAACCCTAGGTGTTCTGGATCCATTTCCTCACCATTAGTAATATTAGTCTCATTACCCTTGGGTATAACTCCCAGTCATCCCCCTCCTGTGCCTCTACCCCCTGTAAAAGTGATGTCACCTCATCCTTGATGAGAATCCCTAGGATGGCCGTGATTTCTCATGCCATGTCAGTCCAAAAACTCCTCAACTGGGGACAGCTCCAGAAATAGTGTGTATATATATATGTTTATAGCTCTGGCATACCTCCCATACATCAGGGAGATCCCACCATTAAATTTGCTTACTGTCGGGGGTGGCATGTATAGCCAATGCAAGAATTTATACTGGGCCTCTTTGAACGTGTTAGACACAAGAAGTCCCGTATGCATTTTGCAGAGTAGTCCATGCTTGCTCAGGAATACCTCCCACCCCATATCCCTCTCCACTGGGCTTTAACCTTATGAGAAAAGTCAGGTGATCACACTCTCAGTGACTGATAAACCCTAGACGGTGCACCCTTCAGATTCCCTCTATTTTTTAAGACACATGTCTCTATGCTATTTCCTGAGGACTCACCAGGATCCAGCCTCCCCAGCCTAGATGCCCAGTCTTTCACCTGTGGATACCTTGGGGTATCCCCAACTGCTGTCTCAGTGTGACAAAGGACTTGAACCCCCCACTCTCATACAGGTCCCCCAAGGATCTTGTTTTCCTCCTCCCACCGTCTGAAGCCGGGAACCTCAAGGCTGGGCAGAAATTCTGGATTTCCTGTGATAGGTGCAAGTATAGTATTCACCTCCCTCACTGCAATGTGGTTTTTGGCCCTGTCCCATGCACATACCAGATTTTCCACCAGGGGCAGACCAGGACTCACATTTTATATGGCCCAAAGACCCTCCCTTATTCAACAAGGCAGTCATGGGTGACTGCATTTCACTTCTTTTCAGAGCCACCCAAGACGTTCCCCAAGGCCCCTTCACCCAATCCAGCAGCAGCCACATCTGGGCCTCTACATGATAAAATCCAAAATCTGGGAACTTGAGCCCCTCCCCTATTTGTTGTGCTCCTCAGTCGTCCCAGACTGGCTGTTGGCCTCTTCCATGCCCATATAGACTCAGAGCACCACCTATCAAGGCTTTGCAAATCTCGGCTCAGTCTCATTCGCAACCTCTGGAGGGGTAGAGCACCTTGGGCAGGATATGCCTCTTCTTAAGATAAATAAGACTCGTCCGCGATTTAGAGAGGCCCTGCCATCTGCACAGTCATTCCTGATGTTCACCAGGAGTAGTCTGTAACTGAGCTCATACAGAGAGTGCAACATTGGACTGACCTTTATACCCAAGTACTTGAGGTGCGTGGAGACCCTGTTGTACCTGTACCCTCTAAGGGCAGTATCCATCCCCCCTCCCCATTAACTCCAACTTCATGAAGTTCACTTTATACTCTGAAAAAGAGGCAAAGCGTTCTATGAGCCTTGTGATCTCTGGGACAGTACTCTCCGGGCTGGTGATAAAGAGGAGCACATCGTCAGCATATAGAGAAATTTTATGCTTGGGTGCCCATGCTCCTTCAACCTCCCTCACTAGTGCAAATCGCCTCTGCCAGAGGTTCTGTTGCCAGGGCAACCAGCAGCAGAATGAAGGGACAGTGCTGTCGGGTCCCCTTCTTCGGCTCAAACTTTCTCAGTAGTCCCCATTAACTAAGATATTAGCTCTGGGGCCCTGTATAAAAGGTGAACCATGTCGATGAACTGCTTCCCCAGCCTAACAACCTCTAGTACCTTAAACATATAGCCCCATGTCACCCTGTCAAAGGCTTTTTCAGTGTCCAGGGAGAGCATGCATGCCCCCCCCCCAGACACCAAGCTGCACTCTGAAGGACACCCAGGAGTCTCCGAACATTATGGTATGAGTGGTGCCCCTTCATGATGCCAGTCTGATCCCCATGGACCAGATCTGGCAAAACCTGCTCTAATCTGTGGGCGGGAGCCCTTGCCAAAATTTTGCTGCCACAATTCAGGAGCGAGATTGGGTTATACACTGCAAACTCAGTGGGGTCTTTCCCGTCCTTTGGAATGACTGTGGTTGTCGCCAGCCCACATGACTCCAGCAACCTCCCCGTCTCCTGTGCTTCCTGGAACATGGCAAACATAGACTGCCAGATCAGCTATCCCACAGCCCTGTAATATTCCACTGGTAGACCATCCGGCCCTTCCACTGCCCCTCTTACTTCTCCCAAATAAAGGAGTGGGAAGAGCTAGGGCACCCAAAAAGGAGGCTGCCTCCTCATCCTTGCTCTGACATTCATTCTGATGTAATTTAGATTAGAACTGAACAAAAGCTGCCCTAATTTCCTTCCCCCCTTGTAGTAAGGACCCCTTCCCCGTTTTAAAGGGAAACCCTGGAAAAGGCACAGCTTTAAAGACCCAGGCGCTATAAAAGTGCTTGATTTGTGCTTTCAGACAGTAACTTTTTTTTAATTCCCTCTAATTGTTCCTTTAGCGATTTTCAACTTTCACTTTCTGGCAGCCACCATTTCATGAGTAACAGTGAGCTTCCTCAGCTCACTTTATGCTAATATGTCCTGCCAACCAATAGAAGAGGTCAGAGAGACATATTAGCATAAAGTGAGCTCAGGATGGCGGCTGCCAGCAACAGAAAGTGGAAGTTGTGGGCAGCTGTTTCAAATCATTAAAAGAAGTTGTTACAGTCTGATAGCACTAATTAAGAGTTTCTGTAGTGTCTGAGGAAAGCTGCGTCTTTTCCAGTGTTTTCCTTTAATGGTAGACACAATATTCGGCCCTTTCCTCCCTCTTCCCAGCCATGCCAATAGCGGGCTGGGCTTATTGCCTCACTCATAAAATCACTGATTAGAGTACAAAAGGGCTACACTGGCCCCTCTGTCTGCAATTTCCATGTTAACAGTCTCCCTCATCTCCTTGAGGAGCTTGTGCGCCTCTTCCAAAGGCTGCTGAAGAGATTTACTCTCCAGTTCTTTGATTTTGTGCTCCAACTGCTTGAAGCACACTTTCTTCTCCTTATGCTTAGCAGTCATATAGGCCACCACCACCCCCCTTCTCATAGATGCTTTCCCTGCCTCCCAAAAGCAGGCTCGTGTGGGAGCTGTAGCCAAGTTTGTAACCCTATACAGGATCCATTGTTCCCCCAGGTATTCCTTGAACTTCTGATTTTGCAGCATGTAGACCAGAAATCTCCAGCCCCGTGCCTCTTTCTGGTGATGCGCAATGTGAGTAGAACCCTCGCGTGGTCAGACACCAGGATCGGGCTGATTAGCATGTCAACCACCTTAGCATACCAGGCCTTGGGGATCACAACATAGTCTGTCCTGGACCACAAGATCACAATCTGTGGGGATTTGAAAAAAAGGTGTACCCCCTAGCTCCTGGATTGGCCTCCCTCCATACACTGAAAAGCTCCAACTCAATCAGCCCAACGCCCCATGTCACCACTGCCAAATCTTGACTTCTATCCCCCCAACAGAGGAATCTAAGTGAAAGTCCAGCTTGTAATTAAAGTCCCCACCAAGATTAAGTTACGGAACTGCTCTGCCTGCATCTGATCATACATAACTGGGGCATACACATTCCCCAGCGTCGCCCTTTCCACACAGATCATGCCTGTCACGAATACGTACCATCCTTCCCCTGGGTCACACACCACCCTTTCCTCAACAAATGCAAGAGTTTTATGGATGAGTACAGACACCCCTCTGTCTTATGGCCATGGAAGGATTTAGAATAGTACCGACCAACCCAGTCCCTAACCAACTGATCATGCTCTAGTGTTGTGAGGTGTGTCTCCTGCAGCACAGCAACTTGAACCCTGCATTTTTTCAGAATAGTGAGGATCTTTTTACACTGTAATGGAGAGGAAATGCGCTGGACGTTCCAGGAGCAAACTGTTATTCTGTCTTTCATATAGGAGGGGGAGTGAAAGGGAACATTGTTTAACCAGGAGTAGCACACTAAGCCAAAGCTCATTTCCAGATGCGACCTGGGAGCACAAGGAAGTTAAGTGATTTGCTCAGGATATATGCACTCTATGCAGGGGGGGGGGTCAGCAGGAGAGCAGCCCCCTTCCCAGCACAGATCCTGCCCCACCATTCCTGGTGTTCCTCCCCACTCGCTCTGCTTACCATACTTAAACAGTCCAGAGGTCCAGCTTGCAGCATTTCACACTGTGTCACTCTAACCATAACTAATAACAGTATTTGAGTATTTGTAACAATCCACAACAAGACTGTAAAAAGTATTCCTTGCTCCGTATTCTCCATCGTTCTTCCTTGTGTCCCCCTCCCAGCAGCACCACTCAATGGAGCCCACAAGGTGCCCCACTGAGAGGTACACCACAGGCAGGGTGGCCCAGAAAAGACAAACATGTATGCTGTTTTGCCTGACCCCTTCCCCATCCTGCTCACAGATTTGAGTCTCGGTCCCAGGGGGCTGGCCAGAATATTGGCAGTGACCACCAGCACTGATGCCTTAAAACACACTGTGTTACAGACTGACCCCCCCCCATCACAGCAGCAAATGGAGTCCCCTCTTAACAGAGCAGTTCCTAAGGTATTAATATCTATTTTGATAGCTGTGTCCCTCAGTACACCTTCAGCCCTACCTAGTTAGCCAGTAGCCGCACACAGTATTTTGGGTGGTATCTTCCTGTTACCAGCCACACTGCTTCCTGCACTGTTCAGCACTTATTACTCATTGTGCATGATATTGCATAACTGTGACTGAGCACTGTTCTATATTTAAGTTTAATATAGTGTATGCATTTTTACTGTACTTGTTTTGATTACCGCTGCACCATACGCATTGTATGTTAACTGCTCATCTTATGCTGTTTATTCCCTTCCCCTGTGTACCCAGGATGCGTTTGGAAACACGCTGTTTACAGCTTGGTATGTCTTTCCTGGTGAAACTTCTGAAATCAATAACTTATAGGCTGAGGGATACATTTCACCAAGCTCTTATCCCAGCACAACAGCCCAAATGAAATTAGCTCCAGCCAAACAGGGACCAGCACTCACCTAGAGATCCAGTTACTTCTCAGTCTCTGCAAATGTCCAAATCCAACTTAGCTACCCTAGCATCATTTAAAGAGAAACGTCCACCTAAAATCAGCACCACCTCAGTGTGAGGCAGGGCCTGATTACCATTTTCACAAATAGTTTTTATTTTATTTTTTAAACTTACAGTGCTTTCTGTTATTTAGAATTGTTCTGGTTGATCCTGCATCCCTTCCACTTGCATTGTGAATACAAGAGCCCCTAGCAAGTTCAAGTTCAAGTTTATTGCAGGAAAACTGCATTGAGCAAGCTCATTCACAAGGAGGTCCTGTGACATAAACACTTAAAGTACAAACACAGATAGGTAATAACAGTATATACATGAAATGCACGTTACATGATACAGGCTGGATATACATACAAGGGTACCACATAGGGTGACTGCAGGTGGTAAACATTGATATGAGACAGGAAGTGACTTACAGGTTACATACTGATAAATGAAACATAACTGGTGTGTGTAATACATATATTTTGCTGCTAGAACAAACAGACTACAACTGATATGGGGGGGGGGGGGAGGAGTGATTTGATAGAGCAGCAGTGGAGCGTAAGCATAGATAAAGCCAGGAGTAGAAGGGGAATGGAAAGCAGTTAATAATGACAAATCAATTATACCTTACCAGTGGATAAATATGGCACACATGGGGAAGGAAGAGACTTAATGACAGTTACAGTTGTCTTTTATTTTGGCTGAACTTAGCGATTTGTAGAAGTTTATTGAAACTGCGCTAGTTAGTTTCAGTAGGGTTTGTAATTAGTTCCAAATGGAGGGAAGGGCATATGCAATAGCACATTTACCAAAGGAAGTCCGCGTCCATGGTATGTCAAGCATAATAAAGTCAGATTTTCTTAACGAGTATGCACTATGTGAGATACTAATAAGGAAGAGAGATAGCTTGCAGTTTCTGCAGGAGCAGTTTAAGAGTCCATAGCCCAGCATGGAGCAGGCGTCTAGTAAAGGGATGTCCAACCAACAGCTGCATATAAGTCACAGTGGTGCTAACGTAAGGAGTTGGTAATGAACCGTAATGCACGGTGATAAAGGATGTCCAGTTTACTTAGATTTGCAAGAGGTGGAGGAATAGATTACATCGCCATAGTCGAGTAGGGGAGAAAAGTGGCCTGTACAAGCTTGTTTCGAGTTTCAAGGGGGAAAAGGGGCCTATTTCTGTAGAAGAAACCTAACCTTGCTTTTAACCTTCTAGAGACATCTTCGACGTGGTCATTGAAAGATAACTTATTGTCGATCCAGATACCCAGATATTTAAATTTGGTTACAACTTCCAGAGGCTCGTTTAGCATGGTGACAATGAAGTCTTGGGCAAGGGTATTGGGGAGGCCTGTGACAGCACTGTGGGAGAATATCATCGCTTTAGTCTTCTTAGCATTGAGCAGAAGCTTTGCCTTTATTAGATTATGCTCAAGTTGTGCGAAGTCCGCTTGAAGCACTCCCTTAACTTCAGATAACGATGAGCCAGCAGTATACAACACAGTATCATCTGCAAAAAAGTGCAGATTGGACGTAGATATGTTAGCATCTAAGTCATTAATGTACAAAGAAAACAAGATAGGGCCTAAGATGGATCCTTGGGGACTCTCTTCCAACTGGCAAGGCAGCAGAAAAAAGCCTTCCGCCTTTACTTTTTGGAATCTTCCAGTTAGGTAGCTAGAGAACCACTGGGTGGTATGGTATGTGGCACCCAACTTTGCAAGGCAATTGACTAATAGTTTGTGATCAACAGTATCAAAATCTTTGCTGAGGTCCAAAAAGACTGCACCAGTTACCTTCTTAGCATCTATAGCAGAGATCCAATCATTGGTTACTTTTGCTAGTGCAGTGATTGTGCTATGATTAGCCCGGAAGCCAGATTGAGCTGGGTTAATGAGAGAGAAGGTTTCCAAGTGAGATTTTAACTGAATATGGATCAGTTTTTCGAGAACTTTAGAAAGGATAGGCAATATGGAGATAGGCCTATAGTTGTTTACATCGCATGGGTCACCAGATTAAAATAGAGGGAGGATATGTGGTGATTTCCACAGGACGGCACAGTAGCAGATGTAATGGAAAGATTGAAGATGTGGAGAATGGGGCAGTGAGATGGCGGTAGCCTGACCTTAGGAAAAAGGGTTCCAAGCCATCGTCCCCTGCGCTTTTTTTGGTGTCTAAGTTAAGAAGAGAATCTTCTACTTCTTTATAAGTTATCTCGCGCAGTTGGAAGGGGCTGGGTGCAGGACTAGATGTAGGGGGAGGGGTTTGCTGGCTCACCGCAACACCGGCATAAGGTGACGAGTCAAAAGCTAATCCAGCTGTGGCAAAGTGGGAGTTAAGTTCCTCCAGGATTAGGGACTTGTTTTCCACAATCTTGCCACTTGCAACTATCTTTGTTGGGACAGGGGGCCATGGGCGTCCTTCTATAGCTTTGATAGTCTTCCATATTTTATGAGGGTTACCTTTAGCTTGTTCGAGAGTAGAAATATAATAGTTAGCTTTAGCAGAGCGAAGTTTTTCACACAGTTATTCCTGGCTGTTCTAAAGGCCTGCCAATCCAAGATTCTTTGGAATGTCTAGCTTTAGCCCAGAGCTTATCTCGAGCTATAAGGGCTGCCTTGAGATCCGAGGTGAACCAGGGTTGGAACTGTTCCTACCCTTACTTTGATGAAAGGGCATGCTTATTTATTATTGTAGTGAGTTTGTCATTAAGAATGTAAGCTGCCTTGTTGATATCTTTGGCTAGGTAGAGATCTTGCCATCTGATCATGCTCAGATCAGATAGGAAGTTTACTGCACTGAATTTGCGAAAGGATCTTTTGTTATAAAGATGGGTTGCGGCCGGGCCTTAATTTGAGATCTTATGCAAGCAACAATTCCATGATCGCTCATGTCGTTGTGAAACACTGCCGAATGAGATATTTTGTGTGGATGGGTGGTTAGTACCACATCTAGAATTGAACTGTTGGCAGTATTTAGAGTGTTGTTCATAGTGGGTTCACTGATTAATTGCCCAAGACCTAGCTCGTCACAAAGGGATTTGAGGCCGTGTGATTTAGGTGACAGCCAGTCCATATTTAGATCTCCTAGAAATATTGTTTCAGTTTTTGCATCTACGAACATGGATTTCAAAAGATTAAGGACTTCATCACCACCACAGAGGGGGTCTATAGCCACCTAGGATAGGGATACATTCCGAGGAGGGGAGATAAAGGCTCGGCGAAACTAACTCAAATTCCTTGGCTAGAGATTTGCAACTAATATTGGTGACCAAGTACTAGATTTGGCGTGAACAACCACCCCGCCTCTAGACTCTCTATCTGCTCTAAATAAATTGTAGCCCTGCAGTGATATTTGTTGATCAGTGTTAATCTTTTTAACCACGACTCAGTAATTATGATAAGGTCAGGGTTAACGTGTACAGCCCAGGCTTGCAGCTGTACAAGTTTTTAGGCAGGCTTAAAATGTTGACCATCATCATTTTGAGACCTGTGGCCTCAACAAAATTGATAGAGAGGTAGAAGTTATGGGGGCCACAACCTTCTGTGGCAGCCAGAGAATGACGATATGATGCAGGGCAACAGAGCGGCATCGGGTTACTGTACAGTCAGATCTATTACTTGCTTCAGTTTAGAGTGCACATGTTTCTATACTATACCGAGCCCATCAACTGCCACTCTATACCTAATCTTGGTATAGCACCGAGACATGTACATTCCAAACCAGAGCTATTAAAAGCTCTGACTATACAGTAACCCCGTGTATGCTCCTGCTGCTGCTCCTCGCATCATATGTCATTCTCAGAACAGCAGTGGGAGGCTCTGGGCATGCCACTAGAGGCTTTTGAATTCAAAATGCTGTGTGGGGGGGTACAAAATCAACCAGATCAATTCTAAATACCTGAAAGCACTGTAAGTGAACAAAAAAAAACAACACAGAACTGTTTGCAAAAAATGCTAATCTGGCCCTGTCTCACACTGAAGTGGGCCCAATTTTAGGTGGATGTTTCCATTTAAGCAGTAATGCATGACTGGGGTGTGTGTCATGCTGAGATAATGTCACACCTTGTGTGGTTGAAGCATCAGGCCGAGTGTGTTCAACACCCGAGAAGTGACAACCTTACTTCGAGAGGGCTCTTGCAGTAGGTAATCACTTGTAGGACTATGCTCCCTGGTGTCACGACCACACGGAAACTTTTGCTAACAGTGTCTGACGGTGGACCGGCCACCTGATGTCACGTGACGGATGCCAGCGTGACACTATGTAGTGGGCGGTCCCCACGTCCACCCTCCGGTTCTTTCTTACTGTCAACCTGTGCACGTTGGACCAACTAAAGCTCGTCGCGGCAGTTCAAACGCCTATTCGGATGAGTATCCAGTTTTCTATTTTCAATAATATTTCCCTAACTGTCATCGTTTATGTCGTCCACTTCTTCCACAGAATCACATAAAAATAAGTGCTGTTCTTGTGGTGTCCAGCTATTGCATAAGGACCAGCATACACTCTGCCTCTTCTGCTTGGGACCAGATCACAACATCGAGGAGTGTGAGGCCTGTGCTTAGTTCAACCAGGCCACACAGAAAAGACGCCAACAGTCTCTCGAAGCCCATCTCCTGAAACTGAAAATGGCTTCAATGGAAAAAGAACTTAAGAAGCTTAAAAGCGTCTCCTCCTCTCCAGCTGATCCCCGTAAGAAGAAAGAGGGACAAGGAAAAACATCAGGACCGGGAGCAGTCCCCGAAGCCACCCATGAGCCCTTCAGTGGAGGCTCAGCCCCTTCCTCCGGGAAGCGAGCATCGCGGACAAAAGCTAGCTCCGCCTACAGAGCAGGCTTTGGCCACCCTGGCCACTGGTTATGAGTGAGCGGGTACCTCGGATTCATCCGAGGCCGCTGCCACACTTAGGCCCAGCACCACCCAGGGCTGTAAGTCGGCAGGCGCTGCCGATAAGCTGCTCATCGGACCCTCTGACGAGCGCCCGGCCAGAGTTGGTAAGTCAGGGGTCTGGGTCTCCAACTAATGCATTACCCAGGTCGATCATGAGCATTTTGCATCAGTCAGGCTCTGATGACATGCAGCCTGACGTCAGCTCCATCCTGGCTCTGGAGGGCAAGGGTCGGCCTGGGACTCCACCCATGGAGAGCCCCTGTCTCCTCCTCCATTGGAGATTCCTCCACTGTCGCCGGACCTGCAGGTCCCTATGGAAGAAGACCTTTCATCAGGTATACCTGACAGGGTTCCAAAAGACCTTACAGTGGCCCCGGCGCCCTGGTACAAGTGCTGGACCCTACCCCTCCTCGATGCCCGAAGGGCCCTTTACCTCCTCCGTCAGGGTCGCTAGCATGCTTTCCCCTGTTGGGGCTCCCATCAGGTTTCTGGGTTTCGGGTCTTACTCCTTCATGCCCTTTGCCAGGGTTTCCCCCAGCAGGACCACCAGTGGGCCTTCCTTCAGGCTATCTGCCTTCGGGACAACTGTCAGGATACCCTCTGTCAGGGCCGGCGTCAGGCTATCTTCCATCGGGGCCACCATCAGGCTACTCTCTGTCTGGTCTGCTATCAGGTTACCCTCCGTCAGGACCACCGTCTGGCTTTCCATTGTTGAGAGCTTGCGTTCGAGTTACGCCGTCTTGGCCCGGCCTTGACCCACCTTTTTTCAACTGGCTTTATTACTCACATTACCCTGGTTATCACTTTCCAGGTTCTCCTCAACACTATCCTTGTACAAGTTTCTTAGGCCATGGATCCGGGTCAGGGTTCCCTCATTGTCACCCTCCACCTCCTCCCACTCCACCTCCTCCTGCTCAACCACAGGTGGATATTAGGAAGATTCTCAAATCTTGGTGGTCTCAGATGAAATCGCAATTGGTCTCAGAGTTAGACAGCAGGCATCTGTAACCCCCGGACACGGGACACCCAGATCCTACCCCTAGGGTGCCCTCTCTGGTCGTCCCCTGTGCCTCGACATCAGGCCAGATGACAGCCCGATCGCAACCCCTGACATCAGAAGGGACTCTCAAGGAACCAGAACCCCCAATTCCTGAAAAAATTGCAGAGGATTGTGATGATTCCGAAGCGGATTCTGATTCCTCATCCGAGGGTTCAGGATTTGAGATGCCTTCTCATGAGGAACCAGTCTTTAGGAAGTCTCTCAAATCCCTTCCTGAAGATACCTCCTTCATGGACCTCCTCAGGCAAATAATGGAGGCACAAGTATAGAAATCAAGTGCTCTAGACCCAAAATGTCAAAGATTGGCAGAGCATCAGGAATTCCCAGAGACAAGTCCAGTGCTCACTCCTCCATGGCTGGAACCCCACAAGGATTTATCCTCGACCATTAGGCAGAGACCTTCCTCTGTCCCAGCCATGGCCAAGAAAGCCATCCGGGTTTACAGGATCCTTGAAAGCAAGGACCACTTCAGCATGCATACTAAGGCTGACTCGGTGGTCATCACTGCAGCCCATGATTGGTCTGTGAAGCCAAAGCACACTAGCACCTTTCCTACTGACAAGGAATTCAGACAAATGGACCAGTTCAGGAGGAAGTTTTATTCTTCTTCTACACTAGCCATTCATGCTCTGAGCTATGTCTCCCACATGTTAGTGTACCAGAAGTCTTTGTTCCGCCAGCTCAAGCCCGTTGTCGAGGCCCTTCTGGGCTCTGAAGTGAAAACCACCTTGGTGAACACCTTACGATCGACCAAGGTAGCAGGACGTCATTCCTTATGGGCCACCTAAGATGAGGTGTGGCCGCAGCTGTGAGCCTTTGCCGATACTCCTGGCTATGAGTATCTGGCCTAGCCCCTGATGTTCAGTTGGCTATCCAGGATACCCCTTTCAGAGGCTCTGTCTTGTTTGGCGGAGATGCCCAGGACATTTTCACAAACCTGCAACATAAAGGCACAGCTCTCCAGTCAATCCACACCATGTACCACCCGAAATAACAACAAAAGCATCCTTCTCTTTGGCAGAACAGGTGCCAGATGAAAAACTAGCAGACGCCCAAATGTTAATTCTAACGCAGGGCTCCCAATACAACCGCCACACCTCCAGCTAAAACCCAGAGGGCTTCAGGAGTGGACATCCCCAACCCCCTCTCTTCCTGACCGCCCCCCTCCTCCTCCTCATCTATCATTGGAACAGGTGGGCGGAAGGTTCGCAAGGCATCTGGGAGACTGGGAGTCCATCACAACCGATGCCTGAGTGCTTCAGGTAATCAGACTTGGTCACACTCTCGAATTTCGAGAAAAAAACCTAAACAATCCTCCAGGGTTTTCACATTACCCAAGGACTCATATTCCCCATCTAAGGGAGGAGATCACAGCTCTTCTTCAAAAAGAAGCAATAGAGCCAATGTGGGCAAACCAGATCAGGAGGGGATTCTACTCTCACGTCTTTCTGGTACCCAAAAAGATGGGTGATCTATGCCCAATCCTAGACCTCAGCACCCTCAACCTCTTTATAGAGTACAAGAGGTTTTGGATGCTGACACTGCAAAGCCTGCTGCCTCTTCTCCCCAAAGGACAATGGATTTGTGCCCTGGACATGCAGGATGCATACCTTCACATCCCAATATTCCATCCACGCCACAGATTCCTCAGGTTTTCTTTCTAAGGGGAGCATTACCAGTTCAAAGTTCTCCCTTTTGGTTTTTCCTCCACACCATGGGTTTTTACCAAATGCCTAGCGGTAGTGGTAGGTGCATTGAGGAGTCAGGGACACTACTTTTTCCCTTAACTCGATGATTGGCTTCTTATGGCTCCATCGAGGGAGGAATTGGAGGCTTCCATATCAGTTACCCTACATCTTTTTGAGTGTCTGGGTATTACTGTCAGTTATCACAAATCCCAGCTTGCTCCTTCCCAGCATCAACAGTTTATTGGGGTGATTCTGGACATGGTACAGGGTATAGCCTTCCTCCCCCTGAACAGGGTAGAGACCCTGGAGAGGCAAACCAAGTTGGTATCCTCCAATCAACACGTTTCTGCCAGGGCGGTTCTCAGCCTTCTCGACATTATGGCAGCAGCAATCCCTATGGTCCCTATGGCCAGACTCCACATGTGCATCTCGTAATGGACTCTCAGGTCCCAGTGAGATCAGAGGGTGGATGACTTGGACAGTCATGCCCTAATTTCCAGTCCAATGAGAAGGATCTGCTTTGGTGGCAGAACTCCAGTAACCTGATTTTGAGGAGTTTCTTTCCAGGTCCCTCCTTACTTCCAAATCCTGACCACAGATGCGTCGGGCATGGGATGGGGTGCCCATCTGGGACGCCACAGGACCCAGGGCTTGTGGTCACCTGTAGAACTATACTTGCACATAAATGTGCTGGAAATGAGAGCAGTGCTTTAAGCTCTTCAGGCTTTTCAGCACATTCTTCAGAAAGATACACTATTGATCCAATTGGACAACATGCACGTAGTGTAGTACATCAACAAACGGCGGGGTACCTGCTCATATTCTCTTTGCAGGGAAGCGATGTGGGTCTGGAATTGGGCTGTTCTACACTAGGTCTGTTTTCTAGCAGTCCACGTCCCAGGCGTGCAGAACGTTCTCGCAGACAGCCTCAGCCACACCAGAGTAAGTGCCCACGAGTGGGAGCTAAAACAAGGAGTTCTAGATCACATCTTCGACCTTTGGGGTCATCCGGAAGTGGATCTGTTCGCAGCCTGATCAAATGCAAAACTTCCCAAGTTTTGCTCGCTCAATCGCATGGTACTTTTTGGCAAGATGCACTGTCACTTTCTTGGACAGGGAGATTTCTGTACGCATTTCCTCCCGTCCCAGTCTTACAGAGAGTGCTGATCAAGCCATAGACAGAAGGAGTACAAATGATATTGATAGCTCCAGTTTGGCCTTGACAGATTTGGTTCCCACTGCTTCAGCAGCTAGCAGCGGAACCTCCGGTTCCTCTACCACATTCTTACAATCTCCTGACAGGGTGGGGAGGCATGCTAGTACATCCGGGACTGAAATCCCTTTATCTTCATGCATGGCTCCTCAAGACATAGTCACTTCTAAGTATGGGGTTTCCCCAAGGGTAGCTCAGATTTTGGTAGAGGCAAGAAAGCCATCTACCAGAACTACCTATGCCATGAAGTGGAAACGCATTTCCATCCGGGCCACCTCGAAGATTTTGGATCCTTTCTTGTGCCCCCGCTCCCCAGGTCATGGAATATCTTCTCCATCTGTCAGACCTGGACTTGAGCTATTCGTCACTGAAGGTGCATTCAGCAGCCATCTCTGCCTACCATGATTTAGTAGGGAGCAAAACTCTGGCTCCGTTAGAGGTCTCAAAAAACTTCTTAAAAGGTATTCTGCATCTGAAACCCCCAGTGCCTAACCCTGCTGCACCGTGGGACTTTAATTTTCTTTTAGAAAAATTGACTTTACCTCCTTTTGAACCAGCAAGGACACAGGACATGCACGTTTTGCCCTGGAAAGCACTCTGTTTAGTTGTAGTCATTTCTTCTCGAAGAATTTTCGAGCTTCAGGCCCTGATGGGTAAGGTACCTTATTTGATTTTTCACAGAGACCCGGGTGGCTCTGCGTACAAATCCTATGTTTCTTCTAAAGGTTATTTCAGAGACTACCCTGAATCAGCCTCTTCAATTGCTGGTGTATTACCCCAAACATTCTAATCTGGGGGAGGCCATTCTGCATATGTTAGATGTTCACAGAATTTAACATGTTTACACAAACGGGACCAAATCTGTCCGCAAAACGGATCAGCTTTTTGTTTCTTTCGCATCAAAGAGTGAAGGTGCAGCGGTTTCCAAACAATGCCTTTCCAAATGGTTGGCAAACTGCATTACTTTTTGTTACCAGAAGTATGGTAAAGTCCTTCCAGGGCAGGTGAAAGGACATTCTAGCAGGGGTATGGCTGTCTCTGAAGCCTGTTTCAGAAATGTATCTGCCGCAGAAATCTGCGTGGCTGCTACTTGGAGTTCTGTCCACACTTTCATGAAACACTACAATTTGGACATCGCCTCTAGGCGCAGGGCTGGTTTTGGAATTGCAGTCTTCCAGGGACTCCTGTCCTAAGTATCTGGCTACCTACCTACTAGCTTCCTGTTCCAGCCTCCCATGTTTTCCTGTCCCTTGGACTCTGTTTGCTTGGCACTCAGTTCTACAAGTGGTTACCTACTGCAGAGCCCTCTCGAAATAAGATAGTACAGTTGTGTAAGAACTTACTGTAACAGTAGATCTTCGAGAGAGGCTCTTGCAGTAGATAACCTTTTTCCCCACTCACCTTCCCCCTATTTAGTTTGTAGCTCTATTTCCTGGAGCCTTTTCTTGGATTCAGGAGCCTCTTCCCATTCTCCTGTCGTGACTCTTAGAGGTTTCCGGTAGGAGAACTAGAGGGCGGACATGGGGACCGCCCACTATATAGTGTCACGATGACCTCCATCATGTGATGTGGGGTGGGCAGTCCCCCGTCAGACACTACTAGCAAAAGTTTCCATGTGGTCCTGATGCCAGGGGGTGCAGTACTACAAGTGATTACCTACTGCAAGAGCCTCTCTCGAGGGCATTATTTTATTTTATTTTTTTTACTTGCCTGGCTACCACGGCTTTCGTAGGAGGCCTCGTAACCCCTCCTACTCCATCTGCCTGGGCATCCCTCAGGCAACCCCACCCTGGTTTCATCTATGTGCGGGGAGCCGGTGTGTATTCATTTTCCCCCTTTTTCTCTCCTTGGCCCCTGAGCGCAAAGGAACGTACGTCCTAGCGAACGAAGTGCTGGCACATGCCATTGCAGGCACCCACTGTGTCCTCCCCTCCCTGGCTCCTCAAAGAAGCCGCCAATGCCCCCAAAAGCCCATGCTTCCACGGGCCCTAGGCGTGTCGGGTGCTCAAGTCACCCCCCCCAGTAGCCCACCCCAGGAGAACAGCATCCGTTGGGATGCTCAATCCGCCATCCCCCCGCTGACCCCCAGCAACCCTGAGTCTGTTCCTGAACCTGGGTCGCCAGAGTGGTGTGGCGTCCAGCGCCTCAACCCTCAGCGCCACCAGGCTGGCCCAGTACCTTTTTTTCAATATTTCTTTTTCTAATATAAATAAAATAAAATCTAAAAAATTCTTGTATTTACTCGTAATGTTACTGGATCCATTTCATAATCACAGTGAGGCATTCCAGCAGGAGGTGTATCGTAGTGGGATATTGGCACTTCTTGGCTGGCACTTGGCCTTTGGTCCCTTGCTTCAAACTACATGAGGCGTATCATTATCCCACCACAGCATCCCTCCCCCATCATGCCTTATTGCTTGATTATAGACCTTTATGTTAGAATGTACTGGAGATTGTTTGTCCCTTCTTGCCTGTTCCGAGATCAGTCTCCTCTCAGGGCTATCCTGTTTGCTCATGCTCTTGCTCTATACCATTACATTCTCCCTAATGAAAGAGCTAGTGTTTTATTTCAGTAGTTACATCCATCGGCCTAACTAAAGGTACCACCATAGTTTAAAGCAAAAACAAGGGCTGTAAAACATTTTTTTTAAATACTTACACCCCCCTCCTGCCAAAAGTGTCATAAAATTGAGGCTGAGACGCTAGCTCCATCTCCTTTTATGACGTGTTTGGGGGAGGGACCAAGATGCATCTTCCCTCCATAGCAAATGTGTTTTTTATCCCTAGATAAGCTACTGGCCCTGGTTTTGCAGGTGCCCAGTTATGCCTTCACATTGAACAGAGCACTTCTTGGTTCCTTTCAGTACAGCATATAAGTGGGAGGAGCTAGCATCTCCCCTTTCATGCTATAAAATCATTTTATAGTATTCTGAGTGAGGGCAGTCGGGGAGTATGTTTTTCTGACATAAAATGTATAAAATGAGGAGCTAGCGTAAGCCCCCCCTTACCAGTGTCTAGTGGTATTCCAGATAGTACTTTGGGGGAGGAAGGGCACTTGCAGCCAGAAACATAGTACCAGAAATTAAACATGTTACCTGGGTTCCGATAAGAGGTCTTCAGGGGATGCAGGTATTTCTCAGCAACAGGGTAACAGCAGCTGTGGGGACAAGCTTAGTTAATTCCATCACAAAGAGCTGTAATAAAGTCCATTGTCCACTCAGGATTAAAAGAAGAACAAAAATTATTTAATTGTGCTAAATTTGATCAAGTCACTCCATGGAGTGTGGGGTGTCAGTTAAACAGTGGGTAACCTTCTGGGCACAGAGCCCAATACAGTGTGCAGCAACTTTGGTTTCCCAAAAGCTTTTACTGCAGTGCTCCCTCAGAGTCGAACAGGCTCTGCGAATCGTGGCAGCACCAAAGTTTAGTGGGCCAAAAAATGCCACAAAAAACATCTTCCCTCCACATGTCTCTCCTGCTCAAACTTACTTTTCCACTTCTAAATTTTCCAGCCACACTGGCCAAACACAGCATACACAGCTACAGAATTTAGAGTAGCTGAGAACACAGTGGTCCCTTTCCCTGTGCCATTGGTTCGAATCCGGAGCTCTCCAAAAATGATGATGGTCTACACTACAAATAAAGACCCTTCAAGAAACGGCCAAGTCCCCTCTATCCAAAGCCAGTGCAGCTCCGATCATCCCAGGGCCACATAGACTTACAGGGCTCTGGCGATCCCGGAGAACCAGTGCAATTTCCCCTCTTTGACTGTATAGGCTCCTCAGATGTCTCCAAGTTAGGCCGAAGTGCCACCTGAAAGGGAGGCAGGCTGCCACCACTGAACTCCATACAGTACAGACTGCCACCATCGTACTGCCCCAACAGCCTGGCCTAATAGGTCTTCACTGCTCGTGCCCCACTGACGAGGATGCCAGGACCTACCTGCGCCGCCCCACCTCGGTGCTGGAGATTATGTGGTAGGCCACTAACCTGCTTCCCAGCTCCGGCTCTCCCATGGTGCTGGGGGTCCCATTCTTCAACTCTAGCTTCCCACATGGACTCCTGCACTGACCACATCCTCCACCGGTCTTTGAGGGCGATGGACTGGGGTGGCAAATGGCCAACCTGGACCTCGGCTCTCACGGACACTCGGGCCGCCTCTTCTCTTCCTCTCTTCAGAGACATAGAAACATAGAAGTTGTTGGCTGAGAAAGACAAACTGGCCCACCTAGTCTGCCCTGCTGATCCTGTCTGTAGCACCACCTCAGCCCCCTTTGAGGCCTCAGATTTTCCCCACGTTTTGTCTTGGTGCTAAGTTCCTTATGCCTATCCCACACATTCTTGAAGCTTGTGATCGTTTTAGCTTCCAGAAGTCTGTTCCTAGCTCCCACCACCTTCCCTATGAACAAAACCTTCCTGACATTCCCCCTTTGTCTGTCCACTTCCAGCTTCATTGTGTGTCTCCTAGTTCTTGTACAACTCCTTCTCCAGAAGACCCTCCCTTCTTGTACCTTATTCACTCCCATGAGATATTTGTATGTCCCGTCTCTCTCCTCTCCTGCATAGAGTACATATTTAATTTCCTGAGTCCTTGTAGAACTACAGGTGTAGGCCCTGCACCATCTTGGTTTCCCCTTCTTTGAACCCTTTTGACCCTGTCTGTGTCCTTTCGAAGGTAGGTCCTCCAGAGCTGTACACGGTATTCAAGGTGCGTCTCACCAATGACCTGTACAGGGGTATTATGACCTCCCTCCTTCTGCTAGTGATACCTGTACCTATGCAACCCAGCATCCTGCTAGCTCTTCCAACTGCCTTGTCGCATTGCTTACTCACCTTCAGGTTGTCGAGAGATAATTATGCCCAGGTCTCTTTCCTGCCTTGTGACTGCCAGTTCTTCCCCTCACAGATGGTACTTAGCCGCAGGGTTCCTGTGACCCAGGTGCATGATTTTACACTTCTTTGCATTAAGGCCCAGTTGCCAGACCCTTGACCACTCTTCCAGCTTGTTAAGATCCTCCCTCATTTGTTCCACCTGTCCTGGAGTGTCCACCCTGTTGCAGATTTTGGTATCATCTGCAAACAGACATACCTTCCCTACCAACCCTTCAGCGATATCACCGATAAATATGTTGAAGAGCTCTGGACCTAGCACTGACCCCTTTGGCACCCCACTAGTCACTTTGTCTTCCCCCTAATGCACACCATTTACCACCACCCTCTGACCTCTATCTTCCAGCCAGTTTTTCACCCGTCTTAACTACCTTCAGTCCCATTCGCAGGCTGTTTGTTGTGTTTACTAGCCTTTTGTGTGGGACAGTGTCGAAAGCCTTGCTGAAGTCCAGGTAGGCCACATATCCCCCCCCCCCGATACACCACTCTGGTCACCCAATCAAAGAATTCAACCAGGTTAGTCTGGCAGGATCTCCCCCATGTGAACCCTTGCTGCCTTAAACCCTGAAGCCCGCTGACCTCCAGATACTCCACCAACCTTTCTTTTATCAGTGACTCCGTGACCCTGCCCACTGCAGAGGTCAGGCTGACAGGTCTGTAATTTCCTGCCTCCTTTCTACTTCCACTTTTGTGCAGGGGGCAACATTGGCCCTCCTCCAGTCTCCTGGAACCACCCCTGTTTCCAGAGATAGGTTAAAAAGGGCTGTCAGAGGTGCAGCCAGCTCTTCCCCGAGTTCTCTAAGCATCCTGGGGTGTATTCCATCAGGGCCCATTGCCTTATTCACTTTTAGATGTGATAGTTCCCTTAGGACCTTGTCTACTGAAAAGGAGCTTATGTCCATCCCTGATACCCTTGCACTCTTACTTTCTAACACAGGTCCATTACCTGACCCTTCCACCATAAATACTGAGCAGAAGTATCTATTTAGTATGTCTACTTTTTGATGATTTTCCTCCACACGGACCCAACCTTTCACCTTCAGCCTAACTATCCCTCCCTTGGCCTTCCTCTTGTCCCCTGTGTACCTGAAGAATGTTTTAACCCCCTTTTTTTTAATGATTTGGCAATCCTTTCCTCTGTCTGTGCTTTCGCCTTTCTGACTGCCCCCCCGCCTCTTCTTGTTTTTCCCGATAGGTTTTTTCTGTCCTCCTCCTTCTGAGATATTATGTATCTCAAAAAACGCCTGCTTTTTTGCCCTTACCTTCTCCGCTACCTCTCTTGTGAACCAAAATGGTCTTTTCCATTTACCCTTGCTAATCTGTTGGATACAGAGACTAACCCTGTTGATACCCTCTTTAATTGTAACCCACTTGTTCTCCACT
Source organism: Neoceratodus forsteri (assembly GCA_016271365.2). Taxonomy (NCBI): domain Eukaryota; kingdom Metazoa; phylum Chordata; order Ceratodontiformes; family Ceratodontidae; genus Neoceratodus; species Neoceratodus forsteri. Next base: position 334,316,983 of record CM028137.1, on the reverse strand, counting down.
GCCTCAGGTTCCCCTATCCCTACTAGGGCGTTCTTTCATTACCTCGAGGTCGGCCCTCCTGAAGTCTAGAACCATAGTCCTGGTGTTGTTTACTTCTACCTTAGTCCTTAAGGTAAACTGTACTGTGCAGGAGTCACTGGTTCCCAGGTGATCTCCCACTGCGACATCGGCAATGCTGTTCCCATTTGTCAATACCAGGTCCAGCATTGCCCCTCCGCAAGTGGGTTCCTCCACTAGTTGCCTGAAAGAGGCACCTAGTAGAGCATTGAGTATGTCCCTGTTCCTGGTAGCTGCCGCTGTAGCCAGGCTCCAATCTACATCTGGTAGCTTGAAGTCCCTGACCAGTAGTACCTCCCCTTTTTGAACCATATTCCCCCTTCCTCTTTGTGCCAAAATCTCCCCTTGTAAACCCTCTGGGCTGAGGCAGGGCCCCAGCTCCAGACACCGCGGCTACACTAATTAACTAGTAACCTCCCAAAGGAGGCTTACACTAGTGTCTCCTCTTCCATTTTATAGCATTCTGAGTGAGGGGAATCGGGGGAGAGTATGTTTTTGTGATATAAAATGTAATCATTTAACCCCCCTTTTTTTGTTTAAAACTATAGCAGTTCCCAATAGCGCCCTGTCAACTTATTAAAAAAAAGTCACACCAGCTCTTTAAGTAATTGCTCAATACCTTTCTGAATGTTGTTATTGAGTAAGCTTCTGTAACCTGTTGTTGTATCCGAATGACCCTTTGTATGAAAATGTTGTTATGATCTCCAATTTTTTTGTGTGTTTAGGGTTTATCTTGAGATGGTACCCTTGTTCTTTATTCGTCTGCTAGTGGAAACATTTGTTCTACATTTATTCTCTCGTTCTTTAGTATTTTGAAGACCCCTCGTTCCCACATCTTCTAAGTTCATGTGAACATAGCTCTGGTTTCTTCAGCCTTTACTGCTCCACCATGCAGACATCCAAGGGGAGTAACACAGAAATACAGATGGTGATAGCAGAAAAAGACGCAATGGTCAGTCAAGTCTTCCCGGTACCTGACTGCGTCCGCACCAAGCTTAATGCTGAACCAGAGCTAGTCCACTTCCCAGCCATGCAGAAAGACTTAGGTCAGTCCGTGGAATCAATGTGCCAGCTCTGGCAGATATGATGTTCCTCGCCAGTGATGGCAGCCTGGTGGGTCTTCACTACGAGGGTAGAAGTTGTGGACAATCAGTGACAGGTGACAAGTGGACCATCCAGAAGCTGGTCTGGATGGGCAGGTGGGAGTGGAATAAAAATCACAGATTGTAACAAAAAAAAAAAATCTTTAAATCATGGCAGGAATTCTCAGAGTCTCCGCACCTTGCAAATGATAAAAAAAAAAAAAAAAGAGTCCAAAATGTAGGTAACGCATTACCTTAATTTATATTCCACCGGGGTATGTAATATGAGTATCTTTGCTTGTTTATGCTACATAGCACACTTGATTGTAGTTATCAGAGCTGCACTAATCTTTTTTGGGGTGTATAAAAAGCCTTCATAAAATTGAAATCTGTTACAAAGCAGTAAACAAACACTGTACTGGAGCTTCAGTCAGCCTATCAGTGGTTCGCTTCCTGAAAGGCTACACCCTCTTTAACAGCAAGTATTATGGCCACAATAACCTTTCATAGAGGTAGGAAACAGTCCTTATAAAATTTTATGGCAATCACATAACCGCTGTAAATACCACATTCCAGTTTGCATCAGCCTGTTTGAGCCATAGGTGTTTTTTTGTTTTTTTTTTGTGCTGTCACCTCTAGTTGACTCAGACCCTGACCTTACCCGGTCCTGCTTATCCCCCTGGGACTTACCTCAAGCTAGCGATCCTCCCGGGCTTGCCCCTAGGGCAGGGCCACCGAGCTGTCATGCCCCCAACAGAAACTCGTTGAGGTACTGGCAGCCCAGCATCTGCTGGTAGTACTGCCTGGCTTACCCCCCAGGGTAGGGCCGTGGGTTTGGGCCATGCCCGATGGAAGATTAATCTTGGTCACAGCCGGGGGTCGCGGTCAGCAGAATGGGACCATGAGGCGTCATCAGTGGGGCTGGTGGTTTTTGCGTATTTCCAGTGGCCCGCCGACACCCCGGGTCCATTTCTGAACCGGAAGCATCGACATCGCAGATGGAAGCCCTACCGCTGCTTCGGCGGGCCATTATTCGAGCCATAGTTTTTGCCAAAGATAATGCTTCCACCTGCGAGTTTGAAGAGTTTTAGTGAGCCTAAGAACAGTAAAATGTCAGACTCTCAGCAGGTCATCTGCAGTCTGTAATGATCTCTGCTCATCCAGTTTGCTGGATGATGCTGGACACCTGCAGGCCCGCACCCTACTAGCTGGGCTAGCCAGCAGAACTGGATCTATTTCAATGATGGGGGTTGGGGAACCCCATTTTCCCCACCAGGGAGGATGTGGTGGTGGTAAGCCCTGGGGGAAGGAGCCGGCATGTAAGCCCCGATGAATGTTGGGGTGGCAGGGATGGAGTGTCTGAGGGATTGGGGCCACTCGAGAAGGAAAGAAAAAAATAAACAGTAACACATTTTTTTACTTGGGGGTCTGCCTGATGGCCCAACAGAACTGAGTTGTGCTTCCATGTTGGAGACCCGGGTTCAGGAAGCAACTCAGGAGCCAGCAGTCAGGCTGGGGAGAGCATGCTGCTGCTTGCAGCATGTCCCAGCTGGGGATGGGGAGGTTGTACACTCCGGCACCATAGAGGCTTCTGCTGGTGGGCTTGGAAGCTTACTCTTCTGGCAGGAGCACACTGCTTGCATCCATGGTGCACCCTTGAAAATACATTTTGTGCATGCTCCTTTGGGATGGAGGAAAAAAAACAGGAGTGGTTAGAGCACTAGGACGGTATTCCTGGGGCCTGGGTTCAGTTCCCAGTAGGTCACATTATTTCTTTCTTTCGCACTACAATTTGCAATTTAAAATGCTTATCAGTGGCTAATACTGCACAACAAACATCTAATTGGCATCTTGATTATTCCTAGTTGCTGGATGTGCAATACCAGAAAAGGAAGTGTGTCCGGGAACCCCAGGTCCAACCATGTGAACCTGTAGGTCAGTGGTTAGAGTACTGGGATGATATTCCAGGGGCCTGGGTTCAATTCCCAGTAGATCACATTATTTCTTTCTCACTACAATTTGCTGTTTGGCTAACATAATGTTTCTGCGTCTCAGTGTGAGCCTAAATCGACTAGACATATGTACTTGGTACTTGTGTTTACTGTTTAAAACCTTTATTTTCATATATTTTTCCAGACTGCACTGTTTAACCCTTGTTTACTTGGAAGTATCTCTCATAAATAAACCCCGCCATTTATTAAGATACAAGTGACTGGAGGTGCATTATGGAAAGGGTATTCTTGTGGACCACTGAGGTGTCCATTTTATTGAAGAGGCACGCTGTTGTGGCTAATCAGAGCATACCTTCCTAATACTGAGAAGCGATAAGTAAAGAAGGGAAAATAAGACTGCACTTCACCTGAGGTTTTCACATTCTGTCTTTGATCTAATGCGGTGGTTCTCAAATGGTGAGGCCAGCTTCCCAAGGGAGGCCCCATACTGTTCCAGAGGAGGCCCAGTCAAGTTTGAGAATGTACAGTATTTAAATTTTAAGTTTGGGATGTTTTGTGTGAAGGGATGAAGCAAACTAAATATGGATAATGGCAGGTGAATTTCTTTACATTTATGCACAAACTGGTGACCAGGAAAGGCCCTGATCCAATGCTTGTTCATACTGTGGGTGTGTATTTACATGTAAATTGGTGACTAAGAAGGCACACTGAGTCAAGGCTTGTTTCAACAGTAGGTGTTTATATGCAAATTAGTGACTGGGAAAGGCACACTGCCTTGAGGCTTGTTTCTACAGTAGGTATTTATATGTAAATTGGTGTCTGGGAAAGGCACACTGAGCCAATGCATGTTTCAGGTGTGACCTCGGTAAGGATACAAGAAGTTGCTTAACAGGGTAAGAGGGGGAGAGATGATGTGGCTAGGTTAGTTGTTCCAGATAGAGAGGGAGTAGAGTAATAAGGGTCCAAGAGTCAGAATAGTGAAGTGACAAGGATAACCTGGGGTGTGGGGTTGGGGGTGGAGAACAATAAATCAAATAAAAGACTATACTCCATCAACATTATTAGTCCCGCTTGATTCCTGGTGTACTGTGCAAAAGTATGATTTTTTTTCCTATGTGGAGGCCCAAGATTTTTTCCAAATTTGAGGGAGGCTCAAAATCTGTTCCATGGCTTGGGGGAGGCTCACTATCACAAAGCGTGAGAACTAATGATCTAATGAGACCGGTGACTGGGCACAAGGGTCCAGTTGTATGGGGTGTGCCAACAATACAGATGGGCGAGTGTGGGTACAGGACACAGAATTTGGCAAACTAGGTTGGAGGTCAGTAAAAAGCGGGTGCGAAAGGGGCACTTGCCAAGTTGCAAACAAGTGGTCTGTGACACGGTGCAATAAAACTGTGATCAATACAGATGCAAATACAGGCATTAATAGCATAGGGATGATCAGGAGAGTTCACTGAAGACTAGCAATTGCAGTAGAGACAGAAGGAGTGTCAAGGTGCGAGAGACTCTTCCCCACTGATGTAAATAAAATCATTTTTTCTTTATTAATTATTCTACAGGAAGGTTTATGGCAGCAAATGCTTATCCCCATTAGTCAACTGAAATATACCAGCTCTACTGTGGCTGGGTATAGGATAATGGATCTAATCACACCCTGATTAGTCCTAGAGTACTTCATTGGAAAGCCAGCAAGACAAGCCTTCTAGAACAAAAGCCACCCAGACAGTGTCTCTGAGACAGAACTGTATGAACAGCCCAGACAGGGCTGCTTTTAACTTTGACAGATTTCAGATTCACAGCTGGTGCAAAGTGCAGTGCAGCAAAGTCAGGCCCCCCAAAAATGTACCCCTACCTTTGTTACTGTAAAAGATTCCATACATCCTTCCGGTTTCATTTGGTGTTAACGTTTTCTATTTTCACAAGAATTTAAATATTTTAAAAAATATTTAAAATTGTTTTTTTCCCCAAGATAAAGTTGTGCCTTGTTAGCCCACAAAAGCAGGAGGGAAATAAAAAGAGAATCCTTCTGCTAGGTAAAGATAATACCGTTATTAGGCTAACGAAAAGTTGAAGATACAAGCTTTCGAGGCCTTTTATGAGCTCTTCCTCAGGTATGTTATTACAGTGTAGGCCTATATTGTAGCATAGGTAAAGAAGAGGCTTATGGGCCTCAAAAGCTTGCATCTTCAACTTTTCCTTTGCTTAACAAAGCTATTTATCAAAAAAGGTACTCTTTTGTTTCTCTCTCTTTTTTTGGTTTTAGGAAATGATGGCTCTGTCGTTTGGCTTAGAAATAAGATCGTGGCACTGACCAGGGTTAGGATTGAGCCAAATATATTAGTATTATTACCATTAAATATATTGATATAAATATATTAATCATGTGATAACCATTTTACTATGCAAGCAAGCACGAACGTGCCATTCACAAGAAGGATGGCCAGCCGTGGAGCAGGGCAGGTTGTGTTGGTCATGGATTCTAGTCCTACAGCAGAACTTGGGCTATTACCCAAGGTCCTGGGTTTTAGTCCCACAGCAGAACTTGGGCTATTACGCAAGGTCCTGGGTTTTAGTCCCACAACAGAACTTGAGCTATTACCCAGGGTCCTGAGTTTTAGTCCCACAGCAGAACTTGAGCTATTACCCAGGGTCCTGAGTTTTAGTCCCACAGCAGAACTTGAGCTATTACCCAAGGTCCTGGGTTTTAGTCCCACAGCAGAACTTGGCTTACCCAAGGTCCTGGGTTTTAGTCCCACAGCAGAACTTGGGCTATTACCCAAGGTCCTGGGTTTTAGTACCACAGCAGAACTTGAGCTATTACCCAAGGTCCTGGGTTTTAGTCCCACAGCAGAACTTGAGCTATTACCCAAGGTCCTGAGTTTTAGTCCGACAGCAGAACTTGAGCTATTACCCAAGGTCCTGAGTTTTAGTCCCACAGCAGAACTTGGGCTGTTACCCAAGGTCCTGGGTTCTAGTCTCACAGCAGGAGCTTAGGCTAATACGCAACCCAGATACTTGCAATGCAGCACGAGGGATGTGCTGCACTGTTTCTCCTTTGGATGAGGCATTAAACAGAGGTCCTTTCTGTCAGTCTCGGGTGGCTGTCCAAGTGGAAGTTAAAAGTCCTTTGGCACTTCCTGTTGGGGAATAGGGGATTTTCCTTGATTTCCTGGCCAGCATTCCTCACGACTTAAAAACAGGTCCATGTTACAGCACTAGCCCATCAAGATTCAGTATTTTCATTTTAAAAGCAGGAAAATATGTCATATAACTAATTGAGTGTTCGCTCACTTACAGTGGTGGTCTGAGAATGATTACTGTTAAAGAGCACCTTTCTCTGTGCTTTACACAAATAAGAGGAAGCTCCCTTAACTCCAGGGGAGCTGCAGATTTTTTTTATAAGCCTGAAGGAAGGGAAGGAAAGGGATTGTAAATTACCCCCAAGGGGCTAGTTGCATGAACCTTTTCCTTTTCCCTTTCCCGTTTGCTGGACATGCCCTGATGCTTCAACATTTTATGATGTACGTATGGGGAAAGTGCGGTGGCGCTCTCCATTAAGTCTGTGGAGCGTGATTTGTAAACACAGTTTTCGGTCATTTAAGCGGCCATTTGCTAAAATTGGAGCCAGGGTTCAGGAGCCTTGTTAGTTGAACCCTGGCTCCGATTTTAGCAAATGGCCTCTTAAACGGCCGAAAACTGTGTTTACAAATCATGCTCCACAGACTTAAGTGGAGCACGCCTGCACGCTCTCCATATACATACATCTTAAAACATCAGAGCACAGGGGCATGTCCAGCAACCAGGAAGTAGAATGGGATCATAAGACTAGCCCCTTGAGGGCAATTTACCATCCCTTCCTTTCCTTCAGAGGTATAAAAAAATCTGCAAACACTACAGAGGAGCTCCCTTGGAGGTAAGTGAGCAGCCACTTATTTTTTTCAAGGTTCACATATAGCAGGAAAGGTTTTCTTTAAAAGTACATTCCAAAATAAAAGTACACATTAAACACAATAACTACATAACAAATAAATTATAACAGGTTGTCTTAAGATGCCTGACAGGTTTCACAGAAGGCTCCGTTCCTCTGACAAGGGATTGCTTGAGGTTCCCAGGGTTCGACTGAAGACCTCTGGGGCCCGCTCTTTTGCCTTTGCAGCCCCTACCCTGTGGAATTCTCTATCTCGTTGGATCAGAGAGCGCCTGACTGTTGAGTGCTTTAACTCATCCCTGAAAACTTATTTATTTTCCTTGGCATTTTCTGATGCAAGTATTGATTAGCTTGTTGCCATCTGCTATATTGGGATCAGATTTTAAAAATGTTCGATTTGTTGTTTTTATGGATTTTACTGTTTTATGATTTATTGTATAGTGCTATGATCTGCTGGAATAGCACTTGAAAAATAAAGATTTGATTTGATAGGCGGTCATCACAAAACCAGGAGTTCAGAGATGGAAGAGGACCATTTAATGAGCACAAGCTGACCTAAAGTACATATTTTAGCTAATTTTATGTGTTTTCTGTATTCTTTCCTCTCCCCTAGCTAGGTCTACTTGACTGTTACCAGGGAATTATGCAAATATTGTATCCTACCCTTTTCAGGTGTTACTGCTTACTTTTATCTCCATTTGTTTTATTTAAGTTTCTGCTAATTGTTCCCTGACTGTTATGTTCTTTACATGCCTAATTATTATTTGCTGTACATTACTGTTTGCCATTACTGTATTGCCTTTTGTACTCTCCCGGGTCTTGCCTGAAAATAGGCAGGGTTGTTGCCTAGCGCACTTACCCGGTTATCAAAAGCTAATAAATAAATGAATGTGTTGGCCCTTTATGAAAAAAGGCTTGGTAATCAATTGTACGTTAGACTTAAGGGGTAATATATTTAGGGCCACTGGCAGATCTAAGGCCTTTTTTTTTTTTTTTTAAACTTTGTATTTATTGTTTACATAACAAACATACAGTTTAATACCTAGCATTGATCACCTTTATACATTGTGTCACAATGAGGGCTCCACTCCTCGTATTATAGTCGTAATTTATTGTCTGATGCTAAAACATACATCCATGGCGGGGTAAACTAATGTATTTATTCCGAATTTACTCCATTAAATCTGTTTAAAAGGGGCCCATGAACTGCATGGAACTATACAGATGAGAAAATTATATATCAAGTCCAGTGTACCCCTCATCCAAAATGATGGAGAATATCCACCGCACTTTACCCTATAAAGTATAATGCACTCTTGTGCATAATCAAATAAAACAACTTGCCTTCACCCAGCAGGCTCTATTCTATCAATTGAATTCTATAACGCCTCTTTAATATTCAAAATCACTGTACCTTCTATTTAAAAAATACTTTCTAGCAATATATTGTAAAGGCACTGCTAAATATAGTGAAAGAATTAAAGTTCTCTAAATTGGAACAATTCCAAATGTCACTAAACGTGTGACCTGTAACCAGAAAATGCAGAATTTATTACATTCTTGTAATTTGTTTTATATCAGACTATATACTAACATACTATTTGCCAGCAGATTAGGCCTTATGGTCTATCGAGTCTGCTTGAACCTTAGATCCTTAGTTCAGAGATGGAAGAGGACCATTTAATGAGCACAAGTTGACCTAAAGTACATATTTTAGCTAGTTTTATGTGTTTTCTGTATTCTTTCCTCTTCTGTTGTCCAAAAGTTATTGAAAGGGTGAACTTTCTCCCAGGGATGCAAGATTTCTCTCACTGGTTCAAAAGGACAGAAAATAAACTAACTCACCCAGGAGAGTCCATTACCCACTTTTCTTATTCTATATTCAGAAGAAAAAATTTAGCTTTCAAGTATCCTCTTCTGACGAGTCTTCTCTGTCTTCTTCTACCCTTGGCCTTGGTACTGTTTATTTCCTAGCCCATTTCTGAGCCTCCTGAGGATCTGAGAAGATGTCAATTTGGTCTTGGTCCACAATTCATAGGCAGGCCGGGAAGATTAAGCTGTGAGCGATGTTGGCCTCTCGGAGCATGGTCCTCGTTCCGTCAATTTTTTTTCTTTTCTGATGCGTGGCATACGCTAGATCCAGAAATAATCACACTTGCACCCCATCTTGCAGAAGTGTCCGTTTCTGCCTAGCTATTGCCTGGCTATTGCAAACACAAAGTCCCTCGAACCCATACCATCCATAACTGCTATAACAGTGCGGGGAGCATCCGGATTGTCCGGATTAGTGTCACATGGAAAACTTTCTCAATACGGTGAACCTTGGATTGGACTTCTATGCCTGGTTGCTGCACCAACCTATCTTGGAGAAACCGTAGGAGGTGATCCCCCTTACACCCTTCGGGGAGCCCCAGTATGCATATATTCACTGCTCTAGCTTGGTTCCCTAGAGTTTCCAGTCTGGAGCTGGTGGTTTTCTTTGAGAACCGCCGTAATGGCTTCCATCGCAGCATCGGCTGTTTTAGAGGCATCCACTGCAGTTCTCTGCACAGCTTCAACCGTTTGTTCATTGCTAACAACATGGTTGGTCAGGGAATCAGTTTTTTCTGAGAGTCCAGAGACCGATGAAATAAACTTATTTAGCTTTATTCCCACCATCTGTAAGGTTTCCTCTCCTGTTAGATCAGCTGGTTCCGTATTTCGGCCTTGAGCAGACCACGTGGCTGGGGCTCCGGAGGACATTCTCCCTTTACCTCCGTCACTGGTTACTTTGTCTTTTTTAGGGTTCCCCATAATCTACAGCAGGCTGTCTCCAATCTATAGAATGTCGTGAAGGCCGATTTGTATCACATAAAGAGGCGCATTCAGTATTTTTATTCCTAGTATTTACTGAGCTTTAAACTGGAGCAGCCGTCTTGCTCGGGCTCCACAGTGCCCACCTCCTAAAGCCTTTTTGAATGGGGCAAGGCGTGATTAAGTCCAAAATATAAGGTGGCATTTTTTGTTTGGTACTTTTCCACATTAAGACCATTTGCAAGTGGCATCTTTGTGCAAAAGGTAACCACTCAAGTGCCCTTGAAGTTTCACCGTGTTCTGTACGTCTAGGGGCTTGAAGAATAAATCTTGCAAGTTTGTTGTAAATAACATCAGGTTTGTTGAGGAATGTTTTTCACTTTACTGGAAAATATTAGTCATCCACATAGTCCACCAATGGTAGAATCATGGTTTGGACTAGTTTTAATCTAATTTCTTGTGAGAAGTATAGTTTATTGTGGTATAAAAAGCCTATTCTAGTGTTTACTTTTTTTTAATGTTGTGGATAAATGGGGATCCCATTTAAGGGGTTTGTCTTTTCTAAAATAAAATTGCACATCATCAAAAGCAACTTGGAGTTTCCTTTGCATTTGTCAGGCCCAGACTCCAGGAATAGATGATGGTGTCGTCTGCATACAGGTGGATGGCCATATCATCCCAGGTGATCCTGAAATCATTAATGAAAAGCAAGAAGAGTAGAGGGCCCTGGACAGAGCTGTGTGGTTCTTCATTCCTCACTTGGACTGCTCAGTGGGGCTGCCAGTGATGCCTGCAACTCAGTATTGGGAATGAGCCGGGGACTTTGGGGGAGGGGGCATGAACATGTCCGATGATGCTTCCCTTCTCTGGGTGGGAAAGTGCCATAATTTGCTGCAACACTGCCACCTAGGTGATAACAGGTTGGTGTCGCACGTAATGAGCACGCATCAGAGACCTATGTCAGCATCCTAGGGGAGGAGGGGCAAGGCAGAAGTGCAGGAAAAACCCTGGTGTGTGAAGCAGAATGATTCTGGGCTCTCTTGGGGCTCCACCACAGTGGTTGGCCTTCTCTCAGTGAGTTCCTCAGGCAGAGGGACAACACCTCGAAGGGCTACTGTTTTCTAGTCTGGAAGGTCCCCACCATGAGATGGTGGTAGTGGTGGTGCTGTTGGGTAAACCGTGGTTGCAGTAGAAGTGCCAGAGAAGCTAATGGATACACAAAGGCAGGGGGCAGCACCAGTGAGAAGGTAGCACAAAGTGCAAAATAAATAAATTTAAAAAAAAAAAAAAAGGCCATGTAGCCCCGAGGATGTGCCTGGAAATGAGATGCCACAATTCAGTGTACCTTTCCTGGCCAGATCTTACAAATAAATATATTAATGTAGAAACATATATTGTCAGCAGAAAAAGGCCTTGTGGATCAGCAAGTCTGCCTGGCCCAGCACTACCTACCTACTGGTGTTCTTGTGAGGTCCTTCACTCCATTTTTCTCCACCCTCCCTTTTTTGGTTTTGCGTTACATTCTTTATCTGTGCCCCTTTCATCCTCTGCTTTCGCGCTCCCTCCGGACCCCCAAAGTGCCTACGACTGCCTTGCCTACTGTGGCTCCATCATACTCCATGCTGCCTTGGCTCCCCCCCCCCCAGCAGGGTTGAGGTAGAGGGGATATACCCCTGAACATGCTGCAGACTTTTGTCAAAAGATGGTCCAGAGTGGCAAGGGCTATCTCAGAGACACCAGGGTCCTTCTTCTCCCAAGAGCAAGACCATTATCCTTCTTACTTCCTGACCTCACAAACACAGGCATGCTCAGGAGATCCAGATGCACTTGCATAAATAGCGTGTTCTGCGTCGGTCTCCAGCATGCATCTGCCCCTCCCATGGTGCCCTCAGATACACTGCCACCCGTGGTCACCCAGGTTGCAGTATTGCAGCAGGGACGGTGACCCTACCTCCCCAGAGAAGGAGAGGGCCTTCTGAGATGATTAGTCCCTCTCTCTCGGGCTGCCCCCAGTGATTCAGGCTCTCTTCCTAACCCAGGTCACTTGCATCACGATCGATTACCACTGTGCTGACAGGCTGGCTCCCTCCATCCCTCTTTTGACACTGTCTTCACCAGCCTCATATGCCTATCCCACCCATGTTTGAATATCCCCACTGATTTTGAACAGTCTACCTCTCGTGGTAGCATATACCACCCTTCCACCACCCTTTCCATAAATAAATGTTTTCCTCTGTCCCTCTTAATCCTCCCCCCCCCCCCCAGCTTCATTGAGTTTTCCTGGTGCTTGTATTCCCACTCAGTGTAAACAACTTTTCACGGTCTATTTGTTTTAATCCCATGGAGGTATTTGTGTGTCTCTATTGTCTCCCCTCCCCCCTTGCCTTCAGTGTATACATGTTCTTTGACAACCTCTCCATGCAAGTCTTATCCTGCTGCACCTGAATCATTCTGGTTACCCTCCTGTGCGCCACCTCCACCCTGTTCCTGTCTTTATTTAAACGAGGTCTCTAGAACTGCACACAGCTCTTCAGGTGAGGAAGTACCAGGGGCCTATACAATGGCATAAGCACCTCGCTCCTCCTGCTACTAATCACCCTTTCAGGGCTGACATACTGGAATTTGTTTTATACGTTCCATAAATGAAATAAAGCTCAGATCCTGGGTGTTTTGTTTATTTTGTATAATCTGAATTGCTAGAGTGCTGCTCTTTCTGCTTAAGTTGCATGCTCCCATTTGTAATACTTCACCCTTGTAGCTGAGCAGCCACAAAATTTATGTATGAAACATTCTGAGGTATCTTTTTTAAACTTTCCTCCCCTTCCCCTTCTTACCCAGGTGGTGCCATGCTGTCTCCTTCAGCCTTTCTGGCCTGGATTCCAGACCAACTGTTTCAGTTGCCACTGGTCCACAGTTACCCATTGTCTGTCCCTTCATATTCTGATACAGCCAGCGGGCTGGGAACCAAGCCAGCTGGAATTTTCCTGACCAGAGAGAGGGGCACGAGACCTTGAGGTCTGGGCACCACAACTGGGAGCGGCCATGTCAGCCACCTGAGTGCCATGGCTTTTTCCACCTTTTTGTCGCTCCCATCTCCACCCTTCTCCTTCCCCATTGAGATGCCATCCAAGATGGGATATCATTTTAGCCAGTCTGAAATGGCCGACCCAGGCACAGTCTGACTGATGCTGGCACAGGTGTGACCCCAACACCTCGCATATCAGTATCCTGTGCTACACCAGCAACATGATTTTGCCTACCAGTGTGGAGTGTCCTGTTCTGGCTCAGACAACTCCCTCCTCATGAGCTACCAGTAGGGAGCAGTCTTGTAATGGCAGGATCTGCCTATGCTTCCTTGCACAGGAGGTGTGCTAGATGGACACTCCAGACTGCCTCTGCTGCCTCTTGTGTGACAAGTGTGGGGAGGCTGCGTATCCTAGTGGTTAGAGCATAGAGCTGGGATCTTAGAGACCCAGTAAACCTTGGATTGAATCCAGTATCCACCATTTGTATAGTGTGTGTCCTTGAGCAAGTCATTTTACCTCCCTGTGTTTAGTTCTCTCCCAGGATGCACCTGAAAATGAGCTTCAACTTGATGTGCCTTTTACAGGAGAAAAAAAAATTAACAAAAGAAAGCCCAGGGACATGAACCTGGGTTGTCTGCATTGCAACCCCTGTCGCTCACTAATAGGCAATAACTTGGCCGCATGGAAAAAGTTAAGCTGACAACAGTGACAAATGCAAAAGGCCTCGTGACCCCTTAGCAAAACGGAGCAATTCTCCTGACCCCCATGAAACTGCTAAAGAAATATAGTTCAGCAGAGGAAAGAGTTTTCATGCTGGAAAAAAATCAGTGCTTGCCCCTTGGCTCTTTTAGGGGTTTCAGGTCCCTCTGTCCCATCTTCAGTCGGTGGGGTACCATGCTTATACTGCTGCAGCATCTTCCCTTTGGAACTCACCACAAGGGGCTATCCGTCTGGCCTCCTCTTTAGTAACTTTTAAGAGGAAGATTATGCTTCATCTGTAAAACCAGGCATTCCTCTGCCTTTTCACAGCTACGTTTTATTGTCTGCATCTCACCTCGGTTTATTGAATACTCAACGTAGTTGCACATTGTACTTTCATATCTTTGCACTTAAGCGTTTTGCAATTTTGTTTGCTTAGTTTCATTATCACTTGTAAGTTTTCTGATGTCCTTCCCCCCACCATATCTTTTGCAGACTTGCATATATTCCTTGCTCAAAGCCCTGGTAGAGCACCATAAAATAAAACGCTGTTGTTCTTACTCCATTCCAGAGCAAAAGCCAGATTCTGTATCTGGTAGCCTCTGATTTTTTTTTTCTAGGGCTTAAGTCCCACGTCCAGCCCAACTCAGAATGCTGTTTGTGTGAATGAAATGAATGAAATCTGGATAAAACTGGTATACGCCGCACAACAGAGTTGACAAAAAAGGTTGCCACCATTAGAAATGTGTTATTCTTTAACCACAGTCCACTGCTGTAGTAAAGATTTTGCGATATTTAATGTAGTTAATATTTATTCAGTATTGGCTGTCACATCTACAGGTTGCTGCCAGTTGTACATACCCGGTTATAATAGGGTATATAATTATGCATGTCTCAGTTGGTAGCACATCCGCTTCTGGCCAGAAGGTCATGAATTCTAGTCCTGTGCTGGAATTGGGATCATACCGAAATGCTGGCACCCAAGTGCAGTACTGGGGGGTGCTGTACTGTTGGGGTGTGCAGTCCTCTGGATGAGACATTAAACTGAGGTCCCGTGTGCCTTTTTTTGTGGTTGTTCAGGTGGACATTAAGATTCCTTGGCACTTCTCGAGAAGAGTAGGGTGATTTCCCCAGCGTCACGTCCTAATTTCTTCATTTCACTAAAATACGAGCAACAGCTTATTCTGGTTTAATTTCAGTTGGTTTGCGTATGGATCCTGTCAGATATGCAAACAAGGTACTAGGATGCCTAGCTATTGGTATTAGTAGTAGGAGAGAGGAGGTTATACTGCCCTTGTACATGCCACTAGTGAGGCCACATTTAGAGTTCGGAGTTCAGTACTGGTGCCCACACCTCAAAAAGGGCATTAACCTGCTGGAGAAGTTCCAGAGGAGGGCTACAAAGAGGATAGTGGGTCAGCAAGGTAAGGCATATGAGGAGAGGTTGAGAGCACTGAGCATGTATTCTCTGGAGGACAGGAGGGGAGAGAGGGACATGATTGAGACCTTCAGGTACTTGAAAGGGATAAATAAAATGGATAAGGAGGAGGTTTTCTTAAAGCTAAGTGGCAACCATAATACGAGGGGGCACAGCTTTAAGCTGGGGGGTGGGAGGGAAGTCAGGAAGCACTTCTTCAGGGAGAAGGTGGTGGACACTTGAAATGTGCTGCCAAAAGAGTTGGTCTTGTTGAAGATGGTGGGCAGCTTCAAGAGAGGCTGGGACAGGCATGGGGGGAAGGTAAGCGTCATGGGTAGGGACTAAGGAGGATGAAAAGTTTGGGAGGAGTGGGGAGGGGGAGCAGGGTCAGTAGGCCAAGCTGTGGACCCTGAAGTATGTAAGCAATAATACCTGACAGGGTGGGCTTTACTGGGAAATACTAAACCACCCAGGGGTTTAATGAGGCCCAACTCTGCAGGCGGAGGGCCTTATAGCCCCTGGAAGGTCTGGTATTTCCCAATAAAGCCCACCCTGGAGGTTAGTATTGCGCTTAAAAAATGGGCTATATGTAATATTTTTGTCAAATATTTAAGAAATAAAAAGCAGGTGTAAAAAGTTAACTTAAAGTTGCTTTGTTGGGAAAGTAGTCCCTCCACTGGTATACGTACCAGTAGAGGGCAGTGCAGCATTTCTTTTATAGTTTTCTTATTGGTGTGTATAGTTCCTTCTTTAGTCTTGAACCCTGAGCCCCCCTTGCTCACTTGGGTGTCAGTTTCTTCTGTATTTGTTATTTCTGTTCCTTAATGAGACCATGGTTGAACCCACTCGTCAGTTATTTACATTTTTTTCCCCTTTGGATACAGGCAGTTGAGAGTGGCGGCAGTGCAGTCAGGTGAAAAATGAACAGAGGTAAAGAGTTAGCAGGACTTGATTTTACTTGATTTGTTTTGTTCAAAAAAAAAAAAAAAAAGACAAAGATCTTTTGCGGGAGTGGACTCTGGGTGACTGTCCTACAGAGTTTACAGAACTGCTGTCTCGGAATGGTGCTTAGCACGCGATATGCTAGCGCTGCTCATTTAAAAAGAGCACTTTTTTTTCTGTTTTACTGCCGGAGAATTTTGGCTAAATCAGCAGTATGTGGCAGCTCAGTCTGCGGCGGGGCTTGTGCTTGTTTGTGTGTGTGCTCCTGCTGGTGGAAATTTGTGATTTGGGAACAGTCGTCTGCATGCTGCGTATGCGGTCTGAGGTGGCAATGTCTGTGCCCCGCTACAAAAGCAGGGAAGATGGGGATCGACCATTGAGTAACTGTATGTTGAAACAACTGCTATGGGACGGCCACATTACCTGGGGTAAAAATGTGCAGACTTTTTTATTTAAGTATGAATGTTGCCATGGGGAGAGGGGGAGATCGGTAGCTAGTTCATCGCTCGGTTAGTGAGCGGAAAAAAAAAAAACGGTGGCTAGTCAATCTGAAAGTTCGGGGGTCCAGTGATACCCTAGGTAATAGAGCACCCCGAACCGGTACTCATTTTTTACTGGGCCCTGTTGGAAAATAAATGAATCTCTACTGGGTATTTCAGCCAATCAGATTAATTTATTTTTGAAGTCCATTTTCTAAGAGCAGACTAGAGAGACCAAATGGCCATCTTCTGCTGGCTTCTTCATATGTTCGAATAATTAAAGAAACAGCTGTTGATCAATGCCTTCAGCAGCTTTCATCAAACCTGTCTCATGCTGGATGCAAACAAACTGCTACCTCAGTAAACTGCACTGTCTGTCTTAAGCCATGGTCACCATTCAGCTGTCTGTCTCATCTGGGTAAATCCACTGCTTCCTTTTCCTTTTTTAAAGAACACACCATACTGGGCAGGCCCGTTTGTGCAGTAGCAGGGTTGTCGATTGCAACTCTGGTGATCTGAGTTCGAGAACAAGCTTGGGATGCTAGAGGGCTGGCGGGGGGGGAGGAAGAAAGAGCATCCAACATGATGCTGTCCTCCTCTGGGTTTGTGGAGAAAAACTCCTTTCTGCAACAATACCACCTGGGAGTGCCCAGGAGGCGAAAGCTATTCCCATAAAAAGGAACCTGTCCCTATCACTTGAGAGAACAAATTCTTCCTCCAGCATTTTCCAGGTTGATCCTGCCATTACTCCCTCCGGCATTTTAAATGGAGCATATCTGGCGGCACATCGCACATTTGCCCACGACTGACGTCAGAGCCGGGAGCAGCCATGTGAGTGTGTGTAGTATTAGCCTATGGGCGTTGCTATTAACAGCGCCAGTTTGCCACTTAGAGGTCTCAGTGCCATGCCGAGACCAAGTATAGACTGGCTGATGGGCTGCCAGTCTATGCTTGGTCTTGTGCTCTTATTGAGACCTCTAAGTAACAAACTGAAACTGTTGTTATCTCTGTTTATAGGCTAATATCTTACATGCTTCTGCAGCTGCTCCCCGGCTCTGACATCTTCCACAAGTGATTGTGGGTATGCGCCGCTAGAGACGCTTCATTTAAAATGCCAGCAGAAGTGATGGCAGGATCAACCAGATAAAAAAGAAAACATCTTCAGAAGCAGGTACCTGAATTTTTTATACAGTAGGCGAAAACGCTAAACAGGGAGTGCCCCCACACTGAGGTGTGGGGCTTACTGACAGACATTTCCCTTTAAATCAAACCATCCACTTGTCAGTTTATTTTCCTGAGCATGTCAATCCAGGGGAAGCGTTGCCCCATACTGTAGATGTACATAGAATTTCAGGTATACACTGTACCAAGGACTGCAGGAAGTACTCACAGCTTCATTTGCCCCTGGGAAAGAGGGCACTCTGTTTCTAAGCAGTGCCTGTCCAAATGGCTGGCCAACCGTATTACTTTCTGTTACAGGAGGTATGGTAAGGAACTTCCTGGTGTTGATCGTGGTCATTCCACCAGAGGCATGGACACTTCTGTTGCATGTTTCAGAAATGTGTCTGCTGCAGATATTTGTGCATCTGCTACCTGAAGCTCCATCTGCATTTCCACTAAACACTATAGTCTGGACATTGCGTCCCGGAAAAGGTCTGGTTTGGGCCTGGCAGTGCTTCAATGCCTTTTTTCTTAGGTCTGTAGCCTCCAGCCACCCAGACTGTTCAGTGTCAGTACTGCTTGGTACTCATTCTGTAAGTGTGGCCTGAAGAAAGAGATATCTTCAAAGAAGATAGAACAGTTACTTACTGTAATAGTAAATCTTTCGAGAGAATCTCTTTCATCAGGCCATGCTGTCCTACCCTCTATTCTCCTGAGGGTCCTAGGACTCTGCAAGTGCTCTGTCCTTCTCCACAAGGGTATATCTGTTGCTGTCTGCCTCACTTGGTCAGCAAGGCCATAAGTTCTCTTCTGGTTCCCTACAGGAAGGTACTCCGAGCCTGCTGTCGTGTAGGTAACTGAGGAGGGAAGGGGCTGCCCATGTTTATATGGGAGAGTCGACATCGGGCATTGTCATGAGCAGCCTGTAGTGGACTGCTTGCAAAAGTTTCCATGGGTCCTAGTGCCTGGCGGCTATAATTCCCATAGGTGTGGCCTGATGAAAGAGATCCTCTTGAAGATGTACTGTTACAGTAAGTACGCAACTGTTCTTTTTTTTCACACATCTGTAGTGTTGGATACCTATATAAACCACTCGAGTTTTGTGCTCGTGATTTATTAGTTGTCTTACACCATGGGTGTGTGAAAAACCTCATTGTACATACCTCCCCATGCAGTATTCCATATATTATTGTTCAGGCACTCTTGTACTTTGCCCTTCGCCTGCTCTGTGTTGCATTCTGTTTGCATGCTTTTGGAATTTCCTCCCTTGTGCACCCTTCCCCCAGCTTGCACCTGGAAATGAGCTTTGGCTTACCCCTTACTTCCTTGGGCCCCTGTGACTTGCCAACCCTCAGTGTGGCTGTGTGTCATCAGGGCCTGCCATAGGGTCCCTTTGGTCATCTTCTGCTGTCCTCTGAAGGTGGGTCCACTTATGTCAGTGGCGTGGAGTCTGTGGAAGGAGCATCCCTTTATCCTGCGCTGTCGGGTGGTATTTCCTTAGTTGCTGCCACTCCTATAGGACATCAGTACACAAAAAAGTCATGAGGACTGACACGTGCACATTATGGTGTGGCATCTTGGAACCTGACGGACATCTATCCTCCCGTTCTGCCTCCATTGTGTTTCCACTTATGGTCACCTAGGTGGCAGCAATGTGGTAGAGGCAGTGAGCCTCCCGCCCCAGAGAAGGAAAACATCCTATGAGACACTCAGTCCTGCTCCCCCTGGCCAGCCGTTTGATTACCCCGGCTCATTGCCAAATCCGGGTTGCCAGCGTTGTGAGAGGTAACCTGACCACTTCTCGGACCAGCACGTTACTCGGTTTAGTTGCAGTATATGTATAACTGTCCATTTACAAAAATTATAATATGAATCACAAATTCTGGAGGTAATACAAAAAGGAGCAACCAGCATTTTAGAAAAGTGCTTTACATATACTCGGAGGTTGCATTTCCTGAACTTTGATTTATTGGCAGACAGAAGAGAAACTGTTTTGCCAATAGTTGGAATAGCATTGTTGGGTACATTTATTGGGGGGATAAGGAGCAGATCAAGAGAGGTGACCCTCCTCCTGTACAAGGCCTTGGTTCAGATACATCTGGAGAACTGTGTCCAGATCTGGTCACCGCAGTACAGAAATCACATCAACTAGATCAAGGGGTCCAGCGCAGTTCGTCAAGCTGATTAGCAGCATAGGGGGCAAAGCAAGTGTACAACTATAGATTGGACATACTCCAGTTATTCAGCCTAGAGAAGAGAAGGTTGCGATGTCGTGATCATGGTGTTCTGAATACTGTTATAGATCGCGGGAGCATCTCCAACCAATCACAGCCCTTCCTCCCTTCAGGTTGCGCGTGGGGTGCTCTTATTACCATAAGAGTACCTCATGCACTGAGCCACTGTAAGGCGCTTCTCACTGAACACTTGTGCTGTTAACTGTATTAAATAAAAAAACAGACTTTTTTTTAATTTAATAACAGCTGTCTATAATAATTTTATGGGTCCATTTGGAGGGCTTCTTATGGGTCTAAGAGTGTTGCCTCCTGCCTCCCGAGGACCACAGAACCGCTCACCTTCAGTTCGCAGTCCTCTGGTCCCAAGAACGTGTGAGATGACACTCTTATGTCCATAAGTGTCGTGCTGTTTATAGCCTATTTTTTTTTTTACTAACCTGTGGTGCTGTCCTGTACCCCCTACTCTCTGAATCTGTAACTTCTCATCCTATTGGCTGTCTCCCTGACATCTACTCTACTACTAGTTGACTCCTGTGCCACCATGCTAGCCCAGGACCAAGAAACACTAATCTTTTTCGGGGTCACCCACTCCCCTCTGTCCTACTCCTTCCCTACCTCCAGTTGGGAGCTGTCCCCCCTTGGAATTATCACCCTCTGCTTTCTATCTGACCTTGATCGGCATCTTTTTGGCAACTTCTTCTTCTCTTGCTCATGGTCCCCAAATGTCCCCCCCCCCTTGCCCCTACACCCTCCTCCTCTTTCTCCTGCTACTAGCTGGTGACATCAAGTGTAACCCTGGCCCACCCAGCTGTTGCATCACCTCCTCCACTGGCACCTGAGCAAATGCCTCAGGACTGAAAATTACTCATTTCAATATCTGCAGTCTCCCCTCTAAGTTCCCTGACCTAGCAGCATGGGTATTACTCCACAAGCCCCATATACTGGGACTCTCGGAAACCTGGTTAAATCCTCACCTATCGGATACCTTGTTTCAGCTACCAGGATACTCTTCCATCCGTCTTGACAGGCCTGGTAAAAGAAAGGTGGAGGTATGGCACTGTTCCTCAGAGAACCCCTGTCTGCCACTATTGTCCTCCGCTCCGATCCTATCTCCCCTAGTGAATGGCTCCTCTCCGAGGTAACCCTGGGCTCCACAAAAACTTTTTGTTGGATGCTGCTACAACCCTCCAACTGCAGGAACAAATGGTTTAAACAACTTCCTAACTGGTTTCAGCTCACTCTCCCTACCAGAGACTCCATCCTCCTTGGTGACTTTAACTTAAAGTGGCTGAGCGCCAACCATTCTGACTATGCGCTCCTCCTAAAGCAGCATAACCTTACCCAGACTATTATGCTACCTACCAGGCAAAATCAAAGTACAGCCACACAAACACTCCTGGACTGCATCATCACTAACAGGAAGGATAGCTTATTGCAAGCCAGAATAATGGCCGATTCCCTTAGTGACCACTTGCCCATGTTTATCCACTTTTCGACCAAGACTAAACATCCTCCCCCCAAATACCTATCCTTTCGAAACTTCCGTACCACTGATACCACCCTCCTGCTTAGTGAAGCACGGCCACTGGACTGGTCCTCTCTCCACTCACTCACAGATGTGTCCTCAGCAGTAACTTCCTTCACACAGACCTTGTTGTCACTGCAAGATAGGCACTTCCCTCCCACCACACGGAGGGTCAGAGGTGGGTGCTTCCACTGGATCACTAAGGAACTACTCACTCACATGAAGGACCAAGATCATGCTTGGTCAGCTTTCAAGGCATCCCCCTTCCCTGTGTAACCCCCTTGTTAGCCGGGGTTACTAGAATCCCAGTAAGACCTAGTGGTAGGCAGGGAAGGCAGCTTGTGAAACTCCAGTTAAATGGGTTTCACACTGTCTCACTCTATTCTCAGTCTCAGCTGAGACTGAGGGATGACATCACCAATAGAACTATTGCAGCTGCATGAGCCACAAAGGAATCTGCAGCAGGGAGTTTCGAATAGAATGTTGGGAGGTTTGAACAGAAGTCTGTGGTCAGTTGGAGTCGGGAGCTTGCTGTGAAAGCAGCACAGCAGCTCAGTGCAGGCTCTTGGAGCCTCAGCCCTGACAGAGGGCTACTTTTAGGTAAAAAGGGTGTGTGTCTTCACCAAAAGAGAGAGACAGAATATAATTGAAGTGGCAGAGACAGCTGTTTCGGGTCTCAGTGCCCCCTCCCTCCAGGGATGGGGGCAGGAAAGCGTTCCCTGCATATTCCTGGGGCAACCCCCCTGGTTCTGCTACTAATGGAGAAGCTGCCTATTTGTTCCAGAGTTTTTTGGGAGAACAAGACTTGTGAATCGCCTGTGGGGCACCTGCAGCCGGAGGGTGAGTGTGTGCTCTTCCTGAAAGGGCCTATGTTTTTCACCCTGGGACTAGTGTGACAAGTGGGGATTGGACTACTGAAATAGTGGGAGGCCTAGAGTAATAGGCTTAGCCAAAAGTGAAAGTATGTTCAAGTCCAGCACTTATGGGAATTCTAGATATGAGGAGGAGATGTGACATATGTCTACCCAGGAATCTACATTGCCAAGCTTTCAGTAAAGGAATTGTTTAGTTTCCAGAGAAATGGCCAGGTATGGACTGTGGGAGCTGGAGGTGGGAGACCCCTCATCTTTAGCGACCAGGCCCACCTCTACGGATTTGCTCTGTGGATTTCTACTTTGCCTCAGGCACTTGGCCAGTGGTAAGGAAAGTACCCAGACGTGGGATTGGAAGGAAAATTCCCTCTAGGAGTCGAAGGCTCTAGTGTGGTTTGGGGAGCCACAACAGGATAATTGGTTCATTTCCCAAAATGGACTGCGGATCAAGTGGCCGGCGGGGGAGCCGGGCCAGTGGGGAAATCCAAAGTAGTGTACAAGTCGGGCTGTGTACCCAAAGCTGCGTGCAAGTCCGGGCTGTGTGCCTGGTGGGTTCAGAGCCTGAGGGCTGGAAATAGTGAAAAAGTGTTCTGTTGTCTCTAATCTGCATTACCAGGAATGTAGCCCCGTGGGGGTCCGTCTGTGCTTTGTTTGTTCAGCTTGAATGTGAATAAAAGCCACACGGAAAATCCATTCCTGGTTCTGGACATTAGTTATTGCTTCCTGTGTTCGGATTTATTTGGGTGCCCCTATGCAGAGTAGCCAAACCTAGGCCCCCTGTGCCAAGTAACCTCATCCTCCCAAACAGTCCCCACCAGGTACTGCTGTCAGCTTCAACAGCATGCCACCTGTCGTTTTGCTAAAAAGGCAGGGGTAAGGGGTTACACCTGCCCTCTGGGAAGCCTACAGGCACCAGAGAAACCAGTGCAAACACTTGGTGTTTAATTTATAACTTATGCTCACGCACTAGTTTGTCTTACTTTTTTTTCTATCTCCCTTGATTCTCATTTGCTCGTTACTTTAGATCCTCACTAGAGGGCACCTGGACTTCAGGCTGACGTCGCAGCACCTTGGTTCCCAGTGCTTTCCCTTGCTTTTCTCTCCTGTTGGGAGTTTTTGCCTTCTCCTCACCTCCCTCTGGCTGAGTTTGCTGTCTTTCTACTTCCTGTCGCCTTTCATTTTTTTTCTCATTTTTTCGTGCTGTTCCTCCCTCCCACTACTTTCCCTCTCCTACTCCATATTTCCTACCTATTTAATAGTTTCCTTGTTAGCAATCGCCCCTCGTGACTTTTCTGTACTTCAACCGTCAGGGCGAGCCTCTGCTCTTCCTTAACTTTGCTAGCCTCTTACCACAGTTCATTCGGTGATCTGCTGGCTGCTCCTTATTGTACAGCTGTCTTTAATTTCAAACTCTGAGCTCAAATCTGGGCTCACACTTCCCCCTCAGACTTTTTCTGCTCTCCAGCTCTCCCTTTACTCTCCTCTCTTTCTGTTCTCTCCTCCCTACCTCCTACTTGCCCTTTATTCTTTCTTATCATGAATCACAGGAATATTTACCCCCTCCTACCAGTCCTAAGGGTCATTTTTTTTTTTTTTTTTTTAGCTCTAGTAACTGGCCCTACTGAGTATCCCTCTTCTTGCCGTATTTACTCTTCTGATAACTTTTGTTACTCCAACTTACTCTCTGACCCCACCCCAATCCTATACCTATGTTTGGGCTCAATAATAAACTCCTTTTGGTATGCTATCTCCCTTGGGTGCGTCTCTCATGCTATCGTGATTGCCTCCATCTGGATAATTACCATATCCCTTACCCTTGCAGGAGATGTTGAGACCAATCCAGGTCCCCCTAGCTCTACTATCACATCTCTGTCTCACCCCTCCTATTTTTGGCCTCAATCATCCTGTCTCACCTTTGCTCACCTAAACATTAGGAGTCTTACTGCTAATCTTCCTGAGCTCAAGGCCTGGGTTAGCTCTAATAACCCTGATATCCTAGCCCTGTCTGAGACCTGGCTGAAACCTTCAATTGCTTACTCCCTCTGTGCTATACCAGGCTATAACTTGCTTCGGGTTGATCGCTCAAACTTCAAAAGGGGGGGAAGGGTCTGGCACTGTACTTCAAGTCGCATCTCAATGTAACTATCATACAATGTTCCGCTCTGGTTAATTGTGAGGTACTACATTTGCTTCTGTTACTTGGGGGTGTTAAAAAAATCCACATTTTCTGCGTGTACATACCTCCTAGAAACGCTAGGCTGGGTCTTGAAGAATTCATTGAACATGTGTCTTCAGTGTAGGGGAAAAGTGATGTAATCTGCTTGGGAGGCTTTAACCAGGACTGGACTGGGCCCAGTTATTCCCTCCTATTTTCTATCACTAGTAAGGCTAACCTCTCTTAACTTATCCAGGCCCCAGCCAGGATCTCCGCATGATCTTAACATGGTTGACAGGTCCTCCCTACATGACCAATGACATTAACACAACAGCAGAATACTTCAACAATACCCTACTCTCTCTTCAGAATCTTCATATTCTGGTCACCACACGTAGGGTAAAAGGCAAAGTCACTAAATGGCTCAGGCGTCCCCTACTCCAGCTGCTAAATTGTAGGGATAAACTCTGGTCAGTTTGGAAGTCCTTCTCTACCCAAGCTGACTTCGAGGCCTACAGGTCCTTACATAACACCTGTAAAAGGGAGATTTGTTTGGCCAAAAGAGTTTACTACCAGAACCTTCTTGGTTCCTCTGCCTTGAACCCAAAACGTTATTGGTTACAAATTAAGGAGATCCTGGGGAACAACAAGCCTATGACTCCAAATGATATGTTAATAAATGATACTCACTGCAATAACCCACTTACCATAGCCAATGCCTGTAACTCCCTTTTTACCACCCTACCCATCCCCTCCCCTTCTTCTACTGTCACTTCCCAGGCGCCCCCCCTCCCAGTTACTGCTCCCCCTGCACTTGTGCCGTCATCGGTCACGTGTCAAGATTTACTTTAGCTACTAAGGTCCATTCCTGCTAATGGTAGCACTGGCCCTGATGGAATCCATCCTAGGATTCTAAGGGTTTGCCTTCTGCCTTGAGGTACGTGTAACCAGGCTTATCAATCTCTCCATCTGTTCTGCCTCTGTGCCCTTGGTCTGGAAAGTTGCAAGAACCATTCCTGTCTTTAAGAAAGGGGATGTCCGAATCATGTCGAACTACAGACCCATTCCTCTCCTGCCCACACTCAGTAAGCTGCTTGAGAAACTTGTTCATCAACAAGTCTCTGGGCACCTCCTCGACTTTAACCTTCTATCCCCTGTTCAACATGTCTTTAGAGCTGGCCACAGCACAACTACAGCTCTTACTCAGCTTACCAGTGACGTGAAAAACAATATGGACAAGGGCTTACTTGCAGGGGCTGTGTTCACTGATCTCTCTAAAACATTTGACATGGTAAATCACCCCCTTCTACTGGCCAAGCTGCATACACTTGGTATCTCTCACTCTGCCCTTTCCTGGTTTGGCAGCTACCTAGAAAATCGTTTGCAGGCTGTCTCTTTCTGTAAGTCTCTTCCTCCCCCCCTTCACATGTGGTGTTCCCCAGGGTTCGATCCTTGGTTCCCTACTCTTCTCCCTCTGCGTCAGTGACATTCCTACTTCCTCTCACTGCAATATTCTCATGTGTGCTGATGACCTTGTGCTTTACTCAGCTTCTAAGTCTATTGTTGACATCAATCTACATCTCTCCCTCGCATTTCAGACCCTCTAATCCTGGTTCTCATCCAACCACCAAGTCCTGAACATAGCTAAGACACAGGCCATGCTCTTTGGGTCCTCTAGAAAGGTGCCTGCTTAGTCCCCTAAGCTCCTAGGTCGCTGCTGTGATGGGACAGCCATCTCCAACACTTTAGCCTTCAAGTATCTAGGGGTTACACTAGACCCAGCACTTGACTTTTCTGTGCATGTTAACATAATTTGTCGCTCGGTAAATGACAAAATTGGTTTGGCCTATAGGGCGAGTCACTCATTTACTTCAGCTGCTAGAATCTCAGTAGCGAGAGGTGTTTTTCTCCCACAACTGCTATATGCCCTCCCTGTGTATCTCATGCCAGTGCAGGGGTTCTTCGCAAATGGGACACATCCCACAATAATATCTGTAGATTTGCCCTTTCTGCTCCTCGCTTAACCCATCACTGTCTTCTCTGTTCTGCCTTAAACTGGCTGTCTCCTGTTGCCCTCCGTTCGTACACAGTAGGGTGTTTTGTTGACTCCTTAACCAGATGATCTCATCCCTCCACTCTGGGAGACATGCTTACCGCGGTCTCTCACTCTCGCTCCCTTAGGTCCTCTTCCTCCCCTTACTCTCTGTTCTACCTTGCTCCACGAAAATGGGTGAGCAAGCATTCTCCTACTTTGTCCCAAGGTTTTGGAACTCACAATGTCCATGTCAAGAATTCCACATCTCACCCTACATTTAAGCATGCTCAATTTTCCCGTCTCATATCTCTTGACAACTGTGACTGCACCTAACCTCTGTGCTCTCTCTCTATTTAGTCCTTGTTTGTGGCCTTGTCCTTTTTTTGGATTTCGCCTTCAGCTTAAGAGTCATTAACTGTCTGTTTCTCCCTTAGCTGGGCCTAAAGTCTTGTCTACTTTACTATTGTGTATTTTTCTTTACTATTATGTATCAGTTTGAAAACTGTGCCTACCTGCCTGTTTTTTCTCCCTCTGCTAGGCCTGATGGTTTGTCAGCCTTTCTTTCTGTAAAAAATGTGAGTGCTGAAATAATGCTAACCTTCCTTTCTGTAAAAATTACTGCAAAAACCTACTGTTGCAGTATCCATGTGGTGTTTAATCTACTGTGGCTGCCTGTGCTCTTGTATTTCAGGATAGCCTTCTGAAACTGTTTGTTAGTCAATGCTGTATTTTATTGTTATACTGTCATATTGTTACATGTTATATTGGTATATTGTTCTATTGTTATACTGTTCTATTGTTATACTGTTATATTGTTAAACTGTTATATTGTTATATTGTACTCTCCCGGGTCATGCCTGAAAATAGGCAGGATTTTTGCCTAGTGCACTTACCCAGTTACCAAAAGCAAATAAATAAATAAATCCCTAAAGCAGTGCATTTTCTGCAACCTTCAAAGGAAAAGTCTTGGTGACCCTAGGAAATTCTGGGACTCCATTGGCTCCATCCTAACCCCCCAAACTGGCAAATCAGCACTGCAGCTTCACTTCTTCGCGAGCCTGATGACTGACCCTCAGGAAGTGGCATGGGTCTTTAACGATAAATTCACTGACCTTTCTGTGCTTCTCTCCACGCTTCCAAATGGTCAACCCAGTGGCTTGGCCAACTACCCTAAAGTAGGCCCCTCCCTCTCAAACCCTCCTTCCTCCATCCTCCCCTTTTTATTTTAAGGCTATCTCCCTTCCGGAAACCTCTAAGCTCCCCAAATGCCTCCCCAACCACGGCTCCCCAGGTCCAACAGCTTCTCCCCAATCTTTCTTAGACTCATGTCCTCTGTCGTTGTCAAACCCCTCACCTTCATTTTTAACCTTGCCCTATCCACCTCCACCATATCCGACCCATGGAAGACTGCAAAGGTTATCCCCATAGTCAAAGCTGGTGACCCCCACTCCACAGACAATTACTAGCCTATCTCCATCCTCCCCCACCTAAGTAAGCTGCTAGAGAAAATCATCCACCACCAGCTTACCAAACACATCATAAAGTACAACCTTCTGTGCAGCCAGCAATATGGCTTTCACAAGAATCATAGTACCTCTACTGCCCTTGCAGTACTGACTGACTACATCCTCATGAACGTGGATAATGGGCAAGCCACTGGCGCAGTGTTTGTTGACCTCTCCAAGGTCTTCGACTTGGTGAACCATACCCTTCTCTTCTCAAAGCTCCATATCCTTGGCTGCTCCCACCTGATAACCAACTGGTTTAGGAGCTACACTTCCAATCGCTCACAGTATGTCTGTGTTGGCCCTGCATGCTCCACAACTCTGCCTGTTTCTACTGGAGTCCCCAGGGCTCCATTTTGGGCCCCCTGCTTTTCTCCTTATTTATTATTTCACTTCCCTCAGATAGTCTTATATGTCAGTCCCTCCTCTATGCTGACAGCATTGTCCTTTTCTTCGGTGATACATCCCTTTCCCACATTTCCACTGTCCTCACCCAAAACTATGGTGCTGCCTACGATTGGTTTTCATCCTACCTTCCCCTGGTTAATGTTAAGAAAACCAAGTCTGTGCTGTTTGGGTCAAAGCCCTTCCTAGCTAAACTCAAATATTCCTCCTCCCTCAACATAGTCTCCCATGACGGCCAGGTTCTTGATAATGTTGAGACTTTCCAGTACTTAGGTATCTTGCTTGACCCCCTCCCTCTCCTTCTCTGAGCACACTGATTCAGTTGTCTGAAAGATACCCCAGAAACTGGGTGCAGCATACAGATTTAGACACTACCTAACCCCTGAGACCTGACTAGCCATAGTCCAGGGTAATCTACTCCCCATACTTGATTGCTGCTCCACCATCTGTGCCAGGTTATCCTCCACCCTTGCGGCCAAACTCTCCACTGCCTACAATAGTGAATGTCACTTTGCCCTACTGGCCCCTTTTTCCACCCACCACTGTGTCCTTTATCAGTCACTGGGGTGGCTCCCACTTCAAGGCCACTTCGATTTCACCTTCTACTGCTTGGTTGATGATGCCATTCGTACCGGCCAAGAATCCCCTCTTGCAGAGTTTTTCAAAGTCAGAGCCGTGAATCCCTGCCTCCACTCTAACACCATTCTCCCCCCCCCCATGTTCCCAGAGTATCTAACAACAGGGACGGGAGAGCCCTGTCGGCCGCAGCCCCTTCACTATGGAATAAGCTGCCTGCTGAACTCCATGCTCTGGACACTGACCGCCTGTTCAAATCATGCCTCAAGGACTGGCTCCTATCTGTATCCTGCTGCCAGTGCTTCCCTGGGTAGAGTTTCCCTCACTTCTGAACTCTGCTGTTTCCTCGAGTCCATTCCTAGCCATCCTCACTGTCTATCCTCCCTCTCCCAGCACTACCCCTCCCACCCTACCTATGTCTGTCCTGGTTACCTTCACCTTGTATTTTTTGCTGTTCTTACCTTATTTATTATGTACTATGTTTTCAGTACCTAAGTATACTTTTATTATTACTATTATGATGACTGTTGCTGTATCATTCTTTCTCATTTTTGGACATCTTTGTGTAACCTGTCTTTCATGGTCTATGTACAATGTACTTGCTTACTCCTGCACCAGTGTTGTGGCCTGGGTCATGCCTGAAAATGGTCCCTGGGATCAGTGTACTTACCCAGTTATCAAAGTCATAAATAGATAAATAGGCCGGCCCAGTGGTGCTGAGGGTTGAGGCAGTGGACGCCACACCTCGCACCATGTCGGCGACCTGGGTTTGGGAACAAACTCAGGCTGCTGGGGGTCGGCAGGGGAGAGAGTGGATTGAGCATCCCAGGACTGTACTCTTCCCTCTGGGGTGGGTAAGGGAAAGCACGTTGCACTATAGCGGCCCCTGGTGATGACCAGGGGCAGCACAGTTGCAGTGTACAGCAGGGGAGGAGCACAGCAAGATGTCAGCTTACACGCTGTATGTCATTTCACTGCTGGCTCCTAGGGGAAAAAAAATGGAGGAAAATGGCTGGGTGCAACCAAGGCAGCTTGATGGACGTGCTCCTGCCAACCCGGAGGACTGTCATGGAATCGCGCTAGGGGTCCAGTCCAGCCCGACTTGGTGAGGCATGGGGGAGGCCCTCCAGTGGGTTGGGGTGGCCGCACTGGACCCCCATCATGTAGGTGGGCCTGCTGCTCTCTGGGGCGGTGGGGGACGGCAGCTGGATGCCCCCACAGGTGGCACTGCAGAGGCGCATAAATAGTGACATGATAAAAAAATAAATAAATATGTGACCCTCCAGACAGACCTATACTCTTATACAAAGGGGTCAGACTCAGACGGGGTGGAGTATACACAGAGGTTGAGTCGATGAGTGCAAGTAGAACTAGTGGACTTGTACTCAGATTGATGTGGGCCAGGGTAACTGGCTTAGGATGGAAGAGCCGTGAGGAGAGGCTGGGTATTCTCTAATCACACTGAAATCATTCAGCCTAAAAAAAGAAGTCTGAGTGGGGACCTGATCACAGTGCTGAAGTATGCACAGATGTTTGAGCTAGTGAGCACATGCAGAATTGGAAGGCATGCTCTCCAACTTTGGGGGGGGGGGGCAGGATAAGGAGAAACGTGAGAAAGCTGTACTTCACAAAGAGGATGGTTAAAATGTGGAATCAGTGGACTTCTGGTGACGTTGCTCCTACTGTGGCTGACTAGCTCTCAAGCTCCACGTGCCCAAGATATTTTCCTCATCGATTGTCTTACAAATTGACTTTAGAACATTTCAAAATAACAAGAGGGAAAGCTACAGATACCTGCCATGGAACTTCAGAATCGGTTCGCGGTTTTACCGCAGGATCCCACTGAAAAAGACGAAGATGCATCAGGCTTGGAGGCTTCGGCCACGTTGCAACACTCCAGGGATGCTGCCATTACCTCCAGATGTGGCAGTTCTCGGGTCAAGGCAAAACCAGTAAAATTAACAAAAATACATTAAATAAACTAGAACCCACAATGGACAGCAAATTGGACAGAATCCTCACAGAACTCTCAGATATAAAATCCGAAGTCAGATCCTGCAAGGAGACCATTACAGAAATGAGAACAGACATCCAGGGCCTGGAGACAAAAGTCACAGTGTTAGATCAGCAGCAGGCCGACACCTCGACTCAACTCTCCCAAATACAAGACCAAATGAAGCAGATAATTCAAATATGCAAACTGACCACGGAAAGAAAGGAGGACTCTGAAAATAGGCAAAGGAGAAACAATCTAAGGATTTACTCGGTCCCAGAAGGAGCTGAGGGACAGAACATAACTGAGTTTGTAGACACTCTATTATGAACAGCACTAATGTTAGATTCTGATTTACCCCTTGAATTTGAGAGCGTTCACAGGGCCTTAGGCCCCAAACCCACATCTACATCAGCAAGGCCTCGCTCAATAATTATTCGTTTTCTGAAGTATCACCAAGGAACTCATTTGAAAGAAAGCTTGGGCAGAGAGAAAAGTTTTTTTTGGGGTCTACACGTATATTCATTGATAATGACTACACTCCATACACGCTAAAAAAACATAGAGAGTATGTCCCTTTGTTCCAAGTGCTAAGACAGAACAAGTATGCCTTTAAAACCCCATATCGAGCGCTACTCGTGGTACAATTTCCTGAGGGTCAGCAAATATACAAATTAGCAACAGAGGCTTATATGGACTTTCAGAAGAGAAATATCCCGCTTCCACAGAGATCAGAAGGATCAAAAAGATTGCCTATGGGTCCTTGGGGAGATAAACAAACTGACAAGAGCTTACAGATGCAGCAAACCCTGGAATATATCCGCAACTTCTCATACAAGGGCCTGCAAATAGATTGAAGCCTGAAGAGTTCAGACATCTCAGAGACTGTGGAATCTGGGTAGGTCCTTCTCTGTTGGAGCGGGAGCCAGGTTTGTACCCTGCCCCCCCAGGTGCCTGAGAGGACTACCCAAGGAAATTTTAAATTAGAATAGGGGAGTTATTCCCACAGGTTTCATTTGATGGAATAAGGCTTGATGCGGTGACGTGCTCCGGGGGGGGGGGTCTCGTGTGTGCACTTAATCATTACTCTTGGGGAAAATTAAATAAGGAGAATTTCGAATAAACCCCATGATGGTTAAATTGATATTGGTCATCTGAGCGGCTTTTAGGTGCCCTGGTACTGATGGCCCTATGTGTGAGCCCCCTATCAAACCAGATCATGAACATCAGGTTTACTACCCACACCGATATTCCCTTAAGAGTAGGGGTTCCAAAGAAAGTAAGAAAGGCGTGGAGCCGTGAAGGACCCATGGACTCGCTTGGGGTGTAGACCCCATCTGAGCTGTGCAGACTCTCGGGTTTATGAGCCGATACTAAATAATCTCTGTGTATGGGACCAAGCCATGGAATACTGTGATCTGGGGGGTGGGGGGGGACCGCTTGGGGTGGCTGCTGGCTGATGGTACTCTGAGGAGATAACATAAATAAAATAAGAAGAGATTGGTGCGCCTGCGGTGGGAGCCCCATCCTCCTTTGGGACCACTGCTGCTAATAATCTGACTCGATGGTGAAAATCATTTGGATTTATTGAAGGGGAAATTAGGAAAATAAAATCCCAGTCAAATTGATACTCCCGCCTTAAATTGGGTGAGAGAGAGCAATGAGTGTGGTCTGCTTGAGGTACCCCACGGGGGGGGGGGAACGCAGGTACGGATGTACTCGTATCTTGATGGGGAGGGCCCTTGCCTTGAGGTCATAGTTAGACATAATCAATATCTATCCATGCTGGAATGAAGATAAACGCTCCTGGAGTCACTTTCTTTGATGGAGTTCTGAACTTTGGACTGTGTCCATCTAAAGTCTTCAGTTCCACACTATTACAATAAGATAATTGCCTATAAATTATATGTAACCTAAGGTTTTTTTGGTTTTTTTTAACCTAATTGGACCATGGAATATTAATACTGGCACATAGATGGAAAGAACTTAAGACATTAATTAACAAAGTATAAGGCAGATTTTCTTTATAAATAATATTAAGAGAGGGCAAACGGGGGACTATGGGAGACTAGGAGTGCCGCACCTCATGTTTTTCTTACGCCCTTTTCCCTACCCACAATTCTAAGAAACAGAATTTTACCTAACCTTTATTCCCTTATTTATTTAATTTTTCCTTCCTTTTTCTTGTTTTGGGATGGATATTCCCAGAGGGAGCCCCTTGGCAGTAAGCAAAGCATTACTCCTTCGGCAACCAGTTTGGTTGTCACAATTAGGTTGGCAGAAGATAGCCACCTACAACATGGAAGTCACCATTGTACATAGTTCTAGGTTAAATCTGGATAGGTGGTATAAGCCCTATCGGTTCCCCTGTTGGGCTATAAAGGATTTAATTTTGTTAAATATAGCGGGTCTGGGAGTTTATCGCTGTCATGATTGCAAGAGTTATTCTTAAATATGGTGGGAGGGAGGGGGAGAATGGTATAATGGTGGTTAGACATGAATACATTTTTAAGGGTGCTATTGCACAATGTAAGTGGCCCGACTGTGCCAGTCAAGAGATACAGAACCATAAAGGCACTTAAAAAGTTTAAGGCTGAGATACTCCTACTACAAGAGACACACCTCTCTTCTAATGAGCACCAAAAGTTATCTAAATTTTGTTTTAGACAAGTTTACAAATTATCTTATCGCAGAGGAAGACGCAGAGGGGTGGCAATGCTAATTGCTCAGGACTGCTCCTTAGAGATATTAGATCATTACTCAGATCCGGAAGGCAGACTGGTTGTGGTGAGGGGCTCACTTGGTGACCAGCAATATACAATTGCGAGTATTTACATTCCCGAGCAAGTGATGCCTCTTCAATACAACAGATAGTAAATAAAATATTGGAATATCAGAGGGGAGTCCTGATAATTTTAGGAGATTTTAATTGCCTCTTAGATCCATCCCGTGACACGACAGCCCCTAGAACACCCCCACAGACAGCAGGTCAGCGACATCTGAGAAGGTTGGTTAGGGATTTAGGCTTGGTGGACACGTGACGCCACCAACACCCCACAACGCGTAAGTTCAGCTCCTTCTCACGTGCTCATAAGCATCATTCTAGAGTGGATTATCTATGTATATCCAAGGAACACGCAGACCAGATAGGAAGGACTGAGATTCATAATGTAAGTGTATCAGATCATGCCCCAGTTACTTTAGATTTAGACATTGAGAGAGAGAGAGAGAGAGAGAGAGAGAAAGGTTACTTACTGGAGGCTTAATAATTCCCTATTACTAGACCCCGAATGTAAGGAACTGATAAAGACAAAAATAAAAGAAACAATGGAAGATAATTCTTCCCCACAGACCCCACCCCAATTACTTTGGGATACCCTGAACGTAGTTTTAAGGGGCTATATTATAGCCTATGCAGCCCAAAAAAAAAGTAGATGTGAAGCTAACTTAAAGCAATTACAAGAAAAGCTGAGTTTTTTTTTACAACTCGCACATACAGTATGCAAGGAGATGATTCATTACTGGATCAGATAGCAACCACACAACAGGCTATACAAAAGTTACTTACTGCCAAAACAGAGCAGGCTTTGCTATGGCTCAGACAAAAATATTTCAAAGGGGCCTTAGGGCCTCTAGAATACTGGCACATCGCCTCAGAAGAAGAATTCAACAAACAATCACTAACATTAGAGACCCTGTCTCAGGTCGCCCCTGCCTCACAGCCACATCCATAGTGTGGCTGCATTTAAATCATATTATACTAGACTATATACAGCTGAATCTAGGTCAACAGAAGAGGAGAAGGAGAATTTTTTTGTCAAATCTAAATCTTCCACAACGTACGGAAATCCAGAAACAGTCCCTAATCCGCCCAATACAGAGTTCAGAAATAAAATTGGCTGTCTCCAACCTTAAAAATGGTAAAAGCCCTGGCTCAGATGGCTATGGGGCCAAATTTTATAAAATAGCATGGGAGTGGATCACAGATCCACTGACTGACAGTTTGAGAGAGAGTCATTCGAGGGCTATATACCCTCTTTCATGGTCACAGGCTATGATCTCAGTGATTTTAAAACCACAAAAAACACCACACCTATGCGACTCTTATCGACCGATCTCTGTCCTAAATCAGGACCTTACTGTACACGTGATTTTAGGCATCAAGACCCACGTAGAAACAAAATAAATAATATTAAAACTGCAGCCACTGCTGTTCATTCATAGCAGTGGTGTTTGCCATGTCACAGAGTGGGTAGAATACCCATAGTAACTTGCGCCCGCTCGATGAGGACATGCCGGACACTTCCGCATTCGCTGGAAAGTTTCAGCGCTGTTTTTAAATATTCCTTTTATTCGAAAAATAATCATCGTAGCAGCCATGGACTCCTGCAGCACAGTAGAAAGGTATGTGGGACAGGAGTGGGCTGCTACAATTAGTTTGCTGGTCACCTTTAACCCTAATATAGGGGTGCTACCGTGTCATTATAATATAATAGTATAGTATTGTAATAATAAATCCATCTGGATCCTTATCAGTTGGGTTAGACAAGCCCCACAGCTAACAAATCATTCATCCTTTTTTTACATTTTTTTCTGTTTTCTTTGTAATCTTTATTTTGGGGGGCCATTCTGTACCGCAGCAAGGTGATAAAAGTCCCATAACCATCTTCAGTGGTGAGCACTGACCCCAGTGCAGAAGTGAGTGCCCCAAGTGACAATAAAGCAAGGAGTGACCATTGACTGCAGCAACAGCATCTAAATCTTGGTAGGGAAGAAATCACCCAAGTCTGCTGCCACAACACTTTTGAGTGATATTTTTTTTCATACTTAGTGGTTCCTTTTGAGTCGCTCACTTCTAAGTCAGTATAACTGTCAGTGGGACCAACAGCAACACCATTGTCATCAACATGTGAGACGTCAACCTCGAGAGCCCGTAAAAGGCAGGAACATCAAGACCAGGCACAAAGGATTAAAAATGTTTATTGCAACTAATTTCACATGCCTGTACTGCCGCAACCTTGGCAAAATGAGCAGCAGCAGGCAGAAGAAACTGACAGAGCCTTATGGGTTGCAGTTAATGCAGAATGTTTGTATGTGATCTTCAAAACTTCCACCTGAGATACGGCTGTAATTCAAAAATATTTTTTCTACTATTACTATTACTACTTTTGATACTGCTACCGCATATCACGTGATCATACATTAATTCCCAAAAAATGCACGGTTGGTAGCCGAAAGTAACTGTTCCGCCAGTAACAGCCTACTCACTGAGCAGGAGATGATGCTGATGGCAGGAGTGGACTGTTTCTATAAATTATTGTTTACTGATTTTTTTTTTCACTTACCCACTCCATGGTATGCACTTTGTGAGGAATTAATGCACTTTCTGATGGGTTGAAGGACCCTCGGCCTTTAGTCTCGTGCCTCATAACATACCCAAGGCATGCATTAAAGGGAAGCATTCATGTACAGTGGCTGACATAGTTTGACACCCATGAAAAGCTCTTTCAAATGACGTATTGGGCTCACCTGTAGTTATAAGCACTCCAGAGATTTAGATGACTGAGTCTGTTCAGTATTAAGACTGCATTGCAGTAACTTGTAGAACATTGTGATGTCATCGAGCAACAAGTTGTGCTTGACTTAGTGTACTTAGGCACAGCATGTTCCTCAATGACATCACAGTATATATTAATATGTCCCCTGGAGCCACTCATTGTGGGATAAGAGTGGTTTCACGCACGTTCTGCTTGAGAGAGAACAGCAAAGCAAAGCTGAGCTGTTCTGGCTCAAGCAGAACGCAGTGAAACCAGTCTTATCCCGCAATGAGTGGGTGATCAGACATATTATATTACAGATCGTATGCAATCAATGATATTTAAAAAAAAAAAAAAACTGCCCCAGATGGTGCCCATTTCCAGGGCATCTGTACATGACACGCTCTTCACAGAAAAAGAGTGCTGATTGGTCGGTAACACTCTCTCAATCTATAATGTTCTAAATATGGCTGCAATATCAGTCAGTTATATCTCTCGACTACTTCCAGCTTCAGATGAGTCCAGTACCTCATTTGAAAAAGCTTTTTATGTGTTTTCAAACTATGATAGCCAGAGGATATGAATGTGTCTCTTTAAAGGAAAACTATAGCCTCATATCTTGCAAATATTGTTTGTTTCTATGTCAACAGACAACTCTTCTCCTGTAGCTGTTAGGTGTAACCCCTGGGCGGCACCACCCCCAGTGTAACACCCCTGCCTACTACCCTGAACATAGGCTAAGGGGGCTGGGTTTGCTAACTTATAAAATTTTTAAAACCGTTGCGCAGTGCCTCCACTTAGGGTGCTTTACGTGGGTGAGAGGGTACTGGGTGTAGTCCCCTGAGCTGCTACACCACCCACAATGACCAGTTACCTTCCCCAGACATGCCCCAATACACAGTTCCCCACATTTTGAATTAAAGACTCTCTCTAATAATATGCTCACACAGGATTTCAAACAACAAGAAGATATTTATTTCGGGGGTAATAAAGGAGCTAGGAAAGGGAAACAGGAGGAGTAGAGGTTATCTTACCATATTTACACACGTACAGAGATCATTTCGGAATTTTTGCTGGTGAACCCTCCAGCTGGGTGGCTACATAGTAAAGGCAGACATAAATCACATTTTACCATTCGACTTAAGACATCCAGAGCCCTGGCTATCTAGCTGCTGATAAATCAGATGTTAAACATAATTATTAATAATACCCACACTGGTACCAGTCCCAGATACAGCAGGAACCCCGCAATCGCATACCATACTGGTTAAACAGATACCACAGTTCAAGATGTTGCAGGCCTGATAGAGTTGCAGCTGGTCAAGGTGGCCGGCTATTAATTTGAGGGTGGGGGCAACTTGGAAACAGATTTTTGTAAAGCAGCAAATTACTATTTACAACCACAGCAGGGATTGCCCTGCACTTACAGACTTCCGAACATTCCAGAATAAACTATGTGGATCTTACATCCAGAACATTTAGCACAATACTTGAAGGTCCCATCCAATACAATGAGAGTGATGCTTCTGTCAAGCATCCTATATGCAATTCAACTACGGTCACATCCAGTACTTTATATACCAAAAGGCATCCATCCAGAATAAGTTGGCAACAACACTTTTATCAAGTATCCCATACTTTAGTCACAGCCAGTCACATCCAGTACATTCTATATACCAAGAACATTATCCACAAGCGGAGTCCTATCCAGCACGTCTAGCCATTTAACACTTATATCAGGCGCTCTTAGACGAAATTCTGTGCAGACACAGGTACATTCTCTTTAAGGTATCTTTGACATTAACATGCCCTAAGGCCTCCTGTCTCATGAAGTGGCAAGCGCGTCTTGGCAGACAGCTCCACGATGGCAGGACTCTAACCCATAGCTACACATTTATATGATTCACTAAGCCTGAGCTCTGCTGCATCTGCAACTTAGCCATTTGGGCCACAGACAAGATGCATCCATTACTTGAACCAGGCAGTCTCTTATGGGGTTAGTAGCCCAGACTGATGACTTCAATACTTCACACTTAACAGCACACATTTCTTAATGGGGCATGGAGCCCCCAAGATTACTTGCTTAGCTTCTCCCTCGCACCAGGGGGTACAAGGGTACTCACTGAGATCCTCCATGGGTCTCATCTGCAATCGAAGGCATCCTGAAGACTTCTTCAGCTCTCTCACCCCGAGGTACTTGGTCAGCGCTCTCACCACTGCATGATGTCATCTGGTCTGGTCAGTGCTCTCACCGCTGCTGGACATCTGATTCTTCGGTCCACATCTTTCCCCGACGTGGGAGGGAAAGCTAGCCTCTGTTGGACAGTACTGGCAACCTCCAGACTAGCTGTTGCAGAAAGCACAATTACTGTAACTAGTTAACTGTTAACTGAAGAAAATAAATGCCCTCTGAAGACTGAATGGGCTTGAATTAAGTGGCCCAGGCCTGACGGTATGGCTGGAGCCTGAGCCCCTTCCCCATGGGGGGGCCTCCCAGCAGGTTGGAGCCTGCTCTGCCGCTCTCTCTCCAAATCTCTCTCTGAATCTCCCAGACAAACTGGCAACATTGTCTCTTTATAGAGCTCCTAGCTCAACTCCTGATTGGTAGCAGGGATGGGGTGACATGTCTCCAAGTTGCTGAAGAACCTGTCAATCAGAACACTCGAGGCACAATTGGGTTGTGGAATCTGCGCCAAAAATAATGTCCCTGTAAGCCCCCATAAACACTTGGGTGCTTTCCCATGAAATGCAGTGAATGTCCCACAAGTCCTGGCTTCTGTTGCTGTAATTCCAATTGGCTGTACTGCTGGCAATGGCTGCTTAACCCACTGTCCCTTATAGCAGATTAGATACAGTCCTGAATAATGTCCTGGTGCAGCCAGAAAGTAGTAATTATTTGCCCCAAATGCCACACAGTTCTATAGCTTAAAGAGCTGCACTTGTAGTCGCTGCACAGATAAAGAATGTGGCTCCTTTACTACTATAATAAGCTATTTGCTTTTGCAAGCTCCCCTGCAGCAGCTGACAGACTGACACATAGAGTCCACAAAACTGGAATTGCTAGGAAACAGTTTTAGTTTTAACTTTAAACACTTTTTCCCACATGTACAACATATTCCCAACAAGCAGCAACAGTTCCATTATTTAAAACATTTTAATTTTTTACTTTTCGGCTGGAGCTGAACATAGCTACCCTGGAGGCAGCCAGAAAAATTAGAAGCCAAGCCAGGAGAAGGACAGAACAAAACGGGCTAAGGTAAACCCAGACTGGCATTTCTAGGAACCCCATTTGCAAGGGGGTTACATAGGGATCTGTGATGCCTTTCTTTTATTTTTACTGTTCATACTTATAACTGTCCTGTGGGTCACCATTTTCTGGTTGTTGAATAAAATCTGGAATATGGGCAGACTGGGTGGGACAAGCTGTTCTTATCTGCCGTCAAATTCTATATTTCTGTGCATCTCATTGTTTCTCAGAGCTGAATTAGCATGTAAGAACATGATGTGTCGGGACACTTTTAGACTCCACAGTATGCCTGTCTGCTTAATTAGATTGCTGCAAAACAGTGTAAAATTTTGCATTTACCTTTAGTTAGCTTTGCAAACTGTCTGAGTTGTAATACAGTGTTTTTTCTTAAAACTCTTTAAATTGCTTTCAGTGTGTATGTTTCCAGAAGTTGTTTTTTTTCAGGATATTTTAACTTTCAGCATAGAGAGATACCGTATTACCCCTTATTTTCACTGTAAATGTATTTCCGCTATATCCGCTGGACAGATTTTCCGCAGAAATAAATGTACAGTGAAAATAAATTGACCATTCTGCCAAAAACAGAGAAGCAAGATTTAAACCTCGGACTGCCACTTTGTTGCCTTATGTAATCTGTCTCTCTTGTTTTTTTTTCAGACATCTCTATAGTCGATCAGCACTAAGCAGTTCACAGTACACTATGGAGTACATAACATAGTGCACTTCAGAACATACTGTACCGACACACTGACACCCCCATTCACAGTAATACCTCGTAACCTCCTGGTGATCACCAGAATGCTAACATGCCGACCAACCATTCCCCCCCCAACCCCAATTCATTTCCAAGTCAGCAGATGCTGCAAAATGAGCTTTCTGCCTAGTAATCCATGTTGGGTTTTTCTGGGGATTTTTAGTGAGAAAATTTCAAGTCAGTAGCTACTGCAAAACAAATGAATCAAACTAACCCTCATGTTTGTTTTGTGGCATCTGCTGACTTAGGCCCTGGACACACTACAGAACTGTTTTTGAAAACCATTTTTAAAACCAGTTTAGCTAAACCATTTAAGTGCAGCCACACTGCTCAGTAACCATTTTTGATAATGGTGTGGCCACACTGCTAGAGTTAAACCTGTTCTCCTTGTAACTATTTTGTGTGAAGTCCAACACACAGAACTGTGCTTGCCTGGACACACTGCAGCTAGAACTGTTTTAGTTAAACCATTACAGCTTAAAACACTTTTACTCCTGGACAGACCTGTAAGTAAAACCATGCTAGTTTTAAAACGTTTTTAAAAATGGTTTTAAGACTAGGTATCTAGCTGGGTTTAAAACACTTTTGCTAAAGCGTTTTAAGGGGCTTGTAGTCTGTTTGCAAACAGTGCTAGGGGGATTTAAACTGTTTTAAGGCACTTAAACCATTTTAAGTTCCCCAGTGTGTCCAGGGCCTTAAACAAAGGAAAGTACTTTACTGTTTACTAGCATTCTGTTCTGTAATATACTCTAGCAGTGTAGTTGTATTCTGTCTAAATGTTCTATGCTCTGCCAATGTAATGCAGCCATGAATGCGCTAATATAAGTTTGTGTGGAACTGTCCAACCACCTTGACTGAGCAGAATAAAAGGTGCGCTGAAATAAGAGGTTATACAGTATGATATAAATGGGTGATGTGACATCATGTTCTTATATGCTAATGCATCTCTCATGGACAATGAGATTTCAGTGCCCAGAAAAATGGTGATCCCCAGGATAGCTGGGGGCTACCATGAAAACAAACTAAAGCAAGCACGTGTATCCCCATCAGCTACTGGAAAAGAGTTCTGTTGACAAGGAAACAAAATGTACAAGATATGAGTGTCGTTTTCCTTTAAATTCTGTGAAGTGCATGCCCTCTCATGAGTTACTGTTTACATAATCTCTCTCTAATCTAGCTGAGAGCGGTTTGAATCTCTGTGTATGTAATTACAGAAATATTCTCTCCCCTACCTCCTCCTCTTTTGAATTGTAAAGCGCTTTCTGATACAGTTTTTATGAATGTCACCTCACCTTGTGCCTCATTGTGCCTCATGAGCCCTGTAACGGTAACTCGCACTAACCCAGCCACTAGCTGTCCCTTAATGCATGAGAAATGTAAAGCAAGAACAGAGGGTTATGACTCGAGTTGCAAGAAGCAACATAGATATTCTCAGTAGTAAGGGACAGAGAGGGAAGATCAAAGACAGAAAATATTTGATTTATAAAATAAATTTGATGTTTTCAAAAGTCAACATTAGGAAAATAGAGACGGCAGAGGATGGTCCAGCGGCCCATCGTGTCTGTCCACCGTAACTAGCTACACTGCTAAGACTCTAGTAGCCATCCCTCCCTCCCTCTTACTTCTGCCCGTTCTCCCTTACTATGACCCTGTGCCAATCTCCACCTCCTCTTGCAGTCTGTTCCATTTAACCACCACCCTTTCAGTGAAAAAGTGCTTATGGACATGTTTCTTGAATCCTCCTCCTGCCAGCTTCAATTAATCACCCACATGACTGTCTTCTTGTTTAAGGTGAGAATGCCTTTGAAATCCACCCTTTTTATCTTGTGTGGGTACTTACAAGTTTCTAATATGTAAACTCCCCCCTCCCCTGCCTCTACTGTGTACATAGCAGCACACGTTAAGGTTTTACAACTTCTCTTCATACATCTTTCCCCTCATCCCCGAATCATTTTAGTCACCCTTCTGCGTGCTGTCTCTCCCCTCTCAAAGTCCTCACGCTGGTGTGGACTCCATGCGGCACAATTAGACAGTGTTAATGAGCTCATTATGAGTTGTGTTTAGTACAAACAGAACGCTTTGAGTTGTGTAATGAGGGTGATGGCCCTAAATCAACTGGTGGCCTTTTAAATCCCTCTGTATGTGATAATGGCACTCGTGACAAAATAATATGTTCTGGTATTTTGCGAAATAAGTGGCCACAACTGCTGGGAACATTCCTGAGTATAATCTGTAAAGTTGTGTGTGTTCTGTGTAGAGGGAACATTTCAGAAACATTGTGCCCCCCATGTGGCACCCTCCCCACACAAACACACACACTTGTAAATGCTCATCTAGATCTCATTTAAACATAATAACATAGTATTTAAGGTTGGGAAGAACTCCAGGTCCATCATGTTCTCCCCCTCCATAAGCAAGGATGAATAAGTATTTTGTGCAGACATGCACTTAAGCATTG
This sequence comes from Neoceratodus forsteri, assembly GCA_016271365.2. Lineage (NCBI taxonomy): Eukaryota > Metazoa > Chordata > Ceratodontiformes > Ceratodontidae > Neoceratodus > Neoceratodus forsteri. The sequence continues at coordinate 334,274,148 of CM028137.1, read as the reverse complement.
AGGCACAACCGGTGCTGGGTAACCATCAGTTAATCTAACCCTAAGGGCTGATGAGGCATGAGGCATAGCTGAGAGCCATATGCCTTTAGGATTACAATAACCAGTTAATCCAACCCCTACAGTGCCTTAATGTTATATATATTTTTTATAAATTACTGTTTATGTCCCATTCCTGTTTTCAGTAGCTGTCTCTTCCAGAACCATCTGGCACTGTCCTACCAGCCCCCTTCCCTCCCCTTCCACAGAGCTTCGGCTTACCCCTCAAGTGGGATATGGGGTGGAGGGGATATACTTCTGAATGTGCCAGATGTCAGCAGGTGCAGCTGGTAGACAGTGCCTGACCTGGATATACCGCTGTCTCACAAAGCCAGCACTGGGACCGCTTTCCTGTTTTCTCCCCGATTCACTGGAGGGTGTCGGTGCGTGAGGAGGGGACTGATGTGTACGCGCACACAATGCATGCATAGCGCAGGTCCCTGATTGACATCCTTCTCCCCCTCATCGTGCTTTGCTGCAATGCAGCCTTTGTCAGCCAGGTGGCAGTAGTGCAGGGAAGATAGCACCTCTCCCTGTCCAGAGAGACGCGCATCTGCTGGTAGGCTCAACACTTTTTTCTCCTGCCCCCCCACCACACACACCTTGGGCTCATTCATGAACTCTGGTCGCCAGTATTGCTATGAGTAGCTGTACTGCTGCATGAATGGGCCGACCTTAATGCTGTTAACAAACAAAAATGTTTTATAGTTTTTAAAATGAATGTTTTCATGTTAAAATTCTACTGTTCATGAGTGTTTCCAGCTGTTAACCTAACACTTTTAGAATATTGTCTGCCAATCAGAATGCTCCTTTTCCAACCCCTGTTTTATAATAATACTTAAGGATTCCCTAGCCACTCTACTTCCCAGGGTAGCCAGTGATTCTCTTGGCAAGAAGCAAAAAAGAGGTACTTGCCAGCAGAAAAAGAGTCCATGTGCTGGTGATGGATAAAAAATAGATATTTCATGGTGCAAGAAATAGTGCATTACAGACATGCCAACCAGTCATTCTCTTGGTAACCAGAAATGTGTCTAAGCGTACCTGAAGGCATCTACTGTCCATGTCCACTGTCTTCTCTGGTAGGCCATTTGGTAGGCACCACCCTCTGGGAGAAGAACTGCCTCCTAATAGTATCCCTAAATTTGCCACCTCTGCGCTTCAGGACGTGAGTCTGCATCTTATCAGAGGTCACTGCATCAAACATTGCTCTTCAGTCTTCTTGTGACCCTGGAGTACACAGAAAAATAAGATAATATCCCCTTTCAGGTTCCTTTTCCCCAACGTGATTATTGTTAGGGCCTCCTTTCCTTATAGTCTTAGTCTCCCATATCCCTAATCAATTTTGTGGCCCTCTATTTGCAACCTATTGAATGCCTAAGGAGGCAGTATAGTGTAGTGGTTAAGGGCACTGCGCTACAAACCTGGATACCTGAGTCTGAATCCCATCTGCCCCCATTTACATACTGTGTGACCCTGAGCAAGTCACGTAACTTCCTTGTGTTCCCAGGTCACACCTGGAAACAAGCTCTGGCTTAGAGTGCCTTTCCTGGTCTCATTCTATTTGGTGCTGCCATTTTGGGTCAGGTTAAGCGGTGAATGGTTCCGATGCCAT